>AP028159.1:10504382-15504382 GCA_014132275.2 Samia ricini
AGTCATAATTCAGCTCTAACCTGGAGCTGGTGTGGGTCTAGTAAAGTGTCTGTAACTAATAATAATGTGTATTTGAATAGACAAGGCTTTCTGGACCTTCAAATACAAAGGAGTTTACACTATTGTGATTCCTTAACAAACATACCTACCTACTATTCGTTGAAGTGACAAATAAACTATCTATCTATATGGTTATTCCCCATTACCTCGTTGTTTAATACCAATCGAAAGGTACGACAGAACGTAGTATAATGGCGTAATCGAATTCGAATTGGGAACACGAATTGACGACACGGGTAATATATGACGGTTGCTACAAGAAACAAGATACGACATGCCCAAAACGTATATATACCAGTTCGTACGATTTGTTACCTTTTTAACACGTCATCCATTTCCCGAATCTCGACAAAAAAAAACACGTATCATCAAAAGCCTCATCGTGGCCCTTTTATAAAACTTGTTTGAGAAGATCAAGCTTTATGTCATTTTGATATACTCTTAAGGGCTATTGTTCGTCTCACTTCACAATAGTGGGATTTTTATTTGTGAATCGCGCGCGCATACTCCTCTCGCATCGATTTTGGTGTTGTTGAATTGTGTCGATTTTTCAAGCTCAGTAGTCTTCTATTGTTAGCGACTTGTACGATCCGTCTCGCTTTTGTACTGTGACCTTCATAATTATCACTTTTACGTCTATTAAGCCGTATTATTCTGTCTGACATGTATATTTTTTATTCTAATAATCATTAGGAATTGGAAGACGAGATAAGGGCTTATGGAACATACATAAGTGCCTATGGTATTTTTAATCCTAGAGCTTAACTTGTTCTAACTTAAACTTAAATTATTGATTGAGCCCACTTTATGAATGTCTATTTTAGAAGTTCTGGTAATTAAATTGACAAGATGGTGAAGCTAAAAGCTTGAATTAAGTTCTTATTAGTTTATTTTTATTAAGGCTCAAAAAATTACTATAATTTGTCTGATGTTAAATTAAATACACTCAAAAAACGGCGATTAATTATCGATAGATGAGGATCTATATACAGTCGGCATCATCAGGCCGGACGATATTTACCATAGCTAAAGTCTTTTAAAGACAATCTGTGAATTAAATATTCAATTCTGCCAGCGTTATCCATTCAATTGATAGACGTCCACTACTGAACATAGATCTCTCCCAAAGATCTCCACGACGACCGGTCTTGCACCACTAGTATCCAGCGGATTCCCGCGGCCTTAACCAGGTGGTCGGTTCACTTTGTGAGGGGCCTACTCACGTTACGTCTTTCGGTGCCAGTACCACATTCATAGAATTTTCCTTTATTTTAAATTAACTCTTCAACGCTCTAGTAGTGGTAATCTTGCTAGAACTTTCTAGAGAGTATTATAGTATCTGTTTTCCATTACCGAAAGCTCAGACCGATTTTAGATTCGGATAGTGGGGATCTAACCAGCGTCGATTGACGCGGAATCCGACTGCACTACTAACTGTGCTGTCATCACTTCCAATGCTTCGCCATCGCTTTCTGGCTAAACCCTTAAACATTTGTCCAATACATTCAACCGAAATACGTCCTGTGCTGGGAATAAATCTCCACCAAATATCTCCACAGCGACAGCTATTACGCCACCCGTATCCAGAGAATTCCTGCGATCAGGGTTACCAGGTTGTCGGTCTTCTTTGTTTGTATTTGTTTATGATGTGAAGTATACTGCATGTGATAAGTAAGTGGGTACGGTGTCCCCTACCCTCCATTGCTATATAACCACTTAATTCATCAACACAACGTGAAATATTAAGTGTAGAGTAGGTCACTTTCTAATACCCACATTGCTATTTATCACTCTTAAGTTTGAAATTCTGTCATCAATGCTTGTAATACAGCAGCATCTCTTGACAATCAGTACTTCTAGGTTTTAGTGTGTTTACCATTGTCAATTATCCTCAGGTAAGATTGAGGTCACATCACCGACACTAGTACAGAATCTAAAAGATATTTTAGTCAGCTTATTGTGTCAGATGCCAATACGTTTTTTGTTGGTAATACCTTAGGTAACAATTTAGTATTAAGATATAATTTATCTATATGTAGGTATAATGAAATAAATGAAACGAAACGATTTCGAGATGTACTGTGATTTACTAAAAATAAACTGTTTTCAATTTTTTTTATTGATAGCACAAAAGCTCGCCACGCCAATAGACGCTAAATAAAAGGAGAAAAAAAAATCGTTGAAAAATCGATGTGAAAAAGGCACTGTCAACTACTTCATATTTGCCTATGGGATTAACTATAACTGGATCGTGAAGAATTTTCCATTGTAGTCGTAGATTTCTATCTTACAATTGATCTTTGATTCTTCTAGCATGAGATTACACCTTTTTTTTATACATTTGAATGTCTATATTTGATATGTACATTTAAATTTATTAAGAAAAATGGAACCAGAACGAGCTTCTTGCCGGTTCTTCTCGACAGGGTTGTTTTCCGAACCAGTGTTTCCTTGACGCTAACAAGCGCCTTCTTAGGGTCTAAATTGAATAAAGAATTTTCTGATTTTGATAAGTGACCGTCCTCTTAAAAATTCTAATAATAATATCTTATATATAATTGTATATTGATGATACTAAATAAGGATATGGTGGATGACTTGAAAGATTACTGAAATTCAAAAGCGCTTGCATAATAGACACTAATCGTTCTGATCTCACTTCAGGATGATTTTATATACGTGAAGAATTTAAGTATAGAATATTTATTCGTATAGAATTTAAGTGCATTCAACCGAAAGACGTCCACTGTTGCGTATACGAATGATGTGCAATCGCAATAGGTATTTGTGGTGCTCAGACGATGCTGCTGTTTATCCCTTAGTCGCCTTTTATGACGCCCACGGGAAGATATGGGGTGGTACTATTCTTAGCCTTCAGCCGCGATTTAGGTCCACATGAGTAAAATTTCACTGACGTAATATTTGTTGTCCCTTACGAAATGGACCATAAAGAATAGTCGTTTATCGTATTACATCTGATCGTCTTATAATATAATAAATACTCAAAGGTTGAGGATTTTTTTCCGACTTCATCCACTATTAACCTCTTAATTTTTTTAATACATTATATAGCATAACAAAGTATACATTACTACCTGGCAAAGTATGCATATATAACTTAAATCATGTTCATCATCTTAATGCTTCTCGAGTTATAAGCCAAATAACGGACAAACAGACAGAAAGACTTTGTTTTTAATCTGAAATTCTAAACTAACTCTTCTTTAACATAAAATCAAAACTACAATGAGAAAAGATTTGACTTTTTATATGCATGTTTATAATGGATGAAGCAAAATACTACTTAATTCATTTTAAAAATTCTTTTACCTATAGGAAGCTACATTATACATTAAAGCTCGCTGTTTAAAAGTAGAATTAACAGAATAGTAGTTTATAATTGCAATTATACTTCATTCAACTACCTTTTGGAAAAGTTAGTCTTCCCAATTTTCAGGAGCCGTCAAAGTCAATTAATTTTGGCAAATACTAATTATTTACTATCTGGATATGTTAACTTTTATCTGGAAAATACTGTGTTCAATAATAAAAGGTCAAGTGTATCATCTCATAGAGAACCTTTTACCACCATTATTCCAATACCACAATCGGTCTTATTACAAAAACAAAAATAAATTACCGTTAAACACGCTTTTCTCTTTTGTAATTGAACTTTTTTTGAACAGGTGTTCAACGGGAGTTAATTTTTTTCGTAATAACATCGAATAAAGTATTAATTCAACTTTCTGCAAATACTAATTTATCTTTACTTCTACTCGCTCAAAGCCGAGGCGCGTCGCTAGTATTATAGTAAAAGTCAATAGCTTTAAATGGGAGAGGCGCAAAAGTTGACTAAAACACAGACGCCTTTACGTATTAATGTGATATGGGAGAATTAGGATAAACTACATTTTGAAAGTGACCTACAACCAGCAGTGGACAGGTAACAATCAGCATTGTAGGTATATACAGTCATAAGTATATTTGTAATATCTCATCTATACTAATAATTAAAATAGAAGTGTCTGTTTGTCAAAAAATTAACTATTTCTTACTAAATAGATATGAATTTATATATGGTAACTAATACCAAAAATACAAGTTTTTAAAATTTTGTCTGTTTGTTTCGAATAATCTCCGGAACGGCTTTACGGATTTTGACGGGACTTATTTTGGTAGATAGCTGAAGTTACTCCGGGTAACTTTTTAATTTTCGCTAATAAGTATGGTTCCGCGTAAAAAAATTAAAAGTCATAAAAATTTAAATAAAATCCGATTCAATCGACATTTTTACGGGTAAGTGCTTGAATTTATGATAGATAGTTTTACTTTATCTTAATACTTAATTTTTGTTTTGGGAAAATGATCAGGGTACCGTATAAAAAACATAAAAACACAGTGAAGAATATATTAAAGGCGGAAGGCGTATTTTGTTAGTATATAGAATTCGATAATAAGGTTTATTACTGTTACTGATATAGAGGGTCTAATTTATACAAAAACGTGATTCTTTATAAGGCTATTAAATATTCATTATCGAATTCCGATACAGTTATATAATTTATTTTTTGAGATCGCAATTTATTATCCTGTTAAATATATTATTTTCTTTTAAAAATCTTAACATGTAGGTATAGTTCTATTATTTTCTATAACTAGTACCGGAAACAAGATAAGCAAATATTTTTACTATGTGTTTACCCTTTGAGACCATAATGTAAAATAGTCACTAATTATGTTTTTTTTTTTTTCAAATCTATTTTAATATTATTCAATAATATCGGAGGAAAATTCAATAAAATAACAATTTCAGTATTCAGATCTATCAGTTTAATAATTACAATATTCTAATTTCTAATAATACAAGTTTCAGACCCGAATAAGAATTTCGTTCTTGTAACAAATGCAAATACTTTATACCATCTCTTATACAAACCAGTAACAGATTTACAACATCCGCCGCAATATATTGAGGACTTAATATTTACAAAACTCAAAATGAGATCAGATAATTTACAAGAATAAACGAAAAAAATTACAACGATAAAATAATAATAAAATTCAAACACTATAATAATACCACTGTATAATTTCAATTACTGTTCTGCAAACAGGTTCTAGAATGGGAAAAAAATCATCTAGATTATCAACAATACCTAATATAAAAAACTTGGAAGTATAGAATACGTTCAAATCGTATAAATATACTTAAATTAATATGAAAAAGGCGGCCATAGCTTCGTCTATTTATAGAACAGGAATACTACTTTTTAGTAGTTCAGATCGTAACCTGTTTACATGGAGCACGTTCTTACTTACGAAAGCTTTTAAATAAAGAAGACAACGGACAGATTTATTTTACGAGACCGCTTTTCCACAAAATCACTTCACGTAATGGCGTAGTAAACTTAAAACTAGAAGGCACTGCTTGTTAGGATTTAAAATCAGTCTTTTGCACGTGTTAAATTGAATCAATTTTAGGTTAATTTTCAGCATCTTCACCGTCGAAATTGTCGATGGGAAAGTTTGGATTCAGCAAGGGGCTTTTCCCGTTGCTCCCACTCGGCGAGGTGTTGACTGACGAGATTCCGACGAGATTGTGCGTTAAACTGTGACGTCTGAGGTCACAGTTACGTCTAAACACTTTCCCGCATGAGGAACAGTTGTACGGCTTTATATCCGTATGCGTGAGCAGATGGGTCTTGAGATTCGATCGTTGGTTGAAACTCCTGCTGCAAACCGGACATTTGTGTGGGGATTCTTCCATGTGTAAAATTTTGTGTACGGCCAACGTTCGCGACTGACAAAACCCTTTACCGCATTCGAGACATTTGAAGGGTTTTTTCCTTTGAATGAATGTACCTGTAAAGAATTGTTGTTTTCTTTTTAATTATTCTCATATTTAAATATTAAGATGAGTTTAATATTGTTTCTATCTCTTTTATTTGATACAAAACATATATTAAATATAAATCCGTTAATGTTCAGCACTAAGTAAATATAAATATTATAATTTATGTAAAAAGATTATCCTCCTTTTAAGATTTAAAAACTATCCCTTACTTTTTTATTTCGGTCTGAATACACTTTACAATCTGTAGTAATTAACATTGACGTTAGATGCCTACAATCAGTCATCATTGCCATCCCAGCATGACACACATTGTCACATTGAAGTCAGTCATAGCAAATTTAATTACGACTAAGTAGAACCCATGAGCGACATGCAACCTACCACCCTACAAGACATGAGTTAATTTAAAAGAATTTAAAAGTCAAAACATTTTTGCAAGAGCGTACATATAAATAACTATATCTAGAAAACAATATGACAAAAATTAGAACGTTACATTTATGTTATATATATGTGGGTGTTATCAATATACGAAGTATCAATAAATATATACACGTCGTCATAATATATGACAAACCAACGCATCTCTAGTCTCAGTCATAAATATCAAAGCCAAACACGTAACAACTAATTTTAAATTAAATCTGAATACAAAGCCTATAATTAACACACCAGACAGCGTGTAATCAATTAAATGAAACCCAACTATAGAATATCAAATCAGAGAAATCAAATACAACGTAAAAACAAACAAATTGACTTGTAGCTACAAAAATACAACGCGAGGTTGTTGTAATCAAATATGTGTTATAATTAAAGGGATTAGTGGAATTACTGATGATAAATTAAATAGTAATTTTAATATAAAAGCACAAGATTATAATGAAGATTAACAGGCCCGCGCCCAGTCAAGTGTGTGCGTGGTACCGGCCTGTTATCACGTTAGGCCTAACTCAAATCAACGTGCCCACTTTATCTAATTAAGCTCGCAACGCGATCTGACCAACTATGAAATTTTGTCTGCACAATTGATAGTCACGCTTCGAAATACCGTCTATAGCATACAATAATAATTAGCGACAAGAAAATTATTGATCAACCAACAATTTAATTCAAAACCATTATCCAAATTATTATAATCTACCTATACCTAAAAAAATCTCGAATATTAAAACTTGATTTTATACGCGGTATTTTAAGTATATTTATTCAAGTTTTTTTTCTGTACATCCATATTAATCCTCACGTCAGGATCACCACGTGCTTTGTTAAAACCCGTCGAATGCCCGCTCTGGTCCATTGTAATGTATCGTTGTCAACGGATATCGATTGAACATCGACAGCTTGGGCCGGCCCGAGCTCGGGTTAACCCTCCGGCGTCTACACGAAATTTATTTTATTGCCGCAGAGATATGGTGATTTGGAAGGAAATCGCCGAGAGACAGGTGTTAAAAATTTAACACCTTTAGCTCTTATTGGTTGGGGATGTTGAACAGATAAGTAAACAGAGAATAGATTGTGACCCGTGTTTATTGTAATATTATTATCATATTTAATGTATTCGAATCGAGAATTGTTATGTTTGGAATTCGTATCGTTACGGTCATCTACATCTTATTTAAGTATTGTGAGAACGTGAGTTTTAAAAGATAAATGTTTTGATATACAAAGTTATGTGTCGAGATTTATAAGGAATTCAAAGGAGTCGAAAAAGAAAACAAAAACGAAAGCTAAAATTAAAACATCCTCTCGTGGGATTAGCGGCGGTTTTGTGTAATAATTTACGAGCGTGACGAACGACTTGTCGATACCATCTGCTCGGACCGCACGTAATCCTTTTTGTTTTAAATATTTTACCTTCCCCATTATTCAAAAATTTCACAAAACATTTTGGCATCTAAATCCGGAGACTAAAATAAATATTACTGATATCGAAAAACGAGAAACGTGCACCACACCGTCACACATTCCCGGTACGTTTATAAAATTGTTTTATCTTATTAAAGACACGCCATCGAATACGATTTCTTCGAATGAAAACAGTCTTAGTGATTCCGTTGATTTACCTATTCACAATGAGAATGAGATAAACCTACAGATAGGAACGATTAAAATGGTATTTGGTTATGTCGTAAAACAAAAATTAATGAAAAATAAATTTCAATAAAACGGATTTGAACATTGACATTTTATTAGATCATTAAAATATAGGTACTCGGAAATGGGTATCTTCATGTTAATTTAATTGGTTTTAAGATTACTTTGAATTCGTAACAACCATAATAGTAGAAAACACTGATAAAATAGTCATATACGAGAACAAATATCTAATTATATAGCTAGTAAAACTTAAAAGGTTAATATAAAACGTAAAAAGAATCTATTAATAATATAAGATCGTAGAGCTATTTAAATAATTCATTAAAATAGTCAACACAATTCAAAAACTTTCAATTATCAGTATAATAAAAATATATTAACAAACTAAGTTTATCAGGCATATTACAGTTATGTTTTGATAAATAAATAGTACTTTGTGAAAATTTAAGCTTTTTTACCTGTGATCTCTAAGATGATCTTGCCGTCGGAAAGCTTTTCCACAAATGTCGCAAGAATAGGGCCTCTCGTCTGTATGTGTTCTTTCATGTATAAGTAAATTGTAAGACTTTGTGAATTGCCGATTACAGAATTTGCAAATGAATTGTTTCTTTGTTCTAGGTGCAGTTCCAGACGTCTTCTGTTTATTAGATATACTACTACTTGATGATGTAGAACTATTCGTTGATTTTGAGGAGTTGGACGCCGGAGGAGACAATGGTGCTTGTGATGGGCTACCATTGATTTGCTGCTGATACATCGCGTTCATTAAAAGACTTGGGTATCCGTTATCTAAATTTTGTGATGAATTATAACCATATCCCTTAGATGTTGGTTCTAAATGTTCTTCTAATGTGAAGTCGTCTTCGTTATCTAATAATGCTAAATCTTCTTCAACTTCTTCTGATAAGTCTACATCTTCAGCAGCTATAGCATCGGACAAAGGATACTCTTCCGGTGTTTTTGGCGAATATTCTTTAGAAGTGCTATCCGCCGCATCGATTTCACTTATCTTTGCACTTGCAGTGGCTATCTTTAAAATATCTTGTTTCGACGAGCACGTATTATCAGAAATGTTAGATTGGTTTGCATTATTAACAGATGAGACTGAAGTCAAACGTTGTAATGTCAAATAAGATTCCAAGGCTTGTAAATTTAAGGCGGCAGCTGCAGCCGAATTGGACGGTAAAAGTGCAGCCTGTTGCAGTGAATTCATCATTGCATTTTGTAGGGACAATACAACACCTTGTAATGATCTTTGCAGCATATTTTCTTGTAACAATGCTGCGGATGCAAGAGACATGCTTATGTTTGATGATGAGGAAGTAGAGGTCTTACTTGCATTTGTCTTATCCGATTGCGGGGATGGCGGGTCTACCAAGCTGTTCATATCCGCTTTGCTATCTTGTATCTGTAGATTGTTCTTCAATTTGATGATGGCGCTTTCAAGTGAGTTCAAGGTTGATTTGTTTGATCTCGAAGAACTTTGTTCTTGCATCGTGTTTAAAGCAATATCATCGGTTTCCACTAGTGGCGCACGTGTTGTAGGGAGGGGCGGGGAGGTGATCGCGTGCGCGTGTACTGTCCGAAAGCACGCTTCGTTGTAGCGTGCGAGGTGACTGTGCGGCGCGGCGCGACTGAGCCGGCGGGCAGCTTGCGTCCGCCCCGCCCCCACCTCGTCCCTTGCCTGTCTTCCCGCCTCACAAAGCTCTCTATTTTAGGTAAGTCTTTGTACAGTAATGGTCACCTCACGGTGCTCTAACGATAGACACGTCCATGAGAATATTGCGCCAGATTTGTTGGTACCCTTTTCAAGTGTAATGAGGTTCTGAATGGAATCGGTCGGGCTATGGGAAAACAATGTGAGCCAATCGGCCAGCCATATTTTGTCAGTCGGCCACGCGCATCGTTTACTGGGATAAATAATCGAATGAAGAAGTTAAATAATAGGAATCACTGGAATATTTCTTATATGTAGGGTTCTATAACAGTGATATGAAATCTCTCCTTGCTTTGTATAGTCATTCAATATCTACAAATCAAAGAGAATTTTAATAGTATAATGTAAATCTTTATTTGTCTAAAGCAACACATGTCAGTAATTTTATGTTACTTCTCTCTGTTTAATTTATTATCACTTATTTTTAATTTAAATTTAATCATTAACTGATATGACTTGGCTTCGACGCAACCTTTACAAATAAGTCATTAATTTTTTAAACCGATCATTTTTTAAAGCCCCTAAAACCTTTATTTAGGTAAGTGTACTTTTATTTGCAGGTTCATAAATTAATTGTATGTTTTGAATAATAAATAATTAATGTCATTATTTATAGCGGGCGACGGATTCGTAAAGTTCGGTTTACGAATGGAACTTGAGACAGAGATTTATTAAAGCGATAATACTTTTATTTGTAAAGTTATTAACTATATTACAGTGCACCTTATATCAAATGTTCATACCATTTATGTAAAATACAATAGTTCTATCAACGTTTTATATCTTTTTTTAAAGAGATATAGATACAGAACTTTTTCACTCTAGCCTGTAAGAGTGATAGATGGTGTATGCCAATAAAATAATATTGAAGTGTCTGTAAAGTAAAAAAAAAATTTTTTTTTCTAAATATTTTTGAACGTATATACGAAACCTATACACAAAAATATAATTATTAAAATTTTTGTCTGCCTGTTTGTAATTAGTAATCTCCGGAACAGCTGAACTGATTTAGACGGACTTATTTACTCCGTATAACTTAGGATACTTTAAATTTTGAAAATAATTAGTGACCCGCGTAAAATTTGGATAAAATGCGATTTCATCCACAGTTTTACGGGTAAATGCTTCAATTTTTGAGAAATATTTTTACTTTATCTTAATACTAAACAAAAATTGGGGTTCCGTGTTAAAAAAAAACAGTGAAGAATATATGAAACGCGAGCGCAGCCGCGTGCACAAAGCTAGTTAATAAATAAGAGTATTTTATGTCGATTATATATTCCGGCTTAGCCTCAAATGAGTGTATTATTTTTAATAAATAATAGTTTCTAGCTATATAAATATACTATTATATATCATATTGTCTACTTTTACTATGATTTTTTTTATTTCATCATTATTTCATCTGACCAATTTAATATTAATTAAACCTAACCGGAATCGAACCCACAATTCTCGAAATTTTCACCACAAAGAAAATTCATAATCATAGCACTGTATAGGTAATTTAATAATATTTATACACTCTATTAATAATAAAAGTTTACAATATTTAAGTTTTCTCTTAATGTTATTAATTTCAAAAGAATCATAGAAGTATTTAATAAATGTTAAATAAAACGGAGAGTGTTTATTTTTAACGGCGAGAATATAATTCCCGGGCATACATGTAAAGTTTACCACAGCATTGTGTGAGTTACGTCCTCTAATTATTACTATTAATTTAATTTAAAAAAAAACAACGAATGTTTATTGCATTAATAATACACAATAAAGACTTACAACTTATATGTATCTTGTTAATTTTAAGCAATTTTTAATGTTACAGTGTATCATTTAAATGGCAGGTCTTTGACCGTCGATTCGCACGTAAGCTAACGCATTTTGAAACACATTAAACAATCACTTGTTCACAGACAATGCACGAAAACAATGGACTTGCCCATGCTCCAATAGAGCGTGGTAATTGCAACTATTGACACGAGGAACTATGCAATCATGTAAACGTTTAGCTCTAAGATTTCTACCTGTAATTGTAAACAAAAGGAATAGTTAGACTAATAAGGAGTAGATTTTTCTATGTTTAGATCACAGCAAACTTACAGAATAAAAAATTGAAATGAAACAGTGTTGTTCTTATTTGCGCGTATGAGCAATAAAATCGTTAGATGTCTCTACTTATCTATTTCTATTATATTGACCACTAGCTGTGTACCCGCGGCTTCACCCGCGATTCATATTATATTCTTCAATGTGTTTTATTTTTTTTATAAGGAATCCTAATATTTTCCCTGAAAATTTTTAGTTATAAGATATAGTAAAAATATTTCTCATAAATTCAAACTGTGCTTTGAATCGGAGTTTATTAAGTTTTTATGAATTTTAACTTTTTTACACGGAACCTTAATTTGTTTGCGTAATTATTTTTTTTAGTACTAAAACATAGTAAAAAAGTTTCTCATAAATTCAAGTACTTACTAGTTAAGCGGACCATTGAATGGATTTTTTTTACTATTTCCTGAAATTATTTTTGGTATCTACTAACAGAAAGCAAAGATATTTCTCACAGATTAAATATCTGTCAGTAAAACTGTACATTGAATCGGATTTTGTTCAGAATTTCATGAGTTTTTTTTTTTGCACGGAACTCTATTTTTTTTTTTCGTAAAATAAAAGGTAAGTTACGCAGAGTAACATCAGCTATCTGCCAAAAAAGTCCCGTTAAAACGACCCCGCCGTTTCGGAGATTAGCCGGAATAAACAAAAAAACAGACAGATCTTTATAGGTATATACATTTATATGTATTTATTAAAAAGTTTTTTTTTATATACAAACATACACTTCAATTTTATTTATTAGATTCTATTAGATTCATTCTATTCCATTGAATCAGATTTTATTTCAAATTTTTATGATTTTTTTAGCGTGTACCATAATAATTTTCGAAAATTAAAAGTTTCCTAAGCTACGCGGAGTAACTATTCACCCAAAAAAGTCCCGTCAAAATCCACCCAGCCGTTCCGGACAATAACCGGAACAAACCGACAGACAGGCCAAAATTTTAAAAATTAAATTTTTGGTGTCATATATACATTGATATCTATTTATTAAAAAAAAATTGACATTAGTAACAGGTACTTCAAGATTATATTTATTAGTATAACTTGAAGTTGCGAATATTTTATCTAATTGTTAATGAATTCGTTATTTTATAAACATGTACGTACCTCTGCGTGAACGGAATCGCGAGCATAGATAGTTATGAATATAATTCCTGGGTACACATGTAAAGTTTACCACAGCACTATATATGTGTAGTTATAAGCAATAAACACAACACATGATAGGATTGAAGCACGACATAGAACAGACGGTTTGCGCACGCGCGGTATGGTTCTCACGACTCCATCGCCCGGGGGCAGACAGAACGATACGAAATTAATTTATATAGGTACTGGGATCAACTTTATTATATTGGAAAGTGGTACAATTTATATTCTTCTATATAAATAAAATTATACAGTTCTGCTGTCGTGTGTGTGCATCACTCAAAAATTACTACAAATATCCCGATCAGTTTTTTTTACTTTTACTTCTTAGATACTGGGTTCATATGTAAAAAAATATCACGTTATACGTAATGTAATATACGTATAATGTTATTGAAGCCATAAAACTTGCAATTTTTTTATGAAGATATCGTAATAACATTTTTGTTTAGATAAGGATCAGGTTCTAACAAGTAAAACAAAAAAAAAATTGAATGAAATCATCACATGAATAAGTCATCACATCATCTCAACATATTTCAGCAATTGACTGTTGGCCAGTTACAATATGTGCCCTCAATCTGTTTTACCTACTGAAATCCAAACTTACAATACTTTTTTATGTAAAGTATAAGATAAGTGATTAGTCAGAAAACCGATATATTTTTGGTATTATTTCAATTTTAATGTTTAAGATTCGATTTTCAAACCCATCTTATAAGAGCGAGATCTTAATATGGTCTTAGTGGTCCACATTTGGTCGTATCCTCATATAACGTCTCATCCTATCAAACAATAACAAAAGTAAAAATTAAGTAACCTTATTTGTTATCTTGTATTTATGATAAACAAATAAATCTAAGTAAGTCAAAGCCAGCGCGAACCTCAGAAGCTATCTCGATTAGGACTAACTAGATTTGCGATTGCTCTCTTGGAGTCACATAATTTCATTTTAATCTTCATTTCAATGAAGATGACATTCAAGTTTAATATATGTAGATTGTTCTCTACAATTATTTCGATACGAAAGTTCGACAATGTAAAATTTAATATACTATCATTCTTGACCATTGTTAAAACACTATCGCTATGTATTGTTCCACGTCACTACTTTAATACATATATTGCAATATCATGAACATTCACTTTAGCAGAGATAGAATGCAAGTGTGCCTGTGTTGGCTCTACAGAGCCTTATATAGTTATTCCATGCGATCTGACATGTGGCATGTGAGAGACGGTCCCACCAGATGTAGGCGGATAATATCTTAAGGCGGCGCCGCCGCTGGATGTGTAGCGAAAATATTGTTAACACCATTCAACCGAAATACCTCTACTGTTGGACATAGGTTTCCCCCAAAAATCTCCAGGACGACCGGTTTTGCGCCACCCGCATCCAGCGAACTCCCGTGACCTTCACCAGGTCTTTTGTCCACCTTGTGGGAGGCCTACGCACGCTGCGTCTTCCAGTGCCTGGCAGCTATTCGAGAACCTGTTGGCCCCATCGGGCATTGGTACTACGAGCAATATGCCCAGCCCACTGCCACTTAAAATTAGCAATACTTCGGGCAATGTCGGTTACTTGGGTTCTTCTGCGGATCTCCTCATTTCTGATTTGATCACGCAGGGATACTCCGAGGATAGCCTTCTCCATTGCCCTTTGGGTAACTTTGAGCTTTCTGATTAGGCCCATTGTAAGCGACCACGTCTCAGTGCTATAAGTAATCACTGTCAACACACTGGTCGAAGACTTTTGTCTTGAGACCTGCGGTATCTCAGACGAGAACATTCTGCGTAGATTCCCAAACGCATTCTTGTTTAAAATTACAATTACAATGTTGCTAATATAGAAAGGACTATTTTTTTTTTCTAAAATAGCAGATACAAATTCTTCATTGTGAGTTATTTTTGAAAACAATTTGTTTTAATGAAGCTATGAAATTAAATGGCAATGGTTTTGAGCTGATGGTAACCTACCATAAGAGCTATACTGTGTGATTTCTCTTTATTACCAAGATAAGATTGGATTATATATAGTAATTTTATCTTCACATAAATAAAAACAGAGTGTTGTGTAATTAGTTAGAGTAACGATTAATACAAAGTAACAGGCTATATCATTCTCAAAGTTAAGAGTGGAGTTAAGTCTCGAGAGATGGTTTGATTTTTGAGTAAATTCTTTAAGATATATAAATTCTTTAATTTATTCTCCTTTGTACCTAAAGGTACAAATCCCTCCATATCACATTACTATTTACCATTTAACTGAATGATTTTTCAACGTGTTTTATGCCAAGTGATATATTGACGGACTAAAATTACGGATTTAATTCGCTTGTAAAGATTCAATATTAAATGCTATTGAAAAATATTTCCGATTTCTTATACTATATATGCTTAGCACATTTATTACAATATCACCTGATCTTAAGTGATGATGTGTTCTAGAATGCCTAAGCCTCTAGAACTGGTTCTCAAGCGATGCTCCCGAAACACTCATGTTGGTGCTTGGTAACAGGTTTTCAAACTTGGTAGTTATCCAGGCGGGCATTATTAGATATTGCTCTACCCCCATGACATGGTTTCCTTCGCCGAAACCTCCGGCTCATTAAATGTAGTGGACAGGTGGGTTCGAAACTGCGTCTATCGAGGCGAAATCCGACGCTGAGCTGAGCTAATACCAACTGAGCTATCGTCGCTTCAACGTTATATTGCGATGATTTTACACATTTTTAGCGATCATTTGCTTTAATATATTTGAATATCGTTATATACTACTATCGTTATATAATAATGCTACTATTCGTAAAATTAAATGCTATGTTTATTAGGTGACTATTCTCAAATTTATGATGACCGTTTGACGTGATTGGATCTACAAGAAATCTTGAAAGTAAGATGATATCAAATTTAAGCTGGTTTAAAAAGAGAGAAAGACGTCATAATTATTTTATTATGACGTCACAACTATTAAAATAGACAAAAAATGTAATATTGAAGGCAATTCACGCGATGTAATTATAGATTTTTTAAATAAAAAATTGTAATTACACATAAGTTTTTTAATTTGAACATGTTAATTTTACAAGTTTCCATTTGGTAAAACGTGAGAAACTATTTTAATCACTCTTATGAATGCTTTAACTAAGCAAAGTCTGAATATTGTATTGTATTATGCATTTAGTGGTAGAATGTTTAATGATGTGGCTGACATCTCCAAATTATAAAATTGAATATGAAAAATAGGTATTTATTCATAAAACCTTTCTGAGATCTGTTATATAGTTATTAATAAAATATAAATTTTTATGCATAGGTCATGTAGTCGTCTAACGAGATTTTTTAAAGATAAACATTTATTATTATCTAATAATAGATCTTTGGATAGATATAGAGATTATATTACCACAGTCAAACAGGAAGGATTGTCCAACATAGTTAGACCAATAATTACCAACAAACAATTTACAACGACGCCAAACACGAAAACCATTATGGTGTAATGGTCGCCCTATATCAGAGATACCGTCCGAAATTATGCGCTTAATCAAAACCAGCCGGCCTATTATATCCCACACCCGTCGATCTTCCTCCGCAAAATTGTAACTTAGTTTAATGTATGGTAATAGACCTCAACTACGGGTGTAAGTATGGCGATGAAGGCGAATAGGATTCGTACTAGATATTGAGTTGAGTAGGTACCCAATTATAATTTTTAAAAACTTCTCACTTGGCATATTTATTACGAGGTTTTATTACACCAATATTCATGGTTTCTTGGTTCACATAAAACTTTAATCGTAAGAAATGTTTACGTGGTTAAGAGGTCATTTATTTTAGTTATTCGAGTAGCTTAATTCTATTTGTCTTAACAAGAACCTTTGATATACTATCAATGATTTTTAGAACATTAAAAAGGACCGGAAGAGACGGCACAGAACGTCATATTCATTTACTGAGATGTTAAAACAACTATATACTTTTTACAAACAGACATATTATATAACAGTCCCGTAGAGTATATTTAGGTATTAATATTATGGTTATTCCCGTTACTGTGGAAATGACTATAACTTACATATTCATTCAATGAAGTTGTTTATTTTTACATAATTTAAGTAACACTATGAAAGCTAGGAAAAAAATATAACTAAGACGGTTAAACTATTCGATATTAATTCATAATTTTACCAAACAATTTAAAAGAACACACACTTGAATAAACTTTTAAATACTTGAATACTACAGCGAACTGAATTATTGTATTTTTAACACAACTTTTGTATAAATGGGAACATCTTCCGAAACATGCACGCAAAACTGCTGTCAACTCAACAATAACGTTTTACAATTCCAATTTTGTAATTTTTTCATGTTCATCAACGTATCTATTACATTCCTTGTATGAAGCAAATACTGTTTTAATTATTAGATTATTTTTACATTTATAAGAATTAATATAATTTAACACTTCCCATGTGTTCCGCACCATACAAATCTTATGTAATGATTGTAGGAGCGTGCGTGACCGCTTGTGACGCGCCCACACTAAGCACGCGCGCGTTCTCTCCAACACGAGTTCTGTTTAAAACAACAACAAAGCAAGAAAATTTACATCAGGTAACTGTTTAGATCTTTGTCTAGATATAGTCTGACTCTATTTGATTGATGTGACTGCGAATATCTATTTTAATAGCTAAGTATGTAGACAGTTGCTAACCACCTATTGCTAGGCTTTATTAATATTTAATGATAAAAAATAAGAAAATTAAGATAGATTTGTTTAATATTATTAATTTTATAAGTTCACTACTAGTTTGAACTTCTAAAAGTAATTTAAATTAAATAAAAAATACTAATACGTAAAGAAATCATGATCGTAAACATATTTTCAATGTAGATATAAATATAGGTAGATGTAAGTTTTACTGTTCTCAATTAAAAAAAAAAATAGTATAAATAGGAACTACTACTCATAATACATTTGATAATAATAATTGTTATCAAATTTCGATCACCGAATGAATAATAGTAAATATAAAAATCATTTTCTAACTTCTCGTTTCTGACAGTTTTAATTTATTATTAGTTTGAAATAATTTTAATTAGTTTATAAGTGTGAAAACATTTAAAAGAATTAAACGAATTATTATCATATTTTTCAGTAAAGTATTAACATCATCCAGTGTGGCAACGTTTTGACTTGAATGTTAACCTCTGACCTGGTTTATGTTCGAGGTAGGTACTCTGTACGACTAACCGGTTACTATCCGTACAGCCAAACTGAGAAGCTCAACGTCTAAATATGATCGCTTTTATACGCGAATAAATATATTTTTAAAATGTTTATAATAATTTACAACGATTTTATTACGGTACTAAAAGACGATTATACTTTTTGTAAATGTAGTATTTTTATACTATCAATTCAGTTCTCTTAGAAGTAATGATAGCTTAGTTGGTAGTCCGGTCGCATCGAAACTCTAAAATCAATCTGAGCTTTCGCTGAAGGAAAACATCGTGAGGAAACCATAGTATGGTGGTAGGGCATTTTAAAATAAAGCTCGCCTGGGTAGCTAGCACCCTCAAGTTAGAATACCTGTTGCCAAATAGCAATAGGTGTGTTCCGGCAGCATCACTTGAGAACCAGTATCTGTAGGCTTAGTGTGTTTACCATCATGGACCACATCGTCACTTAACGTCAGGTGAAATTGTGGTCAAAGCATTGAGCCTATATCGTGTAAAAGTCTTTCTTATTCTATAATTTAATTTTTCTTTTAATTATAAAAGAAAAATTAAAATCAGCCCAATTTTGGAGGAGGAAACTAGGATATATGAAGTGATGCTTTCGTCTATTTTACATAGGTAAAATTAGCCCGAGCTGCAGTTGTCCCTTTTGGGTTTTATAACTCTTTCTTTTAGGGCTTAGTATGTTTACTCATCCTGGACCACATCGTCACTTAACGTCAGGTGAGATTGTTAACTGAGCCTATACCGTGTAAAAAAAAATCTACAATCTAAATACTACATTGTGCGAGATATCGGCATAAAAATATTTATGTAGGTAGCAAACGCGTGTTCTTTACTTGTTTGTTTTTTATTTCGCTCGAATTTGTGAAACACGATACATCGTAAAGCGATGTGTCTGTCTATAAAATCTTTTAGATTTTTATCTCGACGATATAAAATCTAAGTTTGTTGTTATTATATGTAATATTAGTTAAATACTTTATAATTTTAAAGAATATGATTCTGGTTATCAATCGATGTAAATTTTATTCAAACGTAAATGAATAGTAAACATAATTTTATTCAACACGTGCAGTCAAAATATACTATTTATATAGTACTAGCTGTGTGCCTGCGGCTGCGATCGCATCTCATATATTCTTCACTGCGTTTTAATTTTTTATACGAAACCCTTATTATAATATTTTCCTAAAAATTCTTAGTCCTAACATATGGTAAATATATTTTACATAAATTCAAGCACTTGCCCGTAAAACTGGGCATTGAATTGGATTTTATTCCATTTTTTATAAGTTTTATGCGTAAAAAAAACGCAGCAGAACCCTAATTATTTTCAAAAATTAAAAGTGCCCTAAGTTACGCGGAGTAACTTGATCAAAAAAAATCCGTTAAAACTCGTTTAGACGTTTCGGAGATTAGCCGGAACAAACAGACAGACAAGACGTACAGACAAAAATTGAAAAAATCCATATATACGAGTACATTCATATCTATTTAGTAAAACAATTTTATTTCGATATTACAAACAGACACTTCTATTTTATTTATTAGTATAGATTATTTCAGTTTTTCCCTATAGATTTTTTGCATTATTATTGTTCATAACTGTACTACTATTTTACGTAAATAAACGCTGTTATCTTAAGGTACTTGAGCTTCTCTCATTTTTTGGGGTGAGTGCTTATGGCACTCAACCGAAAAAGGTAGCTAGCGCAAAAACACTAAAGTGGTACGAACAACAGCTTATTCAGTAAAAAAAACACAATTTATGATCTGGCAAAGAATATTTCAACAGTCATGAGTTTAAAAATAATCCAAATTCTACAATACTTGAAAATATTATAAAAAATACATTCTGTCAAAATCAATAAAACGGTCAAAAGTCTTTAGTGAAATTAATTAAGGCTATCGTTTATTTCTTAATCTTTGCAAAAAACTATAAAAATACAGAAAAACAGGATATCATTTTACTCGCCTTTTTAACGTTTTTTCTAATTTAAATTAATGTGATCTCCATCAATTATTAATGATATCGCTGGTCGACAATATATTATTAATTAAAGCCGTTAAAGTCAAATCATTTTTAGTAATGCTCATAGCTAATAAATTGCAACATTTAGAGTGATGTCGTGATTTTTTTTTTACAATTACATCGACAAATGTAAAAACATTATTGTCGATAAAATATTATTTGATTAGTCCTGTATCCCTCTCCCGTATTCCGTATCCTCTTTTATCCTTATAAGTAAAATGAACTTACGCCTTAAAATACCATCTTATTCTATGCCATTTTGATATTTGACCAAATTTTTTTTATACTTTACATTCGACTAAAAATTGTTTAGTAATGTTTGCAGTTGGTGTCTGAACGTTGCAAAAAATTGTTCTACATTACAAAGATATGAAAAAGTTTTTGATGAGGTTCTGTCTCAAAGTGGTTATATCCTCTCTACTGTTTGTTTAGAAACAAGTGAAAATGCATCTGAACCCTTTGGTTGTACCTGTTATCTTAAATACCGTAGATACGAATGCCTGGAAGAACGAAATGTCGGATGCGTAATATGCTAACTGGCTGTGATAACTAAATAACAATAACGAATCGAATGGGTATGGGCGGCTAATTTAGATTTTAATAAACTTTCCGGATATTTCTTCGACAACAGTTGAAGAAGTGTTCTGATTCTCAGCTGGAGTAGATTTAGCACGCACCACCAGCGCGATACAATGACACTTCATGTACTAGCAACACATGCAATACGTTGTACATCAAATACATTACACGTGAGGTACCTAAGTTGTGTACTTTTTCTTTATGAATGTTTACTGAACCGGGTAAGCTAGTATGAAACCCGTGACGTTGCTCGCAGAACCGATGCCCGATGGGATCAACTTATTCTCGAATGTCTACCAAGCACCGGAAGACATAGCGTGGGTAGAGGCCTCCCACAAGGTGGACTGACGATCTGGTGAAGGTCACGGGAATCTAATGGCTACGGGTGGCGCAAAACCGGTCATGGTGGAGATCTTTGAGGGAGACCAATGTCCAACAGTGAACGTCTTTCGGTTGAATAGTGGATTTTTTTTTGACGAGGGGAAATACATTTCCGCACTACCCTTACCTATTGCATTAGTGAGACCGAAGTCCCCCAATGCAATAGGTAAGGGGGCACGGAGGGACAACTCCGTGCCAGTGTAGGACTCACCCGGGCATGAGGCTACCGGAAATACCCACTAAAACCCCCGGGGACGTCCGCCGTATTTGGGATGGGGGCGACACGGGGTGGCTTTCGCAAGCACCGCGTCACCCCCTGCGGAGAACCCACCGGGCCTCGTCCGTGCAATGGCCCAATGGGGATGGGGGGAAATACTTCCCCACCCACCTCTTAGCCCACCTCTCAAAGAGAGGTAAGACCATTTGGTCAAAAGTCCGGGGGGTAAATCTGTTACCCACCCTGGGTACGAACCTTCGACTTTTCAGTCGTACCGTCTATGAGACACGCGGATTAGTTCGTCAGGTTTACACACTCTCAATTTGCATTCCACCTAGCCTTTCAGCTTAACACGATAATCAGATCGAAATAATAAACGCAATTATTCTTGTAATTTTACTAATAAAAAAAACAAAGATCTATCGATATCATCTACCCATCACTAAGCTGAACTCGTGTGTGGTAAAAAACAAATAAAGTGATCCGAGCTTTTATTTACTCAAATGCAGCTGTAAAACATAAAAAATCGTTTTCCACCAAACTTTAATTGCCGGCAATGAAGTAATTAAATGTGACAATCGTAAAACACCGGCGTCCCCATAAAACATTATATAGCCATGTCGACTTCGGGTCACATTTACCCGTTGAAATACGCTGTAATACTGTAGCGGAATTAAATTGGCAGAGGGAGGCACGTTTCTGTGAGGTATTTAACTTCGTTGTCGTTTACAGGCTATATTGATTGTTTCGATAAATCGATGTTTCTATATATCAGTAGAGATTACATCTATATATCAGTTTCTTGAAATATATATTTTACTTTTTAACGTTTCTTAATTAAACGAACACTTTTTATTTTTCCACTGTACTATTAACGTTACAATTATAATAAGACATAGGAATTTTATTTTATTTCGTAACATTATAATTATAACTACTTTTTTTAAGATAAATAATCTAAAGAGTTAATTCACTGATATCTGAGAATATTAAATACATGTAGTTCACCAATTACTACTTACGAGTATACGTGAAACTTGGAATAAAAACGCTGTTACAAATGCGAAAGTTTTGGCTCAATATTAATATAGATAATCAATTATGTTAACATAAATTAAATAAATTTGAATATTTGCGTCGTCACGTAGAATTTTTTTTTATAAACTGGTTAATGCTGTTGACCCGAGGGCCTTTACAGCTTCACCAACCTTTGTGGGCGAGTGCAGAAGGCACTCAGCCGCAAAGAGGTAGCCAGCACAAGGCTACCAAGCTGGTACGAATATGGGATTAACCGTTACCTGTGTGTAAAACTTCCGCGGAATTTTAATCCTAACTAATCCGTACATTTTTTTATTTATAAATAATAATATTTCAAAAAAAGCTTCCTTACAGGACCTATGCACCTGCGTGTTGTATACAGGAGTGTGTGTGTGCAGTGTTTTGCGTGTAAGGCTTAATACATGGTCAGTGTTACTGTATCGCACTGGTGGCGACGCCAAGAGCCTACCCAGTTGTGGAACGATTGCCAGGTCGAAACTTGTATATGACGTGTTTATAAAAAAAATACTTTAAAATGGTATTCTGTAAAAGTGAAACAAATTCAAAAATGTGGCTTGCCAAATGACTAATAGTTTTTGTCTGTTTCCAAAATTAACGTTAACTTTCCGTTAACCGTTAAGTTTAGTAAATATTTAAAACATTAATTCATAAGCAAGATTAAGAAATACTTTCAACATTGATAAACACAAAGTAATTCACTTTATAACTATTCCTTCATATCAACAATAATACAAAATAAAGTACTTATACTATACGAAAACAAATAAACTAACAGAATGGCCGTAGTAACAAATCGGCGCACAAGCGCAGATCTCTGTTTACACGCGGAACGAAACAGCATTTAATTGCGCAACAAAAAACTCGCAAATAAGACATTGTGCTAAGTAATTAGATTAGCACAGTACGTTATTTATCCAGTGCCTGCTCGGTGAAACCAGGCCGGCTCTCATATGGAGCGGTTAATACCAACTCATTTGTTTCTATGTCCATTTACAACGCTAAAACGGATACGGGTGTAATTGCATCGTCGGACAAACGGGAGTTATTGATGATACAGTCCACGGGAGTAAGCGACTAGTAAATGTGCACTTAATAATTCATACTAAGTTTACGTAAGTATGGATTTTCTTTAAGGTTTTAATTAGTATTAACGTTATATCAAGATTATGTAATTGATGCTATCAAGGTATACGACGACGATGCTTGAATTAAACTGTCTATTCTTCTTTGCTAGATTTAACTTGACAGCTTTATTGAACGGTGTAGCAAGCACAAAAGATACTTTTTAATTGTAACAAGTATCTAAAAGAAAACCACAATGCTTTCATATCATAGTTTAGGTAGTTTAAAATGTGGTAATTTTTTTTAAACAATTAATCTCATAGTTGGTTCATAAAATATTCACAAACTGGTTTAAAAAGTTTTTCTTATAAATTAGGAAGAAATTTACAAAATCGAAAAATCTTCATAGATTCCATTTGTTGAGAGCTACGTTTTATAAACTTTTATTTACTTTTACCATCACCTTTTTTATCTTATTCTACATTATCAATGTCATTACAATACTCATAATATTTATTATACATCTACCATTATTCACACAATCCATCCAAACCTTCTCCTGCCTTCTTCTACCTCTGTATTTATCCACTTTCATACTAAATAGTCATCAATTTATCTGACTTTCATATCTCCTCACCCATAGCCACACCCATTAAGAGTACGTCTACCCAGGATATTAGCATTATGCAAAATATTTTTGTATCATATATTATATATTCCACACCGCAATTTATTTTCAAAAATTAATTTTTATAGAAAAAGGCTTCTATCTTTGAAAATGAGAAAAATAGGCTCAATTTTTACCGTCGTTTCCGGACGTCCGTCACATAATTATGATCATTAAAAACAAAAAAAAACAAACCGTATAGGCATAGCCAAAGTCTTTCTGATTCTATAATTGAAAGAAAAATTAAAATCAACCCAGTTTTGAAGGAGGATACAGGAAACAACGAAGTGATCTTTTCGTTTATTTTACATGGGTAAAATCAGCCCGAGTTGTAGTTGTGGGATTTATAACTCTTTCTTTTGGTATACAACGCTATAGAAAACTATTTCTGAAATAACTATTTTTCTAAACATCAACGCTACATATTCTCTTAAGTTTTCTCTCATTACTTTCAAGCTTCCTCTAATATACTCAATTATAACCTTCTTCGTTCTTGTAATTCCATACAATTATTTTGTCATTCGAATCTCCATATGCATTTGTTTTTTCATCCGTCTCTTTTAGTTGCCCAACAATCAAATCTATATAAATCATGACAGGTCTTAGAATGGTTTATAGAGTTGTCCTTTAAGATATAGAGGAATTTATATGTCATCATTATTTTTATTATGTGAAGCGAAAACTTCGTGCCTCTTTTTACGAAAATTGCGCGGACGGATGAGTATGAAATTTCGCATACTTATAGTTTATATAGAGAAGGAGTGCAGAATCCTAGTATTTTTATAAAAGTATGCTAAAAAATACATTAAATTAATAAAATAATACGGTTCACACACTACCATTAGTTTGACACAGACACACATGTGTCATTATCCCTTACGATTACCAATGCATTATCAATCACATGTCAATGTCAAACTTGACATTTATTTACTGTGTAGACAGAATATTGACTTTTGAGAAAGTTTTACTTTAAGCAATTGACAATGAAAAGCAAACAAAATTGTTAGCGTTTTTATGAATTATGGTCGAATTTCGATCACAGGCGAGCACTAGTTCTTATAAAGTCTCAAATATGTAATCGAAAATACATTAAATTTGAGTTCAATCAATAAGAGGTATATATATATGTATTATTATTATATTTTTTTATGTATTATAATTTTTAAACTAGTCTCACTTGAACTTTGTAATAGGAATTATTAGTACGCTTCTGCTAGTTAAATTATTCATGGCATCTCATTCCAAACAAGTTTTGCAACTATTATATTGCATTATGCATTTGCCACTTAAGGTGAACGTGTAATTCGCAGTGGTAATTTTTGTACAAAACTAATTCCTTGGTCGCTTTGGTTGGTTGACAAATTAATACGAACTATGTTAATGTAATTTAAACAAAGATTAATAGCAAATAAAATTTCAATATATTTTGTATGTAGCAGCAGTTTGAATTTAAGAATGTACATAAATATTTGAATTAGGTTAGGTTAGTTAGGTTATGCAATAGGTAAGGGTAGTGCGTAAATGCATTTCCCCTCGACAAAAAAAAAAAAAAAAGGTTAGGTAGTTTAACTTATAAATCTAGGTATTGTATTTAATAAAATGACTAACTAGGTAACCTTACCTGATGTTTGACGGTTTGACTCAAGATAATAAACACGCTAAACCTGGTGATAGGAAATCTCTAGTGATGCATCTAGAACATACATATAGGTGATTGGTGAGAGGTTTCCAAACTCGAGAGTGCTAGCTAGCCAGACGGGTATTAAAAAATATCGTAACAGAATGCTATGGTTATATCACGAGATTTTCCTTCAGGTTCATTATAAATTAAGATAGGATAGGGGTAGGGGCTCAAACATGCACACCAATTTAAAAAAAATCGAGTTAGATACACTTATTTGATCTACTATATGTAGATTACATCAGCAAAATATGTTCTCTAATTTCCATATAAGGTATACAACGATAATATCAACATTTTACTAACTTTTTCTAAGCGATAAACCAGGGATTCCCAAACTATTTTGGGCAACATGGGGTTTCCATAACGAATTCATACCACAGACCCTATAGTAAAATTGTTGTGTTATGATTGGTTTGAATATAATTTGGTTTTTGTAATATTTATTATATTATTATTATATCTATCATCATAATATTAATTTATTTATTTATAATGGATTCATCGGGGAGACCGTCTAAGAAAGAACATTTAAAATTTGCAATTCTGGAACGTCGAGAAGAAATAGAACTCAATGTCATTAATAAAAAAGGGTCGAGAGTGAGAGGATGTCACTATTTTTTAATGTTGTGGAAAAATTATTAAGTGATTTGCAATTTATAATTTATTTAAATTGAATGTAACAATGGATTACAAAACAATATTTCAACCAATTTTTACATGATTATATAAAGTAATATATATAATCAGACACACTATGGGTGATGAAGAACAAGCGACACTCGACAGCTAATCTATTGGATATAATTTAATTGATGGATAATAAAAGATACGGAAACACACATTATACTGTTCAGACTGTTAGATGAGGCAAGCGAAGATCATAGACGATCCGAAAATTACTATGACCGATACAGGCGTACTTACTGTTCAACAAATTTTGACAAAAAGTATTACAGTGCTGTATAGGACGAATTTCTTTGGTGGTCAGGTTTTTATTCGTTACATTTCTTTATATATATTTTATGTAAAGAGAACCTTCGGTTTTTTATATATTTTATGTTATTTTCATTTCGTTTTATTATTTATTTATTAATCTAATTGAATTGTCCGCGCGACATGTTATCAGTTGAAAATTGTCCGAGCTTATTCACTTGCCGAGTTTTTCTTCTTGTACGAACTTGTGCACGCTTATCGACTTACGAGTTTTTTTTTAATGCAAAAATGATACTTCCAACTAAAATATTAGTCACTTTTATAGCAAGTTTCACGTAGCACAACTTATACAGTATCTTGAAAGTTTTAAATAACAACTTAATAATTAATAGGGTTCGATTTTTAGACCTCGTCGACCTCTAAAATCAGTTTTCGTTTATGTCAACCCCTGGTTAACCGAATCGGTGTCGATTGCTTTGAGAATTTCTGCGTTAAGAGGACATGCGGCTTCAACAGGTTTGAAAAGTAGGTATTGCAGAAATCCATTGCAATCGCTTTGTGCTCCAAAAAAAGAATTATAAAACACGATAGCGACTTTTTTTTCAATTATAGAATAAGAGAAACTTTGGCTATGCCTTTACGTTTTGCTTTTTTAAAAATTTTATTCATCAAATTTGTTTGACGAACGTCTGAAAATTACGGTAAAAATTAAGCATTTTTTTTTCATTTTCAAAAGCTACTTTCTACAATAACTAATTCAAGAAAAAATCAAAATATATTGGAATGCCGGTGGTGGATATATATTATTTGATATAATTTTTTTTATCATAATGCTATTATCGAGAGAGGAAACAGGAGACTACGTTTGTTTGGAATATATGCTCCTAGCATATCCTCTTAAATAATGTTACGAAAAATTATCTTAAATAATTATTTGTTGAAATTTTCAAAAGAGAATTTGTAACTACTTATTTATTTGTAACAAAACAATAATGATGGTGGTAGTCACCGCTTCGTAATGCACGTGCGCCTGTAAAACTAATAGATAATTAATTCGATTTACACGCATGGTTTGAGCAAAACGCGACGGCGCGACACGACGTAGCTGCGGCCTCTCGACAGTTCGATAGATCCTTAATAGCTGTGGAGTGCTTTAGTAAACATATGTATATCTAGAGAGACGGTTTAAAAAAAAAGTAGGTATATAAAATAACCGGCCATTCATACGTGCGACTTCACGTTGAAGGTTGTTAAGGGTACGATAGGCGATTAAAAAAAAGATTTCAACAAAATAACTTTACAAATTACTTGTGTGTGAATGAATGAATATATGATAGTTTGAAAGTAACGCCAATGGTTTTCTACCAATGGTTTTCTCAACTTTTCTAGTTGACAGGCGATTGTTTATTGTGATATAGACGTGTGATAGAAAGTATGAATGGAGTGTGTGAGGGATAATATTAAAGAAAAAGGAGTGAATATAGATATAGGGATGTTTTGAAGAATAAAACACAATTCAGTTTAGTTACATATAGCATCAGAATGATGTTGGTTTGTAAATGTCGCCTTTTTTCTATTTTTAAATACAATATTCTGTAATCTTCACTTAATCTGAGCTACTCCTTACCAGGTTGTATATGTAGGCAGTTTCTGGAAGAATGTATATCCCTGTAGATGTAAAGAGTATTAAAGACTAAATGACAAGGATGAATTTCTTGTAACTAAAAAAAAAAGAAAGAATAAAATACAGAACTAAAAAAAAAACTGACGAAGTTAATATAAACTTATATTTAAAATTATAAAGTTGATTATATAAATTATGGCTATAATATATTATAACTTTTAAGATTTTATTAACATCCAACAAAAAGGAAAATTGAAAAATGCGTTTTCCCTTTATGAGTATTCTTAAAACAAATAATTAAACTAATAAATAAAAATGAAGTGTCTGTTTGTACAGTCAAAATAATTACTATTTACTTTATAGATATGAACGTATATACGATACCTATTATAAAATTACAGTTTCTAACATTTTTGTCTGTCTGTATGTTTGTTCCCGGAACGGCTGGAGGGATTTTGACGGGACTTTTTTTGGTAGATAGCTGAAGTTACTCCGGGTAACTTAGGGTACTTTTAATTTTCGAAAATAATTAGGGTTCCGCATAAAAAATGAATAAAATCCGATACAATTCACAGTTTTACAGCCAAGTGCTTGAATTTACGAGTAATGTTTTTACTTTATCTTAGTACTAAAAAAATAGGGTTCCGTATAAACAAAATTAAATGCAGTGAAGAATATATGAAACAGGCGCAGCCGCAAGCACACAGCTAGTGTAAAATATTAAGGTAAAAGCTATAATTAATGACAGTAATACCACGACGGATATGGTATCAAATTATTTTATTACACAACCGACCAGTTAAAATAATAAAGAATCACAATTAAACAAACTGATTTATATGAGCATAGTTCAAGAAAGTTACGGGCGATAAAAAACAAAGAGCCGAGCTTCGTTATAACCGAGTCCATTATTAATGACAATATTCAAATCACCTTTATTAGATTAACAGATGCTGATGCCCTACTGTGTGGAGAATGCAAAATAAATAATCATAATAAAAATATATAATTATAGTAATATATATATAATGAAAAAGATTTATTATTTATATCAGGATAGATTAGTACAAATTTAATTGGTGTAGGGATCAGCCATTTTGAATCCAGTGATAGGCGTTACGCAATGGAAGATGTGGTATCCAAGTTTATATTGGAGGTAGATGGTAGAACAGTCGCCTATAATACGCAGAGCTAAACAAAATTCATCAATCTGCTTTCGGCAATATCGGCGTTCGTGTTGACAGGAAAGCTCTATTAGGTTAATCGTCAATGGGATAGGGAGAAGAAGACGAGTCAAGTCAATTTATGTTAAATAGTTCAAAGCGAAAATTTAGGTGTGTTTTTTATGGCCGCAGTATGGTTATTTCTCGTCCCGTGGGCCAGATACACCGTTTTTATTCAAGAAAGATACACTTTTGGCAACTTATCACATGCGCAACAAAAGTATAATGGTCTCAAGAGTGAAAGCGCGGGAAGTCGCAGACAAGAAAAAGGAACCAAATGTTCTAAATCGGTGTTGCCACATCTTGATTCCAAAAAATAGTGTTATTAAGGCTGACAGAATGTAGAAGAATTTGTTATAGAGACATAATATGTCTTTATATTATAAAGACGCGTCGCATTCAAGGTTCAGCAAAACTGTATTCAGTCCTTCCTTGAGATTTTAGCCGTGGCAAATGTAGCCCGTAGCATGTTGATGGCGTCCGTCTATAGATTCAAATCTATCGGCTGTTGGCTCTGTTCTTGATTTGTGCTTTATATAGTATTAATAAAATTCAATCATTTTGCTGAGCTTCAATAAAAATGTCTACTAGTTTTATTTAAACTGATTACTAGCTGTTCCCGCAGCTCCGTTCGCGTTTCATATTACCTATTCGTCAGAATTATTCACTGTGTAATTTAGTTTTTATATAATAATCGAAAAAGAACGCATCCTAGCATGTACAGGCTTCTAAATTATTTCTGGTATTAACAGAAAACAAAAATGTTTCTCATAAATTCAGACACTGGCCAGTAAAACTGACAATTAAAGCGGTCTTATTCTTCTCACAATTTCACGTGTTTTAATTTTTTAAGCGGAACCCTAATTATTTTTTGCAATAATAAATGTAGCTTAGGTTACTCCATGTACTTTACTTACCTAAAAGAAAAAATCCTGTCAAAATTCCTCCAGCCATATAGGAGATGAGACGGAACAAAGAGAAAGACAAAATTATAAAAATGGAATTTTTGGTAAAAGTGCCGCAAATATTCATACATTTAGTAAAAATATATTATTTTGATATTATAAACAAACGACACTTCAATTTTATTTAATAGTGTAAATTTAAATGGAAATTGTTTCTGCTCTTTAATAAAAGACCACGTGAAATTATGTCACTTATGTACGGAAATACACATCAGATGTAATGTACGCAATAATAAATCTATACTCTATAATGAAAGGCTGTCGAGACGAAATCTGTACATTGAAGATATTTAAGAAAAATAAGGCGGAAGGTGACACTCATCACCACATGGGAAGTAGGTATGCAGGCCGCCTTTCAGGCCTATTAGGGCGAGAACTAAGTGCAGACAGTGACTCAGTTTGGACACCACATCAGCGGTAATCGGGACTTTGCCGCATTGCCATATCAAGATGGAAGGGGGCGGGGGCCCTGACATTCCTTTGCACTGGGAAGACTGTATGGGAGATGGTCTGGTTAGGAACGGGGTTACCTCCTCCTCCGCGGGGTTGGGATGGGCCATGATAGAGATAAGAATATATTGGTAGAGATAGATTGCATCTAGAAGGAGAATATAGGCTGTCTATTAGAATGTAATTGTCTGAATTCCACGCGAGCGAAATCGCGGGCACAGCTAGTAAATAATACATAAATAGCGGCTATGGTATGAACGTACTAGATCAATGTGGGTGGCGTATTATATCATGGATGAAAAGTATGAGTTGATTAAACTGGGTTCTTGCTAGCGGCGAGTTATCGTGTGACAAACGTCACCCGCCTCTGACTACACTTGACCACGATCTTCCTGTCAACAATAAAACAATTGATGAAAACTTTATCTTCATTTACCTAGCAATATCAATATTACTTAATTAAGTTACTTTTGATATCTTAAACATTATCTTAATATTTATTTTGATGAATTTTATTTATCGGGGATAAAGAGAACCATCGCGAAAGAACGGCTTGAGCAATATTTCCTAGGTTAATAATTATGAAATCGAAATAATACAGAAATATACATATTTGAAACAGCGAAGTGTTTTTCTCCTGTATGAGCCATTTGCTCAACCATGCGGTATTTACAGGGTAGTAAAATAAGTCTCATTATATTATTTTGATTACGAATTTTGAGGTATCTTTACTTGACATTATCAGAGTAAGAGCGGCATAAGTTGAACCCCAGAGTTCCGTTACTTGTAAATTTAATAAATGAAGTTATTGATTGTTATATGTAAATGTAAAAAAAAATGAATTAATGTTAGGCATGAACTTTTGTTATTTTAAGTAAACACTGTAAAGGAAAAAAATGCAGCTTGGTTTCCACTCCGTTTGTAATCGACTCTGGATTTTCCGTATTTTTATGTTAATATTAAACTGTAAGATATATAAATAATAATATGTGTAGCATATCAATAAATAATTAATATTAAACATATAAATTATGGTTTCGGCACACAGCGGGCGGAAAGAGACGCCAGTATTCCGCCCACTGTATGACGAAACCATTGAAGTTTTACCGCTACTGACCCATAAAATATTTATATATACGTACTTGGACCATGACATACGCGTCGACATGGTCAAAATAAACTCTTAATTTTTATATTAAGTACATACGTTAATACTTGCACCGTATACGGGTGATGTCATGACTTAAACCAATAAACATGAGATATCATATTGTGATCGTGAGATGCATGCGTGATATCGTCTTTCGTGTTACATTAAGATTTAATACAAAAACGTATAAATAGATAGATATAGTGGCTGTAAAACGAATCGTAGATAAATGGAAAATAGATTTTAATTCGTGGTGTGTCAGTGTAAATAAAAGACATAAAGTTTGTTTACGCTTGTATTCTTCTATACGAACCATGTTATTATTGATTCATTAGGATGTTATATCTCTGTTTAATTTTAATAGGTACTACTTATGACCCCAACGGTTCAACCTGGGTGTAATATTTTCTATTCTGTTTAGTAATTCACCGTATTACGTTTCTTAAATTTATCAAGGTTTTATTTATTGGCACATGGTAACGCAAATGTTAAATAATGTACTTAGTACTCCAAAGCACCGATCTATGGCTTCTCGTACTCAGATGTATATTTTTCTCCCATTTTCATGCATCTTTGAAGTGTGTATTACCCCCGCAATTTATGTACTCGTTTGTTATATGTATGTGTGTATATATGTATGCATATATATAGATATATGGTTAGATTTATTTGTATATACAAATTTGAATATATATTATAGATAATGAATATATATTATTTATTTTTTTTGCTCATGACATCTGGTTAGGAGACAGTCAGAATCCCAGCGCTGCTCTGTAAACCCATGGTTTCAGTGCAGCATTAATGCTCAGGCTGGGCCTATTTGTTCCCGCAGAACATTCCGTCTTTTGTGTATAGTTTTAAAATATTAGTGTAGTAATATTATCTTTTTGTCTGTGTTCCTGTATTGTGTGTGATATGTGGGACAAATAAATACATTATTTTTTTCAAATTAGAACCAGCCCACAATTCGCAAATTGATTTTTTGTGACCTATAGTATAGCTCTCGATATAGTCGTGCTCTGCCTTTATTTTAATCAATTTTAAATATTAGATTCTTAAATATGAAATTAACGTTTTGTGGAACTGGCCACTTTGATCTCAAATATCTGGCGTTTGGTTAGGAATTCCAATTTCAAAATTTAGGATTGTGTATTTGTGTTTCGAATTTAGTCATTTATTTGTTTTCGCACCATTTGATTTCTCTTTGACATTACTCTGTTTACAGAATGGAACACTTAAAAAATCCTGTTGTTTTACGAATACGAATTACACCGTAGTACCAGAGCTGCAGACGCAACTAGAACGATAAATGATGTGTAAAAAAGGGGTTTAAAAACGCTCTCCAAGTTCGACAACGTACCGGTAATACTTCTGATGTTCCAGTTGTCAATAGGCGATGGTAACCATATACCATCAGATGGGCTGTCTGCCCGTTCGCTGTCCATTGATATTAAATAAAAAAGAAAGTACGATACATTTTGGATACAACGTTTCGTTTTGTCAATTTTCAGGTAAGCTTATGTTTAATTTTAGAACATAAAAAATTTTAAAATATTCGAATTCTATCAGTATATATGGTTTAATTGTGATATGATTATTACAGGAACAAACGAGTTCAAAAATATCACTAGATAATGAATAACAACTATACCAATTTGTGTGTAGCTTTGTCGTGGTAACAACACGATTGGAACTCTAGAGGTGTAACTAATTTGCCAATTATTTCAAGGGAATGCTTTAGTAGTTATTTTTTATCAATTTTTTCATTATTAACTTAAATATAATCTAACGTGCTAAAAGGTAAACTAAAACTTAGTTTGTTACATGTTTGTAACATACCTCTAAACTGATATAAAAATGAATCGGTTTAGTGGTTCTCGAGTACCGACTAAAGTAAAAGCTAACTAACATAATTAAGGTGAAACCTGTTTAGTGGAGACCTATGTCCAGCAGTGGACGTTTTTCGGTTAAATGGAGGTGAAACTAAAATAAAATTGTAAGAATACAACGTAAAAAGGAATTGAGACAATTGTAATTTTTCCAAATCATCATCTTTTAGCCAAATATGAATAAATACGGTCCCTACGTACAAAGCGACATGTCAAAAATGACATTTGACCGAGACTTGACCAGACAGGGTTATCTGTCAGGTTTTTCATGAAAACATGAATAAATGTATATATATACATATATATGTGAATAGTACCATAAACTTCTTCAAAAATCGAATAAAACATTGCAGAAAAAAAATAAATATTAAAATGTAAATAGATAATTTCTAGAGTGATTTCAATATTCATTACGTTCTCCTGTGAACCTCAGTTTTTTTAGACATGTCGCTTTGTACGTAAGGACCGTCGATTTATCTAAAAATCGTTTGTGACTCTATGTTATTATCTTGGTTAATTATAATCTGCTGTGTTATTAATAAAATGTACGAATTAATTAATTTGTAGTTTTTTACTTTAAATGATAATTGTTTATAACGTAGATACTAAAATCATTAAATTATTAAATACAAAGTTTTAATCTAACGGGTTGGTTTATACTCGAATAAATCATGCCTCGAATTCATTATAAATGTAAAATTAATATTTAAAACGGATTACATATTGACATCGTCGGATACGACAGTGACAGAGACGGCATGACTGTTTCATTTTCGAATCAGAACACAGTCTCTATACAGTTGACAGTAATCATGTTACAACAATAATAAAAATGGGGCTTACGGTCAACGCTTATTCGATATCGGAGACACGATCTCGAATGTTCCATTTGTCAGATGATTCAGCGTTGTCGTTGACGTGACGCTCTCAAAATGCAAATTTTTGAAAAAAAAAAACAAAAACCAAAACCCCGAACAATATAAATCTCGTTCGTACCATCTCGATTCTTCGTCGACGGTATCGCCTCGTCCTGGCATGCAATTGAATTCAGTCGATCACTAATCGATGTGTTGTCCGTGATAGGCTCGGTCGGGGTCCGCGGCAGCAGGGTGCCGACTTACCACACAATCCATCGTTAACTTCATTCTTCCTTTCATTACCGTCCTCTCTTAAACTCTCTACCCTACACACATCATAAATAAAGTCTATAATGTTTAATTCAAATTTAAACACTGCACCTTTTTGTGCTTAATTTTCTACCGCATCTTCGTCAGCAACTCCGGACCCTGCGTTTTAATAAGAACCGTAAACTTCATTGATAGAGTTTAATACGCTTTGAATGATAGTTGAATATGTGACTCTATGAAATGGAATGTAAAATTTAACCTCATTACCTATCTTAATAAAGGATTTGCCCTTTCGCGCCGGCTAATCATAAATGAGCATGTAAAGTCCGTAAATTACCTCGTATTCAGTTCATATTACTTGTTGTTTTTTTTACTTATTAAAGGTAGATGTTACTTATTCATAATTAGACCCCCTCGATGTTTATTACTTCTGTAAGGGCAAATTAATGTGCGCAGTTCATTCGATTTGAATGCTGAATCGGATTCGGATATCCAAACGTCAGTCATGTTGAAGGGTTTTGTTATCATATTAATGAGTTTATTCAAAAAGGTTAGATAACTAAAACTTCAATCAAGTAAACAACTAAAGAGGTTTGTTTGTAATACCTAAATTGCTGTTAACTCAAATTCAAGGGATAATGTGAATATTCTATTTCACCAAATATTTTTATGTGAAGTATTATCAGTTATCTTTTATTCATCAAATTTAGAAATTAAAACTATGTGCGAAAGCGAAAGCGCAGTGCGGATAGTGCGGCCGGATTTCCGGGTCAATGGACGCGAGTTCGAGCACCACCTATCCAACTCTAAAATCAGCCTGAACTTTCGGTCAAGGAAAACATCGTGAGAAAACCATGCATAGTGGTAGGGAACTTTCCAATAATTCCAGCCTGGGTAGCTAACATCCTCAAGTTTGTAAACCGGTTGCTAAACACCAATAGGTGTGTTCCGGGAGCATCACTTGAGAACCAAGACCTTACCTCGCCTTAGTATATTTACCATCCTGGACCACATCGTCACTTAATATTTGGTGAGATTGTGATCAAAGCACTGAGTGTAAATATATGTATTTATCGCTACGGTTACTGTTAAACTATGTAATTTTTGTAATTGTAATAACAGATCAAAACTAGAATAAAGTATTTTTATTGTTTTCGTTTTAATGATGCATTTTCTACGTTCATATTTCTAGATATAATAAAGTCTTTAGTAGCCTTTATTGATGTGGTTAATAACTTTGTTGCTCTATGAAAAAGCATTTTATATCTCACTGCCAAATCAAGACTAATTACAGTTTTTACCAGTGTAGTAATTAATTCAAAGCGAATTTAATAACCAAGTACAATAATATTTCCTTCTTCATCTATTTTCATTTGTATGTATATTATGGTCATAATAATCCGTGATTTTGTCAAGCAATTTGCTTCTATATTATTTTGGGATACCATTTACAATGACCGTCATTTTTTTTAAGTTCCATGTATAAGATACAAAGTTACAGTCATCTATTTCCCCCGCTGCAATATATAAAGTGTCGAAGGATACTCGATGACGACCGAAACAGTCAAGAGCAACTGAGCTCGTGGTAGCCCCCTACCGGCTCTCTCCAGGGGCCGATTCGGGCCGGCGAACTAAATCAAATAATGACTAATCGATTTTCTCTTATATTGCACAGTAGGTACACGTCAAATGTTATTCCCTTTGATTTTTAAATATGTTTTTTTTTATTCTGTTTGCATAAATCCGAATTCGTTATAGACAATGTAGTGATTGATTCGTTTTAATAAATGTTTGGCGGTTGATTGATGTTTATTAGTTCGGTAGTCGGAGTTTTGGGGAATCATTAGAGAGAGTGCGGTGCCTTATGAAGAGTAATGATCACGCCGCTTGCGGTACTTAACTTAATTCGAGGTTTGACCGTTTGTTATTTATGATTTTGAATGTGCAAGTACTAGACGGAGGATGATATCACCGGTTAATCACCTTTGTCGAATTTTGACTCCATAATAATATTACAGAGGAACTCAACCAGAGACTAAATATTTATGTATATTTAAATGCATTTACGTATTCAATATCATATACGATCGATTATTAAGAAAGTTAGTTAATGAAGGCGTTACTTTGCGGAAATCCATTGTAAATAATATGGCTGATGTTACTTCACTAATTCCGCTTCAATGACGCTGTATGCGGCAGATATTCAAAAGTCACATCGAGCATCAGTTCTACGAGCTGTGTGTCCAGTCTACGGCCCCTTAAGTTTGGTAATTTTTCTAACAATATCGCTTACATTGATTCTTCTACGGGTCTCCTCATCTGCGATTCGATTACGCAGTTAAACTTTAATCATAATCCTTTCCAATGCTTGGAGTTTTTTATTTAGTTGGATTGTAAACTTGATAGTGGTAGCAAAACTGTAGAAAAAGCCTTACATGGTTTTATAACGAAACTCAGGCTCAATATTATATAGGATAGCTGAATATGAAACTGCGACCATCGAAGCCATATTTTACCATACTACCAAAGAGAGACAACGCCACTTAAATCGTCTTAGAACATTGTTTATTAACAAGCAACCACAATCTCAGTTTATAAATAATGTTAAAGTACGATACAAAATTACAGACAATTTAAAATGAAAATATGTTTAAAATCATTAATATACTTAACACTATGTTTTTGACAATAATAATTAAACAATAAATAAATTAAATTAACTTATAAATGTGTTTTTTGTTAGCTATACTTTTTATTTGCGGATGATGTCACGTGACATCCACGTGGATGTTTATTGACAAGGTTCTAGCGCCTTTATTTGCGTTTCATTTATCATTTAATGAGAATAAGGTAATTTTAATATTAATTGTAATATATTGTTATTATACGATTTAAATAACGTTTAGAATGACAACGAAAGTGGCAATTTAAAAAATAAAACCCGTTGTACCAGTGCCAATGAGCACTATATGCGTAGGAGTTGTGACGCCGTAATAAAATCTACGGTTCCGAATGAATGGACTAACAAATAATTGTTCTTTTATCTTATAAGTTATTTACGATCCGTTTAAATGTACTATAGTATATATCTACCTAAAAAAAATTCAATCATTATACATTCTTGTTTTATTTCGTCGTATACCATTTTTTATCTAAATCTGTTAACGTTAAAATTTTGTTTTTAATATACGTCGTGTGTTCAAAATATAAGGTGACTTTGTATTTTTAAGAAAAAATATTTATTTATTTATCAATATTTATGTTGTCCCCTTCAAAGTAATCCCTCTCAGATACAATATACTTATGCCAACGGTTTTTTCCAATCCTCAAAGCACTTCTCATAAGCATTTTTCGGTATAGCCTTGAGCTCTTCTAGCGATGCAGTCTTTATCTCTTCAATCGTTGCAAATCTCCGTGCTGTCATAGGTCTCTTTAGTTTTGGGAACAAGAAAAAGTCACATGGGGCCAAATCCGGTGAATATGGTGGCTGAGGCATGATTGTGGTGTTGTTTTTGGCCAAAAAAATCTCTCACAAGCAAAGATGAGTGAGCAGGGGCATTATCGTGATGCAAAAGCCATGAATTGTTTTTCCACAATTCTGGACGTTTCCTTCGTATTGCTTCTCGCAAACGGCGCATAACTTCAAGATAATACTGTTTATTGATCGTATGACCATATGTTAAGAACTCCTGATGCACCACGCCATGGTAATCAAAGAAAACAGTGAGCAAAACTTTGACATTTGATCGAACTTGGCGTGCTTTTTTCGGTCTTGGCTCATCTGGGCTCTTCCGTTGGAACGATTGGACTTTGGTTTCGATATCATAACCATATACTCATGATTCGTCACCAGTTATAACCCTTTTAAGTAAATCTGGGTCGTCGTTGACGTCATTCAACAGTTCTTGAGCGATGCTCATGCGACGGTTCTTTTGGTCAAAATTTAGCAATTTCGGAACAAACTTCGCTGACACACGTCTCATGCCCAAAACGTTAGAAAAAATTTCATGGCACGAGTCAAGCGATATACCAACATCCTCAGCAACTTCTCTGATAGTCATTCGACGATTTTCCAAAACAATTTTCTTCACTGCTTGAACGTTTTCATCAGTTGTTGACGTGCTTGGGCGTCCAGAGCGAGGCTCGTCATTGGCATCTTCCCGGCCATCTTGGAAGAGTTTGTACCACTTGTAAACATTTTTTTTACTCAGAACAGTTTCACCGTATGCCACTGTCAACATTTCAAATGTGTTGGAGCACTTTATTTTATTTTTGATACAAAATTTGATGCAAATCCTTTGATCCATATTTTTCGATAGCAAGAAATCGCCGAGCACGCGCAAAACACTTATAACCTTTACGCCTCTCCCAACCAAACGAAAAATGACCACCTTACTTTTTGAACACACCTCGTATGTCTGTAAATACTTCTTTTTTTTTAATTTAATTACTTGTAATATTTTTATGTCCATACATGTCGATATATGTAAATATTGGAGAGAAGTACAAACATTAATGAATATTGGTCAATATTGGCGTTATGTTATTAATGTGTTGAGTACCCATAAAAATAAGACAATAAGCAAAACAAATGGAAAGCTGGCGTAAACGCCAGGTAAGTGCTCAAGGGGTTAATATTACTATTTTAATAAATTTAAATTTGAAAAATATACTTTACTTTTATAAACTAGTGTTCGCCTACTAATCAAAATTCTATAATACAATATTTAAATTATGAATTAAAAAAAGTAGGTATTAGGTACATTAAAACTCAACAATAACTAAGAAACAGAAAAAAAAAATCCAATGATAAACAAACGAGAAAAGTGCCATATGCCAATTTTTTATTTAGATACTAGAAACGCACACAGAAATCATTAAAACTTTACACAACAATTTTCAACCGTTCGAATTAGAAAACGTTAAAAACTGGAACACCGTAACTCAAGTCGACTATTTATCGCACCAATAAATCGATAAAAAAATATCACGGTAATTTTTTAAATCACAAACGTATCGAAAGTAGTGTTATTATATATTTGTCAAATTAAAATTGTGGGAAGACTAAACGGTATTTTAATAAGCCAGTAATAAAGCAGTGGGCTATCACGTTATTATAAATCAAGATGGATGAGGTATATGAAATTGATTAAATTAACATTAATAGTGTTCATTAATAATCATTATAACTTAACTATATTAACCTATCTATTTTTAGTTATCAAATGACCATCGGTATAAAGTACTTTTTCAAAATTTAAACATATTAGTATTGTTGTTGGGATTCATATATTCGGAACATCGTTTTGTGGTCCAATTGGACGAATGAAAAACGTGGAATAGCGGTAGTAGCTTAAAGTTTAAAGGTCTGAACTATTGCGTCTATCACAACACACGGTGATTACACAGTTATATTTTTTCGCATTTGGTATGTGACATGTAATGATTTTTGTCTTACTAATGAGTGGCTTTGAGAATTTTAATATGCCGATCACCCATAAAATGAGACAATAGGAAAACAATGAAAAGCTGGCGTAAACGCCAGGTTAGTACTCAAGGGGTTAAAGGTTTTTAGGGCGAATACTTAATCCGAGAATGGTAGTAATCAAGTGCAAGGGCAGGAAAATTGTACGAACCTTGACTGAAACTTCGCTTACCTGTGCTATCAATTGGGTGGAATTTGTTCTGGCTAACCTACATTAAGTAAAAAGGAAAGGGTTTCTTAATGTGTCGAGTACCCATAAAAATGAAACAATAGGAAAACAATGGAAAGCAGGCGTAAACGCCAGGTCAGTGCTCGATGTGCTTGGCATGTAGTGTGAAAGGATGTGTGTTTGTGATAATGTTGTCACTGTATCATGTTATCAACAATAGCCTTTCCAGTTGGGGACCGAAGAACGTTTTGGGGAGTGGCCCACAAAGTGGACCGACGACCTGTTGAAGACCTTGGGAATCCGCTGAATGCGGATGGCGCAAGACCAATCGTTGTGGAGATCTTTGGGGGAGACATATTTCTTGCAGTGGATATCTTTCGGTTGAATAGGTGAAAAAGTGAATTTAATACTATTTTCATTGAAGCTTAAAAACACTATAGCGTCACAACATCATAGTCGATACTATGATACGGTGTAAATTGTGAACTTCGGCGTATATACTCGTACATGTAGGTCCACAGAAAAATGTATTTAACTATGCAAATTTGTGTATATGACAGGACATTTTATCACGTCAATCAATAATAGCCCAATAATATAATTAAAATATCAAATTTGAGAGACGTTATTCTATCACTTTCAAAAGAATGTGATTCAATGTTGTAAAATAACATCTCTATTAAGAAACACAAATATAAAATTCATAGTGATTTATTATGGGTAATCATTATGTTTCTTTATATTCCATTTTTTTTATCTTTTTCTCTTGTTATTATTAATTTGTACAACTTATTTAAAAAAAAAAACCTACTATAAATATCTCACGTGGTTACAAATTCATATTGCATACATGTTTATGAGCAAAACTTAAAAAAGTTTAAACACGGCTTTATCTCTACTAATATAATACATTTTTATTAAGTCTATAAATTAGCTGGATACAAATAGTGTAAAGTTTACCTACCTGTCTAAAATATTTTTGTTCAAAATAATATGTGTTGATTATTCTATGAGCTACGTATCTAAAGATTTCAATTATATTATATTATCAACAATGATATAATATTATCTAGGATATAAGCAAATACAAAAAATACCTTAAAAATGTATAAAAGGTATGATTTGAATTACGACCACCGCGTTGGCAGGAATTACCTTGTAAGAATATTATACATGTCGCATGAATACCAAACTGCGTACAGATAGATATTGATAAAAATACATACTTATTTTATGATTTTTATGTCGAAGCAACTGGTAAAGAATTCAAACAACGCTTGCCAAATTGATCGCAATGCAGTTAGAACAACATGGTACCTGAATGCAGTGTGTACGAATAAATACGAAAACATAATTCAAATAGAATTAAATTTAAACGTATTATAGTGCAAATTTGTACCTTAAAATAAACAAGTTACAGCAAATTTTCTTATGCCCCAATATGTGATATTAAACCTTTATGAGACAATGCTCGCGATGTAAATCAGAATGTTCTCGACAAACTCGTACAGGAGTCCAGCACAGGTGACAAATAGTCACGCCATCCTGGAAAGGTCGGAGGCGAACGATGCATCGATGTTTTTATTTGTTTAAGTCGATGACTTAATAATAGTGATGTGAATATCGTTAAACATTTTTTAACTTTTTCTATTCACCTGTATCCACCTATTTACATTTAAGTTATAGTGTTTTGTAGAAGCACTCTAATTACGAGATTGCTTAAGAAATTATTTATAGTGACTTGTTATTATAAATATATAAACGATTATGAAATCGATAACGTCGTAAACTTTTTTTAAAATAAAAACTTATTTCCTTTCTACTTTTATTTACATTCCTAATGTCAATAGAAACTTAAAGTTATAGGACCTTAAGAATATCAAATTTTATCGATAGCTAAAATTAAATAACTTCGATCAGGACATCCCTTATTTTAAAGATTCATATCTCTTAAATGTATGTATTCAGCAGCACATAATTCAGGATTACAAATTGTTTGTTTTAAGCTGAGAATTCAAAGATATTGAAGTGATTTCAACTTAAAAAATGGTGAAGAATATGTGAATATTGGTGTGTATATTATTTTAATTTAAAATGATAAATTTATTTGCTACTAGTTATATTATTATTTATCAGGCCTTAAAACTACATTTACTTTTTCAGTCAACGAAGCTTACTAGCCTGGCGATCACGACCGTTAATCATCATTCGTCTGTCGGGAATCGCTGTTTGCAACGGGTTCTTTGTTAAAGCAAAAACATTGTCGTAAACAAATCTTTTTTAAGTGAGGAAACATTAACGTATCCTTCCATAAGAGAGGGATGTGGAACTCATTTGGTGAAAAGTATTGGCAGTACCAGATAAACGGGAACACGGACGGGATTGGGAACCCGGAACCACCGGTATAGGAAGCAGTATCAACGTCGTGTTCCGGAATCCCAGGGGCCTGGTTAATCAGTGACAGATGCAGGAGCAGGCTTATTATGGAGATGTCTGAAAGAAATGTCTCGACCTCCTTTTACTTCTTCCAAGACTGATATTCCCATAGCTCATCGTGGGTGCCCCAGCTGCCTTCTGTCTCGCCCGGTCAGCCTTCTCCTTCTGAGAGAAGACGCTCTCATAGAAGAATAGAACTGCGCTCCGGGCCCTCGCTCCACCGATCAGAGAGCAAACCACAGCGAGTAGAGAGAGGTCTCCTGAATATTCCAGGCACCAGCTCTCCAACGCCCATGCAGGGCAATCCTTCAATGAATGTGTGGCGGAGTTGACCTCACATTCGTTCCAAGTGTGTTTGTTCCGGGTAATTTCTGTAACGGCTGGACTGATTTTGATCAGATTTTTTTTGGGAGGTGGCTGAAGTTAATCCCCGTAGCTTAAGCTAATTTAATTTTTAGAAAATAATTAGGGTTCCGCGTAAAAATATTAAAAAACTCATGAAATTGTAAATAAAACCCAATTCAAGGCACAGTTTTACTGGCAGGTATTTGAATTTGTGAGAAATATCTATGCTTAATGTTAGTAGCAAAAGTTTTTGGAAAATATTTAGGGTTCTGTTTAAATAAATTACAAAACTATATGTGAAAAATATATGAAACTCTAGTTAGTAGAATATATGTAAGAAGAGGTTATAGTAAAATGATAAACGTTGTATAGATGATTTAATTAATTATCAAATCCTAAAAGAAAACTGCGTAAAGAACAGAACAGAACAATCTTTGATGTTAAATAAAACATTATCAGAGATTTAGTATAATAATATACATCTGAATGTAACAACAACGCCATTTTTTTAAAGACGCATTCGACTTGTTAATTAAAAATGTTTGTATTCGCGATGGATATTTATTTTAGTCCTTTGTTACACAGCATACGAGAATGAATAATTTAAATGCTAATTATGTTTGGTTGACATGTGTGAATATGTCGGCAAATATGAGAAAGTTGACATATCAGGTTCTCATTTGCATTCCAAAAATATAAACCTCGGATAAACAGTCGTTTCAATACGACAATGATACAAAGATAAAATGAACTTGTGTCAAACGTGTCGTTTCAAAATAAAGATATCCAGTGTCAAAAGTTTCAAAAAGAAGACGATTTTCGATATAATACCTATCTACAAGCTGAGCGATGATGGCACAGTGGTTAGTGCGGCCAGATTCCTCGTCAATAGAGGCGAGTTCGAGCCCACTTATCCAACTTTTAAATCAGCCTGTGCTTTCGGTGAAGGACAACATCGTGAGGAAACCATATGATGGTGGTGAGGCATTCGCAATAATGACCGCCTGGGTAGCAACCACACTCAAGTTTGAAATCCTGTCGTCAAATACCAATTGGTGTGTTCCGCCAGCATCACATGAGAATCAGTAACACTAGGCTTTGTGTGTTTATCATTCTGGACCACATCGTCACTTAACATCAGGACCGCTGAATTATAAACTATCTATACTAATAAATAAAACTGAAGTGTCTGTTTGTAATGTCAAAATATTTTTTTATTGTTAAGATATGAATACGGTATGACGATATCTATGCCAAAAATAGTTTTTTTTTTTAAATTTTGTCTGTAGTCTGTCTGTTTGTGACGGCTAATCTCCGGAACGCTATTTTAAGCGGACTCTTTTTGGTAGATAGGTGAAGTTACTCTGTGTAACATAGAGTACTTGTATTTTTCTAAAATAATTAGGGTACAGCGTAAAAAAAATGAAAGAGATGTAATTTGGGACAAAATTCGATTCAGTGGACAGCACCACCAAAATATTATTGTTTTAAAGAATGTTATCAGTAAAGAATATATGAAAAACGGGGCACACAGGTAGCCATAAATAAAACAAAAAAGTTAATTTAAAGTTAAAGTTAATTGTAAAATGTAAATATTACATTTTTGATACGCACCATAATGTATACTTATATGCCACAACTACTTAGATTAATTAATTAGGTCTTTAATTTATAGAACCAATTTTTTTAACATGCCAAGGTTTTCTTAGATAATGATGCAAATTTCAGTGGCTACTGGAAATAAAGCAAAATTATAATAACGTTAATAAAAACAAATATTACGTATGCATACCATAAATATCATAAAAGTGTCAAATAATTCCAACTAATGTTATTTCGTTATACCAAACGATGATTTTAATAAAAACTGCAATAAATATGTAATATTTTATGAAATATTAAAGTTATTATACCGAATTATGAACGTTAATGGAAAAAATAATGTTTGTTCGGCGGTTGACTGGTTGTTTTACCCTAATCGCCTAATTTTAAATGATTAATTTATTTATATTTTAAAAATTTAATTTATTTTCGTTTTTCAACAATTTAATCAAAATACATAAATTAACTTTTTTCCATTTTATCGCATTAAGATCTTGACTCCTGGATATCACGCAGAATTTTATCAATATTAGTTCTGAATTTTTTTAAGACATGTAATTCATGTGATTCCTCTGATTAATCACCTTAGATTGGAAATTAGGAAGTAATTGTCCATTTATTCTCCTTATGAATGGTGAGTCTAAAGTCAAAACCAAAACTCCTTGTAAAAAATCAGCAAAATATTTCGTTGAAAATTACAAAAAAAAAATGAAATTGGATCTGAGTACTTTAGTGAAGGCCTTGTTTTTGGGAAGCTTCTTTATCGAACCGAATCACGGACGAATGTGAAAACGTTACCCGTGGTCTTTTATAATAAGCACTAAGGATCTACTTTACGGTTTTAGTAGGTATAGTCCTACCCATGCGGGGTACATAACCCGTCTATGCGAGGAACAGAATTTTTGAAAAAAAAAATTAAGTGAAAAACTGAGTAAATCTTGTACCCGCTACTAGCGTAATAGATGGACACTTGATATAAAATGTATTTAAATCATTACACGACTAGCTACGCTCACTTTCACAAGGAACTTTAGTAGACCTAGTTCTGATTGATTAAACACTGGAAGAGTAAAAATGTATGGCGCCCCCTGTATTAGTTACAATTTTTGGTCCAGTGCATTAAACGTTCTTCACTTAACCTAATAAAGTTGTAAAAGCTTCTAAAATCAGTGGCAAAGTTACTTTATAAATAACAAAATAAATAAAAAATTGTAATGTATTTTAATGTCTTGAATGTCGTTTCTAACATTATACAAAAAATGGCAAATTTAGTCTCAATGGAAATCATAAAACAACTTGTACATATAATCCTGGAGCATTACCGTAGTACGGACATGCGGTCGGATAAGTAGGTATTTCAGAAATCTATTGCTATTGCCTTGCACCCCAAAGAAAGAATTATAAAACGCAAAAAGGGACAACTGTAGCTCGGGCTGATTTTACCTAAGCAAAATGGACGAAAATATCACTTCGTAGTACCCTGTTTTCTCCTCCAAAACTGAATCGATTTTCTTTTCCAGATTTAGAACAATAAAGACTTTGGCTATGCCTGTTTTTTTTTTTTATTTTATCCATACTATGGTTTCCTAACGACGTTTTCTTTCACCAAAAAACTCAGGCTGACTTTAGATTTGGATAGGTGGGCTCAAACCCGCGTCTGATGACGCGAATCCGGCCGGCCTACCAACTACTAAAATCATCGCTTAATCGCAATTAACATTAATTTAATGAAAAACCGTAAAGTAAGGACACAAACGGTTGCTAGAATGAGATTTGTTTTAAAAAAATTCGTTAAAATTATTAAAGCATCAAATAAATAAATAATATGTAATTTAGCCGCTTCCAATTGAACATTAGCGATATAACAACGTTCATAACATCTTGTTACGGTGACAGTCTTAGTATTTAATATCGTAAACCTGTAATTTAACTAATGAGCTGCTTAAAAAGACTAAAAACAACGTCAAAAGGCCAAAAATAAGTGTCACAAAACAAAATTCAACCACATAAACGCCGGGTACATATTCAAATGAGGACGGTAATGATTGCCGGCGTATGATTTCTTGTAAAATATGTACATTATTTAGGTGGCCCGACCGAGGCCGATGCGACGGCAGCCGCGGGCGCGGACGCTAAATTAAAAACACGTCAAATGTTAAATTGGACCGGGACATCTATTAAGGAGGCTTGAGTTGTATCCACACAGGATTCTCGCGAGTTTTATAAATATTACAAATCTTTCACATTTGTGACCATTTCCTAAATTATATCTCTCTGAAATTTAATCCACTACCGAAACCTGTCTTTATCTTTTTTTTAATTTAAATTCAACAGTATTAGTTATTGCTTTATTGAAAAACAAAAAACAATTAAAATTTGGTGAACTGATGTAATATGTTCAACAATGATGATAGATATATTTTATGACGTTTTGTTTGTCTAAATGTTTGTTTTTTTCTTTCAATACATTATAATACCAACGTATTTTTTTATTTATTTCGTTGGATCTGAATTTTTTTATAATAATTTGTGTAGAAATAATTAGATTCTATATTTAACCTACAGAATTGATTGTTCGCTTATTTAGAATTCAATCAGATAGTTTACGTTCACGTAATTCTACGTTTTTTTTATCTCTCGTATTATTCTAAGTATGTATTATTTAGATCGCGCAAGTGAAGTTACTAATTATTATACATTTTCAATAACATAGAATTTCTCCGTTTAGCATGCAATGGATTATATGATAAATGGAAATATATAGAGACCCTTGTGACCGCGACTTTATAACAAACTAGAGGTATCAAGAAACAAGAGCTCGAAGGCTTTTACTTAATTCAGAAGCACAGCGGGTGTTCCCAAAACCATTGGTCTGGACCGTGAAATATGGTGCTGTGAGCCGGTGATCGGTGATCACCTTAGGCAATGTCCTGCGAGTCTGGAATACCATACCTTTGTTGTACAAAATGCGGATCGCTTTTTTGATGCTCGTGAAAATTAGCTGCGAATGAATTGTGGGTGTCTTAATTTTTTATTCTTATAATCGAGAATATTAACCCCTGAGCAACTTCCTGGCGTTTACGCCAGCTTTCCATTGTTTTCCTATTGTCTTTCTATTGTTTCATTTTTATGGGTACTCGACACATTCAATAGGTTTTTTGTATTAATATTAACTAATGTATTTGTGTACTACACTTATGCAGTAGTATTTTTTATTTATATCATAGAATTTAAATACTCAAAATGGCAGTAGTTGCAAGCGGAGTGAAACTATTTCAAATTGGCTTTAAAAGGTAATCGTGTCGCCGCTTACACATACATATTTTTGGCTTCAATGTTAAGCGATTTTTATATAAAACTATCGCTCTTAGTGATATTACTCTATGTTGTCAAAATACTTAGCCAACGTTAGTAAAGTAAGTTAGTAATTATGCATCGTTTAGTAAGCGTTTGATATTCTTTAAGCCATCTATAGTAAATAAATTGTAAAGGCGTTGTTCTATCAAATTTTTTAACGCTATTATACTTTAGTATTGTTATAATTATAATGTATATAATTATAATGTTATAATAATAATTTCAATAAAAATGTTAAATCTTACATTTAACAATATAACGATAAAACATATTAAGCTAATTTTAAAATTCATACGGGCTCATCCCATTAAATGTTATGTTAAACAGAGTCTTTGTCGGTGTTTGACAAAACAAAATGCAATTTTCATCAGTCAAAAACACATTTATCAAAAGCCAAAGTGACGTTTAGGAGTAGCAAAACAAATTGTCGGTCCTTCTCGTCGGGGCAAAGCTTATTTGAAATTTATAACTGTTTAGAAAAAGTTAATTAAGAGTTAATGGAATACAAAACGGGAGTGGATTTGGTAGCCAAAAATAGGCGGGGATGTTATAAAAATTAATTAATTATTTTTTTCCTTGTCGATGGAAGACTTTTTGTATGACTTTGGTATATTTGTATTACGTATTTATTTTACTTCTGTTGTTAAAAGTAAACATAATTTTAGACAACTCAAGCACCCGCTTCAGTTTGAGCAAATACCCATTTGTTTCAGTGTAATTAACAATTACGAAAAAAAATGTGGTTTCAAGTGAAATCATTATAATTTATTTTGTATTTTATTTCAAAAGGCACTGATACATTTATGAAATTGCAAAATAGAGTATAACCTCAATTCGAAATAACATTTTAAATCCGATACCGTATCACACAGGTGCACAAGTGACATTGTCAGAAACAATTAATATGAGTGAACTATATTTATTTATATCTAGATGAGCTTAAATCATCTTTGCAGGAATTATAAATGATTTTAAGTATTTTAAACATAAATGAAAACAAAGCATATGTCCCTTATTACTAGTTATATAAAGAAAATGACTGACAAACTCTTCCTATAATTACGGATAAGCGATACGTTGAACCTTTTTAAAAATGATGCGCATGTTACAAAATAACAGTTACAATAACAGTCGATTTTTAACTTTTTTGTATGGTATATTGTAAAAAAAAATATTCACGAATACCTAAGTATATAATATGTGTACCTTTTTAAAACAGAATCGTGTAAATAAGTTCAGGGGTTTTCGAGTTATAAGACAACTAACGGACAGACAAACATATAGACGTTGTTTTTTATATAATTTAAGTAAACAATATTTTTTTTCGATGTACAAATTTGATAGGACATCTATTTTACTCCTAAATTATGAACCTGGTTAATTATTTCTACACTTATAATGTCCATTCAAGCCATCACCAAATTCAATAATTTACCAAATATTAGTTCAAAAAACTAATATATAACAATGCTCCGGTAAATCGTTACCGATGCTTTCGAAAGCGTCGCATTCATACACACTTTATGACTCCATTCAAACTAATTTCATATCGTTTTCACTAAACAGATTACCTTATAATATATCTTAACCCTTTGACGGAGGTCGCGAAACCTCAAACCCTAATGATTTACACTACACGGCCCCGCAGACCGTAATTCTAACGGAGTGAATTCAACGCAACAAAAAAAGAAAGAAACAGTAAAATTATTGTCAAAAAATATTTTACGATCGCGAACAACCAAGAACCGGCCAAGACGAATCGATTTAATTCCATTCAGTCGCCCTCTCTATATATTGGATCATTTTTATAGTGTGACTCTGTTAATAGCAGACTTATTTAATTGCATCTTATAAATCATTATTCCTCGTTACGACCTACATGATTTACATACTGCTATGACACATAAGCGTATATCTTAAATCAACATGTGCCAAAGTGCTCTGAGCGTTGTGATTTTCCTTTCTCATTTATTAGGTTGTGAGTTTATGCGATTTTTAATGAGATACACGGTATTAAGTTAACAAAAAAAAAATACATATTTTATTTAATTTTTCTTGGAGTCGGTTAAGTTATAACGTAATTTCTTTAATGTGATTTCTAAAGAATGATAATTATGAGTCAGTCTACATTTGTAGATATTCAAAATGTTCGACTTTTTCCAACGTATTTTAATGAAAATGTTTTTTTTTTAAATATTTTATCAAGATTATTTTATTTGTTTATTAGTTATGCATGAGATGTAATATATTTTTTTCCAAACGAAATAATATATTACTTAGTTAGTTGTATTATTACATTTGTATTGTTGATTGATGTTGTTTGGTACATAATTGCTGACATATTAACAATATTCAAATATGATTTTTTATTTGTCTGTACTAATAATTGTATTTTGACGTCCATAAGCACGCCTTATCAGGACCTAAATTGAGTAAGGTGTTTGAATTTGAATACTTAAGAATTGTCTGTCGTCAATACATAGAATTAAAACACCCAGAATGGCAGTAGTCACACACGGAGTGAAGTCATTTCAAGTTGGCCTTAAAAAGCCAAGTACATCTTTCATTACGTGCCGATGATTACGTAATTCCATGTTGCTTACACACACATATGTATTTTTGTGGTTTCAATATCAAGCGACGTTTTGTATAAAACTACCGCTCTTAGTGTTATTACTCTATGCTCTAATATGTGTTAATAGATGCATACAATTTTCGTTAGATAAATTAAGGCTAGTAAAGAGGAAAAAATAATTACTCGAATTACGATTATATGTTAAGTACATCTCGTGTGTATCTTTGCCGGGTGATTGGGCTTTTGTACCCGACTAGGTTGCGACTGCCGTACATATGGTGAAAAACCCTCGATTGAGATAGATTCTCGAGCGCCAGCACTTAAACACCCATTTTATATTTGACACACTGTAGCATGTCGACGGCTGATGTTATAGCATTGGTAGCGCTAATCTATTAGTTTTTACCCTACCGAGAAACGCTCAAAGCCGCTAAAGAAATTTTACTTCAAAAAAAAAATTATCGAAACGAAAGATTTCATATATTAAACAATTTTGATGTTACACATAGATTTATTACTGTTCATGTTAGTTCTAACCGCACCATTTCGGAGTTCATTAAGCTTCATATCACCTGACAGGTCGTTTTTCATACGCATTGTTTGTCTCGTCGCACTCGGGTGGGGCAAAAAACCTCGTAAGTAGTGTTTGCTTCTCAATTTAAACCTGACACATTGGAACAAAGAAATTAATTGATGTTAGTAATGAAGGAAACTAATGAATGAATGCACGGTAGGTTAGTGTTTGAACAGAGATTTTTTTTAATGCTATTAATTTTATCTTTACCAAATTCATTTAAAGTCAGGAAGACGGAATTATCATGAAGAAAACAAACAGTGGTGTCTTATTCTATATTTAAAATATAATTTCATTAGAATGATTACATCTATATAATTGGTATTTTAAATGCAATCTAGACGACTCTATTCTTGTTATATATTTTTATTTACGGAATTGCTTAATCGTTCGATATATTTGGAATAAGATTAATTTAAACCCTTTATATAATTTGGATACCAAAATATGTGTTAAGGGTGGTATTCTCTGAAAACAGTATTACTCTATATAAATCTCTCGAGAGTCAATAGACTATCATATCCGTCAAACCTAGCCCAAGGCCATATTGGTCTCGTGACTTCTGTGATTGCCCTTCAATATTATGTTTACTTTTAATTATCTATCTCATTCTGAAAATAATCATAACATAGTGGTTTGTTTTCAACTTCGTATCTAACTTATTGTTGATAACACAATGTCATAAATATAAGTTTAAATTATTGCGACTTACATGTAAAATCTGAAACTTGTTTAATAACATTTTAATTATTACTATTGCGTAAAGTAATTGATCGTTTAAAAAAAAATGAAAATTGTTACCAGCATGCAAATTTCGCTCTAGCTAAACCCTCAGATAGGTTTAAGGAACGATAAATAAACAAGGCCCTTTAACAAACCTATATATATTGCGTGTAGTGTTCAAGCATGCAATGTGGAGTTTGTGTGGACTCAGTGGCGTAACAATATCTGAGAACCGTGGCAAATTCTTTGCCCCCCTCCCCCCTAGTAATAAATGTCACATTGTAATTTGATTTTAATAAATCACTACAGTAATCACTAAAGCGTTTAAATATTTAGTCCTGTCTAACTTTAATTAGACCGTGTGGTGCCGGCTAAGAATAGTACCATCCCATATCTTCCCTTGGGCCCCGTAAAAGGCGGCTAGGGATATAAACCAGGGGATGAGCAACAGTATCCTCTGAGTATCAAAAACACCTTAATGCGATCGCCAACCTGCCTGCCAGTACCAACAAATAATTCCAGTAGAATTGTTAGGGATCTGAATAAAAAAAAACATTAAAAAAATTACTGAAAAACGAATCAATGGTCAATTTACAGGCAAGTGCTCCAATTTATGATAAATATTTTTATATTACTACCGAAAAATAATTAGTGTTCCGAGTAAAAACATTAAATTGTTTATAAAATTGTGAACAAAATATGTTTCAATAAGTAGCGTCATCAAAACATTATTTTCCAATGATTATTTATAAAACTATATTAGGCACTGAAAAATATATGAAACGCGGGCGGAGCCGCGGTCACAAAGTTAGTAGATATATAAGAGAGTGCAAGAGGGATGTCTGATTGTCTGTCAGGGATAAGATTACGTCTTACAAGACAAGTCAATACAAGAATAAGCAATATGTTACGAAGTTAATACAACGTAAAAGTCAACAAATAAAACCAAAGACATACTTTGACCAGAACCCTCATCTCATGTTAGATAAGGATGCCGACGATGATGAGAACATGCTAAGTTTAGACAGACTGGCTCAATATGATGCCATTATAAAATAAATTTTTGTGAAAAATGTTCTACTAATGTTTTATATTGTAAGATAATTTTGCTTACTAATTACAAATAACTGTATTTTTCATAGACTATAAACAAATAATCACCATACAAATAAATGTTGAACCATGTGAGATATTGTTGTATGACTTGAGGGCATAAGAATATGTTACTTATTATTATATTTTAAAATGTATTTAAGATGATTTCGGTGTATCTTAATAGGTACGAATAAGATATATTTTAGAACGGCAACAGTATCGATTTTTCTATAGTGGAAACGGTCGAATCGTGCCTCGACTATTTAAATTGAGCCTCCTCCAGTAGAAGTGGTAACAGCAGGGAGTATGCCCTTAATTGGGAGCGCAATATGTCATATCTTCGATCGTTAGTGAACTAACGTTGTTTTGAATTCATTTGCTCTGTATATTTGATTGTTAAAAGTATAAAACAGTATGTTTATGGATTTCAATAAATTAAACAACTTTGATATTTTTTAACTCTCCTGTCCAGAGAGCTTATCACCGTTTAGTAGTAGCTACGTAATAATTGTAGTTTATACGTTATATCCAATGATAGAATCTCTATCAGACGTATAATTTCCTGTTTTTTTACACGGTATAGGCTCAGTGCTTTGACCACAAACTCAGCTGATGTTAAAGAAAGAAAGAAAGTATTTATTTGCACCAAATAACATAACGCAGACAACAAAACACTATACACAAACGTGATATAATATCACTTCATAATCTTTTAAAAAAATATACACAAAAGACAGAATGCTGTGCAGGAAAAAACAGGCTCAGCCTCAGCCTCAGCATTATTGCTGTACTTAAACCATGAGATTACAGCGCAGCGCTGGTATTCGAGCTGTAACTCTTAACCCAACGTCACGAACAAAATAAAAATATGTACATAATTATAAGTATATATATATATATATAAATATACATATGATATTAGTTACGAACAGGTGTATAGATTGCGGGGGTAATAAACACATTAAAGATACATGGAAATGGCAGTGAAGCAACATCTATGGACGAGAAAAAGGAACTGTGAGGAAGAGAAACCAAGATTTGGATTGAAAAATCTGGATATGTAAAAAGCGCATGATAATAAATAACTTGAACTTAAGATCAACGAGAGTCATTTTAACTAACTGTATATCTGATTTGGTAATAACAACTTTTTAAATGTGGCTTTAAAAGTTTGCACCGTTTTAACCACACGCACTGGCGGAGGAACATCATTCCAGAATTGTGATGATCCGAACTTAAATAACCCTCGAAAAGCCATAGTTCGGTGCTTTGGAGTACTTAGAACATTTTTAAACATTCTTCTAGGAAACCTTGATGTTGATTCAACCTACGCAAGCTTCATACGCAGATAGTTTTGTGTTTGTGTATTTATAATTCCAAATAAAAGTACTGTAGTAAGATTCATTACTTTTAGTAGAGTGATATTAAGTGACGATGTGGTCCAGGATGTTAAACATACTAAAGTACTCAAGTGATGCTGCCGGAACATACCTATTGGTATTTGACGACAAGTTTTCTAACTTGAGGGTGGTAGCTACCTAGGCGGGAATTGTTGAAAATACCCTAACACCATGCTATGGTTTCTTAACGATGTTTTTCTTCACCGAAAGCTCAGGCTGATTTTAGAGTTGGATAGGTTGATTTGAACCCGCGTCCATTAAAGCGAAATCCGACCGCTCTCCCAACCAAGCCATCGCTACAAATATTTGTTTAAAGTATAATAGAGAATTTTTGTTTTTCTTTTATTTTATATTTCCACCAAGAAAGACATTGGCAAAAGGCATACTTTAATATTTAAATAAGGTATTTTTTAAACTGTCTAAATGCTGAAAACTGTAAAGGGCTTCAGAGTCTCACTTAAGGCTCAGGCGCTCAACTAAGAGAATGGTAACTAGCGCAAAGACACTAAAGTGATACATACCTCGGCTTTGGCTGCTGAGACGAAAAATCCACAGAATAAGTCCCGTGCTATCTACAGTAGGTAAAGGAGACTGAGAATACACTATCGACATATGTACTTTGACAGTGTATGAAAGTGGCACTTTATCCCATTGCTTTTGGAGTTGATTGCGTATTTATGAACCGTATCATATACAGTGCTAACTGAAACGGCAGACATGGTTTGTTGTATCCTACTGTGAGTTTGTTCTTTCGATGAAAGAAGATATCATTAAACATGTATGGCATTGTAGTAGGATATTTTTTATATAATTCTAGTTAGGATACCATTCTTTAATTTGAAAATATGTCCCCAAACATCAGTGTCAGACATCTGCACTTTAAAGTCACTTTTATTTTGAAGCTTACCATCGTCTCCGAGCACATAATCACTTACCATGGAATAGAGTATGTGGTCAATTAACAAATCCATTATTTTTGTGCTGTACAGATACAGCGCTTTGACCACAATCTTACCTGATTATAAATGACGGTGTGCTTCAAGATGGTGTCAACATGCTAAGCTTAGAGGCTTGGCGGAACATACCTATAGTTGTGTGCTGCTTGCACCTTTATTATAGCCCACCTTTGTTAAAGATTTGCAATCCTGAGAGTCGTTGGTACACTGACAAACATTAGAAAATGTTCTACCATCATTCTATGGTTTCCGAAAGCTCATGCACAATATAGAAATTAGTTTGAATCTACGTGAATCGACGATGTATTCAACCATATTAACGTTGCATCATCATCTATCATAATTGCGTTTCATTAAAAATAAGAAATGCATTGTTTAGATTAAAAATGTTATACGGAATTCAGAGATATCTCTCACAGAGTGTGCGTTTAATATTGGTTGAGTCCCTTGTGCTAAGTCATATCAACTATTGTGATACTATATATGGCCCAAGACTGTATATCAAAACGAAGCGCGCCATTCAACGAGTCCAGAATGCGTGTGCACGATTCTGTTTCGATATATAGAAGCGGGCCCCATGTGACACCGTATCCTAACGAACATGGGATACTAAAAATGGAAGCACGAAGACAAATTCATCTGTCGATGATGGTACGAAAAATTATATTGGGTAAAAGACCACCATATTTATTTAAAAAGTTTACGTGGTTCAAAAGTGTTAATGATAAAGCTACACGTGCTAGGTTTGCAGATAATGCATCGATTCCGAAACATACAAAAACGGCATTTAGGGGTTGCTTCAAATTCGCTGCGACGAAGATTTGGAACGACATTCGTCCACCATTGCGGAGCATCAGTATATCCCAATCGACATTTAAATTACACATCTAGAGAGCATATTTTAAAAAACAAACAGAAATGACCGAACTTTGAAGTCCTTCTTAATCACATGCAGTTTATGTTGAGTGTACTAGAGGATTTATCACTTTCATTATTGTTATTTATGTTTTTTCTTTCCTTTATATAAATATATATGTACGTGTGTATGTACACACATATATACATGTGTATGTATATATATGTATGTATGTGTGTGTAAATGTATGTATATGTATATATGTGTGTATATGTCATATGTTAAATATATGTTAATTATATATATTACCTTTTCATGTACACACAACTTATATATTATTTCTCCATTACATATATGTATTCGAATGTTATAGCAATAAGAATAGTTTACGGGCCGAGCGGCTGTACAAAATTGTAATTATTTAAGCATGTATCGGAGGCTGGGGCAGGCTGAAAATCAGCGCTATGTGGTAATGCCGCCTAGCAACAGCTGAGCTTGTCCCATTGCCAAAATTGTATATCACGCCATGATTATTTTTAAGCTCATGTATTATGTTTTGGCAATAAATCGTTTTTATTATTATTATTATTATTATTATCTATGGGGAGTAAACAAAAGTAAATAATTACATTCTGCATTACTTCGACTCGATAGTGAAAATTAACCAAATAATGAAGATGTATTGAAGAAATACGTCCTGGAAAATAATTTATTTAAAACCTTGACAGCGAATTACTCCATAGTATAAATAATAATACAAGCTCTGAAACGGCCCGTAGATAACTATTATATCTTTCGGCGCGGCAATAACTCGATAACTAACAGTCGTAAACGGTCTCAAGAATCAAACACTGATTTGAGGGACCGTGCGTTTATTAAGTGTAATTGCTTGGTTTTATACGTTTGTTGTCTTACGGAGCGTGCCCCGTGTCAATAAATATTAACAATCATCATTGTCTTTAAAACAAACTGTTCGTACGTACCTCTCTCTGCACGGATTGACTTTACGCTTTTCTAAAATATATATGGCCTATTATCTATCACGTTTCGTGCTTTACAGTTTGTTAAGTCGTTTCGTTCCACACGATGTGCATATGTATGTATGTGTGTGTGTTTGTGTTTTAAGGTCGATCCGTTGTAATGCAAATTAATGTTTTATGTACTTCACTGCAGTTAGTAGGTAATAAATGTGAATACTCGTTCGTAAAGGTTTTACACTTTAATTTAGAATGGTTTTGGTATTGTAGACGATTATAAAAATATAGATAATAGTTATGCAGCAATTTTTGATAACCTTCAGAACTGCTCGTTGATCTTGCAAAGGAATAAACAGGCCAATGTCAACCGTACTTATTTTTTTACTATATAGCGTAGAGTACGGAGTTACCTTCTAGTTAAATGTAGGTAAAGCCTACAAAGACAAATAAAGCTAAAACTTTGAGCTCCTAATTATCTTTTTTTTGTTAATATTTCCTTTCTAAATTGTAGATTTATTATCAAACATTATCAAACATGAGAATGTCAGTGGTAGCTACCCAGGTAGCCATTATTAGAAAATGCCAAACCCACCACGCAACCTGTTTTGATGTAAGATGCTTGGAATTAAAACTTTAATGGTTTCATCTACCCATAAAACGATCTACTTTTGTACAAGGCGATTTTGTTTTGTATGGATAACGTTGAAGCGTTGATGGAGCAGTGGGTATTGCGGCCGGATTCCGCATTAATGGATGCTGGTTCAAGCCCACCTATCCAACTCTAAATTCAGCCTGAGCTTTCGGTGAAGGAAAACATCCTGAGGAAAACACAGCAAAGTGGTATGCAATTTTCTAATAATGCCCGCCTGGGCAGCTACCACCCTCAAGTTTGAACACTTGTCACCAAATACCAATAGGTGTGTTCCGCCAGCATCACTTGAGAATCAGTATCTGTAGGCTTAGTGTGTTTACCATCTTGGACCACATCATCTCTTAACATCCGGTGAGATTGTAGTCTAAGGACGGAGCTTAAACCGTGTTAAAAAAATTATCGATTCTACATTTAAGTAGGTATACTTTATAGGTTCTCAGCGTTTTGAACACAATCTCACCCGATATTAAGTGGTGATATAGTCTGGATGGTAAACACACTAAGCCTACAGCTACTGGCTCTCAAGTGGCAATATGATTACAATAAATACGACACATAAAATTACCTTTAAATTATTTTACATCCTGATTATATTTTTGCAAACGTATAAACATAGTACTAGATAAAATCATGATAAAAAATTGTGTTATTTTATTGACTTATTCGACTTTTGATAGGCGCCATTTATTTTTGTTAGGATCACATTTATAACATTAAAGTGAAGTAAAATGAAATATGATCAATAAGTTATGTATAAAAAAACAGACGTTACATAGATAACATTAATGTATCTTCATATATTATAGTTTTTAAATACATCATAACTCGGTACAATAATATACTGAAAGATGATGTAAATATAGTTATAAGTTTGAATTGGATGCCTTGCATTTGTTTTATGCCTAAAGAAACACCTTATCAACAAATAAACATACACAAAGATCGTTGTTCATTAAATTAAAGTTATCTTGATACAGTTCATTCATATAGCCGAAACATTCAATCAAAACGGCCACGTGCATCATACCGCCTATTAGGGTAACCATCAATTGTAATTTATTAATAATTATTGATTCTTCTTAAAAAGTATTTAACACGTTGACATTCCCGAGTTGAAAATTGGAATTTTGTGTAGTGCCCAAATTTGTCTTGTTTTTTTACATGTCTTTTATTATTATATACGCATGATGAGAGGACTCGCATCATGTGATATCGGGAGAGTGACAATGAACGCATTAATTGATACTTATAAACAAAATGTATCCATCGCTTAGTACATATTATGTGTACTATATCGTAGAAATATATTTTAATGACATTGAATTGGGCGTAGACTGTAGTTTACTATAATTAGTGGCTCAGTTATGTTGTAGCCTCCTGATTCTTATTATATTAATAGCTAATAGATAAATAAATAATATATAATTTACGGGATAAAACTATTAAAAAATCATTATATTATAATAAAAATTTTGCAAGTATTAGATTATCTCTATAAAACGTCTCAGATATTATAAGTACAGTTTAAATTACAATTTCTTTAATTTACTTATAGGAATTCTTACTCATATTTCTAACTTATTCAGTTTATTTACTCCTAATACATATTGAATAAAGACACCTCAATCTAACTTAAAACACCTTAATTGTAAAAATGCTAACGTTTAATGTAGTCAGCACAATGCGTAATCACTCATACGATAACAGTTGCAAACATTAACCTAATAAGCGTTTTCAAACAACTACCGCAAATAATAATCGAATAGATTTGTCCATCAAAATTTATGGTCACCTGATGAAAAATACATCCAATATTTTTATTAAGTTACTCTATAGATGAGAGCGATACGTGGAATGTATTCAAATTGATGATTGATTTGAACACGCCGTGTAACTGTGATTCAATAGATACATACATAACATTACTGTCGTGGTCTATTCTACGGGTAGATGTTAACCTTTTGACCGCTGTCGACAGATGGTGGGTGTTACCATTTCGTAGTTGCCGGAGTGATAAGATTTGACATGGTTCTTTAAACCCTTTTCAGTTTAATTTTTATATTTTTTATTTAGGTAAAACTCAAAACAATAATAAGGTATGAAATTTGTTAACACATAACAACATATCCTGTGAATAGGATACTGTCGACATACAATAGAATATTAATAACCACAAATCTTGATTTATTCCAAAATAATTTTCATGAATACAAATCTAACTGTAAACAAAAGTTCTAAATTAGCTATTAAAAGAAGGAATAAACCTCTTTCTAATTCGTCTTCGATATAGTTGAGTCTTTGATGAGGTAAAATTAATTAATAACTTTTATATTAATTTATTTTCTATCTGTAGCATTGCACTTAGTTCCTTGTATTTCTCAAATTTTAGTTTTTTTTTTATTTGATACTTTTTTTACATACTAGATTAGATCTACTTAGCAAAATTCAATATTACTGTCATCTAAATAAATATAATAAAATATAATGCCGTACTCGCCTATAATTAAGGTTACATTTAACATGTATTGTAATAAAAAATATATATTTTTAATAAGCTAAATACATTTTATACCTTGTTGGTGATTGAATAAACAAAAAAAAATAAACATGGTAAAATATAATGAACAGTATACTTATATATTCGTCTGTATTTGTCAAGCAATTTCCTTTTTTTATTTAATGAATGTTGAAGACGTATACGTTTAATATCTTATTGTTTTTTTTTTTCAATTATTAATTTTTTTTCTTTCTTCAAGTGATTGATAATGAGTTGGGTCAAATTTTGAAAACTTGGCAAACTCTAGTCTATACTAATTTCATTTATTCATTAATTAATTCAACCAATAGACGTCGACTATTGGACATAGGTCTCCACCATTAAGGGGGGGATTGCCATAATCGGCACGCTTAGCAGGCGGGTCGGCGATCGCTGTAAGGTGTTTTTTGATACCCAGAGGATGCTGCTGCCCATCCCCTGGTTCATATCCCTTAATCGCCTTTTACGACACCCACGGGGAGATATGGGGTGGTACTATTCTAAGCCGACACCACACGTGCTAATAAATATACATAATGGGTTTTGTGTTAACAAATAATTTCCTAAGAAAACAATTATCATCTTTCGTAGCGTGGTGTAAAAACCTTTCTCTGTTTCCTGATCGTTAGTGATTTAGAAAATCGACTGAACTGATTTTAATGATCTTTTTTTTAATGTATTATTATATATTTTATTACATGTCTTTGTGGAAGAAATATTGTAGTACTCGTTTATAATTAACATACTTACTTGTTCATAAACCTGCTATTTACTTTATATTAGTTATAATCAGCGCTTTAATTTAAAATGCGTTCGCTTCGAAATATTTATATCTATCACCTAATTTGTATTAAAACTTAAAACGTATAAAATAATTAAGTTTCGTATATTCAAAGACTTATGACATTTGATTAAAACGAATAAAATTAACAAACATTATTGTTAACTTTTTTTTAAAGGTTGAGTAGAGTTTTCATGCCTCATATTCTGCCATAGGAGCTGCACGTCACATTATTAAAAAAAATCCAACGCAACAAAAGAAATACCGCCAAAAGGTGGCAATTAGCGACAGGTGCTCCCATTTTGTGTACCGTATAAATTTTGATTCCCTTTTTTCATATAGTCATCGCTTCAGCATAAGAAATAAAGGAACATTGTTCTGCACAAAGTTTATCCCAACACCCTTTGTCAATGTCATATCGGCTACTATTTTATGAAAGGAACAAAATGTATGGTGACATGTGGAGGAGTTTCAAAAATCAAAAGTCATGATGACCTTAACAAATTCGATAGTCGTGTGTTTTTTGATACTTTTGATGATTTTTAGAAATTTTCCCTTTTTTTTGCTACTTTTTATTTGTGTCCTTTTTTGTTCTGTTTCTTTGTTTGGCAGAAGGCGACTTCAAGTCTGCCGGTTCGTGTGACTATTTTAATAGATTGAATGTTATTTATTTAATTTAATTTATGAATTATGGAATGAAACCTTGGGCTGTTGGATTGTATTAATTATGTTGAAGCGATGATGGCGCAGTTGGTAGTGCGGTCGGATTGCACGTCGTTCGAGGCAGGTTCGAAGCCTCTATAATGATCCTGAGGTTCAGGTGAAGGAAATTATTGTGTAGAAATCACAGCGAGTAGTAGGGCATTTTTTAATAATGCCCTGCTTTGTAGCTACTATCCTCAACTTTAAAACCGATCGCCAAACACCAATAGGTGTGTTCTGGAAGCATCACTCGAGAGCCACTCTTAGTATGTTTACCATTCTGGACCACATCGTCAATTAACATTAAGTGTGATTTTGGTCAAAGCGCTGAGCCTATACCTATATTGAAAAACTAGCTGTGCGCCCGCGGCTGCGTCCGTGTTTCATATATTCTTTACTGCGTTTTATTTTTTTTATGCATAACCCTTTAAAAATATTTCTCAGAAATTCAAGCACTTGCCTGTAAAACTGTGCATTGAATAGGATTTTATTATTTTTTATAGGAGTTTTAATTTTTTTACACCGAATTTAAAGCAGCTTACTTTACCCGGAGTAACTTCAGCTATCTACCAAAAAAATTCCCGTCAAAACCCGTCCAGCCGTTCCGGAGATTACCTGGAACAAACAAACAGAAAACAAAAAATTTTAAAATTGTTTCTTTGGTATAGTTGTCGTACATACATTCATATCTATTTAGTAAAAAAAAAAATAACTTTGACATTACGAATAGACACTTCAATTTTATTTATTAGTATAGATGTTTTTTTTTAAATCTTTTTCTACAATCTGACTATGCTATTGCTCTCAACTAATAGTACCTTTACAATTCCAGTGTGCCTTGTAGTGCAAATTCTATCCTAATCACCTATTCTGCAATGCTGTTTACTAAATCATTGTAATTAGTTATGTCGTAGCTTCGAATGTGGATAATATCTGTAACTTAACAAATTAAAATGTGAATTTATTAACTCAACAATTACTAATTATTAAAATATTACGCCTGAAAACTAAATAAATCCGTTATATGTTGATGTGTCAATTTATTATAATTCAATGTTATACATCACTACGCTATTTTTTATTTAATATGACTCGTGTGTATACAATATCTTCGAGGGTTTTGTTGTTTATATAACGGGCATAAAGTTTTATTGTATCTTCAAAAAGAGCTATTTTCTGTCATTAAAAAACCGTTCCATTAATAACAATCAATCTAATAACAAATCAGTAACAATATACAAGAGTGATTTTACGCCCACAACATTATCATATAAGTACACTAAACGACTTAACAAACACACGGCTTTTCAATTTATAACATACTAGCTGTGTACCCGCGGCTGCGCCCGCGTTTCATGTGTTCTTCACTGCGTTATAATTTTTATATACGGAACCCTAATTATTTTCCTAAAAATTGTACAGTATTAAGATAAATTAAATATACGCCTCAAAAATTCAAGCACTTGCCCGTAAAACTGTGAATTGAATCGGATTATATTCAATTTTTTATGAGTTTTAATTTTTTACGCGGAACTCTAATTATTTTCTAAAATTAAAAGTACCCTAAGTTACGCGGAGTAACTTCAGCTATCTATCAAAAAAAGCCTCGTCAAAATCCGTCCAGCCGTTCCGATGATTACCCAGAACAGACAAACAAAAATTTTAAAAATTGTATTTTTGGTTTTGTATCTTATATACATTTAGTAACAAAATTTTTTTTGACACAAACAGACACTCCAATTTTATTTATTAGTATAAATTAACTTATCGTCCGATAGTATATTCATAATTTCGATACAACTAGTAATATTGTGACCATGAGTATAATGTAATGCATATGAACGTACTTTTTAAGTAATGTTGGGATCATTTTTAAGTATATCTGATTATAGAAACATTTTTGGGATATCAATATAGTTTTGAGTTTTCTTCGAAGATTTTTGAATGTTGACAGGGATCGATCGTTTGTTCCAAGTAAGGTTTAATTTTTAATTAAGTTAATTTTCCATTAAAGTAATAAATAACACAAATAAAATGTTCACAACAGAGCCTCAACGTGAAGTTGTCGTTTTTGCCATTGATGTCGTTTATTCGCTAACTTCAGACAAGTCTCGGCGCATTTTTTACCGGCTAGGGAATTGGGATCGTATATAGGTGAAAAATAACCTTTAATGTAATTTATAATAGCTGATACAATTGATACTAATCTTAAAAAAGAATAATACATTAATTAAAAAGATACACTTGTAGGTATTTTTAATAAACTGTAAAGAACCAAATTCTCCACATAATATATACATATTTGAGAGAGAAAAAAAAACTTTTGGCTTTAGATTCAATGATGGAACATATTTCTATGGTTTTTGAAAGTGCTAGAAAAACGGCATGGTAGTTTATATGAAAATTTGTTAAATATTATAGGTATGCCAAAAGTACATTAATATCGAAGTTGTCAATAATTTTCATATACAGTATTTAAATTTAATTGAAATCGTCATAGTACAATCACGAAATTCCATGCGCACTAATTCGTGGGCAAACCTACTCAATATAAAAAAAGTAGTGTAGGTCCATAAGAGCATATTATACCAGAAGAATATCGTATAGTATTATAACATAATAATACACTTATAAAAGGTGCATAACTATAGTTTAAAAAGTCATTTTTTAGAAATAAAACTATATAGAACAATTATCATATCAGTTCCTGTTTTCCCCCACTTTTTAAACATAAACAGTGGAATAAAAATATTGTCAACAAAACATAGCGTATCAAACATAGCGTTTGGTCATACTAATAATAAGTAATTTAAAATGAAACCCTGTACGGAATCGGGGCACAACGCTTTGTATAGTCCACCTTAATGTCCTCGATTTTGTTTAGTTGATTTCTATAAAATATTATTAATGAGACGGCTACCACTAAAAGAATGACCAAATATTATAACATTGCGTACCGCTGGGCGAAAGTTCCAACGGATATTATTTTTTTAAATGTATTTTTTTTTTCTTATTGCATGTCATTTTGGTTATTTTTAATTACACTTCAACTTTCATAATTAAAATAATATACAAGTATAATACACTGTAAAATGATGAAGGAAAAAATACGTTTTACGTTTTCGATATTATTTGATAGATCGATTTTAGAGAAATCTGGTGATTCGAAAATGAAATTGAATTATCTACTACTCGATACTACATACTACTGGTAAATGTAAACTTCCGCGAGCAAGTATTTTATATATCAAGAATAATGACTTAAAATAAAGAAACTTCCATTATAACGAATATGAAATACATAAAACTGTACGAACATTTAATTTAATTTACACGACAATATAATTTAGTATAATACAAATATAGCTCTAGTTTTCCTGGTTTGTGTTAAAATAACAAAACTGGTGAATCATTCGGTTGCTGGGGTGAGAATGTCAGGAATCACTGTCATTCTTGCCGAGTGATTTTCTCTTGCCTGGCAACCCGCGCCGCGAGTTAAGTTTGACAGTTGGTTTAAAAATATACGCGCAACCGCTCCGCAACGCAAACCGCATAACTTTTATAATAATCTACAATATCGCCGCATCACGTTTTTACACCGCTTCTACGCCATTACATAAGCTGCAGGATCCTCGGGATTGGATGTGCACGAGAGTTGCTCGGTAAGTGGACATATTCCTTATATTTTCGCCCCTGAGCGACCCAGTGTATCACCAGACCCTCGGCAAGAAATAGGAGATTTGGAGGCCGGCCAGCCCGCAGTTGGTATTTTCTACCATCTTTTAATGGTCCTTCGTTCCTGGATTGTGCCCTAAATTCCCTATTTTTACATCCTAAGACTTTAAAACCGCATACGCAATTTCATAAATTTATTATTTACCCTCGCATTTTTGATATTTTATATTACCGTTGAGACGAATACTATTCAATTGTATTTGTTTTTTAATTACATTGTTTAATATTATTAACTTTAAAATGGAGCATAGGTCCAAAAAGGGAGAAGTAGCTGAAGGTTCAGTAGGTATCGGAGAAATATCTCTACTCGAAAGTAAAAAACAATCTTATTATTTACGCATTAAATCTATTTACGAATCTATACCTACGAGTCAGGAGGATCGCCAAACTCCTCTCTTTATTAGTCAAGCGACAAACATAGATTCGATGCGCGAAGAATTTCAAAATATAGTCGATAATATTAACCGACTTAATTTGAAATTAGATCCTAAGTACCTACCAAATTATGAGGCAATATGGGCATTCGAAGATTATTATTGTGGAGTAAAAAATGCCTTAACACGCTTCAATATATCGCAAAATGTTAATACCGCTGAACACAATGAACAATATTTAAATTTTCAATTAGAGAAATTATCAATACCGGAATTCTATGGTGACTATGAAAAATTTCCTATGTTCATTGAATGTTATAACTCAATGGTTCACAATAATCCGAGTCTAAATGACTCACTACGTGTAAGGTACTTAATTAGTAAACTTAAAGGGAAGGCTGAGTCAATATGGCTAAGTTTAAGCCCGACCGCAGAAAATTATAATATAATTTATAACGCACTGGTTGATAAATACACGGACGACCGTGAGATAGCTACTACCTATATAGAAAAAATATTAAATCTAAAATCGCTTCACAATGCTACGCCGAGTCAATTAGACGCATTCATTGACGAATATTCTACGTCTGTAGCCGCTTTGAAACAATTAAAGATCGATAATTTGTTAGATTACATGTTTGTTCATTTAGGTTTACGCAAACTAGATACGGACACAGTGCAACAATTCGAAAATATTAATAGAAAACAATCATATCCCAATTACGAAGAATTTGTAATATTTCTCAGGGAACAATATAAAATATTAAAAAGAATTACGCCAGATATTAAAATCAACGCAAGCGCCGGTAGTAAGTATAAGCACTGCGCCGCTGGAGACGCGAGGAGCGGTCGCTCGACACAGCGAGCTCCACGCGCATTAATTGCAAATGACGTCACCGCGCGTCTTAATAAACACTGTTCATTTTGTAAATCGAATGAACATGAACAAATATATAATTGCGCGAAATTTAAAACTCTTTCACCGCTAGATAGATACAAATATATAAAGAATGTGAACGGTTGTATAAATTGTTTGAGTTTGTTGCATACTAGTCGATTTTGTCAGTCTGTATCATCGTGTAAATTTTGTAAAGGAAACAAGAGGCACCATTCCTTGTTACACTTTCCTGAGAACAGTTTAGATGGCATGGTCGGGGGTAATTCAAGGTCATTGACCTCTGATAATCAACTACATAATAACGATACATCTAAAAGTACCCAAGACAAAACTGTATCTCTTTGTAGTCAGATGAATTCTGAATCCACGCGTCATAAAAATAAAATTATTTTGTTAGGTTCCGCAGTCATTTTAGTAAAAGATAAAAATTCTATATTACACCCAGTCAGAGTACTTATCGATATGGGTTCTCAGAGACATTTTATTACCAAACAATGTTGTAAGAAACTTGGATTAAATATATTTAACTCCGCCAATTCCATTCAAGTAAATGGTATTGGTGACAATCCGCAACCGATACAGGGTATAGCCAATGTAACAGTATTTTCGCGACATAATGATTTCCGCTTGAACATACAATGTTTAGTTATTAATAAGATTTCGGGTGATTTACCGCAAGTGAATGTAGATTGTACATCGCTCGATTATTTATTTAATTTACCGCTCGCAGACCAATCGTTTCATACGAAGGGTCCAATAGACATGCTAATTGGTTCAGAAGTTTTTGCCCACATACTGAAGGGAAATAAAATCATAGGTTCGAATGGGAATCCCGACGCTCTTGAATCCGAATTTGGTTATATTATTGTAGGCTCCGCACGTGTTTTACAATCCGCGTCCGCTAACGCTACCGCTTGTCTCAGTGACACATACTCATATATTTGTAGTGAGGATACTTCAATGGAAGGTTTAATGAATCGTTTTTTGAACGTTGAAGATGTACCGGACAAAAAACATTTTTCACCCGCGGATAAACAATGTGAGTTGTTATATTCAAATAATATTTCTCGCGATAAATCAGGCCGCTTCACTACTATTTTACCCTTTAACCAAGACCCTTCGCAGTTAGGGGATTCATTTAAAATCGCATCTAAGAGATATACGCATTTAGAACGCAAGTTTAAACTCAGTAATAATTTAAAATTACAGTATGACGAAATTATTAGAGAGTACTTAAATAAAAATTATATTACCCGCATAGATAATTATAATTCCAGTGAGAGGCAATATATTATCCTCACCACGCAGTTTCACGCAATGATAAAATTAGTACGAAATTACGAATAGTTCTAGATGCAAGTGCAAAAACAACTTCCGGGTTGTCGTTAAACGACTGTCTGCATACCGGGCCAAACTTACAAAATGATTTACTTGCGATCTTAATTCAATTTCGTTTATTTCCTATTGCTATAAGTGCCGATATTAAGCAGATGTATTTACAAATATTGGTACATAATAATTATCGTAAATTTTTACGAATTCTATATCGCTTTGAAGATGAGGATAGCGCTAATTTATATGAGTTCAATCGCGTTTGTTTCGGTCTGTCTTGCAGCCCATATTTAGCAATGCGGACAATCCGCGAACTAGCTGAACAAGAGAGACAGGAATATCCATACGCAGCAGATGTAGCTCAAAGTAATTTATTCATGGACGATTTGGCAATATCCGTATGTACACCGCAAGAAGGTATAAACCTATCTAACCAATTAATAAACATGTTTAAAAAAGGTGGTTTTGATCTAGTAAAATTTATAAGTAATTGCCCCGCATTATTAGAATCAATTCCTGAAAATCATAACCTTTCACATGTTCATTTTGATCAAAATGACAATTTAAAATTATTAGGCTTAAAATGGATTCCTGAAAAAGATCAATTCGTAATCTCGGTAAAGGAAACTTCGCAAATAATTACTAAACGCATTATCTTAGCAACTATCGCTCGCTTGTGGGATATCAATGGGTTCTGTGCACCCGTAATATTAAAGGCTAAGTTAATTATGAAATCGCTTTGGTTACAACATGTAGATTGGGATGAATGCCCACCGCAAGATATTTGCGACGCATGGTGCATCCTTCGAAATGAGCTACCACTTTTATCTAGTGTAAAAATTCCTCGTTTCTTAGGAGTGCCATCTTACAGTTCTGAGTTGATAGTAGTAGGTTTTTCAGACGCAAGTGAAAGTGGATACGGCGCCAACGTTTATTTGTGCATTAAGGGTTCTCCCAACACGGTCAATCTAGTATGCGCTAAAAGCAAGGTGTCGCCAACTGCTAATAAAATGCAAACTCTAGCACGCCTCGAATTATGTGCATTGTTATTATTATCGAAGCTTATTCACTTTGTTATCACCACTATTTCACCGCGTTGCAATATTACAAATATATTCGCCTTAACCGATTCCACAGTAGCCTTATATTGGGCACATTCTTCTCCGCATAGATTTCAAGTATACGTAGCAAACCGCATCGCTCGCATTCAAGAGTATTTATCACCCAAACACATTTTTCACGTAGCGGGAAAGGATAATCCGAGTGATTGCTTATCGAGAGGTTTATTGCCTTCCCAATTATTAGACCATCCGACATGGATGCATGGCCCCACTTGGCTTCAAAATCCAGTGACAGAATGGCCTATTCGACGCTTTTTATTTGAGGATCAAATATTCCCACCTGATAAACAATATGAACATAAAAATGATCGCGCTTTAGTCACGACGATAAATGAACAACCCTTTTTCCATACAGTCGCAGCTCGACTATCTTCGTGGTCGAAACTTTTGCGAGTTGCGACTTATGTTTTAATATTTATTAGGAAAATTCCTAGATCTAATACTGTAACGGTAAATCAGTTAAAAATAGCTGAGTTGTACATTTTGCGCAGCGTTCAGCAAGTTCATTTTGCAACCGAACTAACTTCTTTAAAAGAAAATCGTCCACTTACAAAATCATTTAGAACACTGTCACCCTTTATAGATAGCGATGGCTTGATCAGGGTTGGGGGCAGATTACAGCACAGTAGCTTACGGTTCGAAGCGAAACACCCTATTCTGCTTCCTAAACGCGATCACATCACAAATATACTTATCGATTATTATCATAAAAAATATTTACACGCAGGTCCTCACCAATTACTCTCGATGTTACGCTTAAATTACTGGATTATTTCAGGCAGGACAGTAGTTCGAAAGCGTTTTCAAGCTTGTAACAGCTGTTTTAAAGTTTCGCCTAAACCCATGTTTCCATATATGTCCGCTCTTCCCTCCTTTCGAGTTAATGAAGCTAAGCCTTTTCTAAAAACCGGGACCGATTATGCAGGCCCAATTCCTATATTAATAAGTAGATATCGAGGTGCGCGCCAAGAAAAGGCTTTTATTTGTTTATTTACTTGTTTAGTAACAAGAGCTGTGCACATTGAATTCGCGGTTGATTTAAGTACTGAGTCATTTATCAAAGCTTTCAAGCGATTTATATCACGTAGAGGAAATTGCTTAGAGTTATTTTCGGACAATGGCACTAACTTTGTAGGTGCAAAAGCGCATTATAATGATTTACATAATTTTATTAAATCTAAAACTTATTCGGAGGCATTTTTGAATGAAGCTGTAGAGCACGGTATTACCTGGAAAACGATCACTCCCAACGCTCCTCATTTTGGTGGTGCTTGGGAATCTAATATAAAAAGCATTAAGTCGCATTTAAAACGCGTTATAGGCGACACGCTACTTACCTATGAAGAGTTTACAACACTTCTTACACAAATCGAATGTATACTAAACTCACGACCACTTTCTGTTTTGAGTTCGGATCCGGCCGAACCTACAGCTCTAACTCCCGCACATTTTCTTAACTATGAACCGCTCAATTCTTTTAATTTAGTTGACACTGCTTCGCAACCGCAATCTTTGTTGAAGCGCAAATACTTATTGGATAAGCTCGTGGAATCCTATTGGAAACGCTGGAGGAATGAATATTTGTCAACGCTCCAAACTAGACAAAAATGGAATGCACGTACCGCAAATCCTACTGTAGGTTCTGTTGTTCTACTTAAATCTGATAACGCTCCTCCATTAAGGTGGCCACTTGGTATTATTGAAACCTGCCACCCTGGTGCTGACGGAATAGTCCGTGTGGTTACTGTCCGCACTCAAAGCGGTACTTATACGCGCCCGGTTGTAAAGGTCTGTCCTTTACCTACCCAATAATCCTTCTAATAGTTCCTTTCCTTTGTATATTATTATCCTTTTTCTACTTTAATATTAGTTTATCCTTCAGTTAAATTTGTAATTCCGCTTCCGCATTTCCGCTCATCCATCTAATTTTCTTTCACCTCCTCTCCAATATTTTGAGCTTAGGAGACGCTTCTCTCCTAAGGTCGGGGGTTATGGTGAATCATTCGGTTGCTGGGGTGAGAATGTCAGGAATCACTGTCATTCTTGCCGAGTGATTTTCTCTTGCCTGGCAACCCGCGCCGCGAGTTAAGTTTGACAGTTGGTTTAAAAATATACGCGCAACCGCTCCGCAACGCAAACCGCATAACTTTTATAATAATCTACAATATCGCCGCATCACGTTTTTACAACCGCTTACACCGCTCTACGCCATTACATAAGCTGCAGGATCCTCGGGATTGGATGTGCACGAGAGATTGCTCGGTAAGTGGACATATTCCTTATATTTTCGCCCCTGAGCGACCCAGTGTATCACCAGACCCTCGGCAAGAAATAGGAGATTTGGAGGCCGGCCAGCCCGCAGTTGGTATTTTCTACCAAAAACTTTATATTAAAAAAATAACATAACCTTTAAACGTGGTTGAAATGTAACTTTTTTGAGGTTGCTGAAAATGTAAATATTAAAGTAGTCATTTAAATAATTACTCTCTTTCTCGATCTTACTCTCACTTTGTCACTCATTCTCACTTGATAATCGTAGATGTATTCAAAATCTTCTACATATATATAGATATAAGCAAAGTTTTTTTTCTTTGTCCGAGGTAAACTCGAAAACTACTGGAGCGATCAGCATGAAACCACAACCATTCGACGCGAAATTAATCGTAGATGGTTATAGGCTATATATTTTTTCAAATTCTATGAGCCCTTTGCCATGTTTTTCTCAATTTATTTGTTTATTAATTTATTTGCTCCCATAAAACAAAAGACAGGCATTTATCCTTGTAATAAGTAAAAGGAAAATGGGGTTCCTTTGACTCTCCATCACCTCAAAACTACTGAACATATCGGGATAGAACTATTACCTTTCAACGCAGTATTTTTCGTAGACAGGTATTTTTTGGATCCACCGATCCTCTCTCATTTTTTTTTTCGATTTACTCTTTTGTACATTTTCCACTTCAATTTACGCTTATATACATTTTTTCCGTTAATAAAAAAAAAAATTCTATTACTTTTATTCATTCATTTGTTTTTTTTAAATTAGCTATAAATGAAACATCATATGCACAGAACATATGAAACTCGGGCGGAGCCGCGGGCACCAGCTAGTAAATTATATAATTACTCAACGTAGCATCATCTCCCTACCCTTTTCCCATTTTTATTTGGGGTCGGCGCAACATGTCTTCCTCTTCCATTCCTCTCTATTTGTTGTCATCTCCGCATTCACTCCTTTTCTAAACATATCATCTTTCACACAGTCCATCCATCTTTTCTTTGGTCTTCCCCTTCCCATGTAACCGTCCACATTCATATCCAATACCTTTCTTACAACATTCTCTTTCTCCCTGCGCATCACATGTCTATACCAGGATAAACGACCGCCTCTTAACTTCTCTGTTATTGGCGCCACTTTCAAACTTCCTCTAATATATTCATTCCTAATCCTGTCCATTCTTGTTACCCCACACATCCATCTCAACATTCGCATCTCAGCTGCATGTAATCTTCTTTCGTCCGTCACCTTTATGGGGTAACATTCTGATCCATACAAGACGACAGGTCGTATTATGTTCTTGTAAATCTTCCCCTTTAATTTAAAGGGGATTTGCGGATCACACGTAGTAGCCGAAACCTGTCGCCAAAAAAGAAAAATTATTCACTTCAAAAATGCGAATTTTGTTTCCGTCTTGAAATTAGATGGAACGTGAAGTTTGATACACAAGAAGATCTTATTAAAAAAAAAAAACAGTTTGTAACTTTCTATCTGCCGTACGCGTTACGTAAAATGAATCCAGAAAAATGGAATATTCTTTATATTTTTATTCACCGCTGGAGTTCAACAGGTAAGCATGAATAAATTCTCTGACCGATGACAAAGCCGCTCACAGTCGGAGTGCGTTTTTCATAAAGTGGCGGCCCTGTTAAACATTTTTTATTCGGCCATTTGCTACCAACTGCGTTGTATGAAAAATGGTTCGTAACGTACCCTTTTTCTTTCGTGGTTTTTTTTCTCTCTCTTACACTTTGAATAAATCATGTCATTAAATTTTAATAGTCACGCCGCGAGTTAGTTAGGTCTTTTGTTGGTTCGATATATTCGATCCTTTGAATCGATTGTTACTATTTACGTCTATTGTACACACACATTCGATGGTTAAATCGACTACTAAAAGCCGACTTAATTTCATTAATAGACTTCGCTTTTTGTAAAAGAATTAAGATTTAATTGAGTTGACTACATTTTTGTTGTGTATGTAACGTGAGGAATTCGAGTTATTTCAATGGTGTGTTGATGAACACATGTTTCCTATAGTGTTGTTTTGTGTTTTTTTTAGGTTTTTTTTAATATCATATTTTAATGTCGATACGAAGAGTTCTTTTCAAATTTTGAGATGAATTCTTGTTTTAGTTTAAATCGATTTTTATTGAATTACAATAGTAAAATCGGATACCTATTCGATATATATATATAGATGATTGCTGAATGTAAGTCGTTCGGTTGTTGTTTCAGTGGACGCGAATTTATTAATTTTAAAATGAGTCCAGTTACTTCTATATTGGAATTGAAAATGTACTCAGTATCCACTATAAACACACACACTATAATCAGATGTGGTAGAGGTCAAATATAGGTAAAACACATTGAAGAAGCGAAATTTAAAGTGACTGATCCTAATTTTTGATTTTCCTATTTTTACAAATTTGCTTAGACTTACAATAACTAATGCGAAAACTATGAAAATCCATATTAGAAGAATCTTAAAAAAATAGGTGATGTGAGGTAAAAAAATACCTACTAATCTCATCCTTCTATCTTTGAAATTTGCTAATAACGTGGTCGAGGATTCTATACATTTTTGATGATAGATAACTGATGATGGCGCAGTGGGTATTGCGGCCACATTCCGCGTCAATGGACGCAGCTTCAAACCCACCTATCCAACTCTAAAACCAACCTGAGCTGTCGGTTAAAGAGAACTTCGTGAGGAAACAGTAGCATGGTGGCAGGGCATTTGCTTACAATGCCTGCCTGGGGTAGCTACCACCCTCAAGTACGAAAACCTGTCGCCAAATACCAATATGTGTGTTCCGGCAGCATCACTTGAGAACCAGTATCAAGGCTTAGTGTGTTTACCATCCTGGACAGTATCGTCACTTAACATTAAGTAAGATTGTGGCACTGAGCTTTTACCGTGTAATAAAACTTAGATAGGAAATTAATGAGCTTGTAAACAATATTAACAGGCGGTTGATTTCCGATTTATAACTTTAATTACTTTCAAGTAAATAACGTTCAAATTGCAAAAGCACCGCTACCGCAAATCAAGGTTGCTTGTTGTTTAGTCTATTTTATTAATTGATACTGTATAGACTCGGCACTTTGACCACATTTTCATCTGATGCTAAATGATAATCTGGTTCAGGTTGGAAGACACGATATGCCTAGCATTTCTCTCAAGTCAAGCTATTGAAACACAGTTACTGGTACTTGGCGACAGGTTTTCAAACTTGACGGTGGTAGCTACCCAGTCAAGCATTATAGAAGATGCCCTTCCATGCCATGGTTTACTTACTATGTTTTCCTTCACCGAAAGCTCAGGTTCATAATATAAATTAATAAATAGGTTCGAACTTACGCCCGTCGACGCGGATGACGAACATACTAACAACTGAGCCAGCATTCCTTTTACAAGCTTTAAACAAACATAATAATGTTAATAAAATCATAAATAACTTGTCAAGACAAACTAACGTGTGCCAAGTATTGTCTATAAAATTCAATCTTATTGATAATAATTTCAACTCGGAAATTTTTAACTGTATTACAGTAAACTCATTTTTTAGTAATTTATCTAAACATAATGTCCACTTGTCATGTATACATATTAATATAAGATCTATGTACAAAAATTTCTTAAAATTAGAGCAGGTTATTGATAATATAACGCAATCTATTGACGTTATTGTTTTAACAGAGGCAAGCATTTCTGAAGAGGTATCTAGTATGTTTCAAATTTCGGGTTATAGAATGTATATTCAACTTCGTACTCGACAGAAAGGAGGTGGTATAATAATGTATGTTAAAAATTATCTCAAATTTACTCCGCAAAATCATAAAACTTACACTTTTGAATGCCTCAGTGGAATACTAAAAACCTCGCACAGCGATACTATTTTCATGTATGCAATATATAGACCACCTTCATGGAACAAAGCGATGTTTATTAAAGAACTTCAAAAAACATTGAATAACGGTTCAGACAATACAACTACTGTTGTACTAGGAGACATGAACATTGATATTAAATCCCAATCAATAACCAGCAGAACGTACTTGGACATGCTATCCGAGTGTGGCCTGACGTGTGGAATATCTGATTATACTCGTATTGAAAAACGAAAGGAACAAGTTACAAAATCATGTATCGACCATATTTTTACAAAATCCCATACTTTATGGCCATACACCGCAGCAGTCGATACTGTTTTAGCAGACCATCGTGCTGTGATCGTTTGCTTGACTAGTAGTTCATCCATTCGACGTAATATACAGGTTGTTTCGAACAATAGCGATTATACGTATTACGATAAAAAAATATTATATAATGAATTAAATTCTTTAAACTGGGAGGAAACTTTAAAGTTAAATACATCAGAATTAATTTATAAATATGTAAAAGATGCTTTTAGTAATGCATTACAAATATCAAAACGAACGAAAATAAATAAATCTAGGAAAAACCTACCTTGGTTTAGTAGAAACATAGCCAATTTATGTGAATTAAGAGATTCATCTTTTAATGAGTGGAGAAAAGACACAAATAATAAAATTCTTAGATTAAAATATACTAAATTACGAAATAAAGCTAATAAAGTTATCCAATTTTACAGAAATAAATATCACAAAAATCAAATTAAAGCCAATTATGGTAATCCTAAAAAGCTTTGGTCAATAATAAATACAATATGTGGTAGAATAAAACAATCTATAGATAACTTCATTATTGACGCTTTTGGTTCTCATAACTGGTCTCCTAATCAACTATCAAACAAATTTGCGTATGGCTTCGAGAGGTCTTTAAAATCAATAGTACCCAGTTGTAAGATACCTCTTCTTAATCATATTAGTGAACCCAATAATATAAGTATACGATTCCAAAAGGCCACACCTGATAATGTTCATAAGCTTATAAAGTCACTAAACAGCAGGAAAGCTCCAGGGTTAGACAAAATTAGTGTAATTGATGTACAAAACATCAGCAAAAAAATTTCATCTACCATTGCACATTTTATTAATACAACCATAAACACTGGAATTTATCCAAATGATCTAAAACTAGGATGTATAAGACCAATTTTCAAGAAAGGGAATAGAGATGATGAAGACAACTATCGACCAATTACGTTGTTGTCGTCTATTGATAAAATAGTTGAAAAATTTATTTGTGACCAAATTCATAGATTCTATAACAATCACTCAATCATTAGTACGTCACAATATGGCTTTCAGCGTAACAAAAGCACAACCTCACTTCTTTCTAACTTCTCAGACTATATAAATACCGCTCTTAATTCAAGAACGCAAGTATTGGTCCTATTCATTGATTTCTCACGTGCATTCGACACCTTGGATCATTTGAAATTATTAAAAAAAGCTAGAAGACTCAGGTATAAGAGGTCCTATATATAACTGGTGTTCTAATTACCTTAATAATAGAAAATATCAAGTCCAGATTGGTGACAGTCTCAGTGAGGTATTCTCTGTTACGCACGGGACAGCTCAGGGATCGGTGTGTGGACCATTACATTTCTTGGCCTATGTAAATGATATGCCTAATATATTAATTAACTCCGTATCATATCAATTTGCTGATGATACGTGTATTGTTATTTCAGGGAAAGATCAAAAAAGTAATACTCTTCAACTACAAAAAGACTTTGATAGGCTATGTATGTGGTGCCATGATGCAGGACTAGTGCTAAACGCTGAAAAAACGAAATTGATGCATATTAGATCACCCTATCTAAAATGTGAAATTACCCACCCTGAAATAGTAGCCCACTCTCATAAATGTCTCCACAATAGAATAACACAATGTGACTCTGAATGCATAATAATCAATCTAGTCACTACTCACAAATACTTGGGATTGACTTTAGACGATAAGTTCAATTGGCATCCACACATTGAACAAATATGTGAAAAAATACGTGCTATCCTAGCTAAATTTTATATTATCAGAAATCGTCTTCCTTATAAAACTAGACTATTATTATATAATGCATTTTTTGACTCAATTGTATCCTACGGTCTATCTAGTTACGGTCGCACATATAAAACCTACCTGGATTCTATCTACAGACTGCAAGTGAGAATTTTAAAATTAATAATTCCACCAAGCGTCAAATCTCAACTCACAGATGAAAACACACTTTTTAAATATTGTCAAACGCTTCCTATTTACGACAAAGTTAAATTTAGTCTTTTAAAGGAACAATTTTTTAACACAAACTTACAGAAGAAAATAGACCACCCTATATACACACGTCAGATCGCAAAAAATATGTTAACTACCCACTCAGCCAATAATTGTTACGGCGAACGGACAACTACTTACTTAATTCCTAGACTCTTAAATTCTTTACCTACATCCTTACGCAACAATATTAATATAAAAAATTGCAAATTTTGTTTAAAAAAATTTTTACTTATCCTCTTTGTAAAAAACCCTAACTACATTATATATTTGTAACCGATTTTTTAAATTTTAAGTGCTACAGACAAACCTTAAAGGTTTAAGTGGCGCTTTATAGATGTATATTTTTTGTAATATGTTTTATAGATAAAAAAAAAAAAAAAAAAAACAGAAAAATGTAAATAGGATGTTTGTTATTTATTTATTTGCAATAAAAACTATATTTGATCCATACCTCTTTTAACAATTTAGCCGTTTAGAATAAAACGTTTAATGTGTCTACTATAACATTACTTTATCAATAAGTAACCTATATAATACACAGACTTTAAATACAGTTCATTACAATCACACTAGAGTATTTACAAGCAATATAAAACGCTGTAGTGTTAAGATACTTTATAAATAAATAAAACGGTACATCAGTTTACCTTTTTCAAACTAGATTTGGTCGCTCGACGCGACACGTAACGCCATCTATCAGACATGTTTAAGAACCATTTATGGGAAAACACTTCAACACATTTTTATAATTACATATTTTAGGATACCAGGAAACGTTATTCACCTACCATAGCTCTTTTAGGAGTGTTACTTTTAATAAGTTTTAATGAGGTTGAAATATATGATAATAAGTCTGAATTTAGGTATGGTTTAAATTAGGTTTCATTGACAAAATTTTGCACGTTTGACAAAATTAACATCAGGCGGATTGAAGAGAATTGAAGACACTCAATAAAAAAAATGGACAACATGGATATCGATTATATTAGGTATTATTACTAGGTGTGTGCCTGCGGTAATATAATTTTTAATTTTTCGAAAAACAAAAGTACCCTTGCTTACATGGAGTAATTTCAGCTATATACCAAAAATCAAAATCAAAAGTAAAAATCAGTCCAGCCATTACGGAGATTACCGGGAACAAAGAGACAGACAGGCAGACAGACAAAGATTTTAAAAATTGTATTTTTGGTATAGTTATCTCATATACATTCATATCTACTTAGTACAAAAAAAATTAACATTACAAGCCGACATTTGAATTTTATTTATTAGTGTAGATATAGATTATTATTAGATCTGTTTCTGTCTAAGTCGTAATAAGCGTGAAATTCTAATGACTTGTATTCAAACAAATAATAATTCTCTAGCGTAATAATGTGTACATAACACGCGCTATTATAGTCGTCAGACTGGTTTGACGTGTTGTTACAACAAAGTTACAAAAAAAAAAAAACTTTCAATTGAATACGAATACTAGAGTCGGTTAGGATTACATAACGTTTATACACGAATGAAGTAGGTAGATATATGTATTCACAAAATAAGTCTATTTGTTTTTCTGTACGTTTATACTGATTTAGTATTGTTTAATTGCATGACAGCAATTAAGGGAGTGTGTTGGAATTCAATGTACATTAAAATTAAGTTGTCTATAATAATGTTTAGGTTAGTCTATGGGTATGAGATGTAATAAAAGGACGAAACAAATAAAGAACATATTGTTGACAGGGTGTTTTCATTGTCACAGTATTGTCATATTCACAGTCAATATTTGATTTTAAAACCTTTACAACTCGATCATTTGAAACTAAATCACTCTATACCTCGACGATTAATAAGTTAATGACATTAAGAATTTGCCCAAAAATGTACGACATATATTTCATGTAATGCAAGAGTACACACAATAATTAGGATTTCCAATTATATGAGTTGAATTTCTGTTTATTTCACCTTCTAACGGAAAATTGTTATAATAAATTTTATTTTCTAAGTTGAGTACTTACTTACAAAACCCGCCTAAGGCGAAAACTCTATAACTCGACTTGCAGGAGTTCAACTGTATTCATATCAGTTTTATATTCATAGCAGATCGCAGCCTACACCGTAAGTTGCGATTGACCTTTGTACTGGGCCCGCGCCCAGTGCAACTTTCCCCCTCCTTCCTTGCCCTTCAAAGCCACCACATATGCTTCGCTTGTAACGATCTCCGCCCCATTGACTTTTTGGTAAGTACCAATCCAAAAGGTTTGCTGTTTTAAACCTTTTGATAACTTTTTTTTATCAAATGATCGCGAATCAATATTTATGGATTTGAATACTTACGGGTTAATTATTTAATTAATCAATGTCCTAATAATAGAAGTGTAAAAATATTATAATTATATTATGACTAAGTATTCTTATTATCTCTTGTTAAGGTAGATCACAGTATTTATTTTTTATTTAAAGCTAAGTTTACAGCTAAAAAAGGTAATTATAAAAATGACACAGACAGATGGTCAGTTAGTGACCTGCAAGTTTTCAACAGTAAAATATGAAAGAATATTAGGTGCTATAGCTAACTTCTTAAATATCTGAAATGTACCTGATCCAAATGCCCTATACTATGTACTATCCTTCTATATTTGAAGAAATCCTTGGGTAATGGGTAATGATAACTTTCTACATAATCAGTTGATCGTTATATTAATGGTATAATTTACATATTTTTAAATACCCAATCGATTTTTTTATTGATTTTTTTTTATTTACACTGTATAGGCCCAGTGCTTTGACTATAACCTCACCTGATGTTAAGTGACGGTGACGATGTGGTCCGGGATGGTAAACACACTAAGGCTAGATACTGGTTCTCAAGTGATGCTGCCGGAACACACCTATTGGTATTTGGTGACAGGTTTTCGAACTTGAGGGTGGTCGTTACCCAGGCGGGCATTGTTAGAAAATGCCCTACCACCATGCTATGGTTTCCTCACGATGTTTTTCTTTACTGAAAGCTCTGGCTGGTTTTAGAGTTGGATAGGTGGGTTTGAACCCGCGTCCATTAACGCGGAATCCGGCGCACTAACCACTGCGCCATCATCGCTTCAATACACCGCCGAAGCCATGCTCTCTATATTTCAAAGTATTAAATTGCTCGAGTGAAACAAAAACATACAAGAAGTAATAATTAAATGCATCGATCGTGGCAGATGGAGGTCTATATGCAAATACAAGGTAGAAAAACAATACGAGAATACTTTCCTGTTGATAATCTGTTCATTTCATAAACGTAGCTCGAACCGGTTGTTCCCTTCGTATCGATCTTTTTAGTCACACCTGTTGAATAACTTAAAAACTTTCATGTATTTTACGAGTAGTTTTATTTATCTATTTCCTTTTATATTTACATATAATAAATGGTAAAGGCTCTCAATTAATAGGTCTATTTATAGAGTTGTTTTTATAAGCATAGATGACATGTTGGCTCTGGCTAGGTTTAAATGTATGTAATGTTACATTAGTACATATAGCAAATAAGTTACGTGAATAAAAGTGAATTAAGTCAGAAAAACATCACCGGGGTAATCTTTTACAATACTCAACCTAATCTATCCATTCAACCGAAAGATGTACACTGCTGGACATAGGACATATAGGATCCCCGAGATCTTAGTTCGTCAGTACACCTTGTGGAGGTCTTCCAGTGCGTGGTAGCCATTCGAGAATCCATTGTCCCCATCGGCCATCGGTTCTGCTAGCCATGTGTCCAGTCCACTGCCTCTACCCTCAACTTATTGATTATTTAAAATAATAATAATTATTATAACTAACATTTAACATGATTTTTTTTTTTCAAACTGCTCGAATGCTGTTTACCAGAAAAGCTTTGTGAACTTTACTGAACTTTTAGGACGAATTTAGCTCATCCGGGAGAATGATAACTAGCGTAAAGGTAGAAAAGGAGTACGGACTGTGGCATGGGCTATTTTACCTGGGACATAAATTATTTTAAAATTGTTTCGCGCTAAACCGACGGTTGTTAAGGTAACCTACGTATCGCAAGGTTCTTTAGAGAACCCATTTACCTACACGTAGTGTGGAGGAGTGTGGGCATTATAATATAATGGCATATAATGCATTTTATGCTAGCGCATGAAAGTGTCACTGTATTGCGCTGGCTGCGTTTACAGGAGCTACCTTAGTTGGAGAACACTGCCTGGTCCACTAAGGAAGACTACTGTCTGTCTTCCCTAAGAGATGGTTAGTAACAAATATATGTAACATTATTGTATATTTGAGATAGCAAAACTCTAACATCATCCGACTGTACCATGAAAATTAGTATGTATTTTATACATTTCGGAGGAAACGAACAAGAGATACATCTTTTATAGCTTTAAATAGCTCTGCTCATTTAAATCATTCTATAGTTGATATGATATGATGATAACAATTTTATGAACGAATATGGTGAAGAAAACTTACATATATCCCACTGCTGAGTAAAGGTTACATTCCGAATGATAAGGTTTAATCACAATGCCAACTCACAATGTATTGGCGATTCTAAACGTTGATAATTCTCGAGGATCCGTATTTTTCCACTAAATAATGTTTACTTCGTGAACATTTCTCAAGTCTTAGGATTTCCTAACGATGTTTTTCTTCACTATCAGTAACACTTTATTACTTAATTAAATTAAAAACTATATAGGTATACAAGAAATTTAGAAATGTCGATGTAGTGACCTGCTGATATCGTGGCATCGTAGCGGTTTGATGTTTAATACATTAGGTATTCAATATAATGAAAAAATAATGATCCGTTTGTTTTCATAGATTATTTTTTTTACGCCCCCAGAGCACCCTCTGGCAGCGGGCCAAGATAAACTTCAATGCTTAGCTGGGGAGGCTCCTATGCCCGCTGCCAGCGAGACGCTTTCATAAGCTACTAGCAGAAAACACATTCCACTCATTCTACACTCCTGCACACTTTACATACTACATGGACATTAGGATCTGTTCATACCTTTAACCACCGTAGGTTTAGTGCGGGGGTAAATTCTGTTGACTTTACATCTCAAGTTGCTGTCCTAATCGAAGTCCGTACCACTTTGGTGCTCTTGCACTAGCTAGCATTACCTTGGCTGAGCACTCTAAACGCTCGCCTCAAAAGTTCGGTAAAGCTATCAAGGTCCTTAACTGATGATAATTTATATACAATAATAAAAAAAATCACTTTGTTATATACTATTGCAAGAAACATATGGACATTTATTAGCATTGTTCTAAAAGTGGACTTTGCAGACATGAAGAGTCCTGTGTAAATGTGACAAGTTAAATCTATTGTGATCATCCCAACATAGACTTTACCATGAGCACTATCACCATCATCTCGCGACCCCTTTATCCCATTTTTATTAGAGGTTGGCGCACCATGTCTTTTTGCCATTCAACTCTATTTGAAATCATTATCACATTCACCCTTTTTCTAAACGTATCCTCTTTTACACAATCTATACATCTTTTCTTTGGTTTTCCCATAATATTTCTTTTTATAACATCCTTTTTCTCCCAGCGCATCACATGCCCATACCAGGATGGCTGAATCCTCCTTAACTTTTCTGCAGCTGGCACAGCTTCCAATGCTCATTCCTAATCCTGCCCATTCTTGCATAGTCTTCTTTCATATGGCACCTTTATAGGCCAACCTTTTGCTACATGCAAGACTTATGCAAGACTTATGAATAATTAACCTTGAACACTAATGTGTGTTAAATCTTTTCGGAGGGACCAAATTTCGGCTTTACGCAATAAATTACTTACTTCTACGTTTTTTTTACGTATGGGTGTGTATAAAAAGAAATATAAGACGATAAATGATATATTATACAGGTGAAAGAGAAGAATATAACAAAACAAAGTAGATAAAAGAATTAATAAACAAGAAATGTAATTTAACGTTTTAATCTTCGACGATAATGTGAAATGCTATATAGCCGCTAGAACCTAGACGTGCATAAAGTACCGCCAAGGGTTTCCATTAGTAATAAAACGTACCGTGTTGAATGAATGCACGACATTACAGAGTTGTTATGATGTCTACAACGTTCAGTCTAGTTACCACTGCCAGTTGAAGAGATTTGTACGATTCTACATCTTGTTTAAGCAGCAGTTTTTGTAGATGGTAAAAAGATTTTGGAACTAAATACATATGAATGTATACCAAAAATGTATTTTTTTTTTAATTTTCGTCCGTCTGTCTGTTTGTTCCAGTTAATCTCCGGAACGGCTAGGCGGATTTTGACGGGACTTTTTTTTGGTAGATAGCTGTAGTTACTGCGAGTAACTTAGGGTACTTTTAATTTTTTTTTTTTAATTATTATAAATATATATGAGGGTTACGCGTAAAAAAATTAAAACTCCTAAAAAATTGTAATAAAATCCGTTTTTACGGGGAAGTGCTTGAAGTTATGAGAAATATTTTTCCTTGCCAAAAAAAGCACTGAAAAATATATAAAACACGGATGTAGCTGTAGGCACACAGCTAGTAATGAATAAACGCATGTTAATTATAGAATCTAAAAATATTTTATTACCACGCAAAGACCTTACCAGAGTGTAGATAGGAACTAAATCATTACATCAGCCCACTCATTACTGGTGATTTTAAGCACTTGGTAACGCTACACGAACATTTCGCAAGACTTTCTCAGAATAATCATTTCGTCTAGACTTCTAGCATGTTCCAACTGTGGTATGATTTTTGTAAAATTTCTAAACCTATCCAAATTCTAAATATAAAAAAGGGTCATCTTTTAATACAATAGTTTCAGATGCAGTAAGACACTGGTCCTTAAATCTAGCAACTAGAGCATTGGAATATGACTTTCAGAATAATACGCGTGCGCCGCTCGCGGGCAAATGCAACGAGCTGTCGACGCGACCCGGCCGACAAATACTTGTAAACCATAACTGCATAAGGGAATAACTTAATATACTTTGACAACAATAATATCGTATACTCATTAAAAAACATTTGCATTGTTTATTATCATGGTCTGTTCCCAACTCACCTGAGGTTTTCTTCTTCCATACGTCTCTATCAACCGTCATATCTCCATTTACCCCTTTTTTTAATCATATTATTCCTTATACACTCAATTCACACTTGCTTTGGCCTTCCTCTACTTTTCAAAACTTTCACATTCATATTCATTACTTTTTTTCTGTCACTGGTGCAACTTTCAAGCTGTCTCTAATATATTCATTACTGACTTTATCCATTCTTGTGACACCACACATCCATCTCAACATACGCATTTCAGCTACATGCAATCGTTTCTCACCCATCTTATTAGCCCAACATTCTGCTCCACATAATATGATAGGTATTATGATAGACTTATATATCCTGTCCTTTAATTTAAGGGGCATCCTGGAGTCACAAACAACACCTATCACCATTTCACTCAACATTAGACGATTTTCTTTAATTTTTTATATAGTTTACTATCATTTTCTCTAAAAATCAATGTTAAAAAGATTTATCAATGTTTCTATGTGTTTTAAAGTCTATATTTCAGGGTTAATCCATTTAGTTAAGGGCAGCTATCTTCAGCTTGTATTGTTTTTTTTTCTAAATAGCTTACTTACTAAGACGTTGCAGCTGAACATTATTTATGGGTTGCGATCACATGTCTTCAGCAGTAGCGCATATTTTTCTTTTTTTTTCATTATTACTATTATATATCATAATTGAAATGTATCATTTTAATACAGTTATTTATGTCATATTATTGTTTTCTGTCTATTTAATTTTATTTATATATGTTCGGCGAATGGTCAAAATGTGACCATTATTATTATTTTTAACTAAAATTTTAATTTATAGAAAAGAAAAATCTTTTTATTTTATGAACCATCTTTACCAATTTATACATAGATTCGACAGTTTCCAAAAAAGGTGTCAGCAAAAAATATTTGAAACGGAATTAGCAAAGTAGGTAATAATGATTAATTAAACGCTAGATCAATCAAATTCTTATCTCTTAAAATTTTGATTATGATAAAGTATATAAGTCTTAAATTTAATAAACATAGTTGCGTCCTTTTCTTGCAAGAGTGTAAAATGCTTTGTAAAACTTTACAATAGTGTAGTTTGTCGAACGCCGGCACCGATCTCTAACTTATGACCCTCTATAAGTTCACACCAAATGTATTGCCTTAACTTATGCCAAAGTTTAAATGCACCTATGTTATTACGTAATTTAACATACCGAGATCACATTTCATTTTAAAGTAGTATTATACTGCTATAGGTTTAGTCGAATTTTATTTTTGACGGAAATCTATTTAGTTATTTATTTAATAACTTATGTTGGCTTGAGTAAACTGGTAAATCATTTAAAATCGTCAATTTATTTTACAAATACTTAATACTACTTGAACTAGAGTAATTATGCCTGTTTGTTTATCAATATATTCAGTAAGACATTTTGAATTAAACTTAGTGTGACAGATTATTCGCACATTTATTAACGATAATAAAGTTTATGCTTAAATTAATGTCTTTAATCTATTAGTATAATATATAATGTTATCATAAAACAAATTATATTGCATTTGAACTGTATTGTTGAGTTGAGTTGATGTTGAGTATTAGTAGTCAGTTATTGATCTTCTTACTAATAGTTACAGTAGAAGGAAATGAAAAAAAAATTCAAGTAATTTTTTTTTTAATATTCCACACAGTCTTTTACTACTACGCTGTTATACATACATAAGTCTTCACTATTTAACTGAACGTATATAAATTAACATACACTAAAGAATTCGACCGATATGCTTGTAACGCGGACGCGCGCCGAGAATGTCAGTAAACGGGACGCAAGCCACGAGCTAGCGAAACGAACTATAAAGATGTGCTTACAATATTTTATTAGTTTAAAATTGTTTATTTTGTACAGCGATGATGTTAAACATCCATTGCAGTAAAACCAACTCGTATGCCGTGACGGCAAATGACATGGCGTAATCTAATTTGGTTCGTTTCTTCTCTGTGTGAGTCTTGTCCAGCATGCGTTTTTATATTCAACAATATGTGCGCTGCATGTATGCACACTTAAATATTGTTTTATGTATTTTAAACAACATTTCTTTATTGTTTGTCATTTGTTGTAATCTCTACCACCAAATTTGATGTTTCACTCATTCCAGATGTCAACGACTAAGAACAGCAGTGATTCTAGCCCTTGTAACGCCCGTGTGCCATTAATGTCCTGGCGCCCTTTGAGAGCGTTGCCGCCCCGAGCAACGCATCTTTGTATGGGTCGAAAGGGTAAGTTGGCACCCTCTAAAATCCTGCGCCCGTGTGTGCTGCACACCCTGGACTACAGGTAAATCCGGCTATGAACTAGAACGATTACTAACAATTATACTTATATGATAATTATACTTGATGACTCCGTGGTAGTATGGTCAGATACTGCGTCGATAAAAGTAGATTAATAATGTAGCATATTCTAAATATGCAGGCATATTTCTCGCAGAACCGATGCTCGATGGGGCCAACGGGTTCTCGAATGGCTCCCACGCACCGAAAGACGTAGCGTGGGTAGGCCCGCCACAAGGTGGACCGACGACCTGGTGAAGGTCGCGGGAATCCGCTGGATGCGGGAGGCGAAAAACCGGTTGTCGTAGAGATCTTTGGGGGAGACCTATGTATGTCCAGCAGTGGACGTCTTTCGATTGAATGGATCCATGGATATTAATATAGATAAATAATAATAATCTATTTTATTATTGTATAATTCATTATTATAATAATATACTTAAATGTCTTTAAATACATTTTACTGATAACATAAATTTGCAGCTGATTCTTTAAAGTAATAAAAACTATTTATTTCAAAAGCTCAATAAGAAATAAAATATAACTCTGCAATGACTCAGCAGGTTAATCACGGCCCGTACTCTTTTAATATAATTTAACATGGATATTATACAGTACTGTCAACAACCTGTCAACAATAAGGCAATTTATTCACCTATGTGAACACACCTCTATTCTTTGACGCGTGCTAATACCAAAGAGTACAAAGAAATTTCTTCTTTTAAAAAAATATACTTGAGAATGTAGTCTTGTAACAACTTCATTATATTATGTTGAAAAACTTTATGCCAAAGGCCGAAGGTCGAGAGTTCATTGTAGGTTGAAAAAGTCTTAAGACAATTTTGGTTACAAGTTCCTGGTCGTATCGTTTGATATTAAAACGTCTTAAGTGTTGTTAATATGCATATAAACTCTTTCTTCTCTGAATAAATTAAAGCTTAATTCGAGTCAGCACTGCTATGTTTACTATATATTTTTTTAGTATGGTATCAAATCGTGGGAAACGAAGCGTGCCCGCAGGCGCGTCATGGATTCATGAAGCTTTGCAAGCGAATGATGTTTAAACTTGAGAGTAATCGATTATTTTATCTTTTACGCCTACAACATAATATGATAATATCAGGTACCTAGAGATAATCAACTGCTGACCGCAGATTTGTGAAATTGCTTATTTTAATTCAAATTTAAATTATCGTTATATTTCAGTTATGTTAGTCTAGTGTTCTGCCGGCTAAGAATTATACCATCCCATATCTTCCCGTAGGTGTCGTAAAAGGCGACTAAGGAATAAACCAGGAGATGGGCAGCATCATCCTCTGAATACGTCTTTTGGTTGAATGGTTATATTTCAAAATAATTTCACCTATTCCTTGTAAATCCATTTTTTTTAATTCAGAAGAATTTTATAAGCCGCTACAATTGGATGCAGGCTAGACGCGTTGTTGAAAATGGTTAATTTACACCAGTTTATGTTACTTTAGAACTCACACTTAAAAGTCAAAATATGTAATATTTTCTTCTTGAATAGATGCCGACAAACACGTTTCACACAATATCGGCCGGCGCAATCCATCATACTTGAGTATGAAAGTTGAGCCTAATAAGAGCGAAAGTATAGTGCAAGTGAATACTGTTGTAATAAAAAGTTTAAAGCGCATGCCGCAATATACCGCGCCTTAGTACGAAGTTACAAGGTAAAGGCCGATAAATTCCAATCAGGACTCGCGAGCCATGCGCAAGGCCACTGGGTCGCAGGTCGACCCGTTAAGGGAAAGAACTATATATAATCAATTGTTTTTTTCTGCATGCATTCTTTTTTTTCTTTATTATTATTCCGAAAGCGCAATATGCATGTTTTAACATTCCTGTATTACTATGGCTCAGTAATATTTATTTAGATATTATAGAATATTTTTAACTTAGGTCTTCGTGACCGGTTCGTGCTTGCCCAGAATTCGGTTGCGTATGAATATTAGCAGAACCCACTCAAACAAGATATGCTTTCGCGTTTCGTCTGAAATATCACTAAACCTGTATTCTGTGTTCTGGACTCTAATTGTATACATTTATTGAAAAAAAATTCTTTGCGAGCTATGACAGTTAAATTACTATTTAATTTCAAACGATGATTTTCAATTTTGCATTTTAAAAGACGTAGTGAGAGACAAAATTCGTCAAAATCGTCCTCCATCAAGATTTTTTGCAATTCAAAATTTATTTTATATACTTACTTCATTAAAAAAAATATTGTAATACTATTTCATGTTGTTTCTTTCCAGCCCTTATTGATGGCATAGATATTATAGAAACGGGTACAATTTTATTTACATTATTCGAATTAAACTAAACATTTAAAAGTCCGAGATATCAATGCATATACCAATCAATAAAAGAAAAGATAACATTACTAAGTTTAAGTTACGACTACGAGATTAAGTCTTGAAAATATTTAAACTATAAGTAACTGATCAGTTAAAATGGAATTTAACCTACATAATTAAATAGTCTTAACTAAACAGGCATAATAAAGACGTATTTTTTTTTAAACGCAAAATTCTGTCTTTTTGCACACGGTTGTCATTTAAGAGCTCCTGGGTCCCGTCGGCCATCTTTTTCATATTTTTTTTTATGTCAAATAACTTATTAGTTAGACAGCCTTGATATAATTTTTACTATCGTCTATGAACAACTATTGTTGACAGATATTATCTTTGTGTTGTCGACCTTGGAGAGTTTGTTTCGAATCCTGGAAGCCTAAAAGTCTATTTTGAAACCGTGTCGAATAACTGATTAAATAATGCTAGCGCGAAAACAAGGCCCTAGAGTACTTTGTGGATTAACCCCTTTTTACTTAGAAAATTTTTCGCTCGGCGAAATGTGGGTGGTGTAGTTCGCTATTTCACCTCTACCTAACGTTAACAGACGTGAGATTATGTTATGTTACATTTTTTTTACTTAGATCAAGTATTTTTTAAGGCTACAACGGAATCTTTATTTTTTAAGTGGAGCAGCTTATTTCAGATTAGATCAAGTAAAATTACTTCAAATATAGCTCTACTTTTTGCCCTTTGATAGATTATAGTTGGTAATAAAAAAATATAAAAAAGCACATATCGACTAAATCGACGATAACATAAAACAATAATCAAATAATGAATGCATTTAAATATGACGGACCATAATGACAGCGTATTGCAGTGATAATAAAGATATAACATGTAATCGGATGGTCATTAAAATAGCTTTATATGATTGAATTCTCATGGCACTGTGAGAAACAAGGTAATCGGTAGCCATTATGCATAATGTTATACGGGGATTTATAATTTAGCTACCAATTATTAGAATTGATTTTACGAAGGGATTTATTACTGTTTTTCACCATTGAATTGATTTTATGACACGATTTGTTTTATAAAATTATTATAAGTATTATAAGTCTTTTATAATGTAACTTCGAAAGTATTTATAAATAATATAATATAATATTTTTATGACAGCTTAAAACATGTATGTTTTACTTACATCTACTACTTAGGAATATTATCGCTTATCAAAATCATAGAGTAATACCAATTCGTAGGGTACACGCTCCATTTGTAATCAATATTTTTCTGTTTTTCGTTTTTGTTAGACAATATAATTACTTAATAAATATACTAAATTAATAAAAAATTAAATACTAATAAGCATAATGACTATATTTACAACGAACTAGCTGGGTGCCCGCGGCTGCGCCCGCGTTTAATATGTTTTTTTTAGTGCGTTTTAATTTTTTTGTACAGAACCCTAATTATTTACCTAAAAAAAATATGTTATTAAGATAAAGTATATATATATTTCTCATAAATCGGATTTTGTTCAATTTTTATGTGTTACATTTTTTTATGCTGAACCCAAATTATTTTCGAAAAATAAAAAAGTTAAGCGGAGTAACTTCAGCTATCTACCAAAAAAAGTTCCGCCAAAATTCGTCCAGCCGTTCTGGAGATTACCCGGAACAAACAGAAAGACAGACAGATAAAAATTTAAAAAATTGCATTTGCTATTCTTCATCTTTTAATGCAAATTGACAATCGCATTTTATAGAGAGTTTAATGCATAGAGTAACAAAGTCGTGTGTTTTTTAAGTGTTGTTGAGATGTAATAAAAAAATCCTATTCAACTGCTGTGATAAGTTATTTATCCGTCTGACACGCGAAATCATAAAATGTTAGTCATTTTAGTTTTTCCAATAAAACAATTCATGTAAATATTAAATCAGAGTTGTCTTTAAATCGCGTTGTAGTCCTTTTAAAATAAATAAAACAATGCTGACAAGTCCAAAGGCAAATGTGTTTTTCATAATCCAAATAGTGCCTAAAGGCATAACGTTACTGATTGTTTAGTACATCGCACATGCGTGTGAACACGGGTAGCTTTTATAACACGCAACGATACAATTTTTCAGCAGGAACGAATCTAGAATATTTAGAGGGCGACAAAAAAAAACAATTATACTATGGTCATGCAAGTTATATTTATTGGTATGCACATTTTTTTAAATATTATTACATAGTATATAATAATTTTATTTTAGTAAACCTACTTGCGGTCGGGAAGAAACATAAAAGAGACGGAAAAATCTTATCACTGATCTTAACCAATCCTTGCACCGCATATCAAATAACTTGGTTGGCTTCAATGCCAAAAAAAATCTCCGGTATACGCGTTCACAAGGAAAAATACCCATTTTCCCCCCTTCCTACTCTTCAGAGCGTCTCGCTTGTAATGCGAGATAGCCTCAATATCTTGGGTATAGATCTGAATTCCTGATATTTCATCGATAGTGTTATTTCAAAATCTAGGGTACAAGCAATCCTGAACAGAGTGTGACGGTTTTCACGCCCGACCAGCTTTACTTTCTATATAAGGCACAAGTTCGGCCGTGTATGGAATACTGTTCGCATCTCTGGAATGGATCCGCTGAGTACCTCCTCCTTGATGCTCTGGATAGGTTGCAGAGATGGGCTGTCCAAATTGTAAATAATGCAGACGTTACTAAATTCATCGAGTCACTTCAGTTACACGAGGTCATTGCCTCATTAAGCGTGTTCTGCCGTCTGTATCATGGCGACTGCTCTGACGAACTATTTAGAAATTTATTTATTTGCCCCACACAACACAGTCAACACAACACAATAAAGACACATTATATAATATCACTACATAATCTTTTAAAATAAATATACACAAAATACAAAATGTTGTGCGGAAACAAACAGGCTCAGCCTCAGCATTATTGCTGCACTTGCTGAACAAAATGATCCCTTCGTCTGTCTTACATAGTAGAACCACACGTGCTGGGCTTCGGAGTTATAGATTTATGGTAGCTTCAATCTACGCGAACCAAACATTTCAAATCATCCTACATAAAGCTGTGGAACAGTCTTCCGGCCGATGTATTCCTAGAACATCAAGTTCTTTCAACTTAGTGTATCTGTGCTAGCCTGTATGACAGGAATGGCTGACGATGGACAGCTGATCTCTCGATGGTCACTCGGTCCATCATTTGCACGTGTTTAAACCAATTAAGCATTTCTTTTTCGATCTCTGTCACTACATTCTCTACCACACCATAACATGTGACCAATACATGAACTATTTTTCTGGATACGTACCTGTTGCATAATGATTTAGACACAATTTTACGTTGACTAATGACCTTTATTATGACCATCAATTTCTTCAGTTCAACGATTGAGATATCCTTAAGGCTCAAGTAAAAGGTAGCCATTATTAAGTGGCGACAAACACGCGATCTTGATGCCTTTTTCCACGACCGCTACAAAAAGGATACCGTTTGGTTATAATTTAATTTACTGAGCGCAGTGAGTACGATTAATATTTGAATGGTGTTGCGTGTACAACGAAGCTTAAAAACATAAAATATTATAACTTGTTAACTTTGTTTTTATATGTTACAATGTCTGAATAGTATTGGAACTCAAAATTAGAAACAAAACCTTTGGAGTTACAGTGTTGTTGTTACCGCTCTCGATTACTATCAATGCTACTCATGAGTTGGTAAAGTTATAAACACACATACATAAGCCACATCTCTCTCCAATAAGGGTAGATAGAGACTACATCGTTCCACCTGCTACGATCCTGACACAAGTCCTTTGCTTCTTCTACCATCATTAGCGCTTTTATACACGCTTTTCATAAACTTTCTTTAGAAAGTTGAAATACTTTCGCCAAAGACGACCCGCTACTGAGTTACCCTTGCCTTGTTAAATATAAGTAATATATATTACCTGGTGATTTTTGACTCGATTGTTACAAAAATTAAATTACCTCAAAAGTAACATTGTATGGCTTGGTTTAAGAATGCGTAACTATGTCCTATTGTTAGTATATACTTTTAAAAGAATTGTAAGTTATTTGAATAAATTAAATTCAACTAAACCGTCCGATGTTGGTTAATATTATTTTACGATTATTCTTATTATTACTGTTATCACCAACTCGTCTGTCAAACGTGGAGATTATGGTAATTCCTCCCTTTTTGGGGGAGATCTATATCCAGGTTGAATCGATCAATCAACTCAGAAATATACCTAAAAACTATTTCTTTTACAATTTAAACCAAATCGTTGCACTGTATGAATTATGTAAGAACTATTGTAGAGGCAAGAGCGGGAAAATTTAACAGCATACACTTGGCCAATGATTAAATTTTCCAATGTGTGAGCTTAATTTGTAAGGTATCTGAGTGCAGTAATTATGCGGCGTGAATGTTTCTGCAGTTTATCCCACAATAAATGATAGAATTGCTTATCAATTTAATTGTTTCCAGTTTTAACTCACATAAAATTCATTAATTGGCAATTTAAATTGTTTATCTAAAATTATAAACATTTCAAATACGAGTAAAACATAATAATAGGATGCCATTTACGTTTTCCACCGTTAATTTTTTCAATAAATCAAGTGTTTTCCGCTCGCATCGTTAATGTATGTAACCGGCACACGAATAAAGTGTTTATTCTTTATTCGTGTGCAGCTAGTTCGCTTAAACTCGTAACTGGCAATTTGAATTTAGAATGTGGCATCCGCCCCACGGGCCCGCCCATCAGTAGGCAACGCTATCAGATTGCTTTATGTAAGACTGATTATGCATTTTCTGACCTGAGTGTTCACGATGACGCTCTTCAGAAATACTTACGTTGTTTTAATATCAGATATGTTTTACATTACATAATATACGTACGTACATAATATCACTCAGTAATTCAATTGATGCTACAGTTAAAAATCAGTGATAAATATCTCGAAGCACTTGTGAAGTCCATATAATGAATGATGATTATCTATTACTTTTATGTGTTTTATATGTTTAAATGATAGACAAAGTAAGGAATAACGTTATAAGGGAGCGTTGTGGTGTGGTTGATTATGTAGTAACAAAGATAGAAAAAGGGATGCTTAATTGGTTTGGACATGTAGAGAGGATGGACGAAAAAAGATTGACGAAACAAATTTAAAAGGCGAGTGTGACTGGGCAAGCTGGTAAGAGTCGACCTACGCGAACGTATCTCTATCCGTATATCCTTGATAAGAGGAGAAGGGACAGCAGCTGGGCCTATCACTTGGTTGCTGCTTCGTACCAAGCTCCACCCGAACGAAAGACAGGAATTGCCCCGGTCCAGTAGGACGGGGTTATACCTGTCATGCCTTTTGGTCGGGTATGCCGTAGGGGCGACGCGGAGTAATATTGCTCAATTCCGTGTCGTCCCTTCTATGCAGCGGATGGTACTGTGGGTTTTAGTGGTATTCTTAGCGCTTCTAGCTTAGTGCCACATACCCCTCTAGCATCTCTAATCCCGGAGACTACGCGTAAAAAAAAAGGCGAACGCATCTCGACCAGATTGAGGACGTTATGGAGAAAGGTCAGGTCAAAAGTACCCGTAACCGAAGAGCATATAGGAAGGTGCTTATGAAAGTAGAAGGAGCGAAAGACGTGTGTCGTAGCAAGTAGAAGGATGTGGTCTCTGTCTACCCTTATGGGACAGAGGCGTGATGTTATGTATATTAAAAAAAATAGTGGACATAAAACTACTTGTAGCCAAAGGAAAATAGATGTATCCATAAATAACACATTCAGAAATGCATAGAATATGCGTCTCTAAATAACATTACTTTATCTTTTTAACATGTCCATTACCCATAAAAGTGAGACAATAGGAAAACAATGGCACGCTAGCTTAAACGACAGGATAGTGCTCAAGGGGTTAACCATATTTATTTATTTATTTGTTTACATTAAAATTCACAGCTCGTGTAAAATGACATATAAACTAAACCGATACATAAAATAAAGAGCCAAAAATGAATTGATCACTATTTAAAAACTAATTATAGGACTATGTTAACATGTGTGTATGTATGCGTGTGTGCGCGTGTATGTAATGCGTATATGTATATTTGTCGATATGCTTATGTATGGATATATGGTTGTGGATAAAATTTGTGTTTTTTCTTACTAAAGAGATTTTCATTTTGTTTCTAAAACTATTTTTAGATATCTTTTTGTTATAATGTTTGAAGTTAAATAGATCTATACCTGAATTGAACTGAATTGTTTATTATAAGTACGCGGAATTCTGCTCATCAAGTTATTGAACCCATAGTTTGTTCTATGCTTGGGAATATGATATAATTGTGTGTGTCGAGTACGTAATCTAATATCAAATATAAGTAATTGAAAGAAAGCAGGTAAAGAGATAAAAAATATTAGAAAAAACAATTTACCACTTATATAGACATACTATATGCGACCGCGGCGATCTAGTTGCATATTGTATTGCTACAGTATAGCGCTATCTAGATAATATAATATTATATGTTACGTATTCTTATTCCATATTTGTAAAATTATACAAATACATTTACCTCCCTTTTTGCACCTTAATAATTTATTTATCAACCGAAGGTTGACTGGGAAAACGTGTGTAAAATAAATAAATAACATAAAATAGATAGAGAAGTATTTTAGTTTTAAAATAGGATAACTGTAAGATTATAAATTATATTTTCAGGATTATAATTAATTTTATGTACGATTTTTATGTAATAATTTAAGTTATTTTATTTTGTGAAATGATTTAACTTATTGCTAATATTATTAATTCAGAGAAAAGGTTCAAAAATAAAATAAAAAAAGAGAACATATAATAATCATTAAAAAAATGTACGAAGCTAACAATACAGAGATCACTATTGATTAGAAATTAGGTAACTTATATTTTAATGTAATACCGCGAATAAAGTAAAATCATGTCAGTAGTGGGATCATAGGAATGCGAATGGAAATCGTGGGAAATTAATATAATACCAATAGAATAAATGTTATTCGTTCGACCCGTCGTAGTCGGTACAAAATTACAAGCTGACGACGGACGTGTGTACGACGGATTGGACCATCCTGCCGTGTGAAATAGTTATTCATATATTTATAAATAAAAGATAAATTCAATAAAAGATCGACTTTACGAATCAGTGCCATTATTCTTGAATCGTGGTTTGTAAAATAATTTCAGTGAAAATTACTTGTGCACTAAAAATTGCAACAAAAAAAAAACAATTCGTAATCATTATAAACAAAAACATTACTTTGCATTAACCTTAACTGCCTTACTTTTTGTTACTGGAAGTGGCGTATCTGATCGCACTATGGGCGTATCCACAAATAAAATGTTACCTGTTACCCTAATTATCGTGCCAAACCGCTGTGACGGGTGCACTTATCTAGGTTTATCTACATTCTTATATGCTTATTTTAAAATATGTTCTACATTCAGTATTCATTAGAATTTATTTCATTGTAGATAATTACGAATACAAAAAAAAAAAATAAAGCGTGTGTATTAAGACACGTGTCTGTAGTAAAACTTCTTTGGCAATCTTTAGTTTAAATCTGTAAAACAAATTATTAGTACGGGTAATATAGATATGAGAGATTGAGAAAAGAGATTAAAAATATGTTTTGCCCATTTTCTAAAATATAGTCATGCCCCGTATGCTTCCTGATGAACGAATACAACACAAAGAAATAATACTAATTCTACATTTAAAAACTATAGCGTGTTTCTTATTTCTGTGTGTGCATCTCTCTCTCTCTCTGTGTCTCCCACTACGCAATTCATTCTGTCATTTAAAATTCATAATTGTGACGCTAATACTGACGCGCATCGCGTGACGCGAACTTGAACTTTTAACATGATCGAGTAACTTCAAAAAATAATGTACTTTTTTATTCTATTCCAAGTAGCGAACGATCATGTAGTCTACTATACCCCATGGTCTCATTAAAAGGAATTGTAATTTGCACCAAGATTACAAAGAGATCTAAGCTAAGCTGGAACGATTCTTGTGATTCCAAAACCACGTCCATAATATGGCACTCCAGCAAAGCGGCTATTAAATGCAATGTTTGAGACAGAAATAGGTGGCAACAAGTTGTCACCAAACTATGTACTTACGTGCTCAAAATTCACTATTTCAAAATTTAGTTTTATAATGACGATGATGGAAGTTTGAAAGTAACGTCAAAACAGAGAAGTTATGATATAAGTCTTTTGTCACGGACATGTGATGCGCAGGAAGAAAGAGGATGTTGTAAGAAAGGTATTGGATATGAATATGATGTCATGGTTATATGGGAAGGTGAAGGTCAAAGAAAAGAGGGATGGACTGTTTGAAAGATGATATGCTTAGGAAAGGAGTGAATGTGGAGATGACAACAAATAGAGAGGAATGGAAGAGGAAGAGATGTTGCGCCGACCCCAAATGAAAATGGGAAAAGGGTAGAAAGATGATGGTGATGAATTACGATGATGATGGTTATGGTTGATCCGTCAAATTCCACGGCGATGGACGTAGGATCGAAACCATTTGTTGTATTCTATAATCAATAAGAGCTCTCGGTAAAAAATATATCATATTATAATTTTCTAAAGCTCGAGCTACTGCCTTCAAATTTAAAATATCTGTCGCTACGGAGCTACGTTCCAGCTATGCAGTTATGTTCTAGCATCATTACTTAAGGCTTAATGGGTTTATATCCTAGACAATAAAACTGTCCTGATATTATAACCAAAAACTTTTTCAGAATTGTATTTACCAGCTTTAATTATTTTTTGCGTTTTTGCATAATTGTCTTACCGAAAAGATTTATATTATTGTAAACAGTGTAACATAATCATAAATAAATAAGTTATTAAACATAGAAATGATGAGAAAATATTTTCTACGACTTTCAAACCCATTTTAGTGGTCAGTCTTTAACAATATCTGCCCTGTATAAAAGACAGACATGACGCTAACGACACAGAGCAAAGTGCAATGAATCAAAATATACAAGGGGAGACCTATAAATAATCTTACTTATAACGTAATTGGTGTGTAAATAAGCCTTAATAAGCCAACTTCGAAACTTGTCTTCATTTGAAGTATTTATGTTTCCATTTTGAATTTTTTCTGGAATGCGTCGCGAATTTTGAATGTGTGCTTGAAAAAGAAATTAAGGGCATTTTTTAATTTTTATGAAAGTTACTTACGCTGTAAGTAAATTATTATTATGAGATTTTATTTTTTTTATTTTATTTTTTTGTACATTTTTTTTCATGCATGCATTATTTCTTAAAATTTCTAATTCAGTAGTACGATTATTAGTAAAATAACTTTAACCATGCGACACTCATAAAATGCAATTCTTTAACACTATACAAATAATTTATTAATTATTTTCTAGAATATTATAACTATTACTTGAATTAATCTGATTGTACCTTCATGAGTTACCTATATGTTTTAAGTAGGTGAAATCACTCAAGCCAAATTTTGCAAAAGTAATATAAATGTTATTCCTTTTATAAGCCTTATCTACATTTACTGAAAGATGCTTGTGCACAAGTCTTTAATAGACTGGAAATCTATATGAATCTCTCGCTTCAGACCGACTTGTTTCTGCGATGGCTTATATGGAGATGGCTTTTGCAGAGTATAACTTCATCGAAGGCGAACCAACAGATGTTACAACGCCTTTAAATATACAGTTGTTCTAAAGTAATATGTAATTGCATTACTTTCAGTAATACTTTCATAAATTAGCAATCAATATGTACTAAAATAATCGTAAATAACTACCATATGTGGTTGTACAAGTATTAGATAAGCATTATTGGTGTGAGGATATTATTGTTTGCTTATTTTTGAAGACATGGGGGCAATGCACTCTGAATGTTGAATAAGCTGTTAACATACGTACGGACTTAACAGCGGACATGGTATGACGGGCGGCCGTGGTTATTAGTCTCCTATGTAGGGATGGGAAAATTGTTTTTTTTTTTTTCAAAAATGTCGAATTTTTTATTCGCTTCACAAAACATAGAGGTGCAATAGATTTTTTTTTTTTACTTCAATTTTTATTCGTATTATTCCAGTTAGACTATAATCATTATTTATTGCAAAAACTGTTTCGATTTTTTTTGTTGATATGACTAAAGGAAGTCAATAGCAATTAAACAAGAACAGAAGATCGCTTAACATACTAAGGAAATAGTGACACTGAACTGTTTTATCTTTGCCTATTTACAGATAACCAATCATATCATAAAAAAAACAACAGGATACTCTAATAATTATCGATACTTTATTAATTTGAAAGATCAATCTTATGGAACTTGTTGTTTTGTGAATCGATTCATCACGCTTAGATTCGAATCGATTTAAAAACCAATATTTTTAACGATAACCTAGGCCGCACAGCGTTCTATGTCCGCGGTCCGGCCCGTACGTGTATTAACCGCTGTACGTAAGCAATGCTTACTTATTTAATTTTCGTTTTTTTTTGTCAAAATTACTTTAACGGTTACGCTATCATGGAGTTTGGGGGTACAAGAATTGACAAGGAGAAGGGAAAATACTTAAATGTGTAAAAATATATATAAAAATATACAATTTTTTTGCATACGCATATATAATAATATATGGTATATAATACATATTTAATAACTAATAAAAGCCGTGTGGGACTGGCTAAGAATAGTTACCACCCCATATAGTCTCGTTGGTGTTGTAAAAGGCAACGAGGGGATAAACCATGGGATGGGCAGCAGTATACTCTGACCACAAACACCTGACTGCGATCGGGAACCCGCCTGCCAAGCGTTATAGCAATTCCCCCCTTTTTGTGGGAAACCTATGTCCACCAGTGGACGTCAAAAGGTTAAATCAATCAATCAAGGGGTGGATTGGCATAATGCTTGGCAGACAGGTTGCCGATCGCAGTCGTACTCAGAGGATGCTGCTGCCCATCCCCTGGCTTATCCCTCAGTCACCTTTTAGGGCGCCCACGGGAAGATATGGAGTGGTACTACTCTTAACTGGCACCGCACGGTCTATGGGGGAAACGTATGTCCAGCAGTGAACGTCTTTCGATTGAATTGGAATAGATGGATGGAATAGCTAATAAAAGAAACATCGATAAAACGAAGAAGGTTACGAAATCTCGTAAAACGTTTCTGTTCATGAAAATATTTGCAAATACCATGATGGTAAATAAAATCCTCCATAACAATCAATAACAATATTTTTTAATGATCATAAAATAAAACATCAGAAGTATTAAATTCCTATATACGAAAACGTGAAGGCGAGTCCATTAAACGCTCGAGAGTAAAGTAGTGATTTTTTGTCGTGGCATCATTTGACCCAACTCTTTACCTCGGGCGAAACAGTAAATAATGATCTTGGCTTATGTATAAATTACGAAATGAAATCATAAAATTTAGTATTGTATATCTCTATAGAGCTGTTTATATTTATATTACTAACGTTTTTTTCTTTTACAGATTGTAATATAATTTTAAATGATTTAATTTTAAAATTATAATTTTGTTTGTCCGTAGATTCTTTATAAACTCGCGTTATCAATGTTATGATATCAGCCGTCAACATTCCACAGTATATCAAGTATAACACGGCGTTTAAGTGCTGGTGCTCAGATTTAAATTATAGAATGTCTACAGTATGTTTTGATTATGAATAAACTATATGACAATATAAATAACTATTGCTCGTAATGCTAATACCATGCTAAATACATGCTAAAAGCCATACAAATGTTAAATGTTAGGTTATGTTAATAATTTAAATTAACAAATTATGAAATTTAAACATTAAAAAAATGGTTTTTCCACAGTTTAGAGTTCCCATAACTCTCTAGGTTTTTATAATATATAGGCTCAGTGCTTTAACCATAATCTCGCCTGATCATTATTAGGTGACGATGTAGTTTAGGATGGTAAAGACCTAAGGACGCTAATCCTCAATCAAGGCGATGCTGCCGGAACACGTCTATTGGTGCTTGCCGACAGATTTTCAAACTGAAGGCGTTATTAGAAAATGCTCTACCACCATACTATGGTTTCCTCACGATGTTTTCTTTCACCGAAAGATCAATCTTATAACAGAGTTGAATAGGTGGGTTTGCACTCTGTGGTTTTTGATCCTATGTTCATCTTAGAGCTCTTGTAATGGTGGGGAGGGTGGAGGTAAGATCTATGCTTTCTATTGCTAATAATAGGGGGGAGTAAAAATGTCCAAACTAGTGATTTCTTAAATGGTTATCATAATTTATACATACACTTATAATCTACGTTCAAAGTCAAATAAATTTTAATTTTCATCACGAAATTATCACACAAAATTGACTACTGTCACAGTTCTAGAACAACATGTATTTAGATACTTATTTTATGGTTGACAGCGCCGTTAGTGTTTTGCATAAAGTTCGTTATGAACAGTGATGGATGGGGGATCACACGATCTTAGCCGAGGAAAGTCAAGGAATGCCAAAGCGCGCCGTAGATAGTTGACTTAGCCCAAGGCGATACCTGCCGTCTCGACTATTCGAAGTATGTAAATTAGTTGTCAATAATAAGTTGCGCATAGTGGGTATTTATTGAATCTATTAAAAAGGACAAACTATGTGAATAATATAATTGGACGACTAATATTCTGAGATATAAATGTTTAAAGTTTTACTGTGATAGAGAGGGGACGCTCCGTCCTATTCCCGCAAAATGAGTGTTAGTATAGAATTAGTACAAACCACGTTAGTGTTAACTTTATATTCTAGTATAGTACGTTCCACAGAGTGTAATAATTATATACGTACGATATAGCACGCTCTCTGATTAACATAGTAATTAAAATGCTTACACGTTCCTAATTTTTGATAAGATTTCAATTTTGTTTTCAGTTATCAACCTTATTTATGTTTTGGTTGTTGTTTAAACTACAAAAAATATATAAAATAGTTCTAGCAGCCCAGACCATTTGGATAAATTAAATTACGCGAGCTTCCCCGGCTTCCTGTCATACACTTCCGTCCATTTCACTAAATTACTCCCACAGATTGCAGGAAAGATGTTACATATAAAAAAAAATCACAAGTACAAAGTTAAACATTATTTGATGCAGAATATTTTGATCTTGATCTTATAAATTAAGAGGAAAACTCTACTGACGTCTGCTGATGGAACGTAATAAAATCGTGACATTATTACCTGTAGGCAAAAGTTTGTGCAGCGCCTTATAATAATGTATTATGAGACCGCCCAAACGTGAGCTGCAGCAAACGAACCAAAAAATCTCATAAGCGTGAGAAGAAACCCAACGGAGCAACAGTGACTCGATTCCGTTTGATATATTACCTTAAACGTGCCATTTAGCGCTTGCGCGTTCGCTTCTAAGTATAGTGGAGTAAATTAGAAAAAAAAGATGTAAATACAACATTGTACGAATTCAATAATTAGATTAAGTTTATAATGAGGGGGTTGGGAGGCTCGGCGACGGCGGGACGAACGCCGGTCGCCGCCCCGTGGCGCCTCGGGCGGGATTCTTTTGACCCTATTTGTTTTAATTACCAACCAATGATGATGGTAAGGACAACACTATCCCTTTGTGCTAGCCGAAAATTGGCCTTAATTGTTAGTAAGCTGCAACTTATGAAGCTAATCGGCAATAAGCGATTGTAAGGGTGTTGCTCGCAACTAATATATTTTTACAGCTTCTAAAATAAAATGAAGAGATAAAAAATATACGTACATACATAAGTTCATGCCTGTTATCCTTGAAGGGTTAGGCAGAGGCGAAATAGCCAGCTTATTCCCATCTCAGATGTGTAGAGAGGGCGAACCTCTCGCCATATCGGGCCAAGTTCCAGACTTCGGGATAATACTGAGTAGAAAAACCCAATATCACTTGACCCGACTCGGGAATGGAACTCAGAGCGACAGTCGTACCGTAACAGAACTGTGCCACCGAGGCAGTAAACAAAAAACAGAGGATAAAAAATATATGCAAAGATAATTATGTACTTTTTAAATAACGAAGTGTGTGTTATTATTTTTCCCCATACATTCTTTATATATATTTTATTAAATTATCTTTTGTGTAATGAAATGCTAGTTCATTCTTAATTAAATTTTAGTCTATGATTTGGTACACTGATAAACAAAAAAACGAGAATAGTATCAAAGAATAGATAATATTCATTCTTCTTACTCTGTGTTCATAGACAAGTAAATAGATAATAATATTACCATATTGTTGATTATTTTGTTTTCCGATGTAATATCACTAATCTGTCCGTATTATTATATGCACTTGGCTAATTCAGTAAAAATTGTGATAGTAACTGACAATTTCGTTGGAATTTTTATCGGACACATTAACATAACTTCACAAAATACTATATATTTATAAGAAGGAATTTTTACCAAAGGCAAGACATTGTTATTACTAGAACTCCTACCACTTGGCGTTGTTGGATACTTCAATCCCCGATGTTCCCAATATTACCGCATGCCTGAACGATTACCGAATCATTCGGTAAATGCTTGTAATCGCCTCTGTGGCTTAGTATCGTTATTACCTCGAATGCAGCCATTACGTTTAGTATTTTTTTTCTTTTCATTTATAAAAGGAAGATATAGAGGCGGATCATTAAAATGTTTTGTTCATGCTGAACGTAAGCGGTACTTTTTTGCAACAACATAATAACACTCCTACAAAATATATATATACATTATTTGTATTCCAATAATAATTAAGAATAGCCCTGTCTCATTTGTTTATATTGGTAGAGTTTTTTTCCCACACTGGCAGACTCTTGGTCCGCACTCTTTATTCGATATGTGTTTATTCATTGGACTGGCAACCTCTTGCCTTTTGTTTGTAGGATTGCTATCGATAGGAATGTTAGACCCTGAGCCTCGTGAATAGTCAAGATGCCTGATCCCTCACCTGAGCCGTTACCTCTACTACATAGATAGAGTTAATATAGTAAGCTTTATTTACTTGTTTTCGACGAAATATCTAATTTCTTTTTTAATAGCCTACTTTTCATTGGTAATGTAGCTTACTATAAAGGTATTTCCTAAAAAAAAAACATTTTTGTAACCGGTTTAATTGTTTTTGAGTTTATCCATAGCAAACAAAAAATCAATTTAAACTCTACTATTATTTATTCTGCACAAATATGAAATATTATTACAATTTCATTCCAAGTCTTCTAATTCTTCAAATAAATAGCTTTTCTACTCATTTTTGCTGCTGGGTTCTCAATGTATGCTTGGGGGCATTGAGATAGCCCAGAGGAGGTGTGGCCAAATGAAAAAAAAATAATCTAAAAAAGGCATAAAAAATATCATGGGGTACTCTAAAATATATTCTCAAAGCGGGCAATGAGCAAAATAAGCTTGAGTAAGCTATGTAGGTAAATTATAACAAATAAATTTATTTTTTATAAAAATCACGTTAAAATTCGTAAAGCAACATTAGAATATCACTTATCATCGTTATATCTTAAAAGAAAACTTCTCACGGTCATAAGAGAAGTCGAAGGTGAGATCCGATGTCTAGCCCGAAGCAAACGGTAGATCCACTGAAGCAGCAACGTCTCTTAATGATCGTACACATATACAAACGAGACTTACAATAATGACCACAGAGTGTGAAACTTAATAATATCCATATTATGATACTGAAGAAGTGCAACATGATTTGTTGGAGTTAAAATTAGTATATGGTTTAATGGTCGATGAGATTGTACAAATGTGTAACGCTTATGGTCAGAAGAAGTGGTCGCACGCAATACAAGCATTCGGAGCACGTGGGAAAGACGCAGATCCAAGGCGGGGTACCCTCAGGCGATTCGGCACGGTTGACGATCGCAACGATAAATATAATGCAGCATTAGTGTGAGGCACAGAGTAAGAAATTTGTGTGGGAGTGTCGTGATACATTGATGTGCAAAATGTTACATTAGTAATCGTGTTTAGCTTGATTATAGGTGTAGGAGAAAAATTTCGAAAATAGTTAAGAATAATTTATTGAAATGATCAATTCGATTGACTTTTAAATTTATTTAGAAAATTGTAAAGTATAATTTATTGAAACTTACTTTCATAATATTTCTTTTAGGTCAAGCCATTTGGAAGGGGAAAGTTTACGAACAACAAAATCTATAATTAATTAGATTAGAACTGATTAGAACTAGATTCATACAAAATATTAAGTTTAATACCATATTTGACGTATAGTTCTTACAAAATAAAATCATGTAATGATTTTAAAAGGGAAATCTGTAAGAACAGCATTATTACTTTTAATTGAGTAGGTAAAAAGATAATTGTGTATTTCCCTTCTAAATTTTCAGTCACTTCAAAACCGATTGTTTTATTTAGCTAATCTACACTTTCCTGGTATGATTTAGTATATAATATTGACAATATTTTAAAACAAAATTGAATATAATAGCCAAAATAAGAAAATAAAAAAATAATAATAATAAAAAATAAATAATAACAAAATTGACGTTTAATAAATAACAAAAATTTTACAAAGAAAAAATAAATTAATAAAAAGTTCTTGATACGAGACTATGCCATCTATGCCTCATCTCGTAAATGCTAAAATAATTCATGCATCCTTGTTTCAGTTAGACAAGGATCGAAATTCTTTATGTATCTTATGTATGTACCCACATCTTTGTAATTATTTGTTTGTTTTTGTAATTTAGTTATGTACCTTTGTGCGCTTTAAATAATAATCCTAGTTTTAAACATTTGTTTCTCAGTAAGTGAATCATGTAGTTCTTTATGAGAAATAAAGCTATTCTTAAACCAAAAAGAGTTAATAAAATCATCAACACCCTGATTAGTGAAGCTGATTCATAATAAAAATAGGCGGCTTTTTATTTGCTTAATCATATAAGTGACACGTATTCTTCAACTCAATCTTGTAGATTCTTAAAAGACCATTTGATGTTGAAAAATAATTAATAACACAATTATATTAATATTCCTGCCCTTTAATAATGGCTGGAACATAAAACTTGATTTAGTATTTATATTATATTTTTCAAAACATACAAATATTTAAATCTTATATATCAATAGTTAAATTGTAATCCAAAGGAAACAAAACACTCCGACTTACTCTGTGCTCAGAACTAAGGACTGCTCGAGGGCGACTACGTCTCCAAAAAAATCTCTCGGGGGTCAAATGTCGATGAATTTATTGCCTCCGCAGCGAGATGCCCAACCGTTCGGCCTCCTTTGGGAAGATCTGCAAACCTCTAATTAGTGGGATTATGGAAATATTCACACAGGTGCTTTGCGCTGGCTTAATAAGTATGTTTGCTCGCGGCGATAGTCGTGCGGGACCTTAATGTTTTGGGTGTTACTGTTGCAGGTGATTTGCTCTTTGTTTTTGGGTCGGGGATATAATCTAGGATCACGGGCTGCCCTTTTTGTTTCCACCGTTTACATTTTATGTATTCTAATTTAAACATTTTCTTTTTGTTAAATACTGTATAGGCTGAGTGCCTGGACTACAATCTAACCTGATGTTAAGTGATGATGTGATCTAGGATGGTAAACACGGTAAGCTAAGAGGGTACCAGTTCTCAAATGATGATGCCGGAACACAACTATTGGTATTTGGCACCAGGTTTTAAAATTTGATGGCGGTAGCTGCCCAGGCGGGCATTATTAGAAAATGTCCTACCACCATGCTATGGTTTCTCACGATGTTTTCCTTCACCGAAAGCTCAGGCTGCTTTTAGAGTTGCATAGGTGCGCTCGAACCGGCGTCCATTCAATGGTATGTAAGCAGCGACATCTCGAAATTTACTTTCCTTCGGTGAAATAGATATGTTACTCGTAAAGTCGACTTTACTAATACTTTGGGAGTTGCTTCTGTGAAACGGACGATCGTTCATTTGTTTTTTTTTTGTATGGAAGCTTCTACAGGATTAAAATGTCAAGGTCGCGACATATGATGAACGACAGAATTAGCTTCACAATTAGGATTTTAAAGGACGGGTTGAAGCTCTTAGGCAGATAGAAAGAGACAAAAAAGCACTACTTTTGTCTGTAAACTTTATTATATTCTGCTCTTTCTCTCTTATCTCTATTTGTTACTAAAATAATTTGTCTTACAGATTTCAATTAAAGATTATTATCAAGTGGCATGTGTAAGTTGTATAAGTAGAGACACACGTTTTTTTTTTCTTTTATTAAGTTTATAAGCCTACGAGGATTTAAAGCCGATAACTTTATTATGTAAAAACAGATCTTAGGTAGGTACCTACAAATACCTACTTATGAATTTCTTAGTTACACATGGTTAGATAACAAAAACTCATCTAAATTTGTTTAGTAAAGCAAGTTTAAAAAGGCACGTGCTATCGACATTGAAACAATCTCTTAAAGAAATTACACCAACTCGGTAGTAAAAGCCAATTATACACATAAACTTGAGACTTTATATCGAATAATTAAATCTCGCTGGTGACTTAAAAATTATTTAAACTGCACTACCGTATCAAATGTTTTCTTTTTCACACACTTACGAGTATTTATGAGAAAAAATGAGAGAGATTTAAAAATTCATTTTAACATGAATTAAGATTATATTATAAGATAATCGTTTTAAATATAAAATGAAAACATTGTGTTATTTTTTCCTACTTAACTAAAGGACCAGAAAATTAGAATTTCTTGAGATAAAGACACCATAAATAAAATAGTTTGTAAATATAAAAAAAACATCTACAAAATCCTAAACATTGTTGTATTCAATATTGTAATAAAAAGTGGTTTAGATATGATTATTCTATTCATTAAAAAAACGAAGACAATGAAAAAAAAAATTAAACCGAAAATGTACGCTGTTAATAAACTCAGCTGGACATGCTTTTATAGTAAGACTAGCTGTGTTCCCGTCGATGCGTTCGCGTTTCATATATTCTTTACTGCGGTTTAATTTTTTTTATACGGAACCCTATTTTTGTTGTTGTAGTGAATTTTATTTAATTTTTTTTTAATGTTTTAATGTTATTACGCGAAACGGTAATTATTTTCGAAAATTAAAAGTACCTTAATTTACCCGGAGTAACTTCAGCTAAATACCAAAAAAGTCCGGTGAAAATCCGTGCAGCCCTTTCAGAAATTAGCCGGAACAAAGAGAAAAAAATTTAAAAAGTTGTATGGGTGTCGTATCTATTTAGTAAAAACAATTAATTTTGACATTACAAAGAGATACTTCATTTTTATTTATTAGTTACACATGTTGCCATTATCATAAGAAGTGAAGTTCATTTAAAATAATCACAACTTTATACTTTGTTATTAAATAATAATTGGTCAGATGGAACATGATATGTAACACACAAAGAAGGTTATAATTTTGGCATGACATTTGGCAAACACGTCATAAGTCGGTCAAAGATTATTTAAGGAGGCAGACTGGCAGTTCTATTCTAAATAATAACTTTAAATTATTTGTATATTTTATTTATTATAATTAATTATGTTAAGCATGTTTTTTTATTACTATTTAATTAAATACGGTCAGAAATAATTACTCTGAAAGAGTGATAATTATTTTTAAATTTTCAAATTAGATAATAATTACACTTATTTCACTTTTATTGTATAAATACTTATTTATTAATTGTACAGCTGTACAATTTACTATTAATATTAGAATATTAATGCACTTTCAAATAGTATTCTCTCAGAGACTTCATAGAATTAGGTACTTTATTTTTACATGTCCATATTAAGTAACCATATTTATATTCACCGGTAAATGAAATGAGTTACAATGAAAATTGTCCATCCCATGGTGAATAGTTCTCAAAAATGAGGGTATAATGATATGTTGTTTGATTAGTTTGCGGTTATATTCTCTGGATCAATAGCACCGCATCTACAGCGGTGGCGCCAATAAATTAGTCATTATTTAATAGACCCCAAATTTTGTATTACTATTTGTATCTATACATAACAAACAAAATTGAAGTGTCTGTTTGTAATGTCAATATTTTTTTCTACCTAATAGATATGAATATACATTCATATACTAAAAATGCAATTATTAAAATAATCGTCTGTCTGTCTGTTTCTATTGAGTAATCTCCGGAACAGCTAGACCGATTTTGGCGGGACTTTTTTGGTGGATAGCTGAAGTTACTCCGGGTGACTTAGGGTACTTTTAATTTTTGAAAATAATTAGGGTTTCGCGTAAAAAACCTCATAAAAATTTTAATAAAATCCGATTGAATACACAATTTTAGGGGTAAGTGCTATAATTTATGAGAAATATTTTTATTTTATCTAAATACTCAATTTTTTTAATTAGAGTTCCTTATAAAAAATTAAAATGCTGTGAAGAATATATGAAACGCTGGCGCAGCCGTGGGCGCACAGCTCGTATTACAATAATGTAGATAATCTATCTACTGTTTTCTTCTTATTTAGATTTTGTCTGTGGTCTTGTTCGCATTATAAACTTTTTTTTTTAATCGTAAATAAATTATATTACGCTTTTTTTAAATTATAATGACCACCCAAACCAAAATTAAAAGTTCAATGAAAATAAGCATTTTAAAAATACTTCTTCAATTTTTAGGCCCTTATGACTGTCAAGATACAATGACACGAGTCAACAATATATTTGATCTGGTTATTTCTGAGTTTATACACATATTTTTCTGTAAAAAATATACAATTTATAGTCATATTATTAAAGGTATTAGGGGAAGCACAAAGAGGGGTGTTATTTCCAGTCAACATTATACGTATACAATATTACCCTATAATATACCAAATGAGATTAAAACTTTCTTGCTATAAATTTGTACTTATTCTCAGGTAAACCGGTTATGTATTTTGGAACATCATTTTAGGATCTAATATTGTTACTTAGAAAGCTTTTATTAACCTAATTTGTGATGATTTCTGGTATTTACTATTTTATCCCAGAAAGAAAGAGTGCGTTCTACTAAAATATGACGTTACGGTTAACGTGCTTCGTACAACTTCTATAGTAACAATTGTAAATAAATATTTGTTTGTTTTGGTCATCCATTTAGTAACAAAAACTATACCTAAATATAAATAAAATAATAATGAAATGTAACAAAAGTAAATTTAAAAATCTTCAGAAAAGAAATGTCAATTTTTTTACATACATAAATGACTGATGACACATGATGAAACAAATGAATTATACAATTGATGAAAAAGTATAAGTACGTTTCATTTCATAATTATTGGCCAGATACCTATATTACGGTGTAATAATTATTAAAAATCAGCTTGCTTCGCTATTAGACATTCATAAAAGATTTATATTAGTTGGCGGAGCTAGTTAGAGCTTGGAACGCAGTCGTCTCCTTCTGTGAGAGTGTCCTCTTACAGAAAAAGCAGGCTGAGCTCCGTGCCCCGCACCGAAACAGTGCGTAAATACATTTCCCTCACATTAAAAAGGGTCCTCTGACCTCCACAAATACCTACTGCTATCGCCAACCCACCTGCCAAGCGTGGCGATTATGGCTATCTCTCCCATATTGGGGGAGATTTATGTCGAGCATTGGACGTCTTTCGGTTAAATGTTAAGGTTAAAAGGATGGAAATCAACTACAAAGCAGTGCCGTACCTTTTTTCCCTTTGTTTTTCAACAAGTTTTCTTTTTTACTTCGTAGCTATTGAGGAGTTTTAGTGATACCCACAAAAAATAATTGAAATCAAAAATGATTATGGTCTAATTTAGAACACAGGGCGAACATCATCAACAGTTTTAATACATTTCATCCTAATAAATATCACATCACCTGCAATTTATATGACATAAAACTGTCACAAACAAACCATTAACAATTATAGAAATGAAATCATTCGGTTTTTGCAAAATGATATGTATTATTTTTAATAAGGGGTTGCAACGGATGGCACGTAGTAGGCAGGTAGAAGAGGTATAAACCGCAAAACTGAAATTTTCGGGTCACAACAAAATTATAACAATTCGTGTATCATTTGAAATCCGAACTCTTGAAACTTATTATAACCGCATTTGCCTCACTTAATAACCGCTTTAAGCGTAAGTTTTGATCTTTTATAATTATACATCCCGGTTTAGAAGCGTTTTGATTTTCTATTTCTGAATCTTTACCTGTTTTTTACTTAGAAGGATAGCTGATTTTATGAATGTCTGATTGAGAGATTGCCCTACACTTTACCCTTTCGAGCTAGGATCTATTTAATTGTCAGTTTTTGACACGGTGATTATTGAATGATGCGTTTGTTAATAATTAACAGCACGCAATACGAATTGTATTAAATGATACGTTTTTAAATCGAAACCGTTTATAAAGCTAATTATTTGAATAATTTTTATGTTATTAATAAATATGGGATACTTATAATTATACATTTATTGAAATTAAAATTATTAGATTGTTAAACTGGGATATATTTTTTACACGATATAGGCTCAGTGCTTTGACCACGATCTCAGCTGATGTTAAGTGATGATGTGGTCCAGGATGGTAAATACACTAAGCTAAGTTCTCAAGTAGTACTGCAGGAACACTGGTGTTTGGCAACAGGTTTTCATACTTAAGGCCTCAAACCCAGGCGGGCATTATTAGAAGATGCCCTACCACCATGCTATCGTTTCCTCACAAAGTTTTCCTTCACTGAAAGCTCAGGCTGATTTTAGAGTTGCATAGGTGAGCTTGAACCCGCGTCCATTGACGGGGAATCCGGCAGCACTGCCCACTGCGGCATCATCACTTCAAAAATGGGATATGAACTGGGATAGTATTTTTAAAAACATGTGCATATTAATGTGATGAGGGGTCGTACCAGTATTACGTAAAAATCAATGGGAGGAGAAGTTTGAGTGGTAATTACCTAGGCAATATTTACTTATAAATTTTATTTTATTTCTTTTATTTTATTATGCTAATGCTTAGATAATTACGGGGGTAAAAAATGTTTAAAATTGTATTATCGTAATACATGAGCAACCCGTAATGATTCAGTTGAACACTAAATTATTTTATGTACTTTAATATAGGTTAATGTGAGTGGATCATTACGTGAACGATAGTGATGTCTGAAAATGACAACCTTGTCTATGCTTCCGCTAAAGCCAATAAAAACTATGGGCTGTAAAGATTTTATTTAAAAAAAAGCCATGTAATATATCCTACATTTAAAAAAAAAAACAGATCAACATTCTTGTCGGCTTCTTTCGACTGGGTGATTTTTTTAACCGCTGGTTATGTTTTGACGTGCATAAAAGTCTGTACAGAACCTAGATTGAATAAAATACTTATTTACATATTTGTCCATAACCATCGATCATTTTATACTATTGAACCTTGAGTTGCCATTGAAATATAATGTCATAATGAAACCAAACTTTTTGTAATACTCACACGGGTATATATGCCAAAAGTATTATTTAAGACACTCTTTGGTGTTAGATTAGCTTTCGAGCATCAACATTCATTAAAAAAATTATAATAAATTTTTTTTTTTTTTTTAATAAGTATCTAAATAATACACAGTTTTAATAATTACCTATTAATGTTAAGGCATATTGAGTCTAAAATCCAGAATCAAAAAGCTATGATCAATATTATGTTTATTTTGATTAAATAAAAAAATGTTTATTATATTTTTATTCTATTGGAGTCTTGATTTAATTATGTAATCAATACGGAATTGTATTTAAACAATTTTAAAGATAATTTATATATCGAGGAAGCACTTCACACCTCCGAAACGCCAAAAATCGATTAGACTCAATCATAGAACGAACAAGGTTATATAAATAGGAAGACAAAATAAACAAAGAATCATCATGATCGACGCTTAGGAAGTTTCTGTAATCACGCAACCTTAAAGGAATCGGTTGTTTTCGATTTACAAAAAAAAAAACATATTGCGTGCTAGATAAAACTGACACACAGTTGCATAGTTTTTTCATTTTTCAAGCAAACACTTCAAACATTTTTTTCCAACTGACTAACTCTGTTCACCTATAAAACTTTGACAGTTTCAATCAGGATTTGTAGTGTGCACTTAGGGCACTCAACAGGAATGTGATAACTAGCACAATGATACGAATATCGGATTGGGGAGTTACCGGTATATTTTTGCGGAATTCACCCTCACTAAACTGTTAATAATAACAAAAAAGGTCTCTTACAGAACCTAGGTACCTTACAAGTATTGTGCAAACATATGATGCATTTATTGCGAGAGCATGAAGTATCACTATCGCACTGGGTGCAGGTGCAAGGTTGACGTGTTTAAACTATTTTCACGTATTTTCTCTTTTATATTTAATACTAGCTGTGTGCCCGCGGTTGCGCCCGCGTCAATTTTTTATACGGAACCCTAATTATTTTCCTGAAAATTCTTTAGTATTCAGATAAAGTAAATATATTTCAAATTTCAAGCACTTGCCCGTAAAACTCTGTATTTTTAATCGGATTATATTCAATTTTTTATGAGTTTTTAATTTTTTGTACGCGGAACCCTAATCATTTTCGAAAATTACAAGTACACTAAGTTACTCGGAGTAACTTCAGCTATCTGTATTATTAAACTGTAACAGAACAGTCAAGATAATATCGCTTTCCGGTAGAAGTAAGTGTGGACGTAGTCAAACCTTACAGAGCTTGAAATCGATTTAATAATTCCTTTTTTTTACTTTGTAATATTTCTTTTTTTCTTAAAAAAAGCAACTCAGCGTTTTACAATAATGCTACTAATAACTTTTCAAAGTTATTTTGTATTTAATTTTTAGCAAGTTATGAAAGAAAGAACGATTGTATTTATTTGTGTCACACAACATAAACAAAAAGAAAAAAAAAAGAAATAACATTTTAAAAAGTATACACAAAAAACGGAATGTTGTGCAAGAACAACTAGACTCAGCCTCAGCATTATTGCTGCACTGAAACCATGAGTTTGATGATGTGTTTTCCAATTTTTTCTAAATAACTATCTGTACCCGGGACACATTATGAGAAAACTTTATAAAGCTTGTATCTTCTCGAACGTTTGTAGAACAAGACATCAAAATTTTATAACAATCGGATGAACGGAACAGATAGAGTACAAACATAGTTACATTTATTTAAAAAAATACCTATAGATTATAATTAATCGTCTTGATTGTATAAACTCTGTAACCGTGTGACTCATACCATAGTGTACTCTAGCTAGCTTTTGTACCGGTGGTTTTTGGCTTTTCATCACAATTCTCTGGGTGCGACTTGGTTGCCCTCTAATTGGTTGAAATGGGACCTATTATATCAATGATTTGTGAGTGATTGACAGCTGCCAGTCAATACCGTGAGGGTACAACAGCCAGGTGGCTCGAACGCCGCGGGGAGCAGACTGTTACTTGAAATATGAGATCGGATAATATTTAAATACGTAGTCCATCGAATTAGATTTATTACGTATTAGATCGTTCCTTTTTTTAAATAACATTTTGGCGATATTTTTAACTACAAACTTACTAAGTGGTCAATGTGACCAGATCTAAATTTCAGTTGCGAACTAAGCGTACATAATCTTGTAAAAATATTATACCAACAGCGTCTTCTTCTGAATATTTTCTTCTGCTGCATTCCCTAAATGAGTTAAGCTTATTATGTGGATCGAAATTCTTCGACCTTTTTACATACTAGCTCTGTGTCCGCGGCTGCGCCCGCGTTTCATATATTCGTCACTGCGTTTTAATTTTTTATACGGAACCCTAATTATTTTGCTAAAAATTCTTTAGTACTAAGATGAAGTAAAAATATTTGTCATAAATACCAAGCACTTGCCCGTAATACAGTGCGTTGAATCGGATTTTATTAAAATTATTATGAGTTTTAATTTGTTTACGCGGAACTCTAATTATTTCCTAAAATTATCCTAAGTTACGTGGAGTAACTTCAGCTATCTGCCAAAAAAAGTGCCGTCAAAAACCGTCCAGCCGTTTCGTAGATTACTCGAAACAGACAGACAGACAGAGATTTTTTTAAGAATTATAGTTTAGATATAGGTATCGCATATACATCCATGCATATTTAGTAAAAAAAATTACATCACAAACAAACTCTTTAATTTTATTTATTAGTATAGATAGGTTTAGCTATAGGTAGAGCTTTAACTACAATGTCATTTAATGTTAAGTAAAGATGGTGAATATACTAAGCCTAGAGGTACTGGTTTTAGGAGATGCTGCCGGAACACACGTTATTAGAAAATGTCCCTGCCACCAAGCATAATGTGCAATAATAGTACATTACGTAATCATCGCATAGTGCATCTAATATTTGGGAATAAAATAAGTATGACAGTTAACAGAGACAGCAAAAGTTCGGCCTAGTCTATCCATCAACATAAGAACTAAATAATGATGATACGTGGGGAAATGCATTAACGCATCTCTATGCCATCCCTAATCCAGAACTAAGAATCTCCCGGATTAAGGATGTCAGAGGGGTATGTGGGACTCACTTGACGTGAAGCGCCAGGAATACCCACTAAAACCCCACGGAACCATCTGCTGCTTCAGAGGGGCGACACGGTATTGAACAGTATGCGTCGAATGACGACACGCCTGATGATAATAACGATCCAGTAAAAAAAATTGTAACGAATGGTGAAATTATATGTTCCATCATCAGCCATAACCATCTTTATAAACTCAGCCCGTAAATACCTAAATCACAATAAATAAGTTGGTTAACACCTTTGTTACGATAATGGTCAGATTGTAGTATTGTCAGATATTACTTCAATTAACACGCTTAAAACTTAGAACAATAAGCCTGAACTCAAGCGAAAAAAATTACCGTAATGAACTCATAGTAGTGGTAAGGTATTTTCTAATATCTGTATAATTGATTACCGTCTTCAAATTAAATACTAAGTCACATAGCCACTTAAAATCAGGCGAGGTTGTGATCAAAAAATATAACTCTCTTTATAAATATATAAATCTTCTGTACGTATGTATGTGACTAAGCTCCTCCTAAACGGCTGAACCGATTTTAATGAAATTTTTTGTGTCTATTCCTGAGGATTCGAGAATGGTTTAGTTTCACAATTTGGTCCAATTTAATGTATTACATATGAAACGCGAACAAAGTCGCTGGCACAGCTAGCACAGTATTTAAAAAACTAGACAGTAATGGAGACTACTGACAGAAGGGAAAACTCAAAGCTTTGCAAAAACTGTTTTTTTTCATGTTTAAATTATAGTGTGAACAATTAAAACTATATAATGTGTTGATTGAAATTATTAACATGTTTTGTTATGAATTTCCGAGCAATAATACTTTTTCATTTAGTTTATCCATCATCAAAACATGCAATAGGCTGCGTAAGTATAAATTATCTTATGTATATCCGTGCGCCAGCACTTAAACGCCAATTATATTTGACATACTATAGTATGTTGACGGCTGACGTTATAGCACTGATAACGCGAATCTATAAGACTTTCCCCTATCAAGAATTACTCAACGCGGCTAAAAAAGTTCTCACTTCAAAAAAACAGAAACATGCTGCGCCCTGGTCACAAAATTTTTACACCAATTTTATAACAAACCTTTTTATTTCCTATACGTAGTTTTTTTATATTTAAAATACGCATAAAACAACAGACACTAAATAATCAAGCGATAAATCATTTACCAAAATATAAATGAAAAAAAAAAAAAAATAATTTAGTTAGCGAGTCGAGGGATAACGCTTAGAGCTATAACATAAATCTTATTCAAAAATATCGGCCCAACGAACACATATATTGTGTAAACGAGTTGTAAATCTTTATATAATGCCCTAAAGTTTCCGCTATGCTACCTCAGTGATCGTTACGTCTGTTCTAGCCTAAGGCATCGCAATCTTCATTAAGTGGTATTATTACTGTTTGATGATGCGGGTCAAAATATTTTATGATATCAAAAACAACTATCTCATTACACAGATACGCTACAAATGTGTACTTTTGTACAAGAAATCACACTACAGTTTATGAGGATAGAGGTCTCCAAACTTTTTAGTCTTAGGGACAGACTGATACTCCACAAAGTCACAATGACAAACTCTAGTTAGCTCGTCAACTTATGTTATTGCTTTATGAATGCATAATTTGGGCATATGACCTACAACTCCGGGGAACAGCAGCAAAATCAAACATTGAAATAATACAGAGATTCCAGTCAAAGATATTAAGAATAATAACGAACGCACCTTGGTACGTCTCAAGTAATAGACTCCATCACGACCTCTGCTTTAAAACTGTTATAGTTGAAATCTCAGAAAGGATAAAAGCGTACAGGAAGTGAATCACTAACCATCCAAACATGCTGGCAGTCAATCTAATGAACATCCAAACAGTTGTAGACTAAAAAGAAAGATTCCTCAAGACCTTCTTTGAGAGGCACAAGAATTAACAGAGCAGTCACTGGGCGGCTTTCGTGCAAGCCCTTTAATTAAATAAAATCTCACACATATTGCTGGATATCTGTAAGATTGATAGATTGCAATAATGACATTTAAAAAAAACTTATGTTGTGCATAACAGTTTTGAAAATTGTTTTATTTAATTTTGGACATATTTTCAATTTCCGCTCTATCCGTGAATGAGGTATGTTTCCCAATCGTCCTGAACGCATATTTCTACAACTGCAAATTACTCCTTAACTTTACCTCAATAGCTTAATGATTTAATTATTATTACGATTACTCTTTAGGGTCGATTTATCTGATAAAATTTAAGGCTTGGTGTATGTACACTAAGCAGCATATATGTGCCGCTATTGCGGGCCGGATTAGTAGTCCTTGCGGGATGCTGTTGGGTCACGGACCTTAGTTTGGAGACCTCTAGTTTAGGTCAATTGAGAATCTAAAAATTACTAAGTCCGCGTTTTCTCCACCTTTTAAAAACTTCTATTATGCACTACTTCATAATTTTTAATTGTTTAATAGATCAATTAAATTAATTACAAAGAAAGTGGTTTTTAGTCGATTTTGTTGAATAATTCTCTATTATTCAAGGAAATTGCTTAATATATTGCTGATTGTTGTGTATTAAATTATTAAATACGTAGAAATAATTAATTATAATTTTATTTTGTGGAGCACAATGCTTGTATAATACAATATAAATTTTGACAATGATAAAACAAAAAAATATTTTTCATCTACAATAAATTTCAGTTTGACTACAAAATAGTTTATGTATGTTAACAATATTACGTATTTAATCTAATAAAATATACTAGTGTTCGTTAAATGATTCAAACTGGATCATAAAAATTATTGGAAATTGGACAATAGAATTTTCTGTTTTATTTTAATAACACTAAAACTCATCTACTAAACAAATAAAGAAAATCAGTTGACTATCATAAGAGAAAAGGTACTTTGTCTTTGGCTATTGAAATAAACACACACATAGACACTAAATACACTTATACAAATTGAAAATGAAATGGTTTATATATCATGGCCAAAATGAAATATGTAAATTGTTCCAGTTGTTTTTAAGATTTAAATACACCAGAAAGAAACTTTACGTTTTATATTCTCTATTAAATTCTAATTATAATATAACATTACAATTACTATGTACACTTCAAGAAAATGTAAATAATCGCAATAGAGATATTTCTCTCATTCCTTTAACAGCAATTAATTGCTTTAAGTAGGTAATAGTAAAATAAAAGAGAAACACCAAATTATATTTATATAAATATATAGAAATAAACTTAATTGAATTTATTAAATCTAATACATCAGTGAATAACGGTTGAGAACTCGCATCAAAATAGGCCTATTCGTACCAATTTGACTGATTTAGACGGTCGTCGTTACAAACAAAAGCACAAGTAAATCATTCCGCGCATTATTATATCAGAGTAATTGTTAACATTTTTTAACTACTGACAGACAAAACCACCTAAAATATCGCCTCAATCTAACCGAATCGAGCAAAATTCGAGTTTAATCTCGGCTCGAATTGATGTTAATTGGAACAAAAGGGTCTCGAAACGTTGTCTGATCTCGACAATTATTGGCATTTCAGAATAGTCATGGGAAAGCGTTGTTCCAATGAAGAATTCGCGATTAGAGACCCCAATCAGAGTCGGGGCCTATCTGTTGCAATTTCCATTGACTGGTAAATTGCTCGGACTAAGGTTTCAAGCATCAATCAGTGTGATCACAATGCGTCGATTCCGTCGGTTCTTCGTTATTATAATTAAATTGATAGTAATACAATCAAATAATTTCTAACTAACTAGTTTTTGTTTTATTTTCAGACTCAATTACTTTAAGAATTTTTTTGGCAAATTATTTTTATAAACTTTTTTTGGTTCAAAATTTCTTCAGATTCTTTTACATTTAGACATCGTTTTAAATAACGTGTTATAGTGAACTTTTCAAAGTTTCGAAGTATAGGATACATTTTTATGCTGTGCTGTAAGGAAATCTGTCGTTAGCATTTTTATAAGCGATTATCAAAATGACTGATGTTTAATAATGTATTTATTATTTACCTGTTACATATCTCATGATATTATTACCATGTTGTTTAAAATATTGATTGTGCATAAAAATGAGACAATAGGAAGACAATAGGAAAACAACGGAAAGCTGGCGTAAGCGCCAGGTTAGTGCTCAAGGGATTAACTTAATTTAATACTATTTCTATAATATATTTAATATACTACTAAATATAATGAAATAAGCAGCAGTATCCGAGTTATAAACCAATTAGATAAATAAAGTTGTTGCCTTTTACAATATGTAATTTCATTCTTATGTTACCTCTGTAAAGGGACTGTATTCCAATCTGATGCTTAGTGCAATAAAGTTCAAAATTAAGGGCGACCGTGACTAACTGTTCAAACCAGCAGTTTTCCTCATCAAGTCGGCCTTTTTTAACACCGGGAAACCTTGCATAAGATACTCACTCTCACCGAGCAATGGAGAGTTTAGATCCTTACTGAATAAAACCCCACTATTCCAGCGAGTAGGAACTGCTTCTCCATTAATTTTACTCTCCAACGGGCCTACCTATTGAGAGCATCCTCCTGCGGTCTAAGGGGAGCATCGAACACTAATCCGTCTAAATTCGCCTGAGCATTGAAAGGACGATGAACGTGACGACGAGGCGTGTGTCCATCGCCCGTAGGTCTTCACCACGGCGGTTGTAGGTCGTCCTACTCTACACTACCTACTGGCTTGCTAGGATAAGCCTTCACGTTTTTTTTTGAAGGAACCGATGACCTAGGAAGGAAGGAACACGCTGGCACTTAATCAACTCTAAATTGACTTTGTAAAATAAAGACAAGAGTTAGCGAACTTTTTACTTGATACCTTAATGGAACTGTGGCTACGTAAACTAGCCCACATGATTATGTAATAGTAGAGAGATTAGAAAGGTTAAGGAGTGTCCCACGTAATTAGAAACCAAACGAATGATTTGCTTTTTATTATCTGCCTCAATGTAAAATCTATGTGTTCCATTATTTGTCCATCGGTATTTGATATTCTTATATGGTAACATCGAAATCGTAACCGTTATCATCGATAGTAATAGAAAAATTCGATCGATGTGCTCCATCAATCGCACTTGACAACGGATCTCCTTTTTAGACTTTTTTTACTACTTGGTTCGTTTCTTTTTAGTTCTTCACTTGCCCTAGCAATTACAAGGGACTTTTATTTCCTAATGCATAAAACAGAATATTTGTTGTTCCCCTACTAGTAAAAAATTTACCATGACGAAATGTAAAAAGAAAAAAAACAATTTATAATTTTTCTTTAATGATAGTACTAAAAGATCATCAATAACTACTAAATAAATAAAAATAAAAGAAAGAGAGAAAAAAAATAGTATCTTGAACAGCTTTATAATTGCGTATTTACATATATACATAATTACTAATTGTATATTTTTGTATCACATTTCGTCTCAATCAGTAGCGGTCCGAGGGATTATAATATTACCTCCAGAAAAATCTCTTTAATTCCAATTAAACAAATATGGTCCCCCCCCCCCCCCCCCCCTCGCAAGTATTTGGCAGCGACCGCGCCTGTTGCCAATATCGTCATAAAAATAATAAACATCCGTACTTTTTCTTATTTACAAAATGATTATTTCTTAACGTCCTCTTATTTCTTTCTTAGAATTTTCTTGTTGTAATTTTTTTATCACTTAACATCAGGTAAGAGTGCCGAGTGTTTGGCGGCTTTAGAATACCACTATCCCCCTTTCCTATACCGTGGGGTGTCTTAAGAAACAACAAAAGATACAACATGGCCATACATCTACGCCGTACTTGGCGGCTTAACTACCAAAAATGGCATCCCCAAGGAGGGTTAACGTCAGGCAGGCGGCCGGTCGTAAAATAAGACAAAACTTAAAGCAACATGGATTCAAAAAGGAAGCCATATTGCGCCGACCCCATACAAAAATGAGATAAGGGCAGGGAGATTATGATCAGGTAAGAGTGTAGTTGATTTAACACTATAAACAAATAATCTATATTAAGCGTTAACTTCTAACATAGACTCAAAACAAAAAATAAATATTTTGTGCTATACTACATACAGAGAAAGGTCACGAAAATCAAAGAACCCTTTAAAATTATATCTCAATAAATTTTAACTTCAAATGTTTCCACAACATTTCGTCGTAACGATCAACTGATTACCGGTAAGTAATCTAAATACTAAACATTAAAACTGGGTAGATGTCAAAGTAGAGTACTCGTTTATTTCATGTGTTCAAATATAATTTAAGAGGTACTAACCCGATTTATTATCTGCCAATCAATTTCAGCAATATAATACATTAAATATATAGTAATACAATGTAATTAATTATACTGATTACCAGAGTATACGCTTGTTTGTTCACTTTGTACATAAATTACAAACCTAATTCTGGTAACAATTGTAAACTAAAATATACCAAATACGCGTAACACAGCGACATCGTGTTGTGACAAATGACAATTGGTAGTTCACCCATTCTGACCTAGATGGCGTAACAAATAGCTTGTTAGATTTTTAGAAATTTTTCTCGATAACTTGTGTTTTATATTTACTTATTTATACTGTTAAGAAAATTATTTTTTTGTACAATCCAAAGATTGTTATTTTTGTTTCTCAATCAGATTACTAAATTAAAAGTGTTTATTAAAATTATTAAGTGATGAAATATTAATTAATTCAGATGTCTTTTGACAACAATTGCTAAGTTTTGAATGTTTACATACTGCTTATGGCTATCTTAGGCCTGCAAATAACAAGAAATCGACGAAAATCGTTTCCGGACAGTTTAAAATTAAACTTATTTGACCACGAAGGAGAAAATTATTAGTTATGGTATGATTTCCATGCAGAAAAAGTTTTACTTTTTTTTGTCTTATTTTATATACTAAGATTTCATTATGATGTTTTCCTTTAAATTTTCATTATTAGTTCGTTCCCTGAATATATACCTACATAGTCATATTTTAAAGTAATAATTATACATCTCGTACTATACGAAAAACAAGTTCTACTCATCCCAAATCACTCTGAACACGTAAACGTGTAATTATAATTAATTATGTGTGTGTGTGTTATAATACAGTTGTATAATGATCGTGGTTGAATGTAGCATGAACTATGCCGCGATCGTTTGTCCATAGGCCACTCTCTAATGGGAGTGAGGGCACACCATCATAAAATGACCGTTATTTAGACCGTTTACTCCTAAACACATAAGTATTCTCTATTTTTATACTCTACATTTGTCGAGAGACTGGTTTAATTTGGTATTGAACAGGTATGCAAAAAAGGACTTGGTTTTTTTTATATACAGAAAAATACCTAATGATCTATGCTTTCTATCCATCTTCTAAGCGTCTTAATTTAAGTAGATCATCATCTTCCTGCCCTTATCGTATTTTTATTTGTGGTCGGCTCAACATGTCTTCCTCTTTTATTCATCTCTACTTGAGATCGTACTTACATTCACTCTCTTTCTAAGCATATCATCTTTCACACAGTTCTTTCGTCTTCCCCTATATCTTCTATCTGGATTTAAGTAGATATTATGAGTTTTTATTATTAAATATATTTTTGAATATAATTATGTATATTATATGTAATAATGTATGTGTGTGGTGCCGGCTAAGAATTGTACCACCCCATATCTCCCCGTGGGTGTCGTAAAAGGCGACTATGTGATATGAACCAAGGGATGGGCAGGAGCATCCTCTGGAATCAAAAAAACACCTTACCATTACTCCACTTAATTGTGGAGCCATTAGTGGAAATCTTATGATTGAATGAATGAAAAAAAATGATTGTTTATTATCATACGTATCTTATTTTATTCAATTTTTTTAATATTACCTACTAAAAGTGCATTGAATAATATATTCATATTTTTAAATAAGATGCTAAAATATCTAAGACACTAACATATTTACCTGTACAAATTGAAATAAATAATTTCCAACCGTAGTACGAAAATATTCAGATTTTTCATATGTTCATATAAAATTAATTGTTAAATGGATACATTATATGTATATTGTAAAAATAATCGAATGCATTTAATTTGATAACTACTTTTTCTATAATAATCATGGTCCTTTCAGCCAGTCTTGTTTATTCCTCTCAGATTTCAGACCTTCATTTTATTGTGAATATAAATTTTATTAAGGGTGTGAAACAAATGAAACCACAGTTAAAGATTCATTTCTATTTTTCTGTTTAAAATTATTCTTATAAATTCTTATAAGTAGCCTCTTGAGCTTATTATCTATTTGGTGATACGCTACACTACATATTTACAGGAATGTACAAAGTTATTACAACAAATACATATATCTTATGTCTACTTAAATAATACTTTACTTCAATTTGAACATGACTGAATTGACGTCATAGGCTACATAAATTATTTGGAGCGAGTGAACTTAAAGAACAAATAAAAGGTAATACTTTTCGGTAACTATAGTTTACTACGTTTAGACTTAAGTAATCAATTATCACAATAAAATAAACCTCTAAAACATAACAGTAATTAAAAAAAAAAAAAACAATATTTTCAGTCTTTTCAGTACAGGAAGATCAGAGCTTTATCGTTATCGGCGGTCCCGTAATACAATTTTAAACATTAGTGATGCATATGTTATTTAATAATGATGACTAACATACTGTCGACAAAGTAAGGGGTACTTAAGGGTAGATAATATTCGTACTACGAAGAAGATGCTAAGGAAAATCAATCATACAATGATAAGGACACTTACTAATCAGTTCAAGAATATTTCTTTGGTTTTACAAAACAAAAATAAAATCATATAACTTATGGTATAAACTTATTAGTAACCTTTTTTAAAGAAACCCTAAATTTAACATACATTAATAAATTATATGTACATACATTTAATAAAAGTTTTAGTTTTAATTTAATCTCTTAAAATACTATAAGATAGGATTAACGCTTCATTATGTCTTCTATTGAAAAGCCTAAGGTTCTTTTAGGCACTTCTACGGGTGACTGGTGAGGACTAACTGCCGGCTGTTGTTGAGGTGGTAAAGACGGAGACGGTTTATGCGAAAGATCTAACAACGAACTTTCAGACTGACTCGTCGATGAAACCTCATGGCATCCTTCGAGATGCTCCAAATGGTGTTTGTTCGCATCGCTGTGCGTTAGTAAATGAGTCTTCAAATTCGATCTTTGGTTGAAACTTTTGTTGCAAACGGGACACTTGTGGGGAGATTCTTCCATATGCAATATTTTGTGGACGGCCAACGTTCTCGATTGGCAGAATCCTTTACCGCACTCTGTGCACTTGAAAGGCTTCTCTTTTGAGTGAATGTACCTGGAAATGAAGAAAAACAATTATTAATAATCTCATGTAAACACACAACTCTCACCAATCAAGTGGCTACACTGAACAAGTCTAATGTGAACAAACAAACACTTCTACACCGATGTTTATAGCTCAATATACGATGAAATAATAAGCGCTTTCAATGAAAATTGAAGTGATTCTAATTCACTAGCACATTATACGGTTAATATATACGATAGGATATTAGGATAGGAAAAAGAAAAAAAAAAAAAGGCTATTCGAATCTCGTAAAAGCGAAGAAATATAACGTGTAACTTGTTCGACAGCGGACCAAGATAGATATGGTGATCGTAAAGAACATAACCGGTTGTGTACGGAAAGCGCGTGCGGCCGTCGCGCCGAGCGACCTCACAAAAAGAATTTACAATTTTAATTTATCTCTTTTTTTTTTCCTATATCATCGTCAACAAAGACTTGATGAAACGTATCCTAAAACTAAATCTTGTTAAGTTGAAAAATGCTAAATTATACACTATAGATAACAATGCAATTTATCGCTAGTTTATGGAAATATAACACAGTCAACGAACGTTAAAATTCGATTCAAGTTACAGCACTGCTACAAAACCTGTTTATTAAAATATGTATCACTCGACGAATACTCAAGATTAACTTACCTATGGTCTCTCAGGTGGTCTTGTCTTCGGAACGCCTTGCCGCAAATGTCACAAGAGTAGGGCCTCTCGTCTGTATGGGTCCTTTCGTGGATGAGTAGATTGTAGGATTTTGTGAATTGCCGATTGCAATACTTGCATATGAATTGCTTCTTAGGCCTTGCACCTGGAACGCCGGGGGCTCGCATCGGTGGCGGGTTCCTACCCGGTAACCGTTGCGCCATGGCTCCTGGGTACCTCATCGTATGATGGTAGATAGCCGCGTTCCTTATCCACTGGTTCACGAGCATTGCGTGGTATGGAGCCGTGGGTGGCAGTGTAGAGACTTGGGCTTGTACGTATGTCATGGCCGGGTGAGCGTAAGGTACTTTATCGTAGGGGTACTGCATTGGACGGGGGTATGTGGGGTAAGGTTGGGGTGCTGATGCTGGCCACGCGGGTTGGTGTCGCGAGATAACTACTGCAGGAGGCGTGTCGTCTGTGGGCGTATGCGGCGGTGTTGGCAGCGGCGGAGACGGCCGTTCGAGCTTCACCAAAGCTTCTATGGGGAAATCGGGCGGGTAGTCTGTGGACACATCATTAGTATTCTATTAAAATTAACTACATTTTACGCTTTAGTAACTAGTAATACTAAACCAAATAAAACCTAAATTATATTGAGCTCTCTCTAAAAAATTAACCTAATTAATATTTCGCCTATTAATTTAAGTTCTTAAATTAAATTATAAAACCTCAAAATTTTGCAAACGCGTTACATAGCATTCCAAGAACAATACAATAACAGATGATATCATATTTGATATCACGCGACAATAACAATTTTATTTATATGAAAATTAAAAAATGAGTTATCTACACTTTTATTACCAAAAAAATTATTTACACGTATATATACGTATACCATAAAATTATTGTAACACTATATGATTCATTTTAAAAATAAAAATATACAATCAATAACCTCACTGTGATAAACTTCGGTATGTTGTTCCTCTTCGATGTTAATATCGTCAGAACTATCTTCCATTTCCATAAATGTAATAATAGTGATTGTTCGAACGAAAAGTAAACAACACTAGGACACACTCAGTTCAGGGGGTTCACTCGGCTCACTTTGGTATCAATACAAAATACAATGTCGACGTCACTGGCGAAAACCGGTTACAATACTGACAACCGGCTTGCTAGAGCGCGCGGAACGTTATGAGCCTGTGTGGGTTCGTTATCGTGGCCTGGGCTTGCGCGCTGAGGACAAGGGCGGGAGGGGGTAGAGACATCAAAAGCACCGCTCCGAACGGCGCCTGTATCTGCTCCCGAAGCTGCAGCGCACCTCCCAAAAGGCGGAGCTTACCGAGCACTGCCTTCCGTATCGATCGGTAAGAGTCGCGAATTGCTCCAAGCGTTTCCATTACTTACGTGACTAAAGTTCCATTCTCCGATTCCCCTCTTTCACGTTTAGAACTCTATCGCAATAAATGGTAGACGGTATCGTTCGGTAACCGAGTTTGTTCGGTAATGCAAATTTTTGGTGACACGGCCGTTCCCGGTGGAGAGCTATTAGGCGAGATTGCTGTCGTAATTTAGTTTCGTAGGCAAGGCTTTGTACCGATTGTGTTGTACATGGCTTTGTTCGGTCCCTTTTGTAATTTGTATCTCTATTGAGATTAGGTACTTATTACACGTTCGCATTATTATTGTGTCCTGGTTAAGAGTGGCAGTGAAAGTTCAGACGTATTTGATTAATTAGTACCTTATATTGAGTACAAGAAACCTACTAGTCAATTTTAAACTGTAAATAAAAATATCTTCGATACGGAAATTTCTCGCGATAAAGTCGCGATTCTAAGATCGTATGTCTATTTATTTAATTGTTTACCATAATCGATTGTTAAAATTTAAAAGGATTTTAGATATATATATATAATAACATGTAATTTATAATTTAAGACAGATAAATACCTAATACCGTAACATTATCTCGTTTTGAAGTTAAATAAGATTATATTTACTTTGCATTAAAAATAATACCCGCGATAATTAATCGGATTTGGGTATTTTTTGTAAGCCGGTAAAATTTGTTATTTGCAGCAATTGTTTTGTTCTTTGGCGGCACTCTTTCTTACGTAAGACTATAAAAGATTTAGTGTAAAAATGGATGTTCATAGTTTTGTAAAAATTATCAAATATATATTTGAGAAATGGTGTGATTCATTGTTAGTCTCAGTAAACAAAATAAATAGGCATAAACATGTTTGTAAACTCTTAATACCAATTTCAATAACATAATGTTGAACAATACGCTTATCTATTATGAGGTATGTTTAAACTTTAAGGGCTCTATTGATTACAATTAAATTCAGACTGCAAAGGAACTGCCTAAACCGAAATCAAGTCAGTTTGGAATAGGCGCATGTTGTTTATTTCCTGGTGAAGTAACTTCAGCGTCCATCAAGTTCTGTGAAGTCTTTATTTACAACATGGCGTAGCCGGTTGAATATGATACTAACTTCGACTTCAAAAGAGAATCTGATCTGTGGGCTAATGTTAGTATGTCCTATGTGGTCAAAGCGCTGAGCTAACACACTATAAAAAAAATATCTACACCTATGTATTTACCAAAACAATCACATAAGTTCATGCAACTGTATATGCAGTTCTATACACATTTGTGGAGTAGGTTCCTTTATATTATTACTAGCTGTGTTCCCGCGGATCCTTCCGCGTTTCATACGTTCTTTAGGTGTGAGTAAAAAAATGCATACAAGATTTCATATACGTAACCTAAAAAAAAACAACAGAATGAATACAAATTAAACAAAATTTAGCGGAAAAATGTAACATAAGAGTAAATCGAATAAAAAATGAGAAAGTCTCGATGGAATTCGAAAAATAGCCTATAATCATCTACAAAAATTTCTGCGTCGAATGGTCGTAGTCCCATCCCTATATATTCAGTAGTTTTGAGATGATGGTACGTCAAAGGACCTCTATTTTTCTTATATATATAGTATTGTTTATTTTAATATATTTCGAAGTTAATGCAAACTTGCAAAAAAAATATCCCGTGACCTCAATAACTACATATTGTAAGTTCGTTTCAAAACTTAAAGAATAATATTTGACAGGATGTCGTAGTCACCCAGCACACATCATTAGACAGAAGACGGTCGGTCATATGAAATTCATAGCATAAGTACGCATAGTATTAATAGGTGTGTTATATGAGATACGAGTTAGGCGTTATAATGCACGTTACGTAAACAGTGGTCAGGTGGGCCAGCGACAGACGACACGCGTCGGCACCCTTTGTACCGCGATCAAAAGCGCCGACAGCAAACATTGACCGAGCTAAACGAAACGTCCCAACTCCTCTCATCAACTCAAACAATTTTAGTATTAATATTAACTCACAATAGAAACAGAGTTGCGGTTGTAATGGATGTAAAATATGGTCATTTTTCTTCGTTGCGGTTATATTCTGCGGAGCTGCGATGTGTCACCAGACACTTTGTTGAGTCTAGAGAATTTTTGCAACGCTATTTATTATATACTACGCGTTAAAAATTGGAGTATGTTTAAAGATAGAAGCCGGATACCAAATGATATGTAAATAAAAAAAAATATGCTGAAGGTGTTGAGTGCTCTAAATAACAATTATATTATAGGATAAACTCCACAGTTTTACCGAATTTATGCGGCAAATACTTAGGCACTCAAATAAAAGTGGCTAAGAATAACAGCCAGAACAAAGGACCATAATAGTACGAATCTCGGCTTAGGCTATTGCCGTGCATTTAATCTATACAAATAAATGAAGTTGAAACGTATGTTTGTAATATTAAAATAACATCTTTTTACTAAATACATATCAATTTTTGAAATTTTACTCCGTCTGTTTGTTCCGGCTAATCTTCGGCTGAAGCTTTTATTTTTCGAAAATAATTAGGGTAATCTAATGAATAAAATCCGATTCAGTGCACAGTTTCAGTGGCAGGTATTTGAATTAGCGAGAAATATCTTTGCTTTATGTTAGTGCCAAAAACAATTTAGGCAAAAAACTATCGAAACATTATTTTCCATTGTTTATTTAAAAAACTGTATTACGCACATAAGAAAATATGATACGCGGGCGGAGATGCGGCCACAGAGCTGGTGCGTAAATGTAACCCTTTAAAAATGTAGTTCGAAGTCAATCAAGAATTGATTAGTAACAAAATCTTGCATTAGGGTCATTAAAGTATTAGGCATGTATGAGTAACAATGAAGCCTGGATTTTTGCTTATATTTGATGACATAGGAAATCGGAGGGTTTTAATAGTGATTACCTACATAAGCAATGCTTACCCTATTGCGTAAGTGTTTACATGATTATTTTTTTCAAAATTATGCCAGTATTTATGCGATTATTGGGGGAGAAGAGGTTCAATATTAATGTATGAAAATGGAGAGTCAAAAATGTCTTAAATTTTCTTATATTATACATGAACTTATAACCCTTATACAACATTTTATAGGAATTTGAATACAATCATTTGAACAATGTCGAATAAAATTATTTTGATATGTTGTCGCGAGCACAATTGAGTCAAATTTAGATTAAGGAATAAATTAAAAGAAACGAAATGAAAATATAATAATATATTTAAAAGTGAAGGTTCTCTTTACACATAATAATTATGTAAAAATACAACGAATAAAAACCCTCTCTATAAATCGCGGAAAGATCCTTAAAGTCTACCCTGGCCACCATAGAACTCGCCCCATATAGCACTGCAATACTTTTTACCAGAATTTGTTGAACAGTACGCCTGTCTCGGTCATAGTAATTTCCCGACCGTCTATGATCTTCGCTTGTCTCAACCAAAAGTCTAAAATGTATAATGTTATAGTGTGGCTGGATATATTTTATTCTCCATCAATTTACTATATTCAATTAATTGTCCGTCGAGTGTCGCTTATTCTTCATCACCCATAGTATGTCTCATTACATTGCTTTATATAGTAATGACTACATAAAATACTGACATCCCCTTATATATTATGTCCTCACACTCTCAACCACTTTTTCTTAACGACACCCAAATTCTATTCCTTCTTGACGTTCGTAATTTCAAATGTTAAAATGTTCTATCTTAAACGGCTTTCTTAATGAATCCATTAAAAACGCATGTTCGATTCGCAGAGCGCACGTGTAAGATATAATATAAAATTGACAGTTGACATAAATATAAACTAATAGGCAACCTTCGGGTTCTCTTCATTAATTTAAATAAATAAATAGAATTATGATATATAAATAATGATAATATAAAAAAAAATTACAATAATAAAACATATTGAAACCAATCATAACAATGTTATAAATCTAAATAGTTAATTTCCTAGTTTATCTTTAATAAGATAAATAAATAATTTGTGTAGTTATGTGTCAACTGTGAATTGTGATGAAATCCGTTTATCAGAGTCAGGCGCTTGCCAGACGTCAAATTGTTTGCATTCGGCTTCTGTTTCAAATCCACTATTATATTATAACTTTATCATAGTGAAATTTCAACACTAAGTGGTAATTTTTTTTTTTTTATCACACACTAACCGATTCCTGAGACATCGTCCGCGTTTTTTATTTACCTTAATAATAGATTAAATGAATGTATATTGAGATTGTTTCAGATAAGTACCAAGTGTCTTAGAAGAGAAGCTATAAAAAAATAAGTGTTTTTTATCATCTTGCACAAAGTCGTCGGTTAACTTCAAGTGAGGTACGAGTCAATGTGGTTTAACCTATAATCTACAAAAAAGAATTAGTAATTCATTTCTTAAATTTTTTATAATTATTGTTAATTTTCAATATTCTGATATGTATTGTATACTACATTATACTGTAATTTCAATAATTCCAGTAATTATAAAATACTGTAGATTTTAGATAGATAGGGATAGTACAAGATAGGCTCAATGCTTTCACCACAATCTAACCTGATGTTAAGTGATAATTTGGTCCAGAATGGTAAACACCTAGTGGTACTGATTCTCAAGTGATGCTGACGGAACACACTTATTGGTATTTGGCGGCAGGTATTCAAACTTGAGGGTGGTAGCTACCCAGACTGGCATCATTATAAAATGCTCTACCACCATGCTATGGTTTCTCACGATGTTTTCCTTCGCCGAAAGCTCAGGCGGATTTTTTAGAGTTAGATAGGTGGGCTCGATTCCGCATCTATTGACGCCATGTGCCATCATAAATTTAACATGTAGGTAACATCTTTTTAAAAATATATCAAGTTACACAAAAAATCTTACATAGCTCTAAAAGTATGTCTATAATAATGTCGTCGTCTATCTTTTAGCCCTGACTCGTGTTTTTTTTTTGTGTAGCTTCAGTATTTTCTGTAAAAACCCAATTATAAACATAACCTTTTATTACTTTTTAATTATTTTAATATGTAATATGCGTTAATTAGGTATTATTCAGATATTTAAATTACCTAACATTTTAAAAATATGATGGGTTTTTTCTAATTATGTTTCTTACTAATAATATTTTAACAGGCCTTTTAATAGTACAGTGAAAGTAGATTAGTAACTTTATTTTTTAGGCTAAGATATCACGACGTTTCTTTTAAGTGGTTTTTTTTTGTTATTATAAACATGATTATTAGATCTCGTGTATGAGTTTGGTAATATATAAAGGATGACACCGAAAGGGATGTTGTCATTACGATTGTTAATGATATGTTGAGTCAGTTTAAATTGATAATTCCATACCTAAGTTGTAAATATTGTAAGTTGTAAATTACTTAACTCTAACTCAGGAAGGTTTATGATCACGCCTTAATTTTATCTATCGGCTAATACGACAGATAAACTTATTAATTCATTAAATTTGAATTGGTACCAATGGACAAATCTTATTCTGTACTAGGTGTGTGCCCACGGCTGCGCCCGTGTGTCCTGTATTATTTAATGCGTTTTAATTTTTTATACGGTACCATAATTATTTTTTAAAGTATTTTTTTAGTACTAAGATAAATTAATAATATTTATCATAAATTCAAACATTTTCCCGTAAAACTGTCCCTTGAATTGGACCTTATTCAAGTTTTATAAGTTTCAATTTTTTCACGTGGAGCCCTAATTATTTTCGAAAATCAATAGTACCCTAAGTGTATGCGGAGTAACTTCAGCTATCTACCATAAAAAGACCCGTCAAAATCGGTCTTGCCGTTCCGGAGATTACCCGGAACAAACAGACAGAAAGACAAGAATTTTATAAATTGCATTTTTGGAATAGATATCGTATACACATTCATATCTATTTAGTAAAAAACTCTATTTTGACATTACAAACAGATACTTCAATTTTATTTATTAGTATTGATTATAGTTTTAAAAAATTTACTAGGTATACCTAAACTTCAAAACAGATATGAGATGATGTTTTAAAAAATATTATTCTTTATACTGTTAGGTACAATAAGTGAATAAACCTACCCCTTTTCCAGTATTAATTATAAATAAAGTTTATCAAACGGTTGACTAAACGTATTTTAAATAAGGTTACGATAATATCTAAATGAAGCGTCATTTTTACCGAGGGTTCTTTGTAATGGTGTCGTATGCCTTTTTGTTTTTTGTCTATTTATTTTAGTTTATGTGCTTGCTTAAAGAATTTGAATGCGTTCTATGTTGAATGTCTAATGACATTGGTATAAACATTAGATGGACCTGGTGAAGGTGAGAGTACAATCCGTTGGTAAGTAGATGAACTAGTGTCGTCTAATTATGCTTGTCGATTAATTTCAACTCTTAACTTTATGAAGAAGAAACGCGATCGTCAACAAATTTGAATTTTTAAATTTGAATAGGTAATTCATAAATCTATTGCTATCGCTTTGCACCCCATAGAAAGAGTTATTAAATGCAAAAGGGACAACTGCATCTCGAGCTGATTATGTTTGCATTTGCAAAATAGACGAAAATATCACTTTGTATTCCTCTGTCACCTCCTCCAAAACTGGGCAGATTCAATTATAGAATAAGAAATACTTTGGATATGACTCTAAGTTTTGCCTTTTTATTTTCGGCAAATTTGTTTGAAAACGACGGTAAAAATCGGGCATTAGAAGGCTCTTAGTTTTTGTAATAAAAATATTTTGAAAAAAAATCGTACGAGCATGACTATGGTGGAGATATATATTACAGGGTATAAAAATATTTACTCTAATGCTTTTATCCAGGGAGGAAATACAGGAATATGTTTGTATGGTAAAAACGTTACACGCATCTCTCCTCACCTTAATTTTATTACATTCATCAAGTCAGTGTAATTTAAAGTACTACATTTTTTCAAAAATTACATATTTCCTTTTATCGAAATTATTTGTGATTATTAACTAATAAGTAATACTTTAGAATAATTATTAATAACTAAGCATGACATCTCTGTATATCATCGACTTTTCCATATTTTAGTCGGATTTTTAAAAACGTACAGAGTTATCTAGTTTGTTTACGTTATTACTAAATAGATGGTTTCTCCCGCTCTGTAATGTTTACACACTGTCGATAATATAGACAAACAAATAAAAATTATAATGCTAAAATTAAAGCCAGTATTACATGATTTTACTAATTATTTTGTCCGTCTGGGTAGCTAACCACCCTGAATTTCGAAAGCCTATCGCCAAATGAAGCGATGATTGCGCAGTGGATAGTGCGGCTGGTTCCGCGTTAATGGACATGGGTTCAAACCTACCTATCTAACTCTTAAAATCAGCCTGAGCTTTCGGTGATGGAAAAAAAAAATTGTGAGGAAACCACAGCAAGATGGTAGGGTATTTTCTAACAATGTCCGCCTGGGTAGCTAATCGCCCTCAAGTTCGAAAAACCTATCGCCAAATACCAATAGGTGCGTTCCGGCAGTATAACTTGAGAACCAGTATCTAGGCTTAGTGTGTTTACCATCCTTAACCACATCGTCTCTTAAAACCAGGTGAGATTGTGATCAAAGCACTGAGCCTATACCGTATGAAAAAAAGTAATGACTTGTTCTGCCAAACCCAGCACTCACTGCCATACCTTAGTGTAGGGCCCAGCACTCCTCGATAAATAACCAAACGTACCTTTTCAGTAACTTATATCAATATTAATTATTTGTTAATATTATAATCATTCATTAATGTTCTTGGTGTGTTTTTATATTATGTAATCTTAACGCTTTGACAACGATCTGACTAAATCAATCTAGATCAATCTAAAGGCCTTCATGTAATGCTGCCGTACCACACTTTTGTCAACAGACTTTCAAACTTGAAGATTGTAGCTACCAAGGCGATCGTACCAAGGCGAAGTACGGTTTGCTATCTGAGGTGGGATCCAATTTATTTAAACTTCGTATCTAACATCAGAAGTGAGATTTATATATTTTTTAATTTAAACTTCTCTACGTATCTAAAAGTATGTTATGCTATGATGAATACATTACCTTATGAATGGTGATATATACGTTGTATGGAAATTACGTTTACTATGGCTTATCATTCAAAAATCATCATGACATTACAATTTTTAAGATTGTTAAGGAAATACATACTTTAGACTTTTAAAATGACTGATTACAGAGACGTTAAAACCCCAGACGCTTTATTAAGTGTCTCTCACCTTAATAAATGTAATAAATAATCGCTTGAATGTAATATCATGAGCTTGAATCTTAAAGTAAATTTATTTATGTATTAAGAAATTTAAAAAAAATGCATAGTATTGATTATTGAAAAAAAATCGTTATTCATTGCACAATGATTAAAGTTTTTGCTTGTTTGTTCATAACTTTAAATTTAGACAACGGAAGATCTACATTTTGATCTGACTAACGCCTGAGAAACCGCGACATCTTCACACGGCTTTTGTGGCGAGCGCTCTAGCCACTAAAGTGGTTCCAATCTCGGCTTGGGTTGAAATGCCGCGAAATTTTTCTAAACTAAAACCTGGTATAAAAAGGTCTAACTATGTGAAAAAAAAGAAAACGAAGGCCCTTGACATTTTCACCAGACTTTCGGTCGACCGTTTAAGGCACTTCGCCGAAAATGGTAGCCAGCACAAGGACCCAAAGTAGTTCAGCTTGAGCCTGTGTTAAAAAATTTCGCGGAATTTCCACTACCTAACCTAACGGTCAATAAAACTACAAGAAAAAGGTACCTCCTAGAACTCATGTAACTTGTGTATACTGCTTAGTACTGTTGTCACTGTATCTCGCTGACGGCGGCTATAAGAACTTCTGCAGTTGAGGATTAAAGCACGTCTTGTGTCACTTTACGGCGGCAGGATAGTGGGAACGGTGATTACTTGGGCACGAGCATAAGCATGCGTGACTTCTCCGTTGAGGAGGAAAGATACCGATTTGGGAGACTTTTTCGCCTTTAAGATCAGATGCTTAATACCTAGGTTATTAGCGTGGGTGACAACGCCCCTTTGTGGAAGTAGAAGTCCCAGAGAAAATTGGAGGGCATAGAGATAGCGCAGAAGGGACGTTTATAAAAGAAGGCAAAAAAATTAAGACTCTAGAAGAAACATATTCTCAAAGTGAGCGGTGAGCAAAATAAGGTTGAGGAACTTGTGAGATAATGTATATTGTGGCCTTCGCTCCGATTGCGAGGCATTCGAGTCTGGGGTAAAAGTCGCGGCGGTTACCACCACAGCATTTTTATGGGTTCTGCTTTATAGAAATATATATAAGATTTGGGCTTGGGAATAAATTTGATAGTGGGCTGGTCTAATGAAATGTCTGGTCTCACTAACTTTCCATACAAAATGACTCTGAATCCTTTGTAGGGAGTAGATTTGGTATTCCGCGATATGGACAAAGGCGCAGATACAGTAGGGAACCTATGTTATAATAGTTCTGACACCGTTTTATACGAAATTTATGGTGTAGAGCTATTGTACTATTTAAATTAATAATGGCGATCTAGAACTATGGCGTCCGTGTTCCTTTCTGACTTTCTGAACGATTTTCCTGACAATAAGTTCAAGCACTATATCAAGCAAGTTTTAATTTCAAAGTTCAAAAATACTCTATTTAATTTAGGCCCTGATAAAGTGCTTATTAAAGTCAAAATTGTCCTGTAAATCGGTATTGTGCTTTGGGATTTTATTGTAAAACCTAACACTATTAACTAGAACACTCTTGTAAGTTTTGTTAAGTCTGAAGATCAAAAGGTTATTACAGGGTGGATCATTACGTGAACAATAGCATTATTTAAAAATTACACCTCTCTCTATGTTTCCGCTAATAATGGGTATATATTTAAAAAAACTTGTGTGTGTACTTATGTACGCACATAAGAAGTTATACTTATTTAACGTAATAATTTAAAAAAATGCTTATACAAATTTATATTTTAAAAAAATTAGATCAAGTTTCTTGTCGACTCTTCTCGATGAATTGTTTTCCGAATCGGCTGCAATGTTTTGATGTGCATAAGTGCCTTCTTAACGCATCAATTCAATAAAGAATTTGGATGACAGCCGGTTGTTTAGTATAACATTTATAGATTCCTATTTAACTTAGGTGGTCCAAGAAATATTATTGCATAATTACTCTATCTATTTCTACAGTTATTTAAATCAAACAGTATGCTGTCGGAGTGTGAAATACTATATATACCTGCAATTTAAAACTAAGTATTTTCGGTTCGAGTATTAGCTGTGGATTCATTATATGATCTCGCGCACTTGGACATTACTGGCAGTTGATAATAATATGTATAAATCTAGATAATAAACAAGGTTCATTATACTTACACATAGTTTACATGTTCTCAATTACTTGCTTTACACTAGATTAATATATTTAATTAAATAAAACGAAACTTCCAAAATTACAAGCAAGATATAAAAACTCAAATAACTCATGAAAAGCAAATAAAAAAATACGTCACTTAATACCTATAATACACTTCTTCATTTACATTGTGATATGTGGATTGGCCACGCGAACACAGCGCCCGAGGAGCAGTTGAGAAAGTGTAGGGAACCAACAGGTGGTTCGTGAGTGTAACCGCCTTGTTGGTTCTGATGGCTAGCGGGCTAGCTTAAGCTAGACCGAGCTAAGGGAAGAAGCCGGGGGTAGCCAAATCGCGACGACTACCCCCAACTCCTGCGCGTTCGCGAAACAATCACTGCCGCTATGTCATCGCTATCAAGCAGCGATGACAAAAAAGGCCCTTTTCAGGGCCAGAGAAGGAAAAAGAAAAAGAAGACCAAAATACCTGAGCGACCTAATGTAGAAGACTCCCCAACGACCCAAAGCTACCTAACGGACTCCGACGATGCTACAATTAACACGATTACACCTTACAGCCTGACGAGGGACAACATCCTTCGCCACGAGCGATATCTGCGGGGGGAAGTAACCACACCCCCCCGCGCTCCAACTACCATCGAGGCAAGCGGCCGCCAAGTGCTGCCATCTGCGGGGGTCGAGGCGAGAACTATCCCGCCTCCCCCCGCACCACAAAGACCGGCTACGAGCGGCAGCCGCAGGGAGCTGCCTGTTGCGGGGGTCGAGGCGAGAATTATCTCGCCTCCCCCCGCACCGCCTAGCATGCCACCGAGCGGCAGCCGCGAAATACCGTCATCTGCGGGGGTTGAGGCAGGAACTATCTTGCCTCCCCCCGCACCGCCGAGCGGCAGTCGCCGCCAAGTGCCGCCATCTGCAGGGGTTGAGGCAGGAACCATCTTGCCTCCCCCCGCACCCCCGAGCGGCAGTCGCCGCAAAGTGCTGCCATCTGCGGGGGTCGAGGCAACAACGTTTTTGCCTCCCCCCGCACCACCTACCGCCGCCCCGCGTGACCCACGTAGGCGACTACCTGTGGAAGTAGGGCCGATCTCTCGTTCCCTCCTCCCGCAAACCCCCGTGACCAGCAGCGGCCCAACAACCGACGTCAGGAGGGACATCCCGCCCCCCCCGACTGTCGAGGTGCCCTCGCCGTCACCCGCAGCACCCTCACCTAAGACCATGCAGGAGAGAGACACTATTGTCCTCGCCCAGTTACTAGAAACTGGGCTGCTCTCCCTGGGGATGCTGCGGTGGATGGCGCTGTACCTCCGCATAGCGGAGGCTGAGGCGGAGGGTTGCTCTCCCGGCGCCGACGACGTCGCTGCGCTGCAGATGGCAGCAGTCGGGGGTAACAGCACCCCCCCCCCCATCCCCGCGGCAGTGCTCGACCGCAGCCCGGTCGACCGCGGAAGAAGGAGGAAGCGGGAGGATGACGACGAGGACGAGGACGAGCGACGCGTGAGGAGGAGGACGCGGTCGCTACCGTCCCCCACCACATCCCCCCGCCCGAAGAAGATGCCGATTGCGTGGGCAGCTGCGGAGCGTACCGCCGACAAGAGCGCTGGCTCGACTGTGCCCGCAGGGCCAGGAGAGCCAGCACCTCCAGCTCTACCGGCTGACCCGCTCCCGCAGCGCCCGCGCATCAGACAACAGCCACCTGCGGCTCATACGCAGCCGCCAGCATCGGCCGGGGCTGCGCGCGCAGCGCCGTCCGCGCGACCCGTACCCAGCGTTGTGAAAGCGCGGGTGGCGGCACCCGCGCGCACTACGCTGGCACCGACGCCGGCACCGCCACGAACATTCGCGGCGGCGGTCGGAGGACAGCGTCAACCGACGCCTGGGACGTCGGCGCCTCCGACCGCCCAACACCTACAACAGCAGCAGCAACAACAACTGCAGCAGCAGCCGAAGCCGGACGCACCGAAGGGGCCTTCAGCCCCCAACGTTAAGCAGGCACCGGCACCCAAATATCCTCCACTGATAGTGGAGCGTCTGCCAAACTGGCAAAAGCACTTTAAGCTGCTGACCCAACAGCTCGGCAGACCACCGAACGCGCGCCCCTTTGGGACAGGGGTGAAGTTCGTGCCGGAGAGTGTAGAAGAGTACCGTACGGTACAACGCTACCTCACCAAGGCGGAGTGCAGGAAGGGGTAGCCTGGTTCTCGTACTCGTTGCCTGCCGAGCGAAGCCTCAAGGTGGTTCTGAGGGGTCTACCCTCAGACACGGACCCCACTGATATCGTTGCCGCCTTACAGGAGCGAGGCTTCGAACCCGAGTTCGTCAAGAACATAATGGCGCGTGGAGGTCGCCCGGGTTCCGTCTTTCACGTCGTCCTGAAGCGGACACCGACATCCCCGGACATCTACGCAGTAAACGAATTACTGTGCATGAGGGGGATCAAAATAGAAGCCTGGCGCGGTAAGACTGGTCCCGCCCAGTGTCATAGATGCCAACAATTCCGGCACAGCTCGATGCAGTGTCATAGAACACTCGCTTGTGTCCGGTGTGGAGAACCACACGCTGCACGTGACTGTGGTCGCTCAGTTGAAGAGCCACCGACCTGTGCCAACTGCGGAGGACCCCACCCTGCCAACTATAGGCAGTGTCCGGTCTTCCGTAGGGAAGCCAGGTACCGGACGGCTGGCGTTATTACGCGCACTGGCGACCACATCTCAGGACGCGCGACGAAAGGGTCAGCACTACCTCCGCGAACAACAGTAGGGGAGACGGCGTCAGCGTCGCTGATGGCGCCGGCCAATGAACCTACTAGTCGCGGTGCGACGACTGGTCCTGGGAGAAGACGCCGACGCCAGAATAAGAAACCCGCGGTTCAGGATCGTACCGCGGGTGCGTCGAGAGATAAAACCTGCCCCTCTGGTACCTCCACCCCCCCCCCCCCCCCCGCTCAGCAGCTGGACACTTTGACCGCGACCCTCGGTGTCCTGCAGGAGATCTTGTCGGCCGTAAAGGAGGGTGAGAAAGGTCAGAAGGCCACCCTATTGGGATTACTGAAGCTCCTAAATCCCAATGCTTGAGTTAAGGGTGTGCCATTGGAATGCCCAGGCGCTCACGGGGAAGAGAAGGCTACTCATAGCCTTCCTCCGTGAGCAAAAGATTGACGTGATGCTGATATCGGAGACTTTCCTGCGTCAAGGCGAAGAGTTTCGGGTCCCTAACTACTTCGCATACAGGAAAGACGAGAGGAGTCCGACGAGTGGCCGCCCGTACCGAGGACTTTTAGTCCTCGTCAAGAGGAATGTCGTACATCAGCCAATATCCTTTAAAGAGTACCAGTCACTCTACGCTCTGGGGGTATTGTTGCACGTCGATGGTCGGGACTTGAAGGCTTACGCCATATACCGACCAAATAACCAGCCCACACAGATGCTGGAAAGAGAACTTGAGGAATTAATGGCGGGAGGTACGCCAACGATCATGGCAGGAGATTTTAACGCGAAGCACACCTCCTGGAACTCCTTATGTAATACGCAACCTGGTCGACAACTCTTGAAGCTTGCAGAAGACTATAGCTTTGATATCCACGGCCCAGATGAGCCAACACATCATAGCCCGAGGTCGCAAGACGTTTTGGACATAACGTTAACGAAAGGGCGCTTGAATCCACCGAGGCAGACAGTACTGCCGGATCTACCCTCGGACCATAGACCTGTCCTTCTCGAAGTCTCCGAGTCACCTACGCGAGTATTACTTCCAGCATCACGTACGCGGATTGATTGGGCAATATTCGTGAAGGAACTAGAGAGCACCACACCGACGCGAAAGATGTCCACGCCGGAAGATGTGGAACGGATGACGGGTGAACTCACCCATTGCATCCGCAGCGCCCGAGAAAAATCTACTCGCACCATTCCGACGGAGTCGAGGCTCAAACCTCTTCCCCGGCGGATTCAGGATCTCATAAAAGAGAAACGAGCGCTGCGGAGGGAGTGGCAGAATACCCGTTGCCCCTTCACGAAGACTAGACTTAACTCGATGGTGACACGAGTTAAAATTGCCCTAGATGACCATGCAGCCGAAGCGTGGGAGAACCATATAGACGAGATTATCACGGACAGCTCGGTCCCCTCAGTACACCGTCTATGTAAGCAGCTATCGAGCACACCGGAGCCGGTCCGCCCCTTACTGGGCGAAGATGGCTTCCCACGCTTCACAGCAACTGATCGGGCGGAGATCTTTGCTACGTGTTTGGAAGAACAGTTCTCCCCGAACGACGAAGCGGACCTTCAGCACGTCTTCAATGTAAACCGACACCTAGACAGATACTGGGCTGAGCCTGTAGTCGGCGGCAGCCCGGCAGACGCCCTGTTCTTCACCCCGGCCGAAGTAAATCGCGTGATCGGGAAACTGAAGCCCAGGAAGGCCCCCGGTGCGGATAACATTACCGTTGCAATGCTGCGTCACCTGCCGCTGAGATCACTCGCGGCGGTGACGCGGTTATTCAACGGTATTATCCGCTCGGGGCACTTCCCGAATGACTGGAAGCTCGGACTGGTCCGCATGTTACCGAAGCCCAGGAAGAACCTGCAAAGACCAGAAAACTACAGGCCAATCACTTTGCTCAGCACGCTGTCTAAGGTGTTCGAGAGGCTCGTGCTGGCCAAGATGCTGCCGCACATGAACCTGAGAGCCGAACAGTTCGGGTTTAGAGAGCATCACTCTACTGTTCTCCAACTCACGAGGGTCATTGACATAATAGATACCGCAAGAAGAAACAGACAATACGTCGCAGTTGTACTGCTGGACATGGAGAAGGCGTTTGACAAAGTATGGCACCAGGGGATGCTATACAAACTGTTAACGACCACCACGATCCCTAGGAAGATTCTCCATGTCCTGAAGTCTTTCCTGGAAGACCGCCGCGCCCAAGTAGTGGTCGAAGGCCAAGTGTCTCGGGAGTTCCCTATGAGAGCCGGAGTCCCGCAGGGTAGCTGCCTCTCTCCTAGCCTCTACGCCGTCTACACGAACGACATGCCCGTGCGCGGGTGGACAGAACTCGCACTATTCGCTGACGACGCCGCTTATTTCCACGTGGATAACACGCCATTAGATGCGCAAATCGAAACCCAGCGACTACTAGATACCCTTCCTGAATGGCTACGGAGATGGAGGCTGCGGGCCAACGTAGGGAAGACACAGGCACTCATGACTAGAGTGATGATGAGTAGATTACCACCTTGCTTGACGCTCCAGGGAAAGACTATACCGTGGAAGGATAAAGTTCAATACCTGGGAGTCACTATAGATCGAAACCTGACTTTTTCAAGTCATGTAGGAGATGTGATCGCGCGGACAAGAGCGGCGAGGAGAATGCTGCGTCCAGTGCTCACCTCAAGGCTACCCTTGAGAACGAGGCTTGGTTTATATATAAAACCTATTTGAGGTCACGATTTACCTATGCCGCCCCTGCATGGTTCAGTCGCTTATCGGAAACGAACAAGAGACGGCTTAGAGCCCAACAGAGCATCACGCTTCGCATGATCGCGGGGGCACCGCGATACGTTAGCAACCACGTACTTGCGCGTGACTTACGTGTAGAGAGCCTGGATGCGTTCATAAGCAGCCTTGCAACCAACATGTTCCGAAGAGCGGACACGTCGGCGCACGTTCACCTCCAGAACATCGCGCCGTTGCACGCCAGACCTCCCGACAGTCGGAGAGGAAGAGGTGATCGCTTGTCATTAATATATAGGCCTCAGGCGCGCGATCTCATACGCCGGTCCTCGCCTAGCTGAGTAGGTAGTTGAAGGAGGACCGTGTCTATGACCCGTATAGATCGGGTGCATCTCCCTGACCCCTCAGAGTCCGATCGACAGCAGGATTAGCTCCCAGAACTCAGAAGATTACTCCACGAGGGACGCACCTGTGTGCCTCACCCAGTTGACTTGTCCGTAGGCGCGGACAAAGGAGAGGCCACCGTCGAAGGGAATAGCCCTGATGCGGTTTCCCCGTGTCCCCTATTAGTTCGTAGTTTAGTTAGTAAGTGTAGCGTGTGTAGTTTTCTGATTGTGTTTTCTTTGTTTTGTTTTGTTTGTTTATTTTTAATCTTATTATAGTATGTAAGCTAGTTTTAATTTACATAATGTAATGTTTTTTCAAATAAAGATACAAAAAAAAAAAAAAAAAAAAATATGGTTAGGGAAAGACACACGACACGCCGCTGCTAGACTGCTCGAACCGATGGAGGATCACGAGAAGAATTGCTATATTGTGATATGTTTTTTAGTATGACGTTACACGTATAGGTCGGCTTTATACCACGTGGGTATTGGGCACTATAGAAATCAATACATTTTTTTCCCCATACATTTAAAATTAACATAAGCAAACTTTTGTTGATTATTTTCAAGCGATGATAGCTCAGTTGTTAGTGTGGTCGGTCGTGTCGATGGATTCGACTCAAAAGCATATATCCGATTCTATAATGAACCTAAGTATCCGGCAAAGGCAAACATCATGAGGAAACCAAAGCATGATGGCAGATCATTTTTAAAAAAAATGCCCGCATAAGTAACTTCCAACCTCAAGTTTGAAAACGCGTTTTTACACGGTATAGGATCAGTGCTTTGACCACAATCTCATTTGGTGTTAAGCGACGATGTGATCAAGGATGGTAAACAGGCTAAGCTTAGAAGTGCTGATTCTCAAGTGACGCTGCCGGAACACATCTATTGGTATTTGCCGACAGGTTTTCAAACTTTGATTGTGGTAGCTATCCAGGCGGGCAGTATTAGAAAATGCTCTACCACCATGCTATGGTTTTCTCACGATGCTCAGGCTGGTTTTAGAATTGGATAGGTGAGCTCGAACCCTCGTCCATTGATGCGGAATTCAGCCGAAATAACCACAGGATCACTTGAAAGACAGTAGCTCTAAGCTCAATGTGTTTACATCGCTTAACATTAGGTGAGGTTGTGGTCAAATAACTAAGCATATAGACACAGTATAGAAAGATGTGAAGAAGTAAATAATAGTTAATAAAGAATTGTGGTTCTAAAAAAATCCTAGAGAAAATTTTACGTATCACCTACGTTACGTATAATTCACAATAGTATAGCCTTTCTCTGAACTCCAATTCTTAACGCGGGTGAAGTCACAGGCATAAGCTATTTCAAATATAATTATTGTTAGACTTTTTTTGTGTTAGCTCAGCAAAGTGATTGTGTCCCATCTTTAGCATTTAATAGCAAATATGGCGGTGCAGTCCAACGCATGCCGTTTATTCCATACCATGACGTTATGGCGACCTGATAAATTGCTTTACTTGACGCCTCTTTTAAAGGACTCTATGTTATAGGAAGAAGGGAATACACCGACAAGAAGTCTTCAAGATTTTTTAATACCTAAAACAAAATTATAATTCATATTACGAAAAAAAAAATATACCAGCGGCTCCATAAACACAAAACGCTAATCTCAAAACTCGACTACTAATTACGGGTAATAATCATAATAATAATATCTTGCTGTGAACGTTGTTATGTAAATATCATATGTCGAATTCCTAATTAGCAGGATTACGGAGACCTTCAGTGTGATGATAAAAAAAACGGGTTTTTTACTACCCATAATATACGTGTGATTTCACAACGGATACATTTATTAGGAAATTAGGACGTCCTGAGCCTTTAGCATCTCATTTTTATACCGTACAGGCTCAGTGCTTTTGCGCTTTTACTACAATCTCATCTGATGTGAAATGACGATGCGGTACCAGAAAGATAAACACACTAAGCCTTGAGGCGTCTCAAGGTATACTGCCGGAACACACCTATTGGTATTTGGCCACAGGCACAGTGCCTATTAATATTAGCAGAACTTCGTTCAAATGATGCCAAGAGTGTATATGATTTAGTAATGTTAACCAGCAAATAATCTTCCAAATAACTAAAAATAAACACATCCACAAAACTGTGGGTTGCGTCGCGTGTACATAAGTTTCAAGCTATAAAACTACAATGAAAAGATTAAAATTAATTAAACTTAAGAATTAATTTAATTTCTCGTATATTGGTCCAATATCTAACTGACGGAGATCAACATAAATATTAATTACATATAGTAAGTTGTTATATATATATAACAATCTTCTCGTGCATCCTTATTAGCTCGAGCAGTCTAGCAGCGGTGCATCGTGTGTTTCCCTAACCATTTTTTTTTTAATCTTTATTTAAAAATTATTTCATAATGTAAGTTACATGTACAATTTACACCTTATAATAAAATTAAAAATAACTAGTAAAAACAAAAAAAAAAAAACAGAAAAAACTACACTTACTGACTAAACTACGAAAACTAATAGGGGAGACGGGGAAACCGCATCAGGGTAGTAAGTTGTTATTTTTCCTGTAGTCAGCAATGACGTAATCGTGCCACATCACCTCTAAAAGTTATCTACGTAGTTTTAAATAAAATAGGCACCTAACCTACAGTATTTAGCAAACACTACAGATATCTACAGAGTTTATTCATTACCCACACAGCGATCGATCCAATTTCCTCTTTCAAACGAGCCGACAATTGAAAGACCAGAACAATAGCACAAAGAGCCGACAGAGGTCATAAACAAAATATTCAATTACTATTTATACTGCTTATAATAGATTATAAACGCCTTAGTCTGCCACTGTTCTTTTTAAAAGGCCGAATGCATTTTACCTTTTGTACCTTTGCCTTATCAGTAAATAAATAGAACTAACAATGAGTTCGCCTTGTCTAAACGGACATAAGAATATTCGAGAAAAAAAATTAGCTAACTAATACATAACAATTCTTAACATTTAGCGATAAAGCGAACAATGGATTTTGACTACAATTTTTTAATTTACCTAACCTTAAAATTCCCCTTTAAGTTAAAGAAATATAAAATTTTAAAATAAGTAGGTAATTGATTTCTATAACGAATTTAAGACATGAATTTGTATTGTGTTTCCATTTTAATTTATTATAATAGATCATAAAACATTTCAAAATTAATTTTTTTAGCGATGTTATAAATATAAATTAAATACAAAGTAATAATCTACTAAAGACTTATGTCGCAATCTACCATTTAATAACAATCCGAAATTACTTATGTCACGCAATTGTACTGTAGTAAAATTACTGCCATAATGAATTCTTACAATTGAATTTATAGCATTTCTTCCATCCCTTCTATAATCATTAATTAATTATGGGATAATTCATTTGATACATAATTAAACATTATAAATTGATTTCTCATTATTGTAAATATTTGCCAGAAAAATATAAAATACTTACTGATAATTTAATGTATAGTTTAAACTAACTGTGTTTCTGAGAATCCGCGCGCTTTACACGGGTTTATTTATTTTCCTGATGATGATGAATGATTTTGTGGTACCTACTAATAGAAAGCAAAGATATTTCTCGAACGTTCCAATACCTGCTAGTAAAAACTGTGAATTGAATTGGACTTTATTCACAATTTAATGGTTTTTTTTTTTTTAATTTTTACGTGGAACCCAAGTTATTTTAGAAAAATTAAAATAAACCTAAGTTACGCGGCGTAACTTCAGCCATCTGCCAGAAAATGTCTCGTTAAAATCGGTCCAGTCGTTCCGGAGATTAGCCGGAACTAACAGACGGGGAGATAACAATTTTAATTATTGTGTTTTTGATATAGGTATCATATTTACGTTCTTTTTTTTGTACTTAGTAAAAATTTGCTATTTTGATTTTACAAACAGGCACTTCAATTTTATTTATTAGTATGGATATACATTTTAAAAAAATGTTTTAGAGCTATTGAATCTTACACCATCGTACACTTGTCAAAAATGCGGGTTTAGAAGGAGTATACAAATCTACCAATCCACATAGATCTTCTCTTTTTTACACGATATAGGCTAGCACGATATAGTGCTTTGACCACAATCTCACCTGATGTTAAGTGACGATGTGGTCCAGGATGGTAAACACACTAAGCCTAGGTACTGGTTCTCAAGTGATGCTGCCGGAACACACCTATTGGTATTTGGCGACAGGTTTTCAAACTTGAGGGTGGTAGCTACCCAGGCGGGCATTATTAGAAAATGTCCTACCACCATGCTATGCTGTAGGTAGTTAGATAGGCGTAAACAATATAAATGATGTGTATTGTGTTGAAATACAGAATATGTTAGTGTAAATATTTACGACCCGACTCTAAAATTTCAATGTAACTAATGAAAAACAAATTACAATTAATTTTTATCAAGTTATTTACCAAAAATAGCCTTATATTTAAGTATTAGAATGTAATATTTATGTTGAAATTCACTCCTATTAAATAAATCGTTTTTTTTTTCTTGATTCCTACATAAGTACATACATATATAGACAAATACATAAAAATGATTTTATCGCTTGATTTAACAATTCAAATCACAATTTTCACTCATTACTTTTAATATATATAAATTATGTACATTTCACATATTTATCAATATTATGTAACGTACTTGTTTCTATTGTCAATAAGAATTTTCCAATATTTGAAGAATGTATCTTTTATCTCAACCAATTCGGTATTATCATAACAATCATGATTATAGATATCATTCATATTTCCTTCTTTACACACACCTACCGTTTGATTCATAAAGATTTCAGAGAGGGATTACAATATTATCGATGTAACTCCAAAATCAACATTATTGAAATCATTAGGCGTCGTTACATAATTTAAGATGAGTTTGTCAAATCTTAAAAATACTACGAACCGGTTGAGGCCTTTAAACTAAACACTGACAGTTTAATAATCTTCTCATTGAAGCAATAAATATATTCCATACATAGGTTAAGGTTTTGACTGACAATCGTAATTTCTGCTCATAACATACGAACTGTTACACTACGCTATATTTTCAGACTATGTTATTGTCACACTATCTTTAGGAACCCGTAACAGAACCCGTAAACACACTTAAGACGATATACTAGCTGCATTTATTCCATACAAACGTAGTCCCCTGTTTCCTCCCTGGATAATAGTATTATGGTAAATATTTTTATACCGAATAATATATATCCACCACCGCCATGCCCGTACGTTTTGATTTTTTCAACAAATTAGTTATTGTAGAAACTAGGCCTTTGCAAAATGAAAAAATGTTCAATTTTTACCATCATTTTCAAAACATTCGTCAAACAAATTTGATGGATTGAATTTAAAAAAAAACAAAACGTACTGGCATAGCCAAAGTCTTTATTATTCTAAAACTAAAAGAAAATAAAGATCGGTTCAGTTTTTGAGGAGGAAATAGGGTACTACGAAGTAATGTTTTTGTCTTTTGGGGCCAACGCGATAGCAATAGACTTCTGATATACCTACTTTTTCGACCGCATGCTCTCTTAAGGCATCAATCACAAAGCCGTATTTAAAGTCTATTGTATCTACGTATTGAAAGTATTGAGTTTTGGTAATATTATTATATATTATAAATTAGCAATGATCTTTTAACCCGTGATGACGATTGTCAATGAAAATATTCACAAATGCTAAGTAATCATTAAGTGGTAAACTGTAAGACGATTATTGTTGAAAAAAAATTGTAAAAAAAAATGTACTAGCTGGTGTTAAAAGGTGAATGTAACTCGGGTGAGTTAAAAAAGGTATCCTGTCTATATTCCCTTATAAAAATATCTATCTGCGCTAAAATCCGTCTAAATTGATCTATCCGTTTGACATTTATTAAGATCTGAACTTAAGGTAAAAACATACAAATGTTCGTTTTCATGTCCACCATTCAAATGAATAGAAAATATATTAAAATTGGTCAACCCGTTTAAGAAAATAAGAAATACGGTAACATTCACATCTTAATTTGAACATAAAGATCTCATTAATAAAAATACAAAGACAAACATTTTATTCGAAATTCGTTTTTGTGGTTATTACAAAAAAAAAAATTAGGCAGCCATGAGAACTAAAAATTTTGGAAAGACTTGCTTTTTTAATGTTTGAATTTCATAATTTGTTAATTAAAATTATTAGCGTTATTTTTTATTTTTACATTTATTGGGGCTCTGAGCAATTATTCCGTATATTTTCATATAGTTTCGTAATAAAAACATACGATAAGTTGCATAAATATAAAAGTTTAATCGCCAGAACTTAATCGCCAACTTACTTATGCATACTGTATCATATTGACGGCTGAAGTCATTGCATTGGTAACGCAAATCTATAAGATTTTCCGCTACCTATCGCTCAACGCCTCTAAAGTAGTTTCATTTTACAAAATATTAAAGTTCGTAACGATCGTCATTGTAAAACTTTGATCATCACCTTAAATATTCTCACCGCATCACCCGAAGCCCTATATTTAAAGCATCAATACGCGAATGCATTTCCATTAAAACAGGAACGACCTAATAAAGTATGAAGTAATTCGACGTGCATAATAATCGCTAACACAACGCCTTTATCAGACATTATCCATTATATACCTATCTGGACGAAACAATATACAGGTTGTCACAAATATGGCTTGAAAGTATTTCTGATAACGGATCAAAGAATACCGACAGGCTGATAAAGAAAGATGTAAAGCGCCGACGTCCGTTCAGTAGCGGGTATTAAGCGAACAATATTTTTATTTATTGCGAAATCGTTTGATGTCACCGTCGCATTTCGATAAGTATGATTGGTTCGAGTACTCCCTCGATGGAATTCTAAAATGACATTGCCGAGTAGAAAGTTTTTTAGTACCTAATTGTGATAATTTATAGGAATTTTTTTTGAAAAGTTTTTGATGTAAAATTCTCTAAGCACGATATGACGAGTGATTCGGGTGGTAAGGTTTGTAAACGAAAATATTGTTATATAAAAATATAGTGTGTACATCTGACTGACGTGATATCGTGACCGTCAACTTTTTTTAACTTTTATCTACAGTCTAATGCTATTTTAAGTAACGGATGTAGCTAGATACAGACAATATGCTAACCAAACGGCTCTCAAGTGTGAACCTTATAGGTACTTGGAACGAGAGTAGGTAAGCATTAAAATGTCTTTATCAAGATTGACAATTTATTGAAGATCGAAAGTTCAGTCATTTTAGGATTAGAACTCATGGCTTTCCACATATTATAAGCCAGTACTCCTAGATTTAGTATTTTACCATCGTTTTTATTTTATTTTACAAGGAGTCTTAAATGATCATTAGTAATTTTAAACAATATATTTACTAAGGTAAAAGTAAAAGTAAAAGTAAAAGTATCTTGTTAAAGTAGACGTAATAAAATTATCCAATATTAATAAATAACAATGGATCAAGCAATCTAGTAATACCACGCTATCAGTGGCTACCAAAATAATATTTATCAATTAATGAAATGAATATTTTTAAAATATCGTTTATTTTAATCTACACAGCTAAGTGCATACTGTAGTTTTATTGGTCACGGTATTTAGGCGTCGGTTTCGCGACGCAATTTACTACGTCATTTGTATTATCGAATGTATGCTTTGAGAGTATTATAAAAATGGGAGCCATATATGCAAAGTGTACCTTGACAGTCGTTATCAAAACGTTTATTAACATAACATGGAATCAAGGTGCAATTTATGAGCCTAAGCGTGTGAATTCTCTAAAGCTATCAATGAAGTAACACTAAAAAGTTGCTTTAGATTTCATTACTGAAAATCTAGATTTGAGACGTGATTTGTTACGTGAAATGTTACAATATAAAATTGTTTAGTAACTAATTGAAACTCTAGGAGTATTTCAGTAAATAATCAAAGCTATGTTATAAGATTGGTTTATTTTGGTAAAAAAGGTTGGATGAAAGAAGATCGCCTATAAAGCCACTGTGACTAGGCAAGCTGGTAAAGGTCGCCCTAGGCGACCTAGGCTAACGTATCTCGATCAGATCGAGGACGTTCTGGAAAATGATCAGGTCAGAAGTACCCGTAACCGAAGAGAAGAAGAGAAGAGAAAATAGAAGAAGCGAAAGACGTGTGTCACGAATGTCAGGATCTTAGCAAGTGGAAGGTTGTCCTCTCTGCCAACCCTTATGAGAGAGAGGCATGACTTTATGTATGTATGTATATTATAAGATAAATGTGTTAATAATCGATTTTTAAGGATGTTTTTAAATAATGGTTAAAATAAAAATATTAATTAAAAACGAATAAAGGAATTTCAAATGTGTGTGTTGCCAGTGATGACTTACGGCACAGAGACGTGGTCGCTTACAATGGTTTTTTTTTTTACAAAGCTTAAAGTTATATAAAGGGCAATAGAGAGAGCTATCTTCGGAGTTTCACTGCGTGATCAAATCAGCAAGGAGTAGATCCGTAGAAGAACCATATAGTAACCGACATTACCCGAAGAAGTGCCAAACTTAATTGCTTGTAGAAATGACCGGTTGTTGTGGAGACCTTTGGGGAGATCTATGCCCAGCAGTGGACGTCTTTCGGTTGAATGGGTGAAAATCATTTCACTTCTTATAGTTTTTTTTTGTAGGATATAGGCTCTGTGCTTTGACCACAATTGTTAAATGAAGATGTGGTCCAGGATGGTAAACACACTAAGCCTAGAGGTACTAGTTCTCAAGTGATGCTACCGGAACACATCTATTGGTACTTGGCGTACAGACGGGCATTATTAGAAGATGCCGATGACGATTCTTCACGATGTTTTCCTTCACCAAAAAGCTCAGGCTGATTTTAGAGTTGATTTGAACCCGCGTCCACTGACGCGGAATCCGGCCGCACTAAACACTGCGCCATCATTGTTTTTGCCTTAATGCGTGCTTACTCGCTTCATTTTTTACACTAGACTCAATATACAGAGTTTGAACAGCGGCTAATGTGTCGCCATTGAAATATAATGGAACCTGGGTGTATAATCAGCGTATCATAGTCTCAAGTACCTTTCACTGTGCTATCACATTATCATCACATATTGGAATAAAGGTGCGAACATTATAATTGGTTTAAATATTACGTACAAGTGAACGCTAAAATACACGTTTCAATAGATTTGAAAATAAGTAAGCGATCGAATCCACTATTAACATTTTATGGAAATAGACACCCATTTTTAATTTTATCCTCACACTAAAGCTCGTCGTCTATATCTACATATATCTATAATAATCTTATAAAGAGGAAAGATTTGTATTTTTGTATGTAACGAATAAACTTAAAAACTACGGGACCGATTTAGATGAAATTCGTCATGGAGATAGTTTAAAATCCAGGGAGTGATATAGGATAGTTTTTATTCCGAAAATCCCACGGGAACGGGAATTACGCGGGTAAAACCGCGGAGAGTAGCTAGTAATTAACAAAGAAACCAAAATCTCAAACAAAGAAGTAAATGGCACTGATATGTTTTATCTTTGCCTATTTATATACGTAGAGATATACACAAATTTAGATATAGACACAAACGATAGTTCAAATTCTTACCTGTCCTATAAAATATAAGAAGTGTTTTCACAATAGTAAATGCTTGTATGATGTTACAATAAAAAAATAATTTTACAATGGACTTTGATATTTCAGTATTGTGTATATTCGTCCTAACCTATCCATTGTTTTTGATGTCAACCGCACTACCGAAGTGGACACTACCTATAATGTGTCAATTACTCCTTATCAGTTAATGTTAGTATTCCAACGACGGTATATGATTCATGGATTAAGGTCAAATGGGTTGATATATATATTGTAACGCTTGTTATTAAGAGATCTACTTGATGTATGGTATTTCTTCTGACATATATCTGATTGTATAATATGTTATATAGCTCTATGCAATCAACAATGAATCATTTTAAAAGTTACATTTTATTTGGCACTTTTTAGAAACACCTAAACTTTGCTTATATGATCGTCAAGATCAAGTGACTCTTAAATTTGTAAAAATTAACTCCTTTAATGTTTCCATATATAAATGATTCATTCATTTGTTTTGTACTTACAAAAAAAAACTATCATTTCGCACATTTCAGAACATTGGAAATTTCATTCATAAGGACAGTCAAAAATAAATATTTGGTTACGATGCTGAGTATTTTACAATACGTTCATTCCGATTTTCTACTTTAACTATCTATGTTTAGAGGTAATATTTGTTCGAGATTAAAAAGATCGTAAATAAGCGTAAAAATATACAAAACCAAAATGTTACACGCTATGACGCCACTTTAGACCACCCAAGTTGACGGCCGGTCTCGCACATTTCAAATTATTGTGTAGATTATTATATGTCCTTTGAATATTTTCGTATATCTACCTTATCCTGAAAGTGAAAAGTGTAAGGTGATCAACCTGAAGGTCTTACCTAATTTTTATGCCTAGTTAAAAAAAATCTGGTACTAGTGTTTGATATTTTATATTTAAAAAATTGGTTACTCTTACTTTTCTTGGTTAAAATATAAATTGTTATAATTAATCAAAGCGTAGGGTTATGTAAAATTCCTCGTATGTTGGACAAATTTATATGAATTTTTTTTCAGTACAATGAAGAGATTAATCGTTCCTTCATCATCATCAATCGTTTTAATTTATATTAATTTATTATCCATGTAATATTAATGGTAAAATTACTGGATTTTTAAAAATATTACTATATATTAATTTACATTTAAACGAGTCACTGACAATGGCCTAGGTAGCGGCAGATTTTAGTGGCTGTAAATTTAGGATGGGTTTTATTTTTTTAAGACTTATTGTCTAAAAAGTGAAACAAAATATCTGAGATATATTAGATTCAGAAATTTTAAACGCTTTAGCTCTTTTAAGCACAGATCCGGAATTAACGAACAAGGCAGCTTTTGATGATATTATTTTGATTTTACCATGGCAACGTTTATTATTTTTTAACTACTAATAAACGCAATTAAGTTTATTTGATTACGTTAACCTAATGAACATTATTATGCAAGTATATCATTAATTTGCCTTATTAGTCGTTATGGGTTAAGCTCTGATTAACTTAGAAATACATTGGAAAAACAATTTCTTATCCGATTTAAATCGAAGCGTTGATTCATTCCAGCGAAAGACGTGCACTGCTGGACATAGATCTCATTCAAACAGGCCATAATTGCTATAATCGCTACTCTTGGCAAGCGGGTTGGCGATAGCAGTAGGTGTTTGTGGGTTTCAGGGGATGCTGCCCTCCATCCCCTGTGAATATCCACGACATCCACGGGAAGATATGGAATGGTACTATTTTTAGCTGGCACCACATGGCACACTAATCGAAGCGCTGTATTGTAAAAATGAACTAGGAATTGGCAATTGAAGAGGCAAGAGTGGCAAAATTTAACAACAGCCCACACTTGGTAAATGAGTTAATCCGCCACTGGTCTGTCTGCAACAAAAAAACAACGACAAATTATACAAATAAAAACCGTTACAGATGTGCTATTGACTCACCAGTCACGATATCACAATAAAAGAAATTCGTCAAAGATCACACGGATCAATACGCTAAGAAGTATTGCGACACTCAACTGAATACGTTTGTCACTTCACCGTGTACCTATCATCACATACGTACGGGCATAATATGGCACGATTTTACGCAATATTCACTTCAATGAGTAGTAATCCACGCTATTCGGGTGCCGAGGACCACACAACGTTCACTTGTAAAATGTATAATCCGTAGATATATTAAAAAACCTCTCTATTGACGATAAATGTAAAATTTAATAAAAAATTTACATTACACATGTATATTTTACTAAATAATGTTTCATTTTGTTTTGTAATATATTTTTTAATTATTTTAAATTGTTGTATTATTACTGTAGGCCAAGTAAGACAGAAAGATTTACGAATGTGAAAGAAACAAAAGAGAAATGCAATTATATAGAGAAGTTATAAGTCTATTATTTCATTTGACATATATTTAAGTCTTCGGCTACCTTCAAAGGAAATTTAATACTTCACGGTTTCAAAAGGTCAAAAGCGACATGAAAATTTGAAAGGATATTAAAACTATAGCGAAAATTAGGTAAAAATCATTAAAAGCAGGTAAAAAGTCATCACAGAGAATTCGTTTTTCGGTAGGTACTGCAAAAGATTCATTACGGACATTGGACTACTAGTGATTACATATTCTATGAACTATCGATACGTCTATTATCTGTAAATATTTATCATAGTATTTACAAATCGAATAAGTTAGAATTTGCTATTTTTTCATTATTTCCGACAAAAGGTGTAAATAAAAACTAATTTCCTTTCACATATTTAGTACATAAATAAATAAACAACTAACCAAATATAGTTATAAAATATTTTACTGTGGTGCTCAAATTACATTACATACAATAAACTTTTGAATCTGGTCTGTTATTATCATGAATACAATTATACAAGTATAAATGTATAATAAATATATTCGCCGTTGTAAAAATAATTTTAAAACTCTGATTTACAATTATAAATACGTATTATTAAAATCATATTTTGTTGTGAAAACCACATAAACTATAAACTGTAATAGTACAGAATGAATGGAATTAAACTGAAGTTCTATTAACCTTCTGTGTCTAACTTCACAACAACAAACTTAATTGATGAATATTATAGAAATAGGATAACTATAAGCCACGGAACAAAATGGATATTTCGCGCGACACACGCTTGCCGTTTTTCAATCCAGATCCGAATCGAAATCCGAATATAAACGGAATTCATTCACAGTAGTTTTGTAGTAAGCTTCGGTATAGTGTAAATACCTCTTGTAATTTCTCTTTCAATGCATTGCGGCCATTTGACAGTTTCGATTACACTCTCGGTCGGTTGTCAAGCCATGCAATATCAAATTTGTTTTTAATCACTAGTTTATATTACATCTGTTCGGAGAATTTATCAATATTGAAAATCATTAGTTCTGTTACATTATTATAATTGAATTAATATCACTATATTGAATGTTTATTAAGCAGATCACACATTTATTTATGGATTTCATTGCATCACTGCATTTCAAATAAATTACCCTATTTCTAAATGAGTAGGATTAAGCTAAGCGGTTACAAGCGTTAAATTAGTTACCTACTAAAGATAACTTTTAAAATATATTTTTTAAACGAATTATTATTTGTGAGTTTTTCGGAATAATAAAGTAATCTAAATAATTTTAAGTGTATGCCGTGAATATAAAAAAATTGTATACTATGAAAGATCTCTTAAAAATTAAATTAAGTAAGTAAATAAAAAATTGAGACTATTTTTGCCATTTTAAAAGTGGCATTGCATCGACGTTTCTTTTCTGTGTCTTCTATAAATACATTATTCAGTGATGATACATACCTAGATAAATCTAGAGAGTAAACTATTACCTAAACATGACAATTTACTCAAATTATTAAAACCAGGAAATCAATTACATATATGTACATTAAAAAAAAATCAAGTTTAAATAAATTACATATAACAGTAATTCGAAAATATGTCTCTAAGCTGTTACTAAACTAATCTGTCACATCGAGACAAAGTCACGGTAATCTGCAATCATTTCTCCACCTATATTGTTCACTGGTCATTCTATTGGGTTACATACGTAGAAATTATTTGGAATTTTAAAGGTATCGACATCCTTAGCTTGCATTTTGAACTGTACGCAGTTGGAAATTGAGAACATTTTTCTGAATCTTATTTCACTTACATCGTTATTTGGATCTAATTTAATAATTGTGTACAAAAGCCCCGTGTTTGAACAACAAATTAGTTCCCTTATGCGCTTATGAGGGTAGTTTTAGTACCAGAGTATAGAAATTATGTAAATAATTTATTTTATACCAACTTGAAATAAAAACTTCACAGTTAAATTATAACCTTGAATTCGACAATAACAAACACCAACGCAAAATTATCCGAAACTCTGTACATATAATATGACTTTTTAACTTAAACAGAATATTAAAATTAAGGCGTATAACTTACTGAATAGCTAAAAAAATTAGAAGGCAACATGTTAGCGCATCGGCAACCTTTAAGACGATTCTTAAGTAGTGTTTCTTTGACTTTTGAACAAAAGGGATCATAAACATAATTTTTGTTCTCTGTAATAAAATAATTCGTCCTACCGTTGCCGGGTATTGTAAACATCCGAATTGTAAAGCTTTGTTACTGACATTCATTAGCGGCAGCAGGCAGAAACGAATTTTTGTACCTCCAAAAAGAATATTACATTTTTGCGAAAAAAAAAAAAAAAAAAAAATTGTAGAGAATATCGTATACCTACAACGAAATTGTACGTTAATGTTTTATTACAGGGATGTATAAAACTATGTAAAATTGTTTGGTGAAATTTCAATTGCGCAAAAATGGCGTCGAAATTACTGTCACTAAGCTGAAGAAATTGCCTTAACAAATGTTAACTCGGATCGAAAATTTTAAAATTCGAATATAATTCTAACTTCCTTACTTATTTATTCCACTTTTGGAATAATATTGCTACTTATAATATAATTGTTTAAATATTAATTAAATATTAAATGTTTATTAAAGAGAGTTATTCAATAATGTTATTGTAAGATGACATAATTGTTAGAAGGTTTGTCTGCAGAGTATTCTATTTTAAATATAAATATGAGAATAAAACAGATGTATAAAAATAATAACTTCAGTTATAATCAAATCATTAAGTACCAAGAAACGTATGTATCTTCCGACAACAAATGCACAGATTAAAACAAGGTTTGATGTATACTTCACATCAGAAACCAAAACGTAATAAATGTACCTACTATCAAAAAATTTCTAATATTTCTTTGTAAATAGAATGGAATACGTTTCTATTGCATTAGCTGTTTTTATCAAAAAGAAAGGTTGGTTTATATATTGAAGGTTTTTTAACTAAAACACGCTTAGATTATGACTATAATTACTATGGCAGACACTATACCTGTACTAATAATCAACAGTGACTTCCTTATAAAAGGTTTGAAATCACGTTTATAATTTATTTTTAGAGAATCATGTACAGGAACTGAGTTATTTCTATTGTATTGTATATATACCACAGGTCATTTAATTATTGCGTTTCTATCTATCTATTCAGCCGAATGACGTCCACTGCTGGGCATAGGTCTCCCCAAAGACCTTCACGACGACCGGTCTTGCGCCACCCGCATCCTTCACCAGGTCGTCGGTCTACCTTGTGGAGGACATTACCCACGCTACGTCTTCCGGTGTGTGGTACCCATTCGAGAACCCGTTGGCCCCATCGGGCATCGGTTCTGCGAGCAACCACATCAATATTGTGTTTATAATATAGTTATTTGCAAACAAACAATAGATACATTTTCTAGATTAACCTTAGTTCTTCATTTCGGGCTGAAAAGATTACCTTGAGATACTCGGGATACTGTTTAATACACAAAATCGATGATAGATATGCAGGAAATTAGAAATACATACTAAAATAAACATAAAATCTTTTTTTTATTTAAAGGTAGGTAATATGTTAGTATTTTTATATACATTAAAGTAAAAAAAAGACAAAAATAAATACAGATACAAATAGATATTTATATTTATATTGTATTTTGCAAATATTCTTTTAGGTAATATAAAATTTTAGGGACGACATACACAAAAAAACAACATAATAGTCAATGAAGAAAGTTTTCGAACAAAAACTACGCTACAATTATTATTAATGTTTATAGACAAAACAGTAACATTATTTTTTTCTTATATATTCGGATCCTTCGGTACTGTTATGCGATGTACGAACGGTGCAATTTGTAGAAGGTTTATGATTCAATATTTGAATAGTTTTATAACCGGCTACTTTCTTTCCGTTAGTCCGGTTACCGTTCTTTGAAGACGCCGGTACAGTTACAATTTCTGACAATGTTTTAATAACTTGACTAAATAAGTCACAGTTCGACGAGATGAAAGCTACGGTAAAGGTTTGTATTCAAATGTCAAAGTGAAATGGAGTTATATACCTAAATATTTATAGTATACAATATCGATCACACTTTAGACCCTAGCAACACAAATATTACTTTATTATTCATCTTTATAATCTCTATAACTGTTATCAATTACATTATTATGTGGTCTAAGCTGAATCTATACATATATGAATCTATATACATATATAAGAAAAATCGAGTTGCTTTAATGCACCATGACCTCAAAACTACTAAACATTTATTTTTTGGATCCATCGACCCTTTCTCATTTTTGTTTTAATTTACTCTTATGTACATTTTTCCGCTAGTAAAAACAAAAGACTCTCTTTTTCTTAATTCAATGTAAATGAAATGTTATATGCACAGAACATATGAAACAAGGTTGGAGCCGCAAGCACCAACTAGTATATTTATATACCGAAAGGGGCTATGCAGGCTTGAACAGTTCTGTATTACTGCGATCTAGAAAACTATATTGTAACAACAACCGTACTGTTATAGCTCACTGCCCAGACCTGTAACCTCTTTTACCAAAGAATATCTGTACTGTACATCCACTGGGAACAAAGCGCGCTTACACATAAATTGGTTGCGTTAGGGGTAAGATCACATTCACACAATATATGTTTTGGCATTTCGTTTGTTAGTTGCATAGTACCTAAGATCTTTTTTCGTCCCGAGCGCCATATTTACGCTCAAACAACAATGGCCAGTTAGTGCTCTCACGAATACTTTACCTTTATTGATCTAAAAGGCTTTGAAATTTCACCGGGCTTTTTCACCAGCACTCACCACAATTTGGTCTGCTACTGGAAACAAGTATAGAAAGATAAAAATTGGCATTTAAAACTGCTAGAACATGTAGCATTTTAACTTTTCGTAAATTTACATGCATTACAATTAATTTAGCATGATCATTAGAATATGTTACCCTAATACTAAGGTATTGTTACGTCATGATGGTTTGATTCATCACAAAATTAGGTTCATTATAGGGTTTAAAGTTTTAAATGTTGCAGTTGTGTCTGAGGGTATTTTAGTCATTATTTAAAAGTTATCATAACATTACTAAGGTCCAACGTATACTATCCACTTCTGCAATAAATTTTTTATATACGTTTTTTATTTAACTTAATTTAAATTACTACATAAGCCATATTTCAGCACATTTCAGAGCGAAATCTTTTATGACTAGTTAACATTATAACACAAAATATTATTAGGAAACTAGTAAAATAGAACGTAAGTGAAAATCCGTTCGCATTTTAAATATTAGACCTGATTTGTGTGTGGTGTTATGTTTTCTGACAGTTATGTATATAAAAGCAGGTTATAAGGAGTTTTAAAGTGTATTTTATAAACTGTTTCAATATTCCAAAATTTTAAAACTACCTATCTATCGAAATAGAAATAAATTATAAATTTACCTTTGGTTATGTAGCTGTTAAAATATATACAATCTCGAAGAACTAAGAAACATATTGTATATTTAAAAAATGTAATACAGATCCTCTTTGTTGTCATTCTTTTTAGAAAATGGTAAATTTAGCAAAGCTAATTTAACATAAACACTTTTTTAAACAAATAAAATAAAATGGCAAAGGGGTAATAGAGGTTTTTTAGCAATTGCGAAATAAAATTTTAAACAATCAAACCCACCCTTTCACCAATCCTTTCATTATATTGTTATTTCTTCTACAGCAAACCTCTATAAAAATAACAAAACATATTACCAGTTACTTTAAAAAATAAACAACGATTTTCACTTTAAAAAAAAATCTACCATTAGAACTAAAGGGTTCGCTAAATTATCGCTGATATTAATGAGACACCATGCAATAAAATTTGAAAATCGCGTAAAATGTTTGCAGTTTCGCCGAAAAACTACAAGGTTATCTAGGATATTAAATTCACGAAACCCTTTAAAATGCATTTTAGTGTATATTCCTACCAGCATAGAGTAGAAATTTCCTAAAAATACATTTTATACTCCGTAATAACTGTTACAAAATTGTGAATGTCCCTGTACTGTACCCTTTCTTTACCGTACCTAAAACTGTTTTGTCTATGCTATTATTCCACTAACTGTTAAAAGGGGACCGCTAAATGAGTCAAAGGAAGAGTTGCATTTATTTGGTACATCAGAGAAACAATACTTTTATTTTTGATTTTTGTATCCACAGTTACAAACAAAGTAACCTCATAAATTTTTGTATTCTAGTGTCGGAAGAGTTGCCATTGATAGCTGTTTAAGGGTAATTAGAATGTAAAAGTGAAATTCTATATACATTATGTTTCATTCGTAACGCCTTACTATTATAATATTAAGAAAGAGTTGAAACAGTTACTTTCACTTGGAATATGCTTAGTTTATTAATATTCTTTTATTCATCATTTTTCGGCTAAGTGCCTTAAATACACGATCCAATATTCGGTGAAGCTATAATGGCTCTTACGGTCAACAGCATTCTAGATTGAAAAAATAACAAAAACAACGTTAATTAAAATGTCAGTATTTCACTCTAAGAAGTTATAGAATTAAAAAATTCGAAAATGAAAAGTGAAACCATAGGAAGTTTAAAGTAATAAAAAAACTACATAGTTTGACATTTAAAAGTGAAAATAAAAAATATATATTTATTAGGTCATATTCTATTGTTTTCTTTTAAATAATAAACAAAATAAAATATTTCGTTGAAAGTAAAAACAGTTAATGACTACTACCATGGTAGTCTGCTCTAATAAAATGCTCCATTTTAAAAATATTTATTGGTTATCATAAAACTAACAAAAAAAAAGTTAACTGTCGACAGACGTTCACTAGAAGGGAACTCAAAGCTTCAGCAGAGTTGTATAACGGGCCTTGAATTAAATGTGACAAGTTACCGAAAATGTTTAAAATAGATTCGTTCTTAGAAATGGAAAACGAAATTTTGACAAAGTGCGGTGTCAAATGCACCGTGATAGTATAAACAATGGCGCGTGGAACGTAAGCGTGCCTTCGGCTTTTGACCGTCACAATAACTTATAGAATAAAAAAAGTTACCAAGGTAATTATTTTGTACTATGGTTTTGTAACTGTTGCTTAGCGGGACATCAACCAATGACAATATTTAGACAAACACGCGTGAAACAGTTTTGAAATTGTATTACTCATTTTAAAAATACAATGTACACATAACAACCGAATTGAACACAAGTGTAACAAAAAAATCATGTAAAATATTCTGTGTCATTATTTGAAGGACGTAAATAAATGTTTTTTTTTATGAGAAATTGAAATACGTAATTATTTACGGATATATTATGTTAATAATGTCCGTCATTTCAACAGAGACTTATATAAAACTGAACTTATAACACTTTAGATAATTATTAGTTAGATATACAAAAGAACTGCTTTATAAAGTGTAACAGAAATTCTAGATTTTAAAAAAAAGTTTAATTATTTATACAATTAGGGTCACCCGACAATGTAAATCAATGACAATAATTTAGCAATTTTTTTTTTTTGTTATATATTGTTTTTTTTTTGTTATTTTCTATAGATTTAATGTACTGTTATTGTAATAATTTCTTTATATATTCTATTACCGAATACTATATCTGTATTACCGAAAATATTTTATCTATGTTTAGAAAAAAAGAAAAGTAAATCTGTTCTTTAATTTGCGAGTTATATGTTGAGTTATACACATAAATAGATAAAAAAGTTGTCATTTTGAATATATAACGATAAATAGAATAAGTGGAAAATAAGTTTCTAATCAACTAGTTTTAAATATTAAAAATCTATTGAGTTTAAAAGGACACCTATGTTTTTTTTCTATATTCGCCACATGTGACTTATTTGTAATATGACTCGCGGGACTGTGACTGCCGCCTGTCATTCGGTAGTTTTGATTTCGCACCGTTTAAATTCAGCGAAACGATAACTTTGATGGAGTCTCATCATTTACGAAGTAAATAAGTCGTGAAATTTGTGCAGTCTGTAAAAACGTACAACAAATTAGTTCGGAGAAATTTGTTTCAAAATATGATTGGACACATAAATTCGTATCTTCTCCCTTCGATAAATATAGTAGAGACTACTAAGTAATTAAGTAAGTGTAAGTACTACACATATGGTGAGATTATATGCATCTATTCAATCGAAAGACGTCCATTTTTGGACATTGGTTTTCTCCAAAGATCTCCTCAACGTGCGAACCTTCACCAGACCGTCGGTCCACCTTGTGGGGGCCTACCTGCGCTGTGTCTTACGGACGCAGCAGCCATTCGAAAAACCAATGGCCCCATCTAGCATCGGGTCTACGAGCAATGTGCCCATGCCTTTGCTACTTAATTTAACCAATTCTTCAGGTTGCCAATGTCGGTTACTTTGGTTCTATCGCAGATTCCTCGTACTATTTAAAAAACTTAATATGTAAGCCAACCAACGTACAGACAGGCGTAGCTTTTTTTATAATATTAGTAAATCTATAATTCCAATAGCAAATACAAATTTCCATGTTTATTCTGAAATCTATTTAATGAGGAAAAATAATATCGTTTGACACAGAGTAGAAAAATGTCTTGGACAGTTTTATTTTTTCACAACTCTTGCTGTGGTAACCGTTACCTTGATAATCTGGGCATTGCTAACTTTTTTAATCAAAGATCACTTTGCATTTTTCGTTCGAACTGAATCAATAGCAAAAGCGTTAGCGTTACAGCGATGATGGCGCAGTTTATAGTGCGGCCAGATTCCGTGTCAACGAACGCGGGTCCAAACCCACCTATCCAAATCTAAAATCAGCCTTAGCTTTTGGTGAAGGAAAACATCGTGAGGAAACCATAGCAGGGCGGTAGGGCATTTTCTAACAATGCCCGGCTGGGTAGCTACCACCCTCAAATTCAAAAAACCTATCGCCAAATACTAATAGGTGTGTTCCGGCAGCATCACTTCAGAACTAGTATCTAGGCTTAGAGTGTGCTTACTATCCTGCACCACATTGTCACTTAACATCAAGTGAGATTGTAGTCAAGGCAAAGAGCCTATACCGTGTAAAAAAAAGAATATTTTGTTAAAATTTTTAATAGTAACATTCATTAAAATAAAACCTTAATTGAGATCATTTTTACTAGAAAGTTATCTTTTGAATTACCTACCTAATGTGACTTTTGGGCTTGTTGAATCTTCTTTACAAGTTCAGTAATCTTAGGAATAATATTGCTCAAAGTTACCTACTCAACCTTTTGAATTTATCCGCAGACCTTTGGCTGGGCACCACACTGAGCTAGTATACAGATATACACTTTTACTATATAGTTACTTCGTATTATTTTTTATAGCTTTCATCTTTTAGCAAATAACGGGAGATAAAAAATGTGTCATGTGACATTGCAAACACATGTTCGCCATCGATATCGGAATGAGTAATCGATTTTTAGAAGTGTGCCCACTTAAGGGCTTTACCACCATGTGCGAATCCGTCAAAACTGTAGTCGGAAATTTTTAATACGGCCACAGTTTTAACACTCGAATTACGAATACTTAATGTTAGTAATCATAGTGCGTTAGTGATCTATAAAATCCATTATTTATTTATATTATCTGAGCGTATTAGTTATTTATTCATCCTTTAAAATTTTAATATTTAATATAATCATAAAATAATATTAATAAATTCTATTTTTTCATTTTGTTTTTTTTTTTCTATTTCACAAATGAGGTGTTGAAGAGCATATTTTAGAGCATAATCTTTTATTCCTTCCATCCATCTATTCAACCGAACCGAAGACATCCACTGCTGGACATAGGTCTCTCACAAAGGTCTCCACAACGACCGGTTTTGCGCCACCCGCATGCAGCGAATTCCTGCACCCTTCATCAGCTAAGAAATATTATGACAGAAAATATTAAGGAAAATTATATACGAAAAAAATAATAAAACTAGTTAAAATTATGCATACTGATAAAAGACTATATCTGTATAACAGATGTCTGTATGTCCGATAATTGGCTTGTAATTTGAAAACCACCGAATATATTTCAATGATTCTCTTTGAAATCGTACATATATTATCAGGTCATGTTTCAGTTGGTAGTCTTCTACATTAAGTAAAAGTAAAACAAAGGAAAAAAAATACTAGAATCGATACTTTCTCTTAGGATGTTCGAATTACTTAATTGGAACTTTTCAACTTTTGAAACGATGATGGCCCAGCAGGAAGTGCGGCCGGATTCCGCGTCAATTGACGCGGGTTCTATCCCGTGAAAGAAGACATCGCGAGGAAAGCATAACATGGTGGTAGGGCATTTCCTAATGACGCCCGCCTGGGAAGCTACCACCTACAAGTTTGAAAAACCTGTCACCAAATACCAATAGGTGTGTTCCGGCAGCATCATTTGAGAACCAGTACTTTTAATGTTAGTGTGTTTACCATCCTGAACACATCGTCACTTAACATCAGGTAAGATTGTGGTCAAAGCACTGAGCCTATGTACTATTTTCCATTATATATTGATAAATATTATGAAATACATACTAAAATGCAATCAGAGAATCTATGATTGAGTTACACTCCAAGTAACAGACAGGTACATATCTTTAATTATGTTTAAGTCAGTATTGTAGCTGAACCTAATTTTATACAATAATTTATATAGTTGTTCCTGTTTCGCATACATATCTAAATCAAGTTTTTTTTTCTAAACTAACTAATGCTGTTGACCGGATGGGCCTTTACAGCTTCACCACAACTTTGGGAGCGAGTGCTGCCGTTCAGCCGCAAAAGGTAACTAGCACAAGGGTTCGAAACTCGGCTTGGCCGCTACCTATATCGTAAAATTCCCGCGGAATTTGAACCTAGCTAAACCCTACATTTTTTTATTTCTTAATAATAGAAAAAAAGGTTCCTTACAGAACCTATGTACCTGCGTGTTATATGCAGGAGTGTGTATGCAGTGTTGTGCGTGTAATGCTTGATGCAAGGGCAGTGTCACTATATCGCGCTGGTAGCGGCGTCAAGAGTCTACCCAGTTGGAGAATATCTAAATCTAGCCAGATCTGTTGGTATTTATAGTTTACTGGCTCCTTAATATCTTAGGTTAAAATTATGTAGTCAAAGGTCAAACACACAAAATCTCCAGCTTTATAATTTATCTATACAACATAATTTAAAAAAAAAATTCGAAAATATTTTAGTTAAAGCTAAATATCGCTGGAACATAATGTATGGTTATTTTATATACTATTGGCGACCCGGTCCAACTAACCAAGGATACATAGAAATATGTAATCTATACTAATAAATAAAATTGAAGTGTCTGTTAGTAATATGAAAATATTTTTTTACTAAATAGAAATGAATGTATATACGATACCTATACAAAAAAAAAACAAAATTTTAATTTTTTTGTATGTTTGTAATGGGTAATCTCCGGAACGGCTGAATCGATTTTGACAGAACTTTTTTTTGTAGATAGCTGATGTTACTCTTGGTAACTTGGGGTACCTTTAATTTTCGTCAATATTTAGGATTCTGCGAAAAAAAATTAAAAGTCATAAAAATTGAAATAAAATCCTTTTCAATGCACAGTTTTACTGGCAGGTTTAAGAATTTGTGAGAAATATCTTTGCTTAATATTGGCAGCAAAAAAATTTTGGAAAAAAAATTAGGGTCCCGTATAAAAAAATTAAATACTATATTACGCAGTGAAAAATATATAAAACGCGGGTGCAGCCACGCGCCCACGGCTAGTTTAAGAATAAATAAATGTTAGCTGAAAAATAAATGTTACTCGCTGATACGTTTTCTACGTGTGAAAGAGTTTTTTTATTCGCAAATCGTTTTTGAGTTTATCCATAACAAGAAAATTAAATTAATTTTACCTCTTTATATAGTAGTTAGTATAGATTAAAAAAAGACTTAGTAACTACTTATGTAATAAAATAAATAAATAAAATAAGCCCTAATTGTTAAAATTTACATGTTTTTTTATTTCATTAATATAGTTAGTTTATTCGCAACCAGCTTCTTTATTCCAACTTTGTCCTTCGACATATGCCTTTTCCATCGTTCCCTATTTCTTGCAATGTGGATCCATGTTGAGCCAGCTAATTTTTTAATATCGCTTTTTCCTTTGGCTCAAAAAGAGTTATACAAAATATGCATATGTACTCCCATATAAATATAATGGAAGCTTCGAGAGCGTGTGCTCAGATCAAGCTACGGGTGGCAGCAAAGCGATAAGGCAGCCAGATGCGATGAGTGATCGTTAAAACACCACTCACCAGCCATCCGCCCACTGATCGTGTTCCATTGATTACAAAAATATTTTAAAAAAATTACACGTCATATTATTATAGTTAGGACATACATAAAATACATTATTATAAGAGTACAGTTATATCACCATACATAATTACACCATACAGTTAAAATTGTTAATTAATTAGATTTGCAAAAAATACTAATGTATCCGTAAAATCTACAAACCGTATCGCAGATTTCATAGAACAATATAAACGTACACTTAAATACCATTGAACATAAAGTTACAATTTGCCAATTAGATGAGTTAGTAAGATAGAGTGTGTATGTGTGTCGTGTGTATGTTTATGTGTATGACTGGGTGTGAGAGACAAGTGTTTTGCTAGGGAATACGGGCGAACGTGGTTATCTAAAGACGGATTAAATTCTACGCTGGGCCTTCAATAGACTTTCAGTAGTTCGACGATAGCGACCATTTAATTATAATTTGTCTCAATTTATGGCTTTGGAGTTATTTAATCCCCAGTAACTTATTTGCTTTATTATAAAACAGTGCTCCAAGACAGTGTTCAGAACGAGAATTAAACCAGGTATTGGATTTAGGAATTTTGATTATATGGTCAACTCTTCGTTCCTTCTCAGGACAATATGAGCTTGTCAGACCTGCACGCCTACGGAGAATTCCTTGGGAGAAAAAAGCTAGATAGAAAAAGCTAGATAGGGCGAATCTGACATTCCTTATACAGATCATCGGTAGGATATATGTGTATATATATAGGTATGGTCGGAGAGTAATCACCTTAAAAATGGCTCTTTGAGCTCTTTCTAGAGGTAGCAGAAGTGTTTTGCTAGCTCCACCCCAAGAGGGTATACAATAAATTGGGAGGAATTGACATGAGGTATAGTATAACATTTTAATAATGTTTCCGTCTATTACTTCTCTAATAGATCTAAAGACAGGAATAAGCCTACGAATGCGCTGAAATAGTTTTGAGATATGATATTTAAAGGTCATTTTGTGGTCAAAATATTCTGATTTTAGATCGATGTACGTAAGTTCGAATTAGCCGGAACAAACAGACAGATAGACAGACAAGATTTTAAAAATTGTGTTTTTGATATAGGTAACGTATATATTCATATATGTTAATAATAATAATATACATTCATATGTAATTAGTAAAAACAGACACTTAAATTTTATCCATTCGTATAGATTTATGAGGAACTATTCCTTATCTTTTAAAACCTAAAAATTTACCCATTAATAATGAAATCTAAGCGTGTACAACCAGATATTTTTAAATTATTTAATATGTCCAGATTCTATAATTCGATAAGATATCGCGTTTAATTAATCAATTAATAACCTTAATTAATCATTTTAAGTGTTTTCGAGAATTTGTTTCAGATCATCATTAAACTCACATTATTATCGTTAGGAAAACATGGTAGGTATCGATCATTTGTATGATAATACCAGAAATAACATAGGTATAACATATTAGGTAATTGATGAAACGAATCAACTTTATTGTGAGTAATCATTGTACTGTATCTTTAATGTTTTGACGCCTATCGTCTGGTGTGTTTTATGTACGCTTGGATTTTTATTTTTTACACGGAATAGGCACGGTGCTTTGAACACAATCTCACCTGATGTTAAGTAACGATGTGGTCCAAGATGGTACACAGATTAGGCCTAGAGGTAATGGTTCTCAAGTGATGCTGCCGTAACAGACCTATCGGTATTTGGCGACAGGTTTTCAAACTTGAGGGTGGTAGCTACCCAAGCGGACATCATTAGAAAATGCCCTACCACCATTTTATGGTTTCCACACGATGTTTTGTCACCGAAAGCTTAGGCCGATTATAGAGTCCGATAGGTTCGGATTGAATCCGTGTCGATTGACACGGAATCCGCCCGCACTACCCGCTCCGCCATCATCGAGTAATAACAGTAAGAGTAATAGTTTATTTAAAAACTAGCAATTATTGAAGCAATAAAATAATAAGGGTGTGTGTCTAAGCGACACGGAATTATGTAATCACCGGCACTTAACCACGTACGTGGCTTTTTAAGGCGGAATTGGAATGGCTGAAACTACTGCCGTTCTGAGTGTTTTATTTCTATGTACGTTTAAGAAATAAGATCTTTCCGATGCATAAATGGAATAAGTTTAGCAGATCAAACTGGGGATTAAGAAATGCATATAGCAGCTATTTCAGCTCGCAGTAGTTCAGCATATTTATACAATTTTCACAATGATTTTTTTTCTTTACAATATTTTGAAATTGCGTTTTAAATTCACCTACGGGTCGTCAAACGTGTGCAATTTTGATAAATATTTACAGTTGCGTACAGTATAGAAAAATAGGGATTTTAATTTCCGATGTAGACTTGGATTATTATTTTGTAATTTATCAGATGAATAAATTGGGTATGCAATTTAACTCCTGATGACAATGTAGTGTATCGACCGTGTACGATAGATATTCTTTAGACATAAGGCCGGTTTCAATATGCGATCTTAACCTGTTTTTCCTAAAGTTCAATCCTTTTTTTCTCAGATCAGTCTCAGTGATTTGTAAAAGGTACCTTTTGTCTGCTCTCAATCTAAACTTTTAAGATTCGTTATTGTAACTCTCCTTACGAGAATATAGGAAATACGCGGGAAGAAACAAGTATAATTTTTAAATTTCATTGTAAGCAATACACAGGCTTATTCAGAGCCAATCGGTAGTTTTGCAAATAAAGTTTATAAATAATCCAAATTTACTTCATACCAGTCATATCAATTTTATATGGAATTATAATTATTTACTTTTACTAAGCTCAGTATATTAATTTATATGGCGTAGAAGAATGCGAACACTGTATATTTGTAAACAATTCATACGTAATTAGTCACTTAAAACTTCGCAACAGTTTTTTTTTACTTATCGCGTTTTTAACATAAACATTCGAAGCAATCTCTCGAACCCCCTAAAAATGTGGAGTGTTAAAATACTTCGTTAACAAAAAACAAACACCTACCCCTGTGAACATTACCACTCCTTTATCGCGTCGGTACTCCACGGGAAGAACCCTTGAAGTGGGTGAAATAAAAATTTAATGCTCATGTGTAGGCTTATATGAGCATGAGACGAAAATAAGCGATAAGCGAGAGTTGAAGACAAACTCGATGCTGTTACAAAAAGTATTTTGTCTTTTTTTAAATAACAATCCCATTGGGGGAGTATAATAAAATAATTTTGTTAAAACAATCAAACAACTAAAACACTAGGCCGGCAGAAGAGAAAACTAGAAACTTCGGAAAAACTGTTTTTCTTTATTATTATTTAAATTTATTAATTTGTTGATCGAAACTATTAACATAACCTAACATATAACATTTGTCTGGTATTTACATCTATTGGCGCTTCGAGCCATAATTACAAACATTTTCATATACTTTTTTCATAATCAAAACATAAGATAGACTGCGTAATTAGAAATTGTATTATTAATCTCCGAGTGCAAGCACTTTAACGTCATCTAATAATTGACATACTGTAGCATGTTGACGGCTGACGTCATAGCATTGGTAATACGAATAAGTTGTCCGAGAATCGCACAACGCCGCTAAATAAGTTTGCACTTGAAAAATAATAATACTACAATGTATTAGTCTGTTAGATTTTAAAACATAAGTTCTTATTTATAATTTTTATGATATTGATTAATATCAATGTTATTTGTTGAAACAATAACATAAATGACCATCAGTACCATGTGCATATAACATTTCTTAATATCTATACTAATTTCTTTCTCTATTTACTAAGCCTTGACAGGTACTTAAATTATAAAGATTGATAAATTTTTAATTTGTTCATAGCCAAATCGCACACGAGGCCTATATTGCCTTTATATTGCCGATTGAATTAAATAAAATGTTTTTTTTTTTATCTAAACCGATTTATCTCATTTCATAGATAAAACAATCCAAAGGTTACAAATTAATGTAATAATTCAATTTATAATTTTCCGTGTTAGGAACGCGCATAATTTCTTTCTTTTTTTCTTTCTTTCATTCTTTTTCACAAATCTTTGTGAATTCCAACGATTAAAAGGTAATTTATAAAGAATTATTAATATGTAGTTCTGAGGTAGGATCTAGGCAGCAGTTTTCGAAAGGGTTAAACAGAAGTTATAAAATCACTTCACATGAACGAATTCTCGGAAGCTACTAAAGTAATAATAAAAAAATACTTTATCGAATGAATATGTAAATTACAATCAATGATGTTTATCCTATAAATTTAATTAATGTACTAAATAAATATATTCTAGCGGCTGAACTAGGCCGAGCCTGTAAATGTTTTAATTATAATTTCCTAATATATACTAAAGGATTCAATATTATATTATAATTACTACCTAATTTAATGTTGTTTTAATTTAACAAAAATATGAATCAGTTTTTTAATTAATTTATGGTTAGAGTTAATATAAATGTAAGTTAATGTAACTATAATACGTAGCATCTGCAGTAAAATGTATTTCAAAACACACACAAAAAAAGTGGACCAAGTTTTCTCTTCATAGAATAATTTACATTAATATTGTCAACCCCTGAACAAACTGAAAGACTTGAAAAAAAAACAACGTACGTACGTCACATAACACCGTACACTCCGAGTGGATATTATCTCTAGCTCGTAAGTAAGAGATAACTGACATAATGGTCGGATGACACTTGACATGTGTTCGGTTTTTAAGAATTTTAAGTAGGTAGCCCTACAACATAATGATTACGTCGTGATGCTACTTCAAGTGGCTCGATTTTTACTATTAGGTTTTTTTGCGGTCAATATTTTTACACTTATTCTTACAGAAATAAACCTACCTACCGTCTGAAATCCAAAATCCGCCCGCACTAGCAACTAAACCATCATCGCTTCGAAGAATACCTAAGAACACGCTTATGAACGTCAAAACACTACCTAGCAAAGACTATGTAATAATAATAAATTAATCAATGCTACCTAGTGATAGATAAAGTGCCAGAAAGACAAGTAAACAAGAATTTTCTTTTTCACTTTATGGATTAATAACAACGGGAAACAAAAAAAAAGTTGTGTATGCATTTGACCGGACCCACCAACGGACATGTATTTCAACCCGCTGAATCCGAATCCTAATGAAGAACAGTTTGAAATTAAAAAAAAATATTATTTCCTAACTTATTTTTACATGCAATTTTTTATAGATTTTAAAGTTTTGTCGATTTTTCATATTCTAAGATCTTATTTCATCCATGATAATACACCCAAATCATTAGCAATCGTGTTTAATAGATTTTTTTCATATTTATACAGCAACATACCTTATTTTTTGGTGTTTTGATTTTTTTTTAATTTTATATTATTAATAGGCCCAATCAACTTTATATTCAGTGGAACATGTTACATAAAAATTATATTCGATCTGGATCCACAATTTTCCATCAATCTCCAAAACTTTGGTTTTTCGTGTTTTTTTTTTCTTTTTGCTTTTTTTGCGGTTTTTCGCAAATTTTAACGGTTCAACGGGATAATTAACCTTCAGGATTGAAATACATAAAAACCATACTTGATCCAAATTCACAATTTTTTTTCTTCATTTTTGGCAATTTACATGTCATACAATTTACATACAAAATACTTGTCCGTATGTGGGTCCGGTCAAATGCATAAACAACTCTTTTTGGTGCCGGTGTAATTGAAAATAATGTTTTTATGCAAAAGTATAAAGTGTTGTAAGTATGTAATTATTTTTACATATTTATTTTTTAATATCCATATCTCTTGCTTGTCAAAAAGTAATATTACTCATTGCTTTAATTATAATAGTTATCGACATTTACATGATGTCGATATAAATGATAATAAAAACTATTTATTCTAGTTGCTAAGTATGTACTTAGCTTATGTATCTATATTTTAAATAATCAGCATACGTCTATTTTTTATTTTCGTTTCCTTGAATCAAAATGACTATCAGTAAAATCGAATTAAAATTATATTTTTAAACAAAAATACATAGAAATACCATTAGTATCCATTAAATCTGAGACTTCTATCTAAAAGTATAATGTTTTTTTTAAATCGACAACTTTTCCGAATATTATAAAGATAGATTGATACTATATAATATATCGAGTATTAGTACACTACACACTATAGTAACGTATGGTATGTAGTTCCGCCTCCTTGGTCCTCTGCCTCTTAATAATTACCTCCTCGCTGCCGTGAAAAACGGTACACGGTAACGAGCACCTCCGCTTCTTGCTCCCACGGCAGGGATCCTGCGAGCACACAGGGTGCCATTGCAGACACGGTGTTGGATCCGCGTATCGCACTGAGGGCTTGTTGAGGGCTTTGCCTCGGTGGCGCAGTTATATTACGGTACGACTGTCATTGTGAGGTCTCGGGTTCGTAATGTTGGGTTTTTTTTACTCAGTATCATCCCGGAATCTGGAGTTTGTGCCCGATATGGCGTCAAACACGTCCCCTGTCACACCTGGGACGGAAATATGCTCGGCGAAATGTGGGTAGTGTAGTTCGCTATTTCAGGTCTGCCTAACCCTTCGGGGATAACAGGCGTGAGCTTGTATTATGTTGTTATGTTATGTTACGAGGGCGTCCACCCACGCTGGTTCCCCGTAAACAGCCATGATGCGCACGACCCCTGCTTGGAACTGGTGGCACTTCCGGCCGGGTCCTCCCGCGTTAGGGAGGAGCTGACCCAGCGTCGTCGCATCACCGGCGATACACGGTCAAGCCCAGGGAAGTGTGACTCAAACCGCCATCGTCCGTCCAGGATTAGGCCCAGATGAAGAATCTCACCGGACCCGGTGCCCTCCCACCGAGATGCTGGCACCAGGTGGTGGTCTACGCGGAGGTCCGTGAAATTACAGGGTCTCGGTCTTCTCCATCGCAACTCTGAGTGCCAGCATATCGATGCGCCTGACCACTAAAGACACTCCCTCCGTGGTCAAGCGTACCACTTCCCCCTATTATACTCCCTGGGCTATGACTAAGACGTTGTCCGCATAACATAGAAGAGGCACTCCAGTAGGGAGTGTGCTGCGGATGTCCCAGTAGTAGCCTACGTTCCACAGGAGGACAGTTGTGTGACATAATATGTTAAGTTAGTTTTTTCGTAACTGTAAAAAAAGAAAACATGGCGCGCTGCACTTCATCTGATATCAAATAATATACAATTTGCTTACAATGTTGACTGCCGATAGACAAAAATCTATCTATCGATAGTCGTCATCATCAGCCTACAAAGAGTAATAACTACAAGAGCGATAGTTTCATACAAAAACTCTCTTAACATTGAAGCAAATTAAGCGACACGAGCATCGACACGTGACGAGTTGGCGTTTTAATGCCAACTTGAATTGGCTTCGCTTTATGTGTGAATACTTCTGTTTTGAGTGTTTTCATTCTATGCCGGCCTGCATCTGCCACAGCTAAAGCCTCTTTGTAGATCTCTATATACACTTGCTAGTTCCGGAACTAGTCTTCAAGTGTCACTATGTAGGACTATTTACTAGTGTACATTGAACGTGTGTGAACATGTGACATGCATCATTACACTAAATAATAACAAAAGAAATCTTTTATAAGATAAAAAAAACATATAATTGTTTATATTGTTGTATTTTACGGGTTCTCGAATGGTTATCATGCACCGGAAGACGTAGTGTGGGTAGACCCCCAAGGTGGACCGACGACCTGGTGAATGTCGCGGGAGTCCGCAGTCATTTTAGTTTATTACGACCTTTTTTTTTTTTTTTTTTTTTTTGACGAGGGGAAATGCATTTACGCACTACCCTTATCTATTGTATTTGCGGGATCAGAGTCCCCCAAATACAATAGATAAGAGGGCACGGAGTGACGAGCTCCGTGCCAGTGTGGGACTCACCCGGGCGTGAAGCGCTCCGGAAATACCCACTAAAACCCCCCGGAGCCGTCCGCTGCATTTGGGATGGAGGCGACACGGGGGGGGTAACTTTCGCAAGCACCGCGTCGCCCCCTGCAGCGAACCCACCAGGCCCGTCAGTGCAATGGCCCAATGGGGATGGAGGAGAAAAGTTCCCCTCCACCACTTAGCCCGCCTCTTGAGGAGAGGCATGACCAAAGGTCAGACATCCAGAGGGCGGGATAAATACCCACCCCCCATAGAAGGAGAAGAATAAAAGAAGAAGAGCAGTGGCGGGCAAAAGGGGAAAAAGGGAAAAAAACCCACCAATGCTTGAAAAAAAAAAAAAAAAAAAAAAAAAACCCGGCCACGCTATGTACGGAGAAAACTCCGCGCATAGCGCGCCCGTCTCCCTCTGGGCCTCTTACGCCTCCGAGGATCCGCCCCCGGATCCTCTTCACGGGCCCTCTCGGCCGCCTCCTTCTGCGACATTATCTGTTCGCAAAAGGAGGCAACCACCTCCCAGACCTCCTCGCTGCCGACCATGGCCTTAACGACCGTCGACAGCGAGAGGTCTGACCCAACCGCCGCCACCACTGCCCGGCGCGGCTCCTCCCATACGGCGCACTCCGCAAAAGTGTGGTGCGCCGTATCTTCCGCCGCACCACAGTGGTGGCACACCGCCGACGGCTCCCTCCTAGCTATCTTGTGCAGATACCACCCGAAGCAACCATGCCCGGATAGTATCTGCACAAGCCTGAAGCTGAGGGAGCCGTGTAGTTTATTACGACCTAAATTTCATCGAAATCAGTCAAACCGTTATTTAGTTTAAATCCGGGCATACACACAGACAGGCAAACATGCCAACAAACAGACAGACAAAACATTTTTAATGTCAGATTCGAGATTAGTAACTCTCTAAATAGTTTCTCTAAATAAAAAAAAAACCCACAAGTGCAGGAAAAACTTCAGTTTTATTTTTACCTAGTAGGTACCTACCTATAGATAGATAAATAATACAAAATAATCACCCCAAGCACGAAAAATTTAACATTATTAAAAAAAAAAAAACATATACTAGCTATGCCCGCGACTTCGTTCGCGTTTCATATATAAAAAATTGAAATGGACCAAATTGTGAATCTAATTAATTCTCGAATCCTCAGGAATAGACACAAAAAAAAATCATTATAATCGATTCAGCCTTTTAGAAGGAGTTTCGTCACATACTCACGCACAGAAGATATATATATAGATAAAGATTATTTCTATCCAATCGTACTCAGACTCTAAACACAGTCTAGCTAAACTATATACATAAACATATAAAATACTTGTCGACATATAAATCAAATATGATTACTACTTTATCCTTTATCTTATCGAAAGTCTGGGATAATGGAAACAAACGCAAATTTTCGCCAATTAATTAATTTTCATTATTTTTTTTTAATATAAAGGGGTTTATTGGAATCATTCAAATTCCAATGTGCTTGGGGATATAACATTAACAGCCATTGTTAAAGTTTGTTTCCCAGAAAAGTCACATTAAATAACTAGTTAAATTAGTTTGATAGATAAATATTTTTTAGCCTCTTTTACCTCTGAAAATCATATTTCAAATATGTTCTCTATGCACCGGTTAATCGCTTTGTGTTTGTTGTGATATTAACTTAATTTCGCAGAAGAAACGTGAAAGTAAGTTTTACATTATAGAGATGAGAATCCTGAAAATTATAGTTCGAATGAATACAATGAACAAAGTTTAGTAAGAAAGCGCTGCAGTGTGGTAGACGATTTATTTATAAAGACATACTTAGTTGGTTCGGGCACGTGGAGGGGATGGATGAAAGAAGTTTGACTAGGACATGTCAGTAAGGCTCAATCTAGATCTAGACGAACATATATAACATACATATACACATTATATACACTCGCACACACATATGTAAACATAGTCTTATAATTAGTTCTTAAATAGTGATAAATTCATTTTTGGCTTTTATTTTATGTATCGGTTTAGTTTATATGTCTATTTTATACGAGCTGTGAATTTAAATGTAAATAAATAAAATATCACGACCAGATCAAATGCGCCCTAAATAAAGGCCAGGTGAGAAGTAACCGGCGAGCATTTATGAAAGCAGAAGAAGCGAAAGACTTGTGTCAAGATCTTTGCAAGTGGAAGGTCGCAAACTTTACCTGATGGTATGTATCGATATAGTTTTCCGTGATCTTTATGATGGTTATTAAGAAAACTACTTTAACTAAAAAATAAAAATTGACTTGTATTTTTATTTAAATAAATAACTAACATAGTAATTATGTTGCGAAGTAGGAATTTCATAGATATCAATAATAATATTACTAGATGAATTATTATACGTTCAATATTAGATAATAACAATGAAGATTAAAGCGATGATGCCGCAGTGGATAGTGTGGCCAGATTCCGCGTCTATGGACGCGGGTTCGAGCCCACCTATCCAACTCTAAAAGCAGCCTGAGCTTTTGTTGAAGGAAAACACCGTGAGGAAACCATAACATAGAAGTAGAGGATTTTCTAATGATACCCGCCTGGGTAGCTACCACCCTCAAATTTGAAAACCTGTCGACAAGTACCAACAGGCGTGCTGCGGCAGCACCATTTGAGAACCACTACCTCTTGGCTTAGTGTTCTTAACATCGTCACTTGATGCCAGGTGAGATTGTGATCGAAGCACTAAGCTTATAAAGAGTAAAAAAAAAGAAAAGAAAAAAAGATCGTGTTAAAAAAACAACAGAGTCTAAACGTTATCTGTCACCTGATTTTAGAATAAAATGAACCGAATATGTATACCATAAAACACACAACAAAAAGTGCTTCATTATAAACAGACGTTCCGCGAATTGTCGAAACTATAAATTATGTTTAGTACTCATAAAATGTCAATCATGAGAACACACTACCCAGTAATGGCAGAGTTAGATTGGTATTCCTAAAATCTAATATTAGCTCTTAAAGGCATAGAAACACGGTTTAGAATTATTTATCTTTACCGCAATATATTTTAGAATCGTGTACTTGAATATCAAAGGGTGTGGAGGGGTTGTAGTAGTGACAAAACGTGTTAAAGTAAGCTGAGCTGTAAAGTTTTTTCTTTTTTTAATTTCCTTCAAAAGCATAAGCTTCGGAAACCGATTGTTCGTATCGCTGTTATAAAATCGTACCGATTCTGAATCGATTACGATCGCGATAAACAGTTTAGGGGTCCGGCGGGGTCATAAAAACGGTAGGTGGAATTTTCATAGTAATAAATCACTTTAAAATTTTATTGTAAATGTGGGTAAACCTATTTTGGCGTATTAATTTATAACTTACAAAATATTCAATAAAAAGTAACCTTTCAGATGTTAGATGTTGGTTACAGAAATTGCGTGGGTTTACGTACGCCTTTATCTAGCGTCCGGTTATTTCAAAGCCAAGCCAACTTGCATATAAATGAGAAAATGGTGATATTGCTGTGACAGAGCACTCGTGATAGATTTTACCACAATTACGATAATATTTTAGTATTCCAACAACATTCAATGTAGGTATACTAAAATTGTCTGGCAAATACCTAGTTTTTAGTTAGTATCACGATTATACAATAAACACTACCAGCGCATAATCTTGTGTTTTATCATTGAATATAATTGTAGATCGAAAGTAGTAATCTAATTAAAAAAAGAAATGGAAACGTGAGTAGAGCCACGGAGTTAATACACGTATTACGTTATAAGCTCATTGTGATCAAAGACAATTTCACCTGATGTTAAATAACGATATGGTCTAAAATGGTAAACACACTAAGCCTAGAGGTGCTGGTTCTCAAGTGATGCTACAAAAACACACCTATTGGTATTTGGCGACAGGTTTTTAAACTGGAGGGTGGTAGCTACCCAGGCGGGAATTATTAGAAAATGCCCTACCACCATACTATGGTTTCCTCACAATGTTTTTCTTGACCGAAAACTCAGGCTGATTTTGGAGTTAAATCCCTGGGTTCGAACCCGCGTCCATTGACGCGGAATCCGGCCAAAGTATCTACTGCGCCATCATTGCTTCTAAAATCCAATCTTAATCGCTTATTAATTTGAGTTTACGATAAGCATCCATTATAAACAGGAACCTATATTTATAGAATTCAGCCTAATGCTGGAACTTTAGCGAATTATGTACTTCTTAATAATTTTGTCTTTACTTTTTACATGATATCTTACAAAACTGAGATGTCTCGACACATACAATAGGCCACATAAGAAAGCACAAAATTATCCAAAGGCCAATAGAGAAGGTTACGCTCAGAATTTGCGTGATGGAATTAGAAATGAGATGTGCAGAAAAATTCCATGTATCCGACATTGCCCGAAAAATTGGCAAACTAAAGAGACAAGCCACAACAAAGCCAATGCCCGATGCAGCCGACCAAGTACCGGAAAATTAAATTGCAGTTGGAGGCCCCTACCAAGATATTTCAACGATCAGGTGAACATTTCGGGAATCCGCTAGACGCAGTTGGCGTAGGAATGGTCGTCATAGGGTATCTTGAGAGACCTAAATACGTACAGCAGTCTTGATGTCTTTCGGCAGAGAGGATGATTTCGCAAAATCATTTTTATGGATTATTCAACAAATAATTGCGTAATTTAGGCTCCCGACTTAACGAAATCTTTTATTGTTCAATAAAGAAAAAATAAATAATTTTACCTGTAATGCACGCATTATGTATTAAGAAAACAGCTACACACAATTTGAAAAAAAAACACCCATAGATTCTCATTAAAGTTGAACAATCACGAACATGAATTCCGAGTAAAGTTCATACAAAATTTGTTTCTGCAAGACCTGACCAATAAATTTTTAATGGTTTTTTCCTTTGTAAACAATGGTTGGCTCACGGCGTCTCATTGTGTGCATTGTTCCGACTAATGTGCCCGTGTTAATGGTCTGTCCGTCTGTTTATACGTATTATACAAATAGTGATTTGGTGTATTTAACGCGTGTTATAGATTTTGTGCGCCCCGCTGCTGACGGTGTCGGTCAAAGAGTCTTATTAAAGTTTTTTTTGACGAAATATTCTGCTTACATCTGCGTTTAAAAATGATTTAGGATGAAAAGGCTCAACTGTATATGTTACGGTAATATATTCATAGCGTCCTTATTGAAATATTGAAGCATTTTACAAGCGAGCAACAATCTAGACGTCTTGTTTATATTAATAGTCTATTTTACATATAAAGCGTCTCGTGTTTTGCTCGCCAAAACAAAAGGGTTATCTACTTTTAAAACTTTGTCGAACGAAAATGACTTCAATAACAGGTGTGGTCATTATCATCATAATCCTGAACCTGATTTTTTGTTACCTACTAGAAAAGATTCTACTTGTACACACGTCTCTATCAGCCACTATGACTTCATTGTCCATCATCATTTTTTCTTTCGCAAAAGAACCAAAGTAACCAACATTTTCCGAAATATTGCTAAACTTAAGTGGCAGTGGACACATTGCTCGTAGAGCCGATGCCCGATTGGGGCAACGGGTTCTCAAATGGCTGCCGCGTACTGGAAGACGTAGCGTGGGAAGGCCCTGCCCAACGTGGACCGACGACCTGGTGAAGGTCGCGGAAGAACGCTGTATGCGGGTGGCGCCAGACTGGTCGTCATGGAGATCTTTGGGGGAGACCTATGTCCAGCAGTGGACGTCTTACGGTTGAATGGATGGATGGATCTTTACTTTGCTGTCCATTCCCTCTCCACCCATCAACTTTCATAGACATCACTTTTTTACATCCATTACGCATGTGTACTTGAATTTTATGACTGATTTTTTAATTACGGCACATATAAATATGGCACATGTGATATCATTGTAACCTAACTGACTTATCATCGTAGTTGATCACGTGGATTACAAAGAAAGAGACAAACTCATATTAAAGTGAATACATACATAAGACCCATACGAAATGTTTAAATTTCAATAGGTAGTGGGATATTATCTAATCTTAAACTTAAATTTATATGAATCCTGGTATGATATAATCTAAACACGGGCATTAGTGCCATTCTCAAATTTGAAAACCTGTCACCAAACATCTATCATATATAATTATATAATAACATTCATTTTGATAAAATTCGTATCTATCTATACTAGCTGGTGAACGCGGCTCTGCCCGCGTTTCACACGTTCTGTGCATGTAAGATTTAATTTATACCTAACCTAAAAAAACAAATGAATGAAGAAAAATAAGTGACTTGTTTTTATTAGCGGAAAAAATTTACATAAGAGTAAATCGAAGAAAAAAATGACAAAGGGTCAATGGGTCAAAAATAAATAGCCTAACCTAACAAAAATACCTACGAAAAATTCTGTGTCGAATGGAAGTAGTCTCATACCGATATGTAAAAAAAATAGTAGTTTTCAGGGGATGTTGCGTCAAAAACTATAAGTTAAACTATTCACTTAACTACTAAGCTCAAATACAGTGTATCAAAGTGATCTTTCGTTTGAAAAAAAAAAGGCTTTAGGAATATTATTTCGCATTTACCACACGGTCTTAGAATAACTGTTAACAGACTGCGTCAAGATAACAAACTACCAACAGTAAGGCGAAAAGGTTTACTTCTTTTGTTTAACCTAACTAATGCTGTTGACCGGAAGGGCTTTTACAGCTTCATCGAACATTGTGGGCGAGTGTTGAAGGCACACAGCCGCAAATGTAACTAGCACAAGGGCACCAAAGTGGTACGAACCTCGGCTTGGCCGTTACGTATATGTAAAAATTCCGCGGAATTTAAATCCTAGCTAATCCCTACATCTTTTATTTATTAATAAAAAGAAGGTTCCTTACAGGGTCTATGAACCTCGTTGTTGTTTGCGGTGTTGTGCGTGTGATACTCAAAGCATGGTCAGTCTCACTGTATCGCGTTGGTGGTGACGTCAAGAGTCTCGCCAGTTGGGGAAAGGTTTAATTCATTGTATGCCTAAGTAGCAAATTAATAGAGTAATATAGTAGACAGATAAACAGGATATACCTAGTCACGTGACAAATTTGTAGAAAAAAATAGACCTTTAAAACTAAAAGTCTTTTTACAAATTCAATGAATAGAATTCTGCAGAATTCAAATAATTATGGTTTCGCTTTTTGCAAATACTAATAATGTTTTGTGTTGCATTCTTTTGAATATATTAGTAAAGTAACATAATACTAGTCAAAAGTATTAAGAAAAAACACACTCAAACAGCTCTTCTCTCCAATGGACCTAGTATTTTTTTAATTCACTATTAAATTAATAATAAATAACATTAAATCTATTGGCTTTCCGAGCAATAATATATAATTAAGCATATAGTTTTTATTCATTATTAAAATTTACGATTGGCTGCCTAAATATAAATTTTATTGTTTACCTTTGAGAGTCATCATACACTTGACATACTGTAACATGTTGACGGATGACATCATAGCATTGGTAACGCAAATCTATACGATTTATTTATACCGAGAATCGATCAACGCCGTTAAAGAAGTTATCACTTCAAAAATCTTTCTTATATACTTGCCTAACAAAAATGTACAAAGAACTAGTGGAAATGAGAAACTAAACAAAAAATCTGTTCAAATTACAGGTTCTTAAAACAGACCTTGTGAACCTTAAAAAATGATGTAAGAAGTACCATTAGCATTGTTAAGACCTTCCGAAAATATTGTCACCGTATTATTATCCGTAAATAATCGTAATATTCCTATATTATTATTTATTTTACTCCATTGTGTTTATAAATTGTTTTACAACTCCGACGCGTGGACGAAGTATGCCTTGTTCAGTATAATATCCACAAACCTTAACTCAAATATTATTAACAATTTTGAACTTTAAACTGATCATGTTAAAGACACATATTGTAAAACAATAACATCTTCGAAATAAACAGTACTTTTTTTTGTTCTGTCGATGTTCTGTATACAGAGTTTGTTGAATTATTGAGTAGGGTTTATTTAGAATTATTAATTTCTTCTATAGATTCCTTTAAATTATCGTTAGTTTCAGATTAGAGATGTAATTTTATATGAAAAAGTTTGTTCGTGTTGATTTTATAGTTTAATATTGCAAATTATATGAATTTTATTCGGTATACCTATTACTAAAATCTTGTTTCATAACTTCCAAATACCTACCAATAACAATGAAATAAAAGAGGATGTCCTAGCGGCATTTACTCCATACAAACGTGGACTACGTTTCCTTCCTGGATAATAGCATTACAGTAAATATCTTTATACCAAATTATATATATCCACCACCGTCATGCCCGTACACATTGATTTTTTCCATAAAATAGTTATTATAGAAACTAGGAGCCTTTGTAAACGAAAAAATATATAAATCTAGTGTTAAACTCATATGAAAATAATTGTAACATGTTGAAATAGCGAACTACTCCACCCACATTTCACCAGGCTTAGTTCCGTCCCAGATGTAACTGGAGGCGAGCCTGTTGCCATATTGGGCACAAATTCCAGACTCCGGGATGATACTGATTAGAAAAACATAATATCACTTGACTCGACCCGGGGATCGAACCCGAGAACTCAGATCGAAAGTCTTACCGTAATAAAACTACGACACCGAGACAGAGGTATAGGCGAGGTATTATAATAACTGAGAATTTTTTTTTTTTTTTTTTTTTTTTTTTATTCTCTGGTTTACACCTTACAACATAGATTACTGACCCACAAAACTGAACATTCAGTTTGACTGCAAGTCATGGTATTAAAATTTTTTACATAATTATATACCTTTAGAGTACCTCAAGAATATCACAAACTATCTCATTCAATATCTCAAAAAACAAACAATCAAATTCTATTCCTATGGTAAAAAATTTATAAAATAATTTTTCAACTTAATTTTAAACTTAACTATGTTCCTTTCTTCTCTGATGTCTGTGGGTAAACTATTCAATATATATGGGATTCTCTTTTTGAGAGTTCTGTCTCCATACACATTGGTAACTCTCGGTACCACATATTTACCCGCAGCCATCGCTCTTGTATTATATTTATTCATGACATTTTCCATTGGTATATACTCCTTATTACTATGGTTTTTAACGAGTACAAGGTATTTATGCTTAATGCTAACCGGTAATATATTACTAATTTTAAATAATTTTCGATAATCATATTTAAATTTCATTTTAGTTTTTTTTATCTACAAGTAATTTTATGAACCTCATTTGAAGATTTTCTACTTTATCGATATAAGTTTTAAATGTTAGCCCATAGCAGTCGAGAGCATAGTCCAAAATAGAATCTACCAAAGAGTTGTACAGTAATTTTAGTGTGGCAGTAGGAACTCGGTAACTGAGATGATAAAATTTCCCTAGTAACACCCTCAGTTTATTACATATGAAGTCTATATGTTCCGTCCAAGAAAAATGTTCATCAACTTTCATACCCAAATATGTTGCGCACTTAACTCTTTCTATCGGTTTGCAGCTACAATTACTTAGGTTATCATGAAAACAAGCAAAAGAATGAGCAAATAATAGCGGTGGGGTATTATTTAAAGGTAAATAGGGAGAATGTATATATAATAATTTTGTTTTATCTATATTTAACGTTATTCCGTTGTCGTGTGACCATTTGACAACAGCGTCTATATCTTGTTGGACAAGGTGACAGATGTCCACTAGATCGGTGCCGGCGCGTAAAATGCATAAATCATCCGCAAACATGTATGATGAACAGTACCTAAGTATTCCACACACGCTGTTTACATGCATCAAGTAGCATACAGGCCCACATCCTGATCCTTGGGGCACTCCACATCGTACTGGTTTTTTATCACTTAGCGTGTCACCAACCTTCACCCGGTAACAGCGTGAGGTGAGGTAATCTTTGAACCACTCGTTCAGAGGCCACCCCACTCCACACTCCCTTATTGCACTCAATTATTGTTATTCTAAATAGATATATGACGGCGCGTTATTATAACAGTCTTTTGAATTACGAGACTAAACGAGACTTAAGCTGGCAGTCTGGTGAAGCGTCATGTCGATGAACGTTGCAACTGTGGCAAACATCACTTCTGGTGAACGTCAACGGCGAGTGCTGATCGTGTTCAACGAATCGTCTACGTTCCTCGTTATGTTATTTTTATTTGTTGCCTACAATAATCAGAATTGATAGATTTAACGATTCTGTAATTACTAGGCTGTTGATTTTACTGGTATTCCACCAATACCAATAGCTACGCTACCATTTGTAAATATACTCACATAAGACGCTCTGGCAGATCCTGATAAGAGACGAGGAAGCACACTTCATATACATTTAAAAAAATTCCCACCACAACATTGACTTAAGTCTCTTATCAACGTGAAATTATATAATTTTAATAGAATCACGTTAATTCCCATGGCATCGAGCAGCAGTAAATTCACAAGATAAATATTTGAATGATAGTGAAATAATTTCCGTGATAACGTCACTATACGTGTGAATCAGTTAATTTGAACGTTTCTAGAGCGTGGATGCTAAAACTCTTTAATATCAACTAGCTGTGTGCCTGCGGTTGTGCCCGCTATTCATGTGTTCTTTACTGCGTTTTAATTTTTTTTATGCGGAACTCTAATTATTTTCCTTAATTTTTCTCGGTACCAAGATGAAGGAAAACTATTTCTCACAAATTCAAACACTTGCCAGTGAAACTGTGCGTTAAATCTTTTTTTTTGTTCGAAATTGTATGAGATTCAATTTTTTTACCCGGAACCCTAAATATTTTCGAAAAACAAAAGTACCCTAAGTTACGCAGAGTAACTTCAGCTATCTGACAAAAAAAGTCCCTTCAAAATCGGTCCAGCCGTTACGGAGATTAGCCAGAACAAAGAGACAGACATACACAAATTTTAAAAATTGTATTTTTGTATTTTATTTCGTAAAATATCTCCTTTAGTAAATTCATGTTGACGTGTTGGCTGAAAATTACATATAATATATTATATAACTTTATTTTTATTTTATTTAGTATTTATTTTGCATATTTGACCCCTTTGGTCAAGCGCATCATGAACCTACGTCTCATTAATGTCAATAGAAATATAATATTCTGATTCTCGATGTAAGATGACCTTGAATTATTTATAAATATGATACTTTGTTGTGCGGTTATTTTTATTAGTAAAAGTCGATACAATTCACCTAAATAACAATTCATATGTTGTATTTTTTTTTAAATAAAAAAGTTTTTTTTAATGAACATGAACATTCTTTCAAATTTCATAACTTACTGAAACTTTAAAAAGTAATCACAAATGAATTCGCTCACAAGTAAAACATAGTACATTTGTAGATTATGTAATTATATTGTAGTTAATGCGTTGTTTTTTTTTAAATAAAACTACTGTATTGGAAGATCTCGCTAGAAACTCTCTTACTGCCCTCCAACTAAAACAGTTAATATTTGTCATTTATATATATATATATATATATTATTATTATTACAATTCAAAGCGTGTCCAGTTAGTTGTCATGCTACCGTCTTTTTTTTTCAGTTCCTGGGAACTAAACGTTATCAGTCAAGTGGGTTAACGCGGGGTCAGCGAATACTTGCCTCGCCGATCTTACTTAACAGATCATGTTTATCGTAATGCATTGAATGACTGTAGGTAATTTATGTACCTATACTATATTACTATATACTATTATTTATATACTATATTGCCGTGTTTAGGTAGTAAAGGGCAGTAAAGTGTAAAAATCGAAATCAGAGAAAAATGGCGTTCAAAGTTTTAGAATTTTTAAAACTAAATAAATCTTATAATGATATAACAAAAGTGAATGAATATTTTATAATTTTTTGTAACTTTACAGAGAGTCATTTAAATGTGATTTTGCGTCATAAATATTTTCGAAGCCGAAAATAAATGAATTTTCATCTTTAACTGTTAGAAATAAAAAAGCGGTAACATGGTATACTCTGTAAAACAATTTTTACTGCCTTTTTCACCAGTTTCTGTAATTTATTTCAATTATTCTGTCAAAAAGAAAGAAAGAACAGTGATGCAAAATATAAATATTAAAAGTGAGTTGGTAAATAAGTAATCATGTCAAGATTTACATTTAAAATTTGCAAAATTTATCAATAAATATATATGCCCAACCAATAAAATTAATATTTTTCGTAAAAATATATACTTTTAATTATTCTGAAACTTTGTCAGATACATTATTTATTTATTTTTTTGCCATATTTTGTGACATATTTTAATTTTAGTAATTACTAATCTTAAATCTGATAAGTAAAAAAATGTTATCTGTGTGCATGTCTGGATTTAACTCGCTTACAGCTAAGCCGATATTGATAAAACTTTGTTAACGGGAAGTACCTATATGTCAAGGAGTAATTGACAGTCTATAAAGATTTTTAAATATACTTTAGGAATCATAAAAAAAAAATAAGAAAATTATTTTTAATAATACATAATTACCTCTCATATTCTTAATTTTAAACCATGCAGAGATCATACATTATCCACAATATTTTTATACTTTTACACAACACTTTTATTCTAAATATCATCTAACTAACTGATGAAAGCAGTAAAACCTCACTTTTTCTCACTCGTTTATAATATCATAATAAGTCATAAAGGGTAAGAGGCAGTACTTATATCAGGCAATGAATAAAAGCAGTATTGTTTGAATATTATTGCTTTTATGCTTTGAAAATGTAACACAATTTGAAATTTTGATATACTGGAAAAAACATTATTTTAAAACAAATAACATTTTCTTTGATAAAATTAGTAATTATAATCACCAAAAATGTATTGGCATAAAATTTTTTAAAGCCAATTAATTAATTTTCCTGCCTTTTACCCAAAAGTGCGGCAGTATAGTTTTACATAGTTATTAACAAATGCTTCAAGAATTTGACGTATGGTCAATAATCAGTTCTTATTCGAAGTACACCTATTATTTTGTATACGTAGGCATATATTAGTTACTAAAATTGAGATTTTTGTTCCATAATATAATATAACAGAGTTTCAATATTTTCAAAAAAATCAAACAATATTCAGACGCCAATAGTCGCAACATATACGTGATTACGCGCAAACGGTCGTAGATAAATCGCTCTTCTGAAATACTACCGATTTAGACATACGACCGTGTGCGTATGCTATGCAGTATCGATTTGTCCGTTCTTAAGTGGTCTAGAATATGTACCGACCCCCATTTATGGAGGCGCCTGTACTCGCCGCCAAAGTGATACAGTGATACAGAATTGAATAACCTAATATCCTACGCATTCCATGCACCTTACATCTTGCACACTATTGATAGGAATTACATAGATTTAACTAGGGCAAGTTCGGCGGAATTCACGTCTAAAGTAACCGAAGTAACCACTTTGATGCCGTTACACTAATTACCATTCTCCTGTCTAAGCGCATTAAGGGCTAGCCCCAAAAATTCGACGAAGCTATCAAGTACCTTCCGGTCGAAAGTATTTAGTTAAATCGAAAAAATAACCTTTATTTTAACATAACAAAAAAATTATTCAATCGACTGTCTCGCTTTGAAAATTGCAAGTGGGATTTTGGCAGATTTAGCACTCAAAAGGACCCACAGACTGTATTTCATGGGAGTCTCAAACAACGTCCTCATTACAAGGAACTTGGTGCGCATTATTCCAGAAGTCACACCAAATCTTACCGAAACGGAAGTCTTCTGTATCTCTCGGGGTTGAAATAACTGTTAGACCTAAATTGTTTCAGCTATATTTTTATCGTCGAAGACAAGCCAAAAAATATACCTATATCGATTCGTTTTCCAAATCACGTACTATATCGCTGACAGCTATAGCATATGACATGAAACAAAAATAGTACGTGATAATAATCTATTTTCGATATATTGCTTTACACATACTTCATATCTCTAACACTTTATAATATGACGAATCTGTTTGCGCTTTTATCATTTATTATAATATCATCATCATCCGTTCTCACTACTGATAGATTAAATGGGATATCTAAATGATATGAGTGTTTCTTTTAAAATTGTGATCATCATTGTATTTCATAGAAAGTTACGGTGCAAAATATTTAGACGAACAGGAAAATTGTATACGATATAAATGGTAAATTAATTTTCTTAATGATATTGAAATTTTGCAACCTCTTTTTAAATACTTTTAACGTATAATAAATAACATATTAGTAAAAATACAATAGAGAAAAATAATGGTAATATATAATTCTGCATCATTCTATATTACAATAAAAATACAAGAAAAAATATCGATAATATTTTTATTCATCAGTATTGAAATTAGTTTCTATACGAAAATCTCCAAGATTTGTACTATACGTTTAAAATCTACACATAGATAAAATAGAAATCTAAATGTAAGTAATAATTCTTATGCTACTTCCTATCTAAAAGTTATAGCAGTTTATTTAAAAAAAGTGAATTTCATAAATTTGAGCTAATTTAATCAAAAAGGTACCATATTGTAGTCTAGTGGTATACAACGGGATTTACTAGATACTATTTAATATTAGTTTTAATGGTACTCTTTTGATGATCTCCTCACTTTAAATAAAAACATAAAACAAAACACTACGGTCCAAACAATAAATACATACATACATTAGACACAAAATTCTCCTTACGTTGACAAATGACACGTTATGGCCTACACCCGGGGCGTTTCCCCCACGACATTGTATGACTTATTACCGCTTATAATCTAAAGTAATTTTGAGAAAGTCATATAAAATAGACGTATATTATCCCAATCAAGCAGGCTAGCTATATCTGCAGGCTATTTAAATAATATGGCACCATTAACCAATATATTATTAAATTCAGCGTCTATATAGTGTGATGATCCTCATTGATTTAACAAAAATACCTTTATTAAAGAACTATTCGAGTTATGTTCGAATTATATGTAATGTCTTCTATAACATTTGTAAGCCTTTCAGTGGTTTAACTAACTACGCATAGCTTTGCTAACTATTGATGACATTGTCTGAACGTCAGTGTATGCAATATTGACTTAGTAATCTACGTTTTATGTACAAAATTATGCCGATTCTTATGTAATCATGGGGACGGCCTAAATGAACAAACTTTTGCTTACGTATCTAATTTTAGAAGGTCCGTTATTTACATATCCGTACTACTTTATGGTAAGACTTTAGTGCCTGAGTCACAAGGTCACAACATAGCGAGTCACTATGACTCGTTGATGCATATCGTATTTCGAGATCCGTTAGTATATTTCCAAACCTACCTAGACGCTTTAGCTATGAAGACTATGTAAAGCGCAGCTTCTCAATCTTATTTTGCTCACCGCTAACTATGAGAATATTTTTTTCCCCTATCTTAATTTTTCTTTGGTTTCTTCAATTTCAATGCACCCTCATTTTCTCTAGGTCTTCTACTTCCACAAATGGTATTATAACCTACGTGAGAACCTAGGATCTATAGATTCTCATATGTTTGTAAATATCATTGATCTTGGACTGTACTTTTTATAACACCTAATGAACTGCACCCATTTTGCAGAGCTCATACAAAAAAGAAACTGCGAATACGGCTTCACTTTTTTAAACAAACTACGACAAATGCGTACAAAATAAAAATAAAGTAAATAAAAATCAACGTTCAAACAAAACCACGACACGTGATTTCCTAACAAAAAATGCGAAATAATTACGCAAAACGGAAAATAATACTTAGAGAAACAAACAGTCAACTCCATATATCTATTATATTCTGACAGTCGTAAGTAGATTGTGATATCGTTAGGAAGCATTTCCTTTGTCAATAATGTGATTCAATGTCCTTTATAATTCATATATTTTTCATGATAACACGCTGTTTTATCGCAGACACGGTGACTACTTCACCTGATTAATTTACCTTGACTTATTCGTAGTAGGTGCATTTAATTTGGTGATTTTGTTTTCCTCGGGTAATCACAATTTCACCAAAGTTCATATCAGTGACATCATTATTATTAGGTACATCTGAATAATTAAATTAATCGCAAGTTATTTGGAAAATCAGTAATAAGTTGATTATGACTTGATTGGTCATGATCGATTTCAATGAGCAATATTATTATTTTACCTTAATTTTTAATTTAAAATTGTTGCGGGCAGCGGCCTAAGACATGCTTTGGGAATCGAACTGAAGAAGCTTCATGGTTTTTTTTTTCTAAATGTGTTTGTGCGTTTAATTATGATGTAGCATTTAGGTTTTGTTGTGGCCAATTCTTCTAGAGTTAGATGCCGGTAACAGTCGATGTCAAGGTTCCTACAATTATGGTGCCTTTAAGCTAGTAACTATCAGCAGATCGAGTGACCTAAGGGTTCACCAAGGCCCTTTAGGTCAACCACATTAGTTTATTTAAATAATAATAAATTATATAGGAAATCCTTTTCACCAAAAGTGGAAAAAAACTTCTTAAGGCTCCATAAGAAATATGGTATGGATGAATAAAATATGATTGCCAGAAGATGTTCTTACACTTAAGAAACATCAGTCAATTCATAAGAATAACTAGCAACAAAGCCAAAATATAAGTATACTAATTGGAAATCTAGCATCTTATTTGCAATTAAGTACTTATTATTAAATTAAATTAACTTATCAAGTTAAAAAAAGTCTGTTTATAAAATAATGTTTCTTCAATTCAGTGGTAATGTGATCGATGGATTTAGGTTTAAATACACCTATCCTAAACATTTTTTTTACACAATTTAGGCTCAGTACTTTTGACCACAATCTCACCTGATGTTAAGTGACGATGTGGTCCAGGATGGTAAACACACTGAACTTAAGTACTGGTTCTCAAGTGATGGTGCCTAAACACACCTCTATTGATATTTGGCGACAGGTTTTCAAACTTGAGGGTGGTAACTACCCAGGCGGGCATCATTAGAAAATGCCCTACCATCATGCTATGGTTTCCTCGCGTTGTTTTTTCCTTCACCGAAAACGCAGGCTGATTTTTAGAGTTGGATAGGATCGAACCCACGTCGATTGACGCGAAAAATCCAGACGCACTACCCACTGCGCCATCATCGCTTTATCAGATCAGAACAAACATCTGAATGAAACTATAGCATTATGGTTTATAAAGTTTGCCCGGAAAGCTACTTACTCTGAAGTTAGATAGTCGTCCTTTAGATGTTTTTGGCGGCATGATTTAAAAAAAATATTTTTTTTTTAATTTTAAAATATATAATTAGAAATATATATACAAAAACTATGATAAGAATTATGAATAAACAAACATCCGACAAAACAAAATGTAATAGAACAAGAGATAACAAATAAATAAGGATTGTAAATTATTAATAGGCTTTTAGTAAATACTCGTATAAAGATTCTATATAACTACAATGCAATAGGAACACATAGATAAGAAATAGAATAAGATTGTAAAATAGAAATAAGACGAAAACAATAATGGCACAAAAAAAAATAGGGGAATGCCACAAAAAAGTAAACAAATCTTGGATTATGTCTGAGATGTAAGAGGACTAAATAAAAAAAAAAAAAAATATATTTTCAGCAAAAAAATAATTTACAATATCATTCCCAAAATTGCTTTTATATATCTTAGAGTATTAATAAAGGAGAACAATTTGTATCCTCACTTATCATCATCAGAAATAACTATATACGTATCCTAATGTAGGTCACTTATATGCTCATAGCAAAGTACAATAAATCATTACATCAACACCTTATCGATCTGTTTCCAGAGATAGCCATTTCTTTAAAGTGAATGCTAGGAGGGTAAACATGAATTCTGAACAAGTAGGAAGTAAACACATAACTAATAGGGTTGAAAGAAATTTATCGATAAAATACATATCGATAGAATAAACTGTTGAAAACGTAAAAGTGACGAAATTTGTATTTATTTTACTCGTTGTCAGAGAATAAAAATCCTTGTATCTCATGTTACTTAATATATGTACTCGACAGACAGTTGTCTGTTCACGTGTATGTGTTTATATCAATTTTCATGACGTCCGATTGAACGGCATAGCTATTAATATGCTGTAGGATCATCTGGTTGTGGATTATAATAAAATAACAATATAGAATACCTTAATCTCATACATACAAACTTTCATTGCTACATACAAATAAAAGGTACCTGCGAGTTAATTCGCTAATAACTTAAAAAACCACTAAAACAGTTTACTTTTTCGTTTTATTCATTTGTTATATTTAGTATTTATATGTATAGTTTAAATTTTATTTTAGTGTATATTTTGCAAAAAACTTACATAAGATCTAAGTCGGTACAAAAATCACCGCTATGGGCTTTCATTTCAATACGTCAATTAAATCTAAGAATGTTTTACAGGTACAAAATAACAACATCAATGAACATGTCAAATGATTATTAAAGGATTAGAATCAATTAAAAAAATATAATAAATTCCAATGTATCGACAAAGGTAAACCCTATAGAGTGATAGCAAGTCGTCACTCGATTGACAGGTCATAGACAGCGGATTAGATTGCATACTAGTATTATCTGAAGAAGATACTCGCACTGTAAATAAATATATCACTTTCCCACGCCAGTTTTCAATTCAGCATTTTGGTACAGAGTACTATTACAAGTTCAGATAATCATCGAATACGAATGAAATATTACATGATTATGTCAACTGTGTCTATGCTAGGTGCAACATAAGTTGACTAAATACTGAAAGACAAACTGCTTCATCGTATTCGAAAACGCGGGAATTTATTCTAGACTTCCATTAGTTTCGGAATTGTATGTACATTTGTTGACGATCATGGATTATTAGTAGTGCGTCTGGATTTCACGTCAAGAGACGTAGTTTTCAAATTATCTAGGTATCCTATTCTATAAGCTTAGATAAGCTTTCTCTTTCGTACAAGCCAAAGCTGTTGACCCGAAGGGCCTTTAAAGTTTCACCGAACTTTGGCGGCGAGTGCAGACACTCGCCCCAAAAAGGTAAACGAAAATAGAGTGATGAATCCATAACACAGTGTTAGGGTATTTTCTAACGTCTAATATATTAGCTGTCATCCCAAAGTTTCAAAATCAATCTCTCCAACCACCAGGGAGGAAACAGGGAAATACGTTTGTATTCAATAAACGCTGTACACATACCCTCTTAAAATTTGAATACTGCAAATGAACCGTAAAAGAAACAGTATACATCAGTATATATAAGAATCAGTCAATCAAAGCTTTCACGTCACCGAAGCAGTAACAGATGCGCGTTACAACGACGCGGCTCACGCCGACAAACGTTATCATTTATCGCGACACATCGTGTGATAGCGGCGCCACCCGCTGCGACGCGCTTGTACCGACATATCGCCAATTACGATACGTGATTAGGCGTGGTACACGTCAGCTGGCGACGTATATGCTTGACGGAGGTATTAATTAATTATTCCGTACGTTTTCTATACGCTCTGCCAATAGATTATTATAATGTTACTTGTAAACGCTAAGTTTACATTTTAAATTAGTGTAGCGATAGAATTGATCCGATGTCCGCAGATTCCAAGCCTTGGCGTGTACGAACACAATTACAAATTTAAAAAAAATATTTTTAGACCTGGATTTTCACAATATTTAGGATACAATTTAGTCATTCACTCAATATATTAATTGGTAATAGAGCTAAAATAATTTTTGTCGAAAAATCATTTTGCCATAGGTCAGTATATCCCATTTACAATTAACATTAGGCACCTACAATTTTTGAGAGAAAGCGTTATATCCCATTTTGATTTTGTACCAAAACTTTTATTTTATCTAAGTATATACCCACATACTTAGTTATTTATATTTGTTTTAATGTGGACATAAAAATTTAAATGACTTTTATTTAGTAATAAAATCATTCGAATAATAAGTTTCTTGGATTTAAAGAATTGATTAATTATATCTGTAGACATTTTTATTTATTTTCATTTGTATTGAGGTTTCATAAAATATTTATTTAAGCAGTAAGTAAATAGAAAGTATGTACTTTACATACAATATATACACGTAGGGCAGATATTAAAATTCAAAAGTAAAAAATGGCTGGCGGCTACCAAAAGTCATTCACCGGTACAATATTGTATTAAACCACCCCTTGAATATTCCGCTCTACTCTACAGATAACTGAATATTTTTGTTAACTAAAACCAAAAAATACTAACTCCCGTTGTATTTTTGAAATTTTCTACCCTTTGTCTTTAGAAATAAAATTGATATTGTATAAATATAACGATTTAATTCTCCTAGGGAAATCGAAAATTCTATGTAGATACATTTTGAAGCCTTAATAGCTAAGATATAACGGGGAAATTTCTATGCGTAAGAGAATAAACTAAAACGGGATTCTATAAACCGTTACCTTTGAAATGTTGCTTCTGCATGTACATTTTAATTGCATGGTACTTTAAAATATATTTGAATATTTACTTTTAAATTGTTTATTGAGTTTTTAAAACTAACGATGTTGATATTTTAACGCCATCTATGAATACATGGACTATCTATGTAATAGTAATTATCGATAATAATGACATAGTTCTAGTATTTTATAAGAGATGACGCTTTAAGAAACTTCCACATATTTTACAACTTTTTATGTAGGTACCTATCTACTTAGGTAGGTAGTGTTTATTTAGTTTTATTATTGCAATGATGCTAAAATGTATTTCCCCTAAAATACTGTAGAGGATTGTCACAGATCAGCGATAGAATTAGTTGTTCTGAAGGTATAAGATAAATAAAAATATGACTAGAATGTACTCGTGTACCTATCAATTTATAATAATTTATTTATCAGAATTTGTCTCAATCATTTAAAGTATTTAGCTTTGGTTAAGCGCCATCTATCTACTGTAGTATAATACTAAATATAAAATATTGATTTATAGGTATCACTACTCCAAACACTAAATAATAACGCACTATTATCATAGATGTCGCTGTTTTAAGTTTTCAAATCTTTGGATTGATTATTCAATTTATGGTAAACTATTTCTTTAGGGTTTGTAAACAATACTTGTAGTTTTTTTGTAAGAAGTAAATTTAATGTTATTTTAAGCATCTATGTACAATTTATTGATGAGATATCATAATAGTTTCCTTATTCGTTTCGAGATAGTTTGGTTTAGGTAAAGATTTTATAGAAGTAATCATTTTATATGTGATTTTTAACATTAGTTCAGAGTTGTTGACTTATATTTTATGATAATACATATTATTTTATAGCATTAAATCTACACACTAAAGTAGCACAAGATATGCACTATACTATAACATTTTTATTACAAACGCGTTAAATGTATCGTTACACTGACGGCCAAAATTATTGATCTAATTTGGCGTTCAGGTTTATGTGTTTGCCGATCCCGGCGTCGACCAGTTTTCATTATCTCCACCGTATGTAATAAATTATTTGAGGATTTTATTCCTAAACCATCAAGGACAATATTATTATGACACGATGTTCAGTTTTGAAGTACTGTGTGGTTATGTTATTTTACATCAGTGACGACTACCACTATAATATTAATGTAGTTTTAATAGAAACGTCAAATGTAGTAGCGTAAAATTGAAGTTATATAGGTATATTTGAGAAGAACTCAAGGACTAAACAAAATGGAAATTACAAGTAAATAATACTTACAATATTCTTCTGGTTTTGGAAATTAACTCTATATCAAAATAAATGTGTCAAGTTATATTTAAACATTTAAGCATAAACACTGATAAACATAAATTTAATATCTCATTTATGAACAAAAACAACAGTAAATCCCTTTAGAAACACAGAAACACATAATTATGTCATCCGCATCCTGTAATCTACAACGTCTCAAACACAAGTGTTCAGATCATATTTTAAAGTTCTACTTTGGTGTATCTAAGCTCCCAAGTTTTGCACAATTGTATTGTGTTCGGAAATCGAATCTACATTGAGACCGAGTTTTCGCTGAGGGAAAACATTAAGATGAGAATATAGTATGCTAGTTAAGTATTATTTAATATTCCTTTGGGTAACTGACCCACTTCTACTTGAAAATCTGTTCATCATCATTAAGCATTATCACCAACCGAAGGACCTTCATTGATGGATATGTATAGGTTTCCCTCAAAGGCCTCCACAATAATCGATTATTCGCTATCCGCATCCAGAAGATTCCCGCGACCTACACCAGGTAGTCGATCCACCTTGTTTGGGCCTACCTGTTCCGATACGTGGTAACCACTCGAGAACCAGTTTGCTTTATTGGGCATCGGTTCTGCAAACAATGTGCCCAACCCATTACCTAGTACTAGTTTGGCAATTATTCGGGCAATGTCGGTTATTCTTATGTTTCTGTTACCGAGCATCTATAGGTGTGCTCCAGTTGCACTACTTGAAAGCCTGTCAGTCTAGTGTTTACACATCGTCAGTTATCATGGTTAGATGCTAAGCTTTAGAATATATGAAAAGCCACGTACGTACCTAACTCCTAGACGTTACTTTTGGACTCTTATAAACCTCAATGCTACTAAATACACGTCCAAACCAACTGAAAAGTATCACTGCTTTTAACAGGAACTCTCAAAAACTGAACATAAAAGTAATAATTTTTTTGGTATTATTTTTTAAGGATACTCGTTGTTATTAACCATGTTCTCGAATAGTAGAGCGGAAACCATAACACGAGCTTACATACATCTGTGCCCTATGATTCCCGATCACGATGAGCTACTTACGCACGTAAATAACTTAATTTTTTTAACCGTCTATGTGGTGGGTATTAATTAGTTAGTCGACTTAAGTCGTGTTTTTTTTTTTTATATAACACGAGTATGGCAAACCAACATACGATCCGCCTAATGGTAAGTTGTCCCCGTAGCCTATGGACACATGTAATAACATATATCCGTTGCCGACTGGTTCTCAAGTGGCGCTGCCGGAACACACCTTTTGGTGCTTGGTGATAATTTTTCAAACTTAAGGGTGGTATTGTTAGGAAATGTTCTACTGCCATGATAAATAGTTATTACTAAATATTTATCAGATATGTGTGTGTATATATAGGCATTAAATAAATAATACATATACTCGACGTGTTAAAAATAAAGTATTATAAATATTACTGACACATATCCTAAATGTTTTTGTTTGCACAGTTTAATTTATACGTGATGAAACCCAATTTGGGTGGCGATGCTACTTAATCAGATTCATTACAGGCGGGCTCGTGTCGGCAAATATAGAAGGGACTTTGTTTACACAATCGCACCGTAGGCTTTATTACGCCGGAAATCGATAGTCCGGTTGATTGTGTCCGCAAGTGTATACCTACTAACTAATGTTTAGACGACAGATTACTGAGGGTGTTAATAAGCTCAGAATTGTCGCAAAATATTATTTTTTACAAATTTATTTAGTTTCAGTGACACTCTTTTCATTGTATCGATGGACTTTTATTAAGAAATTAAGTAGACGCCGTAGATGGTCACTTAGCTAGGTAAACCTCAAGTGTTTTTTTACTCTTCTAAAAATGGAATCTAAAACATCTATAGAACTTTAGACACACTTTATCCAAATATTGATGTCATATAGGTATTAAGATACAAACTTCATAGTTAATAAATATTTATTCAAATCAAAAAGTACATAATTTATATAATACTTATAATATAATTAAATAACAAAAAAACTAAATAAATTTACCTAATTATCACTATTACCTTATTAACTTCATAGTTTATTTACAATTACAATTATATTTTTTACCTTATTACTGTAACTACTATAAACATTTTTATACAAACGAAGATTATCAGTAAAAATAATTTGTATAGTTATTTCTATTTGGGTGTTACAAAATGTCTAGAAGTCTAAGAAGTATAGCTGGCATGAAAATGATAGATAAACTAAGAAATAATAAGATAAGGGATTATAGGTACTACAACGTACGCTCTCGTATTTTAGAAAAAAACACTTTTTACAAGCCGTACACTTAAAGAATGGGATTGAAAATGATGGCTAATTATACCGGTACTGTCAGCATACACAGGATCTATAGTGACAATACTCTAATAACGATATGTTTTAATATAACGTTACATTAAATACATTAAAACATATTGTCATCTAATTAAAATATCTGTGCGGAAGTAGGTACATGAATATTTATATTCATTAAACTATATCTCTGGCTTGTGTTTTGTAACAATTGTAAAAGCCCAGATTTCTTCCAGGAGTCGTCATAGTTCCACTTTTTCGTAGCCAATTTTGTATCTCAGCCTTTCGAGTAACTGCTGATGGAGGTTTTTTAACTTGCATACTATGATACGGCGCATTGCCCACCACCACGATGCTGTTAGGAAGGATGTTGGGGATTATTTTTTTCTTTTATAAAATTTTGCCCATTCATCTCATCATAGTGATCACCTTTTTTAGATTTGGCCTGTTGCCATTCCCGCTTTTGTATTACTATACTGCAATGGATGGGAACAGATTTTTCTCCTCCTCAAAATACTTAATTACATTATACAAAATTTTACGTGCATCACTATGTAATACTTTCCCGCGTTTTGGTCATGCATGGTCAACAAACGGTGTAACAGTGAAAAATATACCAAGATACGAAATCTAACAACACTTAACTATATAATAACAATAACAACTTTTTGACAACAAAAACAAATATTTAACAACAATATTTAAAAAAAAAAACACAATCAACAAATGACATCAAAAATTAGGAAGAAACTTAGAACTTAAAAACTGGCCTGTTACTAATACAAAAGACGGTTATCAGAGATAAATAATAAAAAACGGTCATCATAACGGTTTTTGTGTTGCTGTCCGTACCGTGTGAGGATAGATAGCGACAGTGTGTGAGTGAGAAGTGAACAGAAGTGACGCAATTTTCAATTCCATTCTTTAAGTGTACGGGTAATACCTAACCCCACAAGACAAAGAATCTGTATTGAATTTTTTCTAGAATAATTATCACGGCCTATGGACTCAGAATTTGTATTAACTATGTGTTTTTGATACGAGTTTGAAGCGCCACTTATATCATATCATTGTTGCCGTGTTTCTTGGTGTGCTCATAACATTGTAGACGATTTTCGGCAATTTTGTCTGTAAATAGGTTAAAATAGGTTTAAAGGTAGCACATCTAAGCAGTTTCATGCCATTGATGTGTACGTTTTCTTCTTGACTGACCATAGTTTGGAGTCAAGTAACTACTGTTTTATAGATTTTATCCTTGATTATTATGAGAATAAGGAAATCGCACAATACGCCTTTTAGTGATCACCATTTTGTCAGATAATGGTTCGGATAACAAGTATACCCGATCTAAAACATTTTGTTTAGAAGCGCTTAAATGGCTGGCAATTTGTACCTATCTTTGATCCCTTCGATTAGTATACTTTGACTAATTGTTAATTGAAAAATGGTAAAATGTCAACTCTAGAATTAGGTTATTAGGTGCCTATTTAAAATGTGTGTTAAGCAAATAACGCTAGTTTGGCTCTACCCATATTCTAGGAAATACTCTTACGTTTAACTTCACGAAAAGCTACTTAAAAACTGTTAGAAACCACAATAAACTATACTATTATTGAATCATCATCTCTACCAATACTATAAACATGCGTGCTTTAAAGTTAGACAAACGAAATGGTAAATTAAATCGCTTCTCTGACAAAGAAATCACTAAATCTGACTTTGCTCCCCTATCTAGCTAATCGCTGTACGCTCCCGTTAACCCCACGCTTTCATCCCTAACAGGAAGGCAGGAGGGGCGTGCCTCACGGCGGGGGGCGTAACGCGCATGCCCCGTTATCACCAGACAAACATGGCGATCAAATTGATGAGGCAAGGTCACACTGAGATATTGAATCTGAATAATGGTTTGAATATCGTATATTTGATTAATCAAATAAGCATTTAACGTGAGAGTGTAGTGAACATGAGCGGAAAGTTTTTGAGGACACAAAACAAAATCAGCACGCGCAAGTTTAACCAGCTGTAGCATCTCATGACAAGGTTAGTAGGTACCATTTTAGTGCTCTTGCGCTAGTTACCGTATTCGGTTGAGTGCCACAAGCATTCGCACTACAAACCGATGTAGCTTTCGATTTTGGAAAAATATATTTTAGAACTACTATGATACATAAAGAAAGCTCAAAGTTGCTCAAAGGGATGGGCTTGAAATTATACTGTGTGATCGAATTAGGAATGAGGAAATCCATAGAAAAACTAAAATAACCGACATTATACACAAACTTAAGTGGCAGGGATTGGCCACATTGCTCGCAGAATCGATGCCCTATGGTGGCAATGGGTTCTCGAATGAGTACTGCGTACCGGAAGACGTAGCGTTGGTAGGCCCCCTACAAGGTGGACCAGCGACCTAGTGAGGGTAATGGGAGTTCTCTGGATGCGGGTGGCGCAAGACCGGTCGATGTGGACATTTTTGGAGGATATCTATGCTCAACTGTGGACTTCTTTCGGTTGATTGGATTGGATTGGTTGATTCAATTTTTTTGTTCATAAATGGTGGTCCAAGATTGAATAAAGTGAAGTTTAAATTGTTTTAGCGAGTTTTCATACTTCTGTGCAAATTATACCTAATTCAGACATTTTGTAGATAAGTGAAACATTATCTAAGTAACTTGCTTTATATTGACGAGAAAACCGTAAACTTCATATTACCATAATCTATTAATTACTTTTAAAAAAGTTACGTCAAAATGAAGTTTTTTCTGAACTGACGCACAATGTTAATGTAAAGGGTATTAATAACATTATCGTTTTAATAGCATTGTAGCAAGCGCTTAAAACACTTAGCCGTCTAATGGTAACTTATGCTAGTTACCACCACAATGATATGAAGGAATAAACATAAATAAACAGTTCCACGTTACAGACTCAGTAAAATTAATAAGAATTTTCTAAGTACTAATGTTAGATTTACAACAAAGTCTCAAAGCACATTATCGATTTAGCGAATAATAAAATCAGGAAGCATGTCAAGCAAGATTTAATTTCCAAGGTGAACGATTATGTGAACGATGGTTCACATGGTTTACATACACCATACTAATATATAAGTATATATGTAAAAACCAGGTCAAGTTTTTTTTGTCTGCTTTTCTAGACTGGGTTGTTTCCCAAATCGGTGGTATTATTTTGACGTTCAGAAGCGCCTTATCAGGGACTAGATTGAATAAATTATTTTTGATATTGATTTCTGAATCTTGACATGCAAATTCCGCGGAATTCATCCTAGCTAAAATTATCCGTTAAAAACGTACTCCTTGTATTAGTTTGACACGTTATTTACCAAAATGATTCTGATAGGATTTTATTTACTTAATAGATGTGATATGAACATAGGTAAAGCATGATAAAGCAATAGTAATAAATCTATACAAAATATAAATAAAAAAACTTACAAATTTTAAGTTTTTTTGTAATACGTATTTACAAAGCTAATAAATAGTCAAGAAATGAAGTAAAATAACACATAACATTTAAAAAAAGCCACATAAAATTTCATTACCACGCTCGTCATATATTTTTTTCTAAATAAGATCTGATCTCACTTCTATTTGTCGGAAAATAATGATCATTTTAATAGTTTTTATTAAATGCCAAAAAAAATAACCCTTAACATTGAGACACCCGTCTGCTTACAACCATAACAATGTTATCTACTGATAAAACGTTTATACATCTCGTAAAATCCGATTTTGTTTGATATTTTCATATATAAATATTTGAAGAATTCATATAATGCGATGCGTATAGGATTTCAAAAACGTTTAAGTATGCACCCACCATACTGTTTGTAGCTGGTTCTCAAACTTTCATATGAGTGTTATAAGTTATTTGAACAACAATGAAGCGATTTAAAGAGATGAGGGCTGATAGGGACGGGTGGCATAATAAAAACAAACTGCGACGACCCCAAGTGTATTGGGAATAAGGCATGAGAATTATAATAACAACAATGAAGTATCTAGATATAAATATATGCTTTTGTTTAGTGTCTTTTTGCCAATCATTAGTGTTATCATTAAATTTGGAAACAATGTATCTTTTTTTTTTCTTCAAATGTCCAATAAACATTACACATAACTTTTGTTTCCTTCGTTTTGTGATATATCACATATCTCATTACTAGTACAACAAATTGTCGATAAAATAATCAAATGGTAAACAATCAAATCAAAATAAAAAGAAATAAAATCAAGTGACAAACAAAACATTTTTAATAGATCCAAGAATTTGTTAACTATATCCTTAAAGTACATTGTCAAATCATTTTTAAATTATTAATAATATATAATGAGTATAACCTCAATTAATTTAGCTGGTGTTCAAAGTACAATAATTATAGCTCAAGATTTATTGGTATTTATTTTTTACACATTTTAAATTTTAATTTTAGTGCACAAATGTGATATAATGACCCGAGTATTAAACCTATAACTATAGGTACTTCAAAAATAAAACCATTCAAATACAAGAAGTTTAAAACATTGTGATTAGATGGCGTAAACTAATAGGAGAAATGATATTGATATATAAAATGACCATACGACAAAAAAGTTGGTATAATTCAATGTATAATAACGTAAACTTTGACAACCATAGACTGGGACGATACATTGACCGGCCTCCCAGTCCGTCGGTTGTGACAAAAAAATAATAACTTTCCTCTTTCTGGTTGTCAGACGACTCCAGTGACTTACCGGCCATTTGTTTTTAGGCTCGCCCGGGCACGATGAAATATTTTTTGTGCCAGAAGCTATATTGTATATATCAAGCGACTATCGATACTTATTTCAGTTACTTATCGATTTAAAACAATATTTATCTGAAAAACCTAATTATTTCTTTTAATATGTAAATATTTAAGTTAATGGTATATAATATTACATTAAGATATTGTCAGATTTATAGTTTAATAATTAGTTAAACATAATATAACTTGTATACCTGTAAGTGAACCTTACTTTATAATCTATAAAGTTTGTATATAAATTTAATAGAATAAAAAAAAAAACATAAATTTAAAAAAAAATTTGTTATAAAAATATATATGAGTTAAAAGACACAGTATCTCTAAAATATAGAAATTGTAACCAGAATTATAATCTTATGTGTGTAAATTCAAAGTGAAGATACTCATAATATTCGATAAAACAAATGTCGATAACGTCAGCCATAAGTTGACACGCATCGATATTTCATACGATTGGAATCGTCGATACACTATCGCATTTCATTCTTTTTTGGTACGCAGTGTTGCATTGTTGCTTAAAAGAGATAGATATATATCCTACTAACGACGAGTGTGAAAGAGATGATTTGTAAAGAAGAACCTCAGACGCAATTTCATTTTTCATTAGATTTAAATACAAATGAGACAATTTCTCTGTTAATTTTACTTTGCTTATAAAATGTAGTTCTTTGAGCAAATATTTTATTAGGTACTTGATTTTTATTTTTACTAAAAACGAATGTTACAATTTTGTCGTTGGTTTTAATATTTTTACTAATATTATTTTCTAGTTCTTATCAGAAATGAAGAGAAGCTTATCACAAATGTAAAGATACAAAAAAATGAGCCATGCTCTTAATTATTGAAGGTCAAAGAGGTCAAGACCTCTTTGGATTCTCCGGAGTTTTTTCGATACCATTTCGCGTTCGCTATTTGCAACATATTTTCTCTTTTTTTTACATTTACTGCTTACTGCTTTGACCACGATTTCATCTGATGTTAAGTGACGATGCAGTAAGGGATGGCAAAACGCACTAAGCTTACTACTACTTGTTCTCAAGTGATGCTGCCGGAACACAACTATAGATTTTGTTAACAAGTTTTCAAACTCGAAGATGGTATGTATACGGATGGTATGTATGGTACCCAGGCGTGCGTTATTAGAAAATGTTCAATCACCGTCCTATGGTTTGCTTGTTGTGTTTGTTTCTTTCGCCGAAAGCTGAGGCTGATTTTAGAGTTGGTTAGGTGGACTCGAACCAGCGTCCATCCCATCCATTGGTTCAATCGAAAGACGTCCATTGCTCGACATAGGTCTCCCCTAAAAATCTCCACGATAGTCTTGCTCCACCCGCATCTAGCGGACTCCCGCGACCTTCATCAGGTCGTCGGTCCACTTTGTGGGAGGCCTCTACCCACGCTGCGTCTTCCAGTACGCGGAAGCCATTCAAGAACCTGTAGGCCCCATCGGTCATCGGTTCTACGAGTAATGTGTCCAGCCCATTGCCACTTCAGTTTGCCAATTCTTCGGGCAATGTCGATTAATTTGGTTCTTCTGCGAATCTCCTCATTTCTGATATAATCACGCAAGGAAACTCCGAGCATAGCCCTCTCCATTGCCCTTTGGGTAACTGAGCTTTCTTATTAAGAATATTGTAAGCAAGCGACCACGTCTCAGCGCCATAAGTAATCACTGGCAACATACTGGTCGAAGACTTTTGTCTTGAGACACTGCACTATCTCGGTTGAGAATATTCTGCGTAGCTTCCCAAACGCGGATTTTTTTCGACAAATGTCTGCTTAATTCAAATTACAACAACAAAACACATTGCATTTCACATTTCTATTTCATATTATTCATGTTTTCTGGTATTTCAAACTCTAATGAACTCATAAGTAATTTAGATTACTTCTTTTTGGATCTGGTTATCAAATTCTATTCCCAATAAGGCAATATTCTTTGAACACTCTAATACATTATAAAACTTTAGTCTATAATTGTAAATGGTTATAGTCTTTAAGACATCGAAGATTATAAATGATAATTAAATTAAAACCTTAACAATTGATTTTATTAAGTAGTTATTTTAATAAACGACGAACATATAATTTAATTATTATTCGAACAATAAACGAAGTCAGGATGTCCCGTTAAATCTAGCTTAAGAAAATGGTATGTTTCAATTCATTATTTATAAGTATTTGTGCATACATGTGTAGGTATACCAGGGCTAGGGTTTCCATGAATTATTTGTTTTAGAATGGAAAAAATGGTTATTATACTATCTCCCTATTCTTTTGTGTCATTCTTTATCATTGTTACTAATATTGTATTACATGCCTTTAAAATTATAAGTGTCTCACATTTAATGAAAATAAAATACGAACAAATAATTGCCATACTATAACATTAACTGACAAGAATCTAACTAGATTTTTCTTAATAAAACGGTACGTAAACGGGGTGTTTATAGATTATTTGTATTGTCTCATCATAAATAAGACTCACCACTGAAATCATAATTAAAATCTAATTAAAAATGATAGACTTTAAACCGTTTCAATTATATCCTAGACTGCTAGAGAGAGGAGAGAGAGTCCTATAAGATTACACCACGCCACGCTTTATGTGTTTCGTACAAGTTCTATCTTAACATTCGTTTTGCAAGATAGAGATAGAGCATTCTCTTTCAGCTCCCACTAAAACTGTAAGCGTTTGTATCTCATAATTTTATAATCTTAATATATTTTTCAGTATGGAATTAGGTAGCTATATTATGAACTTAGTCTGTTGTTTTAACAAATTAAGCACTAGTAAACTGCCCTTATATGCCATTTAAGGTTTATGGCATAACATGTCGGTTAAAACTTTAGTGTTAGCTAGTTGAGATAGAGCATGACACACCTTTCTTTGCACAAGTTCGGCGGTCGGGTAGATGCTTGAATGTTTTACCAGAAATGTTCTCTCTTAGGGAGTCGGGTAGAATCTCCCAGCGTCAAAAAACTAGTTAGCCGTGGGGATTCCCGACAGAGATGAAAACTCGAAATAAAAAAGTTGTTTTTTTTTAATGTTTCAATTTCATAATTTGTTTATAGAAATTATTAACATAACCTAAAATTTAACATTTATCCTTTATCTGGTTCTTATTGGCACTCCAAACAATAATTATGTAAATTTTCATGTAATTTATTCATAATCAAAACATACGATAGGCTGCGTAAGCATACATTTTATTATTTATCTCTGAGCACCAGCTCAGCACTAAAAAGATATCTTATACTTGACATACCGTAGCGTGTTGTTGGCTGATGCCATTCGTAACGCGAATCTATAAGAGTTTCCCTTACCACGAATCGTTCGACGCTGTTAAAAAAGTTTTGACTTTAAATATCATCTGTGAAGTTAACAAGACACAAACTTATCTTAGTACAAAAATCTTAAATAGATAAACAAATAAAATAGTCTTAAAAATCAAACTGTTGGTCACTGCACGCAAGCTGCAGCATTGACGGTCCAAGATATAAAGCCAACGAAACTGGTTTCATGCTTGAATATGGACGCCGCAAGTGCTGTAGCAAGTACAGTGGTACCGAAACGTATTGGCTGTTGCGTGATTTAACTACATTTATTAATTTCAACATGATGCGGACATTACGAACTATTTTAAAACCTAATAGTAAACATGCGTGGTGTCAATTAGGAAGTATTTTTACTTACTGTTTTAAACTGTAGTAGTCTAATAACAGTAGTTTATTCAAGGTTATAGAACCATTCGTTCCGCGTTCCGCGTGAAGTTATCTAACGAAATTAGGCTTTAAATGCATTCTCTTTACTCGTATAACCTGTCGTCTATGACGCTACAGAAAAGAAATCAGTAACAAACTCTAAATATTATCAATGAGTAGTTAGAATACCACATAACTAGTATTTCACTGACAGTCCATACACGATGGCGGCTGAGTGCATTTAACACTTGCCCCCATAGTACGGTGAAGCTGTAAAGGGCCTTCCGGTTAACAGCACTAGCTAGGTTAGAAAAAAAAGTCCATACACGAATGACCAATCGTAAAGCGTTAGTAACTCACGACTAGATGCGCAGTTCGCGTACTATCGATTTCAATTAAGTTTTGGAAACTTTGTTACAGTGAAGCATAATGCCTTTGCTGCAACTGACATCCTGCAGCCCAGTTAACCGGTTAATTACTCTCAATTACTCCGGTGCTAATTAAAACGTTTAATTACTTACTTTTTCGGTTATCAGCGTAATTTTTATAATTTTTATATCGTTCTCAAATTTTTACATCTCGTGAAACTTTAGTTTTACATAAAACTGAAAACTGATTAACGGAAAGTTCAGAAAATAATTTTACAATTCACTGAATAAATTACTGATTTATTTAGGTCACAAACAATACCTATGTATATTTTATGTTGCAATGTAAAGTCAAGATGACTTTATTAGATTTCCTAAATTTTGCTATAAAAATGATGCTCTCAGTTTTTACTTATTATAGTGATTATTGTGTATAATTTCAAGTATTTCATGCATGCGCTTCTCCTGCTTCTCTAGCTTACTATTAACAAAGTGTCACTGGCCAATTCAATGCGAGCTCATCATAAAGATTATTGGGTGCGTTCAGTACAAATCATAAAACTTTATTAAAACTTCAAAAGTTATAAACGTAATTAGTATTATGTTGTTAGAAAATGTTATTTAATTCGTACTTTCTTTTTGTTTTTAATTGGCCAGTAACCTTAGCTGAGGCTTTCAACGCAAGCTAACAATACATGCTTCTAGTTTATCTTAACTTACCGGTTTTCGCAAACGATCTGGTGCATCATTACAGACTATTCTAGGTCCAGTAAACGATCGTACGGCTGCAACGTAATGAACTTTTTATGTATTTGTTTCATGTAGGTGCAGTCTGTATTTCTGTTATCTTATAAAAATAATGGATGTATTGATTATAGTGTTAAATGTAAAGTGTTGTAAGTTTTAATCATGATATTGTTTTATGGGCAAACTTTATTTAATTATTTACTTGCACCATCGTTGTTTATATTGCAAATATTATTTAAGACATGTATTTCATACTTGTGAAGGTTAATAAACATAATTCATACAGTTCTAATTGGAATATCTTATTTAGGAATGAAGATAGTATATTGAAAGAACTATAATATTTTATACTCTGCAATTTAATTTATTTAAAATATGATGGGGGAATATTTATATCATAAGCATCAATAAGAGGTCACGCTTGGTTCGTCTCGACGCCATGTCTTATATAGAAACATAGCACCGGCATCCTGACCCGCTTGCAGTGTGTCGAAACCATAAAATAATTTAAATAATATTAAAATATGTAAATGAAGGGTGATTCACATATCGAACGAATCGAATAGTTTTTTTCCAATTTCAAAAATAAAAACGCTGTCTTCCTACGTTTCTTTTTATCGAATTGTATCTCGCGAAAACCGCGAATTTTAACCGAAACGAAGCGAGAGTTCGCGTGTCATTTGGCCGTAACCATATCTTCGGTCCCGATAAAAGAGTCCCTTGCACAGTTTTAATTAGGCAGTAGAATGTATCGGGTGGCTGATGCCGCTGATAGGGTTGACACTTGTGAACTTATTGTGAAAAAAATATTTGCAAACCCTGTTTTACATTGGTTTTAGTCTTTTTATTTTCATTTTTTTAATGAAAGAGCTTCGATAATTGTAATTATTATAGTTGTAACTTTGATAATTTTAATATATTTTTATTACTAGTACACTTAAATTCTGTTTATGGATTATATTAAATCTTGTCTATGAAGGTTTGGAAGTATGATAGGTGGGTGATTTTAGTTAGGTACTATTAAAAGTAAAACTTAATTATTAAGGTATTAGGTAAATAAAACTATACCAATAAATAAAATTGATGTGTCTGTTTGTGATATAAAAATATATTTTTTTTTACCAAATAAATATGAATGTATACACGATAGCTATACAAAAAAAGTTGTAAAACAATTAGGGTTCCGTAGAAAAAAATGAAAAACTACATTACGAAGTGAAGAATATACGAAACACAGGCGCAGTCGCGGGAACACAGCTAGTTTTAAATATAATATGTATTTGTGAAGTTATTGAAAACCCTATGGATTGCAAAGATTCAACCACTAGCAAATGACCAATACCTTTCAGATAACATAAACAGGCTGCTTAGACCTACTGCATAAACAATGAACCCTGCCTAAAATATTATTATCAAATATTTTAATAATTATTTGTAATGCAGGAGTTTTATTCTAACGTAGGAGATAAAAGACTAACGAAATAACTTGTTATGTTATTATGTTATGATGTCTCAATGTATTAGACCACTTTTAAGCAAGCTATATTATATTTAAAATGTGTATGGAATAAAACTTTATTTTCTAAAATTTTGTACATTTTTTGTTAGTACATTTTATAAGTAATGTTCAATCGAGCTTCGTTCTTGTAAATTCTTTGATAAATTTATTTCAGTGTATAATTTTTACGCTATTAATAAATTATACTACTATAATATATTTTACACAAATTATGCCATACTATATTGGACCATAATCTAACAACAAGTGACATAATGGCCAAAGTGTGTATACTATACCTATATATGATAAATTCTAAATATACACTGTAAAAATGGGTGGCAATAAATGAAACAAAAAATAGGCACATAAACGAAATGGTTACTTTATGCTCTATAACATGAAAGAACTAATCTATCTACATATATATACACTAGCCGTGTGCCCGCGACTGCACTGGCATTTCATGTATTCTTCACTGCATTTTAATTTTTTTATTCGGAACTACTTATTTTCCAAATTTTTTTATGCTACTAACATTAAGTATAGGTTGACACAAATTCAAATACCTGGCACTGAAACTGTGCATTGAATCGGACTATATTCATTTTTTTATTAATTTTTTTAATTTACTTAATCGGAACCCTAATCATTTTCGTATAACAAAAGTTACGCGGACTAACTTCGGGTAACTACAAAAAAAAGTCCCGTGGAAATCGGTCCGGCCGTTTTGGAGATTACCCGAAACAAACAGACAGATATACAGACAGACAGAAAAATAACAAAACTTGTATTTTTGGTATAGGTACCGTATTACACTCATATTTATTTGGTAAAAAAAATATTTTGACGTTAAAAACATACACTTTAATATTATTTATTAGTATAGATAAAATTGATTTTTTGTTATTATGGATAAAGTCAAAAACCACCGATGCGATTTTAAAAACTCTTTCACTTGTATAAAACTAAACTATCTACGTTAGTATATGATTAAGCAGTACGTAATCTATGTAGTATTGATTAGTATATATTACGTGTGGGTTTATAAGGCTGCATAAATTTTATTTTAAAATCAAGATCAAAAATTCTTTACTCAATTTAGACCCTAAGATGGCACTTATGAACGTCAAAAACACTACCACCGGTTCGGAAAACAAACCAGCCGAGAAGAGCCGGCAAGGAACTCGATCTGATTCGTTTTTTTAATAACATCATTTTTTATATAATAAATTATAGTTAGAACCAATGTTAGCAGAAGCACAGAGAGGTGTGTAAATTCCATACTTCACTATCGTTCACGTAATGACCATTCCTGTAATAACCTTTTTAAATTATCTATGTCGTTCTATCTTTGAGAATTAAGTAAAACCCACAAGTTCATACTTACCGTGGTCAAACCCTTAAGTCCAGTCCTAAGTGCCGCTGGACAATGCGACCAGCCCTGCCGATCGTCAGATACCAGACGCAGCGCCGTGAGTGTACTTTATACAGCTATATGGTAAACTTTATTTCTAGTGTTTATTTTAAAGATAGTCTAAAGTAGTCTTGGCTCGGTATTCCGATTTATAAACATTTTTAATGGTAATTGTATTTGAATGTAATGTAAATATTTTTCCATTGCCGGTGTTATCAATTGTTTTTTAATATTTATTTTATTTGATAACACTAGCTGTGTGCCCGCGGCTGCGCCTGCGTTTCATATATTCTTCATTGCATTTTTTTTTACGGATCCCTTATTCTTGTCTCAATATTTTTGTTTGCTATTAATATCAAGGAAAGATATTTCTCACAAATTCTAATACCTGTCAGTAAAACTGTGCATTGAATCAGATTTTATTCACAATTTCATGAGCTTTATTTCGTTTACGCGCAATTTAAAAAAATTAAGGTAGCTTAAGTTACACGAAGTAACTTCAGAATAAGTATACAGCCTTTAGACTAGAAATGTGACATAATTTTATGCGTAAATATTTGGTAATAGATATTTTCATGTAGGTAAAGATGGCGTTTAAGTGCTGGCGTTCAGAGATAAATAATAAACTAAGTGGTACGGTATCGTATGATTGGATTAGGAATAAACTATATGAAAATGTACATAGTTGCTGCTCAGAGCGCTAATAAATGTAAACCGAGACAAATGTTATGTGTTAAATGTTAGGTTATGTTAATGATTTCAATTAAAAATATTTGAAATTAAAGAAAAAACAGTTTTCACTTCTAACACCATTTTTTCACCAAAATACAAACTAAAAATTAAGCATTTATAGCAATAAATAGCATCAATTTTAATACAGTTGACTAGTATAATCTCTGATCGATAAATTTTACATATAATGAATGACAATGAATGACAAAATATTTTTTCCTTTAACTACATGATTAAATTTTCTGCTATGAGTATTTTGTAGGCAATAATACTTAAGTATTGGATAAATTAGATAAAATTTTTACAAATTTAAACCATTTACTGAGTTAGACAAAATCAATAGCAATAGTGCGTTGGAGCCATGCATCAAAACAAGAAATTTAGAATTATTTTTATATCTATTAACGAACCTTCACAGTTCACCGTAGAACTTCATGAACTCGCCGATGTTTTTTGTTCATTTTTAATTATTTTTTTTTGTTTTCATGTTTTTGACATTTACAATTAATTCTTGTGACATATTTTATACGGATTACATGTTACGCTTCAGAAAACATTTACGTTCGTGAGAACAAGCATGCTCCTGAAGCTTATAATCCCTAGCATAAACATGCGGATCATCGTATGCCCACAAATGACCAAAACAATAACAATCCATCTATTCAAAGGAAAAACGCCCATTGTTGGACATAGATCTTCAAAGGGCGTGATTGCCATAATCGGGAAGCTTGGCAGGCGGGTTGCCGATCGCAGTCAGGTCTTTGTTGATACTCAAAGGATGCTGCTGTCCAATCTCTGCTTCATCCCCTAGTCGCATCTTACGACACCCACGGGAAGATGAAGTGATAATATTTTTAGCCGGCACCACACGCTATTATAAATTTATATATCTATTAATAAAACAGTTAATAACAATTATTCTCTGCAAGTGTTTCAAATCACATTCCGTTTAGTTATAACATAGTAATAGCAAAATATTTCCATCCCATTTGCGATACAAGAAAGTACTGAGTAAAGGTGATAGATAAAATTTTATGGTCGCCTGTACCGGTGTGTTAATTGTCGTTTTTAATAATTGTTGTTGCAATTATAAATGAAAGTTTTATCACACGCCGCCGCATTGTTGTGTTTCAAGTTACGATGGATAACCGTACCTACGTTTTAAAGGGCTCATATGCTTTTACGAGATTCATAATGTAATGGAACATTAATTGAGTTTACCTGTAAACGTTTATTACGTGGTTAATTTTAGACGGTTCTTCGAACTTTAATTTTAGTTTCAAGTTTCATCTATTTCATTTTGTTCGTAACCAATAAGACAGTGAAAATATGAAGACAATGTTAAAGTGATTGTGTAATATGTAAATAAATGATAGGTTTTTTTTTATTATTATGTAATCATTAATTATTAACAATAATGTATAATTTGGCTTCTAAGATTTGTTTATAAATTAAACTTTAAAGCATATGAATCACATCAAACTTAAAGTATTCAAAATTACAACAAACAAATGAGTAATAATAAATATATAAATATTAACCCCTTGAGCACCTTCCCGGCGTTTACGCCAGCTTTTCATTGTTTTCCTATTGTCCTTCTATTGTTTTAATTTTTATGGGTACTCGACACATTAAATTATGTAAATGAATAACATAATTATATGAAAAGAATATATTACGTATGGATATTTTGTGTCAATAGAAATGTTGTACCAATACTGGAAGAAAATTAACTCCTCGGCATATAGAATATTTTTTAGATATTGGACAAAATGAATTATTAGATTTCATTACTGCAATTGCAATGCGAAGGAAATTGTACCAAACAGAGGAGACGACATACAACTTCTTATGGCAAGACCATAATACGTTATCAACGAGACAGTAAAATCAATTGATAGGGTATAGTTTTTTTGTCGAAGCTTCGGGCTTACATACTTTAGCGTGCGTGAATGTCTAATTTTCTACATGAGCGTTGAATAAATGTCCTTGTCGCTGGAAACTGAACGTAGCTTAAGTAATAATGGCGGAGTGACCCAAGATTTGTACCTTCAACCGCCCAGTTTCTGATGATGCATATCAATAATTGTTAGCCTCTGATTGCATTCATTACTATTTGGATGATAGCACTCGAACTGATAAAAAAAAAGTAATTGTGTGTGTGAATATAAACATTTTATAGCACTGACAATTATTCTGCTTATTGTTCTATTTTACACCATTAATCTAGTACAAGAAATTTTTCGTTAATTAACCCCTTGAACACTAACCTGGCGTTTACGCCGGCTTTCCATTGTTTTTTCTATTGTCTCATTTTTATGGGTAATCGACATATTAATGGTTGCTAAGTAAACTGCTATAAAATAGTTAATTATTTTAACGATATAATTTAGTTGGTATTATCCTCTTTATTTACTCCATGTATGGTCACTATTAAAATATTTACCAGTTTTTAATACATTGTTTCTTCTCGTGAAGGCAAGACATAATAAAAGCAATCGGTATAATGTTCATATTACTGCAAATAAAAAAATAGGCTTCCATGTGACAGACGTGGAAACTCAAAGCGTTGGTAAAACTGTTTTTTTAATCTTTAAATTAACTCTATGCCTTAAGAGTCTAGTCATGTTTAACACCCTTCAATTTATTAAAGATAAAATAAATGTAAAAAAACAAATTTAAAATAAGTATTTATGGGAACATATATTAGATGTGGCAACACAAAATAGTCACCTTATGCTTAACATTCCTATCCTTGTCGTTGACACCAGGTTGACAACAAATGTCACCTTCCATAAGTGACGCGAATCTATAGGTTTTCCTCTACTAAGAATCGTTCAACGCCGTTACAGAAGTTTGACTTAAAAAATTGTAACGTGTAAACAACACAAAACTAAATATTTTTATATTTTAAGGAAAATCGAAAGACGTATCACTAACCACGGAACGACAGAATGCATTAATATCCTGTTGCCATTAATCTGATTCCTGCAAGTAATGAAACAATTACAATGAATTTGCGAAATTTTACGACTGGTGTATGAATCACATTAAGTAATGTGTGGCTATTTATTGTATTCAACGCACAAGTAGTCGGCAATACAGACGATCGTGATATACGAACAAAAATCGTTTTGAATTAAACCGTTTTTTTTAAACCATCTTTTAATTAATAGTATAGGTAAAGTGTAATTGTTAGTGACAGACATTTAAACCATAGATGAAGACTAAATTTACCTATATTATCATTGCAAATGGTAGAGTGTATTACCAATTCATGAACGGATTACAAAGTTTATGTGTATTTCTCTTTATATTGTATTTTTAACAGACTTCTAAAAGAAGATTCTCAATTCATCAAAAAAAAATTTATATGTTTGTTACGCAATTTCTCTGTCAATTGTCGAACGATTTACGAATTTTTTATTCAAAGGAGTGCACTCCCGAGGTATTCCCATTGTCATAAAGTCAGGATCTGATCAGTGGATTTCAAGGAAATCGAGAGAAAACCTCGAAAGTTATTAGATTGGTCAGTATAGAGACAGAAAATCTGGAAAAACTAAAATCGTCTTCAGCTATGAATCATTTAATAATTTAGCTTGCCGAAAAACGTCTAGGATTGTATACATTTTCAATTGATCAGCTAATTGGTTATTAGTAGCACCAACTATAGCGCTAATTGGAAGCACGTATTTATTTATTAGTTATGTAATTTTAATCAAGTAGTTTTTGTTACTTTGTAGAACATCTCAGGTTTCGCCACGATCGGGTATTTACATTCGACATAAATATGTTTTGCAATATAAAATAACATATAACATAAGCTCACGCGTGTTATCCCCGAAGGGTTAGGCAGAGGTGTAATAGCGAACTACACCACCCACATTTCGCTGAGTTTAGTTCCGTCCCAGAACGGCAGTCACACCGTAATACAACTGCGCTACCGAGGCAGTCAATATAAAATATGCCTTATAAAATTTAGGACATAAATTAAATTCTCTTATAATTAACAAAAATTATTTATGTTGAATTTTATAGATTTTTTTTCTTTGAACGTATCATATTTTGAACATATTTATTATATGTCCAAACAACGCGACTGTGCCATTCCATGTTGACTGTATGTCTCATAATTTTACATGACAATATAACAAACGTTTCACCTCACGTACAATATAGTGGTTTAGATTACCTACGGTTTTTCCACTACACGTATTTCTTTAGGCTCGTAAACTCATTCGAGTTTTGGATTCGGCACACGTTTCAGATTTACGATTATTCGGTATTGTCCTCGAATCCGGGGTATGTGCGCTTGTACGAAACGTTGACGCGATTCAATGAGTTGTGAATTATTAGGTAAGTATACGCTTCGCGGTCTAATGGCAAAGTGTACCCATGTTTTGTAGCGCCATTAACTAAAAAAAACTCACCTGATGAGAAGTGATTTTACGGCCTCTACCTGCGGGATGTATATGTCTACAAAATAGCAGGCGAAATAATGTCGTAAGATTACAACAAATTTTCAACTTGAGAATGATAGTGAGGTGAAGCACGCAGTTTTGAAACAATGATGGCTTAGTTGGTTACCAATGCGGTCGGATTTCGAGCCAATGGACGCCGTGCGGATTCAAACCTACCTATCCACTTCTAAAAAACAGCCTGAGCTCTCGGTGAAGGATAACATCGCGAGGAAACCATAGTATAGTTCTCGGGCATTTTAAGATAATGCCACCTGAATAGCTACCACTTTCAATTTTTTTTTTTTTTTTATTATTTTTTAAAACATGTTCTGCAGACTCTGGGTCCCCACCTTTTTTATGTTGGAAGTTTAATGCGACTTGCGTCAGAAAAAAATGGCTATAATATTTCATGCAGCAATGCAGTTATCTTCTTTCATAATTAATTAAGTGAGATTAAATCTACTTATATACCACCTTCAAGTTAGAAAACCTGTCGCTTAATATTAATAGGTGTGTTCCGGCAACATTGCTTGTGAACCAGTACATATAGGCTTAGTGTATTAACCATCCTGGACCACATCGTCATTTAACATCAGGTGAGATTGTGCTCAAAGCTGTGTAAAAAAAAGTGTCTGAAGAGAAAAGTCATCAACCAGTGTAAGGTGCTAGTGATATGATACTTACGGTACTAAGACGTGGTCGTTTACAATGGACTTAATTAGAAAACTCAAAGTTACCCAAACGGTAATCAAGAGGGCTATGCTCGGAGTTTCACCGCGTGATCGAATTAGAAATGAGGAGATCCGCAGAAGAACCAAAGTAACCGACATTGCCCGAAAATTTCCAAACTTAAGTGGTAATGCGCTGGGGAAATTGGTCGTAGAACTAATGCCCGATGGGGCCAACGGATTCTTGAATGACTGTCGTGTACCGGAAGATACAGCGTGGGTAAGTCCCCACGTGAATGTCGCGGGAATTCGCTAAATGCTGGTGGCGTAAGACTGGTCGTTGTTGAGATCTTTGGGGGAGACCTATGCTCACCAATGGATGTCTTTCGATTGATTAAATGGATGAAGGAGAAGCACCAGAAAAAACCTTTATCAATTTCCTTTCCTTGCCTCAGTTTTACTCTCTACCCGACCTATGTATCTCAAAGTCACCTGTTACCGATATCAACTAAATTGTTGTTTATACCGAAGTTAACCGTGCATTATTGTATGACCTAATGACTAATTTTTAGCGGTCGTGTAACCGATTTTATCCGATACACATATCTCACCGACAACTGTGGAGGATCCTATATCTACCGCCAGCATGATACAATGATATTTAATAATTTTTTTGTGTAGATATTGGCGGATCTTTAGTATTATAGAAAAAAAAACTGTTTTGGAAACAGTTGATTTTCTTCATCAAATTTTCAGTAATGATTTTTCAGTTTCAGTAGTAATTTTTACCATTACAAGTAGTTTTAATTAATAATTATTGACATATACTTCGATGTAATCTTTTCACGTCTATTCTGTATTAATAGATTCTAGTCATGTATAATGAATACTCGTTAGTTAGTACGTACTTTTACGACTTGAATCAGAGAAACAGGTGCAGAGTTAATAGTTCTTACTATTAAATATTAATCAGACATACACAATCAAAAATATTTTACATAATAACAGTACAAAATGATATTTAATTTGTAAATTAAACTACCATATAGAAAATAAATAATATACAGACTGCCTTGGTGGCGCAGTTGTATTACGGTACGACTGTCGTTCTGAGGTCTCGGGTTTTCCCTGGGTCGGGTCAAGTCTTATTGGGGTGTTCTACTTAGTATCATCCCGGAGTCTGGAATTTGTTCCCAAAATGGAGACAGGCTCGCCCCCTGTCACATCTGGAATGGAACTAAGCTCGGTGAAATGTGGTGTAGTTCGCTATTTCATCTCTGCCGAACCCTTCGGGGATAACAGTCGTGAGCTTATGTATGTTATATGATGTAAAATAAAAAATGAACCTCAAATAATAAAATTGACAAAATTAAGCTTGTGTATTATTAATTAGGTCACGGTGATTTCGGATTAAATTTGGACCTTGCAGCTCTTTAGGCGGAATATATTATTTTCCCATAACCTACAACAATTAACCATAATTATAGTTTTATGTTTAATTACTAACACTCTTTCATATAAAATATAAATAGTTTTAAATCTATAGTTTTCAACTTCACAACTTAAACTAACTGCTGTCGTATAGGATAGCAACAGAAACAAAATTTAAATCGTGTAAGTTTACACTTTTTCTATACGTGAAAGGCCTTGATCTAACCGACCAGTGTTAGACAGTCACGAACGTGTAAATTTCGTGCTAAATTGCACTCGAGAAGTCTTGCCTCATGCCTCTTTATTCGCTCTGAATTATTAACAAGAAAAAAAAACGTATTATTGTAATTGATTGCCACCGAGTCAGATTCCGCTTTCACCGATATCCGACCGGATTAAAATATCGTATACGACATTCGCTCGTAAAAATATTTTTATTGTTGTCTTCTTTCTTTTTTATTCGTCCAGCGGCAAACGATTTGCATAAAGTCTCAAGTAGCCGTCGGTATATATCTGAGGCGGAGGTTAGCGCGCCGCCGAGCGGCCATGTCGTAAAATGGCGATCGTAAAAGAAACACCTTTTTGCTAATATAAAGCCTGTTTTGTTTCGGTATATGTTCGAAATATGTTACTGGCAACACTTACGTGCGGTCGTCAGTCACTTTGATTTAAACAAGTGAAATAAAGTTCAATTTAAAAATATTATCTGTATAATTTCGATTTTATTTTTTTTTGTGTTGATAATTAAATGAAATTCTTTATATTACAGAGGGATAATGACATTGCTTTTGTATATGGTTGTTTTGTTATATTATTACGATGTGGTGTAAATGTGATATTTTTAAATAACAGACTGTAAAATAAATTTGCGTGCTAAAAGTCCAAGTCCATAAGAACTGTCTTTCGAATGACCTACTTTCAAATTTATGTTTTTCACTAAAATTAAAACAACATTTATTACATAGCCTTTTTTATAACCTTTATGTACTTGTTTGTTAGTGACTATAATCTTTATAGTTATTAATCTTCTATATATAAAAGAAAAATAGAGTTACTTTGACGCACCATCACGCCTAAACTACTGATTATATCGGGTTTTTTTCGTAGATGGTTAAAGTCTAATTTACTTTTATTCCATCGGAACTTTTCTCATATTTTTTTCGATGAACCCTTTTTTTTCGAGAATAAAAACAAAAGACGTTTATTTTTCTTCATTCATTTGTTTTTTTAGGTTAGGTATAAATGAAATATTATACCTATAGACTTTTTCACTCGCATCTAAAGAACATATGAAACCTAGGCGGAACCTAGCACACAGCTAGTAAATTATCAGTTAATTTACAGTTAATAAACTTCTTTGTATTTGTACCAAAAGTACTATAATATACTACTTACTTTAGATTCGATTAAGTTATGGGGTGTTATTACCCGGTTAACTACGAAACCTGGCATTTATGCCAGGTTCAATTGTTTTCCTATTGTTAAGTTTAACTAACATACTTCAGGGACATTATTAAGAGTTAAAAAAAACATCTGATTTTCATCATAATTTATTAATATAAAAATACAAATGTACATTGAAAAAATATTCACTTAGTAATTATGTCTGAGCAATATCTGATAATAGATTTATCAGTTTTTAGTTAACTATGTGTCGACAGAGACGAATCATGTGTACAACTATAAATTGAAGTTAAAAAATATTTAAATTTAATCAAAATTATTGTCTGTTTATTAAATAACAATCATATTATTATAATATAATCTTAAAAACTAATAATTATGTACATTTTCTCGTTTAAAATTAAATCACGAATACCGTAGATATAGTTATTGCCTAATTATACTTAAATACATGTATTAATTAAAGAATTAAGATAAAATTAAATAATAAATAACAGTTGTGTTATAAAACCAGTCATAATATCTTAATTACATAAAATGCAAAAAACTAATACTAAATATTTCAATCTCTTAATATAGCGTTGATGGATTTTAGCGTTCGACGTATTAAAATAACCCACTTCAATTTTATTACTTATCCAAAATAACATATAAAAAAAACAATAAAATATTGTATCGCATAAAATTTTCATAATAATAATTTTTTTTAAATTTTTGAGTTTAACACACAAAATAAAACACTGCACAAACAAACCTTATGAGATCTTTATGAAAACCAAATCCACATTGCAAATATACGTACAAACATATGCGTACTCTTAAAAATAAACATTTTACATTATAAAACTCAAACGAATAATACTTTTTAATATTAAAACTGAATTCCGAAACTGTTAAAATTTAGCTGCTAATCCTTAACGTCTCATTATATCTTCTATACTGAAGCCTTTTTTCGGTGCACTCGATTGGCTCGTCCCAGGCTTAGGATTAGAAGGAGGTTGTATCCCCACAATATTTTTTATCCCACTAGCAATGAAGCTCGAACTCGATTCATCTGAATCCTTTTTATTTAAATTGTCTTTACAGTTAGTGACGCTCGTGGAGGTACTTGGGACCGTATCTTTTGGAGGAGCATGTTTCACTATCAAATCCTGCGCGACTGTTTGTTGCGGTCCCAATATAGGATGAGAAATCGGTCCATATGCGATCTGAGGGTGAGGAGGTGGTAGCGGTAATCCAAATTTGTGGAACGAAGGTATACCCATTATAGTGGGTGGTATGCCTACAACCATATCTCCATTCCCAATTGGTTGTCGAGGCATTGACAAGTTAGTCGGTTCAGGCGATCGACTTCTATAAACTGCTGAGCACGATCTCACATTTTCACCAATGTCTGGCGGGTGTGTTCTCTTTCTGAACGGAGTTAGGTACATGTTAGATGGCCCAGAATCGATATGCGGGCTAGCCATTTGATTGATTTTAGTAGGATCGGGTGGGGGCACTTGGTGCAAATCTCTACGAATTTGAAGCTGTGGGTGTCGGATCTGTAGTTCAGGAAACTCTGCATATCGCATTTCTTTTTCTATAATTTCATCTGACGTATACCTCCGTTTTTCGTATAAGTCTGAGCATTGCGGACGATGTTTGTCTGTATGTTGCGGTCTCATTGTGTAAGGGCTGGCTCTATCTTTTTGTTCATTATGGTGGCAGTGTGTGCGTTCTACAGGTATAGGAGATGGTAGACGCGGTCTCTCCTCACTTTGTTCCCTTCCGATACTTTCTATCGAGGACGAACGAGCCCTTCTTACAGGGGAATGTTCTGGGGAAGAAATCTCAGGATCTTCATCATCGTAACCTGGTTCTATTGGTGATCCTGGTCGACCGATGTCCTCTTCACCTACATCAAGGACATCACCTGGAGGTACGTCTCCGACGGCATGTGTCAAAGCATGTCTTCGCAAATCGCAGTTCCTTCTAAATACCTTACCGCATGAATTACATTCGTACGGTTTATGGTCTGTGTGGGTGAGCAGGTGTGTTTTGAGGTTAGATCGCTGGTTGAAGCTTCGACTGCAAACTGGGCATTTGTGCGGTGATTCTTCCATATGCAGAATTTTGTGGACGGCCAGAGTCCTCGACTGGCAAAAACCTTTTCCACATTCTGTACATTTGAACGGTTTCTCCTTGGAATGTATATACCTGTAACAAATAAGAGGATACTTATATTAATCCAAGAACTATTTTTCATTCAAGACTCGTTATGAGATTATGAAACGTTAAAAACGATTTTAATGATCAGTGTCGTAAAGTATCATGGTTTAATTAAAAGTCTGAGGGGCGGAGTACTATCGAGCATAACTTATGCGCAACTTTTATATTTTTTTTTTTATTTTTTTTATGATGCTGGCTTATGTTGGAACAGGTTTTAATTTGAATTTAGAAATACATAGTTTTATTTATATCGTTTAACTTGTTTCTAATTTACCTGTAAGTTTAAAATCTAATTAGTGGATACAGATAAGTAATACAGTGTCAACCAGCGCGATCATAGTTTTGTGATAACTGTTAAGCATTAAGAACATCTTTTTTTATATAATATAAAAATTATAAGTGACTATTTTAACCTATTTTATGTAAAACTAGTACGAAATGTTTTTGATTATAAATGGGTTTCGTTCTGTCACACTAAAATCTTGATCCTATTAAGAATCATAACTTCTGCCTTAAGAAGTACCGTATACAACTGTATCAATTCCAGTTTACATCAAGATAATAACAACAATACGACTAAAAATTCACGTCTGCGACCACTATATCGTTCAGACGCGCCTTGAACGTGATCCGAGTAACATGAGCCTTTATTCTCAAGGCGAAACCGACAGCGTAGCATGCGCTAGAGTAGGCAACCTCACCATTAATCTTAGAGCCGTGGTAATTCTCTTCACTTCCCCCTTGTATTAAGAAGATCGAAGGTCAAGTTGCACTGGTTATTTTCCACCAGAGTTCCAGAGTTTTAGCCGCATCGAATTACTTTAAAAAAACATTTTGCGGCCAATCGTTGCGATTAATATTATTAATAACAGCGTCAATATTGAGTTACAATTAGCCATCTGCTTTGATATGACTGACGTGGTGAAAGACGTTTTTTGCAATCTTTAATAGATTCATGTTTATTTATTGACTTTATTGTTATTTCTAATTACAGTGCAGGGATGTGATAAATTACTAAATAGTATGATAGTTTTTTTTTGTTATTTTAGGCTGGTTAATTACCATGTGTGACATAGTCTGTAAATATATTTTTTTAAATCGCTTTGTGATTTTATATTAATATAATTATGCTTTTTTTTTTGAGACTAGTAGAAATGACAAAATTCTCGCTCATAATCCTGATAGTAACAAAGTTATTATTGCATAAATAGAAACCCAATGTGTTTTTGTCTTTTATACACTTCTAAGTTATTCATCTGGTTATGATCTGAAACTTAGGTTTCTGGCCTAAAAAATAATTCTATGGCGTTGTAACGTATGCCGGGAATATATACCCACTTTACAAAAGGAGTCCCATCGAAAGATATCTATGTTTATTATACTCTAATTAATGTAAAAGATGCCCTTCATAATAACATGCTAATTATACACTTTAGATTTCTGTAATTGTAATGTTTTAAAAACCTTTAATTATTATTTTTTTTAAATTGTACTTATTTGGCCTACTTCTATTTTCTATTGAAATGTTTATCACCATTCCAAATAAAGTAATTTAAGCATTATTTAAATTTAAATCTTACTAAGTAAATAATTAGTCATTATTTATGTTGGAAATACATTCAAAAAGAGTCACAACTGCAAGCTGCCCTTAATTTTGTTTTACATCACGACAATTACAAGAATAGGGTACATTATTAAGTATCAATATTAAGTATAATGTTCAATAAAATAATGTTATATTTTTGTAATCGGATATTGTTTTTTTTACTGTAGGAAAACACACTCAAGGCGAGGCAAATTTGCAAATTAATAAAGGAAGTACTACGTACATTGTAACAGCGTTCATCAATGTAGTAATCAACTTAATAACCGGCTTGGTTTAAGAATTTTATTGTTGGTTGATTCTACAAGTATGTTGAACTCTCATAATATGAATAATAAACAACAATTTAACGTTTTGTTTTTTTAATAATTTTATGCGTAAAGCCTTTTATATATGTATGAATTTAAATGTCTGATTAATAATAATCGAAACCTTATGTTTTATATAAATAATAAAAAAATATGGAATATTACAGAATTGATTCGCTTTTGAAATCAACTTCAACATTTTTTTCCCCAAATTAAACCGTTTTTTAATTAAATGTTTTTTCTCAAAATCAAAGAAAAAAATTAATTCAATATATTACTATTTATTTATATATAGAGTTATTATAGTGATAAAAATATTATAATAAATGCATGAATAACTCTGGGAAGCGTTGAGTTAGTAAAAATGTTAATGAGCAAACCTCCAACATTGAAGCTCATTTAATGATGATGACTCTTGAGATTCCATTCGTCGTCACGATAGGAATGCATCACGTAAATAATATATCATTACGTTACGGGTTTTTTTTAATAGAAAAATATAGTACCTACATAGGTGAACATGTAAATACACATACTACATAAAATGTATTATATCTTTGTTACTAAACCTTTGTTCTTATTTTTACTGTATAAAAATAGCGCTTCGACCATAATCTCACCTGGTGATTACACGTTAAGAGGATATGTATGGGGTTGGAGACAAATTTGAAAAAATATGTAGTTCATAAATTTATTGCTATCGCTTTGCGCCCCAAAGAAAAAGCTATAAAACACGAAAGGGATAACTGCAGCTCGGGCTGCTTTTACATATGCCAAATAAACGGAAACACCTTTTTTGCTATTCCCCTGTTTCCTGTTCCAAAAATGGGTCGATTCCAAATTTTCTTTCAAGTATAGAATACGAGAGACAAAATTATTTGACAGGCATCTGAAACGCGACGGTAAAAATTTAGCTTTTTTCTCATTTTCAAAGGCTTCTATTGTCTATAATAATTAATTTATACAAATTTATTTATACTACGGCGGTATATATTATATAATATATTATATTATCCAGGGAGGAAACAGCGGCGAACGTTTGGATATAATAAAGCCCACTCTCGGTCAAAGGCATAAAAAATATCCTCTTAAACTAAGAAAGGCTCTTAATTAATTATACCGGCACACATATTAATCTATTTGTGACATTCTCAAACTTGATGTTTCAATCAGCTCAGGTTATTAACAGAATAGGATAGGTGGATTGGAACCTAAGTCCATTGATACGGTAAACCACCGCACTGCCATTAAGTGATTTAAGGGGTCGTTCAAGTATCACGTAAGTAAAATTCAGGACATTTTTGATCCCTCCACTACATAAGTAAGCATCGCTCTTACAACCAGTTCCTTTTGATTATGCGAGCATTGGGGTAATGTTAAAAAACATGAGTGAGTTTATGCGCGGTAATAGTGAAACTTCGTTTTAGTGACATCTAGTTTGTTTATTTTATACTAACAAACAAACGTGTCTCATCTATTAGACATATTATTTAGTGACATCTATTGGCTAATAATGGAACTGTTGCCTCTTTTTCGTTACACATTTTCGTTTCATAAAATCCAATCCAGACTGTCCTATAAGAAGTTTCAAGAAGAAATTGAGTAAGTCAATATTGCTTACGTAATTACTATTAGACCCCTCGTTCCTTAAGTCATCAAAAATATGCGAAGTACACAGTCCCTTCTGCCTCCATTGATACTTACGTAATACTTAAACTACCCCTAAAAATTGTTTAATGTTATTGTATAATTAAAAATAGTTAATTCTTTAATTGTCACAGTATAATGTTTTCTATCTCATTCCCTCCCGCACGTAAAAAATATGTAAAATAAATATGTTTGTCTCTCTCTAATGTCATTTTTTCGTTTCGTCGACTTTCAAATTCCAACGTAGCTAAAGATGTTTTCACTTCAAAAACACTAACTATATTCATATTTGCATCTTAAACATTATCTCGTATGCTTTACTACATCGAGTAGTTATTATTTAATTGTAGCATCTAATTAGCTGATCGTATAGTTTTGTAAAACACTCAAAATCATGTTAAAAGTCTCAATGTAAAGTTTACCGAACGGATTCTTATAGTGCATCATTACGAACGCGTCTGACTGGTTTTGCTAGATTATTATGAGTATTGATAACTAAGGTTGCCACGTAAACCTTTCCGATTTACGTGACAAAAAGTTGCTTCAAGAAGGTATAAAAAAATTGTGTCTCAGATTAAATGTAACAAAGTATGTAATTATGCTGAAGTTAATTGGTTATTTTTTTATACTGCATATGCTGAGTGTTTTGATCATAATCTCATCTTTAAGGTAAAGGATGTTATTGAGGTAAAGGATGGTTCTCAAGGGATGCTACCAGAACACACGTCTTAGTGCTTGGTGACAAGTTGTCTAACGTGAGTGGTATACTCATGCGGGAATTATGAGAAAATAGCACCATGCTATGGTTCCCTCAAAATGTTTCCTTCGCCGAAAGCTCAGGCTTATTATAGAATCGTATAAGTGAGTTCGAACCTACGTTCATCTATGCAGAATCTGACCACACTAGCAACTGAGCGATCATCACTTCATTATTATTTTTACATGTGACTTCGTCTACGTGTCTTATCTTGATTGGATGCGAGATGTCTTAATTTTGTTTTGTTTTTCATAATCTACAACTACACCAAAATTTATTAAAACAAATGAAGCATTTTTAAGAGTTTGTTTTAATTCAATTTATAAAAATTTATATTGATTTTTATGGCCTATCAATCACTAATTATGATTTACACATACAGACAATTTATACTTCCTATATACAAACAAACGTTTCAAAATCAATCAAATCGTTATCAAGTTAAATTTGGACAGACAACAAAATAATATCAGTTTTGAGATTATTAACTGCTAAAATATCATCTGTTATAATATTTGTAAAACAAAATATGTACAGACAGAGCCTACAAATTTATTGTATGGATATATTGATGTTTCCTACATATTAGAGATGGGTTGTACCAGCTTTACAGCCGAAGCCAGAGGGTTCTTTCAGTTTAGGCCCAAAAGGTGACGGCCCGAAAGGGCCTTGTGCATGTCAGGTGGAGCAGTAGTGGACGGCCCCGGGGGGTTTAGTGGGTATTTCCGGACGCTTCACGTCCGGGCGAGTCCCACACTGGTGCGGAGACGTCCCTCCGCACCCCCTTACCCATTGCATTGGGGGACTTCGGTCTCACTAATGCAATGGGTCAGGGTAGTGTGTAAATGCATTCCCTACGTCAAAAAAAAAAAAAAAGGTGGAGCAGTAGTACTAACTAGCAATCACCGCTACCTTGGGACTCATGCGAGTTGTGGGAACTTTAGAGTGTTAGTGCTATGTTAAATGGATTTCTTGAAGTAAAAAAGGTCTCGCGATACGATTGATAGCCCTTTTTTTTTTAACGGGGGGAAATGCATTTACGCACTACCCACGATTGATAGCCCTAGCTAGTAATGTCGTCTATGATTTGCAGTTACCAGTTGCACGTTTTAATAATTGTGAATTTATGATTGGTTGCGAATTGAATGAGCCGTATACAGACAGCTATTAAAATATATCACATTAATCATCGGGAGATTTGTTTGTTAATTTGTTCTCGTTCATGTTTATACGAGTTTTAATATATTTTGGTATACGGTTACTTATATATACATATACCTCAAATTAAACTTATATTTTCAAATAAATTAAGTATCAAGTGTTTAAAAATAATTTTAAGAAAATTAAATCATAGAAATACATTATGAAAAAAGGAGCTTTCAATAGATTTTTTCCCTCTAATTTTAAAATTATGGTAGAATTTCAACCACCAGTAAATAATAAAATGTTTAAAAAAAATAACTGTACAAATGTGAAAGTTTTGGAAATACATTACGCAAAAACGTATTAAGACTTGACTACCTCTAGAGATAACAGATTTCTCAGAAATGACGGGCCAGTTATATTATCATTATTTTTTTCCTTATAGTGATTGTCTATTAAAATTAAATACGAATTATAATATGAAGGAATTGTTAAGTCACTCAGTAATACAATCATAATTCTTTCCAGCAAGAGTTTGGGAATATATACTGTTATAGTCACAGATAAGTGATTCTCTCAGAAAGAGTTATTCACTTTTCAGTGATCATAGTATATTTGGGAAATTGTGAAATGGTCATTCTTAATAGTGATCTAAAGAAACTCAAATAAATAGCGGAAACATTTCTGGCTACTTAAATTTTTAATTATCATTAGTATTATAATTTTGGACATGTAATATGTTTTTGAAATTTAGCTGGTACATTGTTTGCTTTTATGATAAATCTATACTTATTAAAAAGCTAACGAAACGAAGTCTGTACATTGAAGATATTTAAGAAAAAATTCTATGCTGAGCTTCAGAATCGACTACAGAACACATTTCGATAGTTTACATATCTTTTGCCTGTCTGTCTGTTTATTATTAATTTGTTCGCCAATCAAGCAAAAACTATTGAAGCGAATTCGATGAAATTTCGTATGGTAGTAGTTTATATTCTACAGTAACACCTATCATACTTTTACAGATGAATATATTTATATAATATGTGAATAGTGTTTATCTAGATTCATTAAAAAAAGCATAGTAATGAAGTGTATGCAATATAATCTTATCAACACATAAAAATATAACAAATTTAGAGCAACATTTTATTTTCACGTCATCCCAAAAATCTTTCATCTATACTTATAATAAAAGGCTAACGAGACGAAATCTGTACATTGAAGATATTTAAGAAAAAAAATACTATGCGTTGCTATAGAAAAGACGATAGAACAAGCTTCGATAGTTTAATATTTTATTATCTGTCTCTTTATTAATTTCTTCGTCAATCATAGAAAAAACATCTGAACCAAGTTCGATGAAATTTAGTAATGACATAAATATTGCATCCAGGGAAGATTATAGAATGCAAATTGTCTGAATTCCAAGCGGTTGTAGCTGCGGGCATAGCTACTAAATAATAAAAAAAATTAAGATTTAAATAAATGAAATGAAAAAAAGACCCATTAGTAATTCTATTGTAATACTGTATATAAATCCTTCAATACTTCAAGGATTTAATCGTATAGAATAACAAACATATATACCCGAGCAGAATAGGACGTGAATCTAGTCAATTATAAGTTTTATATTTCACTCAGGTGACTTATGTGGCGAACTTACACCCATAAGGACTTATTTGCGCATAATAATTACACGCACCGAGGTTAACTTTTTGATTTCACGGTTGATTTACGCATAATCGAAACACCGGTCATCGGGTATCGACAAAAAGTTAAACTCTTTGTGTTTGTGTGTGTCTGTACCGCCTTGAGTAAATTACCGTGGGATTGGGATACCTTATAAATAGAATTCAGTTTTAACAAATTTATTCATAGACTGTGTTATTATTTTCCTTATGTTAAAATCCTGTTAAAATCACACGTTTTAAGTCTTTATACATTTTTTTGTTGATGTAAACCGAAAGCCTTATTTGCCCTTTAGAAATAGGTAATTAATATTCTAACTGTAAACTATAATGAATATCTAATGATTTTATCGTATTACCATTGTATATTTGAATACTATAAACGGCCTATTAGATCTTGATACCATTACATATAATATACCAAATAAATGTTAATTATTATTACGAGTGCATTGTATAGGATAGACAGTAAGTCTAGAGGTATTATCTGTCAAGCGATGTTGCTGGAATACATCTATCGGTGTTTGGGGAGAGGATCTGAATCACTTAGGGTGGTAGCTATAATGTTAATAAGGCATCAGTTACAAATGCTATGGCTTTCACACGATGTTTTCCTTGACCTCAAGTTTTTTTTTCTAACTACGTAACGCTGTTGACCGGAAGGGCCTTTACCGTGTTTTTGTGAAAAAGTGCTGAAGGCATTCAGCAGCAAAAGGTAACTAGCGCTCCACCTCATTATGTTGTGTAGGTGCGTTTGAACAGCGTCCATCGATGCAGAATCCAACCACGTTACCAACTGCGTCATCATCGGTTCAAAATCAACGAAATTCATCCTAGCTAAACGTATCGTGTTCAAGGAATCATAACTTGATAACAGATATAAGTTCCTTTATAGAAAAAAAAAACTTGGTGAAAACAAAATTCATGAATGGAATTACCTACTGCAGGGCGTCGTGACCTTTGGCTCGCTAAGCGTCATGTAAATATTGTGTTATGACGGACGAACCAACCGGTTTCAATGGGCATATACACCACACCACGACGCAACAACTCACGTTGATAAAATATTTAGAATAGTTCGTATTGCCCGTTTTAGTACCTACATACGCCACGTTACGAGGGAATTGATAAATTTATCCGTACTAATAAATAAAATTGGTGTGTCTGTTTGTAATGACTAAATTTTTTAACCCATAAAAATTTAATAAGTAAATGTGGATTGTTCTGATTTTGTTTTATTTATTAGTTACTGTTTGACACATGCCTTCCTTACTTCAAATTTCCTTAAATTTTTGCAATCTCTGAAAATAATTTTAAAAACGTTATCATATGCTTCTTGACTTACACTTCTTCCGTATAAAGTTTCATCAAAATTGATCAAGCAGTTTTCGAATTATATCCAAATATAACCCCACAGACAGATAGACAAATATTTTTTTACAATGTCATATTTGAGATTAGGTACTAAATTAGGGCTATAATAGACATCTGTCAGAAAATTTGAAAATATAATTAAATATTAAAGTCTACTTATTCATTGTTACTATATGATTAATATAGATAAAAAGGACAATTTAATAATATTAAAGTTAAATAAAATACAGGTAAAAGTGTGAATTTAATAACACGAGAGATGAACACACAGTATTCGATAAAACCAATGAAATAAATAGACAAAAAAAAAACAAACGAACGATGTTGAATTCGAATTTACTATTACCAATAAATTTGAAATATCTAACGTTGAACGTATTTAAACGAAATAATGAATTAAGAAGTATCGAGTTTATCCGATGACGGACACAGAAACACCAGTCGGACGACTTCACTAAACACATCAAAGAAACCGCGCCACCAGATTCGAAATTAACAAGGCAATTACCGAGTTACTACGAAAACGTTCGAAACGGAACGAGCCCGAAGAAAAACTATAAAACCTCGATATTATAAGATTTTCCGGCGGCTGGCCCAAGATCGAAACAGATTTTGTTGAGAAAAAAATGTTGATTTGTTTTTTTTTTTGTAACGTTATCAAAACCACAAAAAAGATTTCAACAAAAAAAATATGAAAAATTAAGATACAAATGTCCGTTCTAAAGAGAGTCTATATTAATAAGAATGAAAGTAATTAATGACATAAACAAATCTTACCCTTCCAGAGCTCTTATCGCACCAGTTCGATCAATTTCGGACGTTAAATAAAATATATATAAGTAACGTCTGTCTCATCTTATTATACTTCAAGATAAAGATCGAGAGTCCGAGACGGACATTAGTTCGGAACAGCATTAAGACACGGGGCGAAGATTAAAAAACTAAGAGAGACAGAGAACCGTGGAACGAAATCCGGCGCTAATGGGCAACATTAAAAACATATCTTCCATTACCGGTCAAGTTAGGAGGCGTTTCGAAGATGGCGCCGATGAAGTAAACATGGTACTACTCTTCCTACTGACTCATCTTGAAAAGCCTAATAAAAAAAACGTAATAAGTCGAATTGATAATAACGATGGTAACACTCGACGTAGTGGCAATTGAATAAAACGCGTCGTTCATTTTACCTAAAGAGTTTTGTGTGTATTATTATTATTTCTCCTTTAAAATACGTAATGGTTAAACTAAAAAAACGATTGGCATTACCGAGACTGGTTTTTAAAACGGGTCTGTTTTCATTTTAAACACTTTGCGACTGTGACACAGCGTTGTTAATCTATATACTTAATAAATAAAATTGAAGTGTCTGTTTGTAATGCCCAAATAACATTTTTTTACTAAATACGTATGAATGTATATACGATATTACTTTTTTTGGTAGATAGCTGAAGTTACTCCGCGTAGCTTAGGGTTCTTTTAATTTTCGAAAATTATTACGGTTCCGCGTAAAAAAATTAAAACTCATGAAATTACGAACAAAATCAGATTCAACACACAGTTTCACTGGAAAGTGTTCGAATTTTGTGAGAAATAGATTTACTTTATCTTAGCACAGAAAAAAAAAATAGAGTTGTGTGTATAAAAAAATAAAACGCAGAGAACATTCGAAACGCGGGCGCAGCCGCGGGCACACATGTAATATTAAATAAACCTTGATACTCTTCGAGTTTAAGTAACGAGCCGATTTATCTTTAATTCGTGCCTTTGCAGTTGAGGTTTCACTTTAATATGCTAAATATTTACAATTAAATTGTAAAGTTTTGATTTGATTTAAACTTTTAGAACACATCTTAGAAACTGATATAAAAATTCTTTAATCTCTGGATGTGTTCATACCGATTAACTATTTAACGAAAAAAATCGATTAATTACAATCCGTGGTATAAACTACATCGTCAATTTTCAACTAAATACCAAAGCGATATTTAGTCAATAATCTGGGTCGGAATTGCTTTTTTTTCAATTCAATCGTGCCGAGATTGCCTATCGAACAACGACCAAGAGCCGAGAAATGGCCGTAGACCTAAGAAGAATGTAAGAAATTTCCATCTTGAAAAGATTTTATTATAGCTATAGGTGTAATTAGTGTCAGACATTCGTGAACAGACTAGAAATGGCTAATCGACAATAAAATTTAAAGACTTATTGCGATACCAGTTAAACTCTATACAAGTATTAATTAAATTAATATTACTTTATATGTTATTTACGTACGCCGTATCTCATGCCGGACCTCTAAAACAATAATAGGCACCTGCTAATAGATTTTAAATTAACATGTTTAGTTTTAAATTCGTTACAAAATTTTAAATTGGTTGTAAGTTTTTTAAATTCTATATAGGTTAAATCTATACAAGTGAATTAACAAAGTTCATAATGCTTATATGGTTTCACTGGCTGGTGCCAGCGACTCCGCCCGCGTTTCTATATTATTTAGGTGCGAGTGAAAAAATGGCGCCTAACCTAAAAAAAAAAACAAATGAATGAAGAAAAATGAGAGTCTTTTGTTTTTATTCGCGTAAAAATTTGCACAAGAGTAAATCGAAAAAAAAAGTATCAGAAAGTGTCAATAGAATCCAAAAAAATATAACTTTCTACAAAAAATTCCGCGTCAAATGGTAGTATAGCCCCGTCTCGATATGTTCAGTAGTTTCGAGGTAATAGTGCGTCAAAGTAACCCTATTTTCCTTATATATAGATAGATACAAGATAGATTATAATGTTTTCTGCAGCGAATTTTGCATTAAAGAATTAGATTTAAAAAAAAAGATGTAGTGATCAAGTAAAATTTAAGAAGTGGATATTTGTAATTATTTGTGACCTCTTCTAATTTTATTATAGCTCTCTGCCACGTCCAGCTATACGGATCGAATCAATTTCTCTCGGATATTTTTTTCTTATTACAAAGTGTGAATGGTGGTAGAGACAGCCAGCCAACCGGGCAGCGAGGGATATATATATATATAATATAGATGTGTAGTTTCATGCGCATATAGGTAATACGTAAAATGTGATAAAAAATACGACCTCTAGGCGCCGACAAAACTTTTATATTTTTACTGTGGGAACAATTTAAACACTATTTTTTTTTTTATATATCTATGTGTAATTTTTCTAATAACACACAACAAGTTTTCTCGTTTCATTATTTGAAGACGGTATATGCATATTAATAAACATTTTAATTAATTCTAAAAAAATAAAATAAATTAATTAAGAAAATATACCAAATTAAAGTACATTAAAAGTAGATTTATAATACGATAATACATTTATGATTATCACCTAAAGGAAGTTGCCATTTTTCTTCGGTTATATAATCTAATAACTATACCATCAACAATCACAAGAATAATCAAAATTAAAAATAATTTATACGAAACTTAAGTAGTAATAATAGTCAATATATTTTTAAATAATATCAGTTTTGAAAAACGGATTTAGTTTCTGGTATTGATATGCTGAATGAAATAAGTCGAGAGATTCTGAATATGTAATTTTTTTTAAACCATATAAGGAAGGTGTTTTAATTTTTCTATTTAAAAATAAGGAGATCAGAACGGACCGCCGCGTTGCGCTACGGAATGCCGCTGCATGGGTCACTGTCCGATCTCTCTCCCTGCCCCCCGCACTTCGGCGCATCTCCGCCATCGCAACCTCCTATCTCGTAGATTAATCGCAATGAAAGATTTTGCTCCTTAAATAGACATTTTTAACCATTCTTCTAATAACCAATACGAGTTTACGTTACATATATCCAAGATGCTGCAAAGTTGATGGTTAATACTCAGTAATTAAATATTCATTATTATAAAAGTTTTAAGGAATTCAGAAACTTAACTACGAGATTTATAAACTTAAAAAACAATATTGACAGTTTATAAATATAAAATAAAAATGATATACGAAATCTGGTTTCTGTTTCCGGAAGTTCCAATATATAATGTATGAATATTGTTCAAAAACTGTTTTGGATTATTATTACAATGTAATGTGTAAAAGAGAATTACATTTTTTTATGAATCCCAAATATTTAAAAGATATTCAAATACAAAATGAATTGTGGAACTATTAATTTAATAAAGTTTAAACATCATATAGGATTTTGTTGTGAGACATTGAACTTACGTTATCAGACAAACCATCTTGAATCTCAAGTTTTCATCAGTCAGAGTTTATCATTCTTAGAGAATGGACGTAGACCTTAAGTATCATCTAAAGAAACAATTATCTCTACATTAAATATGTAGTTATAATCTGTAATAAAAAAAAAACGATTGACATTGAAGATTCATGCGAAGAATTCTAACTTTAAATAAATTAATCAATATACTTGACGGGGTATTAAATTACTTAGTAAATGGATATATAAATAAGCAATAAAATAATTAAGAACTTTATTAATTACCTACACAGTTAGTCGGTTACTAAAACTAAATTTGTATCTACTGTCTAAACATTAATTTTGGATTAAGTAATCTTTATATACGACTATAAATAAAAATATTTCTATAACTTCTTTATTATTAAATAGGTAGGTATAATATTATTCATTTTAATTATTAATCCATAAAATTGTGTTATTCTTTAATGAAACTAGACAAACAAAAAAAAAACTAAATTTCGCTTTATTATTTATTATCTATCAAAGAATATGGATGTACAATAATTAAAAACCTCTAGACATAAATTGCAATTAAGCGATTAAAAACAAAACAAAAAAGCCTCATAAAATATAGATACATATATAACGCAACCATTTTATTAAAGTGAGCTAAATTAATTGATGAATTTGCAAAACCCACACCAATGCAATACGGTAGCATAATAATATATAAAATAAATTATTATAAAAGAATAAAATAGAACAAGCCGGCACACAAGCGTGTAAGTAAATCAATACTGCTTATAAATTACTATCATTAACATAATCTAGTAGTTTGTATAATGAAGTAGCAGATTTTGTTGTTTACAACATCAGCCGTTTAAAGACCAAGTCGTTTACTTTATTTACTATTGAATATTAAGTGTCCACGGAAACACCTTAGTTTGAATCGTTTAAGTTGATTTTAATAGTTGGCAACACTCACGTGATACCTCTGGTGTTGCAGGCGTTCATAGAGTACGATAACCGCTTAGCATCAGGCGGATCACATTCTTGTTTGCCACATTAGTGGTATGAAAAAAAGAGTTGATATGAAGTACCCAATAGTTTAATACAATGCAAGAGCTATTACACCGTTTGTAGATTTAAAATTGATATTATTTTCTAAGATAAGAATCCTTTATTGTAATATCTAAAATATTTAAAGAAGAAGAATGAGTGAAGGTAGGTCCAGAATAAACAGAGATAAAGTCAGGTAATGAGAGAAATTTACATTCAATTTACTTCATTAAACTGTCTGCTACAATCTTGTGTGAAATCACAGAGATTATGGAAAGTTATAATGTAGCACACAAAAATGACCAAAGAAATAAAGTTATTGCAATTAAACTTTGTAAACATTCTTATATTTCTTGTGTATCATCTCTCTACCCTTTTATTTGAGGTCGGCGCAACATGTCTTCCTCTTCCATTTCTCTCTATTTGTTGTCATCTCCGCATTCACTCCTTTCCTAAGCATATCATCTTTCACACAGTCCATCCATCTTTTCTTTGGTCTTCCCCTTCCCATGTAACCGTCCACATTCATATCCAATACCTTTCTTACAACATCCTCTCATCTAGTGGTAAATTACTGAAATCTGTAAAGGGATAACCTCTCATTCGTAATGTATTAGGGACTCCGATTCAAATAACATAATCAATTTAAAATTTCGTTCCTGCGAAATATTATTATGCATTCATAGTATCGTAGCAAGGGCATTTTCTAATGCTCGCTTAGCTACCTGCAAATCTGTCACTAAGCAACTGTATATTTAGTGTCACGATAGCTACGTTTGAGATAGTTCTCAAATACATAGAGGGAGAGAGAGAGAGAGAAAGCAATATTGGTGTATCTTAACCAGAGCGTGTTAACATAATCAAGAACTTCTTATCGTTAGGTAACTTTAGCTCATGCAATGTTCTCATGCAATTAAAAATGATTCAATTTACATGTACAAGGACTTTAATCTTCAACTAGACTAAATTTATAAATTTATCATCACAGCAAGTCGGTGTAGAGATTTGAGGAAATATGAAAAAACTAGCTAGCACTTTCCTAGTATGTAAAAAGGAGTTTCATGGCTAATGTGGCTCTAATAGGTCAGACAAAGTCTTTCGTAAACAGTGTCATGATTTTACAAAATCTAACATTATCTTTGAGGGTTTTAGAACCGTTTTAAGGACATCTTTTACGAAGCAATATGTTTCTGAAGATTTACCTAACAAATTAACCTTTGAGTACCACGTTATGTAATTTCGGCGGATTAAATATCAGATTAAAAGGTTAAACTGAATCTAAATTCTAATGAGTTATTTACCGATTTATTAGGAATATTGTAAAGTAATATTGAGGCAAAGAGCTTATGAAATGCAAATCATAATTTCGTAGTAAGACTTAAGTAACTGTTGCTTACGAGTCATAAATTATAAACTCTTCATAAATAAACATAAGTTTTACGATAATATTTTACGTTTAGTGCGATATCATTCGTTGTATACAAAAAACGATTAATTTAAATAATATACTTAAAACCGTTTTGAAATGTTTATATTTTTATCATGATATAATTCTAAATTTGATTATAAGTATTACATATCGATGTATGAATGGTGTAACAATAAACAAAATGGAACCAATTTTGAATAGTTTTTTTTATATCTTCGTATTTCTATTTTATGCTTTTGTTTGATTGTATAAAATTGTTTCATTTAGAAATAGCCGATGTTATTGTAATAAAAATTTTGGGCATAAGTTTAATTTAGTCTTTATTTTACTGTAGTACCAGAAAGATTAAATCAAATTATGATTACAAAATTTAATATCAATGATAGCTCATGAATACAAATACTTCTAGGATACCTAAAACTATACACAGCTAGTATATTGTTATGAAAGCATTGTAAATTATATTTTGACATTTCATTAATTTTGTTTTAAAAACTTGAGTGTCTACTGTTAAAATATCTGTCACAAGTAGAATTACTGTATATATTATTTATGCCATAAATAAGTCAGTATCCAAGAAGCAGAAGTTATACATTTTCCTTCTGAGCGTAACTTTTAATAAATACTTAGCTTTTAAATATACCTGTACATTTATAAACACATGTAAACATTATGTTACTACTTTATAAAATTCGCAAATAATGTATTATAAAATATGAAGCCACTGAACCCCGATACAAGCGTAAACGTTGGAACATTCGAGATCACAGGAGACTCAAACGTCGTATTAAGCTAAATAAAAGGTGTACTTAACTAACCGTGCTCGAGTCGGGAACAGCGTATGATGCCCACGCAGTATTTTATTTCTTTACAACAACTAAGCTGGTTTTTCTTTGGGTCGATTTATTGTTATGCTACTCTAATATCTATATGAGTCGACGGTAGTGCTAGACAGACGCCAACGCCGACTTTCGACTAATTAACATCATAATAACAGAAATTGTTTGCGGAACAAGTTAGCGGTTCAGCTTTTAAATTAAAACCTTGCTGACTCCTACTTTCTAAAGTGTTAATTAATTTTATTATCTTTTAACTAACCTCGAGGATTATTTTTGGAATTGCAGTTTTTTTTTCGGATTGACTAATTGGGCCTAGACAGCTTCACCGAAGCTTTAAAGCGAACGGTTAAGACGCTGAGTTGGGTAATTGGTAGCTAGCGCAAAGGAATCAACATAGTATGGAGCTCGACCGGGGCTGGTAACCGATACGTAAATTCTGCTGAAGTTTCCCAAGCTAAACCTAACTTAAAGGATACTATAAAGCTCAAGGTCTCTTCCAGAACACATGCACTTGCGTATCAGTGTGCAGAAGTGTGGGTGCGGTATAATGTGTTATATTGTAGTGCATGAAAGTGTCACTGTATTAGCTTAACGGCGGGTACAGAAGCCTCCTCAGTTCTCTTATTGGTAGTGTGTATAGTCGGATAGCACGTGATGAACGAAGGTTCGAATTAACCCATCCTATTCCATAATGACCCTGAGCTTTCGATGAAGGAAACATTGTGTTTAAGCCATGGAATGGTAGTAAGGCTTCTTCTAATGCCCAACTTCCAGTTTGAAAATCTGCCGCGAAAGTGTATTCCGGCAGTCATTTTTGACATCTAGGCTAGTTTGTTTACCATCCTCGACAACATTGCCCCTTAATATCGGGTGATATAGTAGTCAATGAGTTAAACCCTTTTTAGCACAAAATAAAGGTTTTTTAGAAGAAATAATTTTACCAAATATCTTTTCTTTACTGTATCTACCATCGTGACATAAGTTATTCACATTGCTCACTAGGGTCGTCCACTGTATGAAATTAAATAGTGTCTAATGCTTTGAATAAAAAAACGAAGTGGATTTTCTAATGTGTTTTTATTTTGTTAAATAAATATATGTTATTTGTTTATAAAAATTATAAATAAGTTATGTTTTTTTGTATTGTATTGTATTGTATGGCACTGTTGACGGGGAAGAAGTTGAAGTAGATTTTTATTGAAATATCAAGTTTAAAAGATAAAATATAAATAACATTATTTAACAAATATGTACACAAACTATTCAATTCTATATTCACTAACCATTATGCTTGAATTTTAAAAAGACTAGTGTTTAAAATGTTGACGAAAGGTACAAAAATTACGTAAATATTTTATATGCAGATGAAGAAAAAAAATATCATAGAAATAACGGCTCACTTAATTTTTATTTGTGCTAATAAACCACAATGCTACAGAGCTGAGTCGAAGAATTGAAATTAGCATAAAGCCTGTTTCTATAGATCGTGCAACGACCCGGAGTGTCAGTAGCTAAATATTAACATGAAGTATATGACATAATGTAAATTAGAAGAGGTAAAGCGAACGATTTCGCAAGAGCCAGAGTTAAATTAGCATACACATTTATAGTTTTTGTTGTAGTAACAAAACGGACAACCAGTAGACTCATAGTTTTTGTATAGTTACAATTAAAGAATGATTTGCGGATTTGGTTTTTTTTTCGTGCTCTTAGGAAAATACTCATTTATAGTTTTCCTTATCGTCGTGAGATATATTTAAGCTGATGGGAATGTAAAAGATTTTATTGTACAGCTTTGTTTTTACTGAATTTGTGTTTTTAGTTGACAATATTGATTCTTTAGTTGACACTGTGAATTTTAGTGGATTCTTTCAACTACGTATTGTATTTTAAACTAACAAACATTCGTTTTCTAAAATATATTTTACAACAAAAGCCTAACACAAATTAAAATGACATCGTCCACGTATACAAAAATGTTCATAAAATGAAAACTACTGGGCCAAAATATGTTAAATTGTTATGGGACCAAATGGCAACTATTCCGCATCAAACAAAAGAAGAATAGCATAGATCAGGTCATACATCTTAGCGTAATCGGTGTACATACATAAAAAATCAATCGAATTGAAAACCTCCTCCTTTTTGAAGTTGGTTAAAAATAAGGTTTTACCCTGTCACCCAAACTAGGATTTTTAGCATGTGTCTTTGGTGTCAGTGTCATTTCAATATATATATATATATATATATATATATATATATATATATATATCGTATGTATGTTTACGCTTGCGTGTGTAGGTTTAAGTTTACACAACGATGAAACACACACGTGTTTAAATGTATAAATATGTGCCCGTCTAATAAATGACTTATATGCGATATGGGTAACTTGTACCTACTTTTTATATTAAGCTTGAGTTTTTGGTGAAGTAAATCGTCGTTAAAAATAGCATGGTGGTAGAAAAAAATTTCTAATGCCCATCTTCCAGTTTTAAGGTCTGTAGTAAATCATATTTCAATGCGTTCCGGCATCATCGACCTCAGATACTGCTGATTATTTGCGACTCTCAAGTCAAAACCTCTAGACATGTGCTTACCATCGTCACTTTACATCACATAAGATTGTGATCAAAGCACAGTATACAGTAAAAAAAACTTTAAATAAATACTCTTATTATATGGATTCAATGTTAAAGATATATTTATATGAATCCAATTGTATAATTAGCGCTTGTTTCAAGAGTTTATATTAGCAGTTCAGGTATATTTTGTGGTCAGATATTCTACCTGTATACTTAATTATTGAAAATATGCACTAAGAATTAACTACTACTCTTCAAGAGAATCACAAGAGCCAACATAAATTAAATTCTCTGGCACGTAGTAGGAAATGATAGTGTGAAAGTGAATGTAGGTAACATAATGTAAAGTTAAGATATTTAAAATTTCTAAGACGGTTAAAATACATTTCAATATACCAGTTTACTCAATGGGTTTGGCGTATACTTGCAAATATCGTTTAAATCACTCGCCGAGAACCGTTGGTCAATTATTAATTTAGTGACTGCGTGACTTTTCACTGAAGAATTAACATGTAACCGACAATGTATTGCTACTTAGTATGACTCGGACTTTAAGCATAGTTTGTATTAAATTTTATTTTCTGTATCTTCTTTCAGTTTTAACTTGTAGCGGCACAGTGGATAGTGCGGCCTGGTTCCACATCAATGGACGCGGGTTCAAACCCACCTTTTCTACTCTTAAATCAGCCTGAGCTTTCGGCGAAGAAAAACATCCCGAGGAAACCATAGCATGGTTGTAGGGCATTTTTTTTCTAACAATGCTCGCCTAGGTAGCTACCACCATCAAGTTCGAAAACCTGTCGCTAAATACCAATTGTGTATTCCGGCAGCATCACTTGAGAACCAGTATTTAGGCTTAGTGCGTTTACCACCCTAGACTACATCATCGCTTAACATCAATTAAGACTGTGGTCAAACCACTGAACCTATACCGTAAAAAATATAAACTTTTTACTAGTAATTAAAATAAATTCAATATTATTGTTTTACTTTGAATAATACCTAGTGTTTACTTGGTCATCAAAATTCAAAAAACATCACTGAAATTAAAGATAAAATAATGTTACTAGAATTTTTATTGGTTGACGAAATTGAGGTGAAAAATAGGCCGCTAAAGTATTAGCAGGGGGGGGAGGCTATATATAATAATAATAATAAATCTTTACTTGTGACAAAAGTCCATTTGGTTATTATACGAGTACATACAACTTAGAAACTAATGTTCTAATGATCTACACTTACATCAAATAATTATTTGTATATCGCCACAGATCACAGACCAACATATCAATGTAGGCGTACCCAATGTCCCAGTATGGGACTGTCCCACCTGTCTGCTAAAGTATTCAGGATGCTGTTGGGGCTAGCGTGTACCCTGTGCATGAGAGAGGTACATCGCTTGCGCATGATGGCATGAAAGTCATCAATTCTCGTCTCCGCGAACATTTCCGAAGGGCTGCAGTAGCGCGGCAACTCCATCAGCACCCTGAATGCATTCTTGTATTGTACGCGCAGAGCTTTGTATGCCATCTGTGTGTAGTTGACCCACAGACTGCATGTGTATAACGATTGACAGTATGCTGTGAACATCGTAGCCTTCACTGCAGTCGAGCATTTAGCAAATCGAAATAATGTGTGCTGAACTATTGAATTTTTACCCATTCATATGCAGATTTATGATGATTTAAGTATTAGCCTAGAATAGGGTCGTGTTGGCAAGGGGGATGCATACATGCATTACCCCACGTTAAAAATGGGTAAAAAATAGAGTAGTAATATAATGAGTATCTAGACAAGGACTACTGGCAAATGATTTTTATATAAATATGAACAAAGACATGATATGTAGTCCAAAGAAACCAGGTAGATTTCTAAATAGGAAACGAAAACTTTTATACTTAACAAGTAGTATCATTTCTTAATGAACATACAACACCTAAGTGTTTGTGAAGAATGATGTAATGTCAAATTGGCAGCTTTCACAGAGAAATCAGACGGTTTAGTATATTATATATTATCGGTTTTATGTAAATAATGTAGTTAGGACTCATTTAACTTTACTTAACAAACTTTAGTAGTAAAACATATGACTAAAAATTACTGTTCTTATTGTCTATATTTCTAAGTCTGAAAGTTTATTATAAGGCTTTTGTGGCAGATCTAAACAGACGTTAACTAAAATCTTAGAAATTATACTGTACATTAATTGTAACATATTTTGTTATTTATTACATGTCTAATTTTATAACAGGCATAGTTATTAGCTTGAGTGCTTATATTTTATTTTATGTTTTATCCTTATGTTTATATTACGGATTTATCCATCCACGCATCCGTCCATTCGACCGAAAGACTGGCCACTGCTGGAGATAGGTCTTCTCCAAAGATCTCCACACCGACCACCCGCACCACCACTACATACGCCATTCCCGCCACCTTCACCTTGTGGGTAGCCTACCTACGCTGCGTCTTCCGGTACGCAGCAGCCATTCGAAAACCCGTTGGCTCCATTGGACATCATCCCTACGAGCAATGAGCCCAGCCCACTGCTACATACGTTCGGGAATTCTTCGAGCAGTATCGGTTACTTTGTTTCTTCTACGGATCTCCTCATTTCCGATGATCGCGCAGTGAAACTGAGTATGCCCTCTCTATTACCCTTTGTGTTATTTTGAGCTTTCTAATTAGGCCCATTGTAAGGACCCATATAAAAGGAAAAAAATACTAGATTTATATCTTTATTATATATTTATATAGCCCCTTAAAGTAATTTCCTGCAACACTTACATCTAAAGCCAATTAAGTTCCAATACGAAAGTTTTCATAACAAAGGACTATTTTTACTTCCAATAATAATAATAAAAAAAAAAAACCTTAATCGAAAAATAATACAGTTCTCTTCGCATAGTTCCACGGCACATCATTTATTTTCCGTTGTTATACTAAAGAAATTTTGTATTCGTCACGAGAGCGGCGCTACAAAAAGTCGAATCCTCGAAAACTTCGTCAGGTAAGTACGTGGACAAAAAATAAATGGAAAATACTAATGGAGCGAGGCAAAGAGGTTGCGCGGTGCGCGGTGCGTTGTGGTAAGTAACCGTATGATGCATGTGTTTATTTTATATACAGGAATTGCATTTGAAGATTTGATTTCAATTCTTAATTGCAGTCTCCAAAAACACAAACTACAGCAAGTTATATAGTCTATAGTAAATGAGAATACCAGACTTATTACTATAAGACTGCGGGCGTTAGAACGTTTTATTTTCTTTTTAAAGGGATCCATAACCATGAGAAACAATGCTCGGTAACAGATTCCACGGCATTAGTGTACGTAACATCAATTGAATTTTTTGTGTTTTTGTGTTTGTACTAATAGTACCCATAATTTACATAAATGAGAGTACTACTATAATACATTAAACCAATTTTTAGATGCGTTTAAGCTGAAAATATTACGTCATATTAATAAAAAAAAGGTCTATAGGCTTGTTTATAATAAACAAGATTTATAGTATATGTCCTCGGCAGCGGCGGAGACGTGATTCAATTACCAATTGGGGAAGCTCTTGTAGTTAGCACGATACAGTGACTACGCATGCACTGAGCATCATACGATCACACTGCACATACACTCTTGCATACTACACGCAGATACTAAAGTTCTCTAAGAGGTCTTTTTTACAGATTCGGCAGATTTTTTTACAAACGTAACATCCCTAGCCGAGGTTTGTAGCGCTTTGGTGCCCTTACGCTAGTTATCTGAATATCCTAAACACTCGTCCCAATAGAACGGAGAAGCTGTCAAGGCTCCTCAAGTCACCAGCGTATGGTGAGTTAGAAACAAAATTTATAAGAATATTTTCAGCCAGCTACATACAATGATGCTACCGCAGCCGGTTTGGCAGCGCGCACGCAGTCCAAGCGACGCGGACGTAATGGGAGCGACGGCTCGCCGCTGCCGCTTCACACACAATTTCACCTCTGACTGACGCAAACATTCATTGTACCGCGTACTTGACTTCAAAGTTCCGTGTGGCAGGTGCATTATCTACCTCAGCAAAATGATCTAACACTTTATTCTATAATATTTTGCTCTGTTATTATTACTATTTGAAAATAGTTAAAAAATAAAAGTTATCAATTTTATAATATCCTTTTACGGTTCCATTATGATTACATACTCTGTATTGCTTAATTATACAAACATTTATAAATTGAAACAAGAATAAATTGCTTCGTGTTACTCTTTTTGTACATCAAGCATAATTTCGATGATCTACGTCATTATATTAAGTTTCCTTTTGTTTTTGTATACTGTATTAAGTTTCATCAACATACACAAGTCGCTAGAAATATTTAAAACAAAAAAAACAAATGGCGCCACACAGATTTATATTTAAAAAAATGGAAACTTAATATATGCAAGTATCAAATAACTTAATTATAATCGCGCTTGAATGGCTCCAAAGCATAATTTTTCACGGTTCATATATTGTTTGACGATATTCGGATTTGTAACGGATTTGTTTCTTTTTTTTTTGTTTATTGGTAGATGGCTAATATTATAAAAAATAGTCTCCAGTTTTTTATCTAGTAGCAATAACTTGCAATTAAGTGACGGATTCTAATCGTTCGGAATTGTCACATCAAAATCAGTGGTCAGCATTCAAATTACTTTATTTTTTTTAGCAGATCTGTATTATATTAATCCTCTACGATAAATTTCGACTATAATTATTATTCTTGAAAATTTGGAGGAAAAGCTCTAAATCGTTTCTTTTTTTTGTTTATAAAGCTGGCACAATATATTAATATAAAAAAAGAAATCACTAATAGCCTGTAGATGAACAAAGGAAAAAGCTAAAAGAAATGAAGCTTTCAAAATAATTCTAGTTTTATAATAGGTCGGAGAAAAGTCTTTTCGTATATTAAATTTATAAACTTGTAGTAAATCTCTTTGGTTGTACTATTTACATCTGGCTGGTTTATGACATAAAAAAGTTACATTTCAAAATTAGTAATTAGTAGAAACTAATTAGTAAAATGTTGTTTACGGCTATTTTTCATTTGTTTTTCTTTTTGCCAAAACGAGTTAATCTAATGAAGAAATTCGATACCTTTTTAAATTTCATTACAAAAAAAATCCAACGCAAGCTGCGAAATAACTTGTGACATTTATGGACCTAATGCAGTGTCAGTAAGAGTAGGTAGCACAAAGTTTGTTTCAAAGTTTTCAATCTGAGAATGTTTATGTCAAAGATGCACCTCGTTCTGGCCACACTGTTACGTATAAAGTAGACGCCATTTTTGTAAAAGTGGAGCAAGATCGGGATATCGGCAAGGTTCGGCAAGGTTACGAAATAATTGAAGAACTGGGAATTTACCACAAAACAGTTTTGATCCATTTGAAGAAAGCTGGATACACAAAAGACCACTATATTTGGATGCCACACGAGCTCTCTCAAAAGAAACCTAATGAACAGTGTACTCATTTGCGAATCTTTTATTGTGACGTAATGAAACCGAACCGTTTTTGAAGAGACAAGACAAGAACGTGCAAAAAAGGTCATATTCAAAGGTCGGTCAGGCTGCACAGACCTGCAAAACCTTGGTTAACTCGCTATACGGTGATGCTATGTGTATGGTGGGATTGGAAGGGCATTGTTCATTATGAGCTTTTACCGCTATGAGCTTGATTCGGATCGATTCTACCAACAACAAATGAGATAAAAGGAAGAAGTTGAAAAGAAGCTGCCGGAATTGATCAATAGAAAGGACGTAGTCTTTCAATAAGATAACGCTAGCCCACACCCATCTTTAGGCACTCAACAAAAATTAAAAGAGTTTGGCTGGAGGGTGTTAATGCATCCGCCATATAGCTCCTATCTTCAGATTTCTTCTTGTTTCAGTCTCCTTAAAATTATTTAAGCAGTATCAGGTAAACATCAAGAAAGGACTGCCAAAACGAATTGTCACGTTTTTTGATTAGAAATCCCAGAATTTCTACAGCAATGGAATCATGGCACTACCTACAAGATGGCAGAAAGTCATCGAACTAAATGGCACAAAAATAATGCAGTTAAATGTAAATAAACTTAAAAATAATGTCTTGTGTTTTCATATAAAATGCGAAGTATTTTTTTCTCTGACCTAATATATCATAATATTAGGCAAAAGAAATTGATATAATTCGAGCACCGAGAAGATTAAATGTGATCGATTCTAAATTTAAAGATACGAGTGGCGTAGTCAATCCGTCTTTTCTCAGTATAAGTAGTAATAAACGAGAAACAAGTTCCGCTTATCATATTTATAACACCAGCGGTTGATTCACGACGTACCAGTTAGTTACCAAGTCCGGCAATTATATCGTGAACCGTATTATATCATTAATCAAACTATATTGATAGGTCTCATCTCTGGGTACCAATCCAATTAGGAATCTTACGATTCTCTTGAACATAGACAGATCCATGATTTATGTTAGTCGGGAGTGCAATTAGACCGAAAAGATGAAGGAGTGAGTTTTTTAATATCGGTTTTGTCATAAATCCTGTTTAAATATCGTATGTAATTGGTACGTGATTTTCCATCTGATCTTTTAATAGTCTGTAAAGCTTACATATATGCGGTCGAGATTAAATTGTCCGATCTGTTTAGAAGTGTACTCACATTTTTTTTTGAAGTTCAGTAAACGCATGTTACTAATACAGTAATTATTGTAGACTAACTGATACCCGCTACTTCGTACATACATAAACATCATGCCTTTTTCCATAAGGATACATAGGACATATATTATTAGCTTCTTCTACTTTTGACTGCAATCTTTCTTCAGGACGTCTTGGATCAGGTCGAGTTACGTTCGCCTAGGTTGAGGATGTTTTGCCCTTTACCTTTTAGTCTCACCTTATAAATTTGTTTCGTCATTCTTCTTTCGTCCATCCTCTACACGTGCCGAAACCAATTAAGCATTCCTTTGTCTATCTTCGTCTGCGGTATTTATTATCTCTTTCACTTTCTTGAGCACCATACCGCTTACTCCACTTCTCCACAACAAGAAAACATATATCGCTGAACACGCAGTTATTACATTACTTCTAATTTCTTACAATGTTTATAACTTTAAATTACAGGAAGATGTGATAATATATTTTTTTTAAACAAGAACCAATAGTCTAAGTAGTGACACTAAAAAGTTGATAGCAATCAATCAAGTATTATTTACGCGCGTGATGACGATAATTGTATAATCTTTTTATTTCTATGGATATAAACTATTGAAGTAAAATATGTTTTAATAAAATATGTAAAATAAAAATCATTGTTTTATAATTCAATTATTCTCAGTATCGGGTAAAGTGATATTGGGTTTTTCTACTCAGTATCATCCCGGAGTTTGGAATTTGTGCCCGATATGGCGACAGGCTCGCCCCCTGTCACATCTGGGACGGAACTAATCTCGGCGAAATGTGGGTGGTGTAGTTCGCTATTTCACCTCTGCCCTTCGGGAATAACAGGCGTGAGCTCATGTCATGTCATGTCAAAACAAAAGTTAAACTATAATCTGAGAAATAACTAATATGAACTATTTTAAACATTAACTGAGAACACATATCCTATAAATTCTGATACTGAAGAAAACAGAGAATCTTTAAAAACATCCAATAAGATAATATGTATTACTTAACAAAAAAAACTCAATACGAAACAATTAAAAAAACATCAAAATTATCAATTGAATAGTAATTGCTATCATTAAGTCAGACTCTAGTTTTTTTTTCTGTTTTGTATCATCTAATAAATGTTTATCGCTATCCGAAAACTTCTAAAAAGTCGATCAATGCTTTTAATCTCCCATAAAAAAAACTCGGCTCGAAGGTACGCGCTTAGAACAGATTAAAGATGGTTCACCTCGGACAGAAGTAATAAATAACATGATTATTTCCTTTTCAAGACTGGCAACGGATCGAATATGAGAGAGTTTTCAAGTGAATTCAATCGAACATTAACGTTGTAAGCTAAAATCGGATTTGGCTGGAATCCTTTTATCAAGCATAATAGAATTTAATTAAAGCAATTATAATTATATATAGATTAGTATTTTATTCTATATAACCTATATTTTTTTGGTTAGTCGCTTTATCGCTAGGTTTATTAATTGAGAAATTATGGAAACAGATTTTTCTTCATATTTGCAAGTAGCTGTGTGCCCATGTAAAACTGGCCATTAAATCGTTGTTTTTTTACTGTTTCAAGAGTTTTAATTTTATTACACGGACCCTAATTATTTTCCTAATTTTTTTTTGTGTGTTAAGAGATTTTTCTCACAAATTCGAACATTTGCCAGTAAAACTGTGCATTCACTGGGATTTTATTTACAATTTCGTGACTTTCTTTTTCGCGGTACCGTAATTAAGTAATTAATTAATTAATATAAGTATAGCCGTTCCAAAGATTAGCCAGAACAAACAGACAGACAGACAAAAATTTTAAAAACTTTATTTTTTGTTTAGGTACCGTATATATATTCACATGAATTTAGTAAAATGTTGTTCATTTGGTATTACAAACAGACACTTCAGTTTTATTATTAATATGTATTTACAAATATTTATCAAAAACGTATTTTGTTTTAAAATAATAATTTTACAAATTACATTATATATTTTATTGAAAAACATATTTCATTATTCGAAACAAATACTTTAGAAGACCATATTCCCCATCGTAATAGAACATCCCTCAAAATACATCATAAACAGCATGCGGGAAAGCTCTCCATAGCGTCAGGGTTCAACTCGCCAAGGACGACCGGTTGAAGTAGTTAAAACCCCGTGGGTAGCCCGGCCACACTACTATTTCTTAACAGATAACATCACGTTTACTCATTTTAAATATTTTAATGTCACTGAACATTGTCACGTATACCAAAATAATATTCTGTTCATATCATAAGCATAGATAATGCTGCAGTAGGAATTTCATATGAAAGGAACCCGCCTTTTTTACTTTTATACATATCTATGGTAATGTTGGTATCTCTATGTTCGTCCGGTGGTCAAAAGATGACATTATATAATTATTATTGAATATTTTTATTGCTTACACAGAAGCTCATAAATAATTACTCAACAAAAAAATGTAAATATAAATAACTTTACTATTTATATGTACACTAGATATAACAAGTTTTAAATTTTGTATGTCTGTTCCTTTTGTTTGTTATTATATGAATTTCGTCATAAGATGTTCGTTTATCGAGGAAATGAAAACAAGATAGTCTTTTACAATTTTACATTAGTTGACCCCAAAAAAGTGCACGAGCGTGTTTTTTTTAGTTTTTTTAAACTATTATTTATTGTTCATTTTTTAGTTGCATAAAGCGTGTTTTTTTAGTTTTCAGACATCAGATACTAAAAAATCGGTAATCCTGAAAATCCTGATAAGGATAACGGGACTAACTGTTTAAAATATTGAATTGTCATCGGTCCTAGATAAGTATGCCAAATTTCGAGTCAATTCGACGTTTTGAAGGGGGTCAAAATCATGTTCAAAGTTTTCGTTACATAGGCACATCCGTATGAACCTAATAAAATCATTTTAAAAATATAAGGTACACTTATGAGTGAATACAAAATTGCAATTTATTAATTATTAATAAAATAAAAAAAAACATACAAATGAACCATATACTTTATTGTTTGCATACCAGAGTAGTTGGATGAGTTTAACCCCAAAAGGGCTAATACAAAAATGCGCTTTTTTGCTTTTAAACGCTATGTTAAATTCTGATATTGTCCGTATATTTCTTGACGTTGATTATAACGAAAACACAGTTATATCAAACTCACGTGACAATGCGAAACAGTTATTTACTGAGAATTGTTTAACCGATGGTTAAGGATCTCTCTACCTGTTAGAAAAGATATTCGTATGTATGTGTGAGGCAAAGTTTTACAAACACCGGTTATGTCAGTATGAGTATCGGATTTTATCTCAGGCAGACCGGGTAGAGACGATCGTCGTATGATTAATGGTTATACGCAGAGCCGCGGTATGGTATATCTATCTACCTTCATAAACATAAACAACAATGGCATTTTGAAGTTTTAAAATACTTTCCAAACTCTTTTTTGTATTCGATAAATACGACAACGCAGATGATGAATTCACTGAACATAAGTCAAAATAACATTTAAAAAAAAACTAGTCAGGCGACATAAGTCGAACTTTTGGAAAAACTGCTGTTTAAATTTTAGTAAGAATAATTAAAATTTCATTATGCGTTAATTGATATTAAAAAAAACGTATAAAATGTCAACACTTAAACCCCATCTTATTCTTGACATACTGTAGCATGTTGACGGCTGAGGTTTATAACATTGGCGTCGCAAATATATAAGTCTTTTCCCTTACCGAGAATCGCTCAACGCGACTAAAGAAGTTTTAATTTTAAAAATATCCGGATTATAAGTTAACTATAAGTTCTGTGTGATTTCAAAATATTTTCCTCTAAAATAAAATCATAATATTAAATATGTAGATGTAATTCTTAGAAGTATTGTGGTCGTTAGTTGAAGAGGATTGAATTTTAAATAGTTTTAGTTGACCACGTTGGTAATTACAATATTCATTATACAAATAGCATAGCGAGAGATGTCAATTTGTCAATGTAAATACAAATATTCTTGAGCCGTGTGCGGACAGGGTCTTAGAGGCCGCAGCCGTATAGTCGATGAGTTTGTTTGGACAACCGAGCGGTCACTGTTTGCACTTCGAGACTCCTCGAAACCACTCTGAGATATTTCAAGCGAAACGATCTTGAGCAACACGGTTTGTGGACATGGTAGATGTGAATGTACGCACTACACAATAGCTAATAATAAAACAGGCAGCCAAAGTGAGCTAATTTTCAAACGAATAAAATATACTAATAATATATAGATAGAGCTAGATCTTAGACAGGATTAGGAATTAATACGTTAGAGGAAGTTTGAAAGTGACACCAGTGGCAGAGAAGGTAAGGAAGCGTCTGTCTTGGTATGGGCATGTAATGCGCAGGGAGGAATATGATGATTGGATATGCATGTGGACGGGTATAGGGGAAAAAGAAGACCAAAGAAAAGATAGACGGATAGTATAAAAGATGATATGCTTAAAAATAGATTGAATGTAGGTATGATCTCAAATAGACATGAACGGAAGAGAAAGGCATGTTTCGTCGACCCTAAATAAAAATGGAATAAGATGATTAGATATGTATGAATGGGTGCGTAGGCCTCCCAAAAGGTGGACCGACGACCTGGTGAAGATATTGTCCAGAAGTGGACGCCTATCTGTTGAATGAATTGAGATAATACTAACTCTAGATTAAAGTAGGTTATTATCAAACAATACAAAATGAAAGAAGAATTGAGTAGTGTTGTGACGTTGATTCCAGTTAAATTAATTCTAATCAAAACTAGTCCTGACTAGTTTCTCCTGAGATAGAGCGGTAAATCATTGGCATCTTGTAAACTGTCCGATAATGGTACTTGAAAAACAAGCAATACAGATTGCTACTACAAGCTTAATGGCTTTTAAAAAACTGGATTAAGTAGCGGAGAAATGCTAAACCGACGATAAGCATAAGTCTTGTCAACCCACGCTTCTTCGTATCCAGTAAATCTATTTTTGTAACGCTAACCTTATTCGGTTTATATGAAAGGTGATATTCGTTTGGTATATCTCACTTTACGAGTTGAGATTAACTGAAGTATATATGAAATAAACGTTCCATTGTTTAAAATGTGACTTATAGAGGTACCTATTACACGAGTTACCAAGTTCATGGAACTGGACTTGTAAGTTGTCTTGGTAACAGAGGGTATAATAATACCTCGTATCATAATCATTTATATTTTAGTATATTTTACGTGAAATTTTTTACTACTATAAAGGACAAAAATACTATATTTCAAATATAATTTGAAGCTACCGTTGCAATTTAAAGTTACCACGTATTAAGTTACATTACAAAAATTCGAAAACGTTTCAAGGTGTATCCAGTAAACTTAAGTTTTATCGACTTCTAAATTTAACTTAGCCCCAAAGAAAATGTGTTTCTCGAATAAGGTTTTACGTGGTCTCTTTCTTGTTAATGGCAACATTTGAATTACATCTACAATTCTGCCAAGATAAAGCAGGTATTTTTACAATCAAGTAACAATGCTTCAATGTTCTAACAAATAGTGACAATCTTACTAGAATTTCTTGATTGTTTTGATGTGTCATTATTTAATTATCCAGTTCAATGGTTCTTTATTATTTGCAATGCATTTTATTCGATTACAATAACCAGATTATTTCATGTGAATAACCACAAATATTATATAGCATGAGTCGAATGCTGCAAGTTTATGAAAAATAAATCAAAAACACGTGTGGCCAAGATGCCGCAAAAACGCCTTCTATTTATATTATTTATTAATTAACAAAACAACGGAATATACGGAGGTTAAAATACATATGTATAAGAAATACAATAAAAGTTAAGGCGTATATATTATAAAAGAAACGTCAAAGCAACGTTCTCACGCAAGATTATGACATTCCACCGCGGATTAGCACGTTGAGGTTCAATTTAAATAAATTCTATAGTTCAGAATTTATGCTTAAAACTGACTAAAGAATGTTTTTTTATACATTTATTTTATAGCTGAACTTAATACCGGCGGAGCATGTTCGTGTGGTAACATGATTTCTGTAAAAAATAGGTCACGTTTTCAAATACTTCTTGTAGGTTATGGGTTATGAAAGAAAACAATAAATTCCTCAACTAACTTCTGCTGCTTCCAATTTAGCTTACATATACGTTTTAAAGCCTTTATAATAAAGGAGTTAATTTTATGAACTGAAGGATATACTTAAAACTAGCTGCGCCCGCGTTTCATATATTCTTCACTGCATTTAATTTATTTATGCGGAACCCATTTTTTTTTAGTACTAAGATAAAGTAAAAATATTTCTCATAAATTCAAGCACTTGCCCGTAAAACTGTGCATTGAATAGGATTTTATTCAATTTTTTGTTTTAATTTTTTTTTCGCGTTACCCTATTTATTTTCGAAAGTTAAGTTAAGTTAAGTTAAGTTAAGTTACCCGGAGTAACTTCAGCTATCTACCAAAAAAGTCCAGTCAAAATCCATCCAGCCGTTCCGTAGATTACCCGGAATAAACCTACAACCAGACAAAAATTTTAAAAATTGCCTTTTTGGTAAAGGTATCGTATAAATATAATTTAGTAAAAAAAAAATATAATTTTGACATTATAAACAGACACTTCAATTTTATTTATTAGTATAAATGAAAAAAACCTTCGCAGAAGTATTGGTTTTCTACGCGGGGTTTCAGAGTGGACTATGGAACACATTTCGATAGTTTTAAAAAAAATTGCCTGTCTAATAATTTGTTCGCCAATAACGTTAAAACTACTGAACCGAATTCGGCGAATGACATATATTACATTCACAGGGAGAACAGGCTGCAAATAGTCTGAACTCCAAGTGGGTTAGGTTGCGGGCATAGCTAGTATTAGAATAAATTCAATTGAAGTTTCCATAAAAAACATGGACAGAGGCAATTATGCCTTCCACTAAAATGTCTTAATACTTTTATCAACAATGTCTAAATATACTTATAACGCATAAATATACTTATTAAATATAAAAATAGCAATGACATCCATATATCAACGTGACTTTGTACATTTAATAAAACTATATAGATATAATAGAACATTAAATTACCGAACAGAAGAAAGCTTTCTTTATTTTATTAGATATAGTAAATGATTTCGTGGAAACGTAAGATTTCACCGATTATTATAGAGATTAAATAAATGGATAGTGTGGTAGATAACTATGATAATACACTATCGTAAATGGATTGTAAACCCTAAAGAGACTGACATTTCGATGTCATCGAGACAGGTTTCTGCGATTACATACGGCTACATTCCGTTTTTGCGTTAGCTAATGCATGATTAATGGATTTGATTTTATCATACGGATGTTAATTGAATAATGTCGTTTTGCTGATTATAAAGGAGCTGGGTGTAGTGTTACCGAATCCTATTCAACGTGGTAGTGCCTCTATGATTATTACCAAAATTTTGCTAATGGATTTTTACGTTCTTTTTTTCAAGTACACCTTTATAATTGTAAGTGCAATGGCAGCGGAGACATCAAAGTGGCAAATTTCATTAAATTAATCCATTAGACTCATAGTCGTGAAAAAAGTTCTATTCCTGAAATCTTTTAAGATGTCTGCAAGTCACAAGAAAAAATGCGGTAGTGAATAGAAAAAAAAAAAAGTAAAGACTTATCTGAACCGTATCAATTATTTTTTACATTCTTCCGCAAAACTTTTTCCAATATTAAAATTTAGTTTCTAGTTGCATTAAATATTTTTGTTGTTCACAGATAAAAAATAAAAACAGTTGAAACCCCTCTTATTAATTCTGATTAATGAAAAGTTTGAGACATTTGCTGAGAGTAAAATGGATTGTTCACCGCTTTAACATTTTTATACAGAATGAGTTCTGTATCAAACAATACAAATGATTAAGATATTTAGACATATCAACAGACAAGCAAGCTCTTTGTAATAATTGATGGTGCAAGGAATGATAGAAGGCCAACTTTCTTACGGCTGATTACCGAAAAAATGGACAGACAGCAATAAACATCTACGGAATGTTTCTTTACTGAATGTACACCCAATGCTACGAATAGAGAGATGAAGAAGCCTAGTAAGCCCCAACCAACCTACCAGACGATCCATAACCACGACCACTCAAACAGGAGTGTAGAAACTAAGAAGAAAAATGAAAGTACGTTTCATTTACCTTTAAAACTGTATCATTTTATATTCTGTGTATTCGAAATGTTTTTGGTTTTAAGGATAACAGTCAAATTCAACCAGAGGGTCAAATACAAATACAACCAAACACACACAGGAACAAGATTAAAATGAGTTTCGTATTTTATCAAACCTGAGATGCGGACTATCATGCAAAACACAAATGTTCTTCTGATACGACAACAAAAAATCGTTTTGCGTCCGACACGCGAACGATCTAAATTTATTTTTTGAATAATGCGTTTACCTGCCGTCGATTCGACAATCATGGCATCTGAATAATCTAAAATATTCGATTTTGTTAAAAACGAGAAACGAACACGTTACAGCTGCCAATAAAAATTCGAAAGCTGATACACTCACATTGCAGACGTTTTCGCCAATTAACCGGTGGATGATTTGAAATGATTAGACGAGTATTTTAAAATATTTTTTTACGACACTTTTCATGAATGTAGGTATAGTCGAAGGTTTCTATTTTCCGGCTAGAATCGATGTTGTAGACATCAAATTTCTGATTTCAGAGATCTCGGGGTTTTACGATTTTGCACATTTATATGTTACACTAGCTAAATCATTTGCAGCTATAAGTGACAATATGAATAAATATAAAACTAATTCCATTGTTAAAAATTTTGTTTCCAATTTTAAATATAAAATCGAAGTTCTTTTACATGTGACAATTTGATGCCAGCTTTTTAGGAACGAAACAGTGTAACAGTCACCAGGGTCTTACTTGACAAAAGCGACAGTCATAAAAGCAATTATAAAATTACTTATAAGCATGTATTTGTTAATATAAATAATAATCCATTAAAATTTTTCACAATTTATGAATCAAGAAACATTAAACATAAGTAAATAAGTACATTACCAACCAGTTTTCTCGATATTTCAACCACTAAAATAATATCTTACCAGAAACACTTTATGCAACACAGATTTCGCAACCGAAGATCTGAGATAAGCCGCTCCCGCAACCTCCATATTGACTTATTTCTTAATAAATAAACAACCGAATTTTCATTTTCACTGCCGCAGGTGTACGGGATACATTTAAAAAAACAAGTCCTTAGAGTTAAAATGACTTCGGTTCGCTTTAATAAATTGCACAATATTCCGAGCACGGTCAAAACTTTCATGAAACGGTCAGTAGTGTATCACGAATATATCGATAGAATTTTAATAAAATAAAAGTACTTTATAAAATATTATTACAACCAAATGTTAAACAAGTCAAATTATAACTAGAAATTTAATATGAGAAAAAGATAAAATTATTTATTTTCATCGAATTACAAATCATTCAATTCTGCAATTTCAAGTTATGATAATTATCCTCGCTATTTGAACATGAGGTATTAGACGTAATAATACAAAATAAAAAATAAGCTGTTTCATAACCATACTGATCTTAACCTTTTCCATAATATTCATTTCGTAATTGAAATGTATATTAAATAATGAATAATATAATAACCATTTACAAGTCCTCGGTTAAATATACAAGCACGAGCATTTTTTTTTATGGGGAAATGCATTTATGCATCCCTATTTAAAACTGAGAGGGGTATGTGGGACTTACCCGGTATTATAAGCACCAGAAATACCCGCTAAAACCTCACGGCCCCATCGCAAGGTCACGAGATCACGACCCTGTCCACGTGCTTGGCCAAGTCCTTTGGCCATCGTCTGGGTAGGAGGGGGGAATTTTTGGGGTTTTCTTCCAAAAATTTTTCTTCCTCCCTGTCTCTTCCACAGTCGGTATGCCTGCGGTAAACCGCGAGTGTCCCTGCCGCTCTTTTTCTCATCCGCCTAGTCTCCTCCTTCTGCGAGAGGACGTTTTCCCAGAAAGAGAGAACTGTGGTGCTCCTTGCCCTCTTTCTATCGACCGTTGAGTGAATCAAAGCCGGTAGATAGATCTTGTTACCCACAACAGCCACAAGCCCTCTGCGTTCCATTGCACAGGCCGGGCACTCTTCCAAGATACAAGCACGGACTTGCTTTTATTGCAAGTCTAAGAATTAAAAGATAACAGATAGTACTCGAAAATGTTTAAATAATACGACTCAGTAAATATATTGGCTTTTTTATCGATATCGACTTTATAATAGACGTAATCTCGACATCACTAGTACTATGATAAGTGTGAAATCGACAAGCGGTTTACGTACGGAATATCTGGCTAATTATAATTCAACGGCATCGGTCACGATTTCAAACGCATGAGATGAACAGACACGATGATTATTTTAACTTTTCTTACCAGATGACAATCATGTACACATATACATGAGTGATTAATATTGTTTATTAGTCGTTATATTTTATAGTTGAATACGTACTGGACATGATGTAGTTACGGTAGTAGGACAGTTGAGCCAGGCTACCGTACACTTGTGAAAAACACTAATTATAGTGACACATAAAGACACGTCGTGTTCCGTGATCAGCAAATGTATATTCAGAACTACGTAGAGACTTTAGCGGTGAGAGTTTTTGCTGGACCTCAGTCTGTCATGTAGCAGTAAGTTTCTTTGATTCATGAAACTTGTGTATTTTGTGTATCATGTAATCTTGGTGGCGTTTTGTGTAATATAGTTTGGTTATTGTGTACAAGTTATGCTGTTAATACACGTACGGACCGCACCGCGGACATGGTATTGCGAGCGGCCGACGTCATCAGTCGCGTAAGTAGGGATGAAGTATGAAATTTTTCACATAGATTGATTTTCTGATTCGATTCACAAAACATCGAGGTCTATAGCAACTAAACAAAAAAAAGAAAAAAAAACGCCTAACCTACTACGGAAAATGACACTGAACTGTTTTATGTTTACCTATTTACAAATAATCATAATATCATAGAAAACAAAAAAGGATACTCTAATAATCTATGCTTTATTAGTTTGAAAGATCGATCTTTTGAACATTGATATTTTGTGAATCGATTTTTTCAAACTTAGATTCGAATCGATTTAAAAATCGATCTTTATCAGTGAGGATTCTCATCCCTACTTAGATAACTGATAATCTCGGCTGGCCGTCGTACCATGTCCGTGGTCCGGTCTGTACGTGTGTTAACAGCATTAAGTTTATTACAGAAAATAACGTGTAACATTTGTTCTGAGGTGCCGACAAAGTTCCATGGAAAGTTCGAGAAGCATGAGCCACCATTTTGCTGGAGCTTGGTAACGCTGATACAATATTGAATATCTGATCTGATCTTACGTACATGACACGGGCATAAATTTTGTGTACTCAAATTGCCATTAACTAAGAAGAAGAAACTGTCGTAGATATATATCGGCATGTTGGTGGTGACGGTCGATATATTTTAAACTATTGGCAGTCGTCATCATTCTTGAACTGTACTTTGATTAATATCAGATTCTAATACGACAGCTTAAGACACTCAACCAGAAAATGGTAACTAGCTGAAGTGTACCACAATGGTACGAACGCCGGTTTGGGTTGTAATCGACATCCAAGTTTCGCGGAATTCAAGGCAGCTAAACACATTCTAAGTTTCTAACGGAAACTCTATGTCCCATGTGTGAACAGCACAAGTATGTGATGTGTAGTGTATTGTTAGGGCATGAAAGCGTCACTTATCGTGTTGGTGACGCTTACAAGAGCTTTCCTGATTGGAGAACGGAACATATCTTTTGGTCGCTACCAGATTGGGCCCCGATGTGTGTATAAAGGCAAAAAGTTAGCTCTCTATGTCTTTCTACTATGGACGGTCCAAAGTACTCGGAAGTAATCAGAATTGCTAACAAATATTTTGTCGGTCAACCCTTAAACCGAACATTAGAAAAACTTAAATCACGCTTGCAAACACATGATAGTTCTTGAAAAAATTTAAAGCCATTTCGAATTCCCTCATATCAGATTTATGTTCAATGTATTTCTGTAGAATATTGAAAAAATTCACATTCATTAGAAACGCATATACCTTTATATCTTAATATCTTTTGACATAACGGCTATGAACCAAAATATGAATAAGTTAATTATAAATGTTAAGGTTTTACTAATGAACTTGCGTAATTAAATTGAAGAGACAATTAAGGTAATCATATAATAAGGTAATTTATATTTAAAATGTAATAAAATATATCGTTAAAATTCCTGGCTTATTTTTAATTTCTTCTAGATAGATACAATTATGTTAATAACATATAAATATATATATGTATATTTGATTTGCATTAAGTATATTATGATAGTATTCTCGTAGTTTTTAATTTTATAAATATTTATAAAACTTTATGAAAATATTGCTTTGTTTCAAAATAATACAAATGTTTCATATACACATTTTTTCTCATTTATTAAGATGGATTGTATTTTCAAAATTTATTTATTGCACTCTATATTACTTATAGGTATATCTTTTAATTTATTACATAATTTTAAGCCATAATTATGGTTATTAAATAAATTATATTTAAGTCCTACTCATCACAACTTCTTATGCGTGACTGAAGATCTAAACGTTTACTTCCCTTGTATTTCGAAACACAAGAAAATAAACCGATTATTAATTCCGTTACAAAGAATTCGATAAAAATTTAAAAATTGCGTGACATATGGAATTACTTTAAATCGAATCAAAATAATTCAAATAAAATAACGCGCTATGATTGGCCGATTTAAAAATGCGATAATTTCCAATAACCTTAGGCTATACGTTTGTTCTTGTGACCAAATCCACCTGCCTTCGTTTGATTTATTATGGATTCAGTATTAATTTGATATCCCCTTTTTACAGTGCCGCCTTAAGCTATATGGACGAGATGGGGTTTGCCTGACTCCCATTATATGTGGTCCCAGAAACATAATTGCATGCAAGGCTCGAGATAAAACGTTTAATGCGAACATTAATTCTTGCGAACATTAGTGGATATTAGAAATACATAATCTCTCAAAACATTAAAAAACATTACCGTGATCTCGATTGAATCAATTATTTCTTTGAAATGAATTTTGTAATTCATTTGAATACTTTATGTCACCTTATGAACAAAAAATTCCATAACCTTTTTTCGAAATGTAGTTAGAAAGCTACACAGTATAAAATTACTTCGATGAATTTACATAAATCTATGTAAGTAGGTATTTTAAAATTAAATATAGTAATCGCTTAAAATACACGGGTAAGTCTTAAAATACATAACACTAGAAATGAGATCAAATTAATATTTAATAATATCAGTAATGCAAGCTGTAATCTGGTATTGTTTTGACGTTCATGAGCGCCTTCTTAGGGCCTAAATTAAATAAAGTTTTTTTTTTAATTTAATTTTTTATTTCTTTAACCCCTTGAGCGCTATAACCTGGCGTTAACACCAGCTTTCCATTGTTTTCCTATTGTCTCATTTTTATGGGTAATCGACATATTAAGAAACTAAATAACCCTCAGTAAGCGATCGAAGCTATGATGGCGCAGTAGGTAGTACGGCGTCTGAATTCCGCGTCAATGGATGCGAGTTCGATCCCACCTATCCAACTCTAAAATCGACCTGATCTTTCGGTGAAGGAAAACATCGTGAGAAACCATAGCATGGTGGTAGGGCATTGTATAATGATGCCTGCATGGGTAGCTGCCACCCTCAAGTTTGAAAACCTGTCAACAAATACCAATAGGTTTGTTTCGGCGGCATCACTTGAGAACCAGTACCCCTAGGTTTAGTGTATTTACCATCCTGGACCATATCGTCACTTAACATCAGGTGACATTGTGGTCAAAGCACTGAGCCTATATCGTATAAAAAAAGTAACACCTAATGAATTGAACAAATTATAATATGAAGATACGTAAAATTAACTATACTTAATATGTCGAGTACCCATAAAAATAACACAATAGGAAGACAATAGGAAAACAATGGAAAGCTGGCGTAAACGCCAGGTAAGTGCTCAAGGGGTTAAGAATAATATACCGACTCAATACTTAAGCACCAACTCAATACTTATCAAATAAGAATTTTGTACTTATCTGAAAATAGTTAATAAGTTTAAAGAAGTTAATTACACACAGTAAAAATGGATAAATTCGGGAGTAGCTGGGTACATTGAATAAATATTACGTCCGGTTTTGAGAATCGAGTTAAGGGGTTTTTTTTTCTTTTACGGGTATGTTCGTTGATAGCGCGTATAGTTAAGGCGTAGCGCGACTTGACTGTATTTATCTTATAACATATAAATATTAATCTAATGAAAAATTTTAAGAAACATGAGAAAGTATACTTAAGATTGAATGAGATAGGCGCGTGGACATAGCAATACCGATTTTCATTTTATCGATACGAAATAAAACGAATAAGTACCTTAGGGAACGATCAAGAAACATAAATATCCACTGAGGGCGGCGGAATTAATTTTTTTTTTGGTTATTTTTGGCTAGCTATGTGCCCGCGGTTGCACCTGTGTTTAATATGTTCTTCACTGTTTTAGGTTTCCTTTTTTATACGGAACTCTAATTATTTTAATTAATCTTTTTCGGTACTAAAGTAAAACTATTTCTTACAAATTCAAACACTTCCCAGTGAAACTTTGCGTTGAATCGGATTTTATCGAAATTGCATGGGTTTTTAATTTTTTTACGCGGAACAAGCTGCTTTATCAATACGTAGCATCATAGACTTTTCAGAAAAATAACTATTTACTAAATAAGTACCTAATGATTTAGTTTTTTGAGGGACCTCAGTCTCTCATGTAGCAGTTATTTTGCTGAATGCATTACAGTTGTGTATTTAACTCTGTATTCTGTGTAGTTTTGGTGACGTTTTGTGTGATAGTTCGGTTATTGTGTACAAGTTAAGTTTATTATAAAAAGTAACGTGTAACATTTACTTTGAGGTGCCGAGAGAAATCCATGGAAATGATGTTCGAGCAGGTTGGGTCAACGTTTAGCTGGAGCTTGGTGACGCTGATACAAGATAGAGAATACATATTACCGACATTATTTAAGAGGAATTCTTGAAGAAACTAAGTAGATAGTTTTTTGTTTACGAATTTCACTACAATTTTAGTTATTATTCGGCAGACGTAAAATACTATGAAACGATATGCAATATGCAAGCATAAAAGTTTAATTCATTTTATATGTATGTGTATATTGACTGCCTCGGTGGCACAGTTGTATTACGGTGCGACTGTCGTTCTGAGGTCGCGGGTTCGATCCCCTGGTCGAGTCAGTGATATTGGGTTATCTACTCAGTATCATCCCGGAGTCTGGAATTTGTGCCCGATATGACGACAGGCCCGCCGACTGTCACATCTGGGACGGAACTAAGCTCGGCGAAATGTGGGTGGGGTAGTTCGCTACTTCACCTCTGCCTAACCCTTCGGGGATAACAGGCGTGAGCTTGTGTTATGTTATGTATATAATCATATTGTCTTTATTATAACAATTTATCTTTAAAAATAATCTTGGTAAAAAAAACGATTAAATTTACATTTTCTGTTGGCATAATTATATCTTGAAAACTTTTGTTGCATGTGGTGTTTTTTTTTTTTTTAATAAATACGTGAAACGCGTCTCCGATCAATATTCGATAAGAGACCCAGCCATTAAATGTATATTTACGCAAGGCAAGTTAATTTAATTTCTTACAAATGTTAAATACATTAATAAAAACGTCTCATATAATTACAAATTTTCGTAATAATTATATGATATTTGGTAATAACCAGGTCCGCTTGGATTTTGTTTAGGTTTGCGAATAGTGTTTCTTAGAATCATGTAATAACCGTGCATTTTCCGTCCTTGAGGGGTCAAAGGCGCCTTCTTCGTTCGGTTTTCGTTCCTTTGTTGTTAATTACAGTGGTGGGTAACACAAGACCTGCTATTATGTGGCTCATATGTGCATGTCGACTATTAAATGTATGCAGTCATAACATAATAATGACAAAAAAAATATCATACCGTCCGAAATGTTTTATGGATGATATCATAAACAAAGCGTTTTCAAACGTCAATAATTATAATTACAAAAATAATTGTAAGATTATTTCTTTAAAAATACTAAATTTTAGATTAAGATAGTCTTCTATTCAATAGAAGTTAAATTTAATATAATATTGAAACATTAACACGCTTTTATTAGCTTGATATATATGTTTGTATGTAACGGAATCTTTGAACGTGATTTTTACCCACTTCAATACGTCGGATTAGTTTGAAACAATAATTAGACAAAATGATAGCACTTCAACACTGATTTTATATAAAAAGTACAGTCCAGTCCAACAACGATGACGATCATCTATAATATAAGTATGTTCTATTGACAGTCGCTTTCAACATACTTATGTAAGTTTGCCACGGCTACAACCTCTACGTAGATTTGGTTGTACGTACACGTTCGGATTACGGAACCCTAAACGCCTTAAGAGGATATGCGGCCCAGTGACAAATTTGAAGAATAGGTATTTCAGAAAATTATTGCTATCGCGCTTCGCCACAGAGAAAGAATTATAAATATCGAAAGGGACACTGCAGCTCGACCTGATTTTAACTATGCAAAATAAATGAAAACATCATTTCGTGTTACCCTGTTTCCTCTTCTAAAACTGTGACGATTTTAATGTTTTTTTTTACAATTATAGAATAAGAAAGACATTGGGTAAATCTCATGTGTTGCTTTTTTTACTTACTATAAGTACTAAATAAATTAATTGTTAGAAGTAGACAAAATCAGGATCGGTTGTATCAAACGGTAATAAATAAAATGAATGTGTCTATTTGTAATGTCAAAGTTATTTTTACTAATTAGATATGAACGTATATTCGTTACCAATACCAAAAATACAATTTTGAAATTTTTTATCCATCTATCTGTTCCGGCTAATCTCCGAAATGTCTGGACTAATTTTGATGGGATTTTTTGGCAGAACTTTATTTTTCGAAAAAACAAAATTCGCGTAAAAAAAAAACTTGTAAATAAAATCCGATTCAATGCACAGTTTTACTGTCAAGCGTTTGAAGTTACATTATACGCGGGTGGCGCCGCGGGCATACAGATAGTAAGGTAAATAACCCTTACTAGATGTAAATTTAAAGGCGAATATTAAGTAATAGGCAAATAATAAGTTAGTTGGACGATTAAAAAACACTGTAGCACCGTACCTTACAGTTAAGCGGAACCCAACTAAAAATGGAATTAAACTTTTTTTTGTCCTAATCCATACAAAGGTTTGTGTACTCATTTATATAATAATAACAGCGGGCCGTATTCAATTGTTTTTAGATTAGAACGTATAATGTTTTACCGCCTGTACTACCAAAATTATATTAAGATTAAGAATATTACGTTGTTTTTTTTCACTTTAAGTAATGAATTGATTCATGTGAAACTGCAGACTTTATGAGATTGTTTATGAATGAGTTGTAAACACTACTTTTTTGTACACGGTATAGGCTCAGTGCTTTGAACACAATCTCAACTGATTTTAAGTGACGATTTGGTCCAGAATGATAAACATGCTAAGCGTAGGTACTGGTTCTCAAATGATGCTGCCGGAACACACATATTGGTATTCGGCGACAGGTTTTCTAATTTGAGGCTGAAAGTATCAAATTATTGGATTATGAAATGTCAAAATTGAAGTTGAAACTTGTATAGAATTTTTAGAATATTTTTTAGTATTTCTTATGCATCTACCTTTTTTAGTGTCACCATTGCTCTAAGGTTGTCTGGGAGCAAATATCTGACCAAAGGCATTAACCCCGCCTCTGTCTTATCGACAAGGATAAATATATAGAAATACATTCACCGTTAACTTAATTAGAACTATCTAATGAATGGAAAGTTGCAATAGTGTCTCTCTAATAAGAATAACAGACTATTGGTACAACTGGAATGAAGTATATGACCTTGATGTTTTTTCTACCCAAGAAAACCGCAACGGACAAAAAAATCAGTTTTTGTACACACTGAAGAAGCAATTTAAATTATATACTCAATCCTGCATTCCATTCTAAACGTGCAGAGAGCAATAGAATCGAATGAGTCATCACAATAAATACTAATTACGATACAAAGGTACAACTTTTTTTTCAACTTATCGTGAAACGAATAGCCGAATAGTCGAGGGAACCCATCAGAAATCACAAAGTGCGTGTTGTTACTTTCATGGTGAATTTTGCGGTGATTTTTTTTTTTTTTGATTCTTTAATATCTTCTTGTACAATAAAATTTTATTAATTCAAATAACTGTGACCAAAATGTGATTTAACTTGAACGTTTTGTGGCACACTTGACTACGAAATGATTTTGTGTGAACACGACATTATAAATATTATAAATACTTACTGTATCTGTTATATTATTTACAACAAATTGAGTTCGTAGAATATAAAAAAAAACTTTAGATTTTTCAAATTTAGTTTATAAGTAAACATTATAGGCACGGTGGATAACTTACTTAAAATTAATTAATTGTAAATTCAAAGAAGGCTCACTTTAATTCCGTCTAAAGGTTAAACGTTCATTTGTTAGAATTAGTAGGTATAAAACCAAATAAAAGATAGATCTATTACATATTAAAAATAATCTCTTTGCAAGACTATACTGTTCAAAGGGTCATGATACGTTTGTTGTATTTTGGAATATTATTAAATCGTTTGTATAATTAAATTCATATTGCATCGATTTTTTAACGAACTACGCGAATTTAGAAAAACAAATAAAAAAAATACGTGAGCTAAGTAAAACTGGTATTCATACTCTATTGTTCTTAACCATTTGACCATCGTGTCATATTTTCTCTGATTAATATATTCAACACCAATAATAATAACACTGAAGTTTTGTCTGTACATTAAATTTTTAGAAATGTTGTTTTTTTAATTTTTATAATATGTCTATTTTAGCTGTTACTAATCTCGAATGTGACATTTAAAAAAAAATGTCTGTCCGGGTGCGGATTTAATTCAAAAACGGCGTGACCGATTTCGATGAATATTTGTGTAACAATTATAATTAAGAATACATTCTGTTCTCTCCGTGTGGTGCCGGCTTAAGAATAGTACCACCCCATATCCTCCCGTTGGTGTCGTAAAAGGCGACTAAGGGATAAACGAGTAGTATCCTATGAGTACCACAAACACCTACTTGCGATCGCCAACCCGCCTGCCAAGCGTGGTGATTATGACAATTCCCATTATCTTTAGGTGAGACTTATGTTCAGCAGTAGACGACTTTCGATTGAATGGATGGATGGACATTCTGTTTGTCTTTAATTCAAACCCGGGTTGACCGATTTTGATGGTTTTATGCGCGTAAAGTGTATAGGTTAATTAGCGATTTATAGACTATACAAATTATCAATATCGTTTTAAGAAATTATATTGAAATATAAATAAAAAATAAGAATGAAATTTGGTGTACGGAAATGCATGTATTTAAAAGCAAAATAAAAAAAATCCACGTTTAATAGAGATAAAACACGTAGACGAAGTCGCGAGGGTCCGCTAGTCTTAAACAAACATTGATTATTTTTTATTTACTTAAATATTATTTTCCTACTATTAACGTCATAGGAACCATTTTACATGTTATCAAATCAATAACTGTAATATGTGTGACATTATAGTGTCCCAAAACATCTCTATTACATTTATATATTTATCAACATAGGCGTAATGAAATAAACAATCGATGAGTTTTTCACCGCATCATGTCATAATGATAAGGGATCGAGCATTAATCACGTGAAGCGCGAAAATCGAATAAAAAAGATAATGCTTATGAATATGTCGATTACCCTTTGAAAGGAGACAATAGGAAAACAATGGAAAGCTGTCGTATACGGTTCAATTTTTTAAACACTTAAAATACGAGTAATTTTATGTGAGGCGGCGACCGGGGGGCTAAGACGAAAACCTCACCACGTGTCACAAGTTGCTAAAAGAGATTACTTGATTATTGGATGACCCATTAATTCGGAGTGTTCGTGCAGATAATTAGTTTTTAATGTTATATACGCATTAAAATTCGAACGGTTATGGAAAATTACTTAGTAGTTACAAAGGTAGATAGATATACGGTAAGCCTTTTAAGATAAGCCCCGTTTCTGAGAAGTTCTTTTTATTGTTCTGTTATCGTCCTGCCATCGATTTTAGTTGGTAATTGTTTGTTTTTGTCTATATACTTTATCTTTACGGTTACATTTCTTTATATTCAGACTGATTTAATAAAATTTTAATCTACGATTGCCTGATATTTTATTATAATTTGGTATATAAAGTATGTTTTTAAAACATTAGTTTTTAGTTTAACCGATGGAAGATTTATTTTGTATTGATATAACTTATTACCTATGTTATATTGTATTAATATATGTTCTAACATTATCGATTTTTTTTTTATAAATAAAATGTTAATACTTCAACTGGAAAACATAGTATTTATGTGAAGTGGTTATTGAAAACTTTTCAATGGATTTGTACATACTTGTAAAGTGCATTACACTAAATTAGGAATATAGTTAATTACAAAAGTAATGATGATTGATGCTAAAGAAGTCCATAAAGATTAGTACATATCTTATAATATAAGCGATGATGGCGCAGTGGATAGTGCCGCCGGATTCCACATCAATGGACGCGGGTTCAAACTGGTTGGATAGGTGATCCAACTTAAAAAGGTTTCGGTAAAGGAAAACATCATGAGGAAATCATAGCTTGGCGGTAGGGCATTTTCTAACAATGTCCATCTGGGTAGCTACCATTCTCAAGTTCGAAAATCTATAGCCAAATAAGTGTGTTCCGGCTGCATCACTAAGAACCACAATCTAAGCTTAGTGTGTGTTACCGTTCTGGACCACATCATCACTTGAAATCGTTGTCAAAGCACTGAGCCTACACTGTGTAAGAAAAATAAAAATAAAAAAAAAACCTCGACTTTCACCGAAGGAAAAATCGAGATGAAACTCATAAATATAAACTATAAATGTATATAAATATAGAATACGGAACACTCACAGGTTATAAATTTCTAGCAGACATCTATGTTTAGTTGTGTCAGATAAACACTTGATAGCTAAAACCATTTATAGCGGAATTAGCAAATCAAAAACAACTATATTATTCACGTGTAGATGCATTCTTATAGCTGTATTTAAGTGATTCTTTAACTTAGAATCTTGAGTCATACCTCACGCGACACCATGATAACTCAAAAATTTATAATGATAAAAACTAACCGCAATCAAAATACCGAGACAATCAATCTCCATGTTTTTTTACAACTAATTTGGTTTTATAGGAGTCTAGAAAAATAAAAAAGAATATTCAATAAAATCACCAGAAACATATTATTCTCGTCGATTTATACGAAATAATAGTTAAAATCAAAGTAAATACAATTAATAAATTCACTTCAACTATAAATAAGGAACTACTCAGTAATCCTGTTCAGAGGGAGGTTGTTTATAATTTAAAATTTTGAAAATAATGCCCGTTGTTTTATAATGTGGTGGTTAATAATGTCAGTAAAGATAAAATTTTTTTTTGCTCACATAATAAGTATATAGATGACATAAAAACGCAAGATATAAGTAATCAAGAACACTGACGCAGACTGCGTACTATTAGGTATAAGTTGGTAGCGCAAGCCCCCCGATCACGGCCGATGTAACACTGTCCAGTGTTTCTTTTTTATAGCGTATAATATAAAATTATATGATTCGATACACGAGGCGTCGGTCCAAACACCCGGAACGTACGTTTTAATGGGTTATATTTTATAAGATTGACGTTTAAAATATTTAAATCCGTTTTGAATCTTCAATTGGTAACTAAGGAAGTTCTCATGATACCTATTTGAAAATTAAATGTTCGTTATCTCTTTACGAGACTTAATTAAGATTATAATTCAAATAGAGTTTACAAATTCATTCGTATTTTTAGAATGGTAAAATTATCCTAGTCTGAATAAAGTTGTGTCATATGTATGTCTTTCGTAACCTATCTAACATACCTATTAATATAATGCACAATATTAACCCCTTGAGCACTAATCTGGCGTTTACGCCAGCTTGCCATTGTTTTCCTATTATCTCATTTTATGGATAGTCGACATATTAGTTGTAATTTATTTGATTATTTTTTATCTCAGTCTCAGACCACAATAATTCCGAATCAACTAGGAATTTATATACTTATTCATCTAACTTCAATTTAAACAGAGTAACTAAATTTATTGAATATAAAATAGACGAGAAAGTATTATGAATAATTAAATAGATTAAATGATAGAATTGTGGATTAGTATAGATTCCAACTTTCATATGCAAATCGAATTAGAAGTTAAAAATAGTGTTATCGAATCAGTTTAAAAAGCATATTACAAAATTTTAATACCTAATTTATATTCGAAATTAATATTATATGTATACAATATTTCTAGACTAATATTTCACAGGTATTATAAAAATAATAACTTTTTTTAATTAACAAGTATACAAATGTCAGCGTCAATCGGCCTTAGTGTGGCTTATACCTATTGAAACGGAAATATAATTCTAATGAATTATCAAGGTTTACAAAATCTATTATTATTTGTAACGCGTAACTAAAATTATAGATTTACGAGTATAGGCATACCCTAAATAGCCCGATTAGTTGTTTGAAGATTTAAAATTTCTCTCCTTGTTATTAATCAAGATAACATAGTAATTTCCGAGAACCTAGCTAACGTTATAAATATTCCATTTCCGAGTAGAGGAGCGGAAGCGGCCACAGACGGTTTAACATCTGCAACTTGAGTAACACCGGCTGCTTGTTACGTGTATATAGATTGGTTCTTTTATCTGGGAGTGTTGTTAAAGGAACCTAATACTTGCAAACATCTTATATTAAAAAATTATAAAACACAATAGTATTTGCAAAAAATTGAAGACTCACCTATGATCTCGCAAATGGTCTTGACGCCTGAACGCTTTCCCACAAATGTCACAGGAGTATGGACGCTCGTCGGTATGTGTCCGCTCGTGAATAAGCAAATTATAAGATTTGGTAAATTGGCGGTTACAAAATTTACAGATAAACTGTTTCTTAGGTCTTGATGCCCGTCCCGGTGCCCGAAGCAATCGACGATCTAAATGTGGATGCATTTGATGGGGTCCAGCTCCTGGAGGGAATAATCCTGCCCCGGGGAAAGTAAAATTTCCTGGTGTTGTTGGCGAAGGTCCGGGCGCTCCTAGAAATGGTCCCGGTGGACCATAAATTGGTGGTTGAGAAGATCCGTCAGACATCATGCCTTCCATGGAAGATGTTCTATGATGTGGCATCAACATAGCGGCGGCAGCTTCACGTAAAGCTACTTCCTTTCTTTTTTCAACCATCATAGCCATTAAATCAAACGAGTTTCTTTTAGAAAAATTCCCACTAGCTCTATCCGGGGAGCCCTTCGCTGGCTCGGTTCGTTCTCTATCAAGCATTCTTTCTCTCTCCATTATTTCAGAGGGTATCAACGCAGGGTGCATATCATTTGGGTAAATGACCGGATGCATTGATCTGGTTGGTACTACAGGTACAAAAGCAGAAGATTCACGATGAGATGGTGCGAGTAAAGAACCAGTGGTCATCTGTCGGTGATAAGGTGGTATGGTAGAAGGAGAGTCAAAACTTGCACTTGGGTTTCTACCACTAGATGCCGGTCTTGGCTGAGCTCTATCTGCTGAACTTGCAATAAACTGATCATGTCTAGATCGTATCGGAGCGTTCACTAGCGTTTCTGATACTGGGCGAGGTGTAGACGTCCTCGTTACAACATTACTACCGTTGTCCGACATCACGATAACGATATCATCTGAAAATAAAAGAAAAACAAATTAAGTTATGGCAATATATGTTTATAAATTAAAATTTTGCAAACGATATAGCTTTTAGCAAAGATCCTCCGACAGAGTTGCAACCATAAACGCTAATCAGCATATACAATTATACATCCATAGCACATAATTTAAATTTAACTTTGAAACTGCGCGTACACAAGTAAATGGTTCAATTATGTCACTTCCGTTAAAGTTAACTCAGATTAATGTTTTAATAAATAAAAGCCTACTAATTAAAATTATCATTTCAGGTTAGATAAAAAATTTATAGCATTTATAGAAATTAAATAACAAAAATTAAGGATAAACTATTACGAGTAAATTAGGTTCAATAGATAACAGACGATATTAGACAGCTTTCATATATTATAAGCTTTAAATTAAACCATTTGTTTTCTATCGTACGATAATTTAGCATCTTTCAGGAAATTTGTAGATCAACTTTGAAGCTAGCGTAATAATATTCTGAGGTATTGAAAATTAATGATTCAGAAATGATATTTTACAAACTATTCATGTATTCTCACGGCGATCATCTAAAATATTGAAATCAGATAATTAATTTTCATATTCTCCATTTACATTTATAATTGATCTGTATTGCTTGATGCTCATATTTATTTATAACTAATATTTATTCTACTAATACTTTATTATTGTTTTATATGAATGTACGTTAACATAGTACTTAAGTATTATTCCAAAACTAATTTTTCTCAATTAAGTACCATTTTCTAGTTCTCTGGTTTATAACTCGATTGCAAACCAACGAACAAGTTTCAATGAAAAATACTTTGCTAAAGAAATTTGCATTCCGTTTAAGCAGTTTTTTTTCTTTATCGTGGTCTTCTTTTATATTGAATTTAGTAGATATTGTATACCTCATGCATCATTCAACAGTTTATATTCAATCGTATCGGTTTTTAGCTTCTGGTGATATCAGAAAATGTTAATGGCGACCGGATTTGGTATTGAAATCAACATTAACGTCGATTCTTGATATATTATCACACATCGCATGATCAAGATTTGCTTTTTCCATAAATTATGTACTCAAGTTATTTTAAAATTTAGTGTTATTTCGTAAATTTAGTTTGCCCATAATTTGATATATATTATGTATGAATAGCAACCTCGTTTGAGTATCATTAAATATAGGAAGTAGTTCATTATGTATAGGAACAAAATAGAATTATTTTCAAATGAAACATTGGTTAATAGTATAATCTACGCTGTACCGAATAGAAAATAGATTAATATCATTCTTTGTTTGTTTGTAAAACACTAATAGTGTCTTTTGTAAAGATCGCTATTCCAAGATTTACGATTTTACTATTTTCATCTGAAATGAACATTATGTTTGACGACAATAAAACGGACGCTGTACGTTTTTTTATGTCTCTGTCGTATGAATCGTATGTTTTCATAGAGTTTCCGGTTACTTTAGGAAGGTTTTATATCCCGACTGTGCAGCCGAATTAATTTTTAGTAATTATATTTATATTAGATGTTTTTTTAAAGTGTTTTTTTTTATTTATAGATTCACGTTACTACTGCTATGACGTCAACAGTCAACATGCTACAAGTACGTGAAATATAAGATGACGTTTAAGTGCTGGCGCTCAGGGACAAATAATAAAATTTTTAAGCATATTTGCATTTTGCATTTGCAGCCTATCATATGTTATGATTATGAATGTTTATATAATATAGTTTTTATATGAAAATGACATATTTATTTCTTGAAGCGCCAATAGATGTAAAAACCAGACAAGTATTATTTGTTAGGTTATGTTAGTAATTAAAATTAAAAAGTTATGAAACTTAACTTAAACATTAAAAAAACTTTTTCCAAAGTTTCGAGTTTTCACTCCTGTGGGCAGTTTTCCATGGCTGCCTAGGTTTTTTTTTTTTTTACATTAATTGCTTAAAAATATTCAAACAAGACAGGTGCCGACTGTGGTTAATTAAAAATAATATAGGTACGTAAAAACTGTATTGATTACCGTCGTTTTATTAGCATCATATAAATAAATTGATTTTCAACATGTATTTTTTAAGTTTTATAATTTGTATAGACGAGCGTAAAAATTCTAACGGTAAATGTTGATAGGTATATTTATATCCTTATTTCTCAAATATAGATTAAAAGGTTTAATTTGTAAAGAAGGGTTTGCTATTATATTTTTTAGTTTAAATTTAGAAATAAAAAAAAACCAACCATCACTTTAGTAACTACAAAAGATTAATCTTAGAATCAATTTATTCAAGCGAGATCGAAAAGAAGGCGAACGTCGCGTCGGTCGGGCCCACATTTCACTGCACGTTGCCCGTTCTACCGTAAAAGCCTTCTGATTTTATGTCCCTCTCGCTTACTAGCCTGGCTTTCTGTTGCTCCGTCTCACTCGCTCTTGGTTTGTGGTTGATCGAGTTTCTACCATCCTCCTTGCTCCGAAGCAGTAAAACTACTTTTATCTCTCTTACGGTCCGAGAATTTAGAGTTATGAATATGTATACAGGCGTTGCAGTAAGTAATGGACGTTCGGGATTTAATACCAGTCATTTCAATAACATAAAGCTTTTAAAGGGAATATTTTAAAGCAATCCCTCGAAAATTTAAATCCCTTGTCTCTCAAGATAAGCCATAAACAATGCTGACGCCGTAATCATTGGTTATTATACATCATTTCATATAAGTTAATTCATAATTTCTGACATATTTACAATATTACTATATATAACATATTACTTATTAACGATTTAAGCAATTTACTGCATATGTCGGTAAACTTTTTCTGACTTAATTTATCATTATTTTTACTTTTTGTTGAGTCTGTTCCAGATGGAATAAAATGTATTTTAATCTGTCCCGAAAACATATTTATGTTTTAATTTTACGTAAATTAAGTACACGATTTTCGTATATAAACGCAATGAGCGACAAAATAACGTTTGTTTTTTTTTTGTATTGTATCATTACTGGAAACAATTGATTATCTTAAAATAGAATATCTTCAAGCAAATAAATGTTTTTATTCAGTCCGGTAAATTATTGATTTTTATGTCGATATTTCCGATTTACAGACGTTTGAAATATATTGAAATTTATGGATCGAGATGCATATTATGTTTAATAAGTTTTCTTCTCATAGTAGCGCTAAATCACACTGAATATTTCATTGTGATCTTGTTTTTATTCAACTGGAAGACCAAATTATCATAAATTTAATTTTTAAATAGTTTGATGTGATGACTATTGGATTGCATGACGGATTTTATAATGGGTTTTTAGAGAATCGAGTACCTAGGTATTAAACTTGTAAACACAATTATATATCACCGTGAGACCTATTATAAAAGGTTCTGTATAATGAGTAATAATTGTTCCACTACATATTTTTAAAATTATAAGGATACTGAGCACCTCTACTATATACTTAGATATATAAATTAAATTATAAATCCAAAAATGTCGTCTTCATTAGTATTTAAACTGAATTATTTTATTATTACATAATCAACCACATGGCTATATCTAAGTAAATAATAATTCATATTATAATAAAACAAAATAATTGTGAACAAAAAGTGTCAGTTTATTGTAATCACCTATATTCTTCAGAGATTTGAAATGGGTAATTAGGATGTAGTTTCGATCATAAATAATTGCATGTAAATCAGAATATGTATGTACATCTACATCAAAAGTTTAATTTCATGCTTAAATATAACTTTAGTTTATTTTAGTTCATAGAAATAATACAAAAAAAAAACTAGGCAACCATAGAGACTGCCGACAGAAGTGAAAATTCGAAACTTAGGAAAAACTATTTACTTAAAGTTTAACCCCTTGAGCACTAAACTGGCGTTTACGCAAACTTTCCATTGTTTTCATATTGTCTCATTTTTATGGGTTATCGACATATTAAGTACTTTCATTCATAATTTGTTAATTGAAACTATTAACATAACAGATAAAATTTGTATGGCTTTTTGTTTATTACTACTCTGATCAACAATTATGTAAATTTTCATATAGTTTATGCATAACCAACAAATACGCTGGGTTCCGTAATTATACATTTTATTATTTATCTCTGAACACCAGCACTTAAACGCCACCTTATACTTGACATACTGTAGCATGTTGACTGATGACGTCATAGCATTGATACCGCAAATTTATAAGTTTTTTTCCCTACCGACAATTGCTCAACACCGCTAAGTAAGTTATCACTTCAATAAATACAATATTGCAACTTTGTTGTAATATAATTTTGATTATTTTAAATACTTGTTGCAGGAATTTCTCACAGGTCGTTTCGATAACTACTGTTTTAATATTAAGATATCTAAGTATGTAAAGCGACTCGTAGACTTTTGTAGATGATATCGTAATCTAATTATAGTCAATTGAGGAACACAAGATTAAATAAGAAATTGAGTTAGCTCAGTTTGTACAGATTCAGTTTTAGCGAAATAAATAGAATCGATAAAGAATAATTATTACATTCAAACAGAAAAAACAAGAGGATGGGCATCAGAATCCTCCAACCAACAGTACCACAAACACCTACTGCTATTGCCAACACGCCTGCCAAGCGTAGCGATTATGTCAATCCCCCCCCCCCCCCCCCCTTTATTTTGGGAGACCTATGTCCAACAGTCGACGCCTTCTGGTTGAATGGATGCAATAAAATATATTACTAGACAAACAAGATAGTTACAGTAATCAAATAAGTAACCGAACACGTATGCCACTACCTAGGTATTCCCCTACGCAACCATTATCAATATAACTTCATAATACAATTAAAGTATTTTAAATAAAACTTGAGAATACCGAGAAATAATACAATCTTTATGGAAGGAGTCCATTTTAGTTGCCGCAAGGTTGCATGATAACCATCGCATCAAATATGTATTCCTAGATAAGATATTGTTATCGTTCTTCGATGGTTAAGATTAACTACTACTTACTATTCAGCAATTAAAACTTCAGTCGGTTCTACCGTGTTAACATTACGTAACGATTCCTTTTAAAAGCATTTTTAATCGTATTAATATTAATAATATACGGAGGCGGTCGGTTTTGATGTTTCAAAATTGATTAACGTATATTTTTTATGGCGTCCATTAAATTCTAGTGATTCCGATGTTGTAAGATATTTGCAATTAAGTATATAAGAATTTACATGTTTATAGGTATCATTTTTTTTGCTAAACTGAGTAATTTTGATGCGATTGACTTCATCCATCAAAAACATTTTTCTGATATTTAAAATATCATAGTGTGTATATGTAATGTTTATGCTATCTATAGATATAAATGAGATTGATTTTCTTACATTGAATATATTATTATGAATGAATTCATTCTAAGATGTTAATAAACCTAAGTAATCTCTCTCTACCGTATATCAGTTCACTTGTAATTTTAGAATTAATGTAGAGGAGGATTCTTTGTTATCATCATTTCAAGGATATAAGGTATTAGAGATTGGGTAGTAAGTGGGGAAAATTATTAGTAATTATCAATTATAATAGTGGATACCTAATCGATTCAAAAATACGCAGTCCATATTTCAGAATTAAAAGATCTTAATTATTAGTGAAGGACTCTGGTTAAATATCATAATCGCGAGCGTAATTAAATATTTAATATATGTAAATACATAAACCGTAGTAATTACTTACCAAATAAACAAGTAAAATGGAAATTAATGAATCATTTGTTTTATTTGAACATTATAAATGGTAGTACTACTCGTCTACACAATGCTACTAGTTAATCAGTCAGTGCGAAATACAGTGGCAGGAAATAATAAGTAAACATCGTTGTAAAATGTAAGAACAATGCAATAAACCGCAGACCCGTTAGTTCTCAGAATTGTTTAACAATACAAAACACAACATAATATTATGCATTAAAAAAACAATAACATAAAAACAACAGCACATCATCAAGCACATGACCCTTTAAAACAGGTAGCGGGCGGGTAAAAAGCGCACCCAGCTTACCCAATTTATTCCGCATCCGCCGTATCATATTACTGAAATTTAGGAAACCAAAAAAATGAACTCACAAAGCAACTTCTCTGGATTGATGGTCCTTTCGCGTATAACTCACTAACAACAATCAGGTAGACCCCACAAAGTTTACACACTTCTGGTCCTCGATCACAAAAGATGTCCATTGCAATTTTTTGTCACATTCTACACACAGCCCAACCGCAATCGGTGGAGGTTCCGGCCGAGACAGGTGAATAGGAGATTAGTGGAAGCGAACACAACAATAGACGCACTGTGCAGGTCATAAAACAGTTAATAGGCACGTCAAAAGAAAAGTTAATGTAACACACAAGTAAATTCTTTTTATTTTTTTTATCACTGTCTGTCAACACGTAATATTCACAGGTCCATATGTGCACTGTAATCCGATAGTATGTTTGATATTAGTGTTGTTACAATTGAGGTATTTTTTCAGCTGATATCACTATACGCAAAGGCTGCGTGTGCGCAAATGGCGCGCGACTCATGGGAGTTGAGCGCGCGTACTACCCAACACTACCGTTGTCAGAGGCAGTAGCGCTCCTGTAGCGTCCCCTGCCCCCGCCTACCCTCTGACTGCGGCTCTACCAAAGCCTCCATACGTTTTTACTTTGAGTGCAATAAAAAAGGGAAGGATATCGCTGGATTGTTTATTTTTCATGTTAGTAGCTAATAAGTCGTGTATATTAACACTGTTCTCGGACTTAGTATCTTGAATCGTGAATTTCGACTGTGCCCGCTAATTGATAATGTTTTTTTTCCATTTCCAAAACATAAAACTTCTCATTAATATTGATTTTTTTAATAATAATGATTTTTTTGTTCTTTACGAATGACATTATTTATTTTCACATGAATTTGACAGCAAAATTCGGTGTTAAACATTAATGATTAAATAATATAGTTAAGATATAAATAAAATCCAGTTTATTACTTTAATATTTATTACAACGAAAACTATTCATACAGTCATAATAATTTAAAACTTTTCCCTTTACAAGAATTAAGATTATCCACATTCAATAAAATATAGCACTGCTTATAAATATTACATTAAAAGATTCATTTTTAAATTTTAAAAGATTTTATATGGAACTTATTATATATATATATATCTACCATGACTGCATTGGTAGGTACTATATTAAAAGGAAATATTAAAAAATTGGCAATATTTTTTTCAGTTACTTAGAGATTTACTGAACACATTACAATAACTATATTCTTGTTGTTGATAAATATATTAAATCCAATAAATATTTCATAGATCAATTATATTTTAACGTGCACTTATAAATTTGCAATAAATTTTAAACATATATTCTGATAACTATGATATATTATATATAAAGGTACATTAAATAATTATTTTGATTCAATCATTTACTAATAATATACAAAGTTTTTTATTAATTCTATAAGCTTTCAGTTTTACCGATTTTTTTTATCATCAAGTCTTTATATATATATTTATTTAAAATACATTTGAGCTTTTAAATGATTTATATACATTTTCAAATGTGGCTTATTTATCATTACTTTTATAATTATCAGTTTAATGCACTATTTTAAGTCATCTAATATGGACCACATCCTAAGGGGCAATAATACTGTCTCTTATATAAACACTGTAACCCTTCTAAAATTAGTATTTGTATTTACAATAATTGTAATTCATAAACTTATTACAAATTAAATATCTATATATTTAAACAATTGTATTCAAAAAATCACAACACCGATAATAATCACATAGTCAAAGAGGGTTACAGATAAAAATTTTACACATGAATATTATAAAAATCAAATTATCATTTCTATATTTTATTTACGTCATATAATATCAATATTCTATATATATACTAACATTCTGAGATTTATATATATATATATATTAATTTATTCATATATTGGCTACAATTTCACATCTAAATTATAACATTACTACGCTACCTATAGGAATATTGTGTTTAATTTTTATTTTGAGAGGACATGCGGGCGGAAAAGTAGGTATTTCAGAAATCTATTGCTATCGCGTTGCGCCTCAATGAAAGAATTATAAAACACGAAAGAATAACTGCAACGAGGGCTGATTTTACCGTATGCAAAATAAACGAAAACATCACTTCGTAGTAGCTGGTTTCCTCCTCCAAAAGTGAACCCATTTTTAGTTTTCTTTGAGGTTAAGAATAAGAAAGTCTTTGGCTATGTCTCTAATTTAATCCATCAAATTTTTTGACGAACATCTGAAAATGTCGGTAAAAATCGAGCACTTTTATTCATTTTCAAAGGCTTCTAGTTTCTACAATAACTTGTTTATGGAAAAAAATGAAAACATAGGAGAAGGCGGTGGTGGATATATATTCTTTGGTATAAAAATATTTACCATAATGCTTTTATCCAGGAAGGAAACAGTGGACTACGTTTTTATGGAATGAATGTCGCTAGCATATCCTCTTAATATAAATAAACTAATATCTGTTACAATTTTAAACGAACTCAGTCGTTATTTATAGAGTTACTTAGGTTACATATATAATTATCAGTTTTGATTATTGTTAACTTTCGTCTAATTACTAATTTTCAATTTTAAGTAAGTAGACAATTCTTGACTTATTTTAGTCTCATTTTGTTCAGTCGTTGCATATTCTCCTTATTTGTTTCATCGTTATTTAACTATTTTGAACCATCTATTTTCAAATAGATTAAAGCTATGCATACAATTTTATGTTACATATTCGTTGCGTCGTTGTAATTTTGATTATACTTATGTATGTAAAGAAGTGTCAAAGTTTCTTAGGGAGTGGAGGCTAATTTTGCCAGACTTCGAGTCCCTTCAACCCCTTAATATGGATTAAGGCATTTGTATCCATTGTGGCGCTGCAAACGGGATAAAATGGTAGGGTCTGGTCAAGTATTTCATAGACAACAATTATAATGTGCAGGTAAGCAGATAAGCAGGTTTTACAGAAACAATATGCCAATACTCTCAAAAACCCCACATGTTTACTTATTCATTCTCGTTTTTTTTAATTACACCAATGCTTACGTTATTCTAGGGAGTAATATCTTTGCTTACTATTTCTGACAAGAGGGTCAAAAATAACCATAGGGGAATGCAAACCCGTATGAGAGGCCGTCTCTACTGCCAGATGGAAGCAACACGGTACTGAATATGCATTGCCCACGAATACTCCCGAGCGGATGACCCTAGCAAGAACGCCAGGGCCCTCACCACGTAAGAGACCAGTCCCCCCCCGTCAGGATCAAAAAAGAACCGTAACTTGCCTAATGTAATACATTAACGACCCCATTCTAACCATTTATCTAAACCACCTTTTAGATAACTGTTCATTTACGGACTCCACAATATAAAGAGAATGTCATAAAAGTTAAATTAGTTTTAGTTCGTTTAAATCCTTGGTTCTCAACGTATATAATACGCCTCCTTGTGAAAGTGGAAAACCCAGAGAAAATTACAGGGCATTGATTAGGAACTGTGGTTTAAATACTGTTTATTATTGATCCGTATTAGTTAAGTACAGTTCAAAGACCGAGGGATATTAATAGTTATTGAGAATTTAGAGATATGTATATAAGTGTACTCACTTACACACTACAGTCTACACAAACTATCTGTTACTGAAGTCAGGATATTTTCAAGCATATTTGTCGTTTATGTAATAAAAAACCATTGTCCGTCCGTTTTGCACGCATGGAGTAAAGAATCGTTATTTATTTATAACTAGCTGTTCCCGCGGATCCTTTAGCATATAATATTTTCTATCATATTTCGCATTCACAATTTCATAAGTTTTACATTATTTACTTTACGTTAGTACTCGTAACGTAACTTCAACAATAAGCCAGTAAAATTCCTAATAAAATCAGTACTGCCATTTCGGAGATTATCCGGAAGAAACAAAAACACAGATAAATTAAAATAAAAAATACACATTTTTTTAGGACAAGCATAGTAAATTCGTACATTCTTGATAAAAAAAAATGTTTAAAAAGTATTTTGATATTATAGACAGACATTTATTCTTTTTCTTAGAAGATGGATATTAACCCCAACTGATATATTAATTCTATTTTTGTACCTGAAATATTCCCTCACATCCCTCTGCCGGCCTTTTTACTCAAATCCCATAATTATTAAGACAAAATCAGCTCCTCTACCTAATAATATTCTTATAAGAAATATATGTATATTTCGAAAAGATTTCATATTTTACATGTAATAATCAGGACTGCGTGATCGAATCAGGAATGAGGAGATCCGCAGAAGAACCAAAGTGTCGGTTACAATGCCCGAAGTATTGCTAAACTTTAACGGCAGTGGGCTGGACACATTGCACGCAGAACTAATGCCCGATGGAGCCAACGGGTTCTCGAATGGCTGCCACGCACCGGAAGATGTAGCGTGGGTAGGCCCCCCACAAGGTGGACCGACGACCTGGTGAAGGTCGCGGGAATCCGCTGGATGCGTGTGGCGTAAGATCGGTCGTGGTGGAGATCTTTGGGGGAGACATATGTCCAGCAGTTGACGTCTTTCGGTTAAATGGATGGATGGATATGATAATCATACGAAAAAAAAAAAAACAAATAATATAAAATAATACAACGAAGTTTAAATGTAATATATATTGTATTGTATTCATAAGGGAATGGAGTATCACGTAAGCTTAATTGGATGTTATAAATGTTTTTATTTTTAGTATTGTTTTTCAAAACTATGCCAATGCTTACGTTATAATGTAGGCGAAGGTTTTGCTAACACAGGGGAGGGTAGACAAAAAAAAGCAACATAATAAATGAAAGGCCCCTAGTTAGAAGTTAAGGTAAAGTGACGGCAAATTATTGAAAATGAATATTGAGACATGATTTACCATTATAGTTATTGTATAAAATGTGTATTAAAACACGATCAGATAATGCATTTTTGTAATTGAAAAAAAAAACATGCAAATTGGGTAATTAGTTCTTCAATTATTAGGAAACTAACAGACTAATTGACAGTGAGAGAGATGTTAAGTTCCATATCGTGTAAGGAAGGCTGTCATGTCACAAGAAAACTCCTTCGTGTCATCTCTCATTTCAATTTAAAATCCACATACATAGTTTTGTAGAAAATATTTTGTAAAACTGATATTTAATTACTGTTATAATATATTTTAACTGCATCAAATTAAATATTGTAACAATCGTTTATAACATACATGGATATTATCACACCTCTGTACCATACGGGTAAACAGAGACTACATCCTTTCATTTGCAACGATTCTGACGCACGGTTTTTCGCTTTTTCTACTTTCATAAGCACTTTTATACACGTTTTACGGTGAAGCTGTTAAGCCCATTCCGGTCAACAGCATTAGCTAGGTTAAAAAAAAACTCTTCGGTTACGGATATTCTTGCCTGGCCATTCTTTAGACCATGTGAGATCTGGTCGAGATATCATTTGCCTAAGACGATCACTACCGGCTAGCCCAGTCACCCTCACCTTGTAAATTTCGTCAATATTCTTTGATCCATCCTCTCTACGTGTCCAAAAATCCGTTTCTATCTCTTCGCCACTGCATCCTCTTCCACACCACAACGTTTCCTTATCATACTCATTACTTACTCACTACTTTTTTGTCCATCATTTTCACGCCAGCCATATTCATATAAATAAATGTGAGTATTTTAAACATTTTTTTTTTTTCAATATTTCTACTAGAGGGATTTCTGTGGTTCTGAAGTTATCAATAGGACGGCTAAAAACGTTGTCGTGAATTCGTTCTTAATTTTTATATAATTGTATATTACAACAAAGTGCTTTAAAAATATCATGCACTTGAGTAGAGTATTTTAACTCAACTGACAAAATATAATAAAAACTTTCATAGAACTGCAACTTTCAGAACGGTAGTACACGGAGCGAAACTATTTCGTTAAAATACCACATTGCGTACCGATGATTACGTAACTCCGTTTCGCTTACACACACATTACACTACACATTTTTTTTAGCTTCACTGTTAAGCATTTTTTTGTATAAAACTATCGCTCTTAGGGTTATCATTCTATGTTTAAAACATACATTTATAATTATAACGTTTATCATGCACTTGAGTAAGGTTTTTATAAATAAATTTAATTAAGTAACAATAGTAATAAATAATTAAACTTTAATATAAATAAATTATATAATATAGTCAAATGAATCGTTTAAAGTTGTTGATAGTTGTCAACCGGCCTTCATCCAACGATCTATGGAATATTCTAGAGCAGCCATCCATCTGAAAACATATAATTGTATTGTTATACAAATAAAAAAAACAACGGACAGATGAAAAGTACTTATAACCTACGAGCATGTATGGAAGCGTTCACGAAAGTAGAGGAAGCGAACGAGTTGCGTCAAGATCGTATTAAGTCGAAGGATGTAGTCTCTACCTACCCCCACGTGAGAAAGTCGTGATACTATGTATATATGTCTGTACATTGTTATAATACTAAAAAATAAGAGATTTTGGGGAATCTTATTGTACGAGTTTGTATCAATACTGGTTTTCTTTGAGGCTATTTGACCAAATCATATGCAGTTTGATGGCATTTTACCACTAAAATATAATATAGACAGATTATAGTGAAAAAGTGAAGTGTATTGAAAATAATAACGGGAAGATAAACGCTGAGATGACAAAGAAACTACCCGGACAGTTCTAGTAAGTTAGCCGCCATTTTGTTAAATTTTTGTATGAAATGTTAAAAAAACATTATACAATTTAATGTGACGTTGACAGAAATTAAGAATAACGAATGATAATATTAGTAAAGTACGTTATCAAAGTGAATTAAATTTTATGGTGTGTAAACGAAAAATAGATAAGTCAGTATTTTTGTTACACGTAATAGGCTCAGTGCTTTGAACACAATCTCATCTGATATTAAGTGGATACCTCTAAGGATTTTCATAATAATCAAATTTAATGGCATTGAGAAGGTAAATATGGATAAGATCAGTTTAAAGTTAGATATGTAAAAACAGGTATCTATTCTCTCCAATATTAATAGGTAAACTCATTGTTGTTTTAGGATAATTAACTCTCGAAGGAGATAGAAAATATTCTTGAAGAATATAAATGCAAATGCTTGAATATATTTTTTTGCACGCAACATTTATATACAAATAAAATATAACTATGTAATTATTTAATAATATTTTAAGGTTTAAATGTATTCTTGAAACTACTAATTTCTTTGTGTCATCAAACGTAATTTCGATCAAAGAAATAAACGATATACTATATACTCGTATATTATCATGAAAAGTATAATTAATAAAACATTTGTAAAATTTCAATCGCGAGGATGGATATAGGCTTTCCTCTGCGTGGAATCCGGTGCTAGAAAATGTCAAGGTTCGCGATTTATCGTCACAGGCATCGTCGATGGACACTGTTAGTGTTGTGTGTTGTGACTATAATAAATATAAAGACCAAACGGGGGTAGTTCATCAAAATACCCCTCAACGCAGCAGGTGACGCCGCGCACCGCCTGTCAGCCCGCGACCACGGTTGGTGAAACCCAGCCGAAACGTAGGGATAGAAAAAAGGAAAGGTAACGCGTGAAAACCCGTTTAAATTACCTGGATTTGTAGTTAATTATTAAGAAAAAATCTTTAATCGCATGTATTTCCGAATTCATACATTGACAATGTATGTGATTATGATATGATAACTAACCGTTTTTTGTCCATTTCAGACTCTGTATGGAAATAAAAGTGCCTCTGTTTGGGCTCAGTCGGCATCACTTCAAACGCGTATTTCTTTCCGCCGGGAGAACATGTCTGTATTCTATATCCGTGAAGGCAAGCCATACCTGTGAGTAAGGAATTTGCAAACGGTTAGGTAACTGTCAGTGATAATACATTAAAAATAAAATTATAATGCACGAAAAACAAAATTACAGTTTAAAAAAAAAACCTTTTCTTATACTAAAATTTTCACTTAGCCTATTTATATAGTAGATCTAAAGTTAACATTAAACATTATAAATTTATTTGCGCGTAATTATAGGTCTGTAATTAATAAAATCTAAAAATCAAACAAATATTGCGTTTTGTCTTTCAACATATATATAGAGCTAACATTCACACCAAAAGAAATATAATATAATAAATTAGCAAACCAAGGAGACCTTATCATATTATGAAAATAATAAAAAACCTAGAAAACCCGATTATAGAGCCACCTGCAGGTTCAATTCTGAATGTAAACCGTCCAGAGGCCCACAGAAATACAAAATAATTCAACAAAATCGGTCCTACAAAAATACAATTTTTGTCTGTCTGTATGTCTGTTTGTATCGAGTAATCTCCGGAACGCCTGGACCGACTTTGACGGCTTTGACGATTATTTTGACGCACCATCACCTCAAAACTACTAGGAGGACTATCAATCGATCTAGAATTTTTCGTAGACGTTTATAGGCTGTTTATTTTTTGGATTCTATTGACCCTTTCTCATTTTTTTTCGCTTTACTCTTATGTGCATTTTTTCAGCTAATAAAAACATAAGACTCTCATTTTTTCTTCATTCATTTGTTTTTTTACTCACACCTAAAGACAATATGAAACGCGGACTGATCCGCGAGCACCAGCTAGTAAATATATATACATAGAAATTTAGGGAAATTTTTAATTAAAGATTGATCTTACCAAAAGCGTTTTTACTATTCCCATCACTGTAAAAGTAAAGGCAGGCGTCTTTCAGCACGCAATATCTCTTCGCCCATGATTTCCACTTGGAGCCGAGCTTCATCAGATATCCGAAGCAGTCCGGCCTTGGGATCGATGAAGGTGGAAGCTTCATGTTTCTCATCGTAATCTCCAACCAACTGTCACGCTAAATACATCAGTTATATTAATATCACAAAGTACTTACTATGTTAACTATGAACATGATGTTGATCTGACTAACTTCAGCTTCCTATTTTATAGAGAAGTATTTATCTATGACTTGTATTAACTGGGTTTGAAAGTAAGTCCTAATGTAAGCTATGATTTTTTTAATAATTATAAACTTCAAAGATATTAGTACGTAATATTAGATTTGTGTGCTGTGAAGTGTGTTCCATTTTTATTTTTCGCATCTTATTTCTTGTTAGTTCTATAGGCGTAATATGAAACTGTTTTAGTCTTACGTTAGCAAAATTTAAAACATCTTTGAATCCCTCTCCCGTTGACATCAAAAGTAAGCAAATCTCTTAAAAGTAAGCATTGGGATATTTTTTTTCCAAAACCTTAATGAACTTGATTTTCCCTGTTGGAAATGTAAAATTTGATAACGTTATCACCATTAAAATCTTCTTTTTTTTATCAAGCTAACGCTGTTGACTGGAAGCTTCACCGAAATTTGGGGGCGAGTGCTGAAGGGATTCAGCCACAAAAGGCACAAGGGTTTTGATCCTAGCTAAACCCTACATTTTTTATATAACATAAAAAAGGCTCCATACAGGACCTATTTACCGGCGTGTTGCATGCAGGAGTGTGTGTGCGGTGTTGTGCGTGTAATGCTCAATGCATGGCCAGTGTTACAGTTGCTAAATAACAGACTGAGATGTCGCGAAAAGCTCTCAGTCTGTAATGAATCACCTACCTGATTACTGGCATCGATAGCATGGGCAAGCACAGCGCGCCATCTAGCAGCCGCTTCGGAAGTGTCCGCCGCGAGTTGCAGCTTCATGCCGCCGCCGCGCTGTAGTCGAAAACCGTGCGCCTTTCCGGCATCTTCTTCACTCAGCTGATAATTTACCAGCATAAGAGCTCCTACTGGATGGATACTCTAGTGACAGAAAAATGTAACAAATTATAATCGTTTAACTATGGTAGTTAAATATTGGAGATTTAAAATAAATCGTATTTAAAATTAAATAATTTGTATCTATTATATGCGGATATAAGAATATGGTTGGTATTATGCACTTTAATATTAATCCTTCAAATGAATAAACTAGTTTATCAATGAAGCGGATTTAGCAGAGTAACATCGACTATATTATTCACAATAGTTTTTCGCAAAATAGTTAATCGAAAAGTTTTTCATTTTAATTTCTGATATTCCCTTTGCTTGAATATTAATTCTCAATTTAAAGATGAGCAACGAACAATCTTGATACGGTGTAAACAATTAAGTTGATTGATTAAAATAGCTTGATTATTATTTGCAGTTGTCACGTCTGTTGCTGATGTACCAGCTGACAACTATTTTTAACCAGAATTGGTAAAGAAACATCTATCAACTAGCTGACAAAAAAAACTCTTAACAGATATAATTTTAAGTAAATGCTTTCAATCTGTATTATAATAATAATAATATTCTAAAAGAGGTTAATAAAACAATACAATTAATGATTAAAGGGTTTAAATTTTAGATTTACAAAAATGAAATGAAAGAAATAAAAATTCATAACAAAGCGATACATAATTTAAATTCTCCTGTTAGAAATATAAATGCAATCTTCTTTCCACTATATAAAATAGGTCGTGAAAAATGATGTTTAGAAGATTTTAATAAAATGTCAAATGTAAACATACCGAATCTGTTTTGTAATAGTAGAGACAGTTGTCTCTCTTTAAGACGAACCATCGGCGCGTCCAGCGCGGTGGATGATGAGGTCTGAGGGGTGCCGCGCGCCATAAATACCCTGAATACAACGCTGCTGGACCACCTTCGTGTGCTAGTGATGCTACTACGTCGCATGTCCTTGCCACCTGAGCGTAAAAAAGAACCTTAAACCTGTGCATAATCTCTGGTGATTCTCTTTCTTTATTTAATAAACAATGACACTATATTCAGTTAAATAATTTTACAATATGCTTTTGTACTTACAATGCAATATGTCCCGTTACCCACAGAATACGTTTATACACAATTAGGGGTAGTAATTATAATAAAGAATAAAAACAGAAAATGATGCAAAAACTAGACTTGTAAGTAGATTTAAAGTGTAAGTATAACAAAGTTGCCTAACAAAAAACAAAAATGATTAAACTATTAGACATAATTATTTCCTATATAAATTTCTTGAGCAAAGCTGGTGACGATGCAAATAAGTTGATAAAATTCTAAAAGCACTGCAACCAGTTATTGCGGTATTTTTGGTGGCAGTGCTGTAATACCCGTAGGGGCAATAGTCATTGGATGGAGGTTCTATTATGCATTATATAAAATTTCCTAAAAAAAGTAAATAATAATAGTTATTATTATGACCAATTACTTAAATTAGATCTAATTTCATTATTAGCATCTAGATCCTAAATTAATTAGCAACTCAAACAAAAATAAAAATTTTAGAGTTCTTTAAGACCACCGAGAAGTTACTCTGCAGATCATTTTACACACAAACGAAATAGAACAGTTGCCAGTTGACATTAATATATTTAGGTTTTATATATTCGTATTAGCAAAATATTTGCAACATTGCGCTCCACTTGACCGTGAGTCCAATAAATGAGTTCGTAATAAACATCGTTGAAAAACACTTACGTCCAATTCGAGTATCTCCGATCCCGAATGAGCTATCTTTACAACTTCTGAATGTGTTTTATCCAAAACATTTATACCTGCAAGTACATACAATTAGTTCCTGGCGTCAAAACGATTTCATATACGGTCACATCCAATTATTTTTCGACAGACAATTCTTTCGCTACTTTATTTACATTAACAAAAAAAGTGTAGCAAAGTGTGGTCATCCACAAATAAGTAACAGGCTAGGTTTCTTTTAACTATGAGAATGAGACATATTATTCCGCAATATATGTATTTGTTAATATTTCTTGTACAAGGGGGTAGCTACCGCAGTAACTGCCGGCCGCATCAATGATATAGTTCCTTCACGCTACAGTGGCTCCGACGTGTGTAAGCAAAAATTCGTAAAATGTTACCCAAAAATTTTACCCTCCACTTAGATTTCGCCACGGTCGGTTAGAAAAGTCCCTCGATCAACTTTGATACACAGCCCGTATAGGACAATTACGCCAAAGTTTATTAAAAAAAAGAATGATTTATTAAAAAAAATAAGCTCACCGTTAACCGCTATGACTATGTCTCCAACTTCTAGTCCTGAAGTCTCGGCGGGTGTATCGGGTTCGATCGCTGATACTACAACAGGCTTGCTGCCGTGGATACGGAAACCAAACTCTTCATTCCCACGCCTGACGACGACAGTCTTGTCGCTTTCTGTAAGGAAATGACAAATTATTTAGGAATAAGCAGCTAACATATGTATTTAGCATTCGAAAATAATTCATAGTAATATATTTTAAAAACATTTGTATCATCATAAATAAGCTTTATCAATCCGAGTTCAGATTTTATTAAGAAGACATTAACCTACTTATGCTTCGATTTCACCTAAATATATACGTACCAGAACCATTTGTTTTAGAATATATATTTATATATATATTCAAATAAATTATTATTTTTACACGGAATAGGCTTTAAACGGAATAGTCAGTTCTTTGACTACAACCTCACCTGATATTAAGTGACAATGTGGTCCAGGATGATAAACACACTAAGCCTAGAGGTCTAGAGGTAGAGTTCTCAAGTGATGAGGCCGGAACACACCTATTGGTACTTGGCGACAGGTTTTCAAACTTGAGGGTGGTAGCTACCCAGGCGGGCATCATTAGAAAATGCCCTATCATCATGCTATGGTTTCCTCACGATGTTTTCCTTCACCGAAAGCTCTGTTCGATTTTAGAGTCGGATTGGTGGGGATCGAACTCGAAATCCGGCCGCACTACCCGCTGCGCCATAATAGCTTCAAAATAGATAATAATCAGTTATCTTTATCCATGCCAGGTTTTCCGTTTAATCTTACTTGTTGCAGTTTGTGAACATTAACACCAATAAGAATAGCAGCTAGCTCTTATTTTTTTTTTAATATTTTTCGAAAATTAAGTAGCCTTGGTATTTGTACTTTAAAAATCTTAAGCCGTAAATTAAAACTATTTCATTATAAAGACATATGTACTCTTATCTAAATAGTGACCTAGAGATGGCAGTAAACTCTGTAAATACGTTCGGCCATGACACACATGATTATGTGTAATTAATGTCTGAGGTAACGCATCCGCAAATCAAATGTTTACTTGACCAACTAATACTTTGGAAAAGTTCCAAAATATAAGCTCCATTCATTGTACATTATTTTTTAATTGTCCAATGTTCTTACCATTTTTAATATAGGTACAGTTGTACAAAGTAAAAGATTCAATAATTGATTTATATCTAGAACGCAATTCATAACACACAAATATTAGGTATTTAAATATTAAACTTAAATATAAAATTAAAAGAGCAGTTTTAAGTAATCTTAGATTGTAAAGAAAATTCGTAAATCTATACTTATAATAAAATTTCAAAGAAACATAATTTGTAAGTAACATTTGATTCCATTGAGAGAAACCTCTCGAGGGACCTTAAAATCAATAATATAGCACATTTTATTATTATTGGAATTTGTATCTGTCCTTCTATCTATCCGTCTGTGAAAACTACAAGACGTATATTGTATGAAATTCGGCATAGCAGCAGTTTATATCGCGTAGTAACATATAGGGTGTAAAAAAAATTGAAAATTCCCCAAAAAAATTGTGCAAAAGGGGTATGCATATTTGTAAGAAAATTAGAATATATATGTGTAGATTAACATCGAAATATTGAAGCTGTGATTATGTATATTTGATTGAAATCGTCAATTTACAATCATGAAAATCAACGCATACGGAGTTATCATAATTAAGAAACCCTGCACATTATCACACGCAGCTTGATACAATAACTCGACCGAAATTTAGTAAGTAAATGAGTATAAAGTAAAAGTATCCTTCATAAATAATATAAACTCAATTTGTGATTCACCTAAATAATTTGTAAAGCTTTAAAGTAATATGTTAAAATGTTTACGACAAAATAAACGGTATCCATTTTACCGCAAGGTTCCGGAGCTACAAGCTTGCTCACTTGGCACTGTCGACACCATAGCAACAGCATCAATTTGAATATCTCTTCCAATTTCTGTCTCAAATTCCCTTTCGGACTCATTAACACTTCTTTAACTAAAATAAATAAATTAAAATCAAACGAAAATAACGAAATGTGTAGTTTAAATTAATGAAATGTAAAACAAAAGTTAAAACATAAGAAAAAAGTTCAAAACTCACATGAACGTCCCATCTTCGGAAAATTTCTAAAAACTTATCCAAGGTTCTTGGAAACTATTGAACTGATTGGCTATTGAAGTTGCCACAAAACTTCACTACGCATGCACTGTAAGAATCTTACGTCATTCAGTACATTAATTATTCTGTCTCGACCGGTTTTTCATGTAAAAATCAATACGCGCCACACATTTCACTAACGTCAGATGTGAAAAATACCTATCCGCAGTAGCTTACAATCGACAACTGAGTAGTGACGTCCATAACGCAATGCGAAATTAAATTTAGTTCTCTTGAAATCGGCCTGTTTCGATTTTGAATTCGTTACTGCTTTCTTTCAAAGATAAACAACATATTTATGATCTTCAGGCTTTTATGCCAAGGTTATCTTTTATTTTATTTTTTTATAAATTAGTAATAGGATTACATCATAGGACAGGAATAATGTCTCTGCCAAATGCTACGTGCCGGGTACTCGGACGAAAGAATTCAATAGCCACTCTCAAAATAAAAGGTGATGATATTAAAATAGATATGCGTACTAGAAATAGTTATACACGTCATGGTACGAATTGGAGCAGTTATCTCACGTGAAATGTTAATAGAAATGACGCGAAATCTACCAGGTCAAAATATGATAGTTCGGACCCATTGGTTCAAGGGCAATTTGTATAGATTAAAAATAGTAAAGTAACACTCCCCAACTATACCAAAAAGTAGTAAGTTAAGAGATAATTTTATTTAGTTGATTATTATTATTATTGTAATATATAAATGGAGTATGTTCCGATAGGACTGGCATACACGAATATGTAAAAGCCCTGTGCAAATAAATGGTGAATAAAAAAATTACTAAAAACGCACTCATTATTGGTTTAGACTACATTTGAGATTTCAAATTTTTCTATTTCATAGTTATTCAAATAATTCATACAATGAAATTACTATAGTTGTGTTAATCTAATTTGAAAAATGGGTACTATTCGTTTAAGGTCATTGAGGACGACGCTTGTTTTTTTTCTTATTTGGGAAACTACTTTCAAAATAGAAAACATATATAATGTTTATAATAATAACTGGACATGTTTTATACTTTATTTATATACCAAAATATACAAATTTAAAATAACGGTCAGCGTCCTCCTGTTTTTTTTTAAATGTTTTATTCAAAGATTTGACCTATGATTTAAACAATTGAGATTTCACATTTTTTTTAAATAATTTGATTGTTATCTTGCTGTAATAAAACAGACAGTTCCTTTATTAAAATTTTATTCCAAGTACATTTTTTTTTCGAGCTCACTGCGATGGTCTGGGGGTCCTTTACAAAGTTTTTAGAGCGCCTTATTTATGACAACCAGCCTAAAAGGCACTAATAAAGTACGCACCTTGGCTTGGGTTGTTGCTTCAGATTATGGAGAACTAACCCAAGGCAAACCCTATTCGTTCGGTGTAAATATCCACTTAAAATAAACTCTTGCGTATATGTATTTATTTTATCTAACGACTATTGTACTATGTCTATTAACATAATAACCATAAACGTTCCAAACCCATGATTGTGATTTACAATGCACACAAGATCATTTTTTTTAATTATCGCTAACTTATTTTGTCAACATTGTATAAGGAAATTACAACTCTTTTTGGACCTCACTTAGAGGATATTTGTCAAAAAAATCTGAGATCGCATTAGAAAAATGAAATAAAAAAAGTCGTATTAAATAGTTTTAAATAAAATAAATAGTTTTATATACAATTCTTAAATGACCTAATAATTATTTTTCTTTAAAGATGATATTCGATATATGTCCCTTATAAATTGTATAAACTGATGAATAAACAGCTTACAAAAATGTTTCATTTGACAGTTTAACTGGAAGAGAAGAATAAAAGAGTCAATTCGCTTACCTTTTTGACAAGTTCTGGTTTCAAATTATTATATCTTCTTATATACATAGAAGAAAACATAAAAAAAGCTGACTTACCAAAAGAGTTGTCTGTTTGCCTCTTGTTCAGCTCGATGCATGCTCTTCTGTGCACCAATCGATGTGTTAACGCGACGTATCTCTTATTAAAATCCGTTTCAGACTCCGTGGGATCATCTTTGCTTGCATCTGTTTTTTCTACAGTATCTATATAATTTTTTTTATTTCAATTAATTGCTAATACAAATTTATAACATTACAACAAACGATACAAACAAGTGTTATTGAGAAATAAAATTGTCAACTGTACTCTCTGTTAATGATTTTATGCAATTAAATCGCATAATCACAAGAGGCAAAATTGTAATAAAGCTGTTTCTAACTTTCACATTGCATTATTAGACATTAATTATAATAACAATAAAATACTAATTTTAATGTTATTTGAATACTGTTTTTAACACGGTTCAATTTTAGGTATCAAGTACTGCCACTAGGTTATGTATACATAGTAAATCCATTTTGGCATTTATAGTAACACAGTAACCGGATTTTAGTTCATATCTTAGCTAAAAAATGTATTTTAGATTTAAATATTCAGTCACGGTGTTTTACTAAAAATTTCATTTTTAGCCTTTCATAGCAGTTTTCAAGGAGTTCCATAAGAGTTTTGAAGTCAATTGTCAGATAAGTATAGTCAGTGATGTAGTAAGCTCTTCTTATTATTATTAAGAGAAGGAGCACAAAAACAACATGTAAATATCTATCCGTCAAAGAGTTTCATAGGAATTCCAAAATCCATCATCATATTCAATGCTAAGAAAAATAGTACAAAAACGAACTAAATATCTCAATTTCTCAAGGTGTTACTCAGGAGATTCGAAGTCTATAACCGGGACGACTTATTAAATTAAATATACATCCGTCAAAGAATGTTATAGGAGTTCCTAAATCCATACTCAGATCGATTTTTTCAGTCACGTGATTCTCACAGAACTCTAATCAGTATCAGAAGACCAACATTCGATCAAGGAAAAGTAGTAAATGCATGGTAAATGAGGCAAAGTGGTAGTGTGGTTGGAAACGGTCTGAAGACGAAGAAATCCTTCGACCAGTGATGAGATACGACACTGAGACGTAGTGGCTCATAATGGACTTCAATAAAAATGCTCAAGGTTACTCAGGTAGAAATGAAGGGAGTTATGCTCCAAGTTTTACTCGAAGTAGGAATGAGATCGGAAGAAAACCAAAGCAAAGCAAAGTGTCAGTGGATGGAACAGATTGCTCGTAGAACTGGTGCCCGATGAGGCCAACGGGTTCTCGAGTGGCGATCATGAACTGTGGAAGTCACAACTTGTATATGCTCCCAACAAGGTGAACCGACGAACTGGTACAGGTTACAGGAATCCGCTGGATGCGGTGGTTCAAGGCTGGTAGTTGTGAGATTGCTTGGGTGGGGGAGGCCTATGTCCAACAGTGGACGACTTTTGGCTGAAATGATGATGATGAGATTTACCTGGAGGAATTCTCGTCCAGTGATCGTCGGTTTCCGAAAGAAGTATCCAGTTACCACACCACCACGGTGTTGCGTAGATGCCCCTCTCATCCCGACCCCCTTCAGCGCAATCAGAGCTTCCAGAACATTCTTCATGTTCTATTAAAAATATTCTATTAATTTTAGTATAAACGCCTTCGTAAATTATATCTGCAAAATTCTCACTGTGTGGTTTTATCTCAACATTATTTAAATAAAAAGTATATTATTGACCGGAACATTTAAATCACTTCACAGAAAAGTTCACATTATTTTCAAATACTAAATAAGATATTTTATTGATTTTATTTGTGAAAACTTCTATGAACATGATATGCGAATGTGTAGGATGTAGTTATGTGTTTTTTCTGATTTCACTTAAGTTATTTATATTTTTCTAAAAAGAACTGAATTCATTATTTAGCATCAACTTTTTAGATTCCTAAAGTCTAAACACTTCTCTTATTCTTTTCCTGTTTTATAACCAACAAAGAAACAATATAAAAATCAATTGATACTGATAGGATAGAGACCAATATTATTTGATCAATGTTAGTTGGATTACAGTATTACATTTGGCATTCTACTTTCTTTCTTACTTACAATAAACAATAGGTAATAATAACTTAAGTTACAATATCAGCTCCTTAATATTTTGAACAAACCGTCTGGATCAATGCTTCCGGTAGAGCTGGCGAGCTTATCTAAACTATTTCCAGCAGATCTTGCTATTCGTGTATCTGCTGGCTTCTCATTTGTAGCATATTCTTCTTTTCCTCTTTCTTCGGACTGAAATACACATTTCATTGTGAGAATGATAACAAAATGAATGTTTTGACCTACGTTTTATACATTTCTCTTTTTTAGAAACTTTAGCTCTTCATACTGAACAACCAGAAACTAGAAAAAAAAATGAATTTTTTGGCTGTTTAACCATAGAGTAAACAATATGTACTTGTTTAATTTTGACATTTAGTAATTAATAGTGTCATAAATATCTCCGTAATTTTATTATAGGTAGAAATACACATATAATATAATAATAAATGAACATTACGTTCACGTCTATTAAAATGAAATATTATAAATACTTATATGTATTATTATGTTTTTCTTCGGTAAAAAACCTATGTGGAAGTTTTATTAACGAAAATAAAAAGCCAAATTTCATTCAAATGAACCTGATTCAAGTACCGACGATAGATACAGAAAAAAAATTCTCTGTTCCTGAAGTGCCTGGTGGAAATTGGATAGCAACCGCCCTAAAGGATATTGCTTATTTCTTAAGAAATCACAAGTTTAATGACTGGGACCGAAGATATTACAAAGAACAACCAACACATGATTATGTTGGATTCTACAAGGAATTTCCAAATCGTCCTTTAAAGTTACTTCATTGGAAAGTCCTTGAAAACTGTTACAAAAGTTTCTATGAGTGTATAATTTACCTTCAGAGCGTTATAAATATAGTACCGTTTAGAAGAACTGATGATATCACAACGAAATTCAATAAAAACCTAATTACTATAAACGACTCTACAGTAAGAAAGTTGAATAACGAATGCAAAGATGCATTATTATACTCGGATAAAACTGGTGCACCGTTTGATGGCCCTAAAGAGAAATTCCAATGGCGTGTATCTGCTTCATATTTCATGTGCTGGTATACTATGCTTGAGATGCCTGCTTTGTCAATGCTTGAAGAACGATGTGACAATTTTGCTAACTGCTTAGATCCTATAAATGGTGTAAGAAATCGTGATCCAAGAGCTGATGATAGACAATCATTTATATGTGCTATGTATAGTTTTTTGTCCAGATCCTTGTTGTCCAATAAAGTACATCAAAGAGATTACTCAATGTTATGAAAATATAGATACTCCTTGCTTTTTTGGTAAAACAAATGCCAACACTACATGCAAATTAGATCGCAAAAAAAACCAAAATTTTGAAGATATGATACAAAATAAATGGAACACTTCCTGCTATTGTGAAGATAAAGGGTTTGTATGGAAATCGAAATTTGGTATTTGTGTAGATATTAATGAGTGTCTAAATGGAAATAACAATTGCGACAACGAGTCTGAGGAATGCTTAAATTTGCCGGGCACTTTTAAATGTATTTGTAAATGGAGTTTTTATTTTAATAATGCAACCAAATCTTGTGTTAAAATCTAAATGTTAGCACATACAATAAGATTTAAGATTTAGCTTACAGTATAGAGTCTTTTGTAAATAATATATCAAGCAAAATGTAATACACTGTATAACATTTCTAGGTGTTTAATAGCATATTGTGTTATTTTTTATAATTAAATATAGTTAATCAAAATAATATCGCTCACTTTAATTGTTTGATTATTGTTGTAAGTACCATATATTACCATATTAAAACGCGTTTTTGTGTTTTTAAAAATTGAATTACCTTAGCCCGTACTTCTTGTCTATACCGATAATGCCTGGACTTATCTTCAGATCGGTATCTCTTATCTAATTTTTTGTATAACCTAGTGCCTGTTGCTTGTTTTTTTATTGAAGTACAAGATGGAGAATCTGCAAATCCAGCTGGCGCAGGAACTATATCAGGAGTGGTAGCATCGGCGTATGATTCCTGAAATTTAGTGTAAGTTTTACAGATCTGAAATCGATTTAGAAAAGTAAATACTGTATTATTCAAAATATGGAAGGTTCATTGCTAAAATTTTGTCTATATTTGGAATATCATAGTTGTCACATACATCAGTGGGAGATGTCCTGGAAGCAATACTATCATGCTCATGAGTTGCAGTAAAAATGTGGACCTCTTTTTCCGCAATGCAGACAATGAGCTTTTGCTTCACCATCAGCTACCGTTAGACTATGCTCTGTTTGTTCGGAGTAAAAAACTGAATCTGATCCTGGTGATACAGATCTAAGAGATTCAGCAGAAGCGGCTTTTGCAAATTTACCATCTGAAAAAATTAATTTATATATATATAGTAACGCCATCTGATGACGACCAAGAATAGTACAACCCCATATCTTCCCGTGGGTGTCGTAAAAGACGACTAAGGGATAAAAACCAGAAAATGGACAGAGCATCTTCTCAGTATCACAAACACCTACTGCGATCGCCAACTCGCATGCCAAGCGTGGCGATTATGGCAATCCCCCCCAACCCCTTATTGGGCGAGACTTATGTCCGACAGTGGACGTCTTATGGTTGAATAGTAATTCATATGAGGGTATAGTATATCACACATAATGAATTAGAAGATAATGAAACAATCGGTAAAAATATACCTCGATCTTGTTTGCGCTGATGTTTTGGCGAAGTTGCTGGACTTTTAACATATCGCAATGGTGTTAATCTTGTACCGGCACTGGTAAGAGTTTTAGTAGTTTCTATATCCTCTGCTTCTAATGAACTGACACAAGGTATAGTAGGTATTGATTGTTTCCGCCTAGGTAAACTTCCAGGAAGTGATATGCTTTCATTAGACCCACTTTTTCTTCTTGATCTAAAATTAAAAGTGTGAGCTTAAAATGTAAATGTACTTCTAATGATTGTATCCAAGTTGCATGATTAAGTTGTTGTACCTATATCCTGAATAGTTGTTACTAGTCGTGGGAGATTTTGTAGCACTAGAATTAGCACCTGTTTTTCTTCTCGGACTCTCACGCAACCTTCTGTACTTTCTCGGAGATATGTTTCCATTGCTAGCACCTATAAAAATAACACATTAGTTAAAATTTCTTGACCACTTTTATCCAAAAAGGCTTAGTTGTCTTGAGGCGATGATAAGTTGGTTGGTAGTATAGTTAAATTTCGCATCGATGAATGTATGTTAGAACCCACCTCATCCAAAACATTGTGAGAAAATCATAGCATTTACTAATGATGTCCGCCATTATAACTACAGCCTCCTCTACTACAGTTAACACCCTTAAGCTTGAATATTTATCGATAATCACGAATAAATCAGTTCTGACAGAATAATTTGAGAGCCAGAACCTGTACGTCTAGTGTATTCACCATTATGAACCACATCGTCATTTAACATCAAGTGAGATTGTGGAATAAAAAATGGATGATGAATTTAGTACACAATTACATGATAATTACCATCCTTTCTATATTGTTCGCTGGAATCGTCAGAAGTTGGAATGTTCAAATGTAATTTCATATTTGATCCTATACCTTCTCTTCGATCATAAAGCTGGGGTCTGTAGCTATGAGTATTTTCAAATGTTTTTGTTTGAGTTGGGCTTTTAGCTTTCAATTTGGTTCTTTTAACATAACGTTCCCTATCAGTTGTTCTTTTGGGCTCATCTTTTTCTTTATTGGCTTTATCTTTTATTGATTTTTCTATGTCTATTGGCTCTCTTGGGGAGCATTGGATGCTTTTAGTTTTTTCAGAAAAATGAGTCTTCTTTTTTTTTACTTCTGGTCCTTTTTCTTCTGCAGGGGATTTTAAGGTAGAGGTTTTAGATATACATCTATCGGATCTTTGATTTATAGGATCAATATCTTTGTATTTCTTGCCCCAATCATCTTGGGAAGTGGACACAGAATCATCACATGATTTTGAAAATTCTAGAGTGAATGCTTTCTTTCTTCTTCTTTTTTCTTCACTCACCCAAACTTTAGGTCTACCTGATGTTCGATATTTTTGTGAATGTTTATAAGCTGTAAATAATCAATGTTACATCAATTTTAATGAAAAAATTAGAACGTATAATAATTTAACTGTATTCGCATCTGAATTAGAAAATAAGATAGACATAAAAAACTTAAATAGAGGTAAACTAATTTCAAGTGTTTATATTGCTGAATAATCTAGGTTTCTAGCTAGTAATAGCTCTTTAATCTCGAAACCCAATTCGCCTTAACCACTATGGTGGGGTTAACATCAATTCGAAAGTCCTACTACTATTTAAATTATTTGTTTAAAAAAATTCTTACTCAGACCACCATCATCGTCATCTTCAACGGGACTTTCATAATATCCTGATGATGAATAATGTACACTTCTATCATCGTCAGATAACGAGCCCTAAAAAGCAGACAAAAATATTTAATTACATGCTTAGGTATATTATTTATTCTGATAAGAATTGACCATATTTTACCGTCATCTTTGGTACAAGTTGTTCAGTTTCGCCAATAGGACTTCTAACTTTTTCCTCTACCTTTTTAAGATCAATTCTTTCCGACGCTAATGGTTCTTTATCGTTTGGAGTTTTATTTTCAATATCTTCAGTTACATTTGGAATTGAGCCTCCTATACTGTAACTTCCACTTGAACTACTTTTACCGCTCATTGTTCCACGAGTCTAAAAAATTTTTAGGTACAAATTGTTTAAAAAAACATGTAAGTATTTAACTAATGGTGTTGCTATTTTAAGACTATTAGTAGCCCATGTAAATAGATGTTATTAGGTCTTTTGTACAAATAAGCTATAGAAATACGTAAAATGTAAAATAATCGTTTGTAAATCGCAAGTATTGATGTTTGAAAAGGCAAAAAGTAGACAATACAATGCATAATTTATTTTGAATTACCTTTGATAGTTTTATTATTGATTCTTTAATGTTATTATCAGTCTTATCCCTCTTGATGTGTTCAATGGTTGCATTAATTTCTGCTTTTACTTCAATTCTTTCCATTGCAACTCTGTGGATTCTGTCAGGCAATGGCAACGGGGGCGAGGATAAATCTGGGACTGTAAAATTATCATTAATTTGCAATGGTGGTGAAAAACTTGGGAGAATTAAATCCTCGGCTATATTTTCTGTTCGAGTGGATGAATAAAGACTTGATGCGCTTTCAAAAGATGAACCTTCCTGAGCTTTGTTATATTCTTGACCTAAAAAAAAAGAAGAAATTATAAGCGTTGAAATTTTTAGCACATATTACTGTGTATTTTAAACTTACTTGGATTTTGATTTTTACTATTGCTTTTCTTAGAGCTGTCAGAATTAGCTGTTACATAATCTTCAGTAGTTGTGGTGCTTTCTGACACATCTGTATTATTTATTTTACCCGAATCTGTTCTAGCTAAACTTGTTTCACTACTATTACCTTTTGCCAATGGTTGTTCAGAAGGAGATTCTATTATTTGGTTAGGTATTGTACCGTTTGGTTCTTTTTGTAATGCCTTTCTTTGCAGTTCTCTTCTTCTTGAAGGACTTAGTGCCCTTTCTCGTTTTTTTATTAATAAAACTCTGAGTTCGTTTGAATGGGACATCAGCCAAATCTAGACTAGGATGAGTAATTGCAATAGCTGGAGTATGGTTTACTTTAGGTGGAGCTATAGGAGATACAATTTTCGATATAGTAGGTTGTTTGGTTATTGGAAGTGTTACGTTTGGCACAACCGCAGGAGGCGATAATGATGCTCTAGTTTGTTGTAAAGAACTTGAGCTTGGTGCTTCTAATTTGTTTCTTGGTGACGTTGGCGATTGACTCTGTAATGTAAAAGAGGAATGTAAAATTAGAAGTAAAATGCATTAATTACAAATTAATGTTATTTTTAAACAAACCTGTGAAGCATCAAATTCTTCATCTAAAGCATCTGTGTCTAATGAAGAACGTTGTTGGTGTTGCAATAGTAAAAGCTGTTTTCTTCTGGATGTAGGTGTCAATAATGCCAATGCTCCAGGCGATGCAGCCAAAGAACTTACATCAGATGAACTAAAAATTTAAAAGTTTTAAGCTAATAACAAGGAGATAATTATCCTTTATAAATTTGAATAAACTGTGTTAAGAGTTATAAAAACCTTATAACAGTTCCGTTTTCTGTTCCGGAATCAACTTGCAAAACTGTTGTTTGAGATTCGTTCCACAGACCATCCGAGTGATCTCTGAAATGAAATTACTTTATAAATATTTATATCTTTTAAATAAAGTAAAACACGTTTCATTATACTTTCCTCGATGCATCAACAGTCAAAGATTCATTAGATGCACAAGGCGATGATTTTTCAAGTGGTGTAAGAATAGTAGTCACATTATTCGATATAACTGCTCGTTTGGGTTTTTGTTCTTCATTAGCACTATGAGTAACTGGCTCTGGTGATCCGGGGCTAGATTTTGCAGTGCTGAAAGTATTCAAAGTTATGTTTTTAGTAGTAACGTAAATATAATCGTCAATTTTTAATACGTTCCTTACTTTATAATAAATATATTCTTATGATTACTATGCAAAGCGAAAAATTAATAAAATATATGTAATCGCAATCTTATCAGTACCATTTTGTATAGTGAAAATTATACTCTTATTATTATGATTTAAAATTTTCAACTGAGATTGTCTTGGATTCTAGGTTTATTCATACAAAAAGCTTATATGTGTTATATCCTGCATACCTTTTTTCGGGAACTTCATTGTTCTTAATAATAATTTCGCATTTTTCTTCGAAACTTACACTTCGATTTCTAAATGGTTCATGCTTGTAACTAATATACTTTTCGTGAAAGTCTTCATATGGTGCATTTCCGTCTGAAGAACTATGAAGAGATTTATATGGATGAGCGTGAATGAAAGCGATGCAATAAAAATTGTAGCTAACAATACATTGTAAGTAGTAGGCTATGGCAACTATAAATCTAAATTAATGTAGTGTAATAAACTGCGCCAGTCTGTGGATGGGTGTAACAGTGTTAGCGCTTTACTCTTTGTGTGAGTATTTTGTTCTCACCTAAATGATCCATCTGGCTCAAACCCAAATATACCTTCGTCTTTTATAGGAGTTTGAACATAATTTTCGTCAATATACTGTTTATATATTGCTTCTCTTTCGCGGTCTTCCCTAGTCATGTTTTCTTGACTTGTAGACATAACTAATGGAGCATCTTTTACTCCTTCAGCACTGTGAATTTCTGTTTTTCTTCTGGAAATATTGTGAAATAAAATATATACTTATCAGTATTACATATAATATATTACAATTTTGGTTTCTTGAAAAACAAGAAAAATAGGAGATAAGGAGAAAAAGATTTATATAAGCTTAAACTATGTCAAAAACTTACACGTCTAAAAGAATTTCTCCTTCAGAAAGAGTTTTTTGTAAAATTCTTCTATTTTTTCTACGCAATGTGGTAAACGGCATTGCTTCATCATCAGGTCTTGGTTCAAAATCTATAATAATTTCTCTTTCGTTTTTCTCACTGTCATCAGTGGTTGTTGCTGAAGTCTCTGTTGACGGTTCTGATTGAAAAGTAGACGTCTTTGAAAATGGATGAGAAGAATTAATCGTTTTTTGAGATGCATCACTAGCACTTTTTGATAAAATTGACCTTAGCGATTTATCACCTTTTGTTTGTTTTGCTATTTCTTGTTGTAAGTATTCTAAGTTTTTACGGTTCAATGCCATACTTTTCTCTATTGTTTCTATATCGTCGTCTATAGTATCGTCTCTATCACTTTCGTGAATAAATTGAAAGTTTTGTTGAAAATATTCTTGAGCTTGTCGTTGCAATGCGCTAAGTTCAGATGATTTATCTATTTGAGACGATGCGACAGATTTCACAGATGAAGAAGTTACATCATCGGAATCTTCTCTTTGTATGAGAGGTGATGAAGGCATAATAGCTGTTGGTGATCGGGGAGATCTTGGTGGTTCTTCTGACTGCGTCCTATGAAGCTTCTCATGATCATTTCCAATAAAACTAAAAAAAATAACGATAGTTTCATTGTACTTTAAAGAAGGAAGAAAATATGTATTAAGATAATTTATTATTTATTGCCTGATAATATATTAAACTGAACAACAAATTTAAAAACAAATATGATGTACCCCATGTATGAAATAACTTGACAACTAGAGTTATAAATGTCGTGTTTGCGTGTTTTGTTAGATGTAATGTGAAAATTTCTAAAAAAACTCAATGAACTTAGGACTCTATAGAATTTAAAAAAAACCATGGTACAATATGGATATTGAGAGACTAAATGTTTGAACATAAATGTAATTTTGTACCTAATATTTATAGTAAAATCAGGATTATTAATGTTATACTCGCGATCATAAGTTAAAATGAAAAACTAGTAGGAAAATATTTGTTTTGTTTATCCGTAAATCTAATATATTTATGATTTAACATTAGTCACCATTTGCGTGAACTGTGCTTAATATTATATATGTAGTAATATGAATTATTGATATGTTCATACAATTAAAATACAGTAATAAAGCGTACGCACTCCCTTAGGACATTGAGCGGTGTTCGGTTCCACAAATATATATAAATTAAATAACGTTAAGAACTGTGGATGTTCCAAGATGTACATAACTTATATTAAAATCAATAAATTGAATTTTAGAATTTATATGTTTTACTTTTCCACTGTGGCGGTAATGTCGTTTTCATTATCGCGTCCAGCTAAACGATCACCGCCAACTTCTGAGAACGATTTAGTAAGTCTCCTAGCTCCAACTGTGTATCCGTTTGTTTGGACTCCTGCTGCAACCATTTTTACCTGTGAAGAATTCATCAAGGTGTTAAATGTAATCCTCGTAGCAAATAAATATGTTTATTTGACTAACGCCATAATTATATGCCATTATTTAATTTGACTAACGCCGTTGACAGGAACGGTTTTGATAGCTTCATCGAAATTCGAGGTGCGCCACTCAGCTAAAAAAAAGTATCTGTTATAAAGGCACTGATCCGGTAAAAACCTCAGCTTAGTCGTTACCTGAGTAAAATTCAAAGGAATTTACCCTAGCTTTTTAGGTGGTGCCGGCTAAGAATAGTACCACCCCATATCTTCTCGTGGGTGTCGTAAAATGCGACTAAGGGATAAACCTGGGGAAGGGCTGCAGCATCCTCTAAGTACCACAAACACCTACTGCGATCGCCAACCCACCTACCAAGCGTGGCAATTTTGAAAATTTCCCCTTATGAATGAACACAATAAGTGTGATAGGTCCCGCAAGGCAGACCGACGACTTAGTAAAGGTCGCGGGAATCCGCTGGATGCGGTTAACGTAAGTTCGGTGATTGTGAAGATCTTTGGAGGAGACTTATATCCAGCAACGAACGTGTTTCGGTTGAATGGATACCCTAGCTAATCCCTATGATTTATAAAAAAATCCACATACTTATGTGTGATGTGCAAGAGTGTGTATGTGCAGTGTGATGCGTGCATATAACGCTAGATAGAGCGAAGCCACTGTATTGCGCTGGCCATGACTGTTAGAGCTCCCAGGTTAGAGATCGAACCAAGTCTTTGGTTGATTTTGGAGAAGGATCCATAATATTTCGCGAAAATCAAGTCTATTCACGGATTAAAACTTTATTTGATCATATTTTTTAAAAATAATAACGCATGCTTGAAGACAAAAAAAACTCGCTGAATAAATTATTTATTAGTAAACTATATCGTTATTTAAATTATTAATTACCCTTTTTATTGTTCTTGGGCTTAATGATAGATAGTTTGGAGGTAACGGCTTCCTTCCTAAACACACATCAGTTTGAGTGGCTTGCGTCCTCATTACTCCTTTCTTAATAGAATCTGAAATCAACATAAGAGCGGCTTGATTTTTTTTTAATCTCATTTTTTTCTTTTTTTCTGTCCCGCAAAACGAGTATTAGTATAGAAATTGTACGAAGCGTGTAAATTACGAAAAGGATAAAATAAAGATTCTTATAAGTTACTTATTTTGATTCGACTTTAATTTTGATAACAGTGGTTAATTTTATTTGTGGCATATTTTTAGATGAACAATAGAAAACAGCAAACACCCGTATTATATACATGCTTTGAAAACGGGCATTACACATAACGTGAACATAATTAATCTGCTACTAAATAATATTATAAAGCAGTGGCTCCCAATCTTTTCTTAACCAGAAATCCCATTGATTTCCTTGTTTATAGCAGGGACTACGATGAATAAGGAAAATAAACTGAGAGAATGTCAAAAACACAATTTTATTAAAAATCTATAGTATTTTATAAGATATGAACTTTACTGAAAAGTATTTTTTTTTTACTTAAAATAATTTTTAAGCTAGCGTCTTCTTCACAAATTCAGTAACACTAGGAATATTATTTCACAAAGCCATTCCGCCAGACCTTGAGTTATTTTACCAGCCAGACTCGTTATTCACCTACTAGCGATGTAACTTTTGAGAAATTTGAAATCAATCGTTGACAATATTTTGAATCCTACGGACTGCTGGTTGGGCAACCGTTGTTCTAAAGGAAGTCACTGCATCCTTATTGACAAAATACTTTTTGCCCGGATCCAATATACCCTTTCTGATTTTGTGTTTTTAATTATATTTAATAAACAGTATTTATGATCTAGTTCTGTGCCCGTGGCCCTTTCCTCGTTTCGTATATTATTTTCTGCGTAAATATAGTATTTTAATAATCATTGGAAAACAATGTTTTGGTAGTGCTGTCCATAGAATCGTACTTTATTCACAACTTCACGAGTTTTAATTTTTCTACACGGCCCCCTAATTAATGTCCTAAATTTTTTTTTGTACTAAAAGAAAGCAATGATATTTCTCACAAATTCAAACACCTTCAAGTAAAAGGGTGCATTGTATCTGGGTTTTGTTCACAATTTCATGAGTTTTAATTTTTTTATGCGGAACTATAATTATTTTCGAAAAATAAAAGTAGTCTAAGTTACGTCTAAGTGCCAGAAATTGTCCCATCAAACATGGCTCAACCGTTTCGAACATTAGCCGGAACAAACAGCACAGCGTTATTTAATGCAATGTATCCGATTCAATGCACAGTTTTACTGACAGGCGTTTGAAGATGTAAGAAATACCTTTGATAGTTAACTAACTCAAAATAATTTTATTTGAATTCCGTCGTGCATTAAAATGAAAACTCAGAAAATTGTGAACAAAATACGATTCAATAGACAGCACTACATTATTTTCCAATGATTATTTCAAAACGAAATTAGGCAGTGATAAAGAATATATAAGCCACGGGCACACAGCTCGTATTATATAAATTATTTATTTACCTAATAGGACGACTTTTGGTTGTTCAGTTTGCGTCGGCCTCGGCAATGAAGTAGTCGTATGATTGGCTATAGTTGCAATCGGCGGTGGATAATGGATCGGAGCTGGAGCCGCTTGTGCTGCTATGAACTGATGATACGGTGGAAACGGTTGAAACATCACCGGGAGCGTTGAGTATTGTTTTGGTTCAGGCTGGAAAGTGTATTTTAATTAAATTAAAAAATGTATTTCAAGTTTTCACAGCGGTGTAGAGCCATCATCCACCCGACCCGACCTTACTCATATTCGGTACCAGTTATTTATATTTGGTTAACTTTAAAAATTGATTTGCACTGCTTGGTACATCAAAGAATTGCTAGCCATAAGCAATTATCACTTGCTCTTTTCTACTACACGTAAATATTTTTGACATAATATTATACCACGCCGCTATTAATATAAATATGTTAATGAAAATCTACTACATACTGATAATCATCATAATTATTGTAATTACTTGCAATTATCATGATGAAAATAACCAAGGTAAGATTCATAAAGAAAGGATAGCAAAACATTTCAAATACTTTTTTTATGGAAGTTACTGTTAACGCCATCTATTATCATATATATTTTCTTCTTATTCTAAGTTATTTCTTGTCTATATTATCTATACGCCTCCGCTCTATTTAGTTTATGTATGCATTATCCCTTCCTATTCCTATTCAAAAACGGAACGCCAACACGCAACCGCCGCCGCTGTCTCGCGTAATTATTTAAAAGTGCACATCAATTATCCGATTAATAGTTACTAAATTACGAAAATATAGAACATTCATAAAGTGAAGTGAGGTGGAAAGTAAACTCTTCCGTTTGTTCCTTTCAACATCATCCTCTAAATATTTCCACACCAGTTACTAACGAAAAAAAAAAACAATAATTGGTTAGAGAATGTCATAAGACTATAAAATACATCGTAATAATAATTATTTACCAAAAAAAAACGGATACACTAATAATGATTTAGACTAATTGGGTCTATGAGGAATGACAGGAAAAATAGCAAAATTCGTCTTTAAGTTACACTTCCAACCAGATAGGCCGACGAAATACTGAAGATCGGTGTATGTCGATAGTGCAAGACCGGGCGTCACAGAGTAATTTGTAGGAGATCTAATTCCAGCTGCGGCCTTTGCTTAAAATTATGATGATGATGGTTCAAATCAAATCAAAAATACTTTGCTCAGTGTGGCCTACAAGGGGCTTATGAACATCAAAATACTACCGCCGGTTCGGAAAACAGCCCGGTCATCAAGAAAAACCGGAAAGAAACTTGACCTGATTTTTTAAAATTTCTTTTTTTTTTAGAAAACTATACGACATTGTTGTTAGTAGACACACAGAGAAGGGTGTCATTATCAAACGTTACCATCCTTCCCATACTGATCTACCCTATAATAACCTATTACGTAAGTTAATTTGTTAATAAAAGTAAGTAATAATGAACCTTTACAACCCTGCCATCGATGAGTCTCTCACAGTCTCTCCTATATCTGCCACTAGGTACAGCGGAAGGCATCACCGAATCGTCAAATGTAGTCAAAGTATGAGACCGGGCAAAAGAAACGTGCTTCGTTCTGTAAATAAAAACCAATTATTGATTTATTATTTGTTTTTGAAGTCAAAACTATTTTGGCGTCGTTGAGCGTTCTCGGTTGGTGAAAAAACATATAGATTCGCGTTTTCATTGCTATGACGTCAACCATCAACATGCTATATGTAACATAAAGTAAAAGATGGCGTTTAAGTCCTGGTGCTAAAACATAAAATAATATAATTTACTCGTATACTTAGGAAGCCTATCGTATGTTTTAACTACATATGAAAATGTACACAATGATTGCTCGTAGCGCCAATAAATCCAAAAACCAGATAAATGTTATATGTTAAAGGTTATGTTAATTATTTAAATTATCAAATCATGAAATTTAAATATTAAAAAACAATACAGTTTTTCCAAAGTTTCAAGTTTTCACTTTTGTCAGCGATCCCCATGAATGCCTGGTTTTAACTTCTTTACTTTAGTCCAAACTATTTCTGGATTACATTTTACTTTTACAGACTTTTCTAACAACTGATTTTTAGTGAAATAGTCTTTACCTGTGTGGTGGTATTGTCAGGGGTGGTGGCGGAGGAGGGGGTGGTATCGGGGTATGTGCGGGACATCTGGAACAAATTTAATACATTTTATATTCAATTAATCAGTGATCGAATCAGGAGATCCACAGAAAAACCAAAGTAACCGACATTGGGCGAAGAATTGCTAAACTTAAGAACAAGTGGGCTGGGCACATTGCTCACAGAACCGATGCCCCATGGAGTCCATGGGTTTTGAAATGGCTTCCACACAGCAGAAGACGTAGTGTGGGTAGGCCCCCTCCCTCACAAGGTGGACCGACGACCTGGTGAAGGTCCCGGGAGTCCGCTGGATGCGGGTGGAGCAAGACCGGTCGTCGTGAAGATCTTTGGATTTCCAGCAGTGGACGTCTTTCAGTTGAATTGACGAATGAATGGATATACAATTAAATTAAAAACAAAAAACTTCTCCGTGGTCCGACGATTAAACGTAAATATTACAATCAGATTCAATATTTACAATAATCATTCGAAATCAAAGTTAACGTTTCAAACATCGTGAGGAAACCGCAGCATGGTTTCTAATAATGCCCGCCTGGGTAACAACCACTCTCAAGTTTGATATCCTGTCGCCAAATACCAATGGGTTTGTACCGGCCGCATCATTTGTGAACCGGTACCTTGTGAACTTAACTTGTTTACCATCCTGGACCATATTTTCATCTAACATCAATGTAAAAAATTAAATGTATGACGATATGAGAAGAATCTACCTAGATAAAAAAAAGGTTAGGTATATTATTTAAAAAAGGTTAAAATGTCGAAAACGTGTTATATTCTTTTGTAGTTATAATATGATAATTGTAAATTATAATTTGTTTAATCCATAATATAACGTTTAAAGTAGAGTGTATCAATAACAAAAATTACTTCAACCAAACTAGGCAAATGTTTTTCTTCGAATGTAGTCTGTCAACTTGATGGATCTTGCTTTATTAACTTAGGATATCGACTAACATTGTGAGTGATTGTCTAGACTAAACAAACTTAATATAGGTAAACGCGAGACTTGATAACTCTGTACTTGTTTTTTTTTTTTATCCCGCTATGTCCCCTGACATATCCAGAGACTTTGTTAGTACTAGTAAATTTTTTTTTTTCCGCTGTCCTTGTTTAAAATAAAATTAAAGTGTCTGTTTGTAGTGTCGAAACAATTTTTTTACGACGATACTTATACTAAAAATACAAGTTAATGTTTCTATCTGTCTGTTTGTTCCGAGTGATCTCCGGAACGGGAGTATCGGTTTTGACGGGACTTTTTTTGTTAGGTAGCCGAAGATCACTCACTGCTGTCTCATTGTAATGCGAAACTGAGATTGGTCGCTATTGATATAAAGAAAGACGGCTGATGTTACCGTGGGCTTTAGTGGGTATTCCTGGCGCTTCATGCCTGGTAGAGTCTGGAGATTTTACTCCCGGATTAAAGACGCTAGGGAAGATTCGTAAATGCATTTCCCACGAATAAAAAGGTTGCTATTGTTAAATATAATTCATTATTAAATAAGTGCATCACAATAGTCGGAACCTTGGTCTGGGTTGTAACCAACATGGAAATTTCGTTTTCGGAACACTACGTTTCCGAAAAGTTTAAAAACAAATACAACAAGAAAACAATACTTAAACATTAAACACTTGTTTTAATTAAAAACAAAACCGACTTCAAAAGAATAAACTATAAAAATGCACTAAAAAGTCAATAAATAATTACTTTATAAATCTGCTTCGTTAATTTTGAAATCGGTACCAGCCTATGGATAACAAAGTGGTGTAAATGTACGTCGCTAATTATATTCAACTTTGATTAAAGGTTCCTTAAAATCACCCTAGTTCTTTATTCAGCTTATACGTAACTATGATAAGTTTAGGCAGTTATTTCCATTTGAAAATTAGTACAAGCCGGCGCAGATTCCAAAATTAACGAAGCAGATTAATAAAGTAATTATTTATTGATTTTTAGCGCATTGTTATAGTTTATTCTTTTGATATCGGTTTTTTTTTAATTTAAAAAAAAAATTTTCTACTTTTTAGTTTAAGTCATAGCTTTGATTCTTACTTCATAGTTACGGAAATGAATCTACGAAAAACGTGTAAATGTCTACAATATTCGAGATTTTTTCTCAATTTTCCTTAGTTCCACCGTTCAGATCTAGTAGAAATGGGACCACCTCGGAAGTTTACTCCTTCGATTAAAAAATTACAAATCGGGTCCACAAATGACGGAGTAATCGAGTAACAAACATAAAAAAAATATACAGACGAATTGATAACCTTCTCCATTTTTGAAGTCGATTAAAATTTTACTCTATGTTACTCAGGACATAGTAACGAATCGATGGACACCTTACTTGTCAAAATCGGATAAATCCTTCCGCTACGGAGGGACATACGTAAATAGATGTATACATAAACTGGTAAAATTATAACCCTTCCGTATGGCTTCGCCGTAGTCTGGTAAAAAAAAGATCAAAATCACTTGATGAATATCAAGAGTTGATAACAGTTTTCATAGCATTCAATGACACGAAATTATACTTTCAGTGATCATTTTGCTGTGTAATGAGCAGTATTTGACAAAAGTAACACAATTTTAACCAGTAATTACGCAGTCTGTTGACCGCAGCGGGAGGGTTATTACGCATCGCCATTAGGCGTCATATACCCGGTATATGAGAGCCTTAAATATATGCGAAAAACATATGTTTATTCGTGGATACATATGTTTAATCACTCAACCCCCAACTCAAAACTTTTTTTTAATACTGTGTAGCTATAAGCTCAGCGTTTTGACTATAGTCTCACCTAATGTTAAGTGAAAATGTGTTGCAGGCTGGTAAACACATTAAGCCTAGAGATCCTGGTTCTCAAGTGATGCTGCCGGAACACACTTATTGGTATTTGTCGACAGGTTTTGAAACTTGAGGGCGGTAGCTACCCTGGCGGGCATTATTTTAAAGTGCCCTACCACCATGCTATGGTTTCCTCGCGATGTTTTTTTTCCTTCTTCGAAAGCTCAGGCTGATTTTAGAGTTGGATAAGTGGGCTCGAACCCACGTCCGTTGATTCGGAATCCGGTGCACAATCCACTGCGCCATCATCGCTTCTTCTTCACGATGTTTTGCATCATCGAAAGCTCAGGATTACCATAAAGTTGTATGGGTGGAATCCGACCGTCATCCATCCATCATCGATTCAAAAATGCACTTCAGAATAATTATGAACAATTCTCCCAAAACTTACCCGCATTTCGTCACATGACACAAGCCAAAACAAAACTCAACGACCAGCATAATTCACTAGACCCGTATGTCATATCACAAGGCGAATTAATTTATTCACGCCACGTAGTGTTAGAAGTTCATAATTATTTGCGAGCAGGAGAGATACTACTGCCTTCCATGAGAAAACATTTCGACCTTTTGCAATTTTACCCTAACCTTTCTCGCATGATGTACCTCAGACACTCGTGGTATGAAAATACATAAATACTGGACGTTGGAGCGAGACCGCTATATTTTCTGGTCCTCTATTAAAATACATACATGCGAAAATGAAATAAATCCCTTCAGTGGATTGTCCGAAATTTTGTGATTATTTTATTAATGAAATTCAGGCTTAAAAATTAATGAGAAATGTGTACTAAAATATCGTCCTTTACCTACCATGTCAATGTGTTTACTTATAGACAATGTCTGAAAGTATGGTATGGTAGTGTTGTTTACATAACTAATCAAACTATAGGCTTTATATTCGATTGTTCGATTCGATTCGATTGTATTCGATTTTTTAAATATACATGACGGAATACAAATTATCCATACTTATAATATAACGCTAACTAGACGAAATCTGTACATTCAAAATATTTAAGAAAAAATACGGGGCTTCAGAGTCGACTCCAGAACATATTTCGATACTTAAATTTTTTTTATCTGTCTTTCTGTGTGTTTATTAATTTGTTCGCGATTATGATGAATGTTACTAATGATATATATTGCACCCAGACCGACAACCTAGGCAAATTGCCTGAATAACAAGCGGTTAAAGCGCGGTCACAGCTAGTATATAATATAACATATATTAACTGTCGTGTAAATATAAAAAAGAAACAATATTTTGTAACCAAGTCGCCAAAAAAAAACATGGGCTATGGTTAAATCTTGAGAGATACATGAAAAAGGTGTACAAGAGAATTTTGATTCTATATTAGACAAATGATGGGATATTTCTATCTCTCACGATAACTAATGTTTCTTTTTTAACTTACTTCTTATAACAATAATAAATATGGGAAATTTGTGTTAATATAAAATATTTAACATGATCTGAAAGAAGCCGTGTGGTGACGGTTAAGAATAGTACCACCCCATATCTTCCGGCGGATGTTGTAAAAGGCGACTAAGGTATAAACCAAGCGATGGGCAGCATCATCCTCTGAGCACCACAAACACCTACTGCGATCGCTAACCCGCCTGCTAATCGTGGTGTTTTATAACAAATCCCCCCTTTTTGGGAGAGACCTATGTCCAACAGTGTACGTCTTTCGGTTGAATCAATCAATCAACATGAAAATAAGCGTGAATATTGTGCTAAAAATATGATCATTTAAAAATCCTTTACTGTTTACCTCTATTGACCTTTATTGAGATAACAGAAGGGTCGTATTATTTCGCACGACTCGTTCGAACAAGATTGTATAAACTCGAAAAGGTTACTCGGACAGTTGAACCAATACAAAATTACGTGCCAGTTTGAAGATAGTTCAAAAGGGATTTCTTGTATTCGTGACCTTTTTGGTATCAGTTGCGAACGCTTACAAACTTTAAACTTACATACTGTTAAAGAATTCAAAACATTTTAACGTAAGTATACCTATAGTTTATATCACAAAGTCATGTAGTTATAGAATCGAAATAAGCCTATGTTTTTCAAAATCAAAATCAAAAACATCTTTATTCAATTTAGGCCCTAAGAAGGCGCTTATGAACTTCTAAAACACTACAACCGGTTCGGAAAACAACCCAGCCGAGAAGAGCCGGCAAAAAAACTTGATCTGGTTCTTTTTTTTAAAATAAATATAATACATATAATTTTTTTTTTCATGTAAAAACTATACAAATCATAGTCTTAATAATGTTAGCGGAAGCACAGAGATGTGGGTTAATTCCAGACATCACTATCGTTTACGTAATGATCCACCCTGTAATAACCTTTTGAGATTAAAACTTGCTTGACATAATACTTGAACTTATTGTCAGGTAAATCGGTAATGTTACTTGGGACCTTATTGTAAAACCGAATACTATTACCTTTAAGGCTTTTATTAGACTTACTTAGCCTAAAGCGTGGGACGGCCAACTTGTCTTTACTTCTAATATTAAAATTATGACGATCATTCACTAGATCTAGCTTGTCTAAATTTTTACGAATATGCATTAAGTTATAGTAGATGTATTTTTAGTGAAGGATATCATCGTTTAAAAACGATAACATAATTCAGGCCTTGTTTATTAATAACCTTAAGTTAAATTCTATCGCGAAATACTTATATAAGTTTATTTGGAAAGCGATACTTGAGAATGAGTTTCATTACAATTCAAAATGAAAAAATCAAAACCAAGAATTGCTTTATACAGTTTAGTCCATGGGAAAGTGCTTATGAAAATCAAAAATATTACCACCAACACAGAAGAGAAGAGCCGGCAAAAACACTGAATTTTTGGTAACCTATATAAATGTACGAGTATATATATTTATTATTCTTTCGTCTTAGAATTATTATGGTTTTCGACCAGATCGTTACTTACCGTCAGCTGAAATTGTGGTTAATTGCTACAAATACGTATACATTATAAAAATATAATTGTTATTTTTCACATTTGCTTTTTCACATTTGGAACGGCTGCACCAATTTTGACAGGACTTTGGTAGATAGCTGAAGTTACTTATGTTTTCGAAAATAATTAGTGTTCCGCATTAGATTTAATATACAGTTTTTTTGGTAGGTATTTCTATAAGTGAGAAATATATTTGCTTAATGTTATTAGCAAAAACATTTTTGGAAAATAATTAGGGATCCGCAATAAAAAGTGAAACGCAATGAAAAATATATAAAATGCGGGCGCAGCCGCGGGCACACAGATAATTATTAATAAAAACACAAGATAACAAACAAGAATTGAAATTAATTGAAAACCTAGATAGACCTTTCGGAAGCTACACGAAATTAAAAGTATTTATTGTTTTAACTGAAAAACTATTAAAGTGTCGAGTACCCGTAAAAATAAGACAATAGGAAAGCAATAGAAAGCTGGTATAAGCGCCAGGCAAGTGCTCAAGGGGTTAATTATAATTTTACTGTCATATAAATATAATTGGTTTGGACACGTGAAGGGGACGGAAAAGAAAATTGACGAAGCAGATTTACAATTATACTCCCGAATTTGAGTTAGCTAAGGACATGCGTAAGTACATCTCCCATGTAAAAAAGGTAATATAAGGGAACAAGGTATAAGGATAATAGTAGGGACTTTCGTTTCGTTTGCTTTGCATCGATATTCTGAATCGCATAAAATCGTTATGACCCGATTTAACTTTTAAAATATCAATCCAAAAAAATCGTTTCAAAAATAAATAACAAGTTTTTAGTATACATTCGGTATTGAAAGGTAATCTTTAACATATGTTATGTTTTCACAAAACTACAAAAGTTTAAAATATAAATTGGAAAGAACAATGTCTGTTATTTTAATTGAGTGATTATCGTACTTACATTAATCTAAAATTAGAACGTTTCTATTTTTATAAAATTAATCTGTATTGGTCTTGTTCTTGTTTCATAATATTAACGGCAGCAATTTTGGTGTCCTGTTTATACATCATAATTATGGTATTTATAGTTAATGATTAATCACACATCAATCACAAAGCATGAATAAGCCGTCCCACTTTTTATATTTAGTAAGTCTGACAAATGCATTTTATTTAAAGGTTGTAAAACATGGTTCCAAAGCACATTACCGATTAACCTGACAATAACTTCAAGCACTATACCAACCAGGTTTTAATGTCCAAAGATTATTACAGGGTGGATTGTAACGTTAGCCATAATGATATCGGCCAATGACATCCGTCTCGGTGTTTTCGTTAAAACCAATTGTGAATATAAATTGCAAAATTAATACATAAAAAAATAGATTGAGTTTTTGCTGACTCTTCTTGACGGGGCTGTATTCCGAACCGGTGGTAGTTTTTTGACGTTCACAAGAACCTTTTCATTTCTCCAATTGAGTAAAGAATTTGTGATAATGATTTTTTGAAATACGATTTTAATATATATATATATATATATATATATATATATATATATATATATATATATATATATATATATATATATATATATATATATATATATATATATATATATATATATATAATTGTATGCGAGGTTACTCGCGGAGCACCGCTAGTTTACAATAAGCCGAAGTGTGTTCACGCTTCAGCGATTATTGTTTATTGTTGTCTCGCTTGCTAGTGTACGTAAATTATGTACTTACGGTATTATCGACGGCGGCCTGGGCAGGGAACCGCCCCGGCTTACTGACGCGATTTGGTCGACATTATAGTTCTGCGGCCAACCCGCGTTATCTTCTATTACCGATCTGAAATTATATTAGGAGATTAAACATTAGTTATTATCGTGCTGAAACTTAAACTACTAAACATTTATATGGCTGGCTCATAGTAATTACAAATAATCTTGAACGTAAATTGGAGTAGTGGGTGGTTTCCCGCAAAATCCTACACCGAACCGCAGAAATTTAAACAGAAATCACAGCAGCAGCCACCACTGCAGGCGAACAGATTTGGATTTCATTGTCCAAAAGTAAATTGCGTTTAATGACGACAAACAGGGGAAATCGTCATGTGATTTTTTTTTAAAACAACTCGTTACCGTATGATGTTATGGACTTTCTAGATAATTAAAAAGTGTTTTTTTTTTATGGAAAATAGTTTTATTTCATATTTTTCCACCTCCAAGAAGCATAACCTCATTATATACACAAAATGATACCATACCTTATTGCATTTTACACATCTCATAATTAATTAATAGAGAATTAAATACGATACGACTAGTTCAGAAGGTCAGCTTAAAGTGGAATTATCAGGCCTTCCGGTTTAACTCACCCTTATATAACACCTTGTAAGCTGCGATTATAAAGCCGTGTATATGTATACAGGAATACATTCGCTTACCCATCTCATTTAGTAATATCATATCCGCATAAATTCACACGGACCGCAATCTAAAGCTAATGCTCAAATTTGAAATTATGGACATTTTAAATTATTGTATTTTTTTATATAAATCTTCTGTGCGTGTGTATGTGACTAAACTCCTCTTAAACGGCTGAACCGATTTTAATGAAATTTTTTGTGTCTATTCCTGAGGATTCGAGAATGGTTTAGATTCATAATTTGAGAAACGCGAACGAAATCGCAGGCACAGCTAGTTTTGATGTAGAATATTGATGCACAAAACTATTTTACAGTGACAAAATACTTTGAAATATGCCGTATATTTTAATTATTGAAATATGTAAAATATCTCTTTTCTTTATTTTTTGCTGTGGACTAATTTAATTTATATTTTTATGGTGTATGGCACATCTGATCTTAAGTTACGATGTGGTTCAACATATTAATAACAGCCCAATAAGCCTAAAAATACACTTATAAGAGATTAGTGACAGCTTTTCTACCACAAGTGTGGTTTTGATTTTGAGCTAATCAGATAGCCACTAGAAACAGCCTTACAAGTATGCTATAGCTTTATCACGATACCTTCCCTTCGCAGAAAACACGGGCTAATTAAGGAATAGGATAAATGGATTCGACGTTTTTGTTCGAATAAGCTTAACACTATTGACTTATCCGAACTTTAGAGGTGAGTGCTTAAGGACCTCAGCACGGAAAGTCTTAGCTAACACAAGGGCACCAAAGTGGTACGGACCTCAGCTTTGGCGTAAATAACGCTGCATATGCATTAGCTATAACAAGGAAGGAAACCGGATTTGAACTTATGTCAAGGTAAGCAGTATCCGATCAGAATACCAATGAGTAATCATCGCTTCGTTATTTTGAGGTATTTTTTAAATAACGTAGTGTTATAATCAAAAAAGTCTTTCAACTTCATAATTTTTTCCTCATATTCGTCGAGTACTAGAATATTCATCAATATTTTATTTATTACGTAAATTTCATCAAAACAACGTAATTTTTTTATAGAAAAATAATTTTTACGGAAAAAATTCCCAAAGATAACCTACTCAACTTATGTAAATTCGAAAGGCTGCTCTCGAGCATTATATCGTCATTTGCGGCCGGAATGAAAAACCAATATTTTACTAAAGATATTTCAGGACAAAATATCGCTTAGTTAACATTAATATTGGTTTGTCCTTAATAAATTGGATTTCGTTTCATCGTTTCTAATAAACGTAAATTTCTTATGTAAATAGAATGGATACTGGTAACTTTATTCAAAGTTGTCGTTTACAATCAATTGTTTGCAGGACTGTATCCGGACGGATCACAATCCCAACAGATGGTGCAAAATCCTTTATAGCGTTACTAGATCAGGAGCGTTCTGTTATTGAGAGAGACTGCTTTATATTCAAATGCCTGTAGCATTTACTGGCGTTTGAACTTATATTGTTTATCGTTTTATATATTTTCTTACGTACTATAGAAGACATCGAAATATTATCTTGGAAGATTTAAAAGACAAAATGCAATGTATAATTCTGATGACAATAAATTGTTTCGTGAAAACGGAGTAGCGGGCAGATATAGTTAGAAATACAACAGTATGACTTACTGTGGCCATTCCATGCGGGTGAAGTCTTCATCCTCAGGCATCCAGGTGAACCTCTTTGGGTCAGGTTGGCTGCATACGGACCGTGGACGTCGGCGGAAGTACGAACATTCCAAGTCGGCATCATATGCACATACCTCGGGCGGAGCCGGGGTTGGTTGGCCAAATCTTTTGACAAATAACGTAGTTGAGTTTACATTCTTTGAAGTCAGCTGTCTTCATCACATAAGTTCTCTATTAAAAATATTTCAAGAACAATCTTATATTGGTGAGATTGAAATTAATAGCAATAATTAAATGGGAGTTTATAATTATATTCATAAACATTTTTAAAGAAGTTTAGTGGAAAAAAACTATCAAAAAACATGCATTTAAATTGAATTAAAGTATCAACATCGCTCAGTCGTTTTACAGCAGTCGATAACCAAGTGGATATAATTATCAGCTGATGTGCTTGAGTGCGAGTGGGGTCATCGCCCGCCGAATACTTGTCGCACGGTTGTGATACTTGTAATTAAATTTCCAATTTAATTATTTTTTAGTACATTATTTTATGCTTTGTACTTACTCAGAACTATAATTATAAGCTCCCATTTGATTATCACCATTAATTTCAAAGTCACCCTATATATATATAATTTCACACCAAGCATTTCTTAGTAACCAATCACATAGAATTAAATACGCGGAGTTAGAAATCACTAATATCCGAAGACTTTCCTGTAAGTATTTGAGTCAAGGCTTGTCAAGGTTTATATTAAACGGAAACCGGTGTTAGATCTAAGAAATGTTTAGTAGTAATTATGTTATATACCTTGGATACCGCTGTATTGGTGCATAATCGGTGTTGAGATTCTCATCTGAGGGCACCCGACGACGGACACACACGGATAAAAATGATGCCCTGAAAAAAGGGGAGAAAATTAAGCATTAATAGAACGAAACTAAAACAGTGTAAATTTATAGGATTACGCCAAAGATGTGTTACCATCCACGAGTCGAAACAAAAAGACATCATGAACATGAATATTAAAAAGGTAGTAGGAATTGGTACGGTTTCAAAAAAGCATGTGATAATAGATCTATTAAAATGCTATTAAGCAATTTAGTTTTATTGTAACTCTTTGAATAAATTAATAAATGAGTTATTTCTCTAATCATTAATTTTGAAATTGAAGTATTTGAAATTATTATACATAAAGATGTATTTGAGAGAACCATGAATGTTCCACTTAGCGCATTCGAGGATCTGAACAGTTAGAGTAATGGCTTCGTAAATAGCCGTATAAAAACGCAGAAAATAAATGTAGAAAACATTGGAGTGCCGTCCATTCACCCTACTTGAGTCCAAACACGATTACGAGGGCGCAGAATAATAAAATGCCCTATTTGTTACCTTTACCTCCCCTAAAGGACCCTATTTATTGCGTGAACAACTTATGCGGCCCGAAATTTTGGAATCAAGATGACTATCGCATTCAGTTAATGAAGTTTATTAAAGTATATAATTACCAGCTTATTGTAGCGGCTTATTGCACGCGTGTACCATTATTTTGCAGATATCTTATTTCTGTAAATCACCGTAGTTTTATGGATTAGGTATTTTTCCTTCTATAATGTTTATTATTAATAGTGAGTTTTATGGTAAAATAACTAAACCAACAGAATATTGATCCAATGTCAGCGGACTCAAGTATCAAGATGTACCGATGAATTTTCAGAATTCGCATGAATTTACTGATTTGGACTTAAGATATGATAGAAAGGTTAAGTTTAGAAAATCATAGCAAGGATTCCTGAACCTTCAGAGATGTTATTGTAAAATCTTAAAAACTCATTATATAATGCAATTATTCTTAACTATAGATTTCTAGACGTTTGCATTTGCTTAATGTCGAACTTATTATAGGTTGGTCTAGAAAATAGACCTTTCCATATCAACAGAAGTTTCCACCTTATACGAGGGTATTCCGTGAAAATTTTCACAATTAAACTTGGAGTAGAATTTATTATGCTATGAACACAAAATCTTGGTATAAAATTTCTTTACATTATTTTTCTCATGTAACTAAGGAACAACTTTTATTGACGCGCGCATTGAATGTTGATGGCAAAAGTTTTCTTATACCTTATGCATGGGAATAACTTTCCGGCTAATAACCGAATTGGGAATTACCCGAAAACCCGGATAAGAGGCTAAATTTCAGTTACATAAATTGTACATAGTTTTCGACTTTTTCACAGTTCTCTTATGTCCGATTGAAACGAAAAGGGAGGCAATATTTGTTTGTCTATTCGAAGCACATATAATTTCTGTAGCAATTTAAGCATATATTACATTATGACATCACTGTTTAGTAGTACAAGTTAAATTAGTACCTTTAATTTGAACAAATTCAAGGCTTTTAATTATGTACAGAAAAATATAGAAGTTTATTTCAAATTATGAGTATGGCTTCATTTATATGAATACGTAAGATAACTAAGTATATTCTGAAATTATTATATCATCCTATCACTCAATGTAACTATCCTTTTGATCGTTAATTTACACAAATCTGGAATGTTTATATTACCAAATCTGTAAAGGTCACAAATGAAATTTATAATTAAATCATCATTTCAATCCAAAACGTTGATATTTAATAGTTTATTTTAAACAATCCAATGTTAAAATGATTTAATATTTAATCACGCATGTGGCTTATCTATTTAATCGATGATTAATCTTAACACATAGAGTTATTAACTCAAATATTTGTGGATGAAATAATAGACACCCTTTACGTATCCTATTATAAATCAGAACAAATAATAGTTATAAATATCGCTTAAATCAATATTAGTTTAGGTTTTGTATTAGCATTTATATTAATAAAGACAGAATAATTCAAGAGATCTTTCTCCTCTGTTTATTAATCGATTTTTTTCTTTTTTTAATTAGTAGTTATGAATTTATTTAAAAAAAATATTATTTATTTTATTTATTTAGATAAAACAATTTACACAATAACTTTCAAAACGATAATAGTTGCTTTAATTAAAAACTGTGTTGAAACTATCATCGCTCGCCTCCGGTACATACACATCTTAAATGGATACATTATAAATACTTTTCTTAGATAATGGTAACTGTACAAAAATAACTTAATAAAATAGGTGATAAGTTTTCTTATAAATCAATCAAACCTGTTGGCTCTTGAACAGGGGCTCTCGATGTGATATTGGGAGAGACATCCGAGGAATCTGTCCTTCTTGGACTTCTCCAGTTCCAGCAGGTCCAGTTGCTTGTTGTTGATGCAGTACTGCTCTCGGAACTCCTGAAAGGTGGTTATATTATGAACATTGCAAACTAAAGTACTTAGTTATTATTGGAATTTTTAAGGCGGGTTTAAATATACATTTTTGTAAGTTGGAAACTATTGCATGAATGGCGAAGAAATTAACAATCTGTGAGACAAACCGACAGACATATAGACAAGCAAAAATTTCCAAAACTATAGTATTTTGTGGCAAAGTTTAAAGCGTATTTTTTCTCAAATATCTCTAATGTACAGATTTATTCAAAAGTATTTTTTTTTAATTACTTTGGTAAGAATCTTGATGAAATAAATAGTAGCATTTCAGCAAGGAATGTCTTAGTTCGTTCTATTTACACAATCTATAAAATATACCAGTATGTATATGTATGGGGGTAGAGCAGTGCCAACAATTTATCCTATCCAACCATTCAAACGAAAAATGTCCACAGCTGGACAAAGGTCTTCCCTAAAGATCTCTACAACGACCGGTATTGCACCACCTGCATTTACACAAATTACTATTACTAAGAAAGTTGTCATAATTAAATCTAATAGATATTAAAACTTATATAAGAGAATTCTTTTAAAGTCACTGATTTATTGAATAACGTTATTGGCTTGTTTTCCCCACAGATAAAACAGATTGTAACTAATATTAGAAGAGAAAGATACCAGGCTTATTTATATCTGAGGAAAAGTAAAGTTATAAGTTTCCGTAAGGATTTTATTGGATACAAATAACTCACAAAGTTACATACAAACTACAAGTATTGCAATTTGTTTTTATTTTCAATGTATGGTACATTGAATACTATTATTATTAATATAATAAGGAATTTAAAAAAAATTAATCGTTGCATACCTAATAATCTTCAAAAATAAATAAAATGTTCAACAAAGAACCATATTATTTTTTTAAAGCAATCTAGATTTGTACAGGTATACATATACATAAGTCTTTGTAATATCATGTTTGTTATAATTCTAGTTCTCTACTATCATCCATCAAAATGTCGTCATACATCAAGTTCTGTATCATTTATCACATTAACATTATTGTATACTCAACCACCCACCCACACGATATATCAGCCATGCTACTACTATATTTAAAACCAAATAGAGTTTGTTTACTTAGAAATGTAAATCCTAAGTGCGGATCAAAGCGGTTCATATTGCAGGGGCCTACACGCGCTGCGTCTTCCGGTACGCGGGAGCCATTCGAGAACCCGATGGCTACATTAGGCATCGGTTCTACGTGCAATATGCCCAGCCCATTGCCATTTAAGTTTGGCATTTCTTCGGGCAATGTCAATTTTGAAGCGATCATGGCACAGTGTAAAGTGCAGTCGGGTTTCGCGTCAATGGACGCGCGTTCAAGCCCCATCTATCCAACTCTAAAATCAGCCTAAGTTTTCGGGGAAGGAAAATATCCTGAGGGAACCATAGTATGGTGTTAGGGCATTTTCCAATAAAGCCAGTCTGGGTAGCTAGAAGTAGCTCAAGTTAGAAAATCTGACGCCAAATACCAATAGGTGTGTTCCGGCAGCATCACTTGAGAACCATTTTCTCTAGGCTTAGTGTGTTTACCATCCTGGACCACATCATCATTTAACATCAGGTGAGATTGTGGTCAAAGCACTGAGCCTATACCGTGTAAAAAAAATCTTTTGTTCTTATACGGATCTCCTTGTGTAAGAAATGTTAAATACTCATATTTATGTAAGAAATTTGAATTTCGTTTTATGTACTTTCTCTGTATGCATTTCTATGCAATAACATTTGCTCTGTGGATGCTTAAAATACTTTACTAGAGTATTCGTCGTCTAAAAGTTGTGTAATTTTTCTAATCTATTTAATGAATTAATTACCTGCTTAGAGTACATAGTAGTTTTGCTTGGCGGCCGTTCGTCGCTGGCCCTCTGCCACTTTCTGCTCGCGTTTTCATCCTCCGACTCGTAGCCCTTAGCCGAATGTGCTATATCTGCCTGTTGGGCAATAATACATAACAGTAAATTAAGATTTACGATAAAAGCTTACTGAATGAAGAATTCGTATCTTTTACCAACAACTTCTACATGTTGAATAATGTTTGAGAAACAGAGTTTTGTTTTATTGTCGATATCATTTTTTCTAGGTCAATTCTTTTATAATTATTAGTAACATCAAAACCACAAATATGCATATGATAGTAGAATAATTATAAATAATAATATGATATATAAAGATGGTTGTACTTCTGATGTTCATTTAATAGAATTGTTGTTTTTTATTTCTCTTTTTTTTATCCGATTAAATGTATATTGTGTTACACTATATGTGAATTTAAATTATGTAATCTATAAGTCCAGACCTATAAATAATTCTATGTGGTTTTTTTTTTTTGAGATTTGTCATAGTCAATATTTACAGCTGTTGGCGTCCAATGATAAATAAATACAAAAGTAGCGTTAAATCACAGATTTGACATACCTATTAATTATTTTCTATTATTATTAAGTAAACAAATTATGATGCCTCGAAATCTACTGTTTTTGTCTTTAAATATATTTGTATAAGCCAGAAATAGGCTTTCGCTTTGAGTTATGATTGTGTTATGGAATAACATAGAGTAAATATCTAGCAGAGAGTTTACCTCGAGAAATCGCGATTTGTTTTTTACCATGTTGATACTTAATACTAAGAGATAAATAATAAAAGCGATATATTATTTCATAAACTAAAAATATTTTCTTATACATTGCTAGGAACTATCCAACCAGTTAACCGAAAGACGTCTACAGCTGGACATAAGTCTCTCCTAAAGATCTCCACAATTACCGGTCTTGCGCCATCCGCATCCAGCGGATTCCCGTGATCTTCACCAGGTCGTTCTGGGGGGCACACTACGCTGCGTCTTCCGGTATTTGGCAGCCATTTGAGAACCCGTTGGCCCCATCGCGCAGCGGTTCTATGACCAATGAGCTCAGTCCATCGCCACTAAAGCAGCTATTCTTTGGGCAATGTCGATTACTGTGGTTCTTCTGCGGATTCCCTCACTTCTAGAAAATATCCATTAACCATATTTTAAACGAGATGAGGAAATTGAATCCGTTGTTTATAAAGTGATATGTTTATTGCTGAAAGAAATTCAGTAGGCGATCGTTATGATGTCAGGGGCGATATATTGTATCGTAAACTTCAATACGGCTACTAAGAAAGTGAGCGTTGGCTGTAAAAGTAATTGAAACGAGGAAAGGTATCTAATATATAGCGTCAACGTTACTCGATGTGTCTCTGAATAAAATATTGGTAACCATTTTGAAAAGTTTATGTTAATTATTATGACTGATTTTATACTTTATATATTTTATTTTTATTTCATACTAGTTGTGCCCGCGACTCCGTGCGCGTATAAAGATAAATTTATAAACACTTCATTTTTTATTTAACGACTTTATTTAGCTTATTCTATTTGTGCCTTGTGTTCAAATCCAGTAATTGATATTTCGCTCCTTCCTCTTGACCGATTGATTTGAAACTTGGTACGCCATCTTTTGTTCTGACTCCAATATATTTTTGTTTCTTTAGTATCATTATAACCCAAGATGGCCGCAGGCACAAAATGGTGTATTATATAATATATGTTTTTAGAACTCCCCTAATATGGATATTAAATGAAAGTGTTTGACTATTACATTATAATAGATCATATAAATTTCAAAAGTAAAATGGCGTCCGATACAAAATGTTTTAGTGTAAAGTTTAGACAGTTAATAGATAAAAATTTAAATTTAAATATCTAATACTTAAAGAACTTTATTAATTTATAGCTAGATTTTTTTTTTATAATAGCTCGGCAGAGTGACGGCTTTGTGCCTGATGGTAAGCACAATGCAATCCTGAAATAGTGGTGACTGGTGAGAGATCGGTTATTCATCGTCAGTCGTCCAAGCCTGCAATTCGCTCCGACCCAAGTCATGTTTTCGTATCGTGTCGAGGACTGTGTGGCGTTAGGGTGGTTAAAACTAATACGTCGTTGGTGACACACCATAACATAACATAAGCTCACGCCTGTTATCCCCGAAGGGTTAGGCAGAGGTGAAATAACGAACTAGACTACTCACATTTCGCCGAGCTTGGTTCCGTCCCAGATGTGACAGGAGGCGAGCCTGTCGCCATATCGGGCACAAATTCCAAACTCCGGGATGATACTGAGTAGAAAAACCGAGTGTCACTTGACCCGACCCGGGGGTCGAACCCGAGACCTCAGAACGGCAGTCGCACCGTAATACAACTGCGCCACCGAGGCAGTTGTGACACCACCCAAGGCAAAAGGTTAAAGCACGCCGAGGACTGTATGGCATTAGGGTAGAAAAATCTAAAAGTTTGGAAATAAAATAAGGAACCGTCATACCACTGTTTGGTATTCCGACAGCCTGTTCTCACTTTTTTTTTAATGAATTTACAATAGTCTTTTCAATATTATACACCCTTTACTAAATGATCACATAAGATTATTTTACCATGTATTACAAACATGGGAACGACTAACTAATCAACTAGAGGTACTTTCTTATTAGTCAATTATAATGTTAAACGAAGATAGATCTATACTTATAAATAAAATTGAAGTGTCTGTTTGTAATATTAAAATAACAATTTTTTACATAATACGTACGAGTGTATACGGTGTCTATACCTAAACGTTTTTTTTTTACAATTTTTGTCTGTCCGTCTATTTGTTTAAGCTAATCTCCGGAACGGCTGGATCAATTTTGACAGGACTTTTTTTTGGTAGATAGCTGAAGTTACTCCGCGTAACTTTAATTTCGATATTAACAAAAAGTTATGAATAACATCCGAATTAATAATCAGTTCTACGGACAAGTGCTTGCTTGATTTTATAAGAAATAATTTTACTTTTTTAGTAGATTTTTTTTGTAAAATGTTCCGTATTCAAAAATAAAACGTAGTGAAGAACATATGAAATGCGGGCGCACAGCTAATTATCAGTAAAGTAACCCAATTTTGAGAAGATTATTTAACAAATATTTAAACCTGAAATACTTTGGATTACAGTATCTCAAACAGAAAATAGCAATCTGTTGAAAAGCAATTCAAAGGGGAAGAGAACTATTGAAAGCGAAGTGTCCTTAACGAAGTCTGTGAGTACACAATTCAAAGTTTGAGCAATAATTGCAAGCTCAGGAGTTTGCTCGTCTGCATTTCAGATCCGATTGGATACTGAGGGATTTCAGAGCTTAGGAAGATTCGTTTCGACAACTTTAAATTTCACAGGTTAATATAATTTCATTTTTAAATTTATGGTGACAGTATAAGTGATATAGTAAGAAGAAAAATAAAAATAAAGGTAACAGAGTCTTCAGTTAGCGATTAAGAATTTGTACTTGAAACTTGCAAGTACAAGATTGTTTTAAATAACTGAAAACTGATTCTGATTTTGGGAAATGATATAAGAGTATTCCATCTCCACTACATTAGCGAAATTTAATTAATATAAAGCAAAAACTGAAGTGTTTATTGTTTCACTCCGAGCATCTATTTCTAATCACTGGAAGATTTTAAATATGCTAGCAATGTTTCGTTTTAATTTTTTAAAATATTTCTTTTATGAATTGAAATATTATTATAATCTATTTCAAGTATAAAACTCTGTAGAAATTTTGATATCAAAACAATTTTACCTTGTTAATAGAAAGATTTTAATCCTATGATATATTATATTATTATACCTTTGAATCTACGTTCATTTGAGACGGTTCAAACTTTTTTTTACGTTTTACGTTCATGATGTAAAATCTAACGTTGTTAAAAAAATTTATAATATTTTGGTAACAATGAAATTTTCAATAGATTTTGGGTAAATTATCTTGTCAAGGATGTTAATAATATTAAATGGCCAGTATAATAATATTCTTAATAGCAACGTAACTGCTAATTACTGACATTAATTATTTAACACGACATATTCCATGATATTACTTATTAAAAGGTTAATTTGCAATTATGTTTTAATAGTATAAATGGTCCAAAGGAATCATCTCGTTTGATAATAACATAGTTTACAAGAAATAGCATAGATTATCATAAATATCTGCTTATCAAGTAGGAAATATTTGTTAACTCTTTTAGAATTAATTTGTTCGTACTAATTTTTAAAAGTTATAATTTGATAGTAAAATGATAATCGAAAAGCTAGCAGTTAAGCATATCAATTGTAACTGAATCACAAAAATACATATGCAAATAACCTTAAAATAAAAATACACAAACATGTAATCCCAATTGAAGGATTATGGCAGGATATTATTTTAAAACAAGACCTACGCAAACTTACGACGGATATGTCATTTGGGACTGTGCGGGGATGAGCAGTAAAAATAATAGTCCTTCAAAATAAATACTCAAAGAGTCTCATTTATAACAGTAAAATCGTTAGATATACTTAATTTATAAATATTGAAAAATTCTGAATTTATTGTCTAATTTAAATTGGATTGTTTTACAGAAATCACACTTAAATAGCTAATTGTTTTGTTTAATATTTAAAAAACTTAAATCCACTTTATTGTAACGCGTAGATATCATTTCAAAGAGCATAAAAAGATGTAACTGGTATGAGACTACGCTCAGGACACATTCTATCAAATAAGTTTGCTTATATTATTGGTAAAGTACCATCGCCTTATTTCTTGTTGTGTGTGCAGATGTGTGTCACATTTTAGTGGAATTTGTTCGAAGTAATTATACTAGAGTTAAACTTAATCCATCTGGGCAGTTTCAGATTGGTTTATTTAATTCTATGTTAGCTGATCCTATGTTTTTTTTTTTTGTAAAGATCTATACACAAGATTAAGTTAAGTGAATAATGTAAGTTGTATTGCGTTTAAGCGTAAGTAAATTTAAGTTGTATTGCGAGTTATTATATGTAAGATGTAATTAAGGATGAAATTACAATGCCGGCATAGTTGTTCATGCGACTAAGCCTAAAATAAAGGGAAATAAAAGAGCATAATACTACCAACACTTGTATGCGTTCACGCTATGCAAATCGCCGAAAGCTTCCGGCTGACTTCATCTCGACCAACTGGAAGGCCTATTTCATTGATTAGTTTTGGCAAATCGAGTTTCCAGATTGCCCGGTGCATACCCATTTGCCTAGTCCAATGGTTTTAATCGTATTACTCGTATTTACATATGAATATTTATTTGATGACCAACGAAATTTCACCGTCTAGTTTTGTTATAAAAATTAATTTTAATTACTTTTTGCTTCAAGGCATAAATATTTTAATTATTTAGTATAATTCTTTATAATAAACAGAAATCTGTACTTATATAGGTAATAAAAGGCTAACGAGACGAAATCTGTACATTGAAGATATTTAAGAAAAATATACTCTTCAGAAACGACTACAGAACACATTTCGATAGTTTTAAAAATTTTTGTTAGTCTTTCTGTATGTTTATTAATTTGTTCGCCAATAACGCAAAAACTACTTAACCGATTTCAATGAAATTTGGTATGGTTGTAAATTATACTATATAGTAACATCTTTTTATTGACATATGCATTTATATAATGTATGAATAGCGTTTATCTAGATTCTTTAAAAAAACTTTAATAATGAAGTGTTCAATAAATAGCCAAGGCGGGTCGGGTAGGGACATAGATAGAGATAAGAGTATAATAGTAGAGATAGATTCCATCTAGAAGGAGAATATAGGCTGTCTATTAGAATATAATTGTCTGAATTACACGCGAGGGAAGTCGCGGTCGCATCTACTACATAAATAAACATTATGCGTCTGACAGTGGTAGATAAATAATCATACGGTGACATTTAATGATAATCGTTTCAGAATATTGTCTCTTAGACAATATATCAAATAATAAAAACATTAAAGCCGAAAGAAGTGTATAATTTATAGCTTCTAAAGTATACTTATTTATGAATTTCACTAGTTAATACTACAAAGTTAATATTAAACGTTAATTACAAAGTGAATTTATTAGTACGAAGGCTACAAACTAAATTTATTAGTAGAAAGGCGTGGCTCTCTGATGTATGATCTGCAAAGCTAAACTATATTTGCGTATTAACTGTTAATTTATGTGTGAAACGGATTTGACTGGGGTTCGATATCACTGTTTTATTATTCCGTAAATGGATTTAATAGTACAACAACGATTCGTATTTGTAATACTTTATTTTTATGACAACTAAGGGCGTATATGTGTTTCAAAGGTTGTAAATCTATTTACAGCTTTTCTTGTGGAAACGCGAAGAAACTAACACTGGCTGGTCATAATACGATTTTTTTTTGTATTCGTGAAATATCAAATGACTAATGTATGCCTATGATTTATAATTACTGCTATATGCGGTCACACATTTACATGTTAGTGTCTTGTAATTTTTTTTTTTTTTTTTAAGTTTTCGCGTTCCATGTTTAAAATCAATTAATTTTAACGGGTTTTTTTTCGCGTTACCTTTGGTTTTTTTTTTTTCGGCTGGGATAGGAAGGAAAAAAAAAACCAAAGGTAACGTGAAAAAACCCGTTAAAATTAATTGATGTTAGTGTCTTTCCGTTACAACATATGTAGGTCTTTAAAATTTCTCTTTGAATTTAGTCTCAAAACTACAACAATAAAGCAGGGGTAATAATTCAAAAGGCTCTATTACAGTTACTGTTTTATAATACAAAGACCAAAGGGACTGTTTACGTTAGCGAGGACATTGAAGCAAACTTAATGACTCCGGGTTAAATGACTTCTAGACTGTTAGTATTTAAATATGCCATCTCCATCGCCTGAAGCGTCTCAGCTGTTTATAAAATAACGATTATGTTTAATCGCAACAATAATAGCGCTCGTTGGAAGGATTTCAAAGTGACTTTGTGCTCTTATACGTATGAAAGAGGTTATTAAAATTATTCTGAGCACTTATGTTTAAAAACAAAAAGCTACTATATTACTCATAAAAGATGAATGATTTAAGTAAACATCGGAGTTGATATTGCATGCGACCGGCATAATTTTAATATAGGATACAAACACAAATTACTCGCTCTATGTTTTAGATTCAGTAAAGTAATAAAAGGTATTAAGAATAGTGTTGTCGTTGTTGTACGATAAAATACCAAACACCAATACCGATTTACCAGACAATAAGTTTTGGTACGTCATGTCAAGTAAGTTTTATATTTAAAGGTTTATTCACGTGAACGATACTCATATCTGCAAATGGCAACACTATCTCTCTCTCTGTGCATCCGCTAAAATGATTGTATCTGATTTGTGTAGCTTTTATAAAAATATACATCTTTACAAAAAAAAAAGATAAATTAGATCGTGTTTCTTGTCGGCTCTTGTCAATGTATGGGCTATTTACCAAACCGGAGGTAGTATTATGACTTCCCTAAGCGTCGACTCAGGATCTAAATTGAACAAAGTATTTGGGATAATTATTTGAATAGAATACGGTTTGTATACCGAAGTTTTATGTACGAAGTTCAAGTATGATCGTCAATATAACTTTCGCTAGGATCGATCATAGGGTGTTTTTTCTGGCATACGATCGGTACGAGGCGGATGCAAGTAATGAGTATGGTAAATCTCTAACAATTAGTTTCAATATAGTAAAGGCTTTTATAGTATCTGGTCCGACTCCGCAAAGTTTAACTTATGGACTTGGAAAAAAGCAACTAGATTCAGAATTCGTGATCGGCTCCAAGGACGTTCTTCTTAGTTCATATCTGTAAACGCTGGAGTACCACTTATAGCTCTATACTTTCACCTGCAGGAACATATCACTGGCATTTTCCCTTTCAATCAATTTCGTTGTTATACAGATAGACTGTATCATTTATAGATGATTATGTAGTAAGTCCAATAGTAGCCAGGAAGAAACAGATATGAGACGAAAGTAATTTGTCATTAAAGTTAACGATCCTTGCATCATATATCTATTATGGGAAGCAAATAGCGAGCTATTTGCTCGCTACCGTGATTTCAATACCGAGCAAACTCAAATATGCTTAACTTGTAAAAATGTTCCATTTTCTCCAATCCTCACTCTCCCCAATAAAAAAAAAAACCAAACACAATGTTGGACGTCAATCTTGAGTTTGTCTAAAAATTATTTCAAATTGTAATATTTTGAATTCAATTACGGTGTATCTTCCCTTAATCCAATATTAAAGTCGAATTTATGAATATAATGAAAGTATACAATTATTGTCTGACTGACTGAATTTGACTTTTGATGAGTCGTATGCAAATTTAATAAAGATTCTATAGTTAAGTTAGGTTAAAATTTTGAATTTAAATAATATTCAATTAATAATGTTTCCGTTACAAATACATCAGATTTACTGTTTTGAAGAAGAAAAAGTCATAATTGTATTTATATGAATAATTTATAGGAACGAAATAAGATATTTTAATAAATGAAACGCATTTTGAGGTTCATTAGTTTTTTATAATTGAGCAAATGTTTTATTTTGTTCAGAATGCATTCTTAAGTATCTCTTAAACAGGACAATAAAACATTTAACTACCTGCAGTTTTAATAGCACTTTTCCAGTGTTATCTCAGTTTTTATAGTTTCAACCTGGTAACTTGGCAAAGGACCATTATTACGACATCATTCTAACTGGTCTTCTTAATTAATTTATTATGTTTATTTCAAAATATATATATTTACATAATATTTATTTAAGTTCGTTTAATATAGTATTTTCTAGTATAAACCATAAAACCGGTGTCCACTAAATAAGAATTACGTGTGTGCCACTAACACACAGTTTTTTTAAATGTAATTGTACCTTTAAAATGTTATTCTATAATCTTTTATTTGTAATACCACGCAAACTTTACAGAATACAACAAAACTTTTTTAATTCAAAACAGAACCGACTTCAAAAGAATAAACTATAAAAATGCACTAAACAGTCAATAAATAATTTCTTTGTTAATCTGCTTCATTAATTTTGAAATCGATGTCAGCTTATACGTCGCTAATTAAATTTAATTTTGATTATGTGTAATTGTGATAAAATTTAGATAGTTATTTCCATTCGTTAATGAGTACTGTTAATGAGTACATTGGTTAACTATAGCTGGCACCGACTCCAAAATTAACGAAGCAGATTATGCCTTTTTAGTGCATTTTTATAATTTATTCTTTTGAAGACGGTTTGGTTTTTAATTTTAAAAAGTCTACTTTTTAGTGTAAGTATGTACTTTTAGGTATAGCTGTGAAGTCTACTTCATAGATTTGGAAACGAATATTTGAAACACGTGTAAGTGTATATAATATTCGAGGGTTTTTCTCAATTTCCGTAAGTTCCACTGTTCATCTGATGCTGATCTGGTGGAACTGGGAACACCTTGGAGGTGTACTCCTTCGATTAAAATGACGGAGAATTCGAGTACCAAAAAAAATATACAGACGAATTGATAACCTCCTTCTTTTTGAAGTCGGTTAAAAATACGCGCAACTTTCATTCAATTAGTGTGGATAATTAATCTTTAATATTAGTAGTGGTTCCAGTCCATTAACAACTGAGTTACCACAGTTAATAGATTTGAATTTAAAATAATTACCAAAAAATTAAAATTAGTCTACTCTGGAGTCTCTGTCTGAAAAAATGGCCGAGTAACATGACTGTCATAATTTTCGAGTGGGAAGCTTAATTATAGACTGTGAATTGTTAAAAATGATTAAAATCCAACAAGGAAGGTCGATATTTTTTATTTTTCTCAGTTTTCCTTTATTTAATCTTCCTAATTTTTCACCCCCTTCTTGACATAAAAAACGAGAGCAATCTCCTCCTGATTTACTATGAAATTGCTAAGGTTAATCTAATTCCGAATCCTATTCCGATATTAATAAAAGCAACTGTAAAAATGTTTTCAGGGCAAATTAACCTATAAAATATATATGAAACTATTTTATGAAAGCCTTGGCGTTTTAATTAGACAGTAATTTATAAGAGTCTGTCGGAGCTAAGATTTAATGCAACAATCACTTACCTCAAGGACAGCACAGGGCGGAAAATTAGTTAACTGTCTCGTTAATCTATTAAAATGTGTAACTAAGACAAAATTACGGACATAGCAAATTAAACAACAAAGCCTATCGTAGTCGGGGTGCAAACGACACCTTCATTTTCGGGCTAAAATGAAAATAGGACGCTCATTACGGAAGGGATAAAATTGCCTCAATGTTGAGTAATGGGCTTTCTCTTCGTCGGACCTATTAGAGTGATCTACTTTTACCCAACTTTCTTACCTGTACAGTATTACATCTATTTCGAAGGTCAATGAATAACACAAACCGGGTGCTCGATGCGAAATATTTTTTTTTACATGTTGATATTATGATGTGATAATATTTTTATATACTGTATCATAAAAAGATTATTTTGTATGATAATAACTTTTTATTGTATTTTTTTATAAATACACCTACGAACCATATCTCTTTTTAAATGTAATAATATAAAGGTTAAATAGAATTTGTTCAATGAAATTATCTTATTTAGAGTTCAATTACGGAGAATCTTTTTCTAATCAGACATCAAAGTCGAATTAACGAATTAAGATAAAAATGTAATATGGACAAACAATGTCATTCGTTTTGTGGAGTTGTATATAATTCGAAAAAAGATCACGTTTAAATAAGACTGATTAGTCTTTGCTAACGACCAGTAAGTGAATTTAAAAAAATAAATAGTTTATAAAATTTAACAAATGCTGCAATCGGTGGACCAGTTCGTTTAAAATAGCGAGGATGGAGAAGTTTTTACTATTTAAAAGTTAAGTAAAACTCGAACGCTTCTGTGAAACTTCATGCACAGAGACATGGCAAGGCTTTTAGTTTATATTGAATCTAGGACTCAAAACAACTTTTCCTATGCTGCTGACACAAACGATTTGCACGATAATTAATAGAATCAGCAACCTCTATGTTTTCTCTGTTCTAGGGTCAAATTTGTTAATTTTCATAAACTAATGAGGTTTTATTTCAATTAAAGCTAACCGAAGTTTAAATTTTCTCGAAATAGTACAGTCATTTGGTGATTTAACCTGGAAAGTTTTCCGAATTACCAATTTTGTACATAGATATTTTTATCGTAAAATTACTCGGAATGGAGATATCGTCAAAAAACTGCTTTTAGACACCATTTTGCCAATATGGCAGCTTGAGCGGTAAAAATATGAGATGGCAAAATGGACATTCGAAAAGAGCAGATCAAAAATTTTGAATTTACCCATTCTCAAAACTTTCCAGGTAATCCCTTTTTTCATCCAAATGATTGTACTAAATGAACTACCGAAAACACACCCCCCATTCTTCGTTTATATTAAGAGCAATAATTTTAGCAAAGGAAAATATATTTCCAATAAATGTTTTCAATTTACAAGCTTAAGTGACTTGCTACCCTGTATGAACAACGAATATATAATATCGTTTTTTTCAGAATTGAGCACGTTTAGAGGGGCAAAACCAATTCTCGTAAAAGACTTCTACGTGAGACTTTTAGCTTTGATTGAGTGTTATTATCCTTATGTACGACATTTACAACTTCAGTGTTACATTCATGATTTATAAATGATACTCGAAAGGGGAAAGATATTTTAATTTTGATTTACAATACAGTCGGGTTTTATGCCTTAATACTAAAAAAAATCTATTACATACTCTATGCATAAAATTGAAGTTTCTCTTTGTAATTTCAAAATAACAACTTTTTATTAAATACATTCGAATATCCATACGACACCTACATCAAAAACACAATTTTTAAAATCTTTATCTGTCTGTTTGTTTGTTCCGGCTAATCTCCGGAACGGCTGGACCGATTTTATCGGCTTTTTTAATAGATAGCTGAAGTTACTCCGAGTAACTTACGACTACATTCATTTTTAGAAAATAATTAGGGTTCCGCGTAAAAATAAATAAAACTCGTGTAATTGTGAATAGAACCCGATTCAATGCTCAGTTTTACGGGCTTGAATTTATGAGATTTTTTTTTATTTTATCTCATTATCAGAAAAGTTTTAGAAATATAATTAGGGTTCCATGTGAAGAATGCGAAGCCGCGGCTACACAGATAGTTTTTAATAATATTGAAATCATAATCATTATTACAAGCACAGGTATGAGGAACCAACTACCAATCTCTATTTTTTTTGCTTTCAGTAAAGCTGCAGTTGGTGAAGTATCCTCTTCATGGACGCTGCATCACCCAGTAACACAGACATGTCCAGAACTCATCATTCTCTCTACTTCATCGGCAGGCTTCATAGGAATAACTAGTCACTATGTGTGATGCGGGGTCGGATGCAAGACATAACACGACTGTTATGAAGATATCTTTCTGGGTTTATTCAGAGTTTCTCTTCTCTGAATATTAAAAATGATACGCCATTTAAAAATGAATAAACCGTAGGAAGCCATTTCAAAAGCGAATACTACCGTTTTATAAATATGGTGAACAAAATAAATGTGACTAAAGCATTATTCGGTGCCGCGTTCATATTTTATGGTTATACCTAAAAACAACTAGAGTAAGTTTTCATACGTTTTAATCGCAGATTTAATTTATTGGGGTTCCGATTCGTTAATATTGGTTATCTAAACAATATACACTAAAATACTTTGATATACCGTTTTCTTATTCAGTAGTTTTATGTTATTGCCATTGTAGATCTTTTTGTTTAAATATTAAGTAATGATTCCATATGCTGCGGCGACCGGTTACGATCAGGTGGATCGTACGCCTCTTTACCACTTTCTTGGTATAAAAAATGCGCGATTTTTTTTAAGGCATGTTTTCTAAACTTCCTAGCATCTCCGTAGATTTTACTTATTATACATACAAATAAACTTATATTGGTGAATAAGTTCATCAAAAATTATCGACTTAATAATAACGATTTTTTTTAAATTTTAAATTCCACAATTCTTCTATATTGATAATGATGTTCGTAACTGATTGGGTTCAGAAGGCGATTGATAATTTCAGTCACTAACACCGTCGTCCGCCATACCATGTACGTTTTTCGGTCAGCACGTATGATTTAATTGACTTTAAAACTACTCATATGCAGAGGACTGAAACGACTCGAAATAGGTTTTATGTTACAAATCTACGTAGCGACGAATTTTTTATTTAATTTTAATTTTTGTGTTATTTTTTGTATTTCTAATTTTCAAGTAATAATATTTTACTTTGTCGCAAATAAAGTGATAGATATTAATTAGCATTTTTTTACAGGCTTAGGGCTTTGACCACAATCTCACCTGATGTTAAGTGACGATGTGGTTCAGAATGGTAAACACACTAAGCCTAAAGGAAATGATTTTCAAGTGATGCTGCCGAAACACACAACTATTGGTATTTGGTGACAGGTTTTCAAACTTGAGGGAGGTAGCTACCCAGGCGGTTATTATTAGAAAATGTCCAACCACCAACCTATGGTTTCCTTACAATGTTCACCGAAAGCCCAGGCTGATTTTAGAGTTGGATAGGCGGGCTCAAACCCGCGTCTATTGACGCGGTATCCGCCCGCACTACTTAACTAATGTGTCATCATCACTTCACGCTTCATCGATGTTTAACTTATATACAATACGTAAGATGTTTTTTCAGTCCAGTTTTCATCTCCTTTTTATTTTTTTTTCTGCACACAAAATTTTTAATTTCGTTAAATTAGAAATGCCAAGAAGAATCCAATTAATTTAAAAATTACGATACCTACCCATTAACTCTTTTTTATGAGAAATATTTTCTTTATCTTGCCATTAGCGAATCTCATTTAAAACACGATTTTCCCGTAATGAAATTCTGTCTGAATCGTAAAGACTCGTAGAAACCCTTTACTCTAATACTCCAGGTGTCTGCCCTTAAGGTGTGGTGTAAGTCATTAGCATCTTTAATTGGGGATTATTAAAAATATATGTATAGGTTATACCTAATGTTAGCTTTATCAAAATTTACATGTACATTTTGAAATTAATTATTCATTTTTACTATATTATTATCTTAGATTGGTCGATAGTAGGGAAAACTTATTGATTATAGCAATAATCGATTTGTGTAAATAATTTTTTATTTGTAGTGGTAAGTTTGATTTTTACATTCGGCTTATAAAAGGGCATTCGGAACGCTTATGATGCCAGTTGCACAAGACAGAGGTTTCAACATGTATTCGCTTCCACTGCGCACAAAACATATATGCGCTCGATGCTTGCGTACGCGGCAATGGCCTGGTACGCATACATACCAAGGGGCGAAGAGGCAGACTGCAAGCACAGGAAGGACAATAACCAATGCCCCCCACTACGTAAGGAACGCGACTGTCGCGCGTGACATACAGTGGGAGGGGTTTGACGCATTCATCCGGAGACTCGCCACAAAAATATTTTTTGAAAATTATAATCGGGTTGGACTTTGTTATCTATATAGAAACCAAAAGTATTTTATTTAGAATTTTTGTCTGTTGAGAATATGACGGTAATAAGACAGATTGCATCTAGAACGAGAATATAGGCTATCTATTAGAACATAATTATCTGAATTCCACGCGGACGAAGTCGCGGGCAGAGCTGGTAATATAATAAGTATAGAGTTTTTAAATATATATGCATCGAAGTTTCCTTGAATTTTGATGATTGCCCGATGTACGTATTATTTTATATGATTAGCATATTTAGAAATATAAACATATATTTCTCGGAAAGGGAATTTCTTTAGTTCAGATAGTTACTTCAATTTTTGGTATAAGGCTTTAATAAAAATAATATAACAATTAACTGAATAAAAAAGTTTTATGAAATATTCTGAATTAAAATTAGACTAATGTAAAAATTATTTAAAAATTTGAATACTTATCATTTGGCCGCACGATATTTATTTTATATATTAATTTAATAATAAACAGTGAAGTGTTAGTGTTACAATATAATATGTTTAAAAATATTATAAAAGATATTTTACGTTTTAATAAATGTGAGTAATCAACTTTTTGCATATCAATATTCTAAATATAAATAGTTCCAGACATTAATTCTTTTTTAAGTGTTAAGTAATTAAGTGATTTTTATTTTTATTTTTTTGTTGCTGGCAAATACTGACAATAGTATTTATAAATGTATTATTATAATTGTATCTAAGAAGAACTAAATATTTTAATAAAATTATTTTTATTCATTATCACAAGATACGCGACTTCTTAACAGTTTGACCGACTTAAGTAAAAGATTGTTCATCTCGAAAGCTTTTAGGCGTTCATTCATTTTCTCGAAATAATAATCGAAGTGAGGTGTTTTAATAAATTCTAAGAGTTATCTTTCATTTAAATTGAATATTCAGTAGGCTTTCCAAGTTACTTGAATCCTTGTATGTAATAATTGCAGAATGTTTATGTGATTACGTACTTTTTACATCAATTTTCATTACATACTTAACTTTAAATTTTTAGTATGCATACATTCTTCTCATTTATAACTAGCGGGCGCCCGCGACTTCGTCTACGTTTTTATCTTGATTGAATGTGAAATGACCTGATTTTGTTTTGTTTTTCACAGTCTATCAGTTACCGAACGACATATGGTTCCCGTACATGAAATTTTATTCAAAACGATGTAGCCCTTTTTGAGTTTTTAATTATTATTACTTTTATGAATTCAAAAATTGTATTAATAATTATTATAGCCTATCAATTATTAATTAACATGTGCTTTATGCACACAAAATTTTAAGAAAAAACCAATAATTTTATTATTTTACGATTTCTTAAAGCAATTCCAAAAACCTATATAACTATAAGCCAATTTCGATTTAACTCCGTTTATACACACAGACAGATAGGCAAACAAAAACTTTTTTCAATGTCAGATGAACTAAAACTAATAGAACTTTAGTTTTATTATAAGTACAAATAAATTCGTTATTTGTGATATACGAGAGATGTTGATTTTACATTTACCAGTTGTGATAGTAAATATTTTGATAGATTATTGATTCCGTTTGCTATAATTCTGACACAATCTTTTGATTATTTTACTTTCATAAGCGCTGTAAAACATGTACTACGGATACTTGTACTCTAGCTTCTTTTCAGAACATTTTCGATCCGGTTCGTTTTGATCGACCCCTTCAGACTAGTCTCATAGTCTCCTTATAGATTCGTTTTTATCCATTGTCTATCATGCATCCTCTCCACGTGCCCAAATCAACTAAGCATCCCTTTCTCTATCTTTATCACTAAAACTGCTACTACTGCAACGTGATGTTTCATTTTTACCCAACCCCGTACTTTATCCATCATCTTTACTATATTTTTTACTAAATTACAACTATTTACATTCACTATGATACGCTAATTCCTATTTATTAACAATAAAATAAACGAAATGGGAAGTAAAGATAATTTATTGCCATATAAAAAATAATCGTTTCAGCAAATTCTCAAAGTTTTAATTGGATCGTGGTAAAATTCAAACACTTAAACGATTTCAGTGCCTACATTAAAAACACGGGTCAAAGTACTAAATCTTCAATTGATGAAGCACAAATATGTAATGAACGAGATTTTAATGAAATGCTGACAATAAATCTGATATTTACCCCAATATTATTTATATTAGTCTAATTGTTTCATACATTTTTCAAACAGATTGTTAATTATTGAAATTTTGAATTTTTATTTATTATAATTATTATTTATAGTAACACTATTATATTATGGTTGTTATGTTGTTTCCGTTTCAGCTTCTTTTTTAAGGCTTAAAAAGTGATGACGTCACGTGATTTTAATATTAAAAATAAGCATTTGTCAAAATAAGCGTCAAGTAATCAATAAAGAATATTTGAAATGAATGTGTTTCGTCTATATCCATATCATATATAAGAACATCAAGCCAATAGTTATCAAACATGTTGTTGTCTTAAACGATTGTATTTTTGAAATCCATCCATACAACCATAAGGCGTCCACTGTTGGACATATGTCTCCCCCAATAAGTGGGAATTGCCATAATCACCACGCTTGGCAGGCGGGTTGGCGATCGCAGTAGGTGTTTGTGATATTCAGAGGATGCTGCTGCCCATCCCCTGGTTTTTTTCTCTTAGTTGCCTATTACGACACCCACGGAAAGATATGGGGTGATACTATTCTTGGCCAGCACCACACGGTACTTTTGTAATACGTTATTTTTTTTACTATTTAAGATATTCTAACGTCCACAACCTGTATTATTGAATGTATGAATAAATAGGTTCTTGTACATCGATTAATTTACGAATAGATAAGTTGATGTCGCTTGTTGAACAGGGATAATATTTGTTTGCCGCTAATATTGTAGTAGTATTTAAAAAAAAAATACAATCTATGTTTTTTTACGGTTAATATATTTATAGCATCTATTAAGAATTACGATATTGTCCAGGAGCGCTTTAATAACTAGTAAAAGAGATCTCGTGTATCTACTTATTGCTAGTTAAAAAAAGTATTTTTTTTGTTTTTTTTGAATTCAACCGTTCGAGATTTCTCTTCTGAGAAAAGTGCCCAATACTTAATGGTAAATTACGCGTATCTTTACTAATAGAAAACAACACTTATTTATATATTAATCTAGTTAAAACTACCTGTAACTGGATTGTTTATCGAACCAGTATTTGAACGTTCATAAGCGTCTTACCAAGGTCCAAAATGAATGTATTATTTTGAATTTAAATTTGATTATATAGTAATGTAATTATATGGACTATTATAAAAATTGTAACCTCGAACTGAGTTTCAACAAGAAATTATGCTTTTAAAAACTGTAATACCTGGTCGAAAATAAAGTATTATTTTTAATCTACCTTATTTCTTTGAAACCTTTTTTAAGACTTTGAAGAATATACCTTTAATCCTCTTTGTCTGCCTTCGAGTTGAAAAGAATTACTTTGTGAAAACGTTCACGATCGGAAGGTACGGGTTTTCATTACTCGACTTACTTTTACTTGGAATCTTAGTTATATTATTAAAACTAAAAAGATCATTTAATATTGATTAAGTTTTTTTTACTCGGTTTTATTGAGGTAAAACATCTTTGCGCGCTATAATCTGACATAATAATCTAACATTAAAGTACGCATAGACATACTGTTTGTCTGTAGAATTATTTGTATTTCTATTTGTATTTCTTTACGAGAAAATATTATGAAATAGACACACATATTTTTCACTTTCTTACCACTACTACCACTTATTAATATTTGTCTTATAGATTTCACCTCTGACACGTGTACTCTGAACGTACGCTCTTTTTTTAAGAACACGACAGAAATTCAGGTAATCTTCCGCACTTGATCTCTTTTATAAGTACTTAGTTCATTCTGTAGTATACTTCTACTGTATTAAATCTGCAATATTCGACATATATAAAAACAATTGATAAAATCAACCTAAATTCAGGAAATATTGATAATATAGAGTATATTATTAATCCAGCTCATTCGTTTCATTTGTTTTACGTAAATATCATATGCTAAGAGATCAAACATTTTATTTAAACTTCATATTATCGTCTTATCATTTCAATGACCCCTTTAATTAACTTTTAAGAACTGAACAAGGAACATATTTTTTGTTTAATTTGCCATTTTTAGTAAATTTTATAACAAATACATTTATATTGTAATGATATTAATATTGTCATCACTTGCTCACGATATATAAAAAAAAGGTAAAGATGGCAATTTTAAAAATAAATTACCTTAATAATAAGTATTCAAATGATAACATGTGTGTAATTTAAATTGAACTATTTAAATTTTATATCTAACTTTCCATGTAAGCATTTTTTAGTGTTTTTTTTACTATTTATCTACTAAAATGATTGTTAATTTTTGTATTAACTTTTTTAACAATATTTCTAGTTAAATTAAATAATACATACGTATTGCAGTATGTGGAAGCTTGATTGGATATTGACAATTTAAACTGTATAACTGTATAGTGTTTGTTTTCGCTAATGAAAATAAATAAATGTTGTGTTTGTTCTTATTATATTACTATATGTCATCAGCAATAATATACTTGACAACAAATTTTCAAATATATTAACTATGATATAGTTGAGTAATTGTCTTCAAAATAATAGATAATATTTTTACTGCTATAGTTGCCTCAGGTTTTTTCACCAAAACTTTAAGCTCGATTTAATATAATTGATAAATAAATCGAAATTCATAGATATGTACTTTGAATATACATATATAATCACTTTATCTATAACTTATTTAAGGAGATAGCTCAAATCAAATACAGTTTTGGGGTAACAATCCATCAATACCGATAAAACAATGTCGCAGTTGTTTGTTGTTGTTTACTCTGTTACGATTGGAAGATTCGCATAAATAACCAAGTTTGATTATAACTAATGGTTTGCGTTTTGATATTTGCGGTTCGCAAATAAGTATTAGATAGCCAGTAAAAATATTAAGGTATAAAAATAGTACGTACCTGAGTTGAAACTGATACTCCAGGGCTGCCCACAGCACCTGAGAAGAAAAAAAAAAAATAGTTTTAAAAGTTTCTTGATTTAAAGTTTTAACTAATTCCGTCATCACTGTCAAAAGCGTTATAAACAAAAAAGAGATAAAATAGTGTCTATATAAGTGATCTCTCTATGGACGCCACATTATCTGGAATATAGAGAACATAGCGCTGACTTGTTAAATTGACCAAGAGCTAGGATAATTAAATCAACCAGCATTACAGGCTCCTGTGCGTTATTTGACTAATATTATTTTAGCCTAGTCATCAAGTTGAAGAGTGGAGGCTTGTTTATTGAAAATGTTCTCCTTTTAAAACTTTTTTTTATTAATTCCTTAAATGTTATTAGTTTTTGAGTTATTTACGGATAACAAAATACATTTTTTTTCAATCTTACTTTGTTAATAACAATTACAATTTTTTTATGTGTAAATAAATACTCGAGGTATATTTTTTTCTGGACGTCATTCCGAATCGAATGAGCTATCGCACGTATTTTTAGTAGGCAAAACACTTTCCCACGTCCCCTGATAATGCAATCATTGGTATATTATTTACTAAATCTTAATTTGATTCCTACTCGTATAAAGAAAGTGAAAAAGCAAAAAAATATTAAAGTAAATTTACATTAAAATCCCCTGTTTCTAATGTCAACAAAAATTGGCCCCTTTTGTGCATGCATAATTTATTGCACGACCCACGAAATCACACTATCCACCAATACACAACAAACTTAAGCCTGAACTAGGAAATTATGCAATACAAATATAAAGTTATGTAAATAATTTCAATTAAACAAAAACGAATTCCAAAACACAAACAACATTGCTTTCTTTCGTACTTTCATTAAAAAAGTAAGACGTTATTTTAATAACACCGCTACTAGTTAATTAAGGTTAAAGAGCGAAATAATGCCTTCACTGGAGTTAATTTACAGGCACCAGAGGTATTTAAAGCATTCTCGACATGCATAGTTTACAGATTCTAGGTATTTACTATAAACTAAGTTAATCCTCGCAAGAAATCTGTTTACGTAATCTACTGAGATTTGTGATAAAGTAAAATCTAAAATCCCACGGAACTGTATTCTATACGACTGAATACAGTCGTTAACATCGCCTGACATCGCAATGAGGATAAATTGTGAAATGTTAACAGCTTCGATTTTGTTCTTTTCATATGAATCATAGTTTAAATTTGTTTTAGAAACTCGATTGATGAAGGCGTTAGTTTGCGTAAATCTATTGTTAATTGTTAAGTTGATGTTAATTTGCTATTTCGGTTTCAAATGATTTTCAGCCTTTTGAAACCTAGTTTATTTACTGATATAAATAGATAGATACAAATAAAATAGAGATAAATTAATAATAGACTGATACCTTTATGAATGGATGTCTTAGATGTCGAAGAATATTTGTTTATTAAAGTATTTGATTATTGAATAGGCGGATTAACTACAGCGTGATGTCGTTACACTATATTTTATTATATCTGAGGTAATGTTATTTTCCAAAAAAAAAACTTCTGATAAAGCATAATATAATAAGGTTTTTGATACCAAACTTTCTCAGAAAATTTAAACTTGAACCTAAACGATATAAGTAAATTCGAAATTTTATTATTAATCAGTTAGCACAGAATCATTTTGCTTCTTTTTCATCATGAAATATATGACATGGGTATAAAAAATTAAATCGTATATATATCATGATTACAAATAATCGTTAAAATATATTTCACGTTTACAATGTCGCGGATGCTGTGATCAATTACCTACTCACATATCCGCAGTTGTTAATTATGTTTCAGGTACAAAGTACACTTTATTTGTGAAACATATATTTTAAAAATCTTCGGTTTTTTGTAGACACAATTAAATGCTGCAGTCACGTATAGACGGTATACAGTTTCCAGGAACGGCAATCAGTTTGCCGTTTGATCAGATTTCTAATACAAATATCGTAAGATATACAAAAAATGTTCAGCACAGTTATTACAGTAAGAGAAATACGTAACTAAAATGTATCCAAACACACAAGGGATAAACGAAATCGAAAGGATATCGATAACACGGGAGGAATACTGTTTTTATCATTTCAATATAATACACAGGAAAATAATAGAATAAACCGCAATACGCAATAAAATCCTTACTTAGTCTACTCAATCAGTCAATTATTTGCACCCGAATGCTATCTGTTTCACATAAGATGTTTTCTAGTGCCTTATATGAACCTCTAAATATCGGTTAAGACATTTCGTAAGCTTTTGTCATCAATTTCAATACCTAATAGGGGAAAAGGGTATGCCTAATTTATGTAAATCCTATTTGGTATTAGGAATTCTCGTATTTTATGTTTTATGCGAATTAATTTAAAAGTACTGATTCAATCAACACTTTGATCACAATCTCACCTGATGTTATGTGACGATGTGGTCCAGATTAACAAAAACACTTAGCACAGAGAGGCTTGATCTCAAATTATACTGTCAGAACAAACTTATAGGCATTTAGGGACAGGTTTTCAAACTTAATAATGGTCACTAATCAGTTATTATTAGAAAAGGGTTTATCACGAAACTTCAGGCCGATTTACATGACTCTTTTTTAAATCGTAGATATGTTTTATGCTCTAAAATTATGAATATAAACTGAAGTATAAAAAAAGTTAAATGGAAATTATCTTGCAATATTTTCAGTAAGGAGTTGAATATTAAAAGCTGCACTCGCGTCGAGTTACAAATCAGAGTATAGGTACTGTCGTGAATTAATTTGAAATATAAAAATATTATAAGCAAGCGGAGCCGCCAGTATCGCTAGCTTCACATAAACTAATTGTAACTAGCGGTCAAAATTGGACCTTAATCGTCATTGATAATTAAAAAACAAAAACAAATAGATTTTTTTTACTGAGAAACCACTTAAACTCATCACTAGTTACTAAACAAACAAAAACATGTTCGTGTAGTCATTATCAATTTTAGAAATTCGACCACAATTGAATATTAGTAATAAATAATTAACCCTATCAGGACTACGGAAAACATATTTCCCCATTTTAAAATTGGCGTCTGTCTTTTTAATTATAACATTGTACGAATTTGAAAAATTTGACAAATATTTTTCCGCAGAATTACAAAAAATGTACGTTAAACAAATAAACAAAAATTATTGATGGTAATAATAATTTATTATCCACCATCTTAACGGTCTTGAAAGGATTAAACACGTTTTTAATTTACTGCATTCTGACATTGTTTCAATTGTACGAAACGTAATCAATAAAACACAGATGTTTTTTAAATATTAATTCCCTTCATAAAGTAACATGAAGGGTCATGAAGAACAGAAAATACTTATTGATTACTCAATATAATTGTTACTACAAAGGGTATTGAGAATTCGTGAATTGTGTGCATTGATCTATTATATATAAAACACATCGGAGCTTGCGCAATTCAAATTTACGATGTAATTGCTTTTGCCAACTCGTGTCTGAAAGTAACTTCATGCGAAAACTAATAATGTCGGAGTGTCTACAACACTGCCCAGAATTCTGAGAACACAGTTTCATTAGTTTTAAACTGTATTTCTAGTATAGAACTCGAGCGCACACTTTCATCAACACCAAATTAATTTAAAAGGAATATCAGTGGAATTTGTAATGAAGGAATTACTTTATTTTCAAATTGTATATCTTTTTTGGGGATATAATATTTGATTACCATAATTCTTGTTTTTAATATATTGCATGTATAATTTATATGAATAATGTATAATTATATAGTTGAACAGTATGCATGTAGTAGAGAAACGTTTGCCATTTTCATGCATCTCAAGATTGATCATAATATATACATCAAAAAATTGTAAGCAACACACATTTACAGAAATGGCAACAAAGGAGATTGGTGCACGATATTTATTGTTCTTCCAAATATTTCAAAAACAGAATATTCACAATTGTGTTTTGTTTTTATAAGATATCCATAAGAGCATCAAAAAGAGTTTTTGGCGGGATCTCAGTATGTCATGCAGCAGTTATTTTTTTTTTAATTCATCAAACTTGTGTGTTTCACTCTATATCATGTAATCTTGGTATTGTTTTGTGTGATATGATTGGTTATTGTGTTCCAGTTAAGTTTATTATAGAAGACAACGCGTATCATTATCGTAAGCTCCATAGAAATTTCGAGTAGAATGGACCACCGTTTTGCTGGGGCTTGGTAACGCTGATACGAGATTGAAAATACATCTTACCCACAGGCTACTGGCACAAATTGTGTGTACACAGATTGCCATTATGTAAGAAGAAGATGAGTATCAAAAATACGCTACATGAAACTTGAATAAAGCTAGAGAAATGTAGGACTTTGAATATAAACTCAAATATCCGTTTATCAAAAACATTTAATGGAAACACAATACAGTCTTTCTCAGTCGGTGCACAGACATGGTTCCCGGGATCGGGAAAGGATTACAGTTTCCGGTGAATTATATTGAATGGGATTTTAAAAGTTACGGGAATTATAGTTCACAATTGTACTGACTCCGCCTTTCAGTCACCCTAATCGACTGCATAATTGAAACTGTTTTCTGATGCCAAATTAATTTATCAATATATTTGCACTTATATAGATTTTAATAGAAACAACGTATTTCAAAATCTTTCTTTAATTTTACCACATTTGTTGTAGCAACTATATACATTTTTTAATAACGAATATTATCCACTTATAAAGTTTTATAATTAGACTTATCCTAATGTTAAATTATTAATATTATTATCATATAGAAAGATATCATAAAAAAAAACATCAAACATGGATGACATGAGGCCGGGTTCAATATCCGATCTGAAGTGTTTCTGAAATTTCAGTCCTTTTCTGTAAAGCGGTGTCTCAAATTTTAGTCAAAAAACCGATATGTTTTTTTCTGGTTTGATCTCAATATTAACTTTTTAAGATTCGTTATTGAAACCGACCAATAGACGTAGTTTTATTTATAGATCTGACTAAATACTGTTTACCGGAAGTGCCTTGACAAATTCACTGACCTTTAAGAGCCAACGCCTAAGGCGCTCAACTGAGAGAGTGGCATGTAAAGCTGTAACCAAAGTGCTGAGAAGTAAATTTCGTGGAAATTACCGTACGATAAATTTACGATGATTAATAAAAACTACGGGTCTCAAGGTCCCTATATGATACTAAATTCTTAAATAAAAAAATACTTAAATACTTCACGTAATTGGTATTTACATTAATTGAAATTATCTAAAACTACATCTGAGTTGCATTCTGTCAGATAGGAGTTACGTCACACATCAACTAATAACAGGTTACCGTTTCGTAAAAAATTGGGTCAAATATTTAACTTGAACCTCGAAATATTTGTCAAAGGTTACCAACTTCGATCAACAATAGCAAAATAAATATTTACATAGGCGGCGAGTCGTATAATTGATTTCGCCGGATTCGCATTATTTTTAATTCATGTCATGAAACTTTTCATATATATTTTTTTATTGATTATAATATATTTTCAAAAAGCATTTTTTGCATGTCTTGTCCGTTATAGCTATGATTTGAAATTAGCGCATGATTTAACATATTTGCGTGGACTTTTTATATCAATAAAAGCGGTTTAAGTAACAATTCATAAGCAGTCATTTGTGTTCATTTAACTATAAGCATAGAATAATTTCGCTAAGAGTGATAGTTTATTTCAATACGTCGATCAGAGTTGAAGCGAGATAAGTGTAGATGTTTGTGTAACCGATACGTAATTAAGTTCACCGACAAGTAAAGAAAGCACGAATACTATTGCAAGCGAATAAAATTTTCCCCAAAAATAGGAAACAAAAATTTGCAGTGAAAGGTACTCGCTGTTGACATTCAAATTGAAAAAAAAAATTGTTGAATAAGGCAACGGATTTTTGCATAACATGCCAATAGTTTTTTTTTTTTATATACAGTGTAGACTCAGCGATTTGATCACAATCGCACTTGATATTAACTGATTATGTGGTCTAGGATAGTAAACACACTGAACTTAGAGTTACTGACTTTCAAGTGATGCTGCCGGAACACACGTATTGGTACTTAGCGATAGGTTTCCAAACTTGAGCGTGACCCAGTCGGCCATTATTAGAAAACGTTTTACCATCGTGCTACGGCTTACTCACGATGTTTTCCTTCACCAAAACATGTATCTGGAATTTGATGGCAAATGAAAGGTTAGCTTGACTTTCACAAGTTTATTTTATTCGTAACAATCAGCATTTTTAATACAACACATTACACTCTCGAGCGACAGGACACAGAACCACAGACCTTCACCCACTCTACCACTTCACATTATTTTTTATTAAAATAACTTAGGGCACATGCTCCTAGTTATTTAATCCTACATGTATATATTACGGTTTAGTCAAAGAAAGTGTTGGTTGAACATATATATAGAGATTGTTTCAGAAAAATACAAAGAGTAAAAGAACCTTACAGTGAGTATATTACATGGCATCGAATAGTAGGCTAAATAGACAGAGTTAAATTGGCTTTGCCTCCGCTGAGTTTTAATATCCGGAGGAAGCGTTTCGTCGATCGCGAACTCTGTAGCAACGTTTGATAGCAATTCCGGTTATGTTATTGCCTGTATTTGACTAGTAGCAAGTTTGATGTACTAATATCGTAACTGCTCATCTTTTTGATACACAATATGCAGAAGCATAAATAAAAAATAAATTTAGAAAAGAACTGTTGATACGATATTTTTGAAACTGGTAACAATTTGTATAGATTGATAGAAAGACATTAAAAGGTTTTCTAGTTTACGATAAACGGTATTGTAAGTACACATGAGAGTTAAATACGATAAAAAACTTTAGTCTGAATCCAAATACTTGATAAATGTCGGGTCTAATTTAAAATATATATATATATAAATGAGACAATAGGAAAACAATGGAAAGCTGGCGTAAACGCCAGGTTAGTGCTCAAGGGGATAAATATGAAATAATCACTGGCAACATTATATTATATGTTAGTAGTGTTTGTTGTTATGGTAATAAAATAATATTTTTCTTAAATTGCTCAATAACTCGTCTATTTGCCAAATTGGTTTATTAACCCTCTATTTACTTTAATATTAACTGATACACGAGAAAAACAGTGTTAGCTAATAGTTTCAACAAAATGTGAATATTTTATCCATTAAATGTCAATTTTATATGTTAACTTCGTTTGTAACAGATGTGAATATCAGTCAGATATCGAGTTATGAATATACATTTAGAGAAATAACTTAATTCAAATACTTGTTATATAAATCTATTTCAACTTCAGAAACTACGTTCATTTTTTTATACTAATAAAGTGGCAAACATGCATACGATCCGCCTGATGGTAAACGGTCATCATACACTATGGACGCCTGCAACACCAGAGGTATCACGTGCGCGTTGCCAACAAACGGTAGAACACACATAAGGAGTCAAAGTCCCTCCTTAGGCTTAAAGTTTCTAAACCGCTTGCGAGATTGGGATTGTCAACAATTCTCACAGCACGTCTTTGAACCGAGTCAAGTGGCTCGAGCTGATATTTAGGAGATCACGCCCGGAGGTAACAGCAGTACTAGTTATCTATTGAAATGAGAATAAATATCTTGGATAATTATTGTATATTTTAGTAGTGACATTTAAAATTAATTTATAAAACTTCGAACGTAATAATTTTAAAATTTTGAAAATATAATGAAGAAAATCGATTAAGCTATTAAGGAGAAAAAGTTACTGTTTTCATTTTTTATTATTTACACATAGGTAATAGGATGATACAAAGGAAGTTTTTGATGGACAGGGCGCCGAAGGGTTGTGTAGGACGTCCTAAGGACGCATTAGACAGGGGCTACGGGAAATGAACGCCAACACATCCATTGCTAAAGAAGGAGACTGAATGAAGAACATTTCAAAATCCAACCTGCCAGATCGTAGAAGACAGCCCGCATCTGCCGTGGAGTAGATGAAATGCAAAAGTAATTCCCACTTTTTGGCGAATAAGGTAAACGAAGGTACACCGTGGAAAGGACTTTAGTCACTAACAATCTGACATTCCCATTTTCTCTGTCTGGCTAGGGTGTTACGTAAGATTTTTCCTTGTAAATCTATCTTAGTATAAATAGTAGCCTTATTGCTGAAAACAATCGCAGTTGTCTAAGCCACTAAGAAAGTGCATGTCATTCATGATAAAAAAAGAAATCAAACAAATAATGAAGTAATAACTTGCAGTCATTTTGTTTTTGATGGCACAGATAACCGTTAATAGGCTTTATAAATGGAATTACAAATTCCAATTTTGCCGTTTACGGTGATAAGGGTTTTGTCATCCCTTTTACGGCTTAGTTAAAACGGCTGTAAAAGTGAATACGGAAGCGTAGTGATCAGGGGAGCTTACTTTTTTATATGTGTTATTGACGAAAAAAAATTAATGACGTTTGATTCAACGAATAAAAATGAAAAAATAACACTCTTCATGATATTATTAAGTTTTTTTTTTATCTCCAGAACGGCTAAAGCAATTTTTTGGGACTTTTTTGGTAGATAGCTGAAGTTACCCCGGGTAACTTAGGGTACTTTTAATTTTCGTAAATAATTAGAATTCCGAGAAAAAAAAGTCATAAAAATTTGAATAAAATCCGATTCAATGTACAGTTTTACGAATAAGTGCTTATAATTTATGAGAAATATTTTTACTTTATCTTAGTACTAAAATTAGGGTTCCATATAAAAAAAATAAAACGCAATGAAGAATATATGAAACATGGGCGCAGCCGCGGGTAGACAACTAATATAAAATGTAAACTAATTAAACTATAAATATTATATATTCTAAATAATAATCTCGTATTTCTATTCCACTCCCTGTACCATAAGAGTAGTTTCCATTGAAAGAAAACTTTATAATTTATTCCTAATAAATATATTTTTATTGTAATTTTAGTCTGTTGTAAAACTTAAAAATTGTAGCCAATTTTGTCGACCAATAAAAAATACTTTTAAAAATATATAGTGTACCTTCACAAAGGATTACAGTATGTCTGTACTGGCTCAATAATAATTTAACACGATGTATTTTTACTGGTCGAAAAAAAAATATGAACGAGATATAAAATACATATTGTGAAATTTTAAAAAGTGTGTCATTTCGAAAACGTTTTTTTAAAGACAATTTACCTCTTAAAGTTATTAGTAAAACTTTTGACAGTTGAAAACTGAACAAAAGTTAAAAAGTAAAGTTATCAAGATTTGAAAAGAATCTCGACTAAATTTGGGCTTACTGTCCACTAATGTATACATGAGAGGGTAACCTTTGGGCATCGATAAACAATGTACTTAGCCGTTCCATTAGAGAAATTAGTTATTTCTCTCAAATCAATATTCAAATAAAACCTTATTTTATATTGACCAAGATTTTGAAGATACAAATTGCTTTGATGTATTTAAAATATTATCAAAATAGATGATATATTTTATAACTAGCTGTGTACCCGCAGCTGCACTCGCGTTTCATATGTTATCCACTGCGTTTTATTTTCTTTATACGGAATCCTAATTATGTTTATATAATATAAAATTATTAATTTAAGTTTTACAACAGGTTAATTTTACAATAAAAATATGATATTTATTAGGAATAAATTATAATGTTTTCTTTCAATGGAAACTACTCCTATGGTATAGAGAATGGAATAGAAATACGAGATTATTTATTTAGAATAAAAAAGTTGATAGTATTAATAATTTAATTAGTTTATATTAGCTGTCTTCCCGCGGTTGCGCCCGCGTTTCATATATTCTTTATTGCGTTTTAATGTTTTTATACGAAACCCCAATTATTTTCCTACAAAAATGTTAGTACTAAGATAAAAGTAAAAATATTTCTCACTAGCTGTGTGCCCGTGGCTGCGGCTGCGTTTTTATACATTTTTCCCTGCGTAATATAGTTTTTAATTTTTTTTTTACATGGGACGCTAATTTTGTTTGCTCCTAACACTAAGCAAAGATATTTCTCACAAATTCAAATACCTACCAGTAAAACTGTGCATTGAATTGGATTTTATTCAAATTTTTATGAGTTCTAATTTTTTTTACGCGGTCCCCAATAATTTTAGAAAATATAAAGTAGCCTAAGTTACATGGAGTAACTTCAGCTATTTAACCAAAAAAGTCCCATCAAAATCGGTCCAGCCGTACCGGAGATTACCCAGAGCAAACAGACAGACAGACAAATATTTTTGGTATAGGTATTTTATTGTTATTTTGACATTACAAACAGACACTTCAATTTTATTTCTTAGTATAAATGGCGAAAACCTAATTTACATCTTTTAAAGGCACTGCACACATGACAATATCTATATAACATTGTATTTTTCTTTAAAGAAACGACACTGGATACAAAATGGCCGCTAGGGGTCAAGTATTACGAAAACCAATCAGATTCAGATATATTTGTATTGACAGAATATTTTAGTTTCACAATTTATGTTGTGTGATCCGTGTAGTATAAATGACGTACAAATCACACCAAAACACTTTATATATATACAAAAAGATAACATTTTCTCAATTTTAAACTACGTTTTCGTATATATAAAATACAAAATAATATTTAAACCATATAGAAAATTTTATTACTCGAAAAAGAGTTATAAAGACCGTAGCTCGCGATCAGCGAACTTGCCAGCGGGCTAGTGAAGTAATTTAATAAGTATGTAAATGCCATAAAAAAGGCAAAAGGGGAGAGAGACAGTTCAACTATAATTGTAGGAAGAAAATATATACGAAAATGTATTCAATTTCACGGAACTGTATGAGAAACGAGGGTCGAACCGAATAGGTATTTGCAATTCATTTGGACGTGTTATAGGCTCACGTTTGAACCACAATACACAATACAAGACAGAACCATGAAAAGAGTAGAATAGTTGTTGTGAATTGCCATTTCTTTAGAGTTGACTAAATGGTGTTGACCCAAGAGGCCTTGACAGCTTCATCGTTCTTTTAGGGCTAGCGCTTATAGCACTCACACAAAACGGTACCTAGCGTAAGGGTACCAAAGTGATACAAACTTAAGCTTGGTAAACCTGTGTAAAAATATATCCTAGCTAACCTTGTACGCCTTGTAAAAAGTTTTGTTTTGAAATAAAACTAAATAAATGATTCACTATAAATTGAAAGATATACTAGAAAATGGTATTTTATGTTTTAAAATAACATAACATAAGCTCACCTGTTATCCCAGAAGGGTTAGGCAGAGGTGAAATAGCGAACTACACCACCCACATTTCGCCGAGTTTAGTTCCGTCCCAGATGTGACAGGGGGCGGGCCTGTCGTCATATCGGGCACAAATTTCAGACTCCGGGATGATACTGAGTAGAAAAACCCAATATCACTTGACCCGACCCGGGGATCGAACCCGGGATCTCAGAAGGACAGTCGTACTGTAACACAACTGCGCCACCGAGGTAGTTTAAAATAATACTTGCTTATTGATGGTTTGGACTGGACCGTGCGTCCTATAGAATTCTACTTCCGTACCTTCATTTATAGAATCATTTCCCACAATTGATAATGGGTATTCTAGGGTTAGAACGTTTTTAAATCAAGGATGATAATGTAATTAATTATCCCCAGATCATTGACATAAGTAAAATATGATATTAATTTAATAACGACAGTAATGTTACATTTATAGCCCAAATATTATAAATACACGTAAATATTTGCACTAGTTACTAATGAAATTGCTACTAAAGATCTAATCTGGTATCTAATCGAATACAAATTGTTGATAAGTGGCAGTTATAATTAGATTCCAGCATAAATCCCATTCGTGCAAGTGAAGACGATGTTATTTATTTAAAGTGATTATCTTTACTTACTCTGTGGGACTTAATTAAAATCAGCTTCTGTATAATCAAAGAAAAATTACTTTGAATTTTATCCACCATATTGCTTTTATTAAATATAATCTAAATGTTTAAAACGTTGAATAAATATCTTTGTTAATTATATTAAAATATATTTAACCCCGTGACTTCCTTACTTTTTCGTTTAACCGCAAAACTATAGATGTTAATATGTAAAGAATAATACCGTTAAGATTTATTTAAAGGTATATTATCTATAATAGTCGTTAACAATCAAGCATTATTATAAACAATTAATGTAAGTTTAATTTTTAATGTGTGATTAGAATCCGTCAAAAATAAGAGAATATTTTTGTATTTGCGTCAATTTATTCTGTTCAAATTAGTAAACGCCATATTGGACGTGCCACTTTTATCAGAAATCAAAATATCGCTTTAAAACAAGAATACACCCGTTTTTTTTTTCTTCAATATAATTGAATTTGTAAAATTCCGAAAGTCAACAATAAATCCACCAAGTAGAGAAATATTATCAAAATAAATCGACCTCTAGGGACTATAATATTTTCGTAATCTCGATATGGAACCCTTAAAGGAATCCAATGAAGTGAGATGTTTGAGGGATTTAATCTTCTCCTTACGTGCCATCGTCATAAATATTTACGAGATGATAGCGCGGAAGGTATTGGAAAAGACTAAATGCGTGCTTTAATCTCAGTAAATGGATTCTTTGTAGGTTGTTGGTAAAATAATGACGATTTTATTTTATTAATATTGATAAATTAAAATTAGAGCATTACTTACATACATAACCATACAATATGATAACTTTAATAATAGTGAGTTTATCAGTTTATCCAAGTATGATAAAATATAATAATTCTCAAAGTTCATATATCTCAAACATATCATATTCACACACCTGGAAGAAAACAAGGTACTTTTCAAAATAGTTCTTGATTTGGTTATTTAAGATTATTTAATAGTTTCTTTTAGTGTAAGCCTTTTACTTTGTAAATATGTATACATTTCTTAATACAAGGCAACCTCACAGTCATAATGAACAATGTTTCTTCCATATAAAACATAGATTATCTCTATAAAGGATGTATCGAGAAAGATAGAAAAAAAGGATACTTAGTTGATTTGGGCAGATGAAAGATGGAGATGAAAGAAGATTGACAAAGCAAGCTAGGATCGATCTAGGAGATGGTATCTTGATCAGATCGAAGCGGTTCTAAAGAAGGTAAGGCCAAAAGTACCCTTAATCGGCGAGCAAATATGAAAGCGCGCATGAAAACAGAAGAAGCGAAAGATGTATTTGTAGGAATAGGAAGATTATAGTCTCCGTCTCCGAGAGAGGTGTAATGGTATGTATATAACACTGACTGAATTTCAAACTGTTGTTATTAAAACCTAATACGAGTTTACTGTGCAGTTTCTGCATGGTCTATGACACGATAAATTTTTAAACATTATTACATGTTGAATCACGTAGTACATGTACAAAGCTTCATTAAATACGTTTCTCTTGACAAAATATACCTAAGTCCTACAAAATTTATTTATGTTTCAAAACGCTTTTCTGTTATAATTGGTTTTAAATCCCTTACACATAAAATCTAATCTAATCAGCTCCGACGTCTATTTGTACAAACGTTTGCATTTCTTAAATTATGATACGGTTTACGCATCTAAATCAAATATTACATTTTTTTAAATTATCTATATCTTGGTTTATAACACCTTTGTTTTATTTACAATGTGATCAAAACATAGCGAAATAATCCATCTTTTTAATGTTGGCTGTTACTATTTCATTTTTATTACACCGTATAGGCTCAGTGCTTGGACCACAATCTTACCTGATGTTAAGTGACGATATATCCAAAGATACTGGTTCTCAAGTGATGCGGCCGGAACACACCTATTTGTATTTGGCGACAGGTTTTCTAATTTGAGGGTGATAGCTACCAAGGCGGACATTATAAAAAAATTACAAATATATTCAAATTTCATAAAATATCTTAGAGAATTAAATAAATAGTCTTTGCCCAGAGATCGAATCAATATTGCAAATTAGAGAAAAAACAACCTAACGTTTCCTCTATTTATACTAATGACACTAAATTCTGAAAATAGCTATAATAAACTATAAAAAAAAACCGGCTGACAAATAAAGGAAAAGAAGTTGTATACAAATAATCTATATCTACCAATAAATAAAATTGAAGTGCCTGTTTTTAATGTCAAAATATTATAACAATTTTTTACTAAATACATATGAATTTATAATACAATACTTGTACCAAAAATATAGTTCTTAAAATTTTTGTTTCTGTCCGTCTGCTTGTTTCGGTTAATCTCTGGAACGGCTTGACCGATTTTGTCGCGATTTTTTTGCTATATAGCTGAGGTTACATCGCGTAACTTACTTAGGGTACTTTTAGTTTTCGAAAATAATTAGAATTATGCATTAAAAAAAATTTAAAGTCATGAAATTGTGAATAAAATCCGATTCAATCCTTAGTTTTACTTGCAAGTAGGGTAGTAATAATAATTAGGGTTTCGTATTAAAAAAAAAACTATATTACCTAAGGAAAAATATATGAAACGCGGGTGCAACCAGGGGCAACGGCTAGTCACCTATAAATCTTTAATAGACTTTGTTAATTCCGTAAATGGATTTTTTTTTTCATTCATTGAGTATGGTATCATACTAACTTTCAATCGCTTAAAAACGACTGTAGTCCATATTTTAAATATTAGAATATATTTATTAAAAATATAATTCTATCTCTCTCTAACATTTCACGCCAACACAACATTTACTTTCATCAAGTTATTCTGAGAAGAACTAATTTCACTGAAAATGTTACAAGGGAATTGTTTTATGAAATGCATTTGATACCCGATTTTTTATTATGAAACCTGAAGAAATACGACCTAATGGAAGTTATAGAGCTACTTCAGTATAATTTTAAAACAAACTCGTTAATTAAAAACTGTTGTTCTCGTATCCAGCTTCGAGGTTTAAGAAATGCTTTTGAGGTTAATGAGGTAAACGAATGAAAAAGTCCATTTACAATCCCAAAGCAAATAGATATTTACAGTGAATTGTATGGTAAATGAACACAAAAACGTGAATGAGAACGTCGTGATTCCAAAAACTAGACTAAATTTCGTTCAAAAATTTCTGCCTCAACGCGTATAGCAAATATTCAACTTAAATTTATCAAGCGTTGTAAAATGTTATTGGATTATACAGTATCTTATATAATTATCCTGTTCGTAAACTAATGATTTTTAACCAAGTTTTTCAAATCATTTCCATATCATAATATTGTATAAAAATAAGTGAAAAAATAATAAATTCACTTCAAAATTTTTGCTTTTATTTCATTGCTAAATTTGAAAACGTAATAAATGTTATACGATGTACTAAAATGTCAACATAAAAGTGAGAGCTTCATAACAACCGTAACGATTTAAGCGTTCGTTCGATATTGCTCCGGAAATGTAATATAGAACATTTTATAATATTTATATACAATAGTTGCACCCGATACGACAGGATTTTTTTTATATCAATATGAAGTTACTTCATAAAATAAACATATTTGTGTTCTTTTTCACCATAATTAAAATTATCAAAGAAATTTTTTGAAATTTGCCTTATCCTTGTGAAAGTGGTCATGGTTGGGAAATATAGTAAGAAGTTGTTAATATTTGTCCAACCATCTCTAAGGCCATTAGTCGAATGCTTTCATGCAATAGGCTGCAAGAGCAGAATTAATCTGATCAATCGATTTAATGCTTGGGTACCCTTTCTCGGATTCTAATACCTCCTAAGTACCCTTGCAATACCCAACACTCTAATGAATTAAGGCGTCACTGCGAATCATATCCAAAGAACTTAAGAATACAAGTTAGTAACACTTTAAAAAGATGTGTTCCTCAATGCCAATTTTGTAAAATATAGAATCTCTATCTATTAAATTTCTAGGTAGACAATCTTTATATTTTTCCTCTCTCGTAGTGTCCGAGTTTCTGCAGCGAATAAAAATATGTATATAGAATACAAATGTATGAATAAGCTAGCTCTGAAAAATTCAAATAAAGTAGTTATTGATCCACGCCATTTTGAGCTTGTTCATACCAGATCTAGTGACAGTACATATTGTTACGTCTTTTCATTCATCTACCTAGCCGCCGATATTTGAAATTAGAGTGCCAAAATAATGATATGAATGAATTGCTTGAATTGCAATAATCGCCACGCTTAGCTGGCAGATTGGCGATCGCAGGCAGGTGTTTTTGGTACTCAGAGGATGCTGTTGCATATCCTCTGGTTTTTATTTCTAAACTAGCTAATACTGTTGGCCGGAAGGGCCTTTATAGCTTCACCGTAACTTTGGGGGCGAGTACTGAAGGCACTCGCCGCAAAAGGTAACTAGTACAAGGGTTCGAACCTCGGCTTGGCCGCTACCTGTATTATAAAATTCCCGCGAAATTTGAACCTTTTTTTTTTTTTTTTGACGGGGGAAATGCATTTACGCACTACCCTTATCTATTGTATTTGGAGGATCAAGTCCCCGAAATACAATAGATAAGGGGGCACGGAGTGACGAGTTCCGTGCCAGTGTGGGACTCACCCGGGCGAGAGTCGCCCGGAAATACCCACTCAAACCCCCCGGGGCCGTCCGCTGCATTTGGGATGGGGGCGACACGGGGTGGCTTTCGCAAGCACCGCGTCGCCCCCTGCAGCGAACCCACCCGGCCCGTCAGTGCAATGGCCCGGTCGGAATTTGAACCTAGCTAAACCCTACATTTTTTATTTCTTAATAATAAAAAAAAAAGGTTCCTTATAGTACCTATGTACCTGCGTGTTATGTGCAGGAATATGTATGCAGTGTTGTGCGTGTAATGCTTTTTGCATGAGCAGTGTCAAGAGCCTCCCCGGGGAACGGAGCACCTTGGGCCGCCACCGGAAGGGGACCCGGAAAATGTGCGGCAGCCACCTCTGGTTTATATCCCTTAGTCACCTTTTATGCTACCCACGGGAAGATATGGGGTGGCCCTATTGATAACCGGCACCACACGGATATATGTATTTGACTAAAATTTGAATAAAATATTAATCATGTTTTATTACTTTGTCTTTTAATTATGACTCAAACATATTTTTTGCAAAAATGCATGTGTACGTATTATTTTTACGATAGTCTATATACAATACTATGATTTGGGTAATAAACCACTTCTGTGTTTCGACTCAATATGATTGTCTTTTTATTGGTCAATAGGAAGACTTTCGTAAAATACGGAAAAGGTTGGATAAAGTCGTAAATGTTTATTGCAAATTGTTATGAAATAGTCCTTCGATCTTTAGAAACAGATGGTGTATTTTTTTTCAGAGTCTGTTGACATAATAATACTGTAAAATTTGAGCCAGTTTTTTTTCATACCCTAGCCATATTGAGTAATCCCTTTAAGGATTTTTATTAAATACTACTGTAAAAATAAATACATTAATTTCAATACATGCGATTCCTGAAATCAATTGTAATTGACAATTAATTTAAATACGTGTACCATCGTCGTAGATTGTTACATTGCTCAAATATATCACCAAGCGCCATCAAAAAAATATTGCTTATTTTATTTAAAGAGGAAAGTCACTTTTGCTTATGGACATCCAGTAGAGAACAAGTTTCATAAATATGTTCATCATATTTTATAGCGAAATATTAAATTTCATACAACGTTATGCAGGAACTCATTTCGTAGCATGTTACAAAATCATTCCCATATGAATACTTCTTTTAAATAATATTTCATTACATATTCGACCCGTCTTGCAAAAGAGAAAATTTTATTATTGCAAAAACATTACTGATATCCCAATAGTCGAAGTTCATCATTTTTGATGCTTTAATTTTCCTTTTAAGAATTCCTTTAGAATTTTCTTTATATGACTATCACAAACAATTTTTAAAGAAACTATTAAGATGACAAATAGTTATTAAATCTCTAGTGTTTTAAGTCTAGAAAGCATCTTTTCAAAATGACAATCCATTCATCCAACCGAAAAACGTCCCCTGCTGGTCATAGATCTCCACAGCGAACGGTCTTGCGCCACCCGCATCCAGCAGATTTCCGCGACCTTCACCAGGTCCCCAGCCTACCTTCTGGAACCTACCTACGCAGCGTCTTCCGGTACGTGGTAGCTATTGGTGGAGAATCCGTTGGCCCCATCGGGCATCGGCTCTATTTTCTATATCGAGCAATTATCAAAATTTAGTAAGTATAAAATAAAGGAAGTTACTTTATTACTTCAAACAATTCATATATATGATCTATATGAATAATATATTTTTCGTGTGTGTTTGCATGTAAATTCATTGTTAATTATCATAGTTTACTATGTAATTTATGAATCTATAATTAATCTAATCTATTTTGTATCACTTGACATCAGATTTTAAAGATAAAATAATACACCTTTACGCCGAATGTAAATCTGCATTTCCATTGTATCATATTTTCCTTATTGAAATAATTTGTCATTTTCGGATAAAAAAATACTAATATCACGGATGTCTTGTGTATACAATATGAGACTATAAAAGTAATACGACTCTCTTTAGCAACGATAATAATATCTTGCGTCTCGTTTTTCGAGAATTTTTTACATTTTGATATCTGTAACTAATAGTGACTTCATTAAAAGGATTTGTATATATCGAGTAGTGTAAAATTGTTTACAAATAGTTTTCTCTTATTTTGTATTCGTTTGTAAAAGCCCAATACATTTCTTTTTAACCCCATTCACTATTTTTTTTCGATAGGGTATAAAACGCCGCGCTATTACGCAGGCATTTTCAAAGTTTATTCTACTTGTTAGCCAGTCGAGTTTTACCAATTAACACTTCGTTTAGCTGGAGTTAAAAGTTCTTCAATATAAATGTGGGAAGCTGCATTGATTGACTTCTGCAATAATTTGCTTCGATGAATACATTTAATAAAGATATTTTTATCCACTCAGTATTAACCTTAAAATGAACATGGACAAGACGAGAACGTGTCCATATTGTGTCAACTTTTATAAAAATCGGTTAGTGACTTAACGTTCTAGGTTGTTGACAGTTACGTATATCTGGGACAAATCATGCAGTCCAGTAGGTCCAACTTCGAGAAAGAAGTTAATCGTCGAATCCACCTCGGATGGGCCGCGTACGAGAAGCTACGCAGAATCTTCTCGTCCGTAATATCGCAGTGTCTCAAAGCAAAAGTCTTCGAACAAGTTTGTGCTGCAAGACCGGTCGTTGAAAGATCTTTAGGGAAGACGTATGTCTAGTAGTGGATGTCTTTCAGTTGAATGGATGGATGAATAAATTCAGTATTTAGTATTCTAAAGTGCAGTTAATTGTACGATAAGTTTCGCGTCGATGGATGGAAGTTCGAACTAACCTATCCAACTCTATAATGAAGGCAAACATAGGATCGTGGTACGCCACTTTCTAATAATGTCCGTCTGTGTAGCTACCAGCCTCAAGTTTGAAAACTTGTCGTCAAACACTAATAGATATATTGCCACAGCATTACTTGAGAGCCAGTACCCATAAGTACAGCATGATCATTTAACATCATGTAAGATTGTTTGTGGTCAAAGCTTTGAGCCTATACAATATAAAAAAATGAAGTGTATAAGCAACTGAATTTGATAAAATACATGATTGATAATAATAAAACAGTTCAGCGCTTTCTTCTCGTATTTTTGTCAACCGACTTTCTTTTTTTGTTAGGTTATTGACGAATTTTTGTATTATCAATAAGAAAAAATTATAAATATCGTTGGTAATGCAAACAATCAATAACAATTCACCAAACCAACTAAAATAACACTATACATTCATCTAACTAATTAACATTGTATGGTTTCTTGCTTCACCTTTCGAGACCTAATTGTTGTTCGATGCAGTTAATTTAAACGGTTTTTCACGCGTTACCTTTGCTTTTTTCTATCCCGACGTTTCGGCTGGGTTTCACCAACCGTGGTCACGGGCTGACTGGCGGTGCGTGGCGTCGCCTGCTGCGTTGAGGGGTATTTTGATGAACTACCCCCGTTTGGTCTTTATATTTATTCTAGTCACAACACTCAACACTAACAGTGTCCATCGACGATGCCTATGATGATAAATCGCGAACCTTAAGATTTTCTAGCACCGGATTCCACGATGAGGAATGCCATCCATCTTCGCGATTGAAATTTGGATGTTTTTTAATTTCAATCGCTTCGCGAGCCATTCTGCGATAGTATTGGCGATCAGTGGATAAAACTTTCGGCCGGTGGAATTCGATCCAATGGTTGGTATTGGAGTTGAGCAGATGTTCTGCTATCGCTGACTTCGTTGTTTGGCGATTCTTTACAGCCGCGATATGTTCTTTGACTCTTTGCGCGATAGTGCGCTTAGTCTGCCCGATATAGGAACTACCGCAACTGCAGTCGATTTTGTAGACGCCTGGTGTCTGGTACGGGATTACATCCTTCGGCGTGCGAATAAAATCTTCAATTTTGGAGAATGGATAGGAGAATTTTTTTAAAACTGTTCCAACTTTGTCCGTTACTCCTTTGATATATGGCGTAAACGCAGACTGCCTATTGACCTCCGGATGTTTCGTACGGTGTGGACCTAAGCCGTTTCGACTCGCTTTGTACCCGTTTCTTCTTAGGGTCTCCTGAACGTGTGCGAGCTCCGTATTTAAATGTTCAGGGTCACAAAGTTCATAGGCTCGCTTCGTCAAGGATGTTTCAACAGATAGTAGATGTCGCGGGTGATGGTGCGAGGAAGCGTTCAAGTATCTGTCTGTGTGTGTGGGTTTCCGGTATACAGTGTGTCCCAGAGAGCCATCCTCTCGTACATTTAACCTGACGTCCAGGAATGCCAGTGAGCGTTCACTCTCCTTTTCATAAGTAAAACGGATCTTACTATGAATGGAGTTTAGGTGACCGAGGTATTGTTCTACTTTTCGCTTGGTTCCCCTGATTAGGCAAAATACGTCATCAACATACCTTTTCCAAAATCGGATACTGAACAGCCCTGGTATAGGAAATAGTTGGCGTCTAAACAGTGTTCCAGTAATACTATATACCTTTCAGAAATACGACGCCGCGCACCGCCAGTCAGCCCGTGACCACGGTTGGTAAAACCCAGCCGAAACGTCGGGATAGAAAAAAGCAAAGGTAACGCGTGAAAACCCGTTTTAATTAACTGCATTGAAATATGGAACGCGAAAACTTAAAAAAAAAAATATAAAAAAAATTACACAATTGTTGTTCGATTAATTTCTGGTCTTATTGTCGATTTTAATAGTATTTATTTAGTACAAGTTACCAGTATGTTATTAATACAAGCATTCTCTTTCAAGCATCATATTGTGTACCACGTAATTATTTTTTTGTCTATCTCTAACTTATATAATAACAGTAGGTTTAATTATCTTTCATCTGGGAAACGTTTAGTTGGGCCCAGAAATAATATACGACATACTATGGCGTTAATGGAAGTATTACAACAAAATATATTTATACCATAAATTTGAACATTTTCATTCAATGGAAATATTAAAGTGTCACTAAATATAGCAGTGATAGTAATTTGTCAATAATGACAAGTAAACCTCTATAGCTATCTTTAAAAAGAAATTATCTTAAGATGAATTGTATTATTCCCATTATCGTGTGTGTTTGGTAATTATTAACAACTTAATTTCATTTAATATTATTTATAACTAAATTACGTGCCTATTTTACAAACCGTAATTTCTCGCTTTCTGAGTAACGTCAATATGGTATTTTTTCTTATGGATACCCTTTTGCGTGGGCCATTTGATTAAGAACATCATAGATCGCAGCTGTTCAAGATCACATCCAAATATATTGCCCAGATGTGGTAATGACGGTTCTCAAATAAAAGGGACTTTTTACTGATGTGTTATTATAAAGAAGAAATTAAAGAGTATCAATGTTATTTATGTGTTTTATATACAGCGTATTGTATTATACAGTGAGCCAAGATACAGTGCCACCTAATGCACTAGCATCACAAACCACACCTTATGTAACAACGAACATGAGTTCTTTATCTTTGCTATTTACTATATCTTTCTACTAATTATTTTGATAATTACAACTAATCTGTTACCACGAAGGCAATCTATAATATCGATCATAGATAATCGATATCATCGGCCATGACTCTACTTGCAGCATCGAATTTCAGTATTAACTAGTGCATATCATTCAGAAATTCTCGTATTTTTCGGACCGCCATGCATCTAATATCTACTAGATAAACTCTCAATGCAAGATGCTGTTACTTTTAAAATATCTTTACATAAAATATATGGTAAAGGTAAAGAAAGGTAAAAAAAGGCTCGTATTTAAATTAAAATATAACACGAGTATAACATAATATTTGTAAGTACTACGTTGTTTTTTTTCTCGATCCAATCTTGTTTTATTATAGCGAGAAAAATATTATTTTACCATTTAAAATTTACTATGTATATTATAATATTATTACTATGATGACATATTACAAAAAAATCTGAGAACTATGTAATTTTTCGTATGTAATTAATCTGTATAAAATGTTATATTAACGTAATATTATACTTAAGGTAGCATATTTGTACTATAAACAATATGTATAAATAAAAAAAATAGTTTGCAACTATTGTAAAGTTTACAAAACTCCTTCCACTCCAAGCACAAATTAAAAAGTTACCGTTGAATAGGGTGTCTTTGATTTTAGCCGAAGTGAGACACAATCCCTTGACGGTTAACTTTTGTAGACTTCTGTATTATATTTATATAAACCCGCTTCACGCTCGAGTGTCCCTTTAACAGCCTCGTGTCTTTTAGATTTCGGGATTTGAAAACCTTTTAAATTGATTTTTACTTTGAAAAAGTAATTTTTTTTTATTTTATTTTTTAGGTTCAGTGCTTTTAACACAATCTCACCTGATGTTAAGTGACGATGTGGTCCAGGATGATAAACATATGAAGATTACAGATACACTGAATCTCAAATGATGCTGTCGGAACACATTTATTTGTATTTGGAAACACGTTTTCAAATTTTAGGGTGGTTGCTACCCAGGTAGGGATTATTACAATATACCTTACCACCATGGTATGGTTTCCTTACGATGGTTTCCTTCATCGAAAGCTCAGGCTCATTTTAGAGTTAGGTAGATGAGTTCGAACCCACGTCCATTGACGCGGAACCCGGCCGATAACATAATACTGAACAGGTAGGATTCTTATAACATTGTATTTTTTCTTTTAATTACTTATAACATTTATATTTATTTGAATATAATTAATATTATTTGCTCTTCTTGATATCCAATAAAAGTATATACCGTTATCTATTTTGATAATTTGATATTACTTCTATTTAAATGTTACCATGAAATTGTGTTACAACGTTTATGTACTTTCTTACTTTATAAATAGATTCTTTTAAAGTGTAAAATTAATGACAACTAATACTTTTATAATGTTCAAAAACAAAAACAAAATTTCAAACATGACTAAGGTTAATATCGTAAATATAAAGGTCAAATTCATTAATTAGTAGTTAAAAATTTAAAAAGTATTTTTCACTTCTATTTAAAATTATTTAATTGAAATAGTTAATTTGATATTAAATAGCCACTGAAGCTTATTCATAATTAACCTTAATAAGAATAAGATCAGTCAAAAATAACTTATCACTGTCAAGGCTAACCGTGTCAACCAATACCACGCCAACCGAAACCAATTAAGTCGGAAAAAAGATTTGACAGTGTTACTTCTGCTAATCGAACCGCGCACAATTTCTTCAGTTATTATCCCGCATTATACAAATTCACAGTTTCCCTACAGGATCCATATGCGTACAGTGCTAATTACTTGTGAGACTTCGCTAATAGCTAAGTAATTTTCACACGATATCATTAATACTCGTATGTACGTGCTCGTATATCAAAGCGGTTGATTGCATTCTCATATCAGATTTTAGACGTTAACGTTTATATGATAATAAGTTTGTTAATTTAATATTAACTGTTAGTGATTAAACGCAACTGAAGAGTTTCATTTGCTAGTGATTTGAGAAGGAAGCACTAAATTGATTTGGTTTAGTTTCCATGATTTTATCATTTGATTTCCTATTTTTTAGATGTCTTTTACAAACATTAGCGTAAATAATTTACTAGACACAAAGGTTATTATTAAGTTTCTTATCTTGTTGGTTAATAATGTGTCAGCAGTAATTTAAAGACTGTAGGAGATGCAAAATTCTTAAGCCTTAATCACCTTTATCCAAATGTAAATATTATTGAGTTAAATGAGGTATTCCTAGATGAGAAGAATTGCAATATTCAAATCAATAATCGAACACAATAAATGGAAGAATGGTTTTTAATTATACGGAATAGGCTTAGTGCTTTGACCACAATATCACCTGATGTTAAGTGACGATGTGGTCCAGGATGGTAAACACACTAAGCCTAGAGGTACTGGTGCTCAAGTGATGCTGCCGGAGCACACCTATTGGTATTTGGCGACAGGTTTTCAAACTTGAGTGTGGTAGCTACCCAGGCGGGCATTATTAGAAAATGCTCTACCACCATGCTATGGTTTCCTCACGATGTTTTCCTTCACCGATAGTTCACGCCAATTTTAAAGTCGGATAGGTGGGATCGAACCCGCGTCGATTGACGTGGAATCCGGACGCTTCATCGCTTCATCATAATCATCGGTTTTATTTAATTTACCTAAAAACAATTACAACACGAACACAATGTGCGTGCTACTTTCTTACATCAAGTTCATATCATTTCGCGAATTATTTTGTAGTTAATTAACTGACTCAAATATTCTCAACTGAAATGTCTGTGTAAGCTGGAAATATTTGAAGTCTACAGTATTTCGTTGGCTGAAAAACTTTCCCATTTTGAAAATAAAGTGAAACACAGAAATTATGAATGGTGTATTGCGGGCATAGACTCATACATAATTTAAGAAACGAACTAGCCTAGGCAACGGATTACGCTGTTTCCATTTCATATTTGGTTATAAAGGAAAATCAAGTATTTTGTATGAATATAACTTAATTAAGCACTCATGTACTTTTGGTACTAAATAAAAAAACAAGTAATATTAAAATATATTTTACAAAGAATAAATAACTCCCTAATTGTGGTATATCTGATGAAGTGTGGCAAGAGTAGTACTAAAAGAGGGTTGCTGTCGAACTATCTAGAAACCAAAACTTTGGGATTTCTCACAGCATACTGATAAAATCTTGTTCAAATCATACCAACAGATCTATCATCTCCCTAGCTTTATCTCATTTTTATTTGGGGTCGGCGCAACAATCTATTTCTCTCTATTTGAAGTCATCTCCGTATTCATTCTTTTTCTAAACACATAATCTTTCACACAATTGTTGTCGTCCTACTTCCAGCGACTGAGCCATAAATGTTTGCGAGTTATTACATATTTCTGGTGACGTTTCGCTCACCGGCCAACGTTATAATGTACCACCCCACCCGCGTTCATGCGAGTGGTTTATAAGATGTGGTAGGCCCGATACAGGAATACTCAAGTTCTAACTGTCTAAGGAAATACTTATCGAGTGTTATAGCGTATAGCATTTATAACACAATACATCCATATTTCTATGATCTTCCCCTTCCCCTATAACAGTCCATATTCATATCCACTACTTTTCTAAGATCATCCTCCATCTCTATGCGTATAACATGACTATGTCAGAACAGTTGACTGCTCATCAACTTCTCTGTCATTGGCGCCACTTTCAAACTTCCTCTAACGTGCTCATACTCATGATTTAGTTATTTTAGACTTCTAGCAATTATTTTCGATTTGATCTCATACAGATACGATATAGCGAATATATTCCGTGGAATGAAAGCTCCCAATAAATAATAAATTAAAAAAAAGGACAACAAGAACTGGTTTGATGTAAATGATGATTTTTATGAAAACCCTTAAAGTAGAATTTTAGCAAGACAGGGTAAATGTATTTTAAGTTATGTTGTTAAAAATCTTGTTATTTTTTTCATTTGTTTTTTTACAAATTGCAAATAATAACGTGGGAAAAATGTTGGAAATGAAAACCAGTATTGGGAAATATTAAATTTCCAAATCTATTTAAATATAATGAATATTGGCTTAGATGAACATTACTTTGATATTTTTTTTATTACCAACAAGGGAAATAAAACATGTAACATAACCGCATGTGTTACGTTCACAAGATTTTCTTAGAACTTTATTCCTAACTTTATTAATGATAAATAAAGTACGTAAATTAGTTTCATAGTAAAAAGGTCAGACCCTAAAACAACTCTAAATAATAAATTTCCTAACGGTATTTAAATTACTCGTTAAAAAACTATTGCTTTTGTTTTTTTAACAAATTTTATGAGTTCATTCAAAATGTCATTAAATAAAAAAATTCTAAATTTCAGATTGCAACATTAAGCTACGTTAAAAAGTGTTAGATTTTTTATATTCATAATTTTATATTTGTGGTAAGTAGACTTTAATTTGTTTAAGTTAATTAATTTTTATTCAATAATTTACTGTGTACCATACTACATCAATCATAGCGGAATCCATTTGCGGTTGAACGTTGGTAATACGTCATGTCCACGGGTCATGGACTCCTATTGTCCGGGATACAATGATACATGGATTACTTTGCACCGGGACGATTTAATCCGACAGGTCGAAAATATCCCAACGAATTTAATAATTTAAGATGCGGTGATATTACACGATTTTCAGTTTTATTTGTTTTATTTTAATATCCGATGAAAATATTAATGGTTATTTAAAGAAGTTTGTAGATTTTATTATGCTGTATAATTTAATATTTTAAGTTCATCAGAGAAATCGTCAATAAAGCCTTTGCTTTAAATTATTCGTGTGTAATTATTTTGTAATTATAAGAAAAAAATTTCTTCATTGTGATGTAAAATATTACCTTTTTGTATAGATTTATCAAACTAAATGCATTAAGATACGGTTAAATGAAAAAAAGATATATTTTTTCCCAAGTAGTTTCAAATATTCTAAATTACGTTTTCTTCAGTGTAAACTCAAATAATTCAATGTCTATGTTGTTTAGCAAGAGAGATTGAACAAAAACATGTATATAAAGAATATAGCGTTTAGTACGAGTATTGAGAGATTGGCGGTAACAAAAAAATCACTGATAATTTACTACAAAAAAAATGCATAATATTTTGAGTAATTTTGTATCAGGTCTTGTTTTCAAAATACAGTACGGAAATCAACATGCTGATGAAACAGTCGGTGAATGATAGTGTGAACCTTTTTAACTCAAATGCAGTTGGTTTAAATATCGAATCTTAAAAAATTAAGATAGTGAAACCAAAAATTTATCGGTTTTTCTGACTGATATAACATGACACTTACGAGAAAACAAGGATTGAGATCGCACATTTAAACCGGCCGTTAGACATTTTGGAATAGCAAGATAGAAAATATTGTAAATAGTGGAAACAATTGCGATGCGATCCGTGATTGTTGAATCATCATTCTTTATGTCCCTCGTATATATACACATCGTGATCCTCTAGAGTTTAAAAATGTATGGAGGACAAACTTTCTTACAATGATTTTTATATACATATTAGATTTCATGAGTCAACATATCGTTTCCGAATAAATACGTCAATTATATATTAATCCTTGCCCGACTTAATGCTAACAAAATCTTAGAAATTATTACTTTTTGGTATTCAGTTTTTTATTATATACTCTGTTCCTAATTTTACTCTCCATGCATTGTAAAAATATCTACCGAACATTTTTGAAGCTATCAAAACCTCAACGTATAATATAACTAATAAATATATGAATATAAATTATAAATATTTTCGGTATATTAACTATTTATTTAGAAATGAAATAATAAAATACATAAAACTAAAACAAGTAATATTGTATAGACATACGTTTAAATATTACTAGTAGATGTCATTATTATATCAACCTGTATTGACGAAGCTTAATTATTATGAACTACTTAATGATCTGAATGCTCTTGGATTTTCAAGTAAATAAATGAGTAAATATAATCTCATCTATCGTGAATATTCTTATTATAAAAACGTTTGTATGTTTATCTGTTAGTGGGCTTGGTAACTCGAGAAATATTTAACTCATTTACATGACATTTTTTTTTTAATTTATACATGTGTTATCTGAACAAGTTTTGGTATATATTTCCTTAGATCAGTATAATATATAATACTTCACGTTTACTAGTTTTTGTCTTATAGTCAAAAGTTCTATTGCAGCTTCGTAGCCTTGGAAAAGCCTTTATGATAGAGTCTTGATTGAAACATTAAACGTATACGATGTTGTCTATATATGTCAAAACCTGGACAAGACTGCCGCGAAACAGGGGAGAATGGCGTAATGGAGAGGAGGCTTATACCCAGCAATGGGCTGAAAAAAGCCGAAGATTATCATGATGATTACCTAAGTATAGGATAAGCGGCAACTTGTTCAAGCATTCATTATCTCAACCAAATCGAAGACTTTCTAAAGAAAGGCCATGGTCCAAAATACCCTTTACCGAAAAGTATGAAGCGATAATGGCGCAGCGGGTTGTGTGGCCGGATTTCGCGTCAATCGACGCTATTGGACTCTAAAATCGGCCTGAGCTTACGGCGAAGGCAAACGTCGTAAGGAAACCATAACATGGTGGTAGGGCATTTTCTAATAATGCCCGGCTGGGTAACTACCACCCTCAAGTTTGAAAACCTGTCGCCAAACCAATAGGTGTGTTCCGCCAGCACCACTTGAGAGCCAGTACCAAGGTTTAGTATGTTTACCACCCTGGACCGCATCGACACTTAACATCAGGTGAGATTGTTGTAAAAGCAATAAGCCTATTCCTCGTAAAAAAAATGTATGAAAACGCTCATGAGAGTAGATGAAGACGTATGTCAGGATCGTAGCAAGTGGAAGGTATAGTCTATGCCTTATATGAGAGGCGTGATAGTTAAGTAGTTTACTATAAAATTTATTTCAAACAATTCGCTATTTCTTATGCCTTGAACTAGTTAAGTGCACTCTGTACATATATCTGATATTGAGTGCACGAGCGGAATGTTGAGGGGTGAATGCACGTATGCGAACACTTTCAAATAAAATGAACTGAGCAACACAAGAGAACTGTTTGCAATAAAACACTAAAAGAATGGGTAAAATATAGAATTGTTTTTAAATAGAATTATTATATTAATGTGAGATAATATTATTAATTATGAGTAAAAGTAAAACGAAATTTTACATTAATTTCATTGCTTTTTCTATAATTTAATATGGATATTTAGTGTTATACAGAAAATAGTCGTTAGCATTATTTTTATTACTAAATTCAACATAATATAACAAGGGAATTAAGACCATTTTGAAAAGCATTCCTTTAGTGTGTATTTGAATTATTTAAATATGGTATTAATTTAATGTATTAACATTTTATTTCATTCATAAAATTTTAGATAAATAAGATTTAATTGAATGCATTTTAGTCTTTCTTATTGTATCGAATTCGTTAAATTTCGATATAAGGAATTATATTTTGGAACATTTCATTTGTAATTTATCCACTGATAGAGTCATAACAGAAATATTCCATCCATCCATTCAACCATAAGGTGTTCACTGTTGGACATTGGTCTCCTCCAATAAGGGCGGAATTGCCATAATCGCCACGCTTGGCAGGCGGGTTGGCGATCGCAGTAGGTGTTTGTTTTTGTAATTAAAGGGTACTGCTGCCCATCCTTTAAGTATATTAAAGCAAATAGCAAATAATTTGGGACGTCATTTACCCACCCATAGAGTAATAAAGTCGTTAGCGCTCAAATGTGTTTAATTAAAGTAGAGTTTTAATGTCTTATTTCTTATTATAGTTTTTTTTATCGTCATCTGAAATAACGTGAAATCAAAAGAATTTTATTAAACAAATTAATTACATTATTTTTTACATAATAATACTATCAAAACAGTTAACTGATTCGTAAATAGATACAATGCTCACTGACTTAGAAACAATTCCAGAAGGTTATTATTTATTATACAAAGTTCGAAGCGAATTTCAAAACTCTACATTTTTAACACATTTACAAGTGGAGCGAGCTAAAAACTTTCGAAATATCGGGATTACGAACGCACGCCTTTTACACAGACTCAGCTTTTTCTTTCAAAGTCTTTTTCCAACAGTCGGCACTTTCTTCTTCAAAGACTATGTTATTCGCACCCCGCGAGCTGTTCCGCGTTATCTTGGAACTATGAATCTTTGGACATGGCATCAAATCGATATTTATACTATAAAAGAATAAAAACTGTACATAGAACACATTTAAGAAAACCACTTAAAAACAATAACGGATCACATTTTTATGATTTTTGAAATTTTATGTATCTGTTTATGTATGGATAACGCTAAAACTATTAGACGAATTTGAATGAAATTTGGTATGGAAATAGTCTATGTCCTGGATGGAACATATGGGTAGACATTATCGTACACACAGAAAATGAGTGAAAACGGAGATGAAAATTTGTATGAGATGTATGACAGTATTATAATAAAGAGTTTGAATGTAAATGAAGAAGATAGATTTCTGCATTTATGCAAAAAAATATGGATAAGTAGGTAAAAAATATTAGATACCTACGAGTATTTAAAAACTTATTGGCATCTCCTATGCATGTAATAAAACTGTAAATATCTGTATTTGAAAAATATTGGAGATAAACCACTAGGGTTTTAGAATAAAAAACAAAACATATTTCTGTGGTTTTGTTACGCTGTTATGTATGATTACGAATATCTATCGAGTCTTATCGCCTTCATACATTTACGAAAACATAACAGTAAATGGCTGCATAATTATTGTTTGGTTGGTTAATACAATATGGCGGTGTTATTCCCACAGGGTTTTTGCTTTGAAATATTTAAATAAAATGACTACTGTCTAATTTGTGCATAAATAGCTAAAGATAAAACAAATTATCGCCTTTTTGTCATCTATTTGTCAAACAATTTTTTAGGTTAAATAGTTAATAATGAGCTTTAGTGTTAACAATTTGAAAAAAATACTGTTTTTTCCTCAAATTATTCACTAAATATCAATGAAATTTAAACAAGAATTTTAATGTAAACAATATTATTAAAAATAAAATGATTTTAATATTATTCTAACTCATAATTTGATGTTTTTATAAAAACTTTATGCGTACATTTGATTAAAATTAAGTTAACAAAGGTAAATTTATTTGTAAATACTTTAGCGTGACTTCATAATGTTTATTTAAGTTTGTTTTTTTTTTTTAATTTGTAAAAAAACTTCTTTCTCATTTTCCACATCCACAACTTCAAGCCCGAGGCTGCAGTGTGAGTGTCCTTTGCATTGACTTTTACAAGCGTACCTACCGCATTCTGCTTTTGAGACTAGTTTTACATTGCCCTCTATATGTACTCACCATCGGCTTGTTACCTTGTACTCAACTGACGTGTGGATCAAAGACGCTGTAAACTTTGACCAGAAAGGTGTGCTTATGAATTGTGACTTGTTTTATTCCTGTTTGTCTATTTAATTTTTATTTCTTTTTTTTTTTTTATATTTATTCATATATACAAAGTCAATATAATCATTTCTATATGTATAAAAGCTGCTCTTCGCGATTTTACTCGCGTAGTTCCCGTTCCCGTGCTTTATTCGGAATGAAAACTTTTCGTTTCGTTTCGTTTTTAATATTCGAATTAACAGAAAAATAATAATCTTGTCTACGTATCATAACCATTTTTCATAAGAGTTAAAGAATAAAGATAAAATAATTAATGTAAATGTAAGTGCTATGTACAACTAATTTAAAAAGACATAATGAAAGAAAGTAAAATTAAGAATGTTTGTGCATACTTTACAAGTCATCAGATGTTAAGGTTTTTTGAGATACTATAGGGAGATCATCATTTTATTATATTACCATACCACATCATGTACGTTAGTTTATAATAATTACTTAATAGAATATAAAAAAAAGAAACATAGTATGGGAAAACTATTTTTAATACATAAAAGATACTTCGTATTCGTACTATATAATACAAACTCTTTTCCCGTTACAAGTACACGATTTTTTGTATGACTTCTAACGGTATCCTTAATCGAAGGTAAGGTTACTTTTACATTTAATCCACCGAACCTTATCATGATAAAGTGCTGTAAACGATTTTCCATCCTGTTTGGCTTGGGACTTCTGTGTAGAGGTACCTACTTTGTCAGAATGTGAACAATTTGTGCTGACGTTTTGTATTGAAACACTCCTTATGTCAAACAATTACTTACGTATTTATAATAGAAGGATGCATTTGAAAGTATACCTGAAACAGAATAAGATAAAAAATTTATTGAGTGTCATGTATTCTAACATTCTCTTAGGGGGAGTTTTGACCTTACCCTTCTCCCCACGCTCTGTTACTAAAAGTAAACGAAACTCTTACCCCCTCCCCATTGGCATATCTTACGTAATCTCTATTCAGGCCGTCATCAAAAATAAGCAAACCTTCTATTAATAACTAGCCGTGTGCCCGCGGCTGCACTCGTGTTTCATATATGTTTCACTGTGTTTAAAATTTTTTATACAGAACCTTAATTAATTCCCTACAAAAATTTTAGTATTGGGATAAAGTAAACATATTTCTCATAAATTATAGCACTTGCCCGTAAAACTGGATTGAATTGGATTTTATTCAAATTTTTATGACTTTTATTTTTTTTTTTTACGGAACCCTAAATATTTTCGAAAACCAAAAGTATTCTCAGTTACCCCAGAGTAACTACAGCTATCTACCAAAAAAAGTCCCGTTAAAATCGGTACAGCCATTCCGAAGATTACTCATTACAAACAAACAGACAGACAAAAATTTTAAAAATCTATTTAGTCGAAAAAAACTAATTTTGACAGTACAAACAGAAATTTTATTTATAACGAATACGGCTTTAGACGTTCAAGTTAAGTATTATTACTACGTACAGTATGTCTTTTCAGAGTCTCCAAACGAAGTGAATAAATATTTGCCGAGCAAGCGCTTGGTTTCATTAATTTCAATTTCAAGTACCTTTTAAACATTTTACAATTGTCATTTTTTTATACGCTCTGCAAAATGACTACACTTCATATCTGACGTAAAATAAAGCGCAGTTCTAGAATGATGACGACCGCCGATAAATGTAAATCTATTGACAATCATCCTCATAAAACTTAGATCTGTCATGGTTAAAGCCTATAGGTAGCTCTGCGTATGCAAGATATACAATTTCTATAACCGAAATGCGATACGCCTTAACGTCACTATGCCAAGCTTGTCACAAATGTACGACGATCGTTTTTCTTTTCTATGTTTTAGGCGAATTCAAATATTCTACAGCCTCGCTTACCGTTGGATTTAGATTGCCTGATCTTGAAACACGACGCACCGAAATGTGTCAATTTAACGCGTTTTCAACCGTGTATATTGTGTGTAACCCAGTCTGATCGAAATTTGACCATAATTCATTAAACCATATATAACTCAAATTCGGTTTGATCTATTGTAATGATGTATCCAAGCCAAATGGCAAATCATTATCTGCTCTTAATCGCTTTCGGGTACAGCGACCACTTGAAGATAACATTGTTAGAAGGCTTTTTAACGTTCTGTTCTGCAGCGAACACCTAATCTACCTTCGCAACAAACATTGGACAACTTTGGGCAGATCAGAATTCCTTCAGAGTAATTGTAAAGAATAGCCACAGATGGTCTGGTCTGGCTTACAATTCGGAGCACTACTCTCCTATCGATTTCAAAATAACTTAATTAAGTTGTTATTAAAATAACAAAAAAATATATGAAAAGTAATGAATAAAAATAGTATATTTTTGTGCAATACAATTTAAACGCTACCGATTTTTAATGAAATATCGAGAAAAAAATCGACTTATTTTTGCAATGAATATTCTTTGTTCGTCTTGGAATCGAGAAGTTTCCTAGCGCATTGGAAGAAAAACTTAATTTAATTCAGTTAATTAGTAACGACCAAAATAATGATAAATTAAGATTAATGCAGTAGGGATGAGAAGTCTAAAAAGGATGGCGTGATAATGATAGATAAAGTAAGGAATAGTGTGATAAAGGCGCGTTGTGGTGTGATAGAAGATGTAGTGACAAAGATAGAGAAAGGGGCGCTTAATTGGTTTGGACACGTGGAGAGGATGAATCAAAGAAGATTGACGCAATAGATTTACAAAGCGAGAGAAGCTGAGTAAGCCGGTAATCTCAACATTTATTGAGTCTGAGGCGATAGTTTTCTGCAAAGGTACATAATATGTTCAATTCTCTTTAACATCAAAATACGGAAGGCAGTTGCGAGCGAGAAGGACGTGCTATCGCATAACGTGTGGCTACACCACGAACCCAACGTAATATGGGCACGATGCCAAAATGTTATCGAAACTACCGCCGACGATATGCAATTACCCAGTGAGAGTATCGTTGTTTGAAATCTTGACTCACTTTAAAAAAAAAACGTTATTTCAATTTCATTTAAAAAGTTTTACCTACGGTGATTAACTATATTATAATTACCGCTATACTTGGGATTAATTCTCATTTACATTAATTAGCGTTTGTGGTTGAAAGTATACTATAACCAGAATTGTGGTTTAAAAAAACAGTTTCTTATTTTTTTTAATAAAACTAAACCTCATTAGCAGCTACATTGACTAAAGGGTTAATTAATATGTCGATTACCCATAAAAATGAGACAATAGGAAGACCAGGTTAGTGCTCAAGGGGTTAATGAAGACAAATATGTAAATTAAACCGGCTAATAATTTTCGGAGTTATATAATACCCGTTTAAATTTTCGAAAAGAAAATCGGTTCATAGGAGATAAGAATAATGTGTTTTCTTTGCCTTTGGCTGTTTACATGTAAAAGCAATTTTTTTTTTTTTGCGTATAATATAATTTAAGTAAAATATTAAACAGATTGTTGTTTTTTAATTGTTATTCATCAAATTATTTACCTAATAATTACACTCATATAATATCATATTAAACAAGTAACCGTATGCCCGCGGCTGCGCCCGCGTTTAATATATTCTTCACTGCGTTTTAATTTTTTTTTTTAACGAAACCCTAATATTTTTTGTGTAATAGGATAAAGTAAAAATATTTCTAATACATTCAAGAACTTGTCCGTAAAATGTGTATTGAATCGGATTTTCTTCAATTTTTATGGGTTCTTATTTTTTTACGCGGAACCCTAATTATTTTAGAAAACTAAAACTACTCTATGTTACCCGGAGTAACTCCAGCTATCTACCAAACAAAATTCCGTCAAAATCCGAATAGCCGTTCCGGAGATTACCCGGAACAAACAGAAAGGCGAAATTTAATAAAATTGTATTATTGGTATAGGTATTGTATATACATTCATATCCATTTGGAAAAAAAAATTTACATTACAAACAGACACTTCAATTTTTTTATTAGTAGAGATACATATTTGGAAGATATGACCGGAACTTTATTACATTTAGACATGTTAGCTAGAATTTTACAAAAGTGTAAAATATGCATTAATTAACCCAAACAACTAGACACATTTAAGTCAGTCCTCTGATTATGCAGATAGTGTGATTTAAATTCTTATCCAGACTGCTGAGTCTTTAGCTAAGATACAAACCACCCACGCACTTACTTAAAAAGTTGAAGTGTGTACAGAATTATATTATGAAAAAAATATATATATATATTTAGTGGAAAGAAAGCTTCAAACTTGACGAATTAGAACATAGATAATTTTAACCGGTTAAGAACCAACCTGGCATTTAAGCCAGCTTCCTATAGTTTTCAAATTTTTATTGATATTTGAGCGATTAATAATATGTTATCATTTAAAGCCAATATTGTTACAGTCATTCATTTCCAATTACAAGTTTATTATTATTTTAACTATAGTTTGATGTGAAATAGAAGTTAATAAATAAAATAACAAATTGAACACGAAATAACTGATTAATGTGAATAATAAACACTTCCTGTTAATTTAAAAAATAAAATTCATATTTATAAAAAAAAAAATGCGGGTCTTTTGACGCAACATCACCTCAAAACTACTGAACGTGTCAGGATGGGATACCATTCAACGCGGAATTTTTCGGTTCGGTTATAGGCTTATTTATTTTTTGGATTCCATCGAATCTTTCTCTTTCTTTTTCAAGTTACTCTTATGTACATTTTTTCTTCGATTTACTCTTAAAGACTCTCTTTTTAATTAATTCATTTGTTTTTTAGATACGCAGTGAATAATATATGAAACGCGGGCGGTCCCGCGGGCATCAGCTAGTATAATATAAAAAATATTTTCATATAAAATATTTTTCTAAAAATAAAGAAGTTTTTAAAAATATGTAAACCGAGACTACAGTATGAACATATCTAAGTAAATAATTAACAAAAAAGACATTTCAAGAACAAAATAAAACAACAAGATATTACATTCATCATTTTAATGTACACTTCATTCTACGTTCTACGCGACACGTACTTTTACAATATTTCAGTGCCTTGCCGTATGAAAGTTACAACAATGATACAGTCTACAAATTAAACAGACTATAATTTATGAAAATAATGGAGTACGCTATTACGACCTCTTTCTTAAACACCTGTGACTTGCAGACTTACGTCTACTGTGGAATGAGTGGAGACAATTGACACTCTGGGTCCCCCCTGCAGTTATGGTCCAAAAAGTGCTCCGTTCCCGATTATGGAAGCTTCTGTACTGTTCGCCAGTCCGATACAGCATAACCTATTACACTGCAATCCGCTCTTCTGCACACTACATTCATATACATTCAGTAAGAGACAGTTTAACTCGGACACATTCTAAGGAATGCTCTTCAAAAATAGCACCCTTCTTGATCCTCTTGCACTAGTCATCATTCTCCGGTTAAGTGCCTTAAAGGCTAGTCCCAAAAATCCAGTAAAGTTGTCAAAGAGCACTCAGGTAAATTAATAATCTATTCAGTGAAAAATGTTGAAACTTTGAATTAACATTGTAAACGAAACACAATAACATGTATATTGTATTTTGTTAAGTACATGTATTCACTTTCTTTTGTTTCTCGTTTTTCTTTACTCAATAGTACTTTATGATAGAATTGGGTTAAGTCGGCCATTACACTAGAGACTAGATTGCAGCCCGCACCATAAGGTGAGGGGGTAATGGAGCTGAGTGTGTAATGACCAATGCTTACGCAATCTCCTGCGATGTTTTTCGCCATACTTACGAAGAAAATAATAAATGAAAAAAAAAAAACGGGAAACAAATTTGAGGAAATAGACTGGACTAAGTTGCTAAACTGTCGTTTAGTAAATATAAATGAACTGAGTAAATTAAACAAATATAATCATATTTTATTTAATAATATTTTAACTGTTACAAACAAAGATGGCGACAATTATTTTCTTACAACCGCTTAGTGGAGATTTAAAAAAATACACTAAGAAACACTACTGCATTAATGAATTCAATCAAAAAACACACGATAGACATAAAGCAAGGAAAAAAAATAAGAAAAAATTATAAAAAAAGAAAACATCAACCGTAAAATCTTAATATCTTATTACAGTTCATAAAAACAAAAGTAAAAAGAACAACAACAATGCTGAGAGGTCACAAAAGAATCGTGAAAGATGAATAAGCGAACTCGGTGTAAATTTTTAGCACAGTTTTTTTGTTACGTAATGGAATTATACAAAAGTCCGAAAGAGGAAGATGTCACAGAATCTTTTTACGAAGGAATTTTTGTCTTCGAACAAAATAATGAACGAGCGTCTTACCGTTCAAATACATTCGAAATTTGAACTTGGTGCGAGATAAATATTATATTCCATCCATCCAATCAACCGAAAGACGTCCACTGCTGGACATTAGTCTCCCCCAAAGATCTCCACGACGACCGGTCTTGCGCTATCCGCATCCGGCGGATTTCCGCAAACTTCACCAGATCTTCAATGTGCCCAGCCCACTGCCATTTAAGTTTAGCTTAAGATTATATTCCCACTGCCTCTTAAGTTTAGCTTAATATTATATTATACGAAACTAACTTTACCTGAACATTTTTTATAATTAATTTATATGATGAAAAATGAAGTAAGAACATAGAAAATATAATTGAATCTTACCGACATTAACTTATAAACATGAGTGTAGTTTACACACAAGTGGAACATTCAAAAAATAAACCTGTAAATACTATACGACGCCTTTAGCAGTGGCAAATAAAGAGTGGGGAAAATCTAATAAGCACCGCACAAAGTGGCAACCTCGAATATAAGGCACTCTGTGTATTGTATTCTATCTCATTTTCTTGCAGGTTAAGTCTTATCAGTTGCAGGTTGTAGGTGTATGTTTTGTCTCTTTTTTTTATGTCGTTTTTTTTCGTTTCATCGACTTTGAAATCACAACATGAATAAAGAAGTTTTCACTACAAATACAAAGTACAATACAGAAAACACAGAATATTTTCATAGGTATGTAAGTATGATACAAAAATGAAATATGTTTTTTCAATTCTATACTAATAATTCAATTGTAAATTTCACGTGTGTGTACATTTCAGATCTTTTTTGAAAATATTTATTGCTAGTGACTAAAAACAGGTAATGAAATCCATTTCTATCATTTTTATATCTGTCTGTTTGGTTGTGTAGGTATCAATAATAAAGTGCAAAGTATATTTTTAAAAATTAAAAATTATTAAGCGTATTCCGGTGTAACATTAAAACTTTATTTTTTTACAATCGGTTCTCTCTATCAAAAGTTATAGTAATTTGAACGACACTCGGCGACTTTAGTATGAAAGAAGAGTTTGTAAATAAATGCGTTTTAGTCATTCGAGAACAAAAAATTGGTGGATTGATTGACATTGAACAAAATATCATAATGATATACATGATACAATATATATGTGTAGTATATAAATAATTAATATCTAGGACATAGTAAATGAGGAAACAATATTTTGATATTCTATTTTCACACAATCATCTAGGCGTTTAAGGCGTTATATTAAGGATTCATTTTATGGAAGTAGTGAACTGAATGTCAATTATAATATCAATAGGTATAAGTATGGCGCGGAACATTATATTATTACATTGTAACTATAATTAGACGGTTCATGTTTTGTTTATTTTTGATGACACAGGGAACAAAGTGTTGTGAATGGTGGTGATTATGTAAGCAAATTATATATGTATGTATTTCTGACGATTATTCATAGACGCTGCTATATTTATTTTTTAATAATTTGGCTTAAATAAATATTACAAGGACATAGAAAATCTATACTTATAATAAAAGGCTAACGGGACGAAATTTTTACACTAGAAGATATTTGAGAAAAAATCTATGTATGGCATCAAAATCTACGTCAGGACACATTTAGATAGTTTAAAAAAAATTGTCTGTTTGACGGGACGGAACGGGTGAATATAATTATCCGAATTCCACACGAATGAAGTCGCGGGCACAGCTAGTAGGTAATAACTATACAGAAAGGAAGAAAAATGATGATCTTTTTTTTAACTAAACTAAGTTAGGACTGTTCCTATTGAACAATTATAGCAAAAATTCGAATGGTACTTTTAATTAAAAAAATAATAAGTGATCAACTGAATTCTATAAATTTCTTTATTATAAAAATAAATGACATAAATTAATCTGAATAAAACTGGCAACATTTTTACGTAAACATTTAGAAAGCGTGATTTTTTGTGTTAATTGAGACGACGTTTTTAATTTTTACGTTATTATGAAATGCCAGTAAAAAATGTAATTTAATTATAATTTGTAAAGTAAATTTATTTAGGTCATTACGGACACTGTGTTTAATATAATAGAATGAGAAACATCACGGTCTCCCGTTTAGAACATTAACGCCTAATGCTTTCGGTTAGCGTCGCAGTAATAGCAGAACTGTCGACTAATATAATATTCGTTGATATAGTAAAAATAATGGAATATTAGTTGGTTATTGACAGATCATTGAATCAGCTAAAAAAAATCTCAGCTATTTTGTTATAAGTGCTGATAGTAATCAAATTTAAATACTGCGCAATACTGCTATAGTAACTGTAATATAGCCGAAATAATAAATTTTGTTGAAAATTATACACTCCACCCATCCATTCAACCGAAATACGTCTATTGTTGGACATAAGTCTCCCCCATTAAGAGTCTACTTGGCACCGCTGGAGAGATTCTAGTACAGCCCAGGTTTCAATCGAATCGAAGGCTTTTTGTACTTCACAAACGCTAAACAAAGGGGTAGGTTATACTCCTCGGTCTTCAGTATAACCTGCCGGAGCGTATGACTATGGTCTACGGCTTTTTAGAAGCCGGCTTACTCGGGAGGCTGGAAGTTGCTGAGCCTGTGCGCTAGTCGGTTCTTGAGGACTCTCGAAAACAGCTCATAGACATGACTCAGAAGTGAGATGGGTCTATAATTTTTCAAAGGATGTTATCATCTTTTTTGAAGAGGAGGACACCACACTGCTGTGCCACGCCTGTGGCGTTTTTTCCCTCAAGTGTGACAGAATGAAAGAGGTTCTGAAGGGCTTCAAGTATCGGTTTTACACCCGCCTTCATCAGCTCATCTATTATTCCGTCATCAACCGGCGCCTTGTTGTTCTTGAGCTGTTTGATACTCATTCGAATTTCGTACAGGCTGACGTCCGGGATATCTTCAGAGAAGGTTCAGGTTAATGTAACTCTGGGTCTGGGGCTAGATTTCGAGTGGGGTTTTCGTGTTGATGTGTAAAGCTGTCTTTAGAACTTCTCGAGTTCCCTCAAGAGCTCAGGCCTGGAGGATATAATTCTACTGTCGTCAGCCTTCAGTTTGTTTCATCGGCTATGCCCAATAGGCAGATCTCTAGCGATAACTTTGGAGCCTCTGTTTCGCTTTATGGTCTCTTGTATACGATCGGTATTAACACCATCGTAGGTTGCTTTTAAGAGGTTTGGAAATCTGTCTATTGAGCTGCCGATATCTACTAGCATCGACTGACGACTGCAAGACCATCTTACGTCTTTCCTCCATGAGAGCTGAGAGCTTTCTGGGTCTACGTATACGGCAGGTCTTAACATACATAGACCCAATCGTAAAGACAGCTTCCAAAAAACCATCATTCTACTCGTCGATTCACTTTCAAGTAAACTTATTAGAAGTACTTACATTTTGCCTTTAGTTATGGTCATAAAATAATAAATCATTTCTTATTATAAAAAAAGGCAAAATGCTAATTTATCGAGTAATAACAACGGCAAATTGAGAATAACTAAACTTTTATACTGAAATTTTGTCTGTTATTTGTAAAGTTTTATCCAATTTATGAAAGTTTTACGGGCGATCAACTGCGAGAACAAGAACATTCTAGACGATTTTATAAAATAAAGGTTTAACCGTGATATTTTAAGCCTTATATAATTTTACTAAGAAAATAATATTACTTAGTCTAGGAATTGAGTAGATACTGAATAGCGTAAGGTCGTCGCATCTAAAAGGGATTTGATTACATTTTGCAGAAAAATGATATTGCCTTTTATCTATTTTTATTATACCTGTAGTTTCTTACTCTCATCTTATATATATTATATATTACGTCTCGTTTATCTCTTTAGAAATGAAATTCTACTAAAGTATACACGTGGTTCAATTTAGAGTTCTCGTATACGAAAGTTTATTTTAAAGTGTAAGGTACTGATTTTTAATAATAATAAATTGATGACAATTAGTGTGGGAGCCTTTTTGAAGTAGATAAACTTCTTATGGGGATAGCTTTGAAATTCTGATCCGCAACATATTTGTGTGACGAAAAGTGACGGGGTGGAGTCGAGGATAGAAGAAAAGTAAGACGTAGTACGTTCCTTTAGCTTTCTTTTTTTCTCGCTATCCGTGATTGTGTGTACTGCGTTTAGGCGGGGTTGCGATTACACTTGTGCATGAGACTCACATAAAATCGCGCTTACTTAAAACATATATCTTAACCCTTTGTTTAAATATTACCTTGGTTGTTTGCGCAAAATGAAAGACGAAGCGAAATTAACGAGCCATTTGATATTTATTACGGTTTAAAATTAAACCAGTAATGGAACATCGATCAATCAAGAATTTAAGAACTATTTTGCGAATGTTGATGCGGAGTTGGATTAGGATGGCGCAAGACTGCTCGTTGTGGAGATTTCTGGGGAGGTCTATATCCATAGTCTTTATAGTAATATATCTATCCAGTAGTGAATGTCTTTTGGTTGAGGTGATGATCTATATTCTCCTCAGTTTCTCCCTCTTTTTTCCTCAATCATCCCATGTTACCTTTTATTAAAGTATTTTTAGATTGTTGTGTCTTATCATGCCTGCCGTGTGGTACCGGCTAGGATAGAAGCATTCTGTATCTATCCATCAGTTTCGTTAATGCCATCTAAGGACCAAGCGGACGAAACCAGTGGATGGGAAGCAGCATCCTCTGAGTACCATAAATACCTACTGTGATCGCCAACCCGCTTGTCAAGCGTGGCGATTATGGAAATCCCCTCTTTTCTGGAGCGACTTATAACCGGCAGTGGTGTCTTTTGGGTTGAATGGAATGGATGGGCTTGTCAAGTGTCCAACGTTTTTCTAATTTTGTTTGAAAAAAAAGTCTTTTCCTTTGCTTGAACTAATTCTATCCATTGTTTATGTGACATATATAGAGATCAAACTTCTTAATGTATAAGAAAACAAAATTACTGTATTAATAGAGCAAGAAACTAACGAAGTTGTTGTAATCTCTGTCGAGCAAAGTCACTAACCATCATTACTTATTTATAACGAGAGTCAGAGGTCATTTGTTCGAGAAAAAATTCAATTATTTTTCGACGTAACGAGCCCGAGACAGACCCTCGGGAATCCTGTTGTTTGTGAAATAAATTATTTCTAATGGCGACGTACAAAGATGAAGTAATTTTAGTAAACACGTTTTCTTGTTGTGTTAACGATAGAATATCGACTGTCAAGATGTTACCTTGTTGAGTGTGAATTGTAATTTGCCTTAGAAAATCTTTTAGGCTTTTATACTATACTGTACACGCTTAGTCTAGGGATAGTTGACTTTGAAATGATGATGCCAGAACACATTTACAGGTTCTTGGCGGCAGATTTTCAAAAAATTTAAAATGATAGCTAGCAAGGCGGAATATAGAATAGACCTTGTGCTATGGTTTCATCACTATTGTATCTTTCACCGAAAGTTTAAGTTTACTCGAATCAACGTATTTTATACATGGTGTCTGAAATATTATAACTGAGCGTCGTCGCTTCAATATCAAGATTTTTGCAGGATTTTATTCCAAAAGTTTTATTTTGAATTAGCTAACAATAGTAGAATTAAATTTACAATAGTGCCTTATTATGGTTCTATGTATTTGCACGTCATTTGATATTGAGTTTCAATTTTAAGTTAAATTGTTGGTTTGTGGTAAAGCTAAAAATAAAATAATTATTAGTATTATATGAGATTATTAGAGTCGAAATATTTATTTTGAAATGAATTTTTTACATAGAAAAAAAACCATTGAGAACTAGTATCTAGACTTAGTGCGTTTGCCATCCTGGACCACATCATCACTTAACATCAGGTGAGATTGTGTTCAAAGCACTGAACCAATACCGTTTGAGAAGAAAAGAGACGATATAAAGACTCCAGTTATATATTAACGTTATCAACTAAGCTGATAATAAACGCAATCTATTTGATCAAAACAACTTTTCTTTAATAATGATGATAAACGAACGCAATTATATTGAAAGATTATATATTTGGACTTTAAGAATATTCTAGCAACTCAGATTTTATGCGAGGGCATTGCCAGTCGGACCACCTAGCGATGCACTCACTATATCAATATTTTCTGTATGCGCACTACATTGTAAAATTGTATAAATTCGAGAAGTATAATTGGAATTAATTCTGTGGATTCAACAACTAGGCATTGTGACAACCTCAGAACACCAAATACCTCTAACATAAAACACAACACATATACACAACATAAAATTAAAGATATACTGGATTTGTTAGATGTGTTTATTTTATATTACATTAAAGGGGTCCGAATACACAATCTTACTGTTTGCTTATTTGTATACAGGCGAGTTTGGTCGTCTGTTCTAATATTACAGGAGCTATAACAATGCCACAATTTGTTATTGTTGCAGACAACGTTTAGGAAATGGACTATGTTAATTTTATTGAACTGAATATGAATACTTGAAATAATCTGTTTTAACTTTAGTATTTAATATATTAAAGTTTATTATGTGTAATTGATCTTCTAAAAATTATTTATTCTATCTTACTCTATCTTTATGAACATGTATTTGAATGATTATTACGATAGATATATAATAGATAATTATGATGATACATTAGTCGCAAAGTGAAACCGCGTTTTCAATTACATATTTACGTTCTGTATTTTATATAAAACCTCTTTGAATTAAATTTCGTTAGTATACTACTGAAGTAGTTTTCAAGAAGTTTTTTGATTCAAATTTTTTCTATTATTAAACTAGCTGTGTGCTCGCGGCTGCGCCTGCATTTCATTTATGTTCTTTGTTGTGTTTTATTTCATTCATACGGAACCCTACTTATTTTCCAAATTTTTTTAGTACTAAAATGAAGTAAAAATATTTCTCATAAATTCAAGATGCACTTGCCCGTAAAACTGTGCATTGGATCGGATTTTTATCCAATTTTTATGAGTTTTATTTTTTTTACGCGGAACCCTAATTATTTTCGAAAATTAAAAGTATCCCTAAGTTAACCGGAGTAACTTCAGCTACCTACAAAAAAAAGTGCCGTCAGACAGACAAACAGACAGACAGACAAAAATTTTAGAAATTGTATTTTTGGTATGGGTATCGGATACACACACATTCATATCTAATTAGTAAAAAAAATTAATTTTGACATTACAAACAGACACTTTAATTTTATTTATTAGTATAGGTATAGATGTATCCAATCGATAACCCAGAATAAGAGTGTATTAGAGAAGTGTCCGTGTTTACTAACGTTCAAGCCAATTGAGTTTCAGCCGTAACAAGTTACCCGTAACTGGAGGACACTTTATGGACCACGTTCGTTGGACGGTCACCGGCGTTTTATTTTCGGAAAACACCTCGTGTTTACGAATTTGTAATTAAATTTCTATTCATCGAACGTTATTATTATAATTTTAATATTCACTTCACATGTGGTCGTCTGACTGTTGGCATTATAATTTATTATTCAACAATTTTAAATAGTTATGACTGAAGTGATTAAGGTGGACCGACGTCTTGACGAAGGTCTCGAGAGTCACCCAGATGCGGGTGCCGCAAGGCCGGTCGTTGTGGAGAGCTCTGGGGGAGACCTATGTCCAACAGTGGGCATCTTTCGGTTAAATTAATGGATCGATGGATGATTAAAGTTTTTTGTAACTGAATCAGTTAAGTATATTTTAAAGTGAATTAGGATACTACTATACGTTGCTTCAAATATTTCGTCCATGACTTAATCCAAACAAGCGTTAGCTAAAGTAATTGCCAACGCTAAGGACTAAATTAAATTGGCACGTATTACCAGAAAGCGTCGCCAACCGCACTATTCAGACAGGAACGTACAAGCGTGACCACTTCTTAGTGCAACAGAATGTTATAATACACCTATAGAGCTTCAGCATACAAATATTGCATATATTACGTTATAACTGATAGATTCTTTAATTTTTTTTTACATTATTAACTAAATAAAACATTGGAAAATTTATTTGTTTTAACACGCTACTCTCAAGAGTAAGTAAAAACATATGTTTGAAACAATCCAATCGTAATCAAATCAATAATCAATCAAAGTTTAATCCAATTTTAATATATGTAAAACAAATAATAGGATTTTTTGCAGATATCAAATTTGTATTTCTACAGACTATAGAATAGTTACTATTTCGTTGTTATGTACCTTGAATAAGGGCTTATCAGTCATAATGAATAAATTATCTTTATTAATAGGACTAAGTATATTTGAAATAGAATAGAATATACTAAATAGCTACCGTACTCCTCTGACAAACGACCGGAAAAGTTTGCCGAGATTAGAAGGTTTTCGTAAATAAGCAACTATTCTCGGACAAATTGGAATCAACGCGGTCCATTGACCGGCCTTTAGTTTCGCTCGAATTACATTTATAAAATAGTCATTCACGTTAAGTAAGTTTGTAAACAAAATAGTTTTTCTAATTACATTACAGTCTCATATTACATTGTCATTATTTCTCCTAATTTACTGTTTCTTCTATCTTCCTAATAAAATAACGTGCCGATTATTTTATTTATGTCGATAAATATAAAAATCCATACAACAGGCTTTTATCATATTACCTTTGATTGATTGAATCTATTTTCCGACTAGCAGATTATTACTGTTTATTTTCTATAATGTTTATTATGACTTTTATGAATAAATTGAGAAATCCAGTATAGCGATTACGACCGTCCGACCGACCGTTTTTCCTACGGCTTTCTTATATATATTCAATTGTTTACCTTTTTTTAGTAGCGTGGGTAATGTCTCTAACGGGTAGATGACGGTCACTCATGAGGGTTTAGTGAGTAGTACCCGGCCTTCCGTATTTGTCTCACACTCCGCTCTATAGCTCGGGTGGGATGGCGTGCATAAACACATTGCCCCATGTGAAAAAGGTGGATAGTGTCAGATTCTTACTGAATAAACATCTACAGTGTTCCTTTATCACCTATTTAGCCAGGTAGTAGGGACTGCTTTCGCATTTCATCTACTCCACGGTAGGTGTGGGAAATGCTTATGAGGAGTTTCTTCCTTCGGGTCGGGTTTTGAGAACTCTTTTGTCTAACGGATGAGGAGGTGCATCGAACAACCCGCCTGTGCTTTTAATTCCAGATCATCTATAACAGTTTTTGACCACGAACGTACGCTCTCTCTTCTTCCCCGCCACCTAAATTGCGAGCATGACGTAAATGGAGATGACAGAGTTCCACCAACTCTCATTTTCGACAGTCGTCTTACCTTATCATCGCGCATTCAACAGGAATTTTTGCCTAGTTAAGATAAATTCATAACAAACTTGTTTCAAATTTTCGACAAGACAAATACCTAGATTTTAATTAACGTACCGTTTCTATTGTTTGGTATGTAGCTATTGACGAGCTTTACCGTTATCAATAAAAATGATTGTAGAAATAGTTTTTACAAAGTTTAAATAATGATTATATTATATAAATATGAAGTTTAAATATGAAGTAAATATTCGAGTCCAAAGGTTCGAAAATTTGAATTTTATCGAAAACCTTTATTAATTAATTCCGATCCGATTAAAGTATTAAATTGAGAGAAATAAAGTATCTACAAGGAGTTTTTATTAACTTTAAAAACGATTAAAAATGTAACTATACAGTTATATTTTATCATTTATTGTGTAAATGTAAATGAAGGAGAGGCGTTATGTTTGTGTCGTATTTTGTTAAATACATTAGTATTTACTGAGATAAAAGTCTGAGCGAAAACTAAAATTGTTTGATTACCGTTTCATTGTGTTAGTATGTTAGTAGGCAATTTTAATCATGTACATATTTTTTATTCGTGCCTAATATTTATGTATTTAGTTTATACGCAAAAAAAACAATGTTTTCATAATGAAATCGTCAGCATTTTTTCTTTTTTTTTGTTAAAGCATTTATATAGTTTTCCACAACTATTATACCCGAAACCTTTTCATTACATACGGTCGGACGAATTTCCTCATTTCACAGTCCCTTCTAATAACAAAAGATGGTTCGCATAGAGCCCTACAGTCATGAGGGCGAACAACGAAATTCTTTTATGAAAGAGATTACAGGAACGTCACACGAGATTTTATCAGTACCACCATATTTACATCGTTTAAATAAAATAAGCCTAGATTGGAGTTAGGGCTTAGTTCTCACCATGCACGTTTAAAAATAATATGTTAAATATGTAGGAACAGAGTATTTATTATGCGGGACACAAATTCTTAACAAATAGAGAGGTTGACTGGTTATTTTTATAATTTTATCAAGAATAAACCATAAATTAGGCTTATCAATTAAACTCTGATCAAAAATAAGAAAAATTTTAACGCTCTTGCGAAACGGCTGCTAACTTTGCTAGTCCTTTACACGGAGTTTTTTTTTGCAATACCTCAAAAGAAACTTGTGGATAAGAACCAATCATCATCATTAGAAAATGCCTACAAAATGACATTGAATATGATAAACTGAGATCCTAACATAGCGGCTTCCTGCTTTCTTCAGTAAGGAAGTTAGTTATGTGACGTCATGATTTATTAAATGAGTAGGTTCTCCACGCCTATAAACATAAAAGAAAGTAAGTTTTTTCATGAAAACTAAAAAGTTAAAAGAAAACAAATTCAAATTTTATGTCTCATCCCAGAATAAATATTTGAGCGCAATTAATGATAACCCCAAAGGACCCTGAATGGTAACTATATAACAGCTGTGACACGATGGAGTTGTAAACTAAATTTATTACAGGCTAGTCTGGATTCTAGATACCTGATTTCATCTATGACGTAAAGTAAACAGATTTACAATATAAACACAAGGAGTAATCCTTAGTACAAATTTACAGCATTCTTTACTTTCGCTAAATAACCAAAATTTTATTGAGTACTTCCAACCAACTTAAATCGTTATTAATTACTTCAATGTTGTACTTTTCTTTGAATTTAAATATGAACAGTAGAAGTGAATACTTTGAGGTCAATGAAACTACTGACACTATTGTAATAACTGTAAAACCGTAATACACAATAAATACTTTTACAAATGAATTTAAAAGATGACAAAAACATCTAATTGTCATTTATTCTTAATATGTTATTTTCAGATTTAAATAAATGAAAATATCTGGATACAAGTATAGTTATATTTTAAGAGGAACATTTTAGTAGTGATCGCTTGGTTAGTTAGTCTTTAAAATATGCCTCCAAAATCTAGTCGACTTAAAATCTAGTCGTTTAAGGTATCGTATTAACATTATAATCGAAAGATCATTTCACATCAAGTCAGATTGTTTTCAGAAATATAAAACATTAGCTGTACCTGCGACTTCGCTCGCGTGGAATTCAGACAATTCCTAATCGATTGATCCTTTTCAGTTTGAAATATTTTCGGAACAGTATCCTATATGCTAATCCAGGGTGTCGGTTACCTCCATACCAAATCTAATTAAAATTGGTCAAGTCGTTTGAGCGTGAAGGAGTAACAAACATATAAACTCACAAACATTCGCCTTTATAATATTAGTAGAAAGCAAAATTTATAAGCTGGACAAGGCCTCTACTGAAAGGTAAGCACGACACGTTAACTCACAATTCGTTGGCTACTTCAAAAATGAGAAATCTATTTATTTCTGTATTTCTGGTACTACTTAATGGACTTTATTTTCTTATGATGGTTTTTTTACAGCCAGTTGTATTATTAATAAAATATATAAGTAAATGTTGCTAGATAGAATGATGGTAAGAGGACTGAAACACTAGTGGAGTGCTGGTCAAGTAGCAGTAATGAACATTCAAGCGCATAACAACTTATTGGGTGGATGATATTTTAAAAACACCGGATCACTTCTCGAAGAAATATCTCAGGACCGAAATTAATGGTCTATAGCTCATAATATTGAAAGATAATCAGCTAAACTTAATTAAAGATAAAAAATAAAGAAAATTTATTTGTATACCACACAACAAATCTCTATAAATTGTAGATATTAATATAAGTAATTGGATTGGCAGACGTGTAAATAGCCGTGCTCTAATAGCGGGAAATAAACTATTACGACCGAACACGCGGACACGTGACAGTCCAATTTTACCTATTGTTCTGTAAATATAAAGTTGAAACTTATCCTTGTTTAGTAAGGACCATAACTATGGATAGGTAGACGGCTAAAAAGTCTATGCCGGTGTCAAACTACGCCCGATTCAATGCATAAACTAATTAAAAAATAAACCAGAAAAAATGCGGATTACCCGCCCAACCAATAACATATAAGTAACACTAAAATAAAATAAAATTATATACAAGTAACAGAGTGTAATACAAACAAACAGACCTAATTTCAGCATAATCACTAACCATAAGGTAACAGTGTAGCGAAATAAATCGACATATCGATGTTCAAATCTATTAGTTAATATTCGACTATTTGTAAAGATTCAACCATTATGTTTTTTTTTTTACCCTTAACATTACAACAAATTTGTACACCATATCGATTTAAATATCAAATCATTACCATATACACATAAAGATTATATCAACAAAGTAAAAGATCAGAGTACGTATTCTATTGAAAAGCTTTTGTACATTACAAATACACACTGCCAATTCGCAAACAAAAAAATATGAGGCTTTAAAAAATGCGCAATTCACGCGGAAATACGCATCGCTCGTTACGCGAATAAAAGAATATCCAAAGAATAAAGTCTTGAACATTGCGATCGTTCACTGAGCGAAAAAAGCGATCCATCAAGTAGGATTTTGACGTCGTTGAGCCTTTTCAAATTCGACGATTATAATACGACAGCCAGTATCATGTTTAAAGCATATTAATATGTATATATTTATGAATAAACATAATCAATTTCTTCCGTTCAATCATCGTTTGAATTTAACTGATTTTCATACAAATTCTTCATTTACCTAGCTTTTTCGTATGAAAATCATATAGAAATAAAACGTAAGATTTTGAAGAAGATAACTAGATCGCGAGCATCTTCCATAGAATGCATGATGTTATGGTGATGGCATATACTATGCAGAAATGAAGAGGAGCATATCTGAGAGAATTTCCTGGCTTTAATAAAACTTCACAGGACGTGGGTGCGGGTGTGAAAAACGCAATTTTCATTCCCTTGATAAAGTATGACGACACAGATGTGTATTTTTAATTAAATGGAAATGTCGAAAATTATTCTCGTGCTTGGCAAGTGTGTTCAGTCACATGCGAACGTGCGAACTTTTTACTCTACGAGAAAGTGTAAGGTATTTTATTTGAATTTGACCTTTTTTCTGTTTTGAAGAAGACGAGAAATATACGAAAATAATTTGTACATTTTCGCAAATAGATTTCTTAAAGAGATTAAAATTTTTATAAAGAACGTATTGTCAGAATACCGTTTGAAAGTTACATAATATGTTAAAATGAAAGTATCAGATTACAATACAATAATCAAAAATATTGGTTACATTCTGTATTAGAAATATTATCCTCGTGTAATGTCACCAACAAAGTCACTAGTTATCAAACATAGTTAATACCCAACAACAAGTTCGTTTAGATTTCCGGATTTACTGCTTAGTTATTGATCGAGCATAAACATAGAAAGCAGTTACTGACAAAGGAAAACTATGCCCAGTAAAATGTTTTTACTTCTGACGCGACGGAATGGAAAACTGAAAATAAAATCAGATTATAATTTCGGAATACCATGCACATTATTATTTAACTAGCTATGTGCCCGCGGCTGCACCTGCGTTTCATATGTTCTTCATTGCATTTTAATTTTTTTTATACAGATTTTTTTTTTATTTATTTTCCTAAATTTATTTTAGAACTAAGTCAAAGTATAAATATTGCACTATATTTTAGTAAAAATAAATAAAGATAAAATAAAAAGCGCTAGATAAAGTAATACTATAGAGCGATGATGGCGCAGCGGGTAGCGCGGCCGGGTTCCGCGTCAATCGACGCGGTTTCGATACCCACCTATCTGACTCTAAAATCGGCCTAAGCTTTCGGTGAAGGAAAACATCGTGAGCATAGCATGGTGGTAGGGTATTTTCTAATGATAGCTACTCATAGATACCACCCTAAAGTTTGAAAACCTGTCGCCAAATACCAATAGGTGTGTTCCGGCAGCATCACTTGAGAACCAGTACCTCTAGGCTTAGTGTGTTTATGACATGTGTACAAGTGCGTGCCCCGTGCCCGCGCATAACATATCCTCAGTAATAAACTAGCTGTTTTTCTAACCGGTCGTTTCATTACATATAAATACATATCAATTTACCATCCTAGACCACATCGTCACTTAACATCAGGTGAGATTGTGGTCAAAGCACTGAGCCTATACCGTGTAAAAAAACACATACAATATTATAATTATATTATATTATTTTTACAATAATATTTAATTAGAGCAAACACTTGCCCGTAAAACTGTGCTTTGAATTGGATTTTGTTGATTTTTTTTTTAGTTTTAATTTTTTTAAGCGGGACCCACATTATTTTTGAAAATCAAAAGTAAAGTTATGCGGAGTAACTTCAGCTATCTACCAAAAAGTGGTCCCGTCAAATTGGTCCAGCCGTTCTGGAGATTACTCGGAACAAACAGACAGACAAGCAGACAAAAAAAATTTAAATTCTACTTTTGGTGTAGCTATCGTATATATGTATATAATTAAAATTGTTATTATGACTCTACAAACAGACACTTCAATTTTATCTATTAGTATAGATATTGCGAAATAAAAATAAACATGAATCTAATAAAACAACTAAGACTATGTAACATTTTTTTTGGAGAAACCTAAACACGAGTACAAATAATAATTATAATACAATTCATTCAATTTGAAACAAATTTAAATACAAGAACGTTGTTAATACTCGAGCTTCCGTATTAATTACTTGTATCTACAATTTGAATGACGTCTCTCAAAATATAAAAATTCATTCACAAAAACTCCGTCTGACGGCAAATTGGTTAATTATTAATATTGGCGTGACACACTTCGAAACAAACAAGTTGGTTATTAATTAGGAAGCGGTACTGTCGTTTTGTTTACTCGTCGCTCTCTTTATAATTTGTTTAGTATATACATACGATAGAATACGCTCAGCGAGACGATGTCCCTGCGCAGCTGAAGCGGCTCAATATATTAGTAAATTAGTATTTAAAAGATAGTTGATAGAAAGCGCCATGATAGAATTATCGAAGCGACCGTTCAATCGTTCAGCCGTGATAGCTAGTGCAAGGGCACCAAAGTGGTACGGACCTCGCTTTGGACTGCTATCCGAGAAGTAAATTTCTCGGAAATTGCCCTAAATAAACTTAAGTTGAAGGAAACTCCGAATCTCAAGATCCCTTGTAGAATGCTAAAGGCCCAATGCTAAACGAAAGTAACCAATGATTTAAAAATAAAGTCAATAGCTTACCGTAAATAAAAATGTATCATTTTTCAACGGCTTACATTTGCAACAAATACCTTGAACTAATTTATTCAAGAGTAAAATTTCGTGAAACGCTGAAATTAAGCTTAATAACTTCATTGATATAAAAGAGTCGAACGAAGATCGCGTGTAATAAGAGGAATTTAAGACAAGACTTCACATATCCAAAACGTATGTTAAACTTTTACCACAAAGCCCTTTGACCATAACCTAACGTGATGTTAAGTAACGATGTAGTCCATTATGGTAACATACTAAACCTTAAAGAACTGGCTCTAAAGTGATGCTGTCGGAACACACCTATTTGTGTTTGGTGACTGGTATTCAAACTTGAAAGTGGTAGCTACGCAGGTGGGCATTATTAGAATAAATTCTACCAACATGCTACGGTTTCCTCTCGGAGTTTCCTTCACTGAACCCCCAGGCTCAGTATAAAATTGTTTAGGCGGGTACGTACTTGCGGCCATCGATGCGGCATCCGTCCGCACTCCCAACTGTCCTCATAGCTTCAACTATTTTTAAATACGAAAAGTATAGTTTGCCTGGCTTACACATGAAGCTTAGATTATATTATTTCTACTGATATAGCAATAGACACGATTGTAATCCATACAGATATGAATACACGTTTGATGCTATAAATCTGTTATATGGGCTACAATAACGTGGACGCTTAACGTAAGTAAGAAAAGTTAGCCCGAACTTATGCCGATATAGCGCTAAGTGGAAGACGAAGAATTTTCATCGGTGTTATTTATGACACTTCGTAATTCGCAGCAAAAGATCTTTATCATATTATTATGTTAGTTTATTTTATAAGGAGCCTTTCAAAGCTTTGAATATATTATGATGACTAGTTCATACGCGACTCCATCCGCATGGAATTCTGTGTTTGTGAACCGACAATTTCCATAAAAGATATTATGTAAACATGTTTTCACTCCTGCACATAACACGCAGGTACATACGTCCTGTAAAGAACCTTTTTTTATGTTAAATAAAAAATGTAGGGATTAGCTAGGATAAAAATTCCACGGGAGTTTTCACACTCAGGTAGCAGCCAAGCCGAGGTTCGAACCCTTGTGCTAGTTACCTTTTGCGGCTGAGTGCCTTCAGCACTCGCCCTCAAAGTTCGGTGAAGCTGTAAAGGCCCTTCCGGTCAACAGCATTAACTAGGTTAAAAAAGAAATGTTTTCACAGCTTCTATATGAAACTAAACAAACCGACAAACAGCCTGTTCTGCGCCCAAGAGTGGAACTAGAGAACACCATCTTTTAAATGTCAATAATATGCCTTTCGTTGTCATTTCTCCTGTTGGATCATAGTTGCATGAGTTTATTGTTCATTACTTAACAAATAAACATCTTACCTATGTAAGACTTATATTATCTTACCTATGTCATGACTTAAATTGAAAAATGTATTAGCGTTATAATATGTTAAATGTTTGTATCACTTTATTCCAAAAAGCATTTTATTTGTAAAACTAAAAACTTTCAATGTGACGCCGTAACCGGGTCAGATAAGTTTGTAGGACTATACATAGATATAGGTACATTTATTATGTATCCCCTTTTTATTTACTTGCCAATATCATATAAGTGTTTTGTCAAACATATTCAATATGAGCATTTTGTTTCTTTACAGTTTCATTGTCTCATTTATTATTATGGCTTAGTGATATTTTTGGTTGAGTACATAGTCGACAGACGTAGAGAATCCATCTATTCTATGAGCCTGAGCTTTTGATGCAAAAAAAAACATCTTGGTGAAACCATAGCATGATGGTTGGGGGTTCTCTAAAGCCTACCGGGCTAATTACACGTATCACCTTCAAGTTTGAAAATCTGTTGCACATTACCCATCCATGTTTAATCCAACAGCATCACTTGAGAGCCAGTACAAAAAAATTATTAAAAACATTTAAGTAAATCGTCTGTAAATGAACAGGGGTCAATGAACAAGAGAACATTAAGTAAGTTTGCAATGATAGTACAAAGTTGTATTACATTATTTCTGACTCGAAATTCTTTATTTATATCTTTCTCTTATTGTATTTATCTTATAAGACGATTTTATAAGACTGTAATCTTATCATTTATTTGTGATAGTTTAAAAATTAATAATTATAATATTAGAAGAAATAATTATTTTCAAAATTGTTTCATTAGTAAGCTCAAATAATAAGAAATTATGCAGTTTCTTATACTATTTAGACATAAGAATTTACCACAGATATTAAATGTTTTATCTTCGAATTTCAAAGACAACATTTTCATCACAACAGCCATTATCTACTCGCACACAAAATGACTGATTCCTGGCAACGAACTGTCACACCGGGTAACTGATGATATTGTTTACGAAGTTACTGTTTGATAAAAACTGTAGCTATATATTCCGAGAACTTTTACAAATAAAATATCGATATACTGAAAATGTATACTTTTACTTTATTAGTAAACTAAATTAACTTGACATTATTAATAAATTATTTAACGGTTTTATTTAATTAACTGTTTGTGTTTTTGTGCTTAAATATAATAATTGATTTTGAAACCCTGTTAACCAATTGATATACAACTTGGTACACACTTTTGGTCCTGATGACAATAAAATTATGTGTGAGTTTTTGGCGGGATCTCAGTCTGACATGTAGCAATTGTTTTCTTTAATTCATTAAACTTGTGTACTTGACTCTATATTATGTAATCTTGGTGGCGTTTTGTGTGAAATAGTTTAGTTATTGTGTTCAAGTTAAGTTTATTATAGAAGACAACGCGTAGCATACATTCTGAGGTGCCGACAAAGCTCCATGGAAAGTTTGAGCAGGATAGGCCACCGTTCTGTTGGAGCTTGGTAACGCTGATACAAGATTGAAAATCTTACCTACATGACATTGGCACAAATTGTGTGTACACACAGATTGCCATTAACTAAGAAGAAGAAGAAAATTATGTGTTGAAGTATCATTTTAAATCCAAGATGGCCGCCGCCACAAAATGTCGCATTACATATTTTTTATGGATAGATGAAAGGCTTCGAACAGTTGAATACAGTACACCATGAAGGAATTCTAGATGGTCGTCTCCTTAAAATTACGAATTCCCTATTTTTTTGAACCCCCGCAATATGGGTAGCAAATTAAAGAGTTCACTGGTAGAAGTAAATTTAAAAAATCCCAAATCCAAGATGACGTCTGGGATAAAAACCTTATGTTTTTGTAAAAATATTTTTTGGAAATAAATTATTATTATTATTATTATTATTGTTATAATTAAAACAAATGATTTTGTCAACTTAATTAGGTCAAACATAAATTATAATTGTAATTGAGTCAATTCAAGCATTCGTTTTGGCATTAGGTTGGCTAAAATGATACGTCGTTGGCAGTACCCCACCACACACGAGTAACGCAGAGAACTGTATGATATTAGGGTAGAAAAACTAAAAACTTGTAAAGAAAATAAATAAACATTTTTTTTGTTTCATTAAAATCTGTCCTACCATTTAGGAGGACTTTAGTAATAATCCAATGCACAGGAGAATTACGTATACAAAGAAGGATAATTATTACACTAGACTAGAGTCTATTTCAATGACTTTAATTATACTATAGCGTAGTGTGATTCTGAAATACAATACACGATAACAACAGCTTTGTTAAGATCGCGACGAAACGGAAAATACATCACATTGAGAGAGAAATAGCTAAATCGAACCCGCCGACGAGATACTAGACGGACAAATGGCAATTCCAGATACAATTTATCTTGGAAAGATAGCTTCGGATGCTTATTAGAAAACTTTGTATTTAGTAAATATATATACATCATTTTTTTTATTTATTGTTGTTCAAGGAAAAAATATATCTCGGATACAACTCGTTTCATTTCAGTTCACAGAGCATACATTTTACGAGGGCTTAGTATATGTCTTTTTTCTTACATACTAAAACTACTGTAGGTATAAATGATTGAGTAATAAAAATACCTACAGAGATATATTGATTCAAAAATAAGTTACTTGTACAACAAGTAACTAGCAAGAAAGCTTACCTATACAGTTATACTTATCACTACAATATAAAAAATCCGCTTACATATCAATATATACCCCACATAAACTATTAGCAGATTAACTATAACTTAAAATATTTAATAAAATGAATACATTTTTATGCTCGAAGATTGAAGATCTCGAGTTATATACTCATATATTAAATGTCAAATCACATAGCACAAAAAGGCGTCGCAAATAGTAGTGTTTTTTTTAATATGTAGACATAATATTTTCACGCCAGGCATGCACCTAATTCGAATGTAATACCCTATTTCATGTAAAAATGATTTATATGACACTTGTAATTAAGTTCGTGTTTAGACTACGTGTAAATACCAAAAAGTTTGATAGTGAGCAACAAGAACAATACTTTGAGAAGACTCTGTTTAAAACTTTTTCGATTTACAACAAATAAATTGATATAACATTACTAAAACAAATAATTTACAATTGAATTACATGACTTGTTGCGTATTAAAAAAATGTATACACATATTTACTTTGGAATTGATGTTTTTTTTATTCTTATGCTTCGAAAAATATAATTTTGCATTTTTATTAAGAGTATTGATTCTCGGAATTTTAGTATCAGGTTTAAGGTCAACTATAGTTGTAGTAATTGTTATCAGTTTGCAAGAATTTCGAAAGGACTGTAGAATCTTATTGACTTTAAACTTTTTTTTTTTTTAAATTAGTTTTATTCAATACAGGCTATACCCGTATATTCCCTCGCGTGTAATTCAGATAATTATATTCTAATAGACAGCCTATATTCTCCCTCTAGGTGCAATCTATCTTATTACCAAAATACTCATATATACTCTATGCGTCCCGTTCAGGTCTCTAACCGCAGAGAAGGTCACCCCGGCCAGACCAGGTCATAAGACAGCCTTCCCAGTCCAATGGATGGTCTAGGCTCCCGCCCCTTCCCCTCCTTGGTATGGCAATACGGCAGAGTCCAGACCTTGCCGAAACTATGCACCTAGACATTCTTGCCCCAATATTTAAGACAACAATTAGTTAATGAGAAAACAATATTTTGATACTTTTATAGAATATAAGCATTTTAGCCGTTGTATTAAGGAGTCATTTTATGGAAATAGGCAACTGAATTTCAATTATGATATCAATAAGTAAATATGGCGGCGAACATAATATTATTTAATTCTATTTATAATTAGACGGTTCATGTTTTGTTTGTTTTTGATAACATGGGTAACGAAGTGTTATGAATGGTGATTACGTAATAATATTTTTTTCATAATTTGGAATGTTTGGATTTATTACTATGTAGGACTTCAGAATCTACTACACGACACATTTCGACAGTTTTAAATTTTTTGTCTGTTTATTAATTTGTTCGCCAATCACGCAAAAACTGCTGAACCGATTTTGATGAAATTTGGCACCTTAGTAGTTTATACTCTATAGTAACGTCTTTTTACACATATATGTATTTATATAATGTATGAATAGCGTTTATATAGATTTATTAAAGAAACATAATCATGAAGTGCATAAAAAACATCTATACCATTATTATAAAGAGGTAAATTTTGTGAGTTTGGATATTCGAGGTAATCTCCGGTACTACTGATCTGATTTTGAAAATTCTTTCACTGTTATAAATTTATATTATATATAAGATTTTCTTTACGGGACGAGACAGGACGGCATTTCACGCGAGCGATGTCGCGGGCACAGCTAGTTTAAATATAAATTCTATGAAGATTTTTTTCAATATTTATAACCTTATAAAATTACACAGTGCCTACATATATTCAACAAATTTTATGTGTACAACCCCTTTAAAGATTTACTCCCACAGGAAATCGAGCCAGGTAGCGTCACTGGTGTCATAAAAGGTCATTATTTTTACAGATTTTAGTTCATACCATATCATCGATGTACGTCTATATCATAAATATTATTCTAACCGCAAATACTAATAAATAACACTCCTATATTAATTTTCAACTATTTGAGTTTTTTATTGACAAATATTCCTTAAGATATAATAAACAAAGAAATATTAGTAATAGCTTAGTAATTCTAAGCTAGCTAGCGCTGTGGAACGGACTACCCAGCACAGTCTTCGACGATATTCGACTCTTCATAAAGGGACTTAAAAACGATTTCTAAGGTCGGCAATGCATCGGTAATACTCCTGGTGTTGCAGTTGTCCATAGGCGATGGTAAGCATTTATATCGGATGGGTCGAAATAAGAACAAAAGAGTAATAATTAAGTTTGCCTTTCCTTTTCAATTGTTTAAACTAAAACTTTCTCAAAAGTAAAACATTCTGTTTATGCGGTAAATAAATGCCAGATCTTACAATGGCATGTATTTAACAATGCATTAGTAATTGCAAGGGATAATGATAGATATGTGTGCGTGTGAGTCTCGAACTCATTAATGGTAGTGTTGGTAATATTATTGTAATGTAATGGATAATGTAATGTATTTTTAATGCGCTTTTAATCAATTTCATTCTCCTCCGTCCGCGCAATTTTCATAAAAAAGGGTACAGAATTTTGCTTCACGTATTAATATAAAAATAATACATGAATAAACTTGAGTTTTCATAAAAAAAATGTAACTAATTCATGATTAAATCTTTTTGAACCTATGTAAATTCATAATATACGTGTGTACATACATTTATTAATGACAGATGTAATGTCCTTCCTACGTATTTTTTTCACATCTATTTTAAACCGTTTATGTTAGAATTGGGATGTCTTTCGCTTCAGAAAATATGTAAATTGCGTTGACCGTTTTTATTCTTTTATGTGACACATTATTTTATTTGTTTGTTTGTTTGTTTTATTCCTGCAATAAAATACAATTTATGTAAAGACCGTAGTATGTAAATGTATGTTTAAGATAATTTTGGAACCGGCAATTATATCTTTTTATGCGAAAAATATAGTTTAGATAAAGAGACTCATTCGATATACACTTTTCTACTGTCCTTTAGAAATGACGAATGAATATTGAATGTTCAACTATCAACGACCACGATTTGGCTCTACATGCCAACTCTAGGCAATACATGCGTACTCTAGGTTCAATATATTACATTATTTTTTACACAATTATAGCCCGTGTAGAGCAGGGTAGGGCAGTTAATTTCATATGTATAAACTTAGTTCCTTTATATAAATGAAAACATACGTAGCTGTAACAACTTAATTTAAATAAATTATTGTTAAATTTTTCAAGCCTGCCAAAAAATGAAAGTAATGCACAAAACACTAAGTATAATAGGGTATACATTTTAGATTGAAATATGTACATTGGTACATATTACCAGTAGAGGAGTTTGCGTAACGAGGTGTGCCTCATTTCATCAACTCGCTGCGGATAAAAAATGTGGCTGATGTTAGAAAAGTTACTGAAATTACTGAAGTTGATAAAAGTTTACCACGAAACGTAATGTTGTTACGCATTGTTTAATACAAAGGCACGAAAATAACAACAAGAAAAAAATGATATCATTGAATAAGGTTAATGCATAAATTATACATTTATTACGATACCCTTATTTGAACTTAGCAAATATTTAGTGCTTCTAATAGATCAATACATATTCGGATATTCTTAGAGACTGGTGTTTCTTTGTTAAATAAAATATAGTGATTAAATTAATACAAGTTCTATTTAATGTGTCGAGTACCCATAAAAATGAAACAATAGGAAGGCAATAGGAAAACAATGTAAAGCTGGCGTAAACGCCGGAAAGGTGCTCAAGGGTTTAAAAACGTATCGAGCCTTTTAGTGGTTATACGATGTACTATAGAATTTTTATGTTACCTACTTGCTTTATATTTTTATTTCATTACATTTTTCAAATCAATACACATCGAACAATTATGTCCAAAAAAAGTTATGCCTAAACCAAAAATTAAGATCGAAGCTTTCTTGATACTTCTGTTTTATTTAAATGTCATTTATGAGTTATTAAAATAAGGATAATAATAAACACAATTAATTATTATTATAAATGCAAATATTTATTTTAATTTATTTATAACCTAACTTTTTGTACTGTATAAATAAATTTCACTCAAACAACTAGCGAAAAACAATAATTAAGTTTGACTTATCAAACTATTGGAAACTTAAAACGATCAAGCAGAGTATTTGTTGAATCCCGCTAACTAATTTATATTTAATTTGAATACAATTGTAATATTATGAGTAACATCACAATAATTAAGAAACATATTATCGCTTATATTTTCATATTTATGAGTTACACATAATTAAAAGAAAAATTCCTGTAGGTAATATAGATAAAAACATCGTATGTAAGTGCACTTGTCAGAAGAGAAACTTCTGTGACGATCTTTAGATTAAATCTGTAATGTATTTATTAGTAAAGTAGACGGAAAAAAGCTAATAAAGCCCACTTTGTAAAGCACGCTTCTTCCACGATGAAAAAAGCACAAATAGGAGAAAATTATAATCCTATAGTAAAAAAGTATAGTGCCCTTATATTTATGTCTTGTTTTCTCTCGCTACTTACTTCATGACGCGCGACGCAACCTTACAATTGTACACAGTTGTGTAAATAGTATCTACGGTACCTATTGATCCGGCTAATCTCCGGAACGACTGGACCGATTTCGATGGGACTTTTTTTGGTAAACAGCTAAAGTTACTTCGCGTAACTTAAGCTTAGATACAACGCTTTGATCCCAAGCTAACATGATGTTAGGTAATCTGGCCCAAGATGATAAACACACTTATCTGAAATGATCATTCACTAAGCCCTGGTTTCTTCCTTTATCGAAAGTTCAGATTCCTTATAGAAAAGGATAGGTGTATTTGAACATACGTCGATCTGCGCTGTAAGTTACTACACTACAACAGAGCCATTACAGACATTAATAGGGCATGCGGTTGGCAACAGATTTAATAGGTCGAAATGCATTTTAGAAATCTATTGCTATCACGTTGCACATCCAAAGAAAGAGTTATAAAACACGAAAGAGACAATTCCAGCTCAGGCTGATTTTACCAATGCAAAATAGACGAAAACATCAATTAGTAGTACCCTGTGTCCTTCTCCAAAACTGAACCGATTTTTAATTTTCTTTTAGTCATAGAATAAGAAAGACTTTGGTTTCTACGTTTGGCTTTTTTTATCGAATTTGCTTGACGGACGTCTTAAAATGACGGTAAAAATCGAGGATTTTTTTCATTTTCTAATGCTCCTAGTTCCTAGAATGACTAACTTATGGAAAATCAAAACGTACCCTACGTGGCGGTGGTGGATATATATTATTTGGTATAATATTTACTATGATGTTTTTGTCCAAGGATGAAATAGGGGACTCCGTTCGTATGGAATTATTAATTATTGTCTCTAGAATATCTTAAAATGAATTGGGCAAAGGTTTTGATTTTTTACAATTTTTTTATAAATTATATGTAAATTCTATCAGTTAATAGTAAATTATATTTATGTTCGCAAAATATAAAAACTTGAATCGTACTTTTTTCCGATTTTAATGTTCGTGGTTATTCATGTAGAGATAGATACATTACATCGAAGTGATTCATGGGTTTCAAAAAATATCTGTTTTCGGCATTTTATTTATGTTCATACAATAATTAAAGCTAGATAGCTTAAAAATACAATTTTCATTTTAATTAAATAAGTATTAAGTTATACACCGCATTTTTAAGTTTAATCTTTAATTACTTCAAGTCAAACTGAAGTACGGAGCAAACGCTATCAAAACCAAGAATTTAATTAAACCAAAGACCTCACTCGATAGATTACAATGTTCCGATTTCACTTACAAGGAATTGAATGGAAACAATTTAAGTGGCTTGATTAATCTATTGGAAATTTAACACAGAAAATCGGTTTTTTTTTTGCAGGTTATACTTATACAAAATGATAAAGTATCTTTATTACGAACGCAACATACAATACTTTTTTTATTATCTCGTTTAACGGCCCTTGGTTCAAGCCCTTTTGAGCCGCAACGTACAATACAACGTTGTCATGTTGCCAGCTTCTTGAGCTCAATACATATACAAATAGCTTCAATTTTGAATCTTTAGTATTTAGTTTTCTATTAAATATTTTAATAATATACAATTTCCTATTCCATTAGTTAAAATTTATGTTTATAAAGCAGTTGTAAACTTCTATTTTAATAGATTTAAATTGAGTATAATTAGTAGTGAATAAAATAATTATGAATTAATTTATTATGCTTTGTAATTTTTCATGACATACTTACTGAGGATTGTGTTCTAAATAACTTTCGCGAAAATTAGTAAAGAATACAAATGTATCGTTTCATTATGAATTGAATTATTCTTATTAAAGCGATGTAAATCCTGGGTGAACAGAATAAGCTAAACTATTTTGTGTACTGCAATTTCTTAGAGTTACAGCGCTAACGCCTCAGGCATTGTCAGTCAGAAGACGAAAAGGCGCTCACAATAGGTTTCATGCAGCTTGCTGTGTTTTGACATGATACAAATGCTTGTGAATTGTGAATGCAAGTACATATAATCATCTTTACACTGTAGGATCTGCAGAGAATAGCTTTTGTTATTTTGTTTTTCGACGATGAGCATAGAACAATGGTAGATACAAAATAATTTTTATTATCTATACTGTTTCATATATATATGTATATTGTTTATTTTAACCTCTTGAGCACTAACCTGGCGTTTACGCCAGCTTTCCATTGTTTTCCTATTGTCTTCCTATTGTGTCATTTTTATGGGTACTCGACACATTGATGTACGGCATTGTTATGTAGGTAATAATTCACTTTAACTTATTAAGTATAATTTTATGATAGTTATTACTTTAGATAATAGTAATTTACTTTTATGAAGTCATTGCAAAAGCATGAAAATAATCTGTATATAAACATAACATAAGCTCACGCCTGTTATCCCCGAAGGGTTAGGCAGAGGTGAAATAGCGAATTACACCACCCACATTTCGCCGAGCTTAGTTCCGTTCCAGATATGACAGGGGGCGAGCCCGTCACCATATCGGGCACAAATTCCAGACTCCGGGATAATACTGAGTAGAAAACCCAATACCACTTGACCCGACCCAAGGATCGATTCCGAGACCTCAGAACGACAGTCGTACCGTAATACAACTGCGCCACCGAGGCAGTTATATAAATAGGCCATATTAAATCTGTTTAAGAGGGATATAAAGAGGATTTTATTTTTGTTTGGTAGACACACATAAGTTTTAGAGTTATAAATAAGAACAAAACAGGTATTTTTTAAATAAAGATTTCAGTCGTATTAAAGCGATGATGGCGCAGTCGATACTGCGGCCGGATTCCGCGTCAATGGATGCGGGTTCAAATCCTCCGATCCAACTCTAAAATCAGCCTGAGCTTTCGGTGAAGGAAAACATCGTGAGGAAACCATAGCATGGTGGTAAGGCATTTTCTAATAATGCCCGTCTGGGTAGCTACCGCTCTCAAGTTTGAAAACCTGTCGCCAAATACCAATAGATGCGTTTCGGTAGCATCACTTGAAAACCAGTACCTTCAGCTTAGTGTGCTTACCATCCTGGACCACATCTTTATTTAATATCAGGTGAGATTATGGTCAAAGCACTAAGCTTATACCGTGTAAAAAAAATTACGACTACCGGACGAACCATTAAATACGTATGTAAATAACTAACTTTGATATAATAATAATTAAATAATATAAATTTAATATAATTTATACCAGACTAAAAGGCAACGAAGAACGAGAAACCAATTGAATATTCCGTGTGTGATTTAGAAACTTTCCATTTGCTCTATGTCTAGGGAATACTGTATAAAATTACAGTAAAACCGCCGACATCGGCGTGATAAAGATAAATTGTGCAAAGCGCCACGCGCGAGGCACTCACAAGCCGGAAAAAATGGCGATTCACTTTAATCAAATCCGCGATGGAAATTTATTTAACTGTTTTGTTAATTATACTTTATATGGTATAACTTCATAACTGTATAATGCTGAAAAATAACAACAGTTTAATAGTATTTTTTTTTATATTTAGGCATGTTTTCAATGATTACTTTAACGAGTATCCAACGTATTCTTACGATCATAACCAGGTACGTCGGTACATTGTAACCATTCAATAAGTCGTTGACTCCATCGGATCTCGGTTCCACAAGCAAATTTGTCTTGCACACTGCTAATTAAGTATGCCAATTCTTCTGGTAATATCGGTTTATTTGATTCTACTGATGATCTCCTCATTCCTGATTTATTATTAACTAAACCCCAAAATAAAATGTAAAATTATTATATTTTTACTTTTTCCGTGACATTACGATAATAAAAATGCTAATGCAGTTTTCTGAATGAAGAATATTGATTTATAGTGTCTTACTTTTTATCATCGAGAAGTTAAATACTATTTTTCTTAATAAAAAGATATCTGCCCAACAATATGAAACTACTATTCCTTATTATGGCGTTTCGATATACCTTACATTAACTATTCGACTCTAATATTTATTTTTAAATAAAATAAGAGAAATGAATTTTCACATGTCTACCTTTTATATCCGTTCGAAATGGCAGCGCATGACCTAAATTTGATGTAAGCAAGATAAATTTTGCGAGGACTTTCCAGTGGGCGACCTTTTTTATTTATCTCTTAGTTTAGATTAGGCGGTGGTCCCCTAGAAACGCAGGCCCCTTTAGAATTTGCTTACTACTTCTGGTAACCTCAAGTCTCTTTGGATCGCGAACCAGTAGGCTGTGACCCACGTCGCTTTAAGCCTTATCTCGGTTCTGCCCTTTTGCTAAAGTTTTATATCTTTATCAGTATCTTAAGTGTAGTATTTATAAGAATATTTAGTGAATAGTGAATGTTATTTCTACAAAATATCCAGACATTAAATCGGGATATTTGAGATTTAATACATTTGTAACATTGTTTGTCCACCCAACTATTTATACCGCATAGAAGATATCTACTGATAAATTTTAAACGAAATCACATTTAAGTTTCATTTAGGTAAAGGCCTTCAAGTAGGTATTTCTTAAGCATCAATGCGATTCTGGGGACGATCTTCATTATGACTTGCCTTTTTTTTAGTTTAGAACTTATTTATACTACAGCCCTAAATTCTTTTTGGTAGTAACACATATGCATTCGTATGTATTTATTAAAACGTTGTTATTTTAATATTACAGACAGACTCTTCAAATTTATTTATTTTTTATAGATGACATCAGGGGAGGAGTTCGAATAGTGATATCGTAAGGAATGTTTACTTTTTTTTCAAATCTATTTCAATGCTTACGCTATCACAGGTAAGGTAATAGTTTTGCTCACTTACTATTGCTGACAAGGATGAGGTAGACTCAATAAAACCATACGATAAACAAAGAGTGTAGTTTCTAGGAATTACCCCGCTGACGAAGGCACCGCAACGCCTCAGTCGTCTCGTGACCGCGGCCTGTGTAACCAAGCCGAAACGTCGAGAAATTAAAGTGCGCGTTCTAGACCCGAAGATATATATAACAAAAAAGAGTAAAAAATATCTAAGATTTTACCTACGTAATACTGGAATGGGCCCTAATTGTTTGATTTGTACGTTGTTGAAAGTTGGTGTTGTGTTCTAAATTAATTATAATTAATAAACGGAAACGTATATTTACTTGATAAACTTATGCTAACGAGTGAAATTTGAAATTACATCCAACGTTTAAGACTTCCTCGTACCTACACTTTGTTAATTGAATTTTGTATGGTAAATAACCGGATGAAACCGGTTCAAATTATTATTAACAACTCAGTAGTCAGTTATGTGTGTAATTACTTAACTGAACGCCACTACTTTTGACATTTTACATAGTGTACTTTAGAAGTTTATGTTAAATCGTTATAAAATTGTACTGAACTTAAAATAGATCTTCGAGCTGTATTGTAGGAAGAACCAAAAAGTAAACTAATATAAAAAATGTTTCCGTTCTATATACAGGGTAAAAAAAAAATCCTATTATTTATTTCATTAAAAAAATTGCACAAGCCTTCTTATAGGAGTACAAATAAAAGAGATTAAAATGTCACCTATAGTTTTATTTTCCCCTACTTTCAGTATTTTCTACATAATTTTTTGTATACTGTATAAACTCAGCGCTATGACAACAATCTCACCTAATCTTAAGTGTTGACGTGGCTCAATATGGGAAACACACTAAACTTAGAGATACTGTCTCTCAATGATGCTCCTATCTACACATACCTGGTGCTTGCCTACATATTTCCAAACTTGATAGCTATCAAGCCTCATAATAGAAAATGCACTAGCACCATGATTTCCTGCATTAAGCGATGATGGCACAGTTGGTAATGCGGTCAGAACTCGCGTGAATGGACGCCGTTCTAAACCCACTTATCCAAATCTAAAATCAGCCTGAGTTTTCGGCGAAGGAAAATATCGCAAAGAAACCATAACATGGTGGAAGGGCATTTTCTAATGATGCCCCCCTGGATAGCTACCACCCTCAAGTTAGAAAACCTGTTGTCAAATAGCAATAGGTGTGTTCCGGCTGCATCACTTGAGAACCAGTTACCTAGGCTTAGTGTGTTTTACCATCCTGGACCTTAACTTAACATCAGGTGAGATTGTGGTCAGAGCACTGAGCCTATAACGTGTAAACAAACCTTACATTATTACATTTGGATTGTTTAGTTCAAAAGCTACATACATACATACAAGCCCATAGATGAGGATTCCGACTAAGGTACCAACAGAGCCATCGTCTTGAATTGACTTGATTATTTTGATTAGCTAAATATTTCTTGAAAAAATTAGCTAGTTTTTGCCCGTTCATTTAACATTTAAATTTTGAATCTTTTATCAGTAAAACGGCTTAACGTTACCGGCTTTTCGTCTATATTCGAAAGCGATTTTAATTGAAAAACTTCATCAAGGGTTAACCCGGATTCAGAAGCTAAAGTTAGAACCACACTGACCGATCGACTTGGTTAATGATGAATTCCGAAACTTACTTAAGTAAGCCTCAATTATGTACTAGTAAGAGAAGTTTTAATTCCAACATCGTAAACTTGGTAATTTTTAAGAACAGATATTTTATTTAAATAGAAACTTACACAAAAAAAATATTGCGAATACTCATACAAATATTCAAGTATCTTTTCATCTTTGTAACTTCATTTTCAAAGCAGAGTACACAGAAATGTATCAGCAATATACGTATTATTTCAAGCTTCTTCAGTTATCAAGTCAAAGACCTTTGAGGGATATGAATAATTTGCACTTTAAGTTAAGAGAAACACTATAATGAAATCATAGCATGATAGAGCATTTTTAAGTAGGTACTTCGTTAGTTGTGTTTGAGAATTAGTCTTTTTTAAATTGTAGTCATCATTTTACAAGAGATTTGATCAAACATTTGCCCTAACTGTATACTTAAAGATATAACGAGATTTTTTTTTACTGTCACGGCACAATACCTGCATTTGAACAATGAAAGAAAGAGAATTTATGAACAAGAGAAAACGAGGAGAGTGGTCCTATTTAGGCTTGACATTACAAACAGATACTTCAACTATATTTATTAATGTATATAACTGTACTACTCGACGAATGGCTTGTGGTGGTGAAGATGATGGACTGAGCACTGATGGACAGTGAAGATGAGGTTGACAATGTTACGTGATCACTTAGTAAAAACGAATTGCCTCTTATTCTGAAGATATATTGTAGGAATTTAAGAACACAGACACGGGTAGCTTATTCCATTCATTTGCGGTTCTCATTATGGACGGAGAGGCAAAACGCTTTATGCGAATGAATGTGTGGATAACAACTTATACGGTGCCTGGTAGTCCTAAGTTGGTGGGAGAGGGTGGGATAAATTGGTGCAATTCTTTAGCACTTTCACCAAAGTGCAACAGATAGAACACAGCCAGGAAAGCAACTCTTCGTCGGTGTTCTAAAGTTTGCAATTTTGCAATTATAAGTGTTTCGTCATCAATGAGTCTTTGAGGTCCATGGCCAGTAGATTCTCATGTAGCCGCTAACTGGTATTCGGCGGATCCGGATTTTTTTTTACGTGGCGAAATGACGCATCCCCACTCTCAACTCTAATCCGTGAGTAACGACTCCCGGATCCATCCCTCCGGTGATAACAATACTCAACACCTGGCTGAATTTGCGCTTGGTACAGACCAAGAAACTGAGCCAGTATACATTTTTTACATGTGGTCGTGATACAGACTGGAGAGATTACGACTTTAGTTATCAGAAAATCAACTTAAATAATTATGAATACCGCATGTGTACTGAAACTCTTGTGGTTCGTATCCAAGTCCTTTTTGTTATTATTATAGGGCATCATTTCATCAATATGTACTTTCATCAAACTATATTTTTCATCAGTGGCGCAATTGTATTACGGTACGGCTGTCGCTCTGAGGTCTCGGAATCGATCCTCGGGTCGGGTCAAGTGATATTGGGTTTTCTACTCAGTATCATCCCGGAGTCTGGAATTTGTGCCCGGAACTAAGCTCAGCGAAACGTGTATGGGGTGTAGTTCGCTATTTCACCTCTGCCTAACCCTTCTTGGATAACAGGCGTGAGCTTATGTTATGTTAACTTTTCAATTCAACACTAATCATATTTGTTTTATGAAACTATATGACGGAATACAAAAGTAAGTAACTTGAAACAATCTGAAGTAATTTTTAAATTAAAAAAATAGAAATATTCCTTGTAAAATCTTATAAATATATAATTAAATTGATCTCCAAATGGAATTAACCTTTATATTATCTCGTTAGGACCTTTGCAAAAACCTTTTTCTGTAAGTACATGCTATTGTTGTATTTTCGCGGATTCTGTAAATAATATTTTTATAAAACTTGCTTTATTTTATTATTCTAGAGCATACGTTCAGATTTGTATAACATTCAATTAAAACATAAACAAACAAACAGAGCAAATATCAAAAATTTAATCAAGTATAAAGGTTGAATGAAAAATAGAAAGGTACCGCGATATTGAATTTTTTATGAAGTGGTAAAATGTTTGTATGCTCTTAAATATTAATGTAGGTCTACAAAGTTGCTATTTTAGTGACTACTATTTCAAATAACTTTTAGCAGTGGTATAAACAATGTTTGAGTCTGTTTAACTTTTATTAGAGTAGAAAAAAAAACTTCATAAATTGATGCGATTCGATCTACATGATCTCTAACGAGTGACAGGCTTCCAAATTTTTTTATGTTCGTTCAATGTATATACCGTTCCTATTATGAACTTGAGCCTTCCGTAAAGGAAATCTCTAGATAAAATCATAGCATGATGGTAATTCATTAATAATGCTTTAATGTATTTACCATTCTGGTCACTAAATTTAACATCAATTTATTATACAATAATAGAGAGATACATTAAACTTAGAAGTAAGGACTTTCAAACGATACGGCCGAAATACTAGGTGTGTTCCATAGGCGCTTCGTGACAGATTTTTAGATTTAAAGAGTGAAAGATACCAAGATGGGCATTATTATAAAATGGCCACCCATAATGCTATTGTTTCTTCAAGATGTTTTCCTTCACCGCAAAACTCATTACAGAACAGGATAAGTGGATTCTCAACTACGGCCATCGAAGACATAGAATAATTTATTATTAATTCAGTTTTGGTGTTTACAGAATTTGAAGGAGTTCTTGGTCGGGAATGAAAAATTCTATACCCACAAAGCAGTAAAATGGCCTTTATCGAGATCCATTCAGCCATCTTCTACAAAAGAGGCATTAGAAAATTGCCACTATGCCGACAAAGATGTATTGAAAATATGGGAGAATACTTTAATCAATTAAAGTAACAAAAAAATGGTTTCAAGTCCTTTGTACTAATTGTAAATTACATTTTTAAACAAATGTTTTATATTATTTTCACATTATTATTTCTTTAAGGTTCTTAATTATCATTAATTAATTTTTTACATCATATAAACTTTAATGATATTATATTGAAAACATAAATTTCCTCTGAAAGTTAAATCTTACATCGCTTTTTTTCCTGTTACAAAGAAGAAATGTGAAATTGCATGTCCATTACTTTTTAACCAACTTCAAAAAAATCGGAGATTCTCAATTCGTCTGAATTTTTTTGTATTTTTGTTACTCGATTTCTCTGTCAATTGTGGACCGATTTGCATTTTTGATTAATCCAATGAGTACGCTCGCGTTGTCATGAAATGAATGCAATGAAATCGAGAAAAACTCTCGAATATCAATAATAGGCACTTACAGGTGTTTCATAGATTCGTTTCCAAAGTTATTAAATAGGCTTCACAGCTATACTTACAATTATATACTCAAACTAAAAAGTTGAAAAAATAACTTTTTGAATTAAAAACTGTCTTCAAAAGAATAAACCATAAAAATGCACTAAAAAGTAAATAAATAATTACTTTATTAATATGTCGATTACCCATAAAATGAGACAATAGGAAGACAATAGGAAACAATCGAAAGCTGGCGTAAATGCCAGGTTAGTGCTCAAGGGGTTAATCTGCTTCTATTTACTTCAATATATCCTTTATTTAATGTGTGATGCTACATAGAGTATATTTAAGAACAACAAGGTTAACCAACTAAATTCAAGTAATTTCAAGGTTTTAGGAAGATCGTCGTTAAATCGCGTTTGTACTCTATTTTTTAATTAACAATATTGGAGTTTAGTTTGTAATGCCCCTTTATTTGAGGTCGGCCATTTCAAATAACCATAAACTCGAAGTATTAACCGTATAATAGACCTAGCGCTGCATCAATGATGTTGTTAGGACCCTCCCGCTACTAAATTAAGATAGTAACTGCTAACCATTAAGGATGCACTTTAGTATAGGTACTTCATAAAAGTAACACAGCGTTCTATACTATTTAATTTTAGTAATCATGCATATTAGAACCACATGTACGTTGATTATGATGTGTAATACAATGCGCAAAGCGATTAATAGATTGTCAGTAAGTAAATTGAATTAGCCGTATCAGAAATAGGTTCACTCAAAATGTTTCAAGCATCTTCTATATCTCCTATACCAAGGCTGCTTAACTTTTTTATCTATCGGGTCAAAAGGACGATTTAGTAATTTTTGGCAGGCCACTAACTGTTACTGTTGTTAACTATAATAGGATATTGTGCCTTATTTTGATATTTCCATGATACATAGTTATGTTTTAGATTTTTTTTTCATAACTTGAAGTGCCCTAAACAGTAATTTAAATTATAAATTCCCACGCGACAATGCTAGCTGCCATGTTGTTTTACTTCGTCACGACACTTGATCAGTGACTTTATCATCCATCCTCCATCGATCACTATATCAACATCCTAAGGAAAATTTAAAATCAACGATGATTTCCGAAAAAGATCGATTTTTAATTCACTTTATGCCAAAAAAACGAATTGGAAACTATGGTATTTGACCGATATCTATAATCAATGTGATTTCAGATATAACTTTTGTTGCAATTTGTAGTTTATGCCAGGCGTTAAATTAGGTGTTGATAGTAACAATAGGTCACAAATAGTTTGTTCAGTTACTGTTCTGCGGTATTTATTTTTTAAACAACTAAGATCCAAAAAGAGTTTTTCATAAAGATCTTCTGTTAGCGACCACGTACACGAGACTCTCAACTTAATGGAAATATACTTGCGCGGACCATTCAAAAATCGTAAGGGGCTTAAGGTTGAGCAGCCTTGTCCTATACGAAATATAAACAATGGTATAGAAGTTATAAATTGAAAAATTCATCATCACTCTACCCTTAATCACATTCTTATTTAGGGTCGGCGCAACACGTCTTCTATTTACCTCCATTTGAAGTTATCTTCGCATTCACTCCCTTTCTTAGCATCTTATTTTACACATAATCCATTCATCTTTTCTTTGGTCTTACTTTTCCACAACCACATTCATATCTAATACCTTTTTTTACAACATCCTCTTCCTCCCTGCTCCTAACATGCCCATATGAGGTCAGATGGGAGCTCCTTAACTTATTTACCACTGGCGCCACTTTCAATGTGCTTTGTTCAACTTTAATGTGCTCATTCCTAATCCTATCCATTCTTATTACCCCGCACATCCATCTCAACATTCGCATCTCGGCTCCATGCAATTTCATTTCATCCGTCACCTTTATGAGTCAACATTCTAAACGGCGTCTACATTCTATACAAGACGACAGGCTAAATAACGCTCTTGTATATCTTCCTCTTTAATTTAACGGAGAAAAACAAAGAAAGCCTGTTCTTAAATATACCAGAACTGTTTTTTAACTATTATGTTTAACTTGATAAATAATTGTGCAGCAAAACATGCTACGGTAAGTTGAGTCCGATGCGACGGTCAGTGTAATTGATTGACAGTAAGGAAATTTCATTAGCCGTGTCGGAAATAGGTTTAATCAACATTTAGTATTATAAATGAAGCATATGTATCTCTGTCTGTTATAAGATATATATATATATATATATAATACAATATATACTAATAAATAAAAGTGTCTGTTTGTAATTTTAAAATAACATTTTTTTACTAAATACATGAGAATGTACATATATTCGATACCTATACCATAAATCCAATTTTTTATATTTTTGTCTGTCTGTTTGTCATTTTCTTCCGGCTAGTCTCCGGAACGACATAACCGATTTTGACGGGACTTTTTGTTAGATAGCTGTAGTTACTTAGGGTTCTTTTGTTTTTCTAAAATAATTAGGTTTCCGCGTAAAAAAAATCGAATAAAATCCGATTCAACGCACGTCTCACTGGCAGGTTTTTAATTTTTTGAGAAACAGTTTTACTTTATCTTAGTACCGAAAAAAATCAAGGAAAATAATTAGAGTTCCGTATAAAAAAATTAAAACGCAGTGAAGAGGAACAAATAAAACGCGGACGCAGCCGAGGGCACACAGCTAGTTGTATAGATAATAATTATAAACTAAAAAAGTAAAATACAAAAACTTGTTTGAAATATTATCTAAAACTGCACGAGTTAATTACTTAAAGGTGAATAACATCATGACCGTTCAATGACGGTGTAAATTCTAAAATATAGAAGTGTAAAATATACTTAAGTTCATAACTATGTATATTACATTAATATGTTTGCAGAGAACAATATTTCGAGAAAGTCTTACAGAAAACACAATAAATTAAATGTGAATAATTATCTTTTTGCTAATATTCTTGCTCCTAACACATAAAAATGATTAAAGTGTCAACTAAACAAAACTCATGTTGTTTCAAAAGGACTATATATACGTCATTAAAATTGAAAACCATTGCTTATAATTGTAGGCTTAAGATTTCTAAGGTTATAGTTTTTTATTTCAAATAGGGAAATATTTCTTTCGTATGTATGTTTTTCAGAATCATAAATTTTATCAGTATTCAATCATCATCTCCCTACCCTTTTACCATTTTTATTTGGGGTCGGCGCAACGTGTCTTCCTCTTCCATCCCTCTCTATTTGTTGTCATCTCCGCATTCATTCCTAAGCATATCATCTTTTCACACAGTCCATCCATCTTTTCTTTGGTCTTCCCCTTCCCATGTAACTGTCCACATTCATATCCAATACCTTTCTTACAACATCTTCTTTCTACCTGCGCATCACATGCCCATACCAGGACAAACGACCGCCTCTTAACTTCTCTATTATTGGCGCCACTCTCAGACTTCCTTTAATATACTCATTCCTAATCCTGACCATTTTTGTTAACCCACACATTCAGCTCAACATTCGCATCTCAGCTGCATGTAATCTTCTTTCGTCCGTCACCTTTATGGGGGTAACATTCTGATCCATACAAGACGACAGGGCGTATTATGTTCTTGTAAATCTTCCCCTTTAATTGAAAAGGGATTTGCGGATCACACGCAGTAGCCTTGACCTGCCACCATTTTATCCATACTGCGTTAATTCTAAGCTTTACCGTCCGGTCTATATCGCCATTGCTTTGCAGGAGTGAGCCGAGGTACTTGAACTCGGGGCAGATTAGTATTCAATAGTATCAGTATTCAATAGGATCACTATATAATTTCAAAGGACAAGAATTATAAAATGTAAGCTAAAAAAAAATCTACATATTAGTGCAATAAAATATTAACTTTACTTTCGTTCAGTATTTCTCAAATGAAGATAATAAAAGAAACGATTACCTAGACACTATATTACTATCATCTTTTTTAAACCAGTATCATTAGGTAAGTAAATCTTATCATCAGAAAAGTTTCTGCGACGGCTATTTTCTAAATTGAGAATGAAAAAGTCCTTGTATTTCCTAAAATAAAACTCCGATTTTAATTTTTGATTCAGACAATATATATGATAATCATATACAATAATAGATAGTTGTATTTTTATTACGAAAATGTTTTGCTTTTATTCACTAACATATTATTGGAAATAAAACAACATAAATTACGTTAATATTTCAGTTATACGTATACATAACACAAATAAACTCTCTTCTCTTTCAATTATTTTACTCGAATATGCGCAAGGAAAAAATATTCGACAAAAACAATATTATATTCCGAGTCTGGCGGCAACAAATTTTTCCCGAACCCAACAAGGGGAGTAGAAGTAATTTATCTGAAAGGGTGAAATTGTTCTTCGTGAATCTTTTTTTAAACTTCTTAACGGTCGCCTTAATAGAAACGATTACTCAGGTATGATCTGTCTTCTTTTGTTCTTGATTTATATTTAATTTAAAGAGGTCTATCATTGTTATCATCTCAAATTTGAATGAAGTCTTTTACTAGATTATAGGCACGCTAGTTTGATATCCGTAGAGTTCTACATAATTGCGAAATCCCAGTTTTATTACTCTACCTAAATCAGTTCGTTAGTATCGCGTACATTCGTTAGAGCAACGTGCGTGAAATCCAGTGTGTGAAACAAACCGTTATCAAAGCTTTTGATGACAAAATGTAGCTTTTTTTCAATGGGTCAGTTGGTAGTGTAGCCGGATTTCGTGTAGCAAATTGTAGCGTGGCAATAGAGTATTTTTCAATAATGCCCATCTGGCTAGCTATTAATATTGGTAAACTATAGTTATATACATACCAAATAATAATTATATTAGATTAATTACAATTGAAACCAGTCCCGTGTAAACTTTAAATTTTAATAAAATTATTCATTGATTTCTTGACCAAAGTAATTAATGATTTAGTTGAAAATTGTACACGAATACACAATGGTAGCCATCTTTACATCGGTTTCGTTCATTCTTTATACATTTTTCTTCTATTATAATAAAATACATATATACCAAAATAATATGACTAGAGATTACATCTGTTATTTTTTACAATCACGTAAATCGTTTAAGTATTTCTTAAGTTATATGAAAATTGAGGGACATCCAGACAGATAAGTTGATTGATAAGATTTTTTTATAGTTATTTTGTAGAATATAAGGAATAAATAATAAATACTAAATTAATAACGTGAGTTTAAGCATAATAAAAACAAGCTGAAACTTACTAAGTAATTTCATATAGTTATATTACCACTTTTAAGTTTCAAAACTCAACAAAGCACCAATAGGTGTGTTACGTCAGTATCATTTGACAGTCAGTACTTATAATTTTAACCATTCAGGATCAAATAGTCACTTAAGATTAGGTGAGATTGAGATCAAAGCACTGAGAGTCTAACCGGTGAAGCTGGAAAAGATGCTGTTGATCGGATGTTCCTTGACAGTTTCACCAGACTTTTGGGGTGAGTGCCTAATTCACTAACATAATAAATGAGGGCTAACGCAAAGCCGCCAAAAATGAACATAAAGCAAGGTATTTTACAAAATCTATGTGCATGTGTGTAGTATGCGGGAGTGTAAAATACATTGTCACATTACACGCAAGATATATGGGTTCTCTAAGGGTTTTTTTTTTTACTGCACTGGGTACAATTTTACGGCGGAGTACCTTCAGCGCTTGCTTTAAAGTCCAGTAAAAATGTCAAGACTGTCCTGGTCAACAACGTTTGGTCAGTTAAAACAAATAGAGTCCAGTGCAGTGAAAATATCACTGTATGTACTAGCCTCTCTAGCTAGCACGTATCCAGAATCGTAAACACTCCAGAACGTCCTAGGCCACTGCCGATAGTGGACCTTTGGTGTGTATCAAGGGAAAATAACTGTTACGAAACTATGCTTTTATCTAAGTCAAAACCATAACTAATCAGGCAAAAGAATATTCTGTAAAAACTTTGTAGAAGTTAATTTTTTATTTAAACAATGTTTTAAAAAATTAACTTCCATTTTTTTTCTGGTAAAATACATTATATAATATCTGTAGGTAAAATGAAACAATACTCAAGTAGATAGGTGAATACGTAAAATTAATTATTGCTTCTCAGACAATTTCTGTCACCACTCAAATTGGAACACATTGCTAGCTGAGTGAAATACACAAGTAATTACAGGACATCCAATTCTAATGGTGCTTAATACATTTGCGAGTTGGGTTTTAACGTAGACGCTACAGAAGATAGATTCTAATCTACGGTACCTATCTTTAGAATGGTGTAACGATAATATTAAGCAATATACGTATTTCAGTGGCTGCTACTTTTATATAACAAGCTGTGGCCGCGCCTTTGCTCGCGTGTAATTCATTGGCGGCGTGTGTTCTCCCTCATGGCTAAAAAAACTATATGAAATTTGATGCTTCTTACTTCAAAAATAACAAATCACCCATGTAAATAAAATTATAACTTCACTCTTTTAGAGGCATTTTTTTGAAAACGCCGATATACGTTTATATTTATTTCTAACCAAAAGTATGTTTATTGAATTTCGTGATTCTTAGTTTAAAAATGACGGACTTTCATACAGCGGTCTATCCCTTATTTTACCCGATTAGCGCGTGAAATTTCTTAAAATCCTTTTTTAGTGGATGCTTACATCATAAGAAGTACCTATTGCCAAAATTTTAAATTTACGTTTAGGCGGTTTAGGCTCTGCATTGATGAATAATATATATGGATAATCTATATATTATCTATAAATATATAGATAATTCTTACCCCAAAAATTTCATTGAAGGTAATATTTATTTACTCATAAACTTAGCATTGTGCGTTAAAAATTTTAATAACTAGAAAATAATTTAATTAACTTATAATAATTTAATTCAATTTTATATGTATTTCTTTTATATTCACATAAAACACCAATATACAACGTGCAATAGCTTTATTATTTGAGCCAAATAAAATACATTTATTATTTTACCTCAACACCGAGATGAGTAGGTTAAATAAATTTTCCGTGTTGTTTACGTTGCATTTGTTATAGAAGCTTTGTTGAAGTGAAAAAAAAAAGTATGTTATTGTATTTCTTAATTTTCCTCGGAGGATCGTAAACACTACCGTTTAATCCATTATAATAGAAAACTGAAAAGAAGAATAGAATTTCAAATCAACACCTACACAAAAAGGTATCATATTTATCAAAACATTTTCTATAATAAGACCGAATATACCAATAAGTTTCAAATGCAATTATACCTATTTCAAAAATTATAATAGTTATTTAATAGATAACATGATTTTTATCATTAAACATTTTTTAGTATTTTACGCTTGGTTTTATTATTAACTAGCTGTGTGCCCGCAGCTGAGCCTTTTAATTATTTTTTTTTACCCAACCATAATTTCTTTTCTTAAAAGTTTTTTAGTATTAAAATAAAGTAAATGTATTTCTCATAAATACAAGCACTTGGCCGTAAAACATTACATTGAATTTGATTTTATTTAATTTTATGAGTTAAATAGAAGTTGAATAGAAGAAAAATGTATCAAGAATGAACGAAGCCGATGTAAAGATGGCTGCCATTGTTTTCGGCTACAATTTTAAACTAAATCAATTACTTTAGTGAAGAATTCAATGAATCATTTTATTAAAATTGAGAAATTGCATGGGACTGGTTCAATTCAATTTGCATATCTAGGATAATTATAATTAACGGACGCATAACATTATAACATTGATGGTCTACATCAAATAAATATACCCAGGGGCAATTTTAGGGGAGCACTAAAGGTGTTCTTATTTTAAAAAGATTCTGTTTAGGTAGTGGTCATTTATATAAGAAAAATTGAAAATAACATGATTGTAATCATTATATACAATTATGAAGCAAGTAAACATAACAGGTATTTAAAACATCTTTTATTTTTGTTTCTCGTTTTAATCCATACGTATATATTATTATATATGAAGTTAGGATAAAATAACTGCTTTTTCTATATACAATATATTATAAACCTTACCTTTGTCCTGTAAACTCTGTTGAATTGTAATTAATTCAAATCCTACACCGTAATTATGATAATTTGTTCATCATGTATATTAAAAAGTAAATAAAAAAACTAACACATAATAAATTTTATTCAATAATATGAAATGTTTAATTAAATCACTATAAGTCAAGTCATAGATTTTTACATAATAAAAATGTTGGCCAATTGTAATATGTAAGTATTGTTTTAGATAATTTTACACGTAGTGTGTTCAACAAACAAACACGGTTAACCCGCGCCGCGTTCGCCCAACGACTGACGTTGTCATCGTGGCATAGCTCGAGAGCAATGGATGGCAACTGCCTACTATTCCACTCTATATAACCTATCTGTATCAAATGTGCAATCCGAAACTAGGTTACTCCAAATTAGAGAAATATTTCTTTGAAATTTCCGTCGTCTCTGTGAAGTTTCTTTTTTGTTTTTTTGACGAGAAACATTTCAATTAAAGGTTCTCTATATATTTTTTCTGTTACAGAAAATCTTAAGTTCTCTGTAGCGGAATTAGTTTGGAGTTAAATTTAATTAATGAAAATTTTCTCTTCCTGCTGTACTACTATTACGGTAATTATTAACAGGAAAGTATGCAAGTATTTGTTAATTCGAAAAAGAAAATTAATTTTAATTTCAAAGATGTGAACGAAAAATGTTTGTATTATATTATGTAAGTTTTATTTATGTAATATTTTTTCGTATTTAGTTAAATAGATATAAATTGAAGCAATGTCTATAAGTAAATAAATAAGCGAAGATAAAATGATCAAGTTTTCTTCCTTTTTTCAACAAATTTTCCCTATTTATTTTTTGTTCAGTAGCCATAAGACTATAACAGTCTTAGTGGTATCATTTTTTTTTTGCAAAAGTAAGTTCCTCTAATTTTCAACAATAATTAAGGACTAATTTTAACGACCAGACGAATATTAGTGTATTGTAAATACATGTTAAATTAATGCTAAGAAAATTTTCCCGCGAATTCTTGCTTATCTTGCCAACTGCAAAATATCATTTAAAATTACTGGAACTGGAATTGATTTAAAACAATCCCGTGGAATGTTGTCTCTATTGAATTTATGGACATCCTCCGTAGAAAACAATGGCTGACGGTCTCTCGAAGAGCAGAGGCCTAAATGATCGAGGACAACATCTATTAACAATGGCTTGCAATTTTAGAATAGAGCTTTTCATCCGATTTTGAGTAATATTTCCTTAGCGGATAATTAATTTAATGTACTTTTATCGTATAATATTCAGTATAGAAATTCTTGTTTTGAGATAACCTTGCTTATATTTCCATAAACAAATACCATTTTTCAATGTATCTCCACCTTACTATGTGTATAATTTAAAAAGCACTGAACCGGTTTACGGGATTCCCTATTTAGAACATTGCTGTATATTCTGGTCAGGCTTTAGCATAATTGTAAACTTTATAGACAACGATCCCGAATTATTTTTAGTGACGATGATATCTAAAATGCTACTCTAAGCATTGAGATCCTACGGTTCCAGTGAGAGTACTGAGACACACCTACCTATACTCGCTTGGTAAGAGATTTTTTTTAATCTTGAGGTTTAGTATCTACTCCTACTTCAGTAATAGTAACTAACTTTAAGCTAGCTAGCCAGAGTAACATAATAGAACCTCCTTTCTATAGTACATAATGACTTTGTCTTCGTCGAAAGCTTAAACTCATTATGGGATTCGAAACACACTAAAGTGATAGCTATGATCACTTTAAAATTTACTTTAACATTATTTAAAGGACAACCAAATCTATTTATTTAACTTAAAAAAAACAACAACAATAAAAAAATGCCATTCAAGAATATATACACGTAAAAAGTAAATCTGAATTTTTATAAACACAAATTCAAGAACGCGAAGCGTAAAATCGTCCGTCCGGCGGACTCATCTCGTATATTTTCGTCGGGTCCATTGTTAAAACATGAAGTACTTTGCCTTACTTATACATGAATAGGTAATTAGTTAAAAACGTGACTCCCATACGGTATATTCATTCGAAAATTTACTATTTATTAGTGTTTTGTAGTCGCAATAACTAATAGCAATAGAAACGTGGATATTTTACATTTTAGTTGGGTGAATAAAAAATAGGAAGAATACGCTATTAAATATATAAGATATCTTATTTATTAATTTTACATTATTTTATATACGTATCAAACGTTTTATTAGTTTCCAGTTGTACCTATGTAATATTATATGTATATACGATTAAAACAAGCCTAGATCATTTACAATTAAAAAAAATATTACATACCCATACCTCTCTATCATAGGGGTAGGTAGAGACTAGGTCCTGCTACGATACATTTCTTTTGTTTCTTCTACTTACATGAGCACTTTTGAGTTACGAGTAATTTTGACTTGGCCTTTTTTCAAAACACCTTTGATCTGGTCAAGATACATTCGTCAAGGTTGACCTTTACCGATTTGTCCAGTTACCCTCGTTTTGTAAATTTCTTTCGCCAATCTTCTTTTATTCGTCATCCCCTACTTCCCGAACCAGTTACGCTTTCCTTTTTTTATATTTGTCACTACATTATTTAATTATTATTTTAAATATGAATGTGAGTTTTGGTAAAACTGTAGATATTAATTTATTTATTACTAGCCACGTCATTTTTTAATTTTTTGTACGGAAACCTAATTATTATTAAAAAAAAAATTTTATACTCACATTAATCAAAGATATTTTTCCCAAATTCGAATACTTGCCTGTAAAACTGTGCATCGAATCGGATTTTATTCGCGATTTATTTTATTTTCGAGAAAAAATTAAAGTAGCCTGAGTTACGCGAAGTAACTTCAGCTATCTGTAAAAAAAAACTCCGTCAAAATCGGCCTAGCCAATTCGGAGATTACCCTGAACAAACAAAACAGACAGACAAAAATTGTATAAATTGTATTTTAGTATAGGTATTGTATCGTATTCATATCTACTTAGTAAAAAAAAACATTATTTTAACATTACAAACAGACACTTCAATTTTATTTATTAGTGTAGATTAAATAGAAGAAAATGTATCGTCGCAGATAAGTTTGGAAATATCTTAAGAGTCTAACTTTACTGGACATATATTATGTCACAAATTATAAAGGAATTTCATTTTAGATATTACATTTTGCGGAAGCCTCACACCGCGTTTGTAATAAAATGTTAGTACTACAGCTAACCTTTAGTAGTGCTTCCGTGCTGGGATTATTGAATTTTGAATTAATTTACGTGCACTAGGGATGATTAATTTTGGCGCTTGCAATATCACCTTGCTAGTTATTACCATAACCAATCTGCGATATTCCTTTTGGTCCGAGAATTACCAATGTTATAATTAGTTTCTACGCTCAAATATACTGAATACAAGTTGATGGTTTTGTATGATGGCTAGCAACTCTTATAACGATGATATTAATGTAGAATAATGTTACTTCATTTTAAACACTTTACAGGACATATTTTAACATGTTATTCGTGGCGGCCTGGGTTTATATATTTCCGACTAAAACTTTAATAGTGTCTTGTTAATTATATAAATAAGAAAGGTTCCAAGGTGCAAATTTTTTTAAGGTTAGTTATTTAATTTTATATGATGATATAATATATAAAAACAAAGTTTGGGAAAAAATAATAATTCTATCACTTTATGAAAAGTCGAGATAAAATAAAATTTAAAACACAGGGATTTATTTATTCTTTTAAGTTTTTGTGATAATATTGAATACTATAAAAAGAATATTTTATGTGATAAACTGCTTTTAGTTGCGACGCCCGTTTGCCTTTACGGCCGTGCGGAAAACTATTTGGGGTAAAATAAAAAATAAAAATGAAGGCACGAATTTCGGAGTTGATAATTTATTATCGAAATTTTTTTTAATTCCTTAAATTTTAATAATTTTTGAGTTATTCACTAAAAACGAAATATCTTTCTTTAAATCTTGATTGATAGGCTTAGACAACTGAAAGTCGTCCATTGTTGGACATAGGTCTCCCCCAAAAAGGGGGGAATTGCTATAATCGCCACGGTTGGCAGGGTTGTTGGCGATCACAGTCAAGTATTTGTGGTGCTCAGAGGATGCTGCTGCCCATTGCCTGGTTTATTCCTTAGCCGCCTTTTACAACATCCCCGTGAAGATATGGGGTGGTACTCTTCTTAGCCAGCACTACACGGCATAAATCTTATTTTGTGAATAACAATTCTTTGTATGCTAATAAGCCCTCGAGATAAAATTTTCTAACCGCCATTTAAAAATCAGATGAACTATCGAAGATTTTTAGGAGTTTTATCAAGAATGAATAGGTTTTTGAACTTGTTGACTAGACTATTATACACTTCAGCATCAGTAGATGTAGCCCGTATGATGATTGAGACGATTAACAGATTCATATCTTTCGGATGTTAGCATCTTTTTAGGACGGTAGGTTTTATATATTTAACATCAGATGACGTGTAGTGTGGTAGTTCGAATCACAAACAAAACAAGGTAAAGTAACGATCTGTTTGGCCGTTAGTTGGCATACAACTAGAGAACTATTGAACTAACTTGTGTGATTTTCAATTAATAAATCTCTTCTTGGATAGAGAAAACATTTAATTACGGTGCGTTAAATAAATAAGTATGAAAATTTTGAATTAAGCCTACAGAAAATAACGACAAACATATTTTGATATTGTCGAAATCACTGAAACATGCAAAATAGGTGGATTAATTATTTAAAAAAAATACGCTTTCGTTCTTTTTTTTATTAATTCATAGTATATGCTAATCTGAACTAAACTAAATAGAGTGAAAACCTATTTAAAGTCTATAAAGACTTTTAACGGACTTTATTACCATAGTTTACAAATTGAAGATAATTTGTTTATTTCATTATTATTCAAATAACTATCTTGCATAATCCGAGCATTATATTCTGCGTTCATAAGTAATTAAGTTCTTAACGTAACAAGAACGCTCTATTCATGAATTTCAGAACAGACCAAAACAATTAAAAGCAAAACTATAATATAAACATTTTAAATTTAACACTTTAATATGTAAATAAATAATTATATATTTTGACAAATTTTGAATTAACAAAATCTGTAAATTGTATACTAAAATATATACGAGGGCGGTCCGATAATACTTAGCCTTACCAACAGATACCACCACTATCGTAAAAGCGTTAAAATTTTATCACGTAGTACATTGTCATAGACAGCTACTGTCAAAATTTCAGCCGAATCGAACTCGTAGTTTTGTTTTGACCGCGTGTGGAAGCGAGCTTGTCCGTGGATTTGAGAAAAATGGAAAAAGAGGAATATCGGTCGATGATTCGATTTTTGTTTTTAGGAGGAATATCGCGTAGTGAAATCAAAGAGCACTTGGACTCTTTATAAGGTGACTCTTCTTCTTCGATGGATACCATCAAAAATTGGTTAAACCAGTTTGCACGCGGTCGCACTTCAGTTTTTGATGAGCCACGCCCAAGTACCCCGAAAACGGCCACCACGTGACAAAAATCCACGACCTCGTACCGGCAGATCGCCTATTGAATTGGTAGTATTGGAATTGGTCTTGAATTAGGTTACGAACTGCTTCCTTATCTACCGTATTCTCCGTATTTGGCCGCGTGCGACTACTTTTTGTTTCCGTCGGACTCGTCACTCAAAATTTAAAAAGACACTCGTCATCAAAAAATCACTCGCCGGACAGCAATTTGAGTCGAATGAGGGAGTTGTCGCCGCCACAGAGGCCTATTTTGCAGACGTGTTACAACGTATTTCTCAGACGGGTTAAAGAAGTCGGAGCATCGCTGGGTTAAGTATATCGAACTCAAAGGAGATTATGTCGAAAAATAAATCACCACTTTTCCAAAAAAAAAGATTTTTTATTTGTAGGCTAAGTACTTATCGGACCACCCTCGTATGTATAAAGACACAAATTGTTATTATTGAATTTCGAACAAGTTCGAAGTAGATAACTTTGGTTTCATGCACGAGACTAACTTTATGATAATGGCTTCGAAGATGTAATTTATGTTAAAATTATTACTATACTTGGACCTTCAGTTCATTAGAAATTAATATGAATTACAATTTGAAGATTTCTTCGATAAATTAGTATAAAAAACATTATAAAGATAATAATTTTTCATTAAAGACTTATTAAAACAAAAAAATATTTTAATGAATCCTTATATAATATTAAAATATGGAGCTCAGATATTAAACCTACTAACTAGATATTAAATCTCAGATATTGTAATTGTGTGTAATTAAAAAATAATGAGATAAATATTTGCTTCTAGATTTAATAATTAAAATTTACAATACATACTGTAATAGCAGAGTTTTGGTTGTTAATTTATTGTGTATATTTTCGTTAATGTATTTTTCCATATTTTACTAATTAATTATATTAAGTAACATTAGCGATTTACCTGACAATGAGTTCAAGTATTATGTCAAGCAAGTCTTAATCTCAAAAGGTTATTACAGGGTGGATCATTACGTGAACGATAGTGTTGTCTGGAATTAACCCACATCTCTGTGCTTCCGGTAACATTGGTTATGACTATGATTTGTATAGTTTTTATAATAAAAAAATATAAATATTTTATTAATAAAAAGAAGCAGATCGAGTTTCTTGCCGGCTCTTCTCGGCTGGGTTGTTTTCCGAACCGGTCGTAGTGTTTTTGACGTTCATAAGTGCCTTCTTAGGGCCTATATTGAATTAACATGTTTTTTATTTTGTTTTGAGTGCTTGACAGTTTTAAGACCTGATTGAGGGTGTTCACTTATTTTCATGCGTAGACAAGTTTAAATTTTTTTTATTACAAACATATTATTTTTCAAGCGACGGTGTGTTGTATGTAATAAATGAACTACGCCATAGATATAATAGTTAATTGAAACGTATTTAAATTATTTATATCAAGTACCTATATGTTTAAATAGAGCAATATCTTATTTGTAATAATAACAACAATAACTTTTAGTATTACGCGTTAATAAAACATTTATTCAATGAAGGAAGCTTTACGTTACTGTCCAAACTTGTAATGATAAGGGTCTGAATGAATATAAATTGCAGTCAGCCATAACAGTATTTTGACAATATACTCTGGAATTGATTTCAATAATCTATTTTCCTTGAAAATATATTTAGTTTTTAAATATACCTCAGGTATTTTCTATTGGATGTTATTATATAAAAATTATCTTTATGATTTTAATTATCTTTATTGGTGTTTCTTTCTTAATATTTTAATTCAAGTCTAAATAAAATGTTAACTTTGATGGGCAACCATTTATTACCAAAACATTTAGTCTGGTATTACGAGTGCTATATTTTGATAAACATTGTGCCATCTGATAATGTTTACTGTAAAATATAGTCAAACAACATACTACTTGATGTTTATTAAGGAATGTAGTCTAATAAATAAGATTGAGATTGACATGTATACTATTTCTTATAACCAGAAAAATTACGTAGCTGTGTATATGCGTGCCCTGTATTAAACGTACATACTGAATAAAAACAGCTTTATTATAAAAATATATAGTAAACGTAAGATTAAATACAATGCAAGCAAAGCCGTGCTCGCAGTTAGTGATTTGAATAAAATTATAAAGAAATAATATTGGTTTCTTCACAAATTAACATGAGATTAGATATGCCTTCTTCAGTAAAGCATCTGTTTTGACAGGCGGGGAGATTAAAACATCGAAAACAAGATAGGTTTACCTCCCGGTTTCGAATGAATAAAATTGTATATTCACTATAATTTTGAATAGATTTGTATTCTAACTAGATGTCATCCGACGTTGGCCGAGTTACTTTTGTACAAAAAAAAATGAAAAAAGGATAAATAATAATTTGAATACATATAATTGTATAAAGTTTTTAAGCTATAAACTAGACCCCCGGTACATCGTGTTCGTACTTATTATCGTTTTAATTTCTACTTAACCCCTTGAGCACTTACTTGGCGTTTACGCCAGCTTTCCATTGTTTTCCTATTGTCTTATTTTTACGGACTTTTAAAAATCTAGTCCAAAATTAAAGTAATAACTAGACTATCCTTCGCAACATTGTAATAAACATTATAAAAATAATCCGATCAAAATCGGTCAGGGGGATTAAAAGATTTACCCCAATAAAATAAACGTTACGTTTTGATATGATACTAGCTGTGTGTCCGCGGCTGCGCCCGCGTTTCATATATTCTTCACTCCGCTTTAATTGATTTATACGGACCCCTAATATTTTTTTTAACAAGATAAAGTGAAAATATTTCTCATAAATTCGAACACTTGTCAGTAAAATTGTGCATTGAATCGGATTTTTTTTATGAACTTTTATTTTATACGCGGATCCCTAATTTTTATTTTCAAAAATTAAAAGTACCCCAAGTTACCCGGAGTAACTTCAGCTATCTACCAAAATAGACCCGTTAAAATTCGTCCAGTCTAATCTCCGGAACGGAGATTACTCGGAACAAACAAAAAGACAAAAAAATTTAAATTGTATTTTTGGTATAGGTATCGTAAATACAGTCATATCCATTTAGTAAAAAAAAATTGACATTACAAACAGACACTTCAATTTTGTTTATAAGTACAGACATCGACAGTAGACTTTTACTAAGATATACCTAATCGTTTATTTAAATTGATTAGATCAGTTCTGTTTCTGAAATGTAAATTTATTTTATATCAAATAAGATTTTAATTTTGACAAAAAATAAATAAGACGTGCCAGCGGCTTAGGTCACATTTCAAAAAGTATATTATTTAGTTAATTCGATTATTCTTAATTATTTCATGGTAAAGTTTTAAAATAAAATGCTGATGATGGTTTTTCTTCAGCTACGTTCTGTTTTTAGCAGAAAAAGCATGAAAGTAAGGTTAACGCTGTGCAGATTCCTTGGTTTCCTCGCGATGTTTTCCTTCATCGAAGGTTCAGGTTCTTTTCAGAGTTGGAGAGGTGGCCTCGAACCCGCAACCGTTCACGTACGATCCAACCGCTCAACAAACTGTCCCATCATCGCTTTATATTTTTTATCGTCTATTTAAATCGCTTTTTATCAATTTACACATACTGTAAAACAAAGTCGCTTTCCTCGTCTGTCTGTGTGCTTATTCGCTAACTCCTCTTAAACTACTCAACGAATTCTGATGCAATTTTCACCATATATAAGTAAAAAGTCAATATTTTATAACCTATTTTTATCATGAGACGGAACCTTCCAACTTTAAGCTCATTACGAGAAAAGCCGGTATACTTCAAAACGCTGATTTCTGTTCATTGCCAAAACCATATATTCAAATATAAACGAACACTGATCATTGTAACGATAATATAATGATTGTAGAAAATAGCACCACAAGGTTTCTATGCTAAAAATCATTTTCTCATTCTAATTAAATACAGTAAAAGCCGCTCGGAAAACTTCAGTAAAGTAGGTTTAGTCCATTTATCATTCAAAAAAATTTTCTACGCCTAACTTATTTAACTTTAACGCTTAAAACTGCAAAAGCTTCAGACTACTTTAATAATCTTTCTCTCATTATTTATTAAAATCAAGATACTCGTATCTTTTAATCACAGTTAGTGTAGTACATTAAAGTTGTTAAATTATAGCTAACTTTATAATAATTCTAACTTCAACCTACATTTTATAGATCAGCTGTGCCCGCGACTTCGCTCGCATGTAATTCCGATAATTATATTATTCTAATAGGTATAACCTCCCGTCCCGTCCCGTAAAAAGTACCCTATATATAATATAGATTTCTAACAGTAAAATAATTTCCAAAATCGGATCAGTAGTACCGGAAATTACCTCGAACATCCAAACTCACAAACTTTACCTCTTTATAATAATAGTACACGTACACTTCATTTTCATGGTTTTTTTTAATGAATCCAAATAAAAGCTATTCATACATTATATAAATACATAGTAATAGTAACATCTGTGTCGAGTACCCATAAAAATAAGACAATAGGAAGACAATAGAAAGCTGGCGTAAACGCCAGGCTCAAGGGGTTAATATTTCAGAAAACATTCCAAATAATAAAAAACATAATATAGCGCCATCTATGAATAATCATCAGAAATACATAAATAATTTGCTACGTAATCACCATTCACAACACTTCTTCACCTATGTCATCAAAAACAAACAAAACATGAACCGTCTAATTATAATTAGAATTAAATAATATTATGTTCGCCGCAATATTTACTTATTGATATTATAATTGAAATTCAGTAGCCTATTTGTATAAAATGACTCCTTAATACAACGGCTAAAATGCTATCAAAATATTGTTTTGTCATTGACTATGTCTTAAATATATTATATACATATATTATATTATGTCATTTTGTTCAATTTCAATCAATCCATAAATTTGTTGTTCTCGAATAAGACTAAAACGCATTTACTTACAAACTCTTCTTTCATACTGAAGTCGCCGCGTATCATTCAAATTGCTATAACTTTTGATAGAGTAAACCGATTTTAATGAAATAAAGTTTTGAGGTTACTCTGGAATATGTGTTTTATAATTATCTTTCGAATTTTTAAAATATGCTTAATACTTTTTAATTAATGCCTGCCCAACCAAAGAGACAGACAGACAGACATTTCTAAAAATGGTAAAAATGTATTTAATTACCTATTTTTAGTCCCTTGCAATAATTATTTTCACAAAAATCTAAAATGTATAGCCACGTGAAAATTATAATTTTATTATTAGTATAGATAATGTAATGATTTGGAGCGATGATGGCGCAGTGGATAGTGCCGCCGGATTCCGTGTAAATGGACGCAGGTTCGAGCCCACCTATCCTATCCAACTCTAAAATCAGCCTGAGTTATCGTTGAAGGAAAACATCGTGAGGAAATAATAGTGTGGTTGTAGGGCATTATCTATTAATGCTCGTCTGTGTACCTACCACCCTCTAGTTTGAAAACCTATCGCCAAATACCAATAGGTGTGTTCCGGCAGCATCACTTGAGAAGTAATAACTCTAGGCTTAGTGTGTTTACCATCCTGGACCACATCGTCACATAACATTAGGTGACATTGTGGTCAAAGCGCTGAGCCTATACCGTTTAAAAAAAATTAACTTTATACCTAAATGATTTATTTTTATCTGAAAAGTGATATAATGACAAAAAGATATAAAAAAATACGCATCATATCATTATCACAAGTAGATCTTTATTTAGCTTATTTTAAACTTATTCGTATACCTTTATAATAACAACTTTACAAATATGTTTATTTTAAAATATTTCATTATTTACTATTTTATTTACCAGTATATTGAAACTTAACTTTTTTTTTAATTTCTTTATGGACAGATTTTTTGATACAAAATGTAACAAGCTAAATTGTAAGTAAGCATCAAAATTGTAATGAGCAACACTATACGTTCACCTTATTTATTTATTCAAACGGAGAGGTGAAAAGTAAAAGTCCTCTCGCATATCAGGAAATGTCGTAAAAGAGGGAAGGAGTGATGCGAATAATATAAACAGGTACAAAGTAAAATCTCTAGGGTTACCATGCAATATATATGTGTCATACGTATCACCCGCGGCCTTGTATGTGATCATGTGTCTTGATACTTTGACACTGTTTTAGTATTACCTAATATTTATTTATGTAACGATTCCAAGAACGTAAAAGAAATATGAGCATACACTTAAAATAAATAATAGTACATTTATATCTCATTCCAAAGTAAGAACACTTAGTACTAGTAATTGTAGCTATAAATTTTAAGTGGACATAAATGCGTTTAAAAAAATGTTTTTTTCTTGGAACCTCGTTCAAAAGTTTAATTTAGATGCCAAAATAGGACTCTGAAAATATGAGCCCTTAATGTGATCATTAAGGTTGTCCGCATCACACTTTTCGATTTCCCATAAGAACAACACATTTTATAACTAATGAACGATAAATTGCACTGCATTACCCATACAATATTTTTGTAAAGAATTGAACGCTCTACAAAAAACGTCTTATGTCATTTTTTGATGAATCAACTCAGTCAAAATTATTCGTTATTTATGAAACGCGCTAATGTTTGCACGTATGTATTGACAAGGTTACCCAAAGGACAAATCTACTCTAAAATCAACCTGAGCTTTCGGTGAAGGAAAACATCGCGAGGAACCATAGCATAGTGGTAGGACCTTTTCTAATAATAGCCGTATGAGTAACTAGCTACCAGCCTCAAGTTTCAAAAACCTGTCGCCTAATACCAATAGGCGTGTTACGGTAGCATTACTTCAGAACCAGTATCTTTAAGCTTTGTGTGTTTACCATGCTTGACCACATCGTCACTTAACATCAGGTGAGAATATAGTCAAAGCACTGAGCGTATACTGTGTAAAAAAATTATATATATTTATTTATACTAGTGATCGCGTCAATAGCTCCTGAACAAAAAAAAATAGCTTGAGCAACAGAAAAAAAATACTGAACTGTTTTAGCTTTGTCTACTTATAAATAGATAATTTGAAAAATTAGGCTTCCGAAAATAAAATAAAAAACATACTGAACTGTTTTATCTAAGCCTACTTATAAATAGATAATTTTAAACATTAGACTTAAATTTGTTAATAATCATAAATATTTATTAAAAACTAGTTTACTTATACGAAATATATTTAACTGTAAACGATACAATTGAATATTCTGAAATAATAATTAATAGATCCTTAACCCCTTGATCACTAACCTGGCGTTTACGCTAGCTTTCCATTGTTTTCCTATTGTCTTATTTTTATGGGTAATCCACATATTAAATATAAGTTACTAATTATCTCATATTTCAGTACGCTAGATTTTGAATAATTAGACAAGTTATTTACAAAACTATTCAAATTAAAATTAGTTTATATTAAACTAACAAATTAAATCATGACCTCTTGTCTCTGTCCAGGCAATCGAGCGAGACCTATCTATCAGACGGGTAAAGCTTCGATAAGAAATAGTCCAATGTAGGTCAGTCGAACGCAGCTGAGTCCCCGGGAATCTCTAAGTTAGAGCAGGGCATGTATATGTTATCTTATTCATATGTTAATTTTATCTTTAACACGCTTTTTTCTGCCCAATGCGAATAAGGCTTATAAAATATATCACACTGACTTTAATATTACTTAATCTAATAGCTACAATTTTCCTTTATACGCTGCAAATCTTAAGCTGATAAGTGGACGGCGTTTATTCCATAGAAACGTACTCCCCTGATTCTATGGATTCATTCACCGGAAGCTTAGGTTTAATATATAATCGGATAGCTGGGTTCGAACCTACGCCTATTGATGCGGAATCCGATCACACTATCAGCCGAGCCATCATCGCTTCCAAATTTAAGTAATTTGAATATTATACTTAGATTATAACCATTGACTTTCAAACAGATATTCATTTAAATTGAATTCAGCGTTCCGACTAAAAAGGCATTATAATTCGGGCCATTTGTATTCGAATTGAAGCTCTAAATCAGCACAAACATTCACAGGTTCGCCCTTTCGTCGACGAGTTTGAAATCGTTAAACTGCATCGATCTGAGAAGATTAACCCATTGTAATTTCCCGTTCCACTTGGAAATCTTTGATTCTCCCATCGTCTGTTAATATTTGTTTAAAATTTTACAAACGCTAGTCTATTAATTTAGACAGTTAAATTTGTCGTGAGTATATCGTGAATAGTCTATTTTCAGATACATTGTCGGTGGACGCTGGTTCGAATCTACCTAGTAGACTATAATGAGTCTAAGATTTAAGTAAAAGAAAAACGGACATTTTATTGTGTCCGTATGTCTAGCAGTCAAACTTTGAAATTATATTGCCAATCATTTATAGGGGTATTCTGTTGGCGTTACTAAAGACTTTCATTACACTTTTTATTTATTCCAAGTACAATGACAAGATATTTCTCTTTCGCAGACCAAAGAGAACTTAGTGATATTAACTTATACCACCCATACATATTTATTCTTGACGAATAAGAATAATTTACTTTCGTGAAATAACATTCAGTATTTAGGATTCGTCCTTTGACTCTAAATAAAAAATTTGAAATTGTGTTACGAAGTTCATTATATTAATTCTATGAAACGTAACATAATAATAGGATTCATCTCGGTTTGCGGGTGAAAGAGACGAGATTTATCTATTCTAGCAAAGTAAGACAGAGAGAACTTGTGTAGTTTTGTTAGTAGTGTTTGTAACAAGATTTTGGATTCGGAGTTGTTACGTAAGTTTTGTTGACAGAAATCGCTTAGAATGTAGGATTTATGCACGTATGTTGTTTTCATGGCAAACTTAGTATGAGCGATAAAGAAAGACGGTATTAGAAAGACTTGAGATTTATTATTAATACAAATTATATTTTTATCTGTGTTGATAATTTTATCTATGATAATGTTAGTTGAATATATTTGCTGAGAGAATTTTCCTTTTCCTGGTTTAAGAATATACATGATTGATTGATAGAGCTTTCAAAAGAATAGGAAGATCTACACATACGATAGATACTAATGACTCAGGCTAAATACAGTCAACTTTTGATAATTTGAACGTCGTTAATTTGAATAATTTGATAATTAAAAAATATTTCCCAGTCCCTTGAAAAATACTCGATAAAATGAATAAAATCAATATTAATTAGTCCCTTCGGTAGTTTCAATTTGATAGAAAAGTAACTAGCCCATCACTAATGCAATATTTTAATATCCATGCTTTCGTAACATAAGCTCACGCCTGTTATCCCCGAAAGGTTAGGCAGAGGTGAATTAGCGAACTACACCACACATTTCGCCAAGCTTAGTTCCGTCTCAGATGTGACATCGGGGGAGTCTGTCAAGTTGTATTTTTTTTTTTTCAAAAACCACAAAAAATTACAAAAACAGCCATATATAAAACAAATGCTTATAACAACTGATAAACATTAGTTACAGAATCGATTTTGAATTCATTTCAATTTTTTCAAAACTTCTTAAATATCATTATTTTAGAAGTTATTAACGAAAAACTAAATACCTTTTTTTTATTTTGTTAATAAAAATCTAAATTTTTATGTGCTAATAAACCCTCAAAATACATTTTTCTCGACGTAATTCCGAATCGAATGAGCTAATGCACATATTTATAGGAGCTTTATTTCTATTTAACACACTTTTTACTTGAACGCGTAAGTATACAAAAAAAAACACAAATTGTAGGAAATGTTATCTATTTTATTATATAAATACATATTATGATCGTAAAATGAGTCGGAAAAGAGATATTATCCATAAACTATTAGGCGCCATTTTATCAATATGGCGACGTGAGCGGCAACGATACGAAGTGGTAAAGTTGCAATTCGGAAAGAGCAGATCTATAAGATTACTCATTTTCAAAACTCCCGAAAAACTTTCCAGGTAAAACTATCAAATGATTGTACAATATAACGATATAAATATTAAATGTTAAAGATGCCATGACAATTTATTAATAGAACCAAAGACTATTTTATTTATGTCAGAACTCAGATTTGTCTCGTGAATGCAAATAATCAGATATTTTACCCAAACATATTAATTTTAAATAAAGTGTTAATTAATAACTTCAACTTGAGAATAGTTTCTCAACCTTATTTTGCTCACCGCCAACTTTGAGAATTTGTCTTTTCTAAGAGTTCTCCATCTTAATTTTTTCCCCATTTTAGGGTATATTTTTAATTCCCCTCTGCACGCTATCTCAATTCTGCCTATTTTTTTTTTGGGTCTTCTACTTCTACAAGGAGGCGTAATCGTCTATTTTGAGTACATAGCATATAACATCTAGATTATATTTCGTATTCGATTTAAATAAAACATTTTATACAATTACGTCTTACCATACATTAACTGAATAACCGTAATAAGGTTTGAAAATCTATATTTAAGCCAGTTTAATCAAGCTTTTGTGTGAAAAACAGAAGCGAGGTCGAGGTTTTAGAAATGTTTAAACGTATTATCCAAACTACTATCGTTAATGAAGGTTCAAAGCGTCCCAACTTTTATACACAATCCTAGCATTTAAGCAATTGCATGTTATAAAACAGTCTCTGTTTAAAGAATCGTTTTTAATTTCAAACATTAACTTTGTTTCTATTAGTTATTATATCGCCAAAGAAAGTACTACGGTACAAGAAAGGTAATAATTATAACAGAATTGATAATTTTATTTGATTTTGTTGGGAATTATAGTGCAGTTGGTAGCGTTCCGCATCAATTAGCTTGCGGTGAAGGAAACCATAGCTTGGTGGTAGGGCATTTTCTAATAATGCCTGCCTACTATCACGCTTAATTTGAAAACTTGTCGCCAAATAACAATAGGTGTGTTCCGGAAGTATGATTTGAGAACCAGTGTCTCTAGGTTTAATGTGTAGTATCCTAGACCACATCGTCACTTAACATCAGGTGAGATTGTGGTCAAAGCACTGAGTATTAAATTTTTTTATTGATAACTAGTAATAGAAATAAATAATGTACACCACCAGGTCAATCAAAATAAATAAATTACACTCACAGCGAATAGGAACCTATTTCAACGAAAGAACAACTACTTACTCTTAAAAGCTATCCAAGAATTTATGTAAATTCATTATATTTCTGAGCAAAAACAATTGCAATTTTAATCGAAACAAATATTTTTACCTATGTAACAAATTTGTATCGATTTATTGAACTGTACTAAATTATTAAGTAACACTAAATACAGATCTTAAAGGTTTAAACCGTAACACTGACGTACACTTCTATGCTTTTTTATTATAGTAATCAGAAAGTCAATCGAAAATACAGGTTATGGTTTTTATAAATGAAGTTTAATCATACAAAATATTCAAAAAATGTTTAAAGTTATCTATACTTTACGGATTATGTAAAAAAAAAAAAAGTATTTTGGCATGACGGTATTAGACTCTGATTCTCTCGAAAATATACTAATCATTATTTCGATTCAAATCTATTGCACTTTTAAAGAGTTTTAAAGTTTACACCAATGATACTTCAAAATCACGAATACGTAAATTCCACATACGCGAGTGTCGATTACAAACATTCATCACATTTATGTTTATAAACGAATATACGTACAAACAAGGACCGAAAACCCACAAAATTCCATTGCATTGTCTCTCAAACAAAAGGTGCAAACTATGAGATTATCCATTCCCCGGTGGTTTCGAACGAGCCGGTGCATTTGCACAATCAAGAATATTTAGCCCGCTCTCACTGCGAAGCGTCCTTTCCTGCTTTCGTTGGCAAAAAGAAAAATAAAATCCAAACAGTATTGTCGTAAAGAAAAATGCTTACACGACCAAGAGTATATCAGTAATTGCTTCAAAATTGTATCCTTTTCTTTAAAGTAGAGTTTCGTAATGGTTATAATTCAAACAGTAATTCAGGTTTAATAGAGAAAAATGAGATTTTAAATTTACCAATCTATGATTAATAACAGACAGATTGACAAATTAGTTATGAGAGCTTTTCTTTAACATTTTGTTTATTTTGAACGTGAAATTCATTTTCGAAGGAAGTTTTGTGTTCAATATATTATGCAGTGCATATATCAAAAACATAATTAAAATTTATGAAATTGTGAACGAAATACAATTGAATAGACAGTTTTACGCGGGCGGAGCCGCGAGTAAACAGCTAGATCTATAGTTATGTTAATTCTAAAATATTTCTTGATGAGATAAAATATTATCATGTGACAAACTAACATGGCTTAACACAATTTAATAATAATGTAATTAAAATTAAGTTATATCATATTAATTCCGATGGAAAAAATAACTAATTTAGTTTCCGCCGATAAATGTGTCCGAACAAGAAATTCATCCCAACATAATAAACATTTGTGGTCAATAAATAAACTCATGGACGTATCAATATGTATAAAGTAAATAAATAAATTGTGTCAATCACTTATTTGTAGATATGAGCAGGTGCTTTTATTTATTACCCATACACGTTACCTTTTTATAAATTTGGTTTCTGGCTTAAGCCTTTTATTTATGTCGATATGAACTTGTGATATAATTATGTATTTCCCATTTTACTCGTAAACTTGGTTCAACATTTCTTTAAACGTGCATCACCCAGCAGTTCAATTAAATATGATTTAGGGTCTTAATATCTTTTTTATCTAGGCCTTTGTAAATCTGCAAAGCCTTTTCACTAGTAACATTTGTTAAAAAGTATACAGTTATAAAAAACAAAATGATTTGTAACAATAGTTTCATTTAATAAATATACAATGTGGAAGACTTTAGACACAAATTTAAAACCAAAAGAATCCATAAATGAGACGACATCACCACACATTAAGAGAATCACCCAGCATAATTCTATTGTGAACTCTGATTGATGTCAATTAGTTTGAAAATGTAACGTGGAAATTATTAAATTATAATTTCATTACACTTCTATACTAGATGCGCTAGCGTTTTGTGTATTAATCATTGCGTAGTATAGTTTTTAATTTTTTTTATATAGAACCCTAATTATTTTACATTTTATTTTGCTACTAACATTAAGTAAAGATATTTCTCGCAGATTCAAACACCTTTTTTTTTTTTTGACGGGGGGAAATGCATTTACGCACTGCCCTTATCTATTGTATTTGAAGGATCAGAGTCCCCCAAATACAATAGATAAGGGGGGCACGGAGTGACGAGCTCCGTGCCAGTGTGGGACTCACCCGGGCGAGAGTCGCCCGGAAATACCCACTAAAACCCCCCGGGGCCGTCCGCTGCATTTGGGATGAGGGCGATACGGGGTTGCCAAGGCATGTCGCCGCGTCGCCCCCTGCAGCGAACCCACCGGGCCTCGTCGTGCAATGGCCCAATGGGGATGGGGGAGGATATTCCTCAACCCCACCTGTTCACCCTCCCCCCCGAAGGGGGGCATGACCCACCGGTCAACATTCCGAGGCAGGATATACTCCTGCCCCAATAAAAAGAAACGGGAAGAGAGGGACAGAACGGAGGCGGGCCAAGAGAGGAAAGACGAAGGAGCCCGCCTCCGCTAAGAAGAGAAAAGAGAGATAGGTCCCTCTCGCAGTTTCAAACACCTGCCAGTAAAACTGTACATTAAATCGGATTTTATTTACAATTTCATGAGTTTTAATTTTTTTACGCGGAGCCCTAATTATTTTCGAAAAACCCTAAGTTACGTGAAGTAAGATCAAAATCCTGTCAAAATCGGTTCAGGCGTTCAAGAGATTACCCGGAACAAACAGAAAAAAAGTATTTTTGTTATAGGTATATCGTGTATAGGTACATACATATCTATTTAAAAAAAAAAAATATTTTCACATTACATACAGACTCTTCAATTTGATTTATTAGTATAGATTAAAATGTTTTGTTACCATAACAATTGTGGTAATTATTTTTCTGAATTTTAGTAAATTTGTTCGGTCCTGTCTTTGTATTAAATAAAGATATTACATAAACATTAGCTGATCCAATGACATACATTTAAAAGAATAACACTATTATAGCTCCTATAATGCAATATTATAGTTAGATCGATTAATGACCGCAATGACGTAAGCAGACGACGAAATGGGAAACGTTAATATACTGGATACCATTGTGCGGTGGACTTGAGAGAATTGTGGTGTCATTTCACTGGGCTTTGTGAGAGAATTCGTACTGTTTATTTAACCTGTGAAAGATAGTTTTATGAATATCGCTATTAAACAGAGAAAGATAAATTCAAGACATTTTTTTCCTCTATTTATCAATCGATTTTGTATATCTAATTAATTAATTAATTTATCTATACTAATAAATAAAACTGAAGTGTCTGTTTGTAATATCAAAATATTTTTTTTTTACTAAATTGATATGACGTATATACAATACCTATACCAAAAACACAATGTTAAAATTTTGTATCTGTCTATTTTTTTGTTTCGGGTAACTTTCGGAACGGCTGGATAGGTTTTAACGGGACTTTTATGGTAGAAAGTTGAAGTTACTCTGCGTAACTTAGAGTAGGTACTTTGGATTTTTGAAAATTGTTAGAGTTCCGCGTAAAAAAATTTAAAACGCAGTGAAGAATATATGAAAAGCGGGCGCAGTCACGGCCACGCAGCTAGTTAATATATAAAAGATAAAAATATAAAGCTGTTTGGTCGTATATAGAAAAGAAGGAAATGTTCAACTTCGCATATCTGATCAACAAGGAAGAAGTACCGGCAAACTTATAAAAAAGAATTATTACAGCCCAGTTCGCAAGAATACGGACTTATATTAATTTGCTTGTGAACGTAGCAGCGATAAAAAAAGCTATTTCAAATATCGCCTCCTCGATTGTCATTCTACTTTGGTAGTGTTTTCAGGTCAGCAGTCACAAATATTTTTATTAAATTATTTTGCTCTTACTTCTTTTTATTTCATTAACCCCTTGAGCACTATCCTGGCGTTTACGCCAGCTTTCCATTGTTTTCCTATTGTCTTCTTATTGTCTTATTTTTATGGGTAATCGACATTAATATGTATATATATAATCGCTCACATTGAAATAAAACAGTCAGAACGGTAGTACTCACAGATAGAGTAAAGCTATTTTAAGTTGGCCTTAAAAGGTTACATACGTTTTTTTGTTACGTGCCAGTGATTACGAAATTTCATACCCCTTACACACATTCTTTTTTAGTTTCATTGTTAAGCTAGTTTTTGTATGAAACTATCACTCTTAGCTTTATTACTCCATGTTTAAAAGGACCTATCAAATACCAATCATTTACCTCAAATACATACATATGTTTACAGTGCTATGATCGAAGTATGTTTAAAAATTGTTTAATTAGAGTTTGCAGTTTAAGAAACATGCGATTGATATAAAAGTAAAAATATTAAAATATGTGTGAATTTTACTGTAAATTTTTAAAATTGGAAACCTTTCTGGCAAAAATACGATTGGAAGTTTGTAAACATGGCGTTCCGACTTAGGTACATAGTATATGAAATATTCAGGCGTCAACAACAGAGATTCATTCGATCGCGTATAATCTACACGTAATGCTGCGGCTACACGCGCTACCTTCAAACGTATTCACGTTATGGTGACGTTTATAAGGTAGTAAAAACTTTTTTAATTAAAAACAAAAATCGATTTCAAGAGAATAAACTATAAAAATGCACTAAAAAGTTAAAAAATAATGTCTTTATTAATTTGCTTCGTTAATTTTTAATTCGGTGCCAGCTTATACGTCGCTAATGTGTAATTGTAATAAAGTTTAGCCAATTATTTCCATTTGTTAATGAGTACATTGGTTAACTCTAGCTGGCACCGACTCCAAAACTAACGAAGCAGATTAATAAAGAAATTACTTGTTGCCTTTTTAGTACATTTTTATAGTTTATTCTTTTGAAGTCGGTTTTGTTTTTAATTAAAGAAGTTTTTTTTCTACCTTTTAAATTAAGTATGTACGTTTAGGCATAGATGTGAAATCACTCCTCAAATGATCTAGTAACCTCCAAATACGTGATAACTAAAAATAATTCTCAAACTAAACTGACAAAGGAATATCAATAAAAAAAAACATATTAAAAACAAGTCAAAATTATCACCAAACATTGCACCACATTATAAACTTTTTCCTTTTTTTTGCTAAATTAATAAAATTGATACGATTAATACTTTTTTATGATTGTCTTAAATAATATGTTTAACGGAAACTCATCGTACTGACAAATTGTTATCGTGTAATCGGAACTTAAGTTGAATGTTGATGGTAAATCTTCCATTTGTTTAAATTTCATTTCGAATGCTATTTCAAAAGTGAATGGAAATCTCAATGTGATGTATAAATAATGATCCTTTGGTTACAGATTTCGAATTTGTGATGGATTTTCACATTTCCATTACTTACTAAAATAACAAAGCTGTGAATAAAACTGAAATGCTTTGTTGTGGTTGTTTGTGAATTCTTTTTTGTTATAAAAGTTAGTTTTTTTCAACAGTACGTAATTGATATTAGTTAGTAAATATTTACCGTGTTTATATTAAAAGGATCCCTTTAATTATTGAAATATGAGTAAACTTTAATTTTGTTTTTTTTTTACACAGTATAAGTGCTTTGACCATAATCTCACCGTATTGTTAAGTGACGACGTGGTCCAGGATGGTAAACACGCTGTTTCTAAAGTGATGTTCCCGGAACAAACCTATTGGTATTTGGCGACAGGTTTTCAAACTTGAGGGTGGTAGCTACCCAGGCGGGCATTATTAGAAAATGGTGGACCATGCTATGGTCTCGTATACGATATTTTCCTTCACCGAAAGCTGAGGCTGATTTTAGAGAGGTGGGCTTGAACCCACGTCCATTAACACGGAATCCGATCGCACTACCCACTGCGCCATCATCGCTTCACATAAGTCAACTAAATTTAAGTAGCAAAGTATGTGATACTTTTTATAACAAGAACTTTAAAAAGAAGTCTCTGGTAGAAAAAACAAAATTACAAAGCTCATGAGATGTATTGTATTGGTAAAAATTCATTTTCCAGTTAAATATATAGTAAATGGCGTAATGATTCTTCGATTTCTCGAAATACAGTGAATTTCCCAATATAAGGATAAATACAAATCGATCAATGGCAGACAAAAAATACCAAGAAAAAAAAACAGATTACTTTTCCCCATCCTCATTTTATGTATTGAGATATTATTAAATGGCACCTACCCTCGTTAACGATATTTTTAAAAGAGCGTTGCAACGAGGATATTAATTCGTTCAACGTCGACCGTTGACGCACGCGGCCCTGTGTACACAAGTCAATCTGTTCATGGGCATTATTGTGTAAAAAATTCACGAGTTCTCTGACAACATTATATTTTTTAAAGTATAAATTTGCCTTTAGGGTCCTATTGTCCATTAATTCTATCTGTAATAAACGGCATTTAGGGTATGAAATATCAATATAATAGGGTATAAAATTAGGGTAGGGTATCAAATGGTATTGAAAACCGCTGTACCTTATCCTTTTTTACATGATAAACCACTTACAATATGCACAGTCAATACATCAAGTGTATCGACACCTCTTTTCCGATATGGTATATACATTAATATATATTTAGTAAAAAATGGATACTTTAATATTACAAACAGAGACTTCAATTTTATAAATTAGTATAGATCATTATTCTCATGCCCTGTTCCCAATTCACTTGGGGTTGGTGCAGTAAGTTTTCTTCTTCCATACTATCAGCCGTTATATCTTCATTTACTCCTTTTTTCTTTCATATCATTTCTTACACACTTCATCCACATTCTCTTTGGCCTACTCTACTTTTCCATCCTTCCACATTCATACTAATTACTATATTACCAACATGCGCCTCCTCTCTTCTCATAACATGTCCACGACAAACGAGAACCTTTCAACTTTTCTACCACTGGCGCAACTTTCAAACTCCCTCTAATTTTCTCTAACACATCCATCTCAACATTCGTCTCTCAGCTACATGCACCCGTTTCTCATCCATCTTCTTACTAACCCAGCATTCTGATCCATACAATATGATAGGTATAGATATAATACTTAATTTCTGATTTGCGTGTTTTGAAGTAATTAAAGAATTTAATTAAATTATCATGAATAAAATTACTCAATTCGAAACCTATTAAGTATAACGCTCTCAATCCTATCTGGTTCAATTCATTCGATGTTCATTCACTCAAGAATGAGTTCTAATACTTTTCCAATATACCTATAACTAAAAGCGATCCAACGTTTTCAATCATCTTCTCGGAATACATTATTTATAGACTTACTCTGAACAAAATATCTCGTAGCCTGTAAGCATACAGTAATTTAAATGTAGACACATATATATAGATATATATTCTAATAAGTTAATCCATTAACAATACTGTCTGCTCTTAGAAAAGTTATAGGCGGTGAATGTAACAAGATAATATTTTAACATAATTATAATTCGCTTACCTCCTGCGACTTCGCTTCACGTGTCGCCTTACGTTACATCGAACATTAATTCTTGGAAAGTTATACTCCAGTTGAGGTTTTAATATTAGTACTGTACAAGATGGCGTTAATATTACAAACATTATTAGAACAATGATTTTAAGTAATAATTTAAAAAAATCTATAAAGAATTTGCAAGCTATGATGTCGTTCGTGACCACTTATATATCCAACTCTAAAATCAGGCTGAATATTCGGTGAAGGAAAACATAAAGGAAATGCTGGTAGGCGATTTTCTAATAATGGCCGCTTGGGTAGCTACCACCCTCAAGTTTGAAAACCTGTCTCCAAATACTAATAGGTATAATCCGGCAACATCACTTGAGAACCAGTACCTCTAGGCTCAGTGTGTTTACCACCTTGGACCACATTATCACTTAACATCAGATGAGATTGTGGTCAAAATACTGAGCCTATAGAATGTAAAAAAAAAAACAAATCTTTATATATTTCATAGGTTAGTTTATTCGTGATTTTATAATTAACAGATTAAATGATGTGTAAATTTTAGAAATAAATCGTACGTATATTATACAAGATACTAGAAACGTACCCATGTCTCTAATGCATTAAGTTTGAAACGCCTTAGTTAAAATATATGGAACAAGGAAACGTGTACTGAGAGAAGACTCACGGTAAATATAACTTAAAAGCACCATTAAGCTGCCTTAGTAAGGTTTAGAAGCAGATATAAACACATATATTATATATGAGATTTAATCTTCACAAGATCTCCACAATTATACACCTGATTGACTAGAAATAAGACACAATTTTGATACACCTTTCGCGAAATAGACGCTCATTAAGAATAAATTTTATCGAATTCTGGAATTGAGTTTTTCGTAATGTTGATTTCCTTACATTTGCAACTCTATCCCACTCATCTGCGTCTATAAGTCAACGTTGCTATGGTAACCATGAACGAAGTTACGGGCTTAAGCTAGTTTATGTACACGCCTATATTACAAATTATACATTGGTACATAATATACATTTGAATGTTCGGAATTATCTTCGTTAATAATTCTTGAATAACTCTGATTGTTAATAACTCTGAGATAATTTATGCACGCGTAGTATTAAAAAAATCATATTATATTGCTATTAAGGATAATTTTAGTTACGTTTTATTTGTTTTTTAGATATGATAAAAACATAACTTTCTGTTTGAAATTAATTACTTTGAAATACTGTTTTTTTGTCAAACTACATCCATACTAATAAAAAAAAATGTATTTTTCTAATAAGCAAAAGTAACCATTTTTTTACTAAATACATATGAATGTAAATAAGACACTTTTACCAAAATCACAATTAAAAAAAAGAATCTGTCTGTCAGCCTGTCCGTTTGTTCCGGCTAATCTCCGAAACGGTGACATCGATCTTGACGGAACTTTAGAATTAGATAATAGAAGGTACTACGCGTAACTGAAGGTACTTTAATTTTTCGAAAATAATTAGTGTTCCGCGTAAAAAAAACTCATGAAAGTGTAAACAAAATCCTAATCGATGCACAGTTTTACTGGCAGGTGTTTTAATTTGTGAGAAGTGGTTTTCCTTTCTGTTAGTACCAAAAATTATTAGAGTTCTGCATAAAAAAATAAAACACAAAAAGTTTGGAGAAAAGACGATTCAATGATGATGAGAAATATTTTTACCTTATATTAGTATGAAAAAAATGCATGAAAATAATTAGGGTTCCGTATAAAAAAAATGCAGTGAAGAATATATTAAACACGGGCGCAGCCACGGGCACATAGCTAGTATAACATATAATAACACAATTATGTAACACTTTATAGTCGTTTTGTTCTCTTCTTATTATAAAAACTTATGTTTGTAATGAAAATATGTAACTGAATGAATAATAAAATTTCGTATTTATCGAAGTTATTTAAAAACTTACTAACTAAAAATCTATTATAATTTACACTATCTAAAATATATCAAATAGAATTCATTGAAAAACAGCTGTGACGCCAGCTGTGCTGTGATTGATGAAATGCGAAACTTTTGTCATGCCTTTCGAAGCAAAAGTTATAAATTTTTTATCTATAAATTCTTTCGAGACGTTAAGAGGATATGTTACGACATTCATTCCATACAAACGTAGTCCCCTGTTTGCTCCCTGGATAATATTTTTATACCAAATAATATATATCCACCAGCGCCATGCCCGTACATAATGATTTTTCCATAAATTAGTTATTGTAGAAACTACGTGCTTTTGAAAATAAAAAACAAGCTCGATTTCGACAGAGTCGAGCAATAAAGAAAACAATTTTTTTTTTTACTTTTTTATTAAATTATTTGACATTTTTTAACACTACCTAATATCCTCATTACCCATTAGCCGTCATTTACCTATTAATATTGTTAAATAATCAATCACTTCTAAATAGTATATTTTTGTTCTACGACTTTACATTATTCATGTAATAACGTTTTGTTATACGGTGAACGTATAAAATGTATTTTTATTGAAAGAAATAACTTTTAACACACCAATAAATAATTTATCATAAATTAAGAAAGAAACCATTGCTCCATAAAAAAAAACAAATCCGCAAATGAAATTTAAGGCCGCAAGGGAAAACAAACTTTCTTCTAAAGTAACAAATTAACGCGGACTTAAATTCCTCACGAATACAAAAGCATTACTTTTAACGTAAAAAAATTCGCGCTAAGTTCATTTGCATGAAAAATTTCATTAAATAAAGAAACCACTCGCATTTTATTTGATTTTTGATTTAACAACTTATGAATGGGCATTTCTAACAACTGTATTTGGTCATGAAATTGCATAAAATACATTATGTGGCTACAATACAAAATGTAAAAAAGCGTCACTCATAACTACGTAAATTCTATTTGTCGTCGTATTACTATTGAAATATCTTGAGTGAATAGAACATTACTTCTGTATATACATTCTAAGATATTCTTCTTAATACATTTTTTAGTGTCCAATTATTCTTGAATGCATCTCTATCTATTTTAAGCTATTGTTACGTTTCCTTCAAACCGCATTTTGTTTTCACTAATGTTGGATAAATCACAATATTTACCAGTTTGACGAGGCAAGGTGGTCAGAACACTGGGAAACTACCAGATATAAGATATTCCAAATTAATTAATTTCTCCTATATATAGTAGGGTATAGTAACATTGCGCGCGAAAGTTGACAGCAGGTAAAAGGTAACCGCGACCACCCAATCAAAGGAGGTGGTTAAAAATGCTTGCGTTTGACTCGGAACTTGATTGTACAAGTGTATCACAGAGTTAAATTCGCAGATCTGCTTGCATATATAAATTGTAAATTTTTGTCTTTTCTACTATAATTGTTTTTTTTTTAAGAAGTAGTAGTTTATGTTTTTTTTTAAACCGTTATTGACAGGATTCAGTAGAAAAGTTAGCAAAAATGCATAGAGTGATTTTGCAATCGACTAAATATGACTTACGCTTAAGGTGTGCTCAAATTACTTGTATCATTTTTTTCTACGTTAAAGATTCACCTGATGTTAAATGACGATATGGTCCAGGATGGTAAATACTAAACCTAGGTACTGGTTCTCAAGTGTTGCTGCCGGAACACACCTATTGGTATTTGGCGACATGTTTTAAAACTTGAGAGTGGTAGCTACCCAGGCGGGCATCATTGGAAAATGCTCTACCACCATGCTATGGTTTCCTCACGATGTTTTCCTTCACCGAAAGCTCCGGTGAATTTTTAGAGGTTTTTCTCTCGTAAATTAAATATCTAAATACTATTGAAATTGTATCCTTCTATTTCGAGATTATTTATATTTACTATACACTATACACTGTAACTATGCACTGTAAAGTTTGTTCAACGGACCAATCCCAAAATGCTTTGAATGTTCCAGCCAAAATAAACATTTCCGTCCACTGTAACAGACCATTAGCCAAGATTAAGGAGAGCTATCACTCTTAAGCGTAGGATTTAGTTAACACCAACACAATTTCCTAACAAAACAATTATAATCCTAAACACAATAGACTTCTCAGAATTTGCCTCTACAATTATATTTATCTACTACTTCTATAGATTTAAAGTTTTTTAACGTTACTATATTTTAAATTTAATAAAAAGTACTTTATTATATTAGACTAGCTATGAGGCCCGCGGCCGCACCCGCGTTCCATGGAAATGTTTCCGGTGTAATATAGTTTTTAACTTTTTTACCCTAATTACTTTCCAATTTTTTTTGTTGCTACTAATATTAAACAAAGATATTTCTCGCAAATTCAAATACCTGCCAGTAAAACACAGGCATCATCAATCGGACCTCATTAAATTTTAATGAGTTATATTTTTTTACGCGGAAATCTAATTATTTTATCAAAATCCCCTAGGTTATGTGGAGTAGCTTCAGCTATCTACCAAAAAAAGTCCCGTCATAATTGATCCAGCCGTTCCGGATATTACCCAAAACAAACAGACAGACAGACAAAAATTTTAAAATTGTATTTTCGGTATAGGTATCGTATATACATTCATGTATATTCAGCTTTTTTATGTAATATTACAAAAAGACACTTCAATTTTATTTATTAATATTTATAATAGAGTTTTAGTAGTAAAAAAACGAATACAAAAAACTGTAGAATAAAATAGATTTTTAGATTAGATTAATCACAGATTCTTCATGTTTATCGTAGTAAGTTTCGTTTAAAATTAACATTACGTTGGGCTTAAAAGATCAAATGTTTTCTATGTGACCAGTTAATCATACAAACAGGTGAGCTCTGAATCAATTTTTTTTTCTAAAACTAGCTAATGCTGTTGACCGGAAGGGCCTTAACAGCTTCACCATCTTTGTGGGCGAGTGCTCAAGGCACTTGCCACAAAAGGTAACTAGCACAAGGGTTCGACTTAGCTCGGCTTAGCCGCTACCTGTGTTACAAAATTTCCGCGGATTTAATCCTAGCTAAACACTACATTTTTTATTTATTAATAATAAAAAAGGTTCCTTACAGGCCCTATGTACCTGCGTGTTATGTTGTATAGTGTTGTGCGAGTAATGCTTGATGCATGGTCAGTGTCATAGTATCGCGATGGTAGCGGCGTCAAGAGCCTCCCCAGTTGGGGAACGGAGCACGTCTTGGGCCGCCATCAGAGGGGGACCTGGAGAGTGTGCGGGAGCAAAGTTAGCCGTCTGTCCCCGGCGGCTGGAACGGCGGTTTCGCGGGCGTGGGCGCTGGCACGCAAGTAAACGCGGTTAATGCGGAAAGATCCTATTCATGCGAGTGATGTTATCGTCGCGGTCGGTGGAGATGTTACACGGTCGTCGCATCTTGGGGAGGGCGTTCGGTTCGTGCGAGTACAAGACGGCTCGTACTATGAGAGGGTTCGGGTGTGTCTCTGCGCGTTCGAAGAAGGGAGTCCAAAAAAACCCAAGAGACCACTTTTATACATAGGCTCCTTCCAAAGTTTTGTATTTCCTTAACCAATCGCTTCCAGTTATTTTCTGTTAATTACATCTCTCTAAGAAGGTGTCTCTCGTTCGATTGTCCTTCACATTTGACTTTAAAAATCTTGTAGTAAAAAAAATAATTAAATATGAAGATAATATGAAACGACGATCAGTAACACTTAAGTTCACTTTCAATTTATGAGTCTGTAAATGCATCATGTTTTTAAGAAGATACTTCATAGATTAAAATTCACTGGCAACCTACAACATAATCGAAAATGTGATTTAATTAAAATAGTAATGAAATGCTAAATAAACGAATACACAATATAATAATAATAAATGAAATAACTTAAACGGTTTTATTATATCGAAACATGCAAAGAATATACTAAATGCTAAACAATATCTTTGTAGCGATACATTGCCGAATAGCAAAAACGGCGAGGAGTTGTACCACACCATATAAGTGAGCCAGTGTAGCTGTAGTATCGCGACCGCTTGGGTACGTGTTCGCCTTAGTTTAAGAACATTATTCTACATTTTGTAAAATTTACCGTAATTCTGTGACACGAAATATATAGATAGATATATATATATATATATATATATATATATATATATATATATATATATATATATATATATATATATATATATATATATATATATATATATATATATATATATATATATATATATATATATATATATATATATATATATATATATATATATATATATATATATATATATATATACATTTTTTACCATTGTGCTGGACTATTTAATCACACACCAATAATCGTAAAATCTTGTTAGATACCCGGTACCGGTCATCAAACACTCTCATCATTAATGGTAACAACACACGGGACACCAGCTACATTTTACTATAGAAGTGGTCGCGCTCTGCTCTCGTCGGAACCATTATATAGAGCATTAATCAGACTAAAACAAAATTTACTATTCAAGCCGTTTCGTTACCCATATTGAGGGAGTTAAAAGATATATGTTAATCCATCATTTTGTAGCGGTAGCCATCTTGGATTTGCATTGATATTAAAAGATATCGTTGTATTATCATCATCAAACTAAAGGTGTGTACTATATTTCAGACCAAACGGTCAACATAAAGAGTGTAAAATATCACTTGCTAGATATAAACATGAGAGACACACAGATAACTGTTTAAAAAAATATTACTAATATAATTTTTCAATTAGGTACCTATAGCAACGTTTTAAACTACAAACCAGTTTTCGAAACCCCTCACCAGAGTTGGTGACTTAATCACTAACCCGTCGTTAGTTGGAAAGTGAGTTTTAATGTACACAACCAAAATTAAACAAAGTTAGTCAGTGTTCTACTATTACGTGGCTTTTGTGAACTATAAGCTTAGATAAATGAGAGGCGACCGATATAGTTTGGTTTAGTTAATAGATTTTAATCTAAAGAAGGCTGTTTATTGCTTATATTAAAGATAAATTCATTATTATCATCATCATCATCTTTCATCAAAAGATTAGTTTTTAGGATCTGCGCAGTATGTCTTTTCATTTCATCCATCTGTAAAAGCCATTATGTCTTCATTCAAACCTCTTGCTTTGATATTTTCCTTCACACTCCATCCATCTTTTCTTTGGTCATCCTCTCACCCTCCATCTATCAAGATTCATAGTCACCTCTTTAGTGTTCACATGCATTTCGCCTCTTCTTAAAACTTGTCTAACCGATTCTCTTTCAGCACTTCTATTACTGGAATCAATTTCAAACTCCCTTTAACATATTCATTTCTGACCCTATCTATTCTTGTCACACCACACATCCATCTCAACATTCGCATCTCTCCAGTCGTTTCTCGTTCATCTTTTTACCAGCCCAACACTCCGGTTCATACAGTACGACAGATCTTATAACGAACTAATATATTCGGCTATTCAATTTAACGCGTTTCCTTCTGTCACAAGTTCGGCATGAGAAGTACCTCACTGTAACTTTATCCAACCTGACCTTATTCTCTGAGTTGCCTCACAAACCACATTATCACACAAAACTCGAACGCTAAATTCAAATATTCTACCTTTATTCTTTAAAAATTATATAAAATGTAAATATTTTATATTAATAAAATATATCAAAGACTATACTAATATATTTTAATCTATAGTAATATTGACTTTTAAATGTAACGATTCTAACAATGCCACCTAATGAATGCAAGCAGACGCTCTACACAGAAACCATTGTGACCAAATTAATATGACCAACTGCTACGCTAGAAGTAAATTAAATGAATTAGTTACATTTATTAAGAAAAATTAACTTAGTCACTACCGATAATTCAAATAATATTACTAACTTAAAAAATATACTACTAAAAAAATCTCGATTTATATCATAACATTTGAGTTAACATCCTAAAACTAAATAACACGCAACAATAAATCTAAATAACAGAATATTACATAGATTTCGCATTCATAAGGTTAGGTCACATTGGGCTTTCCATTTATACGACTCGACGCTAACATCAAACGATATACTTTATATTCTACGAAAAACTTGTTTATGTTACACGATATAGTGTATTAAATCCCCTGGAGTGCGATAAGTCGTCCGCGTATTTCAGCGTTAAAATATATTCGGATTTAATACAATAAATATTTATTTACACATAAATAATTTTATAAGCCTCACTCACGTACATATTCGGGAATATGTGTTGAAAATTCGTTGGGTATAAAATATTCTATTTAAATTTTGCTTTGTCGCTTGGTCTCTCTCGGAATGTTTGGAGTCAAGTGATTTTATTTAATTGGTTTGTTTTTTCATTTGAATCCTTGATGATATGCCAAATTTATTTTGGGTCGTAATTAATTAGCGACATTTTGTTTATGACAATATTGATTATTCTATAAATGATGACTTATATAATTGGTATAATTAATAGAAATAAATTCAAATATATACTTTTTCTACAATAATACGCTTAGAAAACCACAAAACTCAAGTCACAAAATACTTTCAATTTTTTTTTTCATTTAATATCATAAACTAAGTAAACTGTAAAAATTTATTTCCAAAGCATTTAATATGAAATTCTTTTTTACACCAAGTGAATTGGATGAATAGGTTTTTGTATTGTCTTAAATTACCGTCCATTCATTCAAGCGAAAGATATCCACTGCTGGACATAGGTCTCTTCCAAAGATCTCCACAACGATCAGTCTTACGCTATCCGCAGTGTAATCCCGCGATTTTCACCAGGTCGTCGGTCCATCGTGTGCGGGGTCTACCTACGCTACGTCTTCCGATACGCGGCAGTTATTCGAAAACCCGTTGATTCCGTCGGGCATTGGTTCTACGAGTAATGTGCCCAGCCCACTGCTACTTAATTTTGGCAATGTCACTTACTTTGGTTCCTCCGCGGATCCCTAATTTCTGATTCGATCAAGCAATGAATCTCCAAGCATAGCTCTCTCCATTACCACTGTGGTTAAAACTATTTTTCTATTATCATCAACGAAAGCACTGCAAGTACCAAGTTATTTTTTTTAAATTTATTTAATCTTTTTTGTACACCATTATACACATATAATATAATACATTTGAAATGAGAAATTAGTACAATGGGCGGCCTTATTGCTAATAGCAATCTCTCCCAGGCAACCTTTTGTAGGATATGTTCCACGGAGAAGAATCAGCGGTGTTTTGAGTAGATAGATAAATCTAACCTAGAATATAGACTCTTATGGTTTCATAATTATAAAAATAAGTGTAGTAAAATAAGGGGTTAAAAAATTGTAACTATCAAAACATTCTTTTCCAATAGGTATTAAAAAAATATAAAACGCAGAGAAGAATTGTACGGAATAGACAATATTATACGTGGGAGTCGCGGGCACATAGCTAGTATTATTTATTTTTTATATACACATTTATTTGCACAGGGTTTTTGGACATTAGTGTATGCCAGCCCTATCGGAGCATACCCAATATAACTTACAAAAACAACAATAATAATAATAAAAATAACTAAATAAAACTATGTTTTAACTTACTAATAGTAATAATAAAGTTTCATTAGATACTTGCAGAATCGGACATCGGATATCTAAATAACATAACCCTAAGGCCAAAACCAAACAACTTCTAGCCCCCACGTTTCGGATGTATTCCACCAACAGGTGCTGAGCGCCTTCGATTTTTCCACAACCTTCACAGTTGGGTGAGTTTACTCTCCTCATTGTATACCCAAATTTGTTGAATGGAACATGCACAGAACGAAACCTAAAAGCTGTTTCGATTTGGCCTCGTGTCAGTTTGCATCCCACAAACCAAGGTCTATGGGTCACTTTATATTGTTCTATAGTATATTCCTTAGGAATATGACATCAAAGTGTTCCTTCCATAATGACCGAATAAGATTTTTGAATTTTGTTCCTTCCGCACTAATTTCTGCCTTTGTGAATGAAATTGCAAAAATATTTTAAACTAGCTGTGTGTATGCCCGCGGTTACGCCCGCGTTTCATATGCTCTTCACTGCATTTAATTATTTTCAAAAATTAAGAGTACCCTTAGTTACCCGGAGTAACTTCAGCTATCTACCAAAAAAAGTCGTGTCAAAATCCGTCCAGCCGTTCCGTAGATTACCCGGAATAAACAAAGAGAGAGAGACAAAAATTTGAAAAATTGTATTTTAGGTATAGGAATGTAATATTTAGTAAAACAATTTAATTTTGACATTGCAAACAGACACTTCAATTTTATTTATTAATATAGATTATAGCTATAGCAGAGTTCTGAAACTCACTCTTGCGTGATTATTCTGTGTGTTTATATAGGTAGAAAGTATTTCACACGAAAGTGGTTCGAGTTCACATCACGTCTCCAAAGTTTGTCGTCGGTTTTTGTTGGCAAAGCCGGAACACTATTTGTCGACTATGTCGATAAGGGTCACTTGTGTACTTTGTTATTATGTAATGTTGTTTATGATATATCTCAACAGTTATATTGTGCTATATATTAAAACTAGCTGTGTCCCCGCGGCTGCGCTCGTATTTTATATATTCTTCACTGCATTTGTTTTTAATAATCCGGAACTCTAACTTTTGTTTAGTACTAAGATAAAGTAAAAATATTTCTCATAAATTCAAACACTGGCCCGTAAAACTGTGCATCGAATCGGATATTATTCAATTTTTATTAGTTTTAATTTTTTGTATGCGCAACCCTAATTATTTTTGAAAATTAAAAGTACCTTCAGCTATTTACCAAAAAAAGTACCGTCAAAATCCGTCCAGCATTTCCGGAGATTACCCGGGACAATCCGACAGAGACAAAAGATTGAAAAATTTCGTTTTTGGTATAAGTATAGTGTATACATTCATATCTATTTAGTAAATAAAAATAATTTTGACATAACAAATAGACACTTCAATTTTATTTATTAGTATAGCTAAGACGAGAAAGTAATCGACGTGTAACGCAAAATCTTCAACAACAATCTCAGCAATAACCGCTTGCGAATAATTTTAGCTTTGTTCTGGTTTTCCTAAATATACATTATATCTATGAGTATTCTACAAGGAACTTAGAGATAATGAAATAAAATGTTACATAATCATCATGCCTTATATAAAGCCGTTCTCTGAAGAACCTAGCATCTATCTTCTCGAAATATTTCTTAATTTAGCTATAATAAAAAACTTATTCTTGTCTATGATGTGAAAAGCAAACCTACTATTACTTTTAACTGGCTGTGGCCATATTTCCAGTTGCGTGTATTGTTAAATTATTTTTAATAACACTATTATTATACATGGCCTTTAACTTTGTAAAAGATTTAACGTAAACTTCGAAAGCTCTAAAAGACTAAATGACAACTGCGGTTAGTTAGATGAGAATTGACTATTATTATTTAAAACGTATTCTGTGCATTGCATATTCGAATAAAATATGTAATAAAACACGCTCAGGTATTATTTGTTATGTAAATTCCGTGGGTGTCGTAAAAGGCGACTAAGGTATAAAAGCCAGGGGATGGGCAGCAGCATCATCTGAGTCCCACAAACACATGAATGCGATCGCAAATCCGCCTGCCAAGCGTGGCTATTACGGTAATTCCCCTCCCAGCCCCCCACCCGCCCTTATTGGGGCAGACCTATGTCTAGCAGATGACGTCTTATGATTGAATGAATAGGTGGATGGATTATTTGTAAAAATAATCAAGAAATTTTGTTTAGTGGTTCCCGAGTTATTATACTTCTGACGAAATACTTACATATGTGAAAATCGAACCCAAATCTGACGGGACCAATGATAGAATTTAGCATAAACATGCCTCAATACCATAAATACCTATAAGATCTGTACATTTTTTGCGTGTGATAATATTGAATAGTCTTACTATTTTTTTTATAGTTATTTTATAGTAATGAGCAATTAATTAACTATAGCGAAACATAATGCGTTTTATAATAAACCGAGGCAACGTGAGTGCAAAATTAGGTCAAACGGTCGGTCAGGGGGAGCAGCGCCCTCTATTGCGTTGCTACTGCGACATAAAACTGATTGTACCTTGCCGGATCAACTCATCTACGAATTATAACAGCATGTGCCGAATTTAATATTATATTTTAGTGCACCGAAATAATTATAGAATGGAAATTTGGAACACCATTTTTGGTTAATTTACAAAATATGAACTTATTTCGCTCAATAATTGAAACCTAATAATCCAATTAGAACAAAAAAACATACTGTTTCCAATTGTTTTTTTATTGGTCATAAATCTAAAACTCGTCAATATCTAATATTACATACTAAATCTGTCTAAAAATCTGTTGATAAACTAAGGAGATAAGTTATCATCAATTGATTTTTCTATACCTATTTATTTATTTATATAAAACAAGATATATTGATTTACGATTTTGTGTTGCTACACATTTTCCCATAAATGCTCGAATAAAATGTTTGAGTCGAAACGATTACTAGTCAATGATTTCGTTGGTTGTCTAACTAATGTCATGAGTAATTAAACTCAGAACTGTAGTCCGTGTATTATTAATTATTGATATGTCGATTACCCATAAAAAATAAGACAATAGGAAAACAATGGAAAGCTGGCGTAAATGCCAGGTTAGTGCTCAAGGGGTTAAATAACAGCTTTAACAAAATTTTCCCTTCTATCGGCAGTTGCGCCATGGCTGCCTTTTTTTATTTCTGTACGACGTTTTTAATCATCGCCATCCGATAAAATAAGTACATTCCGAAAATATACCCTAGTATGAATGTTCAGGATTGTAGCATACTTAGTATCTATTTATCTTAGAAATTCAACCTTACTTATTACGTCAACTTTCAAACTTATTTTAGTCGCCGTTGAATTAAAAAACAATGCAGATTTAACTGCATTAACTGATTTGTATATTAACTTTGTTCTGTTATTTGTTCTGTTAACTTTTTATAATATCTATAGATAATACAAAATAAAATAACGAAACTAACCCATGGAATGTTATCTTAAATAAATACAGTCTATTTTAATAATAAGAAATTTAAGTATGTATGTGTCTTATACGTTGCTAAACCTTTCGTCCGATTGTGATGAATCTTTGATATGGTATTCGAGAAGGTTCTTGGCTCAAAAAAATCTTTTCATGACATTACCACGTGTACGGGGTGCAGCTAGTATATTATAATTGAATATTTATTCATTTAATCTAAAGGAATACTAACAGCTACATTGAAACATAAATTAATACAGAAGGCTTTATGTTTAAGGTTTGACAAAAGTTAAATAAAAAAAAAAATACAGCTTATACAATGCATAGGCTACGCACAAATTGAATAAATATTACAGAGAAGAAGTATTTAGAAGTAAAATATCTACGTTCACGGACTTAGAGACTGTAATGATATAATCGAATCGTACGAATCGCTAAATAATTCGCTATTTGATAAAGAAAGAAAAATCAGTCAAAATAATACTAGAAAGTAGTGAATAATATTAGAAAATGAAAATTCGATCACAATTTCTTACATTTCAGGTAATAAAAAAAATGTTCCACGTGAAAAATATTAAATAAAAAAACAGACACTTCAAACTGCAAAAAGGTAACTTTGTAAAGTCATCTTTTTAAGGTAAATTATGTTAATACTAAGCCAACAAAAAGGGCAAGTTAATGTTTAAAGGACACAAACTCATTTCACGGTTTTTGCTATTCACGTCCCAAATGAAATTATACTGAACAATAAAGCTGACTGTAAAGTCCCTACATAAAGCAATCAGAGACGACATCAACCGGATGCAAGTTGACTTATTTGCAAAGAGTACATTTTAAATATCACCTTTTTCTGTCGTTTCCTGTTTAAAGATGGTCTATCAGAGAAATACCTTCAGAATTTAATTAAAGCTTTATAAATTCTTCTTAGGTACCTGTATCTAGTCACTTTCTAACATCTCAAAGCATCTGCATAAAAAAAGAAGAAAGGAAAACTAGTTAATCGAGTAACATTTCGGGTATACTAATAAGCATTATATATCTGGCCATTATCTTTACTTTTATAAATAGTAAAGAGGTTATATCTGAATGCGCTAGCCAGTGCTTCTAGATTAATCTACATACTTACCAATGCTAAAACGTTCAAGGAATAGTATGGGATTTTTATCTAATATCATTTGGCGTGTGAGTCTGATTATGTGTATTCGTTTATTCTAATAAAATAATTAATTAATTGTAATTGCAATTTGGTAGTATACTTAGATCGAATTACCTCAGCAGAAGAGTTCAACACATTTTAAATATTGGGTAAGTTCATATAATCTTTTCAACGACAATCAAGTATTAGTTTACAATTGTTCATTAGCTTAACAGGTCTTAACAGATTAGATATATCATAAATACAAATGTGATTTATTTTTCTAGACTTAATTCAAATTCCTGATTGAATTTTTTTTATAAACTATTTGATGCTAATTAAGTAACACTCAATTTTTCTAAACATCCAAAACTTTTCGAGCGAACAAAAGAAGCTATTGGTATTTCGATCACAAGACTGAATAATAATGAAATAGTATCACAAATACAAAAACAAAAAAATACAAAACTAAGTGATTGGATTCCTTCATATATAGTTAATATTATATATATATATATATATATATATATATTATAATTAGTAATATTTTTTTTTCGAATGCATACTCATAGATGATTATTTTAACATAAATAAATAAATAAATAGATAGAATAGACATTTTTTCATTCATATTTCAAAATTTAGATACAAATGAAAATCAAAGTTACTGTAATATTTATATAAGAAATACAATTGGTGTTATGTGTCGAATTTAAAAAGTGTTCTTCCCCTTTCAATAATTCTTCACACAAACCGTCCATAACCTTCTTAAGGAAGACCCTTTACCTTATACCGATCCAACTTCATACTTAACACTGTTCTAGTTTTGTTGTTACACGGAATAGGCTCAGTGCTTAGACCACAATCTCACCTGATGTTCGCCGCGGAATCTGGCCGCACTGCCCGCTGCGCCTTCATCGCTTGTTATTGAGTAAAGTCAAGATTAAGACAAGCCCATTTTCCATACCACGCTAACACATTACTTCTTTATGTTTACTATCACTGGTGCTACTTTCAACCCTTCTCTGATATACTTGATTGATTTTTAAAATGTTTACCACCCAGGGATCGTAAAAGGTGACCATGGAATAAACCAAAAGATGGGCAGCATCAAAATCAAAAATACTTTATTCAATTTAGGCCCTGATAAGGACCTTATGAACGTCAAAATACTACCACCGGTTATCACCACCTTCTACCACCATCTTCTGAGTACCACAAACATCTGTTTGCGATTGCAAACCCGCCCGACAAGCATGGCGATTATGGCAATTGCCCCCTTTTTGAGGGAGACCTTTGCCCAAAAGTGAACGATTTACGGTTGAATGAAGCAAACAATATCTATAATGTTATAACTTTATAAAAATCTTGAAGGTTTACCAGCTAACAAATGATAAAGAAAAACAGAATCGAGTGCTAAATGAAAGATGAGCTTAACCAACTTTAGTCATAAACCGCAGAAGTTGGAATACAACTCTTGTGTTGGAAGTAATCTGGGATGTTACATCCTGTACGTCACGGTTGGATGAATTTTGCCAGTATACGTCCCAAGTAATAAGAGTAAATATGCAAGCCTTCTTTACATATTTTCCACTTTGAAAAATGTACTAGCAGAAAACCTTTTTGATGATATTCAGCTTTAAGCCAATGATTACATTTATGACAAAAAATATATCGTGGATTTTATATTATAATTATATCAGTTATTTTTTTAAGTTAATAGTTTTCTGTCTAATTACTATAGTATATATGTATAATAAATTTAGGTTTATAGATTTAAATCATTTCACATATTTTCACTCCTATATTTTATACTAGCTGGACACCCGCGGCTATGCCCGCGTCTTATATATATTTTCACTGCATAATATGGTTTTAAATATTTTTATACGAAATCCTAATTATTTTCCAAAAATGTTTTTGCTACTAACATTAAGTAAAGGTATATTTATCACAAATTCAATTACCTCTCAGTAAAACCGTACTAGTAAAATCGGATTGTATTCAACTTTATATAAGTTTTAATTTTATTAAGCGGAACCCTAATAATTTTCGATAATTAAAAATAACCTAAGTTACGCGGAGTAACTTCAGCTATCTACCAAAAAGTCCCATCAAAATGTGTCCAGGCGTTCCCGAAATTACCCGTTAATATTTTTTTATATTTTTGTCCGTTACCTAGCGTTTTATCGAACAAAAAATACCCTACATGTTACTTTATAATATTAGTTATCACTGTGTCAAGTTTCGTCAAAATTGGTTCAGTTCTTTCAGAGTGATTCACGTACACAAGGAAAGACAGCCAGACAGACTGACGAAAATTCTAAATAAAATATTTTTGTCATCTATATTGATAACAAAATCCACCCCAATTATAATTTTCAAATAAAATTTAATGTACAGATTTGTCCTAATTACAGTTTTTTATTATATGTATAGATTAATTAGAAATTGATAATAGTAAGACTTATATAAAATAAACTAATTTAGTAATATTCAGATATCAAAATAATCCTTATATCTTCTAAATAAAATTTTGATAACACTGTTTAATATCCAATTGCTAAAAAAACGAATAGATATTTGATTTAACTATACTGAATGTCAATAGATATTCATATTACTATTATCATCATCATCATCTCCCTACCCTTTTCCCATTTTTATTTGGGGTCGGCGCAACATGTCTTCCTCTTTCCATACCTCTCTATTTGTTGTCATCTCCGCATTCACTCCTTTCCTAAGCATGTTATCTTTCACACAGTCCATCCATCTTTTCTTTGGTCTTCCCCTTCCCATGTAACCGTCCACATTCATATCCAATACCTTTCTTACAACATCCTCTTTCTCCCTGCGCATCACATGTCCATACCAGGACAAACGACCGCCTCTTAACTTGTCTGTTATTGGCGCTACTTTCAAACTTCGTCTAATATACTCATTCCTAATCCTGTCCATTCTTGTTACCCCACACATCCATCTCAACATTCGCATCTCAGCTATTACTACTATTAATTAGAAAATTATAGCATTAATAACGCCTGTAAATAAAGTATGTTAAATGTAATTATATTTGTATAATTTATTAAGATTGAATTAATGATAAAGTCACGGTAGTAGCAGTGTAAACTATATTGCTAACATTAACATAGTTTACACATTTTTTTGTTTCATTTTAAATAAAGCAAATTTTAACACAATAATTGAGTTCAGTTTTTCTGATTGAATCTCGTCTGAAGTTAAGTGATATTATGATCTAAGCCTAGAGGTACTGGGTATCAAGTGATAGACTCGGAACTTACCTGCTAGTACTTAGCAAATAATTTTCAAACTTGAAGGTGATATGTAGCACTATGCTGTAGTTAAGCTTAAGCTCTTTATATAATCAGATAGGTGGGTTCGAACCTAAAACTATCGACGCAGAATCCAACCATACTACCAACTGAGCCATCATCGCTTAACGTCAGGTGAAACCGTTGTCACCAAATATGTTTTTAATAAACTATACCTCTTTTATATTGCACCACTGCAATAAACTTACAACCAAGTCCAAGCGCTAATCTCTTTCAATTTGTAAACACAAAAAGCAATTCCCTTCTTGAATGGCTACGGAGATGGAGGCTCAACGTTAACGTTGGAAAACACAGGCACTCGTAAATAGAGTGATAACGAGCAGATTACCACCTTGCTGGACGCTCCAAGGAGAGACTATAACGTGGATGTGCAAAGTCAAATACTTGGCAGTCACTATATATAGATCGATACTTGACTTCTTCAAGTCATGTTGGAGATGTAATCGCGCAGCCAAGAACAACGCAGCCAGAATGCTGCGTCCAGTGCTCACCTCAAGGCTACCCTTGAGAACGAGGCTAGGGTTATACAAAACCTATTTGAAAACACGAATTGCTTATGCCGCCCCTTCATGGATCAGTTTCTTATCGGAAACGAACAAGAAACAGCTTAGAGATCAACAGAGCATCTCGCTTCGCGTGATTGCGGGAGCACCGCTATATGTTAGCAACCGCATGATCTATGTGCAGAGAGCCTGGATGCAATCGTAAGCTGCCTTACAACCATCATGTTCTGATAAGCGGACATGTTGGCGCATGTTCACCTTCAGAACATAGCGCCATTACACGCCAGACCTTCCGGAAGACAAAGAGAGATAGTGAGATGGACGCTTGCCAATAATATATAGGTCTCAGGCACGCGGTCTAATACGACGGTTCTCGCCTAGCCGAGTAGGTAGTTGAAGGAGGACCGTGATTATGACCCGCATAGATCGGGTGCATCTCCATGACCCCTTAGAGCCCAATTGACAGCAAGATTAGTTCCCAGGATAACTTAGAGATTACTCCACTAGGGATGCCTCACCCAGCACACTTGTCCGTAGGCGCGGACAAAGTAGAGACCAGGCCACCTTCAGAGGGAATAGCCCTGAAGCGATTTCACCGTGTCCCCCATTAGTCATAAGTTTGTTAGTAATAACTATACATAGTAATATTGTATTTATTTTAAAGAAATAATGGAATAATTTACCCTTGTAAATTGGAACCTTGTTTTTAGAAAATATATCCAAGATTGTTTCGTGGTACATAACCGAGCACCAAGCAGTGCGACTGAGGCGTTCACGAAATGACTTTACTTGATAACAATAAAAAATTGTAATCTTTTCGTTTTATTTCATGACAGTTCACTTATTCCAAAAGTTTTGATATTTAGTAGGCCTACAATACTTACTTTAGTTAATATTATTAATATTAATAATAATAATATTAATCTGCTTCTTTTTACTTCAAGATATATTTTGTTATAATATAATTAATAATTTTGAAAGCTGCAAATCCACAATTGACGGTGAAATCGAATAACAACCATAAAAGTAATCAATGAGTAATAAAATTGAAATAATGAGATAAATAAAGTAATCTAAAGTATTATCTCAAAAGAAAATAGTGCTCAGTCTAAAATAAAATATCTCAATGGTAACTCTGGATAATCAGATGAGCAATTCTGAGAAAAAGGATTGACACTAACTGTGATGAACATACCAAATTTAGAATTAGACCAAACCGAGCTGTAGATTACGCGATGTAATGTTTAGTAGAGAGTCCAAATTTTAGGGTAAATAAAAAAATTCGAAATGTATTAAAAAATAATATCGTGGTATTTATTTAGAAAAGAACCAAGTGTCTAAAGTAAAATTAAAAAAATATAGAATAGGAATCTATTCAGAATCGCTTGCCTTACCTTCTACTGCAAGAAAAAAATATATATCGCTGAATTTGTAATGCTTATTAAATTATTATATTAAATGAAGATATCGTGATATTTTTTTGGCAGGGACCAAGTGTCTAATGGCGGAAATCCTAAATAAAAATATTATCGAAATCTTTCCAGTAATTTTTGCGTACGTAAATGCACGCAAAAATGCAGAACTCTAATATTTTATTTATATAGATTTAGTATATTAAGTTATATTGATATATGTTTAAAAATATTTTAGATGATTTTTAACTTAGTATGTTTATCCTATTATCCTGACTGGGATCGTCAGAATTAGAGATATTATTAAAATTTCCGCAGAGGAAGCCTGCGAAACGGGTAACACATTAAAAAAAAATCGACTCTTTTAAAAATAAGTACTTTGGATTCTGTTTTGAGGCGAAAATAAAGACATTAAATTATTGTTTGAAAAACTAAAAATAAAAATGCTTTATTAACTAGAACTAAAATACAGAAAATAGTTTATAAGTATAAAGTTATGTTGCCAAGCACTACACTTTTTAACAATTACATTAATTATTTCGTTGATAACATATTTAACCCCATGAGCACTAACCTGATGTTTATGCCAGCTTTCATTGTTTTCCTATTGTCTCATTTTTATGGATAATCGACATATTAACGGATTATAATACTTCGCTATAGAAATAACTCTGCATATTTCAAAATAATTTTATATTATTAAGTTCGTCTAGTTATTAAAAAGTGTTTTTTTTTTCAAACTGTTATTATTTAACTTATACTTGTAATGCTGTGTTTTACTTTACATATATAACTAACAAACTATTTTTAATGTGTCGAGTACCCATAAAAATGAAACAATAGAAAGACAATAGGAAAACAATGGAAAGCTGGCGTAAACGCCGGTAAGGTGCTCAAGAGGTTAAAAAGATAAGAAGACGAGAATTTAATCACAATTACAGAATTATATTTTGTTACCGTCACCTTTTTTATGTAATCCTAAAAAATAGAAATAATAATAAACAAATTTTGTATTTTTGACAAAATGTATCTTTTAATAAAATCTAACAACTTATATTGCAGCAAAAATTAACTCCTCAGGACGTCGGGGTGAAAATGAACGATCGAGCATTGCACTCTATAAAAAGATAACGTAAGGGTTCCAGACAGTACAAGATAGAAAAGTCGCAATATGGCACATACATTTTCAATAATCGTTTTTTCATTTTAAAAAAATAGTTTATTTAAACATCTTAAAGAATATGTATAGAAAAAGCATAAAAATGGATAATCACTTAAACATAATTTTATAAACCATGATGGCTTAGTGGTAATGTAAAACTACAACATATCCCGACTAGCCAACATTTTTAAGTTAAAAATAATTATATCACTTTAACAATATATAATACACCACATGATCAATTACAATTCTAAAAAAAAAAAACTAGGAATCCATTGTGGACGTCCATTTTAAATTAGTGTTTTCCTTCCCCACTCTGTACCCAAAATGAACAAAGTAAGATGGTTAAGAGATCACCTTCCCATTGAACTACTATATTAGTTTAATTGGTCTAAGAAATACTTGAAATTGTACCAAGTTGCCTTTCTTTGGTGCCAGAGACTTGGCTGCTCAGCTAGGTTAACCAATCCCATGTTGCTAGTTATTAAGCGGTATGATATAACGCTGGGTTTTAATAATCTTACGTAACCCCCACCCACATGAACCCTCTGCTCTCCAGAACATTACACATGTTAAGATTCCCAGCGTCGAAAATAAAAAGGTAACAAAAGTGATCAATAGGAAAAGTTGTTTCTTTTCGAAAGCATCTTAGTTATTTTCGAAATTACTAAATCGTATTAAAAAAACATTTAATTTTAAGAGCTTATTATCGCATGTCAAACAAAGCGGGAGCGCAATTAAAAGTTCCATTTAAAAATCGCCAGTAAACCCGTAGATGCGTGTTTCAAGTTCCAATAAAAATAAAACGATTCCGACCACCGGAACGAATTCCCGTTGGAATATTTTATCAGGTAGAAAAAAATTTACAGTTTTTCTTCTCGTTTCATTTTATTTAAACAAGTTTCATTTAAATGAAAAAAAAAAACACTCCTTACTTTACGTATACCTACTTAAATTACAGGTTGAATAGCATTAAGTGACACATTATTTACAACTATTTAATGTTATATAAGAAAAGTTACATGATATATTCATAAGATGACTAAAATAGCACGATACATTTTCTATTTTACCTTTATTTATTTAGTTAGGTAAAATTTAATTTTAAAAATTCTGCATTCGTAATGAAATTGAAAGAATGTTTTGTAACAAGCATATATGAACTATTAATAGATTATTGGTTGTAATTTGTTATAAACTACAAACTTACTTAGCTACGTGCCAACTCGCCTATATATTAAATCTCATGGGAATCGTTTAGTTTGGTACTAGCTCTTTCAGTTTCGTACCGCCTCAGAATCAATCAATGTGCTGTTATTAACGGAATTAAATTTAGTTTTTCCACCAACTCGTGAGAAAAAATTATCGAATCCGTGAGACGAACAAAGAAATCATCGAAATCAGTCAATCCGTTCTAGAGATATCATCAAAGAAGACGTTTAATGGTGTAACCAAACCGAAACGCAAAACCCTAAGATGCCGTATAAATAAATTATTCAGATATGTTTGTGAATTAAAGAATTACAAAAACGAATTGGTATATTTTATAATAAAATATAGTCTGTAAGTTAAAAGTATATTCTGTTGCACGATTTTCCCGACAATATGAGCAGTTTATATACATATTCACAACAAATATAATATACAAACAGTGTGTGGCTAGTGTAATTTAATCTGGGTCACCCTGATATTTGGAAGTACACAGACCGCTTGATATTCGCATCGAAACTGGAATATAAATTGGCGTGCTATTTCACTTTATATATATAATATATAAACATACCGTATAACTGTACAATCAGATTTTTTATTGCACAGTCCAAAATATTTATTATGAGAATCTACTCTGATGTTGAAATTATTATGCTAAATTATAATCGTAACTTTATAGACTGTAGTCAGTGTGTAGCGGTTTATTTTTATATTCAAGTACTAATAAAATAAAATATTACAGTAAAAAAAATTTCAAATAATATAAAACATGTCTTTTTCCTGCATAAACGCAAATAAAAACCTTTTTACCTCCATGGTTCTAAACGACGCGATGGCAGCCATTTTTTGTCAACATGAAGTTTACAGAATAAGAAGAAAGGCATCTTGTACATGAATTAGTGAACGAGCCTTGAAAGAGATTTCATTCATTATTATGTAATGTCAAGTGCCGTAGGCTAATACCTTTTGTCTTTCGAATGTTGCAATAAACATCAAATACAATGTTTAAATCACTCATCTCATATTTTTTTACAGCAATCCACAGACTGTTGGGCAGTTTTGTAATATTCGAGAGATTTATTAAGTTGTATTGATTTATTGTATTTTATACTAGCTGTACCTGCGACTTTGTTCACGTGGAATTCAGATAATTATATTCTCTCGTACCGTTCCGTCAAATAGGCATTTTTTTTTAAAAACTATCAAAACGTTTCCTGTTTTAGACTCTGTGATCATACATTGATTTTTCTCAAATATCTTCAATGTACAGATTTCGTCCCGTTAGTCTTTTATTATAAGTATAGATTATCTATGTCCTTGCAATGTTTCAGAACAGTCCAAGTTATTAAAAAATAAGTATATCGCCATCTATGAAAAATCGTTAGCAATACATATATAATTTGCTTACGTAATCATTATCACTTCGTTCCCCGTGTGATCAAAAATAAAGAAAACATGAACCATCCAATTGTTACTGGAATGAAATAATGTTATGTTCCGCGGCATATTTTGAAATAAATTGTAATTCAGTTCACTACTCCCAAATAATGACTCTTTTATACAACGCTTAAAATGATGGTTGTCTGAAAATTGAATATTAAAATATTGTTTTCTTATTTACTGTCTTAGATATTTATTATCTATATACTATACTTACATTTTATACTATGTCATTTTGATCAATTTCAATCAATCCATACATTTTTTGTTCTCGTATAAGATGAAAACCCATTTACTCACAAACTCTTCTTTAATACTAAAGTCGCCGCGTGTCATTAAAATTACTGTTACCTTTTGATAGACTGGACCGATTTTAATGAAATAAAACTTTGATACTACTCCAGAATATGCTTTATAATAATCTCTTTGAATTTTTAATATACATTTATAACTTTCTAATTAATGCCTGCACAACCAAACAGACAGACAGACAGTACGACAGATAAACATTTATAAAAATTATAGAAATGCATTTAATTAAAATTAATTAAATAAAATTTTAAGTCTCTTGCATTGATTCTTTTCACAAAAATCGGAAATGTACAGACACGTGAAATTTTCAAATTTATCATTAGTATAGATTACATTTTTTTTTTCATATTAACATACTCTTGAGTATTGCTCCAATTCTAAGATCTTAATTGTACATGCTAATATCAAGTACGTCTTCCGTATTGTGCAATCTGTTAGAACAACATTAGTCAGGTTGAATGGGGCAGATAAATTTTGCACGAATTCATTACGCACGGCACTTGGAAGTACTGTTAGTGCTTTTTCACACTTGCCGGATAACGGAAAGTGGGTCGCTCAGAGCTTTTACTCAAACGACCCGGATGAAAATAAAAAAAACCCGGATAATCATAACCGGTTATTGTGGGTACTTTATATTAAATAAACGAAACGTCGGGATGCTAGGAGCAGAGTTATTATCGAAATGCACTTTTTTAAACTATATAGATTCAGTGCTTTGAGTACAATCTCCAGTATTGCTGCCGGAACACACGTATTGGTTTTTGGCGGCATGTGTTCAAACTTGAGGGTGGTAGCTACCCTAACGGGCATTATTATAAAATGCCCTACCCTCATGCTATGACTTACTCACGATGTTTTTCTTCATCGAAAGCTCAGGTTCATTTTACAGTTGGATAGGTGGGCTCAAACCTACGTCCATTGATGCTAAATCCGACTGCACTACCAATTGCACTATCATCGCTTCAGCAACCTATCATACTAATACATAATATATCAAATACCCCTCATTCAAATAAAGTTCCAACCCTTAATAATAAATTATTAAAGGCTTATTAGACCGTAACGGCCGGTCCAAATAAACTTTTTAGGATTCGCATACATTTAATAATTAAAATCTAATTATAACCACCGTGGGACGACGAATATATACTGCGTTTTAAATTGTCATTACAACATATGCTAGTTTACTTGATCGACGTATGCAAAGTAATTTGCGAAAATCCAATAGTAATGTGTCATTTACTTTAAAATTAAATCAGTACAGTTTGTCAAAATAACTGAACTTCGTCTAATGTTAAATAAAGGACATTCGAAGAATGATGACCGCCGATAGATGAGAATCTATTAACAGTCGCCACCATCATGTAGGTCTAGATCTACTACGACTAAAGCCTTTAGCTAGCTCTAAATATACATTTGTTGATCCTGCAATGCGACACTATGAAACTTCTTACTATGACGGATTGACAGCTAACCATCATCAAGACTGGTGTATTCCGGCAGCATCAATTGAGTAGCAGTATCTCTTAGTGTGTTCACCATCCTAGACCACATCGTCACTTAACATCAGGTGAGATTGTAAGCAAAGCGCTGAGTCTATACAGTGTAAAAAAAACTCTAGCTTCCAATCAGCATATTTACTTGCTTTCATTCAGCACACGAATTTTGAACCTGGTTTTTGTTTACGGTTAATTACAAAAAAAAAACATTGTCAAGAAGTCAATGTTTAAAAAGCAATTTAGAATTAATTATTACTTTTTTATTCGATGTGAAATATAATACTTAGAACTCAGTGACAGTCTGTTAAGGTCAACGTATACTGGTCGTTTATAAAAAAAACTTGCTTTTTATTATCGTAGAAGTCAAGTCGCTAGCAAAGACGTAATTATGAATAGTACTTAAGTTTTATTTTATCGCAATGTCTTTTGTTGAAGAACAAATAATTAGAGATTTAATAATCTACGGACTTATTTAATGAAAATAGTATTTTTAATCGATCTCATTTTACAATACTAAAATATCAAAAGTAGTTTTGTGAAATTCAAGATGCTAATATAACCTTCTTTAAAACCTCTTTTCTAGAACATTAGTAAAATATATTAAATACTCTTTTGTATTATTTATAAATAGGCAGAGATAAAGTTGTCCCGTACTTTTATCTCCCCTTTTATAGACCACGAAGGTGGTAAACAGGCTTACTATCCGTCTGACGGAAAGTGGTCATACGCGAGTTACCGGTTCTTTAAAAATTCTTTCATCTTCTCTTTTGAATGTCCTTATACTGTATTCCTCAGGATAAACTTCAGCAGTTAGCTCTTTCAGGATCATACGCGGGCAAGAGGAAACTCTTTAGCCGTTCCAAAGTTTTATAACTATTTAGGCTCCAAGATATCAAGATAAATTCCTTGCTTATTAAGAGCAATGCGATAAAGTACTATTGATGACAGATAGCAGTTTCCATTTGTTTTTCCAGAAACAAAAATATTTACTGAACAATAAACAATGTTGGAGGATGAAAATAATGTTATGAGTTTTGTAAATATATACTTGAATTTTGATAGTTGCCGGATGAATATATTTTTCATAGTATCTACTTTGCATGATCAGATAACCAGCAAAATTCAAATATGTATGTAAATCCTGTACAATTTTAAAATAAACCTTATCATTTTTTGCGATATTAGCTACTATTGATTTATTTTTCAAGAATTGAACCAACATTGTGAGAAGTTTTTTTTTAAATTAAAATAATAAAAAGGTTAAGCTACCTTTGTAGGTGCCTCAAAGTAGAAGAATAATAATGTAACGAATTTAGTAAATCGAATGTATTTTTCTTTCATAAACATTTCTATTCTTTTTTTGTTTTCCACATAATTATCCGCCCGAACAGCTCTCAGATGTCAAGGGGAAAGTAATTTGATTTTTCGATTGTAATAGAATTCGCTTTCGAATTCGTGACTTTTAAACGTAAGCGAAAATCGAAGGAAATCTCGTTAAGTTTTAAGCAAACATTATTTGCGTGAAATTTTATTGCGTGATTTTTATGGTTTTGCCCTATTTTATTTGTCATTATATCATGACCGTTGTTAATTTTACCGCTTGTAAATAAATAGCGTATAATAATTAGCAATTAGTAATAACGCCGTGTGGTACCGGCTAAGAATACCACACCATATCTTCCCGTGGGTGTCGTAAAAGGCGACTAAGATTAAGAGATATGAGCAGCAGCATCCTCTGGGTACCAAAAATACCTTAAAGCGATCGCCAACCCGCCTGCCAAACGTGGTGATTATGGCAGTCTCCCCCCCCCCCCTTAATGATGGTGACCTATGTCCAGTAGTAGACGTCTTATGGTTGAATAAATCAATGAATGAAGTAATAATATGATTTAGAAATAAGTCACATACTTTTCTCCGTACAACAAACTATTTAATATACTACAGGGCAACAATCGATTTAAAAAAAATACTGTGTATATGAAATAGAGACTATGCACATAAGTGAAGCCAATGTAAACAAAACATCCGTGGGGACTCCCGACAGAAGTGGGAACTCGAAACTGTGGAAAAACTGTTTTATAATGTTTAAATTATATTATGCGTAATTACATTTTTATTACTTCTTTAATGAAATTAATAACATAACATCTGTATGGTTTTTACGTCTATTGGCGTTCCGACCAATAAAAATCTATATTTTCATCTAGTTTATTCATATTGAAAACATACGATAGACTGCGTAAGTATAAATTGTATTATTTATCTCTCAGTGCCAACACTTAAACGCCACCTTATACTTGACATACCGTAGCGTGTTGACGGCTGACATCATAGCATTTGTAACGTGAATCTATAAGTTTTTCTTCTACCGAGAATAGCTCAACGCTGCTAAAGAAGTTATCACTTCATAAAATGTTAAACGTTACGCGCGGGACGTCCAGCAGACGTCATACATTAAAGTTGATTGCAAAATATTATTAGGCTTAAGGGAGTTGTTGCGTCAATTCTGCCGTTTACCGTCACGGCATACGACTGCCAGCAGTTTAACTGCAAACGCGTATCAATAAATATTTAATATCAATGAACAGTACCTTGAGAGACAGAAAAAAGTATTTCTATTTCAAACAGTAATTTTAGTGGTGGGGATTTTGTGCCCGACGGGTTTAAACCATCATACACATGGGGAGAAACTCGTAGTGGTACTTATCGATGAATAAAGCCGATAATAAAAGCCAGAGTAAATCCAGCAATTAGGAGGGTGGTAGTGCATTTGAATCCGACTAGATTGCGACCAGCGTGCATTTGTGACAGATCAGGTCCTAGTGCCATGTTAAGGTGCGCCGCTTTCTGGAGTTAAGCAAGTGTATAAACCAGCTTTAACTGTGATAGAAGTAGGATAACATGATGAAACTGGCTATAGATATACTCTGAATTATCTGTGGTCCTTATCGTTTTTGATGTGTACGTTAAATAAAGTACCATACGAAGTGCAGTCATTTTGCCAAACTCAGATAAAAAATTACCCTAATATGGATGAACAAATACTTATGGCACAGCGTGGTTTCTAGAAGTTATACGTAATAAATAACTGTATGATATTGAACACGCATCTTATATTATACATAGCTGAGTGCCTGCGGATTCACCTGCGTTTTATTTATTCTTAAATGCATAATATAGTTTTTAAATAGATAATCATTGGAAGACAATGTTTTGATGATGCTGTTTATTAAACAGTTTTTTTTTTTTTACAATTTCTTGTGTTTTACTTACGCGGAACCCTAATTATTTTGCGTAAAGTAAAAGTATCCTATGTCCTAATAAAACTCCCGTCAAAATAAGTCCAGCTGTTCCGAAAATTATCCGGAACAAAGGGGACAGATTTTATTTTATAATTGTGTTTTTGTTATAAGTATCGTATTTTTGTATTACAAGCATACGATTAAATTCTATTTATTCGTTTAGATAACACCATTATCAACATTTTATATTTACCAAATAATTAAAATAGACTTCCGACAAGGCTTGAAACTATTTGCACCTACCTTAAAGAAGCCTAAATAATGCAATAACATAAGCCAAATAAATTATCTGCTCACATTACTGATAACAAATGCGTAATTGTAACATTAAAATAACTAACTAATCATAAGAAAGTTCTGTGAAAGTTACATTGAATGAGATAATACGTTGGATCCGATTATGTAAACAAGATATATCTATTGTGACACAATTTGTCATGCCATAGAAGTTTCTCGTCTAAATAAAGTATTATTTATAATTTAACTCTCTTTTTTATGCAATTCTACATTTTATTATTCAGTTAAAATCTTAAAACGTATGCTTTATTATTTTTACGTTTATTATATTCTATAATATATTTATTTATAACACTTGTACATTTGAAGTACACTAAATATCGTTCGTTAAATATGAGTAAATGGTACTGTTTTTAATTAAATATCCTATCTTAATCACAACATTGCATTTTTATTTAATTATTAAATCGAGAATATTCATTATAGGTGCGGTTGGTACGATCACGAATCTAAAATAGATCTGAGCTGGTAAACGTGAGTTAAGATGATAAAAATGGCATCGTTTGGACCCACGATTAGTCAAATCATGGCTGACCACATAAGAGTTGAGTTAACTACTTTTTTTGTAAAATACGCTGAAGACAATTATTATTATTATTACAATTGGTTGAAAAGTAAGAAAGTGTGCAGAAGAACTTTTATCAAGTAGTGACATGTATATGCATAGACTAAGCTATCTTGAATTTGGATTTACGTATCATTATAAGATTTCTGAAACCATTTATTTATGTATGTACGATATTTTATAATGTATTAGAATTTTAAAAATAAATAACAATTATTTAACAATAGATTACTACGGAAAATGGAGTTATTAATAAATTAATACCTAATAGTTTATCAGTAAATATAACATGATACAGACTGAGATACATACGTTTAACCTATAAAGGATACTACGGCGTAGCAAACGTAGCCTTTGCTACAGAGTCCGATATAATAGTAACATTGTTAAATTTATCAATAGCTGGTAATAGTTATGACATCAAAAACAAAAGTTGTGAAAAAAACAAATCTCGCAACTCAGTTCTTCCAACATAAAAAGTTATGAGATCCATGTGTATTACATATTACACGTTGGCAGAAATATATATGTTACATACTATTTTCATTACGTGAATAAAAAGGAGAAGAACGCGTTTGGTTTTATATTCCATTCAATATCTTTGCTTAACTGTTAAAGTACGAATCTGGCATTTATACCAATTCCAATTGTTTTCCTATTGTTAAATGTTTCTTGGTAATTGATCGATTTATTTTAGTATCACTAAAAAGTTTGGAAAATAACTAGGAAGAAGGAGAAAAAAATTAAAACCGATATTACCGATTGAAATTTTGTACAAAAACGCGGGGGCAGCCGCGACTACACAGCTAGTCTATATTATACAATAGTTTTGTGTTTTAAAATTATTAATTAAAGTACTCTAACTTTTTAGTCGACTTAACATTATCACCATAATATTTCTGTAAAGTATTTAATGTACGATGATATATAAACATGGCCAAAAGTCATCTATGATATGAAGATATATAATAAAAATAATATTTGGTATATAAATGAATGCGGAAAGTATAGATGTGACGTCACATGTTAGAAGAATCGCTCAGTAAAGCAAAATGTTAGTCATAAATGCACCCTTATAGTGAAAATCGATAGAGAATTAGTTCCGGTCGCTACGGTAACCAGGTTGAGTTGACAGCACGTTAGCCCTCCCAGAGCGTTAAGGGTACACTTAAATAATATGTTTAGTTATTGTGTGAAGGTTGTTTTCAAATAATTTAAGAAAGAATGAAAGTATGTACTCTGTTTACCATTACGTTTTTTTTCCCCTTTACTTTTTTTGTGGCTTTCCCCTATTATTTTTTTGTGCCTTTATTGTTTTCATCTTATTTCTATTTTACAACCTAATTATATTTCTTATCTATGTGTTCCTATTGCATTTTGGTTATGTCGAATCTTTATATTTACTCAATTCCTATTTCTAATTTCCTTTAAGTTTGTAGTCGTTCGATTTTCTTAGAAACAATAAATTCGATTTTTATGATTCTTTCATTGTCATAATCTGTATACTCATACGGTAGAAAATCATTTATATACGATAGTTTTAGTTCGTAACAAATAATTCAGGATAAATTCAAGATATCAACATCACGTTCAGATAGAAAAGGTTTAAAAAAGAGATCTCGGTCAAAAGGGCTCGTTACCAATCTTATGGGGTATATAATACAAATAAATAATGGTATTTCGTGATCTAAATAATCCGTCTATGTTGTATATAATTCAAAATTATTTTTGATAATCTTATCAAGGACACTAACGAACGTTAGTTTTGTTTAAAAAATTTAATTAATATTAATTCCGAAAAAGTTCGTCAGTTATATCGCGCCTGAGAGAGTTTGAGTCTAAATAATATTTGACTTCAAACCAACTACTACACTTTTGAAAACAGCTTAACAACAAATAATAACGTTTTTATCCAAAGTTTTCTAAAAAACGTCACAGTCCAAAAGACTGTGAAATTAATGATGTTCATAATTTCTGGTTCGTCAGTCACCCAGCGCGCGGCCCGGCCGAGAATGATCATTCAACCATTACGGTGACGTCAGGCGCTTTAAAAAAAAACATGCACATTCCTCACAATCGACCCTAATGGGATTATACGATGGATATTTTCGGGTACGATGCTGACATTTACATGAACCTTGAGCTATTCAAACAGTCTTTTATCATATTTTTTATAGAATTCGTAGGATACTTTCTTTGGTATAAATTTTAATCATTAAATACGACATAGGGTGTTTTGAAATTTTTTGGAGCAGTTGTTTAGATTATAAATTAAATGAAGTTAGGAATTTAAGGAATAAACTAAACAAACTCTCCTATACTATTAGTAAATACAGCCTAATTAGGTTTACGTATTGCGGTGATGTTCGTGCTAGTTCTTATCGACTTTTTGCGTTTTAGAATAGGCCAATAAATACCCAGAAGCCAAAAGGCCGGCAAGGTAATTGTGACTGCCGATGGCTTGCTTGCCAAATTTGTTGGTAGTCAACATTGTTTTTATATTATACTAGCTGTGTGCCCGCGGCTGCGCCCGCTTTTGATGTATTCTTCATTGCGTTTCATCTTTTTTTGTACGGAACCCTAATTTTTTTTATACTAAGATAAAGTAAAAATATTTCAAATTATTATTATTAGTTCTTAGTTCTTACATTATTCGTTCAAAATCGGTTCGTCCGTTCCGGAGACTACCCATTACAAACAGACAGACAGACAGACAAAAGATTTATAAATTGTATTTTTGGTATATATCAGTGGCGTGGCGTGGAAAAAAAAAAATCGTCGCTAAAGCCGAAGCATGCAAAAATCTACATGGTCATCCTACTTCTTTCTCTTGAAAATTAGTACAGTAATGAATAATGGATACTTGTGCCGCTGAGCGAAGATATTCAGTTGCTGTAGGTGTTAACTACCTTCATCATACTTGACTTCATAGGAGTTACATAAACAGTACATGTCGAGTATGGTAAGTTGTTTTGAGATTAAATATGCAAATTATTTAGCACGTTAAATATGAAATGTCAAATTCATTTCGCTTGTGATAAATGTTCCTATAATTATGACAACCGATGACCACCTAATAAGTTGTAAAATCGGTTAACTATTGTGATCGTGGATTTTAACTACTTAATTTTAACAGGCCGACGCGAGATGGTGACTTTTGCGAAACGAAAAATAACGATTATTTACCCACATGATACATAAAATATTACTGATTGATTTATTTTTCCTTCATACTTTAAAACAAAGTCCTAACTTTTTGAGATACGAAATAGACACATGATTATAATCGACCATTCTAAAATAAGAAGTAAATCCATCATTTCGGTGTAGCTCAGAAGCCAATTTTAAAAAGTGACATCTATGGGAATATGTTAGGAGATTATTTTTATTAGATGAAATTCCTTAGAAGACTTTTTTCTAGTATTTCAGTAGATGGCGTTTTCTTCAAATATTTATTGTTAAACCGTAACTCTATCAGAATAATGATCAAAATTAAATTAATAACGCGGAATGAAGTGGCTTATTTTCAGCATAAATTTACGCTACATTTACATAATAGGTACACTAATGCTTTCATTACGTGGATGATAATTAAACTGAAATGTGCATAGATGTATGAACTCAATTCCAACATATTGCTAACGCCTTGTATGAGCACGCTCTTAGTGTACGTGTTTCGCGTTTACAACTTTGTGGTTGTTATAATATATTTGATGCATGATTAGATGTGTGCGCAGTGAGTGTTTTGTAAGTGTTCTGTTTTTTAGTAAGGCTATTAGGAATCGGGTTACAGGAGCGCTTCGCCGCTTATAGGTATCGTATCGTATATACATTCATATCTATGTAGTATAAAAATTTAATATTGACATTACAAACAGATACTTCAATTTTATTTATTAAAGTATATATTATACTTTGCTTATAAATGGAAACAATTCTATCAAAATAGTGTGTGCAAAAGTAAAAATAGAAATGATTAGCACATACTGTACGCTAAAAATATAGTTTAGGGGCCTTTGAATTATTAAATTTATACGAGCACAATTCAAAACATTTTTTATTCTACTTTCCCCTGCTTCTTCCGATAAACATCACTATCTTCATGAATAGTAAATTCATGATATTTACTTATAGGATATCTGTATACAAATAGACAAGGTGAAAGAGTTGAGTATAATTTTACTTTTTGTTTGACTTCTTTCCTATTAGTAACCATAGATGAGCTTAAGTGGTTTTTACACGGTATAGATTCAGTACTTTCACTACAATCTCACCTGATTCAGGCTCCAGCTGAAAATCAGCGCTGAGTATCCCTTGGTACTTCACCATATGCTGAGCTGCAGACCATTTCATCTAATGAGATGCGCTGCTGGGTGACACATAGTTACCCTGATAATGTGATTTTTTTTTGGGTATCATTTTTTTCATTGTTATCAGTATAATTTTTTTTTATTATCTGTTTTTGTATCTCGTTAGTGAACAAAGGTTTTCTTTCTTTCTTGATGTTAAGTTACGATGTGGTCCAGGATGGTAAACACACTAAGCCTAGAGATATTGGTTTTCAAGTGATGCTGCCGGAACACACTTATTGGTATTTGGCGACAGGTTTTCAAACTTGAGGGTGGTAGCTACCCAGGCGGGCATTAATAGAAAATCTCCTACCACCATGCTATGGTATCCTCACGATGTTTTCCTTCACCGTGAGCGCAGGTGCATTTTTAGAGTTGAATAGGTGGGACCATTGAGACCGAATCCGGCCGCGCTATTTATATACTATGCCATTATTTCTTCACAAATCAATAAAAAAGGTGAAGAGATTTTTCATTAAATTTTCAATAGTATATTTGGATTGGTCGGTAAATATTAGACAATGTTCGGTTTTAGTATAAAAACCCAATTTATGGTTAGATGAATAGTTTTTTAATTTAAAGATTCTCTGGGGTGTTTTATTCTTGTTGATTGGTTTGAACTTTATGACTGTGTTCATAAATCTATCTATATACACATATAAAAGCAAAATAGTGGGTCCTTTGATGGAACATCACCTCAGACCTACTGAACATATCGGGTTGGGACTACTACCATTCGACGTGGAATTTTTCATACATTGTATTTTGGATTTATGGATGGTTTTGTGGATTCCTTTCTGATATATATTTTTTAATTTACTCATTTGTACATCTTCTCCGTTAATAAAAAAAAAACTCATTTTCTTTATTCTTTTATTTTCGGCTAGGTATGAATTAAATGTTATATCCACAGAAAATAATAAAATGCGGCTGGAACCGCGGGCACCAGCTAGTGATATTATATGACGAAAAAATTTTTTTTCTTCGTATTTCATATGAACCCATTTTAACCCATAAGTCTTCATTTCACGTGTGAAAATGTTCGATTTGATAGATTGATTATTCATGCATATATGGCAGAAAATTTATCTTTGTCGCTTGCCCGTGAATAGGATCAATTTCCCTTCCGTAATAAAATCGGCGGGTTAATATTAAGTTTAGCATGAAAATATGAGTAGGGTACGGGATATAGTGTCATGTGCCACGTGAAGGACGACCAAGTCAAAGTTGATAATAATTGTTATGAATGTATAATTTTACAACGGATTATATATGAATTGTTAATAACTGTTATTCTTATACTAATAAAGAAACTTACCATCTATGCGCGTATAGTTGCGCTATGTTAATAATTTTGCATTTTTTTTTTTCATTTTTATTATATTTTAGCTGCATCCTCCTTTCACATGTTTGTTACTGCGTTTTAATTTTTCTATACGAAAACGTAATTATTTTCCTAAGTTTTATTACCCCTAAGATAAAGTAAAAATATTTCGAATAAATACAAACATTTGCCAGTAAAGCTGTGCATTGAATCGGATTTCATTCAATTTTTTATGAGTTTTATTTTTTAGTGAGGAATCCAAATTATTTTTTTTGCGAACATCAAAAGTTACGCGGTGTAACTTCAGTTATCTACCAAAAAAGTCCCGTCAAAATCGGCTCCGCCGTTCCGTAGTATACTCGGAACAAACAGACAGACAAACATACAAAAATTTTAAAAATGTATTTTTGGTATAGTTATAGTACAATACATTCATATGGATTTAGTAAAAACTGTTATTTTGATATTACAAACAGACACTTTAGTTTTATTTATTAGTATATAACTGTAGATATTTAATTTAGGGACTTGGGTTCATCGAGAACATGTTTTTTTTTTTTTTTTTTTTTTATATAGCTTCGGCATCTCCCCTGGCGTAACCAGGGACCTTGGTACTGCTCATTAATTTTTATAAAATTTAAAAAATTTTGTGTTCTCTTTTGTTAATTATATTATATTTTATTTTTAGCGTGTTCTTTGCTGTGTTTTTATTATAATATTACATTGTGCTCTTTTATACTTACTACTAATACTATACAACTACTAAGGCCATAATTCGTATCACCATCAAATTTGGTTAAAACTTAAATATAAGACAACTGGTCAAAAAACCAATTGAGTCAAAATTAAAAATGTAGAATTGAAATTAAAACTTAGATTTATATAACAATAACAATAAATATTAACAAATAATAATAATAAATAATAAAATAATAAAAGGCATCCATATTCACATTGCTATCGCAAAATCAATAAAAATCTGAAGAAACTGTAAAAAGGTTGAACAATTTTGCTAGCCAATTTGACCACCGCCTATTTGTGCCTTTGTCCAGCTCTCCTTGCAATCTCGCCTATGAACTGCAGGAGGGCTGGACGGTGGTCATCTTCCAACAGAAGACCAGCTAAGGTGTCCATTTTTATCCCAACTCCGGTTTTGCACTCGAGGTTACATCTGGACGAGCCGAACCTAGGACAGTCTATAATTAGATGGAAGACTGTCTCGGCAGTATCCGGATCGCAAGCACACGCGGGGCTATCTTTGATTTTAAATCTGTGCAGGTACGCTGCGAAGCCCCCGTGACCCGTAAGGATCTGCACGTGGGCAGGTGACAAACGGGTCTTCTTCAACACCCTATGGACCTCCTCTACCTTTGGGATGAAGACCCGCGTCACCGCCTCCGTGTCGGAGGCCTCGTAGCGTGCCTGCCAAAGCCTAACAGTTTCCCCGCGTATGACCAATTTTGCATATGATCTCGGATACTGATCGTAGTCGGCTGCGGTCTTCTTGTGTGCGGCCCGTTTTGCCAGTTCGTCGGCACGCTCGTTGCCGACCGTACCGACGTGTGATCTCACCCAGTGTAAACGAACCGAGCGTCCCTCTGCACGCATTTCCCGGAGCATCTGTTGCGCTCCCAGGGCCAGGCGGTGTGGGGGTGCCGGGTTTGCCAGCATCTCCAGCGACGACTTAGAGTCGCTGAAGATACCGACTTCCCGGTCCCGTGATTTTTGAACCGCCTGTACCGCCCTATAGAGCGCAAACAGTTCAGCCTGGAATACCGTGCAGAAACGCTCTAGGCGAAGCGTAGAGTACCTGAATTCCTTGCCCCCCTTCCACCATGTAAAAGCTGCTCCCACTCCACCGTCGATCTTTGAACCGTCGGTGAAGATTTGGGAGCCGCCCTGTTCCAGGGGGGCTTCTAGGCTCTCATACGTCTCGCCCTCGCATATCGCTGGGTGAGGATACTGGCCAAACGAAACGGGCCGCTCCAACCCACGATCAACCACGATCTCGTCCAGTTGCCCTTCCCGTTTTGCACGGTACAGTGGTACGGTACGGAACATGTTAGTCACATCATAAAATTTAAATCGAACAATCTATGTCTTAACCCGCAAACTTCTACAAAACTTAAGCTTCTACAGTTGCAGGCAAAGACACAATTTCATAAAAAATTTGCTATTATTAAATAATTTATTGATGTCATCAATGACTCATCTTGATGACCAAGATCATCGATAATAGCATAATAATATTACGGTTAATTTGATATATTGTTCTATTGAAGTCTATTTTATTATTCACATGATTTCAAACAAACTCACGTAGCACTTATGAACGTATTATAGAAATTCCTTGTGTATTTCTATTTTCCAATTTGACTAATATCTGAACTATGATTATATCTGAAAGTGACACCCATATTAGTGGATCTAATAACCGTCTTTTATTATGAATTGTATATATAGTTTTGTTAAATAAATATATCTTTATTTACAAATACAATCAGATCGAGTTTCTTGCCGTCTCTTCTCGATTACTTAGTTTCTTAAACCGTTAGTAGAGTGTTTTTGATGTTCATAAGCGTCTTCTCTAGACCTAAATTAACTAAAGCATTTTTTTTTTTATTATTTAGTTTACTATTTAATACTTTGGGAATTCTTTTTAGTTCTTTGATATGCACTACATGTAAATCTATTAAACGGTAGAAAATAAACTATTCAATCAAAACGATAGCAAATTACTTCAATAATTCTAAAAAAGCCTAAAACAGGATAACCAATAAAATATCTCTTCTTTTTTTTCACTTTGTAAGTAAATTACAAAGTTCATACGAAATACTTAAGAACAACCGTTCAAATAAAACCGTCTATATGGAGTTAAATGGGCCATTTATTTTTTCATCTCCTTTATTTGGTTACTCCTAAGGTTCTTAAATTTACGACGAAGAGAATCTTCATTCTTTTTATTACAAAAGTGTATTCACTACAAAAGGAAATAATGTGTGTTTACAAGAATTATTAAGCAATGTATATGATTCTGTTTTGACTTTTTCAATATCTATAGGTTACGTTTGCAATTATGAAATTGATACTAAACATATCAAGCCAATTAAAAAAAAACTTGTAAACCGTGTCTATTATTATAATGTTCAAGATTTAATGTGTTTGAAAATTTGAAAATATTTACGGAAATATTAACTCTTAATAAATAAAGATATAACCCTCTTATTGTGACTACCTTTGCATCAAAAATATAATACTTAGGTCTGGAACTTTAGTCGCTCACAATATACCCAATAAGAAAGCTAAAAGTTGCTCAATGGAGAGAGCTATGCTTGGAGTTTCACTGCGTGATCGAATCAGGAATGAGGAGATCAGCAGAAGAACCAAAGTAACCGACATTATCCAAAGAATTACTAAACTTAAATGGCAGTGGACTAAGTGCATTGCTCGCAGAACCAATGTCCGATGGGGCCAACAGGTTCTCGAATGGCTACCACGCGCCAGAAGACGCAACGTGGGTAGGCTCCCAACAAGGTGGACCGACAACCCGGTGTAGGTCTCAGGAATAACCCAAGACCGGTCGTAGTGGACATCTTTAGGGAGATCTATGCCCAGCAGTGAATGTCTCTTTTTTTGTAAAGGTTTTTTGTAAGTGTAAAACTATCACGTGTCCAATCTACCATAAAAGTGATTGTTTTGCTCTCGTAACTCAAACGTAGACATTTTTACTCTATCTAAATAGTAAACCATACAATGTATCACTGGTTAGATAAAATACAATTCTTTTATCATAGAGAGAGAACCAACAAAGCAGAAATCATATATAATCCATGGATGATTTGCGATACGTGGCGGTTACGATTTCACCTCTCACCTTATTTGCTTTGTTATTTACTTCGTTAGCTTGTTTTCTTTTACGTGTGAAGAGAACTCAACAGATTTTTTTATTTCATTATTAAGGTGAATATTCGCAAGCGTATTTGCGAATAATTTTACGTTCTAAGCTTTGAACATTGAACATTTATTTTATTCGAAATTCACTGTCTAGAATAAATACGTACTATATAATATGTGAAGGTAAATCATAATTAGTATCATTAATAACAACATTTCAGCGAACAAAACAAGCATTGTGCTAGTGACATGACCGACAATTATTATTGTGTATGTAATTAATTATCTATCACAAAACATGCTCGTTGTTAACTAACCGGACATGTTCTAAATGCCGAATAATCGTTGACGTGAACACGGATAATATATTACAATAACTAATAATCTATACCTATAAATAAACTAGTAACAAACGTTGGTTATATTATAACATAACATAAGCTCACGGATGTTATCCCCGAAGGGATAGGCAGAGGTGAAATAGCGAATTACACCACCCACATTCCGCCGTGCTTAGTTCCGTCCCAGATGTGACACGGGACGAGCCTGTCGCCATATCGGGCACAAATTCCAGACTCCGAGATGATACTGAGTAGAAAAACCCAATATCACTTGACCCGACCCGGGGATTGAACCCGAGATCTCAGAACGACATTCGTACCGTAATACAACTGCGCCACCAAGGCAGTCAATGATTATATTATGTAAGTTATATTTTGCCGTGTGCTGTCGGCTAAGAATAGTAACACCCTATATCTTCCCGTGGGTGTCGTAAAAGGCGACTGAGGGATAAAACAGGGAATGGGCTGCAGCATCCTCTGAGCACCACATACACCTACCTCGATCGCCAACCCGTCTGTCAACCGTGGCGGTTATAGCAATTCCTCCCTTTTTGGGTAGACCTATGTCCAAGAGTGGACTCTTTCGGCTAAATAAATCAATTAATATTAGAACTATTTTCTTTTTTTACTAAAAAATTATAATTGTAAAAGTACAGGAACACTTAATAAAGTTTAAATTATATTTATCTTCAGCATTCCTTCTAAATAAACTTACTTGTACTTAAAATTATATGATATTATATTGTTGGATCGTAATAAAACATCTACATCCACAGATGATGACTCAGCGGTAATTTAATCGTACACCGCATCAATCCACGTGAGTTCGAATATACTCTACAAAGACGCTAAAGGTTCGAATTCGTTTATCTTTGCCGTATCGTGCAATCGTGGGATAGACTTCCTGCCAGAAATTTTTCCTCATTCCGATGCTAGTGGTTTCTTCAAAACAAGCATGAATAGGCATTTTACAGGCGGGTTATGACAGCGACAACTGCCAATGGTTTGTTAACCGACTTCAAAAAGGAGGAGGTTCTCAATTCGGTTTTTTTTTTATGTATGTACACCGATTTCGCTGAGATTTATAATATGATTTACATGATTCTTTAGTTTGATGCGTAATAGTTGTCATTTGGACTCATAAAAATTTAACATATTATAGTTTGGCCCAGTAGTTTTCATTTTATGAATATTTTTGCATATGTGGGCAATGTAATTTTAGTTTGTGTACTCCTTTTTATATGAGTTTCTTGAGATCTTTACTGTTCAAAGCGCGCGGCACCAATAGCTACTTAAAAAAAATCCATCCATCCATTCAACCAGAAGACGTCCACTGCTGCTTATAGGTTTACCCCAAAAGATCTCCACGACGATCGGTCTTGCGCCACCCGCGTCCAACGGATTCCCGCTACCATCACTAGGTTGTTGGTCTAAATTGTGGAGGCCCTACCCACACTACGACTTCCAGTGCGTGGTAGCAATTCGAGAACCAGTTGACCCAATCGGCGATCGGTTCTGCAAGCAATGTGACCATCCCACTACTTCTAAGTTTAGCAATTCTTCGGACAATGTTGGTTACTTTGGTTCTTCTGCGGATCTTCTCATTTCTGATTCGATCACGCAATGAAACTCCAAGCATAGTCCTTTCCATTGCTCTTTGAGCAACTTTGAGCTTTTTATTAGGCCCATTGTGAGAGACCACGTCTCAATGCCATATGTCGTCACTGGCAACACACACTGGTCGAAGACTTTAGTCTTGAGACACTGCGGTATTACGGACAAGAAGATTCTGCGTAGCTTCCCGAACGCGGCTCAGCCGAGTTAGAGTCGACGATTAACCTGTTTCTCGAAGTTGGATCTACCTACCTGGACGGTTTGTCCCAGGTATATTTAAATTAAATTAAATTAGTATTAAATTAAATCTTTATTAAGTTATTTTACACTTTTTAGTTTTTGAAGTCGGTTTTTTGAATGTAGTTTTGTTTATTTTTAAACAGACATACACTTACTTTACTTATTTGGATGGACCTTACAAGGAAAACAGGTGAGTGAAAATTTCAATTTTACCACTTCTTTATTTATCTCTCAGAATGACAATTTAAGTTTAACGGATTATTGGTCACTGGAGATGATGGGGATACAGGATCCAGCAGAAACAAAGTCAAAAGAAGAAAATATCGAATGCAGTGAAGAAGGCAGGTATGAAGTAAAACTTCCAGGTAATAAAAGTTCCTGAAAATAACAAATATGGAAAAAACACAACGTGGCGACCGTGATAATAAAAGTGCCTGAAAATAATAAACATGGAAAAACACAGGTCAGTAAGAGGTCAATTTACAAAGAAAGCAAATATATTGGCGACATTATTAAACGCAGAAAAGAATTCTCCAACTGAATTTGAATTGAAAGCAACATATAAAGGACTCATCAATATTAAATAATAATTGATAAATTAGATGAGGAAATTAAAAATAAAATATTACTCGAAGAAGACGAGAGTTTAATTGAAAAAGAATTTGACGAAATTGAAAAATATATGAGTGTAGATAATTCCTCTTAGTTGAGAAATATAATTCCCTATTAAAAGAAAAATATAAAAAAAAATAAAAAGTGTTCAAAGAAGAAATATTTTCCGTTGAAGTAGATTTGACTATCAGAGTTAATCAAAATGGAAGGTAGAAACAGAGGACCGTATTGGTATGGCAAGTCTGACTTATATGTAATAAAAGTATTATTAACCCCTTCGTTCCCCGTGTCCATCTCAATGGACATAGTTTTATATTACACGTAACATGAACTGTTGTTATTAAAAACTTAATCTAAACATTACGACACACTCAGCTCTTATTTAAGAATTTTGTTTAGAACAAATCACAATCGGTCTTTATGCGGGTTGGTTATAATATTCAGTCAAGTAACGACATTCGCCATGGCTCAACGAAAGTCAGGTAAGTCTTCAATTTTGTTGTAGTTTTTTATCGAAAATTGGTGTATGTTTCTTTGATTTTTTTATTTCTCGTAGTTTACGTTATTATCTTGGGAACCATTTATGAGTAAACACAATTCAATACAATATTGTACTTCAAATATGCAATTAAACATATGTCCATTTCAATGGACATCAGGTCTCAAAAGTCTATAGTCTACAATGTATGGTAAAATCGTTTTGGATAGCGTTTATGTGGTTTGTTTGTTTTGTTATAGGTTTTAATCTTTCAAAAAGTCAAGATGTTAGCACATTACTCGATATATTAGAAAATGGAACAATATCAGACCTTGATGAGGAAAGCGACGATGAAATAATACCAGTTACATTACAAAATGTGGTTCGTGTGGGTAGTGATATTGTGCATCCGAACGTAACTCCGATGGTTATTGAAAATTATAATGATGATAAAGAAGATCAAGAAATTCATGAAGCAGAACCCGTAGCTGAATCGAGCAATCAAAAACCAACTAAATCTCAACATGACATAAGATGGAGAAAACATTTGGAACTGGACGCACCCCAATTTAACTGGTCAGCTCCGCCGCCTTCTGAAATAGATAAGCCACTTGCACCAATTGAACATTTTTCAAAATACATAACAGATTCCTTAGTTCAAGATTTCGTTTTCAATACTAATTTGTATGCCACCAGAAAAGAAGTTAGTAATTTCAAGTCCTGTATTGATACAGAAATGAAAATATTTTTGGGACTTCATATCATAATGGGAAATTTGAAATTTCCTCGTATCCGTTTATTTTGGGATTCTGGTTTAGGTTTAAAACTGTTTTTAGATAATATGCCTAGAGATCGGTTTCTTCAGCTGAGAAATAATTTACATGTTATAGACAATGATTCCATACCTGCAGACAACGCTGATCGTCTTATAAAGGTTCGGCCGTTATACGATTCTATTCGAAAAAGATGCTTGGAATTTAGAACAAATACTTTGCGTTGATGAACAGATTGTACCATTTCGAGGAAAATTCGAAATCAAACAATATGTGAAAGGAAAACCTGAGCCATGGGGCGTAAAGATATTTATGATTCGCTTATACAATAATGGAATGGGTGGCGTAGACAAAACTGATCACCTCATCAGTTTATACCGCATCTACATCAGGTCCAAAAAATGGACCTTACGTATGATATTCCATGCTATTGATTTGGCGCTAAGTAATAGTTGGCTGGAATACCAAGAAGATTGCAAAACCTGCAACATTCCTAAAAAGGATATTTTAGATCTGTTGCACTTCAGACAGCGAGTAGCTGAGGCTCTAATAAAAATGGGACAACCACTAATTGCAAGAAAACGAGGACGCCTTTCCTCTGGACAAAGTAGTCCCATAGATACTCCAACCAGTACACCAAAACGACATCCTCGCAGCGGTGTTGAAATTAGGCCCCCGAGTGAAATCCAATATGATACTGTAGATCATTTGCCTGAGTATGATAAAAAGAAGGAAGCGACAAGGTGCAAGAAACCAGACTGTAAAGGAAAAACACACGTGTATTGTTTGAAGTGCGAAATACATTTATGTTTTATTGGTGATCGAAATTGTTTTCGAGAATTCCATCAAAACCGCTAAATTTTTATTTTTGTATTGAAAAGAATAATGTTATACTTTTACTACGTTGCTAATAAACAATTTAGAATATTTCGGATTTTATTTTAAGTTGAAGCCACCATTACTAAGCCTTTTAAATAAAGATTTGAGAAAAAAAATAAATATTTGTAGATATTTAAACTTTGTACGTTAAACTACACTGGAGACCTGGTGTCCATGTGAATGGACATATAATTATCAAAAAAACTAAAAACACAATTTCTATTTTTTTCACTTTAATCGATTAATTATTACCTAATAAATAAGAAAAACGATGGAAACTTTTTTTCTAACACGCATTTTTAATTCGGGTTTGAAGGGGTTAATATGATTCACAGGGATACTAACTGTAAACAGACGTAGCTTGGTAGACCATATGTCAATTCCGTACAATAGACTCAACACTTTGGTGTAGCAAAGCCAACAAGATGTCTCTTCTAGAAAATAGAGCGAATAAAGAAAAACGTGGTTTTTGCTACATATATTTAAGAAAAGGGCACATAAATATAGTTATATAATTCAGATATCCATGATAAGAATATAGTGGGATAATCTGAAATGAAATGTGTCCTCTGTGTCAGAATATATACTGCTACTTTGTTACAGACGCTGATTCTTAATGTCACCTACAAATATAAGATTAAGTAGGTAAATGAAAGTTTTTTTTTAGACAGCGGGTTTTAAAGGTCGCAGTAAAAGCTGCACTCACCATGGTGTTGGGGGTTGCAGCAGAGTGGCACAGGAGAAAAAAAAAAAAAAAGGTCATATATTTATATATATTATTTTGGAGGTGTAAAACAGTCTGATTTATGATGTTGGGCACCTACCAAAAGTTAAGAATAACTAGTTATTAAAGAAGTTGAGAGATTTGAATCTAAATAAATAAATAAATAATAAATCTCTCTGGTCTATGGAGTGTTGAGCTATTATAAAATAAAGATTGACAGGTACAGGTACATAAGACGCGTCTGAAACTAATAATGGTGAATATGATCCTAGCACAAATATTGTCAGACTATCCATAGCTGTCCTCTACTAGTATCAACTATGGTAGTCATAAAATTATATAACAGATTTTTTGAACTGAATTACAAAATGAAAATAGGAAAATTAATAATAATGTATAATAACAGAATTGAAATCTATAAATATGAATGTTTTGTATTGGTTTATTATTGTAGAAACTGTAATTTTTAATTATTTTATACATGTTTTTATATAAAGCAAACACCAGAGCAGAATGTTAGACCTGAACAATTTACTTGCAGTAGTAGAAACGTAAAAATGCCGAGTAAATACGATGTTTATATATAATTTATTTCATACGGCTTTATTTGGAAATATGGCAGAGAAATTGTCGCAAATAATTTTTAATTTAATTTATGTGTATGTTTGTTGTTTCGTGTCTGGTTTGGAGGATGTTCCAAAAAGACCAAGGTTTTACTTGATATGTTAAAAATATGTAACTTCTAATTTTAAAAACATTACATTCTATGTCAATCTAAAAATAAAAGAAGTAATAAAATATACAATGCAATAGTAAAAAAAAAAAAAAAAAATATACAATTCAATAATAAGAAGCTTTTAATTTTAATAATGTAAAATGACCGTAAATATTTAAAATAAATAAACGTTCCCAAAGCCCCACAACGTGGCGACCGTGATAATAAAAGTTCCTGAAAATAACAAATATGGAAAAAACAATAGAAAACAACGTATCGATAATGACTGTAGAGTTGTTTGCTATAGCAGAAGCTCTTGCACATGCTATCGAAGCGTCATATAATAAGATTGTTATTTTGACTGATAGCAAGAGCTCACTTTTACATTTAGCTCGTTGTACCTCTGGATTCAGAGGTATACCGATTGCTTATACTGTCTTAAGACATATATATAGTTTGCACCAGAAGGGTAAAAAATGTAAACTGCAGTGGATTCCGTCACACACAGAACTAAGTGGTAATGAGGAGGCTGACAGATTAGCAAAATTAGCAGTGTTGAATGGAATAGAGGTATATATTTACAATAATTATTCAGAGTTGTTAGGCCTATTTAAAAAAAACAGTATATCATATGTGGAAAGAGTATTTTGACGAAAAATCTAAAGAGAAGGGAATTTGGTATAAGACCTTACAAAGTCAGCCGCCTAGAACACCTTGGTTCTGTGATGTTGAATTAAATAGATGTTCTGTAGTTTTATTGCATAGGTTAAGATCAGGACACATTCCATCAGAACAATTTAAATTTCTTATGCAGATAGTTAGATCGCCATGTTGTACAGCTTGCGGTACTATTGATGACGTGCATCATGTTCTGACGGAATGTGTTAAAAATTATAATGTTAGGATAGATTTTATTAATAAGTTTAAGTTAAATAAATTGGATGTAGGAATGTTCCATAGTATTTTAGTAAATCCTACTAAAGAGATTGCTAAAATGCTATGTGAATTGATTGAAAGATGATATTATGAAAGATGATGTATGTAATGAAATAAACCTTTAAAATTAGTATCATTAGGTTATGATGGGGCTGATATGACTTATATCAAAAGCCCCTAAAAAAAATTAAATTAAAAAAAAAAAAAAAAAAAAAAAAAAAAAACATACACTTACTGTGCTGAGCTACCATAAAAAATCGTAACAACGTATTGCGAATTTGAAGCGATGATGGCGCAGTTGGTAGCGCTGCTGGATTCCGCATCAGTGTATGTGGGTTCGAGCCCACCTATCCAACTCTAAAATCAGCTATCAGCTAAAATCAATCGGTGAAAGAAAACATCGTGAGGATACCATAGCATGGTAGAGTGGCATTTTTAGTAACGCCCGTCTGGCTAGCTACCACTCTATAGTTTGAAAGCCTGTCGCCAAATACCGATAGGTGTGTTTAGGCGGCATCACTTGAGAAACAGTACCTCTAGGTTTAGTGCGCTTAAAATCCTGGACCACATCGTCACTTAACATCAGTTGAGATTGTGATCAAAGCACTGAGCCTATACAGTATATAAAACTAGCGTAGAACACTTGTAATACATACATGGCTAGATGCCACTCGCAGCTTAAAAGTCTATCGACAAATACTCGAGGGTGTATTCTTTTATTTTCTCTTTATTTTTTTTCTTTTTTTTATATAAAATAACATGTAGTTTTCCGATATAGTTCTGTTTTATAGAATAATGTAATTCTTGTGGTGAGATCATATTGAAAACAATGGTATTATATACAAGTAATTTATTTTATTAAAGATATTTTTTAGGTTTTACTGTTTATTTTTTAAGTAAATTTGGAAATCGTCTTTGGCTAATCCAATATGTGAATAATTATTTCAGTGAATATGTAATTAAGAGCTGTTGATTTCTCTAATAAATAAATAAATATAATATGAGAGTAAATTGCTATATATATAATGTGTTATAATCACCGTAGATCGCATCGTTCCTTTAAACCTAATGAGATTTTGGTCGACCATCTAAACCTTTGGAATATAAAATAATATATATTAACAAATTCAAATGAAATGAAATAAAAGTATAATCAAACAGTTCTTGAATTTCATTTGTGTAATTTAGTTATTTAGCTGTCCTGATGAACTTCCTACGACCTCAGAATCAATAAATTAGCGATTAAATTATTATCGGTATTAAATGAAGTTTTTCTACCAATCCTGCAGGAAGCCTAACCTAACGTAAACCTAGGAGGAAGCGATGATGGTGCAGTGGATAGTGCGGCCGGATTGCTGGCTGGAAACCAAGACAACTCTAAAATCAAGAAGGGCATTTTCAAACCATGCCCGCCTAGGTAGCTACCACCTTCAAGTTTGAAAACCTGTTGCCAAACACCAATAGGTATGTTCCGGCACCATCAAATGTTCTGGTATTCGGGGTATCCGGTCCAATCGTACTTGAGCTATAAATGGTGTAACTAACCTGACTTTGTTTTATATAAATATAGATGCTTCTTATAAGTAGAGCCGTAGCTACTAACAACTATATTACACAATTTAAACTTACGATTCGCCTAAATGTTTGACTTGTACTGTGGATAAAATACTCCTTCGGTCTCGAGCAAACGAAGCGGTTAATTAAAGAAGAACGAAGTTACGGTACGGTGTGACGAGATCCCAACAACCCCTTTCGTAAACCCAGAAATAATCAAATTTCGTATCCCGCGTCATGACACTGTCGCAGGCGACGAATTAATGTCGACTATAATGTTTGCAAACTCGGCCCCGTTCCTAATTAGGGGTGCTGTGAGTTATGTCACAATTATTATTGGTACAATTTCCTTAACGGATGCAAAGACAGATACAGCGCAAGTCAGTACGAATATTCAATCAGAATAGGTAATTTGATTTATAAATAACTGATGATGGTGTTTATTTATAAGGTTTTGATTTTAGACATTCGTACTTATTATTGCAAAACTATCGAGACTTGGACTGTGAGAAGTCGCAATAGATGTAAAGTGGAAGCCTTCGAGATATGGTGTTCACGAATATTGCAACAAGCACTCTTTACTTAACTTAATCTAAATCTAACTAGTCTATTTCCTTCTAATTATTACTATTTAACTAATTTAGGTTTTCGATTGCATAATTTATGAATCTGGTAATTCTTTTTTTTTCATTTGGATAATACATTGCTCAAAAAAAATGTAACTATTATTTTTTTTTGTTATGTAACTTCTTTTTTTTACCATATAATTTATATAAAATTTTGTTTACATGAGCTGATGTTTTGAGCTTGTTATTTGTGCCTATAATTGAGGTGTCATCTAGCGCGCCTGTAATGCCAATGTAACTTATAAATTATGTTGATGTTCACTTTGTTGGTATAATAAATAAATAAATAAATGTCTGTAATTTGTATAGTTGTATTGCACAGTACTTTATTCATGTCAATATTTATGTATAACATATGTAATTATTCTGTTAGCAAGATTTATAAATAAAAATAGTCTATACTGCCATGAGAACCAACAAGTCCATATTAAAAGAGCTCAAAATCACACGGCTCTCCACAATTTGCCGGCAAAACGTCTTCTGCTCTATGGACACATGTGATTTGCAAAGCAATGTCTGGAGAAGCTGATTATTTTAGGAAATTTAGGCGGTAGAAAAGCTCAGGGAAGGGCCCAAAAGATGGGCTGAAACAATAAGGCAGTAAGCGTCAGCATGTACCATGCGATTCAATCCGCATATGACCGCGCCCGATGAAGATTGTTCGTGCGCAGTCACAATGCATAAATCTAAAAGCGACGCTCCGCATGTCTTTTCAACGTTATAAAAAATAGGACTATTAATAATTTAAAAGGTTTCTACCTCCGTCATATCTTTAAAATACATCATTTTAAAATTAATAGTAAACGCTATTAAAAATACTTATTTAAAAAATATAATGATCAAAAATACGGAATGCAAATTAATCGTCTTTATTACCATTAAATGATTATTGTTTTCCCATTTACTTACACTTAAATAACGTTAAACACATCATTAACTGTCAAATCATCACCATTATCAAATGGCTACTGCTGGGCTTAGGTTCCCGTAGAGATCTCCTCAAAGGCTGGTCTTGCGTCACCCGCACCCAGTGAATTCCCGCAGTCTTTTCTTTCCATCCTGTTGACGGACTACCCACGTTGTATCTTCAGGTACCTGGCCACCATTCGAGAACCCAGCCATCAGTTCTACAAGCAATGCACCGCGCCCACTGTCTTTTCAGTTTGATGATTCTTCGGGCAATGTCAGTCTTACTCAGTTACTTTAATTTTTTTGCGGATCTCCTCATTCCTAATTCAAACTCTCTTCATAGCCCTTTGAGTTTGTTATTGAGCTTTCTTATTATGTCAAATTGTCTTAAAATTAACTATTTAGGTTACTTATTTAACCCCTTCAGCACTAACCTGGCGTTAACGCCAGTTTTCCATTGTTTTCCTGTTGTCTCATTTTTATTAATAATAGACATATATATAAGCTAAAACTTTTTTTGTCGCTTTATCTATACTAATAAATACAATTTAAGTGTCTGTTTGTAATGTCAAGACTATATTTGTTTACTAAATAGATATGAATGTATATACGATAGCTAAACAAAAAATTTAAATTTTTAAATTTTTGTCTGTCTGTCTGTCTGTTCCGAGTAATCTCCGGAACGGCTGGACGGATTTTGACGGGACTTTTTTTTTGGTATATAGCTGAAGTTACTCCGGGTAACTTAGGTTAATCTTAATTTTCGAAAATAGGCCGCGTACAAAAATTAAAACTCCTAAAAAAATTAACAAAATACTATTCAATGCACAATTTTACGGCCAAGTGCTTGAATTTATGAGAAATACTTTACCTTAGTACTAAAAAAAATTAGGATTCCGTATAAAAAAAATTAAAACGCAGTATAGAATATATGAAACGCGAGCACAGCCGCGGGGACACAGCTAGTTTCACATATTAAACATAGAAAATGGAACCGAGTTTCAGTTACAGATTTCAATAAAGTTACTACTATCCTTAGAATTAAATTTAATTACTTAGTAATAGTAAAACACTATACTCACGAAGTAAGAATTAACTGACAATAGCAAATAATCACATTTCAAGCCCCCGTCATTGTCAAGAGCGACAGATGAATGTTTGCTAACACAATCATTTTCCCTCATAGTGTGGTATCAAACGACATAAATAATCATGAATTCTCTGTTCTATTTCAGGAACGTTATCCCGAGGTCTGTAAATCAAATCTCATGTTTTCAATAAACAGTCCTAAATAATAATTTATCGGGAAATTCGAATTTAGATCTGTGTAAATTAATAAAACAATGGATTTGCCTTCTATAAATGTTTCAGTAGTGCTTGTTTATTAAATATGTTAATTATCCGTATCTATATTTATACCATGGGGCCAACGGATTCTCGAATGGCTACCCACGCAGCGAAAGACATAGCGTGGTGGACCGAACCGAACCAAAGACCGAGGTCCTGGTGAAGGTCGCGGGAATCCTATGTCAATATGAAAGACGCCCATTGATGGACATAAGTCTCTCCCAAAGATCTCCACGATAACCGGTCTTGCGCTATCCGCATCCAGCGAAATCCTGCGACCTTCACCAGGTCGTCGATTCACCTTGTGGGGAGCCTACCCACGCTACGTCTTGCGGTACACAGTGACCTAGGTCACTGGGTCACCGATGATCTGAAAGACGACTTGGACATAAACAGGAAACGTAGGTCGCTGGCTGTACGGTGTAACATGCTGGCTCGCAGATTTGCGCGATGTACTGAATCGGTCAAATTTACTTCATTTAAGGCATATTGTCAGTCTTTTTACACGTGCGGTCTGTGGGCCAGGTATAGCGCCTGTGCATACAGCGATCTACGTGTCCAGTACAGTAATGTACTCAGGATATTGTTGGGGCTGCCGTGGCTATGTAGTGCCTCCAGTATGTTTGCTGAGCGACGTATAGATGAATTTGCCGCTATAATTCGTAAAAGATGTGCCTCATTAATGACACGCTTACGCGCCAGTACTAACAATATCTTGAATGTATTCACGGATAGATGGAAGTCCCTAATGCTGCGTCATTGGATTAAACTCTACACGACGTAGCTTCACTCAATTTTAAACTAAACTATGTATGTAATATGGGCTTGCCTGAAATAAACTGTATAATAAATAATAATAATAACTATTAACTTTGATTATATATTTGATAATTTAACTTGAACTTTCAAGTTAAGTGTATACAAAATCTACGCTAACATATGTCCCCATTAATAAATCTTATGTCCTCTTATGGTCTCTGGGTTCGAGGTTCCAAATCGGGGTTAAATGCTTTTGTTTAGTCCCCGTTACTTTCTAATTAGGGCGCCTGGCGTGACCTGAATCATAATGATCTTTTTGTTCATTTATTCTCATTTGCTTTCACTCGTACCCTAATGAAACACGTAAATAGTTATTACGAAATACATGAAATTAACACTATTTATTATATGTAACAATTAATGGTAGAAATTTTAAATACTAAATCTTAAATTCGTATTTTTTTATTATTATAAGTAGATGTATTTTTTAATGTATATTTTTTTTACGTTTTGCACAATCTTACGTGATGATAAGTCCAGAGGAATTGTCTCTGAGTGTAATTTTAGTAATACACCTCTAGGTATTAGACGATTTAACTTGAGAGTCGTAACAATCCAAAGGGGCATTATAAAATGCCTTTAGAACTTATGTTTTTTTCCTTTACCAAAAAATCGGGACTTCATGTAAAATTCAAAACAATGTTAATATACACGGTAACCGTCCATTTTATTTGTGAGCTATCATCAATTTATGATGGATCTGTGGAAACTGCCCATACGGCTTAGTATGTTGACCTATGGTATACGTAGAATCGGCAAACTCTCTAAATCTACCCTGGGCCTCATGGAAGAATGACTTGAGATGGTCTTCCAGTCGTCAGACGATGGTACTAGATATCGAGAGCTCAACAAACACATCTCCAAGTCTCTTAAACTCTGGACGGTCGGTGTAACAAATATCGTATTGGGAAGGCTATAGAACGAAACACAAGATCCAAGCCTGCTTCCGAAAAGGCTTTAGCACCGTAGACCACATACATACGCTGCAGCAGGTTATACAGAAGACAGAGGACCTTTTGTTTAGCGTTAGTGGACAAAGAAAAAGCCTTTGATTCGATTATGACCTGGACTAAACTGCAGTCTCTCCAGTGGTGCAAAGCGTTGAAGGACTTATACGAAAAACCCACCATATTTTAAGTCCATATAAAAAAAGTTTAAAAGAAAATCTCAGTCCTCAAATCGTTTACTTTAAGAGTTTTGCATTTGTCTACGAGAGCCACTTACATAAAAAAGTCAAATCATTCAGTTACAAAGTTTTACGTGCGTATATTTTTTCGTATGTCATTATAATAGATGATAGTCATTTTACATCGAATAAGAATATTTATTTAAATGAGTACATGTCCATAAAAAATGTTGCAATATCCTCGCACAGTACGAATACAGAAACGTTAAGATGCTGTATTATGAAATATATTTTTGTATAAAAACCAAATGTTACTCATGTGTTCAGACAATTTATTGAAGGTCAATATTATAACCTTATAAAGTGGACAAAAGACTTTTACATATTATATGAAGGCAACAAGCGCAACGAATATACATTTCAACAGTACAATTTTAATATAAAAAGTGGAGAAAGAAATGTTTCTTTTTTTCAATACACTTTTACAGAAAATCCCAATCTTCAAATCGCTTACTTTAAGAGTTTTATATTTGCCACTAAAGTGAAAAGTCAAACCATTCAGTTGCAAAGTTTTACGTACATATATTTGTTCGTATGTGATGATATTCATTTTATACCGAATAAGAATGTTATACAAATGATTAGATATTAATGAAATTTCGTAGATATAAAAAAAAACTACATACCATACACAAAGTTAAGATATTGTATTGTGAAATGCATTTTAGTATAAAAATCAAGAACGATGCTGCAATAAACTCAAGTGTCCAGACAGTTTACTGAAGTCAAGATAACCTTATAAACTGAACAAGACTCCTTCACACAGTATAAGATAACAAACTCAATCATTATAAGTTAATGTAGCAAAATTTGAATATGAAAAAGGCAAAAAAATTGCCTAGTATCTGTGATAAAATACGCTAAATCCGATAGGTATTATTATTCGAAAAGGGACTATGCAGGTTTAAACAGACCTGTTTCACTAAGACTTAGTTTGATCTATTGTGATCAACCCTTTTTTGCTAAAGCTCCCAGCCCAGATCTACAACCTGGATATCCAGTAGGATTGTTTGGCAGACAGTGTCTGTACCTCCTCCGAGAGCAACGCGTGCTTACACAGAATTCGAATCCGATTGGCCTACATTTTTTCATTCTTCTGTAGTATTTTCATTAAACAAATCTTTTTCGAACTTTGCAAACATTATCTAACAGAAGTGTAAACATTTCTTTTTCGCACTTTTGTACGAATTATACATAATATATATTTTTAAATAAATACAATTTATAAAATATTTATTTATTTATTAGAGAAATTAACAGCACTTAATTACATATTCACTTAAATAATTATTAACATATTGGATTTCCAAATTTACTTAAAAAGATAAACAGTAAAACCTACACGAAACATCTATAATAAAATAAATTTCTTGAATATAATACAATTGTTTTCTATATGATCTCACCACAAAAATTACATTATACTAAAAAACAGAACTATATCGGAAAACTATATGCTAACATATAAAAAAAGAGGAAATAATTAAATTAAAATAAAAAAATATTCGCATCAAAACTAATAAAAAAAAATCGTTCACGTAATTGTGTGGTGTGCACGTATGTGTTTGTGTATATATGAGTATATTAGTGTGTGTATGTTTATGTGTGTGTGAGAGAGAACGTGTGATAGTGATGTGTGATAGTGATGTGTTGTTATACACTATTAAAGGAAGATTGAATCTTTCTATTAAAATCTACACTGCTCTCAACAAAAAAAGTCTACATAAGCTGCTTTCATATTATATACATGTGAACATCTAGTCATCAATGAATGACGGGCGCAGTTGGTTCTGGTTAGTTGCTCGTGGAAAAGACGTGGATTACGGGTAAGTATTGGTGTTGCCCACAAATCTATCCGCCCTAACAAATATGAACAATCGATTTTATTATTAATTAAATTATATAAAAACATCAGATCCGCTGCCATACGTCAATGATCCAGGGGCATTATATTATATTATATTATAATATATTTGATATAACCCGAATTGTATTTTATATAGTATGTTTAACATTTATGATTGTTATTAACAGTTTGCGCTATAAAGTGTAAGTGTATAAAAAAATACATGAGGATTCTAGATAATTATTTTTACATTTAGTGAATTTTACAAATTGTCGCATAAAAATATATTACTTTTATATTACTTACAAACCACCAACAACAGAAAAAAAAAATCTAAAGTATTGTTATCCCAAACCGCAATAAGGAAATTTTGTAAGGTAAAAATTTCGCATGTATTTTTAATTTCTTAAGCCACCACAAGTGGCTATAGAAGGCTGTATACTATTATTTTTATAACACTTTTATTGCCATAATCTTCACTTTTGGCAGACGGGTAGTCGGGTGTTTTTGGTACTCAAAGGATGCTGCTGAACATTCCCTGGTTTATGCCTAAGTCACCATTTATGACACTCAAGGGAAGATATGCTTAGCTGGCACCACACAATTGTTTATCAGTAATAAGAGTTAAAATTTACTATTTATACAAAAGTTACTATTTATTAGGTTTCTTGATCCACCTACAGGTTGTTATTAATTTTTTAACCTTGTCTGTAATCCCATTTTCGACTCTACGATTTTTATTTGTTCTATCAAATTATTTTATACATAGAATCTTTCACTGTTCAACTTTGCAAAACTAAGTAGTAAATATTAAGAAATCAAAATAATGATCCGTAGAATTATTCTGATAATAAAATAAAGAATTAAGAAGAAGATTAAAACTAATACGATTTGTATTAATTTAATTTAAAATCGTATAATATTTCGTTTGTATCGAAACACACGTAAATCATGAATATGGTAAACCGGTGCTCAAAGTAAATGGACCGAATAAAGAGCAACTAATGGTACTGGAACACCAACGTAAAGTATGACCCGAGAGATACTAACATTTGTTACATTGAGTTTTCAAAGTTAATAATAAATATACAATTTCATTATTGATATTAGTTTTTCATGATTTTTTTTATTAAGAAGACAATGCATAAAGCAGTAGTTTTTTTTAAAATATTATATAAATATTACTTTTTTGTTATTCCATATGATGTTCTGTCCGTTCGTAGCAAGTATTCAAATGCAGTAATCTTCAAATATTCTGTTACGTTTTGCATGATAATTTACTTTTTTGAGTAATTGTAATCCAAATGTGCAACATTATTTTTTAAACATTCCTATGAATAACTATTATTATATTATTATTATGAATAACTATTACAAACTACTCCTACGAATATTCGCTATATCGTTATCGAAAATAAATTAACTTTTCTTATAGAATCTTCTTTTCTCTCTTTCTTTGTTCAGGGGATGGGTTTAGTCAGGATTCATTGAACGTAATTTACATTTAACAGTAAGAGTTCTAGCCGAGATTCATATTAGTGTGGTTCCCGTATACCAGTTACCATTTTAAGGTAGTTAGTTGTACTGAGCGCTCACTACAAAAACTCATTCAAGCTATAAGGTCAACAGCATTAATTATTTTGAAAAACAAAAAGTTAAAGATACGTCAATGATATTTTAAAATTAAGTTCGAATCACATCGATCTTTTAACTTGTATCTATTTCAATGTCATGGCCGTTGGATCGGTGCCAACCGGGTTTATTGCTTAGTACATAAGAATGGTAAATCCAAATGGTAGAGACATATAAAATGAGGTCATACAAGATGTTCGTTCAATTTTACTTTACAGTAATCGCTGTCTCGCCGAACTTCAAAACCGTCTCGGATTCAATAAATTTAGCTTGTCTACTAATGAGCGAGGAATCTTCGCGATTCCGAGAAGAAGAAATAAAGATCGAATTCACTCAATTCGTTCTCGGGATATCACTAAAGAAGTTGTCGTATACAAAAGGCATGAGATATTTAATTTTGTTCATTAAAAAAAATCCATGAATTTTGTCGTTTTTCCTATAGTTATTTTGATATTAGGGAGTTTATTTATTTAGTACACCAAATACAAATAATTTTAAAGAATAAAAAACGTTGGCACCTGTACTAAAACTAGCTGTATCTCAGGCGGCAGTGATATTTGTCACAAAGCCAAGAAATAAAAAATCATTCAATCAATCATCACCAGCCGTTGTTGAGTTATAAATGGTCTAACTAACCCGACTTTGTTTTATACTATAGATAAAGTGTAGGGACATACCCTTGAAGAATATAAAGGATTAATATACTTGATCGTTAAACATATAACTTTCTATCATTTTTTAAATTCAGTTTTATATGCTCCTACGATAGTAGGACCTCGTGACCGCTATCGATCGCTATCGTGACCGACCGTTATTGTCCACGTTAAAAACCTACATGGGTTTAACTCTAGAGGCTTTAACTGTGGTGTATGTAGGTTAAACATCAGAAACATCAGATATCGAGATCCAATAAAGAAAACAAATTTATCATACATAAAATGAATGAAAATGAAATTTCTATTCCGCTTTAAGTTATCACCAAACTGAAGCACCACGGAAACTACGCAATGGTGACCACGTCGATGCGAAATAGGCCTCGAAACGATCAATTGATGTCATCAATTTTTACGAGTATGTGTGTTTAGTGGGGTTGAGGCAATAAAAAGAGATTGACAGGCCATTTATTGCCTTTGATAGTGCTACAATATTTACTTTAACTGGGCAAATCAGAGTTGCCAGTATTATTACGTTCTGATCAACTGATTATTTACATACTTTCGAAATTTGAACAAAAATGATTTCTTCTTTGTTCTTAGAAAATTTATTATTATTATTATTCGAAAGGGGTATATGCAGGCCTGTATCACGGCGATCTAGTTAGATATATTGTGATAGCCCCTGTTTGCTAAAGCTTAATGCCTAGACCAAAGCTTTTCATCGGTCGGGCCAAACGGACGATTCAGAAATTTTTAGCGGGCCTCTAACTGTTACTATCGTTAATTATATTGTGCCTTATTTTGTTAGTTCGATGATACTAGGTAATTTAGATTTTTATAAGTGCTCTGAAAAGTAACTTAAATTCTACTACTACTACAATGAATAACCATTCAACATTAAGTATGGTGACTTACAGTTGTTTACTACTATATTATTAAAACTATGAATATTTTTTTGTTATTGTAATGGGTCCGACCCCTAATTGAATGTTAGATATGTAATTATGAGCTTTATCAATTTGATTTATATCATGAAAGTAATTAATATGTATTTAGGAACACAAGAAGTACTCTTCGTTTATGTAACCAAAGCTCTTTACGTAAATTGTTATAAAACAAATAACCACTAAATTGGCAGTTCTAAAGATATATGTATCATCAATATTACCAATTTACTAGTTATTTATTTCAGACACAAAGTCAAGTGGATACCGCAAAGCTTTAGCGTATTGAATATAGTAGCAACATCTACGCAGTAATACAGGTTTCTTAAGGCTTTAAGGCCCCGATTTCATCTCTTAGGGCCGATTTTTTGATCTGTAGTCAAAGTTACTATACTATATCCATTTGTCAATTTTACGAATACACAAACCAATGGTTATAATCGAAATTCGTTTTTTGCTGACAAAAAAACCTACTATGGTTAAATTTAGCAATAAGTATTTATGTTGCCAGTAAAATGAATTGTATAATAGAATACTTTTGATTCCGGTATTTTTTTTTGTAAGATCAATTCGAGTAAAATGTGTCAGCGTCCATAATTCGAGACGTTAAACAAAGATTACAAAAACAAAGGGTCGCGATACTTTCGAACATCTGCTTTCATTGTTATTTCTTGTGGTCGTTTTGTAATGATATTTGTTTTTTTTTTATTTCGTCTTGTCTTAAATATTATAATTTAATTCCTGATTTTAATATATTTTACAAGCCAAAGAAATATTTGTACGAACTTGGTATATAATACCATATAATTGAATACTTATTAATAATATAATTCTTATGAAAAACAAAATTCATAAACAAAATATTACGAAAAAGATAATAAATAACAATACTTAATTTGTATACATTGTAATTATTTAAAAAATTGTATTATGTAAATCAATTTCATAATGAAACTTCATATTATCTATTTCAAATGTCACACAAAAGCATTGAAACAGCTGTTCGTAGTTAACCATCCTCTATTTTGCTAACCTGACTTGGCTGTGTGGTTAAATTTTTCAACAAATAGTCACATTATTAACAATTGGTTAGCTTAACTATGTTACAAAAAACGCATCAGGGCATTATTTTAACTATTTGGACAAATCTGACCAATTCTCGAGTTGACTACGGATAAAAAAAAATCGGCCCTTAATCGATGAACTAATTGCCTCGTAAAGAAAAATATATTTTTTTAGTTGTTTATGTTGATAATGTTTTTTTTTTATAATGCGTAGGTTTGACAACATTCTTACTTGATATCAAGTGACGATGTAATTGTAGATGATAATATGCTTAAAGTAACTAGCTTTATTGATGCTGACGAAATACACCCCAAGGGGTTTCGCAGTAATATTTTCTCTACAGAGTTCTACCTAGCCAGACAGCTTAGCACCATAATGTTTTTCTACACCATTTTAGGATATAAATTAAATCCAGATCAATAACAATAAACTGTTTTTACATATTTGGGAATAAAATTACTTATTTCGTTATATAATTCAAATTTAAAAGTACTTTATTAATAACACTGAACCTTATTGTGATGCTACTAAACAAAAAAAACAGTCGATAAACAGAGGAGAGAAATGTCTAGAATTGTTTTTTATTTTCTTATTTTACTTATATACAGATAAAGATATATTGTTAAACACATAGAAAACGATATTTATAACATATGTATTTGCGTTTGATAATCTTATTTAAACACTAAATCAAAGAATATTTTATTGAAATTAGACCCTGAGTATAAACGTCAAAACACTACCACTGTTTTGGAAAATAATCCAGTTATCGAGAAGAGCCGGCAAGAAACTTGACCCGCCTTTTTATGTATTTTTTTTTTTCATGGAACTATTGAACTCATACTTGTAAAAAAAAATTATATATGGTTCCAGCACACTCTCCGGGTCCCTTTCAGGCGACCCAAGACGTGCCTCGTTCCTCAACTGGGAAGGCTTTTGACGTCGCCGCCAGCGCGATACAGTGACACTGCCCATGCATAAAGCGTTACACGCACAACACTGCATACACACCCCTGCATATACGCACGCACATAGGTCCTGTAAGGAACCTTTTTTTATTATTTAACAAATCAAAAAATTAGTGTTTAGCCAGGTTCAAATTCCGCGGGAATTTTTATATATAGTTAGCGGCCAAGCCGAGGTTCGAACCCTTTTGCTTGTTACCTTTTTCCGGCTGAGTGCCTTCAGCATTCACCCCTAAAGTTTGGTGAAGCTGTAAAGGCCCTTCCGGTCAACAGCATTAGCTAGGTTAGAAAAAAAAGTATATAGAAAGAAAAGGCTGGTATCATTGAGACGATTACTTATAATCCAAAGAATATTTTCTTTTACTCAAAATGGTTTTATATCAACTACAACAAAAAGTTTAAATGAAACTCAAACCATATATCATTATGCCATTCTACGTATTTCTTGCATTGCGCTGACAGCTGTAGTAGTCGTATCGTTGGAAGGAAATTTATTAGTAGAGTTTGCCAAGGATATACAAAAAATATTAGTTACGGCATTGCCTCTCCCTTCTCCTCACCGATATGAAGAAGCTACTATAGTGCTGTACTGTTTTGATCGACTTGTGAAGGGCTTCGATAAATAATTGTTTGAGTCTTTCAGAGTGTCTTTTTTTTAAATCTGTTTGTTTATTTTCAGATTTACAACGTCGATAACCAAAGTAACAGACAATGCCCGAAGAATTGCCAAACTTAAGTGACAAATTGCTTGTTGCTTGTAGAACCGATGCTAAATGGGGCCAACGGGTTCTCGAATGGTTGCCGCGTACCGAAAGACGCAGCGTGGGTAGGCCCCCTAAAAGGTGGTCCGACGAATTGGTGAAGGTCGCTGGAGTCCGCTAAATGCGAGTAGCGCAAGAACGATCGTAGTGGAGATCTTTGGGGAGACCTATCTCCAGCAGTCTTTCGGTTGAATGGATGAATGGAACGTCGTAAGATATTCAATAACAAAAACTGGATTTACATATGTAACGCACAAAAAGGAAGAAGACAGACCAATAAACGAGTAGATACTTCATGTGCATAAAAAAACGTCATCTCCAACCGCCCCGCTAACGTAGCCAGCCGTATTAGATCATAACGTGCTCGGGGTTGTATATATGTACTGGGTTTATATACACCTTTTTGGTTTCATAGCCATAACAGTTTACTGTCGCTGCTTAACATAAATTTATCATAAGGATGATATTAATTTGCTAATACTGCTTCAAAATCTATTGTTTTTTTGGAAGTCAAATATGAATAAATACATATAAACAGATTGATAACTTTAAATAAAGCTAATAAATAATTACTATGTTTAATAAAGGTATTTTTATGAAAATAGTGTGTGACTTAATAGTGTGTGTGTGTGTGTGTGTGTTAAATTGGTTAAATATTAATATTTTTTGAGTTATTAACAAAAAACTAAATACCATTTTTTTAAATCTTATTTTGTTAATAACAATTGCAATTTTTTACCTGCACCAAAATCCTTCAAAAACATTTTTCTAGAGGTGATTCCGAATTGAATAGAATGAGCTATCGCTCATATTTTAAGGACCTTTATCTCTATTTTTCACGTTTTTGACCTTTTAACTAGAGACTATAAGCACTCCTACAAAGCCCGATGAAACTGTAAAAAGTTCTTTTAGATCAACAGTGGTATTCAGTTTGAAAGAATAAATGATACAACCGTTGTATTTAGTAAAATGATATAACATAACGTACACTTTATTATTTAAGAAAGCTGATGTTTTATAAAGAATAAGCGCACGGACCGCGAGGCTATTAAAGCGAATGGTATTACGCGGTTCGCTACGCGACTCGCTTCTTCAAAGTAACCCCATCAAGTTTACTAGGTCACGTATGCACGAATGGTGGATTATTACAACGTTACACTTTGACTTTCCACCCTTATCATGCAAATCATGAGGGATGAACGTGCGAGTGTGAGATTATACATACAGGAAGCAAAGTTGTGTACCAAAACATAATTTTACACTTAATTTCTGTAGAAAATTATTTAGTTGCACGCTAATAATCTAACTACGTGCTTAATAAGTTTTGGTCAGTTACAAAGGAACTATTGTTATTATTATTGTTATGAATACCTAACTTCTAGGCTAAGACTTATCTTCCAGTACATACCAACGTCTTGCAATTAAACATATTTTACAATTACTTAAAAACTTTAATTTACATCGGTTTTCCAATACTCCAGGTATGCAAGACCTTAACTTATATTTTTATTTGGATTTTAATGGGTTCATTCAATATTATAAATTGTTGTTATTTGGGTGGCTAATAGAGAAGGATGATAAAATTAGCTGGCATGTTGACTTAATTCTCTCGGTAAGACATTTTTGCCTAGATTTAGAAAATTTATTCATGTTATGGCATTTATTTTAAATGTTAAAATATTAAATGTCATGCATTCCGTTTATTGGTGTATGGGAATATTCTGTTTGCAAACTTTAAATATACAAATAAAATAAAATGCAAAAATAAAAATAATCGACACAATACTTTAAATTTTCTAAACTCCGTTTATTAACCGGTTAATTTTGTTTTTTTTTTTATTTAATTTTAGCCGCGCTTTAGTGTTATTTATATTAAAAAAAAATATAGTGTTTTTCTTAAAGTCATCAATAATGATTACAGACAAATCTCACAAAACTACCGAATATTTATATTTTATTTGTAATATAATTTCTATTAATATATAATAAATATGGATGACCTTAATGTTTTGTTCATGTCAATTTTTCAAAACTTCATCAATACATCGAAACTTCCCTGCGGGTACTATTCCGAGCAGATTTGATAAAATATCCAATGATCCAATTTATTTTTCCCGTCCACTGGAGAAACGTAGCGGGCGATATCGGAAAGGGCGTCGTCTCAACAGATGACAAAAAGAATTACCTCCACTTGATTTTCTTTTATCGAAAACTTTTTACAAAGGTAATTAATGAAAAAATCCTTTTTTATCTCAACATTTTTATCTTCGGAAATGAAGTATACTGATGAAGGAAGGGCATGTAAGAGTGTTCAAGGTATTATGTTTTAGTAAATTTGAAATAAGTGTAAGCATCTAATCCGTAATGCTTTTGTATATATGCATCTAATTTTTAATGTGTCAAGTACCCATAAAAATAAGACAATAGGAAAACAATGGAAAACTGGCGTAAACGCCAGGTAATTGCTCAAGGGGTTAAGTACAAATATTATTATTTCAAAAAATACATTGAACTGAATTATTTTTGCTCATTTCAAATTTTGAACAAATTGTGAAATATATCAGAAATATTCATTTTTTGAGAATTTAGATTTAAAAGTTTGTAACAATTATGCTGACAGCAATAAATAACATTATAAACTCTAATATACCTATGTTTTATAATATAAGGTTTGCTAATCCATTTGATGCCAGCACTATATGAAATATCGTAATATTTGAAATGTTACTTAGCTTAAAAAAACTATCCGGTAAAATTCTGAAATTTACGAATAACTCTACGTAGGAGTTGAAATAGATGATTTTGCATAGACGCTATATTCAAACGAAAACGAGACATGATTAAAAGTACGCCCACGCGACAACCCTTTACCTTGTGTGCACATATTTGGATCATAACCAACAGGCGGGAACAGCCCTGGAGTATAATGACCAAGGTGGGTCGGACAGAATATATATTATACCAGTAAGGGACGATAGGGCGCACCCACGCAGTGACACCTGCAGATATTTTAGGAAAACGTTCATAATTTTCCGACAGGGCTAAAATCTTGTTTCTAATTTATATGTTGTTATATAACTCGTGATATCTCAATAAAAGAAGTAAAAAAATCTACAGAGATCAGTAATAAAAATACCGAACCGCATGAAACGCCTTACGTCCGCGTACACATTTATGACCAGCAACAGAGTAACTTGCGTACACAGGTTCGCGCGCATCGACGGCCTTTGTAAAATGAATCGAAATTCCGTTGCGGTGCTATTTTATAGCAATTTCATCAGAGAGGGTAGTGGTTACACTAATAAATAAAATTGAAGTGTCTGTATAGAACACCAAGCTAACATTTTTTTACTAAATACATATGAATGTATATACGAAACCTATAACAAAAATACAATTTTTAAATTATTGTCTGTCTGTCTGTTTATTACGGGTAATCTCCGAAACTGCTGGATCGGTTATGAGGGGACTTTTCTCTGCAGATAGCTACAGTTGCTCCGCGTAACTTAAGCTACTTTTTATTACTCCTTTAAGTGTTCGAAAATAATTAGGGTTCCACGTAAAAAAAAAATTAAAACTCCTGAAATTGTGAATAAAATTATGATTTACTGGCTTATAGTTTTACTGGCAGGTGTTTGAATTTGTGAAAAATATTTTTACTCAATACTTGTAGCAAAAATTTTTTTTAAATATAATTAGGGTTCCATATTAAAAAATTAAGAACTATATTATTACACAGTGAAAAATATACATAAAAGGAGAGCGCAGCCGGACCTACACAGCTAGTTTGACAATATTAAACACGTGAAGCGAAAACTCTGGATCCCTTTTTAAGAATACTACGCGAACTGAGAAGATTGATTGTTACAAATGTTTAAATTTATTTCAATACTTCACATTAAGTAATTTATTTTCCACATACATACTGCCAATGTCTATTGCATTGACCCTTACAGTTACCAATGCATTTTCAATCACATGTCATGATCAGACTTGACATTTATTTACCGATACAAAATGTTTACTTTCGAGAATTACAAAAACTTCAGACAACTCAAAACGCTAGACAGATTTTTTTTTTTAATTTATCATAACTATTTTATAATAGCAATTTAAATAAGTTAATTAATTACAATCGAATTGCGATGACTGGATAATCAATAGTTAGTTATAATAAAAGTGTTCGCACCAAATGGAACATAATAGTGAACTTCCGTTAATAAACACATTTTAAACGAAATTATTTCAGTTTTGATGAATATATTTAATTTCCACATGACAATAAATTCATATCAACTAAATCATTTTAGTTTTATTAAAATAAATCATGTAAGTAAACTTTCAAAGATATAAAATTCCATCCGTCACAACAGGCAAGTAATCAATCTAATGATTAATTAACACTCGCCGGCTGGGCTGTTTGAACTTGCAAACTAATTTATTACCGTGTTGATTGTAAATCTAGTTAAGTACAATCCAAGGTCGACATTGTTGGTTGCAACTTGTGTCTGTTCTGCGGTCATTATAGTGTAGAACATTATGTAAGGGGCTGTCCGTTAATCACGTGATTTTATTTTCTATTAATGGACTAGATAATATATTTTTAAATTTTTTTATACATTGTCGTTCATTTTAACAACGTATTTAAGACTAAATTCACTGGCTTATGTTTTAAACATATATGGTAGAGTTAGAACGAATAAAATATTTAAAAAAAAATTATCTGACGTAATCTAACATAGTGTCTGATATACAGATATTATAAGATTTTGAAGATAGTATTGTTCGTTTTTTATGTGTGTTTTATTATCTATGAAGATTCTTTTTATATTTGATTACTACATTCTCTGGAAAATATAAACGGAATTAGAAATTATTGTTAGTGAAGGAGAATATGACGCATGAATTTTAGCTTAGTTAATTAGCTGATTTAAATAATAGCAATAGCTTACTAGACATGCTTGTTGCCTAATGTTTGTAGTCGAAATTTAATTCACTTATAGTTTTTTATGTTACGGTGTAAAAGTAAAGTATGAAGATTAATTTCATCTTTGCAGTATTCATTTTAAAGAGATTAGTGAGCTAAATTAAGGAATTATAATTTAGGTTGTAAAAATTACGTTACATTTATATTACATTTTTTCACCTAATTTCACATTATACTCCTTAGATAATGTGAGTTTATAATTTAACCTGAACGTGAAGTGTTTATTATAATTACACTATGATACTAATGGAATTTTATGTCAGAAAGTTCTTTTTTGCTCGCTTATTATGAATCGTTATCTTTTTCTCTCTCTCTTCCTATCTATAATTTCAGTATTTAGTGTCATGACTGAGTTTTTAAAGGTATACCTTCATTAGTCCGATTATTCTATGTGTATTATCCATGTAAGTTAAATTATAATGTTACATTTAGAACTTATTAATAAAAGAAAATGATCGCTACGGTGTAATATATCGTCGTATGAAATTACTTGTGCTCATTTCATCAAGTGATTTATTTTACTGTACATTTCTTTAGGGAACCTATTACACCATTACGTAACAAGACGGCGAACGTGGAAGGTTTTATCTTAAACAATTCAGCGCCCAATGTGGCGGATCGTTGACGCTTACGGTCTCGAGCGTGCTTACAATATGAGTTGGTATCTTTTTAATAAAAATATAGCTTGTTCCTTTTTGTAAAATTAAAAATATTTTTAAAACTGTTCTTTTAATTTATTATATTTTATGTGTGCATTCTATAACTATACTAGCTGTGCTCACGACTAAAATCCCCTATCAAGCCCCTTACAAATCTTTTTCCGCATTAAAAAGTAGCCTATGTCCTTTCCCTGGCTCTAGACTATCTGTGTACCAAATTTAATTTAGATCGGTTAAGTAGTTTTGGTGTGAAAGCTCGCAGGCAGACAGAGTTACCAGTTAGAGTATAGACCAGCTGTGTACCCGCGGCTGCGCCGTTTCTAATGTTCTTCACTGCGTTTTATTTTTTTTTATACGGAACCCTAATTATATTTCTAAAAATTGTTTAGTATTAAGATAAAGTAAATATATTTAATCGGAATCGAATTTAATTAAATTTTTTATGAGTTTTAATTTTACAAATAAATACCCTATTTATTTTCGAAAATTAAAAGTTTCCTAAGTAACCCAGAGTAACTTCAGCTATCTACCAAAAAAAGCCCCGTCAAAATTCGGCCGCCGTTTCGGAGATTGCCCGGAAAAAACAGACAGACATACAAAAATTTAAAAAAAAATGTATTTTTGGTATAGGTATCGTACATACATTCGTATATATTTAGAAAATAAAATTGTCATTACAAACAGACACACCATTTTTATTTATTAGTATAGATTACACTGAAACCAGATCAAAAAACAAACCTACGATTTAAAAAAATTATCATTTAGTGGTTCTCGTGTTATAAGCCAACTAACCGACAGACTGACAGAGAGACGTTGACTTTTATATAATGTAAGGATAAGAATGAAACATTTGCTTTCTAAATGCAATAATTACTTTAATACACAATTCTCGTCGAGTATGTACGTCGGTCACGTTTTCTGACGGCCAAATACACATAATATTATTGGCTGGAAGCCAATTGATTTTAACGCTATCTTTAGAATTCTATAAAGTTTGTCGGTAGAGGTCAAAATTGTTAATTAACTTTTATTGTCATTATTGTGGTAATGGCTGCATCATTCTGAGACGGCGTATTTTGTAATCGCTTTGACTAGCCAAGTAATGTGAATAATTTTGAATTAAGTATATAGAAGAAAAACGTGATTATTGTATCGAAGGATCACGTAACACAAGTCTAGTTACACGGCCCAGTACTACAGTAATGGTACAGTTATGTTCAATATTTATCTTTAAATCTTTGAGTTTCCTTGTAGTGTGGTCAGATGGTGCATCAGTGGATATAGGTTCATGCCCTATTGATTGAATATTAGTTTCCGATAATGGAAAAAATCCCATGTTCATTATTCCCTTTACAAAATATATCTTTACGCGAAATTTCTTGACGTGTTATACCGATGTGTATATTATAATAATTCGCTTAACTGTTTTACCAAGAAATTCTGCAGACAGATATATTTTGTAAAGGGAACAATCAAATTGGGTTGTTTTCCATTCGATAATGGAAATTGAAATTAGTTTCCGATGAAATTAATACTCAGTCAATAGGACATGAAACACTGGCTCGTCCATTATTGAACATTCCAAGAAAGAATTACACCTATCACCAATTTTCTTACTCCTAACACTGAAGCTCGTTTTTATCTTCTAACAAAAAAAAAGAAAAGAAAATCGATTGGTAAACAGGGGAATATTTAAACGGAATTGGTAAACAGTAAAAGTTCTGGGATGATATATCTTTGCCTATTAACAACATGAGGCTTCAATGAGGTGAGGAGAAGGATCGGAGTGGGGGTACAGGAGAAGAGCACGTGTTTTTTTCGTTGATCGCGTAATGTCTAAAACGAATTCAGCGCGTGACCTTGACTCGGCTTTACCAAAAAAGGATTTTGTTAATTCCCGAATTATATTATTGTATTTAGATGTTTCATTTAGACATAAAATTTATTTCATATATATATAATCCTGTCTATTAATAGAAAGTCAATTACATAATCTATACTAGTAATAAAAGGCTGGAGGGATGAAATCTGTACATTGAAGATATTTTAGAAAAAATACCGTCAAGGGGTTGAGAATCGGCAACAGAACTCTTTCAATGGTTTTTAATATTTATGTCTGTCTGTTTATTAATTTGTTTGCCAATCATGCCTACTACTCGACCGAATTTGATGAAATTTGGTATTATTGTAGTGTAACAAGAAGGTAGCTGACTAAAAGAAAACGCCGCCACGGTGACGTCACTTCGACGCATAAACGGAGGCGTCAACGCATGACTTACGTTCGAACGGCCCGACCATACGGACGTGCTAGGGAATCGCGATACAATTATTATGTCTGTGATAACTGTTTCCCTACATATTATTTTTTTTTTTTTCAATTTATTTCTGGTAGTTTTTAATATCAGAAGTGGGATAGACGACGTTGCTTACCCGCTTTTGGCATTAATTTCGACTTATTTAAATCATTCTTATTGTTTGATTTTTCTTGGTTAATTTTGTTGTTTCCACGTTCACTTTCTAGTTTGAACGTGTTCGTTTATTGTTGCAATGTAACGGTAATCTAGTGCTAAAAACGCAATCGTGATTCGAACAAAGAAGTGCTAGACGTTATCCTTGCTAGACTAAATACTATTGAAGAACGTTTTTCTGCTTTACCACAAGCGTCGTTTGAGCTACGTGTTGCCTCAGCGACTCCGGGGCTAGTATCGCAACCAGTTTTGCCCGTATTGAGAAATTATGCATCTACGGAAAATGTTTGCGATGGCGGCGCGGTGTGGCCGAAAAGTATTACTGCGGGTGAGAACACAACTGGCAGAATCATGGAGGCCATTACTTCGATAGTTAAAGTAAGGTCTCATAATTATTTTATTTTTAAATTTCGAGCCACATGTTCATAACATTGACGCGTTGTGCCAGGAGGTGGATAGGACAAAAGAAATTAATGGGCGAGATGATGATGAGTGTATGTCGCGTATTGGAAATTCTTTGAAGGGCGAAGCGTATGGCTTAATGAGTAGTGTAGCTCTGATCGTTCCTGGTGAAATTTCAAACGAAAATGAAATAGAAGTTTTTAATACCGAATCTGTGTGCTATAGATCTTAAAAATTATCTTACGACGAAAAAATTCGCGTTCGAAATATGACTAATGATGTTAGCTAAGGATATTATACGTGAATCTGATTCTCCATACTTGAGCCCGGTGATCTTAGTTAAAAAGAAAGACGCCACGGACCGTATGTGCGTAGACTACAGGGCATTAAATTTAATACAGTCAAAGACAAATTTCTGCTGCCTCTCAGATCACATTGATAGGCTAGGATCCAGTACATACTTTACGAACTTAGACATAGCAACGGGGTTTCATCAAGTGCACAAGAAGCGAACCTCGATCGCTAAAACTCCATTCGTAACACCAGAAAGTCATTTCGAATATCTAAAAATGCCGCATGTCTTACTAATGCACCTGTTGGTTATTAAAAAAATAAATCCTTCATTGAATTTGGACAGGTTTTGGTCTATATTAATGACGTTTTTTTACTTTGTAATTCTATACGCAAAGGTTTATTTTATTGCGAAAGGTCCTAGAAACACTGACTACGTCAGGCTTCTCTGTAAATTTAAAGAAGTGTACTTTTCTTAGTCCACAAATAGAGTATCTTGGAAGAGTCATTAGTAATGGTCAGGTTAGACCGAGCGAGTGTAAGGTACTGGCTGTTGTCAATTCCCCAAACCCTGTATGTTCAAACAAATTCAACATTTTCTTGGCCTTGCAGGCTATTTCAAGCGGTATATTCCTAATTTAGCTCACCGGACAGCTTGTATTGAGCATTTAACTAAAAAGAATGTGCCTTTCGTATGGAGAGTTGAGCAAGATAAAGTGCGTTTCTCTACCACGGTATATATTAACGTTGACATGAGTGAGTTTCTCTGTAACGGTTGGTATCGAGTGTTTTTCTCTACCATGTTATACAGTTGGATTGGCATGAGTGTGTTTCTCTGTCACGGATGGTATTGAGTGCGTTTCTCTACCACGGTATACATTAACGTTGACATGAGTGCGTTTCTCTACCAAGGTAAATGTTAACGTTGACATGAGTGAGTTTCTCTGTAACGGTTGGTATCGAGTGTTTTTCTCTACCATGTTATACAGTTGGATTGGCATGAGTGTGTTTTCTCTGTCACGGATGGTATTGAGTGCGTTTCTCTACCACGGTATACATTAACGTTGACATGAGTGCGTTTCTCTACCAAGGTAAATGTTAACGTTGACATGAGTGAGTTTCTCTGTAACGGTTGGTATCGAGTGTGTTTCTCTACCATGTTATATAGTTACATTGGCATAAGTGTATTTCTCTGTCACGATAAATTATGTAATGAATAGAATATAGGTTTTAAAAAAATGATCTGTATGACCTATGCACATTCAGCCTGAGTGTTTGAGTATAAAATGAGTGTAAAGAAGAATATGAAGAGTTGGTTTCGAAAGAAGGGTATGTTGCAATATCATGAATATATGTTCAATTTTGTACAATTTATGGATTTCAGCGGTGGCTGAAGATTCGTGTAAAGGTCACGGTATAGATGCAGACGGGGACGTCCGCCCGTCAGGAGAGGCCGTGTAACAAGAAGGTAGCTGACTAAAAGAAAACGCCGCCACGGTGACGTCACTTCGACGCATAAACGGAGGCGTCAACGCATGACTTACGTTCGAACGGCCCGACCATACGGACGTGCTAGGGAATCGCGATACAATTATTATGTCTGTGATAACTGTTTCCCTACATATTATTTTTTTTTTTCAATTTATTTCTGGTAGTTTTTAATAGTAGTATATATTGTGTAGTAACATTTAGAAAAAAATTTATACATTATATATACATATTTATATAATGCGTAAAAAGCGTTTATCTATATTCGTATTAAAACATTATAATAATACGAGTTTGCTTTATAGTATTATATATTAATAGTGAAATGAGTACAAATAAAACTAAATTAAATGAATATAATTGAATTACATTTAAATAAAAAAATATATGTATGTCTTTCTGGCGGTTATTCATATACTTTTTGATGGCGCTATACTTCTTTTTTAATAATTTGTACTATTTTGATAGATTTCAAGGACATAGATAATCTTTATTAAGTAATACTTAATAATAAAAGGCTAAAAAATGTTGTCTGACTGTCTGTCTGTTTATTAATTTGTTCAAAAACTACTGAGCCGATTTCGGTTACGGTTCGATACTGAAATAGTTTATAGTCTATGGTAACATCTATGCATTTATATAATGTACGAATAACGTTTATCTAGATTCATTAAAAAAACCATAATAATGAAGTCTATGCATAATAACATCTATACTAATATTATAAAGAGGTAAAGTTTGTGGGTTTGGATGTTCGGGATAATCTCCGTTACTACTGATCCTATTTTGAATTTTTTTTTACTGTTAGAAAAGTATATTATATATAAGCTACTTTTTATTTTGGTGAATATATATTTTCATCAATTAATCACAAAAAACGTAATTGAAGTCAGCAAAAATTCTATGATATGACGTACGCTGACTGAACAGTTTGATCTAGGCCCCTAAGTTGCTTCCGGTATTTGGGCCTGGGTCACACTTACCCAGTCTGTGAATGTTTTAGGTGTGGGGAGGAGGGCCATAAGACCGCTGATTGTAGGGCTGAGGCGGAAGGTGACACTCATCACTACATGGGTGATTTGCTACGCAGGCGGCCGTTTAGGCCTATTAGGGCAAGTATGACTGGGTGCATAGTTCCGGTTGGGTCTGGACTCTGCCGTAGTGCCAAACCAAGGGAAGAAGGGGCGGAGGCCTAGACCTTCAATTGCACTGGGAAGGCTCTCTGGAAGGTGCCCTGGTCTGCCCGGTGTAACTTTCTTCGCAGGTAGGGGCCTGGATGTGACGGGACTGGACATAGTAAAAGTCTTTACATATAAATATATTGGTAATGAGATAGATTGCATCTAGAGGGAGATTATAGGCTGTCTATTACAATATAATTATCTGAATTCAACGCAACCGAAGTCGCAGGCACAGCTAGTTATAAATAAAATTGTAACTATTTTCAATTACACATTTACTAAAATGAGAGGAATTAACATTTTAAAACATTTCTAAGAATAGAAATCAAGCTAATTATATTACTTGCATTACTGTCGTATTGTACCTGTATTAAAAAAGAAGCACAAAATATAATATGAATTGTTGGTAAAATGAATTAACAAGAACATCTTTTGTTTTTCAATCTTTATAACAATGCTATTTGCTCGCGTAAAAAGAAATGAACAATCAAAACTACGTAGAGAAGCAGAAAAGTATATGGTACCATACATTTATTTAAATGTGACGTTTATAAGTTTATCACGTGGTTTAACAAGTAACCTATCAAAATCATGCTTGAATGATATTCACTTCAATCTTTCTTCTTTTTTTAATCTAGGAAAATTTTATCGACATCAGCAAGAAAGAATACACGTTGATCAGGATTACACTGAAAAAAAAACTCATTAAGAAAACTTACCTGATCTCAATTCAAAAGGCATGATCAACCGTGAAAACCGCCCCTCCCCGAAAGTCCCGTCAATGACGTCGCCCTCCCCTCAACATTGCATGAAACCTAACGCATCGTTCACACAGGCACACATACACACACGCACAAACTTTACACTATAAACACTAACTTCCTTGTATATATGTATATAGATATTGCTTGTAACACGTACAGTTGGTACTTCCGTCAAAAAAACGAACGGACGGTTTGACGTGACGCAGCGGCCGTAGCTGAGGCCCCTTCTGCCGTGAGATGCGGCGCGCGCCGCTAGCGCCCCCCGTCTCCATGGCTACGATCCCGGGCGATATCTCTACCCCGGCCCCTTTCGCGAACAAAAACAAAAATACCAAATTAATTGCGTAATCATGTGGCTTAAAATTTGCACCGTTGTTACTAATTGGTTGTGATTAAAGACTTTCTGTTTCAGAAAGAACTATCATCACTGCCTTTTTTTTCTGAAAAAAATATTTAAATTAAATTAATCCGATGTTTTTTTTTGTATCGCCACATAGGATAGTAAACTTTAAGACTTTAAATGCCCCTGTGTTTAGTATTTCTAAGAAGAGGCTAAAAACTAAGAGAGAGACTAGTTATGACTACTAGGTAAGTCGATATCTATGTTTATGGTATCATAACTGAAAACCTAACACTTTACAATTACTTTGATTAATAAAGCAGTTAGTATTTAAATTTAAGTATCTTATAAAAAAAATACTAAACGATGCATACAAATAGCTACAAGGCATAAAATGCCAATCTCAAAATGATTTCACCTTTCAACCCACACGCGTCTTCCACGCGATTCCCATTCATGAGAACGCCCACACATTATATCATTAAGTACTTTACTTTAACCACGCACTTGAACCTTCGACAACTTTGAATACGTTACGGAGAAATAAATTAATGTATACATTTCTAAATATAAATTAATAGTTATGTAGAGTAATGGCGGATGTTATCTTTGAGAACATTATTATAACAGTAATTTTGAGTATAATAATGAAATATAGTTTATACTATAATCAGTACTTCTAGGCTTGTAGTGTATTTCCCACCTGGATCACATCATCACTTAACATGAGGTGAGATTGGGGTCAAAGCTTGTACACTGTAAAAACACCATTTCAATAATGTATTGTGTCTTTCTTCATACACGATGTATGAAAACATTCATGATGATCAGCTGAGTAGTCAAGACTTGAAATATAATAAACAATTAATAGTCTCGTATTTGCATTTTTATTGTTAATATATGATTAAAAAATTAAAAGAGAAAAATGGTCACTGTGAATTAACTGGCATCGGGGAGTTTTACCTAGGATTTTATACTATGTAGATCCAAAGTTCAAGTTTCCAAAATTTCGCATAATTTTAAGCGACAATATGACCGTATAATTGACGAATATCCAATTATACTGCCAATACTACGTAGATGCTTAGCAAAAAAATTTCAATTTGAAAGTGTAAGTTGGCCAAGCGAGCATTATAGATAATATCCAACCACTTTCTTCTACAGAAAGCTTAGGCTCATAGTAAGATAAAAAAATTGAAACATCACTTCAATTATCAAAAAAAAAAAAACTTATTATCATAAAAGCTCCCAGCGTAATGTCGTTCACCTATTCACATAAACGAACACAAGAGTTCAAAACCAGGTTAAAAGCAAAAAAAAATATAACGCTGAATTACGGCAATCGCCAATGAAGACACGATTAATCGATATTGATTTATAAATATTTTTAATGATTGTATATTTTCATTGTGTTATTTGTTCCGTGAAATAAAAGCTCCCAAATAAATAAATAAATAAAGGAGTTTTTGTTAATAAAGTTCTAAGACTAAATAATTGAAATTGCTGTTTAATGGTTAAACAATAACGTAAATTTATTAAATATCATAAGTAACAGTTTTATAAAAAACGACATGTATAAACTTAGTTATTTATTTACCTTGACTCTAATATTTATAGAATCAACTCTACTTTCATATCGAACCTCGCCGCGTGTCATTCAAAGTACTATAACTTTTGATTTAGTGGACCAATTTTAATGAAATAAAGTTTTGATACTACTATGGAATATTCTTTATAATCACTTTTTTTAGATATACTTAGTATGTTCTAATTGATGCCTGCACAAACAAACAGACCGACAGACAGATAGACATTTCTAAATATGATAGAAGTTACCTATTTTTAGTCCGTTGCAATAATTATTTACGCAAAAATCGGAAATGTACACAGACACGTGAATTTTACAATTTTATTATTAGCATAGATTTCACCTTTAAATTATTTACTATACATTTTTCTTCAGTTTTAGCCTTATTGTATTATTGTACGACTAAACTGCTTAGTTCATTTTTCATTTCTTAAATATTATCACGTGTACCCAAATCACCTTCAAACTTAAAATCTAGGTACTAAATTTTGAATGAGGTATATAAAAAAGTTTTATTTCAAGCAGAACCCTACAACCTGCCACCTATGTAATATTCAAAAGTTTTCAAGTAATTTAGCAAGTTACGCACAATTTTCCAAGAGGTCAAAATCCTAGAGAACATTCATTTGTCCTTGTCCTCGTTCGTCGTATAAAATATTTTCGTAATAAAATTTATTGCATTGAAAGCAAGTGTCTCATAAAATTCTAAGAGATACTCTATATATTCCAGAGTTTTATTTAATATAATTTGTTACATTTTATATAAATGAAAGGTGGTATAATTTAATGTATCTTTATTAGATATTACATTAAATAACAGCTGTGTGAAGGGTTTATCATAGTTGAATAACTAGAAAAGTATTCGTTCGTAATAATATAACGATTGTATTTGATTGTATATTTTGGTTAATATGTAAATATTTAAAAGATTTATTATTTTAATAATTAATATTATTAAGATATTGTAAAAAGCACCTCAGGTATTTTTACACAGGTACTAAATAAAGTACAGTGCTTTGTGCGTCTCCAATACGAAAACGTTTTGCTTTTTCGCTAAAGGTGCGCTCAGGGGTTGATAACTAGCGAAAGAACACCAAAATGGTACACACCTCGGCTGGAGCTATTGGCAGGTGCTACGTTGATTAAGAGGATATCCTAGTGGCATTTATTCTGTACAAACGTAGTCCCCTGTTTCCTCCCTGTATAATAGCATTATGGTAAATATTTTACACCAAATAATATATATCCACCACCGCTATTCCCGTATGTTTCGTTTTTTTTTTTCATAAATTAGTTATTGTAAAATTTATTTATTTATTTTTAACGTCATTTTCAAACATTCGTCAAACAAGTTTAATGGATAAATTAAAAAAAGCAACGTACAGACATAGCCTTTATTATTCTAAAGCTGAAAGAAAATTAAACATCGGTTCAGTTTTGGAGCAGGAAACTGGGTCCTACGAAGTGACGTTTTCGTCTATTTTGCATAGGTAAAATCAATCCGAGCTGCAGTTGTTCCTTTCGTGTTTTATAATTTTTCCTTGGGGGTGTATTGCGATAGCATTAGATTTATAAAATACCTACTTTTCCGACAGCATGTCCTCTTAAGAGAAACTACGGATCTCATCATGCGTGTGGAGTGCAAGGGTGTGTGATGCAGCGTAATACGTATTTTGCTATTGCATAAAAGTGTCACTGTATCGTGCTGACGGAGTTTAAGAAGTCTCTCCAGTTGGGCATCTCGTCCTGAGATACTGCCGGAGTAAGCCCAAGGGCATGTATTGATGCAAAGTATTGTCATGCGTTATGCTTTATGGCATATCATCAGTACTATTTACTGAAAAGTAGTAATATTTTATTTAATACACTTTTTAGAAAATGTACGAGTTACTCCATCGATATCTACTAATAATAAAAGAGTAAAGGAACGCAATTTATTTGAAAAAAAAAAATACTCGGCTAGACTTCAGAGTGTAAAGAATGCGACAATTTTCGATGGTTTTTGTTTTATTTATGTTTGTATCTCTCTCTGTTTATTGTCTTACCAGCGTAGTTTCCGTTCTCGTGAGATTTTCGGAATAAAAACTATGTCAATCCCTAGATTTTAAACTATCTTCTTACCAAATTTCAACCAAATCGGTATAATAGTTTTTAAGTTTATTCGTTACATACAAACATATAAATCTTTCCTCTTTGTAATATTAGTATAGATAAATAATAATACTTGTAAATATATTCTATTTTATTTTGGTCGTAATATAGTATTAATTTATAAGTTACTTTTTGTTTTATTAAATTAATTTATATTATAACACACTTCCATTATCTATTTCGTAGTAATGAATAAAATGTTAGTAGGTAATATTTGATTTTTACATCATACTGATTGTTCTTATATAGCTAAAGCATGTTATTTTGTACAGATTTAAAGCTATGTAGATGAGAGAGCACGTGTGCACAAGTTTCACTGAAAAATAAAGATTCGCTTATTTGATTTAGGTCAGAAAACAAGACGATCACTGAACCGCACTATTGATCCTTACTTTCGTCTAGCCTTGTTAGCATTCAGAACGAGTTGGTTTCAGGCAAAGACTTCTGACGAAGGCTAGAAAATCTGTATCGTTAGCCTATACAGATTCACTTTAAGGAAAATACTAATATAAATATCATTCCGGCTTCAGGAATATTTTTTTTTAAATTTAAGTTCACTAAAAAATCTCACTTTGGTGCAGATTTCAATGAATTTTCATAATTCAAAGCAAACATAATCGTAGTTCGAACATAGAAGCCAATGTTCCCGTCTATTTGTGCCTGTCAATGAGCTTATATCGTATAAAATGATATAGGTATATTTTATATGTCAATTGCCCATAAAAATGAGACAATAGGAAGACAATAGGAAAACAATGGAAAGCTGGCGTAAACGCCAGGAGTTAAAAAAAAACTATGCAGCCACGAGGACTGCTGAATGGAAATGAAAACTAAAAACTTTGGGGAAGCTGATTTTTTTAAATGTAATTTTCATAATTTTGTCTGGTTTTTACATCTATTGGCGCTTCGAGCAATAATTATCTACATTTTATTCATAATTAAAAACATACGATAGGCTGTATTAACATTAATTTTATTATTCATTTCTGAGCGCCAGCGCTTAGACGCCATTTTAAACTCCCATATGCTTGAAATGGATAAGAAAAAAAGTCCTCGCGAAAGTCGATACATACTTTAGTGTCACGAATTTTCTCTGAGGAAAATGTATTAATAAAATAACTAATTTTCAGATGGTTACATATCTTAAATTAGTTAAGGGAACTTTCTACGTTTGTTTTCGCGAAAACTCATTTTTCACTTTCTTTTTCGCGCTGATCTTCTAACTTTGCTCTAATTGTAGTGAGGTTATAAATTTGTTGAGTCTCTACTGCGTTCGGCGCCGGAAGTGCTGGCTTACGGTTATTTACTGTTCCATTTGTACAATATTTCTAAGACCGAAATAAGTATGGCTTGTATTATTATAAATTTAGGTATTTTTTATAGTATTAATAAAAATTGTGTTGATGCATTTGTACAGTTTTTAATTAAATTATACACAGTTTATTAACTGAGTAAAATAATAAATAAAGCTTGTATATTTATTTTTCTAAATATTTATTTATTTTAATAGAATACTGTATATAAATTACAGATACATGTAGAGTGTCTCGGGCATAATGTTTATTGAGATGCGACGACGACGTCGATATTCGAATTAAGATAGATATAATGTTTTCCAACTTCCAGAGTCGTTCCATCGACAAATACTGCTATAAGAATTACATACCCTATTTAGCTTGATAATTACTACGAATTATTTTTAGTTCAATTTATGAATTATTTTCTTAGTTTCCGTCAAAATTAAATTCCAAATTTGTATTAGGTAATATTTTAATATTATAAAGGATTAGGAACGCTCTTATTATTATACTAATAAACAAAATTGAAGTGTTGGTTTGTATTGTCAATTTGTTTTTATTAAATAGATATGAATGTATACTATGATACCTATACCAAAAACGAAATTTTTGAAATTTTTGTCTGTCTGCCTGTCTATCTGTCAGTTTGTTCCGGATATCCTCCACAACGGCTGGATGGATTTTGACGGGACTTTTTTTGGTAGATAGCTGAAATTACTCCGGGTAACGTAGGGCATTTTTATTTTCCAAAATAATTAGGGTACCGCATAAAAAAAATAAAACTCATAAAATATTGAATAAAATCCGATTCGATGCACAGTATTACGGGCAAGTGCTTGAATTTATATTTTTACTTTACCTTAGTACTAAACAAAAGTTAGGGTTCCGTATAAAAAATAAAATGCAGTGAAGAATATATAAATGCGGGCGCAGCCGCGGGGACACAGCTAGTAATACATAAATGTAAAACATTGTAAGTGGATTTTATTTATTGATACAAGGACAGAGTTCTATAACAGTCAATATTTATATAAGTAACGCCTGCACTTAAATTCAGAGCAATAGTCATTTGCACATATTTTTTAAACTATCTTTCAAGGCGGTCATAAATAATTTTCATAGCAATAACTATAAATTGGAAGATATTTATTGAGCTCATAAATCCATTTTAAAATAATATTACTAAAGAAAGGCTTGTATTAGTGCCCTGTGCTGAGAATTATGTCTGAAACTTTAATTTTTATGTAAAAATAGTTAAACTTAAAAATACAATGCGTATTACTCATAAAAATGAGACAATAGGAAGACAATAGGAAAACAAAGGAAAGCTGGCGTAAACGCCAGTGCGCAAGGGGTAAATAGGTTTTAATTATAAAGAACGGACAGAAATGAAAGCCGGGTGTTCACCAAAAGCTAAGTTAATTTAGTATAGCTCGAATAGTAGAGTTCGTGTTTCATAGAATAATTTGTAAATTTGTACAAGATTTATTATTTTAATAATTAATATTATTAAGATATTGTAAAAAGCACCTCACGTATTTTTACACATGTATTAAACATAGTGCAGTGCTTTGTGCGTCTCCAATACGAAAACGTTTTGTTTTTTTTCGCTAAAGGTGCGCTCAGGGATTGAAAACTAGCGCAAGAACATCAAAATGGTACTAACTTCGGCTGGAGTTATTGACAGGTGCTACGTTGATTAAGAGGATATCCTAGTGGTATTTATTCCATACAAACGTATTCCCCTGTTTCCTCCTTGGATAATTATTATTATGCATTATGGTAAATATTTTACACCAAGTAATATATCCACCACCGCCATTCCCGTATGTTTTGATTTTTTTCATAAATTAGTTAAGGTAAGTAAATAAGCTAAAGTATATACAGGAAAATAGTTAAGAGATTCTAATACTCGCCTGGTTAGCTGCCAAATTTGAAAATATATCGCCAAGCATCTATTTCTGACTATCTAACTGTTTCGACTACATCGCTTGCGAGTATATATCTTAACTTAGTGTGTGTTACCATTCCGGAGCAAATTGTCAATTAATATCAGGTCGTATATTGTATAATATTGTAGTCGAAGTACTGAGCCCGATATAGTATAAATAAGCTAAGCATGTTTAGCTTAGTTTTTAAAGAAAATTTACTAGCACACAAGTAAATAAACTATTTAATTAACAGGTATTATTAATACAACCAACGTTTGCCCTGTTTTTACATCATAGAAACTAGGAGCCTTTACAACGGAGAAAAAATCCCCGATTTAGACTGTCATTTTCAAACGTCCGTTAAACAAATTAGACGAATAAAAAAAAGCAAAACGTAGAGGCATAAACAAAATTTTTCTTATTTTATAATTGAAAGTAAAATTATAGTCGTCCCAGTTTTACGGTCACAAGGTAACAAAGGTAACAAGGGAATACGAAGTGGGGATTTTGCGTAGGTATAATAAGCCCGAGGTGTTGTTGCCAATTTCGCGGTTTATAATTTTTTCATTTATAGCAATAGATTTCTGAAGTGCCTATTCTGCAAGTTTAAACATTCCATTTTTAACTCTAATTCATAATACCAACAAGAAACCGATAACAATAAACTAACGCCATAAAAAACCTAAATAAGGCAGCACATATATCAATGAACAATGTAAATATATTTCAAGTAGGTACCTACTCCTCATAAATATTTTTAAGTGGGAAAAATCTTTACAATGAAGCTTTATTCACTATAATGGCCTCTGGCAATTTACTACGTTGACTTCAATGGGGTCTCATTGTTTCGTTGTAAAACTTTATTATATAGGAAGTTGTAAAAAATCAAGTGTACCTTGAATGCGTCTAAGTTATTCCGTCTCGGGGTTATTTGATAATTATTGTTTCTTGAACTATGCCTATCAAATGTGTCATACGATTAGTCATAATAATGTGATTCCAAGTTCTTTTGTTTACTTTTTTTACTAAATTCAATATAGGAATAATACATGTTACATACAATAAATCATACATACCAATTACTGTTGAAGCGATGATGGTGCAGCGGGTAGTGTGGCCGGATTCCGCAACATATCGACGCGGGTTCAATCCCCACCGATCCGACTCTATGATCGGCCTTTCGGTAAAGAAAAAGATCGTGAGGAATCCATAGCATTGTGGTAAAGCATTTTCTAATGATGCCGGCTGGGTAGCTAACCACCATCAAGTTTGAAAACCTGTCGCCAAATACTAATAGGTGTGTTCCGGCAGCATTACTTGAGAACAAGCACCTCCAGGCTTAGTGTGTTTACCACCCTTAATATTTCGATTACCCACTAAAATAAGATAATAGAAAGACAATGGAAAGCTGGCGTAAACCGCCAGGTTAGTGCTCAAGGGGTTAACATCCACATCATCACATAACATCAGGTGAGATTGTGTTCAAAGGCTATTCCTTGTAGAAAAACTTTAATAAATAAAGTTACGCGTGAAAACATTTTTTTCATTATCTGTTAACATTGTTATTATTTATTAAGCTACCTATTGCTACTGTATTATTATGAATACATTCCAGTACTGAAATAAATAAATTAATATGTTCGTGGCCAGTGGACACAACGTCTGCACACACCCTTTATATGGTGAATGCAGGGTGTTTGCTCGTGTCCACGTACGAACAAAGGGGAAAAAGGATGAGTATTAACATAGCAATTTCGCAAGTATTTCGCGTACACTGCTATGTGACTATGGATGTATTTCTATATAACAATATTGTTTAATTATTAGATAAATCAAAGACATAATAATTTATCTATGGATATATTATATTTGTGAAAAACTAACAAAATGTAATTAAATATTTCCTAGTGACATGAAATCCTTAAGTAGTAGGTACCCATACAACTGTTTACTCTACAGATCCCGTATCAACGCGTCCGTTACAATAATCCCTTATTCCGAATACTCTTACAGTACGTCTATAATTTACATTGAGAAAAAACTACTTAGCCGATTCACATTGATTAGTTGTAATTTTTATTCAAATCATTACATATTAAGAGGATAATTTTTTTACTCATTACTTAAAATGATAATGAGATAAATTTACTAAACTGTAATAATGTATTTAATGAGTCATTGTATGAATGTATGTTTAAAACAATTATATTTACGAACTAGTTGTGGCCCTACGGTTCCGCCCGCGTATCATATATCCTTCTCTGCGTAAATAGTTTTTAAATAGTCATCAGAAAACAATGTTTCGATAGTCACTATTTTTTTAGCCTTAATTGTTTTTGGTACACAACAGAAAGTAAATTTCTCACATTTATCTATCCATTTAATTCAATATTGTTTACAATTGCATGAGCACCTATTCTTAATTGTTTACAGGAAACCCTAACTAATAAAAAAAAATAAAAATTAAAGTAAATTAAGTTACACATTATAACATTAGCAATCTTCGAGAGAAAGACAAACAGATCCTTCAACTTTATATATTTGTATAGAAAACCTATTTCTCTAAATAATATAATATTTTTATTCATTATAATTTAAAAAAAATGTTTCAATTAAATAGGTATTCACTCTTCAAGCTGAATGTGTATTCTGATATTAACACATTATGATGTGTAAACATAGTTTCTGATTTTGCCGAACATTATCTTCAACTCGATAATGATGAGATATTGGTATTTCCAAGCGCTCAAGCATAAATAAGCTGATAGGTTTGCGATAGGTAAGAAATAACACAATCTGCAAGTTCGTACTCACCCGCATACATTTGTCAAATAGATAATATTATCATGTACAATTGCCGATTGATTTCACAATATATAGTTACTATAGGTATGTTAAACGTTTACGAATATTGTTTTAGTATATTGTATTAGGTATATGTACATTACATCAATCCGTCCATTCAACCGAAAGACGTCCACTCCTGGACATAACTCTCCCCCATAGATCTCCACGACGACCGGTCTTGCGCCACCCGCTTCCAGTGGACTCACGCGACCTTCACCAGGTCGTCGGTCCACCTTGTGTGGGAGCATTATTATTATTATTATTCGAGAAAGGGGCTATGCAGGCTAAGACAGTCCTGTGTCACTGCGACCTAGATAGATCTATTGTGTTCGCTCCCATATTCCTAAAGCTCACTGCCTAGACCTACAACCTGGATATACTGTAGGATCTTTTTGGCAGAGAGCGTCTGTACCTCCTCTAGGAACAACACATGTTTGCCCAGAACTCGGATGCGTATGGAGAGCATACGCACGCTGCGTCTTCTAATACGCGGCGGCCATTCGAGAAGCCGTTGGTCTCATGAACAACATTGCCCGAAGAATTGTCAAACAGAAGTGGCAATGAGCTGCCCACTTGTTACTTGTACATTACATACACGTACATAAATATGACTTCTGCTGGATAAATTTTGAGAACCGTTGAAGAAGGAGATAGGTAAAAGAACGAAAAATAAAAACAAAATTTTACTATTATTAATGTCTATTATGTCTACAATTGGCTTGAAAATTAGATAAAAATGATTAAAGTCACGATATTTTCAAATTTAATACCGTGAAATAAACGACCAAGACGTAAACACAAGCTTCATGAGATTATGCTTAGAGTATATCGGAAGAATCCCGGTAGGATAATAGATTAAAAAAACAGAATATAGTTATGAAGCTGTAAAAAATTTAATTTATCACCATATCGACTTTTGTTATTTTAGGATGATATGCCTTGTTTATTCAGCTATTTCTACTTGTTGATATACTGTTTATCTAAATCTATATTAAAAAATAAAATTCAAGTGTTTGTTTATAATGTCAAAAAAAAATTTTTTACTAAATAGATAAATTACATATTTTTTAAAAATTTGTCTGTCTGGTGGTAATGGGTAATCTCCGAAACGGTTGTACTGATTTCGACGGGATTAATAGGGTAACTTAGGGTACTTTTAATTTACTTTATGTTAATACTATTATAATTTTTTTAGGAAATTAATTAGGGTTCCGTTTAAAAAAATTAAAAAGCAGTGAAGAATATATGAATTGAGGGCGCAGCCGCTAGCACACAGCTAGTTAAATCATATACCGGAATCTGAACTTCGAATCGTCCATTAATCAGGTGAAGGTCGGAAAGTGGAGTGGGTACGAAAAAGTGCATACCACGCTTTTGTTCAATACGCGATGTGTGAACTGACTCAACGTTGCCAGGTAACGTTCCAAAATTTTCCAGAACTAAATTATTAAGTTATTTTATTCCAGAATAAATTACTTTGTACCTAAAAGAGATATACGTCATATTGGATCGAGGAGACCTCCATCCCTTTAATGTTAGCCTAACTCATCTCCACGGGGGAGGGATCACAAATTTGCAAAATAAACGTCACGTGGTTAATGGACAACCTCTAGGCTATCTTTTCTTAGCGGATATTTAATGAATGGTTCCCAAGAATGGAGAAAGCCAGGTAAAAACATCCTACATTGATTCAACAGGGATGTACAATGAAATTCGAGTCGATGTCTGCCGATGTCTTTGATGTGTTTTTTTTATTCACATACTTTGTAATTGTTGTCAATGCATTTGACACATGGCCAATATTTCATTGAGGAAGCGGGGCAGTCAGTGTCTTTTGTTATAACGGGCTAGCGTGGCAAGGAATGTGAATAAAAGTAGATTCACATTCATAGCAATTACAGAATAAAGGTGATAATTTCTCAGAAAACGTTGGAAGTTGAAATCTCAAAAATTTGGAGTTTGGTGGATATATTTCCACTCCAAACAAATTTGAAGCGATGTTGAATCAGGTAGTAGCGTGGTCAGATTCCGCATCAATGGTCGTAAGTTGGAACTCACCTATTCAATTTTATGATGAGGTTTCGGTGAAGGAACACCATTAGGAAACTATAGCATGCTTGACCACAATCACACTTGATGTTAAGTGACGATGCGGTCCAGAATCGTAAATACACTAAGCCTAAAGGTACTTTCAACACATCTATTAGTGCTTGGCGATACGTTTTCAAACTTGAGGGTGGTAGCTACCTAGTTAATGGTAGTATCCTCAGAATTATTTCGTTCATCGAACGAACAGGCTTATTTTAAAATTCAAATGGTAGGTTTGAATCTACAGCTTTTCTATTTTGAAATCGTTTTAATAGTGGTAGATGAATAACAATGGAGTTTTCTTAGAACGAGACATAATCTCGAAGGTTTTTTTGCTGAAACTCAATAGTTCTCATGTAATATTATTAATTGACGTCAGGCGACTGGCTATACGCCATTTGCTTGTTATCTGTGTGGGAATCGCTTTGAACGACCCGAGCCGCGGCTACGGTAGGTAGGTATATCTAATTGTCTATCTCAATTTACATATTTCGCAACTATACACATTACACAGTCACGGTAATTCGAGTAACCTTGGCGGAGTTCATTTGCTCACTATTCGGACGATGACAGCTTTAATTAAATGTTCGCATTCACACCTACTAGGCATACCATTTGAAAGCACATTGCATGTATAATTAGATACTTTGAAGTTATATTTTAAATTCTAAAAGTTCTAACAGACGTATGTGCATGTTACGAAGTTGCCAGTCGCCTTGCTGGTGAACAATTAGGTACGTACGTCAACAAAGATGCTCAAAAATGCATTGATTGTAGCGGCGACATTAACGTCACCATAAAAACTCATAAGTAGGTACGTAGTTTGTGAGGTAAGATATGAAAGCAAAGGGATGAATGAAGACATGGTAGAGATGTATGGAAGAAGAAGACATACTGCACCGACCACCAAATAACAAAAGTTGGGAGCAGGTTGATGATGAAGTAGGTGCATATTATAAAAGTCGAAGTCTATTTGTTTCTTTGATAATGACGTTCGCATATGACTATGTTCATAAGGCGACTGATATTTTCGGTCAGTTCTGCCGTCCGCCGTACCTTGTAGGCAGTTCGATCCGCGCGTCTGTTACAACTTTAAAGCTACTGTGAATAGCTAATCGCTTTTCTTCCAGGATTGTGTCTGTAAAACCGAAAGCTGCAGTTATATAATTACTTGTCATATAAAAGAGGAATATATGTATATTTAAAAATAAATATAAACATAAAAATAAACATACTACTTTGAGAGGACCTGGGTAGTCCTAGCTCTTCGAGAAATATACGTTTTTGGATAAATCATTTACACGCTCAGGATTTTGTAATTGTTGCTTAGTTAATTGATTTTTTATTTACTTGTTCGCATAGTAATTGAAATTAATAATTATTGAAAATATTGACGAAAAAACTATTTCAGATTTTCATTTATTTTTATTCTTAACACCGAAGATCATTAGCAGCTAATAAATGTAAAGAACAAAAAACACGGTTGATAAACATCAGTAAGAGGGTAAAGAGCTATGTTATCTTTGCCTATTTATATATTATGGAAAATTTATATGGTTTGGAACAGGTATAAAAAAGAAGGTGTTTATTTTGATGATTTATCGTTCATAGATTCATTTTTTTAACATACCACCTTATTCTAATGTTACATAATCATAAATCAAAACCTGACTATGGAATATCTATGATTAAATATACGAATGACTTAAATCAGTTTACCTCTTCTTTGTGCCTTTTCTAAAAATCAAATAATGTATACTATACCTGCTTCTTTATAAAAAAAACATTAGTAAGTAACTGTTAAACTGTCTACTCTAAATAATCTCACTAAAACATGATAATAATTGTGGTTTACTATAAATTACTTTAAGTAAACAGAAGCTAAAACCGACAACCATAAATTCCTTAAACGCAAGTAATAATCGAGTTTCAAAGTCCCAAGGGTCGCTGTGTGACCACTTGAAGCGGATGCACAAAATTTGTTTGTCACTTAACTACTTGAGTAACTTTTGGATTAAAAAAATATTATTTATCATAATAATTAATAGCTGCTAATAGCTAATAGCTAAGCTAGATTTCAAATATCCTTACAACTTAAATTAAGACTGATATATTTTATTCCAAATGTACTTTCGTATTTTTGTGTAAAGCTAACTACGATCTCTATCTATCTACTTATACTAATAAATAAAATTGAAGTGTCTGTTAGTAATTTTTTTTTTCTAAATAGATTTGAATGTAAACACGATACCTAAACAGAAAATGATATTGTTAATATTTTTGGCTGTCTGTCGGTCTGTTTATTTGTCCCGGGTAATCTCCAGAACGGCTGGACGGATTTTGACGGGACTCTTTTTGGTAGATAGCGGAAGTCATTCCGGGTAACTTAGGGTACTTTTAATTTTCGAAAATAATCAGGGTTCCGTGTAAAAAAAATTAAAACTTATATAAAATTGAATAAAATCCGATTTTACGGGAAAGTGTTTGAATTTTTGAGAAATTAGGATTCCATATAAAAAAATGCAGTGAAGAATATATGAAAGGCGGGCGCAGCCGCCGGCACACAGCTAGTTAATAAATAAAATTGAAGTATCTGTTTGTAATGTCCAATTTTTTTTTTACTAAATAGACATGTATGAAAATTTTTGTATACTATACTTATACTAAAATTACAATTTTTGAAATGTTTGTTTGTCTGTCTGTTTGTTTGCATCGGGTAAGCTGCGGAACGGCTGAAGCGATTTTGCCGGGACTTTTTTTGGTAGATTGCTGAAGTTACTGTGGGTAAGTTAGGGTACTTTTAATTTTCGAAAATAATTAGGGTTCTTCGTCAAAAAAATAAAAATTGGAATAAAAGCCGATTCAATGCACAGTTTTACGGACAACTACTTGAAGTTATGAGAAATATTTATACTTTATCTTAGTTACTAAAAAAATTAGGGTTCCGTATAAACAATTAAAACGTAGTGAAGAATATATGGCACGCGGACGCAGCCGCAGACACAGCTAGTCTTAAATACATTGAAATGTAAATAATAGCAATAAGGAGGTAGTAACACACATTACATACGTTACGCCACCCGTGTTGACTAAACAAATTGTACTGTTTTAAATTTTGAGAAACACATTATTAAGAGGATACGCGGTCAGCAATAAATTTGTAACAATAGCTATTTCAGAAATCTATTGCAGTCGCGTTGCACCCCGAAAAGAGGGAGAGTTATAAAACACGAAAAGGACAACTGCAGTTCGGGCTGATTATACTTTTACAAAATATACGAAATCAACCCTCCTTTCCTACCGCAAAATTGGACCAATTTTTCTTTTAATTATAAAATGAGGAAGAATTTGGCTATGGCTCTACGCTTGATTTTTATGTTGTTGTTTTTATTCGTCAAATTTGTTTGACGGACGTCTGAAACTGACGGTAAAATAGGACCTTTTTCTCATTTTCGAAGGCTCCCAGTTTCTATAATAATTAATTTATGCCAAAAAGGCATGGCGGTGGCAAAGATAAAAGTAACATATAATGCATGTATGTATGTTACGTATAACATAGTTACTATAATGCCATTATCCCCTGAGGAAACAGGAGTACATGTTTATATAAAACAAGCTAAGTGTCCGCAGCTGCGCCCGCGTTTCGTATATCATTACCTGAATTTTTTTCAAAGATGAAGATAAAGCATTAATATATCTCATAAATTCAAGTACTTACCCCTAAAAGTGATCATTGAATCGGATTTTATTCACTATTTCATGAGTTTTTTTTTTACGCGGAACCCTATTTATTTTCGTAAACCAAAAGTACCTACCCTATGTTACCCGGAGTAACTTTCAGCTGTCTACAAAAAAAAATATCCGTCAAAATCAGTCCAACCATTCCGGAGATTACCCGGAGCAAACGGACAGATAGACAGACGGACAGACAGACAGATAAACAAAAATAAAAAAAAAAAAATTTTGTTAGAGCTGTCGTATACACGTTCATATACATTTAGTAAAAAAAATAATTTTGTCATTACAAACAGACACTTCAATTTTATTTATTAGTATAGATTAGATTTAGATAAACGCCACGCGCATATCATCTCAAGACCAATGCGGTAACAATGCGATCTTACATAAACAAGTATTAAGAAAGCAAAATATTAACATTTTTTTCCCCTACCACTTGTCAATAATAGTAACAAAGCTTCTGCCACCTCCTTACCATAACGTAAGTATTTCCATCATTTCGGAGTAAAACATGTTAGAAAAAAAACCATGCAGACCCCCCGTCACCCATGCAGAATATGCAAATCATAAACCTACTCGCCCCCATTTGATGCTTGCGTAATTTGAAAACTATAGAAGAAAGTACAATTTGATTTTGTCGCAACCTGTGTCACGTTGCTTCGGTGGCGTGGATAAGCAAAAGTGTGTTTCCGCCTTTATACGTCACAGCCGCACAGCTGAGCGACAAACCCCACTTGTATGAGTACACGTGCTACAGAGTTTTTTTATACCAGTCACTCCTTAACGAACCGTATGCTAGGAAATGGCCGCCACGCAGCGCCACCGCCAGGATATCCTGTTTAAAAAATAAAAGAGCAACCCTCACCGCTCACACCTTTGACGCACACTGTTAAAGGAAAGTCACATTTAAGTTTATCGCACTAAAGTAGATATTAGAATAAACAAGATAGGAGTGTGCAATGTAGACGCGTTTGGATCGAAACTTTTTTCCGTTGTTCTTTGTTTGAACCGATGTATTTTGAGTACGTTTGCTTAATTACCCTTTTTTGTATTTAAATTTGTGATTAGTATTAAAAATATTTCAGTAACAATGTAATTAAAAAGGATTATGATACTTAACCGATTGGAATAGAAATGCAAATTGTTTTTATATTATTAATTAGCTGTGTTTTTATTTTAGTACTGAGATACAGTAAAAATATTTCTCATAAATTCAAGTATTTGTCCGTAAAACTGTGCATTGAATGGGATTTTTGTTCAAATTTTTAGTGATTATTATTTTTTCTCACTTGGAACCCAATTTTCGAAAATTGAATGTAAAATTTAAAAATTGTATTTTTGGTATATGTATCGTATATACGTTCATATCTATTCAGTAAAAAAAATTTTGGACATTGAAAACAGGTACCTATTTCAATTTAATTTATTAGTTTAGATGACATGGAATGCTGGGGCGGGGGGGGGGGGGGGTCGGAGCTTGAAATATAATCCAAATTTTGCTTACGTCATATTTGAACAATGTTAAAAATGCAAATATTTTGAAAATGGATAGTGGAATTACAAAAACTGCTTAGTATGCCAAACGCCAATTATTGGTATCGATATCAGACTATTGTTCACATTAATGCCAGGGTCCTTCTCTATCTATATCTATACTAATAAATAAAATTGAAGTGTCTGTAAAGTCAAAATATATTTTTTTTTAATAAATAGATATGAACATATATACGATACCAATACGAAAAATACAAAATTTTAAAATTTTGTCTGTTTGTTCCGGGTATTTTTTAATATCTTTACTTTATCTTAGTACCAAAAAAAACGCAATGAAGTACATACATACCTGCAAGCCGCCAGCCGCGGGCACGCAGATAGTTTGTTTAATAAAATAACAAAAGAATACGCAGACTTGCAAATTAATAAATCTCGGTCAACTAAAGCAACTGAAACTTTATTCTACATTCCTGTAATAATATGGGAGTATTCGTGGGTATGAAAAATTATAGTCAATCTAAACATTTTAACCATTTGTCATATCCTTTAACTTGAAAGATACATTAAAATAATCAATTGAAAAATCAAATAATTATTATTAGCTATATCTAAATTAATAGATGAGGATAATCTATACTTATAATAAAAGGCTAACGAGACGATATCTGTACATTGAAGATATTTAAGAAAAATTACTATGCGGGGCTTCAGAATCGACAAAAGTGGACATTTCAATAGTTAAAGAAAAATACTGTCGACCTGTCTAAGCGTTTTATTAATTTGTTTACCAATCATGCAAAAACTACTAAAGCCGAATTCGATGAACGTTGCGAATTACATATATTGCATCCAGGGAGAGAAAATAGGCTGCAAACTGTCTGAATTCTAAGCAGGTAAAGCCACGGCACGGCACGGGCACAGCTACTAAATAAATAAAACGTTGAAATATTGAAACACAAATAATTTTCTTATTTTGTTACGTGTACTGTTTTTCGCCCAAAGGCATCAATTTGCAATTTTAGTTAATACTTATCTGCATTTGGGTAGGAATTTGTATAATGACAACATTATGGTTGATTTAACTTTATTTAGATTATTTTAAGACAATGCTCATATAAGTGAAATAACAATAGTTCTGCCCATTAACAATATTTAAATCACGTTATAATTTTTTACTGGTAATAAAAATGTTGTCATTAAAACTATTGTCCGTGTGGTTGTAGACCTTCATTAGCCTTATAGTAATAAATGTACCTATTTTGCCTATTGAATAACGTGGTAAAAATACACTTAACTTAACTAAATACACTTAACATATGGTATTAGAAAAGCTCATACGATACACAATACGTATTGGATAAATAAAATCATTAATTGTTTTTATTTTCATATTCGAGTAAATCACAATTTTCTGAACAATTTATTTAACTTTTGCAATATTTTGAACGTTACCCTTTCAAAAATTTCATTCATTCGTTTCAATCATTCAATTGTTTGCATCAATCGACCATGTTTCTGTTCCACTCTTTACCCACAGTTCCATAACTGGCCGTCTCTTTTTCACTTAACGTTGTACAAAGACGCGACGATTTTTGTGCGTCGATCGTCGTCAATCAGTCAGTCTGCGCCAACGGTACGAAGTAGGAGTGTTCTATTGCGCATGTCCCGCTCGAGGAAATTGTCAAACGAACGAACGTAAACAAAACAAGTGAAATTAATTTGTGCCAAATATACTTCGTTTGCTTCAACTTATTTTCGTAACAACTATTACCCGAATTGTGCTCAATTTAAGGTTTGTGTTATTGTGCAACGAATTTGCGTGTGAGTATTCTTTTCTTTTTTTCATGTCTGTTGTGCCGGGCAACCACCACTGATTTTATTATCGAACTAGCTGCCCGCCCGCGGTTGCGACCGCGTTTCATATATTCTTCACTGCATTTTTTACACGGAACCCTAATTTTTGTTTAGTATTAAGAAATAGTAAAAATAATTCTCATAAATTCAAATTCAATTCATTTCTCACTTGCCCGTAAAATCGGATTTTATTCAATTTATTATGAGTTTTAATTTTTTTACGCAGAACCCTGATTATTTTCCAAAATTAAAAATACCCTAAGTAACCCAGAGTAACTTCAGCTATCTACCAAAAAAAGTCCCGTCAAAATCCGTCCAGTTGTTCCGATGATTTCCCGAAATAAACAAATAGACAGACAGACAAAAATTTTAAATATTTCATTTTTGGTATAGGTATCCTGTATACATTTATATCTATTTAGTAAAAAATAATAATTTTGACATTACAAACAAACATTCCAATTTCATTTATTAGTATAGGTAAAAATGTCTGAGATTTCTTTTTTATTTGTATAAAAATCGACAGCATATTTTTGTTATCATCTTATTTCGACCAAACAATTATCCATCATGATTTATATATTTATTTCCTTCTTTGCCTTTGACGGTTGCAGTGAGAACAATCGAGATCCATATCTAGGAATTGTTATGTGGGAAGCAGATTTTTATCGCTTAGCTTTTTTTTTTTGTTTTGTTTTATCATCGTATTATAGTCGGCTACTGGATGGAAGTCTCAAGCCTACGTTAATCGCTTACAGGTTCCGGGGTAATTTCCGTAACCTCGTGAATAATGTCATTGTACATTATAAATACAGAGATAATGGAATTCTAAATCAAAAGATGATAAATAAGACTTCTTTCTAGTCTAAGGTATTGATAATCTGCCTTATTGTCAAATAGGTGGCTAGTATTTTTCTCATTATGTTCCTGACCCTTGCTTGACAACCAAACACGTTTTAAATTTAATTTGCTTTCCTCAATCTACCCTACACGCTATGATTTCATTATTACTTAGGTACACCTGGAGCTTCAAAATACTATTTACATTTACTTTTTAATCAATTTTGTATACATAGCAACAGTTTACCTACTGCAATACCCTTTTTGTGTACTGTTCTTACGACGGTTTCGACCTGAAACGCGTACACCTAACCGATTGTATATAATTGACGTATTGCACTGACAAAAGAAGCGTTTCAACTTTTTCCCTGGGAAAGTGCGATCTTTTACTACAGGCGAATAAAAAACTAGTTTTTAAAGTCTAGTGACATATGTACACCTTACTTATCAGCGAGTGGAAGGCACGCCTTTTGCTACATACGTATGAGTACTATTTACGTTAAAAAATACTTGGGTAACTTCCTAAATGAATGCTTTTGTGGCTAACGTTTCTTTGTATTTACCGGGGGTCTATATGCAATAAACATTTAAGTATTCTGATTATGATTACCGTATATTTACATCATTCCTTTCCTAAGTTTATATGTACCTATTTCTAAACTACAATATTTTTTTACCCATTGGTAGGTAAATGTATAAATATTTTTACCGTGTAATTCTATTCGCCAAGTACTTTTACTATTTCAATGGAAGTCTACAACTATTCGTATAAGGGTTATATTGAAAAAAAAAATGATTATCAATAATTATAATGTAGGTAAATCGTGATTGAATTGTTGTTGTTTCAGTTATATGTGCAACTAGCTTTGTCCCCGCGGCTGCACCCGCGTTTCATATATTCTTCACTGATTTTTTTTATACGGAATCCTAATTTTAGATTAGTACTAAGATAAAGTAAATATATTTCTTATAAATTCAAGCTCTTGCCTGTAAAACTGTGCAATGAATCGGATTTTATTCTTTTTTTTTTAAATTAAAAGTACCCTAAGTTACCTGGAGTAACTTCAGCTATCTACCAAAAAACGCCCGTCAAAATTCGTCCAGCCGTTCCGGAGATTATTCGGGACAAATACACAAACAAACATTTTAAAAATTGTATTTTTGATATAGGTATCGTATAAACATTTATACCTATTTAGTAAAAAACATTGACATTACAAACAGACACTCCAATTTTATTTATTAGTATAGATGAACTCCGTAGTATTGAAATAATTTAATTTAAAGTTAAATCAGAGATGAACAGATCAATATAATTGATGGCTGAAAGTTTAGCGCAGTTTTCACAACATAAAAATACCCAAATGCATATCTGTATTGGGTAGGTAGAAAGGAAGTTTGCTCCAACTAGGTGGCGGGAGGTACCGGGGGGTTTAGTGGGTAGTGGTCAACGGCGCTTCTCGCCGCGAGTCCCACACTAATCCTGTGTGACAGCCTCTCGCGCTTTGTGCGAGAGACTGTCACACATCTTCAGACACGTTTCAACCAGATCTGGAAGGGGGGGGTCCCTATCAGATCTGGCTGGACGGCTAGTGCGTAAATGCATTCCCCTCGAAAAAAAAAAAAAAAAAAAAAAGGTAGAAAGGAAGTGTAAATTGTCTTTGGATGTCTTTGGACGAATAATAAGTTCACGTAACAAAAAAAAAGACAATGATTTGCGTTATAATATTTAAATGTTATAGTATAAGATGTACTTAATAATACGTTTATTCATACCACGATTACTTAAATAGGATGCCAACAAGATCCATGACTAAACAGTTATTTATTCTGCTTGGGCTCATTAAAGAAATCACATTAATATGTTCATTGAACCCGTGCCAAAGATAGTATCAGCTGATCAGATGAGCTAGCCATCATATTGTTTAGGAGCAAGATGTGTGGGCCGCCCGCTATACCTATTACCAGTTGCCAGACTATTTAATTTTTCTAGCAGGTGTTGAAAATAAATAAACGTACCTGTATCGGCATATTATTTCATGAGTAAAAATTCGGTTTTAAACGTTGTTCTTTTGTTCAGATATATCAATAATCAACGGTTAACCCTAAGGAAACTGTTAAGGTAGAGAGAGGTAAACACTGGATTCTTGGCGTGCCATCCAGAAAGGCTAAACATTGACTTCCTGTGATGTAGGGGGACGTTGTTTTGTTAGCTTTATTGGTTTTGTCATTTTATTTTTAAGGCTTTGGAATGTTTTGAATGGGAATTTAGTATTCGTATTAATTTTGGATTATAATTAAAAAAAAATATATTCGTGAACAAAAATTGTATTCTCGAATATAAATAAATTAGGTAAGTATATGGAAGAGATTTTTTTTTTAAATTATTTAATACTTCTAGTATACTTACATATTTTATTTTTAAATTGTAACTATTGTTTTCATTTATTGTAATTATGTTTTATTTATTATCTATTAATTAAGTAAGTATATAAGTTTTAATAAGTACTAATGAATATTTTAGTATACCTAAGATTAACTTCATTATTCTAGATACATTTTGAATTAGATTTATTATTTTATATTGGATATATTACTCATTAAATCTCTACGAATTTTCGATTTTTTTTTCAAGAAATGTTCTATTTTTTGTTGTGATGATATTTCTTTTTTGCTACATTGCTGTTATTGTTCAAAATGATCCAATTATGATCTTGTACAAACTAACGTAGTTCCCTTTCGATTCACTTACATTTCAAGTACCTATATTTGAAATCATAAAATCATTGTCCATCCTTTACATTACATGTTTTACGGCTAATATCATGATGTTTTCTAAACTGTCAACTTAACAATAAATGTACGTACAACATACCAGGAAATACATAAAAGGTACAGATTTCAAAATTTAAAATTGGCTTTATTCAGATAGATGAGCAATAATATTTTTTTCTGGAATGTTCCCGTAATGCTTATAGGTAAATTCGACATTTCAAACATTTCCGCCTACCACGTTACGGTTTAATAGGTATAAAGATGTATGGAAAGCAATTTATCACGTATTCTAAGGTAAAAGAAAACATGGGAAACCCACACGATTAATAAATAACGTATGTAGAGATGTTCTGTGAACGTACTTATGTACGCGCAGCGCCGCGTATTACGTTAGGCACGCATTATGTTACTGGCGTAAATTTATTTGAATTACCTCTTTGCTCTCTTTTTTTAACTCTTATATGAACAATGTTTCGGTTTTCGTTGACTTTTATCAGTGTATTAATAAAGGGAACAATGTACATTGTATCGTTACGTTAGGTCATCAAATATTTCTTCAAAATATTTGTAAATGACTAAATAGACGTTCGCATAAGGGTCTGTTCACGCTATGGGAATAACGGCAGCGTTTTTCTACTGCAAAAATCGAAGCACTTCTTTATTAATTCGGCAGAGGGTTTTCCAGCTTAGTTTTGAAGAGTAATATTTTTTTTACTGTTTAGGCTTAGTTCTTTGACTACACACTAACTTGATATTAACTGACGCTATGGTCTAGAATGCTAAACAATTTAAGCCCAGAAGTACTCTGGCTCTCAAGCGATTCTCCTGGAACACACATACTGTTGTTTTGCGACGGGTTTCCAAACTTGAGTCTGGTAGCTACTTAGACGGCGATTATTAGAAAATACCCTGCCACCAGAACCAAGTCTGTGGGTGAGTACCTTACTGGTTCACAGTAACTATTTAATATAACATGGAATGAGAAAAAACATCGCTAATAAAAAAATACTATCCAATGGTACCAAAGTCAGAATTGTTCACTAAGTGTGCTTCATCATAGTGTGTTTCTACCATCTTATTAAAACAATGGTATTTCTGAAATTTTAGGTACATACATCAAATCTCCCAATATTAGCTAATATTCTTAGGTGTACATCATTTATATTTTATGTTTCACCTTTGCCTTAGTGTTTTAAATATCATAAACAATCGCTTACATAATATAATTAGAATCAATATGAATTAGTGTAAAGTATTTTAAATACCTGTTATGCATATATATGTATATAAGCTTGTCCGGTGGCCTCGACCCGAGCGAAACTCCATAACGATATATTTTTAGTTTTCATTACATGCCTAAACGAGTATGTGACTCACCCGTTAAATAGGTAGGAAGTTGGTTGGACGCTTGCTTTATTAACCAAGAAATGCAAACAAAAATAAATTGTTAAAAAAGCAGTAAGCAGAATTATTAACCACCACGCTCAACACTGTTACAGTAATAATAAAAAATAGCTGAATTAACAATTTTGCATAAAAATTTAATATACATAAGTAGATTGTTGATAAAAGGACCGTTGCTATTTTATCTGTCTTTTAACACGAAATGAAATATGTTTGAAACGTCAGTAGTACAAATTTTATAACTGTGTGTAGGACGTCATCTATTTATAAACAAAGACCATCGTTTTTGAGTCCCTACAATGGTCATTACTGAACGTCATTTCTTTTAGAAAACGTTACTTTCCTCCGAAGATGATCTGAATTGCTCATATAAAAATCGTTCGACTAACAGGAGAGAATAATGAACAGTTTTTATACTTGTCTATTTATTTACACAAATGAGAAAAACCGTAGACGTTATTTACGTCATCAGGTTCAAAGGTTCGTGAAGTGAATGAAACTATTTATTTTTAAATTAGCCCTACCTGTCAGCTGCGCCGCCTGCGCCAGAGCACAGAACCGCCCTTTCATCTGCCGGTCATGTTTCCGCTGTTAATATAAACTAAAGAGTTAAATTGTTTTAAATAACTAGTCGGTCGTTAAACTAGTTTATAGTTCCGTTTCTTAAAATTCTTAATTTAGTACATTTTGTGATCAACAAGAGACGTTGACTTTAGTCATTTCTGTTTTGTTTTCTCTCAATTTTGTGGTATACATGTTTAACTATTCTTAGTATTTACATTTTCAATGACAATAAGGATATATCTAGAGCATAAATAATGCTGACAAAAAAAAAAAAAAACTATAATCATAAATAAGAAACTTACAAGAATTTTAATTTCGTTCTAGAAGGTAAGCGCAACTAATACATGACATCACCCTATACGAGCTACGTTCTAATGTTAGTATTCGTTTTACGAAAAATATCAGCAAGCAATAAAATAAGAAGCTGAAACGTAAACGTCAGAGTGATCTTATTAACAAAAAAACTGATTTCTACTGACGACTTTCACTTAGAATAGTGTGGTGGGAAAAGTTATTAGTACTTTTGTAGTATCTGTGTTGGTAGATACTTAAATTAGTGTTAATTTTTGTTACGATAACTTGTGAAATCGTGATTATGAGATCAGTTTAATTTTACCTTTACAGTTTAGTTACATAGGCTGATCTCAAAATGAATAAAATGTCTACCTACATTCATTCTTTTTTTTTCTTAAGAAGATATCCCAGTGGCTATTATTCCATAGAAACGTAGTCCCCTGTTTCCTCCCTGGATAATAGCATTATGGTAAATATTTGTATACCAAATAATATATATCCATCACCGATTTTTACCGTCGTTTTCAGTCGATCGTAAAACAAATTTGATGAATAAAATTTTAAAAAGAACATAACGTATAGATATAGCCAATGTCTTTATTATTGTAAAACTGAAAGAAAGCCGAAAAACGGTTCAGTTTTACAGAAGGAAACAGACTACAATGAAATGATGTTTTTTGAAAATTTTGCATAGTTAAATCAGACCGAGCAGCAGTTGTCCCTATTCTTTCTTTAGGGCGCAACGCGATAGCAATAGATTTCTGAAATACCTACTTTTCCGACCGCATGTCCTCTTCATCTATCTATACATGCGAATAAAATTGATGTTTCTATTTGATGTTGATTCTAATTGATGTTTATATTCAAAATAATAACTTTTTGCTAAATGTACATGCACGGTACGTATATACGGCATATATATCATACGAGGGCAAAGCCGCGGGAACATAGTATAAACTTTAAATTAAAACAATATGTTAAACGTTACGAATAGTTGAAAGAATATACAATTAAATTAAATCAATAAACAACGCACACTATATCTATGGTGTAACGTCTTTATTGGTTTATATTAATATGACATGTAAAAAAATTCTATTAACCAGACAAGTAAAACAAAAACACTTCCCAAGTTAGAGTTATGGTATACGGTCAAGTAAACAAGGGACTTTAAAATAGGTCCTTATTTATATCTCGTTACAATAAAATGGTTTCCATGCTCGAACACCCCATGTCAAACATTAAAGAGATCAAACAGAATGTTTCCCATACGACTTCGTATTTGGAAATACTCCGTGGGACTGACCGAGGTGCTAATCATAACAAGGTTGATGTTACTATGTTGCCTGTACTGGAAACTTGCATGCTACTGGACATTATGAATGAACTTTATCTTTACTACTGTTTAACTCTATATATCACGCGCTAACCATGTAGATACAACATGTTTGTATATTGTTTACAATAAATGTATTATATTTTAAACCCTATAAATATAAATGAAGTTGTAACTTTTATTACCATTTGTTGTTCATTCAATAAATCGTTAATTGATAAGTTGATATCTCACTGAAGATGACTGTTAATTGAATAATTTAAATAGATTTTGATTTTTGAAGAAGGTAAGGTCTTTTTACTTTAGGCATCTAATTTAAATATTTTAAAACATTTAATAACATTTAGTAAAACAAACATTTCTTTGTATATTCTTATTTTAGTCTTTATTTTTTTTTATACTGTATATGCTCTGACCACAATCTCACCTGATCTTAAGTGAAGATGTGCTTTAGGATGGTAAACGAACTATGCCTAGAGGCACTGGTTCTCATGTGATGCTGCCGGAACACACCTATTAGTATTTGGAGACAGGTTTGCAAACTTGAGGGTGGTAGCTAGTAGCTACCCAGGCGGACATTATTAGAAAATGTCCTACGACCATGCTATGGTTTCCTCACGATGTTTTCCTTCACTGAAAGATCTGGCTGATTTTTGAGTTCTATATATATATATATCCATAAAAATAATCCTTCGTTACTTAAATATAATGCATACACCCTACAGTGTTTCATAATATTAAATTTTAAAATGCGGGGAAGTTACAGCAAATTTACTCTCAAAGCAAAACGCAACCGCATCTCCCAATAATAAAAAAAAAACTATTTGTTTGATATTTAAGTTTACGTCCACTCTTATTTGATAACTTCCATGTCTCATTCCACACATTAAGTAATATACAATATATCTACAAAGTTAGTGAGAGAGGTTCGCAAGTTGAGATTGCGCAGAAAATCAACACAGAAACCTCAGACACTTTTATAAGAAATGAAGTTAAGGTTTGCAGTAAGTAATACTTTTAAAGTTTTTGATCAATTAACCCCTTGAGCACTTACTGGCCTTTACGTCAGCTTTCCATTGTTTTCCTATTGTCTTATCTTTATGGGTACTCGACACATTAAGTGATACTTTATTTAAATAAAAATGTGGTGATATATTTTTGTATATTAAATATAGAAATTATATTATATTTCAAGAAGATGTAACAATAATAACGCTTGATTTGAAAATTTAATGTGAAATTATTGTCGCTGTATATTTTGTTGAATTAAGCATTCATTCTGCTACAGTAGTCATTCATTTTGGCAAATAACTGTTCTCATATGAAATGCCAAATAAATTCAACCTGTTACTGAACAATCAAAACAGCGTCTGATAATTGTCAGAAAACACACTTTTAACATTTTTCGGGGTCAGTGTTTTGTTAATAATAATAATAATGCACCAATTAGTCTTTCAATTAGTCTATTAAACTTCTGTAATTATATCTACTTGTAATTTGTTTGTTATAATGGATTTGTAAAACTTTTTTTTTCTGCCATGGTATATTTGTATTTGCGAATAGTTTGTTTAAGTTAAATCGTTGATACTATCTGGCAACCCTAAGTAAAGGGACGGATCCCTTGTGTTGTGCTTTATAAAGTATTTTTGTTACGTTAACATTTTCTCGTTGATTGTGTAGGCAGCTAGGTACACCTATATTTAGTGACACAAAGCATATTACCTTACCGGTAGTATTTGGTATGTGTTTCGTTTATCCAACATTTTTTTGTGTCCATACGTTAATTATTGAAAATATTTTTAGATAAAAAACTTTAAAACGATTTAAAGAAACTCACATGGACTGAGAATCTTCTAATCTCAGATTCTTAGGGGTTTATCTACGCCTTGATACTCCTGCAAATCTTTATTTGTGCAAATTTATCTTGTTAACCAATATATATTTTGGAGTACAAAGGATTACATTAATTAATAGAATAGAAATAAGTTACGTTCAATTCTAATTACGCTTTGTTGCGGTAACTTGACTATCAAGGAAATAAGCAACAAAAGTAGATGATATTATGATTAGCAATCTCTTAAAATTTTATTTTGCAAAAACATGCTTCAAGATAATGGATAAAGTATGTTGAAAGTTATGATAAATGTATTTGTACAATATTTGATCGTAAATTGAGAGTACTTACGTCAATTTTTTTTAATTAATAACTAGTTAACTATGACCGAGAAATGATTACCTATGATTTTTTTTATAGTAAACTTAACTGGACATGTGGATATAAAATTGAAATGTTTTGTACAGTGTAAATTGTTCATAATGTGTGAAAGCATAAATTAATATGAGATGAACATTTCTGCTGACAGTTATGTCTGAGCATTTAGTCATGTGTTTATTCCATAACATCTGATTCGAGACAAGTCGTGACCGGTCGATTCGTGTCGTGAACTTGATAGATAGGACTTACCATTTGTTAGTCAGATGTAGTTATAAAAATGTATAGTTTGTTATAATTAGTTCAATTACGCGTTGCTATGTATGCGTACTTATTTATGATTGGTTTAGAGGAAATGTCCGTTCTTAGTTCTGTGAAGGAGTAAGCCCTGAGGTTAGGTTGGTTAGATACATTTTATCTGCAATAGGTCCATTTTATTCTGACTTACTAACATCAGTATTATGTTTACTTTGCTGTTTATTTTCTTTTTCAGCTTCATTAGTGTCGATTTCTGCTACTAAAAATTTGGGGATATCTATGTCCCCTAATACGTTATACATACATGGTTCCTTTCAAAGGATTATTTGAAAACTTCTCTGTTTACTTTACCTTTTTATCAAAGTATTAAAAAAATTAACTTATTTAATTAACCCTTGTATATTTACAAAAGTTATATATTTAAAAAACTTTTTTGTAACGGATTAGAGCATAATCCTTAAAAGTTCTATATTGAAGCTCTCACGTTCACCCAAAACTCGTACATTTGCTCTTTGGATCTTGTTAAAGTTTAACCCATTCGATTAGAGAATTTAAAACAAGTACCTTGTCCTAGTTTTTATTACTTGTACTGGATGATTAACAGGTTTCGTTATCTCTATGAGTGGACGCTTCTGATTCATTTTGTCGACTCATTGTTTTACAAGCAGAATTGTTTTACTTACACTGTTTTATTTATCGCGTGTTAGAATGATAAAACATCGGAAGGGTTTTGACATTCATAGTTAAAAGTTTGAGTTTTAAACAATTTCATTTTTGTTCCTGAATTTAGTTAATGCAAATCCTCAATATAATACTGATCTCATGATTTGCTAATTTACTTATGTATTTATTAGTACAAGTTAAAATAGATCATAATTTAATGCACTATATACAATGATAATAAATATTACCGCATTAAGTTTATCCATTAAAATTTACCGCTTCCATAGCCGCTTACTTCCCGTCATGTCGGTAATTTCAAGATCAAGTAGGTACGCAATTTTATGTTCATAAAAATAGGCATACAAAGATGCATGGATTACTTTGCACATAATGACCCGTTGCGGACCGAGCGGATATCCTTCACATATGTGGAGAGGAAACTCCAGAAACTGAGAGGTCGCTTTTATACGGCTACCGTTGGATCGGATTTTTTCTCTCTGGCCGTTTCTGTGCTGCGTGTCGAAAATGACTTGAAACGGAAATATTAACTGTTCGCAATTTCCATAATAATGAGTATAAAATTATGTAAATTTAATCTGCTTAGGCGCTCGTTTTTACTCGTATAGTGCTTTCTTCGATGTTGTGAAATCATATTTTTGAGGTTTGTATGGTAAGTTCTCTTAATAATTTTGCATACACGTTTAAATTTAGATGTTTATTGTATTTCCTGACATAAATAAACTGTAAATGTTACCATAGTGACATTTTAATATTTTTTGGTGCAAATAGCGTGGAATATTTAACGTTAGACTGAAGATTAGCAAAGATTTTTCTTTTGATCTTTCACTGCTACCTGTTTGAGGCTCATTAGAAAAAGTCATGATGTCCCAAAATCTAATGTAAGGTTAACCACCTATTACAATTGGATTTCGTTTACCAATTACAAAAAATAGTATAGGTATCTTGGTTTTAACATAAATAAAAAATTGAACATAAAATCGATTTAAAATAAATAAACTTCGTTTATGATTAGATCATTTCAATTTAAATAAACGCATGTTCTTTTTATCAATGATTACCCACGTCAGAAGCATTGCCTTCTGGCGGGTTAACCGCTGGTCAAACCACCTTTGATGATGAATGATTACTGAGATTTTATTTAATGACGGCCTCAAGCCGCGGCTTCCAACTGACAAGATAAAAAGACTACCAACTGTTCGAACGCTATTTTTTTAAGGCTAACTGTGTACGGTGTAATGAAATGTGTAATTTCTTTTCCTATTGAAGCAATGATGGATGGTTCTATTACTGTATCGATGCTTTATATTGCTCGCTATGTTTTCTGGGTTGGTACCAGAACTATAATAGTTTTAGTCGTTTTTAATATACAAACTTGTTTATATATTGACTTCGTTTATAATGTATTCGGTTGTGGCCTGATTGGTTTGTGTGTGTGTGTGTGTGTGTGTGTGTTTTAATTATACCATAATGAACTAACGTAACTACATATTTCTGTACTGTCAGCATACAGTAGTGACTCCGAAACCTATCTACTGATTACAATCTCCAATGGATTGCCATTTAAACAGTGGTAAGCTGAATTGTTTGTATGGGCCCATGCAGATATTACGTATGCATCATTGTCCTCCCTCCATTTTTTAATTTATGACTAGCTGTGTGTCCGCGGCTGCACCCGCGTTTCATATATTCTTCTCTGCGTAATATGGTTTTTATATTTTTATACGGAACTCTAATTATTTGTATAAAAACGTTTAAAAAAATTAGTACTAAGATGAAGAAGAAATATTTCTCATAAATTGAAGCTGTCGAAAATGGCCAAAATTTTGGACGTACCTATTACTAAGAGTGAGTTACTTTTCCTTTTTACATAGTGTACATCAATTATATGATATCTTATAAGTAAGGTGGTTGTGTTCAGTGTCGCCGTTTCAAAACGACTACATAGGGCAATAAAGTTTCGAATACGAAATGAATATAACAAGGAATATTAACGGTTACTATACCTACTTACTACGATGTATGTACATTTTGAATTCTTTATACTTAAAAAACATCTGAGGTATAAAAAGTAAAATAAAAAATGATTACTTTTAGCAAAAAATAATATAAAAAACGTAAATGAGCATTTCCCAGAAATTATATTTAAATTCATGTATTTTCTTGAAGAACATTTCACAGAGGTTTTACATGTAATATTTGTAATCTTCCAAGGTATCGTTTGTACATTCAAATCAGTAGAATCTAAAGAATGGTTCAGAATTCGGTGAAGTAGACAATGCTTATTATAGATTGTCTATCCCTAAAAAGAAATGATAATAATAAAAAAGTTAGATATCAAATTTAACAAAAACTAAAGAACTCTGATTTGATTTATTTTAATTCAATGTAAAAAGATATTTCACAAACGCAACCAGTTGAATTATCTTATGTTTATTAAAAAAAAACAAGTAGGTACTTTACTAATTGGTTTCAGCAGTTGAAATATAAACCTAACAAGGATTCTAATTATATTTTCAAATTCAATTACATACATACATAAGCTCACGTCTGTTATCGCTGACGTGTTAGGCAGAGGTGAAATAGTCACATTTCGCAGAGCTTAGTTTCCGCCCCAGATGCAACAGGGAACGAGCCTGGCGCCATATCGGGCACAAATTCCTGACTCCGGGGTGATACTGAGTAGAAAAACCAAATATTAGTGAGAGATAATAGATTAATTGATCAATTCAATCAATGAAAGCGTTCGTTTTTTTTTAAACGAAGGATTCAAATAGTCCTGGTTATTATATGATGATGTATGAAACAATTTAAAAATATTATTTTAGATAGATTATGTGGGTTGCATTCTAAACGTTTGTAAGTTTCAAAATACTTTTTTTTTAATAACTGATTTAATTTATAAGCAGCTGGTAAAATTTCTTTTGATTTTGAAATTAATATTAGGAAACTTTTCCCTGTACTATATTTATGAGTAAATCAGTCATAATTAGGATGTTGCAGTCATATTTTGTCGGTGGATTTTTTACTAAAGTTCCTTTTGGTTTCATTTTTGAGCTTCTGCGTTTATTTCGTTAACTTATTTCACAGCATTATAATTTTTTGTCTTCGTAAAATCATGTATGTATGTATTATTATTATTAATAATATAATCATCATCACAATATAAGATATATTATAATAACCGAAGTCTAAAATATATCTTGTTACGTAATTTACAACTTACGGAAATATTACTTTTTTATATCTTATATTTTTAAAGATTTCCGGTATTTTTATATGCCAATCGTGCATCATTAATAAAAAAAATAGTAAATGATATTTAAAAAAAAACAATGTTATCTTCATCTTAAAGAGAGATAACATATCATGCATTATTTTAGTTCTTATTAGATGCTTAAATTATAATCAAATGCGTGATTGTGATATTGTTTTATCCTGTTGCATTGTTCTTCTGTTCATCTTATTATTTAAGATATTTTATGTCCAGCAAAAATGATACCCATTGTATTTTAATAAACCCTAATAATACGATTGTTGTTTTAATATTGTAAGTTTTTTTTTTAAAACACGGGCGCATACTGTGTGGGTGAATCAATTGTGTGTTCGTTATTACTAAAAGTTATGAATTGGTTATGATGTAATTTTATATTGGGAAGAACTTGAATGGGCGCTATTATTACGTGAAATTTGTGAACATTCTAATTTTGGAGGTTTCGTAGTAAAATTGTTGTTACTTTATGGTGTATATTGAATTCAGCAAATGGAGGTGATGCGCAATGAAATTTCCATATTTTTCAGGCTGACATAATAATTTTATTGTTTTACCCAACAATTGGGTGAATACATGTAAAAATGAATGGAAAATAAGACTGAGTGAAGGAACGAAGTGTGATCGAATGAATGAGATCGATGAATGAAGAATATATTCAATGACGAAACGTTAAGTGTGTCGAGTGATTTATGTAATTAAAATATAATAAAAGACAAATTTTCAAGTGTTGTTCTCATTCACTACCTACAATCACATATTTATGCCACTCTATAAATCGAAATTTCATTATTATAAACTTGAGTAGTATACTATTGAGTTTATTTGAAACATTGTATTCTATTGTAAAGTTATATTTAAGAAATATATTTTTCTCACGGAATCCTATACTAACCAGAGCAGTTGCCTTAGAACAACGCTCCCGAAATTTATAAAACCCATTGTATGTGGTAACCATTTATATGTTCTCACCAAAAACTGGCAACACTACTACTGACAGGTGTGTTCTCGTCGTGCCCCTTTTTTTAACGTCCGTTGCCGGAGCATGATGTATCAGAACAAAACAAAAAGAGCACTCAAGTTCCCAAAATAATTTTACTAAAATTAAGTCTTTATTTCTTAAACGGTAAGAACGAAAATTGTATAAACAAAATAAAAAAGTTACAATGAATGAATCGTTTTCTTTATTTTGTGCTTCAACGGTTACGTTTGCAGAGCGATGAAATATGTTATCTATAGCTCTAATTTCACGTGTTATATTATTGAGTTATGCTTTTAGATTCCTATACCTAGGATTTTTTGATTGTTTTACTTTGATGGTACCATAATCTCATTTATGATTTTATTGAGTTACTAGCTGTGCACCCGCTGTGCCCGCGTTTTATATGTTCTTCATTGCGTTTTCATTTTTTTACACGGAACCCTAATTATTTTGCTACAAAAAAATTTAGTACTAAGATAAAGGAAATATATTTCTCATAAATTCAAGCACTTGCCCGTAAAACTGTGCATTGAATCGGATTTTATTCAATTTTATATGTGTTTTATTTTTTATGAATAACCCTCATTATATTCGAAAATTAATTTATTTTACCAAATAGGTATGAATGTACGACACCTATACTAAAAATACAATTTTTAAAAATTTTGTCTGTCTATCTGTCTGTTTGTTCCGGGTAACCTCCGGAACGGCTGGACGTTTTTTACGGGCACACAGCTAGTATAAAATAAATGAGGTAAAACTATACATACGAAGATAATCTATATGTATAAGATAATAAATACAAGAAAACAGTAAATAAATAAATTTTGTGCGGGAACAAACATGTCCAGTCTCAGTACAATTACTATTTTGAATCCGTAAAGTTGATTCCATCCATCCATCTATTCAACCGAAAGACGTTCACTGCTGGGCATAGGTCTCCTCCAAAGACTTCAACGATGACCGGTCTTGCGCAACCCGCATCCAGAGGATTCCCGTGACCTTCACCAGGTCGTAGGGCCACCTTGTCCCCTACCCATGCTACTTTTTCCGGTGTGTGTCATTCGAAAACCCGTTAGCCCCGTCGGCGTCAGCCCTGCGAGCAATGTGTCCAACCCAATATCACTTAAGTTTAGCAATTCTTCGGGCAATGTCGGTTACTTTGGATATTCTGTGGATCTCCTCATTCCTGATTCAATCACGCAGTAAAACTCCAAGCATTTGTTAACAAAGCATGCCAAAAGTTGCTTGATATTCGATAATCTGAAAATGTGAAAAATTTAAATATCATAAAAATCATTTAAGTAGATACATACTCGTATATTCTCCATGTTTGGCATCCAAATTAGCACACATCCAAATGAAATTTTAACACGGTAGATTATGTTCAATGTTTAATGAATTATTTACTTTCGATGATGGTTATATCGAGTTTCAAAATTTACGATTCAATAGGGGTTTTTTTAAATATTTCCAGCAATAACAAGTCCATTCGTTGCTCACTGAACTAGAACACCAGTGACTAATCTAGAAACAAATATCAAACACCTTGGCCCTTTTCGTAAATTCAATATTTATTTAAAATTTCTTGCTCATAAATTTGTAAGATGCCTTTTCATCAGACATGACTATACTAAAAAAAAAACTATGATATGATCGTGATATGGCGAATCATATCCACTTGAATCCAATCGTATTGAATAAAAAAAGAAAGGGACGTGAAATCTTGTTGTTCCTATCCACCTAAGATGATGAAATAGATGAATCTTGCATGATTCAGAAACCAGTCGTCACGCATTATAATAAAAAGTAACTGCTGTCAGATAATAAAAAATAACTGATATTGTAGCACCTACTTAGTATGGAATGTAGATTGAAGTTTGTGATATAGACTTCCTATTGGAAAATCTATTTTTGTTAATGGTTATACTTTATACTTAGAAACTATTCATTTATTATGAAGGCTGGGAGGAGGAGTCTATGCTTTTTTAATATTGACCAGCTATATACTCGCGGCTCCACCCGTGTTTCATATATTGTTTACTCCGTAACATATTTTTTAATTTTGAATATGTCGATTACCCATAAAAATGAGACAATAGGAAAACAATGGAAAGCTAGCGTAAACGCCAGGTTAGTGCTCAAGGGGTTAAGAGTTTTAATTTTTTTACATGTAACCCTAATTATTTTCCTATATTTGTTTTGGTACTAAGGGAAAGTAAAAATATTTCTTACAAATTCAAAAATCTTCTATTAAAACTGTACCTTGAATCAGATGTTATTCACAATAACATGAGTTTTAATTGTTTTTACGCGGAACCTTAATTATTTTCGATAAATAAAAGTACCCTAAGTTACACGGAGTAACTTCAGCTAACTACCAAAAAAAACTCCCGTCAAAATCGGTCCAACCGTTCTGGAGATTAGCCGGAACAAATAAACAAAGAGACAACAATTATAAAAATTGTGTTTATGTATAGGTAACGTGTGATTGATTGATATGTATTTATTAAAAAGTTGTTACAAACAGACACTTCAATCTTATTTATTATTGTAGTTTACATGCGTGGACCGGGTGGCCTTAATGGTAATTATCTAAAGCAATGGTTTTTTTTTTATTATTTCAATTCGAATTTTGTTTACGTAATACTGCAATGACGCCTGTTCGCATTCTGTGTATCTCTATCGTGGTAGAATTTTGCATAACTTTCAATTTAAAGGCATTTCTACTGAATGTTTTTTTTTTTTTACTTCATGCATATTGTGGCATTTAAAATGTAACATTTGCCGATTAAATTGACTATTGCTTTTATTAGCTGAGTATACTAGACGTATTTTTATGAACAACCTACGATATGATGGCTCATTATTTTTGCGATTTTTATTTCATGATGTAATATTAGATATTTTAAATAAAAATATATGTATAAAAAAATGACCTAACAGCAAACGACGTACATGTAATGTTTTATTTGAATTTTATGACAGTGTTAATAAATATTAAGGTAAATAAAAAATAAACCATATTTTATTACAATAGTTGTGATAACACAGCGCTTTTTTCGTGTGTATTTGGGCTTGTTTTATTTTTGAATTATTATTTGATTTATTGACAGCATTTGTTAGTAATAGCAGTATATTATGATAATTATTATCATGTTGTTTTATGACAGCTAAATGTTATAAATGTATACATATTTAATATTAATCGTAACAAACAGTATACACTTTTTTTATGAATGTTTTACCACTATTTTAGACGCCAAGTTGTTGCGCTACAATACAATGATTCATCTATAATTATTATATTCAAATTATGTTTTTTGTAACCTTTTTATGCTATAACATTTAATGCGAAGTTTAATACAAAATTTGCTTCATTTTAAACGCTTTAGTCGTAAAAATAAAAACATGGGACTTTATAAAAAAACATTGTCTACACCCTCTAGGGATAAAGCCAGAGTACGAGTTGAGATTGAGGATTTTAGATTAGGCAAATAAGAGTTTTTTTCTGTCTGTAATCACAATTTGGCTCGTTTCATCCGAGGAGACTCCTTTGGGTGCTGAGAGGAACATTTTTTGTTATAAATGGATATCTTTCGGGCGCTTACTTGTTGTTTATAACATTCAACTTGTTCGCCAACTTTTGTAAAGCCATGAATACAAATTTTATCGTAAACATCTTCACTAAAAGGATGATGACAAGTAGCTTTAATAATACGCAATTACTTAATAAGTCTGTTATCAAAATTGTGATTGGAGAACATCTAGAAATAATTTAGTAGGGTCAAGCCTTTTAGCGGCATCTAGCTTTTGCTATATTATGTCATTTTGTTTGTGGTTACGTCATATAATTTAGTTACTGTGCATAAGTGTATTGAAAATAACGATACGGACTGGGAATTCTGGGATGTCACAAAAATTGTGAAAAGGGCGTACGAGTTGCTTAAGAGTATCGGAGTCTACTATATATAACATATTTATAAGTTTGTATTATCTAAATTTGGTAATTATAATTGTTAACTTTAGCCTGTTCTAAGATGAATAAAGGGAAAAAATGTATGGAGAAAAATTAAAAGCACTTGTTAGCTTTTGCGTAGTTCAGATGTTTTTGTTTTTTTATCAGTTAACAGTACTAACGCTTATTGCTTACAACGAAAATCGAGCGAGTTTGTAATCTAGAGAAAAATTCATGCCCAATTTTTGGTTTACTATAATGAAGCCTATTTGGATGGAGAACTTTTTTTTTTGGATTGTTCAATTAAAAGGAGTTTACACTCTGAAGTAGACTATACTTCGTAATGTGATGCGATAAACGATAGTATAGCAAATCGAATCGGAAACAAGTCCGTCTTGCTAGAGTGGCGTGCTCTGAATATTGCTAATTACAGAAAGATTCATTGCGGCCGTTTGGCTACGGAACCTCCGTGACGGTCATTAACGGTGTCTGCGTGAAGACAGGCGGATTAGAGACAGCGTGCGCTAGCGCATCTGCACGCACGGACCAATTGATCCGCTTAATAATTGACAATACTCTTTTCAATCGAAACATGCCATTGTAAGTAAACTCGTGGATAAATTTAGGGGAAAACTAAAAAGCGTTTTATTTTTTTATACGGAACGCTTATTATTTACCTTAAAAAAATTAAGTACTAAAAAAATAAAGTAAAAATATTTCTCATAAATACAAGCACTTGCCCGTAAAACTGTGCATTGAATAGGATATTATTCAAATTTTTATGAGTTTCAATTTTTTTTCGCGGATCTCTTAAATATTTTCGAAAATTAAAAGTTACACCGAGTAACTTCAGCTATCTACCAAAAAAAGTCTTGTTTTTTTTTATCAGTAGGTAAGTTTTAATAGATGAAATGCTTAATTTCTAAGCATAATAATATTTTAGAAAAGTTATAACAACGGTTTATTTTAGCTATGCTATAAGCTATACGATTGGACGCAACGCAGTCCGATGTAGGTTCGAATTCAACAATAAGCGTGCACTTTTAATGACCAAATATATAGTAATCAAGCCATTATTGTATAATGCTTGCCTGGATAACTACCACCTCTAAACACCCGTACATGTTCTCGTCATCATTTGGGAGTAACATCCCTATATCATATCATATTCGAGCATATCGTTGTTGTTACAAAAAATCAATCTATACAGTTAATAAAACTCCTATACTTTTAAATATTCCATCGCGAGAACTTTGCATCATTATCGATCCAAGGAACAGCCAAACAAAACTTTAATTAAATCTAAATACCCTTGACATTCGATACATAAATTATTCAATTTCTTTATGTAATGTTTTCTGATAATTTGATTGATTTCCAAGAAATGACGGATGACGGATGTTTTGCTTACCTTTCAATTTATATTTACTATACTCATGCATTATAACTTCTCAGTATCCACACATTACGATACGCATCTATAAAGAATTTATATAATAAGTACATTCAAAAGTTTATTTTTTGTTGAAACGGCATTTCTAAACGGAAGATTCATGAACCGATTTCTTGTTGTTATCTCAGTAGAAAGCATAATAAAACTACGCGTATTGTGTTGACGTTTTTGTGTTCGCGCCGCGCCGGTTCGCTCATGCTCAGTGGCCGGTGGAATGTTCACGGTCCGCGGCTCCTTTCGAAACAGACTTCACAGCCGTGCTAGTTAGTTGCAAAATATGTTTTTTTTTTTTATGTGGTCACGCCTTAATGGATTTGTAACGCGACGAATCTTACCGATCGGATTTGCGAGATGAATTTTTTGCTCCTACAAAAGTAATAACTTTTTCTTAATAATAATACGTTTTTTTTTACGATTGAAGAAGATTTATGTGTGTTTTATTTTTTATTGACGAATAATTTATGATTCACTGGACATGATATGTTTAAAATAGTCAAATGAAATAAACGGTTTTAATGAATAAAATTAGAAAATGTAAATCATACACATAATAAATATAATGACATTCTTCGCGGATCTTTCTCGTGGGCATGATCGGTGACGGAAAAGAAATATTTTTACAGGATTTTTTTTTACATATTTTTGTGTTCCTGCCCTTCTTCTTAGTAATATACGTAAATCTGTCACACCTAATAACAACGTATTTAGGAAACAAAAATGAGTAAGTAAATATTATTTACGTGATCATCATTAAAATCTCCACGTCCCTGTCATCATACATTCTACATTCTTCCGCGGCTTATTTACGGCCTCAAAAATGCTATTTGAACTGGTCTATATCAGCTCATTTTAAGATGTACCTATAATGTCGGTATTGATCATACGATCGACTTTTGCTAGCTGTAAGCGATATCACATCAAGCAACGAGTCGTCTTTGATATATAGACGATAGAGTCTATCAGATCAAATATGTTAACTTTTGCTATGCGTAAAGTATATGAGAGCACACAGCGAAAGTAATAACTTTCACAATATGAAAAACTACATTCGCTTTGTCTTTGATGAGACAGTAATGTCAGGTACATGATCAAATTTTTGATAAATGCTTTAAATTTTTATTAATCACTTTACCAATATGATTTAAGTTTAAAACCTATATCATTGATTAGAAAACATTTATTGTAATCCATTATATAATACATTTTGGTAATTCATGACTCATGTTTTTTTTTTCAAATATAAATTAAATTTAGCAATAAATAAACAATAACTGAGTGATAAAAATAGAAATTATATTATGCTTATTATGAAAATATGTTATGATTAACAATAATGCGTGTGTGTTTTTTTTTTAATCAACCAATTTCGTGAATTTAAAGGAATTCGCAATCCCAAGAAGCTCAATAGTTTTGGAATGTCAGTTCGTGATGGCACAGGTGCAGGGGCGTTGCTCTCTCCGGTAAACGTTCGTGCCGGCTCGGGTGCATTCGGCTGCGTCCGTGAATTTCGAATTAGGAAGATGTTTTGATTGGTCGTGAATTGTTGTTTTTTTTAAGTGATAAAAAGGTAACTGATAGTGTAATAGCATGACAAAAAATAGTATAAGTAGTAGGTAGGTTTCTTATTTATTGTTCAGTGGAGTGTATCACATGCAGGAAACGTTGTGTTCGATTATTATCATTTGTTCACGTGAAGCGAAAATTTTGTACCTCCTAGTAAGGAACATTGCACGGAGTGGTGTGAGAGTTGGCATAGTTAAAAAGTTAAATAGCCAAGGAGTACAGAAAGTTAATATTTTTATATGACATACATTAGAAATACATTAAATTAATAAAAAAGATTACACACACTAGCATGCGTTTGACACACATATCATCTATCATTATCCCTTACGATTACCAATGCATTTTGAATAACGTCGTGTCATTGTCAAACTTGGCATTTATTCACAGCGTAGACAGAAGGTTTTTTACTTTAAGCAATTGGCAAGGAAAGTTAGACAAAAGTGTAAGGGTTTTTTGAAATGAATTAATAGAACATATGTTCACATGAAAGAAATGTGATATTTTGTTGTTGCTGGTGACGTAATAGTGACGTACCAATTAGTTTAGACTTGGTAAGAACCATCGGTTGGCGATAAATAAAAGCATCATGCGGAGTTCATCAGGATAGGGTTGCTGACATATTATGTAAATCAATTGGTTAAATCTATAATCCATCTATACTGATAAATTAAATTAAAGTGTCTGTTTGTCACATAAAAATAAAAAAAAATTCCCCAATACATTTATACGATACCTATGACAAAAATACATATTTTCATGTTTTTGTCTGTCTATTTGTTCCGGGTAATCTCTGGAACGGCTGAACCGTTATTTTGACGGAACTTCTTTTGTTAGATGGCTGAAGTTACTACGCGTAACTTAGGGTACTTATGTTTTTCGAAAATATTTAGGGTTCAGTGTAAAAAAATGAAAACGCAATGAAGATCATATAAAACGCGGGTACACAGCTTGTTTTTTAATAAAAATCTTAAGATACGAGCGTTAAAAGATTTGCTGGAAACTGTGAGGATGGCTCTACCTCTCTGCTACAAAACTAATATTAGTATAGAACTTGTTAGAAACACGTTAAGTCACCTGTTGGTATATCTTGCCTTTGTTTAACCCCTTGAGCACTAACCTGGCGTTTACGCCAGCTTTCCATTATTTTCCTGTTGTCTCATTTTTATGGGTAATAGACATATTAATTGTTTTTGATCAGATTGTAATTTAGTTTTCAGTGGCCAGCATTATTTGTGGTCTCTTTTTGATGAGATAATACATTAAACAGTCAAGATACCTAAGATATATTCTTGTAAAATGAGAACTACGACTATACAGAGGGAAATAACAAAACTACACTTCAATAACAAGCTCACGCTCAGTATTGGTTAATTTAGAGGTTGATATTAATAATTACCGAAATATTTTATACGACATCAAATATTATTTCATTTTATTCAAATTAGATACAAAAATATACAATCATATTAATGGATATCCTTGATTATTTTAATTAAAAACATGCAAATGATATTAAATGTTGGTAATAAAACATTTTGGTGAAGGATCTGTTGTTGATTGTATGTCGTATGATGACTTTAAATATTGTTGTAAATTAAATTTAGGAAGTCGCAAAAATTACTTAATATAAAAAGGCAATTACAGAATAATCTAAAAATGTTGTCTAAAACGGGAAGTTGTTTATGTAATCTATACTAATAAATAATATTGATGTGTCTGTTTGTAATGTCAAAATTATTTTTTACTAAATAAAAATGCAATATTTAAATGTTTTGTCTGTCTGTCTGTTTGTTCCGGGTAATCTCCGGAACGGCTGGCCGGATTTTGACGGGACTGTTTTTGGTAAATAGCTGAAGTTACTCCAGGTAACTTAGGGTACTTTTAATTTTCGAAAATAATTAGGGTTCCGCATAAAAAAAAGAAAACTCATAAAAAATGATTAAAATCCGATTCATTGCACATTTTTAAGGGCAAGTGCTTAAATTTAAGACATATGTTTTCACTCTTTCTTAGTAATAAACAAAAATTAGGGTTCCGTATAAAATAAAATGCAGTGAAGAATATATGAAACGCGGGCGCAGTCGCGGGCACACAGATAGTTTATATTTAAATCGTCATCCACGTGGCTATAAAATTTCATTACGGGTTTTTAGACCAGACAGGGTATGCTAATTCCCTAATTTGAAGCGATAATGGTGCAGTGGATAGTGCGGTTCTATGCGGATAGTTCTTCGAGTCAATGCACGCGGTTTCGAGCCCACCCATCTAACTCTAAAATCAGCCTTATCTTTGGGTGAAGAATAGCATCGTGAGTAAACCATAGCACGATGATAGGGCATTTACTAATAATGCCTGCCTGGGACCCTAAACCTTCAAGTTTGAAAACCTGACGCCAAATACCAATAGGTGTGTTCCAGTAATATCACTCGAGAACCACTTCTAGGTTTAGTGTGTTTACCATCCTGGACCATATCGTCACTTAACATCAGAAGAGATTGTGGTCAAACACTGAGCCTACACCGTTTAAAATAAATTGTATATTATTATACTTTCATTACCTAATATTACTTTAATTAAACTTAAATTATTTCATCATACCTCTGGGAGATCTAGATAAAAAACAACACTGGCATATTATCATCATCATCGTCGACCTGCTCCCAATTTATTATTTAGGGTCGGCGCAATATGTCTACTTTTTCAATCTATCTCTATCAGTCACCATATATCTTCATTCACCCCTTTTCACGTCATATCTTTTCTCACACACTCCATCCATCTTTTCTAGGGACGTCCTCTTTCCCTGCATCCTTCAACTTTCATAGTCATCACTTTCTTCGTCACATGCGTTTCGTCTTGTCTCAAAACATGTCCATACCAAGACAAATGATTCCCTTTCATCGTTTCTGTCACTGGAGCCACATTTAAACTTGCTCTAACATACTCATTCCTGATCCTATTCATTCTGGTCACGCCACACATCCATCTCAACATTCGCATCTCTGCTGCATGCAGTCGTTTTTCATCCGTCTTCTTACTAGCCCAACATTCCGATCCACACAGTATGATAGGTAACACTGCCATATTATGTCGTATAAAAATATCTTCACCCGTATAATATGTGCATGTAATAAACTGATCTAACAAAAAGTAAACAAAGTAAAATAAAATGGTATAGCCGTTAAAAATCAACAATCGATTATGACTATTAAATAAATCTGCAGGTCGAATTAAAAATTAGCTTCGTTTATCAAGTTCGTGGGAAACTTTTTTTTAATATATCATATAGATATTATTGTTTGAAAGTAACGGTTATTTACTTACTTGACACTCACGTTTATTTACAGATTAAATAAAGTCATAAATATACTATAGTTTGTTCAGAGATTTTTATCTGTTTTATTTCAAGTTTCTTTGTGTAATGGAATGAGTTTTGTTTCATGTTTTTCAATATATACCGTGTGTAAGTATAATAAACAATAGTTTAGATAAAATTATTAGAAGCGGTTCTTCACGCGTTACCTCTTTTCTATACCGACGACGAGAAAAGAGGTAACGCGTGAAGAACCGTTTTTAATAATTTTATCTAAACATGGAACGCGCAAATATAAATCCAATACCATTGCATTCATAATACTGAATTTATACGTCATAGATCTTTCCTAATATTGTCTACTAATAAAAATAAGTTACAAGAAAACCTACATACCTTAAAGTAGGTTTTCTATGAAATTAATTAATCGACTTCAAAAAGGAAGAGGTTACAATTCGTCTGTTTTTTTTGGCATTTGTGCCTGCTAGAGTTAACCAAATGTACTCATTTAGAAATGGAAATAACTGCCTAAACTCAATCACAATTACTTATTAGTAAATAAAGGACTAAAGTGATTTTAAAGAACAATTAATCATAATCGAATATAATTAGCGACGTATACCACGTACACCACTTTAAAATTTGGTAATTGGTATTATAACAAAGTATATATTGAAGTAAACAGAAGTAAATTATTAAAGTAATTATTCATTAACTTTTTAGTGCACTTTATAGTCTATTCTTTTGAAGTTACTTTTGTTTTTATTAAAAAGCTTTTATTCTGTAGTTATCAATATTATTAGTAAAAAGTTTTTGTAGTGGTTATTACAGGTTTACAATGAAATTCGATATCTCGACATAATATTTAATTAATAATTCAGTAGACTTGATTGAAACCTTACCTGAATATTAAACTTAAAAAAAATAATGATTTCGAGTCGACAACATATCCGCAAAATTCCAATTGTCCAGTATTTTGTTAAATTATAATGGTGCAAATGGCAGTCGCCATATTGGCCACTCGGATGCCATCTTGAGTTCGTTTAGGTCGATTCACACGTATCAGTAAAGTTACAGTTCCGTCCAGTCTGGTACAGTACTGCCATATACCTACCTACATTTTGTAAAAGATTGTATGTTATCAGTAACATATTATCCGAGCGAAGCCGGGGATTCATCTAGTATTGAATAAAATCATCCGTGAAACAATCTATTGAGATATACTCGCTCTGGATATTCGATATTGCAAATGTCAAAACCTTTTCCTTGAGAAAACAACGATAATGCTTTGATAAGCTCCCCCCAGACATTTGTTTTCTTTGTGTATGGAGCGTAAACAATTCTGATCACCGAACTGGCTATGTGGTGTTCGCTCAAACTTTATTTAGGTCGTTTATTAGTTTTTCTTTTATTACGATTACTATCTTTGGTTTTTTATCTAATACGTATTTATATATAACTTCGTGCACACCATTTGAAATAACGATCATGTAATGAATATGCAAAATCCTGTTGATTTGTGTGTAAATTATTCTGTAGAACATTTTATGTCTTCAAATATTTAATAGACTCAGCGCTTTAATTACAATCACACCTGGTTTTATGTCATGCTGCTGGGACACTCCTAATGGTGCTTGGCTGGAGATTTTGAAACTTGAGGCTAGTAGCTACTCTAGCTGGCATTATTAGACAATGTTCTACTATCATGCTATGGTTTCCTCACGATATTTACCTTCACCGAAAGCTCCGGCTGTTTGTAGAATCGGATAGGTGGATTCGAATAACTAAGTAACTAAGCCATCATCGCTCCAACATGCTGGTCATCTTAATTAGGTTCTATTTTTACATAGTATACTTGCAAATGATATCAAATATGTTTAAAATGTTAGCATTTATGGTTACCACATCGCGAATTATGCAATATTAATTGGTTAATTACATCGCAATTTCGTGCTTTGAAGGTACAATTATAATTACACTGATGTGTCTGTCACAGGCTACACAATTCCCGTAGCCTAAATTCCAGAATCAGGTTAATTTATGACATTATCTGAATATAATGTTACACAATGGTATATCCATTGCATTAAAAAATACGAATTATATACAATTTAATTAACTTTTTATTTAGTTTTATTGTTTGATATTGCCTTAATTGCAATTTCCTTTGTATTAACATATATATAAAAAAAAAACAAAGTAACCTCAAACTATAACGAATTTAATAAACACAATTTAACTTAATATGAGCTAGGGGAGGAAAACAGTAGGTATTTCAGTTATAGTATTTCATAAGAAGATACATTTTTTATGAGAGACAGAACAATGCTATATGTATTCCGAACACGTATCGCATTAAATGCACGCGATCCTTGTAATATAAGAAAAGATACATTACGACCCATCTGTCTTAAAAACTGTTAGGTAGTTGTAAGGTAACACACAATACATGCGTTGCGGGTAGTTAAGTATAACGTTAAATGCGGTCGGTGAAAAATTTGAAAAGTAGGTATTTTAGAAATCTATTGCTATCCCGTTGCGCAACAAAGAAAGAGTTATAAAACACGAAAGGGACAACTGCAGCTCAGGCTGATTTTACCAATGCAAAATAGACGAAAACATCACTTCGTAGTACCCTGTTTCCTCCTCCAAAACTGAACCGATTTTTTTTTTTTTTTTTTCAGTTTTACAATAATAAAGACTTTCGCCATGCCTGTACGTTTTGCTTTTTTAAATTTTATCCACCACATTTTTTTGACGAACGACTGTCGGTTAAAATCGAGCATTTTTCCATTTTCAAAGGCTCGTAGTTTCTAGAATAACCAATTTACGGAAAAAATCAAACATACGGGCATGGCGGTGATGGATGTATATTATTTGGTAGACAAATATTTACCATAATGCTATTATCCAGGAAGGAAACAAGGGACTACGTTGCTATGGAATAAAAGCCGCTCGCATATCCTTTTAAACAAGTAAATTCCAACTAATAAATTTCTGTCATATTATTTAGTTTACATTGGTTTATACTCACAAAGTCTTCTTCGTTTTTGTGTCAATTACCTCTCTATTTAATATAGTCCCGGCAAACGCAATTATGCATTCAAAAATATGACTATTGTGTTCCCTTTTGTTTGTAACTAGAATTTTAATGTGGGTCATTAATTATTCCGTTGTTTTTACTTTATTGTATAACTTGCGCTTAACTTACTAACATGATAATGTTCATATTTATTAAGTGTGAAATGAAAGCTTACGTTTTGTAAATGTTTCGTAAAATTATACATACTTAAAATTTAATTTATTAACTATTTCAACATTAACCCTTTGAGCACCTACCTGGCGTTTACGCCAGCTTTCCATTGTTTTCCTATTGTCTTATTTTTATGGGTACTCGACACATTAATTAAATTATACGTAATATGTACTTTTAGTACAATGTATGAAGCAACACCGGAGTAAGAAAAGGATAGAATTCAAACCACACATCTTAAGAGAGTGTTTTAACAAATAGTTTTTCGTTGCCTATAATTAGAAAAAAAACTTCATATAAACAAAACTCTGAAAGCATATACATTATTGATATTATACCGGGTCTCATCTTCTTCGTGGCCCTGGTATCTCATCAGTCAGCTTTTCAGAGTATTCAGTCAGCGCAAAGCTGATGAAGTTTTGATACTCGGTAAATGTACGAGTATTAGTGAGAGCACTAACTGGACACTGTTGTTTGAGTTTGCTCAACATGTATTGTTGGGGTAAGCATGTATTGCTCCCGGAGAAGGTACAGACTCTCTCTGCCAAAAAGATTGTACATTATATCCAGTCTGTAGTTCTAGGCAGTGAGCTTTAATAATGTGGGGCGACCACAATAGATTTTTTAGGTCGCAGTGATACAGACCTGTTCGAGTCTACATAGCCCCCTCCAATTATTTTGGAATAATAATTTTTTTATCAGAAATGAAAGTATCAATAGATGTAGAATACACCAAACTTTTTTGTAAGTTTAGAAAGAAATAGCACTTGTCCTTACTTCACACCCTAATATACCGTAATAACTGACACATATGAAGAACTGACAGGTTGCAATAATTCTGAGTTTATGTATCCAATAGAAAACCATCTGGGCATTCTCACGTAACCTGTCAATAATACTGTGTTGTTCCCGACTTTATATTTTGTGGCGAAATTGTTCCTTGCCCAATATATGTTTCGCAATCTGTCAACAAACGATATTGATTAAGCCTCTGGGAGCGCTCAAACGAAATTGATGTCCTATTTGTCTAGTAGGTACCTACGATAGAATAGGTTTAACGTTCCCAATAGAGGGAAAACGCGACGCTTTCCTTGAATAACTTCAGTAATATTTTGCTGGGGTGGGTAAGTGATCTTCAAATTCTCCCTCTCAACCAGCTGGTTGAATGATTTATTATCGCAAAAGAGCTTCATGTAACATGAATATTAAAAGCAATAAATCGTCGCTCAAATTATGAAGAATTGTGTTTTATTTCCAGTTACTAAACTGTCATAGTCAGTCGATCCGTAATTGATTATAAAAACGTTATCAAATTTATAAAAGAAAACATAATAAAGAAAATTAGTGTTAGTTATCAAAATATAATTGGAAACAGTTTCTTCCTTAAATTATTGATGATGAAATTTCGACCGTTGGACTATCACTAGATACTAAAATTATATCAACTATGTACAATGATTTATAGTCTTATTTACAAGATGTGGGTTGATAATCATTTAATACTTCGTGTAAGTTTACACCATCATAAAATGGGCATGTGGACATAGCTTTTAAAGTAATATTATACGGTACATTCACAACCTTTTAATATTCGTATCTCTTCCTATACACATTCAAGAATTTCTTGCGTTTGTATAACTAATTGTAGGTGCAGTAATTACACTGGATTATAATTGTTCGTAACAGTTATTTGTAATTATATTGTGTTGATTATTATTAATCACTTAGCTTTTATCATGTATTATTGATTAAGCTACCGAGTACGGTCAATATGTAAAGAAAATTGTAAATTTCTTTTATAAGCTTCAAAGTAATATTAGAGAGAAATTAAGGAATAATAGTTTGCCATGAGCATTTCATAAGGAGAGACGAAATTGATGTAATTAGATTTGCTAAGTATAAAGATGGATGAACATAGAGGTGAAAGGAGACCGAAGAAGGTATAAATGTGTATAAAAATTGAAATCATACCTAATGGAGAATATGAATTATCTATAATTGAATATAAACTAAAAAAATAAATTAATAATTAGAGGAAATATTGAAATAATAACTGATGGAGAGAGTAGAATAAGGAAACATGTTGTATTGACTCTGGGTTATGTGGAATATAAGAATGATGAGATTATGGAGTATATATATGTTAATTTAAAGTAAAAAAAATAAATTAAACACGGAACATTGTTCTATCAAATACAAATTTTTAGCAAATCTATTATGATATGTTATGATGCACTGTACTATATAATAATAGTATATATTCCCTACTATATTAATTGTATAGCTATGAATTAATATGCAAAAGTTAAAAATAGATGGTACGCCTTACTTTGTTGCGACTGTAAAAGTTTCAAAGGTATTTGATCTTCATCCTTATTCCGTATAACCAGATCACTTAACAATCGCCTTTTACAAGTTGCTCATTCATAGCGGAAATCGTAGGAATGTCTTATCACTGCCACATATACGGGGTAAAAGTATCTAACAAGCAATGAAAGTTTAGTACCACATGTTTGTCTTCATTCAAGTTTCATTCATTGAGTTACGATCTGCATACCTACTGTTATAAGTAGAGACATTTGCAACGTGAGTTTGTAGTCAAGGGCTCATCCATAAATTATGTGATTTTTTTATATTTGTGGATATAGGTATCTATACAGATAATATTTATGCCTACAAAAGCGATTCCACAAAAAACATAACGTATAGAGAAATATCACTTTAAGCCAACAACGCAGTACCAACTGTCACTCCATAGTATAATTAAGTATTTCCTTATACAATAATGTGAACTTTATAATAAAGGGCAACATTTACAAGATAAAAATCTATTGTATGTAGATATAATATATCAGCAGATTAGAAGATATACCTATCAGCTTGTTTGCTTTATTTGATAAAATAGTTCAAAAGAAATTGATCCATTATTACATAATCATCTTGAAATGACGTACGAATTTAACAAAAAAAGTATTTATTGTAAGTATAAAAATAGTAATAACTACTGAATAAAGAAGATTCGAAATACTTGAGACATCTCAAATGCCTGAAAGGCTGGCAGCATTTCACAACGTACGACGCTCAATAACTGCTCGTTATAAACTCGACTACTTTTACATTATACGAGATCGTTTTTTTTTTTCGCCGGTACGATTATGTGAACCTCGCGGTTCTCAGGATAAGCTCTGCCGTTTAGCCGTTTCATGTTAGTATTTTTTGTTCTACCCTGGTTTTTGTACCGTATTTTCGTTGCTATCTTTTAAATACGGTGTTAAAATTCTTTATTTAATGTGTAACATAGTTTTATGGATTTGATAATTAATTCATTATGAATAGCGTTTTGTTTTTAAATTCTTCATTCTGTTGTGCTGTGGGGGCTTACATATACTTTTATAATTATCCTAATCCATCGTCATCATTTTACCATCCATTATCATCCATCATCCATTCTCGTTATTATCATCGTCCTGCTCCCAATTTGTTATATGGGATCGGCGCAGTATATCTTCTTCGATACATATTTATCAGCCATCATATCCTCATTCACACTTATTGTCTTCATATCTTCCGTCACACACTCCGTCCATATTTTCTATGGGCGTCCTCTCCTCCTCCATTCCTCAACTTTCAACACAACTTCCTTTGTCAGTTGTTACTGTGTCATTATAGTAGATCAATTTTAGAAAAATAGCAAGCATAAAGATGCAAGCACTCATTTAAAGCATTAAAATTGGAATGCAAAATTTGAATGCTTATTCGCACAGTTCCACACATACATATGTAAAAGGGTAAAAACCACATTAAAAACATCTTATTTGCATTTAAATTTTAAACACATTGTTACACTGCGAGCAATTATAAATATCTAGTAGTACTAAATTAACTGTTTTTGTTTGTGTTTTTATTTTTATGATAGATCCATTAAATATAATAATTTATGTGACTGAGATGTTTATAAAGGGAAAAACTTTTATATGGAATATACTTATCGTGTGGAAACAAAATGAACGTAACTAATAACATTTTAATCAAATTTGGATCAGTAAGCAGTTCCGGTGCGCCCACGTAGAAATAAACAAGTTTGAATACAAATTTTTCATCAGCCAATGCCGATGCTTGATGCAAAGGCGTGAATTCTAGTTAGGCAAGTTTTTCTAATGGAAATATATTTCCATTTGACCATAACGACGCAGCGGTTTCGGCTTCCTCCCAATAAGTGGATAATGATCTGTTATCTTGTTTTGTTCGATGGACGCAATTGCTTTTTTTTAGTCGGTTGCCTTCCGTTCTGATTCTAGGTTAGTGATCTTGTATAAGAAAAGAGTAATTTTGATGACAAATGGAACGATTTCGTTTAAATTACCTTTTCTATTTTCATTCTCATTGGCAAGTGTGAGACTGTTTATATCTTTAAAAATGGAAAGTATAGTTAATATAAAATCGTCATCTCCCTGCCCTTACCCATTTTTATTTGAGGTCTGCGCAACTTGTCGTCCTCTTTCATTCATCTCTGTTTGAGATTATACCTACATTCACTATCTTTCTAAGGATATCGTCTTTCACACAGTCCATCCATTTTTTTTAGTCTACCTCTTCCCCTATAATCGTCCATATTCATATCCAATAACTTTCTTCCTCATCATCCTCTTCCTCCCTGCACATTACATGCCCATACTAAGTCAGAAGCCTGCTCCTTACCTTATCTGTCAGTCACTGGTGTCACTTTCAAACTTCCTGTAATGTATTTATTCCTTCATAATTAATATAAAATGTGCACACATTTTAAGGCTGTTCAAGTATCACGTAGGAATCAGTTGCGACGAGGGGTTTATGCTTTGTTTATTTTTGATGACACGAGGGACGAGTTGTCTAAATGGTGATAACATAAGCAATATTTACTTATTGTAACGGACGGACACACGAGTATGAGCGTCCGTTTATACTATTACGTAGACTGCTCTGCCACGCCCTATCAGCATAGAAACAGGATGGTATATGTTTGACAATTCTGTATGCCGAAAGGGACGCAGTAGAGCACGTGGACCGGGTCGTTGGCGGGAAAAATGCAACAACGCAGTATACTTTCTATTGTATACACTTTTTATTCTCTCACTAAACTATTACAAAGAAATCACTTGTCTTGAACTAAACTTTCACTTCGACGATCGCGACGAGACTACCCTTTCTCGGCCCATATGGCCCATTCTTATTGTGCCGGCTAGTTCGGCACCCCGTACGCGAGAAGCTCTTTCATACCCCTACTGTAGCGCGCTGTATGGTCAAATATTATTATTATCCACGTTGTTATTTATTTATTTATCTCAATAATTGCTATCTTAATCATACAGCGCACTACGTAACATTGAACAATTATTACTCTATCTACTAAGCTACCTAACTAGGAAATTATCTTTATTTAACATCTTACACATAATTTACACATCGCATAGTTCTTATTTTATCTACAATTAATTCTTAATACTAAATTCTTGAAGCGTCGCTAACAATCTCCCCCCCAGTGCTCGCTCCGCCGTGCACTCCAACTCCAGGTCGCGACGCTGCAGACACGATGATGATGAGGCGTGACGTGGGACGCCTCAGCACTCCGCCTCGCGAAGTCCGTATGTCTGCTACTCGGGTTTTGCCGTCCGGCCTAGGGTAGCGCGCGACGACCTCTCCCCTCAGCCATGTGTTGCGGGGGGAAGCGATGCATCGGCGATGATGGCGATGTCACCGGGCTGTGGTGACTGTGCTTCTTTTCCGTTGACTCGTCTCGGCGTGAGTACCGGCAGGTACTCTTTTAGCCACCTCCTCCAGATGTGGTCGGCCAGCTGCTGCGTCGTTCTCCAGTCGGCTCTCCCGACCAGAGTGTGCTCCTTGAAAGTTCTGTAGACCGCGGAGCCACCTGAGCGCCCAATGAGGAAGTGATTGGGCGTTAGGCCTTCATCGTCGGGACTCGCCCCCAAATGAGTGAAAGGGCACGAGCTGACGGTGTGTTCGACCTCTGTCAACAGTGTATGCAGGACTTCTTCTGGTGGGTGTTTTACGTTTAGTACCGCCGAGAGAGCTATCTTTATGCTTCGTACTATGCGTTCCCAGGCGCCGCACATGTTTCGGGCACCCGGGTGAATAAACTTCCAGCGTATTCCTTCGTGATGTGTCGCGCGCGTAGTCAGGCAGGTGAATAGAACATCCCGTTTCTTCTTTCTTCGTCGTCCGATGATCATGTACCTCGGCCCGAAGTAGTCGACCGTGGTGTACGTGAAGGGTGGTGCTTCCGGTTTTGATTTTCGAACCAACCTTAACACGTCGAACTCGTCGAGTTGAACATCAATTTTTCGTAATCGGCTGCTTGTTTTCATGGGTGAACTTTTGTTAATGTTCTCTATTTCTTCGCCGAAGGAATGGCGTTGACAATTTTTTATTATTATCATATCGGCCTTTTGCAGGCATTCTTCCGGTATCGGTAACAAATTCTTGTTATTATCCATGCTTTTGTTCCGCCGTTTGCACGCAACTTCATCCTTATTTTCGCTTTTCAGCGCGCTGATCAATTCTTCGGGGTCGGAGGCAGCGAACATAAGCCTCCGAACCGTTTCCTTCGCGCTTCCGTGTATGCAGTGCCTCAGTCTGGCTAGGTTCTGTACATCGTTGAACTGACCTGCCGTATCCCGATACGTGCGTATGAACGGTAGCCATTCCTCCGGTGCTCCATTGAAGCTAGGCAATTCGGCGTACTTCTGCGGTGCGACCGGCGTGGCTGATTTTGAGACCTGCACAGCGGTGATGAGCGCGTTCGCTAGTTCCTTGATGTCGCTCCCTTTAACGACATCATCTTTGTTTTGAATCTTCTCTTGTTCATCGTGGAATGTAGCGCTGTCGTTGACCCACTGTTTAATATGCGTGGATCCGTCCTGTTCTTCGAGTTCGTCCTCGTCAGACTGACACTGAATCATTTCTAATTCTATTTGTGCCAGTGCAGCGGCTAATTTTGCCATTTCCAATTTCTTCATTGCTTCAAGTTCAAGGCGTCGTGATTTCGAGGACTTCATCGATCTTGATGTCGTGGCGCGTGGTACAAAGGGTGCGTCCGGTGAGGCCTGTTGATGCTCTCCAATGTCCCTAAGTACCGTACACGTCGGTTTGCCGGCGGCGGGAACGCACGGTGAGGTACGTGTCTCTCCAATGTCCCTCGGAGCCGGCATATTCGACGCGTCTTGCGCTTGCGACGGCGTGAGCGCGTGTGCCGCAGCGGCAGCGGCGACGGCGCCGCGTGTTCGTACCGGCGCGGATGACGTCGATGGCGCGACGGTTCGCCTATTTGATACCGACGTCATAGCTGCGGAGCTAGTTTCCGTAGGCGTCGACCTAACCGGAGACCGCGTTGTTGGCATTTTTAAGTGTGTTCCCGATCCGGCAGCGAAGGACCAAAAATTGTAACGGACGGACACACGAGTATGAGCGTCCGTTTATACTATTACGTAGACTGCTCTGCCACGCCCTATCAGCATAGAAACAGGATGGTATATGTTTGACAATTCTGTATGCCGAAAGGGACGCAGTAGAGCACGTGGACCGGGTCGTTGGCGGGAAAAATGCAACAACGCAGTATACTTTCTATTGTATACACTTTTTATTCTCTCACTAAACTATTACAAAGAAATCACTTGTCTTGAACTAAACTTTCACTTCGACGATCGCGACGAGACTACCCTTTCTCGGCCCATATGGCCCATTCTTATTGTGCCGGCTAGTTCGGCACCCCGTACGCGAGAAGCTCTTTCATACCCCTACTGTAGCGCGCTGTATGGTCAAATATTATTATTATCCACGTTGTTATTTATTTATTTATCTCAATAATTGCTATCTTAATCATACAGCGCACTACGTAACATTGAACAATTATTACTCTATCTACTAAGCTACCTAACTAGGAAATTATCTTTATTTAACATCTTACACATAATTTACACATCGCATAGTTCTTATTTTATCTACAATTAATTCTTAATACTAAATTCTTGAAGCGTCGCTAACACTTATCTACTTTTAATTATTTGAGTACATTTTTTAAAAGCATGCCATGCATGCGTTACCATTGGGTTGCGAGGAATAAGAGTTTATCTAAAAATCTGCTTACGTCCCCTAATTGTATATGTATTGTACATTATTTTAATTTTGTTAACTGGGTATGGTCCGTTACCAAGATATATTTTTCCTATTAAAGAAAATAATTCTTTTAACGTTTTCTGGTATACCATAAGTCTAGACGATAGAATCGTTTTTACTTTTATAGGTAACTGAACGATTTTGTTTGGGTTGTTTGATTTATTGAACTGCCATCGTCAGTCAATCGTGAGCATAGCCTTATGCGGTAGACCGTAAATCCTGCTTGATCTATATTAACGATGTTTTTGTTGGAATAAAAATTCTGAAAGTTCATGAATATCTGGTGAAACTAACAATCATATTACAGAAAAGTCTAGCCTATATTATGTTCTATTAATTTGTGGATTCGCAAATGAAGTTACTACGGGAAGATCAAAGAGATTGACATAATGGAAACTAGATAAATAATATTTAAAAGTATATGAGAATAGGACGATTAAATGCAAAGTTATACGATTATTTGTTTGATTTGATTTATTTACCAAAAAAAAAAATTTTAATCCGGGGGCATAATTTATGCTCACTGTATCTACCTTATATCGAATTAAAACAATAGATCATCATAGTTTTGTTTTAATAAATATTTTCGGGGCAGCAGCGTTTTGCAATTAAAAGCAGTTTTTAAAACAGATCTAACAGGTATCAGTCATATGTATATGGGTGAAAAAGGGACAATAGTTTATGTATTATAATTACATCAAATAATAAACTGCATTCTGTATCTGTAAAGTTTGATGTATGTGAAGGCAAAATAATACGCTGCAGACGAATGATATTTGTGCGTAGTAGTGTATGTATGCACTATGGTGATTAGCTTATAAAGTGTGAAAGATACGGGGTGTTTAAAGTGATCGATTTGGAATACGTGGACTTCATTATGAAAGTGTTACATTTTTAAAGAAATTATTATACAATATCCAGGTACATCCTGATATTCCCACACATTTTTTCCGTTCTCGTCGTCTTTATTTCTTATTAAATCAGAGTATATTATAGCGAAATTTCAAAATAAACAATAATATAATGAAGTATTTTAATTACTTTAAGGTATTTTAAGAATTGAACATTATATTTTTCTAAGTAGAAAAACCGGGTAGCACAACATGCAGCTAAAATAATAAATAAAATTGCAGTAACGTATAAAGAAACATTCGCAAATATGAGTGGGTACTTCTATTGTACGTAGATAGTCAAGATCCTCGATCCGAGATATCCTCGTAAATTTAGCGAACGATCGACATCGCCTCTGGGAACAGATGGTGTATCGAATTTTTTGTTCAGAACAAAATTCTCACGTTTATTTTTAACGATCGAGTTGTTTCAAAAGTGATCACTTTACACGTATTTATTTCCTATTTTCAAAACATTTTTTTTATTAAATAATGTATTTTTTAATTATTATTATTTATTTACTTTAATACATATGTTAATTTTATATACAGATATTCGACCGATTTATGAGTAAAAACTGCTACATGTAATTAATATACCATGTTTAGCACAATGGTTATTTATTCCCAAACTAAAAATATAGATTAATGATTAATAAAATTAACAAAATATTGTATTTTTATATACATAAAAAAAGTCTATGACATATATGTTCATATTTGTCAATTTATTAGTTTTTATTACGTAAAATTTATTACTATCCTTGTAGCAATTCCCGACAATTATAGTAAATACTTATGACACATCATTAAAGAAAGCCTTATTGTATTAGGAATTTCTCTTCAAATAACTTTCCTATCTACGGTATTATTAATATTGACTTTAACTTTATACGTAAAAGCATCCTTTAGTTTACCACAAATTTAGTATAATTTTTATTATTAACACAGAAAAAAAATAAATAAACGAAGCATGGAAGCCAGAACAAAATTTTTAGGTGTTTGTTAATAACAAGTAATTGGGCAATTTTCTGAAGAGTCCGCTTTATGAGACTATTGACTCATTCTGATGATGGCGCCAAACTGTGACTAGTATGTTAATATGATAATGACCCATACTACCAGTTGTCGATTTCTTTCCTTTATTATGTGCTGTGATTGAACATAACAGCAGTTTACACACTATCTAATGTTTTAAAATAATGATTACTGTATCATTCTATGATTAGGTTTCTTCCGAAATTTTGTGTATAAAAATTCAATTAAGGTTTATAGTTGTTCTGGAATTTTAAGATTTCTGCGTTTGTTTTTCTGTTAAGCCTTTAGTTAGTACCTATAGTATTTTCTCCTCATCTTGTTGTATCCGCCAAATAATTAATATAGGCATTGAACGCCATTATCTGCTTAGACATCCCTATGTTTGGTATCTTATGGAACCTTTCAAGTATTAAGTTTCAATGTGAGAAGAAGAGGTCTACACTTTGCTTATTTTTGATGACAGGTACGAGGAGGTGTGTCTTTGATTGTTGACTTCGTAAACAATATTTACATATCAATTCTCTAAATTACGCCAAAGCTAACGTTATCATGGGAGAGGGAGGGGTCAATTATGTGTACCCAATTACTTGAATGGTCCCTATTCCAGTATCGCTATATCCCGTCGGCCATCATTCCTACGCCATACGTACATTGTAGATATATAAACAAAATATATCCAATATTGTGAATTAAGCAAAACTTAACTACATCTACAAATAGGTGTACATAAAATACAAAAAGAATATGACTATTAACAATATGTTCCAAATACTGAAAGTTTTGCATCTTACTTTAATACACACTCGCAACGTATCAAGTTTTTAAATCACTTCAACTTTTTACTTTTGTATTCATTTATATTAACGGATACCGAGTATCAAATTGATAATTCGAAACTCAATCGTATCACCCATTATGTCTACCAATTTCGAGCGAGTTTTTGTTGCGATGGTAGCGGCGATGCCGGAAGTGTAACCTGTTTATTAGCTGCATCCTTGTGTTACAACTTTTTTGTTGTTTTTATTATTTCTACACCGTGACTAAAATTATAAAGCTTTTATGTTTCTAAAGATTTGTTGTTTTACCGCCAAGGTCGTTATGGACTTTTTATTGCGCTACTTGACTACCTATTGTGAAGATTGCCGAAGCATGTCTCTTTTAATATAAAATATGATTAATTGGTGTGATTAACTACTCATGTTATAGGAAAATATCTGCATTTTATTCATATTGATGTCGGTTTTTTTTTTTTATCATAAGGTTTTTTTTTTGGGAAACATTTGTATTCATTTTATAGCAAGAAAGAAAGAGATTACATTTATTTGTTACACAAGCAATATATACAATAAATAAAGGTACATAAAATATCACAAAATAATAGGAAAAAAACGTAGAGAATACATAAATAAAATATGGGTGTGTGTGTTACAAAAGGGTGCCGATTGCCAAGTAATATATGCTGAAGGAGATGAGTCCACTAGCGCTGATTTTCACTCGACGCTTATAGTGTATGTGCAGCAATTGTGTGTGTGTGTGTCCTTTTTCTTAACTTTGTTTTATGTATGTGTCGTGAAAAAAAGCATATTATATAGAAAAGAGGTTCAACATAATAACAATATTAGGAATCTTTTATCTAATTATTATATTTCTTTTGTTTCAGATGTTCCATAAGTAATGAGCCAACGACATTAAAACAGAAATGCATTTACAACTCGTTTTAATACTAAGTGTAATTTTACTTTGCGATGCTAAACTGCCGAGATTTAAACAAACCCAGCAAAATGGTTTGTCAAACCCGACAAAGAATCCACAAGCACCACGACTACCACAGATCGAAACGAAAAGCAAGAAAACAAGCCGAATTATTGAACAATACAAAGTGAGACACCGAAGAGATGTTTTCGATTCAAAATCGTACGAATCGAGTCTAACTTGGGCACATTCAGAGAGACTAGACGATATCGGCGATGTTGTACTACGATGGGTAAATTCTGATTCGAGTATAACATTCAGATTAGAAGCGAGAACGCGTGGTTACGTCGGCTTAGGTTTTAATTGCGAGAAACATGAGAGGCGCCGATTTAGTAGTTGCTTGGGTCGACGACAGGCACGGCAACGCGCAAATTTTGGTGAGTTAAAAAAAAAAAATATTATACCTTACAGCTGTTATTTTTTCTCACGATGTAAAATGTCGTTGCGGTCAGTTAAGTTTTGCGGGACCGTTTTAATTACATAAATTACATATGCGTTACTAAGTATATAGTACTATGAAAAATGATATTATACGTTTACTGTCAAAAAAAAGCACTTAGACAGTCTTGTTCTTAGGTGTGTATTTTAAATTGGTAATACAAATGCAAAGTAGTTTATTTCAATAAATGAGTTGAAATAAAGCTTTGTAAAATTTGTGTTTATTTGCGAAGCCGTTAGATGTTTCTATAAATGGATACTGGGTGTATGTATAGACGTATAATTGAATTATAAATAAGTTCTTTTTTCAAATAAAATACATTATCATAATATTAATACGTCAAGCAAAAACTATGTAGGTCTTTTACGAAAATTGACCGGACAAAGGAGTATGAAATTTAGCACAGTTTATATAGAGAAGGAGTGCAGAATACCAATTTTTTTGAAATTATGCTCAAAAAATACATTAAATTAATAAAAAACACGCATCTATCATTATACCTTACGATTACCAATGCATTATCAATCACATGTCAATGTTAGACTTGACATTTAATTACCGTGTAGACAGGATATTGACTTTTGAGAAGGTTTTACTTTCAGCAATTGACAATGAAAAGCAAACAAAATTGTTTGCGTTTTTATAAATTATGTTCGAATTTCGATCACAGGTGAGCACTAGTAGTATTAATTGTATCAATATGTTATCAAAATTTAAAAAAAAAAAGACGAATGAGGTGTTTATGGTATTGTAGTCACTTAAGAGCTTATTATTGCCTCATTGGAGTTACTGTAGTAAAGTAGCAGAATAAAGCAGGTAGCTAGTATAAAGTCCAGTCAATAATAGTTTGATTTCCTAATTACGCCCTCCAGGCCAGTACTACCATATCGTGAGCTTTCATTGACAAATACGAGTAAATACATTGCTGTAACTTCATCAATCAAACCTACCAAAAGTTGAATCAAACATAACTGATATTAAATATAGAGTCTGATGATTTAATTTTCATATATAATTTAAAAATGAAATAAGTACTAGTTAAGTAAATGCTTATTAATTTATAAAATTACCTCGCAACAAATTAAAAGCATACAGAGTATTTAAACAATCTAGAAAGATTTAAATATTACTGTCAATATTAATTTGTTATTCTAAGAATTGATTACTTAGGCAACATAGAGGTGAGCCCTATTGGGTATTTACAAATATGGAATAAGAAAAAAAAATGTTTTAACATTTGAGTTTAAGCTCTATAAATAAAATATTATATTGTATAATAATATAAATAAATTGTTCGTTAACAGATAGCCTCGGTGTAGTGAAATGTCACTGATAATTCTCATAACACGAACTGAACCCACACATTCTCAAAAAAGCCGTTTTAAAACTAAGTCAATCTGAACCTTATTTTTTAACTAGTGGTCGCACTTTCAAATACTTTTCGCTGCGTATTAATTATTTTTATGCGGAACCCTAATTTTTTTTTAGTACTAAGATAGTACTTAAATAAATATATATCTTTTAAATTCTAGCACTTGTCCGTAAAACTTTTATGAGTTTTAATTTTTTTACGCAGAACCCTAATTATTTTCGACAATTAAAAGTTACCCTAAGTTACTCGGAGTAACATCAGCTATCTACCAAAAAAAGATCCTTCAAAATCCGTCCAGCCGTTTCTGCAATTACCCGGAACAAACAGACAGACAGGCGAAAAGTTAAAAAATTGTAAGTTTGGTATAGGTATCTTATATACATTAATATCTATTTAGTATAAAAAGTATTTTGACTTTACAAACTGACAATTCAATTTTATCGATTAGTATAGATTAGTGTCTTCAATACGATTAATTGCTATTAAAGCATTAATTTAATTTTAAATTTAAAGGTGCATTAAATAAACAAGTTTTATTTAAAATAAACAATGGTCTAAGCTACAAAGACCAGCTGTTCTGCAGGTGTAAACCGAGTATTGGCTATTTTAAGTCTCATAAATTATGGGATCAGCATATGTTAAAATAAATGTGGTAATTCTAGAGGTAAGACATATCTAAAGAAAATTAATTAAATCTAATTTGCAATAAACGAATAAGAATGAAACGAAATGGATTCGAAGTATTCTTTATTTTATTAAACATATAAAAAGGTGTAAAATAGATATTTGTAATATTAAGGTAAAAAGTTTTCAATTATAATAATATTGTCCAGTGATGAAAAGTACGTAATTTTTAAATTACTTTTCTAACCAATTCTTATATTTTATTTTATGGGTAAAGAAATTTGAACTATCAACTTGAAAAAAATTATAATTAAAAATCTATTAAAATTACAACTTAGTCCTACCAGATATCAATATTAAAGTTTTTTTTTGTATTTAAAGACACGTTCTTTGATTCTATAATAGTTATTCTAATGTAGATTCCGGATTCGCTAGTATTAAACTCTTATCCAATGACGATGGTTTATTGTCTAAGAAAAAAATATATTGATGTTTTTCGATTTTTGACCGCTTCATTCAAACCAAATTGTGGTCAATAGCATTCCTATTACGCAAAACAAATTTAACTAGACAGATCTTAAATCTGACACCTGGCATCCGCCCTATAACTTCTTCAGACGACTCTTATTAGTACAGTGTAATGCAAAATAGCCTTTAATTGATAGACTTAAAGTTTTCCAATTCATAGAGCAGTAGTTTTGTAAGTTGAAACAATAGTTTGCGGTTTTTTGATGGTAATGTCAATGGCCGACAAGCGAACCGTGACGGTCAGTGTCGCTCTGTGCTTCTGTTTTGTTTTTATCTTTTCACCTATCATCTCACAGTGGGTAAAAACAGTACTTGAGAATAAATTTAAAAGCAAGTATTCGATGCTTTATTAACCTGGATCTTTGGATAAATATACGTTTTACGAATATAGAAATATAGTCTAATGGTGATGACACACGTAGATTGCTACCTGTTGTGTTCTTGATTTTTTTTTCTAGTAAAACTATTTTTAGATTATTAGATAATTTGCGAACGGAAGTAACGTTTTCAAAGGAAATGGCGTTCCGTAATTACGGCTATTTTGTTGTTTTATATTTAAATACTCATACTGTAAATTATATTATCAATAAACTAAACTACGCTAAAGCTATGTCATATTTTATGTTTAATCTTATTTTAAAGTAATACATACTTACCAGAAAATCAAAAAAGTTTTATTTCAACTGCGCGTAAAGGTCACCACCACTCAGTCATTTTTATTTTATTTTATTTGGGCTTAAAATTCTGCTGTATCTTGATTTGAAAAGTGTTATTGTGATATTTGTTTATACGAATGTACGAAAGACTATGCGAAATGTGTTAAAATTAAACAAGTTTTTAGCTCGTAAAAAACCTTTACCTAAACATTTATGAGTCGATTGAGGCTAGGTTTTGATAACTAATTAAAGAAATCTAACTAAAGGTTAAATATAAGGCGATTACTTTTAACATAAATCGAACACGTGCATTCTGTTAATTAAGATAACTAAAGATAGGACTACCTGTGTACACGATGTATCTCTTGTAGAAGAGTGTACGAGTCGCACGAACCAAGCTCAATATGGTGTTCTTTTTGACGTAAATCATAATGCAAAAGAATGATGTCACTAACTCACTAAGATGGGACAAAACGGATGCATGCACTTTATTGTCTCCGATGTTTTTTAATATAAGATTTAACCTAATTGAATTTGTTATGTCAGCTTAGTGGCTTTTTATGAAGACGAAGAGAAGTTATGTTATTTCAAATGTAGGTCTTTCCGTTATTTTTTTTAGTATTGTTTATAAAACTATGTGTTATGTTCGAAATATAGACACCAAATTTTTTTGACCACAATCTCACCTGATGTTAAGTGATGATGTGGTTTAACACACCTTTTAGTGTTTAGCAACAGGTTTTCACATTTGAGGGTGGTAACTACCTAGATGGGATATTTTTAGAAAATACTCTACCGCCATGCATTATATATGATATTGTTATTAGTGAAGATTTACATTTTAAAATAAATTAGTTGAAAATTTAATAAAATCTTATTTTTAAATCAAATCATTATATTAAAAATTATTATAAACCTATACACTTAATTGAGAGTTAATATTTTAAGTGAAGATCGGTACACAGTAGTCTCAAAGCTAAAGTCGTCTTGACCTAATAGTTAGCAGTAACTGGAGTTAAACCCGCAGTCGACCTAGAAATTATCGGATTAAATTTCCCAAAGCTGATATGAGCTTCGTTTAATTCAACTCGAAACTTAACTTGGACTAAGTGAACACTTAATTAATCCTTAAGTTATTCGTATTACGTTGCTTTAAGATTCAAGTTGCAAGTATTTTATGTATTTTAAATCGAAACGGTTAAAATTCCATTCTTACTCGTAAATTAAAAAATAAACTACTAAAATAATTATTTTCAAATGTTGCTAGAGTTGTACAAGCATTTCTATTGATTACTGAATTAATAAAATCCGTAACTTTATGTACGTCTAGTGTTTTTTCCAGAAAAATCATTAAAATCAACTATTACACTATATACACAGTTATTCGTATTAATGTAGTAAACAGTAAATACACTAACCTTATATCTTAGGATATAAATATACCACAACTCGTCAACGTTCACCGTAGAGTTCATTACAATGTATTCTTGAAACGTATATACAGCGTGTAAAATCGAAATTTACATGTAGAAATAGTAACACATAGTTGCATTCCCCTAAAATTGTGTTCGCAACTGTAGGTATGTACTTAATGTAACTTTGCCAGATGTCGTTCCGTTTATATATGATAGTATTGTATAATGGCATTTACTCTGAATACTTTGTTCGCTAGCTTGAATATTTTAAACGTTCTACCCTGTAATGTACGGTAAACAATAGACAATTATTTTTACGCGTTGTAATTTTGCTGTGAAATTTAAGTGATGATGTCGCAGTTAGTAGTGGACGCAACTACTCAACTATATAATGCCTGAGTATTTGGTGAGGGAAAGCATCGTGAGGAAACCATACCTTGATGGTAGGACATTTTCTTAAAATGCTTGCTTCGGTACATACCAACTTCAAGTTTGTAAAATCTATCGCCAAACAATAATAGATGTGTTTCTCCAGCATCACTTGAAAGCCAGTACTCTAGGCTTAGTGTGCTTACCATCCTGGACCACATCATTAATTAACATCAAGTGAGATTGTAGTAAAAAAGCACTCAGCCTAAACAGCATAGTTTTTTTAATAAGTAACTTATTCAATTTTACTAATGACTAAACCAAACAAAAAAAGTTGTGATTCGATACTTGCATTCACAACTTAAAATAATAAAGCCTTCAATTGTTTTTAATAAACTTACCATAAAGAAATGGAACGTATTTTATAATTGGTCGACCATTATTATTATTATTGAAAATTTGAGGTAAGGTAAACGTTAAAAAAACTGATATTGTTAACAGTAAATCTGTCAATAGCTACTAAATAAAACAAAAAAAAAAAAAACAAGAAAACCGGCTAGCGAACAGAGATGAAATAGTATTCAACTCTTTTGTCTTTGACTATTTATATATAGATTAATTATAATTTATAATATTTTTTAATTACCATAAACAATCGAGAAACTAATATTGTTATAAAAAAGTATTTGATTATTGACTAAATTAGCTTTATAAACACAACCACGTTATTTTTGTATCAAAAGTGGAAAAATATGAACAACACATAAATATTGGGTTGGGAAAAATTTTCATCGCATTTCATATGAAAAGTCAAGACATTTTTCTTTTCAAAATGTATTTACATTTAATTACGGTATAGTGCCATTTTGTTCGATGTTTTTTTTCTGACTTTCTTGTAGGAAGTGGTATGATCCCGTATGCTGCTGTAGAAATTTTAGGACTTCTGAAAAAAAACGCCTCAAGTAATTTTGGCTGCTCTCTCTTATACAAAACTGCTGATGTTACAAAACAACAAAGTCAACAATTGTCAATATCAACAAAACTGTTGATATTAACCTATCACTGCCTAAAGAATTTTGAAGAGACCGAAATAGGTGGAAATCTCAAGGTGCATGGTCAGTGCTATATGCCGGATGCATACATCCCCCAGCCGAACACTCTTGATTTTTGCTGAGTGGCCAAACATCTGTGTGGTCTAGCGTTATCGTGATGAATGACCACATCCTTTGTTTTGATCAATTCCGGTCGCTTCTTCGCAACTTCTTGCTTTAATCTCATTAGTTGTTGGCGGTAGAAATCCAAATAAATGGTTCTGCCCGGCGATAAAAGGTCATAATGCACAATACCCTTCCAATCCCACCATACACAGAGAATCACCTTATTACGAGTTAACCCAGGTTTTACCACAGTCTGTAAATCCTGACCGACTTTTGACCACGACCTTTTTCGCACGTTCTTGTCATATGTGACCCATTTTTCATCACCAGTAATCTCTTCAAAAACGGTTCGGTTTCATTACGTCTCAATAAAGAATCATCTGTGGTTTTTTGGTCATTCGGTTCATTAAGCGTCTATCAGGTGAGCTTGTGTGGCACCCAAATATCGAGCTCTTCGTGTATCCAGCTCTTTTCAAATGGGTTAAAGCTGTTTTGTGGTCAATTCCAAGTTTTTAAGCTATGTCATAACTATTGATTATCTGATCTTGCTCCAATTTATTAAAAATTGCGTCCACTTTATCCGTAATAGGGTGACCAGAATTGAAAACGCTTAAACGAACTTTGCGTTACTCTTACTGACACTGCATAAGGTACATAAACGTCACAATTTTTTTTTCGCGTTTGGCGTTTCATATATTCATTTTTTGTAGATAATAAAAATTTATATATAATGTCTTCATTAGATTCACTCATTTTGACAGATAGAGAAAAACAAATGAAAAAAAAAAAACTAAACAACATTTTACTAATTTGATTATTTTTTGGAGATACATGTAACTTTTTAATGTCATCAAAACCAACCAATACAAATAGTACAACCAAAGAGATTTTATTGCAAGTTTATACATACTATATGCTAAAACACTCCAACCGAATTATGATGACAAAGCATAATACTATTATAATATCTAGTAATAAGGGTACTTTAAGCACCTTACCTAGTTCACGGGATATGTCTTTATTAAGATTTTGCTCTAATTCACGTGTGCAATCGCGTCTCTAGAATTTGTTTTTATAGTAAAGTAAAATAATAAACTGAATAGCAGTTGACAAAGTTTTTACCACATTACCTAAGGGTAAAATGACAGTCATCGTGGCTTAGTGGTAGTGTGTATAATTCTGTAGTTTAGTATTAAAAATTGTACATTTCATATCATATTTTAAAGTTATGCTATAGTTTAAACGAAATAACCGATGTATATTAAAACAATCGAAATTTTTTTTTTCATGTCTGCGTTATAAACTTTTCAATTACGAGAAGGTAGGTCCCCGCTATCTATTTAAGTAGCCAATTGAAAAGTTCAAAACTTAAAAAAAAATTCTTATTACGTCTGATATGTTTACGTTGTCGCGAGGATAATTGAATGAACTAATAGAAAACCTTCGGGTTTTTTTAATGAATTTAAGAAATAAATAATAATAATATTATAAATGTTACAAAAAATAAATTATTTTACAATCAATCATTACGACGTACTTATTTTTTGTACACTTAATAAATACATCAGTAACGCCTAGAGTTAGTACTGCAAAGCCATACAATTTCTCCTCCAGCTTTGGGGTTACAAATTAGTAACCACTACAATATGGAAACCCTGTTTATCGAGCTTAAGAGGTACTATTGCATATAAAAGTGGTAATTTGCGTTACAATTTCTATCACGAGAATCCTTCCATAATGGAAATAAAAAATATCCTGATATCATAAAAAAAAAATTATAGCAAATTGTTACTTTATTAAATTACAAATTTGTGTCAATAAACCACATCAGTAGTTCATATTGAGTGGTATTTGTGTGTTAAATATTTAACGCACGCATCCTGAGATCTTTTTTGAAGATTCAAATTTTTTTTAAGATTTCTTTTTCAAAGTTGCCATGAGATGGCTAAGTTATAGAAATGATTTCCCTATTTTGTCACAGTTTTCAAAAGTATATTCTAATGATAATTTACTGAGTAAATGTTTTTAGGAATTTATATAATACGAAGTACCTATGTTTTGACTGCATACTTAACATTTCAGGAAAATAAATAATGTAATATGTAAAAATCATCGAGATTAAAGATAATTAAGCCATAATTGGAAGTCCAGTCAGATTACATTAATTTAACAACAATAAAACTATTTTATATTAATTTATAAAATTAATCACGTTTCATAGAAACACATAAAACATGTAAAATATGTCCCACTTGTTACTTCATTGTAATTCTATTACGATTCAAAAGCAAAACCGTCAGTGACTCACCATAGACTAGGTATAGGAATAATTTTACTGTCGACTGTCATCGAATAAACTACCGCATACATATGAAAGCATTTGTTACATTGTAAATTCTAGTCCTGAGCCGCATAGTTTCTACTCTGGTTAAAATACACTTCTGTTTAATGTGACAAAAATTCTAGCCTTATCAATTTATAGTTGTAAAAAAAATATTTTTATGGTATAAATTAATACAAAAAAAAAAATATAGGCATATAATTCAAGAGGAAATAGAAGGTAAACCCATTCGTGTAGTAAGTCAATATTAGTAGCAAAATATAAATAGTTACTTTCTTATTTTTACAACAACTTTGTGATGATTTAAAAAAATTTGCAAACTTTTATATTTTTGTATTGTTTTACCTACATCCACATGTGTGCAACACAGCTAGTTGTTTCCTGTAACACCTCTAGAAGTTCCATTCTTCACAATTATGTTATTCATTTAGTTACGCTTCTTAAATATTAAATGGTTTTGAGTAAAGTATTACAAGTAAACATTCAAATTTAGGTAATATTTTATCAACATTAGGATAGTTTTAATACTTTGCAGTGTCCCCCCTCGGGAAGTTGTTTATAGCTCACGAAGAAAATAGAAAACGAAGTACAATTGAGTTAATATAGATAGTGAAATTAAAGCTTCCAAATTAAATAGAAAAATAAACACATTTTATCAATTTAATTGCTTAAGCATAACTTTTTCATTTATTCTTAAATGTTGCATACTAATATTTAGTGTAAAAATACATTCATGATTTTCTAAAAATCACCTTGATCGGTTCGGATTTAAAACTAGGTTATTGATTTATAATCAAATTAACGTCTAAGACGTAAGTAATATCTTTTAAAATAAGTCAGGAAATTATGTGGATATATCGTGGCAATTTAAGAGGTTACAGGTGTTTGTTTGACTCGCGACAAGTAATTTAAAAAGTACTGGGTAATATTGGAAATTTAATACGCAATAACGAACATTTTTAAAGTTGTGATTAGCATTAAAAACATGACATAAGTATTCTGAATACATAAGTGCGCCAAGTTGTTTGTAAGGTTACGGTGAATTAATGTGAATCTCTTAGGCTATGCAAATAATAAATATACATCTATGTTTAGTATTCAAGTAAACGCGGACACTCGTGGTTTTGGGAATTCAAAGCGAAATCAAATTCGTGCATGTCTGTACATAAAATAAGTCAGAGTCCTGTCACACGCGTCGCAGATTACCTAGTCGGATACACACGTAGTTCGCGTACGTATAGTCTGACTCAGTCGATTTGTTTCACAGGGCAAATGCGATATTATACATGTTATATGATTGTCTCATTAATTACTGTGTAACAAAGTAGGTATGGATCTCTTCATATCGACAACCTCAGGGTTCGAGATCGTAATTCCGTTTCGCTTTTGCAAATTTACCTACTTAGATCTCGATCTTATTTTCTATTTACTGCTCAGTCCTTTAACCGCAATTTCAGCTGATATATATAGAGTACGCCTATTGTTGCGTGGCGACTGGTTATCAAACTTGAGGGCGATAGCTAACTAGGCGGGAATTATTAGAAAATTCCCTACCACAATGCTAAGCTTTCTACATGATTTGTTCCTTCACCGAAACCTCAGGTACATTTATACAATAGGGTAGGTTTGAACCTACGCCATTTCCCCCCGTCAAAAAAAAAAAAAAAAAAAAAAAAAAAAAAAAAAAAAAAAAAAAAAAAAAAAAAAAAAAAAAAAAAAAAAAAAAAAAAAAAAAAAAAAAAAAAAAAAAAAAAAAAGGTTTGAACCTACGCCCGTTGACGTGGAATCAGACCATATTACCAACCGAGACACCCTCGCTTCCATGTTTAATGTAAATTCTTGTTAATATCTTTTTACACGTTATAGGCTCAGTGCTTCGAACATAATCACACCTGATGTTAAGTGACGATATGGCCCAGGATGGTAAACGCACTAAGCCTAGACTAACTAGCCTAGTACTGGTTTTCAAGTAATGCTGCCAGAACACACCTAATGGTATTTGGCGACAAGTTTTCAAACTTGAGAATGGTAGCTAGCCAGGTGCCAGGTGGGTATTATTAGAAAAATGCTCTATGCTATGGTTTCCTCACAATCTGTCTCTTCACAGAAAGCTCAGGCTTATTTTAGAGTTGCATTTCAAGCGAGTGCGTCATACATTATTTGTCTAGTGATCAAGGTCAAGTTTGATGCGTCAAGTCAAATGAATACACATTCGGCGGCTTTTAATTATTATAAATTTTTAATTATTGTAAATAATAACATAATTTTCAATTATCTACAGTATAAAAAAACGATATAAAAATATGCTGTGTCACTTAGAATAATTTAGATATAAACATACCTAACAGTCGTGCATACAATAGTACATCTAAGGTAGTATTCCACTTAAGTGCTTTAGAGTTAGAAGCAATAGCAGTTAGCATATTTTCAATTGATATCGGATAAACTGATTCTCTATTTAGACAGATCTATTTAGGATTGTGTAAAATAGCTGTTGACTACAAAGATCGCGTGTAATTAGTGAACAGTTTGCCCGGTATGAAGAAATGTGCTCAAATTATTACCACAGTAATAATTTTATAGATTTTATAAATAGATAGTCTTTACGATTAAAAGTTAAAATCGACTAATGATTTGTTTCCCACGCGCAACTCGAATTCGGATCTTTGTCGCGGAAGTCAGGTGCGCCAGCCGATTTTCGTTATATGATTGGAATACAAAGCGAGACATCAAAATAGTTTATTATTTATTAAGATTTTTCTGCGCTAAATTCGAAGCATCATGTTTAATATGTGATATAATTAGACTAACATATTGTTTATCAATTTAATGAAACCATACTATGATGGAAGGTCATATTCGTGTTGCCGTCTGGATAACTATTGCCTCTAGTTTCAAAATCTGTTGCCAAGCACCTGTAAGTGTATTTCACCACAATCACTTCATAGTCTGTACTCTTTAGAATTAGCGTTTGTACTATCCTGGATCACATTATCACCTCATATCAGGTAAGATTATGAGACAAAGTACTTAGCATTATTCAGTTTTAAAATATTTTTTGTAGTATTAATAAAAAACTTCTTTACAGCAGATATTATCATTTTCGATAGTTAAGAAAACAAAGCAATTACATATGTTTATGGGTTCCTACTATATAGCTGTATTTCTCGAGAAATGTTGATACTTTGAACAATGTTTCAGACATAATCTACGAAACTCAAAGCACCGCAATTACCTGTTCTTGAAGTCTGTTAAACACGTTTCCCCAACAAATTCAATATATATTTAAGAAGTTTAGTAATTAACGGGGGCAACATATCTTGATAGGTTAGATAGGAGTTCATTACGCGATTTTAGTCTGTCATGTTGTAATATTATGTACATTTGATGGCGTTTTACGTAATATATGTAGTTTTGTCATTGTGCACAATTGTATTGAAAACAATGAATTCCTCCCAACAACTCCCTTGGAACGCTCTTTAACGAATGGCCGCCATTTTGTTATAGCGCTGAAGATGAATAAATATGTAATAGTAACATAGGAACAAAATACGAAGTTGGACCTAAAGAACTTGTATTCAGGGCCGTAATAAAAAAAAAAACAACAACGAAGATTAGATGAATAATTAAAGGTCGATTTTACTACAGGCCTGGCTTTGTTTGTCATCGTTTTAAAAGGTTCATAGTCTCCTTCGATCTCGATTGGAATTCTTTGCCTTTTAAAATTCCTATCATTTTATTTCTTAAATATTAGGAGTTATCTTTTAGGAATGTTCATTGTAATTTACGCAGTCATTAAATTTTTCATTATCTACTGATAGGACCTATATATACATAATGTATCTAACTATTTTATATAATCGCTCTCTTCTGAATTATGACTTTAAATTCTCGAGTAAAACTATAGTTTTGCAAAACTATAAGTTAATTGTGAGAATAAAAAAACAAGTCTGCAGAACTTTACTCAAGTCTGCAGTTGTTAGCAGAAGAAAATTGTTAAATACTTTTTGTAATCACTTTAATACTTAACAGGTTCTGGGGAAAATAGTTTTTCTTTTTTATTGTTTGTGTGACGAATGGATTATAATATTTTTATTTGATTGATATTTTAATAAAATTATTTTTAGGAAAAACCTTACATTAAACTTTTTAATTGTCTAAGTAATTGATTCTGAGGAAGAAATTAAATCATTTGTGCGCGTTGAGTAAAACTATCACTATCAATATGAAATATAACGACTTGCTTTTCATTTATACAAATAAAAAAATCGAAGTGTCTGTTTGTAATATCAAAATAACAGTTTTTTTTACGAAATACTATATATGAATGTTTAATGTTTAATTTTAATACACACAATTGGAAAAAAAAAAAAAAAAACAAATCTACAAACCACCCAATGTTGTCTGTTTATTCTGACCAATCGGTTTTAATGGTAGTTTTTTTTGGCAGATATTAACTTAGATTACTTTTATTTTTGGGACCCTAATTCTCGTGTTTAAAAATTTAAACTCATGAAATTTCCAACGAAATCCGATACAATGCATAGCTTTACTGGGTAGAGTTTAAATTTGTGAGAACTATCGTTGCTTTCTGTTAAAACTAATTTAAAGACAAAAAATACCGTTCCGTAAAAAAAAAATAGAACTTATCAAATTTTGAACAAAATGCGGTTCCGTCGACAGTTTTACTGGCAAGTGTTTGAGTTTTCAAGAAATATATTTGTTTTCTTATTTTTATTCCAAATTTGTTATTTGTTACAATTTGTTATTCCAAAAATAATTTAGAGGCCTGTTCAAAAGTAGGGTTTATTATTTTCCAATTATTACTTAAAAACAATATTACGCAGTTTAAATTATTATTAAAACAATTTGAAAATTATAATCTTATGATATTCAGGCAGCATCCATGAGTAGGGCACTTTACTGATTTCACACTGAGTGCATTGAGAAATGTATAGTAAGAAATTAGGTATTGTCAATAACAAATGATCGATGGCAGTGATCTTACACGTTGAATTTACCGTTATTTCAATACAAAGATGATTTCAATAGAAAAACATTCAGACTGGATTGTCAAATTGAGCTTGTAAAAACACGAAATCCATATTTCAATTTAGAAGTAGTTATTCAAAAAGATCAATGTATATCAGCGGCATAAACTTTTACCCTTAAATAATCAAATGCGCACGAATGTCATTATTATCGTCGATAGTCTGAATGGTCCAACGTTCATTTCGTTTCCATTCATCAACTATAAATACGTAGATATTGCAATTCCACCAGACCGGAGTTTGATTGATTTTCGAGCGACCGTGGCCTAGATTCAGTGCATTTAGTTCTACGATATATTTCTATATTACTTCTTATATTTCTTACATTTTTTAAAAGTGTTTATTTTTCTGTGAATGCACTGGCCATGTAGGCAAAAATATTATTCTAAATTAGAATCCTAGTTTTTACATCCATAAATTATAACTTTTTGTCTTGCGTCTTTTTAAATAAATCTCATATACTGTTCCTTCCGGCGCACTATGTTTTCTTATTCCATTAATCCCTACCGTCATCTTTTATTTACTCTTTTTTCTTTCATAATATTTCTCACACACTCCATTCACACTTTTTTTGATCTTCTATTACTTTTCCATCTTTCCACATTGATATTCACATGCGCTTCCTCCTTTTTCATAGTATATCCATACTATTATTCCCTTTTAGCTTTCTTACCTCTAGTTCTACTTTCAAACTCCCTCTAAATATTAATTCACGACTTTATCCATTCTTGTCAAACCACACACACACACATTCGCATCTCAACTACTTGCAATCATATCCATCTTTTTACTATCCTATCATTCTGGTTCATACCTTTATAAAAAAGTTTCTATGATTGTTTTAAAAATGTAAACTCTTAAACATTGTCGTGAAAGAAATCGTATTCATTCACTCATTGAAGCTCAATATTATAAGCTAAAATTAGAGATGTAAAAAATAAAAGAAATCACTTTGTTATAAATATAAAACAGTACGTCTAATTTCTAAACTAGCTAAGTTGAAGCTCCGCTTGCATATCATATTATCTATTCTGTTCAATCATTCACTGCATAATACAACTTTTTACTATTGACTTATTTAATCAAAGAATCTGCTGGTGGTCATCGCTTGGTTAGATTATATATCTACGATTAAAAAACCATCAAGTAAATCGGTTTAGGGTATTCTTGAATTATATGTCAACTATAAGCGAATTATAAGACATAGGCGTTGCCTTTTATATAAGGGTGTAATAAAAATGCGCATCAGATATATTTTCAACCATTACCTAGTCTATTTAACATTATTATTATGTCAATATCATTATAGTTAGCAGAACTATCAAGATAACTGTGAAAGCATAAAATTGAATAATCCAAACTTAACTCCGTTGAAGTATCAAACCTCTTTACATGTTTTAAAATCGTTAATAAGCAGGAAGTAGAACTAATCGATAATAGTCGCTTTGTCCACGTTTGATCTCGTGCATACCCACAATTAGGCCCGAGGTTTTATAATACCGTCAAATAATAATGCATACCATCAAACCAATTTATACACGTAATACGACCACAGAATTCTTGAGACGCTATTCATCATAGAATTTTCCAGATTTATTGCTGCATACTTAAAGGTAACGTACCTTTTTTGTTTTATAGCCTCCCCGGTCTTTGAGAGTTAGGCAAATAAAAAAGTTAGTAGTAGTGTCTTATTGATGGTGATTGGAAAACTTTAGCTGTTTGTTAGAAATTCGGAACAATACGTTTGGAAAGTCAATACTCGTAAGTGTCGTTGAAGGGTTAATAAGGAAAGTACGTGAAGGATAATAAAGGTGCGCTGCTTATTACTAGGTTTTTAATATAACAATAATGTTTATGTTTATTCAACAAAAATGTTCATAACGATAGGTATAATATTCTCGTTAATTTTTTTTTACATCACAATAAGCAAGTTAGAATCTGTTATTAAAATACTGCCGTGTATGTTGCCTTTTGTTTAGAATAGTATGGACAATAGAAAATGCGGCTTATTAAAACCACAAAGTTGTGTATAAAAATTACACTTTTGAAGTAATTTTTTTAGTTTCATTTTTTATACGTACCTCTTTTAATAGTATATCCATAAAATCAAACTAAAGGATAACCAGAATATAGATTTTAGAAGAGAATGGATTGTGGAATTTTTTTATATGTAGATACCTAGTTATATTCATGATTCTCCATAACACATACTTTATTCGATATTTTATTACTTGATATTTTAAAAAGTGTTTTACATCCTCGAATTTTAGCACGTGTTTTCTAAATCAGGTCATTGAAAAATGGCTCATCATAATATAAGGTATTGCAAATTTAGATACAAAATTAGTCAAATTAACTTTATCCACCTGAAGAATTAGGGCTTAGGTGGCTTTAAAACAATTTAATTTCGAAAGGGTCGTTAAATTTGCAATCCCTTTTTAATCTGTGGTTTGGATTTCAACCTAATTAGAGAGGTCTAGTTAGATTATTATATTTTAAGATTTATGATATAAAATTTACTTTTTTATATTGAAATTTTATACTTATTTTTTGTGTCAATTATTTATTAATGTTTCATATTCAATTACGTAGGAGAGAGTAGCACTTTATTCAGCCCAATTGTTGGTATCGCAATCACGCTTCAAATGATGATCACAATACATTGGTTGCCATATTCCTTAATACCAAATACTGCGTATTATATTCTAACCTAACCTAACCAACCTATAGATATACACTGGTAGTAGAAATCAGCGAGAAACTATTACTAGCATGCATTTCTAATATATAACAAAAAAAAACATAAAGGATCAAAACACACCTCTTTAAAGAGGATGTCTCTATAATCTATTACTAGAGAAGTTACTGGGTTTATTTTTTAATCTTATATACGTTCTAAATGTAAGTCAACAACAGCCCTTTTGATATTCCGTTGTCGTGAATCAAATTGAATCGATAACTTTACACAGATTCCCAAAGGTGTCCGTCTCAAAGATGCCACCGGCCGATCATTTCGACAGATTCATTAACCATCTCACGTTTTATTCGGTCGAGTTACTTAAAATTCCTTTACCGATGCAGCATCTAAATGAACCAAGTTACAGAATGCTGTATATCACACACGCTTATAAGGAAACGTTTGTTGAATCAATAATTTTGTTTAACCGTGTATCACTTGGTTATGTGAATGAATAAGTAGAACTATCTACATTATTTCTATGTAAAATTCCATCAGTAAAGTTTTTATGTTTTCCATCTTTATCAGAATTGTTATTTTAACTTGTTACTTGAATATTAAAAAATCAATATTATTGTTATTAAATACTATTGTAACCTTTCAAAGGTTGTATTTGGTCATCATAAACTTTTTTATATGAATTATAAATTAGAATAATTTTCTTCCAAAAATTGTTTATACTTAGTTATTTTAGATGTATGTTTAATTTTATTTTCCGAACTAAATATGTGCCCGCGGCTGCGCCAGCGTTTTATGTGTTCTTTACTGCGTTTTTATTTTATTATTTATACGGAACCTAATTTATTTTCCAAAAAAATTTTTAGTACTAAGACGAAGTAAAAATATTTCTCATAAATTCAAGCACTTGCCTGTTGTGCTCAAGCTCAACTGTGCAACTCAAGCTGTGTATTGAGTCGGATTTTATTCATTTTTTCATGAGTTTTAATTTTTTTACATGGCACCCTAATTATTTTCGACAAATAAAAGTACCGTAAGTTACGCGGAGTAACTTTAGCTATCTTTAAAAAAAAGTCGTGTCAAAATCGGCCCAGCCGTTCCGAAGATTATCCGGAACCAAAAAAAAAACAGACAGACAAAAATTACAAAAATTGTATTTTTGGTATAGTTGGCGTTCATATCCATTTAGTAAAAAAAAAATATTTTGACATTACAAACAGACACTTCAATTTTATTTATTAGTATAGATACCATAGTTAAGTTAACAGGTATTTAGGTAATTATGGATAAAAACAATAGTTTTACTTTTTAAAGAATGAGTTTGTAATGAGTTCATGTGATAAAAATTCTGAATTCTGATTGTTAATACCATCGTATTTATTAGACAGTTAATTGAAGTTTTAATTAAGTGGTTAAATGATCGCTAAATACGATCGAGTTTAATGTTGAAACGTTCTTGGAATTATGGTTCATTAATGACTGGATGATTTTCCAACAATCGAATTGCCATTACATGATGTTACCTAATTTGGCGAGGCCCGAAATGTCACCGCCTTAGCAAATGGCAACGTTGTGCTCGATGCAACGTGCATAGCTTTGCGATCACCGACCTATTCCGTCACACCGAAGATTATTAGCGAAGCGTTTAGTAGGGAGTTATTAAATTACTAGCCGTGTGCGCGTGGCTGCGCCCGCGTTTCGTATGTTTTTCCCTGCATTTTAATGTTTTTTTTTTATATACGGAACCCTCAGTATTTAACATAAAGTTAAAAAAAATCTCATAAATTCAAGCACTGGCCCGTAAAACTGCATTGAATCCGATTTTATTAAATTTTTTATGAGTTTTATTATTTTTCCGAAAATTAAAAGTACTTAAGTTACCCGGAGTAACTTCAGCTATCTACAAAAAAAAGTCCCGTGAAGATCTGCCCGGAGATTACCCGTAACAAACAGACAGATAAAAATTTTGAAAATTGTATTTTTGGTATAAATATCGTATACGTTCAAATCTACTTAGTAAAAAAAATTGATATTACAAACAGACACAACAATTTTATTTATTAGTATAGATGAAACAGTTTCAATCTTTGCAATTCCTTTTAGCGTTCAACAAAGTTTATTTATGGCGAATTAAATTAATCTATAATAACTACCTGCAAATTGGAATTTCTGCCAATTATTTTTGATAGAATGACTAACCGATCTGTTTGTCACATGACACATAAACTACATATCGTATTATTGTCTGACAGAAATAACACTTCATAGTAAGGAGTGAGGATTGCTTGAGTATCGTCAAAGCCTAATAAGGTTTTCTTAATAAGAACGGAGCGAATAGTATATCACGAATTATGTTCAATACGTATTTACACAGAAAGATGCCATATAATTGGCTTAAAGACAATCTATACTAATAAATAAAATTGAAGTGTCTATTTGTAATGTCAAAATTTAATTTTTTTTTGCTCAATAAATATGAATGTATATACGATACCTATAGCATAAAGAGAATATTAAATTTTTTTATCTGTCTGTCTGTAATGAGTAATCTAGGCAACGGATCGACCAATTTGGAAGGGACTTTTTTGGTAGATAGCTGAAGTTACTTCAGGTATATCAGTGTACTTCTGATTTTCGAAAATAATTAGGGTTTCGTGTAAAAAAAAAAAACTCATAAAAATTTGAATAAAATTCGATTCAATGCACAGTTTTACAGGCAAGTGCTATAATTTATGTGAAATATTTTTACATTATCTTAGTATTAAATTTTATTAGGAAAATAAATACGGTTCCGTATAAAAAAATTAAAACGCAGTGAAGAATATATGATACGCGGACGCAGCCGAGGGCGGGCAGCTAGTATATAATATTATATATTAGAGAGGTAGAATTATTTTTATGTTTGTTATGGACAAACTGAAAACCTACTTAACAGATTTAAAAAAAAAGTATTTAAATTATTACACGATCATCAACATAGTATTAAGAACATCAATAGAACTAGCATATTGGATGCGCGTGCCGGATACATGGATTTTACATGTATGCGTCCCGGACACCCTCAGTCGGTTCGCTAGTTTCACCGGTTTAATTTCTCTGATAAAGTTGTATTTTACGTAATAACAATGGTTTGATGTGAAGTGAAAAGTATCAAAAACCATTATAGGAGCAAAACCCTAAATTGTAATGGTGTATCTTTACATGTGTAAGTATTGAATGACTTTAATTTTATGTAACAAAAATAATAGTCGCATTACGCGCTGCCATGTGACGCTTTTGTTTAAACTAGACGCTGTAGTGATGTGCCTTGATTGTATGATTTATTGAGTTAGTAGCTCATTTAGAAATAATGAATTTATTATTTGTTGTGGTGATGTTTTAACATGATCACCCGTTCGATCAACGTGCTTTTTTTTACACGGAATAGGCTCAGTGCTTTGACCATAATCTCACCTGATGTTAAGTGACGATTTGGTCCAGGATAGTAAACACACTAAGCCTAGAGGTACAGGTTCTCAAGTGATGCTGCCGGAACACACCTATTGGTATTTGGCGACAAGTTTTCAAACTTGAGGGTACCCAGCTACCCAGGCGAGATCTTTGGAAAATGCCCTATCGTCATGTTATGGTTTCCTTACGATGCTTTCCTTTACCGAAAGCTGAGGCCGATTTTAGAGTCGGATAGTTGGGGAGAGATGGATAGAGAAATTTTGAAACGATGATGGCGCAGCGGGTAGTGCGGCCGGATTCGGCGTCAATCGACGGGTTCGACCCCCCACCTGCCCGACTCTAAAATCAGCCTGAGCTTTCGGTTCACCGTTTTCCTTCAGGAAAACTTCATGAGGAAACCCTGGCATTTTCTAATGATGCTCGCCTGGGTAGCTACCATCCTCAAGTTTTAAAACGCGCCAATACCAATAGTTGTGTTCCAGCAGCATCACATGGGAACCAGTACCTCTAGGGTTAGTGTGCTTAACATCCTGGACCACATCGTCACTTTACATCAGGTGAGATTGTGGTCAAAGCACTAAGCCTATTCCGTGTATACAAAAAAAGCGGGAATTAATTGAAGATATACCATGTGCCCCATAGCTGAATGACAATGTAACCAATTACTGTATTCAAAACATTAGAGAGCCGTATGAGTAATTGATGTTGGTAGTGCAAGGTGCATGCGGGCAGACAGACACCTGCACTTAATGTTTACGTACGCGCTTTGAATTAATGTCGCTTTTGTAAAGTCACTTTAAGAATATACTACATGTAACATTCCTTTTTGATAGACACAACGCTTATGAATTTTTATAATCAAGTAACAACAAGCAAATATGATTTAATATAATTGAAAGTTTAATATTAAAGTGTTTGCTTCATAATGAAATTTTACTGACATAATTCTGAACTTAAAAAGTCATAGTCACTAATTTATGAAATAAATCAACAGTTCTTAATTCCAGATTCGCTTAAATTATTATAGCTAAAGAAAAAAAATTCAACATTACTGTAAAAACATAAATTATAATTGAACTATAAAGTAAATATAGTCCTACACCACAGAGTATCATTTATGCGCTTTATTAAAAAAAAAACGTACCACAAATATAGAATCATTTTATTATGACTACCGTTCCAAATTTTATAATATGCTGCTTAATTTTTGTGTTGTACATAAATCCTCATTACTGTTTTACACTATTATCTATATATATTGATATATCGCGCACTAAGAAATCCTTCTGTCGGCGATCTTCCAAATCTCATACTTAAATGACTATTGTAAAATTTATCGCAAATAAGCCAAATGAATATTTTATAATTATAGAGACAACATTTGATCAAATATGTGTAAAATTTACCTAGGTAGCTTTGAGAAAAATAGCCACACATAACACTAAAATTGAATAAAATTAACATTAGGTCATATAACCTAGAAACTATTTATTTATTTTTAATTTATTCATTCGCTTTCGAATGGAATGTATTACCGAGAAACGAATAAAAGTATATCTAAATGCAATGCAAAAACACAATACGTATTCTCTAGAAGATTAACTAACATGAGAACCAGTCATATATATCTACCGATGCAATTTTATCTCTTATTGCGCAAAACATGCCGCCACACCAAAATTACATTCCTTTATAAGCTACAAACGGGTAAGTTTAATGTGCATTATATTGATAATAGACTCTACAGTGTAATACAAGAGAGATAAATTTCCGTTGCAATTGACGTATGTAGGTACCCTACATACTTATGCAGTGTAAGATTTTGCGAATGATTTTGACGTCGGTTTACATAGAGCTCCCTATTGTGTCCGCGATTCACATGCGCTCACCAACAAACAAATGAATTCTCAAAAACTTCTTTTGTGTGAAAACGTATAAAGAATTTTAATGCTTCCGTTTGAACTTGGTATGAAATCTTACAATAGAACAAGCACTTTGTTGCATAATGCCCCGACCCGTTTGATAGTCCGCGATTATTTTCATACGCTCGTTTAAGTTTCTAACCATGTATCCGTGTAACGTTAAAGTGTGATTGCACGTTGCCAATTATTTGGTACTTTTTTACTCTTACAAATTAAATTATCTTTTGCATCATCTTAAAATCATATAGTTCATGTAACTACATTCGAATCGCAATTAAATACAAAAATAAAACAGATACGTAACGTTGAAGATAACGTATAAACTATGAAGTTAACATATGATCAATTTGTCTGTCAACTTTTCAATTTCAAATTTATGCATGGAGTGTCGTTCTAGATAGATCTATTTTAGCTTCACGGAATATAAATTCGTTGGTTTTCATTCGACCCTATGTGTATACGTACTTTTTGCTTATAACTATTTATTCTACATACACGTACCTATACTAAGAAATAAAATTGAAGTCTGTTTGTAATGTCAAAATGTTTTTTTTTTTGCTAAATATAATAATAATGCTATACGAAACCTATAGCAAAAATACATTATTTTTTAAATTTTGTCTGTCTGTCTGTCTGTTTGCAATGGGTAATCTCCGGAACGGCTAGACCTATGTGGACGGGACTTTTTTTGGTAGATAGCTGAAGTTAGTCCAGGTAACTTAGGCTACATTTGATTTTCGAAAATAATGAGGGTTTCGCGAAAAAATATGAAACTCATAAAAAATTGAATAAAATCCGATTCAATGTACAGTTTTACGGGTTAATTTATAAGAAATACTTTTACTTTATCTTAGTACTAAATTTTTTAGAAAAATAATTACAGTTCCGTACAAAAAAATTTAAACGCAGTGAAGAATATATGAAACGCGGGCGCATCTAGTAGTAGCGCTAGTATTAAATAATTTTAATAATGTAAATTATTAAATATATTAAATCATTCATTCTTAAGCTTATATTCTGGTGATAAATCCGAGTTGAAGAAAGATGTCATTAATTCTTATTTAGAATAGTTACCTTTTCTTAAATATCAACATTAAAGATTGACAGATCTTTATTAAATACGAGAACGGTTGAAATATAAGCGGTTATAACATGTCAGGTAGATTGAAATGTGAACAATTTAAGAAGGGGATAGGTATATGAAATATATTATACTGTAAAGTTTTTACCGGGCCGTGGGAACAGTCAACCTTATAACGCAGTGCTCCGCGCGGCGACTCGAATCGTCGCATATAAATCCATGCAAAAGCCAGTTTTATCTCGCCTTTTTCGTATCTATCTTATATGTATTTAACGCTTGCCTAAAATTAATATGTAATACTATCTGTGTGCCCGTGGTAGCGCCCGTGTTTCATATATTTTTCACTGCGTTTTAATATTTGTAGGTATACGGAACCCTAATTATTTTTGTTAATTAAAAGTACCCTAAGTTACGCGGAATAGATTCAGCTATCTAGCAAAACCTGTCATAATCGGTCCTGCCGTTCCGGAGATTAGCCGGAACAAACAGACATACATACAAAAAATTAAATTGTGTTTTTGGTATAGCGTTCGTGTATGCATTCATACCTATTTAGTAAAAAAAAAAATGTTCACATTACAAACAGACTCTTCAAATTTATTTATTAATACAGATTAAAGACACCTATTTTTTTAATTAACAATGTTCTCATTACAAATTACAGATCGAACGTGTTATGTGATTTCTTTTATTAAACTTATAGCATTAGGGGCGTAAGTTAGCGTAAGTCAAATTTTGGATATTTTTGACTCCCCTTCCTTCTCAGCAATAATAAACGAAGATCTTATTCCCGCATGATTAATAATATAGTATTAATAATGCCCTCCGTAATGAAAAAAACTATGGCAGATTAAAAAAAATAGTCATCCATGGGACTGCCGACAAAAGTAAAAAATGACTTTTTTTAAATTAACATTGTGTGTGTTTATCTAAACAATAATTATAGTTTATTCATTATACGATACGAGGCTGGGTAAGTATAAATTGTATTATTTATCTCTGAGCGCCAGCACTTTAACGCCATCTTATAGTTGACATACTGTAGCATGTTGACAGTTGACGTGTATATATGTAACGCGAAAATGTTAAGTCATTATTACTTACGTAATCACTTTTTAGACCCCACCTCCGGAATGTCATCAAAATACGTAATACTTGAAGTAACGTAATTAATAACGCGCAATGCAATTCAAATTTATAACGAGAATCATTTAGCGAAATAATAATTTAATTTTAACAAATCAAATTAATTTTGCAATAATATTTATAGAGTTGTGGTATGAGTTTTATATTTAATTTCAGTCTGGTGAATTCGATTTTTATTCATGGAATCCTACAATAAAAACTGTAATCTTATAAAAACATTAAAAAACGTAATAAAATTCCAAAGAATTAATTAAATATATTGCAATGAGTTCGTATAGGATAATAATAATAAACAAGAGACAGCTGCATGTTTATAGAACCTGAAAATAATTAAAAGTTTTAAAATAACTTCATATTATGCAAATCTTCTCTTATACAATTATATCGAATCTTCATTACGACGGTTGAATGAAGAATTTATATTCAAGTCCATAATTACTAGAACTTTCTGGAATTAAACTAAAATTGAGTTTCAGAGAGCTAAAATGTAATTAGTTTGGTGCCTTCCAGTAATTAAGTGTTTCTAATGACACGAGTAAATGAGTCTAAATAATTAATTAATGCTGCAAATAATTTTCTATTGTATGTTTTCCTTTGTAACGTTGGCCACTGCATCAGTTTTTGAAATTGTGCGATTAATATTGGCTGAATTAAATTTTTGAAGATTAATGTGATTTTTAAAGCAAAACAATTTAAGGACAGTATATAAATAAATAATATTGAAGTATGTATTTCGATCTATTATAGTAGAAGACGACACATGAAAAGCTAAGGTTAATGTACTAAAGTTTCTACTAATTACTAATGTAAACAACTATTAATGTGTCGATTACCCATAAAAATAATACAATATGAAAACAATGGAAAGCTGGGGTAAACGCCAGTTAAGTGCTCAAGGGGTTATTAATGCAATAAATTAATTATTATTAAATTTATTTTACACATTCCCTTCATACAAATATATCTCGAATAAAATCTAAAAGTATACATATCAATAAAAACTGACAGTAATTCTTGTATTTATAAAAATGATAAATATAGTTTTTTTTAAACATATCTTCGTGCAAAGATGGTTTTAAATTAATGTTATCTGAACTAAGTATTTGTGTGGTCTGGCAGATGTGCGAACCTTATTGATTGTATGAGAACCCTTAGAACGTAAGAAGATATTTTTTAAATAAAAATGACTCGATTGTATTTTTTACTTCAGTATAAAATATTCGCGAATGCGAATTCACAAAGGTTAGAGATTCCTAGAGGTAATTTTTCTGAGCTATCTTCTGATATTTAATTGTTTCTTAAGGTATCTCATGCACAATGAAAGGTTAAAACTAAACATTTAAGACTGACATTTGGCGTAACGTTTCCCCTGTCATTACGCTGGAGAGGCCAGGTGCTCAAACAGAAGGCAATAGGCACGTGCGCACGACATCTGCCCCGCAGAAAAACGCCGCACTAATATTAAATTATTATTTATCTTTACAACCCGGCGGCTCTTGCATGACATCTGTTCTATTTTTAAACCCCATTATAATAATGCCTATGCATTTTTACGTTTAAGTCGCAAGCTGTTTGATACTCTAGGATTTTTTAAAAATTGAGGATTGCCGGATTTATTGTTGTTTTTTTTTTATTGTACGATCGCCAGCAATAAAAAAGATTTACAAATAGTTTTATACGATGTAGATAAACAACGAAGTTATAGTGGATAAGTTCGGTCTTCGACTGCTGTCTCACAAAAATCTAATTTAGAATACATCAATATTTATTAATCAATTCTTTCAGCATCAGCAATTTATTGCTACAACTAAATAATACAAATCTATTTCGGAATACATCATTATTACTACCTACCTACATAAATTAACAAAAAATCTAAAGACCGGCAGGCCCATCTTCCTAGTCATAAGCGTCCCGTCGGGTCTTTTGCCATCGTCACGCACTAAACCATTAGGTTCTAAGCTGGCCGGTACATTAACACTGGCAAAAGCTCTACGTAAGACGACGTTGAGGCTGGCGTGACGCCAAATATGACCTGCGTTCTTACTGCAACCGTGATGTCCGAGCGAGTCGACAATAATACCATTATGGTTGCGATGTGAAGACAGCCATGAGACCCCCAAACGTAGGCAGATGGGCAGCCGGAATGTGGTGTTATCTAATCTAGTGCCAATATTGGGAGGAAGGTAATACCTTTAACCAGAGACTTGTATCTCACTCCTGAGCGGCTACTAGATGAGCACGCTCAGTAACACTAGTCGACGTATTAAAAGGATTATTTCGTACTAGTTTATAGAGCGGTTCGTCCCAACACCTCCGAGAATAAATTACCTCATGACAATTTGATATTCTTTCAAAATATTAATTTGCATTTCGGTCTAAAAACAAAAAATTGATCTCTTGTGTAAAATTTATACTAATAAATAAAATAAAAGTGTCTGTTTGTAATGTCAAAATAATTATTTCTTTACTAAATATATATATGAATGTATATACGATACCTGTATCCAAAATACAGTTTTTAAATTTATTGTCTGTTTTTCTCTGTTTGTTCCATGTAGTCTCCAGAACGGCTGGATCGAAATAGAGTACTTTTGTTTTTCGAAAATAATTAAGGATCCGCGTAAAAAAATTGAAACTCATGAATATTTGAATAAAATCCAAGTCAATGCATAGTTTTCTGGCGGGTATTTAAATTTGTGAGAAATATCTTTGCTTAATATTAGTAGCACAAAAACAATTTGGAAATAATTAGGGTTCCTTAGAAACGAATTAAAAACTATACGCAGTGAAAATTATATGAAACGCGGACGCAGTCGAGGGCACATAGCTAGTAAGAAATATATATAAAGGTTTGATATTTATTCACAGGACTGCCACGGACCCGTGTTCGATGATATTACAGTGGCTGATGACGTGCAGGACTACGAGCTTATATCCGGGTACCAGAACGATACCCACACGACAGTCGAGTTCAGAAGGCAGTTGGATACGTGTGATAAACAAGATTATGTTATCGGTGTAAGTGTCTAATTAAATTTAGTTAATCTTCTTGATAGTGCTTATTGTACACCACGAGGAATTAAGAACTTTGACGCTTCTAGCCGATTTAGAGAAAATACAAAGTCGCGCCGCCCGACGCGTGTCAAAATATTATTTATATTCACTTCAGAATTATCGTCATGATTTTTAATATTACAGGATAGATTGAGGTACTTAGTGAGAGAGAATGAGACAAGAATAATAAGCACGCTATATTTCAGGACTGTAGAACTTTAGCTAGGTTTAAAAATCCGCGGGAATTTTTACACTCAGGTAAGGGCGAAGCCCGAGGTTCGTACTACTATGGTAACACTTGTGTTACCTTTTGCGGCTGAGTGCCTTCACCACTCGCCCACTAAGTTTGGTGAAGCTATAGAGGCCCTTCAGGTCAACAGCATTAGCTAGGTAAAAAAAAATGGATTGTAGAATTATCATTTTCTTCTCTTAGTGCTATATTCCTAGTATTAAACAATTTGTCTATAAGTTTTAAACTAAATATTCCCAAAGTAGTTTCACTTCGGACACGTGTACTCTTCACCAGGTATATTGCGAACGTATTTTTTTTAACGTCCGCGGAGGTGGATGCGGATACAGAGTCTCGTATCCGCGGTCTTTTATAAATATTTTGCATGAAATATGGAAAACTTAGAATTATGGCAAAAATATATTGAATTAGCATCGACATTAGCATTAATTGTTGTGGATGCGAATATGGATGTCTCAAATTCATGCGAAATTTCACAGCAATCCTACACTGTATACATGCTCTTTTTTTCTTTGATATCATATAATTTCTTTAATGGTTTCACCGCAGCGTGCGACTAGGGATGCCATCGCGCTTTTACTGTAGAAGAAGTCGCGTACGACTTTTGCTTGGCTCGCGTCGACGCGATGTCTTATTCAGTAACATCACGTTGGTGTCCCAACCCGCCCGCTGTGTGGCGAAACTATAAAATAAATAGATAACGCTAACTGAATTAAGTATTACGAAATAGTTCATTGAAAGTAAAACTTAATTTATTTCAAAATGTTTTCATAATATATTATAAAGTTATTCTAACACTTCTATTATTTTTTTTCTAAATCGAAGGAAGACACATTTCAAGTGCTCTGGGCTCTGGGGCCGGACGGGTCTGATGGAGAGTTGCCAAAACACGTGAAAAGTGGCTCCCGGCCGCTACGGCTGTTATTACCTGTGTCGAAGCCTGAATCAATACCATTGAGGGATTGGGATGTCAGATTGACTAATGTAAGTATATCATTCTTTATTCCTCGGACTTTTCCTTTGTTCGAGAATTTGTATTTGAATCTTCTATTTAAGTTATGATCATCAAAACGTGTACTTGTATAAATTTAAAATTGTGTACATTTTTGACTCCTCCTTCAATATGTCAGTAATAATATGCAAAACTTTTGACCAATGGACAAACACTGGGCTTAGTAAAAACTGATAGTTTAAATTTCTCAATCTGAACCATTTATGTCTTACATGCGATATATGTATGTACCCATAATAACTGTAGATGTATATGTTACTGTAATGTCTAGTTTTGCATGTCGTCACATTATCCCGAATTATATACGTCTCACAGGTACTGTTTCTCCCAAACTATAAACCTATATACAATATGGCTCGTTTGTCTACATTATGGTTTCAACAGACTGTGGGCGATTCGGAACGCCAGCGCGATTGCTATAGAAGAGGTCGCGCTCGGCTCACGTCTTTTGGTTGCAACAAACAGCGGGCGTGTCGGGTCGGGATGCCTACACGAAATTTTAATAGAATAAATCCCGTCAACGCGAGCCGAACGCGACCTCTTCTATAGCAATCGCGCTGGCGTCCCGAATCGCCCGCTGTTTGTGGTAACCATTTACTAAAGCAACTCTCGCTGGTGCATCGACCTTACTATCCTTACTTCATTTCACTTTCGAGTTAATTAAAAGGTCACCGAACATGGTTGAACGAAAGTTTACATCATCATAGTTTATTAAGTTCATTAATAATTCCGTTCATATTAATAACTATATTAATTAAATTTAAACCTCATTTAAGTATTGTATGCTTTGAAATGTGATCGCAAATTCAACTATTAGGTAGTAAAAGAGAAAGATATTATTTCTTTCTTTTTATGTTTTTAGATATATTACAGTGTAATATATAAATCGGCAAAAATCTAAACAGTTGAAGATATATTTCTGTTTATTGACCGATTTTCAATAATAATTATCAATTTTAAAAATATTGAAACGATTTCATTTCTACGAATATGCAATAATGACTATGATCCACTTATGGCCCACTAGCTTAGCAAAAGAAACTGATAAAATAATGATTTCTTAATAGATTATTCCTATATTTTTAAGGACATGAAGAGAGACATAATCACAAATAAGTGTAGTAGGTAAAATGATACTGCGACGAAAACCCAAAGCACACCTTGTACGAATTTGATCCATTAATATCCATACGCATCCGAATTCTGGGTAAGCACACGTTGCTACCGGAGAATGTACAGGCACTCTGTCAAAACGATTCTACAATATATCCAGGCTGTAAGTCTAGGAAGTGGGCCAAGTCTTTAGCAGTGTGGGGCGATCACAATAAATTTGTCTAGGTTCCAATGACACAGGACTTTTCTAGCCTAAAATTAATTTATAAAAAAATAACGATTACAGCTAACCATCCCGCACGTAATGGCTACCTTATTCTGGTGTAAAATATTCAAGGCGCCCGAATTAACGAAAAAGCATCACATAGTCGGCTACCAACCCTTAATAGATAGTAGACCCGTCCATAACGGAAAACCTATAGAAGAGGCGAACAGTTTATCGCCAGTTCATCATATGGTGCTGTACGAATGTCCCGATGACGAGGACAAGCATTTGTGGAACAGCTGGGCTGACGGGAACGGTTATTTTGGACCAGACAGACCAAGCGGTTGGGCAACTTGTACGAGACCTATCGCGGCTTGGGCTGTTGGATCTAAAGGTAAGGTACTTCTGTGGATTGATTTCAAAATAAGGAAAATTATTTTAATTTTTTAGCATGATTATGTGCATTGTTATCTCAATGATTGAATTTCTATATAAGTTTATTATTAGGGAGTAACTAGTTATATTATGTGAATTAAAAAAAAAACTCTTTTGTTACAAAACCGTGTATCCGATACAAATATGAGTTGGACGTAAAAAAAATTTATTTAAAAAACTTAAGTTTATTGTAATCATTTAATTTATTTAAATAAATTAGAGCTAATTGTAGTTTTGTCACTTTGAAAATTTTACACGTACATTTTACGTTAAATATTTTGAATTATTTTAACCACAGTTCGCTCAATGATTGAAATCATTGTTTAAAATATGAGGGGAAAACTATTTTCATTGTTTTCATCGGTAATTTGCTAAAAAGTTTATCTATAGCTATTATTTTTTTTAAAATAGTTGGTAAAAGCAGAAGAGAAAAAAGTACTGAACCACTGTTGTCTTTGCCTATCTACTAATAAATAAAATTGAAGTGTGTTTGTAATGTCGAAATAACATTTTTTTACCAAATGAATGTAATACTATATTAAATACCTATATTAAAAATACTTTTTTTAAAATTTTATCTTTCTGCCTGTTTTCTTCCGGATAATTTCCGAAAGATTTTGGTAGACAGCTGAAGTTACTGCGGATAACTTAGGGTACTTATGATTTTCAAAAATAATTAGGGTTCTCCGTAAACAAATAAAACTCATGCAATTGTCGATAATCCGATGCAATGGTGAGTTTTATGGACAAGTTCCTGAATTCATATAATACTAGCTGTGCCCGCAACTTCGTCCCTGCGGAATAATGCCTTTGGGTAGCATTTTAAATTATTTAGGCTAATTATTTTACAAATAAGATACATACGTATAAATACTTTATTATTTAAGTAAATAAGTACATAAAGTATAAAGTATTAATATGAGTTTATTTAAGTACATTATATAAACTACGTTGTTTGTTTTCGTGTCTTTTGCCATTAGTATTCGCATGCGTGACGCAGTCGTCTGCCCTCACGTGTCTGCCCATTCGGGTAAGCACTTAGGGTAAAATCTATTGACCGAACCTGAGAACCAGCTTATCTCAGACTTAACTCCGAAATCAAATTTATAGTAACAAGCTTAGCATTTGCTTAGCTTAAGCTGAGCAAAGTTCAAGGCGTTAGATTCAACGACTTACGGAAATCTTAGCTATTTTCATTCGAGGTCAGCAAAATGACTGCATTTCACCAGATGTTAAATTAAGATGAGCTGAAACGTGTCACGATAACTGCATTTCACCATGTGTATGGTAGTCGCGACCCAATCGGAATTATTCTCTTACCACCACACAAATTGTCAGATCTATATCGGCTGATTGCGGAACGTGACGCGTCGAAATAGTTTTACCATAGCGTCATTTCACCCATGTTTCGACCCAATCGGGATTATTTTCTTTATTACGTTTATATTTATTTAATTAATTTTTGCGTACAAGGTCGCCGGCACAGCTAGTAGATCTCTTTATATTTGTAAAATTCTTGCAAAGCAAATCAATTATCTACCTACAGTTAATTTTCAATATTCAACGACTTCGTTACCCGCGATAAAACCAAAAAAAATTAAAAGGAATTAATCAAGGAAATGTTCTTTTTTCTTCTACTTATAATCTGTTCAAATAAATGAAACGAGACCTTATCGACACACTGTTAAGTGTTATTTCTCATTATCTGTATAACGTTTGAAGTTAATTAATTACCGTAACAATTTCAGGTGAATTTCTTCCGGAAAACGTCGGCATTCCCTTAGGCGAGAAAGGGGGCGTATCTTACTATATGCTCGAGGTTCATTATGATAATCAGGCTCTACATGACGGTACGTTTTTTCTTTTCGTTTTAACTAAATAATAAAACTAATATTATTTTACTTCGTGTGTTTTCTTTATTTTTTTTGTTTTCTTTCTTTACAGTTCAATGTTGAGTACAAAACTATATACTAAAAGTTTTAGCAAAAAAAAATATGTATTTATTTATTCTGTTATGTTTTTATATACTCTTTGAAATTTGAATTAAGAATGCAAAATTATTTCTCGTTTTATTATAATCGTATATACTGAAATCCATTAAATGTTTTTTTATTACTGATATATAATTGAGAGTTGTGACAAATTAGTTGTTTTACAATGGGGGTGTGATAACCGAATCGAAGGACCTTGAAGTTTCTCGATAGCTTTGTCGCCGATCCTAGGGCTTCCTACCCCTTATCAATTGTTCTAGCCCACCAAATAACCGCACCCAGTAGTAACTGTGTCGACTTACCTGGTGTGCCGATGCAGATTCTTCGCCCTGCTGCGATGCACAGCTCCGTCCGCTGTGTCTTATTGATGTTGAGCAGCCGCTCTTTTCTACATAATCTTTCTATAGCTACTTTCAATATCCAAACACGCACAAACGTTGAACACGTTTTGAGCTTAAAATAAGCCAAAATAATAGCTAAAGTCGATTGAATTAAAAAATGTTCCGAAGAGACCGTGTCGCGTAATTGAAAAACCGTTGGCGAGAGAGGGGCGCCACCAAGCGTCGAAAAGACGAAAACCACCGGGCACAGATCACATGGTGTTGCCTGAACATACCATGCCATGTCAATTATGGGAGGAATTAATTACATTAATTATTTAATTAAACTGTCCCTAATTGATATAACTAATTGATTGAATTAAAGAATTCATTGAAGCAATTAATAAAATATTTTGTATTTTTTAAATATGAATCCAATAAGAATTAAATCAAACAATTTTTGTTGTGCTGCTATTTTTTAATTTATAAATCAATGTTATAGTAGATATTAATAATATTTTACATTTGCAGTTCTAGATAGTTCCGGTATACGGATTCACTATACCCCGTCATTGCGAGCGCATGACGCTGCACTTTTAGGAGCGGGTATAGGAGTGTCGGCTCTCCACGTGATACCGCCGAAACAACGCCAGTATAGAACTGTCGGCATTTGCAGTTCAGAGTGCACTGAACATGTAAGTTCTCTTAGAATGTTACACGTCTGGTTAGATGACACAGTCAGAATACCAGTTACCTCATGGTATCAGTACAGTAATTATGGATTCTTATATATTATAGTTTTCATTATTTTTGAATTTTAATATACTTACATTAACTTTTTGTTTATATGTCTCTATCTATTGTGTTGTGTGGTACATTTTAAACTGCTAGTATAGCGCCACTGCTAATTTCAGAACACTCACATATGTCACGATGAACAAGTGAAACACAGAAAATTAATGTGATGTTTTTAATCATTGTATTTAGTTGGATTATAATATCTAAATTACATAAATTGTACTTGCTTTAATTACCAACATATCACTACTTGTCATTCGCCTAAAATCTTTCTTAAATCGCTACAGCACAATGACGCCGATTTTCTAGAACAATTTCTATACATTTTTTGTGATAGATACAGACTTTTTATGATACTTTAGAATTCATTTTTGATTATTTCTATAATACATTTCACTCGTATACACTTAGTATATTATACCACGAAACAAATTCAGAAACATTTAATAATATTAATATATAAATTCAAATACTGCAAGGGTACCAATAAAAAAATGAAATTCACTAAACGATAGGCTAAAAAAAAACCCGCCTAAAAACTCAGCAGAGAAGTTACAGATAGATTACCTTACGCGCGCACTCTACAAATTTTCTGAGTAAAAAATGGTATCATGTTTTAATCCATTTTATTACGTAATTTCAGACAATGCCTGAAGATGGCATTAACATCGTTTCGGTTCTACTTCACGCTCATGGAATGGCTCGGAAAATATCTTTGAAGCACGTCAGAGGCACTCAAGAATTACCAAGAATTTCTGAGGTAAAGTATTTTTTTATAATACAGGTAGGTAGTCTTATTTCTTATTGCAATTCCCATTTGTCAAAAATTGCTAACACTGCCATCTATCTTGTGAGGTGGGTATATATATATTACTCAAATCTAGTGATTTATTAGTTGTTCTAAAATTACCCAACAGATGTCTCTATAACAAAATTGATATCAAATGTGAACAAATATTATAGTTATCGTATTTTTTCCATAGGAAAATTCATATGATGCACGTTACCAGAAATCACGAATTGTTCCCGGTGGAAGAAAATTCAAAAAGGGTGACACTTTGATAACCGAATGTACTTACGATAGCACTTCGCGGGAAAAGCCCATTCTCGGCGGTTATTCTGCTCAGCAGGTTAGTATTGTCTATGTCTATGATTATTTTTATATATTAAACGGTTGAAAATAGTTTTGACCAGTGAAATTTATTTTAGCATCTACTGATGAATAGACAATTGGAAACATTGTTTTTCTCCAAAATTACTATAATAATATTATTATTCAACTGACTCCTGCATATCACACGCAGGTACATAGGTCCTGTAAGGAAACTATTTTTATTATTAATTAAAAAATGTAGGATTTAGCTAGGTTCAAAATTCCGCGAATTTTTTTTCACTTTGGTAACCCTTATGCTAGTTACCTGTTAGCGGCTGAGTGCCTTCAGCACTCGCCCCCAAAGTGACGGTGAAGCTGTAAAAATGACCTTCCCGTCAACAGCAGCGTTAGCTAGTTACATAATAAAAGAAACAAGTTATAAGCCAAGTAACGGATATTGAGACAGTTAGGCATTATCTTTTATAATCATAATGTAAGGATGTACAGTAATACCCCGCTTTACGCGAGGGATACGTTCCGAAGAAAATCGCGTTAACTGAAATTCGTGTATATCGAGGTTTATGATTAAACATAGTCAAAATTTAATACAAAAAAAAAACAAATCATTTTAATCAATCACTTTAATTCTAAGAACACTTTATGCAATATATACTCTTATTTTTTACGGAAAAATACATCTATTGTCTTTACATTATGTTTATACGCACTCTTTCGCGTATTGCGAGGCATTTGAGCGCGAAATTTTACATTCGCGTTATAGTGAAACCGTGCGTAACGGGGTCGCGCTAAGCGGGGTATTACTGTAATAGAAAAAATATGGATGTTCGAATAATTGTTTTAGGAAATGTGCCTCTCGTTTATACTGTATTACCCCCGGACCGAGCTAGCCGGTTGCTATTCCATGACACCGGTGAAGGAGTTCTTCGAAACGTTTGGAGTCAAACAGTTCTACGGTCTCAGTTTTATGCAAGTGGAGAACATATTCTTATCGTCCGGGTAAATATTACGTTTAATTATATGAAAATGAGTTTATGAAAAACAAACGCATTGTGAAAATAAGTAGTCTATTGTACAACAGATAATATTAAATTAAAAGTTAATATACCAGAAATACATGTTTTTATTAGTCTTTTTATAAAAAAAAACGTTTAGGCTCAAAAAACATTTATTAATCTAATACTACCTATGTATTTTATTATTTGTTTTTATGACTTGAGACTTGTGTTTTTTTTTACGTGGTATTATTTCAAGAGTATTTATATTATCAAAATTTTAGTCTTTCTAAGATGTTCAGCTGTAACTATTACTAAAATGTAACAATTTTTTTATATACTTTATAGAAAAACAGGTCCACATATGAAAGAAGAAGTAAGAAAGAAAGAAAGGACATTTATTAGCATATTTTAGAATAGATTACAAAATTTACATGGAAAAACTACAATTAAGTATATAAACAAAATAAAAAACACATGGTAATAAGGACTGGCAACATGTTGTATGGATCAGAATGCTGGGCTAGTAAGAAGATGGATGAGAAGCGACTGCATGTAGCTGAGATGCAAATGTTGAGATGGATGTGTGGTGTTACAAGAATGGATAAAATAAGAATATATTCAATATTAGAGGGAGTTTGAAAGTTGCGTCAATGGTAGAAAAGTTTTCGTTTGTCGTGGTATGGTCATGTTACGAGAAGAGAGGAAGCGCATGTGGGTAAAACAGTAATGAATATGAATGTGGAAGGATGGAAAAGTAGAGGAAGGCCTAAGAAAGTGTGGATGGAGTGTGTATTGTAAGAATATGCTGTATTTTTTATATAGAGGCGTTTGATTTTATTTCTTATTTATAGATTTAAATGGCCATCAATATCCAGAACTTGAATGGGCCATAGAGAATATAAAATTATTACTTTCTTTAATTATATTGTATGAAGCAAATATTTTTATATGTATTGGAAGTAAGACGATTATTTTTTAAGGGCTCGTTTATTTAGTTTCTTTATTTATATAAATTTTTTTTTTATCAACAGAAGCTTAGAGAATCTACCGCCGCAGTTGGAATTCGATATGAAGCAGCGGAACTCTGAAGAGACGGCAGTGCAGGGCGACGACCAAGGAGTCGGTCTCATGAGTATGTATCTTTACACATTACTAGCTGTGTGCCCGCGGCTGCGCCCGCGTTTCATTAATTCTTCACTGCGTTTTAGTTTTTTATACGGAACCCTAATTATTTTCCTAAAAAATTTAGTACTAAAATAAAGTAATAATGTTTCTCATAAAACTTGCCCGTAAAATTAAATAGGATTTCGATCAAAATTTTATGAGTTTTAAGTTTTTTTTCTAGGAACCGTAATTATTTTAGAAAGGGTAAAACTTTTACAAACTTTGAATGTCATATTAATTTATATTTTATCTAAAACCTTATGTCCTTTCTCAGTCTCTAGACTATCCTGGTAGCAAATTTCATTTAAATCGGTTCAGTAGTTTTGACGTGAAAGCGTGACAGACAGAGTTAATTTCGCATTTACAATATTAGAAAAGATAAAAGGAAACGTCTGTCTGTCTGTTAGTTTATTTGTAACTTTTTATTTATTTGTTTATTGGTTAAAAAAAATTAAATTTTAATTCTATTCTAACCAGAAAATTTTATTACATTAGATAAAATATAGGAACAAGTAATATGAGAAATAAATAAGTTAACAACAAAAAAAAAAACACTGACATCATTTTCTCTTCAAGTAATTTTTTCAATCGATTGAATGTTTAATTATGCCGTGTTTAATTATTATGGATAATAGAATTTATTATGTGCAAATAATTCATATAGGCAGAACGACAAATGACAGAGAGAAAAGTAGAATTCGTTTCTATTGACATACCGTATTAATCCCTATTTTTTTTTATATTCCTTATAATTACATTATATTTTTTTATTATTTTACAGAGGAACTGATAATCTGGGAGCCTCAGGAATTCCGTAATAAGTCGTTCATGGCGCATCTGAACGAGATGCCTTGGGCGGAGCAGTTGCTGACGGAACAAATAGAAAAGTCATTATACAGAGGCATGCATATGACGTTCTGCAAACTAAAAGATGATACTTGGGGAGTGGTAAGTGTCCAAACTGTAAATTAAATAACCTTAATTAATTATAACCATCATTATTACTGAAATATACTTCGATATCTATGGACTTTAGAGTTAAGTCTACCGAGTCTTTCGTAAGAACGAATTTAATATAGCGTTACTATCGCGAAAGTTTCAATATACCTAAAAACTGTTAACTTCCAACAATGTTTTTTTCATACTCTAGTGTTATTTCGGTTATTTTTGAAACGCTTATTTTAATATTTTCACTTAAAAAGTCCATAAGTGTATGTGCTTTTCATTTATACACTCCATATTGTTATAGTTTAGATTTTAATTGTGTTAATTATATTTTGAAGGTCAGATTTGGCTGCTTGGTCTATTGCCCTTTGCCTTTTCTTTAGAAAGGAATAAGTGCAACTAAGACTTTTTTGCAGCAGCAGAGTAGCAGTTATTTTCAATTCATTTTAATTTATTTAACTTGTGTATTTGACTCTGTATAATGTTACCTTGGTGGCGTTTTGAGTTATATAGTTTGATTATTGTGTACAAATGTGTTATGGAAAGTACCGCGTTGTATTTATTCTGAGGTGCTCCATGGAAAGTTCGAGCAAGATGGGCCACCGTTTTGCTGGATATTGAAAATACTACTTATCTACATGACACTGGCACAAATAGTTTGTACACAAATTGCCATTATCTAAGAAGAGAATACAACCAAAAAAAATCTATAAGTACATGTCATTTTTATTGTAATTTTAAAATTAATCTTCTTTTTCAGCCAATTCAAATTCAAAATTTCCCAAACTTTACGGAATTAATGAATAATGATACATCGGAAAAATCCTGTCACTATAAAAGCGTAAACTTACCTTCAGTGACAAAGTCGACGACCGGATCAGCTGTTCAAACGACGATGAACTCCGCCATCTTGGCTGTATGCATTACAATCTTGATCGTGCGGTAATTAAAAATATTAAACAAAAAATCAAGTCAAACCGGAGCCAAAATGATGATTTTTCTGTTGTTTTTTTTTTATTATTTCGTTTTTGTTTTCGAGAATACATTATTATTTTTGTGAAATTGTATATCACAATTTGCAGGTCAAAACTGTACGTAAAAGAAATATGCGTACTATTTTTTTGTAATATAGCTTTCTACTATGGTATTAACCAAAGTGTCGTGTATGCGAAACACATTGTTGTGTGTGTGTTGTTTTTTTAAACGAATGAATGTATTGTATGCGATTTTCGTACTTATGAGTTTTTTTGCTCATGATTTGAACTTTTTTTTATGACCATCTTAAAGATGTGTTTAATATTGTAAAAAGAGGTATTATTCTCTGTAGTGTGTTATTTTATCATTTTCAAATTCATTTTTATATATATATACAAATATCAAAATGCCGAAATACATTCAAATAAAGTTTTCGATTGCTTATAATCTTAAAAAATATTTGCTATTTCTTCGTTATACAATCTTCGGACATTAATTATTCAAGTGCGTTAATTATTAGTATTAAAATCAATTAAATAAATCTCCAGTTTCATAATTCGAAACCATCCATCCATCTATCCAACCGTAAAGGCGTCCACTGCTGGAGGTAGTTCTCCCGCAAGATAAGAGGAAATTGCTACAATCGCCACGCTTGGCAGGCGGGTTGGCGATCGCAATAGGTGTTTGTGGTCCTCAGAAGATGCTGCTGCCCATCTTCTTAGTCACCTTTTACAACACCCACGGGTAGATATTCGAATAATTCTAATTTTTTTACAATATTAACATATACCTACTTTGGTACACATTTTTACCAATACAAATGTGTATGTGTGTCTAGATTTTACATATGAATACAATTTTACTCTATTACGACTGATATATATTCCATTGTTTTAGCTATCCGTACAACTAGATGTGTATTTGTGTCATGTTGTGTTTTTTATTATAAAGTAACCAGAGTTGTGTGTATTAATGCAATGAACATAAGGTTTTTTGGTAACAAAAATAAATACATTTTCTTTAAAGACCTCTTTGTTATGATCTTAATGTCTCTTAAAAATAATTTAATTTAATAATCTTAAAAATTGGTTTATTATAAAATCCAAAATAATGTAACAATGCAAAATGAAAATAACATTTCGTGTTATATAAATTTGTAAATATAACAAACAAAATTTCTGTTCCCGAGTTATAAACTAAGGTTATTTGTAAAAAAAAACAAATGAAGGATGTTTATAACGACTTCCATTGCCACATATTTATGTTATTTTATCGAATAAACTTTGTAATATATGCTCATTATACAATAAAAATATATACCTATTTCACTAGGATATTTTGGTGCCTTGTTAGTAAATCAAGTCGCCTTGTTTTTGATACCAACTTTTATAAAAATGTTTTTTTTTTGTTCGCTATTAGGTAACATTCAGTTAGGGCTGTGCATAGCAATAATAATGTAAGTTTTTGTTTTCTATAATTATCGTGTTTATAAAAAAAAGTTTCTAGTTCGTATTCGTATTCGAAATTCGAAATAAAGTCAATAATTTTTTACTCCGAAATTTACTATGTAAAATAGAATCTAATTGTAAATAACGTTTATTCATCTTCGAACATATTATGTGCTAAATTATAGAAACAATAATTACTAAAATGATTATTACGCGAAAGTTTTTCGAGTCATAATAATATTCTAGTAAATAAATAACAAACTGCATTTGGTTTTAATAATTTATATTTTTTATTTCCCAAGGGTTTATAGCTCTAAGAATACGCTTAGTAATTAAGTTTTATTTATTTTAAAGTCAATATAATGTGTTTTATTATTGTATTAAAGTGTTTTATTTTTAAACCCTTACATATTTTCTGATCGTAAAAGAAATGAAAACTCAAGTAGGTACATAGTTTAATAATTTATTATAGTGGAAAAATAAGACTTATTTTCAAATTCAGTCAAACTAGGATGGCTTAAAAATAAACAGGCTCTTTTGTTTCCGATTTATTATTTCATAACGAATGTTTATCAGTTTTAGGCGCTTTAGAATAGTCTAGACTATCTTCAGTAGTATCTTAGAATTTATCACCCACTGAGCTTGAAGTTAATGTTTTATTTAACTTATTAACATGATTACTCGAATTATTAACTCGCGAATTAGAATTGATTACGCTAGAATTGGAAACGCTACTGCCGAATCGATTTGCAAAAGTGGAATCGGAATTAGAATTAGACTGCGTAGCCGGAGTTGATGCGACATTCTGATTATTAGAACTTGAGTCGATGAATACACTTGGTCTTTGAGGGTAAGTCTGTGGTTTATTCCTGTGAGCTTCTAAAGCTTGCCAGTTTATGAACCAGAACGGTTGTTGATCTATCGGCAACTTGCTGAGACGATCAATAAAGTCCTTATCGCCATTTGCTTCGATTGGAAGTTTTGGTGTAGTACCATCGCCCTCGCCAAATCTAGAATTAATACATTTTTATTCAGTATGTTAACATTGTATTTTACTTTATTCAGTATTAAATATTCATAAACAAATACATTACGTGTGACGATATATTATACTTTGTTAACATCAAAGTATTTAAAACAGCTAGGGTAACTAAGAAATTTACTATTGGTCAAAATTATTCATTCTTACTGCAAGAACTGGATATAACATTTTCATATATCACAACTCGGAGTAATTAGAAATAATATATTTTTTTACACGGTATAGTCTCAGTGCTTTTACCACAATCTCACCTGATGTTAAGTGATGATTTGGTCCAGGATGGTAAGCACACTAAGCCTAGAGGTACTGGTTCTCAAGTGATACTGTCAAAACATACCTATTGGTATTTGGCGACAGGTTTTCCAACTTGAGGATGGGAGCTACTGAGGCGGGCATTATTAGAAAATGTCTTACCACCATGCTTTCCTTACGATGTTTTCCTTCACTCAAAAGCTCAGGCTGATTTTAGAATCGGATAGGTGGGTTCGAACCCGCGTCCATTGAGACGGAATCCGGCCGCACTACCTTCGCTTAGCACCATCATCGCTTCAATAAATTATATAATGATAATATATTTATACAACAATATAGTAAGTGTTTATATACTCTAGTTAATTATTGCGAAATATTCAATTTAAAAAAATTACTTCGAAATTAGTTCGAACCAAACCAAAAAAAATTGATTCAAACTTCCAAAATAATTTTAGAATTAACGTTTTTATTACCTATATTAATTAACACACGATACTAATAAGAATAATAAGAGTACATACGAGTTTACTAAAAGACCTTGCAAAAAAAAGATATGAAAATAAATTGGAACTAACCGGTCTCCAAGCCCCTCAGTGGTGGTTCTGTTCGGAGTGTCCGGATATCCGATGGGCCGACTGCCAGCAAAGAAAGGTCGTTGACCAGAGACCAATGTTGCTAAACTCACCACGGATACCAGTACCAAAGATATTTTCTGCAAAGGTTTTAATTGCCATATTATAAATAATAATCCATGGCACATTAGAGTAATTTCATGTAAAATTCTGGATACTTGTATTAAAATAAACAATTTTGTCTAAGTTTCAGCCCTTAATATTAATTTTGATATGTTCATTATCGTATTTAAACGTTTTCCATAGATTTAATATGATAAAATAGATATTTAAGATTCATTTCGTCTGCATACTACGTAGAACGGTTGTTTTCAGATAAACAATTATTAGTCAGTCCTTCTTTAGCATTAAAACGTCTAAAAAAAAATTTAAAGAGTCAAGTTATTATTTTCTTATGTTTATCATTTCTAATATAAATATCAACTTCTTTTCAAACACCTAAAACGTCAGTAGTGTTTAAGGATATTGTGGAATTTTCAATGAAATCATCAATTTTCTTATGATATCATAAATTATATAATTTAACTATATCGATGTCTGACTTGATATAAAATTTATAAAATTTGAAACCAAATAAATGGACCAGCCGAAATATAACTAAAAACATTTAGTAGTTACATTTTTCTTAATATAAAGTTCAGATCGTTTATAGGATTCTTTAGGTTTTAGGTTCATCTATGAAACCATATGAACTATAACTGATCTATTTTAACATCTGTATTTTAAAACATTTATCAGATTGAATTATTTATAAGGGTCATTCCACCTCAAATCGACCAATAGTTGGAATCGACCCCTTTCGGATCGGACAAATTTTGGTCAGAGGTTTTCTATTATCATATAACGAAGTTCTCCCCAAAGGAAAAAAGTAATAGTTAAGAAAAAACTGAAAAAACACGCTTTTATAGAAAATTCAACAAAAAAATAATAGAAAAAAAAAAATTAAGAATAGTGTAAATAAGAGAAAAAAAAAAATGGATTTTGTTGTAAAAAAAACGTGGGGTGCATGTGGTATCAATAGTCATTGTTTGTTTAAATACCTTGGACTATTCTTAAGCAAACTTGAAAATTTTGGAACTGTATTTCTTGTTTTTTGTCTAAAATATTAAGTGTTGAATTTTTTGACAATTTTTTTTTGTTTTACATTTCTAGGTCCAGTAAAGTTCAGCAATCAAATAGTTTTGTGATGTTGACTAGTATAACTTTCATTGATTGATATAATAAGTAGTTCAGTATAATAATAAATTACAAGATATAAAATACACTTAGAATGGAAGACATTACGCTGCCAGAGTCGCTTAAAAAAAACTAATTTATAAAAATAAAAATGAGTGTTCATTTTTATGTTTGTCCTCCATGCGTTATTTGACATCTGATTGTTGTTGACTTTAATGAGTTTTTCTAACTCTGAAACATTATGTTCGTGGTATCGCAAAGCATAAAGGTTAACTATACAGTTAAGTTAAGTATACAGGAAATAATCAAAAGTAAGAAAGGTATTACTGAATAATAGGTATTATATGTATACCTCCGTGTTATTATTTGAAACTTTAAGTATTTAAAAAAAAACCCTTGCAGGATTTATCTAGTCGAAAGGCACATTTAAATTCGACAATACAGAAAATATATTGTACTGTATTTTTTAACATATATAATTTACATATTATAATTAGTTTTACATTTTAACATAACAGTAAATACAGCATAGGTAGATTTATAAATCTGTTTTACCGCTTAGTACCGAAATAAAAAAAATCCTGTAATGTTTTTACTAACGATCACTTCTAATTTCCGACTATCATTGAAATCCTGATTATAATACGTTGTGCGTAGTTTTTGCGTGATGGACGTTTTTGCATCTACGGATATTAGGGATTATTCAAGTATTACGCAAATATAATTTTAGAAAATATTTTAGGACATTATTTTATAATAACATATATATTATAATTTTAGAATCTACATTAGATGTAAAAGTAAATAATTAATAAACATTGTTTACGTAATCACCACTCAGAGCCCCGTCCCCCATGCCATCAAATAGAAGCAAAGCAAAGACATCTCTAGAGTTTAATTTTTTTTTTTTAATACCTAAGACAAATTATTGCAACATACTTCACTAATCCTATGTACCTACTGAAATTTTGTCAGTCCATAGAAAAGGAAACAACTCAGGGGTAGTTATTTATTTTTAATTGTTAATGAACATTTACCTACTCCACAATTGTTTACATAATTTTTATAAACTAGGTATGGTTTTAGTGAAATATAGTTTTTTATTTCGAAGTAACTAACATTTTACATCGGAAGAACCTTTACAATTTCATCGAACTTTTGGTGCGAGCGCTTAAGGCAAATTTACAGAAATAAAACAGTGTTCAAATTCAAATAAAAAAAATATAGAAAGTATTTTTAGTACAAGAAAAAATAATTAAAAAGCATCTCATTCCTTTACTAATAATGTTATAATAATATACACACTTACTGATGACATGCTTGCTTTGTTGTAGCTTTTTATTTTCCAATGCAACTGATCTGCACAGCGGTAAACGGACGACTGTTTAAACATCCATTTGCGAACTAAATAATATAAAAAGTTGTACAAGGAAAAGTTTGCAACATCCTACTTCGCACAAGCGTAAACAAGGCATCGGTTAAAACTTATTAGGTACGGGTATGTTTATTTTTGCGGTTACTAATACGTTGTGCATTTTTTTACCGACGATTTAATATTTATTCTTTTTTTTTTAATACGCCTAACAATTGAATCTATTTATTTACAAGTCACGATTGTCGTTGTTAGTTGAACACTGTTTAGTATTACTTATGCTCCACGGATCACAATTGACAATCGAAACTAAAAATAAAACGCTGATTGGTACAAAAAAGTGTCATGCGTTTCCTATTGGTCGATGAGAAATGAGTGCTACGATTTAGCCTCTCGCGCACCATCTTTATTATGTAGAGATTTTTTAAATATCTATTCTATTGCGTTATGTTACTACTACATAGGTATTTGTTAAAATACATAGATATTAAATAACACTTCGACATGTACGGCTCTTTATTTTCATAATTAAATAATTTATACGTATTTCTATTATGGAAATTTTTCTTATGCGTTCTTGATATTCTCGTGATGCTTACCTTCACTGCTAGTTCTTAATTAATGAACTTCAAATCTCTATTGTACGTAGATACGTAAATATTTTCTTATTATGTTATAAAAGCGTTTTATTAGCTTATTATTCCAAAGTTATTGAACGGGTTTATATGATTATTTTTTTGTTTTTTTTTTTTAAATTCATGTATTTTTGGCCCTTTAAGAAACATAATATTTAGGTATAACACAGTAAACGATAATTGATATATGCAAGTGAAACCGCAGGATTAACTAATCTCAAATAAATTTTATATATTACTAGCACCGAACCAGACCACTTTTATTATCTTTATGCCTATTATTGTAAACTGATTTACGTTAATGAGTAATAATAAATCGATAATGGTTTCAATACGATCTTTTAAGCGTTTTAATGTATGCTGGGAACGTGTTTTGAGTAACTGTTCAAGTTACTGTTATACGTTCTCAATATTTGTTGTCCGTCTTATTTATTTCATACGTATTGTGTATGACTAGCTGTGCATCAAGTTTCACTCACGTTGAATTTGAATTACTCATCCTTATCTTATAAACATAATTTTAAAAAACAGACTAGTATTTTTGAGACTAAAGCCTTCAATTATACAGCTTTATAATACATAGGCATATTAATAGTTAAGTTTTTTAGTAAGGGTTTTAATGTATCGAAGAGTTACCAGAAGTTCCAAAACTATCCACATTTAAAATCTTTCCAAATTGTTTTGATCCTTTCTGTGACTTTAATTAGTAATTTACAAACTTTCATTACATAAAATACAATATTTGATCTACAATATTTGAGCCGCAACCTCGCAGTTTTACACTAAAGCAAGAAACTAACCACTAAACTAGGGTAACCTAGTTTAGAGCTGATAAATATATTTAATAAACAAAAAGTAATGTGAGTACTTAGATTGGAAAACTTTAAGCCAATATTAACTATAGAATAAAATTATTTATTGATGATAAATATAATTAATTAATAACAGACGATTAGCTTATTTGACGCAATCGTAGTGTAGGAAATATGGAAATGGATGCATTTAACATAGTTAGAACTTATAGGTACATTAATCATACTCTGAATGAATCATAGGGAAATACTAACTTATGATTTGAACCTACTGTTTAATAATCAATCACTTATTCATAAAAATACTTTAGATAAAATTCTTAAAATTTTGTGAGTATTTATAATATTAACTAGTTAAATAAAAATTGTATGTAGTACTGATTTATATATTTGTCTATTTCATTTAAAACAGAAGATCATCATTAACTACCGGCAGCGAACCTTGACATCTTCGATCCTCAACCAGGAAAGTTCCTGTACACGCCGTTAGCGCGATAAAGTGACACTTTAATGCACTAGAGTAACACGCATTATACTGCAATTTACATTACATGTAGGTACATTTTCTTTGTTTACTCTCCCTCTGTGGTAGAGGAAGAAGTCGTCCGGGTGGTTTCGCAAAAGATGCGGGGTGCGTTAGACTTAATTAAGGCTGGCATCATACGCGTACCTAAGGTTGGCAGTGGGGCCAGCGTCTTGGTGGGAGTATACCGAGTCCGGGTGAAGACCCAGATACTGGGTCTGATCTTGGACGGGAAATGGCGATTCGAGGCCTCTTTTCGTGGGCTACGTGCTCCGTGACACGCAGCGCACACATCTAGAGGTGATGGTGGAGAGGAGGAGAGCCAAGGAGGCCACGCTTCGGCGTTTAAAAGAGGACCTGGCGGATTGGCGCTACGGTCGTAGTACCGTTGACGCCATTCGCAAGGTCCTTCGAGAGTGGATGACGCAGGTGCGCGGCTCCCTCTTTTCGTCTTGTGCAGATACTATTCGGACTCGGTTGTTTTGGGTGGTATCTGCACAAGAGTGGCCTATAACCACTGCGGCATTATTTTATTTTATTTTATTTAAACTTGTCAATAATATGTTAGACTCGCCTTATCTTTTGAGTGAACTTAACTTTAGATGCCCTAGACCTAATGCCAGAAATCGATTTTTGTTTAATGTGGCATTTTCCAAAACAAATTTTATTGCTAATACATTTTTACATAGAGCATATTATTCATATAATTTACATTTTAATGAAATTGATATGTTTAATCACTCGCTTATCACATTTAAAAAACTCATTCAAACTAAGAGTGATATTGTTAAGATTGGATTGCAAAAGTAATTATTTAGTAATTATTTAATATTTAACTGGCTCGCTGTTTGTAATTTGATTGTCGGACTATTTTTTTTTTTCATTTTATTTTATTGTGTGTATTTAAAGTTTTTTGTTTTTTTTTTAAACAATTTTCATTGTCAAATTAAATATTTGTATACTACACGTTGGCTTGTATGTTTTAGTAATACGTGGAAACTTTGTTGGAATATGAAAATTTAATATATGATGTATTTAGTTATAAGCGTAATGTACTGTTTGTTTCCCAAATAAATAAATAAATCACACTATGGTGGAGTGTGCTGCGTGGGTCGTCCAACGTCACAGTGTCGTGGCAGAGATGGGCCGGACCTCGGAGCGTAGTGAGAGCCGTGCTTGGCGGCGAGAGGGTCTGGAACACTGAAGCCTCCTTCCACTACAGAAGGAGGTCGTAGAGCGTAATAAGTTCATTATTTTAAGTTATAAGCTATTTAGCGGAGGGAGCAAGTGGTGCCTTTTATAATATATAAAGATTTAAAAAGTCAAATTAAAAAAAAAAAAAAAAACAAAAATACTGTATTCAATTTATGCCTTGATAAGGCGCTTATGAACGTCAAAATACTACCACCGGTTCGGAAAACAATCCAGTCATCAAGAAGAACCGGCAAGAAACTCGATCTGGTCCTTTTCTGGATTTTTTTTTGCAACTTTATAACTAACAGTTCAAAGTTTATTAGTAGATGCACAGAGATAGCTGTCACTTTCAGATATCACCACCGTTCACATAATGATCCACCATATAATAACCCTTACAAATTAAAACCTGCTTGACATGGTGCTTGAAGTTCTTGTCTGGTAAATCAGTAATGTGCTTTGGGATTTTATTGTAAAACCTAACACTGTTACCTAGAAAACTCTTATTAGTTTTACTAAGCCTGAAATAGTAAATTGTTAGAGTGAATTTACTATGATGTATGTTATTAGAATATTATATTGAAATCCATATAATTTACACGGTTAAAAACATTAAGTTGCACAATGGAAACGTTTAATGTGCTCACCTTCATATTTATTTTACCTAGCAATGACTTCGTATGATTCTCGTGTGAGATTTACCTTGTTATCGTTGGATTTCCCCAGACAAATTATTACGTTTTCTTAATTGTAATATACATATTGTGTATTATCTACAGCCATACTCTGAGTAGTAATTAATTTCGTTGTAAAAGCTACAAGAAATAAGGTCTCGTAATTTTTTTCTTGGGAATTTTCAACTGAATTTTAAATCCAAATTCTGATGAATATCATTGGTGGGAAAGCATTTCCTAGAAGCTTCTCTCTTAGCTAGATGCAGCCCTAAAGTATAAGTCGACATTCGAGTAAGTAACAGAATATTCTGGCAGCTGTAATAATGAACTGATAAATCCTTTTTGGATTAACGATTTAACAAATAAGTATTTACCGTCATATTATCCCTAAGAATTGGTTGTTTTTGATAATCTATATTAGGAACATATAGAGACTTAACTATTTTTCGGATAAATTTTGAAATCCACTGAACTCATTTTCATATATGTAGCCAATGTTTTTTTTACTATTTTGCACGAGAATGGGTTATTTTATAAAAATAAAAATCTGAAATAGTACATTGTTTATTACTATTTTTTTACATAAATATTATTCAGGTAACGTCGTGTAAGACAGCTAGTATTAATCCGTGAAAAAATATAGTTCTACTTAGAGTTGAAGGTAAAAGTGACTACAATAAATCAAAATTAAATGTTAAATTATTATTAAAATATTTTAAAACGAAGTTTACTGGAATTTTCCGAAACATTAACTGTTTATCGTCAATGGTTGACATTTATAATGGAGGTTTATAAGTAATAGCCTTAAAACACGAATATGCAACTTATTTCCCTTAACAGATTATTTATAAAATTATTTCTCAGAATAACAAATTGATTTTAATCTATTTTTAGCGACCAGACTTCAATGCCTAGTCCAGGCAACAGGTTCAAAAACGTGCTTGTTCTTGATATTAATAGTTTTTAAACCCTTGAGCACTTACCTGGCGTTTACACCCAGCTTTCCATTGTTTTCCTATTATCTTTCTATTGTCTTATTTTTACGGGTACTCGACACATTAAACCTTAATGGGTTAAGAGTTACGAAAAATAAAATTCCTTTTTTAAATCTCATTTTGTTAAAACAATTGCAATTTTTATTGTTGAGGAATTATCCTCAGTTAAATTTGACAACAGGAAAACAATTGAAAGCTGGCGTAAACGCTCGGTTAGTCCTTGACCGTTGTCAAACATTCTAGATACCATTCCGAAACGAAGTGAGTTATCGCATGTATTTTTAGGAGTTTTATCAAGAATTAACATGGTTTTGAACTTGTTGACTGGACTATCAACATTTTATATATGGTTTAATTCATTCGGATTTAAAAACAAAACTTTGCTTTATCAAAGTTCTTCTAGTAGATTATTGTAAATGCTTTGTAAAATTTACGTGTAGGAACTTTATATCAACGTTATTAAATTAATACACCATACAAAGATACGGATTTCAAAATACAGCAGTTGTTGCCATACGTTTTTCTTGCTTTTTATATTGCACAAGCTCCGCACTTTGGCCATAATCTTACCAAATGTTAGGCGAGATGTATTGGGTCCCTGATGATGCTGCCGAAACATCTGATGATGCGTGTTTCCTAACAGATTTTCTAAACCTGAAAATGGTAGCTAGTCAATCAATCATAAGAAAAGCCTGTCCCACCATACTATACACTATAATTACGTAATGATCTCTTCCTTTACCGAAAGCTCAAGCCCTATATGGAATTAGATAGGTTGCTTTAAACCCAAGATCATCGACGCGGAAGTACTAGCAGTAGCGTAACTATGCCATCTGAGATCCGTGGCAAATTCATTGGCACGGGGGCTCCCGTAAAAATCAACACGCTGTAATTTTATTTTAATAAATCACTAAAGCAAACTACAGCGTTAAAATCTTTAGTTGTATAACATTTATTTATAATGTTCACTAAATTTTGTTAAAAATGTTCGGATACTTCTGATTTCGAGGGCGGGGCCGGGGCCCGTGGCATTATGCCAGCTCTGCTACCCCATAGTTTAGTCAGTGAGTATTAGGCACCTAGCTAAAAATAAATAAAAAACCTGATTATAATGATCATTGCCTTATAATTAGAGCAGATCAAGTGGCTAACATTTTTTTCTTATTTTACCACCTTCATTTGTTTTGTACATTAATCTCACAAATATTTCAGAGCCTTAAAACATTAAATATTTTAAAACATAGCCAATATTAGCTTTAAAGCTTATCGTTTAAATCTTAAAACAATGTAAACATGAATGTTTTTCACGTAAATTTGCATGTTTATCTTGACAGAATCTGTTTATTTTCTGACGTCACACTGTGAACTTTTATATAAAGTTCGAGATCAAACGTGACCAATCAGCTCTGTATGGTCCAACGGCATTCTGATAACTTTATTTATACTAAAATCCACGTTAATTTTTTATGAATAAAACACTAAATTTTCGTTTTATACAATGTATGTTTACTGAATTAACTATTTAAAAGGTAAAAACATTTAATATTTCGACTTCAGAAGAAATATAAACTTTATGTTATCTACGGTAAATAATTTTTCGAATAGACTATATAAAAATAACTTTTAGCTCGTTTTTACAAGTTATAACCATTATTACCATAATAAAAATAATAATAAATGAAGAACGACTAGAATTTTTATGATTTGTGTGAACATAATTGAAATAGTGCCAGAGTCGTCGGAGATTTCTTTGCAGCATTTCGTGCCAATTTCAATAACTTTAGGATAAAAATCTGTCCAAAATTCAAATGCCTTGTAATTTACAGTCTCCGGAGTGCTCATCGTAAAATTTTGCCGATCGATAATCAAATAACCGGGCTTCTCTATTTCAAATGCGTTCCATTCAATAATCACTCCGGAATTCGTCGGATTTGAATACCAAGCGAAATTGGACCACATTTTCATAATTATTTCTGAGATGCTCTTATCTCTGTAATCCCATTTACTGAAATCTTCGGGTAAAGCTAAATAGGGCAGACCAAAAGTAAAAATTAAATCGAAATTATGCGGTACTCCGATCCAGGATGGAATACCATCGTTAGCTACATCAGAAAAGGGTTTTAAATCGAATCTGTAAAGATAAACAGGTGCATGTGAACTGATATGCTTTGCTAGTTGATATGTAGTCGCTCCGTGAACTTTGTCAGTGTAAAAATCCAAAAATAGTTTTTCTCAAAACAGTTTCGTTTGATGTGGGCGGTATAGGCTTATAGAAAAACGCAACAGCGTCTTGTATGTGGTGTTGATTATTAAAGCATGAACTATTATTCACTGTTATATCGGCAAGTATGACTTCTTCACGCATGATATCGAATTCTCTTTGACTAACACCAGTGTCTTGGTTTTCATCTTTATCAAGAAGTAAAGCATCTTCCATATTTGTGTAGCCAGTTAAAATCGGTACAGGCGTAAATATTTCATTTTCGAACAGTTTGCTTGGAAGGTCCGATAAGAAAGGTCCTGTTGTATTGCTGAATCCGTTATCTACAATTGGTTTCCACTCAGCCAATGGCTCGCCTATATCGAGGAGAGCTTGATAATTTACTCTTCGTAGACAATCGAGTAACTGGAACGTTGGTTTTCGAAAGCAACTAAAAGCACTTGCAACTTTATCGACCGTTATAACTTCCTTTCTTGGTATATTTACAGTATCTGGTGAAAGAACATTTCCGCTCATAGAAATTGCTTTATGAAATAAACCGGCGGAGTGTGGAGAAATCAAATGTAGACCAACGCTAATAGCACCAGCGTCATGACCAAAAATACAAACATTATCAGGGTCTCCTCCGAAGCTAGCGATATTATTTTTAATCCAATTCAATGCGGCTACTTGATCAAACATGCCGAAATTTCCCGGAGCTTCTTTGTCCAGTGTCGAGAAGAATCCGAATATGTTCAAACGGTATGCGACAGAAATAAATATTACCTGTAAATATATTTGATTCAATAATTGACTGATTTGTTTTTTATGTGCATAGAAAAAAATTAAACCGAGTATCATTTTTTATTGATCTCAAAAATGTGTAAATTGTAAATTTTTTATTGTCATTTTAACAAAATTTATTGCATTTATCTAATTAGTTCTAGCCAATAATACCTTTTGTTTCAGTACCAATTGAAATGGATTTATGCTATTCGGACTGCCTCTGATGAAATCTCCTCCATGAAACCAAACAAGGGTCGGGTAGCTCTCAACCCGGAAATCTGTGAAAAATAATGATTTATATAGTTATAAAAAAGTAAAAATAGCCAGGTAATGAATGGTATAATATTATAAGTTGAATTCTAGTCGTGAGCATATTTATTAGAGTCCATTAAATATGAGAAACTCATGTAGCACATTTTACTAACAATGATTCATTATAAGTTAGGTGTGCCAATTTTCAAGCAGGTATATTATATACATTTGGGTCAAGTATTAGATTAAGGTTGGGTCAACTGTGGCAGCGAGGGTCATAAAGAGTAAGCGAACTATTGGCACGGAATTCTTGCATTAATGACGCCGACCTCCAGTTGGGCATTGTTCTGTTACAGGTGATAGATAAATATTTGTTTATTACCTAATAGTCAATTGAATATTTTAAAATTTGTTTAAATATTTATGCCCATACATGTTTGTTAAATATTCTAAAAGAACGTATTTATAACATGTAAATAAGTCGGTGGTGCAGTTGTGTTACGGTACGACTGTCGTTCTGAGGTCTCAGGTTCGATCCTCGGGTCGGGTCAAGTGATATTAGGTTTTTTCTACTCAGTATAATCCCGAAGTGTGGAATTTGTGGCCGATATGGCGACAGAATCACCACCTGTTACATCTAGGGCGGAATTAAGCTCTGCGAAATGTGGTTGGTGTAGGTAGTTCGCTACTTCACCTCTGCCTAACTCTTTGTGGAAACAGACGTGAGCTTATGTTATGTTACGTTATGTTATCAATAAGCGGTAATATCTTGGCGTTGGTAATATCTCAGCGTCAATTTACATAGATTTGAACCTACGTACTTGAGAACGAGGTTGTGTTTTTTTAATAATAGAAAACATAGTGATTAAACCATTATATGAACGTAGGATATTTTCTAATAATCATTCAGATGAGCTATATTCCACTTTTGAAAATTTGTCGTCACGCCCATATAAGTTGAGCATATTTATCATCTGGGATTACATCGTCACTTAACATCAAGAGAGATTGTAGTTAAAGCTTTAAACCTATACAGTATAAACATTAAATTTAATTACTAGACAGTTACGTACTTATTAATATCTGTAAATGAAATGTAATGTAATGTAATGTAAAGGACTGTAATGTTAATAACATTTGGTAAAATATTCAATAACAATAACAGTTGTTAAGTAAAAAGATTTCAAAGATATTTTTTATAGATATTCTCTCCTGTCATATTGTCCTGTCTTGCCATATCCTTTCCAAATGTGAAGTACATATTTCCGCAAGTTGACGTTCATAAAAACAGTCACAAAAACAAGTACACAGAGTACAGTGCAATTGGGTAATATCACTTGCAGTGCAATGAAACCTTTGATTTGTCTACAAGCTTCCATGTGTTCAACGTATATTATATTATTTATAATCATTTTTATAGCTAGTATAATAATTATCATAAAACATTCCAGGATTGTCTGATCCTGAACTATTTTCAAACGTAGAAACGAATTTCATAAATCAGCAATCTATTTTTCTAGCACTAAATTGTCGACATTTTGGTGAGCCCTCTAGTCGTTCATTGTGCATATTAATTATATAAGAAAATTAATTTTAAATCATTGAGTATTTTTTCTAGATTCATTGATCCACTTTCTTTTCCCAAAACCCTTTATATTTATATTTCTACACACTATGTTTCTTCATTTTAACTTATGAATTGACCTCATACAGACACCGTTGATATATTTATGGGTTTAGTCAAAGCCATCCTTGAAATATTTGGGTTTAGTCACGGTTGATTTCTTTGCGTTTAGTCACACATCGACCGTTGATGTACCTATAAGTTTAGTGACACAGCCACCATTGATGTACCTATGAGTTTAGTGACACAGCCACCGTTGATGTACCTATGAATTTAGTTACACAGCCACCGTTGATGTAACTATGAGTTTGGTTACTTAGCCACCCTTGATGTACGTATGGGTTTAGTCACACAGCCGGGTTGTTATATTTGTGAATTTGATCACACAACCACCTTGTTATATTTACGGATTTCATCACACAGTCATCCTTGTTATATTTATAGATTAGATCACAGGTATTCTCGTCTTGATATAGTTCGAGTTTTTAAGCCATTAAATACTGATCAGGCATTTTAAGCAATCCCACTTCTGAAATGTTAAAACACTCTAAACCACTCTCGCTATATTATTAAACACTCTCACTACATATTATTCCCACGTCACCACTTTCTTATATTGCAATATCAGGAACGTTCACTTGAGCAGATAGAACTTAAGTGTGTCTGTGTAGGCTCTACAGAGCCTTATATATTCGTTCCATGCGATCTGACATGTGGCAGGTGAGAGACGACGGTCCCACCGATGTAGGCGGATAATATCTTAAGGCGCCCCCGGATGTGTGGCAAAAATATTGTTAACAATTATTGTTCATCTGTCTGGTTGTTTGTTTCGAGTAATCTTCGGAACAGCTGAACCGATTTTGACAGTGCTTTTGTTAGATAGCTGAAATTACTCTGCACAACTTAGGATACTTTTGTTTTTCGAAAATAACTAGGGTTCCGAGTAAATCCAATTTAACGCAATTTTACTCGCAAGTATTGGAATTTGTGAGTAATGATTTTACTTTATCCTAGTAATAGAAAATATTTAAGAATAAAAATCGGGTTCCGCATAAAAAAATGCAGTGAAGAACATATAAAACTTAGGCGCAGCCGCGGGCACACGGTTAGTATTTTAATAATTTTATAGCTGTAAATACGAATGAGAATCTATAAAAAATACAATGATAATAATTTTTAGTAAGATTTTTAGCTTCCATCTATAGATGGTATAAATTGTATCGAAAAACAAAACAAAAAATACATTATTTCGGTTATACTGGATAATCGGTATATGTATCACAACAATATTATACAAGAGGAATTAAAAATAAAATCATATGGTATGTGAATAACAAGCCACGACTCAGCTTCAAGTTTATGCTGCCGCTGGTTCAGAAAAAAATATCAAATAATCTACGCTCGCCGAAGGTAAAGCTTGGTATAAATAATTTCCATTTACACAAGTTCCAATTTTTAAATTACATGAAACATATTAAACACTTATACTATATATTAAGCCCAATGTAAGCCTTATTATATTAGAATACCAGGAACGTTCGCTTTAACAGTGTCGCTTCTACTGAGTCTTATATAGTACTCCCATGCGATCTGATATTTGATAGGTGAGAGAGGTCCCACCGGAAGTACACCTATGATACTACTGGAAGTAGGCCGACAATATCGTAAAGCGCTGCCGGATGTATGACGACCATATTGAAAGAATATTAAGAAGCATTTTGCAATTGCATGACTAAAGAAGTCATTTCAAAAAGTATCGTGAATTCCATTATTTGTTTTACACATAATTTTACAGTGAATAGGCTGACGCTGATCCACAATTTTTTTTTTATATAATGCACAGCACAGTGACTGTACTGGACCTGATGGTAAGTACAGTACAATCCAAAACAGCGGCGACTGACACTGAACAGAATTCAATGCCAGTCACCGCTGTCATGCTGGCCTGCTTAAGTACCTCTTCACGTCTCTTTTGAAGTACCCAATATCGTATGAAGGAGGGAACACGCTGACAGGAAGACGGTTCCATAACCTCACAGTGCGACAAAAGTAAGAGTCAGCAAACTTTTTGGTTCTTGAAGTTATGGGTGTCACCGTGAAACCGTGACACTGAAGTCCCGCCCGCGTGGTTCTATTATGGAATGGAGAGGAAGGGATCAGGTCAAAGAGCTCTTCAGAACACTCGCCATGATACAAGCGGTTGCGCAATAGAAGCGGTTCTATGGAGTTGGTGATGTCTGTATCATTTACAATGCGGACAGCACGCCTCTGCAACCTGTCTAAGGCATCGATGAGATATTTAGTGGATCCATCCCAGAGGTGCGAGCAATACTGCATGCACGGCCGAACCTGGGCCTTATAAAGAAGGTACAGCTGGTCGGGCAGGAAAAACCGTCGCACTCTGTTTAGGATTCCGAGTCTCCGAGATTTTGTGGAGATGACATGTTCGATGTGGTCCTTGTGGTTTAGGTCGCTCCGAATATCCATTCCCAGGATATTTAGTCTGTCTCGCATTGCAAGCTGGGTGTTCTGAAGAGTAGGGTTGGGTGAAAAGGGCGATTTTTTTTGAGTAAAGGCACATACCTGCGTTTTCTTGGCATTGTGACAAGTGACGGTGCCGTAACACACCTACGGATGCTTAGCGACGATTTTTTTTTTTTGAGGTTAATGCTATCCAAAGATACATCATTAGGAAATGCCCTACCATCATGCTATAGTTTCCTCACGATTTTTTTCTTCATCGAAAGCTCAAGCTGATTCTAGAATTGAATAGGTAGATTCGAGCCCACGTCTATCGACGCGTGATCTGACCACACTACCAACTGTGCCATAATCGCTTCAATCTATACTATTACAACCTACATATTATGCGAATCCATTAAAAATATTTCAACTCAAATATGGTGAAAGTAATGGACGAAATATGTAGAACAAATAAAGCCGTTGGTTTACTGTATACAGTAATTTATGGTTTCAACCGTTCCATAATTCCTGACATTCAACCAAAAATATTTTATATTTATAGTTTAAGTGGCTAACTACCATACTGTTTTATGCCACTAGACTGCATAAATTTATTGTAAAATATGAACACTTTTCATTCTGGATTTCGGCCAACAGACAAGGGAAATTATTTGGTGTGATTTTTAAAAATAATGTGAACGCACACCCATTTGCTTTTTTATGGCATAAAGTAGCAAATCTCGTATGCATTTACTGTATTCCTTATCTCGTTAACCTCAGAAAAAACCTTAACCCCTTGAGCACTATCTAGGCGTTTACGCCAGCTTTCTATTGTTTTCCTATTGTCTCATTTTTATGGGTAATCGATATATGAATTGTAAGGTCAGTTAATTCGTTAAAATTTACTAGTTAATCCAATTTTTTGAACGAAACATAATAATGCGTGCATTGCCGTCTATGGGTGTATGATTGTTGCCGTACTGATTTGACTACTTAAAATACGAATCTTACTTTAAAATGTATGGAAAAGTTTGATTAATTTAGTACTGTTTGTTAATATGTAACTCATTGCAATTCAAAAACAACGATGATTGCTAAATCACCACGGATTTTAAGTAGTTGTCAAAAGTAGCAATGTTAGATTAGGTTAGGTCGATTAAATAGAGCCATGTTAACCAAGAAACTAAATATCATCTTAAGCATCTTTATAGCATTTAAGAAATACGAGTTTTCATGTTTACCTCGACATGAAATCCGCATTAAAACTAGCTGTGGAAGTTGAAACGCGTTTTGGAAAAGAATAAAGCTACTAAACATCTTCTCTGAAATAAACATGCAATAAATAAATAATACGGACGTTAAAAGCAATATTATGCATGTTGATAGACGGATATGGTCAATAGTATAGTTGATGAATAGTGCGCTGGATGGTATCACTGCTGGCTGCAATTTGACTGAGATCATACAAAATCGAGGCGATCAGATTAAGGAGTGTTCTGCTATTAGTTGTCATACAGTCGGTTCTGCCAACAATCTTTGTTCTATTGATTAATCTCATAACAAAACGTAATGTGATCCGCCCGCATCAGAATATACTTTGTTGGAAATCTTAAAGAAAAATCTTACAATCTTAAGTCCTGGTTCCGAAAAGTATAACATGTAAAAAGTAAACATAGAGTTCTCAATTCTTAAATGTTTGTGCCTTAACCTAAATAAGATAAAAGAGAAAAACTGTCACTGAAACGACTCACTCCTTTAAAATAAACAAAGGCATACTACCAAACTGTAAGATAGTAAAATCCTTTTACCCTACGCTGTATATTTTTATCATGGATCGATATCACAATTTATACTTTGAAACTTTTACACGGTATTTGTATATAAAATTCCGCTGTAAATACTAGAGTTGAAGTGTAAATATGTGTTGTCGATATTGTATTTTTTCATAAAATTTCATAAATTTTAGTTAATATATAAATTGAGTTCAAATTATAAAAAAAAGAGGAAACTTTCCTTGTTCTTTAGACTTACATCTAACATTTATATCCATTAAAATAACGACTGTAATGATTATTTTATCATAACCTAAACATTAACTAATGAAGTAAATTGCCGCAGATTTAATGTATAACGGGATGGGTTAAACTTTGACACTATGCATAGATCGTAGGAGACACAAAAGTACATGCTATAGATTTAATTCACACTACACAATTATTTATTCACATCACTAGTCTGTTCACTGCAATATTCCCTTGTTCACTTTAGCTCTTGTAGATCGATACTAACTAGCTTCTTGTTATTTATTTATTTATATTTTATACATAATTTGTGTAAAAAGGCGAACTTAATGCATTCTCTGACAGTCAATATTGGGGTGGTGCAGAGATAAAATAAAGTAGGGTAACTATATGTGATAAGAGATAAAAATATAATGAAAATGGGACTAATACCATTCGACGTGAAATTTTTCGTAGATGGTTGTAGGCTATTATTATTCTTTGGATTCCATCGAGCCTTTCTCATTTTTTTTCAATTTACTCTTATACATTTTCCCGCTAATAAAAACAAAAGACTCATGTTTCTTCATTTATTTGTTTGTTTTAAATTAGGTATAAATGAAATGGTATATGCACTTTTTCAAACAAACTTCATAATTGAATATCTCTAATATACAATGAAGTGAAAGATTTTAACCCTACCAGTTATTAGGTAGAAGTTTCAGTTTTAACAAAATTATAATTTAATTTGAAGTTTAAATTCATTTTTCTTGTAAATTGTATGGTTGTTTTACTATAAATATTTCATGAGATTGACGTTAATACGTTACAATTTTATGTACCTACGACTATATCAGATATTATGAATAATAAATGGTTAATAAAACAAATATTACTCGGTTACATTTCACTCAAACACTAGTAAATAATATTCATACCGCGTTATAGGCGCTATGAAATCGCACTAAGCCTCTTGAGATTTGTACACCTGTGTATCGTTCTATGAATACACAAAGGAGAAAATATCTTGTTCAATGTATTTTACTGAGCTCGTTTTTACTGTACACAACGATATCCTAAGATCAAAGCCTAAATATTACCATCACCTAAGATTCCTACTGAATAATTTTCACGGAAATCTCTTGAAATGCCAAGAGAATTCTTTAATTTTAAAGCTATACGTATAGAAAATTCCCGTTCATGTATTTTACGTTATTTTATATTTATTTTAGTACTTTTTTTAATTGTTGAAATAAGAACGCTTTTTCTATGGGAAGTATTCTAGGAGTTTGTATATAAAAAGGTTGTCTTCATTTTTATAAGGATTCATCTTAGTAAAAAAATGGTTCTCTATAGGAGCTACATTTTAACTTACTAGATTATATTATTTGCGCATATGTAATTTTGGTGGCACTTTACGTGATATAGTTTGGTTATTGTGCAAATGTGAAGTGTGAATTGGATATACATAATACACACAGAAAAATAGTCTGTGGTACCACAAAGAACCCCTCGATAATTTTCAATTTCTATATAATAAGGTTCCAAAGCACACTTTATCGATTTACGGAATAGTTTTGACATTACGTTATTCAAGTTTTAATTTCAATAGATTATTGTAAGGCAGATCATCGTGTGAGCGATAATGACGTTTGAAAATGACATTCTTCTCCGCGTATTTGCTAAAAACGGTTTTTAACTATAGGTTAACTATAGGTTTAAATAATATAAAATTGACAGCGATTTTACCGTAAGAAACCTAGAAAATATGATACAATTGTATTCAAGTGATATATTATAATCAACATAGTTGCCATTAATAAAAGAAAGATAATAATTCTCGGTGTGCCACGTCGATTAAATTACCATCAAATCTAATAATTCTGAGTTTTTCGTGAGACCCCTTTCTCTTTCCCTCTTAATGAAGCTAATTAAGGATATTTCTTAATACTCTCGTTGGTTAATTATACAGTCAAGTTAAAAGACTTTCGTGAAATTCGCCGGTGTTTTTTCCTTCGTCTGAATTTTGTTAGTCTCTCTCATTCTTACTTTTTATTATGTTTACTGTAATCTACCACGATTCTGTAAAACAACGTAAATTACCAAATATATATACATAAAACGAAACTTTTTGCGGAAAACCTTTAAGGTCTTTTTGCGGCAAACGGTTTAATTAAGCTTTAACTATCTTCTGCAGTCAAATCTTCACAAAAACAAATATAAAGTCATTATATAGGCTCGAGGACTGTAAGTGATCTCAATTGTTTTTTTGAGAGATTTTTTTTCATACTGACAATATGCAGTTGCTCTATGGGGTCTCGACAGCTACATCGGAATTTGGAGCGAGTGCTTATGGCGCTCAGCCAAAAAAGGTAGCTAGCGCGCAAGGGCACCAAAATGGTACGGACCTCAGCTTAAGTTTGTATTAAAGATCCGCGGAATTTTCCCTAGCTAACACGACGCAACGATTAGTATAAAGTAAATAAAACTCCCTATGTATCCCATATGTATGTTACCATCCTGGACCACATCGTCACTTAACATCAGGTGAGATTATTGTCAAAAGCACTGCGCCTACACTAATGTCTAATATTTACATGTAATGTTAAATATAGTAAAATTTTCGTATCCGAAGGCACATTACAAGTTAAACAGAAATGAACTTAAGTTAGGAACTAAGTTACATACCAAAGTGATCAAATACTAATGATAAAATTATTTAACAAGATCAAAGTTTGGACGCGAACGAAACAATAATAAAATTATATTTATAAAACATGATTTCTTATACGTTATCTGTAATTGCTACACATTAATAATAAAGAGAACGCTGATCGAAAAATAAATTGACTACAGATTCTCAATTCAGAGAGCAATTATCTTTGTATAAATAACCAGAAAACAGTACTATATTTAAGATATAACTACTAAGAGCATTTATTATTCATAGATTTCTATAATCGTGTACTTATATTTGATTTACATAAACATTAAACATTTTGAAATACGCTATGATATTTATCTACCTCTAGAAATTCCAGTTTAGCTTTCGTAGCATTACATTTTTTTCTAATATTCAATATACGAAAATTCCTTCACCTTTTTCCGTTTATTAGAAATACCTTCAAATCGAGAACTGCTTCGAAGTTTTCTAAAGGCGTTATTAACCCCTTGAGCACTTACCTGGCGTTTACGCCAGTTTTCCATTGTTTTTTCTATTGTCTTCCTATTGTCTTATTTTTATGGGTACTCGACACATTACTATGTCAATTACCCATAAAAATGCGACTATAGGAAAACAATATAAAGCTGGCGTAAACGCCAGTTTAGTACTCAAGGGGTTAAATAAATTCAATTTATTTTTAATTATTTCTGTATCAGTAGAGAATTTGATGAAATTGTAGAGCTTCTTTAACCCCTTGAGTACTAACCTGGCGTTTACGCCAGCTTTCCGTTATTTTCCTATTGTCTCATTTTATGGGTTATCGACATATTAAATTGTATCCTTGTTATATTTATCATTCTCATCGTATGCATGTGTTGTATATTGATAATTTATTAGTTAGTAACAATTATTTCAATAAACGCATTTATTATGATTACGAGTAACCAAGATTAATTGTTGCAATCTACATTTTCATGTTACAGAATAAAAGGAATTTTTACCATATTAAAATTCTATGACATCGCGTAACTAAGCGAAATCATTCAGCGTATAATATTTGCTGATAGTGTTAGAATAACTATTAAAGAAATTAAACATATAAAGGCATTAAACTCCTTTTATATTGGAAGTTCAAAAAGCATTCTTTATTCTAATAAGTATATTTGTTAGTTACAGTTTACACTACAGACACTTCACTAGAATCACACCAATGCCCTCTCGGAGTTTCAATCATGACTGCCATCTTGCGTTCCGAAACATCATTTTATCTCTAACCGGAAATCAAGATCGACCTACTTACAGCTTCAATTAATAAAATTAATTACGACAAATTAAAAGGTATTATAAAAATTCAAATTTTAAAATTAACATGGGTTGGAAAAAATATTTTTTTTTATATGTAACGAATTTCCGTTATATAATCAAAAAGACGTATTGTAATATTGACAAATTATTTGTGGTAATGTTAATGGAAATGTCTGGGCAAAGCGCAATATTCGTGTAAAATAACCATATGAATTTTAATGAAGCTAACAGTTTGTTGTATAAAAATCGAAACAAAATATCATGTTTTATTTTTTATAACGAATACTTTGTTACTTTTTAACTTAATAACCTTTGGTTAATATTTTTAAACCCGTAGGAAAAAACTGTAGAATTCTTGATTTCAACGCCAAAAGATAATATTTAAGGCCCCGTTTCTAACAAATGTAATAGTTAGTGACAGATATTTTAATAACCCTCAAACTTAAAGATTTTATATTTTAATCTTTGAACAGAAGTACGTCCAAGTATGGTAGTTTTTTTCACTTCAAATTCTATCATAAATAATAATTAATATTTTAACTTAGCGAATGAATTGAAATGTCTTTTACGTGAAATAAACATAAATACATCAGTAATATGCTTGAAAAGAATGCCCGTATCAAAAACTAGGGCAGTAGGCAAATATTCAACATAAAAGTTTGCGTTTCATGAAAGTATGTGTGTAAAAATAATTGTTAGCAATTCCATTTACATGGAAATTATTCGTTCAGTATTACCTGAAATATTGCAGTATTTATGTCAATTTTCAGTATGACAGGTTGTGATTTATCGCCGCGATTACTTGGATATGTTGATGTAAGCCTCTAGTTTATGTTAATCGCGAGATTATAAGTTTACTAAGTTATATAAATAGAACAAGATTTATTATACTTATCATTTCATTCTGTAAATCATATTAATCGCTCAAAAATAAAACATTTTAAGACCCGATTAATTTATGATTTAAATTTCATTTTTTTTTATCGGGATAAACATACTAAAATCCTAAATAGATTTATAAAAGCATTTTTAAATCAAATTTAATATCTGCATTTTATTTGAATAAGATTGTACATTATGATGAAACTAAGTTAATTTTTTTATTGTAATAATATGTTTTACAAATATCGTTTCAAATGTGATTCGTCCTAACACATTTGTGCATAGAGTAAATGAAATGTATGAACCTACGCTGACCACTGAAATATGAGGGTTTGTCGGCATATTATGTGGTCATGACGAATGCCTCTCCATATTCATCAATTCAACAATAAATTATAAGAAAAAGTCAAGACGATGATGGAAAAGAAGGTTTCGTAAAAGTTAAGGCACTGCACATAATGAGTTTATAGCCTTTTTTTTCTTTATACTAAAATGAGAATTTTAGACAAACAACTTGTCAACACAGGTACTTATCGAGACTATAAATTTGATTCAATATCTATAAGTTTCAACTGATATTTTTTTTTTTACTGATTTTAATAAAAAATCGTAAAAGGTTGATCAAAGATTAACTTAATATAATTACTATATATTAAAATCATTCGTAATAAATAGTATATAATTATCCCTACGTGTGTACACCTTATTATAATAGAATACCAGGAATGTTAATTTAACAGTCAGAACTCAAGTGACCACGTGTCGGTTCGACGGTCTTACATGTAGTACTCCCCAAACAATCTGACGTTTGAGAACTGAGCGTGGCCTTTTTTTTTTTACCTAGCTAATGCTGTTGACCAGAAGGGCCTTTACAGCTTTACCGAACTTTGGGGGCAAGTGCTGAAGGCACTCAGTCGCAAAAAGTAACTAGCACAAGGGTTCAAACCTCGGCTTGGGCGCTACCTGAGTGTAAACTCCCGTGCAATTGATCCTAGCTAATCCCTACATTTTTATTTAACATAAAAAAAAGGTTCCTTACAGAATCTATGTACCTGCGTGTTATGTGCAGGAGTGTGTATGCAGTGTTGTGCGTGTAATACGCGTGTATAATGCATGGCCAGTGTCACTGTATCGCGCTGGCGGTGACGTCAAGAGCCTCCCCAGTTGGGGAACGAAACACGTCTTGGATCAGGTCAGGCGCCAGAATGGAACCCTGGGGAACTTCTGCGCGGATCGATTGGGCTGAAGAGAGGGCAGACTCTCCTCTAAAGCGGAAACTACGGTTTGAAATGTAATACCGTAGGATTTGAACTAATTTAACTAACTTTACTAATTTGAATACATGGCCGGCATGCCAGACCTTGTCCAATGCCTTGGCAACGTCGAAGAAGACAGCGAGCGTTTGCCAGGGTGTGTTTGGGGTTCTATGAAAATTTGACAGGATGTGCTCCGTGAGGCGTTGCACCTGGTGCGCGCAAGAGTGTCTGGCTCTGAAACCATACTGTTCGGGGGGCAAAAGATTTTTGTCCTTTATCTCAACTAGGAGACGGTCCAGAAGGATCCGCTCGTAGAGTTTGCCTATTGTGCTTAATAAGCTGATTGGACGGTAACTATCTGGTAAACTGTTGTCTTTTCCAGGCTTGTGAATACCTATGACTATCGCTTCTTTCCAGGTGGCTGGAAAGTGATGATTTTTAAAGGCCATATTGAAGATGCAGACCAGTAACGCGATGAGACGAGGTGGATGAAGCTTAAGCACTTCATTCCTGATCCCGTCCGGATCGGGAGATTTCCTGGGCTTAAGGCCCTTAATAGCTGTGGTGACCTCTTCACAGATGACAGGTTTGAGGGGGACAACTGGGGAAAGAGCGTCTAAGTCCTGTACAGAGGACTATACATCGGAGACGTGGAGGACGTCAACGTCCAAGGGGAACATTGCTTGAGCGTGGCGCCGTCGGAAGTGTAATGACAATATTGTTAACACTATATGTATTGATGGATTTGGATCAGGGTCCATAATGTTTAAAAAGGAGGTAAATTTTTATGACCAGCAAACTTTTGAGGAAATAACGATATTATAAATTAGATGATTAAATTTAAAAGGGAAATACGCACGATGTCGTAAAAGATCTGGGGCATAGTTTGCACTAAAATAGATACAATAAATTTATTCCGTCCATAGATTTCCGTCCGTTATTTCGAATGTTCTAGTTATTTGTTCTTGTATTTAATACATTAATATTAGTATAATTATTATTATTGTTGTCATTGTTATTAGAATCGATAACGAAAAATTAATTATAGGAATAAATGCTCCATTATTTATAATGGTAATAAGTAAGGACATAAATAAACGAAAGAAATACATACTCAATAAATGTTCGCCTAAGATTATTCAAGCCCCATGTGTGGGAATATAATTTCAGTGAAACATAACGAATAAAATTTTCATTTGTAATTATAATGCGTATAAATTAAAACGTCGGTGGGGTCGCTACGTGACAGGGCTGTCAAGTCACATTACAAATTTGAATATATACCAGGCGTACCTACCGAATTAGTTAAAATGCTATTTCTCGTTTTATTTGGGAGTCGTACTTAAGTACTATTATAGAACTTATCGATTATTTTATTTGTAGCTAATATAACAAGGCAAATGACCGTTGACAAAAGAACGAAGTCAAGAAAGACTTTGTATTTATTTTTGGGTCAATTTTTAAAAACATACGATGCGTAGTATTAAATACAGTTTTATATACTAAAAAATAAAAGACAAAAGTCTTTAAGTTTGTCAACTTATAACTAGAAAGTCAGTATATCGATTTACTTGTATATGTATTTATGAAAATCATGTATTTATTAGTACACAGTTTACACACTGGGAAAAGTTATAGAAGTCGACAAAAAAATGACCACAATTTAATGTTTTTGAGACTAGTATCTTCGAAATTTGATAATAATCGTCAAATAAAGCCAAAAAACATTTAAAATTTCTATATTAAAAAAAATGATTACAGCTTGTCGATCGATACTAAATAAACAAAAATATAATCGGTGAATGAAGAAAAATGTGCTGAACTTTTTTATCTTTGCTTATTTATAGATTTACATATAATGGTGCAAATAAATATAAAAAAATATTTTAATTCGAGTGTACAAAAAATTAAATCATTTCAATATATTTTTGTAACACTGTTTTGCAAACGAATTTAATTTTTTTATATAACTAAAGCAACAATTAAAAAAATCGCAAACTAAAACCAAGTGACCAATTTAAAACCAATTACTTTACATAGATTTTCTACAACGTATATAACGTGCCCTTGCGATTTTTATCATAAATGGCGACACTTTTTCCATTAGTGAAAGGTCAGAGTCACTAATACTTAACTATATTTCTGATAGCATTTAAAGCGGTTGACATTTCTCGCCACAGGACACGTTTCTCGAACGAACGTTAACAGCCCAAAATGCCTTAATGATTTTTCAGAACATACTTTAATAATGATATTATTATCTGTATGTAGTAAAGAAAAACCGTTTTTTTTTTATCGTTTACTTACAGATAATAATATTCATAATATATAATTACGACTGATTGAATTTAAATTAATTATGTCTATTTTGAAGTCTCCCATAATCCCAAGTAAATAAATTATTTTTTTTACATAACACTAGCTGTGTGCCCGCGGCTGCGCTCGCGTTTCATATATTCTTCACTGCACTTTTATACGGAACCCTAATTTTTCTTTAGTACTCAGATAAAATACAAATATTTCTCATAAATTCTAGCACTTGCCCGTAAAATCGTATTGTATTCAATTTTTTATGAGATTATTTTTTAAAACTAGAGCCTGGGTTATCTGGAGTAACTTCAACTATTTACAAAAAATATTCCTGTCAAAATCGGTCCAGCCATGCCGGAGATTACCCGAAACAAACAGACAGACGAACAGACATACAGACAAATATTTAAAAATTGTATTTTTGGTATAGGTATCGTATATACATTCATATGTTATTAAGTTAAAAATATTATTTTGATATTACAGACACTTCAATTTTATTTATTAGTATAGAAATAGATAATTCATCTTCATTTTAGATAATTGCAATCAATAAGTTATTAACAATAGAATTAACGTGTTAGGATAACGATATTTTTGGAAATTTTTATTAGTATCTTTCTAGAACTGTCTGAGGAGTTTTTGTGGCACCTCAGAATATATGTTCAGCGTTATTATTTCCAATACATAGTGTATATTCCACTAAGCACAATAACGCAAACCAAATCAGGTAAAACGCCACCAAAATTATAAAATTCAAATTATAAAATTATAATTGAAGGCCTAAATTTGCAAGTTAATCAATCAAAGACAATAACTGCTATCATGTCAGATCAAGATACTGGCAAAAACTTATTTATTTACTTTGTACTTTATTTTTTAAGTCATGCTTAAAACGTTTTATTTAAATCTATTATTCGATTATTTATATTTGATTGTTAATTCTATATTATTATAAGGTTTAAAAAAACTTTACGGTCGTAAACTATAACACTTTGGTACCGGACTAAATTTACTCTTACCAGAAAAGCCTTAGTCGTGAGACCTTTTAAAATTGATTGAGGCAGTTATTTATCATAGAATGCTACATTTCCTCTGCATTGTGGTCAAAGGGAGTAGTTACACCTTCAATATTTTTTCCTTAAATCGATCCCTTATTTTAGTTGGCCGACACCCTTACAACGGCCGCTCCAGTCATATGTAACGGACGGTAACTAATGTCCGCCATTAAGCATAGTATTGCCAGGTAAAAAGCTTGAATATCGTGCAATTGCAGTAATTTAATTTGTGTGATTTTTTTTGTTTACATTATATCAACATCTATTTGTATATGAATAGTCTTATATATTATTATTATTCGTATGGCAGGCTATGTTCCTTTGGTTTATTTACAGTGGCGGATTTATCAACAGCCTGAGCTGGCTTGAGCCTAGGGTGAATATTTTAGGGAGGTAAATTTGAGGAATTTGGTGATTGTTTTCAATTTTTAATATTAATTGTAATCTAAATCGCACAAAAAAAAAGCGTTTTCTTAGATTAACGTTATTAACTATTTTTTCGGTGCTTTTAAGGCGCTTTAGAGGTCATTCAATTATGATTACCCAAAAACGTATTTATTATGAAATTTCAATTTAAATGAAATCTTGGAAAATGTGTCAAATATTCAGAAAATACGATTAAGTTTATTTATGACCTAAATTAATGATCCGATGGTCATTTTTGCTTAATTAATATAAATTCACCAACAGACACAATGATATCTCCTTACTATCATATTATCAGTATTAAAAAATCTTTTCATTTCCTTATAAGCATTTCCTTATTGGAACGTCCCGAAGGCCATAAGTATGTGTATCGGCTAGCTAAAAATAGGGAAAAAAAGGCGAAGGATGTATCACATATGAAATGCATGAGGAATGAATCAGGTGTAATACTTATGGATGATGAAAAAATAAAAGATAGATGGAAAACATACTTTGAAAAATTGATGAATGAAGAGAATGACTGGAATGGACTGCTTGAAGAAGAAAAAACGAACATGGGATTAGTTAGGAAGATAAGTATAGAAGAAGTTAAAACGGCTGTAAGTGGAATGAAGAATGGAAAAGCGGTTGGACCAGATGGAATACCAGTGGAAGTATGGAAGGCATTAAAATTGGATGGATGGGTGTGGCTGACAATATTCTTCAATAAATTGTTGCAAGAAGAAACTACACCCGAGGAATGGTGCATGAGCTACCTTGTGCCCATCTTTAAAAACAAAGGGGATGTTCAGGATTGCAACAATTATCGAGGAATAAAGTTAATGCCACATAGTATGAAAGTATGGGAGAAAATAATTGAGCGACGTCTGCGAGAAGAGAGTGAGATTTCACGAAACCAATTTGGTTTTATGCCTGATCGCGGTACAATGGATGCCATTTTTGCGATTCGTCAAGTGTGCGAAAAGTACAGAGTGGCACACAAGAATCTGCATATGGTGTTCGTTGACCTTGAAAAGGCATATGACCGGATTCCTCGTGAAGTCTTGTGGTGGGCCCTTAAGAAGAAAGGAGTGCCTGGGAAATACCTGCAGTTGATTCAAGCCATGTACTGCAAATGCAGTACTCAGGTTCGGTCTGCTGCTGGTGTCACAGCCAGCTTTGATGTGGCTGTCGGTTTGCACCAGGGATCGGCTCTTAGCCCATACCTCTTCCTGTTAGTTATGGACGCTATTACGTCGGATATACAGGAAGAGGCACCCTGGTGCATGATGTTCGCCGATGACATCATGCTGGTCGGTGAGAGTGGCCAAGAGGTGCAAAACAGACTGGATGAGTGGCGGCAAAGACTGGAGAATTTAGGCCTAAAAGTTAGCAGAACAAAAACAGAATATTTGTTCTGCGACTTTGGCGGTATCTCCAGTCTGAAGCCAATATCACTCGGAGGAACACCAGTACCAGTCTGTTCTGAATTCCGCTACCTCGGGTCACTCTTGCAGTGTGACGGAGAAATCGACCGCGAAATAAGGCATAGAATCAACTCAGGTTGGATGAAATGGCGACAGGTCTCTGGTGTGATTTGTGACTCCAGGATGCCCCTTAAATTGAAGGGGAAGATATATAAGTCCATCATAAGACCTGTCATATTGTATGGATCAGAATGCTGGGCTAGTAAGAAGATGGATGAGAAGCGACTGCATGTAGCTGAGATGCGAATGTTGAGATGGATGTGTGGTGTTACAAGAATGGATAAAATAAGGAATGAATATATTAGAGGGAGTTTGAAAGTTGCGTCAATGGTAGAAAAGTTGAAAGGTTCTCGTTTGTCGTGGTATGGACATGTTATGAGAAGAGAGGAAGCGCATGTGGATAAAATAGTAATGAATATGAATGTGGAAGGATGGAAAAGTAGAGGAAGGCCAAAGAAAGTGTGGATGGAGTGTGTAAGAAATGACATGAAAGAAAAAGGAGTGAATGAAGAGATGACGGCTGATAGGGACGTATGGAAGAAGAAAACATACTGCGCCGACCCCAAGTGAGTTGGGAAAAGGCAGGAGAATGATGATAAGCAACATCCAGCTATGTCTATTCTTTTATCCAGCATATAACAAATATTTGATCAAACACTGAATTAAAATAATATGAAAAATCGGAATCATAAACGGAAGTTCCATACAAATACAAAAAAAAAATATCTGCTTTCATTAAAGTTGGTAATACGTTGCAGATGAAGGCATCATGCTCAAAATGAGATATTAATGATAAAAATCTCGACTTACAAACTTGAACGTTCTTGTTAGCAATTTGTAACGCGAAATTTTAAAAACGTTTCGCTATAAGAAAAAAAAATCGCTTTTTATTAGGTAAATGTGAATATATGTAGATGAAGCTTTAGTGAAAATCAAATTTAGTGTTTTTATCGGTAAGTAAATATCAGTGCGAAGATAAATTAACGAAAATTACAATTGGTTACTTATACACTTATTTTTTAAATTTATTATGGATATAATCAAAACTTAATAAATTGATTTTATTTTTTTTTTTTACCTGCAGAAAGTTAAATTATCAGTGAGTAACTTTTTAAAATAGGCTTCTATATACGCGTGCGAAGCCGGAGCGGGTCGCTAATAAGAGATTCGTCGTAATAAGAGATATTACGTATAAACAAGAGAAATTTGGCACTGCATTTATACCATAACATTTAAAAATAAATACATAAATGAATAAATTGGAAATATATAAAATTAATGTATCCTTATATAACACATACAATACACTTCACGTCATAAATTTGCACACTATTCGCAAGATATAGTTTTGAACAGTCCACGTAGCGGTAATAATTCAACGAGAGATTCGTACCTCTGTACCACCACAGAGTCTATCTTAGAACTATTACCATTTTCCGATTACACTACCCTAAGTACTTGGCACAAGTCCCAAATGATTCAATCAAATCATATAAAACCACTATTATTTTTACATATACATACATAAGTTCTTAATTTATTTAATGGATGTAGAATTTAAGATACGGTTTCAGATTTCTTTACTTTAAACAGTTTTATTTGAATTAATATTATGGAACAACATTTTGAAGCTATGATGGCGCAGTGGGTAGAGCGGCCGGATTCCATGTCAATCGACGCGGATTCGATTCCACCTATCCAACTCTAAAATCGGCCTGAGCTTTCGGTGAAGGATAAAATGGAGAGAAAACTATACCTTGATGGCATTTTCGAATGATGCCCGCCTGGGTAGCTACCACCCTCAAGTTTGAAAACCTGTCGCCAAATACCAATAGGTGTGTTCCGGCAGCATTACTTGAGAATCAGTACCTAGGTTTAGTGTGTTTACCATCCTGGACTACATCGTCACTTAATATCAGGTGAGATAGTGGTCAAAGCACTAAGCCTATATTGTGTAAAAAAAATATTGTTGAATATAAGCCTTCTCCAACTCCACAATATTTTATACAATTTTTTATAAGTTTTATTTTTTTACGCGGTATCTTAATTATTTTCAAAATTCAAAAATACCCTAAGTTACGCGTAGCTAAATATCAAAAAAAGGCCCGTGAAAATCGATCCAGCCGTTCCGGAGATTACCCGGAACAAGCAGACAGACATACTGACAGACGGACAGATAGACAAAAATTTTATAAACTGTATTTTTGGTATAGGCATCGTAAACACATTCATATCTATTTAATAATAAAAAATCTATTTTTATATTATAAATACGCTTCAATTTTATTTATTAGTATGCAGTATAGATTTAAATACACTAGATATACAAGTTAACAAATAATAAATATGTATCAACATTTAGACGTATTAACTATCAAAACCTATATATATATAAAAATGAATACCAATTTAACAAGAATTTAACATGAAATTATGTCAATGACTCCGCTCGTATATTAAATAATAAAATAACACCATATACTATTTTATATTTACCAACTTATATAATAAAATATACACATCATAGTATACACTATGATTTAAAAAAAATCGTCTTAATCGGTTCACTAGTTCTCAAGTTATAAGCCAAATAACAATCATACAAACTCATTATCTTTTGTGACATAAGACTACATGGAGAATACGTAATTAAGATAACTTTATTATAACGTTATTGTTATGACAATAATATTTAACCTTTAGGATAAAGGTATAATGACCGAAGATATATCAAATTTAGCAAACGGATTTAGCATTAGATCCACGTACCAAATTTAACGAAATACAGGGAGTCTTCAGGAAAAATAAATATGATTTATTATGGTGGAAACATCCGAAATGAAGTGGATAGAAACCAATTGAACGGGGAGTATTTACCTTATACAATAAGGTCGAAGCGACGCTCTTATCTGATCGTAGGAGGAAGTTGTGTGGATAACCTAAAATGGGTTAATGAAGGCCTTTTCATTCTTTGTTCTATAGATTTATTTTTATTGACCTACGCAATTATTCAATTCGACTCTTTATTTTTGATACAAGTATTTGCTTAATAAATGTTTAATATTCAAATTGTATAGACATAGGATTTAAAAAAAGGTGTTTGTCTTAAATTTTAGAAAACTCATCTAGCAAGTGTTTCAGTTCAAAAAATAAATTTAGAACTCAATTTAATAAGCTTTTTTAATTAAATATTTAAGTGTAGGTATTATAATAATAAAGAAAATGAAATTTCATTTAAATGCAAACGAATTTACAATAGGTGATAATTTAGGTACATATGGTTAACTATACTAGTGAATAAAATTTGAGTGTCTGTTATTAATGTCAAAATTATTTTTTTTTTAACTAAATAGGTGTGAATATCGTATTCCGATACCAAAAATACAATATCATTTTTTTGTCTGTCTGTTTGTTCCGAGTTTGTTCTGGAACGGCTGGACGGGACTTTTCTGGTAAATAGCTGAAGTTACTCCGGATAACTTAGGGTACTTTTAAATTAAGAAAATAATAAGTTCTACGTAAAAAAAAATAAAACTCATAAAATAATGAATAAAATCCAATTCAATGCACAGTTTTTACGGGCAAGTGCTTTAATTTATGAGTAATGTTTTAAGGTATCTTAGTAATACATTTTTTTAGGAAAATAATTATGGTTCCATATAAAAAATTAAAACGCAGTGAAGCATATACGAAACGCGGGCGCAGTAGCGGGAACACTATATAAAAAAAAAAATATCAAAATACTTGAACATATAGATTAGTTATTTTTACAAGAACATGAAGCGAGTATACCTCTCAACATGTAAGTATAAAACGATGTTACATTTCATTATGGATACGCCTCCAAACGTAAACGGTATAAGAATGTGTAATGAGATATAAAAAAAAAATACGGGAAGACAAAAAAGCTGACAAATAAGTATTTCCTTGTACGAGACAAGGCAATGTTCGATGATCAATGTGGCACATCATTTATAGGGTTTTATCCTCTCGTGTAAAGGGAACTGAGTCATTCCTTTGAGTACAAATTTATTCGTAAGTCCGCCTTAATTTATAGATCATTATTTTGTCCTGAAGTGTCATTTATTTATTTAAGTCTATCGTATTCTGTTGATTTATAACCTGTAATGATTTGGTTTTCATAATATTAATTATTTTATTTACAACTAGCCGTGTGCTCGCGGCTGCGCCTGCGTTTTATATATTCTGCACTGCGTTTCAATTATTTTTTTACGGAACCCTAATTATTCCCCGTAAAACTGACCTTTGAATCGGATTTTATTAAAAAAAATTAATGCGGAACCCTAATTATTTTCGAAAATTAAAATTACCCCTATTTACGCGGAGTAACATCAGCTATCTAAAATTTCCCGTCCAAATCGGTCCAGCCGATCCGGAGATTAGTCGGAAGAAAAACAGATAGACAGACATGTAAAAGTTTTAAAAATTTTGTTTTTGTATAGGTATTCATATGTATTTAGAATAAAAAATATTTAAATATCACAGAAAGACTAATTTTATTTATTAGTATATATGTATCAACATTTTATTGTAGTTCTTTGAATTCGCTACGTTTTTTTTTTGGCTAATCCTGATACTCCGGGGCCATTATTAATTATGATATAAATAATTATAATGATTTAATATATATTCATAAATGAAGTTATTAGGATTCTTGTCGTATTTCTCTATAAATAAATATTAGTTTGTATTTAAGGTATTATGATATTAAGACTAAACTGAAATACATTTCATACATAAATACGTTAATTTGCGTCTGGTTCAATTATGTACCACCTTCAAATGTTTACCAAAATTAAGATTATCACAACGAAATTGTTTTGTTGGCAAATGGTTAATTATATGTTATAAGAAATGTTTTCTGCCTGTACGTTGTGTGTGTAAATTATAATGATAGTAACTATAAGTAGAAACAAAATGTTAGAGATCTTTAAGCTTGTCGTCATGCGAAATTTGCTTTGAATGAAATAAAAAACCACTCACCATCCGGAACATAAACATTGAGATATAGACAATCCTCGGAGTATTCTTTCTTCCTCGGCTCTTCCATTTGTGATTCCAAAAGTTTCATAAACAATTCATCGTGTTTCCTTAAAGGATTCTGCACGTCTTCTTTCTTCGGGTCGCTTTGCATACAGTCCGGTGCGTAAATTGTCGCATTATGAACACCTTCCCACCGTGGCAAATCGGTGTATTCCGGAACAGTGAATCTTCGGAAATCAATCGGAGGTTGAGCGTACGGTATACCGACGTACGCGGCGATGCGTTTTGTCCGAAATCTAGTGATGTACATCCCAGCTATAGTCCCTTGATTTGCTAACGTTATTTGCTTCGGCTCTTTAGCTGTTAATATTAAAGTAGTCTGTAAGAGTAGCACTATAAATTGCAACATTTTTAAATGTTATTTTTAAGGTAACGCAACAAAAGCGCTATTCGATATTTAAACTTTTAAATTTATCGGTTTTTGCACAATCTCTAGGTTATGTATTTTCTTGGATATATCGAATTTTAATGTCTCTGTTTGATGTTTTATACATTTAAAACTAAGGCAATGTTTAATTTGGAGTTGTATCCGATAGTGGGCGCTCGTGCTCGAAGGTGGTGCGTTACTGCTTCACGTGCAGACTTCGGCTCGTAAACAGTGGGGTTGTTCGTCGTTATAGCGACCAAGGAATTGCTTTTGTGTACTTGGAGTGGTTTAGAGGTGGCTTTATATAAATTTCTAATGAGAACAATATAAAATTGCTCAAAAATCTTTCATTCTTTACTACTCAAAATGACCATTCTTTACTAAATAGATATGAATGTTTGTACGATATCTATACCAAAAGTACAATTTTTTCAATTTTTGTCTGTTTGTCTGACTGTTTGTAATGGGTAATCTTCGGAACGGCTGGACCGATTTTGGCGGGACTTTTTGGTAGATAGCTGAAGTTACTCCTGGTAACTTACGGTACTTTTAATTTTCGAAAATCAATTAGGGCTCCGCGTAGAAAAAACATCTTAAAATTTTGAATAAAATCCGATTTCAATGCACAGTTTTACAGGCAAGTGCTTGAATTGATAAGAAATATTTTTACTTTATCTTAGTACCTAAAAACTTGGGAAAATAAGTAGGTTTCCTTATAAAAAAATTAAAACCCAGTGAAGAACATATGACACGCGGGTGCAGCCGAGGGCACACAGCTAGTTATAAATAAAACAGATCATTATTAATTATTCAACAGTAAATTCACTTTAGCATTACGTGAAAATATTATATCAACGCGTATTTTGCAATCATGTAGATGTAATCAAGAATTAAATCAAGATAAAGCGATGATGGCGCGGTGGGTAGTGCGGCCGGGTTTCGCGTCAATGGACGCGGGTTCGAGCCCACCTATTCAATTTTAAAATCAGTCTGAGCTTTCGGTCAAGGCAAACATCGTGAGCAAACCTTAGCATGGTAGTAGGGCAATATCTAATAATGCCTACCTAGGTAGATACCACCCTCAAGTTTGAAAACCTGCCGCCAAATACCAATAGGTGTGTTCCGGCAGTTGAGAACCATTGCCTCCAGGCTTAGTCTATTTACCATCCTGGATCACGTCATCGCTTAACATTAGGTGAGATTGTGGTCAAAGCACTGAGCCTATACCTTGTAAAAAAAAAATTAGGATCGCTTGACTTACGAGAACTGATTTAATTTTCCCTATTCTATAAAAAAATTGAGGTGATCTAGACTACAAATCAAAACATTTTCACATTAGTATTCATTTTAATCCGAATAAATAAATGTCACATTAGTTTTAAAATTATGGCATATTAAATATTATTGACATTCTGAATGACACAAACCATTCTTATCTTATCTTAAATTTTACTTTAAAAAAAAAACAAATCGCCTTTCGTCAGCATATACATCTTATTTTTCACAAAAATGAAATTAATGGTTAAAAAAAATTATTAATTGGTTCCGAGTTTCCCATTCCTGTAATACCGCCGTAATTCCCTCGAGACAACCATTTATAATATTAATAAAATGTAATTTGAGAAATTCATCTCGCTAAATTTAAATAATAAATCGCCGGATCTCATTGATAAAAATGGACCTATATAACAACACTAATTGTTTGTTGAAAATGTGTATTTACAAAAATTTAAATGGATATTACTTACTTTTATAATTTTAGTTTGATTGGGAGGTAAATTATTTTAATAATAATAATAATAAACAATAATATGAGAACAGGGATGCCTCTGGAAAGAGATAATATCAATCAAAACTCGCGTTCGCTGAGACCATGATCGTCAGATTAGTTTATCGCAAAACGCAACTCTTCAAAAGATTTATCAGTTGCAGGTAGCTCTAGTTTGAAAGTTTAATATTTTATTCAACGACTGCTACAGCGTATAAATTTAATTAACGATTATAACACGTACAATTAAACAATACACCGATTTATTCGCATTATATTTTAAGATTTAAAAAACTTTTTGGATGTTTATCTACACCATTTCATACGGCAGGTCAAAGAGTGAAATTATCGGGTAATTAAAATGTCAAAAGTAATTGATAATTCTGATTAACATTTAATATAGTTTATGGTTATAGAGTTTTTGGCGGCGGCATCTCAGTCTGTCGTGTAGTAGCTGTTATCTTTAATTTAATAACTTGCGTTATTAGACCCTATATTGTTTGATTTTCATGGCGTTTTTTTATGTGATGTAGTTTGGTTATTGTGTATAAGTGAAGTGTATTGAAAATAATAGCACGAAACGTTTATTCTACCATGTTATTACGTTTTAGACCAGGTATATAGGACAATTAGACATATTTGAATGTATGGCAAACTATGATAAATGTATCACTCTTAAAAATTTATAGATGTTCCTTTTCATTGAAAGTTCAGATTCAATATAGAATTATATGAGATATCAAAAAAAGTTACTGTTAACCTCTCGTCAATTATCTTACAGTAACTTTCTTGTACCTGTCTTGGTTATAATTTTTTTTAACCGCAGTCCGAAGTATGCTATAAGTGACTATGCAGACCAAAACCGTATTTTGTATGCGCTTTGTTTTCCCAGTCACTCCTTTGCGTTTGATGTTCTAATTCCATTCACCCAATGTCTTACGACAGTTTTTGTTGTGTTAATATTTTCTTCGTGAGTGTTCTGAGACGCAGTTCTGCCTCGGTTTCAGAGCGGCATATTTAAAATTTGTATACTATAAGCTAACATAACGACGTTGGTTAAATATTTCTTAGAATAGAATAAAAATATATCTAAAGACTTAAAGGTAAATTAAGCCATTTCTGTACAATTCTATAAACAACGTAAATAGTTGGCAGTAAGCTTACGACGCGACTGATCGCGTGACCGTAAGCAAAGCCTGTAGTCATTGCATTTGGTTTCTGGTTGTTTTTCTGTATATGCCTCATCTTACCCACCCTCTTGGAGGGTTAAATGGGTCATTGCGATAAAAATATTTTCATTATCTCTATAGTTAAAAATATATGAGTAATACGAAATAATTATTTATTTTCACATCAACGTAAGTCTAACTTTACGTGTACTTAACTTTTGTGTTTGGAGAAATAAATACACTTATATGATTTATTAAAAGACTTCAAACTTCATATAAACGGTTATGCATTATTCTATTACTATATAGTACTATATACAGTGCTCATTGATTAAATATTAAGAGATTATAATTCTTTACTGCTAGCTTTTACTGACTAAAGTGATGATGGTCCACTGTTAGTGTGATCAGACAGCACGATACATGATTCAAAGGTTTGAATCCCATTCTACATTAGCTTAGCTAAACTTTTGGTGAAGGAAAATATTGTGCTGAAGGTAAGGCGCTATTACCTACCAAAATTAAATTGTTAAACCATTCGTGAAAAACTCAAGGTGTGTTTCGGGAACATACATATATGATATCTAGTTACTGTAGACTTAACATGATATACTATATTTGGGCAAATTACGAAAGCGATGATGGCTCACTTGTTAGAGCGGTTGGATTTCACGTATGGTGCCGGTTAAGAATAGTACCAACCCATATCGTTCCCCTGGGTGTCGTTTTTTTACGACTACACCTTTACACCTTTTGGTGACTAAGGGATAAATCAGTGAAAACATTAGATATCAAGTACCTATTACAAAGTTTGTTTTTTTTTATATCTAGATAAAACTGGTTAAAGAAAACAATGGTTTTTACTTATTGAAAGCTCCTTCAAAGTTGTCACGGTAAATTGCTTATTGCCATTGTTTTAATTCAGATTTCATATATTTGAATTGTGCAAGCATTTTTATTAACAGAAAAATCAAATAAAATTATCCAAAAACCTATGATTTAATTTATTTATGGTGGGGTGGGATGACAACTGAACCTGATTAGTTAGCGACTACCGGAAACTTGTGAACGACCAGTAGCAGCGACACGTTAAGAGGACATGCGGTCGGTGACAGATTTGAAGCGTAGGTATTTCTGAAATCTATTGCTATCGCGTTGCGCCTCTAAAGATGCAGGAAACAAGAATCAACTGTTATAAAACAGGAAAGGCACAACTGCAGCTCGGGCTACGCAAAATAGACAAAAATATCACTTCGTTGTACCCTGTTTCCTCCTCCAAACCTAACCCGATTTTTAGTTTTCTTTCATTTGTAAAATAAAAATGACTTTTTTTTAAATATTATCTATCAAATTTGTTTGATGAACTTCTGAAAATGACGGTAAAAATCGTAAAATCCTAGTTTCTACAATAACTAATTTATGGAATAAATCAATACAGACGGGCATGACGGTGATAGATATACATTATTTAGTATACAATATTTTACAATGCTATTATCCAGGAAGGGAACAGGGGACTAAGTTTGTATGGAATAAATGCCGCTAGCATATCCTCTTAAAGCGCTTCCCTTAACATTATCAGTAAGGTACCATAAGGCTACCTAAAACCTTTAGTCACGATAGATGTAGTTGTACTTTCATATCGACTATGATATTTTCAACTTAACCTACTAAATCCTATTCTACCTTAATATGTCGATTACCCATAAAAATTAGACAATAGGGAAACAATGAAAATCTGGCGTAAACGCCAGATAGTACTCAAGGTTAGTGCTCATTCCCAATACACACAGTATTAAGCGTCTTATTCTATTTATATTTAACAGCAGATTATATTAAGGTATTAGTTGTGCCGCCGGCTACGCGCGCGTTTTTTTCAGTCCATTCGCAGCCCATATTCGCCATGATTAAAACGTAAAAAGGCTAATATTTACGAATCTCAAAGGCGTAACAATTTGAAAATCGTTAATATACGTGTACATTTATTTCTAAATAGAGACATGCATATTAAATTTCGTGCCTCTTAGTTTGAAAATGATGAACTTTCATAGAACGGTTTTTCCCTTATTATAACCTGTTAAGGGTGAAATTTCTAAAAATCCTTTCATAATGAGTGCTTAAATCATAAAAGGATTCTAAGTACAAGGTTGTAGGGCTAGTGGTTTAGGTATTGCGTTGATGAATCAGTCAATCAGGAGAAGTCAAGTAATATTATGTGTTGTTTCTGAAATTATAACTAAAGCGTTCTTTGCCTCTGATTCTTATATTTTTCTGTGAATATAAATAAAGTACCTATTGTCTGCAAAAAGAACAAAGTCGAAAACACAGTCATTTCATTCAATTTGTGGTACAAAAGAATACTATATCCTTGTTATTAGAAATAGAACGTCAATAATTCAATTGACTTTTATTTATTATAACATTGACAAATTGAAATAAAGTGTTATTATTTTCTTTATGTAGATGTAATCGCATTTCTAAAAGAGATCACATATATGTATTATTCATTGTCCTTTACTTTATATCATACGTAATATTTTATCTTCTTTACATTTCTTTACATACGTCACTACTACTTTTCTTAATAATATTTATAAACCAATCACACACTAAAAAACCCTTATTTCTGCCCTTGCCGACTAACTATTATCGTGAGTTGAGAGGCGTTTATAATAAAACGGTTAACTTTATAGCACCATTAACCTTGGCTCCTGACAACTTGATAGCAAGTTATATTACGCAGGCGTTCATTACGATACACTTAATATCACACTTTTTTTTGGAAAATTCTATATTTGCCCTTGTCGTGTCGATGTGAAATTAATTGAATATATATTATTTCAAGGAACTGAAATTATCTTTAACTTAAGATATACGTTTAACGTTTTATGTACACGCAAGAGTGGCTTAAAGTGTGCGAGTGTAATATCTGATTGGTTCTGATTGTGAGCACCATAATAGAATTTATTTCCATTGCATGTTTAACTCAATGTATTTAGTTTGGAAACTGTACTAGTTCGAAGAGTTTTATAATCTGTATATACCAAGGAACAAAATCACATACAAATTGACACTCCATTTGTTACATATGCCAACAGTGAGATGAATGAATTTACTGTAATGCATGTTGCGAAATCCGTGGAGAAATTTTGCACAAGATTTGCAATCAAGAGAGGACTCTAGTCAGTAAGTAGTTAGGCTTTCACCATAGTGTTCCTCTATCACCTATATTAGTACGGACTACTTTCACATTGTATCTAAAACTTTTACCAGGGCTGGAGAGTTGCCTGTTCACGCCATTTTAGCTTTTATTAGTGACATTCAAGCGATATCTATTATAAATAATTAAAAACAAAAATAATAGTAGTAAAAAAAAATGTCCGATAACACATACTAAGAGACGTTTGTCCATACTGGCTATTCTGAAGTTCAAACTTGTATTAACACCCTTTTTTTTTTTGACGGGGGGAAATGCATTTACGCAACCCTAGGAAGACGAAGGAAATCCCTCTAGAATGTTACATGGGATTCTCGCGACACGTCAGAATATGTAAATGCTTCGTCCCATTATTATCAATTCGCTTCACTTGTACACAATAACTAAACTATATTATGTAAAAGGCCACCAAAAGCACACAAAATAAGGTCCAATAACACAAATTATTAAATTATATTATAGATAAAAGTTCCTACATGACAGACTGAGGTGTCGCCAAAAAGCCAAAACAAAAATGTAAGAGGTCGACTGTCTATCATATTTCAAATAGAAAATGATCGGTCGTATTTGATGTTTCGTCTTATATAACTAATAAGTTATTGATAAATAATATAACTACAAACACAAGTTTTTACTTTTATAATTGTCACTTTTTGTTGCAAATACGTCGAGTACACTTCCTCCACAAAAAATTGAATGATCCATTTGTTTTAGTCCACCTATCTAATAGACGTATATAGTATTTGAAGTATACGCATATTCTATGTACATATGTGTGTAAGTGCATATGCTACGTATAGCTATCTATAGCTATATACACACATCACACACAGATGTGGAAGATATCTCTAAGATAGCATTAACTCGCAGTGGAATTTTGGTTCACTATAAAAATCTATGAGACTTGACTCTATTTCCAGTATAAAATCAAATCAAATCAAAAATTCTTTATTCAATTTAGGCCCTAATAAGGCGCTTATGAACGTAAAAATACTACCACCGGTTTGGAAAACAACACAGTCGAGAAGAGCCGGCAAGAAACTCGATAAATTACTTTACTCTATGGGTTTTATTATGTGTGAAGTCCAGTATGATGAATACTCTAAATCACTTTCTGGCAAATCGGATTTTAACATAAATTTATCACAATGGCTCTAGAATGAAAATTAATTTAATTCATCAGAATAAATGAGTTTAGACTCAAATTCTTTTTTCATCCATAGGGCATTGAAAAAGTACGCCCTTCCTTTGGCATCTACATTTCGACGTTTCCATATCGCGTTTTAGTTAACAGTCAACACTAAATCAAGTCGATCTAACCTTGCTTTTGGGTTAGTTACTGACCGTTGCTCAACTAACAGTTCAAGGACAAAATTTCGGTATTCATGAGATCCGATACGTTTATCAGATCGTCCGTAACGTGAACCTTGTATACCAGGGACACATTTTATTTGAACGATTAGCTATGATAATAGGTATAAACATTCTGCAAAGAAATTGACCTCTCATATGACTATTTGTGTTACATGTATTAAATTTTATATGAAAACTTTAATCCTCGAAACATTCGCCTGACAGCAAATATAAAATACATCAGCATCATTACCTAATCACCCGAAAAAGGTCATTTTTTGGACATACACGCCCCCCCCCCCCAGATTTCCACAACGACCAGTCTTCCTCCACTCGCATCGAACGGATTACCACAATTTGCATCAGGTCGTCGTTTCACTTTCTTAGTGGCCAAACCACGCTGCGTCTTCCAGTACGTAGGCGACATTAGAGAACCCATTGACCCCTTCGGACATCGGTTCTTAGAGCATTTCCTTTCATCTGGTTATTATTTATATTAAATTTTTGAGTTTGGTGGTTTGTGCTTTGTCAGTTATATATATATGCTCAATTAAAGTATTAACTTGCACGAGTAAAGAAATTTCTTTCACCATAGATACATAGTTACATTGGATTACATTTTCTTTCAATACTTCAGTCAAATTACCTTAATACTGATTTAGCATTTCTAAAATAAACCTACAAGCAATACCTATGTATATGCTAACAACCTTTATAAAATCTGATTTCATAAATACTCAAAAAAAAATAGATGGAGCAAATTATTTTCGACTTTATTGAACCTGCGCTCGGGGCTAACCAAAGGCACCAAAAAAGTTTACATCGAGCTCTACTTGGTTTTGGTTTCATTTTAAATCACAAACCAATGCAAACTTCTGTTTTATATTTGAATAATTTCTTAAAAAAGAAAATAGCACATTTTACCCAAAAAGAAACACATTTTTACCACATCAGTCCGTCGTCCAGCTTATTTTGAACATGCCGTGAGACTGCCTGTAGTACTATAATAAGTCGTTTATATTTTTATTGTAATAACATTTACAATAATTTCCAAATGTAATAAATCTTTTAAAGCATCTTGGCATGATTCATTCAATTGGAGTTATATATGTATCACTGATTGTTATCATTTTGACAAAATGCGTTTAAAAAATATTTCGCTAAGCTGAACCAGCTTTATTTTAAAATTGATAAGATTGCATAAATCGTTTTTAGATCTGCAACTATATAAATAAAATTAGTTATAAATTCTGCAAAGCATTAAGGAGTGTTATTTATATTTGGTTTTATAATTAACAATATTCTATGCCAGCTAAAAGTTCTTGTCAATTACATTTGTATGAATAAATGGGAATTCACTCCCTGTTAATACCTGTTAGAAGTCATCTGGTTCCAGCTGCCATTGCCTACGGAAAACTTTTATGTAGCATCGTGGACCACATCGTCACTTAACATAATTTGTGATTCTGGTCAATGCACAGAGCCTATACAGTATAAAAAATTTATTATGTACCCCCTCTTTGCACGTATATATAGAAATATCTGTTTAAAAATTAATAAATACAGTCTACATTACTGTGTACGCTTAATTCGAGTTGCTGGTCACTTCTGTACTCTTATATGGCACCGAGACTTCGTCCGTGAGAAACCGCGATAGCTGTAAAATAGATGCCTTTCAAATGTGGTATTGGCGAAGATTGTTACGTATACCTTGAACTACCATGAGAATGCCGACAAAAATCCTGTTTCTTCGGACATATCATGCAGTCTGCAAAGCACTGTCTGGAGAAGTAGATTAGCCAAAACAGACGACAGAAGAGATAAAGCAAGCTAAATCTAAGGCAAGATGGGCTGAAACAAAAAGGGAGGCGGTAGGCGGCAGCATATACCATGCGATCCACTCCGCATATGACAGCGCCCAATGGAGATTGTGATCCTTAGCAATGAGGGAAAGAGAAAAAAAACGTTACTGTGTGATAGATTAGCTTTCTACAGATAAAAGAATTTTTAAAATTGGTTAGGCGGTTTTTGAATTTATCCGTAATATAGTAATATATTTAATAATCCAAATTGTCTGTTAAATGAAGGTGAGCTACTCTTTGAAAATTCAGCAAAATTGTTCCACCAAGAAGTCGAAGACGTACCTAACTCACCCGAAAGATATAATATTCTGTATTAATGTATTACGTCAGGGTTTTTTTTTGCTATGTGTACAATAATCAAGTCGCTCCTCTCTACGTTTAATATAAAAACTTGTAGAAGGAAAATAAAGTTTACATAAACCGTCGGTGGGTGTGTATCATGCTTTGTTTTTGTTTAGTATCTTTTTTAATTTCGCGTTGGGATATTTACGAAACTGAAGGTAAAGTAAAATTACCGTCAACTATATGAAGCTGTGGGCATCTATACACACATACGTCCATGATTAAGCCAGCTAATAAATTTAATTTAAAAATAATATATTTATTATATATTTTCTTTGGAAATCCTTAAATATTTTTTTCACGCTCAATGATCAGTGCCTTGACCACAATCTCATGATGTTAAGTGACTACGTGATCTAGGATAGTAAATACTGGTACTTACTGGTACTGGTACTGGTATTGGCTTAGATACTGGTTCTCAAGTGATACTGCCGGATCACATCTATTGGTATTTGGTGACGGGTTTTTAAACTTGATGGTATCCATACCCAAGCAACCATTTTAGAAAAAGCCCTACATGCTATTTACTACATTTCATCACGATGTTTTCCTTCACTGAAAGCTCAGTCTGGTTTCAGAGATGGATATGTGGGATTTAGGCTGGATGTGGGTGGCGCAAGGCCGGTCGTCCTGGAGATCTTTGGAAGAAACCTATGTCCAGCAGTGGACGTCTTTCGGTTAAATGCATGGAGGTGGGTTTGAACACGCGTTCACTGACGCAAAATCCCCGAGCGCGCTACCAACTAAGCCATCATTGGTTCAAAAATACACAGACATAAATATGCAGATACAGTTTCATTCATCATCTCATCTCAGGCGAAAGACGTTCACTGCTGGACAATAACCTTTCCCAAGTTTGTAGTGTCTTGGTGACCACAGCTTTTTTGCAACCCGCATTCAGAGGATTCCTACGACCTTTACAAGTACGTCGGCCAATTTATTGGAGGTATCTGGTACTTAGTCAACATTTGAGCACCCATTGGGTAGAAAAACCCAATATCACTTTACCCGACTCGGGGATCGAACCCGAGACCTCAGAACGACAGCCGTACCGTATTACAATTGCGCCAACGAGGATCAACGGTTATTAACATTAAGATTAATTTATCACGTTCGGCACACTTTATTTACACGAGTTAACTATACTAATAAATAAAATTGAAGTGTCTTTTTGTTTATATCAAAATAATAAAAGTTTTACTAAATACGGATAAATATATATACGAAACTGATACCAAAACCAGTTTTTTTCAAATTTTTTGTCTGTCTGTCTATTTGTTCCGGACAATCAACAGATCGATTTTGACGGGAATTTTCTGGCAGTTAGCTGAAGCTGCTCCGCGTAACTTAGGCTAATTATATTTCGAAATACAAGTTTCACATATTATTTAAAGCTTATTAAATTTACAATTCAATGGACAGAACTATCAAAACTTTATCTTCCAATTAAGAATATGTGAAACACGGGCGGAGTCGCGGACACACAGCTAATTTATTATGGTTAGTTAGTTAGTAGTTTAGTACTTATATATGAATAATAATATTGCTATTATAAAACTTTTATGAAAACCAAATACCTAATTATTTAGTTAAAAAATTATACATTCTATAACAGATATTATTATAGATTAAATAATACCATATTATAAAAAATAATAATACTAATAATTAATATATGCAGTCCAACTTATGCGCTTTATAAGATATTGGCAACCCCTTTGGTAGCTAAACGTGTCAACTAGACGTTATGATTAATTATTAAATTATATAAATAAATCTAATTGATTACCAAAAATAAGTGTAATGGAATACCCACTGACGCCAACGAAAAACAAATCCACTAGCGGTATTTTATAGGATTTATTTTGATAGCTAATTGACGTTGTCTGAATATAATTTTAAAAATGTTTATTAAACAGTGGTAAAAGTATCTTAACCTTAAAGTATCTTTCAAATTATACTATATTAGATCTTGGAAAATCGAATTCAGTAAATTTACGAAACGTGTTCTAAAAATAAAATTTTGATTAGATTTTAACATAATATTTTTGGCACCCCTAACACTCCAATGGATTAACAGAAACTAGATAGCCCTAACAAAGGGGAAAATAGTCATTTATAAATTCGTGACGTTTTAAAGTATATTTCTAATATTTAAATTATAAAGAATTTTATACAAAGTTGTAATATTATAAATAAAACAGATTTCCACTTAACACGCGATGGACACACGCACGTTTTTTTTCCCTTTCAAACATTAATTTTGAGGAATCTGATAGTTCAAACCTTAATTATTATTCATACTTATATTTTGTACTATCAGCTTTATTGGGGCAAGTGTTGTTTTAGCATTCATGAAGGCCAAAAATTTGTAACGATAATTGCCGACCAAATTGTGTATCTTTCTCATACTTTTATCCATAGATAATAATACTACGAGAGTACAATAAACTAATAATTATCTTTCCACACATATTACTGGAGTAATGCGATTGATAATATTTGTCCCAGCTTCAAACCTCTGTTTCGAGAAGTATTGCGCTTGCCAGAAGAAATGGCGGACTGTCGCCTTTTGTAAAATTACTGGGTTTTCTTTATAAATTTGTCTGTGGAGAATATATCAAAGCACTAAAATCTATGTATGTAGATATAAAACAAATATAAAAATAAATTCGGGTTATTTTCACTATCATACAACTCAAGAACGGCTGGACAGATTTCTATAAATTTTGATTTGATTAAGGACAAACTAAATCAGCAGAAGATTCTTAAGAAGGGTGAAAACCTTCACTTAAATCGAAAAAAAAAAAAAAACTCATCCACAGGGTAAAATTAAGGTAAATTTAAAACTATCCATTAATACTAAAAAAACGTGTTAAATTACCTACAGTAATTCTTACTTTCATTAACGTCGTAAAATTATTGAATTCATTGAATACATAAATAAATATTCTTGCGATTTGAGAAATGACTTTTAATTAGTAGTAATTACGTCATGTATTATTTTATTATTCATAAAAAAAAATATATGTAAATATTACTAGACAATTAACTTAAAATAATATATCCTTGAAATAGTCACGACATTTTCCAATTATACCAAAATTTATATTTATTAATTCCTTGGTAATGATTACATTCCTATCATTAGATAGGGTTATGTAATTATTTTAAAACGAGTAATAAATTATTAATACGTTATTCTTACAATAAAAATGTAAAGAATATTTGCTGACGAGTATATATATATTTCTAATACAAATATTTTAAATGAATTGATTCCACTTTAAAATCGTCCAAATTTGAAGACGTTACAAGGACATACAAATTAAGAACATAACATTGACATTCATAGCTGATAGAATGCAAAAATGAATAAGTTGTATAATAATTAATTATAATACGGTAAAATCATTCTACTGGGAAATTTATAACAAACTTTATTAAACGAAGGTCAGAAACTATCAAATTGCAAACATTTAATTAATAAATTTAAACGAAACAAATTGATATAGCTTTCAAAGTAGTTAAATGTCTAGTAAATTTTGTGAAGTAACACTCCGTATTAAATTATTTTCAAAAACTGTCTTTACGTCAATTGCTTATAACAGCGTTTCTCAATTTTTTTTATGTCGCGATCAAGAAAAAAGCTAAGTTAAGTATAAATAAAATATAGTTAAGTAAAAAAAGTTAAGTAAAAAGTGTCTCGACTTCGTAATATAAAGTTATAATATAATAATATTTTAACTGTTTATTCATACGTTTAATAACTAATTTTCATTTTATTACGTCTCGATATTGTATCATTTGTAAAAAAAAAATATTTTTGTCTTCTTCCAGACATATCATAATCTAAATTATAATCATATCAAATAATTATAATATCAATAATCTATTATAATCTTGCCAAACAAACCACTCGGGGATCCCGTAGTTCATACCTACGCTATTAAAGTTTCGTACATGTTAACTGCTTCAATTATAAAACAAAAGGACGCGACGCAAAGCTTCATTGTTATTTACAATTTTAGTGAAATAGCAACTAGCTTATACAAGCAAGTACATACAACAACTGTCTTATATCACTCCCACAGTGTTTAATTTTTTAAAAACTTGATAACAGTAAAAAGTCGCTTTAATAGTGAAATTAAAGTGGACAAATTTGTCACAAAACGAAGTGTTCTTTCTACGTCTTGTGAAATGGTGAAGAAAAAGATCAGGTTATACAACGACACATATTTGATATATGGATTTATTACATTGGATGACAAACCACAATGTGTTGTTTGTTTTCAAGTCCTATCTGCGTGAAGCATGAAGCCTTCAAAACTACTCCCGGCATCTGAAAACTAGACACCCGTCTTTACAAGGCAAACCGTTAGCATTCTTCGATTGTAAGTCACTTGTTTTGATAAATCAACAAATTGGTATACAAAATCCAGCCGTAATTGAGACTGCGCCACTTTATGCATCCTACTTAGTAGTACTCCGAGTCGCAAGGAAATCTAAGCCACATACTATTCCGGAAAGGCTCATTTTACCTGTTGCCATTGATACGGTCAATATGATGGTAAGTCCAGAACAAACTAAAAAATTAAAAACTATACCCCTTTCTAATTGTTACAATATAGAAGCGTATTAATAAAGTGGCTGTCGATATTCACAACCAAATAATTGAAAAAGTTAAATTAAATAAATTTTTTGCCCTTCAGTTTGAAGAGTCAACAGACATATCAAATGCGGCGCAATTTTTGTTTTTTGTTCGTTATGAAAGTGTGGAGTCTATTAAAGAAAATATGCTTTTTTGCAAATCAATTCTCGGTCGAGCATCAGGCGAAGGACTTTATAACACATTTATTAAAGCAACACAATACGAAAACAGGTGCTGGAATAAATGAATTGCAGCATGTACTGATGGTGCGAAAGCGATAACTGGGAAGAGCACTGGCGTGATAGTAAAGTTAAAAGACATTATGCTACATGTGGAATGGACGCACTGCTTTCTTCACAGACATGCGCTTGCCACAAAACAGACGCTGAACAATTTACAAAACGTTTTATCACAAGCCGTTTAAATTGTTAATATTATTAAAAGCCAACCGTTGTTAACTAGATTGTTTTCCAAACTCTGCGAACAAATGGGTTTCGATAACCATTCGTTATTTTTGCATTCTGAAGTGAGATGATTGTTGCGTGGAAAAGTTCTATAAAGGCGTTTTGAGTTAGGAGAAGAATTAAAAATCTCTTACTACACCGCCTGCCGAGCGTGGCGATTATGGCAATCATTAGAGGAGGAGACCTATGTCCAATATCTTATGGTTGATGGAAAAAAAGTTTAACTTTAAAATATAAAATTACTTAAGTAAACAAGCATGTATTTACTTCATTTGATTAATAATCCTAAATAAATGACACTAAATAAATAAATTTCACACTCTAATTTAGGCTTATCTACTACTTACGTAATTACTTTATGACGTATCTCGAAAAAACACGGTCTCATTGGTTCTCTAGCAAAAAACCTCGATAAATCACACACAAAGTGCTCAAGTTTGCGTAAATACTGTTCTGGGAACTGAAGTAACATAATTGCTAGTTAAGGTAGTTAGTAACATACTTCGACAACTTAGCTTAGTTCATGATTAATGAACGTTTTAAATAGGGCTACCGATCGTCCCTTGAGAGTTGGGATTCCTTGTCGTTGGGATATTTCAATTGCCTTGAGTGACATGAGTGTTAACGTTTTAGCTAAAATCATATGATATAATGTGTTTGGAATTTAGAAATAAAATTTTGTAAAGCACCATCATCATCATCATCGTCTCAGAACAATTTAAATCTATTTATAAACAGCCAATGATAAGACAGCTTTTCAATTTGTTATTTTCTACTTTGTTTATAAACATTATTTTGTAGTTTTTTTTTTTGAACATATTTACAACATTAATGTAATGTTAATAACATAAATGTAATGTTAATAACATTAATGTAACTTTAATTGAATGTTATCAATACGAACATTTGGAAATAGTATTTTTCTGATTTCTGTTTCATATTTCAGCTTTCGCTGGATGTGGGTGGCGCAATACCGGTCGTTGTGGAGAGCTTTGTGGGAAACCTATGACCAGCAGTGGATTTCTTTTGATTGAATCTATGGATTTCAGCTTTTTAAATCCCGTAAATTTCAGTGACAACCCTGAATGTAAACTACTATGGTATTAAAGTAGTTACATAAGTGCTTCTAGACGAGAAGTTCTTCGATAATAATGTACATATGAAGTGATTAATGTAAATCTGAACGTATTCGTGAACCGAATGGAAAGGTTTCTAGTCAACGCGAAACGATGTTAAATGACTACCTGATAACGCCACACGAGTAAACGTCGCTTCGAATCTTGTACCTAATAAACTTTAGTGAAGGAGAATGTCACGCTTCAAACAAATTTGGTTAAATCGTATATCCTTTAACTAAATACATTTTGATATAAATCCAGCATTTACTCTCGCAATCTAATCATCTTTCTATATCTGTTATCTCGAATTTCGACTAGGTATATCATTAGACATCAAGTATTGACAGATTTCATTAATACTTTTCCAAATTCAGTCCAACTAAAATTTAAGAGGTTGATATTACCGCACCCCCCCTGGCATTCATGCGCGTTGAGGACACCAAGGAGTTTTAGTGGGTATTCCCGGCATCCATCTCAAGCCGGGCGAGTCCAACTTACCCCCTCGTTGACGTATAAGGTTGAGAGGGGAATAGGTAAATGCATTTCTTCTTGTAAAAAAAGGGTGCTGTATAATACAGGTGACGGACACGGGTGTTCCGTTACCGAAGATAAGAACGCGAGAAGAAGTGTGGTGTCTGGCTTAGCTTCATAACAGAGGAATGGGATGAGAAGAAATATCTCTTTCCGAGTTGAGGGTAACGGGACATATCATCCACGTCAGAACCAGGCGCGGGGCTAGGTTGTGGAGTAGTGCTAAAGCATATCCCGGGACCCTGTTCCGCATATGAACCGATGTTGTGGTGGGTTTTAGTGGGTATTCCTGAAGATTTACGACGATCCTTGGAAGAGGGGGGAGCGTAAATGCAATTCTTCACGTAAAAAAACGGCTGCGATAACAAAAAAAAAGTATAAAAGACGATTTGTTTTTCACAATAACCCCCAATATATGAATGTCATTTTATGATAGTTTCATGGAAATAACAGTTGGTCTGATTGAGGTAGTTCCCAAACTACATTATTCATTCAGGTAGAAATCTAAAACAATGGGAGACACGAAATCGACTGGTCTTACGCTACCCGCATCCAGGTCTTTCACCAAGTTGTCAGTCCACTTTATTGAGGATATACCCACGCTACATCTTCAGCTACGCGGCAGCCATTCGAGAACTCATTGGTGCCATCGAGAATCAGTTCTACGAGCGCATACGTTTGACCGTGGTGCCAGCTAAGAATAATAATAACCCACACCATCCCATGGATGTTGTAAAGGACCACTAAGAGATAAATCGGAGACGAGAAGCAGCAGTCTCTGAGTATAACAAATGTCCTACTGCGATCACCAACCCTTCTGCCAAGCGTCGCAAATATGAGATTTTTTTGTTCTAACGGACGATACAAAAGATCTTGTTATTGAAAAATGGGTCTTTGTGGAATTAAAACATGATTTTGAAAACTTATTATATTACTTAGACTAGAGACCCCAAAAAAGTATTGTAAGAAACGAAATAAAAAACATGTATTCGTGAAAATATAACATAAAGAGTAAATATTTCACGCTTTTATATTTGGGAGAACATTCAAATTGTCTAAAAAAGAAGGAAGCTTAACCACACTCATACATTTCACACTTGTTAAATAAGACATTATCTGACATTCCCAAGTGTTTAAAAATTCATAACATTCGTACCAACTAAGTGCCGAGGTAGATTTTGTACAACTCAAATTGTGAAGACACATTAAATTTGTTTGCAAACAATTCTCAGTGAAATAATCTGTTTATATTTATACTAGCTGTGCCCGCGACTTCGCTCGCCTGGAATTTAGGTAATTATATTCCTGGCAGCCTATATTCTCCCTCTAGATGGAATCTATCCCATTATTAATTTCTTTCTTTGTATGTCCCGTGCCTTCCCGTCCAGGCCCCTAGCCGTGGAGATGGTCACCCCAGCCAGACTACACCGCCTTCCAGACCGCTTTCCCAGTGCGATGGTAGGTCTAGATCCGCGCCCTTTCTCACCTTGGTTTGGCAATACAGCCGTGTTCAGACCCCACTGAAACTATGTCCCCGGCCATTCTAATAAAATTGAAGTGTCTGTTTGTAATATCAAACTAATAAGTTTTATTAAATACATATTTATGTCTATGTACATATATTCGGTACCAATACCAAAAACACAATTTTTTTAATTACGACTTTACCGATTAAGACGTGACTTCGAATTTTCGACAATAATTAGGGTTCAACGCAAAAAAATTAAAACCCATGAAATTTTTAATACAGTCTGATTGAATCTGCTCAGTTTTACGTGTTTGAACGTGTGAGAAGTAGCTTTGCTTTCTATTAGTACTAAAAATATTTTCAGGAAAATAACTTGAGATTTGTATAAAAATATTAAATTAATTTTTTGTAATAAAATACGACCCAATTGACCACCTAAATATTATTATCCAATGATTATTTCAAAACTATATTACGCGGCGAAGAATATGTCGAACGCGGGGAGCCGCGGGCACACAGCTAGTTTTATATAAGTTGATCATTGTAGATATTACGTATTATGTTACGTCTCTGCAGGTAAGTTTCGTTTATTATTTTGTAAATTATGTTAGTAAATTATAATAAGTTATTATTTCATTAGTCTTAGTATTGTAAAGGAAATGTGTTATGAAAATTAAAAGCCAATTAATGTATACTATAGTACATAATGCACGTATGGTAAATACATTACATTAACGGCAGATTTCTACAATTTATAAAACAGGCATGTAAAATTTATAATTGTTACATAGTGATATAATGAAGGTTCAACAAACAAAGGTAAGAATTCAATACTTTGTCAATCTATATACATAATAATAAAACATTAGGCATAATGTGTTCGTTACGTCGCTTTTTTTTACAAAGCAAATTTTTCCTTCTTAATATTTATATTTGACTATGATTTTAAAAGTTAACGAAAGGTATTGCACAAATTTATATTCCACATATTCTTTAGTTAGAATATAATATTTATTTTTTAACTGACATGACAGATCTAGTTATATATTAATAAGTTTTTTTAAAACAAATTTATGAATTTTATGTTGATTACGCAATAGGTAAATAACGACCAGGATAAATACGACCTTCTACCTTCCTTCCTTAATATTCTTCCGGCTCATCCAATAATAAACAGCCGTTCAACATTTTCATTCATAAGCATTAATATTAAAATCTATAACAATACCTTTCACGGGCAGAAAAGGCGGCCGTTTCTTTTTTCATTTATAATACAATTTATTTCAATCATTCGCTCCAAAAGGTTGGTGGGAATGTAAAATGTTATTTTCAATATGAATCGTTGGACGTCTTCGAGGCGTAATAGTTTTGCTAAAATTGAAAATTATATAACCCGAGTAAGGTTAAATCGTTTTAACTAGGTTATTATTTAATACGTTGGTATTTTACTAGGTACGGTTAAATATTATTTAATATTATTTTTGTTAGTTCTCGCGTTATATTTTAAAAGTGCGTTCCAACCTGTAAAGCATATAAATTTACATTACATTTTACGTTTTAAAGTTAGATATGCGTTGTTTGGTGCCTCTGTACTACTACCGATAGCTTTCACCGTTGACGGACACTTTGTAAAGATGACGGTGACATTGTGACGGTGACTAAGTCGGTCGACCGAGAGATAATTCAGAGAATCAACTTAGGTTGGATGAAGCAACGACAGGGCTCAGGCACGACTTGTGACAGTGGGATGCAGGCAAATTGAAAGGTAGAATTTATAAGTCCATTATACGAGTAAGACCTGTCATATTGTATGAATCGGAGTGTTGGGATAATAAGAAGATGGATGAGAGAGATGAGAGAGATCGCATGCGTGCGATTATTGAGATGGATGTGTGGCGTGACAAGAATAGACGGGGTCAAAATGAGAAGGTCAGAGAGAGTTTGAAAGTGACACTAGTGATAGAAAAGCTGAAAGGGAATCGTTTGTCTTAAGTACGGACATATTTTGAGAAGAGCGAAATGCAAGTGACAAAAATGTGGTGACATTCATAATGTTGATAAATGGGGAGAGGACGCTCAAAGAAAAGATGGATGGAGTGTGTGAGGGAGATATGAGAGCAAAAGTGGTGAATGAAGGCATGGTGGCTGATGAGAAATGTGTGGAATAAGAAGACATACATACGTACTGCGCCGACCCCAAAAACTAAAAATTGGGAGCAGGTTTTAAAACGATGATTTTAATAAAATATAGATACGCATTCCCAGGGTGCTTATTACTTTGAACTACATCGTGATAAGTCACAAGTAATATTGTGGTAAAAGCGTTGAGCCTATTTCAGTTTTAAAAAAATCCAATACATTTTCGTCCATTTCAACATTAGTTTTCATTTTTATAAATCCTATATGTTAAAGTATAAAAACATTAGTACAGATGTTTTGTATCTCTAGAATATTAAAAATGAAAAATAAGCGATGACAGCTCGTAGAGTAGACGGGTACTTCGCCGATGGGCGCAGTTACAAATTCACCTTTCCTATTTTACAACGAGCCTGAGCGTTCGTTAAAGTTAAAAAAAAAATAAAGTCAAGAAGTTTCATAGGAGGATGTTTGAAGTCCATCATCAGGTAGATTCTGTAGTAAACTCTTATTATTACACATATCAAAGGAGCTTCAAAACAAAATATATATCTCTACTCGTCAAGAAGTTCCATATGAGCTTCGAAGCCCGTCATTACGTTCGATCTATTCAATACTGTGGTAAACTCTCATAACTACACACAAAAGGAACTCAAAAATGAAATTATTATTATTTTATATGACACAACAAACAGAGAACGAACAAATGAAAATACATTTTTTTCTGTTGTATTTTAATAGGAATAAATGTATAAATATATATCTATACCTGTCAAGTAATCCCATAGGAGCTTCGAAGTTCATCATTAGGTCGATATATTCAGTGCTGTGGTACTGTGAGGTAATGCAGTGCATTGTACTATATCTGATATATAGTGTATGTAACATATAGTATGAAATATAAAATCTTGAACGTGTCAGATAAATTCTTGAAAAGTTTAAGAACAATAATTAAATTCACTTAATAATAATACGTCTTTGCCTTCACATTACGTCAATAGAAAATGTACCAAACCAAAATTTGTGAAAATCTGGATTAATCTACATTACAAAATGATATTGAAGTGTCTGTTTGTAATATCAAAATAATATTTTTTTACTGAATACATATGAATGTATATACGGTACCTATACTAAAACCGGAATCTTTATTTTTTTTTTCTCTGTTTGTTCCGGCTTGTATCCGAAACGGCGGGACCGATTTTGAACGGAATTTATTTTGATAGATAGTTAAAGTTACTTCGTGTAACTTAGGTACTTCGTGTACTTGAATTTTTCGAAAATTATTAGGGTTAAGCATAAAAGAAATAAAACAATTTGGGAAAAAAAGTCAATTCGATGGTCAGTAGTTGTACGGGCAAGTACTTTTTTTTTACTTTTTCTTAGTAAAAAGTTTTTTTTTAGGAAAATAATTACGATCGCGGACAAAAAAAAATGAAAGCCATGACATTTTGAACAAAATATGATTCAATTGCCAGCATCTCAAAACATTATTTTCCGATGATTATTTAAAAACTGTATTACGCAATAAAAACTATATGAAACACAGGCATAGCTACGGGAATTCAACTAGTTTAACATATAAATACAAATTAACTTCATACACAGTCCTTTTAATGTCTCAAAACAATTTAACAAATATAAATTAGTTATAACGCGACACCTATGAATAGCCGTTGAAAACATGTAATATCTTTGTTTCAATTTTTTCTTTTAAAATTATATGAAAACAATTTAAGTAGGTTTAATTTTATTCTATTTTTGGTTATTTCACTATTTACTGATATTATTATTCATACATTTCATTATTTTGGTTTTTAATGTGAATCTATTATAGAAAAACGCTTTTCATACATTATGTAAATACATATATGTGTCAAAAAGTATCATATATGTTACTACCAAGTATAGACTACAAACATATCAAATTTCATCCAATTCGGTTCTGTAGTTTTTGCGTGATTGGCGAACAAATTAATAAACAGACAGACAAAAAGACAGGCCGGTAGAAAGACAAAATTTTTAAAAACCATAGAAATCTGTTGTCGATTCAAAACACCATCAAGGTATTTTTTCTGAAGTATCTTAAATGTACAGATTTTTAAGTATAGATTACAAAATCTTCTTTCATACTAAAGACGCTGCGTGTCATTCAAATTACTATAACTTTTGATAGAGTACACTGATTTTAATGAAATAAAGTTTTGATGTTACGCCTGAATTGAATTTTTAAAACTGTTATGTATATGTATATACTATGTATGTACGCACCGCTCGAGACCGAGCGACACCTATTCAATAAACAGTGTATGCTTAACCACGTAACGTTTCACTTGTCCCGCACCCCGACTTAACATTGGCGGCGAGATACCCACATACATAAAAAAAAAATGTCGACTTTCGGGGTTTCATCCACGTTCGACCACAGTGTACAGTGTTGGAAGAGTTTTAAAAACCGATTAACACAGTGGTTTATCGCAAACGAGCTCGAAGGAAAAGAAGCGGATAAGAAACGGCGGGCGATCTTGCTCAGTACACTCAGCGACGGTTCCTACAAGCTAGCAGCAGACTTAGCATTGCCAGAGGAACTCCAAGATATACCGTACGATGGAATCATCAAGTTATTTGATAAACATTTTACGGTTACAAGTTATGGATTTTCCGGGAGATACAATTTCTATTCAGCTGTTCAACAACTGGACGAAAAACCTCATCAATGGGCAGCCAGATTACGTGGGCTGACTGCCAACTGTGGTTTTCGTGACATCGAAGAAATCCTGCGTGATAAATTTATAATGGGTATGCTACCAGGGCCCGAAAAGGAAAAGTTGTTCGCGCAAGATATCGAGGGTTTAACCCTCTCGAAAGCCGTTGAGATGGCTGAAAGCGTCCGTTGTTCACGAGCAGCGGCTACGGCGGCCAGCAGCGTCATCGTATCCACCTCCCAAGAAGAAAACGTATACAAGATACAGAGGCAAGGCAAAAAGAGTACAGTTCAAGAAAAGAAAATAAAATGTAAGGTGTGCGGTCGCAGCAATCATGCTGCATCTCAGTGTCGCTTTGCCGAGTATAAGTGTAACAAATGTAATACAAAAGGACATTTGCGTAAAATGTGTAATAAAGTGAATTACATGGAAGCGAGCGAGGTGAGCGATGACGACGATGACGGTAAGTTGCTTAATATTCGTTCTGAGCGTGGTGAACCTTTGACAGAAGTTGTAATCTTAAATGGCGTTCAGTTAACATTTGAAATAGATAGCGGATCCGGTATAACAGTAATATCCGAGAAAACATACTATGAGATGTTTCCGAATATTCCTTTATTAAATGGCAAAAATTTATATTCATATAACGGTACCCTTATTGAATGCATAGGCATAGCTAATTTACCAATAACTTTTAAAGGAAAGACTCATGAGGTCAAAGTACATGTTGTTCGTAAAGGTGGGCCCCCGATTCTCGGCAGAGATTTCATGGTAAAATTTGGATTACAAATAACGACATGTAATTTTATTAATACTACGAACGAAATTGAAAAGTTACAGTTACAATACCCGAAAGTATTTTCAAACGTATTGGGTACATTTAATAAACATGAAGTTAATTTAAGATTAAAGGATGACGCTAAACCTATTTTTTGTAAAGCACGCCCTATTGCCTTTGCATTAAGAGACAAAGTTGATAAAGAGCTAGATCGATTGATAAGTTTAGGTATCTTAACACCTGTTGATCATTCAGAGTACGCTTCGCCGATTGTACCGGTGCTTAAGCGCGATGGTTCTGTTAGGTTGTGTGCGGACTATTCAATAACAATTAATAAACAATTAATTGTTGAACATTATCCTTTACCAACAGTGCACGAATTATTTTCTAAACTACATGGAGGTCAGATATATACGAAATTAGACTTATCGATGGCTTACAACCAATTCGTCTTAAGTAACGAATCACAAAATTATACCTGCATAAACACACACATCGCGGATTATATAATTTTACTCGCTTAGTTTTTGGTCTTTCCAGTGCACCTTCAATATTCCAACGAGCTATGGAAAATTTGCTCGCAGGTATGGAGGGGGTTCTTTGTTTACTCGATGATGTTTTAATCTCAAGCATCGACAGATCCAGTCATACGCAAAAAATTTATGCAGTGCTAGAACGGCTGCAAAATGCTGGGTTAACGTTACGTCAGGATAAGTGCGAATTTTTTAAAGACGAAATTAAGTACCTGGGCTACATAATAAATAAAGAGGGATTAAGAAAATCTCCAGAGAAAGTAAAAGCTATTCTTCACGCACAGGTTCCTTCAAATGTTACCAAGCTTCAGTCTTTCCTAGGATTAGTCAATTATTATAGGAATTTTATTCCCGGGGCGTCACGCATTTTAAGTCCACTTTATGAATTATTAAAGAACAAAGTTAAATGGACGTGGACAAATGAACACAGGGATGCTTTTTTAAAAATAAAAGAAATGTTGTATCATCCGATCGGGTTTTAGCTCATTTTAATCCTAATTATAAAATAATTCTTACGGTAGACGCTTCCCCAACGGGACTGGGAGCAATTTTGTCTCAAGAAGATATTAACGGTATCGAAAAACCTATATCATTTGCTTCGCGTACGCTTAATAGAGCTGAGACACGGTATTCACAGATACAAAAAGAAGCTACGGCAATAATATTCGGGGTGAGGCGGTTCCATCAGTACTTATATGGGAGGTCCAAGCCGTTTATTTTACGAACCGATCATAAACCGTTAATTTCAATTTTTGGTCATCATAAAGGTATACCTGAAGTCTCTGCAAATCGCCTTCAAAGGTATGCAATCTTCTTAAGTGCTTATAATTATAGCATAGAGTATATAAGAAGTTGCGATAACAGTGCCGACTACTTGTCGCGCGCCAGTCTGCCCGACGTGCAGCTAGAAGCCGGTCGGGACGACGTAGCTCCGCTCGATCGCGCTACTTATATTAATTTTGTAATCGACGGGGATATGCCCGTAACATTGCTTGAGCTACGCGAAAAAACCCGAAATGATGTTTGTCTAAGCCAAGTTATAAATTTTGTTAATCATGGTTGGCCTAAAAAAGTTCTGGATATACGTATAAAACCATATTTTTTATGTCGATCACAGCTATCGGTCGAAAACGGTTGCCTAATGAGAGGTCATAAAGTGATAATACCTGAAATACTAAGGAATAAAATATTATCAGAATTACATAGGTCCCATTTAGGAATCGTAAAAACCAAAGAGGAAGCTAGAGCAAGGTTTTGGTTTCCCGGTATAGATGGGGAGTTAGAAAAAATGATTAATTCGTGTAGTGTGTGCACACAGCTACGACCATCACCAAGACGCGCGCCACTAGCACCCTGGCAGTACCCGCCTAAACCATTTTTTAGAATACACATTGACTTCCTGGGTCCAATTAATAACAGTACTTATTTAATAGTAGTAGACGCCTACACGAAATGGGTTGAAGTGTTCGACATGGGGGGTGCAACAGGTTCTTCATTTGTAATCGAAAAACTTTATGAATTCATGTCGAGATTCGGGTTGCCTCATACGATTGTCAGCGATAATGGTACCGCGTTTATATCGTTTTTGTTTAAACAGTTTTGCCAGTCAAATGGAATTTGTCATATGACGTCACCAGCTTTTCATCCAGCTAGTAATGGTCAGGCTGAAAGTTATGTTAAAATTGTTAAGAAGGGTATAAAATCGTGCATGATAACCGCTAATAGTTCAAAAGACGCGAAACTAAAACTTTTAAAATATTTATTTGATTACCGGAACTCGATTCATTCTGTCACTGGGTTTTCACCATCGCAATTGGTTTTTGGTCAAAAACTTAGGTCGCGAATAGATTTTCTAAACCCGAAAGACTCTTCAGCATCGCTTACATCGCTAGCAAATCATGTAAAAGAAAAACAGTTCTTGCAGTGTAAATTTTATAAAGGACATAATAAAAACACCTTTAATATAGGAGATTCGGTTATATACAAAAAATTTGGCAACAACAACAAATTCCAGTGGTTGAAAGGAACTATAGTGAAAAAACTAGGCAAGGTCTTGTACATAATTAATTCCGAGATGGAGGGGTATTGTCGTAAACATCAAAATCAAATATTACCCTATAAAAAGAATATGTTGAGTAAAAACACGTACGACAATTACCATGATGACTTACATGTTGCCATACCCGATCAACCTTTAGACCAAGAGCCGCGAGGACCGGTAGAAGAAGGATCGATATCAAGTTCGCAACCATCAACCGAATTATCTAGACACAGCACCAGACCATTACGTAATATTCCGCCGGTCAACTATAAACAATTCTTTTAATTATGTATACATTATCAAATTGTAACAACGTTGTAGGGGGAGAAATGTTATGTATATGTATATACTATGTATGTACGCACCGCTCGAGACCGAGCGACACCTATTCAATAAACAGTGTATGCTTAACCACGTAACGTTTCACTTGTCCCGCACCCCGACTTAACAAAACATATCTTCGAAAATGTATAGAGACTTCGTCTGATCGATTTACGATTAAATTAATTTTCAAGACGGTCTGAATGTGACGGTTAATTTTCCCTGCTGTATTTTTGTTTTTAAAATAAAAAAATGCATTTTTTAAACACGCATTAGCAATTTGGAAATTTTTGGTATGACCTTTAAGAGGATATCTTAGCGGCATTTATTCTATACAAACGTGGTCCCCTGTTTCCTACCTGGATAATGGGATTATCTATACTAACAATAAAATTGTAAATTCCACGTGTCTGTACATTTCCGATATTTGTGAAAATATTTCTAACATTTAAAAAAAAATTGTCTGTCTGTCGGTCGGTCTGTCTATCTGTCTGTTTGGTATGCAAGCATCAATTATAAAATACTATTTACATATTAAAAAATCAAACAGATAATTATAAAGCATATTCCGGTGTAGCATCAACACTTTACTCCATTAAAAAATCGGTACACTCTATCAAAAGTTATAGTAATTTGAATGACACGCGTCGACTTTAGTATGAAAGAAGAGTTTGTAAGTAAATGCGTTTTAGTCTTACTCGAGAACAAAAAAAATATGGATTAATTGAAATTGAACATAATGACTTAATATAAAATGTTTTTGTATATAAATTAAAAGTATCTAAGACATTATAAGTAAATTAGTAAAAAATATTTTGACATTTAAACTTTCATACAATCTATATTATAAAGTGGTAAATTTTGTGAGTTTGGATGTTTAGGCTAATTTCCGTTACTACTGATCCGATTTTGAAATTTCTTGATTTTTAGAAAGGTATATTAAATATAATCTCAACAAATGTAATTGATGTCGGCAAAAATTCTATAATTTAGCCTGAACGGCTTGATCAATCCCCAGCTTTGCTTTCGGTCTTTGGACCTGGGTCACATTCGCTCAGTCCGTCCTTTTGGGTGTAGACCAGGAAGGCCAATGTTTTAGGTGTAGAGAGAATGGTCATAAGGTCGTTTATTGTAGGGCTGAGGCGGGAGGTGGCACTCATCACCGGTACCGCTGTACAGGTAGCCATTCAGGTTTATTAGGGAAAGAGTAGCTGGACGCATAGTTTCAGCTCAGGGGCCCCGTGAGGAATAAGCACAGACGGCGGTTCAGTCCACGTAGTGAACCGGCGTGGTCTGGACTCTGCTGCATTGCTAAACCAAGGGGGAAGCGACGGGACCCTGAACTTCCATTGCACAGGAAAATCTGTCTGGGAGGTAGCCTGGTCTGGCCGAGATGAACTCCTCCGTGGATAGAGGCCTAGACGGGACGGGACATAGATAGATAACATCTAAAGGGAGAATATAGGCCGTCTATTAAAATATAATTGTCTAAATTCCACACGAGCGAAGTCGCGGGTACAGCTAGCGGTAAATATTTTTATACCGAATAATACATATCCACTAACGCCATCCCCGTACGTTTTGATTTTTTCCATCAATTACTTATTGTAGAAACTAGGAGCCTTTGAAAATGAAAAAAAACTGATCTATTTTACCACCATCATTTTCAGACGTTCGTCAAACAAATTTGATGGATAAAATTAAAAAATAAAAACAAAACGTACAGGTATAGTACATAACCAAAGTCTCCATTATTCTAAAGCTGAAAGAGAATTAAAAATCGGTTCAGTTTTGGAGGAGGAAACAGGGTACTACGAAGTGATGTTTTCGTCTATTTTGCATACGGTAAAATCAGCCCGAGTTGCAGTTGTCCGTTTCGTGTTTTATAATTCTTTCTTTGGGGCGCAATGCGATAGCAATAGATTTGAGAACTACCGATATTTTCGATCGCATGTCCTCTTAAAAACTTACTTTATAATGATTCTGTTAAATTTATTATGATTCGAAAAGGATTTTGGATAGAGCAACTTTCATAGAAATCTTGTTTAAGCTAAAGGCAATTTCACCCCTTTGATAACATCAATCAAGTTAGAAACGATTTGTCTCGTTTGAGAATGTATTTAAATTTAACGAAGTATGTTTATAATCAGAGACTTGCTTATGACACCGTGTCATATTCCTGTAGGATATAAATGAAATTCTGTAACGTAAGGAAATCGTTTATTAATAGATAACATATAAACCATCCAAGGATGTTCAATATTCTTTATTAGCTGATTGTGATCGTTCTTAAATTAACCTTACATAGTATAAAATACTCACTTAAATGAACTATAAATATTTTTATAAGTACACAATTTATATAAACTGCTTTTTTACTTTTAAATTTCATAATTAACAAATTGAAATTATTACTGACATGTAACTGAGCAATAATTATGTACATTTTGTATATAGTTTACTCATAATCAAAACATACAATGTACTGTGTAAGTGTAAATTGTATTATTTATCTCTGAGCATCAGTACTTAAACGGCATTATATACTTGACATACTACAGGATATTGACAGCGACATCATACCATTGGTAACACAAATTTATAAGTCTTTCCCCTACCAAAAATCGCACAACGTCACTAAAGAAGTTTTCATTTCAAAAATCTATCATTGAGGCATTTAGTTATACGACATTTTAATACAAGAAACAAAACTAAAAACGCGTTACTACCTTGAATTTTTAAGATATAATTTAAAGACAAAAGATTGTTGTATGTAAATAGTCCGAAAGTATATAGGCACTTGGGATTCGCTTTTTTTCATAATAACCTAACAGGACACAGCAGACAAGTTTACGACTTAAAATCGCATTCTGCTGTAAGTGCATAGGATACCTAATAGGGATTTTTTCTATTATGTTTTGCGAAGATAATTTGAAGTGTTTTAAATCCCCAGTTGGCATACATAGGTACAGTATAAAGGCACAGTATAAAAGGTGCATCTTGGAGAAAGACTGTTTAGAATAGTAAGCAGGATTGGGACTACGGACTTATAATGAGATCGAATGATAAAGTAAATAAGAAAATACGGAATCCATGTTACGCGATTCACTCAAATAGAATTGGACGTGTATAAAAGCGATTTATTAATCATGCAGCTTATTCTGATAACAAAAAACAATAATAATAATAATTTATTTATTTCATTATAGTGATTACAGTATTTACAGTGGGGGGTATGTCCTACGAATTAGTCTTCTACCTGTGCAATGTAGGCCAGTATCCAAAAGGCCAAAAAAATAATCGACCAACAGACGTACTATAACTAAATACAACAAAGGAAAACATGCAATTGATAAAAGAAAAAGGATAAATATACGAAGTAAATACCATAACAAAAAGAATAACAGACAGAGAGACATTTAATAAAACTATAAATTATGTAACGTTAATCAGCAAATTTTCTGTTTCTTCGTAACTTAATCCACGTAACCAAGTTAGTAGTTTCTGTTTGACAAAATATGTGTTCAACTTATAAATCATGACAAGTTTATTTATTTAATTGTACATTAAACTGATGAAAAGCAAATGCGGTTCGGTAAAGGATAGCAGGAAAGATGGGTGCATTTCTTCGCCATAGAGATCTATTTATTTTATAGGGTGTACTAGTTTGGCGTCGAATAACCGCCCGGAGAATATACAACTGTCTCACAGTTAACATCTGGCATTCAGCATATAGAATCTCGGTAGGATATCTGTGCGGTTTATCCATAATTAGTTTGAGAACTAAACGCTGAACTCTCTCAAGACTAAGGAAGGCGGTCTTATGGGTTCCTCCCCAAGTAATGTTACTATAGTTGAAAATAGAATGACCCAAACAATAGTTCACCAAATAAAGAGTTTCTTACGATATATACTTTGACTAAAAGCTCAGGCTGTTTTTAGAGATGGATAGGTAGGCTTAAATTCGAGTCCATTGACGCGAATCCTTTCTATGATCGAATAATTTCTTTATTTCCTACGCAATTATATACATTCAATAAAAGGTGATAGGTATTCTTCAACTTTATTTAATTATTTAAAAAGATACTCAAATTACTACGAAAATGTTCATATTAATTTGAATCTAGTAATTTGTTAACGTGCCTTTATTTTATTTGAAATTAAAAAAAAAAAGTGTTATAGAATAGAAATGTCAAGTGGATAGAATTTTAATTAAGGGCGATAAACGTGAATCACTTGTATTTAATGAAAAATAGAAGAAAACTCACCCTCTTGGGTGAAATCGTTTAAGAAATTAATTACCCTTTTTCACTTTATTATTTTCCTTTGAATACTTAATAGCTTCAGATTTAATTGTTCGTCAGTACCTACTAATGAAACTGCTCTCAAGTTTATGAAAAGCACTATTATTGATTCTATGATTTTGTTTTGAATTTTGAAACTTTAATTACTTATCACAGTGCCTATTTATGTGCTGCAAATTTGATGAGAAAGGAGTAAATTTTAACATGCATAAAATATACAATAACTTTTTATTCTTGCAAAATTATTGTTTTAATGAACACATCACATAATTTGTTAATTTTATCAGCATCAGCATAGTTTATCCGATAATATTTACAAGAAGTCTAAGGTGGATAAATATATTTAGCTTATCATTTATTTAAAAAAATATGTCATTATTAAAAGATAAAATTAAAAACACATTGCATCTTGTGTTACTGATAAACTGTATATAGTGACTCTTTATACTGTGCGTTGATTGAGTGATAAAAAAATAAGACATTAATTTTACATTTCTGTAAAGTTTGGTTAAATCTTAATCTTATATTTTTTACGAATCTTAAAAAGAAAATTTAAAACAGTTGCAAGGAAACTCAGTAAGAAATTGATAATGATTGAAAAGAGTTTCTCGTATTCCTTGATCTCTCCAGAATATGGGATCAAGTTTCTTTTCAGTTTAACATTTGTTTTGAACTCAAATCTTGACAGTAACTTTCTTGTGTTATTTTGCGTAAAGCTATAGTATTTTTTTTCTTAAATGCACAAAAATAAACCATGAATTTCGTTAATTAAACATACTTATTTTTGTGGAAAGAGATTACGGATTTTATTCCGTATATAACACCAAATTTTGTGCGTCTAACATTAAGCAAAGGTATTTCTCACAAATTCAAATATCTGCCAGTAAAACAGTGCATTGAATCTGATTTCATTAGACTTTTATGAGTTTTAATTTTTTTTTACACGGAATCCTAACAATTTTCGAAAATTAAAAGTAAGTTACTCCGAGTACCTTTAGCTATCTATCAAAAAAGTCTCGTCAAAATCCGTCCAACCGTAACGTAGATTACCTGGAACAAACAGACAGACAGATAACAAAAAAAACCTTGTATATTTGGTATAGGTATCGTATGTACGGTCATATCTATTCAGGAAAAAAATGACATTACAAATAGGCACGTCAATTTTATATTAGTATAGATTGTATATTATGTAACATACATATATGTTACGTATACAATCAGTCAGCGTAACTCATCCGCACGGAACTTTCCACTCGCAATTTTCGACCGCACAGGAAAATATACAATTTTTGGCTAACTAAGATAATTCACGTTCATGTGGGCATAATGCGAATATTTACCTTAATTAATATGGCTGTTAAATACAAAAATAATCTCTCTTATAAAAAAAATCTACAAGTTATATTCTACTAACTAAATTTATATGTAATGAGACTTTTTTATGTAATTAAATTATATTATGTAGTTGAAGTTTATTGGACTTTATGGATTACTGCCACTTCATAGTAATTATGACATATTACCTTTTCCAAAAATATTAACGACAGAATTATAATTTATTTTATTACTATTTATGAAGACCACTCCACGAATACCTTGCGCCTCCTGCACCAAGCGGATTTCTGTAGTTTGGAAATTCTGAATGATATACATAAATTTGAATAGCATCATTGGAAAGTTCAATTTTCTTAGAAACTGGAGGGTAACATGTGAAGAAAATCATGTAATAGACCATTTTCGCAATCTACTCCAGTATGGATAATAACATTCAATTGGTTAAAAAATACTATATTTATCTAATTATGTACATGAAACCAACACGAAATATATGTGAGAATTTCGAATAAAATAAACAACTAGTGGGTTACAAAACAAAGAATTGTCTGGAATAAACTGCGCGTAAACCCGTTACCGGCTACGTGTCGCGCGAAATGACACGTAGCGAGCTTTAGTGTTCTCTTTTTTATTTTACTATCTACCATGATTTGCGAATATATTTATTTAGGTCAAAGTATAAGGAGGTATTTAAGATTTAATAGAAACTGCGTGGCTATGTTTTATGTATAAAAAAACATGTTAATATTTTTTTTTAAAGTAGAAGAGAAATATAAATCCGATTTTTACTGAAGAATTACAGTCAAACGACATGAAATTCATTATCATTGTAATCACCTAGAAAACGAAGTTTTAATGCGAAACAAGTCTGTATTAAATAGTAACGTGTTAAAATATGCACAATCATTACGGACTCACTAACCCACTGAAACAAGCGCCTACCTTATTTCTCGTCTATTGCTTAACAAAATGTTACTTCCTTGTGAATCTGATAATTGCTTAATATCTTTTCATAATATACACAAATAAATCTATAAAATCGAACACCGCTGTTGAATTTTCCAAATATTCCCAGTCATGTCCGTCATTCAAAGTACCAGAATATTGAGTGCTTGAATTTACGATCACTTTTATTGTAATATCCTGATGGTAGAACAATGGCTCATTTTACGAGTCGCGTTCGAAAATCGATGTAAAATTTATATTATTGCGGTAAATGCATTGAATACTCAAATGGTTCCAATACGAAAATACCTAAATATGATTTTATTTTAATACTGCACAGGCTGAGCGTTTTGAGCACAACCTTGACTCATAAATAATTGTTGATTATTATAGTTTCTTTTTGTTTGAGAAAATCGCCAAAGAGCCAGCAGGTAGTCTACGTGGGATTGTGTACACAAAAACCCTAACTTGCCCATAGGTATTACTTTTACATTCGTCGCTGGCCCCCGACGAGCACAGCTCTGACGGCCACCACAGGTTTCGTTATATTTTTTTAGGTGGTGGTTCTTTCTAGCTGATTTTTTCTCGATGTTTCATTCCTCCATTTCGGGGTTCACCTTTTCTGAAATATTGCCCAATGTTTTGAGAGGTTTTATTTCTCGGTGATTTATTGAGAGATCTTCCAATTTTTAATGAGTTTTTGTTCCTCAAGGCAGCCAATTGAACCCCTTCAACTTAATTTTTATGAACCTTGTTTTTCTCATAGCTAAGACAGTATCACCGAGGCTCTCTCTCTCGATTCTAGTTCGAGCAGACAAACACACTACTGGGATTGCGAATTTTCGACGGTGGCAGAAGGAAAAAGTTCGTATGCCAATTCGTATGCCCGACAGCTGCGTGATTGCACGTCGTGCCTGTCTTTACCCCATTTCGTATCCCCTTTGATGATCAGAAATATACAGCGATGAACGCCGCCGCGCCGTATTAGGTATCATCAAACTTTGACAATTGACAGCGGTTAGGTATGTCAGCCTCTGGCAAAAGTTGCTTTAGATGAACTACGCTCCTCGTTCCTGGCACTGATCCTTAAATTGTTATAGTCTACAATGACCACTTAACATAAGTTGAACTGCATGCCTATTAACTACTTCATACCATTAAAATTAATCATTTTTTTTTACTAACTAGGTATGTATACTATAGAATGTATTTACGATACTTATAAAAAAATATACAATTTTCAACTTTTTTTTTCTGTTTGTCTGTCTGTCTATTTGTTCTGGGTAATCTCCGAAACGGCTGGACGGATTTTGACGGGACTTTTTTTGGTAGATAGCTTACGTTACTCCGGGCAACTTAGGGTACTTTTAGTTTTCGAAAATAATTAGGGTACCGCGTAAAAAAGTCTAAACTTAATAAAAATTAACTTAATAAAAAAAGTTAATAAAATCCTATTCAATGCACAATTTTACGGAGAAGTTCTTGAATTTACGAGAAATATATTTACTTTATCTTCATGCGACAAAAATCAGGGTTCCATATAAAAAAAAATTAAAACGCAGTGAAAACATAAGAAACGTGGGCAAATCCGCGGACACACAACTAGTTATTAATATAAACGATTAACTTATATAAAGGTCTCCAGTTTAGTTTATCGAATTGATGAAGGAAAAATACTGAAACTCTCCTATATTTTTTTCATGAAAGAATATTAAATGAACTTATCAACTTAGTTTGTTTATAAATATTCACAAGGGAATTTAAAAATATCACAACTCCGAGTCTCGAGGTAGTTTTTTGACGCAAACCAATTTCATTTAAAATAAAACCGATCAAATCATTTACTACGAAATGTTATTACTTAGATACAGTGTAAAAAATCTGTTTTGCAATTTTTCACGTTGTATTTTTTACAACTTCGTCCAAAGAAATTGGTAAAAATCATTAATATCTTACGTTTGACATATAACCGTTTGTACATTTACTATTATTTAGTTTTTTTTTTAATAATAATAATAATTTATTTGAAATATAAAATTACAAACATTACAATAAGATTATACAATTAGTATGTTCGAAATATAGTTTATTGACAACCCCCGCACTAGAGCATTCGCCCTGTGTCGCGGGAATCTCATAAACAGTACATGCAGTTAATTAAAATAATTATGAATATTTAAAACACCCATTACCATGTTTAGTATAATAATTTATTGTGTGAGAAGAGCCTACAACAAGCCTGAAGCCACCGTGTGGCCACGCGTCGTGTCGCTTCAAATAATTTCTCCATTCCTAACCATGTTACGTGTCTAATTTTTATATTTGTTATAGTTAGTTCTATAAAAAAAACTCTGTTTTGTTTGTTTAAGCGAATGTGCAACTATGAAATATCTAATATAGTGTAATCTAATCAAATTTTAATAAAGCGATTCACAAAATGTCCTTAGATAATGCAAAAATTCAAAACTTATTTTTTCGATTTGTTTATATTTCACTCTCACGTATTTTAACACGAATAAACATTAAAAGCACTACAAGAGCATGGAATAAGTCTACTGTATTGAGATGGTTTAAAGAGAAAGTATATTTGCAAAACACTAATGTTTAGAGAAAAGATTTTTAGTGAAAATACTTCAAGGTTTTTCTTTGTCGAATATCTAAACAGAATAAAGTAGAAATTTTAGGATATTTTTAAAAATGTTCCCTTTATTTTAATCGTTTTCTAGCTCTAATGATTTGGGTGTTGTTTACGAACAAAATTTATTAAATTAATCCATTTTAAACAATAAATTACCTACACATTTTATTATGTTAATACTGTTGTTTTTTTTTTGTTGAAATATAAAACAGAAAATTGCATTAGATTATCAGTTAAATTCAAATCATGAAAGGGTTTAAATGGGCTGTTTAAAGAGTAGTCTTCATTCATGTTTGCGTTCCTTTGTCTGACGATAACGTGAGAGTTTAGGTCGCGAATGTATTAAGCTGACGTTATTCAAGAGGAATCCATGAAATTATAAGAAGATGTTTTAAAGTATTTGTAATGTTACAATGCCAAATAAAAATTTAATTATGATGTTAAATCTTGATGTATTGGTGATATAAAATATCGAAATAATTGTTTTCCAATTTATGCTAGCTGATGGCAGTACAAAATCTTAAACGTTAGAAATAAGTTTTCAATTAAATCTCAAGATTTTTTGTAAAATTTTAAACGATGATAGCACGGTGTTCTCGGTTTCCGTGTCAATGGCGGTAGGTTCATTCTAAGCTTCATGTGGCGGTATATACGATCACTCATAGGGTTTTAGTGGGTAGTCGCTAGGATTTCCTCCATAGTGTTAGTCCCACACACCCTCCCTGCTCCTCGCATAGGAGGACGGTGCCTACATGCATTTCCCTATGTAAGAAAGAGGTTTATTCTAACCTATACAATTCTATAATGAGCCTAAAGTTTCGGCAAAGGAAAACATTACGAGGAAACGATAGGATATTAGGACTTTTTAATAATTTCCACCTGGGTCACCTTCGAGTTTGAAAACTTGTCTCGAAGCACCAATAGGTGTGTTCTGGCAGCATCGCTTGTGAAAGAAAACTAAGCTTAGTCTGTGTTACCATCCTGAATTATATCGTCACTTAAAATCAGTAAAACCACTGACCCTATACAGTATATAAACAATCTATATCAGCGAATATGATATGAAATTTTAACCAATTACTAATTTTTAATAATTATTAAATAAAAATATAAACGTATGCTTTTAATATATTAAAAATATTCAGATTACTTAACGCCATCCATCATTTGCTAAAATATGGCGGTGCATAATGGCCTCGCATAATTTAAAGCTGTTCAGAAGTTCAAACTGATATAAGACATTTTGTAATTTATGTACTATATTAATATTAATCATTTATTATCCTTTCAAAATATATAAATATATAATGTTATATTTATCTTATCTTTATCTTCAATAGCCAATTTAAATAACAGTAAAACTTATTTTAAAATGTGATAAATTTGATGGATTATGTAGTGGATTCTCAGTAGTAAGATAGAAAGATTTATGTTATTCAACAAGAGGTGAAATAAAATTAAATAACTATGTATACTTAGTCGATTATGTATATTTCAAAACAGTCGTTGATAGTGAGTGTACTTAATTGAAAAACACATTCAAGTAAATTAAATTTTATTTACTCTTAGTTACAAATAGCTCTTAGCCGATCTCGTTTACACGAAAAAGTTTAGGAAAAATCGTATTGTGAAAAAGGCTTGGAAATCGTCTAACATTGTTAGTTTAGGACTTCGAGAGGGAAAGTTAAATGTACATCACACCACACGTACGTACTACGAGATTGAATTTACTTGATAGATTTACTTCAACGATTTATAAACAAGCCAAGTTTTTTTTCTATAGAGAGGACGATTCGATTTTCTTCAAACTAAGTCTTTTATCGGTTCGCTTGTTGTAACCACATTTTGTTTACAAAATAAAAATACAAATATGTTTTGAGAATTATTTATGAAGCGATATTTGAAGTGATGATGGTGCAGTGGGTAGTGAGGCCGGATTCCGCGTCAATTGACGCGGGTTTATCTCACCTATCCAACTCTGAAATCGGTCTGAGGTTTCGGTGAAGGAAAACAGCGTCCCGGAAACCATAGCATGGTGGTAGGGCCTCTTCTACTGCCGCAGGGGGCGACGCGGTGCTCGCGAAAGCCACCCCGTGTCGCCCCCATCCCAAAAGCGGCGGACGGCCCCGGGGGTTTAAGTGGGTATTTCCGGGCGCCTCACGCCCGGTTGAGTCCCACACTGGCACGGAGTTCGTCCCTCCGTGCCCCCTTACCTATTACCTTTTACCTTATCTCACTAATGCAATAGGTAAGGGTAGTGCATAAATACATTTCCCCCCGTCAAAAAAAAAGGGCCTCTTCTACTGATATAACTCATCTGATATCTTCCATTGCGTATCCATTATGGGACTTTTCAACTAAAAACATAAATAGGTAGAAAAAATATAATTTCGTTATTTTTTATTTATCCGCCTTACTTTCGTGTTTTTTCGTTACTGCGTGTTATCATCGCCCCTAATTCGTCATCAGTTTTAATTAACTCAGTTTCATTTCTCCCTTCCGAAATAATTTAATGTTTGCATAAAATACCTAGTGGTGCCGGCTAAGAATAGTAACACCACATCTCTTCCTGTGGGTGTCGTATAAGGCGACCATGGGATAAACCAGGGGATGGACAGCAGCGTCCTCTAAGTACCACAAGCACCTACTGCGATCGTCAACCCGCCTGCCAAGAGTGGCGATTATGGCAATTCCCTCCTTATCTTTGGGGGAGACCTATGTCCATCAGTGGACGTCTTTCGGTTGAATGGATAGAATAGATAAAGATGCTAACCTAGGCTAAAAAAATATCGGTATATGGATAAAATTTCTACACTAATATAGGGTAAATTTAGATCAGGTAATGTGACTAAAAAGAAAGCCTATAATACTTAGCAATCATGCAATGAATCTTTTTTTATAGCGAATTAGATATGATATCGACTCCGCTGTAAATTATTCATTCGTTTATGTGGCGATTTCAATAACTATTTTTTCCTTAAAAACGTAACAAAATTAAAGAAAACGAATCATACAAATCGTTCTGCGATTCACGAATTATAAACCATCCAACAGTCAGCGAAATGTCGATACATATACTAAAGAAAAATGAATAGCTATATTAATTTATAACTTGAGTAATAAGCTCGTATTACAATGACCTATGTATTTATTACAAATATCAAGTGATTCACTCGAGCATGGCAAATATAAAGGATGATTAATTAATGAAAACCACAGATAAATGACCACTATTGTTATTTATAATACTTATAGCATCAATATGACGGGCAAAACTGCACGATCATGGCTTAAAGTTTTGCATATATTAGTCACGTGGCACCTCCACGTAACGTACTATCTTACCGGAAATAAGTATCTTTATCCTACATGATACAGTATTATAAAGATTACTGCTAAAAATTTAAGTTTCATTTTATGGATACAGTCATAATTCTTTGAAATCGTGTAACAAACAAAAAACGTACTAGTTACATGTGTGAGACATTTTAATTTTTTGGTATTTTATGTGTAATTACTGGTTAATAATATTGATTTTTTACTAAAAGCAGTGTGGTTTATTAATATGTCGATTACCCATAAAAATGAGACAATAGGAAAACAATGAAAAGCTGGCGTAAACGCCAGGTTAGTGCTCGAGGGGTCAATATTATAAAAATTTATGCAGGTCATATTTAGAATAGTTTATTGTATTACACACCACCATACAATACACAGAATATTATAACTGAAATTGTTACAAAAGTTTTTGATAAGGAACACGGGTTTTATTATTATGATGACAAATGGATATAAATCAAGTCTTTTTCGCCCCTATACAACTAATTCTTTTCATAAGTTTCCGGTTCAGATTTATTGTTAAATGTACAAACAATGTTTGATTAATTAAAATCAAATCACGGAACACATTTCGATTGTTTTAAAATTTTTGTCTGTCTGCCTGTCAATTTGTTCGCCGATCAAACAAAAAAAACTACTAAATAGAATTAGATGAAAGTTTATAACTACACAAATTACATATATTGTATATTCTCCACATAGGCTAATTGTTTGGATTCCAAGCGGGTGAAACCGCGGGCACTTCCTCGAGTCGCACTGGGTCCGATTAGAGTACCACGAAGCACACGAGTGTCGTGTACGTCACAACGCGCTTCGTAGTGCTGCTGCTGCTGCTGCCCGTACTGGGCAGCACTAGTCTTCCGCAAGAACTCGAGGCACTGCTGCCCGTACTGGGCAGCACTAGTCTTCCGCAAGAACTCGAGGCACTGCTGCACTTCATGGAACTCGTGCACTACCCTGCAAGGCCACAATGATGTCGTGAAGGACACTTAGTTTCGATAGCAGGCAGACGGGCTCGTGCTGCGCGACCTGGCTGCGCTAACGCTGCTGCATAACGCCACTTCGAAAGACTCTTAGCTATTCACTTAGTTTTACACATTCATGAATAAACACATTTTAAAATGTTTAACAAAAATAAAAAGTATGTGAGGGTAGCTTTGAGACTGCTGAATTGAAGTATATGCGGGCGAAAAAACGTGAATCTCACTTCTGATGTTAGATAAATTAGTTACATGCAAAAGAATATTTTAAATCGGTTAAGTAGTTTTATTCATAACAAACAAAAAAACAATTTTATCTCTTTATATAGAATGTAGATAGAAGGCAAATTGTTACCATTAAACTTGGGTGTATTACACGAACAACTTAAAATCGTGAATTCAGAATTAAACAATCTCAAAGTAAATACAGATTCAGGACGAACCACTTTAGCTTCGATTTATAGCAAAGTATTTTAATAAGAAAAGAAAGTTAGTGAAGCAAAAATCACTGAAGAATTAGCCCATCGAATCTTAGAAACTGTAAGTAAATCTCTTCAAGTTAATGGTTAGAAGCGCGGCGTCCTCATCCGAATTCCACTTCTGTCCGGCCGAAGAAAGTTTTAGAGAACGCGGATAGGCTAATTGCAAAAGTTGTGATATCGGTTACGCAACCAAAATGCGTTGTGCAGGAAAGATCAGAGAGTTACGCCTGTGGTAGAGGGTCGAGGATTGGTCAGAAAATCTATTTTATTACTTTGAGATATAGTGGTTAAAATTTTACATCTTCGTTTGTTCGCCGTTTCATGTACCCGGTTCGCTCTACGCGTTTGTTACGAATTCTATTATTTTTCCTTATAAATATTTCTTATGAATAGTATTAGTCTAGAGGCGTGCTGCGTAATTTTTTCATGTTTAAGTACGTATACGTGTATGAGGATATTTATTATGTTTTCATTTCACGAACACTACAACTATAATATCCAAACTAGATGGTCCCGCGGCTCCATTCGCGTATCATATTTTTATTGAAATCGTTTCGCACAATTTTGAGTAGTTATTAAGTAAAAATGCGCGATGTAGTTTTTTAAGTAATCATTGGAAAAAAAATGAACTCATTTTTGTACGGGCTCTAAATTACTTATTGGTATTACAAGAAAGTAAAAATGTTATTCAAAAAAATCAAACACTTGCAAAGTATTCCATGGAATCGTATTTTGTTGAATATCTCATGAATTTCCATTTTATTACGGGAAACAATTTTTATTTATGTAACACTAATAATGTTCCTAAAATAAAAGTACTCGAAATTACAATTTATAACTTCAGATTCAGCTGGAGATTAACCGGAACAAACAGACAGTCAGACAGACAAAAACATTAAAGATCGTTTTTTGGTAAATATATGTTTTATATACTAAACCTTTATTTGCACAGTTACGCTACAATAAAAATATATTTAACTACAGAGTTGATATGAATATTCGATATTCCTAAATGGGTTTACACGTGTATGACGACCTATTCAGGTATCCTGACCGCGTGTACCTCTCCGTATCAAAACACGAAATCTGATTTCGATAATGGTCGGGGTGTGATTGATGTGCCATTTTTTTTTGCAAATATTTTGACAAGTTTGGGGGCTGCGTTTGTATACAGTTCGTGTTATTTTATTAATACCGATTGGCATAGTGCTTGAGACAATTGTTATGGAAACTGTATGATAAAAACTTTTAATAAAATTGAGTGCGAATTATAAACTAAAGAGTTATTTTATTTATTATTTTAGACGGTATAAGTGCTTTGACCACAATCCTTTAGCATCAGATGAGATTGTGGTCAATGTACTGAGCCTATACATTGTAAAAAAAAAATCTCACCTTGTGTTAAGAGGCCATGTGGTCCAGAATGGTAAACACACTAAGCATAGAAGTACTGGTTCTCAAGTGATACTACTGGAAAACACCTATTGGTGTTTGGCGACAGGTTTTCAAACTTGATGGTAGTAGCTACACAGGTGGGCATTGTTACAAATTGCTCTACCACTATGCTATGGTTTCCTTACGATGTTTTTCTCATCGAAAGCGCAGGCTGATTTTAGAGTTGGATAGGTGGGCTCGAACCCGCGCACGCGGAATACTGTAATCGTGAACTTCCTCCGCCATCGTCAAATATATGTTTTTCTTGTCCAGGAAACCCTCCTGAAATCGAAGGACCGCAATCCTCGAATTCTTATAGACAAAGAGTTATTCTCAAAGCCCGCGTCCAAAAGGGTGTCAACGCCTTAAATCTTTGGTACAAAAAGTGGCGCATAGAAATAAATCCCGGAAAGAACACCGCGATCATGTTCTCCATAGAAAACGACACCTCTCATCGTCCCATTACCTAGGAGTAGAAATCCCCTGGGCTACCGAAGTCAAGTACCTCGGTGTCCTATTAAACGTTCAAATGACTTTCAAATCTAACTTTAAGAAAATCACGCACCAGAACGCCATGGTGCTAGGGCGGCTTTTCCCTCTATATAACTCCCGAAGTTGGCCCTCCGCCATAAAGTTACTCCATTTAAAACCGTCGCAGACCGATCATGACGTATTGTGCCCCTGCCTTTACCCATAAAGACTTGGCTTCCTTTCAAGTGATTCAGAATCGCTTCGTAAGGAAAGTCGTAAGTACCCGAGGGTGTCAGAGAAATGTAGACTTACACAGAGATTTGAACCTACTCTCCATTCATTCCATAATGAAGTCCCAGTGTCGCGTCTTCTTCGACGATCGCGCAAAGACCCACCCAAATCCGATAATAGCGAGAGCCGTCGCGAATTCCACCGATCCATTAGCTCCGAAACTGTTTTGGAGACCGCGAAACGTCCTTACCGACTTCGACGATAAAATCACCGCCGCAAATAAAAACTTTCACCATCACCCGAGGAAATATGCGTGCAAGAGCTCAGACCAACGAAATCGCCGTTCCCGCTGCCGGAACAGGCAGCTAACTTTGCTTCCACACACTCTCCGGGTCTCCAACAGGCGACGACCCAAGACGTGTCTCGTTCCTCAACTAGAAAGGCTCTTGACATCGCCGCCAGCGCGACACAGTAACACTGAACATGCATTGAGTATTACACGCACAACAGCGCACACACACTCCTGCACGTAAAAGGCAGGTACATAATAGGTCCTCTAAAGGACCTTTTTTTTGTTTTATGTTAAATAAAAAATGTAGGAATTAGATAGGATTAAAATTAGCGGCCAAGTCGAGGTTCGAACCCTTGTGTTAGTTACCTGTTGCGGCTGAGTACCTTCAGCACTCGTCCTCAAAGTTCAGTGAAGCTGTAAAGGCACTTCCGGTCAACAGCATTAGATAGGTTAGAAAAAAAAAGAAAAATGCATTTTAGTTTAATAATGTAGTACATAGTGTAGTTTGTTGCGCTTAAGATTGATTTGCTCACTAGTTCACCATCACGATAGGGATTTGTTACGCAAATATCGATAAAAGATAAATCACTGCGACTTTTAATAAATTTCAGTATTGTTTTATACTGGAAATTAAACCCGTATTTTATTTGCTCTCATTTTGTAAGTAGTAGTTATCTCGATACCAGCATATTAGTGTATTAGACAACTAGTTTAACATTTACACCCTTGAAAGATATGACACACATTTGTTATCTAGACTTTCGTGATTATCTCGCTATCTTTTATAATATACAGAAGAAACTCGTTAAGTTAAAAACTTCTATAAATTAAACATTTTTCTTATTATCTTCTATCCAGAGCCAAAACCTCTATAACTTAAAATACGAAACCTCGATAACTTAATAAAATAATTTGGATTTTACGTTGAAGACGATATTTTCTTAATGTGAATTTTGAAAGCACAAATTATTAAAACAAAAAAACACCAGACTTTTTTCAATAATATTAATAAAGAAAGTGGGTTTGAGACCTATGCGCCCGCGGCTGCACCTGCGTTTCACATATTCTTAACTATGTTTTATTTTTTTTTGTAGTATTAAGATAAAATAAATATATTTCTCATAAATTCAAGCACTTGGCCGTAAAACTGAACATTAAATAGGATTTTATTAAATTTTTTAGGACTGTTTATTTTTTATAATTAAAAGTACCCGAAGTTATCCGGAGTAACTTCAGCTATCTACCAAAAAAAGTTCTGTTTAAATCCGTCTAGCCGTTCCGAAGATTATCCGGAACAAACAGATAGAAAGATAAATAAAAATTTTAAAAATTGTATTTTTGTGTTAGGGATCGTATATATACTCATATCAATTTAGTAAAAAAAAATAATTTTGACATAACACACAGACACTTTTTTTTGAAGATTTTGACGGGACTTTTTTTGGTATATAGCTGAAGTTACTCCGGGTAACTTAGGGTACTTTAAATTTTCGAAAAGGATTAGGGTTTCGCGTAAAAAGATTAAAACTCGTAAAAAATTGAATAAAATCCGATTCAATGTACAGTTTTATGGGCAAGTCCTTGAATTTATGACAAATATTTTTACTGTATCTTATTAGTAAAAAAAAAAAACATTAAGGTTCCATATAAAAAAATTAAAACGCAGTGAAGAATATATGAAACGCGGGCGCAACCGCGGGTGCATAGCTAGTTACAACTAAAATGGTACAAAACTTTTGTAAATAAAAAATATTATTTTTACATTTAATGGTTCTATAGACTAAAACTCTCACTTAATATAGGTACCTGTTCTACAGAAAATTGTCGATGGATTATTCTCTATTATATTAAGAGAGTATTCCAGCGAGAATATTTTATCAAGAGTATTCTGTTGAGAGTATTTTAATGAGATTATTCTATACAGGAGTATTTTATATTCCAAGTGTATAATTGAGAGTATTATGTAGAGGGTGGACCCGAGCCCGATTTTTGTTCGACTATTTTAAATAATATTTCGTTTAAAGTATATACAAAAAAGAAAATGAGGTTATATTTTCTACAATAAAAAAGCATTTTTTCCGTGTTCGAACGAGCAACATCTGAATGCTACTAAACCAAGTATTTTTTATATACAGAACTGTTACTCGCATAAGTTAATTAGTACTACCTCGGTCTGATGACGTCATAGCGAACTACTAAGGGCATAAAAAAGTACGATACATTATTATTTTAAATATTAAATACTAATAAAATATATTTTTAAGTGGCATTTTTGTTCAAGCACAAATATAGATAACTGTACTACCCGGTGTCACCCGGATTGCATCTATGAAAAAAAAAGAAAAATATATTAAATAATAATTGAAAAAAAGTATTGTTCTATGATTTTTTTTAAATGACACACGTAGTAGCTAAACAAGTTTGTTTAAGCGGTTAAACAATTTTTAACCTCATTTTTAAAAAACTACATAAATATTAAAATAATACTTATCTCTCTATTATAAATAGTTTGCCCATATTTTCGTAAATATATATAATATATATATATAAAAAAGCATTAAAATAACATCAAAACGCGCGAGTGTAACGGCACCTAATTATAATGTTACTATCCGAACTGAAGAGTCGCGAGCGAGACGGAGTGAGCGGAATGAGGCAAGGGAAGGGACGCATATTTTAATTTCCGGGAGTTATAAACCCGTATTTCAGTTACATATCATTATGCTTTTTAATTCGGGTTAATCGTTAAAATATATGCCCAAGAACGAAGTTCAATATATTTCAAACATATTTTTTTACTAATATTATTTTAATAAACTTAAATCATTTTATTATACCTTGACACACATAACAAATATTTTAAGAAATTATCGTTTATCGTTTCGTTTAGTACGTATAATTATTCTTATGAATATGACATTCAAAGTTTGCACTACTTTTAGAACGAAGTTTTTTAACGCGGCAAACGGGTAGTGCGATTTAGTAAAAATCGTCAAGTATTTTAGATTAGTGCATCAAATAAGAGATGGCGCTTTAGTATAACATTAAATCGGATTCTCACTGAAGTAATTTATTAAACGTTCAAAGTTTGAACACTAGATGGCGTCGCACGATATTTAATTTTTAGTTAAGAAGGTAATGATTTAAGATATTATCTTAACAACGAGTCATTTTCTAATTATTACAGTTAGGCCTTATATTATTTTGTTTTTCTTTTTTTATATCTGTTTTAACTAAGAACTTCATTCCTAACGGGGGTCCCCCGACCGCACAATTTTTTTTGAAATGAAAGTATAAATTAATTTAAAATAGAAATTTTAATAAGGTCAAGGAATGCTTACAAGCCATTTCTGAATATAATTACTAAATTTCTAAATTCAAACAAAACTCAATATCGACAAGGGCTGCAGTGTTAATTATGGTAATTAACTTCACGATAACAACTTTGAACAACTTATCGTATGTTTTTTTTATTGGTTATCATTTTATTCATAAAGTTTTTTTTCACTGTTTTATTTTCGTACAACATTGGAGTTTTTGGCAGGGATGTTAGCCTACCGTGAAGTGGTTTATATATTTTTTTAATTCATAAAGTTGATTTTCAAAGGTCTAGGAACTAAGAAATCCTCTATGTATATTATTATAATTCAAAATATTTCTACCACCAAATATAACTAAACTCATAATATTACCATCGATCAAGCTAAAATCCGTTCATACATTTTAAATGCTGCCAGATATATAGGAGTTTTATCGATGTGAGTCGAAATAACCGTAACGGCTTTGTTAACTCGGAGATTTCTTTACCGTGGTTGTAAACACGAAATGAATAAAAATGTGTTCATAATTAAGTTTACCAAAAACTATTTTGAATTTTACTCGCTTCGTTAATTTGTTTTAATCTATATTACTAAATAAAATTGACGTGTCTGTTTGTAATATCAAATTTTTTTTTCGCTGAATACATATCAATGTATGTACGATACCCATGCCAAAAATACAATATTTATCTGTCTGTTTGTTGCGGCTAATCTCCAGAACGTAAAATGTAAAATTTTAAAATTTTGCCTTTCTAAAAAGAGGAGGAGCTTCTAAAAGGTGTCACTTGCTGAATTTTTTTTTTTCGAACCTAGCTAACGCTGTTGACCGGAGGGGCCTGTACAGCTTCACCGTGACTTTGGGGGCGAGTGCTGAAGGCACTCAGCCGCAAAAAGGTGACTAGCACAAGGGCTACCAAAGTGGTACGAACCTCGGCTTGGCCGTCACCTGAGTGTAGAACTCTCTCGCGAGTTTGAACCTTTTTTTTTTGACGGGGGGAAATGCATTTACGCACTACCCTTACCTATTGTATTAGTGAGACCGGACTCCCCCAATGCAATAGATAAGGGGGCACGGAAGGACGAACTCCGTGCCAGTGTGGAACTCAGCCGGGCGTGAAGCGCTCGGAAATACCCACTAAAACCCCCCGGGGCCGTCCGCCGCATTTGGGACGGGGGCGACACGGGATGGCTTTCGCAACGCGAGTTTGAACTTAGCTATTCCCTACATTTTTTTTATTTAATAATAATTAAAAAAAAGGTTCCTTACAGGACCTATGTACCTGCGTGTTATGTGCAGGAGTCTGTATGCAGTGTTGTGCGTGTAATGCTCAATGCATGGGCAGTGTCACTGTATCGCGCTGGCGGCGACGTCAAGAGCCGCCCCAATTGGGGAACGAGGTAATATTATTTTCATTTTTATATAAACAGATGTATGTAAATAACATGAGTTTCATAAAATATCTTGCTTATAATCTTACTCATCATCATCTCCCTGACCTTATCCCATTTTAATTTGGGGTGGGCGCAATATGTCTTCCTCTTCCATTCATCTCTGTATCGCTGCCTTCGCTCCCTTTTTAAACACACCATCTTTCCCACACTCCATCCATGTTTTCTTTGGTCTTTCCCTTCTCCTATAACCGTCCACATTCATATCCAATATCATTTTTACCTTTTTATTTTTTCTTACTCATATTGTATACTAGTATAAACCACCTGGTGCCGGCGGCTTCGCCTACGATTCCATATGTTCTTTAGATGTCAGTGAAAAAGATGTATTTAAGATTTCATTTACACCTAACCTAAAAATCAAATCAATGAAGAAAGATGAGAGGTTTTGTTTTTATTTAACGGAAATAAGGTAAAAAAAAATGAGAAACGGTTGATGGAATCCATAAAAATAGCCTATAACCACATACGAAAAATTCCGCGTCGAATGGTAGTAGCCCCGTCCAGATATGTTCAGTAGTTTTGAGGTGATGCTGCGTCAAAGGACCCCTAGAAGATAGATAGATCATTGGTATCAAGAACATCAAACTGGATTTTTAAACAAATCATAAATTGAACGAAATAAATCGAAAATAAATGGCCTAAGCCCTAAAAAAGTAAACAAATGAAGAAAAGTTTCTTTTGTAAAAATTTGCTAATGCAATGACGAATTCTTTTAAGTTGTATTTTTATTACTTATATACATTTATAATAACACGATCTTGAGTGAATCACAGATAATACGTTTGCATACTAAAGTAGGTTGCAAGGAAGCGCATGATTGCGGTTTCTCGAATCCCATTTCTAAGGGTCATGAGCTTTAGTAAATATAAGACATGGCATTTATTTTTATCGAATATATTACTTACCAAGAACAAATACTATCTATAACGTATTCCTTCAAAAAGTTAGCAAAATTGAATTTTTAGCGACGTTAACAATATTATGTTTATTCGGAATGTCTATATCTATTTCTTGTTATTTTCAATTTTAAAATAACAAAAATAAATAAAAATAATAATGATCCAATGTTTATTTTAAAACTTTGTCACTTTTATTCTAAGTTGCATAATATAAGGATCCATAATCTATAATAAGAAATTCCTTAATTCTAGATTTTGTTTGCAAGATACTTTTGAATTTACTACAATGTTATGGGCACAAATGATGATCATTTACTGTTGATATCCTTTAAAAACTTTACAATCTATACCTGTAATAATCTAGTACATTAAATATTTGAAAAACAAAAACAACACTCAGATAGGGCTTTAGAATCAACGAAGTCCGTTTTCTATGATTCTGGAAATTGATGTTCTGTCTGTATGTCTGATATAATTCGGAATTGAAGTAGTCTATTTACCGAAGCAACATTATTTTATTTTATTTCGTCGAGCTAAACTTTTCACGTGCAGCCAATTTGTGTGGTCAACTGACAACTTCATTATTGAAAACAAAAATTCTTGAAAACTACCTCAAAAGGCTGAAAATGGCCTCTAAATTCGTATGAAAATTAAGTGACTTGTAAGAATAATTCTTTGCATGTAAGGTGTCAGTTAAAAATGAAGAAAGTGTATTTTGGTGTTTTTTGAAAAAAATATTTTTTAAATACGTTTAAAAAAAATTAAGGATTCCCACATGTACTATGAATTATCGTCACGAAGGGTATATCGTATACACTTATAATAAAATTGTAAAGAAACGGAAACAGACCAAAAAAATACTTGAAAGAATAAGAATCAATGACTGGGCATAATATTTCTATAATTTTCGAAAATAAATGAAATAATGTATAGTACATATTTGTATGACACAGTTCCACAGTGTCCTTAAATTAAAGGAGAAAATTTACAAGATTTACAACAACATGATACGGTCTGACGTCTTGTATGAATCAGAATGTTGACCCATAAAGGTGATGAAGACTGCATGCAGCTGGAATGCGAATGTTTAGATAGATGAATGGGGTAACTGGCATGGACAGGATTAAGAATGAGCATATTAGAGGAAGTTTAAAAATTGCATCAGTAACAGAAGTTAAGGAACAGTCGGTTATCCTGGTATGGGCATGTGATACGCAGGTAGGAAAAGGATCCCCGGGGGGTTTTAGTGGGTATTTCCGGGCGACTCTCGCCCGGGTGAGTCCCACACTGGCACGGAGCTCGTCACTCCGTGCCCCCTTATCTATTGTATTTGGGGGACTCTGATCCTTCAAATACAATAGATAAGGGTAGTGCGTAAATGCATTTCCCCCCGTCAAAAAAAAAAAAAAAAAAGGTAGGAAAAGGATGTTATAAGATATTGGATATGAATGTGGACGGTTAAAAGGAAATGGAAGACCAAAGAAAGGATGAATAGATTATGTGAAAAATGGTATGTAGAAAGGGAGTGACTTAAAATAGAGAGGAATGGTAGAGGAAGACATGTTGCGCCGATCCGGAACAATAATGGGATTTTTTTTTTTTTTTTTTTATTTATTTTAAGGACTTTGTCGCAGAGCGATAATATCGTCTCATAAGGAATAACAAATGAATACACATGAAAGAAAAAACAATATTATTATAAACTTAAACCTAACTCTGTTAACTTAACTAACATATTGACATTTTTGGATGTTGGTTCTGCTAAAAAACTATTAGGCAAGCCTATACTAGTAGTTCTATTCGGTCCAAAACATGATACTCTATAAGTTTCATTCCGAGCACACTCCATCAGGACATGTCGAACATCCTCAATGACTCCACATTCAGTACAGTTTGGCGATGGGTTCTTTTTCATCAAAAATGCAAACTTGTTTGATGGAATGTGCCCCGAACGAAGTCTAAGGACAGTCTTTAGATAATTTCTGTCACACTTTATGGCGTCTATCCACGGATGTAGGGATATGTGTGGCTGGATGGTTCTGTACCAAATACCCTTTTCACGTGATCTCTCGTCAAAATATACTTGCCACGCATCTTTTTACATTGTTCCTTAACCAACTTAACCTGATCTGAGAATAATGGTAGCTCCTTTTGTGGAATGCCGTCTTCGATAGCTTGTTTGGCTAGTAAGTCTACATCATCATTTTCTTTGAGCCCTATGTGTGACGGAATCCATTGGAGGACTACATTTTTGTTGTGTGACTGCAGCTTTAAAATTGATTCCAATATTTTATAGGCGATCGGTATACCTCTCACATGAGAAGTGCAACGAGCCAATGAGATAATATTAGGTAGATGATGATACATACATAGTTTAGTTTAATCGATCGAATTGTATCGTTGCATAAATAATAGCGCATAGATTCCAGTAACCAGTTGTTCAGATTATAACTTATAAAGTTATCGTATATCGTATCTAATGACAGACAATATTTGTTCCCAATAGATAATGAAATAATTTCCTTTAACATACCTAATTGAGTCATTCTGGTTAAACATCGTGTCAAGGATGTAGGTAGGTAAGTGTTGCATTTTATCAGCAATCGTTTATGTGTTTTGTTAAGTCTACAGAATTTGCTACAGATGGCACGCTTTGAGTATACACGAGGTATATAAATTGATGTGTAATTTTTAAATGCAACACATTTATTGTTCGATAATTGTGTATTTGAGTTGTGTACACGATTATAGTGACGGTAAATATATATTTTTTAAATATTTATCTTATATTTATCTATACTAATAAATAAAATTGAAGTGTATGTTTGTTGTATCTAATCAATATTTTTTTACTAAATACATATAAATGTACTCGTATATACGGTACCTATAGCAAAAACACAATTTAAAATTTTTTTGGAACGAAGTTCCTAACGGCAGTCTTGGAGGAGATAGGGATTTTGCTCCACGGCCGAAATAAAAAAAATGTGAGACTAAAACCGTAAGAAAATTATTTAACGAAAGTGCTATGGTCGTTATTTCTCCCTCTTTCTTTCCCGTTCTCTCATCCCTTCTCTTTCGCGCCTCGCCAATTCATAGTATGTACTCATGACTTAAGCGTCAATTTTGCAGATGAAATTTTTTTAATTTAATTATTTATGTAATTTTATATTGTTGAAGAAAAATAAAGAGACACGTATTTTATTTACTTGTTAATTAATTTGAATTACTATTTTTTTTAATTTGATTTAGTTTATTTTACGACAATTGGTTTATTCGATAATACTAAATTTCCTCAATACTTTTATGTACTTAAATAAAAACCGGTCAGTACAATTAAACAAAAATCAAGAAATATATAAAGACCAAACGGGGGTAGTTCATCAAGATACGCCTTAACGCAGCAGGCGACGCCGCGCACCACCAGTCAGCCCGTGACCACGGTTGGTGAAACCCAGCCGAAACGTCGGGATAGGAAAAAGGAAAAGTAACGCGTGAAAACCCGTTTTAAATAACTGCATTTATATTAACTATATTCTAAAGAATATATAAAAGGAATATATAATAAATATAAGACAATTATTAACAACTAACTGTTTTTTTTAATTTACATTGATAAACTTTAGAAAACGAATTTTACAATATAAGTACATTTATAACAAAATTCATAAGATTATTTTTTATATTTTTAGCTCAATACGTTTTTTTTTGTGAAAATCTAATTTCATAGTAAGTTAATTTGATTTGAAAGCTTGTATATTTAACGAACATTATTTTTTTCTGTATTTACTATTTCTAGGAATATTTGTTTATTGACTTATTTTTAAATATTATATTGTTCTTTAGCAACTGCCGAATGTTGAATTATATAATTGTTATATAGAAGACATAAGTATCGATTACTTCGAAATTAATATAAATTTAATTTTTCATTAACAAATCAATTTTATTTGTTATAGTTCAAAAAATATGAATCGACCAGTCTTGTTTCTTCTGGCGCTGGTGCTTCCCTGCTTCTGCCAGAGGCCTTTTTACGCTGGCAGCAAGCCTATCGGCTTTCCAGCAGTTGAACCAACCGACCGGTTTGGGGACGACCCTCTGCCCCCACAACTCAACGGAGATAGAGAGTACGCAGATCGTTTGGATAAACTTCCAATAGACCAAAGACCCTTCTGGTATATAAACAAAGGACAATATGACGATTTAATGAAGAACCCTAATACCTACCCACAACGTCCAAGCGTATTTAATGATAATAATGTCGTTTGAATGGAAAACATATTTCTCTTCGGGTAACATAAATATTGATTTTTATAAACATGTATTTCATTGTTTTAAATATATCTTGTACTAGATTATTTATTCAGTTTTATTTGTTATTGTTTTTTTTTTATCCGTTATAAAAAAAGCTTTCATTTTTAGTAGTCAGCTGTAATATGCCGACTATAATATTAGGAAATAAAACAAATATAAAGTAAAGAACAAAAGTTTACGTAATTTTTTTACAAATTCTTAAAAACACATCCAAAACACGTTTTCGAACAATGTTTCCAGGAACATTGGAAACATTCCCGGGAACTTTAACTCTCTATTCCATTCTGGTCACGATTTGGCGGATTGATTTAATGCATGATACACAAAACTTGCCAACATCCATAAATTTGAAGATAACGTATTAGATAAAAATTCTCCGTTTTGATTAATTGAATAAAATCTATTTATAAACATAAATAAATTATTTAAAATAATGCTTAGTTACTTGTAAATACATAAAATACCGACGATTGATAGTTCTATTTAAACAACAAAACATGTGGATTTTATCTCCTATAATTTATTTCAATCTGTTTCCATATCCATCTAAAGTGATTATGTTTATCAAATATTCTTATTAATTATAATTAATCATAATATTATAGGCTTTATAGAGATTTTATATATCATACTATTAATCTCATAATATACTAACAGATACGTTAATTCTTTTACTTGATTGTCAATTCAAAACAATAATGCATTTTGAGGTTACTTCTTACGTGCACACTTTGGAGGCAATACACATGAGTCGCATAAAATGAATGGCAAGAAAGTAAGGAAGTGGTAAAAATGAAAAACATTTACATATATCTATCTACACATAACGTTAATATGTAGAATTCGTTGTCTCTAAAATCAAGTATTGTTAAATAATAATCAAACTTAAAAAGGTATTTCACTGATGTTTAGTTTAATGAAAACAACATACTTAATTCTGAGCTACAAACGTTTGAAAAGCTTGGGGATCGAGAGGGAATATCATATCCCTTTCCCGCAAAACTAACATGGCACGGATAATAATAAGTTCCTTATTATTCACCAGTAATTAACTTTGCTTTCAATGGTTAGCCTAATTTATAGTATACTTTGTTGATTACAGAATAAAAATAATTACTAAATATACTTATTGCCTGTACATACAATTAAAATTTAACAAGTTTTTATTTATTTTCCATGTTTTACTTAAATGTCCTGTTAAATTCTGGCAAAATTCTTTGAAGTAAAGGGATATTTCATCACCTATAGATTACGTTTACTCTGAAGTATGCCATTAGTCACATAACGAAACTTAAATGTTATTTAAATAGAGTAAAATCCCAGATAGCTTGGACTACTTGAGCAAAACTACAACTTTAAGAACAAATAGTGTAATGCCCTCATTCGCAGTCATGCACACGGATAATGCCTTCGCGTTCACACTCACAGCAGCACTTTTATCGTATCTGGGAGGATGTTAGGCCTTAGGGATTAGCCTGGCTGCTTGCGAGAGATCATAAAAGATTCCCTACTCCAACTAACATTCATAAAATTCAAGCCCACCATTATAACGTAAGTTCTGAGCTTTTTATACGAATTTTAACGTGTCCAGCGGGAGTAATGGGTACATGATAAGTATCTAGGCATTAGACTTTTGAATTTTTTAAGAATATTCTGTAAAATAAAATATATTAAAACTAACTATATTACTTACTTTTATGCAAGGTATGCATTGTTAACTATATTGTTTACATAGGAAATTGTAGCATTATTTTCGTAAGTTTTACTTGTAAATATACTCTTATTCTTTATTTGAGAGTAAAATAATTGGTGGGTTTTTTTTTTCACTTTTCTCATAATTTTTATTTTATTCTTTTGTGTGACAAACAAAAACAACGTATGGTCAGACAAACGAATATTGTTTCTTGGTAACAAACAGCAACTATGGTAGTCTACTACGCAATTAAATTTGTTTGAAATGTACGATATTTTGTACGTCTCAATGTTTACCTTCATAATTAACAAATGAATAACACTTCTCGTTGATTCAGTCGAATAGTTCGGCTTAGCTTTTCACAGTTATTTAAAAAAATATTTAATCGTGATTATTTGTAAGGGTTAAATATTACTTAGCAGTTTTTATTTCATATTGATAACATTAGAGCTTGTTAATAACTACTTAACGAAAGTAAAAAAAAGAAAGTCAGTTGAGAAACACAAAATAAAAATGCACAAAAATGGTGTACCCTTATCTACCTATATTTAGATAATATACCATCATTATATGGTCCCAATGCTTCTTCAATTAATGTACTTTACTGTAGGGTTCAAAATATGTTTTTTTTTTTTCGAAAGACATCTGTAAGTATATCCACTGCGTCATCATTAGAGTATTATGTAAGCATCAAAATTTGCTTATTTTGCAACTATGTAAGCAATTTTACTTATTTACTTTTCGTTTGAGTGAATCTTGAAGTTTGAAGCGCCAAGGCAATTCATTATAGTGGTTGTATATTTACATAATATAACGATTATGTAATGGGATTCGAAAATTACTATTTTCATGTAAATACTATTTATGTAAGGGATATTGTTTTGTGTAATTCAGAAACACATACACACAAACTACGCAATGTAGATTACTCATTATTTACGCACGGTTCGAGACACGCTGTGCATGAAGTTATCGCATCAACTGTACGTGCCACGAAATAATAAGACGCGTGGGGTGATATACATTCATCAGAACTGACACTTCGGTACTTAGAGATGATCGTAGTTTAGATTAAGTTTATCCAATGTAACGCCTCGTCAGATACAAGCCTTTGACGTGTGCCAAATTAAAGTCAAACCTTTTAAAGTCACATTAAAGAGCATTAACCAAACATGATATTACATTTAACTCATCGCCCTTGAGTTATCGATATGAATAAATTGGGAGTTTATTTTCGTGGTAATTTTTGCTATGAATCCTTATCTGTGTATTCTCTTTGTGTTAATGTTAAAGATGTTATAATATTCATTAATAAATCACTTCCTAATTTCACGTCTAGTTCATTGATATATTTTTTTTTAGAAAATCAAAAGAAGTTCTAATCTATAATTTGGCATCAAAAAATACTAATAAATTTTATTGTATCCTTAGACGTTATGGTTTTACTCTTATAACAATTTTAGCAGTTTTTGATTGCAGAACATTACAAATTTGTTTCACAATTGATTGTTTTTAATGGTTGTATTATAATTCACATTTTGTCATTTCTCTACTTTTCCCACATAAATTTTGTAACACTCAAAAAAATATTGTAATATTGTATTAGTGTGATGTAAAACTTTAAAAAATATTTTTAAGTGAAATTGTTATCTTAGTGCCGGAATATCATACTGACTGACGTGAAGTCAAATCCTACACTTTATTCAAACTATCGCCTAAGGAAACATTGTCATGTAACTACTATATGCCGGCAAAGCATTTTTTAACGTTCATGATCAATACAAGAGAAGAGGCTTTCGAAGTTGAGGGTGGTAGCTACCCAGGCGAGTATTGTAAGAAAATGCCCTACCACCATGCTATGGTTCCCTCGCGATGTTTTTCTTCACGGAAAGCTGAGGCTGATTTTAGAGTTGGATAGGTGGGTTTGAAACCGCGTCCATTAAAGCGGAATCCGGCCGCACTATCCACAGCGCCATCATCGCTTCAAACTTACTCTTATGTACATTTTACTAATAAAAACGCTAATAAAAACAAAGGACTCCCATTTTTTTCTTTCATTTGTTTTTTAGGCACGCTGTAAAGGATATATGAAACGCGGTCGAAGCCGCGGACACAAAGCTAGTGATACAAAACATTAATTTAAAAAAAAAAAATCTACTCTCAAAATAGTAACCATTAATCTCGATATTTCGTACAACAAAGCATTATTTAATTTTCACAAACAAGTTTCCTTATTAATTTTGTAAGATGCCCAAAACTTGATAACTAGTTATAACCGTTATATACTGTACCATTAATCCTTCCCTTGTGCAACGCCTCATTGTTTGGTATCGATGTTCGTCTATTCTGACCAAATTTGAACCCATGTAATTAAATTTACATATAATAATATTATCAATTATAAGACATGTAATACTCGTATATGTAAATTTAATTTTCTTCATTTTCAAACCGATAATGTAGATATATAATTTAAAAACGGCGACGGTGTTTAAAACTTTTAAATTGCTTACTTAGGATATATCATTAGGATAGAATATTGAGATTGTTGACATTTTACAAGTTATCTATACTAATAAATAAAATTGATTTCTGTTTGTAATGCCAATTTTTTTATTTACTAATGTATATAAATTTTATATACATCACCTATACCAAAAATATCATTTTTAAAATTTTTATCTGTCTGTCTGTCTGTTTGTTCCGGATAATCTCCAAAACGGTTGGACCGATTTTGACCGATTTTGTTTTTCGAAAATATTTAGGGTTCCGCGTGAAAAAAATCCATCCATCCATCCATTCAATCGAAAGGCGTCCACTGCTGGACATAGGTCTCCTCCAAAGATCTCCACGACGAACGGTCTTGCGCCAACAGCATCCAGCGTACGCCCGCGACCTTCACCAGGCCATTGGTCCACCTTGTGAGGGGCCTACCCACGCTGCGTTTTCCAGTACGCGGCAGCCATTCGAGAACCCATTGACACCATCAGGCATCTGTTCTACAAGCAATGTCGCCAGCTCATTACCATTTCAGTTTGGCAATTCTTCGGGCAATATCGGTTATTTTGGTTCTTCTGCGGATCTCCTCATTTCTGATTCGATCACGTAGGGAAACTTTTTAATTTCCTAATGAGTCCCATTGTAAGTGACCACGTCTCAGTGCCATAAGTCATCACTGACAGCATATAGTCGTCGAAGACTTTTGTCTTGAGACACTATGGTATGTCGAACGAGAATATTCTGAGCAACTTGTCAACAACTTGGAGCGTAGAGTCACTGATTAAAAATCAAAAATAAAACTGATAAAAAATGTAAAACCCACGACATTTCGAATAAAAGCCGATTCAGCGCACAGTTTCACTGGCAAGTGTTTGAATTTGTGAGAAATAGTCACCTTAGTATCGAACAATATTACGGAAAATAATTAGGGTTTCGTATAAAAGCATTAAAACGCAGTGACGAACATATGAAACACAGGCGTAGCCGCAGTCACTAAGCTTGTAAGGAATAAGATCATAGATCGTATCAATTCTAGATGCTGTTTGCTTAATATTTTTTATATAGTATTTCATGTCAGATTTCAAAAAGATTATGGGCATTACTTGCTTCATTGCTTAAGAAAATTCTACAGTATTTATATCGTATTAGGATGTTGTTATGTACCCACGGCATAATATCAACCAATAAAATTATAAAATTTCAAATTATAATAATAACCTTTTTATTGTTTCTCATTTGCATGCGTTTACAATTTAGTTATAACAAATATTATTAATTTATAGTAGGTATATTTACAAAGAATATTAATAATATTAATTTATTATAATATGTTTATGTATTAGTATTTCATTTTTTAATAATTAAGTATATTTATTTATTTTATATAATTTTAACTTAATGTTCGTATTTATTAATATGTAATGTAAAATAAAATTTAAATTTAAATGTCATTATTTTTATGAGACCCCTCTGTAGGGTAAAGGGTAAAGATTTCAAATGAACACTAATTATTATAGCAAAAACTAGGATCAGTTAAAAATTGGTTACCAACGTGTTTTTATTAGTATACTGTATAGGTTCAGTTTACTTTGACCACAATCTCACTTGATATTAAGTTACGATGTGATTAAAAATAGTAAATAGGCTAAAACTGCAGGCTCTCAAGTATTACAAAATATTTGACTTGAAAGCAACACTTATAAGTAAGAGAACGCGCTCTGGACGCCATTTTCAGATTATTGACACCGTCCATCTTGTGCGCATGAGTTGGTCGGTCGTATATACTGAGAAAGTGATAGTGATTATTATGTATTTGTGAATATTATATGTTATATTACCTAAGTGTAACTATTAAAACAATGAATCACATAACGCTGTTTTACTCCAAGTAGCATAACACAAGTAATGCTTCCGAAATACTCCTACAGACATAAGGGTCAAGTAGTAAATTCCCAAGCACCACGGTACGGTTTCATTGTATGTATTCCCTCCTTGAATGCGTAAGCTCAGATAGAATAGGATAAATGGATTTGAATCTAGTCAATCGATAATCGATAGTCCACACTCACACTCAGACAACATCTACAAAATATTTTATGAAATTCTAACAACACGATATGCTAATATGATCAATGCGTAAATGCTCAGTAAAAAAACCAAAAAAAAGAGTAAAAAAATACTTATGGCTGTACCCCACTAAAGTACACTTGCGTAACTGTACTTCTCATTCAAGTTTGAGGTTAATTAAACGCTCATAGGTAGCTGTGGTTTATTCAAGTGAACCTTCAGTTCAGACTTTGCAAAATTATACAGGAGAGAATTTGCGAAGTGAAATTAATAAGATATGGCTCGCCCTGGAGTCGTATTAGAGGGTTAAAGTTTATAAGGTCCAATATGTATTTAGAGGAATTTAATTTTCTTCTATTTTATTAATAACACGTAAGTTGAGTAACCTTCAAGATTAATTATTTAATTGATTGTTATCAGTATTGCATTATTACATAGACTAAGAAACAAACAATTCTTTGCATAGTAACTTTATAAAAGTAACTAACATAGTAGGCTGTCAGAGGTGCTACATGTACTTGGTTAGCTAGGGCAAATTCATTTACTATAACTCTTTGAGAGACGTTCAGCTTTCTTAGCAACATCTCAGTAACATAAATTATCATTAACAATACATACTAGTGAAAGATTTTCACCTTGAGACAAGGCGGTATCTTGGACAAGAAAATATTACATAATTTCATGAATATTCAACAATTATTCTACTTTGTAAAACCCTGAAACATGTCTAAATGTATCATTGAATCATTTTAAAGTACATAAAGACTAAATTTTGTATATTCTATAACTTACGAATATATCTATATACGAATATATCTATATACTCTATAAATAATTAGAACAAGTAATGCATAAATAATTTTCTATAGGACTTTATTGCAGACAGTTTTTTTGCATATATGGCACTTCATAGATGACTTACTATTTGAGCATTTTGACTTCACCTGGCACCTTGTCTGTTTTTCTTTTCTTTCTGGTATGTTTTCCAGAACTTCCACAGGAATTGTAGTTTTTCTACTAGTCAAATAATTTTCTCCCAATTACAATAAAAAAATCTCTACGTTTAATTCTAGTATTATTGACAATTTTATACAATACCCACCCATTTATATGCTAAATCTAACAAATTATAAAATATATAAACCTGCCAACGTCTGGAAGCTTTACTGTATTTTTACCTATTTTTTATTTTTTTTATTCTTATTCATTTGATCAACGACATCTACTCCATATTTTGAGCTAGTGTAGAATAACACTATCACAGGTTTTTTCTTTGAACTTAAGTCTTTTGTTACATCGGGATGCATGGTATTATTAGGGACATTATTATTAGATTTAGCCTGATAAAATTCAACGATGTATGTTTTTAGCACAAACGTGTTATGTAATTCTTCTTTTGCGGTCTTCACGGAAACGGGTATTTCTCTGCGAGCTCTATTGACAGTGCCCACAATACTAGAGATTAGATTTCAAAGATTCCGCTAGTAAAATTTATGTGAAAAATTGTCACTAGTAACATGTCTTCCCTTATTGTTGTAAGGCTCCATCAATTTCTTCACAACCCCCAGTCACTTAAACATTCGTTACTTAACCTATTATAATTTTTTCCAAGATAAGGAAATTCCTTCAAATAATGACCAGACAAAAATGACCCAGCGGCAGTTCTAGATAAAACGTTTTTTTTTCAATAGTATTACTAATATAAAATTAAAAATATTTTCAATTATATACATTTATAAAATTGCTAAAAGTCAAAAAGTCCGATCGATATAAATTAACAAATAAAAAAGTTACATACAATCAAACTTGTGTATGGGACAAAAATGGGGCAGTGGCGCTTCTAGTGTTAAGGGACTAATTGAACCTATACCGTATAGGAATGCTAAATCATTGAGTGTTATACTATGAATAACCATTTTATTTATATAATAATAATAATAATAATAATAATAATTTATTTCCCAAAAATTGTTTTTACAAAAAAAAATATAAGTTAGGCCCTGTCACCTGAACTAGGCTTTTTAGCCTGTGTCTCAGGTGTCAGTGTCTTCCCTATATACAGAGTTCCTTACTCTAAAATATTATTCTTATTTGATCCATATCGATATCGTTTTTCTCAGGTAGTTGGCCCATGCACCAATGGGCCACCTTCTAATAGTAATAACAACAAAACTCACGACTTCTAAGAGAATCTGTGAGTTTTATAATTATGTAGACATTTCTAATCGTTATGCCTAGTATCATGAGTGGCCATACTGGCGTGATGATGTCGATATGAAAACCATTACGTAATTGATACTAATGGATAATAAAATTCATGTGGGTAGAATTTAAACGGACATCTGCATGCGACATTAAAATTACGTGACACAAATAAAAAAAGAACGCGTAAAATTGTTTTACTGTCAGTTACCGCGACATCTTGTTTGATAATAAAATCTTATGGCGTCCATCAATATTTTTCATGACGAAACAAAACCCTCTTTAGTATCAATTTATACTTTTTTTAACACTAAAAATATTTTTTATCACATGATGGAATTATAATTGTTGTAGTTTATCAATGTACTTGACGTCAAAGGTTACGAGAGATGGAAAGTGTGGCCGTGATATTGAGCAAAAAGTTGTGTTAGGGAATCGAGTCGACGAGATCCCTGCGTAACTTTATGAGCAGCCAGAATGTATTTAAAAAGCTGCGTATGGCTGTGTATCGGGGTGTGCTAGTCCCTTTACTTATGTATGTGAGTGCTAGACCTGGCAGACGCATGAAAGCAAGATTAATACACTACACATGAGAAGTCTAAAAAGTATAGCTGGAATGAGAATGATAGATAAAGTAAGGAATAGTGTGATAAGGGAACGTCGTTGTGTGGAAGAAGGTGTAGTTACAAAGATAGAGAAATAGATGTCTAATTGGTTTGGACACGTGGAGAGGATGGAATAAAGAATATTGTCGTAACAAATTTACAAGCCGATAATGACTGGGCAAGATGGTAAGGGACGTCATAGGCCAATGTATAATTAAACAGCAAAACCAAGGAGCATGTATGAAACTGCTTAAGAAAGTAAAAGAAGCGAAACACGTGCGTCAGTCAGCGTCACAGCAGATGGAACCATGCAGTATTTGTCTTAATTCAATGTAAAATCAGCCTATGATTTTTAAATATTAAATATTAATATTAAATAAGAATCTATGTATTTTACAATTGGTCATGTAAATCCTTATATCGCGTTCCACACTGTAAGATCGATTTCTTCTATTCACACCAAGTAATTGGACAATATTTTCTATAATGGTTATTATGTAAACCGATTCAAAAGTTCAAACCATAAAGTTTATATTTAAATCGTCGATAACGAATCCATACCGCCATAATATGATTCATTCAATCTGATCATTTGCCCGTATAATTATTATGTCAAGGACTGACATTTTCGAATTCTTGTAATACACGTTTTTTAGTTTTTTATTCACTTTTTAATTTCAATATGTTTTTGTTCAAATATTGGTTTTTAATCTATTTTTAAATATTTCAAAGAATAATTTAATATATTCGGTATAAAATATAGTTGATGAATATTTATCAGCGAGACGTGTATTTTTTTCTGACAGGTGCAATTGAAAGCGTTTTAAATATTTAAATTAAAACTAAATATATATATATATATATATATATATATATATATATATATATATATATATATATATATATATATATATATATATATATATATATATATATATATATATATATATATATATATATAAAGTTATTACTATTAACAAGCACGTGATGTGAATCAGCAACTTCTAACTGCAAGACTTAGCATAGGTTCGGGGCCGTTCAGATAAGCATAAAGCATTAAGCATAAGCCCATAAGCATCAAGAATGATATGACCCCAACCCAGGCCCCCCGTTCTAAATGGTGATTACATAAGCAATGTGTAATCTTCGATCTTTTTGTTTGCAGTTACGCCAATGCTTACGTAATCATATGAGGGGTGGCAAAACGCTTTGTTTATTATTGCTAATAATGGGGATCAATAATAAGCAAAATTTTGCTCACGTATTATTAGATCGGTCCCTTAACCGGAAGAATATATCCAATTGCATTCAAATCCCACAGAATAGCAATTTACATCTATCTTATTCTCTAAAAGAATGAACGTTTTTATCTCGTTCACATATGAAATAGGCACTTTAAATAGATATATATATTTTAGTTTTTTAATCACGTTAATTAACGGCAGATAAGAAAGTATTGCCGGTGTATATTTTAAAAACAGACTATTACGTATTTTGGCTAAATATTGCTGTTAAATGACCTCTTCGCTCCGACTCTACATAAAAAACAATTTGTAAATTTATTTTCGTGAATGCAGAGGAAACCTTACGCTCCATTTATTTTTCGGTTATGAGAAACCGTTTCTTCCTTGTTGGTTAGATTAAGTAAACTTTAAAAAATAAGAAAGCTGAATAAATTTTTTCAGAAAGGACTGAGCGTCTTACAAGAGCATCGCTTATTTATTCAATAAACAGGAGGTAAATATGGTAATATTTCGAATTCAGGAATTTAACTACATATCTTACTTGATATGCGACTCCACATGAGCGATCAAATAGCATATCTTGACATATTGGCATGTTTTCATATTTCCATTTAATAATTTATCAATATACGAGACGTTATTGATGAGGAAGATATTTTACGAGACGCGACATGGTAGTGACGTCAGCAGAGTATAAATTATCGGGGTTACACTCGGCTTGTAAACAGATCACTGATAGATGAGACATCGAAGATACCGGCCTAATAAACTTTTATCTTTTATATATATTTTTACATAAATAATACGCTTGCAAAAAAAAACCGACAAACATTGGAATTACGTAAACGTTTTGGTTCTCAAGTGATTCTGCGTATTATAAAATGTAAAGCTAGGATTTATTTTTCTTATGTATTCAGTACATAATGGGCCATAGAGTCACCTTTGTACATGCGACAATGGTGCATGATGGCGGACAGTTGCCTGCAATGGTTCGTAAAAGAATCGTGGTGTAGCGTGACCGGTGATTTTCACAGTCATTCATTGTTAATTTTTGTCATTGATCATTGATAGTGTTTACTTTTTTAGTACGTTTTATTTTATGCTAACAATACTGTAGTATCGTAATTGCTTTCTCACCGTGGGCCATGTTTGTCATTTATTGTATGAACACCTTTTCGGAGTAAGACGGGTGTTGCTGACCTTTCGTGGCTCATGACCCAGAGTACAGAAGAAATTAAAATAAAGTTTTAACTTCAAACTTATAGCTAATTGCTATATAATGTAGAACGTAGCTTTGTAATGATTTATACTCATCTCCTCACAATTATTTAATACACTATAAGTGTTTTAAATATTCAGTAAATCCAACTAATAGACAGTCAGATATCTGCCTTTTATGTAATGAAAGGATGTTACAGATGATGATGATGGTTAGATTTAAAGGTATTTTTATGTTATGATTTCTTTAATGTTTTAATACTATGGTACCTAATGTAACAAATTATATAACCTGACCTGGTATATAATATATTCAAAGTCGGGTCAGTATTTCTCGAGTTATAAGTCAACCAATAGACATAGAAACAGATGAGTGTTGCTTTATATATAATGTAAGGATTGAACTGCTTATAAAATAACAGGTTTATGTGTTTATATTAAAAGGTATTTTTTGCCAAAACTGTATTTATCAGAAGGCTGTTAAATTTTAATGAATTTATAAAAATCAATTAACATAAATAGGTATTATTAAACATTTATTTTCGATTTTTTCCTTATTTTAATAATGTTCAATAATAATTTAACCAAGGATGTGACTAGTACAAAATACTTAAATAACATTACAGTCGACCTTTAAATTTTTGTTTAAATTGAGGATAAATGATACATTATAATGTAATTATATATTAGGTTATTAAACACATTTCTATCATTGTTAGAAATGTCTGTCTGTCTGTTTGTTTGTGCAGGTATCAATTAGAAAGTACTAAGTATATCTTAAAAAATCAATTTAATTATAAACCATATTTCGGAGTAACATGAAAAGTTTATTTTGTTCAAATCGGTCCTTTCAATCAAAAGTTATAGTAATTTGAATGACAGGCGGCGACTTTAATATGAAAGAAGAGTTTCTAAGTAAATGGGTTTTAGTCTTATTCGAGAACAAAAAATTGGTGGATTGATTGAAGTTGAACAAAATTACATAATATAAAATATATGTATATTATATAAATAATAGATATATAAGAAATAGTAAATGAGATAACAATATTTTGATATTTTTTACAATATCTAAGCATTTTAGCCGTTGTATTAAGGAGTCATTTTATGGAAGTAGTGAACCGAATGTCACTTATAATATCAATAGGTAAATATAGCGAGGAACATAATATTATTTAATTTTAACTATATGTGGACGGTTTAGGTTTTGTTTACTTTTGATGACATGGTTGACGAAGTGATATGAATGGTGATTACGTAAGCAAATTATCTGTGTATTTCTACGATTATTCAAAGATAGCGCTATACTATTTTTTTTTATAATTTGACATGTTCTGAAATATTACTATGTAGGACTTCAGAATCTACTACACGACACATTTCAACAGTTTTAATTTTTTATGTCTGTTTATTAATTTATCATTATTAATCATGAAAAATCTACTGAACCGATTTCGATGAAATTTGGTATGTTAATAGTTAATACTTGTAGTAACGTTTTTTACACACGTATTTATATAATTTATGAATAGCGTTTATTTAGATTCATTAAAAAAACCTTGACGTTCGAGGTAATCTTCGGTACCACTGATCCGATTTTGGAAATTCTTTCACTGATAGAAAGCTATATTATATATATGGCACTATTTACGAGACGGGACGCCTGAGTTTCAGGCAAACGAAGTCGCGGGCACAGCTAGTATTTGATAAAATCCCTATCACAGTGTTTGTGCATGATTAAACTCCCGAAACTTTTTATTGTCTGTTCGTTTCAACTAATCTCTGGAATGGCTGAACCAATTTTGACGTGATTTTTTTTGTCGGTTGCTGAAGTTACTCCGCGTAATTTTTATCTTTGGAAAAGAATTAAAGTTCCGCGTAAAAAAAATTAAACCTCATGACATTGTGAATAAAATTAACACTCTTGAAATTTTGAATAAAATAAGATTCAATGGACAGCAACAATTCATGAAAACATTTAAAAACTATTTTACGCAGTGAATATAAATATATATATGAAACGCTTGCTGCACAATTCTTTGGTATTCCATATAAATAGTGTATCAGTTTATCTGGTGCGGACAGTATTGTCAATAAACGAATTGGGTCTTTGCGCGTAGGTTTGAGGATTTTTCCTATTAGCTTCTAAGGCGGACCAGTTTAGAAGCCAAAACGGTTGTTGGTCTATTGGAAGCTTGTTTAAGCGGTCCACGAGTGCGGCGTCACCCTGAGCCTCTATTGGGAGACGAACTGTTGTGGTTGAATTGTCATCGTTACCGAATCTGTAAATCGAGTAAAAAATTATGATGTATTGGTGTTCATATTTATACGTCATAAGTGTTTACATCCATCACAGAACTATTACATAGATAGCATATTATAAATTATTAATTAATACTGTACATATGTCGCCATTTTTACAATTATTTCTTCAAACCATATCGCAACAACGCCTCATATAAGATTTTCATTAAAATTTAAAATTCTAATAACCACATAATACAATAGTATAATACATTTACATTTTTCCTCACGAAGTATATACGTTATAATTTATAATTGTATTAAATATAATAATAATTACGAAAAACATCTTAATAATAATTTCGAGCGTAACTATTAAGAAATTATTAAGGAATTCAGGTTAACGTATTTTATTGTAGAGTAGACATCTAAACAAGTCTCATTTAATACCCAACAAAGCAACTAAATGCGCGAAATGACAAGATTCTTCTCCTCAACTAAATGATACCACCTATCTATATTGATCATACCTGATATCCAGTTACGAAGAAGGTTATAAGGCTAGAAGAATTGGTTTTCAATGGATCCTATTGAAATGCATGGTGACAGAATTTCAACTTGAGAGTGGTATGAATGAATGCCGTACTGTGGTTTGGTTTTATCAACATGTTTTCTTTCTTTGAATCCACGGTACCTACTGACCTGTCATCGCTTCAAAAACATTAGAATTTTGAAGCAACTCATCCTTAAATGAGACTCAAAATAACTTTTAATTGTAATTTTTGGAATCCAAATTAATTTATATTACCTATTTCCGAGGGTATCGGCTGAAGTAGTTTCGACGACTGGAAATCCGATAGGCAATCTTCCAGCATACGATGGTCTTTGCGCTAAAGTGACAGAAATCACCGTAAACAGTATTAACAAACTACGCTTCATAGTGACTTCTGAAATAGAAACAAATTAACAATTGTTATTTTGCGGTAATTTACAATTAAGCTGTAAGTTCAGTAAAATGCTTTATTATTTTCTAAATATACTAACTCCAATATTCTGTCTTAACTATCTTTCTGCAACTAAGCTGGGGGTAATCAGTTTTTGTGGACTTGATATTATATTTGGCATAACGAGATTTTAATAACATTTGAGATTATAACACTGATCTTATTATCATTTGTGTCGTCAGCACATAACTTTATCGAATCTATTGTATTTATTAGCGTAATATATGTATAATAATGTAACCTCAATTACGTTTACGTTTACGTTAACGTTTTGAGTAGTTTTGATTCGTACATATTTTATACTCCCTCCGAGAGCACACAATATAACAAAAACGGTTAAAACTAAAGTCTGACTCAATAAGTACTCTTCTGTTAAACATTTCGTATATTAGACTTTCATAATTTATTTATTTATTTAGAGATCGTCAATAGTCGTATATTTACCAATACTGCAACCATAATTTATAGAATAAATTAACGGATTATTATAAAAAGCATGCACAAATAATTATATACAATATTATAATTCAATCAATATCTTTTTTATATCTTCCTTTTTTTACTCCGTGTAGTTTTTATTTAGTAGTAAGAGTATAATGAATATCGATATCGATAAAATGCTGACAAAAATAAACAGTAAAATAATATATGTTTACTTAAGTATACATTATAATTATTATTGAAAAATTATATTTATTACAATGATTAAAAAATATGTATTTTAAAAAACGGTTTTTACTAAAAATACTAAAGCTAAATACAAGAAACAAATTAAATAAAGTCGGTAGATAAACTGAGAAGGAAGATATTGCGATATATTTAGATATTTATAAGATATTAAGTTGGACATCTCTATCTACAAGTAGGTAAATAAATTTATTCATAAAATACTTTATAAACAAAAGTGGTATTTCAATATTTCGCGGTAACTTGTAATTTAGCCTTGGATTTTAAACTCAATTAACGTAAGCAAATATAAAGAAAGATTAAAATATAACCTTGTCCGAACGTCATTTGTTTACACACGCATTTGTTTATAAACAAATTTCACTAACCAAATCAATATATAACTTTCTTGCAAAAATAATTCAGAAAATAATATGAGATTGATATTATAAATACGTATTTACATGGCAAAGTTTATCATAAGGTCACTTCAACGTTAAATATACATACTACATTTCACAGAGAGATTTTCATTTACCGCATTGTTAATCATGAGTAACTTATCGATAATGATTTATACACATTTTTATAATATTTGTATCATTTTGCTATGATTATTAGGAAATATTTAGAGTAGATTGAAATCTACTTAAAATAATGCGTGTGGTAGGGATTAGGTAAAAAGTGTCTATTACTCAACAAGCAGTTGGTAGACATGGACGTATTAAAAACCTCATTAATGTATGCCTAATAAAATTTAATTTCCGATAACTGAATGATAACCTTTATACCATAAAATATACTGAGGACTATAGTCAACCAATGACGACCAAATACAAGATTCATAAATATTAAAAAGAAAAAATATTCAACACTAAACATTGGAAAAGCAAAATCAAGTAAGTCGGGGCATCCGACACGTCATAGTTGAATTGAATTTATTTAGATGCTCGGTGGATCTCAACATTTGACCTTAGTTCTCACATTAATATCATCCTAAAAATTGTATAATTAAGTTTCCTTATATTAGTTGTTGACCTTGCAAGAATCTACTATCCCTTTGAGTATTTGAATTATTTTCAAATATTTTGTATGTAAAAGATTACTTTAAAATAAGTTCAAGCACCATGTCAAGTATGTCTTTATTTCAAAAGGTTATTACAGGATGGATCAATATGTGAACGATAGTGATGTCTGGAATTTACACCCCTCTCTGTGCTTCCGTTAACAATGGTTGTAACCAGAAATGAATAATAATAGTTTATAAAAGACTATGATTTATATAGCCTTTATTTAAAAAAATTATGTATATTTATATTTTTAATTCATATAAAAAAAGAACCATATCAAGTTTCTTGCCGGCTCTTCTCGACTGTGTTATTTTATGAACCGGTGGTAGTGTTTTGACATTCATAAGCGCCTCATTAGTGCCTAAATTGAATAAAGATTTTTTTTATTTTGATTTAAAAACAACAGAATTAAAAATATAACTAATACTAACCTTTTTATTAGTGAAAATAATATTAAACTTCCAATAAAGCACGAGTCGATTATTGTCAATATAGCAAAATTCAACCAAAGGAGAAAATACTATAAACAAATTTACTATTAATTATGATATAAAGTGAATTGAAATTAATAGAATTAATGATAACGATTAAATTTTATAACGTGTTTACGCTTCTGCGATCACATTTATACTCTTTAGTTTGAGAATGATTAATTTTATATTACGAACTCTGAGAATACATTAAGATAGTAATGAAAGAGATGTCAAGACATAACATTTAAACTAAGAAAAGGATAGGCGAACTAAAATAACTGGTTATGCTGTGACGCACTTAATTGTTCTATGTATTTAGAATAATTGCTTTTAAAATTGGTTTTCCCGTGTGAATTTAAGAAAAAGGGAAAAAATAATATTTATACCGTCATTAGAATTGTAATCCAAGAAACCTGTTATTAGATGTTTTAGGTAACGATGGAAATCGGAGAATATCTTTCTAGTTCCTAATTAATTTTTATAGTCGTCAGAAGTTTTTAGTATAGCAATAGCATCCCCAAGGAGGGTTGACGTCAGGCAGGTGGCCGATCGTAAAAACAAATAGTCGAAACTTTGTAACAAGAATGGACAGAATTGGAATGAATACGTTAGAGGAAATTTGAAAGTGGCATCAGCGACAGAGAAAGTAAGGTGCAGGCGTCTGTCTTGGAGTAGGCAGGGATTACGTAATGCGCAGGGATGGAGAGGATGTTGTAATAAAGGAATTGGATATGAATGTGGACGAGTATAGAGGAAGAGGAAGACCGAAGAAAAGATGGATGGACTGTGTGAAAGATGATCTCAAATAGTGATGAACGGAAGAGGATGACATGTTGCGCCGACCCCAAATAAAAATAGGATAAGGGCAGGGAGATGATAATGAGTCGTCATAAGTTTTTTAATATTTATTAATATTTATAAGTTAAACAAAGAAGAATAATGAAGAAGCTAATGTGATGATGCCAGGATAAAATAAGTATTAATTTTTTATTAATAAAATACAATAAGGAAATATCACTGAATTGGCATATCTTTTTTTAAACGATATAGGCTCAGTGCTTTGACCACAATCTTAGCTGATGTTAAGTGAGGATGTGGTCCACGATGGTAAACACACTAAGCCTAGATAGTGGTTCTCAAGTGATACTGCCGGAACACACCTATTGGTATTTGGCGACAGGTTTTCAAACTTGAGGGTGGTAGCTAGCCAGGCGGGCATCATTAGAAAATGCTCTACCACCATGCATTATGTAATAAATCTTTTATCTGTCAATAAGTTTGGTAAACTTGATTTAAACAGTCTAATAACCAGTATTTCGATAGCAACGGTAAAAAGAAAAAGCACTATATACAACGGCAATATATAAAATTATGCGATAGATGATCGTAATTCGTTAACAATAAAACGGAAATAAAAAAAATCGATTTATCAGCGTTGTTTAAAAGAGCGCCATTGGTACAAATTAAAAAAGAAAGATAAGTACATGCCTGTCTCATCTAACGAAGGCAATATAATAGAAGAATATTGAACTTTGAATTGTAATTCTAATTAACAAGAGTTACATTGGTCTATAATTAATTAATCTCGCTTAGTGAGTTATTACGGTTGAACGTTCCTACGTACGTAGAGATTGCCTATTGCGCCAGTGTTATTTGTTTAACGGTTAATTTTACCTGAATTTACTGTCACTCGTATTTCAACCTGTAGGTTTTATTATATAACAATGGGTAAGGGACATGGGATGGATTTATTCTGTGAATTGTTTTCGACCTTGTTATAAAGTTGGTACTTCAGTAATAAACAACGCTGTGTAGTTATAAATCGTGTTTAGAAACAAATTATTTTTCTCTATTAACATCTGAATGAATGCATTGTTAGTCTTTTTTTTTATTTTTACTTAGGACATACGTATTGTAGTGTGGTCGAATGTGGCGTCATAAGGCGAATAAAAATGAAAGTTAAGTTTATCGAATAACTGACTCGATTTATTTTAAAATTTACAATAATTATTTATCGCGATAACAAACAAACGGGTAGTGCGCAGAGGGATCTCGGATCGTACTGCCGTACGCGTCGCAGGCGCGCGGCCGTCGGGTGTGCGCGGCTCGTCGCCCCCTGCCGCCTCTGCAGGCCGCTCCACCGCCGCACAAGCAGGTGGAGTACACATGTTGCATTTTATAAATAATTTAATTTTTTCTTTTATCATATAGGAGGCGGCCACACACTCCCCTCCAGAGACCGGGTTACGGGTGATAATAATCTGGGAATATGACTTTTCTTCCAGATCGTGTTCTGCGTTCCCTTTCAATTGGTCTGTTCTGGTCAGGTTGTGTTGTTTCAGGTCCTGTTATATTTTTTTTATTTTTAGGTGCATCCGGTGACTGTCTGTAATTTGCTGTTAAAGTATCTTCAAGCATGTATGCGGGTTTCAGTCTATCGATAGTAACGGTAAGTGTTTTTCCGTTTACTATGATTTTAAATACTTTTTCGTTTCTTTCCAGAACTCGGTGCGGTCCAGTATATGCGGGTTGTAGCGGTCTACGGTGAGCATCGTCTCTTAGAAAGACGTGAGTGGCGGTTGTGAGATCTTTGTACACAAAAATTGACTTTTTGCAATGCCTCGATGCTGGTTGCGGCTGAATTGTGGTTGTAAACGCTCGGAGCCGTGCAGTAAAGTCGGTTACATCAGTTGTTGTGTTTGTTCTAGGGCTGAAGATCTCTCCTGGAAGTCTCAATGTTTCGCCATATACAAGCTCAGCTGAAGATGCTTGTAGATCTTCTTTGTATGCGGATCTAATGCCCAGCAGTACTAATGGTAGCGTTTCAGTCCAGTTATCGTTACCGTGGCATGTTATTGCAGCTTTCAACTGTCTGTGAAACCTTTCTACTAGTCCATTACATGCTGGGTGGTATGCGGTTGTTCTCTTGTGCTGAAATCCTGTTATTTCTGATAAATATTTGAAGAGTGACGACTCAAATTGTGTCCCTCTGTCTGTGATTATTTCAGATGGACATCCAAATCGCGCGATCCATCCTGATAGTAAAGCCTTCGCTACCGTCTCTGCTGATATGTTCATAATGGGTATAGCTTCGGGCCATCGTGTGAACTTATCGACAGCGGTTAGGCAGTATCTATACCCATTGCATATCGGCATTGGTCCAATTAAGTCGATATGTAGGCAGGTGAATCTGGCACGTGGTATCTTAAATGAGCTTAAAGGAGAAGATACATGCCTCGTTATCTTTGCTCGTTGGCAAGCATAACAAGTTCTTGTCCATTCGCGGCAATCTTTACGTACGCATGGCCATACATAACGTTCAGACACAAGTTTGGCAGTTGCATTGGCACCTGGGTGACTGAGTGAGTGCAGACTCTCATATACTCGACGTCGCATTACTTTTGGTACGTAAGGTCGAGTTATATTCGTCGTCTCGTCAGCGTATAGTTTAATATTAGTACCAGGAATCGAAATTTTTGTAAGTTTCAGTGATGTTTCACCATTGAGCAGTTCTTGTAATTCTGGATCTGTTTCTTGTAGATTTGCCAAGATTTTAAGATCTACGGGTTGTGATACTTGTTCGATGCGACTTAGAGTGTCAGCTACGATGTTGTCTTTTCCAGATATATGTTGTATATCAGTGGTAAATTGGGCTATGAAATCGAGATGTCTGAATTGTCGTGGCGAACACTTATCTTTGCGAATATGGTATGCAAAACATAGCGGCTTGTGGTCGGTGAATATAGTGAAGTGTCTTGCTTCCACCATATATCTAAAATATTTCAGAGATTCGTAAATTGCCAACAGCTCTCTATCGTATGGTGAGTATCGCTGTTGAGCAGGACTTAACTTGCGTGAAAAGAAAGCGAGTGGTTGCCAACTGCCATCTTTGTACTGCTGCAGAGCGGCTCCGATGGATACTTCTGAAGCATCTGTCACAACACTTAGTCTTGCCTCGATATCAGGGAATGCAAGAAGTGCTGCCTGGCAAAGGCTCTGCTTGCAGTTCTCAAATGCCTTCATGGCTTCACCTGATATATCAATTGGATGTGATCCTTTTATTGATCCGGTAAGTAAAGTGTTGAGAGGAGCTTGACATGTCGCCGCGTTTGGTATGAATCTCCGGTAAAAATTTATCATACCAAGGAAACGTCTTAACTCTTTGACGTTTTTTGGAGTTGGGAAGTTCTTTATAGCTTCTACCTTGGCTGTTAATGGCTTCACACCTTCTGCTGAGACAGAATATCCAAGAAATGTTACTTCTGGCATACCGAATACACATTTAGATGGGTTTATTACCATGTTGAACTCTTGCAGCCTAGTAAATATCTGGCGAAGATGGCCTTCATGGGATTCCTCAGATTTTGAAAAAATTAGAAAATCATCTAAATATGGGTAGCAGAATTCATCAAGGCCACGGTTCATCTCATCTACAAATCGTTGAAAAGTTTGACCCGCGTTTCTCAAGCCAAAGTTCATGTAAGGGTATTCAAATAACCCGAAGGGTGTTGTGATTGCTGTGTCTTGCAAATGTCTTCTTCTGCCACTTTTATTTGATTATATGCCTTTACCAGGTCTATTGTAGAGAACACACGACAGCCTGACAGGTTGTGAGCAAAGTCGTGTATGTGGCGGATCGGATAACGATCCGGAATGGTCCTTGCATTTAGTAGACGGTAGTCGCCACATGGTCTCCATCCGTTGTCTTTTTTCGGTGCCAGGTGTAAGGGAGACGACCAGGGACTATCTGAGCGTCTCACTGTGCCATTCATCAACATAGCCTCGAACTCCTGTTTGGCTATCTTGAGCTTGTCAGGTGCGAGGCGACGTGGAGTACTGAATACTGGCGGTCCGGGTGTTGTCTTGATGTGGTGGACAGTGTTGTGGCTGGTAGCGTGGTTGATACCAGATGGACGCGTTATGTCTGGGAACTCTTTCAGAATATCCAAAAATTTTGAATCACCTGCCAGTGTCTTCACAGAAGATATCGTGACAGTTGATGAAGCGGTTGCCCCAGGCGATGCTAGCTTAGTAGTGGCGTCAATGAGCTGTTGGTTTCGGACGTCGACTATCAGGTTATAAAAAGATAGAAAGTCAACGCCTATAATTGGCTTGGTGACGTCAGCAACTGTGAATCGCCACGGGAAGTCTCTCCGAAGACCCAAGTTGAGTACTATATGCGCGTAACCATAGGTAGCTATGTTTGTTCCGTTTGCTGCATATAAAGTATATGTAGTTTTAGGTCGTCTCTGTTTGAGTAGATTTTTAGGGAAGACACAGAGATCGCTACCAGTGTCGAAATTGCGTCTTTGTCCCTCTGTCTGTTACAAATAGGCGACTTGTACTAGGGCAGCCGTCCGTCGCCATTAGCGACCGCCCTGCAGGTTTTCCGCTCGGTAGTCACAGGGTTTCTGACACTTATTTGCTTTTTCTCCGTACTTGTTATGATACCAGCATGTTGGGAATCGCTTGTAGTTAGAATTGGAACGTGTGTTAGTGCGGCTACGATCGCGTTGGTTTCCACGATTGTGCGAGCGTGATCTGTGTCTTTCCGTAGTAAGCGCTTCCACCTTCTTCGTTAACTCAGCAATCTGTTGTGACATAAGTTCAAGGGGCGAGCCTGGGACAAACGATGTAGATGCCACTTGTGGAGTCGCCTGAACTATATCCATTACCGTGTCTGCTAAGTCGGCGAGGCTATTTAGGTCAGACTTCGGTTGCGAAGCTATTGCAGTCTGAACATGTGTGGGTAATCTGCTGGTCCATATGGATTTTAAAAATTCTTCCGGCACTTCTGATCCCGCTAAATGGCGCAAATGCCGTAAAAATTGTGACGGGCGACGATCTCCGAGTTCCTCATGAGTCAATAATTGCTTCACCTCCTTCTCTCTGGATTGGGAAAACCGCTTAATAAGCTCGGTCTTTAATGTGTCATAACTTTTTCCAGTTGGTGGTGAAATAATAATATCTTTCACCTCTGCTGCGTAGCGGTGTTCCAGTTGTGAAACTATGTAATAAAATTTGGTCTTGTCATCTGTGATGCGCGAGAGTAAAAAATGTCCTTCTACCTGCGCGAACCAAACGGCGGGCTCGTCCGCCCAAAATGGTGGCAACTTCACTCTCACTCGAAAAACGTCCGACGCCATGTGAACCGACGCTTCAATACTTTCATTGTCCGACATCATTGATTTTGCTGAACTCCGGGAAGATTGTTCGGGGTCACCAGTGTAGTGTGGTCGAATGTGGCGTCATAAGGCGAATAAAAATGAAAGTTAAGTTTATCGAATAACTGACTCGATTTATTTTAAAATTTACAATAATTATTTATCGCGATAACAAACAAACGGGTAGTGCGCAGAGGGATCTCGGATCGTACTGCCGTACGCGTCGCAGGCGCGCGGCCGTCGGGTGTGCGCGGCTCGTCGCCCCCTGCCGCCTCTGCAGGCCGCTCCGCCGCCGCACAAGCAGGTGGAGTACACATGTTGCATTTTATAAATAATTTAATTTTTTCTTTTATCATATAGGAGGCGGCCACAGTATTATTCTTTTGTTTTTAGAGTTTATTTATAACGCATATGGCACCCTCATCCATTTAAGGTGTAATTAAATAAAGGCAGTACTGGTAACACACTACATATCTTATTTGTTAAAATATAACATAGACAACTTTGTTGACCAAATAAATTTATTTAATTACCTAATACTTAATGGATTTCATTAGAATCCAAGCCACAACGTTGAAAGTATTAATAAATTTTGCGGGGGAAAACCATGTAGCTCATTTAAATATATAAAAATAACATCAGAATTCTGTGTGGTTGTGATTGACGTCAAATAATGCAATTATGTAAAAAACGTTGGGTTCATATTCTTTGGTATCGTTTGTCAGTTCTAATGAAAATTAACTTACACCATGGTCTCTCACTTGATATCGGTTAAGATTTTTATTGAAATGAAATTTAAAAAATACTGAAAATTGAAGCTTTTAATTATTTTCTTTTTAATATATTCTATAGGCTCCCAGCTTTGACCACAATCTCACCTCATGTTAAGTAACGATGTGGTCCAGGATGGTAAACACACTAAGCCTAGAGGTATTGGTTCTCAAGTGATACTGCTGGAAGCCACCTGTCGGTATTTGGCGACAGGTTTTCAAACTTGAGAGTGGTGTAGCTACCCAGGCAGGCATTATTAGAAAATGCCCTGCCTATGGTTTCTTCGCAATAATTTCCTACACCGAAAGCTCAAGCTGATGAGTTAGATAGGTGGCTCGAATCCGAACTATTATCATAGTGTTTTATTTTAATTTTCAACATAATTTAATTTCACACCTTTTATTAAATTTTGGTGGTCTTTATCGGAACAACATTCTATTGGCACTTTGTTACAGTAATGCCACGTAGCACCAGTTTATCCCATTACCCCAAAATATTTATATCACGTCTTATTCATCCATCCATTCAACCGAAAAACGTCCCCTGCTGAACATAGGTCTCCCCCAAAAATCTCCACGATGACAGATCTTGCGCCACCCGCATCCAGCGGATGCTCGCAACCTTCTCCAGGTCGTCGGTCCACCTTGTGGGGGGCCTACCCACGCTATGCCACGTTTTATAAGTTTACGTAAAGTGTTATTCTTTATTGGAAATAAATAATGTTATTGTTTTTATAATTAAATTCTTTTAAATGATTAAATGATCTACAGAAAAATCATTACATGATTTTTTTGTTAATGCTAGTTAAATGTTATTAGTAATGTTACTAGTTATATGTAATTCATTAAATAAGTAATTGAAGATCAAAGTTAAATTTCTAATGAGTTAAAATAACATTTGTCACAATTTCTTACACAAATCAAAATAAACATATTCTCCTTGGAGTTGTTCTAGAATAACAACAGGAGAATAAAATTATCCTGCAAGTTTCTAGAATTTACGTTTGTTATCTACAAAAGAAATCTGTTAAAAAGTCTTATCATAATTTAATATTTATTTAGAATTTAGAAAATGTCTTTTACTTTCACAATGTTCGAATCAAGTGTGTATTTTAGTATTTTCAATTTATTTAACATTGATTTCACCTGACCTGACATATTTAGGTAATTTTATATCGTTACAAGTTACTCAGTAAAATATATCAATAAACAATGTTGTAGATATATTATTACTAAAATATACTTCTACTCAATTTGCACAAACAAACATCCTTGGTTCCTCCTCCAAGTAAAGCTTAATAACTCGTCTGTCGAATTTCTAGAAACACTTGTTTTCTGTTGATACTCCTGTTTTCATTTCAACGATAATAGCTTTTGCTTCGGCTAGAAAATTACTCGGAGTCTCTACCAGTGTTATTTTACTCATATACAGAAACTATTATTTCTATTCTTGGTTAAAATTTCTTAACTTTAGCTCTAAAACAATTTAATTACACACATGTTTTGTTCACAATGCTTTGACCACAATCTTAACTGATGTTAAGTAACCATGTGGTCCAGTATAGTAAACATACTAAGCCTAGAGGTACTGGTTTTTCAAGTGGTAGTGTCGCGTTGTAAAGCGCGATGTAGAATCGTTTATAGAAAATCAACGTTTGTTGTCATTAATATCTAAACTTGAAGTGTCTATTTTTTTTTTACTAGATACATATAAATGTATTTATGATACCTATACCATAAATACAATTTCTAAAATTTTTGTCTGTATGTAATGACTAATCTCCGGAACTGGTGAACCGATTTGGACTGGACTTTTTTCGAAAATAATTAGGGTAGGCAGGTATTTCAATTTGTGGGGGCGACGCGGTGCTTGCGAAAGCCACCCCGTGTCGCCCCCATCCCAAATGCAGCGGACGGCCCCGGGGGGTTTTAGTGGGTATTTCCGGGCGTTTCACACCTGGGCGAGTCCCACACTGGCACGGAGCTCGTCACTCCGTGCCCCCTTACCTATTGCATTGAGGGACTTCGGTCTCACTAATACAATAGGTAAGGGTAGTGCGTAAATGCATTACCCCCGTCAAAAAAAAAAAAAGGTATTTCAATTTGTAAGAAATATCTTTGCTTAATGTTAGTATATAAAAAAATGGAAAATAATTAGGGTCAGGTATAAAAAAATTAAAAACAATATTACGGAGAGAATCTATGAAACGTGAACGCAGCCGCGAGCACACAGCTAGTTTTATCATAATTTTAAAAGCCACTTAATATGTTTTAACAAACTGAACATTGTATTATAAAGGAACATACATACTTATATTTGCACGCAAGAAACAAATTCATACAGAAAGAGAAAAAAAAAAGTATCACATAACACTAAATCAGATTCGTCCATACTGCTATTTTCACTGTCATCACGTCACTGTAGACAATAAAGAAAGAGCTTTTGAAAGAGCAATCGTTTGAACGTTGTTATTAATTTCTTATTAAGAAACGTCAACACGGCCATTACAGTTTGCCGCTATTATAACTAATCGTATAATAATGGTTGATTTCAGTTTGACCAAAATTGACATAATGGAAAGTCTCTACTAAATCAACATAGAATTAAACTGATTCATTCGAAATGGTATGAATTATAAATAAATGTTTATAAAATAGTAGCTGAAATAAGAAACGACATTTGCGTCCGTGGTAACAATATGCTCGTGCACACAGAAAATTATTTACCTCTCCTGTTTTCACCCGACACCGACAAACAAAAGTGATTGGTTTCCCGTCTGGATCAAGTCCAGAAATTGAAAACAATTTTAATTAGTGTTATTATTGTTTTATTCCGGAAAATACGAACATCTGCGGAATCATATTTCTTTCCGGTTTCTTACGTCATTGTTTTTAGCTCTATTGCTCAACGCATTTTGAGAAAATAAGATAAAACATTCACAACTGTGTTATTAGAAAAATGGTAATATGGAATGGTAATATGGTGTTTAAAATATCTGAGTACATAAATTCAGTCATGTTTGTTGCATTAAAAACAGCTTTAATTATAATCTTCAATACAGATCCACTGTGAATTGTTAGAAAGTAAACCTTTTGGCAAACTCGCCATAGATTAATTTACATATTTATTTGTAACTAGCTGTGCCCACAACTTCGTCCGCGTGGAATAGTGACTTTGGGCAGCATTTTTTGGATGTATCTTTTGGTTTATTTTGGATTATAATCACCGTCGTTACATCGTATAGCCATTGGGGAACATAGCATACAGGCTGCTAGGATTATTAACATGTGACAAAGCCACATAAAGCTGACCGTGCGAAAAACAGCTAATACTTACATCCACATTCACAACGTTTAACGTCTGACCATGGGCTTTATTAATTGTCATCGCGAAACTGGTCATAAGCTCACTGGCAACTGGACTCGTTTAAAACTAAACGGAAAATTGTTTGGAATGAGAGGAACCCGAGGAATAAATACACTATCACCTGTTAAAATCTCTGTTTCTATCAGGTTTCGCAGGATCAGAAATTTAAAAGTGAAAATTTCACTTAATGTATGTTTCACTCATGTATGTATGTATGTTTCACTCATGTATTAATTATTCGCAAATTACTAAATTACTTTTTAAACATAAAATTTAAATATAAAAATTAAGAACTTGTATAAACTTGTATTTACAGTTTAACTAATAAGACGTGTTTACGTCGACTAACATGAAAACAAATTAACCTATACTATATACATACAATATGTATTTCCTAAAATATAAATAAATGAAATATGCAAACAGTCAGTGTTATCGAATGCAACGAAAAGCGGCCCGGCTCTCGGCGTACTTTATTTATACATATACAAACAACCCACAAATGCCAGCCTAACCTGAACCCTATTTCATATGATGATATAAATCTGAGGTCAAATTAAATTGGTAATTTAAAATTTCCGAAACTGATCATTTTTAACTTCTATTTATTATCATTTTATTATTATTATATAATCATACTTTTATATAGACCATTATTATGGAGTTTAGTAAAGTTTCAGTCAATGCATCTGAACAGAGAAAGAATTTAGATAGAATAAATGTTCGACGCGATTCTTTAAATTGACATAACTTTTTTATTTATGTACCGATTGACATAAAACAAACACTAAATGTTAAGTAAAGCTTACTACAATATAGTAGTGAAAAAACTAAATCCATATCGGATAAGCCGTTTCTGAGATTAGCGTGCACAAACGCACAGACAAACAGACAAAAATTTTAAGCATCATTGTTTTGGGTGCTATTTGCGTTTATAAAGGTCCTAATAATAATTTTCTCATATATCTTCCATGTACAGACAGCGATCCGTTACATTTTTATTATATGTATAGATTAAACAACAATTATAAAAGAACTCACAACTACTACACCACGAACATTTCTATGTATGGTACATTTATTAAGTTATATTATGTTTCCAAGTCACAAGCACTGGCTAGTTTGGAGCCTCACTTAATCGCTTGAGCACTAATCTGACGTTTACGCCGGCTTTCTATTGTTTTCCTATTGTCTCATTTTTATGAATAATCAACATATTAATGCTGTATTATTTTGTAAATGTTTTGAGGAAATAAAAAAAAATTGTATTTGAATAAATAAACAACTCAATATTAAGGCAAAAATTAGCTTATTAAATAATAGTAGAATATAAAAAATCTTTAATATTATAAAAAGAAAACTAATCCAAAATATTTTAAAACAATACGCCAAAATACGGCTGTAATTAACTTATTATGTATTACGCTCCCAATTATTCGTTCGGGATTCCATATCGAATTTAATTACTACGGTCAGAATTTCAATGGTGTCCAGTTTTCGACATCGTCAATGGGCAAAAATAATTATAAAACGAAATATTGGATTCAAGTAACGATAGTATAAATAAAATTAACACCAATATACTTAAATACACTTCAGATGAATAGTTCGAGTAAATTGTCTCTTATAAAATCTTGTATCTATTGCAGTGTAATTACAGCGTCTGTTTATAATATTAAAATGGGTGGTTACTTTAAAAAAAAATATTTTACCAAAAATGAGCTTTTTAAAATTGTTGTCTGTCTTAGTCTTTTTGTACCGGCTGATTTCCGGAACGGCTGGACCGATTTTGACAGGTTTTTTGCCGGTGTAACTTATTTTTATTTTTCGTAAATAATTAGGGTTCCGCGTACAAAAAAATAACACACTCATGAAATTGTGTACAAAACCCCATTCAACGAACAGTTTTACTGACAGGTATTTGAATTTGTGAAAAATATCTTTGCTTAGTTATTAGGTACCAAAAATAATTTAGGACCAAAAAATAGTAACCATTATGATTATTAGGTAATACATTATTTTTCAATGATTATATAATTTATCGATTACCCATAAAATGAAAAAATAGGAAGACAAAAGGAAAACAATGGAAAGCTGGCGTAATCGCCAGGTTAGTGCTCAAGGGGTTATAAACTACATTACGTAGTCAAGAACTGTGCGGAATAGAAAACGTGATACGCGGGCGGAACCGCGGCCTCACAGCTTGTTTTATAATATGTATAGATTTACGAATTTAAGCAAATTCTTCGGTCTAAGAAGCACGTAAATTAATCTAACTGCGTATTCGGGTAGCGAAGTCATCTGACGGTCACTTTTAGTTTTGGGTAACATCCTTTTTTTAAGTATTTAAAGTACTGATAATTCTTTATGATTTAATTTTATTTACGTAATTTTCTAATTACGTCCAATCTCTATAGGCATTTACTTAAATCTGAACTACAAAGTTAAGTTCCGAAAGACAATGTTAGTACAATCCCAATGTTCAAACTTAGTTCATTTCCATTATATTCAAACAAAAAACTTCTGAGAATACATAATTAAATTAAACTAATTTTACATATTGATCGATAAGAAAAAGACGTACGACAACGAACAATAAAGAAGTTTTGCAAAGAAATTGCAAATGTTATTCAATCCATAACTCATTAATTTAAAGAAACTTTATAAAAGCTAACTTAATTTTTATGGTTCTATATTTTTACGCTTGTAACAATATTGAATTTAAACTTTTAAATTTATCGGTCACTAATATATACATGGAGGATGTTTGAATTTATGTCCTTTGCCGATTGTAAAGTTGGAACGTGTATTCACGATGGGATTGCTGTGACGACGAGCCAATAAAGACGCATTAATTCTAAGGAAGATAGTTTTAATTTGATTTGAATACAAAAGTGGTGTGGGGGAGCTAGTTTACATTTTACATTCAATCGCGTGTTACGCATAGAAATACAAAAATGTTTATTATAAAAACGTGTATTTATCGAAGATTACAATTATATAAATATTTATTAAGAAGGACAAGCATATGTTAGCTAATGGACGATACACGCGCTGAATGTAGCCGCGAGCTCGGCGATCGCGAGGGCACTGGACGAGTTTGACGTCACGAATCCACGTTGGCCCAATGTTAATAAACGAAGCATAATTATTACGCCACATAGATGAAAACTTTTTTCGATGAGCGTAAATCAATCAATCACATTTTCATAACATTAGTAAGATATGCACACAGTATACGAATAAAATGTTAATACAGAGTATAAAATGTTATCTTGATGGAAATACAATAAAGACATTGATTGGATTAAAATATATGTACTTAAAAAAAAACAAGTTTTGTCTGTGCATTTAATTTTGTTTAGGGGTTTTGTGACAAATTTATATTTTAGCGGTACTTAACTCGAATCTGATATTTAAAAAATCTTTGTCTATATGTCTATACGGTTGTTTGGATTTCATTTGAAAACGGCTTGACTGATTTTTATGAAACTCCGTACGCAGAAAGTTTATATCAAGGAACTATTGATAGTCTATATTAATAAAAAGAAATTTTTATTATTAATAATTGTAAAAATAAATAGTTTAAAAAAATCCTATAAGGATTTGACTTGCAAACGGGTTGCCAAAAGTTTGATAAAATTTTATTTCTATAAATAATTTGATTAGCGATTAACTATAAAAATTATCAATTTCATTTTTAAAAATAAAAAAATATTAACTAAATACTCAAAAATGGCTTCATTAATTTGAATTCAATTTGGATTATGGGAAGTTTGTAGACCATGAAAAAAAAATCAGGACATCCCAAATTCAATCAAGATAAAACACGTAGAAGAAGTCGCGGGCGCCGGTTAGTTTGAAATATAATTAGAATAGTATACTAAATAATACAAAAGGACTATTATTAATTCATTCAGTTTTATTTACATTTTATTTTTTTCAGTTTTTTGCCAATTTCAATAACGTTGCTAAGCATCTGAATGAATGTAATATTTTTAGTTTTATTTTTTTTTTTTTTATTATAAGTACTATTACTCTATTTCTTATCAAAATTATTTACATTTTATTTAAGTTATAAATGGTAGCTATGAAAAATTGACTAAACAGATCCAAATTTCAAGACTTATAAAACAGTAATGATCAATTCAGACTTTGCGATTTCAGTTTATGATTCTCTAGTGTACGAACGTCTTCTCGTTCCAGTGTCATGACTCCTGCATTTTATAGGACGGAATAATGCATGCCTGTATTTACGTCTATCTGTCTTGTCTGAGACTCTAGGGAGAGATGCATTATGGATTGCTTTCTTGTCAGTATAAGAAATTGTATTCCCAAGCCCCAATTTGAATCCATCAAATAGCAAGGTTATCTATCTAAGCGCATAAAAAAGCATAATTGCCTCAGATGAACATTGGTTATGTGAATCTATTTGTGTTTACATATACTCGTATAGCTTTTTCTATACCATCTAATCATAGTAAAAGTACGATACATTATCACATTACATAAAGATCAATATTTATCTGTCTGTTAATTTGTTGGCTAATAAATCAAAAACCACTGAACCGATTTACATGATTCTTTAAATAGTAAATTTTTTATGTTGTCAGATTTTGACATAATATTATGTTACATTAAATATTATGTATGAGTTTATATTAAAACTAAACGCAGTAATAGAAAAAAAAGCATTTATATAAAATAACATATAAAAAAGCTTGCATTATCGTGTTCCTTCCTGACGTCATCATCTTTACATTATGTAGAAAAGGCAAACTATGTATATGTGTCCATAAGTTGACTTATAACTCGAGAATCACTAAACTGGTTTATAAAATTCTGTTTCTAAATGTCTACTTTATTACCTGAACAAACCGTAAAAAGAACAAAATAATGTTGGTAAAATAATTACCACCATCGCATTTATTTTTTTGCCGAGCTGACAAATGCTCTTGATCTAAAGTGACTTAATTGATTCACCAGCACATTATCTGGCAATATTTTACTAAACCATTGAGCATTTAGGAACTATAATTTATTTATTATATTGCAGTAAATATTGTTTGAAGAATAGAAAGAAATATTATACACGAGCGGAGCCAGGGACACAGCTAGTATTACATATCTATCACTAATAGTACGTAATAAATTTTATCTTTACTTACCTATTTTATTTCCATTTGCAGACGTCGAATTTGGACAATAATCTATACTAATAAAATTGAAGTGTCCATTTGTTAAACTAAATTGCAGAATATAGTATAAGTCCGTTATAAGACCTGTCCTACTGTATGGATCAGAATGTTGGGCTTGTAAGAAAATGGATGAAAAACGACTGCTTGTAGTAGAGATGCGAATGTTGAGATAGATATGGTGGCTGATAGAGATGTATGAAAGAAAAAGACATACTATGACTATGATGACGATGAATGATGCTTGTAATGTCAAATAATATTGTTTACTAAATTAATATAAATAACATTTCGCCACATTTCGCCGAGCTTAGTTCCGTCCCAGATGTGACAGGGGGCGAGCCTGTCACCCTATCGGGCACAAATTCCAAACTCCGGGATGATACTGAGTAGAAAAACCCAATACCACTTGACCCGACCCGGGGAGCGAACCCGAGACCTCAGAACGACAGTCGCACCGTAATACAACTGTATAATAAAACTATACCAAAAATACAATTTTTTAAATTTTTGTTTGTCTGTCTATTTGTTCTGGGAAATCTCCGGAACGCCATGACCGAATTTGACTTGACCTTTTTCGTTAGGTAACTGAAGTTCTTAATTTAAGTGTAATAAAAGTAGTTGAAAACTAATTCATTTAAGTTATAAAATTGAATAAATGTAAATAAGTTATTTTATTTATAGGAAGTTTTGTTTTCTGTATTTACAGTCAAAAGTAAAATAAATAATATTGTAAATTTGTATTAATTTAATAACGCTCAAAGACAGACGTTTAAAGTTGCAGGAGTTCATTTAGAATAAAAAAATCTCAGTGACAACTCTATGTGACATGCTCACGTGTATCAAATCCGCAAAATCTTTATGTTTTGGCAAAAGATGGGAAAACAAAAAACGTAGTTTATAATACTTTATACCTTATGTACTTAATCAATTTAATAAGCTCTTTAAAGTGAAACACTGCAAATAGCTCATTAAAGTATTTATAAGTATGTGTCTTATTCGTAAAATAATTAGCCTAAATAATTAAAAATGCTACCCAAAGACAATATTCCACGCGCACAGTTAGTAAGAAATAAAATGACATTATTTTTCATAAAAATTTAATAATCATTATAATCATGTAAGTTGGTTACAACAACTTGCTCTTTGAAGATGTTCTTCATTGCATGTCTCTGACAAAATTCTAAAGGAACTTCCACGTATGCTGAAAAATATAATCATCTGTAGATTAATTGTATTATAAATTTAAAATCAGTTATATTCACCTATTGATCGGCTATTGATTTGCTATAGTTATAAATATATATAAGGTTAATACATAAAATTGGTTAAAAAAAATCTAGAATAATTTATTTTGAGTCAGACTATTTAGACTATTTAGACTGGCAATGTATATGTTTCTATTTAAAAGTTACTTTACAAATAAGAGCGTGTGTATAGAGTAGAGTACACGTGTCAAAAGCGAAACTTTTTTGGCAATCTTTAGCTTAAACCATCATCATTCTCACGCCCTGTTCCGAAATCTCTTGGGTTCGGTGCAGTATGTTTTCTTCTTCTATACGTTCCTCGTCAGCAATCATCTCTTTATTTACTCATATTTCTTTATATAATTTCTTACACACTCCATCTACACTTTCTTTGGCCTTCCTCTACTTTTCCATCCTTCCACATTCATATTTATTACAATTTTTCCCAGATGCGCTTCCTCTCTTCTCATAACATGTCCATACCACGACAAACGAGAACATTTAAAATTTTCCACCGCAGGCGCAACCGTCAAAAACTCCCTCTAATTTATTAATTTCTTATTTTATCCATTTTTGTGACACCACACATCCATCTCAACATTTACATCTCAGTTACATGCAATCGTTTCTCAACCATCTTCTTACTAACCGATTCTGATCCATACAATGGTTACACACAGGTCTTATGATGGACTTATATAGCTTTCTTGCTTTAAACAATGGTTTGCAAATAGGTTTGGTACCAATTTTAAAGCCGACCGCCCGCCTGACTCCGACCTTCCTTTAGTTTTTATACATAGTTTAAATATGTAAGAGAAATGATTAGTAAGAGATAGATATTAGAAACCCAGAAATCGATAACAAACTATATGTCCACTTTCTAAAATACAGTCATGCGCAAGATTCCTTAAAAGAACGAATAAAACACAAAGAGGAGAAAATAATGTTTGTACAGTCAAAAAGTATATTGAGCGTATTATTTTTGTCTCTTTCTTTCTTACTACGTACTCCTATCTGTTCTTAATATTAAAAATCGTAACACTAATATTATCATGGCCATCGTGTGGTGTATGAAATATTTCTCTCATCGTGCGCAAAGTAATATTCAAAAACTTTATCATTAATGAAACAGTGATGGCAGAGTAACAAAAGTAAATTACTCGAAAAGTCTTCTTCTCCACGACAATTGACCATGTCGAGGTAGCAACCATTATTAAATGACCGGTATATATAGCTCCTTAACTTAGAAGCCGCACATACCGGCCGGTAATGGCTTGGGCAGAATACCGGGCATGACTCCCCGTACATTCTTCTAGTTGGCAAGTGGTTCTTCAAGCAGAACTTTAAAGATGTTTGGGTAAACTCTAAAAAAAGAATGTCACATCAAAATTGAAGGGTTATGGTTAATTAAAAATTAATATAGTTGGTTACTACTGTAATCTGTTCTTCACGTAAATGTTCACAAAGTTTATATTTACTGTTTATTTTTTGTTCTTTAAGTAAGTTCGACGTAAATGCCTTAATTTTTCGTAACGGTAATTGTAAATGATGTTTAGGAGTAATGTTCATCACCAAAAGGTACGGGCAGTGGTTCTCTTTATACACTCTTGTTATAATGGCAATGATTTAGCTACTGAATAACTTACATAGAATAATGTCAACATTGACACTTTCTAATACATTAAAAAAAAATGCAGTCATATCGGAAATCTGATCTAACACCAGTGCTAATGCGATTTATTATTTCTACACTGTATTGGCTTTTGCCTCAATCAAACCTGATGTTAAGTAACGATGTGGTCCAGGATGGTCAACACACTAAACCTAGAGGTACTGATTCTTAAATGATGTTCCTGGAACATATCTTTTAGTATTTGGCGATAGGTTTTTCAAATTTCAAAGTGAGAGCTACCCAGGCAGGCATTAATAGAAAATCTTTCGAGACGCTTTCTTCATAGGTTATATTTATTTCGAAATTTATTTTAGAAATAAATATTTTGAGTACAAAACCAAACAAATTTATTTGCACATGGCCTGAGTTTGTTTCACTTCAAACAATACAAGATGCATTTGAGATTCGGGATATTTCAACTTGAACTGATAGTTTGAAACTGGGCCGCATCCCTTGTGAATACGCCGGAAATGAAATTTGTTCCAGCACTGTGTTTACTATTGATATGCATTAGTTATGATTACCATTCATATTAGATATTACTGTAAAATTAGTTTGATTTTTGCAAACGTACCCAAAATAAGTTCTTCGGGTTACATTATGAATACAGTTCACATTTTTTTTCCATAGAACTTACAAAATCAGTTACTGTTTTTATCAGTTATTTTATTAATAAATAAAATAGATCTTTTATTTACATACCAATGTTATAACATTTAGAGTATCCAACCATAGCGCAGTGGCTAGGAAACATTTTGTACGTGATGCCTCTTGCATCGAAACCACATACCATTTCAGTATTTCCCGACGGGCACGCTACTTCACAATGTTGACTACTCACGACGAAATATATCGCTAAAACAAAGTGACATGAAAGTCTTTGTTGCACTTTCGAAATATTTTCCTAAATTAATAAGAATCTTTAGTAATAAGACATCTACTTCTACGAACTACAACGAATATTATGGAATTTTGCCAACTCGTAAACGAAAAGTTTTTGTTTTTTGATTAAGATTTTTAATAGGCACGTCAACAAGCTTTTCATAGCGATTGCTTACGTCACTCAACTAATCGATTCGCTCAAAATTTTAGCGATCAAACTCAGCAAATCGAGAATGTTTTTTAATTTAGGTTCACAAGCTTAAAAGGTCAATATTATCTCATACAAGGGCAAACTATACTTAATTTTAGGCAGTTTTTTTTAAGTAGTGTTTCGTTTATACGACTACATAAGCCTATGTGGTTATTTGATTTATTTGACGTTCGAGTATTTAATATCTAAAAGAAATCCTACTATTGGATGAAAAGCTTTGAGAAAAAGTTATTGAGGACTCTTGAAATGTTGGTCAATATAAAATTAGCCTTTTATTGTCGATAATATGAAGATAAACCTAAACATAAACTTAGTAAGTTTATGATGGTCATACGTTTAGGATGGAGCACGTTATGAAGCGATGATGGCGTAGTGGATATAGAGTGGATGGATCCAACTCTAAAATCGGCCTGAGCTTTCGGTGAAGAAAACATCGTGAGGAAGTCATAGCATTGTGGTAGGGGAGTTTCTAACAATGACCGCCTAGGTACAATCTTCAAGTTTGAAAATATGTCGCCGAATACAATTAGGTGGGTTTTGGCGGGGTCACTTGAGAACCTGTACCTCCAGGCTTTGTATGTTTCCTGCACGACATCGTCACTTAACCTCAGGTGAGCAAATAGTCAAATCACTGACACAATACAGTGTAAAAAAATTATATCAAACTTGGATAAAAAAATCTTAGACCGAGTAAAAAAAGACCAAATCAATGATATTTTTTTAAGAATGTAAAAATCAAAATCATAACTTAAATTATTGGGAAAATATCCCGACCAATCAATCATTCTCGGCTTAATTTTATCCTTTGCCAGAAAGCGTGGGCAATCGAACGACAGTCAAAGATGTAAGGGGATTATTGGCAACTAATCAATGAAAATAAATTATAATGGAGGCGGTGGTGGGTGTGCGTCACAAGTCGTGTCTAGTGAGATGGATGACATTATATAACCTTATGACCGAAGAAAAGTCGGGATGATATATACTTGATAATATTGTACTTTATGTTTTAATTATTATAGAATATATTTATACTAATAAATAAAATTGAAGCGTACATTTTTTTTTTTCTCTAAACTAGCTGATGCTGTTGACCGGAATGGCCTCTACAGCTTCACCGTGCCTTTGAGGGATTGACTTTGAAGGTGAAGCGTATATTGTTTCGAAACATAAATGTATAATGGAAGACAACAGAACCATAGCGCGATGTAGAATCGCTTAAAGAAATTAATTTTTCTTGTCGTTAATTAATAAAATTGAAGTATCTGTTCTTTTATCCTAAATACACATGATTGTTTATACGATACCTATACCAAAAATGCAATGTTTATTTTTTTTAGTTTAAATGGTTGGAACGATTTGGACGGGACTTTTTTTGTTAGATATCTGAAGTTACTCCGCGTAACACAGGCTATTTATTTTTTCGAAAATAATTAGTGTTCAGCGTAAAAAAAAATAAAAATTCTTAAAAATTGGAATAAAATCCGGTTCAACGCACAGTGTTACTGGCAGGTATTTGAATTTGTGATAAATAATAAATAACTTTGCTTAATGAAAGTAGCAAAAAAATATGGGAAAAAATTTGAGTCTCGTATTAAAAAAAAAAAACTATATAACGCAGTGAAAATCATATGAAACGTGGGTGCAGCCGCGGGCACAAAATTAGTACTATGCAAATTCCATAATTTGAATTATAACCATGATTTCAATTAAATTATTTACGCACTCTATTGGTTTTATTAAAACGTGTTAAATAATATTTCTTTACCGAATTATCCACAGTTATAGTTGAAGTGATAATAAATCACAATAAAGTTAAATTATACTTTTACTTTTAATTATATAACGTATCACCATTTCCGGTTTTTTATGAGATAAAAAAATTAACTTCAAAAATCACGTATCGATTGCAAATCTATATGAAGTCTGCAAAAGTTTTAATGGTTTATTGCCATATATCAGAGCAGAGTATTTAACTTTTAGAAGTCGTTCAATTAAAGATCTTTCATTGGACAATCAAGCTTTGTACAAATATATAACAGTGAAAATATTTACTAGATATGCCACGAATATTCGGCAACTATTCGGTATTTGGTTATTCGGCAATTATTTTCCACTATTCGTTATTCGGCTGAATATTGAGAACTATTCGGCTGAATAACGAATAGTAAATCACAAAAAAAATGGATAAAATTACTTAAAAGGATTTTTATTTTACCAATAACTTAGCATTAATATTTACTTAAAATCTAGTAGTGGTAAAGTTATGATGAAAAAAAAAAATTTTTTAGCATTTTCAGATATCAAACAATTGTGGTTTTCCTAATAAACTATTCCGGCTTTTAAAAATAGCCACTCACTGTATACACTGCTACCGGGAGATGATAAATAAATCTCAACAAATTCTGCTAGGTTATGTTTATATTGTTCTGTGTTTGCTGACCACCTCTTGTAAGGGTCTGCTGTCCTATCTAGACGAACAATTACGAATGAAACAAAAGCGCCCATGGCGGGTCGTCATGACACGTATTTTTTGATGCAGGTGTATTATAGTTGTCTCCCTTGAAAAGTACTACCGAATATTCGTTACTCGGTATTCAGTCAAATCCCTATTCGTGGCATCTCTAATATTTACTATAAAATAGATTCTTATTTTTAAAAATTTATAATTATCACTACGGATTTGTTTTCACGTTTATTGTAAGAAGCCATCAAATATGACTAACATTTTTTTTAGTAAATGCTGTTGACCTGAAGAATCTTTACAGTTGCACCGAGTTTGCAGCGACCACTTATGAAACTTACCTAGGAAATGCTTACTAGAACAAGATCATCTCATTGGTATGACTGTCGGCTTGCATATATTATGTGGAAATTTCTCACTGGACCATTTGCACGAAATAAAAACAAACTATATGTTACAGAACTAATGTATGTGTGTGTAGTGTGAAAGTATATGTGCAAATATGTTTCTGATATTGTTAGTCCATGAAGGCTCACTGTATCTCGCTGGCAGCGGGTGTAAGACCTTTTTCAATTGGAAATCAGACTGTAGCTAAAAAGGACCCATAATATGTGCGGGAACTAGACAAATCGTTCAATTCAGACATAACTTTAACAAAAAATGTATTAATTAGATTAAGTATAAATTCTGATCTATCAATATCTTAAATTAATCCTCTAGAAGAACTTAAGGCACTTAAGAAATTAGTTTACTTTTAATACAAAAACAACTCTTACATAAATTACTGTTTTTGTACTGATTAACTGCTCAGAATAGTGATAGTCATAACAGCTATTTTTTTTTAATTGATCAGCCTGTGTGACTTTACGCTGACATGGTTATTTTGATATACTCAATACACATCGGCAGAAATTAGTCAAAGTAGGACTGAAGGTAGCTGTCAACGTTTTAGTTTTCCTAAGTTTAAGTTTTATTAAGTCAAAGAAGTATAACTTCTTACGTGCGTACATAAGTACACACACACTTTTTTAATTTTACGCATAAAATTTCTTTGACGAACGTCTGAAAATGGCAGTAAAAATCTCTATTTTATCTCCTATTTTATACTATAACTAATTTCATCATCATCTCCCTACCCTTTTCCCATTTCTATTAGGGGTCGGCGCAACATGTCTACCTCTTCCATTCCTCTCTATTTGTTGTCATCTCCGCATTCACTCCTTTCCTAAGCATATCATCTTTCACACAGTCTATCCATCTTTTTTTTGTCTTCCCCTTCTCATGTAACCGTCCACATTCATATCTAATACTTTTCTTACAACATCCTCTTTCTCCCTGCGCATTACATGCACATACCAGGGCAAACGACCGCCTCTTAACTTATCTCTTAACTATAACTAATTTATGGAAAAAAAAAAAACTTAAAACCATAACGTACGGGCATGGTGATAGTGGATAAATATTATTTTTATACAATATTTACCATAATGCTAACAACCTAGGGAGGAAACAGGAGACTACATTTGTGTGGAATAAATGGCGCTCGCATATCCTCGTAAGGAAAGAAGTTCAAGTATACGTGAGGCATATTTATCGTATTAGGTATGTGTATTATGTATATTTCGTTACCAGTACGTACCTAACACTTATCACCAGGTACGCTAAACATTTTTTAAATCCCGCCAGTGTTATTGGTGCGATCCCCACATCTACATTTTTATCTTTTTTTTCACATACAGAATTATTTCATATATTATAAGCAAGCACACATTATCTTCCCCAAGATGAGACAATCGCGTAACATCTTGACCGACCGCGACAATAACATCACTCGTATGAATAGGATATTTCCGTATAAACCTCGTTTAATTGCGTACCAGCGCCCACGTCCGTGAAACCACCATTCCCGCCGCCAGGGACAGGCGGCAAACTTTGCTCCCACATACTCTCAGAGTCCCCCTTCGGCGGTGACCCATAACGTGTCTCGTTCCCCAACTGGAGAGGCTCTTGACGTCGCTGCCAGCGCGATACAGTGACACAGACCATGCATCAAGCATTACACGCACAACACTGCATGCACACTCCTGCACATATCACGTAAGTACATAGGTTCTGTAAGGAACCTTTTTTGTTATTATTAATAAATACAAAAATGTAGGGTTTAGCTAGGTTCAAATTCCGCGGGAATTATATATCATAGGTAACGGTCAAGCCGAGGTTCGTACCCTTGTGCTAGTTACCTTTTGCGGCGAATAACTTCAGTACTCGCCCCCAAATTTACGGTGAAGCTGTAAAGGCCCTTCCGGTCAATAGCATTAGCTAGTTTAGAAAAAAAAAACACATTATCTACGAACTGAACATAAAAAAAGTTATCATAATATTGTTACCATCAGTAACGCAACTGTTATACCTAATCACTGAGTATTCGATAATAACAATATTACAAGTAATGAAACGAATCCAAATATTTATTCGATCCAATGTACCCGATAAAAAATATTAGGAAGAGGTATTAGGCCTTGATCGAAATATTGATTTTATGTTTTTTTATCATTCATTAGATGGCGTTGTAACATTTTTATGAAGAGAATAACTAATACAAGTACTAAGTAAGAAAAAAAAAACCGGATATATATATAAACAACATCAATTGTTCTATATTATAAATAAAAAAATATTATAAAATATAGTTCGTAATTTACTTCAAATAAAAATTGGAACAGGTATTTAGATTAATTCATGGTTTCTTTTATTATTCCGTAGATGGCGTTGTAGTAATGTTTTTTATTGGTGTTCTCTCAAAAAAAAAAACATATAAAATTATAAATCATATTTAACCCCTTGAGCACCTTCCCGGCGTTTACGACAGCTTTCCATTGTTTTCCTATTGTCTTTCTATTGTTTCATTTTTATGGGTACTCGTCACATTAATATTTAAATCAATTTTGTGCAAAATTTTAAATGTAATAACATTGATACAAAGGACTTCTTAAATTAATAATGCTTAAAAAGGAAAAAACTTTTTGTGTGACACAAATAATTGCTTTGTTTTTTGGTTTACCTTTCTCGTATTAAACTACATTTTCTAATATTTACCTTGACGTAATAAAGTACAAATAAGAAAAGTGTATCTTCGTATCTAATCCTCGCTTATTCGATAATGAATTATTCGATTCTATGAAATATTCATACTTCGAGTACTTTAAATCGCATAAATATTAGGAACAGGTATTTTTAAATATTCATATTAAGTGGAACAACAGGTATCGAATTTACCCATACAACCCATGTCTGCTAATAGTCCATGGAAGAACAAAAGACTACATTTGTATGGAATAAATGGCACTCGCATCGCATATTCTCGTAAAAAAGACGTTAAAGCAGGACATTACTGATAAACAAGAATGCCCCATTAAAAATTAAATATAGTGAACTCTAAATATTAGAAGCAATTAATTTTTTTTTTGACCTAGCTTATGCTGTTGACCGGAAGGGCCTTTATAGCTTCACCGAACTTTAAAATAGCAATTAATTTATGAGACAAATGTTGCCTTATTTGAAGCTAACAATCTGTAAGCGCGATCCAAATCTATAGTTGTGCCATCTATTGACGACAATTGCTTTTTTATGAATTACTTTTTAAACCTCCACGATTAGGACATATCTTGTCGCACATAACGCCATCTACGGGATGTTATGAACAAAATGGTAAGAAAAAACACACTAGTAAACTGTAGTGTAAAGTCTCGGACGTAGCACTTATTAGTAATGTTACAATTTCAGGTACATAGGTCCTGTAAGTAACCTTTTTTTATATTAATAAAAAATGTAGGGAATAGCTAGGTTCAAACTCGCGAGAGAGTTTTAAACTCAGATGACGGCCAAGCCGAGGTTCGTACCACTTTGGTAGCCCTTGTGCTAGTCACCTTATTGCGGCTGAGTGCCTTCAGCACTCGCCCCCAAAGTTCGGTGAAGCTGTAAAGGCCCTTCCGGTGAACAGCATTAGCTAGGTCAATAAAAAAAAAAATCTTTACTAATAAATAAAATTTGAAGTGTATGTTTGCAAAATTAAAATAACAACTTTTCACTAGATACATATAGATATACACGATACCTACACAATACACCATTTTTACAAATTTTGTCTATCTGTCTGTTAGTTCCGGCTAATCTTCGGGATGGCGGGTTCGATTTTGACAGAACATTTTTGGCAGATAGCTGAATATAATTAGAGTACCGCGTAAAAAAATTAAAACTCAAGAAATTGTGAACAAAGTTTTGTATAAAAAATAAAAACTATATTACGCAGTGAAGAATATATGAAACGCGAGCGTAGCCGCTGGCACATAGCTAGTCTTTCATAAAAGCACATTATAGTACTTGGAAAACAAACATAAGTCTAACAAGAGACTTAACAATTTCCATTTTGCTCGAAATTACGTAAATGACGAGAAATATTTCATCCGTATGTCGACGACATTTCAACAGTACGACGTATCTAAACGTTTTGCCTGTCAATTCTGTTTGCACTTTGCAATACTCAAAGGAATAATGGTCTGATTTTCACCTCCCGGCATATATTTTCTGAACGTCATGATGCGGGTTTGCGAAAAATAAATTCATGTTTTTTTACTCGAATAAAAGCCTATTTTAACGCCCTATCTGCAGGTTGTTTGTTAGATTTATTAACTCTTTACATGAATTTACATCATTAGGATAGTGATTTTGTTGCTAAGTTCATTCCGTATTTATAGAATCTAGATTTTATTATTTATTGTATAAAGAACCTAAGAACTTATTAAAGAATAGCTTGAGCTTCAGGACTTTCGATACTTATCCATTGATGTTCTTAGATAGAGTGTAGTTTTTACTAGAAGCCTTACTAATTCTGTAATTTTTATATTAGTGAAGGTTTGCTATATAATTAGTGATAAAGTTTTGAAAACTTAGTTTATTCACAGAAACATAAAAGAAAATATTGGGTTTCTCTGTACATCGAGTAAAAAATTAACACCAGTATTGCTTGGTCGCCAAAAACTTGCCAGCTAGTAAATTATTTTTATTTATATTTCAGACTAGCTGTGAGCCCGCGGCTGCGCCCGCGTTTCATATAGTCATGCACTTTCTTAAATTGTTTTTATAAGGAACTCTAATTTTTGCAGTGCTAAGATAAAGTAAAAATATTTCTCATAAATTCAAGCACTTGCCGGTAAAACTGTGCATTGGATCATTCATCGTAATTAATTGAATTTTTTATGAGTTTGAATTTTTTTACGCGGGACCCCGTACTATTTTCGAAAATTAACAGCACCGTAGGTTACCCGGAGTAACATCAGCTATCTACCTAAAAAAGTCCCGTCAAAATCCGTCCCGGCGTTCCGGAGATTACCCGAAACAAACAGACAGACAGACAAAAGTTTTAAAAATTGAATTTTTGGTATAGGTATCGAATATACATTTATATCTATTTAGTAAAAAAAATACATTATAAACAGGCACTTCAATTATATCTTTTTAGTGTAGATTTACGATTTACAAAATCGTACGTCCAGTTTGACTATGAGATTACAATATATTATCATCGCAATATCATAGACTTAATTATTGCTCGTATGGAGTATCATAGTCATAAATAGTGATATTATGATAAAGTAACCATAATACATATTTTTTAACTTAGTTTTAAAGATACTTTTAAAGGTTTGAAAACCTATCGTCAAATACCAATAGGTGTGTTCCGGCAGCATCACTTGAGAACAAGTACCTCTAGGCTTATGTACTTACCATTTTGGACCACATCGTAACTTAACATGAGCTGCGATTGTGGTCAAAGCACTGAGCCTATTCCGTGAAAAAAAAATTCTACATGAGGTACACGGGTAAGACATTCAATACAAAATGAATTACGTTGTTTAATAGTTTTTGGGTAATTCTTGATAGAACATATTCAGGCGCGACCATCGCTCATGTGCCATTTATTATAAACACTTATTTATCAGAGAATTACTATTAATTAGAATCTATAAAAACTTACCTAATATAGAAGTGAAATAAAATAGAAAATAGTACATTCTCTCAGTGTACTTACTAAAAATAAGTAATTAATTAAAGAATACTTTTTAGCCTCGTATTGTAAAATGGAATTGAGTAGGTAATAAATATGGTTAATTACCTCTTTATGTTCAATTTTTAATCAAATTATAAGATTGCAATTACTTTATAAGGCATAATGAAATCTCGATTTTAATGCGTCAATGATACGATGCGATGGTTTTAAAGTTTTTTAACATTTTCAGACATACATAGAGACGTACATTATTTTTTAATATTACAAAATACTAGATGTGCTTGCGACTCCGTCCACGTGGAATGATGTGTTTGTAAAACGAGTATTTCAATTAAATATATACATATTCGGATCTTCGATATTATTGTGTCGAGTACCCATATAAATGAAACAATAGAAAGACAATAGGAAAACAATCGAAAGCTGGCGTAAACGCCAGGAAGGTGCTCAAGGGGTTAAGCTGTTGGTGAATGTTTATTCACTTACTTTTATAGAAATCTGGAACTTTTTTTAGAGCAGCATCACTTGATAACCAGTACATCCAGGCTTAGCGTATTTACTAACTTGAGTCTCAGGTCATATTGAAATTAAATTCTCATTCATTCATTTAATAACAACTAATTATGAAAAATACAAAGAGATAATCGCTGCTAAAATGTCACAGATTTCCTTAAACATTTCTGTGTAACGTGTTAATATTAATAACTCATAATATGTTTACAATTTTATTTTGTATTAAGGTACCACAGACTTATTATTTAGTGAATAGCATTTGAAATCAAGTTACATAGTTATATTTACGTATTGATATTGCAGTCTCTTTTGTTTATTTATTGTCATTATTTAGATATAATAGAGTAATTTCAGTCTCGATAATTTGCCTCAAATTAAAAGGTAAATGTCTGTACTGAGTAAAATGATAAAAGCTCCTGTCACAAGCAAGTATTCGATTCAATAAAAATATTAGAAATATAATTACAGTATAAATAATATTAATAATTGATTCAAGCGAAGAAGCCAAGTACTGGGCAAAGGGTCTCCCCCAAAAAGAGGGGAATTGCCATAATCGTCACGTTTGGCAGGCGGGTCGAGATTACAGTCAGGTGTTTATGGTACTCAGATGATGGTGCTGCCCATCCCCTGGTTTATTCCTTAGTCACCTTTTAGGAATGGGAACGATATGGGGTGGTACAATTCTTAGCCTGCACCACATGCATGGACATATGCACTTTCCATGTTAGTGGTAGGTGGTAGGGTATTTTCTAATTATGCCTGCCTGGGTAGTTACCACCTTCAAGTTTGAAAACCTGTCGCCAAATACAAGCAGGTATGTTCCTAGGTTTAGTGTGTTTCCCATCCTGAACCGTCAGTCGTCATCGTCACTTAACATCGGGTGAGATTGTGGTCAAAGCACTGAGCCGATATCGTGTAGAAAAATCACACGGTTTAGCCGGCACCACACGGGATATTAATAATACACAGCGTGTTCTTTTTCATTGTCTTACAAAGCAATGATTTATTTGTAATGTGTTTGTAGTGTTTTTTCCATATTTTTGTCAGAGCCGGTAAATTTAATAAATTAAAACGTATGACTTCCTACCTACTTATATCATTAAAGCGAGTAAGCAGAGTAGAGCCGTGACAATTCGCTCGTAAACACGTTCGCGCAAATTGATGGCATGCCACCATAGCTATAGAGGCTTAATTTCTAGATAAGCTTACTACGAACAAAAGCTTTACAGTCGTACTGTCTACTGTAGAACATCGTTCAAACTATATTTATTACTAAATCTTCCATCTTGAAATTGCTTTGTTCAGTCACGATGTTGACGATTATATATATGCACGTAAAATTTAAAATACAAAAAAAGTACACGTGTCAGATGTGAAACTTATACGGTAATCTATAGTTTAAATCTGTAAGACAATTAGTAAAGGATAGAATATCAAAGGCCGAGAAAGTACGTGTCATAAATTAAAGCATGCTCCTCAAGAACGAATATAGTATAAACAGGCGAAACTAATAAATCTACAGTAAAAAGTAATACGTGCTTATTATTTTTGTTTCTTTCTATCTCACTGCATACTTTTATCCGGCCTTTCATATTCAAAATCAGGCGCTAATTCGGATGCTTCTTGCGTGACGCCACCATTTACTCTTATCGCGCGCAAAGAAGTTTCACTATGACATAGATATTGATAAAATCAAACACGATTTTCGAATGCACATTAAGAGTGCTGTGTGTAGGGTAATAATTGTACCTATATTACTTCTTCTTATAGGGTACCTACCATAACAATTTTTAAACTTTGAGGTACCGAGGAAAACAAAGCTGTAATGTGGCATGGGATCCCTGCTCATAAAAATGTAAATGGTGTAGAGAGCTTGTCCGTGTAGAGGATTTATGATTGCCCAAACTGTCTGCTACTCACATCTGGAACACAAACACACAAAAGGAAAATACGTACTTCTGTATACTTATTTTCGTTTCAACTATGTGTTATAACATCAACTTGCTGCAAGTAGCATCTTATAGGAAGTATGGGAAAGACTCGCGTAACAGACACAAGAGTGGCGCAACTCTGTTCATAAGTCTATTAATAATTATGAAAATAATTATTATTAAAATCCGTCTGAAACCTATCTAAACAGATACGTATAAAATGAACAGTCAATCTTACTGTGTCAACAGAACTTTGAAACCTAAATTTGGTTTTGCCAGCCATCTACATTTTTCTAAGGTTTTTCTACTGGCAGATATGTGAACGATGATGATTAAAATCAAATATAAATAAAGTTTAAATTTTTTTTATACTAGAATATCTAGAATAATTTGTTCTACGTTGTCACGGATTCTTTTGTTATATACGCCCTTAGATACATGTGACTGTAATATCACATGTTTTCTACGGTACCATGCAGCGGCTCTTCTTGGGATTAAGCTAGAAAAGCTAGCATACAATGTACGTTATAATACGTTGCATTCGCTTCTAAGATTACATTATATAGTAAATGTTTTTACATTAATTTAGATGATGCGAGTTTAAATCAGTTACTCATAATCTCTTGGTAATAAAATCCAGATCACAAAATTTGATGGGATAGATTTTTTTTATAAGGATATGGAGCTTAAGCGGCATCTTAGTCTGTCATTTAAATATTAATATTATGTCTTCTTAAATCTTTTTACAATTAAATACAATAACATAAGGAATAATTGAAATGCTTGGGCACTCAAAACATCTTTCCTGTTAAAGTATTACAAATTGACATCTAAAAATACATACAATACGTTGTTTGCCACGAAACTGGGCTGAAAATACCTCCATTAGGCCCTTTCTCGGAGAGAGACCTATTATGCATAGAGAGCAAGGTAACAATAGCGATCTACTTTTGTTAAAATTAATGATCCCAAAATGTCGTCAAACATTTTAAGATAGGCTCGTGATCAATTAAAATTGCTTTTAAATTCTTACTGTGTATGAATATTAAATTTAGATAATGTTTGTTTACTTACATAGTTTTTCAAAATATTTTATATCGTATTATACAGTATAAACAGTTCAATGTTAATTGAGAGTTAAAATTTAGGTTACAAAATCTCAGAGTGAAGCAAGACAATATTTAATTAAATCTAAGGAGATGAGAAAATGTATTGTAATGTTTAATGATTATCTGAAGCTATCTAAAAAAGAATATACATCTAAAATGGTGATTTATTATTAGTGAAAAATGAAATAGGAACCGTGTGGTGCCACAAAAGAATAGTACCACTCCATATCTTCCCGTGGGCGTCGTATAAGGCGACTAAGTGAAAAAAACCAGGAGATAGGCAGCAGGATCCTCTGAGTACCACAAACAGCTTCTGCGGTCGTCAACCCGCCTGCCAAGCGTGGCGATTATGGTAATTCCCCCCCCCCCTTTTTGGGGGAGATCTATGTCCAACAGTGGATGTTTTTCGGTTGAATGGATGGATGGATTGATGGAAATAGGAGATAGATTTAGTGGTGTTTATTGCGACCCGTTTCTGGTTTTAGAAAATCTTGAACTTAATCTGTTCTGTTCTGTAAACAAACTCACGTGATTCTGTTGTGAACTTATCAGCAGTTAACGTGGAGTTTAGTCAGTTGGTTCTTCTTAAATGTCGATGCTAAACTGATACACTTTGCATTTTTACCACGTATAAAAAAAAGGAAGTTGAACGACTCTTCAGAACACTCACCATGATACAGTCGATATAAAACGTCCGTAGCTAAGCGAATGTCAATTTTTACTGACATCTGGACTATCCATAATACGATGGGCTCGTAGCAGGAACTTATTCAGAGCATCAACGAGGTATTTTAATGCCAAGGTGCTTCGTGCTTTAGACTATTCGCTAGAAATTTTGTTTCAATGTTGAATAAATATTGATTAGACATGTTTGTTAAATGATAGAAATGTATCCAATTGTCTATTTTTAGTCCAATGCAATAATTTTTTTTTACAAAAATCGTAAATGAATCACCTATTTTATGTATAGAACACGAGCAGGAATCAAGAGTATTTTAACTATGAAGAAATAGATAACCAAATTTCTTTTCTTCTACACATCAGATGTCATTTATTTTAGATTTATTTATGTTTGGGTTTGTTTCATTAACGTATAACTTCATTAGCAACGTTGCAAACCCGTATGATAATTATGAGCATGTACGATAATTTAGACATTCCTATTTATTTTTGCTTCCAGTCATCCATCCATTCAACCGAAAGACGACCACTGCTTAACATAGGTCTTCCCTAAAGATCGCCACGATGCCCGATCTTGCGCCACCCGCATCCAGCGGACTCCCGCGACCTGCACCAGTTCGTCGGTCCACCTTGTTTGCTTACGATTTTATAATTATTATTATATTTGTATGTGTGTTTTGAGTATCACCGTTTATCTCGTTGGTGAATAAATCATTTTTTTTCTTTCCATTGGCACGATAAATTTTATCACAATGTATAATACTCATAAGAAATAAATTAATCTATACATTAATAAGCAAATATAAAACAGTTCGAGATATTACTCTACTATGTTAATTAAACGATTTATTTTTGTTTCATAGTAATTAATGAGCTTTACTGTTAGCAATAAAAAATGAACATAAATGCGTGTAAAATGGTCGCAAAATTTATATTCCAAAATTCTCTTAATCAGAAATTGAACTCTATGAATACATAAATATTTATATCTACATCTCTGGCTTCCATTATAACGTCCAAGCCATATAAAATTATTAATAAATATAGTTGAGCCATTACGTGTTCTTGAAAGAAATAGCGTCGGCAAACCATAAAAGAGTGTTTGATTTTATAACTGACTTTATGCATGATTCTTACATGATTTTAGGTGCCTTAGTGAGTCCAATTCATCCTAGAGTGATATTATCATTAATAACAAAATAATGTCTGTATCGTAAATAGTACAAATCTATATAGTTTTTTTTTTCGCGTTTTTTTTTTCTTTTACAAAAAAAAAAACTTTTACGAAAAGACTTGAATAATTTTTTGGTCAATTAAAATATTTCTCGATATTGTTGGCTAGTAAAATTTGAGAGAATACAATAACGATATTAAAATGCAGTAATTTCCTTAATACGTCTATTTTGACTAAATATAAAAATAAACTACTCATATGTTATTATGTTAACAATAAGCCCCTAGCCCACTATTAGTAGATACGCTGTCCCATCTCCGTCCAGAATGTAACTCAAAAATCTTATGAAATTGAAGTTTTATAACGCGAAAGTTTCTTTGGACCAAGACACACAACCGAGCGACCATATATATGGATATATGTATATGGATTCTAAGAGCAGTGAGATATACCTGACTAACCAAGACTTCTCGAGTACAGCCTTGCAACAAACATGTTCCTAAAAGCGAATATGTTAGCACACGTTCACCTGCAAATCATCACGCCTCTACATGATAGGCCTCTTGATAAAGAGGACAATAGTGTTACACGCCTTACACTAATATGTAGGTCACTCAATTGAGCAAAATTCCCAAACAAAAGGTGCAGTTGTCTGGGCATATCGATCGTAGAACCGAATTACTGCCATGTACCGAAATATGCAGCGTTGGCAGACCCCCAACTAGGTGGACCAACGGCCTTGTGAAGGTCGTGGTAATCCGTTGGGTGCGGATGGCACAAATCCAGTCATTGTGGAAATCTTTGAGGGAGACCTATGTCCAGCGGTGGGTGGGTGTCTTTTGGTTGAATGGGTGGATGAATGGAAAATGTTAGTAAATTGACAAATTAAAAGAAGTTTTATGTCGACAGAACACGTCAGGGAGTTTAAGGGGGCTGTGTTCCCTGTGCACCCATCACTGGCGGCGCCTGATCATCTAATCACGTGATGTTTTCAACAAGTTATTAACCCTCTCCCTACCCGTGATCATACGTGGAGGGATTTTAGACTGCCTGCCCCGCTTCCTATTTAAAAACACGTGTTTCTTTTGGTACAGAAAATCTTAAAAATATTCAGAATTTATGCATTAAATACAGATAAAATCAAATTTAACTTTTAAAAGGTTTAAATCCTTGATATTCCTTAACTTTAAAATATATATTTTGAGAAAATTCAGACGCGCCTCTTAACGTGGAACTCTTGCGGTTAAGAAAATCAAACTAAATATACGAATCTTAAGCATCACTCAATTACTGATATAGTTGGTCCCAAACATACAGTTCACGGTATCAACTTATTTGAGTTTCAAGAGTACTGTAAGCATTGCTACTAAGTTTGCCAATTACTAAAGTTAAAACTACAAGTAAATGTTGGTTTACAGCATATAATTAACTTTGTACGTTAGAACAAAGTGATATAAAAATCGTGTGTACTATATTGAGTACATGTGTGACTAAGTAAAACTTATTTGCAATCTTTAGTTTTAAATTTGTTAGATAAATTGTCAAAAACCGCGGAATTTCCAAGCCTGTGCAAAGTTAGAAAAGGTAGTTATTTCAGTGTCGGCGATCGAACTTTACATTAATACCATATTTAATTATTTACTGAATAGATCTAACAATTTATTTAGTATGGCAAAATAAAGATATAATCAAGTACGTATAAGAAAACTAATAAACGATGTCTCAAAACATTAAACACAGAAGTGACCTCCCATAATTATCATTTATTAATTCTACCGTTCTGAGACCAAATACGTGTGCCGATAAAGTTCGCCCTACAGACGCCGATCTCATGCATTATTTATAGAATTGCCACTTCTTTGAGTTTTAGATTTGTTTTTAAGATAACTGGTTTTTTTTTTTTTTAATAACACAGCTTCACCGTGACTTAGGGGGCGAGTACTGAAGTCACTCAGCCGCAAAAAGGTAACTGGCTACAAATATTTATGTAAAAGCCGCAAAAATGAAATTGCTTTTTATTGAACATTTTGAATACATACAAAATATTAACAGATAAATTTAAACACAAAAGAAGCCATTGTAATAAAAAGAGATTTTTTTATTTATTTCGTAACTACCAATATTGTTACCTATTGTTTGCCTATTCATATTTTATTCGATATCTAAAATCATTTTCTAAAAAATTATTTCTTCTATCCTCTGCTCAAAATTTCAATTACTTCGATATTTCAATTTATTTAACGTAAATAGCTTTCTAGAATATCAATTTATTCTTTAAAATCAATACGTAATAAGACGTAAAGCGTAAAAACACGTTCAATCTGTTATTTTCCGAATTGAATGCGTTACATTTACGCTGCGACGAAGGATGTAATTTCCCTAATAATTTTCTCTGTTCCATCTTCAGTTCCTCTCGAATCAGAGCAAAGTTAATACACAATTTTGTCCTACATAGATACACATGTTAATTTTTCCTTTTTCAGGAACACAGTGTAAAAACCCGCTTCTCGCACCCACAATTACTATAATTATTCTAATTTACCTCTCTACATTCCTAACATATTACACACAATTTTATTCATAGAATTGAGATAAACTTTAAGAAGTCTTATACATCTTAATAATGAAAAAAATGAAAACATATAATCTTTTACACAATCCATTCATCACTTCTTTGATCTTCCCCTTTCTCTATAACCATCTGCATTCATATCTAATACCTTTGTCATAAAATCCTCTTTCAGGAAGAATAGCCTACATGTCATGCCGAAACCAGGACAAATAATTGCATCTTAACTTCTCTGTTACTGGCGCCATTATCAAACTTCCTCTAATGTGCTCATTCGTAATCCTGTCAAATCTTTTTACCCCATACATCAATTTCAACATTCACATCTCAGCTGCATGCAGACTTCTTACATCCGCTATCTTTATGAGTCGACATTCTGATCCACACAAGACGACAGGCCGTATCATGTTATTGTATATTTTCCCCTTTAATTTAAAGGAGACTTGCGAATCACATATGGTATCTGTGACCTGAATTACGCAACAGAAATTATACACAATAAAAAGAGATATAAACGCACAAGATACAACAAGACAAAGCATATACCGCATTTTAAAAAGGGCACCAGTTCAACATGCGTTACAACAAATTAGTCATAGTGCTGGTTTTCAGGTGTGCCCATAAATATACTAACATATAATACTTCTTATCAAATTATTAACTGGCATCGAAACAAATTGAACAAATTCTAATTCAGCTTTAGAAAAAAAGGCGGTCGTGTCCACACACAATATTACACAAAGTGATTCGCAATAAAAAAATGTATAATAATTAGGATCTCCCGTAAGCCTTTTTATATGTGACTAATGTTGTTGACCGGATAGACCTTAACAGATTTACCGATACACAATATCCTTAACTCGATAATGATAGAAACCACAACATTTTTAGAATGTTTGTTACAAGAACCAGATATCTATTAATTTGATCATATTGTACATATGTAGGTACAATAAGCTTTTTAATAAGGTTGATATGTTTTTATATTCCATATTAGAGGGTATTCAGTTCCATATTAATTGATATGGTTCCATAAGAAATGCTTTTAAAAAATTGTTGAGACTTTTTTTTGTTTGTTAGATAAATTGGCCGCCATTATTTAAATATCAGTGCAATGGAAGGTATGGGCGCCCGCCCCTTCCCACCTTAGTTTGGCAATAGGGCAGAGTGCAGACCCCGGCGAAACTATACACTCAGCCATTCTTGCCCTAATAGGCCTAATGCCGGCCTGCACAGCATACTTCATATATCTTTCATGTGCTGATGAGTGTCACCCCCCCCCCCTCAACCCTACAATCAACGGCCTTATACCCCTGCTCCCCACACCTAAAACATTGGTCTCCCCGCTCTACCCTCAAAGGGCGACTGTGACCCAGGTCCAAACATCGAAAGTAACGCAGAGGCATAGATCCGCTTAGACAGCGCACGCCATATTATAGAATTTTTACCGACTTCAATTGTATTTATTGTGATTAATTATTGAAAATATATATTTACTAAAATACTAAATAATTTATTATAACATAATAATAACAATTTGCAAATTACGTAAACATCTTTAATAAACAACAACAATAAGTAAGCATCTAGACTAGAGATGGAGCGACAATGAAGCGTCGAACAATAGAAGGAAATCACAATACGCAATAGCGTGGAAAGCAGTTATGACTATAAACGTTTGCTATTTATAAAAAGTTCTTTGATTGTAATGATTTTAAATGAATAAAATTAATTTTTTTTTTTGTAAATAAAAATGGTACACTGAGAACATAATCAGGATACCTAGTAAGCAATCAACCTTTTATATCGAAATAAAACAGATTTATGCCTAATTGCCGTAAAAAAATTACGGTATTAATATTTATTTATTTAATTTGATTTATATTGAACAATAATCCATAACTAAACTAATAAAATAATCAACAAACTTGCCCACTTTCCCAAACCCTGGAAGCAAGCCCATGTGTGCATACTCCGGAAGCCGGGCAAAGAGGACTACACCATCCCGAAGTCGTATCGCCCAATTGGCCTACTCCCGGTGCTAGGCAAAATACTCGAGAAGCTTCTGGTCTGACGACTTCGCTGGCATCTGCTGCCCAAACGCAGCGTGCGGTAATATGGGTTCATACCGTAGCGTGGCACGGAGGACGCCCTATATGATCTGGTGTCTGAAATCAGGACCCGTATTACTGCGAAACACGTCGTGGTCCTGATGTCACTGGCATAGAGAGCGCTTTCGATAACGCGTGGTAGCCGGCTCTGAAGTCCCAGCTCGTGACCAAAGGGTGCCCAAATAATCTATACGGTATGGTTCTGTCGTATCTCGAGGACCGCAGTATCGAGCTCAGTTATGCCGGTGCACGGTTGAGTCGGGAAAGTTCTAAGAGTTGTGGCCAGGGTTCTATTGCTGGACCCACTTTCCGGAACGTAATCCTTGACTCCCTGCTGGTGGAGCTTGTGTCCGCGGGAGTGTACTTCCAAGCATTCGCAGACGACGTTGTCTGGGGTTCTCCGGGTCGAAGGTAGGGCCTCTGGAGGAGGAGGCTAGCCGGACTCTGCAGACCGTGGTCGACTGGGGTGTCCGGAATAAGCTATCGCTCGCACCACACAAGACGAAAAGTATGGTGCTGACGCGACGGCTTAAGTATGACGCCCCGGTGATTACCATGGGCGGAATCCGGCTCCAGGTGGAGGACTCTATGTCTTGCTGGGCCTGACTATAGACCGTAAGCTCACCTTTCAAGGGCACACCACTGCCGTCTGCAACAAGGCGGCCGACATATACAAGCGGTTGGCGTGCGCAGCTAAGTTGAGCTGGGGTCTAAACCCGGAGATAATCAGGACAATATACGTCGCGGTCATAGAGCCGATCGTGTTGTACGCCGCTAATGTGTGGGGCCCACTGCAAGCAAAACTGTCTATCAGGAAGAAAAACTAGATAGGTTGCAGCGGGGTTTCGCGCAAAAAATTTGCAAGACTTACCGCACGGTCTCTCTGACCGCAGCGATAGTGCTGGCAGACCTGCTCCCGCTGGACCTCCGGGTTGCTGAGGTGCACAGGCTGTACCATATCAAGCTGGGGGAATTCCAGGACGATATCGTGGTCGACCGTGAGTTGGAGCGGCCTGTTTGCTACAACGAGTATCCGCATCCCTCTCAGTGCGAGGACGAGATGTTTGAGTGCCTGGATGCCCCGCCTGAATCGAGCACGGGCGGCTTCTGAATCTACGCCGACGGGTCGAAGATCGACGGCGGTGTAGGAGCCGTCCTAACCTGGTGGAAGAAGGGCGCGAACACTGGTGCCGAACATTTCGCCTGGAGTCCTTCTGGTCGGTGTTCTAAGAAGAAATGTTGGCGCTGCTAAATGCACTACAGGTCGTTCAAAAGACGGGATCCTTGGACCCCAGCATATACAGCGACTCAAGGTCTTCGCTGGAGATGCTCGCAAACCCGAATCCGCCTAAAACGCCTCCACCTCCACCTCCACCACCTCCTTACAGACTGTCCCAGATTCGGCTCGTCCCGTAGCGACCTGGAGGTCAGGACCGGGTTGAGGCTAAGCGTTAGTAAATTCCCCGCCCTCATAGGAAACGAGGAGTTTCGAGTTCCCTTCCTCGACTTTATTCAGGAGGTGGTCAAGATTGCATGCTCCAGAAACAAGTAAACTAGAAAGAAAGCAAGGAAAACGAAAGAAAGAAGAAACAGAACTGGAGTTACATGTCGAGGAGGGAAACAGGGATAGAAAGATTGACAAATAAAATAAAATAATTACAATGAATTTATTAAATTAAAATGATATTAATATTATACAAATAATTTAACTTTAGAATTATCAAATTCAAAACAATTGATAAAGCCACAAAAAAAAGTAAACAAAACTCGGATTATGCCTGAAATGTAAGGGAACTAAAAAAAATATAAAATAATCATAAATTATAATTAAAATAAAATATATTTTGAGCTATGGTGATATTAGCATATCATGGTATTTACTCCAATATCAAGTGCTTGAACATACAAATTTTTATTTAACTTTTAATTTTATTTAAATATACCTATAGAACTATCAAGTTCAATATAGTTAAAAATATAAGATAATCCAAGATATAGAAAGGAATGCTTAGTTGACATTGGGAGATTATGGTTGATAAAAGACTGTCGAAACAAATTTACAAGGCGAGGGTGTATAGGCATGTCGACAAGGGTTGACCTAGACGAACGTATCTCCAGCAGATCGAAGACGTCTTAAAGAAAGAGCAGATGAAAAGTACCCATAACCAAGAAGCATGTACGAAAGTGCTCTCTAAAGTAGAAAAAGCAAAAGTGGTGTGTCAAGATCGTAGGAATTGGAAGGACGAAGTTTCTGATGTATGTAATTGTAATAATATTTACTGATATTTAGTAGACGAAAGTTTTTCAGAGATACTCACGCCAAAATACTAAACAGTATGTGAGTTGTCAAGCTATAAGATACAGTCAAGAACCGATTGTTAGAACCAAAACTAGTTAATACTAGTAAAGCATTAATTTGCTTTCGTGATGTAAGTTTACATAGCAATGCCTGGACGCAGTATAGTATTTGCATTATAAAGCAATCTCAAGCCTTTGAGGTTTACTGAGACCACTACAAGTAAATTGCACCCTACCTGGAATAAAACCGTATGTGAATAAAGCCGTTTTTACGGGAGCGTTAAACATTTATCCACAGAATAATTTAAATTATTAAAAAATCTAGTAAACAGAATGCCGCAAATTCCGTATAATATTATATGTTTATTTAAAATCCAATATATTTATTTAAGGGAAAATCTTAAAATTGAATGTTACTCGCTAATTCATGGAATACAGACAAATACATTAAAATAACATAAGGATGTTGTATTGTTCCAACGTGGACACGTTTATTTAAGTCTTTATTCACTTCTGAATTTTAATCCAGGTTTAATAGAAGGTTGTAAACTAATACATGTAATAATATTACACGAATCACGCATATATTAGGTAGGTATTTTGGAATATTTTTTTTTATCAATGAACTTTAAATTATTTACGAATTTGTTATCTATATTTTATTCGTTTTTTATGTAAGAATTTATAACAGTGATTTTTTTTATGTTCGACTCAGAAATAAGATAAAAATATTAAGAGTTAAACAAATTAAAAAAAAAATTTAAGATTGGAAGATAACAACATAATTACAATTTGAATTGATTGTATTGAAATTGGTTACAATTTGAAAATTACAACAATGGGATTTTATTGGTTTAATTTTTTTGTCTACAATATTTTGTTTTGTTTTTATCATTTAAAACACTATACACAAAACATGTACAATGCACGTTTACGAACATCTATTATAATAGTTTATTTGCAAAATAACAAAAATATTAAGCCTTTATTACTTCGTGGAAATAATACCATCTGTCATTTTAAAGTGGCAAACGCTGTTTGTCTCCCGTTAATCTTTCACAACGACTTGGAACTAATTTTGCTAAAGTTGAACAAGTTTTTGACAATATTAGTATAAAACTGCTTCGCATTCACTTCGCATTCAATATTAAACATTTACTCTTTGCAATGTTATAAGTTGAGAAAAAATATATACAACAATACTGCTATAAGATAAAAATTATACCTATTCCCAAAATTATTGTAACAGTTACGGCGTAAATATACAAAATACAAAGCGATCAACGAGATAGGGTTAAGTAAACAGGAACATTAACAGAAAAACCCAACGCGCACGTAATTAGCTTCTTATTAATACAGATCGACAAACTATTACGACATAAACAGATTTAACAGCCATAATGTAGTGATAAATATCTTTATCTAAATCCAGGAGAATCACGGTATTGCATAAAGGATACCAAATATTCTATACATTCTATCTCCGTTTTATTTGTTGAATAAGTATTTGGCTATATAGACAATAAATATATTACGGTCATGATTGGGTATAAACATATCCTTCTAATATTTCGAGCAACTTCTTTATATTTCAAATATAGTGTGTTTCGGAACGAAACGTCTTTAAAAATGAAGTTGGATCCACACGAAGTTCACACTACTAACACTTACGCGCATACTGTTCAAATTTGTATAAGCTACAATAAATTATATTACGCCATAGTTTTTTTCTATTTTTTACGTCCACTAATAAGTAGCGACACACCGCCACCGCCGCTACAAGCTACAAAGCAATTTTTCCAAAATAAACGTAAATATAATAATTTGGACTTAGAATTTGTAAACAATTTTTTTATCTACGGATTTACAACAAATAGCCATGAATATGAATATGCTTTCAGTCCGAAATCATGTAGACTGTTTTACAGAATTTTAAACATATTGTAACGTCTAGTGCGGAAAGGTAAGAGAAAGCACGTTACTTTTATACCTACGACAATCATAAAGACGTTTTTTTTTTTTTTTTTTTTTTTATTTATTTTAGGGAAACATACAGTTTATTTGACTAATTACTAAATATTATAAAACAAGATCATACACCCAATAAAGTTTCCACTCAAAACAAAAATATACTCAAAAAAAAAAAAAAAAAAAGCACCTCAGAACAAAATCAACATCATAAATATATACTAATTACAACATTAACGGTAAGATTTAAAAAAAAAAACAAAAAAGAATGAATTCAAATCCAAATTGACCATAGATATTTACACAATCCTTAAACATATAATATATCACACTTTGCTCTAATTTCTCTTTTATAAGACGATGTGTTTGCAATAAAGAATATATCGGAGTCATTAAAGTATAAATTATATAAATTGCAAGTCCTATACAGGAATGTGTTTGCAACATAGTTAGTCCTACAGAGAGGAACATCAAATAAAAACTGTTTTCTGGCATTAGGCCTAGGGCACCTAAAACCTAGTTCACTAAGAAGATATGGGGAGTCAACAAGGTTATGGATTAGTTTAAATAGAAACATTTGATCTCGTTGTATCCTTCGTTTATGTAGGGAAGTTAATTTAGGAAGTGATGGGTTGCTATGAAACTTATACTGTAAGTGCTTGACAAATTTGTATTGGATTCCTTCAATCATATCTATATATTTATTATAATATGGATTCCACACTGTAGAAGCATACTCCAATATAGACCGAACTAAACAGTTGTAAAGAAGAATAAGAGTTGATGGGCAATAGAAGTCTTTCCCCGACCTTAGAATAAAGCCAAGCATTTTATACGCTTTGGCTGTTATAATGTTAATATGATTATTATCACATAATTTAGTATCAAGATGTACACCCAAATCTCTCATATCGGTTACTCGATTTAGTGGTTTATTTTATAGATGATAATTATAAGTAATAGGTTTATTTTTTCTAGCATAAGTTATAACACTACATTTATTTAGATTAAGGTCAAGTAAATTGTTGTCACAATACCAACATAGACTGCTAAGATCATCTTGTAAAAGAGAACAATCTGAATACTTTTTAATAGTTCTAAAGATTTTCATGTCATCTGCATATAGAAGTACGTTGTCAAAATCAAAAATTCTTTACTCAATTTGGGTCCTAAGAAGATGCTCATGAACGTCAAACCACTACCATCGATTCGGAAAATAGCCCAGTCGAGCAGATCCGGCAAGAAACTCGTTCTGTGTTTTTAATAAAATGTTTTATAATACAATATACAATTCACAATTACAGACGGTTTTAGCTGAAGCACAGAGAAGAGTATCATTTCCAAACATCACTATCGTTCACGTAATGATCCACCCTATAATAACCCCTGGACATTAAAACCTGCTTGACATAGTGATTAAACTTATTAGCAGGATATTTGGTACTGTCCGAACTCCTACCTGGACCAAAGATAGCAAGGGGCTCGACTTGGCATAGTAGGTTATGTCCGTCATGCCCTTTGGTCGGGCCTTTCGTTGGGATGACGGGCGAGTTCCACATAGCCTTCTAGCATCTCTAATACTGGAGACTCTTACCTCCGGAGTAGGGATTGCAGAACTAATGCTTAAATGCATTTACCTACGAAGAAAAAAAGGCAAATTGGTTATGTACCTTGGAACCATGCTGTAGAACCTGACACTCTAATCTTTAGAGCTTTTATTGGATTAACTAACCATGAGACAGCTAATTTGTGATTACTTCTGGTAATGTTGTGTCTGGTAATTTGATTTTAAACAAGTATCGACCTTTGTCCTTCAAGTTTGTTCTTTTTTGTTGTACTTTGCCCCGCAAATCGTCAGTTCAGTCAGTTCAGTTTGAAATAAATATTAATTCGAAGAACCAGTAGAGAATCGAATCTGATTATTGTAAGCAGTAAATAGTGAATAGTGCTATTATTTAAATAATGGTGTTGTCTTTAAGTGACTGTATATTGTTTGCTGTATTCATATCTGTGACGAATAAGCTCATTCCTCTATAGCAATGGCGTTTCAGTTAACCACGACCTTAAAAATATTTCCTATATTTTATAGCAACATTGTATGATTATGTAACTATATACAGTTATTTAATTTCATGGCTTCTATAATATAGTAAGTTAAGCACTCCGATGCAAGAGTATTTAGGAGTTGGGTCCTGTTAGAGATATTCTAAATAGCCCAAAAAATACTAATTGGCCTAATTTATTCGAATAAAGAAGTTGACGTAGTTGATAGTGGTATCGGATCCCGCGGCAATGGACGTGACTTCGAGCCCACCTATTCAACTCTAAAATCAGCCTGAGCTGTCGGTGAAAGAAAACATCGCGATAAATAATAGCATGGTGGTTGGGCATTTTCTAATAATGCCCGTCTGGGTAGCTACCACCCTAAAAATTGAAAACATGTCGGCTAATACCAATGCGTATATTCTGGCACAATCACTTGAGAGCCTCCAGGCTTAGTGTATTTATTATCCTGGACCACATCGTTACTTAACATCAGGTGAGATTGTGGTCAAAGCACTGATCTTATACAATGTAGAAAAGACAAGAATTTTCATTTAATTAATAAAGGCTAACAGATAAGTGCAGGAAGTCGGTCAAGGCATATTTACCGTATCCGATTATATCAGCAAAACATTGTTTGAATAAATACTTCCAAGAAAACCGTCAAGTGGCTTCAACAAATGATTTAATCAAATAATAAAGAAAAGTCACATCTTTACGTGATATTTATTGATAAATATTTGACGACGGTGGAGGAATATGAAAAAATCTTTCTTGTTGCAACGTATAGACTTCGTAGATTTGCGCGATTTCGTACTTTCAATATTAATAAAAATAATTTTAAAAGTCCTGTAAATTTATAATTCCTCACTAAACACTTGGTAAAGCAAAATTTTAGTAACTTGTTTATTTTAGTAATAACTATTTGCTAAAAATATTTAATATCAAGACTTTTTGATTACTATAAAAATATGCCTCTGTTTAATGATTAAGACCGTAAAATAGTTAAATCCTATTCATTAAAAGGATATTGTTTTTGTGCGTCTTTGGACTTCGCATATATTCATCATTTATTATCATGCGCATGCCCTTTTCCCAACTCACTTAGGGTCGGCGCAGTATGTTCCACTAAGAATCTATACGTCCCTATCGGCCGTCATCATTTCATTTACACCTTTCTCTTTCATCACACTCCATCCACACTTTCTTTGGCCTTCCTCTACCAAATGCCCATGTCCATTCTTCCAAATTCATTTATTCATCGCTACATATTTTATCCACTTGCGCTCTCTCTTTTTCTCATATCCATACAACGATAAACAATCCCTTTATTGATTTTCTACTATTGGCGCATCCTTCAAATTTTCTCTAATATATTAATTCCTGACTTTATCCATTATTAGCTACATAAAGTCGTTTCTTCTCTCATCTTCATAATAGGACAGCGTTCTGATCGAAATATGATTTTTTACATCAAATACACATGCAGAACCGGATTCGAAAACTGTTTACTGTTTAATTTTTTTTATAAAATTCATGCATTATTGTAACATACAAACTGAGAAGAGTGATGTCGTTAATGAAAAAAAATATTCTATTCGCTGTAAATATTAATGTGAAAGATATATTCACCCATACATCCTTTTACAGTTTGTTTATTATTTGACCTTTATATTGTATGCAAATGTCTAACCTTACGTTATTTGAAAAACAGAAAAATATAAAGCATAGTAGAAAAAGTTAATATTCTAGTAAAATAATTGCACGGAATAAAATAATTACAATACATCATGTCGTCACATTCCATTTACTTTTCCTACGCTAATGATCAGCACATTGTAATTAAGCCATGATTTTATTGTTAACAATGGATTTTCCTGAGTCCCCCGACTGAAACAGATTGAAAGCCTATTAATGATTTTATAGTCATGTAATTTCATTTGTAATTATATCAACGTTTGTAAAATGTATTTTAAAGTATAAAATGGTAATATGATCTGCAGTGATTTTTTGTTTATCTTGATTATGCTTACTTTAGGGGTCGTTACGTAAGGATCCATGGCCTCTGATCCCCCGTCTATAGTTTGTTTATTTTTAAGAGGGGCAGGGTGAATTGAATGGTGATTACGTAACCGAGTTGCTAATTCCTAGGTTATTATGTAGGTGGAGGTAAGATCTTTCCTTACAAAAGGTATGTCGGAGGTTGGATTCTGCCTGAAATATGAAATTAGTTCATTAGTAATGACAGATTATATTTTCTTTGTTCTTAGTTTTTCTATTTTACAACGTGAATAACAGATTTAGAGAATAATTGTTTCTTCTTAAAAAAAAAAACAAAATTATTCAACTCTGAAAAAGTTTTTTTTTTTTAGTAGAAAATCCTTTGTAGGATATTTCCTAAATCAGCATAATATTCTTAACCATTGGTCATGTTTGACGAGGTGGTTTCACATTCGTATCCGAAAAGCGCGCGCATATGACACCGCACTCAACTTAGACCTTCAACTGTCAATGATTGCTATATTTGTCAGAGCTACATCACTCATAGACTAATATAATATAGCACTTGCACAGGCGGTCGCACAACGGATGCTATATTTATATAGCATCCGCTGTGCGAACGTCTACGCAAGTGCTAAGCTGTTTAGCTATACTGCCTATTCATCCCATCACTTCTTTAAGCGCCAGCTATTTTTCTTGGCAATAGACGAATCTGAAAAATCGCTATAACTAAATCACAGCGCAGCAAGGCTTTGATCACAATAATAGCACACCTCTGTAAGAGATAATTCTAATGTATTTATTCGAAAGTAGATTAATTATCCCTTTTATGTATCACTTCTTAGGGTTCTTAGGAGTGTAAATGTATGAATCATATTTTTTTATGCCCGTAATCTACGTTGCATTCGGTTTGATATTAAAATGTATTTTGTACACACGATGACGCAAAATGAGTTATCTGTCAACTCATGTATGTCCAGGCCAGACCCTACCGGGAGTGGGGCGAATAATGCACTAACTGTAACTAACTGTGTACTCCACCCTACCCCGAAAGAGGCTTCTAGAGTAAAGTAGGGTTTTAGTCGGTAAAAGTCCGACATAAGACACCCCTCGTTCCCGACGGAGGTGCGTATCCTAGAAAGATTTTCCCGATTTAAAAAATGGTAGTATATAATCTTTCCTACATTTTAGTGTTTTCAAATAAAAATTCATAAATGCATATTTTTTAGAATGCATTACACAAACGTGAAACGGCAATTAAATTAAATACGCCCGTTTGGCGATTTAACCCAATTTCAGTCGAGCCTAAATTAAGAAACTCATAAGTAATGAAATTACGCTCACCTTAGAGTTATCACTTAATTTATATACTAGAATTTGTATTTTTTTAAGAATTAAATGTACGAACTGGAGGTATGAACGTGGTATATGATTTCACGAAATTATAACAATTATAAAAATCAAACAGAATAAAAATTCAACAAAATGCCTCTCATTGCAGCAGGCGACGCGCCGTCGCACATCGCTAGTCAGACCGTAAACACGGTTAGTATAACCCGGCCGGAAAATATTATTATAGAATGCGAAAATTTAGAACTAAGGTATTTGTACGTGATGATTTAAGAATACGAAGATATAAAAATGAGATTATTTCAAAACATTGGTGGGTTGAAAACTTTATTATCTGTTATATAATGTAAAAGGGAGGGAGCTTGGTCTGACTTCTATCGAATTTTAGTATTACGTAACTAGTATATGGTTTAGCTGAGTGAGTGAACCACTGAACCGATTTACGTTACAAAGTTAAATTGTGTGAGAATTGAGTGATTTTGCAGATAAATTTTATCCCTTCGTACTTTCGTTTAACCTTTCAATTGTATGTAATGGAAAATAGATATCTAATTTTGCTCTGTAGTAAATAAATGTATTTTTAATCTTTTACAGTATTACATAATGTACAAACGTGTAAATACAACTATCAGTTGGCATCAAATAATAAAGATTTTTAAAATGCTAACTTCTAAATTTTTTTACTGATGTTATTATTCAGTTGGCTTTAGTTTATTTGGCAATGAAAACAAGCAATGCCACAGAACAAGATTATTTTCTTCCTATTCCATTCCACTCTATTCGCAGTCATATCCGCATTCATTCCCTTTCTAAACATATCATCTTTAATCCAATCCATCCGTCTTTTCTTTGGTTTTCCCCTTTCCCTATAAACGTCCACATTCATATCCAATACCTTACAACATCCCCTTCTCCCTGCGCATCACAACCCCAGGACAGACGACTGCTCCTTAACTTTTCTGTCACTGGCGCCACTTTCAAACTTGCCCTAATGTGCTCATTCCTAATCCTGTCCCTCACATCCATCTCAATATTCGCATCTCAGCTTTATCCAGTCTCCCTACATCACGACTCTTGGAGATAAAATGATGTTTCAGGCCATTCCTATCTAAAGTCAATGACATCCCTAACAAAGTTCTTTTTGTGATTCTATAGAAGCGTATTTCAATTTAAAAATATAACCAAGAATTAGTAATGAATTCATAACAGATGGTAGCATTTCATTGTTACGCGTTACTTTAGAAATTTCTTATCCTAGGTTAATATTAAATATATTTTTCTGAAACAAAACAGCAAAAAAAAATAGTAAATTGAACACCGATACCCTTTTTTGGACCCATTACCTAAACGATAAAATATCACACCTTGCAATACAGTTATGTTCCACGTAACAATTTGAAGCCCTTACAAATAGATACGAACAAAAGCAATATCGAATATACGTAGCACATTTTTACTTTTTCTCTTGGGGTTATGCTGCGCATGGAGGCGAAAGATTGATAATGGCCCAAAAGTCCGGTGAGAATACTAAAATTTGTACCGGAATAAATTCAATACATGAACTACACTTAGGCCCTATAGATCATATCTTTGTAAACGTTCTAAAGGATTGGGTTGCTGACGTCAGAATGTCAGAATTTCTCCGTTGTTTTTCTTGAATATTTTATAATCATCTAGTAACCGAACTAATCGCTTGGTGTTTTAAAATTACAAGTAAAAATTATACACGCGAAATTATAATTTCTCATAAGCTTTTGTTACTTTCACCTGTGTCGTAATTTGATAACACATTTTTTTTTAGCTGTATAGGCTAAGTGCTTTAACCACAATTCTAACCTGATGTTAAGTAACGATGTGGTCCTACTGGTACGCTAACCTAAATACTAACGGGACACGGCGGGTTCTCAGCATATCTGTATCGATTTAAATGTAAAACCGACCCGTCATGTGCCTGCCAAGCAAATAGAGACGAGACTATTGAACACATATTATTGGAATGTCCCATATATCAGCAAGAGAGATACACCCTATCACAAGAAATAAACATGGATATAACTAAAGATAAAATAAAAGACATAATAAGTAATAAACAAACAAAAGATCAATTTATAAAGTTTGCAACACAATTAGCGAATAAAGTAATTAAAAGAAACAAATAGAAATAACAAATACATAATAGCATCATCATCTCTGATAATGACAGAGAACCTCGGTTTCAAAAAAAAACGATGTGGTCCAGGATAGAAAACATACAAAGCATAGAGGTAATGGTTGGCAAGTGCTATTGGTGTTTGGTGACAGGTTTTCAAACTTGAAGGTGGTAGTTACCCAGGCGGGTATTATTAGAAAATGCCCTATCAGCATGGTATGTGCCCACGACAATTTACTCAATATGCTAAATATTCTGGAGAGTTGAATCATGGGATAGAATATAAATTGAAAGTGAAAGAAAAAAAAATTAAGTGAATAATGAAATAATAATAAATATAATGAAATATAATACATTAAAAAATATTTCATTAAGCTAATAAACGTCTGCTTTAAATAAAATAAAGTAAGTTTTTGAAGTTTTCATTGAAAGTAGATAATAAGTAAGTAGATAAACGTAGATATAAGTAAATCTTAAAGTAATAAAATGTTCCTTAAAACGGATCACGATTGGAAAATTTTCAATATGGTCAGATTTTTCTGTCCTTTCTGAGCATAATAAACACGAGATATCAGTGACATGAGATCGTACATGTTATTAAAACATACATGTATCTATGTAAATAGTCACATAATATATAGGTTATAAGAGAGATTGCATTTAACTTGTGTTTTCATTTACAGAAACAATTGTTTTAAATCGGAATTTATTTGTTTTGTAAATGTAAAAGACCTCTGATAACATTTCTGAGAACAGACTTTGTAAATATGTCAAACATATTTCATTTTAGTTGGTTTATTTTGAAGCGATGACGGCTTAGTTGGTAGTGCGGTCGGATTTCGCGTCAATGGACGCGGGTTAAAATCCACCTATCCAATGAAATTCTGAATGACTACGTTGGTACATTTTCGTGGACATGGGAGAGAATGCAGTTTTTATGCAAAACAATGCTCACCCTCATACAGCTCAGATAGTGTTTTTAAACAAGTCGGTATCACACACATGAAGCGGTCAGCATGCAGCCTCGACTTAAAGCGCATGGAGCATGCATGGGACGAACTGGAAGGACGTGTACGTCAGCGAAATCCCCCGCCAATCACGGCTACGTGAAATGAAAGAAACTCTAATTGAGGAATCACAGAATATTCCGCAGCATCGCCTCAAAAACCTAGTAAAAAGTATGCCAAATTGCATAAGATCAATATTGCGAGCTCGCGAAGGCAACCCAAAGTACTAGAATGCTTGAAAACGGCACATTTGTAACCAATCTACATTTACGAAATACGGGAAAAGCTACGAATTTTTATTTGTTTTACATTTACTAAAAATCAAAAGCTTGGTAAAGCTTGGTCAGGCACTTTTGAAGATATAGAAGATTTTTTTAACCGACCCTTTTTCTTTGCGGTCCCACTCTATATATAATTGGGATCTCGGAAACCACTATATCGATCTGAATTAAACTCTTTATTTAAGTAAAGCTTCAATTTCTAAATTTACCTGAGTACTTACTTTATTTTTAAATAGGAGCCAGTCATTTATATTTTACATTTTTGGTTTAATTTAACAATATAATAAATAATAGGTCAATACCTACATTGATATTTTTTTTTAACATACGTTTAAAATGTAATTATTTATTACGATAAAATTACTTACGAAGATACAACAAATACAAAAATAATATGTAGAATTGTGGGTGTTTTCAAAAAATCAAAAGTAGCCGTTATATGTGAAAACCTAAACAAAACAAAAAAACCGCGACCTCTATCTATGCGGAGGTTGGCATATATTTCAATGTCCCAGGATATTATAACTTCTATGGCATGCTTACATGGGAGTATATGCTGCCATCGATTTTAATTAACGTACCAAACAACCTTTTTTTTTGACGAGGGAAATGCATTTACGCACTACCCTTACCTATTGCATTAGTGAGACCGGAGTCCCCCAATGCAATAGGTAAGGGGGCACGGAGGGACGACTCTGTGCCAGTGTGGGACTCGCCCGGACGTGAAGCGTCCGGAAATACCCACTAAACCTCCCGGGGCCGTCCGCCGCATTTGGGATGGGGGCGATACGGGATGGCTTCCGCAAGCATCACGTCGCCCCCTGAACGTACCAAACAACCTAGAAGAATTTATGCAATATGATGGTAAAAAGAAGACTCAACGTGTATTAAGAGAATATTTGTTACATGGTATTGTTGCTCACTGAACGTTCACGAACTGCACGCCCCCTTCAATTAAACCACGATATTGGTTTCAGAAGGCGAGTCATTATTAACTTGTATGATGAAAAAACATGTCCTTAAAACACCGAGCTAAGCTTGATATCCAAATTACTTTATAATTTAAGCTAATTCATTTAATAGATACCTAAACAATTATCACAAAGGCTATTCGTTGCACTCAAATAAAACCCACGAAAAACGTTGCGGTTAGGCTTGGATAATGTTTGATACATTGATAACATGTACCTATTACAAACCATAAATAACAATGAAAAAAAACATGACAGGTGTTTCGTGAGTCTGTAGTTTATCATGGCTATTAAATTAGTTGTATCCTTTACTCTGACGTACTCATTGCACATGGACATCATAATCATTATTGTACATAATTCTATATACTAATAAATTTTTATTTTTCCTCGTGCATTCTATATCGTAATGGGTATAATACTTGTTTATACCTTTATTTGTTTTATTAAACAATCGTCATACCTGATGTTCTTCGGCGAGGATTTGGAAATTGGCACAAAGTTAAAGAATAAATTTCAATGACTCGCCACATTGGATATAGATATGATAGATCAATAAATTGTGTTATGCATATATTATTATACAGACGTAGAAAAATAATAAAGACTTGGCATCAACATAATAAATACAAAGACTATTTCCATTCTCATGACTTCGATGCTCGACCTTGATACCATCGTCATTGTAAATAACATTTATTTATTATGTTTTTTACCAACGAATCATCGTTCGTTATAATCTAAAGTGTACTAAATATTGTTGTGTCCTTATATAAAAACAAATTGCTTTCAATTACCACGGAATAGTCATAAAGGGATCATTGACCGCGATGTGAAACTGTTCTGTTCTGACAATAGAGAGCTCATTTTAGTATATCTTGACATACATTACTGTCATTTTATTACAATTTTCAATGGTAGATATATGATTAGACTGGTATAATAAAGAACTGGAGAGCACCCTTTACTATTTAACAGTGACAGGAATTTGTTATTACTTCAAGTTTAATTTAATTACTTGTACACAATTGTATGACTGCAACCTACCTCATAAACTCATTCCATCCATTCAACCGAAAGACGTCCACTGCTGGACATAAGCCTCCCCCAAAGATCTCCGAGACCTTACCAACTTTACTTACCAACGTTACGTGTTCCGGTCCGTGATAGCCATTCGAAACCCGTTGGAGATTCACTGCGTGATTTTATCCGTAATGAGGAGATCCGTAAAAGAACCAAAGTAACCGACATTGCCCGAATAATTCCTATGCACCCATTATATTAATATAATTTAAAAAATAACTGTGCAAACTTATTTATACGCAGGAGTTAACTATGCACCTCGCTTTGATGATGTCATAGCGAAGTACTAAATGCATAAAAAGAATGGTACGTTATTATTTTGAACAATATAGACTGACCAATGAAACAAATTTTTAAGTGCACATATATACAACTAACTGTCCTACCCAGCGTCTCCTCAATGCACCTATGAAAAACTACGTCAAATAATAATTAAAAAAATGTATTCCATTTCTTTAATTACACTAACAGTTCCTAGCATCCAGTAGTCAAACAACTTAAACAACAAAAATAACAAAACGTTGCTTTTTCAAAAAGTTCTTTACTATGAATCGTGCACTGCCTCGATGTCGCAGTTGTATTACGGTAGGACTGTCGTTCTGAAGTCTCGGGTTCGATCCTCGGGTCGGGTCAAGTGATATTGGGTTTTTCTACTCAGATATCATCCCGGAGTCAGGAATTTGTGCCCGATATGGCGACAGGCTCGCCCCCTGTCACATCTGGGACGGAACTAAGTTTGGCGAAATGTGGGTGGTGTAGTTCGCTATTTCACCTCTGCCTAACCCTTGGGGGATAACAGGCGTGAGCTTATGTTATATGTACTATGAATCGTTTTGCTAATATTTATGTAAAGAAACTAGATATTTCAAAAAAGCATATCTTCACGCAAGCTTAACAGTAATTAATGTGTTACTATCCTTACTGAAGCGCTAATGGCGAAAGCGGTAAGCAGAACTAGCGACGGGAGGGGACGCACATTCCTCACAGGTATCTAGTTCATTTCTGGGAGTTATACCTTTACAAAATATACAACTATGTACATATAAAAATATTTATTTAAAAAATTTATTCCGTAAATTGTAAACAAAAAAACAATACAACGTATACTCGTATATGGCACTGAGTTATATGTGTCAATAAAGTTCTATCTTACTCAGTATAAAGTAAGAAAAAGTAAAAGATCATAATTCTTATAAAATAAAAAATGATATGTAACATTCACATGGATTTGACTTATCATTCAAAATTAATATTCATAATCCAATATTGACTAAATAAATTAAAAATGCAATAATTTTCTTCTTTTAAAATCAAACATTAAAAAATACTTTACGTTAACAATCAGTTATTTTTTTGTAACTTAATTTTTAAATTGTAAATAATGCCGATGTAGAAATTGAAATTTGAAAATATAACACAATAGTGAAATCTTTGTGTTTATATCGTAAATTCAAATTCATTCGAATTTACAGATGGAAATAGCTTCTTTGCACATGCTCTTTCTTGATACATCAATATTATGATTTCCTTTTTATATATTACTGAGGAGTAAATGGATTTTTTCGTTCGGGGTAAACTTTTGGGTTTTTCCTAAAGGCTTCATATGCTTTCCAATTTATATACCAGAAAGGTTGACTGTCCACAGGCAATGCGTTCAAACGATTTACGAAATTCCTATCACCTTTTGCTTCGACAGGCATGGGTTCGTTACCTCCAAACCTGTTCACGATAAAATCTGATTCGACCGCTGGATACCCTATTGGACTAACGCCGGCGTAAAAAGGCCTTTGTGCTTTTACTAAAGCGGTTAAAACTGCAAGTGCTAGGACTATTCTGTATATCAGAGCCATCTGTAATAAAAAAATAGCATGTTTAGTAATGAGAATAGTAAGTTTATATTTGAAGAGATGATGGCGCAGTTGGTAGTGCGGCCTGATTACGCGTCAATGGATGCGAGTTCGAGTCCCCCTATCCAAGTCTAAAAATCAGCCTGAGCTTTCAGTGAAGGAAAACATCGTAAGGAACCTATATCATGGTGGTAGGGCAATTTCTAGTAATGCCGGAATGGGTAGCTACCACCCTCAAGTTTGTAAACCTATCGCCAAATACCAATAGGTGTTCCGACAGCATCACCTGAAAACTGGTAACTCTAAGCTTAGTGTGTTTACCACCCTGGACCACATCGTCACTAAACATCAGGTGAGATTGCGGTCAAAGCACTAGCATATACAATATTTAAAAAAATTAAGATATACGCAAAAATCTAAACTCCCCAATATAGTAATTTAACATAAAAATATATTATTAAAAAACTTGTCCCCAACTGGTATGTAAACATTAATTGGATACTTTATAATTGGATGTAAAGGATAAACCTGTTATAAACAAAAGGCAAAACCCACAATAACAACTTTTTTTTACTAAAAATATAACTTTTTTATTGGCTCGCCTATTATTTTAGGAATTATGAGAAAATCTCTAACCAGCATCGCTATTAAAGTTTATAGACCAAGAATAAAAAATAAATATTACAATGAAAAAACGGTAAATAAATATTTTATAAAACTTTTTTCATTGCTAGGTCGAAAATTTTATATCCCCAATTGAAAGTGGTTATACCAGTTTCAATATCATACATGTTCAAAGTGAAATCAAAATTAAATTTAAAACAAAAATTATATTATGCATATTTCTGTTTATTTTTTATCCGTATAAATAACTTTATCATGTGACCCATAATAAAATACTATGGACATGTTTTTACTTAATAAAGTCATTATCGAATAATTGCGCATAAACAAAGACAGACATATAAATACATTAATAAATAATGATTACACTGAGTAATTAAATTATAAGAAACATTTCTATATGAGATTAAAAGTATAAAAGTATTACCTTAATAATGTAAAATGTGCAAAAAAAGCAACTAAATAAGGTTATTCCACTTATTGTGGACACTCGTTGAGTCTGATGTGAACTGTGATGATGATGAGCCCGGACTCTCTATAAATATGAATTGGCTTCGTATTTTATCGAGTAACATAGAGCTATGAATAGTTATACAGGCGATTTTAATTTATCATTTATTTTTATAAATGCACTTTATTATTGACATTAATATTTTATTGATTTAGGAAAATATATTCTCCAAATTAATAATGTATAAATAAAGTGGTAAATAAAACAGTTCCATGCAGTTTTCTCAGTTTGTCAAATGATTTTCTTTTTGATTTCTTTGGAACGAAGTTCCTTCTTATTGCGCGTTACACCGGATGGGAGCGAAACCGAAAAAGTGTAATAAGACTTTTTTCCGACATTTGTTGCTATAGTTAGAGCCGTGAATGAACTATATACATCACCGCATATAGCTCTCCCGTGGACCGAATGACTCCACGGCTTTCTTATCTTAGGCTTTCTTCGGTTATTTTGAATTAGGTAATTAATAAATTAACGATAGTTATAAGAACTTTTTTTGGAACGAAGTTACTTTACGCGGCTTACAGTAGCGTGAATTCGCAGAAATTGTCGTGTAACCAAAAAATCTTTATGCCCCCTCCACGCGATCTGTCCTCTCTTTCTCTTTATTACTGGCTTTTCTATTCTATTTCCTTGTATATGTACGATTGTGTTTGGGCGAGTTTTGAGATTTCACAGTAAGAATTGTGTACGGTGTACATAAATATTATTTAAACTCATTTTTAATGGTTTTATTTTACACAGGACTGAAATCGTGTTTTCGTCTCATTTTTTTTTTAAATATGTAACTTGTAATTCGCTATTTTATATTTAATTTCGAATAAATTGCTATTTTCCTAAAATTTTAAATTAAATTAATAAACCTTTACTTAACATTTTCGCATTGTAAAAATAATAAAAATAACATGACATATACAAATTAGAGAGAGAGAGAGAGTTATATATATGTAGGAGGTCTGTGCTTTTTGTTTTGACAAAAGCTATATTATCAATAAAAATCTACATTTTGAAACACTGTTTTGAATTACAAAAATATCACAAAGGACTTCTTTTCTGGCGAGGGTCCCTAGACCGCACAATTTAATTTTTCTTGTTTAATATCTAGCTATTGACTAGCTTTATTTTTTATAAATAAAAAGTTGGAAAAAGTCTATTTTTTCTCAAATTTCAATAATAATAATTAATGAAATCAACCACCAAGCGAATGAACAATAAGATGTCCGGGGTTTCGAATAAATTACTGAACATTCAAGTTAACAGAAAAAACCACAGCAATATTACAACAAAAAATAAATATAACTAACAATTATAACAAAATATACGCAATAAAATGTTTAAACACTTTTAACACATTCTAAAGACAACGTAAAAACCCATTCCACACACGCGGTAATACTCGTTTTACTATCGCAGTCAGTGACGTCACAGACAGACTTCTGCGCGGGCAGGTAGGCCTCCAATTAAGGAAGACCTCTCATTATGTTGCATTTTTTACACAAATGATGTAATTTATTTAAGCGCTTCGTTCCGTAACAAAGTTCTTTTTAAACTGGACACTGGGTAATATAAAATTTATTATTCCTTATGTTATGAGTCAGGAGTGACGTATCAATCGTTTGGGTTTTAAAATTTGCCAGTCATTATTTATTCACCACACCCCCCTATCAGTTGCAATCGTTATTATTAAGTTCGGATTTGTTAACTTTTTATGTTAGTGGCAACGTAATATAGATCTCAATTGATTCATAGATTCAAAGTAACGGTATGACTTTACCGCTACATCAGGAGACCAAAACTGTGTTAAATAACAGGAATATACCGCATATTTGTGACAAGGTTGACGATAACTCAAAAAGGATAGATGAAACTTTGCACTTTTTATCCTGCCTTTTAAAAATCACTCAGCCTGTTAGTTACAAACATGAATAATTTGTTTTTTTTTTTAACCAATTATTTATCAAAAGTTTATTTTACCAATTATTTTGCTATATTCTACAAGGAGATCATTTGACAAAATCAAATAACAACATTAAATATATATTGAAATATTTAGTATGAATGATAGAATTTACTACGTTTACCACTTAACCATAGGATTATAATCTCAGCTCTTTTTCGACACAGTGTCTGAAATGCATTTCTTAGTAATAGTAAGACTATTGGAATACTAACAACGACTCATCATCCATCCATCGAAAGACATTCATTGCTGAACATAAGTGTCCTCCTAAGATCTCCGTGACAACCAATGTTATGCCACCTGCATCCAGCGGATTCCAGTGACCTTCACCAGGTCATAAGTCAACCTTGTCGAGGCCTGCCTACGCTACGTCTTCCAGTACGTTTTATCCAACGTTTAGGCAATCCAAGTTCGACAACGCATCGGTAATACTCCTGGTGTTGCAGTTGCCCCTTGGCGACGATAACCATTTAAACTATGGTCACTTATCATATACTTATATACTGATTTTTTGAAGAAGCTATATATAAATAAAATTGATGTGTATGTTTGTAATGTCAATAATTTTTTTTTACTAAATAGATATTTTTTGTCGTTCTGACTGTTTGTTCCGGGTAATCTCCAGAACGGCCGGACCGATTCTGACGGGTCTTTATTTCGTAGATGGCGGAAGTTACTTTGCGTAACTTAGGGTTCTTTTGTTTTACGAAAATAATTAGGGTTCCGTATAAAAAATAAACAACTATATTTCGCAGTAAAATATGAAACACGGGCGCAGCCGCAAGCGCACAGCTAGTATTAAATATTTGATAATATTGCAAATTTTCTCTGATTCGCATATTCATCTACAATTTCACTCGATCATAATGGATGCATTGAAAATTTTATTTAGAACGTTCTCGAAATAGAAATAATGAATACATATGACTATGGTGAATGTGAGAAATAACTTTAACTAAAAATAGCTTTAACGTTTAAGAGACATGAATTAAATGAAATAAGTTTAGTCATAATTTATTTTAACAAGTACATCATATTAACGTAAACACATTAATCCAATAATTATAATTGAGGTAAAATTAACAATAAATGTGACACATTCTTTATATATAAAACCATACAATCATTTCATTGTCTGAAAGAATGATTCAATGCAATTAAGTACATACTAGACTTTGTTATCTATAAAATTATTCACATTCCAATAACATTATGATTTTCATAATAACTTACCAATTTAATTAAAAATACTTTATAATATTTGTTTAAGTTCGTATATCTTTTGCATTCTTACCTATATTATTATTTCACAGTTTTGGGGTCTTATTATAATAGATGTAGGTTTTTTTTTGAAGAAACATTTACAGTCGGCTTTGTCGGTTTTTGCAGTATCCTTGAACAGTACCTACACAATATTTTTTTCCTATACCATCTTAAAAAAACGTAAGGTGATCATATTCTTGTGGTATAAATTGAAAATAACGTTGTTCTTTTGTTTACATAATGTAAAAAAATAATGGTTATCACGAATAAGTTATTGGATTTTTATATTATACTTGCTGTGTGCCCGCGACTGCACCCTCGTTTCATATGTTCTTCACTGCACAGACAATTTTTTTTTAATTGTTATAGGTATCGTGTATAAATTCGTATGTATTTATTTAAAAAAAAAAATTGATATTGCACACTTCAATTTTATTTATTTGTATATATACATACATATGTTTATTTTGTTTTGGAGCCTTTCTTTAAAGGAACGTATTAGCTCCATTGCACCCCGTTCTACTTAAGTTGTGTTCAAGGGGATGGGTTATTATTACTAAATCAAATAATTTTTTTGGCCTCATTTGAATAAGGTTCTCTTAGTATTCTTTGACAAATTCCTAAGTTTTGGTTTAGGTTTGATATATTTTCTTCATACCTAAGACACAGAATATATTTCGTAACATAAAATGTACATTTATGAAGTTTAATTCACATTGTCTATCGAAATATTGATGAAAAAATATGTGGACTAAATGGTAGAAGATATTAATCTACAATGATTGTTATTAATATGTTGAATTAACTTGTAATATTCCACGTTTATACTGTGCAGTAAATCTAGTTTTATGATTATCATAGAAGGTTATTTCTAAGGTCAAGTGATGCGCGAATATAATTAACTTGCAGTACTACATCGAATGCAATGTAAAATAATTATTTCCTTGTTCAATATTTAACTATAATAATTATCGAAAGTTGAAAAAAACTATTTCCATTTTTTTTATTGACAACACTAAAGCTCATAAATAACTAATGAACAAATCAAAACGGAAAAAAACTGTTAACAAATTTAGTTGCCTATTTAATTACAGGTTAAATATTCAATAGTTTGTTTAGAGTTTTTTTTAATTATTTGTACTTAAAGCTGTATTTCTCTCTAATCTTCATACATTATTATCCTACTAGAGAATTAAAAAAAACGCATCATGTAAACCGTAAAAGTAGATATTAATTCCAATTTAACAAGCACTGGACTAAGCGAGATTCAGCTAATAAAGAATCTATGTGCATATAAGAATAATAGCTTCTATAAATTATAGTGAATGTAAACAAACATACATGACAGAGTTGTCTAACTGAGGAAAAGTTTTATTTGTACATCAAAAGAGTTCCTGGTAAAATATGTTATAAGTTTGTTATCGGGACTTCACCTTAAATCATGATAAAAATTCGAATCACATTGAAGGAAAACTTCGTGCGTAATTTATCTTTTGGAATAATATTTTTTTTTATGTCCTTAAAATATAACACTGTTGAAAATGTATCCCTATTGTTTTACAAAATACATACCCTAAATACAAAATCTTTTTTTAAAATAAGGACTTTATCATATTGGATTCATTTGGAATATTGTTTACATAAAAATATAAATGCATTTTATGCTTAATATGTCGATTACCCATAAAAATGAGACAATTGGAAGACAATGGAAAACTGGCGTAAACGCCAGGTTAGTGCTCAAGGGGTTAAGCTAATAACAATCAGTTTAATTAGTGATTGATAGTAATTCTGTTGTTTTAATCGTGATATCGATGTACAATAGTTAAGAATGATAATAGCCTTTAATGTTTATCGAAAATCTTACCTTTTTTATACGTGGGAAATGCATGTACGCATGCCCATTGCAACCCTCATCCGGGTAAGATGCCTCCCGGATTATAGATGCGGAGGGGAGGGGGATGTGGGACACGCCAGGCGTGAAGTGGCAAGAATATCCACTAAAACCCACGGTACCATCTGCCGCTTGGAAGGGGCGACACAGGATTGACCAACACGCTCCGCGTCACACCAGCGGCAACCAAAATCTTACCTGATATTAAATATGACCTAAACCGGTAATATGTTAAACTTGAAAGAAGTGGCTCTCAAGTGATTTTGCCAGAACGCAAATATAGGTGATTGGTGGTAGATTTCCAAGTTGGCAATGGTAACCAGCCACCAGAAATATCCACAGATATCTACTGATAGTACTTGAACTTTCTACAAGCCAATATTACTAAACAAATATTACAAAATATTTTACCAGCATAGAGTTATAACGCTAAAAGTGTTAACTTCGCTTCATACAACAAAACTTTATAAATCAAAAACAAAATCAACTTCAAAAGAATATTATATGTACTATAAAAATGCGGTAACAAGTAATTAAGAAAATTACTTTATTAATCTACTTCTGTTTACTTCAACATATCCTTCATTTGAATACCATTAATAATTTAAAAATCGGTCCACAATCGACGGAGAAATCGCTTAACAAACATTAAAAAAAACCATACAGACGTATTGAGAATCTACTACTTTGTGCAATAGGTTTAAAAATAGCTTAACATTGAAACCGAAAAACTATTTATGTGTGTGGAAGCGACAGGTAATCACCGGCACGCAACGTGACATTTCATGGCCAATTTGAAATAGTTTCCCTCCGCGTGCGACTACTGCCGTTCTGATTTTTTTCATTCTATGCTTACATCCAAATAAATTTCGTTCTTTTAACTTAGCCTAGGATTGTCATTCGAATAATTTGTTTAAATTCGAAGCTAAACAATAATGACTGCACTTCCAATAAACACCATCCAAGAATTATGACGACCGCGGTTACATGAGAATCTATTGACAGACACCATTATTGTGCCCGGCCCACATCTACCGCGACTAAAGCCTTTAGATAGGTCTGGAAATCTGTACATTTTTGCTTAAACTGTAATGCGACGTGCCGTATCGTGTCACTATGGGTCATTTAAATATGACGCAAGTATCCATGGAGTGGAAAGAGGAATAACCCCTGGACACACATAACTTGGAAGACCGAGCTTATATTTTTGACTTTGTAAATTAAATTCTTCATGTAAAATGTCGGCGAAGCTCCCAGCTGTCCCCGACCTTCATATAAATAGGCAGTAAGATATTGCCTGCGACTGAAAAAAAAAAGGTCTCGAGAATAGCTGAACTAGTGATTAATCGTAAAAAGTTTCATCTCGTTCCTTATTTTATCACGAAATAAGACGTGAACCGAAAATTCTGTTTCGTAAGGTATTAAACCGTTTATCAGCATAGTTACTTACTAGTTACTATCGGACTGTCACAATATATGATCTCGATCGTTATAATTTTAATATTAGAAATAATGGCAAGTTAGCTGTCCCACGCTTTAGGCTAAGTAAGTCTAATAAAAGCTTTATAGGTAATAGTATTCGGTTTTACAATAAGATCCCAAGTAACATTACCGATTTACCTGACAATAAGTTCAAGTATAATGTCAAGCAAGTTTTAATCTCAAAAGGTTATTACAGGGTGGATCATTACGTGCACGATAGTGATGTCTGGAATTAACCACATCCCTGTGCTTCCGCTAACATTGGTTAAGACTATGATTTGTATAGTTGTTTATATAAAAAAAAATGATATATATTATATTTATAAAAAATCAACCAGATCGAGTTTCCTGCTGGTTCTTCTTGACTGGGTTGTTTTCCGAACCGGTGGTTATTCATAGACGTTCAAGACGTTCATAAGCGCCTTCTTAGGGCATAAATTGAATAAAGATTTTTTTGATTTGATTTTGATTTGTTTTACCTACTGTAAGCCGAAATTTCAAATGTTTTTTTCTCTAAAAGCTGATACATTTTTGGTCTGATCTCACTTTTAACCTTTAAGGTTCGATATTGAAACTAGCGGAATATGTATTACTTTCACACACTGAACTAGCCTCGAGAGATTAAGAAACTTAGATTCGATTGGAACTCTCAGTAAAGTGACTAGAAACAATAGTTGAACTAGGTAAGCTATGAAGAGTGCCTTATAGAGACTATTCAAGTTTTAGTAAAATTAAATTTACCTTTTTTTATTCAAATACTGTATTGGCTCAGTGCTTTGTCCACAATCTCACCTGATTTTAAGTGACGATGTGGTCCAGGATGGTGAGCAAACTAATCCTAGAGTTACTGGTTCTCATGTGATGCTACCGGAACACACCTATCGTGCCTACAAACTACCTAAAGTAGTAACTACCCAAGTGGGCATTATTAGAGAATGTCCAACCACCATGCTATGTTTTCCGCACGTTGTTTTTTTCCTTCACCGAAAGCTGAGGCTGATTTTAGAGTCAGATAGGTGAGCTCGAACCTGCAACCATTGACATCAAATCCGACAGCACTACCCACTGCGGTGGGTAACACTGTTCAGGCAGTATCACTTGAGAACCAGTACCTCTAGGCTTAATGTTTTATCATCCTGGACGACATCATCACTTAACATGAGGTGAGATTGCGGACAAAGCACTGATCCTATACAGTATAAAAACCAACTTATAATTGTTTCCAAGCAAATGACAAATCATAGGGCAGTGTTGCGTGTACTATTTATTTATTACCAGGCCAAACAGGATAAAGAGCAATGTGACTGTGAATTATTTGTTGAGAAAAACAACGCCCTCTTTTGGAATAAACTGATTTTGATGTTATCAAAATACGTCAGGTGAATTATTATACAATCTATACAAATGATTGTATTATATATTCAAAGTAAATATTTTAAAATAAATAAATAATGATACTTCTATTAGAAAATGGGTTTTGTTTTTATTATTATTACCTTAGTTCTTATTATTATTAAATATTCGAAAGTATATTCTTGGAGTTTTTTCCTAATAAAGCTGTCTTTAATTTACTCAGGAAAGATTTTAACTTTCACCTTCAAATATATCACGAAACGAAATATATAATTCTAATATGAAACTTTAAAAACTTTCTAAAGAAGCGCATTACGTAATACACAAGTACAATATTTATATAAAAACTAGCCATGTGCCCATGTCACCGCTCGCGTATCAACAAATTTATGTGTTTTATTTTTTTTACGCGAATCCATAATCATTAACAAAAAATAAATGTACCTAGCCTAAGTTAGGTCGGTTAACTTTAGCTATCTTCCAGAAAAGTCCGATCAAAATCAGGCCAGCCGTTTCGGAGATTAGCCGGAACAAACAGACAGTCAGACAGATAAAAATTTTAAAAGTTGTATTTTTTGCACAGGTATCCGTAAACACATAAGTTAATATTATGATATTACAAACAAACACTTCAATTTTATTTATTAGTAAAGATGACATAGAATTTTATCTTACTAACTACAGAAATTTCTCGATATAATTGCTAAAAGATAGTTAACTAGGCCACTATTATAAAATATACCAACATTTAAACTGAGCATAAGCTTGTGGGTACACACTTGTTCAATACTAGAGTGTCCAGAGTTCAATAGAATATTTGTACGAACGGGCATATTGAAAGAGAGATATGACATAGTTTTTACCTGATATTGTGCATAGCCGGACTTACATTCATTCGTATTTCAGCGCTATTGTATGTGAATATGAGCCACCAATATAGCTTGTGATTTTACATTTAGAAACCATGTCCGACGTACCATATCTGATATCTAACATGAAAATGGGGTAAATAATGATAGTGCGAAATATCAAGAAATACGTTCATAAGTTTAAACTGTTTCAAAGCCTTTTTAGTGTTACAATAATTCCATGGTACATCCTCCTTACTACCTCGAGGTATATCGGGATCCCAACCTCTATCGACATATATTCTCGTTCAATTTCGTAGTCACTTGGCGTAGTAAAACCTTCGGTATACTGAATAGAGTATAAAGCGCAAGTCCGATCCAATATGGAGAACTAATGCTAGCTCTGAGAAGAAAAACGAAGATAATACTAGTTTTAGATTTTACTTTACGGATTTGACGCTGCTTAAAGATTAGCTGAAAGCTAAAAGAGACCCCCGGAAAAAACTTACCTTGAGCCTTGAAAATCTCCGAAGGTGATTTAACCGGAGCATAATATCTCTATTTCACAAAGCAACATCTAAAGTCAGAATAACTTTAATAATAGCCGTTTTTGATAAGAAATGGCTATAAAAACATAAGAAAGATGACCTGTAAGAATCGTTAACGATTTAAAACTCATAAGCGGTATCAAACCTTTAAGTTAAAAGCGGGATTTCGCTTTCTCGTGAATCTTTTACCGTTTGTACTATGGATTGTATTTCGAAGAAGTGTTCGTTATTATTCTAAAAGGAGCTATGCAGAACTGGGCTAGTACAGACCGGTATCGCTGCGACCTAAAAAGATCTATTGTGATCGCCCCACACTATTAAAACTCACTGCTTCGACCTACAGTATGAATACACTGTACCATTTTTTTCGTACAGAGAGTCTTTATCTCCTCCGAGAGCAACACACACTTACCCAGAATTAGGATCCGTATGGGTTTTAATAGATTAAACACAAATAAGACGTGCGTTGGGGTTTCGTCTGCAAATTCACAGAACCTGTACTCTCTTGTATTCTGGACACTAATATTGTGCATGTGTTTGCTCAAACAACAATGTTCCGTTACTGATCTCAGTAATACTCATAGCTGATTCCTACTCAGTATCAGGGCTTCTTCGGTGTCGATATGATACTATCTTCTACTTTCTACCATCGCATGTTTCATTATGAATAGAAAATTAATCTTAAAATCTTGGAACATAAATAGTGGTAAGAATTATTTACAGTACAGTAAGCAACAATGGACGATGAGTAACCAAAGACAATGTATAGTGTTTGAAATCGTAGAATTACCAATTGAGTACCTTAAATAGCTCACGAATGTGAGATAATGAACTAGTTTCTATTAAGAAATTTATCATCAATATGCAATGTAAACAGTGGTATAAAATGAAGGTAGGGTTTTTGCAGACATTAAAAGAGTCGATATTTATTAGCTAATAAATAACTTTTTAATAATAAAACTTTTTTTGGATTGGATTGTCGGCCATTATGACTACGGATCATTTCACTGATTATTGAAGAAAATATTTGTAAATATTTTAATATTGTATACTAAGTAATGAGTAGAATAAGCTTTTTAAATTTTATTATCACAATGTTTCAGAATATTACCTATCTTTTTGTATCCCATGGTATCTTCGTATGTGTAAAGAGTACGAATTTTAGCTGTTCTATCCATTGAGGAACTAAAGTTGACAACTCGAACAAAAATTTTGTTGCACCCTGGTTATGTCATATGACATACCGACGCTCCAATCTGAGAATGGCACTCACCTCATCGATATGTATGCACGTGAAAGTTTAAATACGAATAATGCCGTCCTATCTTCTTTAATACTGCACGAAACACTAAAATAAAATTAACAAAAATAACAAAATGTATTTTTACTCATTTTTTTTCGATATTTGTGTAAAACACGTGTAATTTGAATTTAATTATTTTTCATTTGCTACTCGCTTATTGCGACAAATGATAGCCATATTTACGTTAAATCATAGAGTGGGTAATTAGATGTAACTTTCATATGTTTAGTTTGGAGTTAGAGTTTAAATTTTTTTGCTTGCAACTATGCTATCTGTGTATAGTACGTACATATACAAAAATTTGTGTGTGTGTCTGTGCGTACGAATGTATGTAATTTGAGTAATTATTTAATTATTAACATTTATTTGACTATTTTATAGATTTTATAATTTTTTAAATGTTTTCTATTCAATTGGCATAAAAAGTCCATGAAAATGTATAAAGGTGCGTAATAAAGTTTTAGCCGGAAAAGAAAGGAAACACTCAAGGTTGAATTTATTGAACGAATATCAAAATACTTGAAATTGATTTACTCCTATCATTTTCAAACATGAAAGAAACGTCCCAACTGGCTTGCATTTTTGAAATCACTATGACCAAATATGAGTGGTGGGGCCAAATATGAGTGCCGTTTGGAACAGAGTTTGTGTTCGGGACTTCGCTTCTAGTACCGTAGGTACATATCCTTCAATGGTATCTTCTATCTATGTATTATTAATATGAAGTATTTTACACAAAAAGAAAAAAGGCGGTTTCTTATGTTTTGTGAGTAAATAACTACATAAATTTCACCAGATTTTTGACGCTATAGGATTTAGTAAGGTCAAACGCATTTCTTACTAAATATGAAGCTATCATACGTTATTTGAAAATGTAATTAGCCAAAAATGATTAGCAACACAATTCCTCAAAATGGGTTTTCAAAAAGCTAAATCTAAAAATGTGAACATTTCTAAAACACAGTAATAAGGTAATAATATACACTTGTTATATATTTGAGCTTGATATGAAAAGTTCATTTATTTTAGCTTTTAAAATGGTTCATTTACTTAAGGTCGCATCCCTATGATTCATAAAGACGACAGATGTTCGAAATGTCCATGGCACTGTTTAGTCTAGTATTTCATAGATTACGGTGATCGCTTACCTACTATTAGGCAAGTCGTTTTCCCGTTTTCTACCTTAGCGCTATAAAATACGTACTAAAATATTTGTGCAATAATTATAAAAGAATATAGAATTATTAAATGTCTTATAAAAAATCTTGACTTATTTAACAACTCTTCCCTAGATAGATATATGGCTCAAAACCAACATCAATCTGCTTTTAATTAACACCCGTCCGACGTTCTTCCTGAATAATTACATTAAACCGAATATTTACGGTGGTTGTTAACTAAATAAATAACCGTAATCCATCTGGATAAATTTTCGGTTTTCGGGGTAAATCCAAATATAACTCTAAGGTCAAATCATTCTTGACATCAAAGATCTCAAAATACACTCTGCACATAATATGTGTAAACTGTCAAATTATTAAGAGGTTATGCGCTCGAAAAAGTAGGTATTTTAGAAATCAATTGCTATCACGTTGCACCCCAAAGAAAGCTAAAGGGACAACTGCAGCGTGCGCTGATTTTAACTATGCACAATAGACGAAAACATCACTCCGTAGTACCCCGTTTTCTCCTGCAAAACTGAATCGATTTTTAATTTTCTTTCAGTTATAAAATAATAAAGACTTTGGCTATGCCTGTATCTTTTGCTTTTTTTATCCATCATATTTGTTTGACGATCGTCTGAAACTGACGAATTTCGATAAAAATCGAGCACTTTCAAAGGCTTCTAGTTTCTACAATAACTAAATGATGGAAAAAAAATGAAAACTTACCGCCATAACGGTGGTAGATATATATTATTTAGTATAAAAATATTTACCATAATGCTATAATCCAGGGAGGAAACAGAGGACTACTTTTTTATGGAATAAATGTCGCTAGGATATCCTCTTAATACAGGTTTTAGGTTAAATTTAGTTAGGAGAAATCGAGTAAGCGATGTTAATTTATCTGTAACAGCGGCGACAGACAAGAACGGTGAACATAAAATAGCCAATTATGTTTATGTTTATTCTCCATATATTTTCACTATATAGAGGTAATTATTACATCTATATAGATATAAATAAATCTATAGTATTTAGTAATAGTAATTGTGTCGGTTAATTGTGTTATCGTTCGTTTTTGTTTTTCCTTGTTTACTTCTTATAAACATCGTTTTGTTAATAGGCATTTTGTGTAATGTTAAATATTTATAATTACGTAGGGATATGGATTTTGATGAAGTCTAATATAATATTTTTACAACAATTGATAATTTACCGAATGAGACCAAATAGCAAATATATTGTGAATTTCACAAATTATTTGTAAATATAATCAACATTTTTGACTGACCATGGTTATAAAAAATAAATAAAAACTCAGAATATGTCGTAAAAAAAAAATTCCGTATGGAAAAAAAAAACTAAAATTAAAATAATTATAACGAAATAAAATCAATGTTAAAATGGGAAAGATAAAATAGTTCAGTATCTTTTTTTCCATTGTTTATCAACCTTTTTTGTTTCTGTTTTTTTTTTTGTAGCTTAATAACTATTGACTAGATTTAGTGTTACTAGTAAAAAAAATTGTGATTTTCTCTACATTTTGCAAAAATGATTGTCAACTAATTTCAATAATTATGCAAAGACAAGTAATTAATTATAAATGTTGTAATATTCAAACATCTCATTAAAACATAAGTTCTTCTTCTTAGATAGGTAACGGCAATTTGTGTACACAAAATTTGTGCCAGTATCATGTGGGTAAGATGTATTTTCAATCTTGTAATAGCGTTACCGAGCTCCAGCAAAACGGTGGCTCATCCTGCTCGAACTTTACATGGAGCTTTTTCGGCAACTCAGAATAAATGTTACGCGTTATTTTCTGTAATGAATTTAACTTGTACACAATAACCAAACTATATCACGCGAAACGCCACCAAGATTACATTATATAGATTCAAATACATAAGTGTAATGAATTAAAGAAATCCCGCCAAAAACTCAACTTTTCAATTAGGTACATTTCACGGTTCAATTAATCTCTTTTTAAGTAAAAAGTAAATGTACTAAACCAGGCAGCCAAGTCTGACATTAGAAACTCTTTTCATACAATGCTCTAACAAAATGGCGGCCCTTCCGAAGGAGTTGTTGGGAGGTATCATAACTCACGTTACGTGTCATTATTTTGAATATACATCATTAGTATATAATAACCAAACTATTCACGTAAAATGCTACTAAACCTGAAATAGTTACATTTTTTAAGTATTATATTTTTCAGGCTTTGACGCTTTAATAAAAAACAGTTATTTCGCTATAGCTTTTCACAGAGTTTTAATGACACCTTAGAACTCATGATCAACCACACAATCACCAAACCATAACGCTTTAAATGTCAGCAAAATTATATAAAACGAGCTCAAATAATACAAGTTAATGAATAAAAAATAAAACTACACACGCACACGTCTACATCCCAACAAAAACTCCAGAAGAGTGATAAAATTGAATATTTGAAATATAAAAATCTCATTTCTGTGAACAAATAATGGTCAGTCAGCTAGGATACAAAAATATTATTGGATGTTGTACTGGAAACAAGCATCTGAATAGGTAGGACCCGACACGTAATTTGGGCAACAAAGCGAATTTTAGAGACTGTTGACCATCAATTCGTATTTACAAAGGATGATCGGACAGAGCAACGGAAATTTCATGAATTTTGTATCATTGTTGTACACGTGAAGTTTAATTACATTAATTAGAATGCGGCATACGTGAAGGTACATTAATTACTTGTGGGACCCATTTCACGCACGCTGCTTCTATTGAGGATTTCAAAGTGATGGACGAATTTATAAAAGTTAAATACTAACTAGTTCGTTGGTTAGTAGTTTTTGTTTGTTGTAAACTTTGTCATAATTAACAGAGTATCATATGTTTAATTAATAAACACCTTGTTATTTATGCATTGTGCTCAGGTCACCGACGTCAGAGAGCATTCAATACAGTGTGTAGGTCTGTTTACAGAAATCATCCATCCATTCAACCGAAAGACGTCCAATGCTGAACATAGGTCTTCCCCAAATATGTCAACGCGACCGGTCTTACGCCACCTGCATTTAGTGGATTCCCGCGACCTTCACTGGGTCATCGGTTCACCTTCTGGGAGGCATACCCACGCTACGCCTTCCAGTGCGTGGTAGCCTTTCGAGAACCCATTGGCCCCATCGAGCGTCTGTTCTGCGAGCAATGTGCCTAGCCCACTGTCACTTAGGTTTAGCAACTCTTCGGCTAATGTCGGTTAGTTTGATTCTTCTGCGGATTTCTTCATTGCTGATTGAGTCACGCAGTGAAACTCCAAGCATAGCCCTCTCCATTGCCCTTTGAGCAACTTGTTATTGGCGTATAGTGAACGACCACGTCTCAGTGCCATATGCCATAACCGGCAATACACACTGCTCGAAACCTTTCGACTTGAGAAAGAAATTAAACCTTATTAAATATAATCACTTTAAAACGTTATCTAGTGTCTTTTTCTATGTAAGGTATTTGAAATAATAGTACATTATTGCAAAGGCCGTGAAATAGGCAACTGCAGGTCGAGTACGGCTCGGCCTTTACTAATATGAGACAGGCAATTACCATTTCCGCCGAGACATATATAGTGCTTTTCTCAAAATAATGTAAGAAAATAAAACATTATTTTTATATTATACATTTAATTTAATTAATTTTAAAAGTTACATTAGTCATATTTGGGTAATTACTAAAAGAAAATGTTATTTATTTCCTCGGTACATTTATGTTTGTTTGTAGAAAATACTGTTTCGGAGAAAAAGTTCACTTTTTTCTCGTTTTTTTTTTTTTTCCAACTCATAAAATTTTGATATACTTTCATGAGTTTTTTTTAATTGACTTTGCTGGAGGCAGGTTTTCTATTCCCAATTTTGTTTCTGATCTTAAATCTGGTGGAGTACAATCAATCTCCATTTCACTCTCTGAACCGATGGCATTCATTTTAATTATTAATTTTATATTTATTAAGTATGTAAATAACAAATCAAGGCGAATTTTCAGCTTTGCCGCCAATTATCATCTGTTCCGTAAGGCAAACGCATTTATGGCAGTACAGCCATGTAAACGCAATTTGCACTAAGCAAAGAGACTTACTTTGGTATGCCAAGAGTGATAAAAGAGATCCAATCAAAGAGTATTTAATAACCCCAGCACGCCGTTTCATACAACATTGCTGGAGCGTTGTAATGTTCCAAATTCAAAAAACGCTCCTGCAATAGATTTGATTTTCTTTGTCCGTAAATTCGACACTTCGCGTGTTTTTTTACGAAAATAGTGACAATATTTCCATCCATGTTTGGCAAAAATATTATCATATACTGTTATACGTGATATGGTATTATATTGAAATGTCAGATGTGTAAAATATGAATTCTTTACCCTGATAATAATTTAAAAAATACCGTGAAAGCAATTAAATTAAACTTTAGTCACGTGTTTGGAATAATTAATGTTAGCAAAATAAATAAATAGGAATATTATTGAATTTGATATATTTACTTCCCATACCAAAATTAAAGGTTACGTCAGAGATGGGTAAAAATCGTGTTTTACACGCACTAAAATAGTGAGTAATTTTACATATTTGACCACTCTATTAACTGCTCTAACGCCCCCAATTCCCTCTGGATGATTTAGCGTTTGATGGCCAAACTATAACTATAACTGGTGGTAAGTAATGCCACCGTTGGAAATCTATAGAATAGAGCAGGGGTCACCAAAAGGCGGGCCGCAGTCCACATCCAGACCGCCGTCTTACTCATTTTGTACGGACCCAAGAATTTGAACTTCGGTCTAAAATTGAAAAATTAAGTATTTGTTCTGTGACTTGGTATTTTAAGAACTAGTCGTTCTATTCAGTATACAGTCATATTGTTTAGATTTTTTATGTGTTTTGTTTTATCATTTTAAGTCGTTTTCTAATACTTTTTATGTACGGAGCTCTCTGAAGAGATAAGTAGTCCTAAACGAAGATTCTTTGACGTGAGCTAAGCTTGTCATGCTGTCAATTGTTCTTAATTCTTATTCATTAATTTATTTGACCGTTAATTGTGTAATTTTCTTGGCATTTAACACATAAAACTGTTTGTCGATTAAATACAAGTGACTTTTATAGCAAGTAATAAGAAGAAGCTTAAATTATGGATAATCACAAAATTTCCCTGGAAAGTTCTAGATTACCAAAATAGGATAAAATGTTATTTATTAACGTGACAATGGCAGAGATGTGTATACTCACAATTACCATTAGTTAATTAAACAAGTGGCGTACACATTTAGCAAACAACATATTTGTTATTAAGATTATATTTTGTATGGTTGGTATTAAAATAATCTTGTTTACAAATATTTCATATTTATGTAATAATGTTGGGAGTCTGTAATAAAATAAAAACGAAAGGCGATAATCCATGGTATACTATACGTCAGAATACAGGTGAGTTTTCCTGCGAAAACTTCTAAAAGTTTAATTTATATGAAACTTCATCGAAAACGAAATATGAACAAATTTCACAAGTAAAACTTAATATGTTCCCATCACTCATGTATCATACCGAACGTGAGGAATTTAGATTGTGAACGATATTGAGTCCAATATTCGAGTACTTTGACCAAATGCCACAATAAATTTTGGACGGAAGACAAATCTGTTTGTATTTACGAAAACTAATATTAAACTGAGCAAGACGTAAAATATATTTCGATCTATGGGACGTCTTCTATATAAACATCGCCCTCAATCCTTAAAATACTATTAATCAATAAAATTGTCTTTTTTTCTAGAAACCCCCAACAGAAAGTTCATTCTAGATTAGGATCGTTTGCAGCAGGAAACTTCATCGTAACCGAACTATCTGTGACTATTTACGCTCCAAAATATGACTCTAGAGCAATTACTTTTAATAGCCAAGGATGTGCCTACGTACCCGCTTACAACGCGATCCGGTGATCCATTCATGTACTCCGGTGTAACAAGTATTTAACTTTACACCACACTCCTGCACACTTTATCATGCAGATACACGAGTCCGTAGCTTGCCTTCATACGGAGGTTAGCGTAATACAAATCTCGCAAAATTGATATCTTTGATAGCAACTTACGTGTGGGGCCGGAAAAAATAGTACCACTCCATATCTTCCCGTGGGTGTCTTAAAAGACGACTAAGGGATAAAAACCAGAGGATGGGCAGCAGCATCCTCTGAGTATCACAAGCATCTACTGTGATCGCCTACCCGCCTGCCAAGCGTGGCGATTATGGCAATCCCCCCTTATCGGGGGAGACATATGGCCGACAGTGGGCGTCTTATTGTTGTATAGATAGATAGCAACTTAGCAGCTGAAGAGTTGATTTATACCTATGCAAAATAAACTAAATCATTACTTTTTATTTCCCTCTTGCAATAATTAATTATTTTATGGAAAAAAATCAAAACGTACAAGCATGGTGGTGGTGGATATATCTTATATGGTATAAAAATCTATACTTATAATAAAAAGGCTAAAGGAAAGAAAATTGATCGGTATGACCACGCAAAAACTACTAAAACGAATTCGTTGAAATTTGGTATGATAGTAGTTTATACTCTGTAGTAACATATAGGATACAAGATTTATATTAGAAAATCATAATATTGAACTTCATGCTTAATATCATCTTCTTCTATACATTTATGTTGCGAGACTTTGTATTTAAGTTATTAGTTATGAAAAAAGTAGTCCTCCACGCATCATAGAGGCTAAATTTATTTTAGCTAACCCCAAAGTGAGTGAAAATGGCCAGAGAATCCGCGCGGAAGAAGTTGCAGGCAGAAGTAGTATTTACTATAATGCCATTATCGAGGGACAAAACAGGTGAATACTTTTCTATGGAATAAACGCCGGTCGCATATCTTCAGAAATCTACAGAATTCAGTAAGTTACATAGAGATATTAAGAGGAACTTTCAATCGATCCCTTGAATCGAAGCCTTATTAAAGCCTTAGGCACAGGACAGTTGCTGTCAAAGTAACTGTATTAGCAATATATTGCGTACCTACGTCTTATGTTGACGTATATATTACCGTTGGCTAACAAAAAAAAGTATTATGAACGTCACATCAATAAATCAAATAGATTTTACCCGTCTTTATGAGCGCCGTGTATCGCGTATTTGTAATCACACTCCAAATTGAATGTTCTACTCCTTCTGAACGTACTTAATAGAAACAAAAGCTTTCTTGTAAGACTCATTACGCAGAACTGCTTTGATCGGCATTTAATGAAGCTCGGAAGCCTTATTAAATTACATACATTAATTGACTTAATTAGTCTGGAAAATGTGAGATATTATTGTTTTTTATAAATAGAATAATAGGTTAGGAGTTGGATAAGGATTTTTTTTAAATATGCTTTATTGGACAAAGTTTAGATGTAAAAAAAAAAATTAGTATTATATCTAACGTTCAAGAGCTTGATCAACAACCGATTTAAAAGTAAAGCTGTTTTGGAGATTTTATAAAGAAAGAAGTGTAAAAATAAGTTTACATTTAAGTTTGAAGCCAAATGTTGAATTATGGAAAAGACAGCGTTTAATTATTTTTTTTGCAAATCTTAATCCTCTTTCATCACATCTTTTTACGTATATTTTATTTTGTTATCTTACTTTTTTCGACAACTAATGACTATCAATCCGAAACTTCGTTTAGAAATAAAACTCGTTCAGAAACATTACAATCAACATAGAACGATAACACCCAGAACGGTAGTAGACGCCCGCGGAGTTTCGAGTTGGCCATAAAAGGTCACGTATCCCTTTCGTTATGTGCTAGTGATTACATAATTTCATATCGCTTACATACTTTTTTAGCTTCAATGTTAAGTTATTTTTTATGAAAATATAGACTTTTAGAATGATTCCTCTATGACAATCAAATTCTATATTTATATAATAAAATATAAATAATAACCAAACATATAGACATAAAAAAATAAAAACTATAGACAAAAAAATTATCTTTATAGTTACTTATATAAATTACTGCCTCGGTGGCGCAGTTGTTTACGGTACGACTGTCGTTCTAAGGTCTCGAGTTCGATCCCCGGGTCGGGTCAAATGATATTGGGTTTACTCAGTATCATCCCGGAGTCTGGAATTTGTGCTTGATATGGCGACAGGCTCTCGCTCCCTGTCACATCTGGGCGGAACTAAGCTCGGCGAAATGTGGATGGTGTAGTTAGCTATGTCACTTCCGCCTAACCCTTCGCGGATAACAGGCGTGTGAGCTTATATTAATTATAAATTATTCTTCTAAATGCCGACCCATCAGAGTTAACAATTATAAATGCTGATAATTATGATCACGTGAAATGTATGAACGTTATAGAAGACTTGTGAGTCGTTGATGAAATATTTATGGTGATAATAAAACTTTATTTCGAAACTCCCTTTTACTCAGAGACTTCAAGCGTGAGTACACCCTTGTGAATAAACATCTAACAGGGCAAAAAATTTTATTCTACCTAATGCTACTCAACCCGGTGGTAACTTTATTCAAATTTTGTCTCTTTTCAAGCATAAAATTAGTGTTTATATTTAACGTAATGCAAAACATCTACAGGGAATTTTACTAGATCAATAGTTAATTATTGTAATTTTTTTTTGTTTTGAAGATTATATAATTATAGTCAGTAGTAATATAGTTGATTCGTATGTGTTCAAACTGAAGGAGTTTGAGAAACAATACAACAAAAATAACCCGATCCATTTTTATTTGTAACTGAGGCAATAGAAATATCGAATTTTACAAAGCTCATAAAAAGGGACATATTTTCAAAGCCATTATAGGACATAATAACATTTAGTCCGACTAAAATAACCCTTAGATGGAACGTTAGCTTGCTACGAGTAATAAGACCTCTTTATAAATGTGATAAATTCCTAAAATTATATTGTACTAGTTGTGTTCCCGCGGCTGCGCCCACGTTTCATACGTTCTTCACTGCATTTAAATTTTTTTTGTACGGAGTCCTAATTATTTTCCTAAAAAATGTTTAGTACTAAGATAAAATAAATATATTTCTCATAAATTCAAGCACTTTTCCATAAAACTGTGCATTTAATCGGATTTTACTCAATGTTTTATGAGTTTTAATTTTTTTACGCTTAACCATAATTATTTTCAAAAATCAATAAAACCCTTAATTACGCTGATTAACTCCAGCTATCTACAAAAAAAGGTCCCGACAAAATCCGACAAGCCGTTCCGGAGATTAGCCGGAACAAACAGACACCCGGACAAACATTTTAGAACTTGTATTTTTGGTGTAGTTATCGTATATACATACATTCATGCCTATTTAGTAATAAAATGTTTTTTTGACATTACAAACAGACACTCCAATTTTATTTATTAGCATAGATTTAATCTATGAGTCAGACTATATAGCAGCGTATCAACTATCGCGTACATTTGTAATTAATATATGTTTAATCTTTATCTTCTACTAAAAGTATTAGTAAAATAATACTAATTCATACTTGTTAAAAAAAATTGATGGATTATAAATCTTAAAACACATCATAATGTCGTAATAATGTACGTCATAACTGAACAATATTCTGTTTTTGATAAATTAATATGTCGATTACCCATAAAAATGAGACAATATGAAGACAATAGGAAAACAATTAAGAGCTGGCGTAAACGCCAGAGGTTAGTACTTCAGGGGATTTAAATAAAAGTCGATATATTACACATTATTAAACTTTATTAATCATTTCACAGATATACATACTCGTACAATAAATAATGGTATTTATAACAAAATCCCGATCAGAAACTATACAGACATTTAGATTAAAAAATAACGTGTTTTTTTTTCAGTATTTATAAGTAATGTAGTCACGATTTAGTTAAAATCGTTATCAAGTCGATTTATAAGTAGGAAATATGAATAATTTAAATGTGCCGTAGGTATGCCTTAGGTATATCTTAAAAAAGCTGTCTAAACCTTATTCCTAATACGTTGTAAATCTTATGTATTACATTATACTATAGATTACCTACATACAATACTTAATCTAAAATTTCTTGGGTCTTATAAATAATTATAAACTTCATTATTTTGATTTAGGAATCAAATTAATTTATCAAAACATCTAGAAAATAAATGCTTCAACTTTATTATAAATGCTAAAAATATCGAATTTTAAAATACTATGGTATATTTTAAGAAATTGTATATAATATTAAACACTAATAAATAAATAATGTTCGACTTAGAAACATATTTTATTTTATTTGCACGAAACTTTTAAATCAAACTTAACTAACAAATCTTAAACGTATCTCTAGATGCACTTATTAACACTCCATTACTGTTCACTTTATTTATATCTTCACTTAATAATAAGTATACTATATTTTTACAATAGTGAAACATATATTTTTTTACAATATACTAAAGCTAACTTAGATAAACATATAAAAGTGGGACCATTCCGAAATATAACTGTCCTGTAAACATGACCTTGGTCCTTTGACTTTCCAAAAATCGACAAAAACACACATTGTCATGGATATACCTGTTAACATACTGGTTCTTAATTTTAAATTAAAATGACCTTAAAATTAATTATACAATTAAGTATTTTTATTAAGATTTTTTTACTTATTCATTAACTCTGATTCGCATTACTTATGTATGTTATGTTGTTACGTTCTGTTTCATATTTAATACATGCAAGAATCGCATTTTACACTTTACGTTCGTTATTAAGAGGACATGCGGTTGGAAAAGTAGGTATTTCAAAAATGTGTTTTTATCGCGTTGCTCCCCGAGGAAAGAAAATTTATATAACACGAAAGGGACATCTGCAGCGCGGGCTGATTTTACTGGTATTTGGTATAAAAATACTTGCCATAATGCTTATCCAAGAAGGAAACAGGGTTTGACGTTTGTGTGGTGAATAAATGCCGCTAGGATATCCTCTTAATAAGTGCGCCTTAATGTTCATACAAAATATACAGTGATGGAAAAGTTATAAAATCAACGTGACGTATGTTCGAATGTATCGAAAGTCACGTGGACATGAATTCTAAATATAAAAGATAATATAATTTATATTACAAGAGTACGTATGTATGTCTTTTAGGTCAATTACAAATGTAGGAGGTAAAAGTCATTTGCTCATCTGATAATACATTTTTCTTCAGTGTCGCCCCCGAGGAAGTCGTTCGAATCCTTAACCGTCATGATAGTGACACCATCGGTGCTGCTGTTCCTTGATATGATGTTACTCTTCTTCTTAGTACTTCCGTAATCGTAGTTCGATATCACCACGCTTTCTGTTGGGTTCCTGCAACAGTTGACAGAACAATCACTGTTGAAGTAGCCTCAATTACAATCATCTATACTAAAAAAGTCTTCGACCAGTGTGTGTTGCCAGTGATGACTTATGGCATTGAGATGTGTTCACTTAGAATGTGCCTAATTAGAAGGCTCGGAGTTTCCCTGCGTAATCGAATCAGAAATGAGGAGATCCGCAGAAGAGTAGAAGTAACCGACATTGCGCAAGAACGGTCGTCGTGGAAATCTTTGGGGGAGACATGTGCCCACCAGTATGTCGGTTGAATGGATGGATGGATACTAAGAAAATAAAATTGAAGTGTCCGTTTTAGATATCAAAGTAAAAAGTTTTTGCCAAATACATATGAAACGGTACCTATACCAAAAACACAATATTTGAAATTGTTGTCAATCTCTCTGTCTATCCGTCTGTTTGTTCCGGCTAATCTCCGGAATGGCCGGACCGATTTTTACGGAACCTTTTTTGGCAGATAGCTGAAGTTACTCCGTATAACTTAGGCTACTTTTATTTGTAAGAAAATAATTACAGTTCTGTACAAAAAAAATTAAAACTCCTGAAATTGTGATTAAACTACGATTCAATAAACAGCATTATCGAAACATTATTTCCAACGATTATTTAAATATAGTTACGAAGTGATGATTTACAAAACGCGGGTGGAGCCGCAGGCCTTCAGCTAGTATATAATTTATTTGTAGTCGTACACATTACGAGCTCTTGTAACCGTCGTCAGCGGGATACAGTGGCACCACATGCACTAGCATCGTTCGCATCATACTTTATATACATTACACTTGCACAATACACGCAGGTTCTGTAAGGGACCTTTTTTACTTTACAGGTTTACTAACTGTTAGATTGGATAGGGCAAATTCCGCGGAATTTTTAACACGGTTAGCAGCTCAAGCCGAGTTTCTTACCATTCTGGTGCCCTTAAGCTAGCTACCATTTTTAGGCTGAGCGCTTTAAGCGCTTACCTCAAAGTCCGGTGAAGGTGTCAAGATACTTCAAGTCAACAGCGTTTAGCAAGTTATAAAAAAGACTACACACTGAAATTTGTACTTATTATTACAAGTTAGTTTAACCTTTACAATAAAGCAGTTTTGCGATATAGTTTTATTACTTTCATTTTATTTAATTTATTCACGCCAATACTAATAAATAGTTAGACACTACTAAAAAGTTAGATAAAATTAAAGATTTTTTTAACTTGTATTTTATTACTTTATTCTTCTTTAAAACTACTATTAAATAAAAACTCTTAAACAGCTTTTTAATCCGTAGAACAGATTACGGCCTAAGCTCGATGAACGTGCATTACAAATCGTTTTCGTGAAAAATTCGTAAAATTTTAAAGAAATTCGGTTCAGTTAATTTTAAGATTCAAGCCGACAAAGAGATTAACTAAAATAATGAATGAATGAATTATTTTTTTTATTATATATTTTAACCGTAAACTGGGGAGCCTTAATGCCTTAAATACCCATTTAAGGCACCCACCGTGGTCGGCAACTAATTTTAAAAATAAGTTTTTCAGAAATCTATTGCTATCACGTTGCATCACAATGAAAGGGTAAAGACAAAAGGGAATGCAGCTCGAGCCGATAATTTCGTATTCCACTGTGTCTTCTTACAAAACTAAGCCGATTTTAATCTATCTAGATACTTAGATAGCCCAAATTAGGAAATTTGTAAAATCTATAGAATAAACAGATAATATATTAAATACACATAAATCTATACTTATAATAAAAGCCTAACGAGATGAAATCTGTACATTGAAGATATTTAAAAATACTATACGGGGCTTTCGAAACGACAACAGAACACATTTCGATAGTTTTAAAAATTTTGGTCTGTCTGTTTGAAACTACTGAACGGAATTCGATGAATGTAGGTAATGACATAAATAGCACATCCAGTGTGAAACATAGGCAAAAGGTCTGAATTCCAAGCGGGTAAATCCGCGGGCACAGCTTGTAAATAATAAATGAATACTGCTTTGCATTTACTCAAAAATTAAATGCTACCTCTATTTTTTTTATTGGACTAATATAATTTATATATATTATATTAAAAAAGCTTTTATTATTTATATAATTTATAACTGGTTCGATTTTTATAATCTTTAATTTGTTAGCATTGCCTCAACCCGAATATCAGCATAACTATTAAAAAAAAATATCCAAAAACGTTTGCTAAAAACATTATTACCGCTTCATATTTGAAGTCACAATAAACTTTAATAATTATATATATACTTTAATAATTAGTTAGATGGACATAATCACAGAACACCTGTTGGGAGATCCAAAGAAAAGACATAATTGCACATATAAAACAAACATAAGTTTACAAAAAGATTTAAAAATAAGTATGCACCGGTCATCCTAACCTGTTACAGCGGTGCCGGTGGGTACTTCTGAACGATGTTTCACAGATTGCGGTCCTTGAGAGACGAGAACTGCAAGTCGGATGGAGTGTGCCGCGTCGACAGCACAAGTATCTATTGAAGTGTTGCCTGAAGACACCACTCACGCAGTACAAAGCGACAGGGTTCACGCAGGAGTTCAAAAAGCTTTAAAAAAACATAGAATTGTAATTTTTGTCCGTATATCGTTTGTGAGGTATTAGGTTTTTGGATTATAGATCCTCTTATCTCTTAGTACAAATTTTTTTATTCAATTAAGAAAGGTTTAGTTATATATTTTTTTTTAATAAATGTAAAAAACAGAAGTTTTATAAAGCGTTGTAATATGTAAATTTATTATTAACTAGCTGTTCCCACGAACACGTCCGTGTGAAATTCCTTATTTATAAAACCGTGAAATCAATAGAATAAACATTACATACATATGACTTATTCTCATATTATGTATCTCTTTTTTCACATACTTTGTAAAAAAATTCTGAATCTTTCAGATTGTTTTTTCATATATATATTTAAATCAACAAACTTACTTTACAAGGGGTTTTTTTTTTAATATTTTTATATTGTTTAAATTGTATGCCCATATTTTAGTCATTTACAATTTTTTATTAATTATTATAGGTTATATATACATACACATTATGAATAAAATACTTGATGATTTAAAAATCCTTATCATCTATTTAACTATTCAAGCTTATTTTTAATGAAACACTGCGGTTTATTTACTTCATCAAACTATTATCACTCTTATATTTCATATACATACAAACTTATTTTATTCTTTATCATATAATATGTAACAACCCAGGAAAAAAAAAAAAAATATAAAAATCTCTGGCGTATCGTGTGCCGAAAGTAAAAAGGATAGTAAATATCGCTAAAAGCAGGGTAAGGGTCAAATCCTTAGGGACGGAAGGAGTAAACATTTAGTATCCCTTCTACCACGGTTTCCATTCAGCCAGATATAATTCGAAAATTCGGATACTCAATTATTACAAATATTACCTTATACATTTTCGCCTTTTTAAGTTACAATCTTTGAACTTTATAATATCTTTCATAAATCGACATATGAAAATTTGGTAAAAGCTTATGGGAAAACAATTTTTAATTAAATAAAATGTAGATTTTATTAAGTACCATTAGTTGCTGTACAAGTAGATAAAATTACAGTATATATTATAACATTAATTAATATCCTGTAATACACATAATTAACAAAAATAATTAAGAAGAACTTTACAAAAATATAGTAAAAATAATTTAAAAAATATTAGTCTCTATGGCTAATTCCAAATCGGCGCCACTAGGTAGAGTGCCCAAAAAGCTAGTATTTAGTATGTTCATTATAATGATACAACGTTAAATAAAATTCAAAAATTTGAAGCCAAAATATTATAAAGCTCATGTTTCTAATACTCAAATATCAAACACATATCAGTTGTATTGTCAACAAGCTGTGTGCCCGCGGCTGCGCCTGCGTTTCATTTATTCTTCATTGGGTAATGTAGTTTTTCATTATATTATACATACATATATATATATATATATATACTCAAGCCCGTTATCCCCGAAGGGTTAGGCAGAGGTGAAATAGCGAACTACGCCACCCACATTTCGCCGAGCTTAGTTCCGTCCCAGGTGTGACAGGGGGTGAGCCTGTCGCCATATCGGGCACAAACTCCAAACTGATTGAATCCAAACGGATGATACTGAGTAGAAAACCCCAATACCACTTGACCCGACCCGGGGATCGAAGACCCGATACCTCAGAACGGCACCGTAATACAACTGCGCCACCGAGGCCTGATTTTATAAATTACAACCCTAATTATTTTCCTATTTTTTTCCACTATTAATATTTTTTTTCAATCTCTGACATAATCAGAGACTTTGGTAATAACTTTTAGGTAAATAAATGCTTGCCCGATTTTCTTCTTTTTACATTTTTTTTGGGCTTTTTCTTATGCCTCTTTTTCTCTCTCTTTCTTTTCTTTTATCTTTTTTCTTTTATTAATTCATTAATCACAATCTATTACTTAATGTGTCGAGTACCCATAAAAATAAGACAATAGGAAAACAATGGAAAGCTGGCGTAAACGCCAGGTAAGTGTTCAAGGGGTTAAATCATATTTATTTGTATTTGTATTAAGTCATTTTTCTTACTAGTAAACTTATAAACTGAAAGTATAATAATAGTAATCCACTATTAATATTAATCAAAGACATTTCTGACAAAATCAAATACCTGCTAGTAAAACTATGAATTACCGAACTATGAATTATTGAACCGGATTATATTCACAATTTCATAAGGTTTATATTTTTTTAGGCGGAGCTCTAATTATTTTCGAAAATGTAAAGTACACTAAGTTACCAAAGTTACTTCAGCTGTCTACCAAAAAAAGTTTTCCGTCCAGCCGGAGATTACCCGAGACAGACAGACCGATAGACAGACACCTCAATTTTATTTATTGGTTTATGTATAGATAAACTCTTTTATTTATTCCAAATTCATAATGAAGAAAAAAATGAATTCAGTTTTATATTTTATAAAAGTGTATATATTTAAACGTATAATAAATAATATGTATTACACATATACAGGTATATAAACAAAGTTTATTACCATTTTCTCCACAGAACAATTCAAATATTTATGACACTGTTAAGGGGCATGAGAACACATACATAATTTCTTTATTTGCAGTCAAACAGTTTATCAAGAACTCGAAACTTTTCCATCTGAATCATCGCCGCGAACTCAATGAAGCATCACTTAAAAACAGATTCCAATTTTGAAGAAGGATTTATTCTCATTTCATTCTCAAACGAATTATGTAATAAACGAGCAATTTAATGGTCTGACTCATTAAAAGAATTGATTCTCTTTTAAAAAAAAAACCCATCATAATTCTACACCCTAACGAAAATTTAAAACGATGACTGTTGAGTTGGTATTGTGGTCGGATTCCGCGTCAATGGACGTAGGTTTGAATAAATCTAGACAATCCTATTATGAGTTTCAGACTTTCGGTAAAGGAAAAACACCGTGAGGAAATTAGGTAGGTAAGGCATTTTCAAATAATGCTACTACTCTCAAGTTTGAAAATCTACTGCCAAACACCAATAAGTAAGGTGTGTTCCGGCTGTATTACTAGACAGCCAGTACCTAAACGCTTAGTATGTTCATACTGGGCACATCGTCACTTAACATCAAGTGAGATTGTAGTCAAAGCATTTTCTAATAATGATGTAATAATGCTATGGTTACCTTATGATGTTTTCCTTCACCGACAGCTCAGGCTGATTTCAGAGTTGGACAGGTGGGTTCGAACCTGCGTCCATTGACGCAGAATCCGCCTGCACTATCCGCTTTTTAATTCAGCTAATAACATACTGAGATAAGTATTTAAATTTTTAGAGGGATTCCAGAGAATACTCTATCCCTTTTCCACACGAAGAATGTCAGTATAAAACTTCTAGAAGTATATAAACCATGAAGTCATATTCTAGTGCAGGCCCGGATCTACGATTTCGAACCGGGACAAAACTTGCCAGTGGTGCCCCTGTCTCCAACGTTTGAAATAAATAACTTAAGAAAAATCGAACAAATATATAATGTTAATATATAATGTTAATAAGTGTAAAATTTACATATTTATAAAAAAAAACGGCTCTTTTTTAAAATTGCCATAACTTTGTTAAAATTTGGCCGATCAAGACGTTTCGAAGTCTCCCGAATGTACGCGCTGCCCGCATCGGAAACATAATTCACCCCGTCAACTGTAGCCGGGCAGACCAGATGTGTGTGCTCCAGGCTCATACACCTGAAACACCGCATAGGCAGTGCCTCAAGTATATGGACTCACGCCACACTCCATCCGATCAATAATCGGTCTAGTTCCACCAATTGTCTGGATGCAGCCACCAGAAGGGACACGTGGATTGGCCCAGCTCTCTCCTTCGGGGCACGTATAGCGCCAACTCTAATGTGCGTAGGCTCACACCCTGTCTATAGCGCAACAGCCCAGCCGACCTAGTCAGCCGTCACCCAGTCCTCCAGGCTTTTCGTTGTATGGGTGAAGGCGGAAATTGAGAGCAACCTGGCGTTTAGAATCACTTAAGGAAAGTAGGGGTTCCTCGTTTTTGAGAAACCAGTCGTGGTTTTTTACTTTCTGATTTTCAAAAACTTTCCCTGCGGTGTCACTTAGAAAAGATTTCAGATTTTTTCACACGACTTGCACCCATTCTGAGATATCCAATGCTTCCTTGTCTCGAGCTATGCAAAGTTTTATATTTTTCTTTGGAAGATTAACTTGGAAGAGTAGATTTTCCTAGGAATAAATCGAACTTTGCACACAATAGGCCTATAGTAGGTGTCACAATCAAGGTTGTGAAACGTTCGCGTATGGAGCATTACCAAAAGTACTCTCTTTCTGGTGAGAACAAGGTCTAGCTGGTGCCAGTTTTTTGACCTTGGAAGCATCCAGGAGACTTTCTGCACCATTTTGGCTTTAAAGAAAGTGTTAGTTACACAGAGCTGATATTTAGAGCAAAACTCCAATACTCGTTGACTGTTTCTATTTAACTTACCTATACCATATCCACTAAGGCATTCAGGCCAGGCAGATGAATCTGGAACGACGCGAGCGTTGAAATCACCCAAAATATGCATTCTATCGGTTGAACGCACACCGCCCACCGTTTTATCAAGCTGGTCGTAATATTAGTCCTTGGTGCATAAGCGGAAATCAGGGTGACAAAGTCGCCTTCTGTGTTAAGAATTATCTTCTCGCATAGACCCTTCGTCTTCGACTCAGGTCTTCTGTAAGGTCGCAATATCAATACTGAGCCTTTTAAGCTCGACATTAATAATACGTTTTATGCGCAATTTTTGAGCGCAGTCAAGGCTTCTGTAACGGACGGACACACGAGTATGAGCGGACACCCGTACGAACGTATACTACTACGTAGACTGCTCTGCCACTCCCTATCAGCACAGAAACAGGATGGTATAAGTTTGACAATTCTGTATTCCGAAAGGGACGCAGTAGAGCACGTGGACCGGGTCGTTGGCGGGAAAAATGCAACAACGCAGTATATTCTATTGTACACACTTTTTATAGAAGCTCTTTCATTGGCGTTCGATGCGCCTACCCCTACTGTAGTGCGCTGTATTGTCAAATATTATTATTATGCACGTATTTATTTATTTATCTCAATAATTATTATCTTAATAATACAGCGCACTACGTTTGGATACATTGAATAATTACTCTACCTACTTCGCTACCTAACTAGGAAATCAATATCTTTATTATCATATACATAACCTATACATCGCATAGTTCTTATTTTATTTACAATTAGTTCTTAATTCTAAATTCTTGAAGCGTCGCCAACAGCTTCCGTTGATGTTCAAAAAGCCTATCATCATGGTTTGGACGTACCACGACGGAAATCGCTTGTACGCAGCATTAAAGTTAGTCTGAGTTTATAATTTTGTTATTTCGAGCAGGTGGTTAAGATCGCAGCACCAGAATCCAGCTGTAAAGCGGAACAAGTTGGCGCTGAGGCCAATTAGTACCTTATTGATCGGGGGATGCCCGACTTAAAACAGGCGGTAAATGATCCGTGTGAATCTACAATGGAGCCTCCTACTGTCGAGAGTGGCCTCTGGTGCTTGCACTGTGGTCGATTTGGTATGGAATGCCCCATCTACATTCAGTAGATCTATGTACATCAAAATTTTCAATTAGGCTTCCGTTTATTGGGCGCTTTGTAGAGCAAGTTTTGTTTATTTTTAATCATATTATATTATGATTTTGGCGCCCGGGGCAGGTACCCTTGCTTGCCCCCCCCCCCCCTCCCCCTTTATCCAGCCCTATTCTAGTACAATGCACACTCTCTCTCCCCTTCCTTCTTTAATTTTATTCAGATTTCAATTTTGTTTTCAATTTTAATTATTTATGATATTTTTTTGTCGAGATAATAAATCCTCATTAAATTAAAATGTTGATACGATGCATGTCTAAATAATGTCGCCCTTATAACAATCTAAAACAATTGAAGATCTTATTATGTAAATTTGCATGAATATTAGTTACCTCAAACAGAATCCGATTATTCTCAAGGCGTGGGTCCAGTCGTTGTAATCTATCTGCGCCGTTGGCGACAGATGGAACCACAGCTCGAAGGCGTGGTAAGGCAGGAAACAAATGAAGAACACTGTGGAAAAAATGCTGACATTTGTAACAAGAAATAGCTATTTGCCACAACGTGCCGACAACCTCCTAAAAGTGAAGTGCGTTGCTCGAAATAAATGTGAGCATTTATTATCGGGTTAATGAATTGACGGAGATTTTTCTTTTGAAATACGAATTCATGAATGAAAATAAAATGTATTTCTAGATTTGTAATCGAAATCATTTTCAACGACAGATTTATACAAAACGCTAAAGGATTTTTATTTTAATAAATCATTTGGAATATCGATGACATTTATGAGATTAGTGAACCGAATTTACCCATTTCAACTATGGCTTATGTCAATAAGTATTAGAGAATAATAATATTATCCTAAATAAAATATACTGTTTAATAACTTAATAAGATATTATTGGAGTTTTTTGGTAATTATACACAGATTATAATCTTGTATTGTATTATTTATTTAGCCCAATAGTTTGAAAACCATTACCATAAAACCGCTATAAACTTAAGTTGATTTGCGCCAGTTCGCATGTAAATACAAGTAGTTCGTGAATACTGGTGTATATTGTATAGATAACGTATTAATGTGTTATACAAATAAATTAAAAATTTCAATAAATATTTATTAAAGGTAATTTTATTACCTAATAAAATTCAACAAATAGAATTAAATAAGTTTACCGTACACCGAAACTACTGGATTAAGTGAAATGGACGATAAACACGCTATTTCTAGAGTTAATTTAAGTTGTGGTAGCTGGCCTGAAAATTATTCTACCACCACTTGACTTTCTTATTATATTGTAACATCCGCACTGCTCGTGAAGTTGCTTCGAAAAAGAACTTTTCGAAGTTGACCTAAGTCCGAAGTATGTGAATACACTCGAGCAACCTCGCGAGGATCATATTTGCCGGCGTCTGTTTGTTATGCATCATCAATTATGTTAAATGGCAGCTCCAATATGCATTCTTGCGTCTCATTACTACATGCCTATTTCGCACATTTATGGAAACTGAAGTCAGTCGAGTAGCGTAGGCAGATGTTTTATGTGGAAACTCGGAAAACATCTAGTCCTTTAACTCGGGTTTAAAAACGATCGAAAGTCGCCCGAAGCGAGGCGAGGTTGCACGAAAGCGAAGCGAAGTGCCCTTTCAAACTCTTTGTATTTTCTTTTTTTTTTTAAGTGGAGTAATCTTTCTAGGATACTCACCCCCCGTCGGGCAACGATGGGTGAGTTATGTTAGACGTCTACTGACTAAAACCCCGTACAATGTATATACTAATAGCCTGTAACTGGGTAGAGCGGGGCTCACGGAACAGTGCATTCGTCGCTACAATCCCAGTAGGGTCCGGCCCCTCAGAGTGCAGACCCACCACTGTCAGATCTCGAACTCTGAGACGGACAGGGTGGTCCGGTTTCTCTCTCTCTGCTGTCTCCTTTGCGAGCAGAACTGCCTCGTAGAATGAGGATATAGTTGTCCAGGCGCCCTCAAGCTCAACCATCGCTCTTACGAGCCACATAAGCAAGAGCGCGGGACCCGTCCACACTATCATACTCGCTTAACTTCGTCCAACTTCGCGAGCAGTGTAGACGCGCTTAGACTTTATTCCTTTATTGAAAGTTATATCATTGTAACTTATTTGATAAAAATATTTTATTTCAAACTATTTTAAGATTAACATTTTGGTATAGACGTTTTCAACGCACCGATTACGAACACAAGGACCATACAAGCAACTGATTTTCTTGCTTTAGCCTGCGCCTCGCCTTGTCCGCCGTGAAGTGCTCCGGGCATTTCTCTTGTGCTCGCAAGCAATCTCTGCGCCATAAGCGAATAAAAAAAGGCTATGATTACAAGCGGTAAACCATAATACACCACAGCCTTGGCCAACGTCATCCATCTGAAACAAAAGAATAAACATCAGATCACAAACGACCGACGAAACGACGAAAATAAAGGAATACGTTTCTTTCTTTTAATTATTTTAAATGATGATCCCTATACTAATACTACACTAGATACTAACTTTCTAATAAATTGTTTGTATAATAAAATAATAATAACATTCAAAAATCCTACCAATCTAATTCAAAATTGTCAGTTTCCCTAACCGAATTACCGGACAATAAGTTCAGGCACCATGTCAAGCAAATTTCAATTTACAAAGGTGACTTATTATAGGGCGGATCATTATGTGAACGATTGTGATGTCTGGAACACCCTTCTCTAATAAGCCTTGTGACTATGAGTTCTTTAGTTCTATAAAAAAACAGGACAAAAAAAAAACAAATCGAGTTTTTTGCTGGTTCTTCTCGATGACTGTTTCCCGAAGGGGTGGTAGTATTTTGATGTGCATAAGCGCGTTTATAAGGGCTTAAATTTAATAAAGTATTTTTAACTTTGAGTTTATATTGAGTACATTCCACTAAAACATTTCAATGGTATATGCATCAATTTCGCTTTCCTAACCACAAGAGATATTTTTTTTTGCGGGATCTCAATCTGTTCTTGTCTGTAATTTATTAACTTGCGAATTAGAGACCCTGTATGATGTAATTTTGATGGGGCCTTTCGTGACATGGTTTGGTTATTGTGCACAAGTGAAGTGTGTTGGAAATCATAACGCGGGACGATAATTCTAAGATGTCACGAAAACTCTCTGAAAAGTTTTATCATGGTAGCTTTTACTAAATTTTAAGCATTAAATACAGGAATACTGATACCGGTAAAATTATATTAAATAAAAAACCATAGATAGTTATTAAATAAAAAGAGACATACAAAATTAAAATACTGAGAATTTTGCAGAAACTCTTCTAAGTATTTTTTCTCTGCGACAAGGTTTAATAAACAGTTTGAAAAAATCTTATAAAGATGTAATTTTTTCTCATATTTAAAATGCAGCTTTCATAGATCAAAGAGAAAATTACTTTTCCATTTTTCTTCTATAAATATATTGTCAATGTCATAGTGTAACATAATAATTTGCATTGCTGTCTCAAACTTCGAGAAATCAATATTTTAAAATATGATATTACATTATGAGATTCTAAAAAATATGTAAAAATATTAAATACACATAGAAACATATTTTAACACGTAAACATTATATCATACAACATTGTGTTATACAGGAAATGTCAAAAATGAATTTGTATGGGCATTTCCGAGATATATTTACGATGCTATTGTTAGATAAAAAATATTATTTCCAAAATATTACCTTGTATCACATTGAGTAAATTTTTTCCTGTATTTTTCAATTATAAGTGTCAAATAAATTTAGATAAGTATTTGAGGAGTTGGCAATAAATAAAATAATTTTCACAAAGGTATGAACCACAATTAATGATATTGAATAATGTTCATTAGGTACCTAAACTATTATTGTATTAGTTGGTAAATCTTTTTTACTGTATAAGAGTTAATTTTAACTGCAATACAATTTACTAGTTCTTATAAAACACGTCGAGGATTGAATTATATTACCACATAATTCGTAATTAAATAAAGATCACTATTACACACAAAATAATAAACATTTCAATTCAAATTTCAAGAAATCCTTTTACTATGTTAGGCAAGCCTGATAATATTAGCTATCACTTCACAATGTGCGTAAAATTGCTTTAATACTTCTATCAGGCGTTCGAAATTGATTGCATTAATCATTCGAAATTTCAACCGAAATGGATTGAGTTATAGTATAAATTCTTACTTAGTGTAATTCTTCCATTCCGGCGGGTATGGCGTGCAATAAACAATAGTGACGTTGTGTCCTAATTGTATCAATACTGTGTTAGAGAACACAGCAGATGGTGCAGCGAAGATAAGCGCTGCGCCCCATATAAATGTTGCACACACAAGCGGTAATTTACGTAGCTGAAACACATTAAAACATATTACTTATGTTAGCTTTATTAATAACTAGCAGACGCCTGCGACTTTATACGACCATGTGTTTATCATGACTAAATATTGGATGTCCTGATTCTGTTTTGTTTTTCATAGCCTATCAGTTTATTCTATAACCTATCAAAACGATATTGATAATTTGTATCGCCTTTCAATCGCTAATTAACATTTACATTGCGCACACAAAATTTTATCAAAATTTGGTCCAGCCATTTTTGAAGAACAGAAGTAATATCAAAGACTATAATAATGTATCTAGTGTTTTATTGAATTTTTATTTTCACAAAGTTATATTTATCAGCTTATCACAACAATTAAAACGGCTTTACTGTATTTAGCACTCTGTCTAATGAGATGGTAGCAAAATCGCTACACCGACATAACAATAATAATACATAAAACTGAAGTGTCTGTTCTAATGTCAAAATAACAACATTTTGCTAAATACATATGAATAAACCAAATATTTATATACTAACAATACAACTTTTAAAATTTATATCTGTCTGACTGTTTGTTTGTTCCGGATAATCTCCGGAATGGCTATACCGTTTTGACTGGACGTTTTTTTAGTAGAAAGCTGAAATTACTCCGCGTAACTAAGGATACTTTTAATTTGCAAAAATGATTCAGGTTCCGCGTAAAAAAAACACATGACATTGTGAATCAAATCCAATTCAATTCACAGTTTTACGGCAAATGCTTGATTATATGAGAAATATTTTTACTTTATCTTAGTACCATAAACATTTATTGAAAAAAAGTTCCATATAAAAAAAATGATAACAACGCAGTGAAGAACACAGTTCCTATAAATCATATTGAACGCTACTAATCTAGAACTTTATTATTATTAAGTGTTAATAGTTACACCCATTATTATAACAAAACATTACCGTTGACATTTTATGAGTAATAACAATAGTCGCTCGTTCCTAACCTTTTTAGTTGTATCACCTCACACTGTTTGGACTGTATTTATAACAGTGAAGCACGACAAAATTTTAATGCACAAATGTGGTTGCGACCGCTCACAAGTATTTATTTTTGAAGTGATCCTGGCTCAGATTTAGTGAGGTAGACTTCCACGTCGATAGACATAGGTTGGAATCTACATATTCGGTGAAGGCAAACATTGCTTGGCTATTTGCCAGCCAAAAGTTTTAGAAGCTGTTGCCAAGTACATACAGGTGTGTTCCGGCAGAAACACTTGAGAGACGATACCTATAAATTTATTGTGCTTACTATCTTAGATCACCTCATCACTCAACAACAGGCGAGATTGTGGCTAAAACGTTAAGTCTATTCCATTAGGTATGAAAGAGTCACAAATTATTACGTTGTAAGATTATACTTCCCCTCAATATCAATCCTCCTTATCAATCTAAAGCCATTAATCAAGACTAAAATAATATTTGACATTCAAATACATTCGATAAAACCCTATAATATTCGCTCGAAATATATTTCAACCCGTATATGATTTTATATAAATTTAGTCGATGTAACGAAATATATTCCGAACCTATTTCATTGCATAGCATTGCGGTTCGGGGACAAAATTATTTCTTTCATTTCATTTCTGCCGCCTGAGATACAGAAAGGCCTAGTGCAGGTGGCAACGGTCTTTAGTCTTTAAGATTATTTGTATTTGATGTAATAAATAAAATTTACCTATTTTTAAACTATTTACATATTTACTATTTAGTAGGCAGACTACAGCCTTCCACCTACTACGATCCTGACACACGTCTTTCGCTTCTTCTACTTTCATAAGCACCTTCATACATGCTCTTCGGTTACGGGTACTTTTGACCTGATTTTTCTTCAAAACGACCCCTATCTGTTTGAGATACAGTCATCTAGGACGACCCTTACCGGATTACCTTGTAAATTTATTTCGTCAATCTTTTTTCAGCTATCATCTCCACCAATTAAGCAATCCTATCCCTATATTTCTCACTACATCCTCTACCATTACACAACGTTCCATTATCACCCTATTCCTTAATTTATCTATCATTCTTAAGTCATTTTCTTAGAACTCTCATCTCTACTGCATTAATTTCGCTTGCACGCTTGTTCTGCTAGCAGTCCGTAACCAAAAATAAGTGTAGAGACGATCAAACACCGCTGCACAGCCAAACGTACTTTTTCGGGCACAAACTACTAGCTAGTCAAATGGTTACGCACGGCCCCATTCACTCAAACCCCTAACACAACACAAAGAAAATTTCATTGTAAATATATAAAAAATGAGTTAGTTATTTTTTTTCAAATACTATAACTATTATATTGCTTTTAATATACTATTATGTAATTATCTGCATATTACAAGTTAGATTAAAATAAACATGATATTTAGGACTAAGGAAAAGAAAATAGTTAATTGTTTATTATAAATAAATTTAAAGCGACAAATCAACTATAAGTTAATTTCTCAACGCTCCGTTCACCATCAACTATCAGGTTTATTCATTCCTGTCATTCACTCATACTTTATTCTCTGTTATTCACTCAATCTTGCATTCTGTTTTGCACATAAGATACACTTTACAGCATTAGTGAATGTACAAGTGGAGGGGAATTAACTATCACATATAAATAGGTGAAAACTAAATGTTCTAAGTGTATATCGTCTTAGTAATTAATGTCGACTTGTGGATCACATACACGATTCTTCTAGACTTAAACGTGTAAAGTATTTATTCAAGAGTATACCAAAACCTTGGAATTCGCATTCCATATTTTAATTTCTAATTTATTGTACTATGCATTTCAATCGAGCAAAATACCCTAACTATATTACTTAAAATATGATAAACCTCCAATACTGCAAGCTTAATATCAAGTAACAAATTACAAACCACTAATAATAGGCTAAGGTGCCGCTAAAAGTTGTATTTGTTTTTCTTTTTAATTAGGAAGTGAAAAAATATTTTTTTGAAAAGACAAAAAAAATATTTTGTAATATTTAGTCAATAAATTTACGTCTCTACTTTTAAAGTATTGTATAATAATAAAAAATAAGCTTCAAATGTTAAACGATCATTGTTTGAACATCTCATTTGTTGTTAATTATTCGAAAACACCTTACAGAACAATATTAACCCATTGAGCCACCTATTGTTTTATTTTTATGGGTTCTCGACACATTAAATTTGAGTGTTATAGATGTCAGGCATAGAATCAATAATAACACTTTCAAAATAAACTCCTTTGATATACTTGGTATAAATAAAAATTAAAACATTAATTGAGAGCAAAAGCAATTTATTTAGTAAATATTGGTTATTAATAATAATTCGAAAAATTTAGGAATATTTTAACTTGATCTATATATCCAACCGTAAAGGCGTCCTGCGGACATAGGTCTCCCCCAAAGGGGGGAATTGTCATAATCGCCACGCTTGGCAGGCGGATTGGCGATCGCAGTAGGTGTTTGTATTCTTCAGAGCATGTTGCTGCACAACTCCTGGTGTATACCTTAGTCGCCTTTTACGACACCCACGAGTAGATATGGGGTGGTACTATTCTTAATGCTGGCACTACATGGAAATTTTAACTTTATTATAAAATATTCATAGAAACTAATGTAATAATGTGAGTCAGCGCTATAATAAATGTTAACGTTTTAACCCATTTTTAAATGAACCACATCCAGTCATTATAATATATTTATGCAAATGAAATTTTTAAAGTTACACATTAGATCACTAATTATTGTTTCATTTATGAACTGCATGAAGTTTGATATGTCTAACTAACCCGAAGTTAGTTCTATCTATACTTTATTACATAAACACTGTGTTACTATGCACCGTCTTTAATATTTTTTACACTGGATAGGCTCAATGCTTTAACCATAATCTCACCTGATGTTAAGTGACGATGTGGTTCAGGATGATTAACACAGTAAGCTTAGATCTACTGTTCTCAAGTGATGCTGTCGGAACACACCTATTAATATTTGGCGACAGGTTTTCTAACTTGAAGGTGTAAGCTACCTAGGCGGGTATTCTTTTAAAATATCCTACCACCAAGCTATGGTTATTCACGATGTTTTCCTACACTGAAAGTTTAGGCTGATTTTAGAGTTTGATCAGTGGGTTTGAACCCACGTCCATTATATTTACAGATATAATTTAATAACTGTTCACAGGTGAAATATATCGAAAATAATGACGCGTAACGTTTTTTCTGAGGTGCCACGAAAACTCCATGAAAAGTTACATAACACATGTCGCTGGCAGAAATGCGAATTTAAATCCTAGATTGTCATTAACCAAGCAGATACATGAACACTGACACTAATATACATTCTTATCTATAATACTTATTATCTTTATGTCTTCGTCGTCTCAACAATTTAGTATTAAATGAGTTATGTAGACAGCAATTAATTTAATAAAATCTAATCCATTTTCCGGCCCCGTCAAAGCGGGCGTTAAAGTGTTTATCAAATTAATCCCTAATGGATAAGGATATTTTGTTTATACGAATTAACTTTATTATAATCAGCTATGAATTTCCAAGTAAATTGAAACTTGAATTTTATAATAAGAATAAAACATATTAAAAAAGCATAATCTGTTTACGTAAAACGTAGGTTTACATAAACTTGGATCAAGTAATGATAATAAAATATTGGCTATTACCATTAACTAATCACGGGATATGGGCCACGGATGACTGACAAAGATTACAGCAAGAAATTACAAAGGAGGTTGAGGTTTGAGGTCGCGGGATAAATTGCACATCAGAGGAACCTTTTTCTGGGGGCAAAGCTTCTTAGGGGTCACGGACGAATAGGAAAACGACTCGCGTGGTCCTTGGTAAGGAATGCTGAGGAAGCACGTTGGGGGTTTTAATGGGTGTAGTCCCACATAACTCGTCTGCTGCCTTCCGTGGTACGCGAGTATTTATGACTTTTTCCCAGCAGGAGAAAAAAGTGGTTGGATATCGCATCGATTTATGTATTCATATGTTCGAATCCTATTCTAATACGGTTGGTGAAACCCAGCCGAAACTTCGGGATAGGAAGAAAAAAAAAAAAGTAACGCGTAAAAACCCGTTAAAATTAACTGATTTTAGATTGAACGTGGTAAACATCTTGGGCCGTCAGATGAGATTGTGGTTAAATGGTGGGCACATTTTACAGTATACGAAATATATTTAGGGTTTTATATTTTGAACATAATACGCACAAAAATATAGCTCTGTTAAAAAAAAAAAAACATAATAGCTGTATAGAATTATTTATATACATCAAATTGTAGTGATTTTAGATTGTTCTTTAGTTTTTTTTTTTTAGTCTATAAGACAGAAATTTGAAGCAACTAAATTATATCGTCATATCCTGTGAGATCAATAGAAGCAACTTAGTAAAAATATTATAGTATATATGTTTATTTCATCCAACTACATCAGTTTTAAAGTAACTCATTAATATTTAGGACTATTTTAATCAAAGATCTGAACTGTATTGGGATTTTTCCTTACCATTCTTTTGTATGGTATATAAGATTAATAAAAATCGAACAATGCTAACGCTGAAATTCTTTTATATCTGCATCAGAATACATAGTAGACTGCATTACTTCAAAGGAATATAAATCGATAGGAAGATAAAATTCCAAGACCGATAACTTCTCAGATATGTAGATTTCATTTTCATCCAAACTCCTACATATTTAGGATATTTATTTACTCGTAACTTGGAAATATTCTTAAAACTTACTAGCTGTGCTCGCGACTTCGTTCGCAAAAATCAACTAAATAAACATTATCCATTGGACCAAATTGTGAATTTGTAAACCATTATAAACCATTCTCGAAAACTCAGGAATAGACACAAAAAAATTCATTATAATCGGATCAGCCGTTTAGGAGGAGTTTAGTCACATACACAGATGCACAGAAGATTTATATATGTATATAAAGATAACTTTGAAATATGTTTTAGCACACAATCACAATTTCGGTAACATTCTAAAGTAAGAATTTAATATACCTTTGATAAAGTAATTGGAAAATGTGCGCGATTGATTAAAATTTACGTTTCAAAGCGAAAGTTATAAAACTTATTGTTGCAAATACCTTTTAAAAGCTATAATGCTGTAAAGTATTATTAAGAACAATAGCGCTTGTCACGTATCACGATCTGATGACACAACGGTCAAAGTTCATGACCATAAAAATTTTTTTTTATTTTATACTAGCTGTCTACCCGCGTTCCATATATTCTTCACTGCGTTTTAATTTATTTCTACGGAACCCAAACTGTTTTTTCTAAAAAACAATTTAGTACTAAGATAAAGTCAAAATATTTCTCATAAATTATAGCACTTGCGCTTAAAACTGTGCATTGAAACGGATTTTATTCGAATTTTTATGAGTTTTATTTTTTACGCGGACGCCTAATTATTTTCGGAAATTAAAAGTAACTAAGTCACCCGGAGTATCTTCAACCATTCCCGAGATTATCCATCACAAACAGACAGACAGAAAAAATTAAAAATTGTAATTTTTGTATTGGTATCGTATATACATTCATATCTACTTAGTAAGAAAAATTAATTTTGATATTATTATACAAACAGACACTTCAATTTTATTTATTAGTATAGATTTTAACTTGTAAGAAAATTTCGGAATAAAATTATTTTATCCAGTTAGGTCCATTCAACCGAATGACGTCCACTGCTGGACATAGATCTCCTCCATATATCTAGACTAGACCAAGAGAGGGATTGCCATAATCGTCACGCTTAGCAGGCGGGTTGGCAATCACAGTCAGAGTTTTGTACTGCTTTTGCCCATTTCCTTTTATCCCTTAATCGTCTTTTACGACACCCAAGGGAATATATGGGATTGTACTATTCTTTGCCGGCACCACCGGTTAAGTAATGTTATATAATCTACACTCATATTATAAAGAGTAAAGGATTCGTATTTTTGTATGTAACGAATCAACTTAAAAACTACGGGACCGATTTCGATGAAATTTGGTATGCTTGAAGTTTGAAGTTTGCTATGAAGTTTGAAAAGTTTTTGTTCCGAAAAACCCACCGGAACGGGAACTACGCAGGTAAAATCGCGGAGAGCAGCTAGTATAATTAATGTTTTAATATCGATTGTGATCCTTAATCAGTTCTAACTCTCAAACAACAGGCCACAACAACAAAGAGCACGTCTAGATTCTATCAGGAATCGTTCGCCTTTGTACTGTTGTTTCAGGAATTTCAATTGTCCGTTTCGAAGCAATCACAAATGGTTTCAAGCCAAATTTCAGAAGTCAGGATATTGTATTAAAGTAAAAAGTCTACATCAAAATAGAACATAAAAATTAAATAGTTCAAGATATTTTTCTCTCCCGTTTATCAAGCGATTTTCTTTTCTTTATTAAAAATTGATAAACTGTGTGTGATCAATGAAAAAAAAATTATTGATCCAGTTGGTTTTTTTTCAATAAATTGTTAATTCATGACTATGGTGGGTTACCGATTACCTGTCGAACATTTGTCAAAATAAATCTACAGCCAAACTCTATTTCATTTATAGTTTTGCTAATTATTGTAAGTTTATTTTAGTAATAATTATTTGGCAACTGATTTTTTAATGTCTCCAAAATAAACCACACGTCATTACCCATGATTGGTTGGTCTAAACGTCAGTGTAGTGTCTACCCATTGCTCCGATTCGCACGAAGCTATTCGTCTTTCAATTTGCGAAAAGCTAAGGAGTGGCTGACGTTTGCCTTTCCACTTACTTACTACTTAAGAATTTTCTAAACGAAGAATTGATCTACATATTTTAGATAAACGCGATCCACCGTTGGCCTCATCTGCCTTTACAATCAGGTGCGAACGATGCCAAGCGTACCAACATATAAAAAAAAAACTAACAAGTTTTAATTTTCCCTTCGTTTGTACTATTTTGAACGGTCATCATCAACGGCCCAACCACACATTACATACATTTTTGGTGTAACTAATTGAAATTGAAAATATTTAAAAACTTTTCTTTTGATCCTGATCTTAATGAATAACCAATGAAATTAACTGTCCAAGATACACCAGATGCTAGTATATTCCACTTTAAGAAATAGCTTGTATTTACTGCCTTTAAATATTCTAAAAATGTGTTCATGATTCGGTTCAAGATACCTAAAATCTCTTTATACAATCCAGCTTACACAAGCGACTGAGTCGTAATAAATTGAAACAATAAATCACCCACTCACCTGCAGTTTCCTAAAAGGATTTACGATAGCGCAGTAACGCTCAGCTGAAAGCGCTGTAAGGGTGAATACAGACACTCCGATGCTGACATCCTTGCCGGCTTCGGATATACGACAGATGAGTTCACCCACGGCCATGACTCCAACGTATATATGATTGATACAAACGGCACACATATCAGAATGACTAGCAAATCTGCTAACGCGAGTGAGAAGATATACCTGTGAAATAAATAGTCTTATTACATTTTGAAGCGATAATTGCTCAGTTAGTCATATAGGTGATTCTGCGTCGATGGCTCCAGGTTCTAACCGCTTTATCCAACTAAATATTGAAGAAAAAAAACACAGCGTGAGAAAGATAAGTCATTTTCTAATAAAGCCCGCCTGTCTCAAAACACCAACATCAAGTCAGCAAGCAAGCTTATCGTTTTTACCATCTTCGATCACATCGTCGCTTAACATCACGTGAAAAGTATCTCATTGAAATATACAAAAGATAAGTAATTCTTTGAAATAAAATAAAAAAGTTCTTTAGCCATAGCTATTTATTTAACATAATCATTTTACTAAAAATTATATGTGTACACTTTACATTTATTACGAATCAGAATAAGTCATAACATTGCTTTATTTATCAAGTCCATGGAAAAACCTTATTTTGTTATTAAATATGTATTCTATTGTACGAATAAAATAAAATTATCAGAATTTGCATTAATAATTTATATGTATTATTTAATCGTTTAAATAACAGAATATTTTCGTTCCTGCAATAATGTATCTATAATGTTAACTATATATTTATATTTCATTAAATAATATTTTATTTATGGTTAACTACACACAAACTCAAAACAACCGTGTTAATTATTATAATTTATTTAATTTAGCCTCTACCAATGTAATGTGTTTTGAATATTTATTTATTAACTAATGCTGTGCCTGCTGATCCTTCCGTTTTAAAATAATTATTGGAAAATAATATAATGATGGTCAATATTTTTGGGCCCTAAACTGGTTTTGGAACTTATAGAAAGCAAAGACATTTCTCTTAAACTCAAACACTTGCCAGTAAAACTATCGATTGAATCGGATTTTATTCACAATTTTATGAGTATTTCTTTTTTTTAAATCGGAACCCTATTTAATTTCAGAACACTATCCAGTAAAACTGATTTTCTTAGGAGGGACCTTTTCTTAAGTTACGGCCTTTAACTTCAGCTATCTCCTGAAAAAAGTCTCGTCAAAAGCGGTTCAGCCGTTCCAGAGATTAGCCGGAACAAACAAGCAAACAGGCAAAAATTTTTAAATTTTTGTTACAGGTACCCTATACTCGTATATTGATATATATATATATATATATATATATATATAGAGTTAAAAGTTATTATTTTGATATTACAAAAGACACTACAATCTTATATAAGTATATATAAGTATAGATTTATTTACAAATTGATCGAATTGACAGTAATGAATTTTTGAACATCCAACGGATAAATAAATATTGTATAATGCGGTTCAAATAAGAATGTGCATGGACCTGCGCCATATTGTGACGTCATAGCTAACGAAATAAATATAAAATAGGTGTGTCGTATGGTTCATTAAAACAATGAATATAATTCTTAAAGTCTTAATAATAATACACTAAAAAAAGAAAGAGAACTATACAAATATTTTTTTTGTTTTCTAGAGTATACTATCGAGCTTTGACAGATCGAAGGTCATTGACGCGCACATTCTTATTTGAAACGCATAGTAAAAACATAAAACCTTACGTGTTCGGCGCGTTCCTCATACCCCTGTGCCTTATGTAGACAATAACCAGCGTACCATTGCCAAGTACACCCACTATGAAGATAATGGCGAACAGTACTGGCACAAGGTATGTCTCCAAACGTTCATCGTATGGTGTATACTCGCTGTCTGAATCGTTCGCGTAAACCGGAGTACTATTTGCACTATTGTACATGGTTCCAATCTGTAACAACAGAATTGTAATTTTTGAAGTTTGCGCGTTGAGCGGTGGGGGCAAAACTTATACATTCCCGTTAGCAATGTTATGTGACGTCAGCCGTCAACATGCTACAGGATGTCAAGTATAAGATGGCGGTTAAGCGTTGGCGCTTTATAAACTTTTTAATTTCAATTAGCATTTATACAAAGTATGGAGTTTTTGCTTATGTCGGTAGTCACATAAAAAAACCTGACCAGATAATATTTCAACGATTAAAAAAAAAGAATCATGTCAATCAGTTCAGTGATTCTCGAGTTATAAGCCAAATAACGGACAGATAGATAGATATTGCCTTTTACATAATGTAAAGATTTCGGTGAAGATAAACATTGCTATGAAACCATAGCTTAATGATAGAGTATTTTCTAATGCCATGAAAATTTATCGGCAAGCACCTTGTTCCGGGACCATCACTCGAGAGCCAGAACCTACAAGCTGAGTGTTTTTACGGTCATAGAACACATAGTCGTTAACGACACGTGAAATCGTAGTCAAAGGGCTGAGCCTATTATTTGTTTATTTTTTGGGTACTTATATTAACCTAACCTAATTTGATTATGAAACGTATTATATATTGTTATTTGGCTTAGAAATCGTACGTTTTAAAAAACACACGAAACCTATAGCTAAATAATAATTATGTAAAGTTTTGTCTGTCTGTATGTCTGTTTGTTCCGGGTAAGAACGGCGGAACGGACTTTGACGGGACTATTTGGAAGATAGCTGAATTTACCCTTGTAACTTAGGGTACTTGTAATTTTCGAAAATAATTAGAGTTCCGTGTAAAAAAAATCCGATTCAATGGACAGTTTTACGGGCAAGTGCTTGACTTTATGAGAAACATTTTTACTTTATATTAGTTCTAAAAAAATTGTTAGGGTTCCGTATAAAAAAATTAAAACGCAGTGACGAATATATGAAACGCGGGCGCAGTCACGGGCACACAGCTAGTAGACAATAAGTCTAGAGATAATGTTCGTAATAATGATATCAATCAAGCTATATACTTAAGTAAATTGCGTTCTTACTTATTGACTTCGCGTGGATGGATATGAGATCGAGTTATACGATGACCTTGAAATTCCGAGAAAGGAAAATATCGTGACAAATTGTGTTTTCCAATAACCGCTTGGGTTAGCACTTAGCTTCATTCTTATATTGAAGGTATCATGTGACAAAGCAACTAATCGCGTATCATTGTACTGTCATTTCTTGGGTTAACCATAGAGTAATAAAACTAAGAACGATAATTTCATTAGAAAAAAATCGATTAACATTATATATCCCTTACCGTGACTACGACTTCCCCTGGCGTCAAATTCAGATCATTTGTAGCCTATATTTTTTATATGATAAGTAATAGTGTGGCTAAAGATGATAACACTCTAGAAGAATTACCTCGCGAGTAATGCTACCGACATAATTATAGCTATAAGTAAAATTTGAACATCATTTACAAGCCATGGTTATATCTTTTTGTAGCTTAGGGTCTTCAGGGTGATTATGGGGCCGCCAAAGTTACGGTGAAGCTTTTTGATTCGGTGCGGCTTTAAAGACGGTCAACAGCGTCAGCTAGTTAGAAAAAAAAAACATAATGCATTTCAGGCTCATTGTTAGGATACGTACCAACATCGATCGACACAGTCTAACCTAACCATGTCTAACCTTAGCACGGAAGTATCGTCACTTAAATTTCAAAAAATCTTTTAGATGTTTATTGTAAATAAATTCCAGTACGCGGTTTCGTTACAGACAATTTTCCCTTTACTCAGTAGCATACTACTTATTGTCGGTATTGATTGACGATCAGTATAAATATTGTCAGGAAATGTAAAGGTTCGCCAAATACCAATACATGTGTTCCGGCACCATCACTTCAAAAAATCAAAATCAAAATTTATTTATTCAATTTAGGTCCTAAAAAGGCGCTTATGAACGTCTAAAACACTACCACGGGTTCGGAAAACAACCCAATCGAGAAGAGCCGGCAAGAAACTCGATCTGGTTCTTTTTTTTTATAAATATTATATATATATATATATATATATATATATATATATATATATATATATATATCATTTTTTTTGTCATATCAAAAAACTATACAAATCGTAGTCTTAATAATGTTAGCGGAAGCACAGAGATGTGGGTTAATTCCAGACATCACTATCGTTCACGTAATGATCCACCCTGTAATAACCTTTTGAGATTGAAACTTGCTTGACATAATACTTGAACTTATTGTCAGGTAAATCGGTAATGTTACTTGGGATCTTGAAACTTGAGAACCAGTACCTACCTCAGGGCTTAGTGTGTGTACCATTGTAGACCACGTCGTCACCTAACATCAGGTGAGATTTTGGTCAAAGCACTGTGCCTATTTACCGCGTAAAAAAAAAATGTCTAAATTGTTAAATAAAAAATATACTTCAATCAATATTGAACAAGACAAAGATATAACAAATTCACTGTTTCGAATAAAAAAATCTCTTGTATAGGAATTTAATATAAGTATCGTTCCGTAAAAACATTCAATCATGAGATGAAAATTTAATAATAATTTTATGAGTGAGAGGTGCGTTGAGAGGAAACCGGCTTCGTAGAGTGTAATAATATGGTTCAAATCGGTTCTACTACGGAGTAAATACAACTAACAAAGCAAATATAATAAAATCCTTTGTTGTAGACATTATTTGGGCAAATTCACGCTCCTGTTTGAGTTAATCTATACTCTATACTAATAAATAAAATTGGAGCGTCTGTTTGTAATGTCAAAATTTTTTTTCTGTAAGGAATATATGTACGACACAAATACCAAAAATACAATTTGTAAAATTTTTGCCAGGTCTGTCTGTCTGTTTGTTCCGGGTAATATTCCGAACAGCGGGAAAGATTTTAACGGGACTTTTTTGGTATATAGCTTAAGTTACTCCGGGTAACTCAGGGTACTTTTAATTTTCGAAAATAATTAGGGTTACGCGTAAAAAAATTAAAACTCGTAAAAAATTGAATAAAACCCGATTCAATGCACAGTTCTACGGGCAAATGCTTAAATTTATAAAAAATATATTTACTTTATCGTAATACTAAAGAATTTCTGGGAAAATAATTAGAGTTCCGTGTAAAAAATTAAAACGCAATGAAGAACATACTAAACGCGGGCGCAGCCGTACTGTAATAAAATAATGTCCCAAATTTACGAGTCATCACAATCCTACGTAAAGGTAAATTAAATGTCTAAGAAATTTATTTATGTTTATTTACATAAGAAAATTTGAAATTATGAAAAAGAAGTATACAATAATTTTAGAAAAGAGAAATATGAGATATATATAATTTAATTAATCATTTAATTAACATATAATTACTCTATACGTTTTATTGTCATATTGTCTCTTAACAACCTTAAACCCTTTTCCATGAAGGTTAAAATTAAATCTCCAAACATGTCTAAATTAATTGAATTAAGTCTTGCCATAATTCATCCATCCATCCATCAATTCAACCGAAAGACGTCCACTGTTGGACATAAATCTCCCCCAAAGATATCCACGACGACCGGTCTTGCGCCACCCGCATTCAGCGGATTCTCGCGCCCTTCACCAGGTCGTCGGTCTCGACTTTGTGGGGGGCCTACCCACGCTACGTCTTCCGGTGCGTGGTAGCCATTCGAAAACCGATTAGGCCATTGTGCATCGGTTCTGTGAGCAATGTTCCCAGCTCCCTGCCAATTAAGTTTAGCAATTCTTCGGGCAATGTCGGTTACTTTGATTCTTCTGCGGATATCCTCATTTTTAATTCGATTACGCAGTGAAACTCCAAGCATATCCTTCCCATTGCCATTTGAGCAACTTTAAGCTTTTTTATTAGGCCCATTGTGAGCGACGACGGCTCTGTGGCGTATGTCATCACTGGCAACACACACTGGTCAAAGACTTTCGTCTTGAGACACTACGGTATTTTGGACGAGATGATTCTGCGTAGCTTCCTGAACGCGGCCCAGCCGAGTTGATTCGACGATTCGCCATAATTAAATTTAAAAAAAAACATTTATTATGTAATCACGACCATAACGACAGTTAGGTTGCAGCTTCTATGTTCACGCAAACGAATTCTTTTTGAAATATATTATTTGCAAAATTATACAGCGTACAATCAACTAACGGTTAGAATTAAATTTTTAAAGGGTGATCCTCGATACTTGGATACTGGTTTACTGTAGTGTGTTATAAACTAACGCCATGTAAATGGAGTTTGAAACTTCTGGGTCATCAGAACTTACGGACGAAGATGAAACGAGATAGAAGTGTACCTACTCAGAGTATTACGTTCAGGAGTTACATATATTCACTTTATTATCTTTTGCTAAGGGAGATAGATTTTATTTAAATTGAATTATTTCACACTTGTATAGGTTTAAAAGAATAATATAATTTCAATCAATTCACTGTTTAATAACGGTTTATAATTATTATATTCTTTACTAGCAGCGTGCTTCGCTTCGCCCGCGCTTTATCTGGACCCCAAACTATTGCCTTAAATTTTTTTGGAACTAAGATTCCAATGTTCCTCGTATTTCCGTATCCTCGTTCTCCCCAATATCTTCCCGTTGGTGTCGTAAAAGGCGACTAATGGATTAACCAAGGTATGGGCAGCAGCATCCTCCAGGCATCACAAACACCTACTGCGATCGCCAACCCGCCTGCCAATCGTGGCGATTATGGCAATTTCCCACTTTTTAGGGAGAGACCTATATCCAGCAGTGGACTCTTTTGGTTGAATGGATGTATGGGAGGATTAAGGAAAAATATTTCTCATAAATTCAAGCACTTACCTGTAAAACTGACCATTGAATCGTCTTATTTTCCAATTTTTTGTGTTTTTTTTTATGCTGAACCCTAATAATTTTGCTGAATATATTTTCGGTACTAACAGAAAGCAAAGATACTTCTCAGAAGTTGAAATACCTTTTCTTTTTTTTTTTTTGACGGGGGGAAATGCATTTACGCACTACCCTTACCTATTGCATTAGTGAGACCGAAGTCCCCCAAATGAATAGGTAAGGGGGCAAAACGGGACGAACTCCGTGCCAGTGTGGGACTCGCCCCGGCGTGAAGCGCCCGGAAATACCCACTAAAACCCCCTGGAGAAATTCAAATACCTGCCATTAACACTGTGTATTGAATTTGAATTTTATTACGCGGATCCCTAATTATTTTCGAAAAATTAGTAACTTCAGCTATCTACCAAAAAAAAGTGCCGTCATAATCGGTCCAGCTGTTCCCGAGAATACCCAGAACAAACAGAGAGACAGACAAAAATTTTAAAAATTTCGTATTTTGTGTAGGTATTCTATATACATTGATATGAGTTTTGTAAAAAATTGTTATCTTGATATTACAAACAGACACTTCAATTTTATTAATAGTAGATTCTAGGAACGAAATTAACAAAAAAACCTAAATATTTATCCAAAACGTGAGTTATTGTAACGCGTTCAAAAAAAAAAAATCCCTATAAAAAGTGCTTTAATTTTTTCTGAAACTTCCTATGTACCGAACAACTCTTCCAATTAATATTTCTACACGTGTCTGTATTCAAATGTAATATAATATATAATTTCGTAGTATTGGCGCATATTTGTTACTTTCAGTCTATATGCTTCATTCTCGTGCAATCTCGTTCAATTGGCGATCAGCATTTTTTTTCCTTATATAACTTTATGTAATAGAATACCACCTACCTGTCTCGAACAACAATTTCAAGAATTCGATCAGGCGCGAACGTTTGAGTCTTCCTCCCACGCAACGTATTAATTTCCATTTATCCGCTATATATTATTACGCAATTGTCAAAAAGATACACAGTAGGCATTTTGTTCATGGACTGTCGGCCGCAGACAAAGAGTGTAAATATAACAAAATATTCATTGTGCTTAAACGAAAGCTTTTGTCAAAAACAGGACTGTTCGCGGCCGATACGTCGCTTATGGATAATTTACAAAGCTTACTACCGATTTCTATGTATATTAATGTCATCATAATAACAAATGAAAATATATTTTTTACTAATTTTCGTCTATTAAATTCAGTAACGGACAGTTATGATTTAGCAAATATATAAAAAACATAATAAATGTATGTATGTATATTTCAAGAAAATTTAAAAAATCTTACCAAGAATTATTAACTTATTAATTGCATAAATGAATATCTAGACTATACATAGGGATATTAATTGGTGGTTATTTGGTATCCATGGACAAAAACTTAACAAAGATCATCATAATATTCTTATCGGAGGTGTGTTATATTTCGCTTCATTAGAACTAAACTGGATTTGTGAAACGATGTGTGATGCCGAATATAACATTCAAAATTTAACACAACGTTACTTTTCGGTCGAAATAAACGTGACTGTGAGGCAACTCCAGTCAAACCATGCATAGGTTGAGATTTAGGCGGAATTTCGGTTCACCTTATGCGTAATTAATTAACTTGTGGTATTTGACCCTAGGTTATATGATTGTATTATTTTCTGTAATCTAGTTTGGTTTTATATAACACTAGCTGTGCCCGCGACTTCGCTCGCGTGGAATTCAGATAATTCCCGTCACGTCTATCTATCACACCAAAATTCCAAAATGTTTCCTGTAATAGATTCTGAATCCCTACCTAGTTTTTTTCTCATACATCATCAATGTACATAACAATCTTCAACCTCCAATCTGTAGATTTTGTCCTGTTAGTCTTTTGTTATATGTATAGGTTATCTATGTCATCTTCCAGAACAGTCCAGATTATTAAAAATTAGTATGCGCCATCTATAAATAATCGGCAGAAATAAATATATAATTTGCTTACGTAATCACCTTTCATAACACTTCGTCTCCCATGTGAATCAAAAATAAACAAAACATGAACCGTCCAATTATAGTTAGAAAGAGACAATGTTATGTTCCACGCCATATTTTTACTTATTGCTATCATAATTGAAAGTCAGTTCACTACTTTCATAAAATGCCCCCTTAATACAGCGCCTAGAATTAGCCTATGATATTATATAAAATATCAAAATATTGTTTTCTCATTTTTTATGTCTATATACTATATTTATGTACTATACATACATGTATTATGTCACTTTATTCAAGTTCAATCAATCCATCAATTTTTTGTTCTCGAATAAGACTAAAACACATTTATTTACAAACTCTTCTTTCATATTAAAGTTGCCGCGTGTCATTCAAACTACTATAACTTTTGATAGAGAAGACTGATTTTAATTAAATAAAATGTTGATGTTACCACAGAATAAGTTTTATAATTATCTTTTTGAATATTTAAAATATACTTTGTACGGTCTAATAGACACCTGGACAACCAAACAGACGGACAGACATTTGTAAAAATGATAGAAATGTGTTTAGTTATCTATTTTTAGTCCCTTGCAATAATTCTTTTCACAAAAATCGAAAATTTACAGACACGTGAACTTTACAATTTTATTATTCGAATAAATTATATTTGTATTATACATACAATCTTAATTCAATTGAAGTGTATTAAGAATAATGAACCAGAACGTGTATTCTAAAGTGTCACAAAAATACCCTGGAAGGCTCTAGAGGTTCTAACAGAGGACCACCATTTTGTTGTCTGAGTCGGAGTCAAAAGTCGGAGCTAAAAATCTTATATTCATGATCGTAACAAAGTATAAAGAAAAAGTAACTTGAATAGGTTCTAGAACGTGACATTTCTTATTGTAGCAGACATTTCTATAGCAAGATAAACTTTAAAAAATCCTTTAAAGTTTTTTTCTATGAACGACGTACGTGCAAATGCTGTCAGGCATATTGAAAAAATAGAATAGTTGTTATCGTATTTTTTTATTATCTTTGGTCAACTGACAACTAAGATATTTTTTGATTCGCGTTATTATATAAACAGTTGTAATACGATGATTTCTCGTCATTCTTATAAAAAAACTATATCTACTAGTAAATATAATCAATTTTAAAAAGAGTTGTAATATTATTTTGCCCTCTAGCCTAAATGCATTTGATGAAATCAATCAAGACCAAAAAGTGCGATTCTTGCTTTAATCGTAAAAATATAATTTTCCTTGCATTTTGGTCAAATAAGCAAAACGAAAATTACCTACGACGAATCAAGCATGATTTTTTTTTTATTTTTTATTTCTTGTATTTAATATTTATGTAATAAAAATAAAATTAATTCAATTTGTCACTAAATAAAATGGATGGCATAAAAAAATATGTATAAATCATTAAGCGGCTACAAAAATTTATGAATGATGATAATAAAGTGGATCGTTAAATTTGAAATCTTATTTGAACCATAAAAGATAAAATCAAATCAGTGAATTATGAATGTTTTAACGTTTAATACAAATCATTTGTGGGGTTGTTGGGATTTTGTTTCAGATTTGGTCGTGCTCGTGACCATCATGCGCTTAATGAAATGACCCGCTATATTGAAATGACCCGCTATAGTATCTATTTTATTTTAATTAAGATAAATTATTATATTTTATATTATCTAAGTTCTCTAAGACAAATTTAATGTTAGACAGATATTTAAAGGTAATATTTCTTTATAAAATGCTATATAGGTAATTTAGTAAATTATTATTAATTATTACATATTAGTATTATACATTATCTAATTTATACGTAATAATATATACGTAAATTATTTTGTAAATTGATATATATTGTTTACATATTATTTACTATCCAGTATATTAATTTATTTATTAACATTATTTATTTACATATTAATTTAACATTATCCATCTATTATTATTATTACATATTAATTTATATTTATTTGTATCGATATATATATCTATTTCCGTATTCCTATTTATTGTCTATATTTATTTGTCATATTAGTATAAACAAATGAGGTTCCAAAAGACGTAACAACTCAAAATCATTTGCAACAGAATTAACGAAGTAACATCAACCATATTATTAACACAGTAAAATATCATTTTCCTTAAACATAAACTAAAATGAGGAAATATAGAACTACAAGCAGATACCTACGGCGGAAACATATATATACCTATATACATACAGAATAATTATATTACTTTTGTAGTAGACAAAACAGACAATAGTATCTTAATGTTGTTATAATTAACAATAGGTACCTACTAGATTGAAAAGTTGGAATAGTAATAATAGTATAACTATAAAAAATTGTTAATATATAACATAATATGAGCTCACACATTCTATCCCCGAAGGGTTAGGCAGAGGTGAAATAGCGAACTACATACACCACCCATATTCCGCCGAGTTTAGTTCCGTCCCAGATGTGACAGGTGGTGAGCTTGTCGCCATATCGGGCACAAATTCCAGACTCCAGGATGATACTGAGTAGAAACCCCCAATATCACTTGCCCCGACCCGGGGATCGAACCCGAGACCTCAGAACGACAGTCGTACCGTAATACAACTGTGCCACCGAGACAACCATCATCATTAAATTAGTGATTTAAGTAATTAAAGTAAAGTAAATGAGGCAAATCATTAAATTAATATAAGTATGTAGGTATTCTATCATTATGTTAATTCATCACGCGTAGGCCATTATGGGCATGTAGTTTTATACCATTAATTACAAAAGGTCCGTCCAATTTACAAACTAACGCCTTCAGAATGGTATTCGGACTGGTCCAGAACATCCGTAGCATCGAGTAAGAACGCTGACGCATGATGGTAAAACTTCTAACTCTAGCTTCAGCGAACATACCTGATGCGCCGCAGAATCAACGCAATCCCAATAGCACTCTGAACGCATTGTTATACTGAATATACAGAGCGTTGTAGGCCTTCTGCGTATACCTAACCCACCGTTATGTAAAAAACACCGTTTTTTATTCACAATCAAATTCAATTTTTTTTTTTAATCAATTAAATCCCTAAAAAAGGCGCTTATGAACGTCAAAACACTAACACTAGTTCGGCAAATAATCCAGACGAGAAGAGCCGTCAAGAAACTCGATCTAGTTCTTTTAGTTATAAATTGTAATGTACATATCATTTGTATTGTATTGCGCAATCTCTATCTTAAACAGGAGCTTAGCTTAGCTTAACTAGCTAACACCTAAGCCAGTTAATGATACTAAGTTCTTACAAACTAAGTCACACGGTGTTCCTTCGTTCATCTATTAGGCCGGAAGGTAGAAACTACTTTTACCAAATTTTTATTCGTACATAAACTTATTTTAGTAAAAATAGGGTCAAATTAAAAAAAAAATAATTTACATTTACAAAAAACATTTACATAAAAACTTAATAAATCTCATATGTACAATGGTAGAAATATTTAAGAAACAATTTAAATAAATCCTCAAGAATTATTGAAAAATTGACAAATTTTGATCACTGGCCAGTACTAGTTAAAGTCGAATTACTTTTAGTAATACTAAATACTGGTTTGAAAATATAGAATTACTAGTTTGGTGTTCTTGGAGAGTCACCTTATAATTAAATCAGTCGTTTATCTGATCCTAATTCTCATTCCCACCTACTGGCCTTGGATAAGGACATCGATCAATCGGCTACAACAGTACCATTAGCAACTAATTGCAAAAGAACATCTGACAAAAAAAATCGACAAGATTTCAAATACCTAAGAATAAATAACTTCTAAAATTTCTAACAATAGAACCATAATGACATCACTGCTGTATGTTATTATCTAGAACTTAGAGGGTCAGTAATAGAATAACTATTTAGACTTACTTTCAACGAGGCATTTATACCCAGTACCCCGAAAGGCAACTCCATGAAGCTAACAGCACATTAGTAATATAAATCTACTTTATTTACATTAAACTTGACAAACGAAGCAAGTTTCTTAATTTAGTAGAAAGTAAGCCTTTTCTACAACTAAATCAAGACTTGAAAACCAAATATCATAATAACAACATTTATAAAATGGGCTCATGCGCATTAACGTAAAATGAGTCGGACAATCGTAGAACAGTTGGTTTTGGCATTTTATATCCATTCGCTGAGATCCAGTCGTTTTTTTTTGTGGTGGCGAATCATAAACACCATTGTATATTTCTTCATCGTCTTCACTATTTACAGGCACTGGTTTTGGTAATATATCGTATTCTTCCATATCAGAAAACGACGTATCGTCGTGAGTCGAGGACCTTGCTAATGTTTCATCATTCTGTTTATATTCGTTTTGTAGTCTATCTAGATGTGTCAGGCTGGGAGATTCGTCGCGCTTCATTTTCATCAGTACACCTGTGCATAACTCCTTCATCTTGTCTGGTGGAATAATGTGTTGCAAGGAAATCTTCTTAACATTTCCATTCGCTTGTTGGTTAGTTTCTTGCTTTATAAGACTTGCCGCTGCATTATGCGCTTCTTCCTTTTTCATGTCTTTCATTTCAATATCAGTTTCATCGAATATTGTGATTGTACTTTCATTTTTATTGATTAATGGACCACTGAGGGTTAGCTGATTTAAAGAACTTATATCGCTGTTACCAAATGATATTTGGCGTAAATATTCTGTTGTTTTGACCGTTGGTAATGTATACTGTTTAATGGCACCGTCTGATTTACTTTTTCTCAAACGGTGTATTATATACGCCAGGGAAATTATTGCTGTTATCATGACGCCAAATAGAATCCCCATAAAAACAACAACATAAATATCGATTTCTAAGTAACTGGACATTCTGAACAAGGTCCGCCTGTAAATAAGATATTTATTTGTTAGCCGATTTCTACACACACACAGCAACGTTATGAGTATAAATAATTTGCTGTGTAAAACGGATAGCGAATTTAATTTTGAAGTCAACTTAATTTTGCCAATCTTAATTAAAAAAGGAGATTCTACTACCTTCTTTTTAAGCTTCAAGTATCGGCTACATGTCATGGTGAGTCTAGTAATTTGAATGAAAGACACGCTTGTCTAAATCATCTATCAATGATGTAAACACCAGTAGTAATAACAGATATCTACACTAATATTATAAAGAGAAAAGATTTGTATTTTTGTATGTAACGAATAAACTTAAAAACTACTTGATCGATTTGGATGAAATTCGGTATGGAGATAGTTTACAATCTAGGGAGTGACATAGGATAGTTTTTATTCTGAAAATCCCACCGGAACGGGAACTACGCGGGTAAAACCGTGGAGAGCAACGAGTATATTAGAAAGAGGCAAAATTGATTTTATGTTTGTCACGAATAAACTCAAAAACTACTTAACCTATTTTGAAAATTATTTTACCTGTAGAAACTTACATTATCAGTCAATAACATAGACAACGTAAGTAAAAAAATATTTCCATGAGAAACCGGGGCGGATCGCTAATTAAAATTATCTATACTAATAAATAAAATTGAAGTTTCTGTTTATAAAGTCAAAATAACATTTGTATGCAACATATATGATACCTCTACTAAAAATACAATAAAAAAAAATCTGTTTGCCTATGTTTGGCTGTTTGTTCCAGGTAATCTCCGGAACGGCTAGATCGATTTCGACTGGACTTTTTTTGGTAATAGCTCAAGCTACTCCGCGTAACTTTGATTTTCGAAAAGAATTAGGGTTTTGTGTGTAAAAAAAAATAAAGCTCATAAAGATTTAATAAAATCCGATTCAATACATAGTTGTAAGGGCAAGTGTTTGAAATTCAGAAATATTTTATCTTTATCTAAAAAAAAATTAGGAAAATATTTAGGGTTTCGTATAAAAAAATTAAAACGCAGTGAATAGTATATGAAGTGCAGGCGCAAACGCGGGTACACAAATAGTTTTAATATTATTTAAGATTAGGACAACAGTAACAGGAAGTAGTACATATAGACCTTTGTCTATAGAGTTCATTAAAAAACTAGCTATGTGCCCGCAGCTGACCCCTTGTTTAATTTTTTTTATACGGAATCCAAAGTATTTTCGAAACACAAAAAGCTACGCGGAGTAACTTTAGCTATCTACCAAAAAAATTCCCGTCAAAATCAGTACAGCCGTTACGTAGATTATCCGGAACAAACAGAGCGACAAACAAAAATGTTTTCAATTCTATTTTTGGCATACGTGTCGTATATACATTCATATCTATTTAGTAAAGAAAAATGTTATAAACATTACAACCAGACACTTCAATTTTATTATTAGTATAGATTAAAACCTACATACAGCTTACGTAAATTACACAAAGTGATAAATAATTCTGTTAGTCATACATTTACCACAATAATATTTATTACATATACCTATTTGGTATATGGTATTTTCATATTATTTTGTTTTGAATTATAACAATAAAATGACTCTGGTTATTCTTTTAATAACATCCTTGACTGTTATCCTCATAGCTTTCCCATAAACTGACTAAATTAACATTTTTTTTACTAAAATGTATCCAGATCAAGTTTTGGTGATAGAAAAATTATCTATGTATGCCTATTCAGCGATTCTTGGTTTATGGTGTCCCCACATAGCGGGTAGATCGCGACGCCAACGTTTTGCAGTTAAAAATAACTGTAGAAGAGGTCACGCTTGGCTCACGTCGACGCGCTATGTCTTCTACAGAAACATCGCACTGGCGTCCCCACTCACCCGCTCTGTGGCCACCAACTAAACTATAAGTGCATACGCACAGTACCACTTGAAAATTATTATTTTATATTTCCATTTATTACAAGAAAGTCTGAGTTGTTTTAAATAATAAATATGTTTGTTTACAATAAAATAAAACGCTTAGTGGTGAAAAATATGAACAAACTAAAACTAAAGAGAGAACATTCGGGGTTTTAAAAAAAAACTAGGTATCTATGAGAACTACCGACAGATGTGAAAACTCAAAACTTTGGAAAAACTATATTTACCTATAAGTAATTAATATTTTATCATTTGTTAATTAAAATTATTAATATAACCTAACAAATAACATTTGTCTGGTCTTTACATTTATTGGCGCTCCGAGCAATAATGATTTTGATTTTAATTTTCATATATTTTATTCATAAACAAAACACACGATAGGCTGCGGAAGTATAACCACTTTAGCGCCTATACTGTAGCATGTTGACGGCTGACGTCATAGCATGAGTAACGCGAATCTATAAGTTTTTGCCCTACCGAGAAAGGCTCAACGCCGCTAAAGAAGTTCTCACTTCAAAAACCTTAATAAATATTTATTTATATATGAAATTTAAATAAACTAAGGTTAACATTACATGATATTGTGGTCAAAGCATTAAGTCTATAAATTATTCTTACTATATCTATATAAAAAAATAACGTCTCTCTGTCTGTTAGTCATCTTATAACTCGAGAACCACTGAGCCCATATACATGATTCTTGCTTTATTTAATACGTTATACGACTAGATTATTCGGCCGGTCAAAAAAGAAAATTATTTTATCAATTTGTAACATTTCAAAATATAGGACTTTGTTATTTCTCAATTTTATTTTTTCAACTATTTTTTCTAGTCCCAAATATGCTCTCATAAATGAACTAATGTTGATATTTGTAAATATAATACGTTTTGAGATAAGAAATTAAAAATGAATATTGGATAAGATTTAAAAAGATTTTGTTTAATTGGTATAACTAACTTCTGACCAAATTTCATACAAGTCGGAAGAGGTCGATTTTAACCATTGATTGTTTTAATATGAAATAACCCATGTAATCATTAATAGGTAGTATAGAAACAACTATGCACAAACAAGAACCACCAGGGAAACAACTAAAACTAATAAAATCTTAATTTATGAAATATTAAATTAAAAGTATCACGAATATGTCGAATTAATGTATTTTTTTTAAATAATTTATTTATTTTAATAATAAAACACATTTCAAAAAAACTTACACAGACCATCGATTCTCTATTAAGTTAAGTAGATTCTAGAACTTCTTTTATAAAAATATCACAATTATAATACTCGTATTCTTTTATTCCTTATAATAATGCTTGTAAATCACTATGCGGCGGCCGTTATGCCAATAAAACTGACACATAATGTTAAGCACGAAAGGTATCTATTTGACTTCAAAAGGAAAATCAGACGTTTAAACATACATAATAGGCATGTTATTGTTACTGTAGTGTATTAAATAATTTAATAAATGTTAATCCTTAGACTTTTAGCAATTCGTTTAATATTAGTAAGAACTTTTATAAACGATTATTGTTTGTTTGTCATATTACTATTGTGCAAATATATGTACAAATGTTTTTTTGTACTATGACTTATGTGTCCTACAGGGATACAAATCTATGTGTTTTAAAACAATAATTTTAGTTTAAAATAATCACCAAAAATAATCGAAAGTAGTACTTACGGCTTTTTCAAAGTTCCTATTCTCCCTGATAATAGAAATTATAATTCTTATAATCTACTATCTGAAACTATTTCACACGTCGTTTTCAAATATGTCCCATGTCGGAATATCTCTACCATATAACAGAACTATAGCACGATGTGGAATCGTTCAAAGAAAATCAATATTATTTGTTGTTGTTAATATATAAAACTGAATTGTCTATTTTTTTTACTAAATACTAGAAAATAAAAAATTGAATATTATGTTTAATGTTTCAATAGATAGACAGATAAATAAATATATAATAATAAAAGTACAATTGTCAAACAAAATGATGCTGATTAATATGTGAAATATTAACAAAAGATAGACAAAATAAATCCTTTTAGGAGAACCTTATACTATTGTCTGACTAATGTAACGTATCACAAATGTCAGCGAAACCCCTTAGTATTGTAATTGTATTCCAGCTGTACATTTAAATAAAGAATCGCAGGCGTAAATTATTATTTTATGAAACACGAATTCTTGAAATGATATAAAGATTTTTTTTTGTTTTAAAACAGATTTTTAATTTGGTGTCTCATTTCTTCATTCTCAATCTGAAAAAAGTTAGAACAAGAAGAGAAGAAGAAATGAGACACCAACAACAGAAAAAGGGTAAAAAAAACCCCGATGTACATAACAAAATATAAATTAAGATTACGTTTGAAAAGTTTTATCAAATAAATGAAAATACAAATGTTGGCGATGGTTTTTTGTCACATTATTATATCAATAAATAAAAGTTTTAGTAGTCAAAATTACAAAATTATATGATTGCTATACTTTACTTGCCATAAAAATGTAAAAAACCAAAAATATTTTTTGTAAGATAATTCACAACTTAATATTTTTGAAAAAAAAACAAAAAAACAGAGTTCCAAAATTTTCAAAATATTTTAACAATAGGCCAAAGTATTAAACAAAAAAAATAGTCAAAAATTTGAGGTCCATCGTCAACTTTTTTATCAAAATTTTTTTTTCATCGCCCCATGTATCCTCTTTAAAATGAACTGTGGTTCATTTCTGTATCTATAATAGATTTCGAGATATTTAAAAGATAAGATTGAAAAATTTGAAAAAATCGAACTTCTGAATTGTGGGTAACTATTGAAAAAATTATCCTTTGGCAAAACTTCGTTATTTGATAAAAGAAAACTTTGACCAAAATTTGTGCAAATCGAAACGGTTCGATTTCAACTATCGGTCGATTTGGCGTGGAATGACCCATAGGTGAAAATATTTGAATAAAAATTATAAAATAAAAACTAATACATACACGAATTGAAATCGTCGTTCATATAAAAATCATAATCGATAAACATATCACATAATTGTTATAATGTTAAAGTGTGCTTCATAAAAATAATAATATTTTTAGTTGAAATATAACATTGTTTGGTTTAAATAAATACAGAGGAGAGGATAGTTGCTATAAAAGCCAGGCAAGAATATCGACAAATACGATCCTTAAAAATCTGAAACAAGCACGTATTTTATTATATTCGATGTAGATGCGCACACTTTGTTTTCACAACCAATAGTATCGAAAATAAATGTTTCCTTATCTTCTCATTTGTTGGCAGAAGATACAAACATAATTAAATAAAGTCATGAAAATTCCCGATTTTTATGAAACAGTCGGAAAGCAAAAAAACCGAATACATTTGTTGTATTAAATCGGTTTTACACACATACAAAAATGTTAAGTTGCCATTAGATATAATTACAATAAAAAATCAAAATATTTATTAATTAAAAAAGACACCAAAATGCACCACGAAGGTTCTTAACATCGAACTTAACAGAATAGGTACCTCTTTATCAAAACAAGTTAACAAATTAAAAAAAATAGTATGAAAATCAATATGTTTTAAAAGCGATGATGGCGCAGTACATAGTGTAGTTGGATTCCGCGTCAATGAACGGGGGTTCGAGCCTATCTATTCGACTCTAAAATCAGCCTGAACTTTCGATGTAGGAAAATATCGTGAGAAACTCATGGATAAAATGGTGGTAGGCCATTTTCTAATAATACCCGCCTGGGTAACTACCACCTCGAAGTTTGAAAACCTATCGCCGAAAACCAATAGATATGTTCCGGCAGCATCGCTTCAGAAGCAGTACCTCTGGCTTAGTATGTTTACCATCCTACACCACATCGTCAATTAACATCAGGTGAAATTGTGGTCAAAGCAATAAGCCTATACCGTATAAAAAATTAAGATTAATATTATTACATTAAATTAAATGTTAAAATTAAAAATTAAATTAAATGCTAAAATGCCGAAATAACTTTTCACTTCATACATTTTTGATTATTGATTAAAACATCGTTCGCTTTCGTAATAACTTTTCCGTAATATCATATACAAATCTTTTCCTACTGTACCCTTAACCCCTTGAGCACTAACCTGGCATTTATGCCAGCTTTCCATTGTTTTCCTATTGCCTCATTTTTATGGGTAATCGACATATTAACTACAAAAATTATCTCTTTTAATATCCTATACACAAATATTTTGCAAAATAATATATTCTCTAATACATACAAAAATTAGATATTGAATATTTGCACAACTACATTTAAATTCTCGATCATATAAAAAAGACTAGCCATTCGAACCAACAAAATAAACCTACTTCCATTGTAATATCGTTACTGAGGCTTCATTTCAATCAGGGAGCGAACTTTATAGGAATTAAAATTGCCTTGAAACTAATACTACATACAGCTTCCTCTGTTAGCCATTTAAACCCGTTAATACATACCGTTAGTATATACTCTTGTTATGAAACATAAAATATTCCGACTCAAAATGAAGTATTGTTTTTAAAAGCATAAAAAAAATTATATTATTCGTGTTACTAATGTGCTTAGTGATACTACGACTGGAAATTATAATACCAAGTATAATAAATATTAAAAAAAATTCTTACGAAACCACTGGTGAGAACATACCGATTGGCTCTCGGCTATATATCCACTATGAAAATGACAGACATAGACAGATAAATGTCAAACATAATAAACCATAACCACGTTAATTAGTGACCTGGGCATGAAGATAAAATGTGGATACTAAAATTTTACAAAAATAATAATATTATAATATATACCCAAATGATATTATAGTTTAGTGCGTACTGAATTGAATTGAATTGTGTGACACTAGTTTTAATTTAAATAAACAGAATGAATTATTTTTCTATATATCGAACGTAAGTTAATTGACTTAAACAATGAAGAAATGTATTAGTTGTAATTGATCAAACGACTTTATTACTAAACGACGTTCGTAAATTATTCGTAAATACATAATATGAACCCAATAGAAAATGCCTCACATTATACCAAAAATAATTAATATATAGGTATTGTAGAATATATTACATATTACCAGTCTCTATTATAACCACATCAAGACTTACACTCGCGACAATGAAATTCCAAACATTTACAAGTTTCTACATGCAAAGTGAAGTGCCGAGGTAACTTCGATAACTTTTGAAGAAACTGTCATGGCTTCATCTCTACAGATAGATAAAATTGAAGTGTCCGTTTGTGATATAAAAGTAATAGCGTTTTCACTAAATACTTATTGATTGTGTAAAATATACTTACACCTTAACAAAACTTTTAACAATTTTTGCCAGTCTCTCTGTCTGTTTATTCCAGCTAATCTCCGAAACGATTTTGACGGGATGAATAGGTTATGTTAAAATTATGACTTAGGCTACTTTTTATTTTGTTCAAAATAATTAGGTCACAACGTAAAAAAAAATAAAACTCCTGTGATTACGAACAAAATCCGATCTAATGCACAACTTTACTGGCAAATGTTTATGACACATATCTCTGCCTTTTATTAGTGTCGATAATATATATTTTTTTAACTATATTACCCTTTAATAATTGTGGGAATAAAAACTATGGTACGCGAACGGAGCGGCGGGAACAGCTAGTTATATATAAATACACAATCAATATTATATGTACGTACATAATTCAAATATATATTGTATAATTAATATTTAACTTTCATAAACAAAAGAAGTTGTCTCTAACTTTAGAAATTAATTAAGTGCTTACATTATTTGATGGTTTCATCGAATACCGTTTTGTTTTGTTTCACTTTATTCGATGTAGTTATTATGTACACAACTGGATACAATTTAATTAAAAACAATTTTGTTAAACAATACACAGTTAAACTGAACAATATTTATAAATATAAAGTGGAAACTAATGTTTCTTTAGTTAGATTATTGAAATAATTATGACAATAATTAATAAATAAGGTAATTGTTAATAATGTTAAGAATTGTACTAATTAATAGTTGATGTCAGTGGTGAAACTATAGGGTGGCAGTACTGGCAAAATGCCACGGGCCTAGGTCCTATGGGGCCCCGGCCCACGAAGCCACGAGCGCAGAAGAATCGTAACATTTTTAACAAAATATAGTAAAAATTATAAATCCAATTAAAGTTAGACACGACTAAATATTTAAACGCTTCAGTGATATTTTAAAATCAAATTGTAACGTGACAATTTTTATTATGGCGCCATCCAACGAATTTCCCACGGGCCTCAGATGGTATAGTTACGCCACTGGTTGATACAGAAGTTGTGTTGACGAATTTTGATAAAGGCAGTGGAGGTGGAATATAGGCAATGTAAAAAGCAATTCCCTAGCTCCCTTCCTGAAGAAACAGATGAACGAAGGTGCACCGTGGAGTTTTAGTCAGTAAGAATCTGACATTATCATTCGAGTTTGGGGTATCTAATGTAAGATTTCCCCATGTTAAAAAAGGCAGTTAAGGTGTGATGTTTTTGTGTGTGTAAGGATGGGTTAATGTGAAATAAATAAATATGAAATGCTGAAGTGCGTCGCGGCAAAGAGGGTTTAGGAGAGGGGAGTACATAAGGGGAGGATATAAAAGTATCAGGATTCTTTAAGTCAAAATCCGGCAGCGGATGGTGAGATACTCCGATCTTCAAGTAAGGATAACCTTGCACCCCCTGCCAGTATGTATCCTACACTGACAAACCATGGACTAGCTGGACAATGTCCTTTATGTAATATCTTTTCAAGTTGTTAAACTTAAAAATGCATGTCCAGATAAAATAAATATAACTGAATGCACGTATTGGACTCATCTATCCTAATAAATAATGACAAAATTATTTATTTTTCTAAATAGATATGAATGTATATACGGTATCTATACCAAAAATATAATTAAAAAAAATTGTGTCTGTCTGTCTGTTTGTTCCGGGTAATCATCGGAACGGCTAGACAGATTTTGACAGGGCTTTTTTGGTATATAGCTGAAGTTACTCCGGCCAACTTAGGGTACTTTTAATATTAGAAAATAATTAAGGTTCCGTAAAAAAAAATTAAATCTCCTAAAAAAATTAATAAAATACTATTCAATGTACAGTTTTACGGGCAAGTGCTTGAATTTATGAGAAATATTTTTACCCTATCTTAGTGCCAAAATAAAATAGGGTTTCGTATAAAAAATTAAAACGCAGTGAAGAATATATGAAACGCAGACGCAGCCGCGAGCTCACAGCTAGTATGTATATAAAGATAGCTAGGATTGCTATTATATTAATAGTTCTAGCCAAAGTTTCTCCACTAGAGAATTCTTGCACTTGTTGCTTAGATTCGACTATCAAGCTCGGTTAAGCTGTAGACGCTAATCATATATTAGTGGCGGCCATTTTGATTATGATTCGTAAAGCATGCGCTTCGAGAATATTAGTCATACTTGGTCTATCATTCCATTTAAAGCATTAAAGTGTCTGTTTGTAAGATCAACATAACGCATTTTACTAAATACGTACATCTGATTATATACACGATATACTTACACCAAAAATACATTTTTTTTGTTTATCTGCTTGTTCCAGCAATCTCCGGAACGACTGTACCGAATTTGTGAGCAATATCTTCGCTTTCTATTAGTAACAAAAATAATTTCAGGAAAATATTTAGGCTTCCGTAAAAAAATATTCAAAACCCATAAAATATGAGAAAAAAATTCAACAGTCAGTTTTGCTGGCACGTATTTAAATTTGTAAAAAAAAACCATCATATAAAAACTGAATCGTCACAAATAAAGTGTTTCAATTATAATGAGGTAGGTATTGCATCTTTTGTAAAACGAACCGCAACGAGATAATCTTTCTGAGCTCACAAAAGCCGAGCAACTTTAAACAAGATCTAAACGTGCTTCGGCGAATTCGCAAATTGCAATTAGTTCTTTGTTGTACTTTTACTACCATTCACAACTACCAACACTTCATACTTTCATTACCTATTTAGGTGGTATTTTTAAAATAAAATCACAATATAACTTCAGTGACCTAAAAACATCGTGCTAAATGAATAATTCTGTCTATACTAATAAATAAAATGAAAGTGTCTATTTGTTGTCTTAAAATAACAACTTTTTACTAAAAACATTTGAATGTATTCGTAACACAATTTTTCAAACAAGAGTTCGGCATTAAAAAGTAAATATACAAGTAATTTGAAGAAAAAAAAAACGTTTCAACGGTAAGTGCTGGCAAGTGCTTGAATTTATAAAAAATGCATTCTGTTAGCACCAAATAAATTCTACAAAAAAAAAAGAAATTCGCATTCCGTCTAAATAAATTAAAACTCTTCTTAGAAAATACGAATCAATGGACAGCACCGTCAAAACATAATTTTTTCAATGATTATTTAAAATCAAATTGCGCAGTGATGAATATATGAAAAGCGGGCGGAGCCGTGGGCACATAGTTATTACTAAATAAGTGGTTAACAATTAGTAAAAATAATTGTCTTAATTAAAAAAATCTCTTGCACATCCACAACACGTGGTATATTGGAAATAGCTATCCTCCCCGCTTCGCACTGGTATATAGAAATTTCTAATTTGAAAACGAAAAAAATAAACACATGTCACTTGGTGATAATGTAGCTATCTCCAGGTGAAAGAATGTTAAAACTCGGTTAAGTAGCAAATTTTTGAGTTTATCCATAATAAACAACAAATCAACTTTACCTCTTTATACAAAGTAGTTTAGATATGGAAGTAAAAACATCGCAATCAATTTAAAAAAAAAACTAATTTTCTCCTTAATCTAATACAATCCATACATTTACATCTCAATATGAAACATACTTTTCTTTTTAATGTTTGTTTTATAATATTATTCACCAGAATTCAAAATTAAGTTAAAAATGACATCTCGAAAATACATGTAATTCTACTTATAAATCTATAACTATAATAAAACGCTAACGAGTCGAAATCTTTACATTCAAGATTGAGCACTAACCTGGCGTTTACGCCAGTTTTCGATTGTTTTCGTATTGACTCATTTTTATGGGTAATCGACATATTAAGATAAAATACAATGCGGGGCTTCAGAATCGGTTATATTACGATAGTTACATTTTTTTATCTGTTTGTCTGTTTATTAATTTGTTAGCCAATCACGTAAAAACTACTGAACCGGTTTTGATGAAATTTAGTTTGGTAGTAGCTTATACTCTATAGTAACATCTAGGATACTTTTTACACATATATGTGTATTTATATAATATAATATAATATAATATAATTTATATAATATGAATAGCGTTTATCTAGATTAATTTTAAACAACATAATAATGAAATGTATACGTAATAACATTATCAATACATAGTAAAAGGAATAGAAGTATAATAGTTTTAAAGCAACATTTTATTTTCACGTTATTCCAAAAATCTTTTATCTATACTTATAATAAAAGGTTAACGAGACGAAGTCTGTATTTAAGAAAAAATGAAGCGGGTGGTGACGCTTATCACCACATGGGTAGTATGGTATGCAGGCCGTTCAGGCCTATTAGGGCGAGGGCTAGACGCAGACGGTGTCTCAGTCCGGAGACTGGAACAGCGGGGATCGGGATTCTGACGCATTGCCAAACCAAGATGGAAAGGGGCGGGGGCACTTGGAAGACTGTATAGGAGATGGTCTGATCAGGATGGGGTGACCTCCTCCGCGGGGGTCGGGACGAGGCATGACAGTGATAAGAATATATTGGTAGAGATAGATTGCATCTAGAAGGAGATTATAGGCTGTCTATTAGAATATAATTGTCTGAATTCCACGCAAGCGATTTCGCGGGCATAGCTAGTATAGATATATATGTATAAAAGTTCTGTACACGTTTCTGATTTGACATTTTTATCAACATATATTTTTTTATGTTTAGTTGTTTTTTAAATTTTCTATTATGATTGGCATACTCGAATTTCAAAAAACACTAGTATCTACATATATACATACGTAATAAATAACGTGTATTGTATATACGACAGATAACAAGTACTAAGGAAAATAGGTTATTAATACACTAATATGTTAATATTCAATAGTATTAATCGAACGCACAATTGTTGAAGAAATTTTCAATCAAAAATCACAATTGATCAAGCAGGAAATTTGTTTCAAGACGCTCCCTCGGCGGCGCGGCGGCGTGTCATGCTTAATACGGGAAAGTTCTGATGGCTGACTCTCAGAAGAGGCTTATTACGAGAGAAAGTAATCTTGAAGCAAACATTTACGAACAGATAAACAATCTTTGTAACATAATAATTATTATTTTCCATTTTTATACGGTATACAGCTCTGACGAGTAATTTAGTTTCTTTACTCTGATGTTATTACAGAGTAAATATTTAAATGTTATTATGAAATGTAATTATTATTTATTTTTCATCTTCTTCGGGAACTCAATTCAAACTCTGTTGGTATTTATTCGTATGTTAGTTTTGGTGTAAAAAAGATGTTGTTAAATTACTCCATATAAATCTGATCACGACTTTCGGTAGATAAATATATGTTTATATATTTTAAATACAATATAATAATTAATTTCGGCAAATACCCGTTAGATTTAGATACTTTATAAAATACGATACCTATACGTATTTTAAAGTAAAATTTCGCGGGACGTATTTTTTCCTTCTCTACGTCCTGTAATCAAAAATAATTTTTCTGTACGTAACTAAATCTACTCCAATAAACCATATAAACCCACTGAAAATTTTTGCTTACCTTTATCTATAAAAAAAAAATTCATAAAAAATTGAATAAAATCCGATTCATTGCACAGTTTTGTGAGCAAGTGTTTGAATTTATGACAAATACTTTGACTTAGTACTAAATATCTATTAAGAAAAAAAATACGCATTAAAAACGCAATGCATTAAAAACGCAGTTTTTTTTTTTTTTTTTTTTTTTTGACTTAGCTAATGCTGTTGACCGGAAGGGCCTTTACAGCTTCACCGAACTTTGGGGGCGAGTGCTGAAGGCACTCAGCCGCAATAAGGTGACTAGCTCAAGGGTTACCAAAGTGGTACGAACCTCGGCTTGGCCGTCACCTGAGTACTCAAGACTCACTCGCGAGTTGTATCTACACTACATTTTTTATTATTAATAATAATAATAAAAAAAAGGTTCCTTACAGGACCTATGTACCTGCGTGTTATGTGCAGGAGTGTGTATGGAGTGTTGTGCGTGTAATGCTCAATGCATGGGCAGTGTCACTGTATCGCGCTGGCGGCGACGTCAAGAGCTTCCCCATTCGGGAAACGAGACACGTCTTGGGTCGCCGCCTGAGGGGGACCCGGAGTGTGTGCGGGAGCAAAGTTAGCCGCCTGTCCCCGGTGGCGGGAACGGCGGTTTCGCGGGCGTGGGCGCTGGCACGCATTTGTACGAGGTAAAGGAGGGAAGATCCTATTACTACTAGTTATGGTATCGTCGCGACACGATAAGATCCTACGCGGGCCGACGTATACAACGCGGCTTACGTCCTGGCAAGTACGAGACGGCTCGCACGATGAGGGGATTCGAGTGTGTCTCTGCGCGTTCGAAGAATTTAAAACGCAGTAAAAAAAACACATGAAACGCGGGTGCAGCTGCGGACTCAAAGCTAGTATGTATATAAAGATAGCTAGGATAACTATGACGTTATTTATATAGATAGATAATTATTTCCTGGCAGATTCATTTTGCTAATTAACCACATGGGGCCTTCTCTAAAATAAGTGACCCGCATCCTTTGTGATTCTAGTTGGAAATCCTACCCGATAAACTATAGGATGTATAATTCTCCTTAATATTAAGTTTAAAGTAATATTAAACACCTATTTCTATGTTATAATCGGTCCATATCTTTATGTTCTTTCACTGTACAGTTAATGTTAACGCCATCTATTATCATATATATTTTCTTCTTATACTAAGTTATTTCTTGTCTATATTGTCTATACGGCCCCGCTCTATTTAGTTTATGTATGCACTATCCCTTCCTCTTCCTATTCAAAAGAAACGCCAACACGTAACCGCCGCCGCTGTCTCTCGTAATAATATTTAAAAGTGCACATTAATTATCCGATCATATTACTAATTTACGAGAATATAGAACAAACATAAAGTGAAGTGAGGTGGAAAGTTAACTCTGAACCAGCTAGATCGAAGGTAAGTTCCGTTTACTCCTTTCAACATCATCCTTCTAGATATTTCCATCACCAGTTAATAACTTTTTTGTAATTTTAATGTTTTTTTGACCTAAATAAGCTGTTTGCTACTAGTAACCTTTTTTTTTTTTTGACGGGGGGAAATGCATTTACGCCCTCCCCTTACCCATTGCATTAGTGAGACCGAAGTCCCACAATGCAATGGATAAGGGGGTGCGGAGGGACGTCTCCGCACCAGTGTGGGACTCGCCCGGGCGTGAAGCGCCCGGAAATACCCACTAAAACCCCCCCGAGGCCGTCCGCCGCATTTGGAATGGGGGCGACACAGGGTGGCTTTCGCAGTCACCGCGTCGCCCCCTGCGGTGCTACTAGTAACCTACTCTTACCATATATTCAATCTTCGGTCGTTTATTAGGTGATTAATTTATTATACACTGACCCACACAAAAAACTAATCTAAATAATCAATAAAACGATGCTTATAAAATAGTATCTCCCTGAGAGAGAACTTTACCACAAAAAGCTCAAATACTTCCGACGCTCAATGGATGATAAAATATAAATATTATTAACCGATGTCAAACAGTTACTTATCTTATCTGAACGGAGACAAGTATTTAAGCGAATGGAAGGGTTGTTATTATACGCTATAAATTATTTCTAAATACCTTCTATCGAAATTGCTTCCGCTCGCAATTCAACACTATCTCAAACATAAATTATCTTTAAGTGTGTTAGTTAGTACAAAAGATAAGTCTGTTTTTGTTTCATAAATGATTTTATTCTACTGTTTAGATTTTGTTATGAATTACAAAGAACATAGGAAACTGCACTGACTGGTAGCCCCAATACAGCCTTACCAACCCGTGCGATAATTTAGTCATCGTCACGATATACGGCCATCTAAACTTACGACAATTTTTAGCAACAAATAAATAGGCATCGATGTGTAAAAATTGGTAGTAGAGTGTAATGTAATCTTATTCAGTCTTATATTGTCAATTTTTTTTTAACCTGGTAAAAAATATTGTTTCTTTATCAAATTTCACAAAAATTTTGTTGAATTTTTTTTTACGTGAAAATACGATAATATGAACCTGGCAACACTGCTCGGAATTTTGGAGTTCTTAGTACGATTTTGGACTGTCATGTTGTGGTCTTTGTTTATGATTCATTAACATGTAGTTCTTAGTGTAGTTTTGGTGGCGTTTTACGTGATATAGTGTGGTTGCTATGCTCAAGTGAAGTGTATCGAAAATAATGACACAGTGAGACAGGACAGGAAGCTTAACAAATAGCCACCACTTTGTTGAGAATTGAAAATGAAGATTCATAAAATAATGTGAATATTATAAAATAACTGCAGGCTCAAAAGGGCTAGAATCCAGGGCCGTTAAAGAAATTAATAAGAAGAAAACGGAGTTTTGATCCGACCACCGTTTTGAGTCTCTTCCGTTTAAATTGAATTATCTGGTCAAATTTTACTCCGGGTCTTCCTATGACGGCGACCCAAGACTTGTCTCGTTCCCCAACTGGGGAGGCTCTTGACGTCGCCGCCAGCCTGGTACAGTGACACTGACCATGCATTAAGCATTACACCCACGACACTGCATACACACGCCTGCAGGAACCTTTTTTTTAATTATTAATAAATAAAAATGTAGGGTTTAGCTAGGATTAAATTTTTGCGGGAATTTATATACATAGGTAGCGGTCAAGCCGAGGTTTGACCCCTTGTGATAGTTACCTTTGCGGCGAGTGCATTCAGCAATCGCAAAGTTACGGTGAAGCTGTAAAGGCCTTTCCAGTGAACAGCATTAGCAAGTTTAAAAAAAATCCTATATATTTTGTTACATTATGGATATATATTATGGTTAAATTATGATCACAAATAAATAGTTCATGCAGTCGTTTCCGTAACATTTTCACTGTCATAAACTAGTGATATCCACATATAGTTTGCAAAGTCAAATTCTAATAAAACACCAGACAGTGACATCACAGTCAGACCATAACATCCTCATAGTAACATGCTACCAGTGAAAGTGCTAAATTCGGCGGCCTGCGTCAGTACGGCACTTGAAGTGGTCGCTCCCAGTATCAAAACACAAGCATAAAAGTTATTATAGATATGAAAACAGGAATTTTATTCGTCTTTTGATGATATTTTTATCGATTTTCAGTTATGTTTGGAATAGAAAGCACACTGAGTAGCGGTAATTATACTTTTACAGACAAGACTATATCCCTTATGGTGTCAATTTGTATCCCTTTCAAGGTAAGTAAGAGTAGATACTGTAGAGAGACACATTAAAACTAATTATTCGTCCACATCATACTAGTATTTTGAGCCGAATGTGCATAATTAACTCGAGATCGTGCAGATTTTATTCAAAATATTTATTTATTACAGAAATCGACTGCTATTAATTGCATATTTACTGAAATAATTATTACCATATTGGATTAGCCAGAAACGATTTCCAAATATACTTTAAAAGATAAATTGTAAAACCAAAACGAAATACCTTCAATAAAATAAATCGCATGAATATAATACAATTGTTTACAAACAATACTATAAAAATTACATTATACTATGAAACAGAGTTCTGTTGTCGGAAAACCACATGCTACTTATATCAAAATAAAATTAAGTTAACAATAAAATTAAAAAAATTAATGGAAAATAATAAGAATATTAATGGAGAAATAAAAAATATGAATAATAAGTTTTGGAATCAAAAACTCACAAAAGTGAATTGTATTTTTTATATTATTTTAATTATTATTTCACATCAATTAATTTGATTATTTGGTATGGTAGAATTAGTATCGAGAGATTTTGATGGACACATTGGCAGTAAGTTTAACTTTTTGTAAATCCTAGTTCCAAATGCGTGCGTGAAATTAGCTTAACATCATCCTTATTGAGAAAGCTTTATACACAATTTTGGAACTGAACCAAACAGAAATTGAACTGTCCACAACTGTAATATTTTCTACTAGCTGTGTGCCTGCGACTGCATTTCATACATTTTTCACTGCGACATATGGTTTTTAATTTTTTTATACAAAACAATAATTATTTTCCAGATTTTTTTTGCTTTCAAATACCTGCAAGTAAAACTGTGCATTGAATCAGATTTTATTCACAATTTCATGAGTTTTCTTTTTTTACGCAGAACCCTAATTATTTTCGCAAATCAAAAGTACAGTAAACTACAGTTATCTGCCAAAAAAAGACATGAAAATCGTATCAGCTGGTCCGGAGTTTACCCGTAACAAGCAGGAGACAAACAAAAATTTTAAAATTTGTATTTTTGGTATATGTATCGTATATACATTCACATCTGTTAAGAAACAAAAAATTAACTAGACATTACAAATAGACACTTCAATCGTATTTATTAATATAGATTCCGCTCTATTTTTCACTACATAATAATACAGTTATCAAATATTCAATTGCCTAGTCAAACAATATATTGGTGACCTTCATTTATTTTTATTTTACCCTCATAACCAGTTCGATGCATTAAACATGTATAAATTGATATAGTGACTCTCGTTTACAGTACTGACAGACAGACAGATTTTGCCTCTTACACAAATGCGATGCGAAGCGATGATAGCGCAGTGGATAGTGCGGTCGTATTCCGCGTAAATGGAATCGGGGTTCAACCCACCTATCCTACTCTAAAATCAGCCTAACCTTTCGGTGAAGGAAAAAACATCGTGAGGAAACCAATAGCATGGTGGTAGGGCATTTTCTAACAATCCCCACCTGGGTAGCTACCACCTTCAAGTTCGAAAACCTGTGGCCAAATACCAATAGTTGTATTCCGGCAGCATCACTTGAGAGCTAGTATCTAGGTTTTGTGTGTTTACCATCCTGGACCTCATCGTTACTTAACATCAGGTGAGATTGTGGTCAAAGCACTGAGCTTATAGCGTGTAAAAATAATAATTTAATGAATATCAAACGTAACAAAACAATCTCGAAATACTTATCTCAAAACTTTTAAGTACCTTGATCACAAAAGTGAGTCACTCATAAAATTTATCGCCAGTAAACATTGTATTTACAACCCTGTTATGGCTCAATCATTAGTGTGAACATTAGGCCAGGCATTAAGACCAATTTATGACAGTACGGCGTCAATCATCGATAACTTTTTCAAAGATACTTCACACCTTCATAGGACGTTTATGTCTAGTTAAAAATATACATGCGTAAACTTTTTTTTTTATTATTTTACTATTTAACAGGAAACATCTTTGTTGTTGTAGTGCATTCCACTATAAGGTCAAATTTACATCTTCGTTCATGGGAGTAGAGGTAATGTAAAAAGAGTTGCTGCTCTCTGGCCAAATAGGTGAAAGAAGAAATACTGTGCGATTTTAATCAGTAACAATCTGAAGTTTCTTCGCTGTTCGGTAAGAATGTATCTTATGTAAGACTTACTTACAAAGGCCACGAGTATTGCTCGCATATTTCTCGATAAACTCTGCTCTTCTCGACTGGGTTGTGTTTCGAACCAATGGTAGTGTTTTGTCGTTCATAAGCGCCTTCTTAGGACCTAAATTTGATTTTGAAACCTGATGAGCGCAACCCTGAAACAAGGCCCCTTGTTGGAGTGACCAACTTTGCCCTTCTCTCAATTTTTGAAAAGAATTTTCTTTGCGCACTATGAGAATAAAGTTTCACAATCGCATGGCACGATTCGCGCATCTGTTAGGAACACTATTGCTAGATTATATACATAAAACTTACTTATTAGTTTTAACACATAAGAGTAGGGTTAAAAAAATGCGTGATTCAAATCCCATCCATAAACTTAATAGACGTCGTAATTGTTTGTTAATATCTATCTCATTTATCAGTTAAGGGCAGCGTGATGCAGAAATTCGCTAATAAATCAGTTATTATGGTAAGGCGGGTATAATCGATTCTTTGTATTACAGTCACGATTTCTCCATATAATCCGTGCTAATGAAATACGTGATCTTTGTCACGCGAAACTATTGTTTCTTTACTCTCTGTCACCATTTGTTAATGTCCACATCAAGTAATATACTGAGTCATTGATACTGTATTGGTTATATTATAGAAATATTCTTTTAAAGAAGAGGATATTTATGAATTATTATTAGTCAGAGATATGCAAAATTATTGCTTACGTAAATAAATTTCTATAATTTATTTACCTAATTTCTATAATTTTCATATGCTAATTTTTACAGATTTTTCATTATAAATATATACAATATATATTTCATTATAAATGTATACATATAATATATCTATACAAATAAAATAAAATTAAAGTGTCTGTTTGTAATGTCAAAATTAAATTATTTTACTAATAACATAACATAACATAAGCTCACGCCTGTTATCCCTGAAGGGTTAGGCAGAGGTGAAATAGCGAACTACATCACCCACATTTCGCCGAGCTTAGTTCCGTCCCAGATGTGACAGGGGGCGAGCGAGCTGCCGCCATATCGGGCACAAATTCCAAACTCCGGGATGATACTGAGTAGAAAAACACAATACCACTTGTCCCGCCCCCGGGAATCGAACCCAAGATCTCAGAATGGAAGTCGCACCGTAATATAACTGCGCCACTGAGGCATTTTACTAATGTACATACGATACGAAACCTATAACAAAAATACAATTTTTAAAATTGTTGTCTGTCTGCTGTTTGTTCCGGGTAATCTCCGGAACGGCTGGACCGATTTTGACGATACTTTTTTTGGTCGATAGCTGAAGTTACTCCGGGTAACTTAGGGTACTTTTAATTTTCGAAAATAATTAAGGATCCGGGTAAAAAAATAAAACTCATCAAAAATTGAATAAAACCCGAATCACCTAGAATAAGCCTAGAATAAGTGGATACGCGAAATCCCACAACTCCACATATACATATATTAAAAAATATGCTACTAGTCTGAAAGTAACATAAAAAACAGTATTTATCGAAGTTTGAATTACTGAAATATTGCAATACAAACCAAGGCTAATAGAATTCATACACGATAACACATAAAACTCATTTATCAAATAGAAGGTTGGATTGGATTCAATGCAACACCCGGCGCGGTGATTAGTGTGCTCGTAACTGTTTTGTACCAAAGTCAAATATGGATCAAACATTCGTGTAGAGGATCAACAGAATTATTAATTATTATATTAATAACAGAATAGTGTTAGCTTTATTAAACTTCATATACTAAGTTTAAATGAATATAGCGCATAAGTCAGACAGTTTCTTCGTTGATTAAGAACAATTCGTCATTATTGCTGAAACCTGGTGTGTATGTCCCAAATTTGTATAATAAACAATATACTAAATAAATAATAATACTAACTAATAAATAAATATACTAATAATGAATAATACTGTGTAATCTACCATAAAACATAATGATTGTAAATTGTGTTTTTAGAATGCTTAAAATTTTGCGTAATTTATTTTATTAGTAATGGCTCGCTTCAGTCGTATTTAAGACTACTTTTTTATGCTAGAAGATATGCTAAGAGAAATGTTTTATTGATACTTTATCTCTCTCTCTCTCACTACTGCGTAAAAACGTGCAGTCAGTCCTAAGACGAAACTACTTTTGAATAAAATATTAGTGCTTCCTAACACGTAATAACTGAACTTTTAGCTTTATTAAAATGAATATCTACATTTTTAAATAATTGTTCAGACATTTTATTTGACTAGTATTTAATTTTGAAACTCAGAACGGAGATCATTTTTTTTAATACGTAACAGTAATCGACAGCTTGATTTTGATTGTCGACAGTGGTATGAAATGGCGCACAGAACTCTAATGACGCTAAATACGTAGCAACTTTACGAGGGCCGTGTAATATGTTAACCAACCCCGATGTCAACATCACTCATCCAAAATAGAAGTTTCCCCCATCAACCAAGAATACCTGCGTTTGAGACCCACTCCCACCTTACTCGCCCCCAAGTTTGGCTCTCCCTTGGCCTCCGATGGCAGCCCAAGTCTTATTTAATTCCCTAACTGGGGATGCGCTTGTCACCGCCGCCAGAGCTATACTGCATCCATCTCAGAATAACATGCTTTCTTTTTTTTGCAATAATAATAAAGTAGGGCTTAGTCAGGATTAAATTCCGTGGAATTTTTTGCTCAGGTAATGGACAAGCCGGGGTTCATACCGCTTTGGAGCCCTTGTGTTAATTACCTTTTAATGCTCGCCCTAAAGTTCAGTGCAGTTGTAAAGGACCTTACAACAGCGATAGCTTGTTCGAAAAAAAAGCTTAGGACGTCAGTCGTGATTGATAGCCTTTAGTAAATACCCAAAATTTACTAACAATAAAACAATTTATTTATTTGAATGGAGAACAGCTTTTTTCGAATTTTATACGTAAAAGGAGTTTGCAATAGTGTTACAAAAGTTAACACCGTTATTACCTTTCATTCGTTTTTTTTTACGTGGTGTTCCGGTTATATCATGAGGTGATTTTACGTGAAAGTAGCTGTGCCCGCGGCTTCACCCGCTTGGAATTCAGACATGTATTTCTCTCTCTGAATGTAATATATGTCATCACCAAATTTTACCGAATTCGGTTTAGTAGTTTTTGCGTGCGGACAAAAATAATTAAACTGTCGATATGTGTTCTGAAGTCAATTCTAAAGCCCCACATAGTATTTTTTTCTTAAATATCTTCAATGTACAGATTTAATCTCGTTAGCCTTTTATTATAAGTATACATTATATTACGTAAAACGCTGAAGTTAAAAGCAATGGCTTTCAAGTAAAGATTCGGGAAGACTGACATACTTTAAACTTTCAGTTAGTCAGGTAGACAGGTGTCATTCATGTGTTATATAAGTACCAATAGGCGCCCGGGGGTTTATACGTCTTTATATAAAAATAAAAAATAGGGTTTATATAAATGTTATGACAATCTCAAGCTAACATGTGTTAATGTTAATGAAAAGGGGACCAGGGAACTCAGATATATCTAAAATTATTCTTAACTCCTTGAGCACTAACCTGGCGTTTACGCCAGCTTTCTATTGTTTTCCTATTGTCTCATTTTTATGGGTAATCGAAATATTATGTAATACTTCAACACATTAGAAATTTTTTTACTACCATGTTATCGTTCACCGAAAGATCAAGCTCATTATTCGAACTGACAATGATCGAATCGCTATCAAACTAAAATATCACTTGACCATCGTCGCTTCATATTATTAATTATATGAATTAATTATTATGTCAACGGTACGCTATAATGAACGTTTTCTCACATTACACTTTGCCATGCCATGCAATGCTATTATATATTTATTAATTTTCTAATATAATTTTACTCTTTTTAAAGGTTCATTTTAAATATTTGTATGGACTGAATATTGGAATGGAAATCAACATAAATGCTTATATTTGTAAACAAGAAACAAATTCATACAGAAAGAGTTATTAAAAAAGGTGCGTCAAATGATCATTTTTATTCCGATTCGTCCATACTGCTATTTTCACAATCGTCGCGCCACTGTCAACTGTTTAAATTTCATAATTTGTTCATTGAAATTATTAAAATAACCTAACATTTTATGCTTCGTCTTTATATCTATTGGTGCTTTGAGCAATAATTATATACATTTCACATAGTTTATTTATTCATAATTAAAACATACTATAGGCTGCGTAAGTATAAATTTCACTATTTATCTCTGAGCGCCAGAAGCTTAACGCCATCTTGACATACTAAAGCATGTTGACGGCTGACGTTGTAGCATTGGCAACGTAAATCTATAAGTTTTCCCCTCCCGTGAATCGCTCAACGCCGCTAAAAGAATTTTTAATTCTATAATTCTTATTGTACATACCTATTAATTAAAATTTGCGTATTATGTTAGGAAATGAATACATTAGTTAAAATATTAAAACGTAAATGAAATGTAATATCCAGTACAGTCGAAAGTTTATCTTAATTATACGTACGTACGTAATCAGTGAAATGTTATATTTGACGCGAACAATTCAAATCACGCCACAGGAAATATGAAACTATGCTAATATGACCTTGAATTAGAATCGTATCGTAATTTCTGATTCCCTGATTATTGTTGTTGTATGAAATTGTGATCATATAAATACAAAAAAGGGATTACAAAAAGTTGTTACGGACTTCATTCCCGCTCTAGTATCTAAACATACACCATAAATTGTTTTCACTATGTTCAGAAATATAAATATAAAATATGATAAGTTTAATTTATGATGTGATGAAAGGTCGGGTTAGTTGCATCATTTATAACTCAAGACGGACTGGCAGGAATAGGGTTGGAAACGACCTGCGCCCGCCATGAAGTGGCCTGCATGCGCCGGACTTTGGACGACTCCAGTGCATTGCACGCAGGCCCAAGACGGCACACAACGGTGTACTCTACGAAAGCACGGCCCTAGTCCATCTAAAAACTCGAGCTCTAACCACGATGACACTCCGTTCTGAAGAACTAAACCCTACTAAGATTGAAGCGACGAATACGTTTTTTCCGAATCCTCTTAACCAACCAGTAAAAGGGTTTGGGAGTACAGTGGGGTTTAGTTAGTCACCCTCCGTTGCCCGATAGGGGTGGGAATTCTATGAGAATTTCCCTACATAAAAAAAAAATTATAACTCAAGAACGGCTGGACCTATTTTTATAACTATTATAACAGAAAAAATCACGAAAGAAGATTAAATTTTTCATAATGTTTATAAAGAAAAAAATCTTTTTTAATCGTATGATATCAAAGAACAGATTGACTGAATTCGATGAACTTTTTTTCGTCTAATGAACTCATAGATTAAATTACAACTCGAAAACTTTCCTCGGCCATTGGAAGAAACACTAAAATTAATTCAACTAAATAACACATTACACAACATTAATTATATTTTGATTCTGAAGCGGTACGAAGTTCACCATAAGAGCTTGTTTTAAATAAACCAATGTAATTGTTTTTTTAACTATAATTTATTAAAATAAAAAAGTACATTAAGTATAACATATAATTTACATTATAATTAAATGACACAAAACTAAATAATAGTACCTAATTAATAATAAATGCCGTCCAGCTCGCCGCCAGACGGAAAAGATTCCAGAAGGCTAGCCACACTGCAACGCTGAATGCAATACTTATACGCTGTGGCAAATATTGACCAACCAGTTTTTGACTAGACAACTCGTAAGCTCCTTAAAAAGGGTATGCGCAGTTGGACCACACGGCCCCAGAGTCTCGACCCCAAATAGGACAAATATGTAACCTTCACCAAGGCAGCATAAACCACCACAAGAGTCTTTTCCTATGCCTCATTCCAGTTCATAACTCGAAGTCAAATCTGGATAGTGTATAGCATCCATATCAATAAATATTTATAAAATCTTAACATAAGCTCACGCCTGTTACCTCCGAAGGGTTAGGCAGAGGTGAAATAGCGAACTACACCCACCCACATTTCGCCGAACTTAGTTCCATCCCAGATGTGACAGGAGGCGAGCCTGTCGCCATATCGGGCACTGACTAGAAAAACCCAATATCACAATTTTATACAAACAAATCAAAAACAAATGATTCAAATTATATTAATGAAGCTAACATTATTTGTAAACATTCACCTTGTAAAAGCAATCTAATTAATTTAATTAGTCTGCAAAATAATTATTGTAGATCGTAAAGCATCCTTTGATATTCAAAAACAGTGTTTGTGTTTCTCGTTAATATAATAATATTTATCCATTAACAACCAGTCATATCTTACATTATATACATACCGCTGAACCTGTACAATCAACAACCTTTATTGGAATACTAATAACCAAACTAATTTTCTTTACCTTACTCTCTTCGTTCTTCCAACAAAACTGATAAAATACTGTAATGACATGAGCGAATTAATTCATATTGTATTTCTAGATTCAGAAAGATTTTCGTAACAAGAAAATATGCAGAAGACTAAAAGATTTTAATCGATTAAGTGAAATCGACACAAAGCGTGAAGATTTAATGATTTTCTAACCTAGACACTATTATTTAGTAACACAATCTAAGCTGGAAAATAAGGTTTACAATTTTGAACTGTAACAGTGTTAAATAAAATTAGGAATGCGTCTATTATAGAAAGCTTGAAAGTAGTACCAATGATAAAGAAATCATCAACGGGTATGAAGATAGACAAATATTTAAATATAGGAAGGTGCTGAGATAAATAAGAAGAGAGACGAAGAAAATAATATACTAGGTTGACCCTACTTATTGTAGGCTTATCCTACAAGGTTATGATGATGATATTATATAAATTATAGATCATAAACTATATTAAAAAACCCTTGTTACAAACATCAACGACTATGATTCATAGTGTTATGATTTAACTTCTAATCATGTAATCTTTTGACCCGGGTTCCCTTCAAGCAGCGGCTATGGACGTGCTCTGATTCCCAACTGTGGAAGCTCTTATGCTTGATACCACCATAGTACAGTGAGACTTAATGCACCATCATCACACGCACGGGCTATGTAAGGAGTATTCTCTATTCTTTGATTTTTCAATAACCACCATAGTGTTTAAGTTTAACGAATTTCACAGAATTTTTGGCTATATGGATTTAACCCAAGATGAGGTCCTTAGCACTTTGATGCCTTAGTTACTATTTTCTCGGTCAACGGCCTTAAAAGTTCGCCCCAAAATTTAGTACTCGATCAAATTTATATATATTATACTTAAATTGCAAATTTTGCGAAAGAATGCGAAATTACAAATGAAATTAGTAAGTTCAATAAAAAAGATAAAAATAATTCACGCCCACTTAACGCATTCTTATAGAAAATTAGATTGAAAGCCGTTAAAGTCGAGTCGAGTCTCGTAAAACCTAGAGGCAAGCGAGGCATGAATGAATTCTTCTTCAAATTTCCTTCGACCTTTGTTTATGGAAGTTTGGGACGGGATGAATGGTCTATAACAGACAAAGCAGCCAGATTCCACACCAGTAAATTCAAATATGGAATAGGTGTATTACCTTTGATTTTCTCATTTTATTTAACCTACTCGTACATTTCTAAAACAAAATGTGTACCATCTTTGTATTTGCAAATTGTATTATGTGATTTTGATGTTGTGTTTTATACTGATGGAATATTAATGATTTCATTAGTAATCTTGTCTCGTAAGCTAACAGGTTATTAAATTTTAAACGTAATTAGCATTATTATTTAGTTGAGCAATTTATATTTAAATGATTTTGTCATCAATACCTTTTTAAACATTTGCATAATATTGTAATTTTAACAAGTAAGTACCTACTTCAAGCTAACATAAATGGGAAACCTTGATTTCACTCAATGCCACCGGTTCCATGTTAACTGGAATATGGGTCGTTAAATCATGTCTTCCTTTCCTTGTCATTTCCTCTTTTATCTAGGGTATTTGTAATTATTATTATTGTAAGTCCATATGAAATCTAGAGTTATAACAATTTCGGCATGTTGAGCTGGTTCCTTTTTGAGTGTTTTTATTTTTTGCATTATTTAATTTTTGTTTTTATACTTTTATGTCTTAAGTCTGTATTTCATTTAGAATAATTCTATTTGTCTAGTTGTTAGTAAAATATCAATTAGTGAAAACATTTGCCAAAAATTGTCTGAATAAGAAAAACCTACAAAAAAACTATCTAATTACAAAAAAAATAATTATTTTTATTGTATTGGTTTGATCACAATCGTCTACTTTTTAAACTTGATTGAGTTCCATGCGAAGTCGGTGTGGTTCTGGAATAAAGTGAAGTGTATATGAATAGAGAACGCTTTCTGGACTTTCAATATAAAAAGGAGTTTTACAACAATAATTCTTATTCTTCCATACTTGCATATTATAAAGGGCAATATTTCTATGTATCTGACTGTGCGTTAGTTGGTTTTTTAGGATCATGGAGCCAATTTACATAAATTTTTAAATCATAGATATATTTATCAAGTCAGATTTCAGTATATGTTTAATAAAATAAAATATGTGTACATATAAAATAAATTATACAGTTATATTAATGAGTGAAGTCGACTCAAAAATAATGGCGACTCAACAATACTTTTACATCTGTATTTAAATATTTGATTGACATAATTCGATATAAATAATTATGGAAAGTATTCTTTTTACGTGATAGAATACGCATGGTAAAATTAGTTTTTTTCAGGAATAAAAATTACCAACTTTACTGACATAATATATTTTTTATCGATAAATTAAAAATCAACATCGAGTAAAATGCCCCTCTGTCAATAGACAGAGACGTTAAATAAACGCAGTCATAATTAAAAATGTAATTTAAACCTTACGTCATAATTACATAGCAGTTGATGAAACATAGTTATAAATAGCGATATGCAAATAAACTTTCGGTGGCTATAAAATTAGGTCTTTCAAATATACGTTACTGAATGAAAAAAGTATTTAAAAATAATTTTTATCGGCTATAAAATTGTCTTTACGGTTTTTTTCTAATAAAAGTTGTATGTTGGAATTCAAAAAATTTAATAATATAACATTTGATTTTATGAATGAATGAATTTTCGTACAGTTATTTGCAAAGTTGGGGCAGTGGGATTAGAGTAAATAGTTAGTTTGTAGAAATTTATGATAAACGTTAATTTTATTAAATCTCTACAAAATAAATGTACTTAAATAAAACATAATAATACATTTTTCGTTATACGAACTTTAATATCATAAATGTTTTAACTTGCGTAAGTTAATTTCTTATTCTATTTTTTTAACTATTGATCTATGAAAATTTAAAGCCATTTTTCCTTAATTCTATACTGTACCCAACTTCGATAATAATCATTTTGAATGGCTCGTTGGCGCAACTTAGTATTAATTGATACACACAAAGTTAAGAACATCCATTTTAATGTTCGATTAAAAACATAATTTATTTACAAACGGAATTTAATTGTCATTATGTGAATTTCATGTATTTAAGCTAGGGTTTCTTTGTCGTTGTATATTTGTATTCTGATATATTCACATTATTTATACAACTTCATATTTTTTTCGAACCGACTACTAAATGCTGTTAATCGGAAGGGCCTTAACAGCTACACCGAACTTTGGAGATAAGCGCTTAGGGCGTTCATCTAAGAAATTGGCAGCTAACGCAATGTGATACAAGCTTCGTAAATGACGCGAAATTAGCCCCGCGCTAAACCTACGAGTATAGTCATTATATCACGCTAGCAATGGATACAGGAGCATCCCTCCAGAAGTTGGGCTTGGGTCCCGGGCCGCTTCTAGAGGAGCCCCAGGATCAGGTTTTATGTTGTTTGATTCCTGGTTGTTCAATCAAATCCAAGATTAATATATATAATTATCGTTGAGTACCAATTGTTAAATTATTAACATATAAGTTCTCGTATTTTTCAATTTAACCCCTTGAGCACTAATCTGGCATTTACGCCAGCTTTCCATTGTTTTCCTATTGTCTCATTTTTATGGATAATTGACATAATAATTAGTAATATCATCGAAGGTGCCGTACGGTGCGGGCTAAATAATATCACCCCACATCCTCCCGTGGATGTCGTAAAAGGCGACTAAGGGAAAAATCAGTAGATAGGTAGCAGCATCCTATGAGGACCACAAATATCTACTGCGATCGCCAACAACACCCCCAAGCGTGGCGATTATGGCAATTCCCCCCTTTTTGGGGAGATCTATATCCAACAGTGGACGTCTTTCGATTGAATCAATATTGTTCTTCTTCTTATAAAGCTTCTGTGTTAATATTGTTCGTGTAAAAACTAATGTAAAAGAAATATATTCCTAACTTTTTACACGCTCATTAACATTCAAACTAAAGGAGAAATGTATTATTTAATATTCGAAAAAAAAAAAACGCATTTGCGATTATAAGCGCCACAACACCTGGCGGAGTTATGAGATTTAGGTCGAGTACAGAATCGCGAAACGTGATAAATATAGTCTAAACAGGGCTTTGACGTTGGCGAAAATCCAAGCTAAGTGCATAATTATGCAACGTACTTTGGAACTTTCGGTCTTTAATTACGACACAAACATAAGTTTAAATAGACTTTAAAGAAACCGCGTTTACAGAGAATGTATATAGTAAAATTTCTTTACATATTACTTTGTACATAATATTATTTGTCGACGCAGTGATTATCCTGGCATCTAGTTTATACAGAATTATTACTTTAAAATTATCCACACATTCGTCAAATGTCGCCTTTAACGAACATGAGTAGATATTTTAAATAATTTCCTTTAGAAAAATAAAATAACCGTAGTACGATAAATTATGTTTTTTTACACGATATAGGCTCGGTGCTTCGACCACAATCTGACTTGATGTTAAATGACGATGTGGTACAGGATGGTAAACACACTAAGCCTAGATAGTTTATAATATGTTTTAGATAGATTTATTTATTTACGTTATATATTATGGATATCAGTTAATGTGTTTGTGTGAATTTATTTATTGAATGTGAATTTATGTTAATTTTTATTTGTTATTATAATGCTTACTTTTGTTATATACTCATACATATGTACGTATTTAAAGTACCGAAATAAATATACTAGAAATGGACAAGGTAATATATTTACGGTTTTTAAAAAAGAACCATTTAAATCAATTCAGTGATCCTCGAGTCATGAGCCAACTAACGGGCATACATATAGATGATGTCTTTTATATAATGTAAGGATATAATATATTTGTAATTTTTCCATATTTTTAGGAAACTACTAAACGAATTTGAATATAGTTTTCAGATAATTGTAGAAAAAAACGTATTTGTGTAATGAGCTTCGTTATAATTAAATATATCATCACTACTTTTTTGTTCACGGCTTCGTTCACGTCTTTGTATATTTGTCAATTAATTCAGGTATGTAAAGTACCCTATATGTTTTTACGTACCTCTAACAACTTGTATGCTATATTTTTATGAAGAGGCTAATTATTATGATAAAAAGGTTTTATTTATTAAGGCAAGTAGCCTTATATTGGAGTATAAGAATACATAGCTCATCAAAATTATTAATGGCGTAAAAAATAATAAAAAGTAATATGATAATTGATTATTTTGATACGCTAAACGATCATAATTATAATCGTATTGCAAAATTATAATGAATAATTATTATGCTTAAAAAAAACCTTGTACTAAGATAAAGTAAAAAGATTTCTCATAAATTATAGCACTTGCCCTTAAAACTGTGTAGAGTTTAATTTTTTTACGCGGAAACCTAATTGTTTTGGAAAAATTAAAGTACCCTAAGTTTCCCGGAGTAATTTCAGCTATCGACTAAAAAAAGTCCCGTCAAAGTCGGTCAAGCTGTTCTAAACAGACAGACATACAGACAACTTTAATAAAAATTGTATTTTTGGTATAGATGTCGTATATATAAATATTTAGTAAAAAATTGCTAATTTTGACATGACAAACAAACACTTCAATTTTTTTATTAGTATAAAAACCAATGACAATTTTACGTGAACACTGCTGTGATGCAATTGCTAGTATGATAACATAAATAATGTATGTATCATTTAAGCTGTCAATACACGTATGGACCGAACCGCAGATATGGTATGGCGAGAGTAGCGGCAGCGGCGAGAGGTAATCAGTCTCCTAATTAAGGATGGGAATAAGATTTTTCAAAAAGATCGATTTTTGAATTGATTCATAAAACATCGAGGTCCAAGATCCTTTTTCGGCTTGTTTTATCTGTTATTTTATTCACAAATAGTATTCTTCCAGTGATTGAAATTAGACTACAATCATTTATTGCAAAAACTGTGGCCAATTTTTATGTTAACAGCAATAAAGGTCATCAATATCAACTAAACCAAAAAAAGAAAAACGCCTAACCTACTAAGGAAAAATGACACTGAACTGTTTTATGTTTGCCTATTCACAGATAATTATCATATCATATAAAACAAAGAGGATAGGTACTTTAATAATCGATACTATATTAGTTTGAAAGATCGGTGTTTTGGACCTCGACATTTTGTGAATCGATTTATCAAGCTTCCATTCGAATTGATTCAAAAAGCGATCTTTTTCGGAAAGGATTCCTATCCCTACTTAGGCGACTGGTATCCTCGGTCGTCCGCCGTACCGTGACCCCAGTCCGCGGTCCGATCCATACGTGTCTTAACCGCTCTATTCTAATCATAAAGTTTTATTATTATAAGCGTTGGCTCGATACGCATCCGTCAGTTTTTACGACCGTACTGATCTCGACAAATAAAATTCTGATTTGATTGCGGATTTTAGTTAGCATTTTAAACTATATCTCTCCAAGAGGTTTAGTTTTAATAAAAATTGCCCGTACCTATCACTTCAAGATACTAATTACACTGGTCTGCTAGAAACAAGTATTTTGAAATATTTCAATACAATACGAATACATTTAGAACAATAAATACCTTTATTATACCTAATCTTTGTTTAAATCTTCACGTCACATTTTTAAAAATTGCAAGTATGACACGTATGGTCTTTTAGATTGCATAAAGATGAAAAAGTGCCATACCTACCGAATAAAATGGCTTCGAATAGCTTCAAAATAACGTTGTTTTTAAATTTTAAATCAACATTAAAGGTCTCGATTAAAACATATTTACCAGAAATTTTAAATACCTATAAAAAAATTACAAAATAATATGAGCCTGAAATTTTATGTAGGTAATTGAAGTGTTTAAAAAAATAGGTTACTACAGAAAGGAGCAAAGAGAAAGAGATGATCAAGACATATAGGAGATAGAAAGAAGGTTCTAAGGCCAGTAGGATATCAATATAATGGTGGACTATCTATTGCCGTATGATACATAAAGATGAATTAAAAAACTCTAAAAAGAAAAAGAAACAAAGCAAAGACTATCCTCAAAAAAATAACGGTAATATTATTTTTGTTTTGCTTTAGGGATGCGTTTTGACTCTATTTTAATACTTGTATACTAAATACAACTTGAAGATTTCTCAAATACTCTTCATTCGGTTTGTTTAAACATTTAAAAATAATTCTAGATGTTTGTTTGTATCTACTACTCAAATCATCAAGTAAATGTGATGCGGTATAATATATTTTTTAAAACCTTTAAAAAATAATTTCGCAAACTTGTGTTATTAACAGCATTAATAAAACATGACGGAGCAAAATTACCTTCCAGCGGCTCAAAACATATATATATATATATATATACTTATTAAATAAATTTAATATATAATAAAAAATATAAAGAAAGAAAATTATATTAAAATGAAAAATTAGAAATAATTATATAAAAACTATGATAAGAATTATGAATAACTAAAGATCCGGCAAAACAAAATGTAATAGAACAAGAGATAAGAAATAAAATAAGGGTTGTAAATTAGAAATGGGATTTAAGTAAATATAAAGATTCGACATAACCACGATGCAATAGGAACACATAGATAAGAAATAGAATGAGATTGTAAAATAGAAATAAGATGAAAATAATAAAGGCACAAAAAAATAGGGGAAAGCCATAAAAAAAAACTAAACAAAACTCGGATTATGTCTGAGATGTAAGGGGACTAAATAGAAAAGAAAAATACAGATTTAAATGATATCCAAAAACATAGTAAAAATTATTATTTCGTTAATATAAAAGGAGGTTTTTAATTTTCGTAAAAGTAAACAAAATCCTAAGTTTCATCTGCAATATTTATAAGTTAATAAAATATTTAATAATTTCTCTTGTACTTAATCTTGTACCCTTACTTTATAATGTATATTTTTTTTTTAATTTTAAATAAAAATCTAGCTTTGTGTAAATGAAGAAAATAATCTATAAATAATTTTACGATAAAGTACTTACGTAAACTTGCGTCAATTATCATATAATGTTAAATTTCAACGGTACTCCAACCCGCCGCTTCCGTTCTCAACCGCATAATAAATCATTTCAAAACAACAAACAAATCTTCAAGCACTTCGTAATTATTAAAACAAACTTTCATATCGATCTATTTCAAGAGACTGAAGTTTAATTTAAAACGTAAAAACTACTATCACTAATTCTAATTCACGCACAAAAAAACTACACAATGTATATATGTTTTAAATATCGATCGTTTATATTATACTGTTTTCATCGTACGGAAAAATTTAATATTTTAATTTAAATTTCGAAACAGTGTTTTATTCTTCTATCGCTTAAAGTTTCGGGCATTCCGGCGCGACGTATTGAGGCGGCCACGCAAGCCAGTACCACAAAATAGACTGGATTCGTAATTCATACTCGGGACACACGGGACGAAGTAGGACCAACGCGCATGATTCGGGACTGAAGACAATATACTATAGAACATCGAACTGACTAATGAAAGCCTCTCTATGCAATTTTGCAAGGAATTATTCAAGTAGATTGAACGTGTTCATTATAATTGATTAAGGTGACCTTCCCGTTCGTATTATAGAAAATTATATGCGATCCGTTATTTTTGACAAATTTAATTTCTTCAATTTTGTAATAGTCTCTTCTAAGTGTGTTTCTGAATCAGTACACGTCGCAAATTTAAATTTAATATGTGGAATGTTAAAGTTTTTGATGTGGATACTTCTTTGGCGGCGTTGAACCATTTTCGGTGGGAAGAAAACATATAGATTCGCGTTACCAATGCTATGACTTCAGCCGTCGTACATGCTGCAGTATATAAAGTATAAGACGGCATTTAAGTGCTCACGCTAAAAAAAAAAAAATAAAATTAATACTTACGCTGCCTATCGTATGTTTGATTATGTATATACTATATGCATAAAATGTATAAAATTTTTGTTCGGAGCCCCAATAGATGTAAAAATCAGGCAAATTTTTTATGTTAAATGTTAGGTTATGCTAATAATATCAAATAAAGAATAAATTATGAAGTTGAATAAAATTTAAACATAAAAAAAATATTTTCCACGTTTTTAGTTTTCATTTCTGTCCGCAGTCCCCGTGGCTGCCTAGTTTATTTTTTTATTATGTTTTGCACAGTGGCAGAATATTTTCTAATGCCCGTCTACGTAACTTCATCACCCTATACAGAATCTATAGTACAGCTCGGGAGCCAGTATCTTCAGACTTTGCGTTGTCTTAGGGTACATCGTGAATTACTTTCAGGTGAGATTTTGGCTAAGGACTAAAAAAACCATTCACTATATAATTTAACATTAGACTGCAGCAATTCTCAAATATTGAGTAACAATTTTGTTGACTAAAAAATATATGATGAAAAAAAAGGTTGCTGCATGTTTTTGTATATCTACTTGAATTTATAATCTAGCAACCTATCTTACTTGGTATGTCCTGGTATGGACATGTGATGCGCAGAGAGAAAGAGGATGTTGTAAGAAAGGTATTGGAAATGAATGTGGACGGTTACATGGGAAGGGGAATGCCAAAGAAAAGTTGGATGGACTGTGTTAAAGATGATATGCTTAGGAAAGAGTGAATGCGGAGATGATAACAAATAGATAGGAATGGAAGAGGAAGACATGTTGCGCCGACCCCAAATAAAAATGGGAAAAGGGTAGGGAGATGATGATGATGAACCTATCTTACTTGGTAACAGAATTTCCAATTAAGTTAAGTAACTAACTAGACAAACGCACTTAAATATTATTAGGTAACATGCTATAGTTTAATTATAATATTTCTTACTGCCTCAGTGGCGCTGTTGTAATACGGTGCGACTACCGTTCTGAGGTCTCGGGTTCGATCCCCGGGTCGGGTCAAGTGGTATTGGGTTTTTCTACTCAGTATCATCCCGGAGTTTAGAATTTGTGCCCGATATCGCGATAGGTTCGCCCCCTGTCACATCTGGGACGGAACTAAGCTCGGTGAAATGTGGGTGGTGTAGTTCGCTATTTCACCTCTGCCTAACCCTTCGGAGATAACAGGCGTGAGCTTATGTATGTATGATATTTCTTTAATTAAAGGAAATAATCTGTCTGTAGGCCCAAAACATACTCATGTCATACATGACGACACAATTATAAAATCGTTTGTTCGAACATTACAAAATATTCCTGAATGTATTTTTGATCGTTTTACAACTAAAACTTGATGATGGCACACGAAAAAAAATTGAAAAACGAATTATTGAACATGTGGTTAGTAATAACCCTAATCGAAATTTCAATTCGTTTAACGCCGGGTTTGAATATCGAATCTTAAAAGTTAAAATCAACATCGACTTAAAACTATATTGGTTTTTTGACTAATCATTAGCAAGGAAAAAATGATTGATATTTCGGAATAACTGATTGATATCGCATATTGAAACCAACATATAGGTAGCATATACATTACTAAAAGATTTCTATGTGTTATTTAAAATGAACACAAAACTTTTTTATTATTTGCTTTTCTAATAGGAAAGTTACCCATTTCATTAGTGTCTGATGATAATGTTCTGAGTGCGGAATAGATAGTGCTACTTATCATGTCAGGCCGGATTTAATGGGTTAATTGCTTGATTAAAATATAAGTGCTTACAAATAGAAAACTAAACATATCACAGAGATATGGGTCTCATGGTTTAATGCTTCCAATGGTGCCTTTTACGTTAATAATGAGAATATGTAAAGTCAAATAAAAAATTCTATATTCAATTTACGCTTGATGATTATACGTATTATATTACGTAGATGCTTATAAACTTCTTCAAAATACTATCATCGGTTCGGAAAACAATCCAATCGAGAAGAGCTGGCACGAAACTTGATCAGGTTTCTTTTTTTATATATGTGAATATACATATATATTTATATATAAAAACTATACAAATTGTGGTTATAACCGTTGTTAACGGAAGCACAAAGAGGGGTGTCATTTCCAGACATCACTATGGTTCACGTAACGATCCACCCTGTAATATAATTTTGAAATTAAAACTTTCTTGACATAATGCTTGAACTTATTGTCAGGTAAACCAAATACTATTACCCAAAATGTTTCTGTTTATTATACCTACTTAGCCTAAGTGCCGTGTAGTGCCGGCCAAGAATAGTACCTCCCCATATCTTCTCACGGGTGTCGTAAAAGGCGACTAAGGGATAAAAAAACGTGAGAATGGGTAGCAGCATGCTCTGAGTATCGCAAACAACTACTGCAATCGCAACCCGCCTGCCAAGCGTAGTCATTATGGCAATGCCACCCTCATTGGGGAAACCTATGTCCAACAGTGGACGTCTTATGGTTGAATGGATGGATGGACTTTGCCTAAAGAGTGGGACGTCCAATTTGTCTTTATTTCTGATATTGAAATTATGCCAATCGTTTACTAGATCAAGATTGTCTAAGTTTTTTTAAACACATTAATTAACTAACTATATTAACCCAACAATAATACTCAATCGTGCCTAAAGAATACTGTCTAAATTGGTTAAATTATTTGATTTAAACAGTGTTTATATTTATCTATTAAATTAATAAATAATTTTTATATCAATTAATAAATAAATTTAAAAAATAAGACAAATACTAATATTGCCTTTTGACAATACACCTTAGGCACATGAAAAACATTACAAGCTAAATTTCGTGTAGGCTTACAAACCCTCTTGGAATTCCAGACCAGTTTCGACATTTTTCACTATATTAAAATTCTACCGAATCCCGAATATTCTCTAGGGATAATGTGCGTCAATATATAATAGTAATTGCGGCGGCTGACCATGCGAAAAAAGATTTTTGCCCACTTGATCACGTCACACCTCCTTTTTTTTACTTCTTCAATATAAGGATGGTCCTTCATACTAGCCCATTTCAGTCAGTGGTGAACTCAGCTCAATTAAGGTTAATTCATGGACACTTAATAGAAATTGATCCCTATAAATAGGAGAAATATTTACGAAGCATATGCATAATTCACAAATACTTGGTACGTTTACTTTTAGAAAGACATGTTTGGCTGTGCATCGGGCTGTGCTAGTTCCCACACTTATCAATGCGTGTTGGATGCAATGAGTGTTGGATCTGACAGAAGAAGCATGACAGAAAGCGAAACACGTGTATCAATATCGTAGCACGTGGATGAATGTATTCTCTGCGTACCCCTATGAGAGAGAGGCGTGATGCTATGTATGTATGTATGTACATTTTATTTTAAAATTGTTATGTCTATATGAAAACTAAGTTTTGATAAGGTTCACTGCTAGCGTACGGCGGTGTTAGCTATGAACTAAAAAAAGGGTGTTGATTTTATTGGTCCAGGATTTTAAACTATCTTACCCTATAACTTTCTTACTCCTGTATTTTATTTCTTCCACATATTCAATACTAGAATTGATGTATATTTTACCTTAAAAACAAGAGACACGTTGCCTATCCATCCATCCATTCATTTAACCAAAAGAAGTCTACTGCTGGACAGGGGTTCCCACAAAGATCTCCACGACGACCGGTCTTGCGCCACCCGCATCCCGCGGACTCCAGCAAACCTTCACCAGGTCGTCGGTTCACCTTGTGGGACTTATTTACAACTTAGTATAAGGCTTTTAAAGATTAATTCCCATTCATTTAGGACACGCAATTTCGTTTTTACGTACTTTTTCTCCAAAATATTCTAGAAATTATAATAATGATAACAAATAACGATAGGAGTTTTTTAAATACATATAAATTATTCTTGTTATTGTCGCAACATCCTTTTATGTAATCAAATTAAAAGCTTAATCTCATAATAATAAATGCTCCTTAAATAATAATTCTGATCAAGAAGATCTTCAAATATTGTACGTACAAAAGCGTTACATAATTAAATTATTTATAACTAATGATTATTAAAACGATGGATGCTAATGCTAATGAGCTTATCAGCTATGTTGCCTGATAATGCGGCCTTTAATTATTGAATAGAGTCGAGCTGCTATAATCTATTTTTTTTCTGAAATTATTTTTGATATCAACAGAAAGCACAGATACTTCTCACAAATATAAACACCTGCCAAAAAAACTATGCATTGATTCGAATTTTATTCAAATTTGCATGAGTTTTAAATTCTTTACCAGGAATACTAATAATTTTTGAAAAATTTAATGTAACCTAAGTTACACAGAGTAACTTCAGTTATCTACCAAAAAGTGTTCCGTCAAAATTGGTGCAGCCGTTCCGGAGATTAGCCGGAAAAAAACAGACAAACAGAAAAATTTTAAAAATTGTATTTTTTGTTTAGGTATCGTATAATACATTAATATATACTAAGTAACAAAAAACAGTAGATATTAAATACAGACACTTCAATTGTAATTATTAGTATAGATTCAAGCGATTAAAATTTCGTCTGCATATTTTGACGTACTGGAATTAAAAAACATATCGTTTTAGGATATTATTACACCCGGTTATCTTCTAATCAAAGTGAAGCTGAATTAGTTATAGACATTGTTATACTCCCAACAGAGGCTGCCTCTAATGAAACTAATATACGCGCCCGATGATTAAAGTCGAGCCGTGTTAGAGACTATCCTATGAGCCGTTTAATAAATCTCTTTGTGTGATAGCCTCTGATCCTAAGCAAGCAGCCGTGTACTGAACGCAATATAATTCTATTAATATTATATGCTTAAATACAATGTACATCAATAGTAAGATTAAAAACAAAAGTACTGAGACAAAATAATACATTGTAAAATATATAAAATAATAAACAATTTTATACGAAATTTCGAAGAAGAATCTTACTCCGTCAATCTTATAATTTTATGAAAGTTTTAATCAACTAACCTTAACATTTTTTTTATTTTATTTTCTAACGATATAAAAATATATTCAATAACTATGTAATAATAATTTATTTTTACATCTTTGTGAAAACATTTTCATTTTTTTTTTTTTTGCAAATAATCCTTGTATAGGACGTTTTGTTTTTTTCATCCGAGTTTAATAAAATAAGATATTCATTATCATCAAATATCATGTTCGTTATAATACAGACTAAGAATTATGACGACTTCTGAATGAGGCGATATGAGAATCTACCGTATCAGGCACAATTGTTATAGTATCTTTCTATAAAAAAATCGCACTACAAAAGTAGATACAAAAATCATCAACGTCTATACGGATCTATTTTGACGAGACTTTTTTTAGCAGATAGCTGAAGTTACACGGCGTAACTTAGGCTACTTTTACTTTTCGAAAATAATCCGGTTGCTGCGTAAAAATATAACTCAAACTAGCTGGCGCATTCATGGACACTAAGCTACTAAAAAAATACACTTTTGATAATAATTAAAAAGTTAATTGTAAAATAAATTTAAATATAAATTACTAAATAATAGGTGAAATTTACACGGACGGTCAAATTGGCAGTGTTAATAAAAGATCAAATAACAATAAAGTATATGATCAGTATAAAACATAATGATGTGTCGAAAATATAATTATAGTAATTAAGCATAACTAATAGACGAACGATTAAACCCGGTGACAGCTTGCGGCGCGTAATCTCGTTTCGCGCAATAACCTCAAGCCGCAAATATTAGTTATGTGCGAACTAGCACATTTCCGCAAACTGTCTGGAGTGGGAAGACGTCACCGCATTGCACCCACTTTACATTCACGTCACAATCACATTATTTAGAGAGAACGGTATGAAAAGCGTTGAATCAAATTTTAAAGAAAAGTTTTCATTTTTGACTATTTTATGAACAAAAAAACTATGACGACGTTTTTTAAATCTTTTTTAAGTCCTACACAGAATATTAATATGTTGATTACCCATAAAAATGAGACAATAGGAAAACAATGGAAAGCTGACGTAAACGCCAGGTTAGTGCTCAACGGGTTCTTAAATGGGTACCACGCACCGGAAGACGTAGCCTGGTTAGGCTTCCCACAAGGTGGACCGACGTCCTGGTGACTCATGAAATTTCGAATAAAATCCGATTCAACGAAAAATTTCACTTGCCGTGTTTGAATTTGTGAGAAATAGATTTACTTAACCTTAGTACCGAAAAAAAATTAAGGAAATTGTACCATTAAAATGGTATGAACCACTTTTTGACAACATTGTTTCATATTATAATTATTAAGTACATCACAATTAGTAATATATTTAAACCTGTTAGTCGACGATAGACCAAGCGGTTATTTAATTTCCTGTTGTAAATTTTGATGATAATGTTTCGCACATATTAGTAAATTTTTGGACTGGCACACAAAATACACGTCAACTTGCTAAATATTAAATTGCAAAATAAAAATCGTTTGTTGTAAAAATGTTTTTATTAAATGAAAAAGAATGATTTTTGATGAAAAAATTATGTATTATTTCAGTTGAAGAATTCCTATTGTTGGACGTACGCATCCCTCGAAGGTTGTTACAACATCTAGTCCGTAATGATTATTCAGAGGATTCCCGCAATTTATACCATGTCACCGGTCGACAACAAATAACACTACAAAACAAAAAGAGAAAAGTCGAATTCTTAAATCATGCTGAGTTATGTTAAAGAATTAATGTATGTTAATCATAAACTTAGATTTTTCATTGTTAGTTATTCAAATTATTTATACACACATAAGTAGGATATGTAGAAATGAGTATGGTAAGATTTTTCACGTAACCTGAAGATTTTTTTTCATAGACAAATAAAATAATATAAATTGTTCAATAAGTAATTTTGGCAACTCTGACTATATTTTAATGCAAGTTATATTTTGAAATATATTTAATAATTACTAAACTCATGAGGATATTCTATATTCGAGCCACTTGAAAATTTTTCTATGAGAATCTTAAAACATCTTCTTTAGAGGTTCTTCCGAATTTGCTATTCCTCGAATAGTGAATGCTGTATTGGGTTATTACTGATCTCAATTCACGTAATAACCGCAAGCGATAGACGGCGCGGTGGGGAATACAAAAGAAAATATTAAACGTAATAATGTAAGATAACGTTCTAATTTACTAACAAATTTATTTTCGATAACAAGTTAAGTACGTCATTAGCACGATAACGGGAAATCAGGCACAAAATCTCTCTTGAAAAATATAAACGTTTCATAACAACTGTCTCAATAAAAACCTGCTACTTGAGACATAAATTCCGCAGAATTATCCCTAACCAACTACAGTGATTAAAAACACTGGTCAATGTCTGAGAACCCATGCACCGGCTTGTAATCTGTAGGAGTTTAAGGTGAAATGTAATGCGTGTTTTGCTAGTGCAAAGTGCCGGCTGTATCACATTGGCTGCGAGTACAGAAGCCTCACCAGTTTGGGATCAAAGCACATCCAAGCCGCTGGCGGAGTGGGTCCCAGAGTGTATATCGGGACAAAGACCACTATGAAACTTAATACGTATACGTTTTATGGTAATTTGATTAATAATAAATGGGTGTTTATGTTAGGTTACGTTAGACGTTAGGTGTAAGTCACTATAAGATGACGCTGCGGATTATCAAGTTCTATACATTTCAAGCGATCGCTATGAACATTATCTCTCTGTTCTGAGCTACTTATCCCATATGGTGGTGGGATCAGCCTTCCGTGTTTCTCTTCTCCACTTCACTCTATCCTTGATATCTTTTTCAGAAACTTTGCTCTCTATTATATCCTTTAGCACTACATCCTTACAGTTTGTTTTGGTTTTACCCTTGGATCTTTGATAGAAAATGGAGAGATGTAGTGTCAAATTCCTTACGTAGTCTGGTTAACTCCTCTTTAGGTGACCGTAACATTGAACATTTTAATTATATTGTGTTATTGTACTTTGTGTTATGTTTCTTTTACTTGTGTATTGTATATGTATATCTCATGTTCCTTTGTTCATTGTGGAATAAATGTTTCTTTCTTTTTGGATTTAAGTGAATATTGGAAAATATTTAAATATTTTATAAAAAAATAAAGGATAACTGCGGGTATCCGGTAGAGATTTATAAAACCATTCCTACACAACAATTAATATAAAATTATAATATAAAGACAAATCATGTTATATGTTAAACAAATTTCATAACATTTTCATGACATTCCTAAAGGCTTATTTAATTTGGTCACCCAATTAGAGTGTGTCGGTTTGTGATCGTCTCTAATTACGTTCATGGCGTCCACTGTAGAGATTGAGAAACGCTTTTCCCTTTGTTCTTATATCCTTTGAAGTAGTCTACGTCTCATGAGGGCTATGTTATCGTTTATTTTTTTTTATTTCTTATATCTTATTACTGTATTAATCTTTCAATCATTAGAGAAGATTCGAAATCACGTCTCTAGATACAATATTCGAGCACCATTGAGAACTATCACCATAGCTTAGAAAATTAATTTAATCCTTAAATGGTAATTGGAAGTAAAAAGTTAATACGTAAATTTTTCCTAGGCGGGTATTCGGTAATTTCACGGAAATTGAAAGTGAAACTTCAAGGACACGTTTCGTCTAGTCACATATCATTACACGAAAAAACAAAAAGTATAACGTAGAGAGATGGAGAGACAGAGAAAGAGATGTACATTGTATAATACATAGGGGCTATCCAGGACCTGTTGAATAAATAAAATGCAAATGCAAACTCTATCTCTCTTATTTGTCATTTTTAAGTAATTTTCTCGCGTGGATGGTATTAATCTATGATCCTTTCCTTAATGGAAACTTAAAGTCACTTGGAAACGTAAACAATACATTCAGAAAAAAACATTCAATGTTAAAGCCTCCTTTACGAAACTAAAACATGAAATTGATTCATGAAAAGACGAATTATTTTTCTTATAACATAAAACGACCTTTATTAAAAGTAAAACCTGTAAAATACGAAACGTATTTCGGTCTATATATATACCTGGCGAACCTTACTCTCTCTGCACGTACAAAAGTGTTGATACGAAACAATCTTTTTTGTTATCTTCGATATTTTTTTTTATAAGTACAAAAGCGACATATTTTTAATGAGGTATTTATCTCTAATCATCTGATCGAAATTATTAGCTTTCATCTTGATAACATTCATACATACATTGAACGTCACGCCTCTCTACCATAAGGGCAGGCAGATACCCACAGATAAGTGAATAAGGGTGATATAGCGAGGCGTGTTGGGTGCGAGCGCACCTTGCCTAAAATGGGCTTGATGTATGTTTTTGTTTTTAGTCGAAATTATACTGTGCGCCGTTTGATATCTCTCGATTTTTAACAAAATGCCACGTTGTTCTATGTTTGTTTGCAAAAGTACTATTTGTAATCTAAAATATGTGAAAGATGGTTTATCATATCATACGTAAGTATTAAAATATTATCATTATTCGTATATTATTCAATAAAACATTATTTCGTGAAGTTCAAACATGGTAAAAATACTGAGTCACTTATTTTCGATAGCACAAAAACGATCGCTGGCCTAGTACAAAACGATTTGTGAATCATCTGGTCTAACCGCGCAATGAATGATTGGTTTAAAAAAAACGCGATATGTTCGTGGTGCGATCGCTGCCGGCGTCCGTGAAATAGAGATCTGACATGATTAAAGCTGTTGACATTTTTACCTTACATGGATTCATTACATTTATTTGTAATATACAAATTTTGTGATAATTTTTTTCGCTACTTGAATTGTTTATAAGCATGCAAAAATGTATTAAAAATTGTACAGTCACTTTATGTTTATATCAAAAAACAATTCATAAATATCGAGAAGATTGAGAAATAATACGAGAAAATGTTATATCGGAACATCAATTATTTATTAGTTTAATTGTTATTGTACATTGGGCTACAGTAATATTATGCCAACATTAATTACTGGTAGTATTGATGAAGCGTGTAAATAAAACGCTTGTCACTTCAATCAAACAATGTAGAAATGTTGTGTTAACAAGCAATAATTTATTTAGTACAATAGATATTATAATATACATAATCTGGTGTAGGTAATCTTAAAATACAATTAATCTTTGTTAAAAATATTGTTTGTAATACTTCATATATAGAGGGAAAACCTTAAATTTTAGGAGCTTGCTTGAACAAGGATGAACGACACAAATATGTAATTTTAACTTTCCAAGAACGATGTTATGTTAATATTTAAAAAAAGTTACGAGTTAAAATTAATTTAAACTTTATATTCTATAATATTTTTAAAGCTTTTTTATTTTTATCTCTTCATAAGAGTAGTAAAAGATTTAATGATATCTAAGGGAATATTTAAGATACAACGATACTAAACCGTTATTTCACCTAACTGCCCTTACAAAAAGGTAAAACGAACATTCCGGTAACCTTCGTATGTTTAATGGATAGTATTCATTTTAAAGCATCTAACATTTTACTCAACTTACTTATACAAAATAAAAACTCATGAAATTGTGAATCAAATCCGATTCAATGTATAGTTTTACTGCACTTTATTCACTGTACTTTGACTAATTTCTGTTAGTACCAATATTTTTTTTCGTTAAATTAAAATTACTAAGTGTTACTTAAAAGTTTTTGACAAATAGGAATAGACAAGTCTATGTATATTTTTTATTATTTTAATATGTTAACCGTAGAGCATAGAGAACTTGTACAGTGTTAATTGTATATTCTATATTTAACTAAAATATTATTACTTGGATCAAATATTTATAGTATGTCCAAATTTAAAACTCGTTATAATTTCAACAAATATAATCACAATTTATTCTGTAACTTACACTTTAGTAAATCGTTCTGATGAATTAATTTAGATTACCTAGATAATTTGCACATTGACTAATTTATTTCGTTTACGCGTAGAATGAAGAGTTTACTAAACAATCACATAGCAAGTTCTTACTATAGAGAACGAGCATCCTGATTTTATCTATTTATAGGGTCGCTTGTATTGTAAATTACATACTACTATTACTATCCCCATAGTTCGCCACCTAAACGGGTCACCTATATAATTAACGCGGGGAAATCCCACTTGATACCCCACGCCCACTGGGCAGCGAGCTTTTAGTCTTATCATATTATTGGAGCCAATCAAGAATTTCGTAAGTAAAAAGTTTAACAGTTTTGACCCTTCCCTCTTCTTTTCAGCAATAGTAAGCATAGCATAGCATCCTTCTTCCCATGATTACGTTAACATTGACATAATTAAAAAAAAAACACAAATTAATAAATAAAATTTTGCTTACGTAATCACTGTTCAGACCCTCCCTTCCCCATGTTATCAAAAATAGGCAAAGCATAGGATTAAATTCCTCTCCCCAAATGATGCGTAACTATTATTCGAACGGTCTTTCACTGACTTTTCCAAGTTTTCCCTAGTTCACCAATTTGCCCGAGAGATAAAAAAAAATTTTTGGATAATCTCTGCCAGATCTAAACACCTCTTATTGGAGACCACCTTTTGCTGTCTGAAGGTTGGACATTGAGAAACCTTTGGAGACAAACTAATAACGAGATGCATCGAACATTAATGCTCTACAACCAACCTGTCCATTGATTGCAATGGCAAAGAACGTACCCGCCTCTGTCTAATCTATGCAGATATCATCTCTTTCCTGTTTTATTATAATTCTATCTACATGAATATTTTCTTCATTAAAAACAGGTATTTGAACAGCTATCGAAATTGAAGTATCTTTATAAATATTACCGCGTTTTTCGGGCGAATGAACCACATATGAAATTCAAGCTACAAGGCCCCGCAAATTATGCCCTAAATGGCTTGCAGACTAAGAGTTTATTTATCAAACCGTTCTTAGAGTTTATACACTCACGCTCCTATTAACTTATACAACGAAGCTGCTAAAATTTTTATGAACGTGACTATGCTGGCGGGTTTAAGGGCCTTTGTGATTTGTATGACAGGTGCTGAAGACACGAATCATTCTTAAATTGAGCGCCAATGTAAGAGTACCCTAATAGTATGAACTTTAGCCTTAACTGTTATCGTATATGCAGTTCCACTAATTGAATCTAGCTGAAACTTATCAAAAATGTTCTTCTGAAAATTGTAATCTACCTCTAACTAGGATACAAAGCGATGATGACTCTTTGGTAGTCTGCTCAAGTCAATAGCCGTAGGTTTGAATAAGTGGATAATAGGAAAACATCGTTATGAAACCACAGCATTGTGGTGGCAACATTTCTTTTTTGCCAAATTTATTGTCATAAACTTACAGCCTTTAACTCTAGGGTTATTTGGTTATGTTATTAATAATGTGGTCAAAGCGTTGACTTTGTACAGTATATAAAAATAACTTAATGTCTTCTGTGTAAGTGTGTACGTTTGATATACAGTATGATAACATTACTGAACAAAGACTCCTTTCCACTACAAAGCTTTTGTTCCGAATTACTAGTATATATAGAATCCTTTGGTGAACAGTAATAGTAATTTCTAACAACAGGTGTCGATTTGAAAGAGGAAATAAATGGTGTGAAAAAATAGACAGAATTCCTTTGAGCTGTTTCTAAGGAACATTGTACCCAAAAAAACAAATATTATTAACAAAAAATAAATAATGATAATTTGAGTTGATACTTATTAAAGACGACTCCAGTTTCTATTAGATTTCAATTTAGATTAATCTGAACGTCTCCCAATAGTTATTATAATGTTAGTACGCTCAGGCCTTTCTACACTCCCGAGTGTTTTGCTCTGGAGTAATGTAAATTTACATTAACTTTGTACATTTGAATTAACTGTATATCTCGATTGTATGGAGTTCTTCTCTACACAGAGAGGAAGTAAGAGCGTTCTCAAAGCTTAACATATTCTGTCAAAGCGAACTTCCTTTTTGGTTGTTGATCACTATTATTTATCAATAAACCTTTATACTCTAATAAAAGGATCCAAAAAATTAATTCGATTTTTCGTTTCGGTTTGGCTTAAAACCTAGCGATGGAGACTTTTTTGGATTTTTTTTTTCAAAAAGAATAGAAACATGAAATATAACTTAAATTTTAGCTAATTTGTTTGCTATAGCAAAAATAAAATTGCATCAAAATTCGTCAAGAATTTCATTTACTACAATTTTTTTACTTTTATCCGTCATCCTGGAGAACTCCTTGCGTTTTATGGGACAAAAGATATCTTAGATGTTACTTTATAATATTAGTTATCACTGTGTCAAGATTCGTCAAAATTGGTTCATTACTTTCAGAATGATACGCGTACATAGTGAAAGACAGACAGAAAAAAATTCGAAATTAAATATTTTTTGATAACATAATCCACCCTGAATATAATTTTCAAATATTAAACTATTTAATATATAGATTTGGCCTAGCTACAGTTTTATTATATTATAGATAGATTTATTCTGTCTTCTATCTATCATTGTACAATTGGTTGTCTATTTCCACATGGCGTGTAAAGTTAAGAAACCTCCAAGCGTCCACATTTACTGGAGGCTGACACCACACGTATCATATTTGGATGCCTGTTTGGTGGTCGCATTTCCTAAAAAGTTAGCTATAGCTAATTCCTAGCACAGCGGCTTATCTGGATTGTCTCTTAACTTCTAACAGTTGAACTTCTGAGATGAAGGACTTAGCGTTGATGATTTCGCAGAACTCTCACTCTGGTGTTCGGTGAGGCGATGCAATTTGTACCTCCTGCTACCAATCAATAACTCGTAATCATAATCCCAGGAGCGTACTCGTACATTCGAATTTTAATACAGACTTTTAAATTTATAAGTTTAACGAATTGGTTTATTATTATTATTATAAATTATAATCATAGTTTTCAAAATAAACACTATAGAAAAATAACCAGGTAAAAACGTAAAAATTATATAGACATTTATTTTGGTTAACTACCTATTTACAAATACGTTATTTTTGAAATTAGATACGGACATGTAAAAGCCCTTTTCAAGATTTTTTTTAAATTAATTAATCACTTAAGCCTTTCAAGTAAACATAGGTTTTGCGATATTCTGATACTGCCAGGTAAAATGTAAACCGTGTAGGTAATAGTACAAAATCTACAAGAAACGAAACACTACATGTCTGGTACTTTTCATTGCAAAAATATACAGAATAGTAAACAAAATATTTATGCCTAAAATTATCCTGGAAAATAGATCCACTCCTGCACTTCATTTGAAATTCACATAGTAATTCGTAATACTGGGCTGTTCTTGAAGTGGGCACCTAATCTTTGAGCCGGAATCAAATTTGTTTAGGTCCGATACAAACTGCCGCTTTGACGTTCCGAAGGGACAGGAATTATTGAGTGAAAATAAGATACTTTATGTGAATTGAATTTAAATTATATAATGGATCAAAAGAAGTTAGGGTGAGTTTAAATTTTACTGAGAATAAAGGAATATAGAAAATGCAAAGAACTACAGGTTTAGGTATATTTTTTGTGATGCAATTAAAAAGTACTTCAAATTGTAATTCGGATTCGCAATCGACATCCAAATTCGTAAACAAGTATGAAAGACGTGATATGCCTCAAACCGTATTTTAAAATTATGTTGTATGTAATTCTGAATAAAATGACTCAAATTAAAATCAAGAACTCTTTATTCAATTTAGACTCTGAATAGGCGCTTATGAAGGTCAAAAAACTACTACCTGTACGGAAAACAGACCAGTCGATAAGAGCCGGCATGAAACTCGATCTGGTTTTATTTTAATAAACCGTTTTATCTATAAATTACACAGTTCATAATTACAGACTGTTTTCGCGGAAGCATAGAGAGGTCCTGTCATTTCCAGGCATAACTATAGTGTAGGCCATATGATACATTTAGCCGTTATAAAATTCGAACCAAATACAAAGAATACTTTTTTCTGGAAGTTACTATGCTGTTGGCCTTTACAGGGTTTATGTAGACATGGAAAAGGTACTAACAGAAAAATTGCTAGGGCACAACGGTATGAATCTTATCTTGGATTATTGTTGTGCGTGCAATGTTTCTTACTATATTACATGTTTAATCTTACTCACTGTACTGAAAAATGTATATGCACATAGTTTATCTGACAATTCTTCAATGTCTAGGCATGTGCATTAAAGAGAGGTATCTCATGTAATAGATTAGCCGCGTGCATGCGTTGGTCGCACAACCGTGTACCAACGAAAAAACAGCCATAGAGACATATTTCGGAGTGTCACCTTCTGGAAACAGCCAGTCCAATAGTTAGCCAGGTGGTATGGAAATTAAGCCCAACTAGATCGCAACTTTCGTAAACTTGGAAAACCCTAGTAATATTGCACACACAATAGTGTACATCGACAGGGTATATTCAGGCTTTATCCGTCCGTGGACACAGACGACTGAAAAATGTTGATATGATAAGAAGGCGTGTCTTGTGCGTCTGGCCTAAAATTGATTTATATATTTATATGGCACATCAGACTTTGAATTTTACTTTATTTAAAATAAGATAAAGTGCAGTCATTTAGCAAATCCTGCTGGAACGACACTTAACAAACTGGCAATCTGGCGAAGCAACGATAGTCGGCGGAGACGTGGCAGGCTTCACTTCTTCGTCAACGGCGAGCGCGGATCGTTTCCGACGAATCGCCTACGTTTCTCGTAATCTTATTTCATTTTGTATTTACAATAATTAGAACTGATACATTGAACGATTCTGTAATTACTACGCTATAGATTTTATTGGTATTCTGCCTAGAATGTTATTCAACCAATTACTTCGCCGCCATTTATAAATATACTAATAATATATAATAACTAGAGGAAGCGCCTCTATATATTATTGACCTTACTAATGCATGTATTGTTGCTAAGTTTTTAACAATATAGCAAATATTTTAAACAAAATATTGTACATATTTTTCTATACAAATATGAATTCACACATTGACAACGATACTGACAGTACTTATTGAACATAGATTATTTTGGACATAAATAGATGTCTAGACACTTGTAATCTCTTAGAGCAATTTATGATAGAAAATTAGAGTGTTCGAAACATAATTTACGTCGTAAAAATAAACACAAAATTAGTAATGAATTCAACAGGCTTCGAATTTAATAAAGCAATTTTAGACCTTTCTCTGGGAAAAATTATTTATTTCCCATCCGAAATATATATCCTAAAAACAAGAGAAATTTATATTTTCAAGTCAAAAGTAATTCTAAATTATAATGCTTCATAAAATAAAAAAAGTAATAACAGAAATTTGTGACAACCTGTTGTGTAATAAGTCTCCTTCGACTGTCTAATTCATGTAGACCCCTACAGTTACTTAAATAAACACCATTTTTGTATATATAATGAAGCGAAAGAGGGGTCCGTGAAATTGGACGTATCACATTGGCTATTAAATTTACAACTCGTCGTTAAAGCGTAAAATACATAGATAACAAGCGAGGTACATGCTGAGGAAAATCCAGAGATTCCTGAACAAAAGGCATTTATTTTTATATTTCCTGTTTAAAACGAAAAAGAATAATGCAGATATAACGCGATTGGTTTTAATACTTTCAATCGGATCTTATCACGAAAAAGTTACTAAAACTATTTGAATGTAGTTTACATATCAATACATAAGTTAACCAGGAATAAGTATCTGTGTTACATTTTATTACGCTTTCTTGTAGGATCTGAGCAATAATGAAAAACCGATTTTAGGTTGAACGAAGTTGCAAGCCTAGTACCTATTATTTAAATAATCGTAAAAATCATAAACTTTCTATGTTGGTACACACAAAAATGATATAATAATTTAATACTTACAACAAACATTAAAAATCCATAATACAAATAAAAGGAATGAGCTATCGAGTCTATTTTCGTCAATTTTTTTATTGTTCGTTGTAGAATTGAAAAGTTAACGCCAAAGTAAAAAATAATGTGATAATGGAACGTTATGATGTGGTAGAAGATGAAGTGACAAAGATAGAAAGTATGCTTTAGGCAAATTTCAAAAAGATGTATGGAAGTAGATTGGCGAAATAAATTTATAAATTAGTTAGCCAAGTCGGTAAAGGTCGATTATGCGAAAAAAAACCCATATCGAAGATGTTCTAAAGAAAGGCCAGGTCCAAAGTATCCCTAATCGAAGGATTTGTGTTAGATTCGTAGCAAGTGAGATAATGTAGTCTCTGCCTACCATCATAGCAGAAAGGCATGATTTTATGTATGGACTAGTTGTCTGCCCGCGGCTGCATCCGCGTTTCAAATATTAACAGCGTTTTTTTTTTTTTTTATTCGGAACCCTTATATTTTTTTTTACTAAAATAAAAAAAAAAACAGTTCTCATAAATTTAAGCATTTGCCGTAAAACTGTGCCTTGAATCGTATTTTATTCAATTTTTAATGAGTTTTATTATTTTTAGGCGGAAACCTAATTATTTTCGAAAATTAATAATACCCTTAATTACCCTGAGTAACTTCATCTGTTTACCAAAAATAGTCCTGTCAAAATCCGTATACCCATTCCGGAGATTACACGGAACAAACTGAGAAATATTTAAAAAAATGTATTTTTGATATAGGTACGATATATACATTCATATCGATTTAGTAAAATAAATATTTTGATATTACAAACAGACGTTTCAATTTTATTTATTAGTATAGATATATATGTTATGTAGATTGTAATAAGAGTTCGGTCTACACTTATTACTTACTATTGAATATGTTTTTTTTTAAATATATAAATTTAACCTCGCAACGCCTGGTAAGTAGATTCATAATTTTATAAATATCAGTAAGTAATGTCCACATTATCTTTCACTCCTACTACACAGTTTTACGTCGCAAAGTGTCGCAAGCTCGTAAGGCAACTTTTAAACGTTGCTGAACAATTTCTCATTATCATTCGATCCTTACCTGCGTACTCCATTCCGTGATGGCGTTCTTTTACTCATTTATGTTTCTTATTTTTGCTGGATTTTTGTATACAATCTCTGAATGTCTATTTGAAGAGAGTCAAGGTGAGTTAATTTCGATTAATTCTTTTGTGTAAGAAGTATTTTATATGTTGAAGAAAATATATATTTAATGAGCTCACCATATTGAGCCGTAGTTATGATATCGTATTTTCTTGTACAAGATTGCTCTCAAAACTCCCATTACTTGCGTGCAAAACAAAATATTAGACTTTTTTATTTTATTTGGAGCTCCAACAACATTACACATAAATATTCAAACATAAAAGATATGGTTTTAGTAAGGTTTATAAAAAAGTATCTTTATAAAGTAGTGTTCTAGATGTGCATGCCACTTATAGGAAGGAGTACGCAGCTTTTCTAAGTGATCTATATCTGTGTACAAAACATAAAATTACAAAATTATAAACACTGTACAAAAATAAAACAAGATGTAATTATAAATGAAATTAAATATTAATTTAAACTAGAGAAAAAACAATGAAAAATCTTAATATTTTCTGTGGCTCTCACACTCGATCATCTTTTGTTACCAACTAAACTTACTAGTTGTAGGTATAAATTGTTATTAATTAATTTGATTCAGTAGAAATAACATCATCGTTCATCATAATAAATCAATTTTTTTCAATCCAATGCATTCCACCATCAGACATCCACTGCTAGACATAGGGCTCCCCTAATAAGGGGGGGATTGCCATAATCGCCACGCTTGCAGGCGGGTTGGCGATCGCATTAGGTGTTTTTGGTACTCAGATGACGTTGCCGCCTATCCCATGGTTTATCCCTTAGTCGCATTTCACGGCACCCACGTGAACCATATGGGGTGGTACTATTCTTAGCCAGCACCACAATGTAATGTAATAAAAAATTATTATAACATAAAAAGTCATGGATAACTTCAATACTAAAGAATTAAAAAAAATCATTTTAAGAGGATATCCTAGCGGCCTTTATTCCATACGCACGTAGTGCCCTGTTTCCTCCCTGGTATGGTATGGTAAATATTTTTATTTTAAATAATATATATCCACCACCGCTATGCTCGTACGTTTTGATTTTTCCCATAAATTAGTTATTGTAGAAACTAGAAGCCTTTGAAAATGAAAAAAATGTTCGATTTTTACCGTCGTTTTCAGACGTTTGACAAACAAATTTGATAGATAAAATTCAAAAAAGTACAGACATAGCCAAAATCTTTTTATTCTAAAACTGAAAGAAAATTAAAAATCGGTTCGGTTTTGGAGGAGGAAACAGGGTACTACGAAGTGATGTTTTCGTCTATTTTGCATACGGTAAATCAGCCCGAGTTGCAGTTGTCCCTTTCGTGTTTTATAATTCTTTCTTTGGGGCGCAACGTGATAGCAAAAGATTTCTGAAAGAACTACTTTTTCTGACATGTCCTCTTAAATATGCAAATATGTTCTCGCATTAAGTTTTTGTTTTGAAATTAGTCTCTAAAGATTAATATTAAATAGAATTTGATCTGACGTAAATTCCAAATTATTTTTCAGATCCCAGACACGGTACATTTTCTTTACTAGAATTATGTTCACATACGCGCCAAGCTAGAGATAAAAAGGTAAAAAAAAATGGAAACGATAAGGTACTTTATTTGAAAAAGTTATATCCGATTTCTTTATAAAGAAATAAGAATGTATTAACTTTCGAGAAGTTCTTTTGAATCATGAATGAACTGAAATAGCAAAGGACTTAATTATCCACTTACATAATCAGTTTGAGCTTTTGATGAATGAATACATCGTGAGGAAACTATAGTGATCTATTTAAGTTATTTAACCTATGCTGCAGCAGTAGCACTCATTGTTGGTTTTGATATTATGTTGAACAATTTTATTAAGTTACGGTGTGCCCGCGGCTGCGCCCTCATGGTCATATATGTTCACTGCGTTTTAATGTTTTATGCGGAAACCTAATTATTTTCAAAATGACTACTTACTACATTAAGCAAAGATATTTCTCAAAAAATCTAATACCTGCCAGTAAAACTGTGAATTGAATCGGATTTTATTCAGAACTTTATAAGTTTTAATTTTTTTACGCGGAACTATTATTTTTTCGAAAAACAAAAGTTCCCTATGTTTCACGGAGTATCTTCAGCTGTCTACCAACCGATTTCCCGTCAGACAGACAGACACACAAAAATAAAAAAAATGTACTTTTGGTATAGGTATCGTATATACATTTATATTTATTTAGTAAAAAAAATATTTTCACATTACAAATTGACATTTTAATTATATTTATTGGTGAGTGAGATTGGTGAGTGTTGTGTGTGTTAGTTGATTTTACTGTACCGAGCACATCGGCTCTATGTGACGTTTTTTGTAATAGCTGTTCACGTCGCGCTGGCGTGCAGCCGCTGTCTAACTTCTAAGAAAGTGTAGTTGTCTACATTGATAACGAAATTGTACTTTTTGTTTTTTTTTGCAGTTCCTTTGTCTGTTCTGTAAAGGAATTGACCCGACGTGTTTCTTTAGTTCAACACCAAAAACAGCTACTGATAAATCAACCCCGACAACCACTCCAAGCACAACCATTTCAACATCGAGTGAAGTTCCAACAACTGAGAAATAAGACAAATAACATGGAATAACAAAATGTATATGTATTCCCACTTTTACACAAACAATTGTAACTTGAATCGTTCCGATGATTCAAACAATCTCACTATAAAATATATATATAACTAATTTTTTCTAAAAAATTTGATATGTATTATTTTCTTGACATTTTTTTATTTTTTATTGTATAGTATCCAATAATAATCTGGTGTTGTTGACTGCTGCAAATAAGTGGTCATTATACAAAAAGATGCTACTAAATATTCTAGGCTAAGTAATTAGTAAAGAAAACTGTTATCACCGCCGTGATACAGTATTATTATATTTATATTATAGTATATTATTATACTTATATTTGATATTGTATGATTTATGTACTAGAAATTATTTTAACTTATTTATCCATATCAAAGGAAATGAGCTCCAGCAAACTGAAAAAAATCTAGCGCAGTTGGTAGTGAGCCCGGGTAATCAAACTTTAAAATCAGCCTGAGCTTTCGGTGAAGGAAGACATCGTGAGGAAACCATAGCATGTGGTGGTAGGGCATTTTCTAATAATATCCTCCTGGGTAGCTACTACCCTCAAATTTGAAAACCTGTTGCCAAATACCAACAGCTGTGTTCCAGCAGCATTATGTTTAAAAGATAGCTCTCATTTCAGACCTAACATTAAACGAACTTATAACCAAAAGCTAGCCTAAATAATTCATTTCAAGAACATATAAAGAACATTTTCAGCTTGCCCTCTTAATTTTAGAGCTCTACGCGTTTATGTCACCTAGACAAAATTAGTCTAATAAGTCTCGACGCGTTTCATGAAAGTGGATTACTACGTCGAAACTACGAATTTCACTTTCAAGTTATATGCATTACGTGTTCTTTAACATTTAATTCAGAAAACGATATATTTTTTACGATATAATTTTTTTTTAAACATATCGTCCATCGATCCATCCAATCAACCTAAAGACGTCCACTGCTGGTTTTAGGTCTCCCCCAAAGATCTCCACGACGATCGGTCTTGCACCATCCGCATCCACCGGATCTCCGTGACCTTCAGCAGGTCGCTGGTCCACCTTGTAGGGAGCCTACCCACGCTACATCTTCCGTTGCGCGGTAGCCATTCGAGAATTCGCTGACCCCATTAGGCATCTTCTACGAGCAATGTGCCCAGCCCACTTCCATTTAAGTTTGAAAAATCTTCGGATATTATCGGTTACGTTAGTGCTTCTGCAGATCTCCCAACCGGTCTTATCAACCAAAGAGAAAATATACGTTGCAAATACTTTATTCCTCAATTTACAAATTAAAATACGTCCTTGTAAAATACGTGTTAAAATTGGTGATGGTTTTAATATAAGCAAATAAAACAACCGTAAATTCTTTAGGCACTGTTTAATATTTAGCAAATAATTAATGTAACAAAAATCATATTGTCCTTATTTTTCTTACTAGCTCCTCGGTTTAAATTTAATTGGAGTTGTGATTATTTCGGTTCCCTTTACTCAAAATCTGGAAAACAAAAATCAAACACTAGTTATTAAAAATTGATATTATGTTATGAACAACAAAATATTTTCTACAAACTATTCAGGTAACAATAATATATGTCATAGGATTCTAAGTAGTGATCTAAGTTTAAAAAAAAAACGGGAATAATTTACCAATATTATTTTTCATTTTGAGCCAAAAGTATTAGGAATGTTGTAGACTACAAAAAATCTGAAAATTGGATCACGTGTACCTTTATTTTTCTGGGAGGACCACTAGCAAAGAATATAGGTTACCCAAAACCGAGATAAATTTAAATAATATTACATTTATGAAACTTATTAAAAGGTGATTATCAATATTTAAGTTAATCAACAACAGGCCTCAAAATTTGAGCCAGAGCAGTCTGCGAATAACATCTGTTATCCACACTCTCACTATAAACTGTGCAACATATACTATTATAATACTAGAAGTATTTTTATAGACATTTAGAACTCAAGTATCCCTGTATCGACTCTACCCCATCTTATAATCCACTCGCTTGAACGCCGGTGGAGTGGTATGATATGACGTTGACCGGTGAGCGAAACCCCACCGGAAACTTGGCCGCTACCACAAACTTTGCGAAGACGTCATGAGCCGTCGCCGGAAGTATAGTGACAACACATCACTAATTTATTCAGATTTTTAAAGATAACAAAATGCAATGAATTACAAATTAAATAGATAATTCTGCTAACATTTAATTTCTTCTCAAAATTTTCAGATATCTTTCAAGCTATTCGAAATATGTAAATAAATATACTAGTACATTTTTTTAGGCTAGCTCGTTTCAATAGTTAGTCGTATAATCAAAAAAACATATAATATATTTCAAACATAGGTAGGTATGTAAGTTGTTATTATTACCTTGTTTTTAATAACAGGAAATCCATTGCTTCCATGAAAATCTCCTGACACTTCAAAACGACGTATAATTTCCGGCTGAGGCCATACGACTTCACCCGATTCATCATCTATTTGTGGGAGCTGTTCATTTTTAGCCATCGATGTGTATTTAGTACGTTTGCCTGGAAAGTACTAGATTAGATGTAGAAAATATATTTATATACTAGCTGTGCGCCCGTTGCTGCACCCGCGTTTCATATATTCTTTACTGCGTTTTATTTTTTTAATGCGGTACCCTAATTTATTTTTAGAATTAAGATAAAGTAAAAGTATTATTTTCGAAAATTAGATGTACCCTAAGTTACACGGAGTAACTTCAGCTATCCACCAAAAAAAGTCCCGTCAAAATCCAGCCGTTCCTGAAATTACTCGGAACAAACAGGCAGACAGACAAAAATTTTAAAAATTTAATTTTACTTTACATTCATATCTATTTAGTAAAAAAAATTTTGACATTACAGACACTTCAATTTTATTTATTAGTATAGATTAATTATATTAAGTACATGTGCTTTGATTTATGAGAAATATTTTTACTTTATCTTAACTTTAGCACTAAAAAATATTAGGGTTTCGTATAAAAAAAAACAAAATGCAATGAAGAATATATAAAACGCGGGCGCAGCCGCGAGCACACAGCTAGTAAAAAATATTTATTTATTTATTTATATATAATTAATCTTCCTTTAACCCCTTGAGCACCTTCCTGGCGTTTACGGCAGCTTTCCATTGTTTTCCTATTTTTTCATTTTTATGGGTAATCGACACATTAAGAATATAAAATCTAGTATCTCACAGAGTACTTTATTATATTTACTTTTTTTATTATACTCATTGTTGTGTTTTAATATATAATACGCAAATATTTTTTTTTTGAAAATAAACTGATATTATGTGAATTCAGAAATCCTAAATCTAGTTATGATTTAATAAAAATGTATTTATGTGAATTAACCTCTTAGATTTTATCTATGTAAATAGGTTTAGCCTTCTATTATTGAATTACAGGCGAGTTCCTGTCAAAAAGCCGCAGTGAATTTTAGAATACGTTCTGACTGGAATGACAAGAAAGTGTGAAATTTGATTTCATTTTCAAAGATTGAATTTATATATCTCATAAGTAAATTCTCCCTGTGGTATGAATTCTGAACAGCTTCTCAGAAAATAAGCTATATACCCCTGTATGAGCGAAATAGTGGACTGTATTTGGTGTGATGCAAACGATACGCTAATGGGGACGACAAATTTAGGATAGGAAAGATGGGTACTTACGTGAGATGATGCCGATGCAGGGTTCTTCCACGGATCCAGATTAATGGTGTTCACGATCAAGATTAAGTACACATAATACACTTTTTACTAGGTGGTATTACGTGCGCACGAGTTTACGAGAACCATCAACGAAAGCGAATTAACGACGAGTGAGTGACACGTACATCTCACAGGAAAGATGTTGGAGCGGGGGTCGGGGGGTGGATTTAGAGATGGGACATTAGTATATCTATTTGCAATCACCAATCGACAATTACGCGCAACCAACCTTTAGGCGAGTCATGAGACGGATCAGAAGAATTGGCGGTACGATTTTTGCAAGGAAATACTTTTCACTGGGTCGTTAGGTTACAATAATAATAATAATCCATTACGCGAAGAATGCATGAGTATGTGTATAATCTGTTTCATAAGTACGAGTATAGCTAAATTGATTAATATGTAAGTAAAATTATAATAATTTGCTATTTAACCCCTTGAGCACTTACCTGGCGTTTACCCCAGCTTTCCATTGTTTTCCTATTGTCTTATTTATATCGGTACTCGACTCATTAAACTAATTAAATTAATAATATTAATTACCAAAATAAATCAATAGAGAACTGACAAAAATTGTCGATAAATAAAAACTTTGTTTTTTATGGAGAAATTAATTGTTTCAATAGTTATAAAACATTACAAACCCAAAATACATACTGCAATTATAATGAATGTTTTTAATTCTTGACGTTCCATAGATAGATAAAATTAATAAAGGATCTTAACTGATATATTATTAAGTTTATCTCCAATGATCATGTTAATAATAAAAATAATATTATCTTAAGACGCGAAATTATAGAATATGGTTTTCCTTCTATTAAATCGATAAAAAAAATATTATTTTAATGTCTCTCTTATCCTAATTATTGAAAACATAAATTGAATATAAAATGTACCGATAACCTACACAAGTTTCACTTCTAATAACTGTATACTTTGACACATAAACTCTTTTTTTTAACCGACTAACGCTATTAACCTAAAAAGTCTTGTCAGCTACACTGAGCTTTGTGATGAGTGTTTATGGCACTGGAAAGCTACAAAATGGTAACTAACACACAAAGACACTACAATGGTACGAACCTCGGCCTAGACTCCTACCGGCATGCATATTTCGTATTGAAAAAAAATTATTAACTTATTCAAAAGATACAATAATTTAGGTAAATATTAAGATATAACATAACACACCCTACTGGATATAAGTCTCCCCAAAGAATTCCACAGCGACCGGACGTGCGCCAGCCGCATACAGCGGATTCCCGCGATTTTCATTAGGTTGTCGGTCCACCTTGAGGCCTTACCCGTGCTGCATTTTCCGGTACGCGGCAGCCATTAGAGTACCCGTTGGTCCCAACGGGCATCGGTTCTGCGAGTACTGCCACTTTGCCACTTAAGTTCACCTTGTGGGAGGCCTGGCCTACCCACGCTGCGCCTTTCGGTGCATAGGAGTGATTCAAAAAAACTAGCTATCCCCATTGAACGTCGGTTCTACGAGCAATGTGCCCAGTTAAGTTTATGTTAAGCTTGGCAAATCTTTGGACAATGCCGGTGTTGCTTTGGTGCTTCTGCAGATCTCCACATTTCTGGTTCTATCACGCCATAAACTATTATTATTTCTCTAACTATTATCTAATATTTCCAAGTTACATACAGTTAATTAGCTTCTAATTTGGCACTTTAGGTAACGCATTTTTTTTTGTAAATGTTCTTAATAAAATAAAATATTCGAGAAAACAGAAATGAAATAGATTCAGCGAACCCTTGAATATTCAACCAAGTTACCCAGACATCGCATAATCATTTTATGTTAATAGACGCATATTTCAGTTCTCATTATTAAAATGACACATATTAATCGTACAAGCGGTACCTCGGATTTACTCAAGTAAATAATTTATTTTCTTACTCATACATATGCACATCTCTTAAATATTACATTTAACGGTTTAGGTTAAACATTACAAGACAATGCTCTGGTTGTAATTTTTTATTAACTAAGTCCCTGTTATTTGTCATAATATTGCAATCCATGTTTTGACCAAAAGTATTACGTAAAATCATATAAATCGGTTTAGCAGTTTTTGAAGTGATAAGCCAATGAACAACGGGAGACTGCTTTTTAAAATATCATATAGAGATAAGAATAGAATAGAATAGAATACATATATATATATATATGTGAAAGTAAATTCATAATATTCACTATATCTTTACTAACATAAATAACATTAGGAGATGACCTGTTTAACATTTTAATGATATCTTACGGTAATGCCATAAATAATAAATTTAAAACAACAATCGTGAACACCATATGAACGCAATTTCGCTTTATCCGTCACCAGAAAGGGAAGATTGCAGAATAAGAACTTATACTTTTTTGACGTAATAATAGAAAAAACTAAAACATTAACAGTTAAATTAAGGTTGTTGGTTTTTCCTGACGGTTGTGAGCGCATCGTAAAAATGTACTCTCATAATATTTTACTAACGCGACAAAAGATATATAACTTCAAAAATGATCCGAAAAATACACAACACAAAGCGAAGACCAGAAATAAGACCTATACGACCTCGTTAACGGAATCAATACAACCAAAAGAGTTTTTTTTTTTTTTCAATTTAATGTTAAACTCGAATATAATTTAAAACAGAAAAAAAAACGTACGTAATCAATTTTCTTTTTTTATATTAGTTAATTTCACTTACTCAATTATAGTTTTTTATCGTCAATGAGATAGGATTAAGTATATAATCTTTTATAAATGCTTTCACCAAAATGGCGGGCAGACGAATTAGTAATTTACGGGGATTATTACAATACTAGATGTATAATATTTTCTGTTCTTTATAAGTATTCAATGCTTTTAGATAAAGAATTTAAGAAATACGATTATGTTCAACATACCTACTCCTTTCACAATTATTCCTATAACTTTTTAAATATATATTATAATATACTGACTGTGTTTCCGCGGCTCTATCCGCTTTTCATATATTCTTCACTGCGTAATATAGTTTTCAATTAATCATTGGAAAATAATTTTTTGATGGTAATGTTTTCATCATTGAATCGTATTCTGTTCACATTTTCATGAATTTTAATTGTTTTATATGGAGCCTTTTAATTTAATTATTGCCCTTATTTTTTTGGTACTAGGAAAAATCAAAGATATTTCTCACAAATTCAAGCAGTAAACGGTAAAACTGACCATTGAATTTTTGTATAATTTCGAGAGGTTTCATTTTTTTTCATGGAACGTTAATTATTTCCGAAAATTAAAAGTAGCCTAAGTAAAATAACGTGAAATCGGCCCATCGTTCCGGAAAGTAGCCGGAGCAAATAATCTGACAAACATTGAAAAATGTGTTATGTTGTTGAAGAATATATGAAACGAGGGCGGAGTGGCGGGCACACTGCTAGTTAAATATAAAAAGGGTCGGCATTTGAAGTACGCATCTCGAATTTGGGGTTGTTGATGATTGTTTCAAATGACACCCCTCTCAACCCGCGGAGCCACGTAGTTTTTTTTTAATGTTTTTGAAGGTACGTATTGGAACGTGATTTTGCATTCATATGTGCATTTTTAAAGTTTTATAATACGCTAATCTCGTTGTTTATACATATTTATTGTTATTTTATAATTATTCATTATTATTATATATTATATATTAAAAAAAAATCAAATATCAATTATTTGTATGAGCAACAAAAGGAACGTTTTCCGCAACCTTGATTATGGCAAGATACAACCGGCTAGGTTTTTACAACGATTTTTGAATCTATTCGAATTGAATCTATATGTATCGATTTCTAAAAAAATCAAGGTCTAAAAGACCGATCTCTTTTCGACTTGTTTTTTTTTTATCTGTTACTTTGTTCTTGTATTGGTTGAAATTAGACCAAAACGCGTGGCCTCGCTAAACGTATTTCGTATCAAATTATAGTCTTGCCCCGCCACTGTCAAGAAAGTTATTTGTCTGCCTGCAAAAGTCTTGGACCTCGATTTCCTAGATTCTAAGATCGATTCACTACTAAACATCAATTTTAAAAAAACTATTTTTTTTGGTCTTAAAGATCGACTTGTCGATTAATCGATCGCAGATCGCCATCCATTCGACATTGTGTCTTTCTGTTATGTGTTCCTCCCGCAGTTACGTGAATATGCTCTTTGTGTTGTTGTGGATCTCTGACGACTTTGGCTGTGCTATTGGAATCTGATATCTGTTACACCTGTTTCACTTTCTCTACTTCCCCAGGAGTTCTAATTCTGCAATACCGATTTGACCTTGGCGTGTTTTCTGGACATTTTTGGTACCCCGAATAATGATAATAATAACAATGAGCAAGCAAACTAGTCAGAGCAAACGCGACTGAGTTTGGTTAGGATCGGTAAGACTTGTGATGAAAAAAAGCGCGAGCAGGCCACGACAGCGGTCGGCTAATATACAAAATGACCAATGATTGTTCAGAGGTGACATAACCTCAAACCTTTGATCATAAATATCTCAATAACTATTTGTCTCTGCGGGATGGGATTGCTACAGGGGGGTGTCACCCCCTTCCAAATCCCCCCCCCCGTCCTCATTCCTTATATAAAGATGCGAATTTCAAATGCCAAACCTAAAAAATAATTGTATAGCTCCTTTTAAACCCATATGTAATTCGCACCATTAACAAAAGAAAGAAACGTAATAAAATACCCGTTAAATCGATTTGTTTAATATAAATAAAAAACGTGTAAGTCCTACACACATATATCCACTAAGCTTATCTATTACCAACGAAAAACCAATAAACGTCACTTACCGGATTCGACGTTGTAAGTTACAAGAGCTATGAGAAAAATGCCAAACGCCTTCATTGCGCTCCAAGTGCTTTTACTGAAATTTGAACATATAGACCGCTTCTTATATATAAATATGTCCTTTGAAACGACAAAAGAGTAAATTAGAAAGATAACGAAAGGTATAATCATCTACATACAATTTTGCATAATTATGGTAAAAAAAAAAGATAAGAAATAATTGATAGATTACATATTTTACTTCGCACTGTTATTATTATATCGTTTCCTTTTTAATCTATGCGAATAAATAAAATTGAAGTGTATGTATGTGATTTAATCGCTCAAATTCCAATAAATTTGACAATAGGAAAACAATTGGCAGCTCGCGTAAACGCGAGGTTGGTGCTTAACCGGTTAAAATTAACAGTTTTCCACGAACGATACTGATACCAAACAAAAACATTTTTCCTTCATTTTTGTCTCTCTGTCTGTTTGTTCCGGTTAATCTTCGAAATGACTAGACCGATTTTGACGGGTTTTTCTCTGACATATAGCTGAAGGTATAATGAGTAAGTAACTAAGGCTACTTTAATTTTAGGAAAATTAGAGCGTTCCGCGTAAAAACAGCTAAAACTCATGAAATGTAAACAAAATCGGATAAAATGGTCAGTTTTACTAGCAAGTGTTTGAAATTGTAAGAAAAATCTTAATTTACTTTCTGTTAGTACCAAAAATAATTGTACCTGTACAAAAAATATGGTCAATTAATTCCAATGATGATTTAAAAATTTATAACACGCAATGAATAGCTGTACGCAAAATATGACATGCGAGCGGAACCGCGGGAAAAAATTGTTTATCATAAAATATAATAGTCAAATAGGTACTTAATGTTATTTTCATTATTTTATATGTGGCTTCAAAAATTACAACAACTATACTCTATAGGCAAAATTGTAGTACCTTGTGATGTTTAATTTCATTACATGAATTAATGATTAGTTTATATCAAGTAAATAAAAATCATAAAGTAATTTTTATTCTTCATAAATATTATAATTTTGTCTAACTATTTAAATTCTGATAAGCCAGATTCCGGTCACCGGCTACTTCATTAGAATCTTTTAAAAGTATTCAATCAATGATTTAATTATTACCTATTTAAAATAAATAAATTAATGAAACTGTAGCTAATAATAATAATACACATTAGCGTATTGAAGACTTTAAACGCCTAGAAATAAATTATCCATCCGTTCATTCAACCGAAAAACGTCCACTGCCGGATATAGGTCTCCCCTTAAGATCTCCACGACGACCGGCCTTGTGCCGCCCGCTTCCAGCACAACTATATTTGATATAGTTTTATTTTTTTTTTTTTCACGACATTTAAAAAGCAACAACGATATTACTCATTAATTTAAAATTACTAATATAAATAGTATACGATTTAAAAAGAGAATTTTATTTTTATTTTTAGAATAGTTTCGAACAAGAGGAATGCCTTAATGATTTTATACTATAACTAGCTGTGCCCACGACTTCGTTGGCGTTTCATATATAAAAAATAAATCGGACAACAAATTCTGTATCTAAACCATTCACGAATCCTCAGGAATAGACAGAAAAAAAATCATTAAAATCGGTTCAGCCGTTTAGAAAGAGTTTAGTCACACACACACTCATAGAAGACTTATATATAAAGATATGTGATCTTCTTTCTTCATAGAAAAATATCCCTATAATGCATATTATATATCAGGTGCCATAGCGACGATTTTTCCATACACCAATTGACACTGTCCCTTAAACAGCACATTCCCCAAATGTATTTACACAAATCTTGAACCTAAATGTTAGTGCGGCGGCACGCGACGCCCAAACTAACGATTTACAAACAAAAAGCGGTCGGTAACAAGTACGTATGACTGATAATCCGATATTTACTTCATGTGAGGGTTGTCTTGTAGAAAGATTTACGAAAATAAATAAGAACATGTAATATTTATTTTTTATTTATTTTCTAAAAGGGAGTAAATGGGTCAAATTATCAACATCACAAGCCAACGACGAATGGACACATTTAAAAAGGGATCAATCGATCAAGCATCGTGCGGTAAAGCGTACTCGTACATCAGGCAAATAAAAAATTGATGTCAGATTTTTTCTCGTAAACCACTAAAGATTTTCTTTTTTTTTTTTTTGCCCTCTTTATTTTTTAAGGGATTTTTACCTTATAAGCCATGCCAATCCTATGATAAAAACTCTAAATTAAAACTCGATACAAAATTCAAGAATTCTACATATCTGGATTCATTTTAGAACTCTCAGCAGATCTGACATAGCGAGAATAAACAAGTCAGCATATTACTACTAATATACGTAATCGGAGACAAAATATTAACTCACAAATGGAATAGCGAAATTTCATATGCCATATTAATAAATATAGTTCACATAAATACGAATAAGAACAGAAGCTATTACTAGGGGTGGATAATCAAGTGTTTACTCGCCCACAGAATTCCCGTGATGGATGGGAAAAGTAGTTCTACCGTAATTAATAGAAAAACATATACCTTTTGTTAAAGAGTTGCCAAGTTTGGTTAAAATATACTTTGTCCCCTATTATTATTATTTAGATTGAATTGTTATAATATTAAAAATACCTATAATATAATTTAAAAAAAACCTAGAACTCGTAAATAGAACCCCCCATTTAAGCCGTAATCCCTTACTAAAATTATTGCTTCCTAAAGTACTATGGTTAGCAGTTCATGTTTGTGTTAATTAAGCTCTAATTAATTTGATAACAGCGATGTAAATTAAGCTTTTTTGCACAGTATAGGCTCAGTGCTTTGACCACAATCTCACCTGATGTTAAGTGACGATGTGGTCCAGGATGGTAAACCCACTAAGCCTAGAGGTACTGGATCTCAAGTGATGCTGTCGGAACACACGTATTAGTATTTGGCGACAGGTTTTCAAACTTGTGGGTGGTAGCTACCCAGGCGGGCATCATTAGAATATGACCTACCACCATGCTATGGTTTCCTCACGACGTTTTCCTTCACCGAAAGCTTAGACTGACTTTAGAGTTGGACAGGTGGCGAACCCGCGTCCATTAACGCGAAATCAGACCGCACTACCAACTAAGCCATCATCGCTATAAAAAGCTAATGTACCATTGAGAAAAAGTGATTAAGCGAAGGTCGAGACCAACTGGACATAGCCCGCTATATATGTGAAGATAAACCCGCTAAAGTGAGACGTTTGGGCCTATCATCACGTTTCGAAATCAATCGGCATATCAAACATCAGATTGTTTCGGAAATCGACAAGGCACAGCAAATGACCATAGACTGCTTGACTGTCTGTAATCACCGCTATTTTTTAAATTGTACTACCATATTTTATCAGGTAAATGAGACATAATTTTACGCATTGCAAAAAAGAAACAATAAACTACAATTAAACATAATTTACATTCCATAGATTAAAAAAAAATGAAATAATACGTTTTCCTTCTCAGGATGTAAAATTAAAATTTATAATAACTAGCTGTGTGCCCCGCGACTGCGCCTGCGTTTCGTATATTCTTCACTGCGTTTTATTTTTTGATACGGAAACCTAATTTTTTTTCCTAAAAAAATAACACTTGTCCGTAAAACTGTGCATTGAATCGGAATTTATTAGATTTTTTATGAGTTTGATTACGCGGAACCCTAATTAGTTTCATAAATAGAAGTACCCGGAGTAACTTCAGCTATCTACCAAAAAAAGTCCCGTCAAAATCGGTCCAGCCGTTCCGGAGATTACCCGGTATAAACAGACAGACAAAAATTTTAAAAATTGTATTTTTGGTATCATACCTGTACAAAAAAATATTTTGACATTATAAACAGAAACTTCAATTTTATTTATTAATAGAGATAAATGAGAAATCTTTAAAAAAAAATTCAAACGTAATTCGTTCGAGTAAAAATGAAAAAAAATTGCTTTGTCATTGAATTCATTTTAACACTGAATTTTTAGACAGTCATACAAAAGATAAAAGTCATTACACAAGTTACGTCTGGAGGAGGTTGGAAACGTCACATTGTCCCCGGAGTCTCGAGGCATCTTTTAATTAAGGAAGGGTGGCGACCTGTAAAGGCTTTGTTATAATAATAATAATGCTGATATCATGAATCATAATCTACGTACACAATAGGGTATCCTGTACCGAAATAAATTAGGACCGAGGGCAGCACTAGGTCAACTAGTATTACGTTGAAACGAATTTAATTTAATGACAATCTCATAATTTATTTTTGTGATACCAAATTTAACAATTCATCTCGTTCTTTTTTCAATAAATTATAATCTATTCAAATAATTTTTCTCAATAATCAATTTATTCGACGATAATGTATACTATTGTCATCGAATGCATATTCTATTTGTATTGTTCGATTTTTTTAAACTTCAAACCTTTTAACCCACAATATATTTCTCAGTCTGTTTTCAATGCGTTTACAATTCTAGAATCATTGAAAGGGTTCACATGATTCTTTTTTATATAACATATTTATTATCTTGACAAATTTTTTTGGCTTCATTTTTTACTTTAAGCATTGGAATAAATTATATTTAATAAGTACTGCAATACAATACGTGCTTGATTTATATTAACATAACATTGAGTGCGTTACGACCTTCACGCATATCGTTTCGGCTTGTCGCAATTCCAGTTGCAGCCAATGTAGAATCAACTACTAGCACGGTGGTAGAACATTTGTATCCCACTGGAGCACGACCACCGTTTTAAACTTACGCCAGTAGTAAAGTTGAAAGGGATGTTGTTTCTCGTGATATAGGTTATGTTATGAGAAGAGAGGAAGAGGTATGAAAAAGTAGAGAAATACTAAAGAAAGTGTGGATGGAGTGTGAAAAAGGAGTAAATGAAAAGGTGAGGCTGATAGAGACGTATGGGAGAACATACTGCGCAGACCCCAAGTGAGTTGGGAATAGGGCATGAAAAGTCTTATAGTTATAGAGTACGGCCACCGTACACTTCTGCAAAACCCGTTAAGTGTCATTTTCTCAGACCAGTAAGTGTACATCCTATCCTACCTAAAAACTTTAGTCGTAGTAGATGTTGGCTGGAGTGATTATGACGACTGATAAGAGATTCAAATTTGTTTGCGTCGTCATCTTTTTTGGGCTGTACTTTATTTCATGTCAGAATGAAGTGCAGTCATTTTGCTGATTACGATTTAAAATAGACAAGTTATAATCATGATAGCAATTTAAATTCACCAAAATTGTCTTTGTCATCTAATCTGTTGAGAAATGATGATGGCGCAGTGGGTAGTGCGGCTGGATTCCGCGTCAATCGATGCGGGTTCGATCCCTACCTATCCGACTCTACAATCAGCCTGACCTTTCGGTGAAGGAAAACATCGTGAGGAAACCATAGCATGGTGGTCGGATATTTTCACTCAATGTCCACCTGGGCAGCTACCACCCTCAAGTTTGAAAACCTGTCGCCAAATAACAATACATGTGTTCCGGTAGCATCACTTGAGAACCAGTACCTAGGCTTAGTATGTTTACCACCCTGAACCACATCGTCACTTAACATCAGCTGAGATTGTGGTCAAAGCACAGAGCCTATACCGTGTAAAAAAAATTAATAATAATTTAAGAGATGGAATAATGCGGTGTATAATTGTGGAGAACAAATATTGGGTTACGCCAGCGGAGGCACTGGTGCATATAGATTATTATATATTGCATCATTATGCATGAGTATTTAAATGAATATTGATAAAACATTCAGTTCATCTAATGCTTATAAATCTTTATATGATCTGGATACCTCTTTTGAATTGGGGCCAAATTACGTATTCTGCAAATTTCTCTCGAAGTAAAATTAAAACTTATTTTAAATTGAAATCTGTTAACTTGGCTACATATGAATAGGCAAAGATAAAACTGCATAGTACCTTTGTTTGTTAGATGATTTTCTTCATTCATTTTTAGTAGCTATTCATAAAATTTAATACTATCCATATAAAAATCGGAAAACAGAATTTTCAATGATGATTATGGTCCTCGAATTGAAACTAGTGAGCGAACACTAGTTAAAACAAATAAATGTACAGGAATTCATCGGTTTTCCAAAAATTACATTAGTTATAATTTATATTTTACACTTATACAAAAAAAAAAATCAGATAATTTCATTTGAAAATTAATTTGGAAAGGTTTAACACTAATCTTTGAATTTATATTACACGGCGTCGAATTCAGGAAATATAAGAATTTATCAATTCACACCGGGTGTGGGGTGGATTTTGTTGGATTAAAAAAGACTTATAGCATAGGCGGGTCTAATCCTTGGATCACACTCACGATGTATTTTACAAAAGACTTTCTGATTTTACTGCCGGTTACCATAGCAACAAATTATTTTTATTATTTCTACTTTGGTTCAATAATTTCTTAACGTTATTTGCTCGAGGCGGGTTAAATTGCTAAGGGGTATTGGTTATAAGTAATGTAACCTGTATGAAAACCCTAAAAATATTTTGTAATCTCTTATAAGAAGTTTAGTACGCATTTTCTCTACAACTCTTACTGTATTCAGTACCTATCAATCTATTAAACTGTCGTAAATCGGTGGTAAATCATTTGGATTTAAAATGTTTTTTTACGTACAATGAACATAAAATTATTCTTAAAAATCTATGTTATATTACATTTTCCGTGTAATTATTAACAATTTTTTAAATACTAGGACATATGTTGTGTAAGGACTCACTAGGTTTCTGGCTAAACGCCCTAACTCCTAAGCTAACCTAACCCTCAGCCCGGGTGAAGAGGTCAAGCTGTCAGGTTTAACAACATTAGCTAGTTAAAAAAAACCGCTGTTTTATGTCTTCTGGTAACGTTAAACCAACGAGGTTAAGTTAAGAATAAATTCGTATCATGTCTTCCGTTATAAGACCTATTGCAGAAATTTTATATTTCAGTCTATCAATGCATCTATTTTTATTCGATGTACACATCTGTAGAAGTTATATAAATAAACACAATTTTCTTTCTCATTTACCGGACTGAACTAATCTTTATTGAGGCGTGACAACATTCTCATTACAATTCACTACGTTGCACCGTGGTCTGGGATATGAAACATAATAATCTAAATTTAGAATTTCGATCATTTTTTTCTTTTCAGGAAAAAAGTGATAGTTATCCTAATAGTTTGAATAAAAGCTCTATCATAATTTTTTGTATAGATAATCTTAACTTTTGTTCAATGTTTCTCTTTCTTTTAATTGTAAAATAATTAATGTGTTATGGAGGCTGCATTTGTGGGACTTTCTACACAAATTTGAAAACGATACTTAGCAATAGTTGCCGAGAGGCACGCTTGAATTATAAAGAGTACATATAGTTCGACATGACCCAGATGTTGTTTTCTATTACGGACGAGGTACAGACATATGCATAACTTTAAAAAATATAAACGTGAACTGAATATAAAATGATAACAAAAATGTACAATTCTTTAGATGCACAATAGTAAAACAACTAAAAACTGCGCAACTGTTATCTTTTTCAAGATTTTTTTTATTTTCGTACAGAAAATACTCAATTCACTTCTATTAAAACTACACCAATTTTAAAAAAAAAATGATAAAAACTACAAATTTTGGAGTCCGTTTGTGTGGAAATCCGTGTTAGTGAAACGATGATTAAAAATAACAGATACATTCACAATTAATATGACTTATTTACAAACAAATATGCATCCTCTTTTTCACCTACTTTCGATAATCATAGAAATGTCTTCCCTTATTGTTGGTTGTGGTTGCTAAAGCCTTCGACGTGGTTTTTCTCAAATATATTTAATGTGCAGATTTTGTTTCTTAATAGTTCGTTTTATTGCAAGTATAAATGAAGAACATTTTTTTTAAATCATGATCACAAAAATTACATCGAATTTTTTAAACTTTAGATGATTATGTCCATATTTTTTTCTAATTTTGAACCACAGTGCCTTGGAGCATTCCATTGCAAATGTCTTTTGTAACGTGGACGTGTGATGACCTCGTCGGATGTGCTTAATCCAGTATTGCGAGTACAAACATTGAGTTTGGCCGGTTATTTTGTTCAGTGTTTATATTAGGGTGGAGATTACTTTTTATGTATTATGTAATCTGGTGAGCCTTATCATCTGTCTATCTATTTATTATAATTTTATACGTAACAGAGTAGAACTTTCGAAACCTTTTTTTTATGCGACAAATTTAGTTATAAGAGATGAATGTTTAATTTAAAATATTTACTTTTAAATTTAAATTTTTAAGTTTAATTTTATTTTATTGTACACTTTTTATAAAGAGATATTATATAGCAAACAATCAAGAAGACATGCAGTCGACGACAGATTTGAAGAGTAGGCATTTCAGAAATCTATTGTTATCGCGTTGCGCCCCAAATAAAGAGTAATGGTGTTAACACACGTACGGAACGGACCGCGGACATAATACGGCGGACGGCCGATGTTATCAGTCCCCTAAGTAGGGATAGGAATCCTTTCCGAAAAAGAACGATTTTTGAATCGATTCACAAAACATCCAGGCCCAAAAAGATCCATCTTTCAAACTAACAAAGTATTGATTATTAGAGTGTCCTTTTTGTTTTCATTGGTATTGATGGTAATCTGTAAATAGGCAAAAATAAAACAGTTCACTGGTATTTAGCCATAGTAGGTTATACATTCTTTTTTTTTTGTTTAGTTGCAATTCATGCTTTTTAGTGCTAGAGGAAACAGAGGGCTACATTTGTGTGGAATAAACGCCGCTCGCATATCCTGTTAAGAAGTCCACTAGATGTAAAGTGGTCACAGTAGCCTATAATTAAAAATAACTCAGTAGTTCTGTCAACAGATACCGTATCGAAAGATGTAGGTTCAAATCCAACATATACTGTACCATAATGAGCTTTAAGGTGAAGAAAAACATCCTTATGAAGTCATAACTACCTACCATGATGTGTTTTTTTGAACATCAGCAACTCTAAGTTTATCGTGTTTAAAACTATATCGTATGGTCGCTTGATATGAGGTAAATTGTGGTCAATTACCTTTATATGTATTATTAATAATATAAAGATAAAGATTTGTTTTTTTTTTTGTAATCCATAGACTCTTAAACTAATTAATCGATTTGAATAATATTTCGTCATTAGAAACAATTTTTTAAATTAGATACATATCTAAATACCCATATGAAGCTGGGGAAGGTCGCTAGTGAAGTTAAAAGTATAATATATCTACCGCTTATTAGAAAGTCTCGTATACTAGAGAATGTTGCTAAAATATTTTATATCGGATGTATTTCCGATACCATACCCGACAAAAAAAGACAAAAGGGATAATATAGCACGGAAAAATATTTGCACAGGTAACTGTTTATCTTTCCTCTCTTTAAATAAAACATTATATGGAATATAAATGTATCAATTACTTACAAAATAAATGTTTACCTACTACCTATAGAGATTCAATGGAAGGTTTAATCTGAACCTAACACACTATTTTTTCTGTAAGATTTGATTTAAAACATATATAATTTGGTGTGGTAGAGAATGTATGTGACAAAGAAGAGAAAGGGATGCTAAATTGGTTTGGGATATATAGAGAAGATGGATAAAGCAAGATTGACGAATCAAATTTACAAGGCGAGTGTGACCGATCAAGCTAGTTGTCTTAAACGAACATATCTCGACCAGATCGAGGAAGTTCTGGTGAAAGGGCAGGTCAAAAGTACCCGTAACCGAAGAGCATGTATGAAGGTGCTTATGAAAGTAGAATAAGTGAAAGACATGTGTCAAGATCGTAGTAAGCGGAAGGATGTCGTCTTTGCCTTCCTTTATGGGAGAGAGACGTGACGTTATGTATATATTTACCTATGTATAATTTAACATAAAAGTTAAAGGAAAAATTTCACAGAAAAAATCTTTATTGTTCAGTAACATTTTGAATTGGAAAATGAATTTACATATTAACGAAATTCAGAATAACGCGAGTGTGTAAATAGCTCGCTCACGTGATTTTCGACCCCTTAATAATTAGATATATTATAAACGACCACAACAAAACCAAGGAGGATAATTATTGAAGTGAAAATGTCACACGACTTGCGTTACAATATTAGCGTAATCATTTTAGATATAAAGGACAGATGAGAGAGATAAGAGAGAAAAAGATAAGAATAATACTAATAATAGGCACCTTAGTAAAGTCAGTTAACTTTAGTTGAGGGAGGAGTGCATATGACGGTGATTATTTATCAGTTTTATCGTACAGTTATTATATTTATTTCTCTTCGTGTTTCGTATGAAACTCTCCCGTTGTCTCTCAGACTGAATTTCGCTTTTTTTAGTTTTAGTTCTGTTACGAGTAGGGTGTCCCACACGCAACTTTTTTTAATGGAAAAATTATATCGTGTCGATATCCCATATCGATCCTAGTCGATTTTTTTTCTAACCTAGCTAATGCTGTTGACCGGAAGGATCTTTATAGCTTTACCGAGCTTAAGGGCGAAAGATGAAGGCACTCAGCCGCAAAAGGTAACTAGCACAAGGGTTCGAACCTCGGCTTGGCCGCTATCTGAATGAACAATTCCATGGAAATTAATACCCCACGTTTCTTAAAGGCAGTTACAAAAACCAAGCGTGAGTCAACTTGCAAGTTACGCCATCTTTTGGTGATATACAGAACAACTAGCAATGATGAAATATTTCAACATAAATTATATTTAATAAAAAAAAAATTACACTATATAAGCTCAATGCTTTGACCACAATCTCATCTGATGTTAAGTGATGATGTGGTTTAGGATGGTAAACACACTAAGCCTAGAGGTACTGGTTCTCAAATAATGCTGCCGGGACACACCTGTTGGCATTTGGCAACACCTTTTCAAACTTGAGAGTGGTAGATACCCATGCGAGCATTATTAGAAAATGCCCAACCACCACGTTATGGTTTCCTCACGATGTTTTACTTCACCGAAAGCTCAGACTGATTTTAGAGTTGGTTGCGTGGGCTCGAACCCTCGTCCATTGACGAGGAATCCAAATGCACTGCGCCATTATCGCTTTAAAAATGTAACCTATGTAATGTAATGCAATAAAATAGTAGTACATTTTAAGTTCAATTAAGTTGACGACAGCACGTAAATAGCCGATCACGTAAGAGTGAGGTTGCGCGCAAAAATATACCAAATTGATAATAATCTGCGACCAGTTCTCGAGCTGACGAACCCGTGTCACCGGTTTTTACGTAACTCCTAACTAAACAGTGAGAGTTGTGTAAAGCTGTTACTTTAAATATCCTGATACCCTTTAAAAACTTTATCGTATAGAATAAAAAGAATATTAAAAATAAAGCCATATAAAGAAATATTAAATTATTCATATTGACATAGATATCCGTTCCGATAAGAGTTACTTAATTCCGTAATGAAGAAGAAGGAAGATATCTGTATTTAGCGCAAAAATAATATCGCGAGGTTGTGCTTTCATGACAGACTTGGTCGCAACCACCTTACGCATGGTGAAAAACTATCATAGTGGTTCGTTTCCGTGCGTCACCTTTCTAGCGAAGCTCCAGCAATTAAGAAGACATGCAGTCGGCGACAAATTTAAAAAGTAAATATTTCAGAAATGTATTGCTATCGCGTTTCGCCCCAAAGAAAGAGTTATGAAACACGAAAAGGGCAACTAAAGTTCAAGCTGATTTTACCTATGCAAAATTGGGTATTAATAATGGTAACTGCTCGTAAATTATTGTAAAGATAACAACAAGAGGTCAAATAGAATCAATAGAAATTATATAAAAGAGCGAAGCTAATAAATATAGATTACCAAATATAACAAAAAAAAATTACAATACTAAATAAAATAATGAATAAGAAAACTAAAGGATTTCTAAATATCACATCAAAATATTTTCTATACCAATTATAATAGCGCAAAAGTATAATACAAATTCCGATACTCAAGTTAACCTTTGTACGGCAAAAAAAAAAACTGAAAAGATTAGACTTCACAAAAATATATGTATTTGCTTCGACGTGAATCGTAAAGGTGGAAACACTCATTTTCTTACCTATTACACGTGGTCGAACATTTTAGTCAGAGATTCTCAAATTTAATAAATATAATACTTATTTCAGAGTAAAACATGAAGTTATTCGTTTTGTTTATATAATCTAACTATAATTAAAATTTGAATTTGGAATTTATTATTGTTATTATAATTTTGCATTGTGTTAGGGCTTTTTCTAATAATTCCCGCATCGGGAGAGCTACCACCCTCAAGTTTGAAAACCTGTCACCAAAAACGTAAAACAGATTGTCATGTATATTTTAAATAATTGACGATGTTTATAATTCCAGCCAAATAAGAAATTATTTTCTTTCAATAGGATAATCACAATCGAAATAGACAAAATCATTGATTACCGTTTCTCAATTGATGATATCTGTCCGGTTTAATTAACATATTGGTCCTATAAAAGTTGTATGTAAATTCTTACTCATATACGCAAAATTTCTAATTCACCAGTAGAGTAACCCGAAATTTGTTTGAAAAATCATTTCTTATAATAAAATTTACCTGTGACAGGAGCTAAAAAAGTTTGAGAAACGTTGTATCAGACGTACTGTGGACTCAGAATAACCCGAACACGTGACATACAAAGAGATAAGAGACCTTTTTCAGACTAAACTGTTATGGACCTATTGAAAGGAAACTCCATATTTCGGTGCCTCAATATTGGGGGATTTGTGTCTATACACAATTAAAGTAACTTCACATTGTATGGAATTGTATAATATTATACAATAGCAATACTAATACATTACTTTGAGATTTTAATAAAAATATATTAATTATTTATTTAACTTTTTTTATTTTTATATATCATCATGCCATGTGGTTATTTGGGTAGACAGAAAAAAAGGATCTCCATCAATAGATGAAAGTGATTTTGCCACCGCTTCTCTTGGGCTCTTTGTGCTTAATCTTCCACCAACTTGTTTCAAATCTTGGTATGCAACCGAATGTTCGTCTGGATCGATTTAAATCAACCAAAATATACAAAATTTCATTATTTTAACAAACAAGCAAACTAACATCCGACTTTACAATAAAAAGATAGAATTGTCTTCAAAAAATCATAGCATTAATTGCTTACCAATGATCGAAGCCCAATATAAACATTTAAAATTATTGAAAATTATGCTTATTAAAATAATATAACGTTTTTAAATACTTCCATAATTTGAAACGAGAACAGGAAAAAAACTTGATTTGTATTATGAATGTAATAATTTTATTGAATGACCTATTAATATAATTTACATATATACTAACGATTCTTAGCGCCTGAACTAGGCTTAGCTTGTATCTTAGACGCTAGTCCTTCCCTTATATTTTATACTAACTTCTATCAGCCATGGCGGTTATCAGAAAACCCAATCGACGATTCAAAACCATGGCAAATCTTATCTGAATTAAAACTAGTTGTCTTTAATTTAACTTAATTCTTTCCTTTACCGTTTGCCTCTATATACAGCATAATACGATACAGTCTATGTCCTTCAACGAGTTTATAGTCCTATCTATATTAATCTGAAAACTATATTGAGATAGGCGAATAATTTTGTAGTGACGCATATACGAAGACAAAAAATAGTTTTATTTATTAAATATTTACATCGCTTAATAGTAGTAAACATATATAGCTACGTCAATCATAGATTATAGACTCAAATAACAGATCATTGAAAGTATATTATGCTACATTGTGTAACAATTTATTAACACACATATAGATCTGTCGAAAAGAACCCTTATCAAGGGAAACGTGGTGTGTTTAACAATGAATGGCATTTTACATGAAACGTTTGACGTCTACATAATATGTACATAGGTAGGTGCACGAGCACGCCTGAAAGAAATTTCAAATATATTCATTTCTTGGATAAGACATAATCATTTCATTTAAGACGGGATATTTCAGTGGCTGTTTATTAAGTGAGAATGCCAATTCATGTTCCTACTAACTCCGTTCCCAGTAATGATAATATGGGTAAAGGGATGAAATCAAAGGCATAGCAGCGATGAAGCCAGCATACCAGCCACGACCGGCAATAGATTGATGATCTTTCATTGCTCGTCGCTATTTTTGGATTGTAATAAGCTTACCATACACACCATGCTGGACTAATATAAAAAAAAAAATCGCCAATGGACGACCAATATATTGGCAATTATCCTTATTTTTTTAAGGTATAGGCTACTTTGACCACAATCTCACCTGATGTTAAGTGACGATGTGGTCCATGGTGGTCAACAAACTAAGCCTAGAAGTACTACTTCTCAAGTGATGCTACCAGTACACACCTATTGGTTTTTGGCGGCAGGTTTTCTAACTTGAGGGTACACCCTACTCAGGCGGGCATTTTTTTTAAATGCCCTACCACCTACAGTTATAGCTATAGTTTGCTCACGATGCTTTACTCTGGATAAGATAGTCAGTGTAATATAACATAACACAGTAGTTACATACGTATTCTATCTAACTACACACATTATAAAAGACAACGTCTCTGTATCCCTAAGTTGACTCATTTTTTATATTTTGGTCTCTTTTTAATCTCCTTTTTAAGGGAGGGCCCTTGTCAGCAATAGTAAGCAAATATTGTAACCAATCCTTCTCCCCCATGATAGAATAAGCATTACATCATTTAAAAACAAAACTCGAAGATTAAAGAGTAAATATTGCTTACCTAATCACCATAGATAAGCCCCCGTCCCAAATAATCTCATTTCATCAAAAATAAGGAAAGCATAACCCTCCCCCCTTCGCCCCTTTACCTAACCATTTGAATATTTAATAGATACAATGTAATTATTTTAATCATAAAAAATATAATCAAATGAAATCATACAGGTACAAATTCTTTATGAACAGTATTTATTCTAACTATATAATAACTATAACTAGTTAGTTAAATATTATAGCAATAAAAGATATAAAGATATTATCTCTGTAAACAAGAGTAGTAATAATAAAATTATTAGCAAAACTAAGTTCCAATTGAAACTTTAAGTACTAACGTATCTTATTTATGATAGCGCAAAACTAATAAGGAAGATCCATAAAACTGACCTAACGACTAACTTTCTTCAGTTTAAATCTATGTACAATATTTTCTGACTCGCCGCCGAGTAGTGGCAGTTTTGCGGACATTACACTCTTAATAATTTAAGTTTACATGCCTTCCTAATTACTTATATCTTTAGCGATCGAATATAATTATTACGTTTTTTTATCTAAATTTAATTTAAATACTTGGATTCACCAAGAACAAGTCAGTCCTATTGCAACTTAAATTTAAAGTCAACAATCTATACCTTAATTTTATTCGCAAACTTACCAAACATAAGTGACAAAGTGGCAGTGCTCCATTTCATCCATTTTAATTATAATGTTACTTGGTAGGAAGGGCTATGGAGAGGGCTATGCTTGGAGTTTCACTGCGTGATCTAATCAGGAATGAGGAGATCCGCAGAAGAACCCAAGTAGCCTACATTGCCCGGAGAATTGATAAAATTAAGTGGCAATGGGTTAGGCCATTGCTTGCAAAACCGATGCCTGTTTGGACCAAAGGGTACTCTAATGGCTGCCGCGTACCGGAGGATGGGTAAGCGCTCAAGGTGGAGCAACGACCTGGTGAAAGTCGCGGGAATCCGCTAGATGCGGATGGCGCAACACCGGTTGTTGTGGAGATCTTTGAGGAAGACCTATGTCCAGCAATGGACGTTTTCTGTTGAAATGATGGATGGACCTGCAAACTTCCATAAAATTTTGGCTTCTACGCTTTCAGACAAAGGCAAAACTTCATAAAAGGTTCTTAATTTTTTTTTAATATACTGTTTCTTTCAGTTTTGTTACGGCCACATTCCATCAACAAGCAAACTACACCCGTTAACCAAACTAGTTGAGAGGCATAATATATCCAGAATATAGTTATTACGTTCGTTTCCTTTTTATCAGACCTCGTTAAAATTATTACCTGTATTATGTGATGTTAAATAAAATACAGGACAAGAACGGTGGCGATTGTTTATTAATGAGGATCTATCGACAGTCGCCGTCAATATACCACGGCTAAAGCGTCTAGGTAGTAACATGCCATACCGTGACATTAGGGACCGTACAAGTATGACTTGGAGACTTTTTGACGCCTACTATTTAGTAAGCAAAGTTTGTTATTAGTAATTTGTGCACATTAATGGTGCGAAACAAATGTAACACAAATACACAAGCCTAAATTTGAAATAAATTTGACTTTGGAATTCCTAACTAAACGCCAGATAGATATTTGAGATTAAAATAGGGAGTTAGGCAAAAGACCAATTTCATATATAAGATCTTCCTAATAGAATTTGCATTATATTATAACCTATCAAATATATTAAGCAAAACTAATTAAACTCTTTACAAAAAATCAATTATTTTAACTTCAAAGGTAGAACCTATTACAGATGAAACCAACATTAAAGTTTCAATGGTCATTGACATTTCTATAAACATACGTAATACTGTAGTAGCTATAAATGTACGTATAAAGATCGCTGCAAATTTTCAAGAAAAGCTGTCCCCATGTAGAAGTGAAAGGAATAGGTTATATCTGTTTAAACATGCTATTTTATATTCATAGTTTTTTTATTATTTCTATAATTGTGCAAAGTGAAGCATTTTTTTTATTTCCCAGTAAGTTTATGACTCTTTTATACTTTCATTGTTCAATACATTACTTGGTAAGTACTTAAGAAGACGTGCGGACGGCGTTTATTCCAAACAAATTTATTCCCTTGTTTCCGCCCTGGATAATAGCATTATAGTAAATATTTTTATACCATAATATATATATATCCGCCACTGTCATGCCTGTACATTTTAATTTCTGCACATAAATTAATTATTGAAACTAGGAGCCTTCGAAAATCAGAAAAGATGCCCAATTTTTACTTTCATATTCAGACGTCCGTAAAACAAATTTGACAAATAAAAACAAAGTTGACAGTCGTTCTTATTTTATACAGCAATGTGCCCTTGGCTACGCCCGCGTTTCATATATTTTTCACTGCGTTTTATTTTTTTTAAACGAAATCCTAATTATTTTCCAATTTTTTTTTAGTGTTAAGATTAATTAAAAATATTTTACTAAATTCAAGCACTGGCTTTTAAAACTGATTCAATGAATCGGATTTCGGAGATCTGGCAAAAAGTCCTGTCAAAATTGGTCCAGAAATTACCCAGAAAAAAACAGATAAAATATTTAAAAATTGTATTATTTGTATAGGTATCGTATATACTAAATTCATATGTATTTAGCAAAAAAATTGTTATTTTGATATTGGGAACAGACACTTCAATTTTATTTATTATATTACAGATTTGAAAGAAAAATTTAAATAGGCCTAGTTTTGTTGGTTGAAAACAAAAGAGATATAATCAGCCCGAGCTGCAGTTGCCCCTTTCGCACTATATAACTGTTTCATTGGGACGCATAAGATGTCTGAAATACCAGTTCATCAACCACGTTTCCTTTTAAATTCACCAATATGACAGAAATCTATTTTTTATATTAAAAATATAAATATATATTTTAATTTTCGCCCGGATTAATATCTGAAACTTCATTATTAGACTTAAATAACGAGACTTATCTTAACTTCATAATTGGATATTATCAAACGCTAGTTCATTACGCAATATATAATATCCGTGTTTCTCTCTCTATTATAAAATCGGTTGATAATAATAAATGAAAGACAATTACAAAATTCATTTTGAATTAATTTCTTAAAGAGTTAAAAGAAAATATCTTAAATCATATCAATTTCATATTACGAAATGTTATATCGTAAACAAGAATTACGTCTGATCAAACTCGTTAAACTTATCTCACAACCCGTTCTATTTTTGTGATGGTAATAACAGTAAAAAATCAAAACATTTTACCTTAACATTTTTAGTGCTATTATAAAGTGACTTTAAAACTAAAATTCATATTCTTATCACATCGAAGTAGATATTTATCAACAGATGATGAAATAGATTTTACCTTCGCCACTATGTCGTAACTTATTGTATAACTTTTATAATGATAATTAAAAGATTATATATTTATAAGTTTGTTTGTTTGTAAATGATAATCAACAAATACTACGACTTGCCAAATAAATTGACTACAAATGGCTATGTGGTTAGTTTATTTTCAAATTTTTTTAATTAATGTTTCTGCTCCCGAACGCACACTTACTTGCTTAATTTCTGGACGTTCCTGCCTGGTTACACAGGCCGCGGTCTCGATACGACTAGGATGAAATGGGAGCTAGAGGATTATCAGAAAAATTTCTCTATAACCTACTAAAAGACTTCGGCATGCCAAAAGCAACCATAAGTTTTTTTATTAGAAAGAGTACCGAAAGCAGCATTAGTACGATCCTACCAAATTTGGCTAGGCAGGGAGTGGAATAGGCCCAGTAAAGGTGAGCGTAGATAAGCATTGTAAAGAGGCCCCTTAAACCTACCCCTGGGTTGCAAGTCCCGGGCACTACACTGGGTTCCCCTCTCGGCAACCGGATGAACCCGGCACCCGCATAGGGAATACATGAATGCTAAGAAGTTTCGTCCCTAAAATCCTTATATTTTATGTTGTCACTTTATTCCTTCTTTTGTGGTTATTTTTTTGCCTACACAATACTGTCAGTGTCATGTGATAAGTTAAGAAGGTATTAAAAAAATCTTTTCTAAGCTCTAAATAAATAGCAAAGGTATTTTAGATTCTGTAGTCTGACATTAGGAACACTTTTCATACAACGCCCTACTAATAAGATGGTGGTCCATTACTAGAACTTCTTAAGGATTATTTGAGACATATCAGAATTATTCTTAACACGTTTGACTTTAATTAGGGATCAGAGGAATATTTTATTATCAATTACACAGAACTTCTGACACATTTTATTTATATCAAATACAGATTTCCATAAGGAAGATCATCATAAGATTTTTTCGACCCATTATCAATATGGCAGGAACTTGAGCATAACTAACAGATTGTATATTCTCTAATACTATAATTAGATTATATAATTCCCATTTAAATCGACTATTTTTAATGGTTTTATAAGTAAAAGGTAAAAACAAACCATCGTGTAGTTCACACAATATTAAGTAGCCGCTATCAACTCAAAAATAATATTAAATATAGCTCATATATTTAAACTCAGAGCAATCACTAATGGCAAATTACAATTATAGACTGCATAGAGAATTCTATTAATTAAATTTAATTTAATAATTAATTTTTGGGTGCTTCAAAAGAGGCGTGAAGAGGTATCTAAGCAGGCCAGCATGACAGCGGTGACTGGCAGTGAATTCGGTTCAGTGTCAGTCGCCGCTGTTTTGGATTGTACTGTACTTAACATCGGGTCCAGTGTAGTCACTGTGGTGTGCAATATAAAAAAAATGCTAAAAGCACATTTTTATCACATCCTAAAAGTGCCTTTATCGAACAATTAATGCTCTCGAACATATTCAACCAATATAATTTTATTAAATTATTGCTAATTATGTTTCAGTAAAGGAGCCGACATTTTTCTGTTTCAAGGTCTGCCCTTTGTACTGCTCAACGCGAAGACATGACATAGGTAATCTTTTTTTTATAAACTACTAGTAATTCGACGATATAAATACACCATATATTTTTAATCAAAGCAAACAATACGAAATTAGCACATATTACGAACACATCTCTCTGAATACCTTTGTATGTAAAAAAAAGGTTAAAATAATTGACAACTATAATATATAAACGTATATGATACCAATAATTAATAGAATATAGTAAGAAAATCATAATATAGCTGGATAGAAATTTGTTCATATAGGAGAATTAGTTGCCCGCGGCTCTGCGTATGTTTCATATATTCTTCACTGCGTGATATAGTTTTTAAATAGTTATTGGAAAATAAGGTACTGATGGTGCTGTCCATTGAATCGTATTTTGTTCACAACTTCATAAATTTTATTTTATGACAAGGAACCCCTAATTATTTTTTTTTTTTTTATTTTAAGAGGAAGTAAAGATATTTCTCACAAATTTAAGCACTTCCCAGTAAAACTTATTATTGAATCGTTTTTTAATGCAATTTCTTACGTTATATATTTTGTTTTACACGGAACCGTAAATATTTTTCTACTTTTTTTTTACTAACAGAAACCAAAGATATTTCTTGCAAATTCAAATGTCTACCAGAAAAAATGTGTATTGAATCGGATTTTATTTCTAATTTAATAAGTTTTCATTTTTTACGCGGAGTAACTTCAGCTACTTGCCAGAAAAAATCGGTTCAGCCGTTCCGGAGATTAGCCGGAACAAACAGAGAAAAATATAAAAAATTATGATTTTGATATAGGCATGGTACGTACAAGTCATACGTATTAAGTAAAAGTTATTATTTTCATATTAAAAACAGACACTTCAATTTTTTATTGTATAGATGAAAATGATATTTTTTTAAAATACATATTACCACGTATTTATGAATACTAAAATATTGCACATATTTGAATTTAATATACTTTCATATTTTAAAATCAAAAGCATTAAATCAAACAGGTTTACAACAGACACGAGTGGGCGACCTTTTACCGCGATCATTTCTTGAAGTGTGTAGGTAGATAATAATGAGTACCTTTAGAGTATAAACATTTAACAAGATGAAAATAATACATTCGTTATAAAACTTCGTTTGTTAGTTAACCAACTAATAACTAACTTTGGGAATTTGTAAATTATCCAGCTGAATTAAAATAACTTTAATTAATGTTGTATCGTTTTATTATACCCATATTTAAAAATAAACATTTTAACCCGCCTCTCTCCTTCTAAATCTTTCATTGTTACTTTTAAATATCGTTCAGTAAAGTACATATAAGTAACGGCGCAAGTAGAGAAAAAATCCCTTAGAGAAATTATTATATAAAATCCCGTTTGAACATGTCTTGGTAACTACTAAATAAAAAATCAAGTTATTTTTTTTTATTATTTTCGTAGGATAGATTGATAATATTAAAGAACTATACCGATGTAGACATAAAAACTTAGAAAAGAGGTTAGGTGTTTAAAGCAGCTATTCGCTACAAGTAAATAATGCATATACGAACAAAGCTCCACTTTGTCGAACTGTTTGTGAAAAATCTCTAGTGCGAATTCTGAGATCTCTCGACCACTCTGATTGAAATAATTGTAATAGAAGGCCGCCATTTTGTTACAGCCATTTATTAATAAAATTCCTAATGTCAGACTTGGCTGCATGGTCTAGTACCTTTACATTTTTAATTTAAAAAAATTACATTCTTAAATTGTTTACTTAATGTTAATATTAATTCCACAGACTCATCATCCTTCTTCTACGTCGAGGACGAAATTCCACATTTATACGAGGACGACGACTTCTATTATCCGCATTACCACTTCGGACCATACGTGTACTGTCAACCAAAACAAAAGACAACTACTCCGAAACCTACGACCACTACGACCATGGCAACCACGACAGAAGAACCTACATTGATATGCGAATTATGTATGAAGAAATGTGATACATTTAAAAGTAAAAGTAATTAAACTGAAAGTTAATAATTCCGTCTTATTTCTTTACTAGGGGTGTGCGAATATCGTTCGAAACGAATAATTCGCGAATTATCGAAATATCACTGATTCAATGGATTTTCTATTGTTTCCAATTTGAATTCTACTACAACGTGTATCAAAATATTCTACTTACGAATAATATACTTTTTGATTAAAAAATCAATTAATTACGAAAAGTTTTCGAATTATTCGAAATATATCGAATTTTTCGTATTTTTTTTTAATTATTCGGGAACTCGAATTATTCGATTCGGAACGAATAATTTGTAAGTTCGAATTATTTTCACAACCTTATTCTTTACCTGTTTTTTTTTTAATGTACATAACTACTACATCCTTCCACCTGCTACGATTCTGGCACACGTCTTTCGCGTCTTCTACTTTCACAAGCGCTTTCTTTGACGCTATACGGGTACTTTTGACCGGGGTTTTTCTTCAGAACGTCTTCGATCTGGTCAATGAAATCAGGACCTAGGATAACCCCTACCGACTTGCCCAGCCCTCGCTTTGTAAATTTGTTTCGCCAATCTTCTTTTATCCACGTGCCTAAATTAATGAAGCATTTTCAATTTCACTTTGTCATTACATCCTCCACCACACCATAACGTTTTCTCGTCACATTATTTCTTACTTCATCTATCTTTCTCAAGCTAGCTATACTTACTTCTAAAACTTCTCATCTCTACTGAATTTCATGCTTTTCTGCCAGACTTTTTTTTATAATACACTGTGTAGGCTCTGTATGTACTTATATGCGAGCGGAGCCGTGGGCAAAGCTAGTGAGAGATAAGGTGTGAATAAATTTAGGATTCGGCCTAAATAAGTCGCAATATCATTTACAGCTAGCGATGACTAAATGTTTTATACCCTTGCCGATTTAGGAAGAGCTAAGAAAAGAAGCGATGACAGGGCAATTGGTAGTGTAATCAGATTTCGTGCGATGTAAGCAGGTTCAAACCCGCCTATCCAACTCTATAAGTTTGAGCTTTCAGTGAAAGAAAACACTGTGAAGACACCATGGCATGGTGCCATTTTCCAATAAAGCTACTCTGAGTAGCTACCATCCTCAAGTTTGAAAATCTGTCGCCAAACATCTATAGGTGTATTCCGGCAGTATAGCTTGATAGCTAGTACCTTTTGGCTTAATGTGTTTATCATTTTTGACCACATCTTCACTTAACACCAGGTGAGATTGTGGTCAAAGCATTGAGACTGTATATTATTAAAAAATACATCTTTAAAGCTTAAAAAATACATACCGTAGATAAACCAATTTTGATGATTATGTAATTCCGTATCGCTTATTCATACCTATACTTTTTTTGGCTCCAGTGTTAAGCGATATTTTGTATGTAACTATCACTCTTAGCCTTATTACTCTATGGTAATTGTAATGTTTTCATTCACATCGGAGGCATCTAAACGTCTATCAGAAGTAGGTATTACGTTAGAACCAATGAGGCGCGAGGTCTGTGTTTTGCTCATTTTTGATGACTTGAGAGACGAGAAGGTTGAACGGTGTCTACGTAAGCAATGTTAATTTCGTAAAAAATATGCCAATGCTAGATATCAGACCCTAGAGAGAGGGATAAGTACTGTAACATACAATATATCACTACAATATTAACCATACTAAAATGTCAAAGTCAATTTTATTTAAATGTTCACTGCTCTTTATTTTTATTTTCGAACTGTATTGTGTACTTCAAAATCAATCAAGAATCTCTCATCTACTACGAATAATAATTAATCCCGTCGAGTAGTAATTAAATAGTCGACAACACCCAATAAAGTCAACTTAAGCGTTCCTGTTGAGTATTTCTGATAATTAACTCGAATTAAAGTCAAAAACATACGTACCTTTTTGTTTTGTAAAGTTCATTTTATATAAAGGAACTTGGAAATAATCTTTTATTTCTTTTAACATCTATTTAGTCTATTCCATTTCATAGTGCGGCACAAATAAGCTCTACATATTTTATACTAATAACAAAATTACAAAAAAAATCCGCATAATATATTTATATGTTTATTAGCTTAATCTTTTTGTAATTTGTCGGATTTCAAACCTGGTAATCTTGTATTACGGTCTGTTCTATTATTATATACTAATTAAGTTCTTAAAAATATTAAGCAAGTGACGAAAATGATTTCTAATAATAAATGTAAGACAATTTACGTTTAATATTTTGATTGGCAATATATTGTTATTTGAAAGAAATTTACTTTCTTTTTTGTGTCTGCACCTTATAGAACCAATAATAAACTTCTTTAATATATTTTAAGTACTAATCTATAAAGCACACAATACAAATTTGTATGTGTACGTGTGTGTATTATTAATACGCGTGAAGTTATATATCTTTATTGTAAAAAATAACGTCAAACTTTTTCCCCGTTTACCAATACTTTACAATACAACACGCATCTGTATTGCTTTAATATATAATGTATGTAAAATGGATACAAAATTATTTTTTACCCGATTACAAAAAGTAGGAGGTTATTAATTCGTCTGTATGTTTTTTTTTTTGCATAATTAAAATAAACAGTATGTGTATTCATAATAGACAATTTGAACAAGTTGAAGCTTAAGAAATTCACGTGCATTATTCGGTCTGCTTATGATTCAATGGGAATGTAAGTTATTACTATTATAAAAGGCTTATGGTAGCTCGAAATATGGTACAAATTGTCTAGTAACGTATAAACTTATTTAAAATATCTAAATACAAAATAAATTACCTCGATACAGTGACACTGGCCATTCGTTAAACATTACACGCACAACAATCTACATAGGTCCTGTAAGGACCTTTTTAAATATAAATAAAATAAAAATATGTAGGGATTATTAGCTGGGATTAAAATTCCGCGGAATTTTTAGCCCATAGGTAACGGCCAAGCCGAGGTTCGTGCCAGTTTGATACCTTCGTGCTTAGTTACTTTTTACGGCTGAGTTCTTTTTTCACTCGTCCATCAACTTCAGTGAAGCCGTGAAAGCCCTTCTGGTCAACAGTATTAGCTTGTTCAAAAAAAATGTATTAAATAATAAAAGTAATAATTTAAACGTATATAATAACACAAACCTCAGTTATAGTTACTAATACAGAAAATACTTTTAAATGAATTATAAAAACAGGTTTTATATCTAGATGTGTGTTTAGTAAAATAATATTATTTTGACATTACAAACAGACACTTTAATTGTATTTACTAGCTGTGTACCCGCGATTGCTCTCGCGTTTCATATATTTTTCACTGCGTAATATAGTTTATTTATTTATCTATTTACATTAAAAATTCACATCTTGTATAAAATAGACATATAAACTAAACCGATACATAAAATAAAGAGTCGAAAATCAATTTATCACTATTTAAAAACTAATTATAAGGCTATGTTTACATGTGTGTATGTTGTATGTGTGCTTGTGTATGTATGTGTATATGTATGTTTATCGATATGTCTATTTAAGGATATATGGCTGTAGATAAATTTTGTGTTACTAGTGAGATTTTCATTAATTAATATTATTTAGTTATTTATTATTTTAATTTATATATTAATATTTTAAACATATTTATCACTACCTGTGTGACCGCGGCTGCGCCCGCGCTTCATATGTTCTTCACTGCATTTTTATACGGAAACATAATTTTACTAAAAAAATTAATACTATATTTCTCACAAATTCAAATACCTTCCATTAAAATTGTGCTTTGAACTGGATCTTATGCACAATTTCATTAGTTTTAATTTGTTTACGCGGACCTTTAATTATTTTCTGATAACAAGAGTACCATAAGTTACGCGGAATAACTTTAGCTATCTGCGAAAAAAAATCCCGTCAAAATCGTGCCAGCCTTTCTAGAGCTTACCCGGAACAAACAGACAGCAGACAAACATTTTAACTACTGTATTCGTGGTATTAGTATCGTATATCCATTCATATGTGTGTAGTAAAGAATTGTTATTTTAATATTACAAACAGACACTTCAATATTATTTATTAGTAAAGATATAGATAACGTGTAGAAAATGGCACCAAGTGGGACACGAAAGATTAGCAACCACACACAGTAATACCTAGATACACCCCTTGTTTCTTTTGCATTTAGTAGTAATAGACGAAGTTTAACTGTCATGTAGTTAAAGGTACGCGTGCCGTTCCATATTGTTTGAATATAAATTAGATGCTGTAGGCATAGAACAGAATAAATGTGACTAATTAATAGCTGGTAAAGTTTTAATTGATTCCCACTCGGAAATGGCTAAAGGATTAATTGAATGATTAATGATTTAACATCATCCATAAGTTCAAGGGTGATTAAGCATTTGATGATATCTGGACGTGACTGTTAATTTTAAGCTTGTTAACTTTTAATTATCGTTCAAATATTAGGTACTGTTAGGATCCTCCAGTGTACCTAAAAGGGATGACAGCGCTACCGCTCCGCGTCAGCCCCTTTGCTTAGTAAGCATTATAACTCTTTATATACTAAGTCGCGACAACAAGAAGCCAGTCTAATTACACATCTCTCGCGCGATACGGTTGCTTTCGGGTCCCTATTATTATTGTAGAAGTTTAATTGTGTTTATTAATAAACATTCTTTTGTAAAGTTTAAATAACCTTTTTTAAAAAAGCCTCTTGAAAGGGACCCCGTAACAGTACGCATCAAAATGTGGGGCGGGTTATTTATGTTTTTCTTGTAATATTTTTTTCTGTTTCAAAATCATATCAATGCTTACATAGCACAGGTATTTATACTCTCATGTAAGTTGAAGTATAATGGACAACAGTAGCAAAATTGTAAAAAAGCTATTATAACCTTCAACACAAACGCTGTACGTAAACTATTAGGATGGCAATGTCACTCTAAGTACTAGATGGCCTTTATATACCTACGGTACTTCAAGTGAAACTTGTGACGCTGACTGTATAATAGAGTATCCTTTTTGGAAACAAAGGGATCTTTCACAGAAGCATTATCGTCGTCAGCATATAATGAGGAACTTTTAACACCCTGTCCATAATTAAGTGGGCTCTTTTACGACATAGGCTTTTGATAACATCTTATTTATTTTTAAATAAATTAAAGTCTTTGATATATATTAATTTCAAATATGTTTATACTTAATTGATAGTGAATAAACTCAGCCAATCCTTTTATTGGTACAACCTTTTGTTACGAGAATTATATGATTGTATTTCTAATTCTGGTAAATCAATGGCAATCTGTTATTTATATACCCAATTCTGACAGCGTTTTTCGAATCTTGTACCAGTTCTTCATTATTACCCTGAAAAAACGATAGCCATGCCCTACTAAAGCATTCCAAATTGTTTTATGGCACATCAAAATAAGCGTTTCGCGTTATTAATTCCAATGCAGTTGACTTACATACATACATAACGTCACGACTCTCTCCCATGAGAGTATGCAGAGACCACATTCTTCCACTTGCTACGATCCTGACACAAGACTTTCGCTTCATCTACTTTCATAAGAACCTTCATACATGCTCTTTGGTTATGGGTACTTTTGACCTGGCCTTTTTGCACCACCCTTACCAGCTTGCCCAATCACACTCACCTTGTAAATTTGTTTCGTCAATCTCTTTTCATCCATCCTGTCTACATGTCCAAACCAATTAAGCATCCCTTTTTTCTATCTTTGTCACTACATCCTCTACTACATCGCAACGTTCCTTTATCACACTATTTCTTGCTTTATCTATCCTTCTCATGCCAGTTATACTTCTTAGACTTCTCATATCTGCTAACTACTGCACTTGACTTATGCACGATAATCAAACTATGTCATAAAAAACGACAATTTAAATTAAACAACATAAGGTATAACATAAAAACAACCATATTAAATGAATTGAAAGAGATCCTGCCGAAATACAGAAAAAAAAATGTATTTCAAAACATATTTATTTTACATTATCTTTACGTAACTAATCAATGAAACATTTGTAGAACCTTTCTCGCAGCTTCACCCCTTATTAAATCTGTCTCAATAGGTTCTTACAACGTCGTCTACTTTGCTTTCTCATTACTAACAATTTTAACATAAAATGAGTACATTAAATTGTTCATAAATTTTCGAGTCGTTTTATCGATAATGAAAATTTCGTTTGAAATGGCACTCGAATTTCAAATATTCATTTACTAAAGAAGATATTTTTTTTCGTTGAATATCTTGTTGAATTGAAAACTTCTTTGGCGGCGTTGAGCGATTCTCGGTAATGGAATAATTTAGGCGTTACCAACCAGACGTCAGCCGTCAATATGCTACAATATGTCAAGTATAAGATGGCGTTTAAGTGTTAACGCTCAAAGATACATAATAAAAATGTATACTTACGCAGCCTTTCGTAGGTTTTGTTTATGAATTAACAACGTGAAAATGTACATAATTATTGTTCGGAGCGACAATAGGCGTCAAAACCAGACAAATATTAGGTTATATTCCAATTAAAAATTTAAACATTTTAAAAAAGTTTTGTTTAAAGTTTCAAGTTTTCACTTCTGTCGGCAGCCCCTATGGCTGCCTAGTTTTTTTTTTTAGAACACCTTAAATTATTTATGTTTTATTTTGATTTACTTGAAAAGAAAGGACTTAAGAGTAAATTTTAATAATGATACGTCCAATAAGGCCACGCAAATAATTTCCTTCTAAAACGTTTCATAAATAAAGTAGTAAAGAAACAAAAAGGAAACTAATTAAAACTACTTTATTTATTTTGTGAGCTATACATATGGTCTGGCTGATGAGGTGAACAAAATTATAAAAATCGTCGTCAATATATAACCAGAAATAATAATAAAAACTTCACTAAATGTGAGTTATAGGTTAAATGTGGGTAAATTTGGTAATGTGGTAATATTCACGTAGTTAATAAAAAAAAATTAACAGTCAACAAATGCAAAGTTATTATATTTATATACTAGCTGTGTGCCCTCGGCTGCGCCCCGTTTCATATATTTTTTGCTGCATTTTTTATACGGACCCCTAATTTTTGTTTAGTACACAGATAAAGTAAAAATATTTCTCATAAATTCAAGCACTTGCCCGTAAAATCGGATTTTATTCAATTTTTTATGAGTTTTATTTTTTTTTTTTACACGGAACCCTGATTATTTATGAAAATTAAAATTACTTTAAGTTATCAGGAATAACTTCAGCTATCTACCAAAAAAAGTCCCGTCAAAATCTGTCCAGCCGTTCCGGAGATTACCCGGAACAAACAGACAAACCGACAGACAGACTAAAATTTTAAAAATTGCATTTTTGGTATAGTTATCGTGTATACATACATATGTATTTAGTAAAAAAAAATTGACATTTACAAACTGACACTTCAATTTTTGTTATTAGTATAGAATATGTAAAGTAATTATATTTGCAAGACAGTCTGTAGACGAAGTCATACACCTCCTTCTACCGGTTTTCGTGATTCTGAAGTATTTCCCATAAGGCCTTATGTAATCATTTAACTGTGACGTTATACAAAAAAATACACTGACATTTATTCAAGAGGAATAATTCAGTACCCCTAATACTGGAATTACTGATACCGATTATCACAGACCGCTGAACTTCCCATCAGTTGGCATCAAGGTTCGCTGAACATTGAACGAAACTGACTCGTAACAGAATTACACTGTAATAGATGGAAATCAATCAGTAATGTATTTTTAACGAAAACTAACCTTTGAAATAAGATATATATTATAATAGTTGTGTGTCCGTGGCTCTGCACGCGTTTCATATGTTCTTCACTGCGCAATATAGTTATAGGCTATCGTATGTTTAGAATCAGAATTTGAATGATTAAACTTTATAAAAATGTTTATAAGTATAAGTCGGAGCTCCAACAGATGTAAAAACCAGACAAATGTTTATATGTTAAGTTACGTTAATAATTTAAATTGATAAATTGTGAACTTAAAACATTTCAAAAATAGTTATTCCAAAATTTCGACTTTTTATTTCTGTCGGCAGTCCCTATGCGTTATTACTACATGAATAAATAAAAATGTAGGAAGAAACTCGAGCTTTTAACTTCTGTTTTACATACAGCTATTTTACCTATTTCAATCAAACTAACCTAAATCAACTTGAGAATTCGGGATAAGAACATTGACTAGCACTTTAAGGGTCTACTACAAAATAAGGGCGGACGAAATAAATAGAATTACATACTTCCACTTCATGATGATCCATTTCAATTAATTGATTTCATTTAAGATTTGAAAGAAACTTTTATGAATAAGATGTTCTTTAATTATTATATTTTTTTTCTCTTTATTGGTAATTTGCTGTGGGGAACAGCAACTGAAGTACATACTATATTTATTTTACAAAAACATGCTGTTCGAGCAATTTATAATATGGGACCTCGCGAATCACTTAAATCAAGTTCCCGGAATGTAATTTCTTAATCTCACCCTCCTCTCTATATATTCTTGATAACTTAATGTATGTCCGCAAAAATTTAGAGAAACTTGAACTTGTAAACGATCAGCATAATTTTAATACATCTGTCCATCCATTTAAGCAAAAGATGTCCACGGGCATAGGTCTCCCCCAAAGATCTACACGACACCGGTCTTACGCCACCCACATTCAGCAGACTCCCACGACCTTCACCAGGTCGTCGGTCCACCCTGTCGGAGGCCTACCCATGCTGCGTCTTCCAGTACGTGGCATCCATTCGAGAACCCGTTAGCCCCATCAGGTATCGGTTTCTACGAGCAATGTGGCTAGCTCATTGCCGCTTCAGTTCGGCAATTCTCCAGGTAATGTCGGTTACTTTGGTTCTTCTGCGGATCTCCTCATTCCTGATTCAATCACGGAGATAAATACCGAGGATAGCCCTCTCCATTGCCCTTTGGGTAACTTTGAGCTTCCTAGGAAGGCCCATTGTAAGTGACCATGTCTGAGTGCCAAAAGTCATCACTGGCAACACACACTGGTCGAAGACTTTGAGGCACTGTGGTATCTCAGACGAGAATATTCTGCGTTTCTTCCCAAACGCGGCCCAGCCGAGTTGGATTCAACGATTAACCTCTTATTCGAAGTTGTATCTACTTAACTGGACAGTTTGTTCCAGGTATACATAACTGTCAACAACTGCGAGCATAGACTCACCGACCTTTATAGAAGTTAGCACAACATAGACATTAGACATGATTTTTGCCTTGTCCGTGTACATTTTAAGCCGTGTGGTGTCAGTCACCCCATCTCTTTCGGTGGGTGTCGTAAAAGGCGACTAAGGGATGGACCAGGAGATGTGAAGCAGCATCCTCTGAGTACCACAAACACCTGACTGCGATCGCAAACCCCGTCTGCCAAGCGTGGCGATTATGGCAATCACACAAACATAAATTACACAATTACACAAATTACACAAACATAAATTACAAAAACATAAATTAACTATTTATTGTTTCAGACTTAGCAAAACTAACAACAGTTTTCTAGGTAATAGTGTTAGGTTTTACAATGAATCCCAAAGAACATTACCGATTTACCGGACAACAAGTTTTGAGTATGACAAAGGTTATGATAAGGTGGAACATTACGTGAACAATGGTAATCTCTGGAAGTAACAGCTTTTTTCTGAGCATCTACTAATAAACTATTACTTGTAAAGTTCCAAAAAAACATGCAGAAAAAAAAAACCAGAACAAAGTTTTTTGGCGGTTCTTTTCGATGACTGGATTGTTTTCCGAACTTGTGGTAGTATTTAAACGTTTATAAACGCCTTAGTTGTTTAAACAATAAATACCGCACATTAGTAACTAAACAACATATTTGTGACCTATGTGTACTATATTGTTGCTATCGACTCTAAATTTAACTCCTGACATAAAAACAATATATTACAACAAAAAAACTATGTCTAAAATCACATTCATTATACGTATCTGTCACATACCATAGTTTTCATTTAGTTTTTTTTTGTGGAATAAGGTACATTCGAAAGAAAATCGATCTTTTTCGGTAAGAATCGGTATCCCTAGGTATTTGATGATCAGTGACGTCGGGAACGAAAGCAATATGAAGGCTAACGTTTTCGCGCGGAAATTTATAATTTAAATTACTTTTTAGGGCACTTAGCGTTATCTAATGAAATAAATAAAAAATCTTAAACTTGATTATCATCAAAGGATCAAAATAAGGTACGATATCTTATTATAGTTAACAACAGCAACAGTTAGTGGCCCGTCAGAAAATTCTGAACCATCCGTTTGACCCGACTGATGAAAAAATTTAGCAGCCTTGTACTATACATATAAAATTACTTGTCCTGAATAACTGATTCATCAACGCAGAGCCTAAACCGCTTTTATGCTGTATAGGCTCATCGCTTTGAACACAATCACAAGTGATGTTAAGGGACAATGTAGTCCAGGATGGTAAACACATTAAGTTTAGAGGTACCGTATCACAAATGGTACTTCAGTAACAAACCTATTGGTGCTTGTTGACAAGTTTTTTAATTGAGGCTGGTAGCAACCCAGACGAAAGTTGTTACAAAATGCCCAGAAGAATTGAATAGATAGGTTCGAATCTACGTTCATCAACATGGAATACGTTCACAGTTTACCAACTAAGTCACCATCGTTTGAAAATGTTTCATACAAATTCCCCGATACCATATAGGTAGGTACTCAATTTAGACTAAATATAGTGTTACATTAACAATTTTTTTTAATTTTTTATTTTGACCTAGCTAGTGCTGTTGACCGGAAGGGCCTTAACAGCTTCACCGAACTTTGGGGGCGAGTGCTGAAGGCACTCAGCCGCAAAAAGATGACTAGCACAAGGGCTATCAAAGTGGTACGAACCTCGGCTTGGCCGTCACCTGAGTATTCAAACTCTCTCGCGAGTTGTTTCCTAGCTGACCCTACATTTTTTATTCTTAATAATAATAAAAAAAAGGTTCCTTACAGGACCTGTGTACCTGCGTGTTATGTGCAGAAGTTTGTATGGAGTGTTGTGCGTGTTGTAATGCTCAATGCATTGGCAGTGTCACTGTATCGCGCTGGCGGCGACGTCAAGAGCCTCCCCAGTTGGGGAACGAGACACGTCTTGGGTCGCCGCCTGAGGGGGGCCCGGAGTGTGTGCGGGAGCAAAATTAGCCGCCTGTCCCCGGCGGCGGGAACGGCGGTTACGCGGGCGTGGGCGTTAGCTCGCATATGTTCGAGGTAAGTGAGGAAAGATCCTATTACTACTAGTAATGGTATCGTCGCGACACGATAAGATTCTACGCGGACGACGTATACGATGCCGCTTATGTCCTGGCAAGTACGAGACGGCTCGCACGATGAGGGGATTCGGGTTTGTCTCTGCGCGTTCAAAGAAAGCGCGACACTGGGTTTTAAAAACGGTCCTAACTGAGGGCAGGTTGAGATCCTTGTGTAAATCCACAGTTCTGTCGAACCATTGGGCACCTACTGCCTTCCTTACAAAGCGATTCTGAATTCTTTGTAAGGCGTGCATGCGTGATCGACTAATGTGACCAAAGACAGGTGCACAATACAAGATGATGGGTCTGACCACTATCTTGTATAGGGTAATCTTATTGCGGAGGGCCATTTTGCTCTTGCTGTTGTAGAGCGGATAGAGACGACCTAACACCATGGATGTCTGGCGCTTGACTTTCTTAAGGTGGGCTTTGAAAGTCAGTCTGTCGTCTAACTGAACTCCTAGGTACCTGACTTCGGAGCTATAAGAGATTTCAGCACCTGCGTACTGGATGGGACTGGGAGGATCCTTTCTAAGTTTCCGGCTTTTAGTAAATAATAACGCGGCACTCTTACTCGGGTTTATCGCGAGACGCCATTTGAAATACCAGGAGCTGAGTTGGTCGACAGCTCCTTGGACGTATTTACGGAACACTGTTTTCTTACGAAAAGCGTAATAAATGACTGTGTCGTCCGCGAATAGACCTATATAATCCGCGTATAAACCTAGTATATTAACAATTTACTAACGCAAAACTACCGGCAAAACATTTATTACATATCGTCGTAATGGGGGAAAACTAGTTAGTCCCATCTACCAATCACACGATCGATACACAGTATCCCGCGCGACAGCGACCAATGAGACTGACCAATAAATTTGTACAGTCAACGTCAATTGTCAAGATGTTTGCCGATATTTTTAATTTCTATTTGTAATCAACATTTATAAATTATCTTTAAAATTATTATTTTTTTATGTTAGTATCTAAAAATTTAAATAAAGTAATTAAATATTTTTGTAATATATTTTAAAGAACAGACAATATTTTTTTTGTATGAATTAACAGATTAGAGAAAGTCTGAAAGTGGTACCAGTGACAGAGAAGATAAGGAGCAGATGTCTGTCTTGGTATGGGCATGTAATGCGCAGGGAGGAAGTGGATATTGTAAGAAAGGTATTGGATATGAATGTGGACGGGTATAGGGGAAGATGAAGACCAAATAAAAGATGGATGGACTGTGTGAAAGATGATATGTTTAGAAAAAGAACGAAAGTAGAAATGACCTCAAATAGAGATGTATGAAAGAGGAAGACATGCTGTGCCAACCCCAAACAATAAGGGCAGGGAGATTTTTTTGTATGAATTACAAAACGTTAAATTCCCGTTGATCTTGCTATTTAGAGCGTAGGACGTGTTTGAAAAGAGGAAAGAAAATAAAAATTAAATTTACATCGCCCCGAAGGGAACCCAATAAGCGTATTTACGTCGAAAACGAACGTTTTCAACGTAGCAACTCATGAAATTCTGACAAGTTTGTTAAGTTAGTTAAATATTCAACAAGGGGCGAATGATTTTACGCCCATTATCGCGGAGTCTACGAAATCTTGACTGATTGGTGGCTCTTTGTGTTGACTGACTGGCGTATGTTTATATTTTACGAAAAATTGTAGTAGTATCTGCTAGTACCGAATTTTCAGTTTTTATAAATTTCAGATGTTAGTTTTTTTTGTAACTGACTAAACGTGTTATTCTATGGAGCTGCTGAAACTTTACAATAGCTCAGCTATTACGGAGACAGGCGTAACACGAAGTTAAAAAAAATATGATCTATAGTTTTCATTGATCTGTATTCAACTCTTTATTGCTCTTGACAAAATATTATTTTACACATACATTTCTTTTTTTTTTTTAAATAAAAACTATAAGGTTAACTATAAATAAGGTTTAGTACAATTATTTTATAAACTTTTTGGTATTAAATCTATTTTGTCATTAACAGAAACCTTGACAACGTCAGCGCTCTTTGAAGCGAACACTTAAAGACACTCAGCCCAAAAAAGGTAGCTAGTACGATACGGTCATACTGCGTACAGCATCGATGTTTATTATTATTCACAGTTGTAGATGGACGACCATAACGAAATTCTTCACACGATCGTAAATTTATTTTTTATTTATTTTTTCCCTATTTCATTCGTAAGGGGGGTAAATGAAATTCGCCCGGCGTGAAACACCGGGAATAAATACTAAAACCTCACGATGCCATCCACCGCCTTCATATAGTGACGCAGGGTCATTTTTGCGTCGCCCAAGCGGCAGACCCCACCTTATGGTATGTCGAGCAACGTTCTTTATCTTCCGTCCTGAGAGGGAGAGCAGCCTCACACAGGCCGCTCCACCCACATGCCAACCACACGGCCACGGTGAGATCCGCTCCCTCTACTCTCGATTCCGTTGCACGCAACAAGAACAAAAGGAGGAGAGTGAACCAGAAAAAGAAAAAGGAGAAGGGTATAAGAAGAACAGAAGAAGAGAGCAGCGATGGAAGAAAGAACAATGAGGGAAGAAGGAATTCTTCAAACCTAACTAACTATAAACAGTCGACTAGTATGACACTTTTAACCAAAAAAGCAGTTTCAAGGCGTGTGATACACCCATGAGTTATCAGACTACACTTAAATTAGTAGCACATCATAGTACGAAAATTCTTAGGACTTAAATTCATGGTAATAGCACGTAATATTTAAAATGGCGCCGAAATGTAAAAACAAATGATAAAGAGTTCCACTTTCAAGTGTCGTAATTAGGTTTTAAATATTCTTAATTTATGTAAGTTGCCAGTTTGGAAATTTTTATTTCGCTTTATGTTTTTTATTAAAGTAGAGCATTGCCTCATCCCTGACCTTCCATTGCACTGGAGAAGTCGCCTGGGGGCAGCCTTTCCTTTACCGAAGGCTTTAGATGCCGCCCGCTAGGGCGAAACAGAGAGTAGTCATATCCGTAGTCATGTCGTCGCTTCGTTTAAAGCGGTTTTACGGTAATATATGGAGCTTTTAGTAGGTAGTGTGTGGCGATCGAAATTACTGTGCGCTATCAAACGGGGTAATTTCGACAGCCGTGTGAGTCCCACACACCCTCTGTGCCCCCGCACCTGAGGAAGTGCATAAATGCATTCACTACTCCCTCCTTAGTTACGACCCTGCTCATTAATATAATTGCTACATAATTTAAAAGCTTTATATACAGTTATATAATTATCATTACCTAATATTTTTCCATGAAAACAAGAATTTTCTTAATTAACACAATTTAATGTAATATACATACATTAACTCCGTAAAGAGATGAGACATACAAAAAAATCTACAGTGAAGACTAAAACTATTCTGAAGTGTATTTGTTACTACTTTTTCTGTACTTTTTCCTCGGTGGCGCAGTTGTATTACGGTACATCTGTCGTTATGAAGTCTCGGGTTCGATCTCCGGGTCGGATCAAGTGATATTAGGTTTTTTCTACTCAATATCATCCCGGAGTCTGAAATTTGTACCCGATATGGCGACAGGCTCGCCCCCTGTTAAATCTGGGACGGATTGTGTGGGACGGAAATGTGGGTGGTGTAGTTTGCTATTACACCTCTGCATTTACATCTCTGTCCGGGATAACAGGCGTGAGCTTATCTTATGTATGTTATGTTTCATTTATTTATGTGTATTTCCGAAGATTTTATGTTACGTCCAGTGCCATCTCTTGATGTTTAGTGAATATTTTGTTTTTACATATTAAAAAGAACATTTCATAAATTATACTTTTTACTTATTTATTTTGTTTAATGCAATAAAATGTTAAGTAAAAACTAATTTACTCCTAAAATAGAAATACGTGTATATTTTTATAAGGCCATTTCTTCTATGTCCTTATCTTTCTTGCATTTATACGCTTTTTTTTAAAACCTAGCTAATGATATTGACCGGTAGGGACTTAACAGCTTCACCATATCTTTGCGGGCGAGTCAATCCTACATTTACTTTCTACTCAAATATACCTATAATAAGAAGCGTTCGATATATGTCAATACTCAAATAAATATTGACACATACTCTCGATTGAATCAACACGATATTGAACAAAAATAAAAATACAATATTGCTACTTTATTTAGATGATGGCAACTATTAATTTATAAACCCGATCATAAATGATGGATCCCAAAGGAGGACTGCAGATTTTTAATTATTGAGGGGGAGGTGACTTGAGCATACGATATTTAGGTTATTATCGGATACAAGGATGTTACGATGCATATTATTGAATAATTATCGATACTTTTGTATATGAAAACATCCTTACTTGTTTACAGAGAAATTATTTTTATAGTCCCATAACTCTGTAGCGAGAACGGACATGCAAAAATAAGTGTATTGAAAATAATAACAATTCTGAGGTGTTTCCGAGCAACTCGGTTATTGTGCACGGTTATTTCGTAACCAAAAGATTTATAGTTCAAAAAATTTAACAGAACCATAGTGCGACTTATATTACGTTCAGTGCCATCTCTCGGTAATTAGTGAATACTTTCTTTGTTACACATTAGAAATAACATCGTAATCGTTTATATTCAAAACAATAACTAGGTAATTTTAATTTTTTTAACACTATAGATGATATATATTTTTAAAGACCATTTCTTCTATGCATTTATCTTTCTTGTATAGGCATTTTTTTTAATAATCACTTCGTTGATATATATTTTGTTAGTTCGCTTACAACTAGAGCAACACTGAATAGGATTTTTTTTTATTATTATACTCTTCGCGTTTATACTCTTAAGCGATGATAGCGCAATGGATAGTGCGCCCGGATTCCGCGTCCATGGACGCGGATTCGAATCCACCTATCCAACTCTAAAATCAGCCTAAGCTTTCGGTGAAGGAAAACATCGTGTGGAATCCACAGCATGGTGGTAGGGCATTTTATAATGATGTCCTCTTGGGTAGTTACCACCCTCAAGTTTGAAAACCTGTCGCCAAATACCAATAGGTGTGTTTCGGCAGTATCATTTGAGAACCAGTACCTCGAGGCTTAGTGTGCTTTTACCAGCCTGGATCACATCGTCATTTTACATCAGGTGATATTGTGGTCAAAGCATTAAACCTATACATGCAAAAAGATTTTTTTTAAGACTCTACCAAGTATTATTTGCTTACTCAAGTATTGCTTATTTTTGATGAGATGAGGGACGGAGGGTCTAAGTTTTAGTTACGTAAGCAGTCTTTACTTAAGCAGGTTTTGGTAATGTCTTGGTAAATATCAAAATAGGTAAAATCCAATTTTAAAATGTATATTTAAATTTAATATAATTGTAGTTTTGCTAAGGAATATGACACCTACTCCAACAGTGGTAAAATCAATTGTTAAGTCATAATAATTTTGATTTGAAGTTTATTTGCATATTAATATGACGATTACCCATAAAAATGAAACAATAGAAAGATAATAGGAAGATAATAGGAAAACAATGGAAAGCTGTCGTAAACGCCAGGTTAGTGCTCAAGGGGTTAAATTCATCAGTCAAATCAGTCGGTTTAATCCTCTTCCGTATATCAAACTCCGTTATATCCAAACTTTAATTCCAGTTTTACATACATACATATCATCACGCCTTTCTCCCGTGGGGGTAGGCAGAGATTACGTACTTCCTTGCACTTATTCCATTTTTTTTCTCCACCAAATTTATGTATTTTGAATTATGGTACACCACGAATATAAGTATTAGTCAGGGTATAGCCACTTGTGATATTAACCGACACAAATTTTTACATTTCCGTTTGAGTAAGATCTTCTTTTTGTAATATTAGCTAAAGCTATTGACCGGAAGGGCCTTTACTGCTTCACCGTGGCTTTGTGGGCAAGTGCTGAAGGTACCAAAGTGGCTGGAACCTCGGCTTGGCCGTTACCTGAGTGTATAGAATTCCGCTGAATTTTGAACCTAGCTGATCCCTACATTTTTTATTTTAATAATAATTAAGAAGCGTTTCTAACATTGATCTTACAAAGATCTTATTTTTACTATAGCTGATAAGGGGAGGCAGGTAGTTTAATATTTCTTAAATTCTGTTTGTACAACCCCTTATTATTCGAAATATCGGACGAAAATGAGTAATTAATATTTACGAATGGAGTTGGTAGGTTTAAATTATTTTTATAAAAGTAAACAAATAAAAATATACTTGTTTTCGTTTTTATTATTATAAGATTGTAAAATTTTCCCGTAGAATCGACATGTAACTTTTTATAGAATCCCAGCCAGGACGAAATTGCGAACAAGAGCTTCCCAAATTATTGTAAACTGAACAAGAAATTTAAGTACTATAATGTCTATAGGCTTCGTTAATAAGATTTCTTGGGTAAAAGTTTTCCAAACCCTGAATAATAACTAAATTAACTTTTATTAATTTCATATATATATATATTTGTTATTAGTTATAGTACAGCATACCGGAATTAATTATCTATATAATGAAATCACTAAAATGATATTATCATTCGTTTTAAATAGATCATAAGTAGGGTTAAGCAATCAAAGTATTTAAATATTTCTGATATTTCTAAAATAATTAGTACCATTAGTATTAACCATAAGTATTATTCAAAAGAAAAATATTTGCAAACAAAAAACAAAATTATTAAATAGTTTAATATAGCGCTATCTTACGAAATAAGGTGTAAAGTAACTTTCAACAAAAAATATACGCTAGATGTCGCTGCTATCAGAGTGTGCTTATATGTACTTTCATTTTCAAAGACTATTGTTAAAAAATTACGCTTTCTACACAGATAAATATATGTTAAATTTTTAAAATATTTCCGTGTTATTTGTTCCTACAGCACACGTGCAAATATAACATTAGTGGCAAAAAATATTAAATCATAGAGGTCGAGATATATTTTAACTCTCTAAAGTAGGTACAATAATACAAATAGCTCTTTATGTGTCTTTATATTTAAAAAGTTAAGTTTGAAAGGTTTTTTTTTTCATATAGACATAGTACCACTGTAGTAACGTTAAGTCCTTTACTTGCAAAATGTAAACTTTCATTAGTTTTACCGTCAATTGCTAGATGACGTTATAATGCTAGAGAAATTCACTAAAATTAGTAGCTAGGTCTGGCATCCGCAAATTTGTTAAAATATTTTCATTACAGAAGGGTAAAAATTAAGTAAAGATGGCACTGCACAAACATGAATCGCACTATGGTTCTGCTTAATCTTCGAGGATATAAATATTTTGAAAGATAATTCATTTTATATTATAGCGCATAACTGTTATATTTACTTTTGAATGTTTATAATTTTCAATGTACATATTTTTGCATGTTCCTTCTCGTTACAGAGTTGCAGAACAATTAAATACAATTAATAAATTTAAAATATATAAATATAGGAAAGAAAGATGCTTAGCAAGTATATCATATGCCCCTAATTCACAAAAACTGAAATATAATTAAAAGGAAAATTATATTTACTCTTCTAGTGTTTTTTGTTTATATAAACTGCTGAAAATATTTAGGGAACGCTAAAAAGCAATACTTTTTATTTTAAATTTAGAGTGCATTAAATGTAACAATTAAACTACAAATTAATAATTTCGCCCTTTAAAAAAAGTAGGTAATTACTTCCAGTTACTAAGAAGCAAGTTAAGTTAGACAATTCAAATATGTATTTTTCTAGAATTTTATCGGCAAAATTTAATTATGAATAGATATTACTAACACAATTTTAATAGATATTCTGAAGGCGCGATAGCCTTGGCCGTAACTAGATTTTTATGCTTTCTTTCCTAACTAACTAATGCTGTTGATCTGAAGAGCTTTTACAGCTTTACCGAACTTTGGGATGAGTACTAAAGGCAATTAGCACAAGGGCACAAAGTGACCACTTGGCTGTTACTTGAGTTAAAAAAATGCGCAGAATTGAATCCTAGTTCTTATATTTTTTTATTACGAATAAGAAATAAATAATAATAAAAAAAAAAATACTTGTTAAAATTGCGTATGTTTTAATAGAAAAATAAACTAAAAAGTAAATAATATTCTTCAGTAAGTTTAGAATAAAAATAGAGTAATTAACATAATTATTTATCCATTCATCCATTCAACCGAAAGACAACCAAACTGGACGTAGGTCTCTCCCAAAGATCTCCACAACGGCCGGTCTTGCGCCACCCGCATCCTGCTGAAACCCGCGACCTTCACCAGGTTGTCGGTCCACCTTGCACACCCACGTTACGTCTTCCGGTGCGTGGTAGCCATTCGAGAATCCGTTGGCCCCATCGGGCATCGGTTCTGCGAGCAATTTGCCCAGCTTTTGTTACTAAAATTTAGCTATTCTTCGGCCAAACTCGGTTACTTTGGTTCTTCTGCGGATCTCCTCATTCCTGATTCGATCACCCAGTGAAACTCTAAACATAGCCCTTTCCATTGCCATATATAATTGAAATATTTTTAATTATTCTAATCACAAAAAAAAAATTGGGTTCCGTATTGGTAAAAATTAAAACGAAGTGAATAATATAAGAAACGTGGGCGCAAACGCGCGCGCACTTGTAGTCGTATACACATTCATATCTATTTATTAAAAAAATAATTACAAATAGGCACTTCAATTTTTATTTATTAGTGTAGACTAGCTTTGTGGCCGCGGTTCCGTGCGCGTTTCATATATTATTCACTTTATAATACAGTTTTTTTTAAACAATAATTGTAAAATAATGTTTTGATGGTACTATCAATCATATCGTATTTGGTTCACAATTTCATGAGTTTTAATTGTTTTTACACGGAACCCTAATTATTTTCTTAATTTTTTTTTTGTACTACAATAAAGCAAAAATATTTCTCATATAATCAAGCAATTGCCCGTAAAACTGGCCTAATAAATCATCCTTTCTTTTCAAATTTTGTGTTAAAAAAACATTTAAGCATTTAAATGTGGAACCCTAATAATGTTCCTGATATTGTTTTTTGGTACCTACTCACAGAAAGCAAAAATACTTGTCACAAATTCAAACACCTTCCAGTAAAACTATACGTGGAATCATAGCAAAATAGACGAAAACATTACTCCATAGTACCATATTTCCTCGTCCAAAACCGAACCTATTTTTAATTTTAGAATAAAAAAGACTTTGGCTATGCCTGCACGTTTTGTTTTTTAAAACTTTATCCATCATATTTGTTTGACCAACGTCTGAAAATGGTGGTAAAAATCGAGCATTTTTTTCATTTTCAAAGACTTGTAGTTGTAGAATTGTAGAAGTTGTAGAATTACTAATTTATGGAAAAAATCAAAACGTACGGGAATGGCGGTGGTGGATATATATTATTTGGTATAAAATATTTACTATATTGCTATCATCCAGGGAGGAAAAAGGGGACTATGTTTGGATGAAATAAATGCCACTAGGATATCCTCTTAAAGTACTCGGCTGACTAGCTCAAAGCCACCACATTGCACAAACTACAGTTTGAGCTGCTACCTGCGTGCGAATTCCCTACAATTAGTCTCCTACTTTTCCGATGCTTGTCGTTAGACGTAGGTTCAGCGGCGTAGCAACCGGTAAGGTATGTAGTAAAAAATGAATATTAAATTAAAAATTAATATTTTTAGGCCGCACGCTGAATTCTAAAGTTTCGAGTTTCTATCAGACTTGTCACTACTATTTATAATAGCAGAAAAGCTGCAAAAGTAAACTCGTCTTCAACTATAAATAATTTAATAATTATGTCTGCCGAAAGAAGACTAGTAAAGCAAGTAAACTCCTTTGCAAAAAAATGCCTTAGGAAATTTTATGTTTTAAGGTAAATTTCAGTTGATTAAATTTAATTTAATTATTTGACCAAGGAGGTATGCTTATAATCGTGTAAATGAACTTGCGTGAAGTGAATTCAGGCAAATTTATCTTCAAGTATGGCTATAATTTCACCGGTCCTTATCACTTTGTCAGTTAAACGAAAGTAGTATTTAATGTAAATAGAAATATTTAATTGATAATTAGCAGAAAAAAAAACAAAAAGTTTTAGAATTTTATTAATCAGCAAAAAACAGTTTCCGCAATCATTATTTTTGTTTAGTTAATTGTAAAGAATCATGCTAGGATGCTTCAAATAACATGTCAATATATCGTCAAATAAAAAAAAAACCTCATTCTTGTAAATGAATTGAAATAGAGAAATAAAAGTGACTGTTTTTTTTTTTGCAAAAGGTTCATGTATTTAACAAGTTTTTTTTTGCAAAAGGTTCATGTATTTAACAAGTTATTGAATACAATAGATTTTTTATAGAAAATGCTTTGTATAAATTAGTCAGTTACAGCAATATCGCCGCGTCTAAAGTAATGGACACTAGATGAAAACCCGGCTTCGCTCGGATGAAATGTGACTCATAATACACAATCTTTTACAAAATGTAGAGGTAGATAGGAGTTGTAACTTCACTGATACGTCTGAATCGGTACTGAAACGTGTGAATAGGTCTTAACGAACTCAAGTTAAGCATCCGAGTGACTAATATGGCGACTGCCATTTGCACCATTAGAATTTACCAAAATACTCGACAATCCGAGTTTTACGGATATACATATCTTGTCGACTCGAAATCAGTATTTTTTTATGTTTTATTATTTAGCTAAGGTTTTAATCGAGTCTACCGTACCTCTTGACCAAATTATTAATATAGATATTTATCTAACTTATAATTATTTACTCATTGTCTTACTTAAGTCACAATATTTCATTATAATAAATAAATAATCAATGATAGACTTTTTGTTTTTTTATGAAAAATCTTAACTCTTATATTTGGCGTTCGCCAGTCAGACCATACCCCCGACAAATTCGATACAGGGCCTGTATAGCAAGCTACGCCACTACGTAATTTCGCACTCCCGCCTATCCGATTCTACAAATAAGCCTGAACTTTCGTTACAACAAAACATCATGAGAGAACCATAGGTATTTTCTAATAATAGCCGCCTGGGTAACTACCACCCTCAAGGTTGAAAACCTGTCACCAATTACCAGTAAGACAGATCAGGAAGCATCACTTGAGAAACAGTGTATCCAGCCTTGGTGTGTTTACCATCCTGAATTACATCATCAGTACTTAATATCCAGGCTCGAATCTTGGGAGGTAAAAAACCGGAGCGCACCCACCTCGTGCGGCGGTTTCAGGGGTCGTCAAAATCATAATATAATATTATTTAAAATAAACATTCTCCATCCAGCGCTTAGCATACCGAAGCCTGGTTGAAAATTTACATGGAGCATTAATTGCCAATCATTATATATTTCTAAGATTTTTTGAGTAATTTATCTCAAACGCTAGCAAGTGAGGCTCCACTATCAAGCTTCTGCCCCAATTCGAAAAAATCGTAAATCAAAGCCATGAACCTACATAATATTAAAAAAAACAATGTGCCTTGCGTGCAGTGTGTCGTATTTATTTCATCGGTATTCCTATAAACGTATGTTATACCAAACGAAATATAATAATATAGATTTAAAACTTACCAAACGACGTAAAAATAATTTATTTCCGAACATAAACCCCCAAATCCTGACAAAATAGTGTACTAAAAGTGAAAAGTATAGTATAAACCTCAAAGCAAAAGACCGGTTATCCCTTATTGGCTAGCGTGAAAAGATAACCACATTTCTTTCGGTTAAAAGGATGAACCGCACGACCGAGATAAATCCTCTTAGAACTACCACACAGGATATTTCATTTCACTCGACGATTTACTCGCGAAAAAACAGTACATTTGGTAATTTCGGATCTGTTACTTACATAGAAATAGAACACCCAGAACGGCAGAGTCACAGTGGAGTGAAGCCATTTCAAGTTGCTCTTATACGGCTTACGTCACGTACCGATGATTACGTAATTCCTTGCCGCTTACACACACAATATTTTTGCTTCAATGTTTAGAGAATTTTTGTATGAAATTATCGATCTTAGAGTTATTACTCTACGGTTATTTATTACTCAATCACTTCAAAAATTCATTACTCAAAATCATGCAAAGCGTTCTAACGAAATTATCAATTTTTACTAATAAAGGTAAGTTGATAATTTTATAGTATAACGTACTTTATGTGATGTACGTATAAGTTAGACGGAGTAACTACAAATATCTTCTAGTAAAAGTCTTGCCAAAATCGGTCCAGCCGTTTCGAACATTGGCCGGAAATTCCGGCCCGGAACAAACAGACGAAAATTTCAAAAACATGTTTGCTTAAGGTATCTTATATTAGTAAAAAAGTTGTTATTCTGTTATAACAAACAGACACTTCCTTTTATTTATTAATATTTTCTAGAGATCGAAATTAGATTATAATCAGTATAGAAAATTTGAGAAGAAAAAACTAAATCTTCCTATTATTTTTTTTAATTGATAAAATCACTCGCCAATTGCCATAAAAAAGGAAATCTGTTGACAAACAAAATATGGTGAACTGTTTTTATCTTTGACTATTTATGTGTTATACATATATGTATATCCATACGCAATACAGGTGGTATTTCATTCCAATTTATTTGTTTTTTTTTAATACTATTCATAAGGTATATAAATAATCCAATCGACCTTATTTAAATGCAATACCAGTTTGTCATGTCCTGACCTTTTTTATAGAGATTAATCTGATAAAGTAGCACTGAAGATAATTTTATCTATACTATTAAAAAAATTGTAAATTTCACGTGTCTGTACATTTCCGATTTTTGTGAAAAGAATTATCATAAGGGACTAAAAAAAGGAATATTTCTATCATTTTTAGAAATGTCTGTCTATCTCTGTTTGGTTGTTCAGGTATTAATTATAAAGTACTAAGTATATTTTAAAAATTGAAAATGAAATAAAGCATAATCCGGGGTAGCATCAAAACATTATTTCACTGAAATCGGTACTCTCTATCAAAAGTTATAGTAATTTAAATGACAAGGGGCGACTTTAGTATGAAAGAAAAGTTTGTAAGTAAATGCGTTTTAGTCTTATTCGATAACAAAAAAAATATGGATAGAATGAAATTAAACAAAATAACATAATATAAAATTTATGTATAGTATGTATGTATGTATATAAATAATAAATATCTAAGACATGGTAAGTAAGAAAACAATATTTTGATATTCAGATCTTACACAATAATCTTGGCATAGCTAATAAAAGGGAACGGGGGATTGTAGTTTTATTTTTAGAATCGTAATAACAAAGTCCCTGATCACGTCAGGGGGATTATATAAAAAAAAAAAAAAAAAAAAAAATCTTGGCATAGTCATTTTTCGAGGTAGTGAACTAAATTCAATTACAACATCAATAGGTATAATTATGGTACGGAACATAATTTTTCTTTCTAAATAAGTAATTGGATGTGACATGATTACTTTGTTTTCCGTGACACGAAGAGACGAAGTGTTATGAATGTGATTACGTGAGCAAAGTACAAGGAAAGGGACGGGACGGGTGGATTTCACGCTAGCGAAGTCGCGGACACAGCTATATTCATTTGTTTTAAAATGTTACGTATTTAATAAACGAAACATACAGATATGCGATCGTGTAGGTACTGTGTTTGTTACACTTACATTGTTTCTACTAAAGTATGACGAGAAAATGCAAGTCTAAGGAATTTTGTCAACGGCATCCAGCGTTCTACGAGGATAGAGCATAGTTTTGGAAACGAACGTGACCCATGCAGGCGTAAGCTATGCCCCGTGTGTACACTGTCATACGGTTTCGAGTTCCTATTGTGCAACTTTGTCAGAGTCCGCTACAGCTCCGGCACGATAACAATGGAAACTAACCCTTATTTTGAGACGGTACGCTGTAACTTGGAAGCGGATTATCGGAAATCTCATACGTCAGTAGTGGCTTCAACTACACATAGATATGGACACACACATAAACATTGTATATAACCGACATGTACGACAGCCGACAGCTCGTTTCCAGGCAGAGTAGTACATAAGCCTGACTGTATTGATTTTTACATTTTACATAGACCTGTGTGCTTATATAACGGCTATGAACTGTCCGCGAAAGGTTGAATTCGAAATCCATTTTTCACTTCCATTTTACTAGCGATACTGTGTTTTTGTTAGCCAGTATCTATCTATCTATTACCACACTGTGTGTACTGCATATATGATCTACTTTTCATATCTATATTAGTTATATTTGTACAAATACGATTTCATTTTACATACTTTCCCACAAGCTTCTTTATGATTAATACAACTACAATCTGTAGACGACTGGTGTTTGTAAATTCTTATACATATTTATTAAGTTGAGATTTGTAACAAAGAGGTTTAACGATTAGGACGCAAGTTTGTTTAAATTTAAGCGGATCGTTGAAATTACTCGATATCGGCACTTTGAGTCTTGAGACGAGGCATGTGGAGGCACTGGAGGCACCTGAGCACGGCAGATGCGTCGCAGCTGCCGCGCGGACTAGTGTTGTGTACCCCGCGCGCCACCGCCCCTGCGTGCCGCGCAATCGCGGCTAACAGTTTTATTTCCCAGAATAAACTTTATCAAACAAAGAGTGCGTACCCCGCGCCCTGCATCTGCTCGCCCAGCTGTTCCCGCTGCAGCTGCTCTTTCCGTCCCGCTCTGACGCGCGCATCGACCTATACAACGGACCGAGACAACCACCAGCCAGTGTAATAGCTGAGCCCTACAATTCCCTGTGCGTCCCATTCGCAGTCTACATCCCGATGCCGGCGGCGGTAAACTGATAATGACGAGCAAACGAAAACGCGAGGACGAGCGCAGGGCCAAAGTGCGACGCCGTAAGAAGTCTAACAACAAACCTCGGGATCCGGATAATGCCGAGAAACGTCAAGCTCTAAGGCGCCTGTTTGGACGCGTCTGTTCCATCGAATCGGAGAACAATCAGCAACCTGCCCCCGAGGAAGATGATTACAACGACAACGAATTCTTCGACGAAAACGAAGACCCGCTTTTGGATTCAGTGCCCGTGGATATGGATCCAGAACAGCTCGGATTTCTTGTGTGTGCGCAAGAAACATTGCGGTTCTTGCACGGTCGGGGGATACCGATTCAACACCCGGTTTTCGCTAGGCTTCGCTCCCGGCTTCTCCGTGGGATCGACGAAATGGCGATGGCCTGAGTAATGCTTGGCCCAGAGCCCCCGAGACCTGAGCGTCACATCCCGTGATCATGTCAGTGTTTTTAAATTCGATGTGTATTTAGTTAAATTTTCAAACGAGTTTATATTATTTCTTCTTTGTCTCGGGGCTTTGGTTAGTGTAAGACGAACTGGTAATATTGTTGTGCGGGAGCTTAAAGCGAGCCTTCGAGGCACCTAGTCACTATCTAGTCACACTCTACGAATTATACTTATTAAGAAAATACTGTATTGATGTAATAATTTAATAAAAACGTCCGTATATATGTATGTGTAATTTGTGTTTTATTTACATCTACATTAATATAACATTCCCTATACATAAACGCTGTGCGTACACTAAATAAAGAAATATGTTTTCTTTGTTCTAATAATAAATGGTAACCATTTATTATATTATACTAAAATTTGATATTAACGGGTATTTTTTCAGAAAAGTAATTTCAATATTTGAACTTAAATTTAAAATTTCAGTAAATTAAACTATCATCTTATTTTATGTCTAATCGATAATGATCCAGTCTTACTATCTCTAATTTTCTGAACTCCTTTGTTAAGTTATTATGCATATGGTAACTATATGTATAACTAACAATATGAAAAAAATCATTATTCTTATTGGTAAGTGTTACGAGGTAACTTCTTTGTCCTTCGTTTTCCTGTAATGGATTATAAAAGAACTTGTTGATACGAGCGGAGTCACATCTTGTCATAAATTATACGAATTCAAATTGAATCCATGAAAATGACTTCTTTATATATCCTTTATCTAATAATTAAGAATGAACTGTCATCGCAATTACTAATCGCGATTCTTCAGATTACCAACTTCACTTTTATAAACTCATAATTTTTATAATATACAATTATTAGGTATATATGAATATTAAACTAATACAGCAAAGCAATTTGCTACCTGAATCATTTTTTCTGATCAAAATAGGTTAATATTTATTACGTTACCTTGCAGTTCAATAACTGATAAGACTATTTATTTCATAAAAAAAAATTATACAAACTTTTCCGACTTGGTAAGTATATATATAATTCAATCTTGTTACCGACTGTTAATATTTCGTCATCATCATTTCAAACGAAAAACATCATCTGCTGGACATATGTAGGTCTCCCGTAAATTTGTCTACAACCATTGGTCTCGCATCCAGTGGATACTTGCGACATTACATCCCCTTCACTAGGTCTTCGATCATAATACCTACCCATGACTGCCCCGGTGGCGCAGTTGTATTACGGTACGACTGTCGTTCTGAGGTATCTCGGGTTCCATCACCGGGTCGGTTTAAGTGATATTGGGTTCTTCTACTCAGTATCATCCCGGAGTCTAGAATTTATTCCCGATATGTGGATAACAGGCGTGAGTTTATGTTATGTTGGCTGGCGGTTTTGGATTACAGTCACGTGTTTATAGTACTCAGAGGATGATGTTGCCAATCCATGGTTTATTACTTAGTCGCGTTTTACAACACACACAATAATATTTAAGCGATGGTAGCACAGATCGTTGTGCGGCCGGATTCCGCGGATGTTCGAGCCCACCTGTGCAACTCCAAAATTACCCTGAGCTTTCGGTGAAGGAAAACATCGTGAGGAAACCATAGCTTGGTGGTAAAGAATTTTATAATAATGTCCGCTTATCATAAAGTTTGAAAACCTGTCGCCAAATATAAGTGTATTCCGGCAGCCTCACATGGGAACCAGTACCTCTTAACCACCCACGTACTATCCTTGAGCACATCGTCACTTAACATCAGGTAAGATTGTGGTCAAAGCACTCTGATGCTATACAGTATAAAACATAGGGTCAGTACTACTCTTAACTTGAAGCACACGGTATTAAATTAATATCACAAGTTACATTATTTTAATTATAAAAATCAATAAATAGCAGTAGAAATCACATCCCTAATTCGAACTTCGCATAACAAAGCACGTTAATGCTCTTTAAATACACAAACACATATACATGCACAAAGTATAACCTATTATGTAAAGCCGCAGGTAACGCGCGTTGATTTCGGATAATATTCGATTTCATGTAATTATCAACTTATAAATAAAATTGAAGTGTCTGTTTGTAATATCAACATAACAACATTTTACTAAACACATATATACAGTATACGAGTATACAGTCCCTATACCAAAAACACCATTTTTTGTCTGTCTGTCTGTATGTTTTTTTATTCCGGTTAATCTCCGGAACGGCTGGACCGATTCAGACGGAACTTTTTAGTAGATAGCTGAAGTTACTCCGCGTAAACTAGGATACTTTAATTTTTCGATAATAATTAAAGTCATGGAATTGTGAGCTAAGTTACACGGAGTAACTTCAGCTGTCTATCAAACAAAGTTCTATCAAAATCGGTCATGGCTGATCCGACCGGAGATTATCTCAAACAAACAGACAGACAAACAAACGTTTTTAAAAACTATGTTTTTAGCATAACTACCGTATAGATATTCATATGTATTTGCTAAAAAAATTATATTTTGTTATTACAAACAGACCCTTCAATTTTATTTATTTGTATAGACTATAGACTAATAAAAATCCGCAAAACAACTAAGAATACTTTAAAATAATCCAATTAATATTATAATAGACAAATTATATAATATCATATCATATTTTAAAAATAATGTACCTACTTGTATCACACTGGTAGGTAAATAGATACTAGTCTAAGGAAAAGTAATTTGCCTGGAATATCGTTCTCAAGGCTCTGCTGACCTAGATAAGCAGAGCCTGCGTATTTATAGCTTAAGCTGGTATCTAGGCGATACCCGGGCCTTGCCTTAATCTTACTTGATACGTTTACCTTCACAAAGTTAGTAAGATTATTATGAATAGATTAATCTAAGATGTAATCATGATCCATTACAAATTGATGACATATGAAGATGTATTAATAAATAATTAATACATCCTTTTTGTTATTAGCAACGATGTATTGGGACGATTTTTTTAAAGTATTGTTTTATGTTTTGTCATTTTATAGTTTAGTGTTTGATGACAATCTAGGTTAGAAAGAAAGAAAGAGGAAATTTATTGGTTTTGGTTTGGATTAAATTACAAGTACAAAAAAAAAACTTTTTTTTTGTTACACGTACTAGGCTCAGTGCTTTGACCACAGTCTCTCCTGATGTTAAGTAACGATGTCGTCCAGGATGGTAAACACACTAAACCTAGAGGTACTGGTTCTCAAGTGGTGCCGCCGGATCACACCTATTGGTATTTGGCGACAGGTTTCCAAACTTTAGTGTGGTAGCTACTCAGGCGGGCATCATTAGAAAATGCCACCATGCTATGGTTTCCTCACGATGTTTTATTTCACGGAAAGCTTAGGCCAATTTTAGAGTCGGATAGGTGGGGATCGAATCCGCGTCGATTGACGCTTCGTCAACATTACAGATATTCAAGAGATTCAATAAGGGGCTTTGACATGCACAGGCGTTCAGTAAACAAATTCACAAGCAAGAATGAAATAAAATTTTGTTAAGTGATTTATGTTAAGTGACGAAATAGCCAAAGACTGTGCACACAGTTAACGGTTTTGATTTTCCTTTGTAACTTCCAGCACATACCTTTAACCAACTTTTTATTCTATCTGGATGACTCAGTCACTTTTTATTTGATTAAAAAACTTTTAAAAGTATTCGCTTGAAAAGAATAAACTATAAAAATGCACTAAAAAGTCGATAAATTTTTAGTTTATTAATCTGCTTCGTTAGTTTCGAAATCGGTGCCAGCTTACGGATAACAATGTGGTGTAGATGAACGTCGCTAATTATATAATTATTTAATTTTGATTAATTGTTCTTTAAAATCAGCCTAATCCTATACTTAGCTTATATGTACTTGTAATAAAGTTTAGGCAATTATTTCCATTTGTAATAAGTACATTAGGTAAAGGAGTACATTGATTAACACTAGCTTAAACCTCGAATAGGTTATACAATAGGTGTGTTCCGGCTGCATCACTTGAGAACTTACTAGCCTTAGTGTCTTTATCATCCTGGACCACATCGTCACTGCAAAGCATAAACCCTCCTCTGAACCCCAGTGGGTTTTTACGTAATACATGGAGACCTCCTAAACCAAATCATGTATTTTCATATTAATGGAAGTTGTACAGGATAAATTTGCCTTATGTTCAATCAGCGTACAAAGATTACATTTTTAACTGAACTCAGTCAATCATAAGTTGTGCTACTCCTAACGTTGCAATTGAAAAAACTTCATCTGGATGTTGAGGACTAACTGTCCTCCTTGCAGTCGTTTAATATATGGATTACCCATAAAAATGAGACAATAGGAAAATAATGGAAAGCTGGCGTAACGTCAGGTTAGTGCTCCAGGGGTTAAGAAATAAGTGATGTTTCTGAAAAAAAAAATTTTTAACATCAGTAATGTTTATATTGGAATATTAATTAAATTACTTTACAATTTACACCTGTTAAAATTAATGTACATAATTCAATTCATTATATTTATGTATTCTTTTCAGTAATATAGAATTATTTCAGTTATACTTACTTAATTTATAAAAAAAACTAGGCAGGCATAGGGACTACCGACAAAAGCGAAAACTCGAAACCGGAAAATCTTTTTTAAATGTTTCATTTGTTAATTGATATTATTAACATGTTATTTTGCATCTATTAGCGCTCTGATCAATAATTATGTACATTTTGCATATTTCACTCGAGTTACGCGGAGTAACTTCAGCTATCAACTTAAAAAGTCCCGTCAAAATCGGTTCAGCCGTTCCGGCGATTTTTGGCACAAAGAAATAGACAGAAAGGCAAAATTTTAAAAAAATAGTTTTGGTATAGGTATCGTATATTTATTTAGTAAAAAAATGATATTTCGACGTTACAAACAGACACTCCAATTTTATTTATTAGTATAGATAAAAATGCTTACGTAATCGCGTAATTACTTTTGCTGGTTAGGTGGAGAAGAAAAGGGTCGTAAATGTCCAAAATTCTGCTTACGTAATAAGTATAAGTTTAAGGTCTTTGAATAGTCCCTAAGTAGAAATCTACGGATTCAATATTATGACTTTGAAATTGTAAAATACCGTCTCGGAGCTAAGAGTAGTGAGGATTCGACGATTCTGGCTCAATGCTCTTTTTTTCTGTTGTGGCTCACCCCTTTTGTTTTTTTTTTTTTTTCTCTAAAATTTGTGTCACAGGGGAGGAACTTACCTAAAAAAAAAAAAAAAAAAAAATAAAAAAAAAAAAGTTTGGTGTCAAAATGGGGGTTTTGGACCACGCCCGATCGATTGCCGTCATCGGTTTTGTGATATCTCTACTCAATCAAAAGATAGCTTTTGCAATTATTATCATTCATTCATTACCAAATCACCTTTAATCACATGCCAATGATAACCGATACCGAATTCTGTTGATCTTAATTACGGTCATCACTAATGGATACATGCTAATGACTTTCAGGTAAACAAGAAATGACAACAAACTTTTATTTTCTCAACTAATTCTTTATTTGTGAAAAGATGACTTAAACAAGTCTGACAATAATGTATCATTGTACAAACTGTAACTGCTAAATAATTCTGTAAAATCTTTCATTGTTTTGCCTATAAACTTATAGTATAAATACATTAGACAGTACTCGCCGCAAACTGATGTAAAAACATTTTGTAATATACATGTATTGAAATCCCATCTCCTTGAATTCCGTTGTAAAAACAATCTATGGTATCCTGTAGGTGAGCGCCCATATGAATCAAAATACTGCCCAATACCGTTCTCATCTATATGTATTGCTATCCAATGAGACCCTGGCTTATAATCGGAGTCTAAATTGCTTATCAAGTAGGATGGAGCCTCAACATATATTGGCAAGCGGTTTGCAGCATACACATTATGTTCTAGACATGGATGAATTTTTCTTAAATGCTTCTGTATGTCTATTGTATCCATGATGCCAAGAAGTTAGCGGTATGGTGAATAGTATGTGAATGTTAAAGTTTTAAGAGGAACCCACTATTTTATTATTCATTATATTATAACATGAGGGAACGCTGTATTATAAATAATATAACATAGGAATAGGAATTGATTTATAGTGTTTTATTTAGGTCAATCATTACAGTACAAACAGTAGGACTTAAATCTATTTACATGAATTCTTAGCTACTATAATCTACACTAACATTGCGATTTTTATCTATTTCAATAACGTTATCAAACTCTGCGTAAACAATGCAGTTTATAGTTTGAGAAAGAGCGGATTCAAAACGAACTTCTAGTCTCACACTACCATGTTTTATGAGGTTCCAATGGCTCGATGAGCTAGCTGATAAATCAGGAGTTAAATCGAATGCCAAAAGACAGTATCCTCTAGCATATTGCTCTCTAGATATTCCATTACCTTCATTAAGGAAATGTATACCTGTCCCTGAGAATAATGTATGATAGGCTGAAGTGAAAATATTACTCTCGAATGATGGTTGTAAAACTTTCGAAGGTATTTGTTGTCCATCAATATATAAACTAAATGTGTTAATATCGTAGTTTTCAAAATTAAATGGATTTTTAGCGAGACTTCCATTAAATGCCGCGTTGTTAACAAATCCAACTATACATCTTTTAGGAACTTGTCCCAAAAAAATATTATCAAGTGTTTTTCCCTGAATCACTGACGTATTATTATTGTTGAAGTTTCTCTTGAACCAATAAATTTATCATCATTATGTAATTACTTTTTAATTATTATGTGTTATTTGATTAGAAATTTCAAAATAACATGATTATCATGAAGCATGTTCTTAATTGTAGTCTATTAGTAGTAATTACCTATTTGTTGAAACAAGATTACTAATGTAGTAAATTTGGTATAAATGCCGTTGAATCTTTAAAAGTATTCATTGATACTGCCTAACAGTAAAGCCGATTGTAAGTTCAACTATATATTCGGTGTTTTATTAGTGTGAATATTAGTGCAATGGAGGTAAGCAATTCATTTATTTTTTTACTTATATGTCTTAAACAGTCAATTTATTATATACTCTTTTTTATTCGTGTTATATAGTATGCATATACTTATTTATATATTACATGTGTTGTTGTAGGACTCATTCATCGAAGAAAATACATATAAACAATACTATTATCCTCTAAATGATAATATTATAGAAGATAGTCAAGATATAAAAAAGAATGTACAATGTAAAAAAAGAAACAGATCCATAGATTTAGATGAGATGTTTGAAGTACCTCCAAAGAACAAAAAGAAGAAAATCAATTCATCAACAGTGGCACGAGCATGCAGGGAAGGTGGTGTTTCATACATATCTACGAATACAGAAGACAGTGTAAAGGCTTCACATTTAATAAAAATTGAAGTATACGATTTAAAAAAAATTTCAAAAGTTCCATTATCGCAGCACTGGAAACATGCTGATATCCGATTAAAATACTACACAAAGAGTACAAATAAAAATTATGAGTCTACTAAGGAGGTGATTTATAATATATCAAAAGAAATAGCATTAACGGAAAGCTGTAAAAAATTTAATTATAACGATGGTTAATGAATAATTAGTGTTTTTAATAATATTCTTTCTTTGTTGATGTGATCATTACTTAAGTAAACATAATTAGGATCCTACTATATATAATCAATGTAACTTTTCATACGCATCTATTACGTTTCCAAACTGTTAGATGTTACTATATTCCGGTTTTGATATTAGATCTTGGGCACCAAGAACTTTACCTCTATTTTCCCATTGAGTTAATAATTTTACATTGACCCTCTTTTCAATATTCTCCATGGTCTTTCCAAATATCGAATTATTCATTAATTTGTAGAAATCTTTCTCAAAGCCAGATGTAGCCAAAGTTCGCAACTCAGTATTTAAATTTATATATTTTTGTAACCAAGGGCTTTGTTTGAATTTTAATATTCGATGAATTTTTGTTAATTTAATCCCCATTTTAAGACATTGTATTAGGTTTCTATAATGTATTTTATATTTAGATTTCTTATTAAGGTTAGGAACTAGTTTGACATCTTTAGTATTACCGATGCAAATATTTTCAGGACATAAGGGTAAGTCTGAATGTAAATTGTGAAGCTCATCAGGATACTCTAAATCAACCTCTAAAATGAAACCCAAAGCAGATTCCTCTGACACATAAAAGTTTGTTTCAGAACTCACCCACTCAAAATCTCCTATGGGAAGAAACTGAGACATAGCCCAACCATATAGGTTGTTTGCATCTAGATATATTAGATATGATTTTGGTTTATCATTATCATAACTTTCCATGAACTCATTATTTGCCTTTGCATAGCGATTACTACATTGTGATACACCTCCTCTAATACCGGCATTTATAAATGCTATTTTATCATAGTCTGTTAATAATTCTAATTCAATTTGAGTAAATTTTAACATGGCGTCCCAACTTAACCCTGGAGCCGTATAGTAATGAGCTGGATCCAAACCATATGTCTTAATACATAGTTTTCTAAAATTTTCAAACACATCAGTCAATAGCATAACATCCGTTTTCAAATACAAATTCGAGTAATCTAACATATTGCAACATTTAAAGTATTGCCAAACATTCTTAGCATGATTATAATCTTCATCTGAAATATTGGAATCAGTAAGTGAACTATAAAATTCGTTTTGACCTGGAAGAGATGTAAGCTGCAAACAATCATAGGATTTCATATATTCATATGGATAAATACCTTTCCTTCGTAGAAGGTTAAAATCTTTATCATATGGATAATTTTTTTCCAATGTTTCGAATTGCTCTGCATTAAGATTTTTAGCTAGCTGATCAAGACTACATGGTAAGAATTTATATGAATCTACAAATCTTAAATTGATTTTTTGGTTATTTACTACTAATTTTTTGGTAAATGAAATATACCTTTCTTTATTTTGGGGAATTACTTCCACATCACCATCAACAAAATTTAACACATGAACAATGAAATGTGCATCATAGTTGCTGAGGTTATGTAGAAATACTGGAATATGATGGGGTGCTCGAAATTTTGTTGAACATAATTCATGTGCAACACCTCTAAAACGACCAGTATACCAATCAAAGTCAAGAAAACTTTCTTCTTTTAATTCAATTTCGCAGATATGACAAGCTTTTGCGTTTGAAATTTCATATATATCTGCAGTTGACAATGGTTTCGGACACTTTTGGAAACAGTTTTTTTTACAAATATTTTTTAAATCACTGTATAAACGATCTATAAAGACTTATGCACAGTTCAGTCCACTATATGTTTCATATTTTGAAAAGCTATCGTTGTAAGAACATTTAATATAGTATACCAAAACTGTACACTTCATGTTTCTGAATATTATGTGTATAAGGGTTGGATGGGTCGTTGGAGCACGATTCTATGGGTTTTAAAAATGCTTCAAAATCAGCATATACAACAAAAGGAATTTTTAACTTTTTTTCGTATTTATCAAATTTTAATTTGTCGTTTGATATAGGTTGCCCGAACCAATTTTTTTGATGTTTTTTCACTATTTGGTAACTGTGTGCTAATGTGAGAACAATCATACTGTTGATGTTGATTTAATCTCTCTTTTGTTGGAAAATGGAGTAAACATCCATCACATATGTAAATCGAATGACCGTGATTTGAAATTTGTTTACTAACCAATCGTGATAAATTTTTTATGTAGCAATAATGCCCTTTTGAACCATTCGATATGTATAATAAATTTATGTGGATAATTTGACGAGATTTTGTTAAAAATAATGGTCCTATTATATTATGACATTTTTTTGTTGAATTATATTCTAAACCAAACACATTTATGCTAATATTATTCAACTTTTCAACTTTAGGTATATCAAACAATTTAATAGGAAAAGAAACACCATCAAATTTAAGTTTGTTATAATGCATGCTATACGAGGTTACTCGATCAGCATTTTTACTGACAGGGTATAAAGCAGAGAGTAGTGCCCATTTAAAACATAAATTATCTGTATTTTTTACGTTAATCACTGCTTTCTTTGTTATTATATCTTGAGGCAAATTAATATATGAAGTACCGCGTAGTGGGTTGAATTTATTAACATTCATATCTAAACATTTGATTGCAATAAGACTCCAACCGCTGTCTTTTTTCTCAAATGAGCTAATTTTGTTTGTTAAAGTGTCACTCAAAGATGAATAGAAAATATTTAAGTCATCTCCTCGAAAGATTATAAAGTTACACGTTTGGAACTCAAAACAATTTCTAATATCTTTCGTTTGCTGAATGAAATCTGCATGTAATATAAAATTTACTTTAAAAACGGTATGCTGATCAATAGATTCTTTGATCAAGCACAATATATCATCTTTTACGGAATTAAGAAATATTTCAGATGATAATTTGTAAGACTCATCAGTTTTACCGTTTATTCTATATGATATTATTCGTTGCCCAAATGCGGATTCAATAACAGAAACATTTGTTATAGAACTATGTGATTTCAAAAGATTATTTTTGTGAATATTACTTTTTAAATGATTTGCAAAATACCTTTTACTCACAAATACATTGCAAGTACTGCAGCTGACCTTATCGTTATCCGTATTGTTGGTTTCCAGTGTTGAAGTAGAAGCATCTTCGTTATATCTTGCCTTTTTCATATTCGTGATGTCTGCTTTAGTCTCATTTACTCGTTTGATGGCCCCTCCGGTTTGTTGCGATTGTTGTAAAGGCCTATAACGAAAATAAAAAACTTGTTAATAATAGTTAATATTCTATCAATAATAAAAGAATATTTATAATACTTACTTGATCATTGATTCAACTGCAGCACAAATCTTGAACATTTCATCATCATATGATAAATCGTAAAGTAAATCTTTTTCCACCTTGTCACAAAGTTTATAGAGCTCTTCATTAGTTACACTATTTAATAACTCAAGATTTGTCTTATCAATGGTATCGATAGGCACTGCGCTGTTTGTATCCATGTTTAACTGTTTGAATAATTGTATAGTAACATCTAACAGTTTGGAAACGTAATAGATGCGTATGAAAAGTTACATTGGTTATATATAGTAGGATCCTAATTATGTTTACTTAAGTAATGATCACATCAACAAAGAAAGAATATTATTAAAAACACTAATTATTCATTAACCATCGTTATAATTAAATTTTTTACAGCTTTCCGTTAATGCTATTTCTTTTGATATATTATAAATCACCTCCTTAGTAGACTCATAATTTTTATTTGTACTCTTTGTGTAGTATTTTAATCGGATATCAGCATGTTTCCAGTGCTGCGATAATGGAACTTTTGAAATTTTTTTTAAATCGTATACTTCAATTTTTATTAAATGTGAAGCCTTTACACTGTCTTCTGTATTCGTAGATATGTATGAAACACCACCTTCCCTGCATGCTCGTGCCACTGTTGATGAATTGATTTTCTTCTTTTTTGTTCTTTGGAGGTACTTCAAACATCTCATCTAAATCTATGGATCTGTTTCTTTTTTTACATTGTACATTCTTTTTTATATCTTGACTATCTTCTATAATATTATCATTTAGAGGATAATAGTATTGTTTATATGTATTTTCTTCGATGAATGAGTCCTACAACAACACATGTAATATATAAATAAGTATATGCATACTATATAACACGAATAAAAAAGAGTATATAATAAATTGACTGTTTAAGACATATAAGTAAAAAAATAAATGAATTGCTTACCTCCATTGCACTAATATTCACACTAATAAAACACCGAATATATAGTTGAACTTACAATCGGCTTTACTGTTAGGCAGTATCAATGAATACTTTTAAAGATTCAACGGCATTTATACCAAATTTACTACATTAGTAATCTTGTTTCAACAAATAGGTAATTACTACTAATAGACTACAATTAAGAACATGCTTCATGATAATCATGTTATTTTGAAATTTCTAATCAAATAACACATAATAATTAAAAAGTAATTACATAATGATGATAAATTTATTGGTTCAAGAGAAACTTCAACAATAATAATACGTCAGTGATTCAGGGAAAAACACTTGATAATATTTTTTTTTGGACAAGTTCCTAAAAGATGTATAGTTGGATTTGTTAACAACGCGGCATTTAATGGAAGTCTCGCTAAAAATCCATTTAATTTTGAAAACTACGATATTAACACATTTAGTTTATATATTGATGGACAACAAATACCTTCGAAAGTTTTACAACCATCATTCGAGAGTAATATTTTCACTTCAGCCTATCATACATTATTCTCAGGGACAGGTATACATTTCCTTAATGAAGGTAATGGAATATCTAGAGAGCAATATGCTAGAGGATACTGTCTTTTGGCATTCGATTTAACTCCTGATTTATCAGCTAGCTCATCGAGCCATTGGAACCTCATAAAACATGGTAGTGTGAGACTAGAAGTTCGTTTTGAATCCGCTCTTTCTCAAACTATAAACTGCATTGTTTACGCAGAGTTTGATAACGTTATTGAAATAGATAAAAATCGCAATGTTAGTGTAGATTATAGTAGCTAAGAATTCATGTAAATAGATTTAAGTCCTACTGTTTGTACTGTAATGATTGACCTAAATAAAACACTATAAATCAATTCCTATGTTATATTATTTATAATACAGCGTTCCCTCATGTTATAATATAATGAATAATAAAATAGTGGGTTCCTCTTAAAACTTTAACATTCACATACTATTCACCATACCGCTAACTTCTTGGCATCATGGATACAATAGACATACAGAAGCATTTAAGAAAAATTCATCCATGTCTAGAACATAATGTGTATGCTGCAAACCGCTTGCCAATATATGTTGAGGCTCCATCCTACTTGATAAGCAATTTAGACTCCGATTATAAGCCAGGGTCTCATTGGATAGCAATACATATAGATGAGAACGGTATTGGGCAGTATTTTGATTCATATGGGCGCTCACCTACAGGATACCATAGATTGTTTTTACAACGGAATTCAAGGAGATGGGATTTCAATACATGTATATTACAAAATGTTTTTACATCAGTTTGCGGCGAGTACTGTCTAATGTGTATTTATACTATAAGTTTATAGGCAAAACAATGAAAGATTTTACAGAATTATTTAGCAGTTACAGTTTGTACAATGATACATTATTGTCAGACTTGTTTAAGTCATCTTTTCACAAATAAAGAATTAGTTGAGAAAATAAAAGTTTGTTGTCATTTCTTGTTTACCTGAAAGTCATTAGCATGTATCCATTAGTGATGACCGTAATTAAGATCAACAGAATTCGGTATCGGTTATCATTGGCATGTGATTAAAGGTGATTTGGTAATGAATGAATGATAATAATTGCAAAAGCTATCTTTTGATTGAGTAGAGATATCACAAAACCGATGACGGCAATCGATCGGGCGTGGTCCAAAACCCCCATTTTGACACCAAACTTTTTTTTTTTTTTTTTTTAGGTACGTTCCTCCCCTGTGACACAAATTTTAGAGAAAAAAAAAAAAAAAAAAAAAAAAAAAGGGGTGAGCCAAAACAGAAAAAAAGAGCATTGAGCCAGAATCGTCGAATCCTCACTACTGCTAAGTAAACTCGCAGTAATGCATCATTAATCAAACGAACTAGTACGTTTCAGAATTTTCTGTATGAATTTTAACTGTACGTTATTCAATATTTCTTCGCTTCTTTAAAAGTCCTGAGGGTTTCATAAATATACAATTTTGTTCCTGTGATATAACTTCATAATTTGGGTTTGAATTACAATATAAAAAAGGGTAATGGTATATATTCTTGGTATTCGTTCGATTTAACTTCCGTATTAATGTCATAGTAACATACCTACTGTACCTGCATATCAATTTTGCGAAAATAATTTCACAAAGCTGACAAAAAATTACGCATAAACATTTTAAAATGGTTTTTATTATATTCAATTACATTTATTTATATGTTTTCTGTTATGTAAGGTGTGTTTTATATTTATTTGTATATTTTATATTAAAAATATACCCCGTACCAGGGGTCGGCAACCTTTTGAGTCGGAAGAGTCAAACATTGCAATATACAAAAATTGAAAGTTTTTAAAGAGCCACAAAATTTTTTCTTGCCAACAATAAATACTTAGTACTTAGTTGCATAAATAAAGTTTATTGATTAAAAAAAACTAATCCAATTCATAAGAAAAATATGTATTTACTCATATATAAGTACATAATCCTCGTTGAACTATTATCAAATGTTTTTTTTTTTTTAAATAAAATAAAGAATATTTTCATATGGAACTAAAGAGCCGCAGCTTCACATCCAAAGACCCGCATGTGGCTCACGAGCCGCAAGTTGCCGACCCCTGCCCCTTCCAACCATTTATTTTATGCCTATGAAGTTCTATAATTATTAGTACAAAACCATGGACAAAAAAATGCAACAGTTCATGAACGCTGTTTTTTCTTCAATAGTGAAGCGACTCCGATATTTATCATCGAATATTTATCGAGCCCACAGATTATATAAATATTTTTATTTAATGAAATGTATATACATATGAATGTTCTCGATGACCTACTTGATTGATGTTGCCAAATAATAAATAAATACATTTACCGTAGTATAATTGGTTTATTTTAACACATAAAATATTAGTAGTTTAAACACCTGGGTACAAAAATGAGAACTAAGCAAAAATGAAATACTTATCAATGTGTTGAATCGATTAAAATTTTTCGTAAATAAAATCAATTGTTATAGGTAATCGAATCAGTTACGCATTAGGACATCACTAATTGAGTTGTACTCGAACTGTCAAAAATAATATAAATGGTTGGGAGGGTTATAATATTGTAAAATACAATGTTGCAGATTAAATACAACTTTTAAATGTACACACCTTTTTGTTTTTTCTATAAAATTTAAAATTGTTACCAATTATCAGTTATAATATAAAAATCGTATTTATTACATATTTCTTTTAACTTTTATGTTTTGCAGCGATGATGATGAGTTCGAGACAACCTATCCAACTCTAAAATTAGCCTGAGCTTCCGGTGATTGAAAATATCATGAGAAAACGATAGCAAGGTGATAGGGTATTTTCTAATAATGCCCGCCTGCGTACCTACCACCCACAAGTTTGAATACCTGTTGTCAAATTGTAATAGGTGTGTTCTGGCAGCATTACTTGAGAACCAGTACCTCTAGGCTTAGTGTGTGTTACCATCCTGGACCACATCGTCACTTAACATCTGGCGATATTTTGGTTAAAGCACTGAGCATATACCGTGTAAAAAAAAACCTATTTTTACGATACGTTATTCGACGGTACACACAGTAAAGCAACTGATGACAAGCACTCTTAATACCTACTATAAATTTCTATTCTATAAATTTTTTTTCATTAAATAATAATTACTTTGGTATATTTATCTATCTTTGGTATTAAAATTATTGTTATAATTTAGTTTGACTATTTATTAATCAATTCGTAGATTGTAAATATCTGACATCGTTGCCTCTATAAGCGTACTCTTTCAGTAATCTATTGATTTCCTCTGATGTCATATTTCCGCTAAGATGACTTCCGTTTTGTAGGTAGAACTTGACTAGAGCTTTGTGTAGTTCGTATGCGGAGAGATTCACTGGCAGATCTTGTTCAGATTTAGGCGAAAACGTTGATAAATCCGAAGTCATACTGCAAACAAACATATTGATATAATTTAGCGTACCTGTTATGAAAAATTATAATTAAAAAAAAACTAGCCAGCAATGGGACTATTGACAGAAGTGAAAACTCGAAACTTTGTAAAAACTGTTTTTTTAATTAGTTATTGGCTCTCCGAACAATAATTATTTCTTAGATATTGTAACTATATATTTTTTCATATAGTTTATTCAAAATCATAACATACGATAGGCTGTGTAAGTATAAATTTTATTATTTATCTCTGAGCACCAGCACTTAAACGCCATCATATACTTGACATACTGTTGCATGTTGATGGCTGACGTCATAGTATTCATAACGCGAGTCTATAAATTCTTACCGTTTCTATAAAGCCGAGAATCGCTAAACGTCGATTTCCACTTTAAAAATAATTATGTATTAATTACTTTGAAACTAATACAAATAATTATAGTAGCATTACAAGTAAAAAGAGTAGCTTTATTATTGACAGACAAATTCTTCCAGGCGAACCTTGGATGAAAACTTTCTAGAAAATCAGAGATAGTATGTATGGCTCTAACGAAACTAATATAAAAACTATATACGAGTACATAAAAAAAACCATAAAGTTTCGGACAGATTTTATGCATCCATATAAATGCATACATTCATCCATCTATTCAAACAAAAGACATCCACTGCTGGACATAGGCCTCCCTCAAAGATCTCCACGACGACCGGTCTTGCGCCACCCGCATCCAGCAGATTCCCGTGACCTTCTCCCGGTCGTATGTCCACCTTGAGGGGGGCCTACCCACGTTACGTCTTCCGGTGCGTGGTAGCCATTCAAGTTGGCCTCGAGCCTCGGTTCTGCGAGCAATGTACCCAGCCCACTGCCAATTTAGCAATTCTTCGGGCAATGTCGGTTACTTTAGTACTTCTGCGGATGTCCTCATTCCTGATTCAATCACGCAGTGAAACTCCAAGCATAGCCCTCTCCATTGCCTTTTGAGCAACTTTTTTTGAATGCATATACACTTATTACATAACATAACATAAAAAAAAAACATGTAAAAACAAGTAACATGAAAAAACTAAACTGATAAATATTAAGCAACTTGCTAACCTGACAGACTTTGTTTTGTCTTAACTATGAATATTGAATTCGAATTGTATATAATTCATTAAAAAAATATTATTCCAAAGTATGTGCACAAAGAACTGATTTTTTTTACACGGAATAGGCTCAGTGCTTGGACCACAATCTCACCTGATGTTAAGTGACGATGTGGTCCAGGATGGTAAACACACTAAGCCTATAGGTACAGGTTCTTAAATTAATTATTATTTGTATAATTTCAACCGATGCATGTGTTTTTTAACGACATTTGCAGCGCGCATTCTGTCAAACACGCCAACTGTCAAACAACTGATAATTATGTCGAACGCCATAAGGTTTACTTTAAAAGTTAATATGGTCGTTAAGTTTTCTTAAATTTTCTTAGTGTTCGCGTAATTTTCTTAATTTTTAAATGTAACGAAGTCTACGAAGTATAACAAAACATTTAAAAAAAAGATGAATGAAATTGGTAAAGCCGTTCTCAAGTTATAGCGTGAGGTGGAGAAATAGGTGTTAATTTTTAAATATATAGAATATATATATTATATGACTTATAATTAAAACTAGGTCAGGCAGAAGAAACTTAAAAGCAAGTATGTATGTAAGAAGTATGTATATCTGGTGTGACAATAATAAATAAAGTGAGGAATAGTATGATAAGGGAACGTTGTGGCGTGGTAGAGGATGTAGTGACAAAGATAGAGAAAGGTATGCTTAATTGATTTAGGCACGTAGAGAGGATGGATGACGAAACGATTGCACAAGTCGTTAAAAGTCGACCTAGATGAACTTATATCGACCAGATCGAAGACGTTGCGAGGAAAGGCCTGGTCAAAAGTACTCGGCACGTACTCGAGTATGCGTTTCAGGATCGTAGCAGGTGGATAGATGTAGTATCTGCCTATTCATTCGTATGTGAGAGAAACGAGATGTTATTTATACATATCTCTATACATCCATCCATTCAACTGAAAGACGAGCACTGCTGGATATAGGTCTCCCCCAAGGATCCACGACGACCCGCTTGCGCCACCCACATCCAGCGGAATCCGCAACCTTCACCAGGTCGTCGAACCACCTAGTGGGAGGCCTACCAAGTACGCGGCAGCCATTCGAGAACCCGTTACCCGTTGGCCCCATCGGTTCTACGAGCAATGTGCCCAGCCCATTGCCACTTAAGTTTAGCAATAATTCGAGCAATGTCGGTTACTTTGGTTCTTCTGCGGATCTCTTCATTTCTGATTTGATCACGCAGGGTATATATATGTACACCTTTAAAGTATAATAGGCCGCGAACTGTGCCGCAAAGGCAATTAAGTAGTTTCATTTAAAAAGTATTAGCTTCAGTGTGAAAATTAATTCGATCATGTAAAATTGTAACTTTCAAAACCGCGAATGGTCTTTTTACATTGTCGGTTAATGAATTACAAGTATTTGACCTATCCACACTATAATATAAGCTGACACATTGTCCACCGATGATATTACACATTATCCAAATATCAATCTTAAACAATGGAGGGTTTATAGGGAAACGGATTAAGCGACCATGTCAGGTCACCATAAGCATAACACCATAAGCCGTCATCACACGAACTACTATATGTACTTATGAATGAATGAATAAAATTTTTATCGTTTAAATTGGCTCACAAGTGAATTGATAAGAAGCCATTATTAATCTTCCTTTTTTTTTCAAAAATATAATTAAAGTGAGGGAGTGGAGTTAGATCTTTGCTTATTATTGCTGACAAGGGGTCAAAAAGGTCAAACTTTTGCTTACGTAATATTTTAGGGCCCCGCTTCAAATTACTTCATCTTTTATATTTAAATTAACCAGGGATCGCCCACTATTTCAAATTCGACCATAATTATTATAGGAAATTGAATTAAAAAATACATTTTTTTTTCTAAATAAAATGTATTTTATAAACGACTACATAAAAAACAAAAGAAAATCGGTTACCAAGCAGCAAATTCTCGTAGAGTCGCCTGAGATCTAGCTTTGTTTCTAGGCTGTTAATAGCACCACTCTAAACTTGTCATTCTTATTATTAAACTTTTATTTTGTATATTTTAATATGCAAATTCTTCGCTAATTATAACATGTTCAACTTGGTTACAATTTAAACAGCATTATGTGTAAAAAAAAATAGAACCAGAAAAAACACACAACAACGATGTCTATTTATAATTCATACCAATTAACGAACAATAATAATGTCTGTCAAAGAATCCTACTAACTATGAGTAAAACAACAAAGGTTTCTTACCTGTTACTTGAACTGTACGATGTCGAAAAACGCTCGACAAAGAAAATGAAACACAAGTAGCACTCCAGGTGACACCGAGTTTCTTTACTCAAACCTTACGATTACACCTTTATTATTCTTAGAAAAAAAATACAAACACACACAAACAAACCGAAATACTACGCAGCTTTAATTCGTACACAAACTGACGACGAAAATGCCAGGCCCGGACGCAATGTGATGCTAGGCAACTCATTGAAGATTTTTTTTTTCATATTGCATCTGATTTTGATATCCGATCGTATTAGCTGTCGACTAAGGTGTATTTTCGCACGAACTTACACTTATAGGGGTGCATCTGGATACCGTATGTGCCCTATCCATTCCACACCCCAAACATGTGGCAACATGGTATGTACTCAGTCATATTAAAACGTGTCTCATATGCAAATTTGTTTATATATAAAACATTAAAAAAATTAAATGTGTATGTAACTTTGTTAATATAGTTCACTAAATGAAAAAAATACTTGGCAGCCATGGGGACTGGTGATAGAAATGAAAACTCGAAACTATGGAATAACTGTTTTTTTAATGTTTTAATTATAGTATGAATAATTAAAATTTTATAATTTGTTTATTGAAATAAAAAATTGGTAGACTGTAGCATGTTGACGGCTGACGTCATAGCCTTGTAGGTGACGCGAATCTATAAGGTTTCTCGCTAACGAGTGTCGCTCAAGGCCTTTAAAAATAAGTTTTCACTTCAAATATGAATCTAAATTTACTTGCTAATTAAAGTTATTAAAAGTATCGCATTAAGATTTTATAATAAATATATCTGCCTTTTAAAGTATATAGGTATAAGCGTTCGATCACAATTTCAACTGGTTAAGTAGTAAGTAATCTAAGTGATCTATCATACTAAGCTTACAGGAAGTGGGTTTTTGGAACAGCTTTTAGACATTAGAATATGACTCATTCTAGAATTCGTGCCCACTGTCTATAGATGAATCATCCTTACTAACTCAGTACTGTAACTACTGTTAACAAAAAGATATAAAAGGCAACATATCTTCGTAAATAAGAAATATTTTAAAGGTATAATATAATGCTATTAATAAGTATAAACAATTAAAGCTGAATGTATGAGTGTAGACTCTGGGACTGACAGTGATAAATAAAATCTCAGAATCTAAACATATACTGACGTCAAAGTATTTACGCAGGGAATTAGTTATATTTCATTACTCAAATGGCAAAACATGCACCAGTTCAATGTGACATTTAATATTTTGAATTAATAATATTTGAAAATTATATCACTCATATATACACATAGTTATTGATTCGTTTTAATAATAGACGATGACAGTTTAAAAAGAAAGTAATTTTTTTTTTTCATTTATTTATATAATTTGTATAAAATGAATTTATTATTATTAACTCCGATCGAAAATGAATTAGAATTATTTAGGATAAATAATATAAGGTATTTAGATAAAATATATATTTACGATTTACTTGTGCATAATAACGTTTTGATTATGTACATTTTTAAAGGGGACCGGAGTCCCATAAAGTACACCCTTAAAAACAATACTGCAGCATGCAGCCGCGCCGCTATACAGTTACGTTTTAAACTCGAAAGAAACGCGCACGAGCTATTAACGTGTATCATTTGAATCGAAAATCTACTACGATAGCACATACAACTGTGAAAAAACTACTAGATTGGATAAAATCAATGCCTCTGTTAGCTCACATTTTTCATTTGAAAAAATATTTGTAGTTTTTTATAGGCTAACATGATAGGATTTTTAGATGATTGATGTTTATTAAAATCTATGAATAATTATGAAATAGGAGTTGGTTCTTAGATCAGTGTTTGTCACACTTTTCTGGTCAAGGGTCACGTAGGTCAATGTGAGATACCACTACGGGCCGCACTTTTATAAATTGAGTAATTGATACCATCCATTCATTGACATATGAGTTGCCAAACGCAAATTTCTCATTATTTTTATTATTTTACAATAACAACCTATAAAGTAATTTTTTCACAACCTAATTCACTAACTATTCATTGATTTCAAAGCAACTAAAAATCTATTTTGCAGTTAATTGAAAATAATCGGGTTTTGCAGAGCTTAAAAAAAGTGTTTTCAGAGAAGTTGTGTTCTGGAATGATTAGTTTATGGTGGCAACTTCCTAATTCCATAATATTTTAGTAGCAACGTAGGTAGCATAGTGAGAATGAATCTTAACTCATAATGTATATTGAAAAGGGATAAAGATAGATAGAAGATAAGAAAAAGCACAGAAGGACGGGAATAAAGAAAGTGCGGGCCGTTCATTAGCATAGTTAACTTCATAGTATGTAAACTCTATCTTTATTCATTGTCTACCAAAATTGTTTTACTAAGTCGCGGGCCGCACAAATATCGGCCAAGGGTCGCTATTTGACAACCACTGACTTAGATGATATTAATGAAATGTTGTTATAACGATTTATATAATCCTTCCTAACTTACAATGCTGAAAATTTAAATGAAAACAGAATTCTTTAACGCTCCAAAATCAAAGATGGCTAAAATCAAGAATAAGATATGTATAATGATTGTCTGTGGATACTGTAAAATTTGCACAATTTTTGTTTTTTTTTACCAAATCATACTTGAAACATCCATTGCCGCTATTATTTTTACAATTTACTAAGAGACGTTGTGAAATTGTACAATGCCACAGGGACGCGACATACATTTGTAACACGATTTAGGTTTCTCATGTAGTACCTAGAACTTGTTTTTTAATTCATTAACTTACTGTATATTCATAGGTGGCGTAAGGCGTGGGCGACGTGGGCGGTCGCCCACGGCCTCGCGGACCAGGAGCCTCGCGTCAGAGCCCAAACACTAGCTGAGAGCCCGCGGTTCCGCCCGCGTTGTATATATGGCGTTTGCCTTGAGTTGATGTCGCGTAGAGGGGGGGGGGGGAGCAAGGAAACCGGGCAAAATGTACTTCGCCCACATCAAATTATGGTCTTGCTTCGCCACAGGCTCTATTTTATGTAATTGTGGTGGCATTTTACATCATATATTATGGTATATTAAAAATAACGATGCAGAGTGTGAATTTCAAAATCTGACATAACTCCCTATAGGAAAGCTTTTAACAAAAGGCCGATTAATTCAATCTCTTCTCTCAAAATGAAATATTTGCCCAGTACCTTATTCTTCCGTGTATTCATCAACCCATCGGCACGTATTAGCCTTCGGGAATGCCATACTAAAAACATTCCAATGTAAAGACTAAAAATCAGAACGAAACTCAAGCATACAAACGTAAATTTGTTTACAATATAGCAAATTATCTATACTTCTATATTTATAAACGTATGACTTGTAATCGTTTATAATAATATCATTAATAATTAACGCATCTCATGGCAAACCTAAGATTATAATTCGTAATCAAACATAAACATATATTACAGAAACTGGAATTACATGAACTTAATAGGTATTTATTTATATTATACTAGCCGTGTGCCCGCGGCTGCGTCCGCATTTCATCTATTCTTCACTGCGTTTTAATTTTTTTCATATACGAAACTCTACATATTTTCGTAATTTTTTTGTACTAGGATAAAGTTAAAGTATTACTCATAAATTCAAGCACTTGCCCGTAAAACTGTACATTGAATCAGATTTTATTAAAATTTTTATGAGTTTTAATTTTTTTAAGCGGATCTCTAATATTTTCAAATATTTAAAGTACCCTTTTTTTAATTTTGAGGGGAATGCCTTTACGCACGTCCTCTATCGAACCCATAGGAGAGTGATGTCTCGCCGATGGGGTCGATAAAGGAGTATGCGAGACTCCAGACCTCCTCGCTGTCGAGCTGTTACCACGCGACGCGGTTCCTCCCACGCAGCGCACTCTGCCAATGTGTGGTGCGCTGTGTCTTCAACCGCACCGCAGTGGTGACACGCGGCTGACTGCTCCCTCCTGGCTATCTTGTGCAGATAGCACCCGAACCATCCATGCCCGGATAGTATCTGCACAAGCCAATTTAAAGTACCCTATGTTAGCCGGAGTAACTTCAGCTATCTACAAAAAACTCCTGTTAAAATCGATCCAGCCGTTACGAAGATTACCCATTACAAACAGACAGACAGACAAAAAAATAAAAAAAAATATTTTTGGTATAGGTATCGTATATAATTACATTCATTACATTTCATTAGTACAAAATAAATAATTTTGACAGTACAAACATACACTTCAATTTAATTTATTATTAGTATAGATTCGTGTCATTGTAAACACGATAAAAACACGAAGCAATGATGGCGCAGTGGATAGTGCGGCCCGATTCCGCGTCAGTGGACGCGGGTTCAAATCCTCCTATCCAACTCTAAAATCATTCTGAGGTTTTGGTGAAGGAAAACATCGTGATGATACCATAGCATGCCTATGCCTATGCAATGGCTGCCTCGGTAGCTACCACCCTCAAGTTTGAAAACCTGTCGCCAAATACCAATAGATGTATTCCGGCAGTATTACTTGAGAACCAGTACCTCTAGGCTTAGTGTGTTAACCACCCTGGACCACATCATCACTTAACATCAGTTGAAATTATAGTCAAAGCACTGAGCCTACATCCTATAAAAAAATCATAAAATAACAATCACCATCATCTTCACTCTTAGCCCATAATTGTTAAGAATGTTCCTTTCCTGTACGCAACTCATCCTTATTTTGAGCTAATCTTATTCAGATTTTACCTGTGATTTTTACAGTAACGTCAACCGAACAAGCCCTGGGGGGCGTTTGGCCTCATTATTTGGTACATGGCCTCCGATGCTCAATATGTTATTAATCGACCAACCATTAATCCTACAATAATTAAGACAATACCGTAAACAATATTATGTAATGTAAATGTGTATTTGCACAAAATGTTTTATTTGAACTATTAAACAAATTTAGCCTCATTGTAAGTGTGATTGATTGAATAAGTAATTCCATGATGTTGAATCACGGTCATCTAAATAACCGCAAGATTTAGGCCCTGGTGTGACGAGAAAAACGATCTGGTGTGTGTTTTTTTACATTATATAGGCGTTAACCACAATCTCACCTGATGGTAAGTGACAATGTGGTCCAGGATGGTAAACACACTAAGCCTACAGGTACTGTTTCTCGATTGGTATTTAACAACTAGTTTTTCAAACTTGAGGTTGGTAGCTACCCAGCAAGGCATTACATATTACGATTTCCTCCGAAAGTGATTTAAGAAGTGGGTTTGAACTCGCGTCCATTGACGCGGAATCCAACCGCAATACCAACTGCGAAATCATCACTTCAGTAATTTCCAGTATACAAAGGGTTTCATTTCCAAACATCACCATCGTTCATACAATAACGCACCCAATAAAACTACAGCACAATTAAAATGGAGTGTTTAAATAAAGCCAGATCGAAATCCGTCTGTGCTGCAAATATGCGAAAATTAAAGCTTATAAAAAGCTATGGTAGTTAGTTAAATATACACATATGTATGTTCTAAAGCACTTATTTTTGTACTCAACACGAGCCCGACAGTTAAGTACTCGGCCGGCCTGTTATTGACATGTTCCTTGTAACGACATTTTGCAAACAGTCTCTATAATCGACTATCCATAAATGTACTTACTGCACACAGATAAAAAATCTATAGTAACGTTGATAAAAAATGTAAATGGATATTTCTGGTTCATTGGTTTATCCGCGTTCAGATTTCGTATTCAGAGGAAATATTATTTTAAAATGTAAAATACATTCAACATTCTACTTGATAAAAACGTATTTTATTTTATAACGTTTTTTCGATAAGGTAAAAACTTTTATTATTAACCTTCGATTGATTGTAAATTAAATAAAACATACATATTTATTATTACGGATATTGACTAATAAAATGACTCACTATCTCAGACTTATTATCTATAGTAATAAATAAAATTGAAGAATCCGTTAGTAATGTCAAAATATTTTTTTTACTAAATCGATACGAAAGCAATATACTATACCCATAGAAAAATACAATTTTTAAAATTTTTGTATGTCTGTCTATCTGTTTATGCCGGGTAATCTCCGAAACGGCTGGACGGTATTTTGACGGTTTTTTTTTGTAGATAGCTTAAGTTAAAAAGCTAAGTTAAGGTTTTTCGAAAATAATTAGACTTCCGCGCAAAACAGTTTAAGCTCATGAAATTGTAAATAAAATCCGATACAATGCACAGTTTTACTGACAGGTATTTGAATTTATGAGAAATATATTTTCCTAATGTTAGTAACAAACAAACTTTGGAAAATAATTAGGGCTTCGTAAAAAAAAGTAAAATGCAGTGAAGAATATATTAAACGCGAGCGCAGCCGCGGGCTCACAGCTAGAATTTTTTTTAATATCGAACAAGTTAGCGTTTGACCACAATCTCACCTGATGGTAAGTGACAATGTGGTCTCTGATGGAACGCGCGTACTCAGCAAGTACCTGTTCACTCTCTGTTTCAAGACTCCCAAATTGTAGGAAAGGAAAGATTGTGAGATTGTGAATTCCACTCCCTTGTAGTACGTAATATGAAAGAAGCTGCAAAACGCTTCGTGCGTATCGGGGGAATATCAACTATGTACGGATAAAAAACCCTCGCGGTGTCTGGTCGTCCTGAGATAGAATGGAGTTGGTGGAATCATATCGTCCAGTTCCTGGGCACACCCTCCTAACTGTATTCTGTAAAACACGGAGAGGCAAGCCACCTTACGGAGATGCTCAAAAATGAGTATATTGGCCTACTATAGCTATTAAATATGTGTAATATAAACAAGTATATTATATAAATAATAAATATATATATATACGTTTTACATTTCTTAATATGGAGAAACCAACTAAAAAACATTAATCCTGTACGTTTTTAAAATTTCTCCAGACGTGGCCGTCTTTGTCGCCGTAAAGGTTATTGACCTCTGATATAAAGAGATAAGTACAAGATCAAGTGAGATTATAATATAACCACCAAGAAAACTACATTCTTCTACAAACCATCAATGTATCTTACCACGTATAAATGTTTTTATAATCGAATGAGATACTACCAGAGTATAAATAATTTCATACACTGTATTAAAATGTCAGCGATTATTGCTATAGATAGGTTTATAAACCGGCACGGCAAAGGCGACTGGTCGATAAATCCTAATCTCTCCGCACTAAACTCTATTCTTGGACTTGTACTCTACTATCAAGTGATGCGTGCACGTTTTACTGAACGAGTACAAAAAAGTTTGTTCGCTTATAATAATTCCACATCAATAAAAACTTACTGCTATGATTACATTGATTATTTCGTAAATAAAGATATGAATTTTATAACACGTTTAATAAACCTAACTTAATCTAAGCGTAAAAATACAGTAGAAATTACGATTTCCATTTTTAAAACCAAATATTTATTCAGTATTATTATGTACTGTGCCCGCGACTTCGTTCGCGTGGAATGCCAACAAATATATTCTAATATACAGACTATATTCTCCGTCTAGATGCAATCTATCTCATTAGCAATACATTCTCTATGTCCCGTCCCGTTCCATCAAGACACACGCGGTGGAGGTCACGCCGGCCAGCCCCGGCCACCTCCCAGACAAATTCCCCAGTGCAAGGTCAGGGATCCATCCCCTTCTCCCCTTGATTTGGGAATGCCGCAGACTCCAGACGTCACCGGTACAGTGCCCGAACTAAACCACCGTGTGCGCTTAGCCCTCGCGGGACACCTGAGCTGTAGCTATGCACCCAGCCATTCTTGCCCTAATTCAGCATTCAGGATGCTATGCTAGGCCTGAATGAAATATATGCAAAAATGCTATAGATTTTGTTCCTTTATTTCAAACCATTCACGCAGCGCACACTATATTATTACTTACTTCAATTACATTCATTTATAACATACATAACATAAGCTCACGCCTGTTATCCCCGAAGGGTTAGGCAGAGATGAAATAGCGAACTCACCACCCACATTTCGCCGTGCATAGTTCCGTCCTAGATGTCACAAAGGGCGAGCCTGTCGCCATATCGGACGGACACACATTTATTATGACTCATTATTGAAAATATGTATTTACCAAAAGAAAAAGTAGCCTATATATAATATATATATATATAATACTTTTCTAACGGTGAAAAAATTTTCAAAATCGGGTCAAGTTTTTGCGTGATTGACGGACAAAATAATTAACGGACAGACAGAATAAATACATTAAAACTATCGAAACGTGTCCTATAGTAGGATCTAAAGTCCTTCATAGTTTTTTCTCAAATATATTCAATATAAAGATTTCGTTCATTGTCTGGTATCTATGAATAATCGTCAAAATTACACAAATATATAAATGTAAATTATTTGTGTTGGTTTAATTTAATTTTATTTGTGCTTATTTCACTATTTATTTATAATACTATATTTATACATTTATTATTATTTTAATATAAATGTAGATAAACGCTTTTTTTACGGATTATATAAATGTATATACTATGTATAAAAAAGCATTCTAAATTGATGTAATGTATGAAAATCTATATATTCTGGTAACACTTAATAAAAATTCGCAAAAATATTTTCAAGTCCATATATAGAGTCGAAAAAGAAGAGCGGCAACGTCGCTTGCAACGGACCGTGAGCTGGTAACGTGACTATTCAAATTAAGCTCAATAGAGAAATTGGGGAATAGCGCCATGTAATTATTTTTTGCGCATTATTAAGATTCTGACGTCATTATAGACACCTTTCATTTTAATAGGTAATCATTTATCGTATTACGATGCTGTTTATGACAGTCTCGTATAATTTTATACCTATTTTTCAACATTGTCGACATGGTTTTATTATTGACGTGAACTTTCTTCAGAATCATTGGTGGTTTGAAACTTGATGAAACGGAAATGCTTCATGACAAACAGTCAAACATATGTATCAATAGGATTTAGTTTACTTTTTAGACTTTATGCTTTTTATTTTAACTGTTAGACAATTTCGCAATTGAACGTTGAGTTGCTTTAGCTAAGTTGTAATGTTTAGGTACTACACGGGCTAACGACGTCAGTTGAAAACCTAGCGATGGAGTTTTTTTTTTTTAAAGAAGATTAGACATATGAAATGTACCTTAAATTTTAGCTAGATTGTTTGCTATAGCACAAATAAAATTTCAACAAAATCAGTCATTTACTAATTTCATTTACTACAATTTTTTTACTTTTGTCCGTTATCCTGGAGAACCTATTACGTTTTATAGGATAAAGAGTATCCTAGATGTTACTATGTTACTATGTCTGTATCAAGTTTCATCAAAATTGGTTCAGTACTTTCAGATTGATACGCTTATACAGGGAAAGACAGACAGACAGACAAAAATTCTAAATAAAATATCTTTGGCTTCTATATCGTTATCAAAGTCCATCCCGATTATAAGTTTCAAAAAATATTTATTACATTATACACATTCATACATATTTTAGTAAAAGATTGTTATTTTGGCATTACAAACAGACACTTAATTTTTTTTATTAGTATAGATTACACATACAGATATCAATTGTGTTGACTTCAAACCCGAGCAAATTATCAGGAGTAATTCTGTTCTGCGAAGGAAAGAAGTGAATCGGTGTTACTACCTTACACGGAATTTATCAGTTTCAAAAACTTATCACTAAATTCTCTATATGACATAATATAGCCAATCGCTTATCACGGCTTAACAAAAACCAATCGTCACTTCAGCTGTGCTTTTGATCTGAGGCAAGCATCATTAATGGCTTAAAAATAAAAATGAATTATACAGTTTCTTTATCATTGATAATCTATGAGATAGGTGTTATATATATTTTAAATATCATTTAGAATAACTCAAATTATTACGGAATTCAATCGTTCCATTAAACTATTCGTTCGTATACGTGGCCGTAATAAATTAATAAAGAAATAAAAATGACAATACTCGTTACGGTTGTCTATTTATTTTTTTGGAGTTAAAATACAAGACCTGTTACATAATTATTTATAAATAAAGAAAAACCTCAAAAAATAAAATTATTGAAATTTTTGTTTCAGTAATTGGTATAAATTTGTGTGTATCAAATTTGTTGCTATGCAAATGTGTGCTACGGACTTAATAATACATGAAACACTAGGTCCATAAACTATTAGTCATGTTAGATCATGGACTTGTTCTCGCTGTCGCAGACTTCTTTCCAGTATATGTAAACGTTAAGTATGATAGAAATTGAATTCGCGACATCTGTTGACGATTATCGCTCTATGAACAAATATTTTGATGTTTTTCTGTATTAGCAATAATAATATATTTTTATAATACTGAAGGTGTTTGTATGTTTATTAACCGACTTCAAAAAGGAGGAGGTTATAAATTCGTCTCTATGTTTTTTTTCTATATTGGTTACTCGATTTCTCCGTCATTTATGGGGCGATTTACAAATATTTTTTCAGATCACGATCTAATCAGTGCAACTCAGGGAAACCCTCAAATATTATAGACACATACACGAGTTTCATAAATTGGTTTCCAAAGCAATGAAGTAGGCTTCACAGCTATACCTAAAAGTACATACTTACATTAAAAAGTAAAATGAAAAGTAGAAAACAACTTTTTAAATTAAAAACAAAACCGACTTCAAAAGAATTAACTATAACAATGCACTAAAGAGTCAATAAATAATTACTTTATTAATCTGCTACATTCATTTTGGAGTCGGTGCCACCTAGAGTTAATCAATATACTCATTTAAACATGGAAATAACTGCCTAAACTTTATCATAATTACATATAAGCTAAATAAAGAACAAGGGTGATTTTAAAGAACAATTAATCAAAATTTTATATAATTAGCGACGTACATCTACACCACTTTGTTATCCATAAGCCGCCACTGATTTCAAAATTAACGAAGCAGATTAATAAAGTAATTATTTTTTCTTTTCTTATTGAATTATCTGTTGGTTGACCAAATGTATACTTCAAAAAAATTATGTGTCGTAAGGTTTGGCGCGATTTCCATTTGGGTCAAGCGTAAACTGTGACCAGAATCTAATAAAGATTATTTTAAGTAAAAAACAATGTATTTTTTTATTTATTCTATTACATATCACTTACAAATCTTGGCTCGAGATTAAGGTTTATGGCATATTTATTACAAACAAATCTTTTTTTTTTTTTTTTTTTTTTTTCGAACCTAGCTAACGCTGTTGACCGGAAGGGCCTTTACAGCTTCACCGAACTTTGGGGGCGAGTGCTGAAGGCACTCAGCCGCAATAAGGTGACTAGCTCAAGGGTTACCAAAGTGGTACGAACCTCGGCTTGGCCGTCACCTGAGTGTAAAACTCTCTCGCGAGTTTGAACCTAGCTATTCCCTACATTTTTTATTAATAATAAAAAAAAAAAAGGTTCCTTACAGGACCTATGTACCTGCATGTTATGTGCAAGAGTGTGTTTGCAGTGTTTGCGTGTAATGCTCAATGCATGGGCAGTGTCACTGTATCGCGCTGGCGGCGACGTCAAGAGCCTCCCCAGTTGGGGAACGAAGCACGTCCTGGGCCGCCGCCTGAGGGGGACCCGGAGAGTGTGCGGGAGCAAAATTAGCCGCCTGTCCCCGGCGGTGGGAACGGCGGTTACGCGGGCGTGGGCGCTGGCACGCATACTGAATCGGTTGGAAAGGAAAGATCCTATTTTCGCACGTGATTTTATCATCGGGATCGGTGAGAACGTTACGCGGTCTCCGAAGCGGTTTCGGAGCTAGCGGGTCGGAGGAGTACGCGACGGCTTTCGCTATGAGCGGATTCGGGTGTGTCTCTGCGCGATCGAAAAATGCGCGACACAGGGATTTGATAACAGAGTGAATGGATGGTAGATTGAGGTCTCTGTGGATGTCCACATCCCTCTCGTACCACAGGGCACCTACGGCTCTCCTGGTGAAGCGGTTCTGAACCACTTGGAAGGAGGCCGCCAGATCTGTATAAGCGAATGCAGGGGCGCAATAAGTGAGAATGGGCCTAACTACCGTTTTGTATAATGTAATTTTATGGCGGACGGCCATCTTACTACGAGCGTTGTAAAGAGGGAAAAGACGTCCCATAACCATGTTGGCACGGTTTCTGACTTTCAAAACGTGAGATTTGAAAGTCATGTGGGCGTCTAGTGTGACACCGAGGTACTTGACCTCGGTCGCCCATGGGATCTCTACTCCTAGATAAGTGACTGGACGAGGAGGGTCAGATTTCTCTACGGAGAACATAATCGCGGTGCTCTTTCCCGGGTTAATCGCTATGCGCCACTTAATGTACCAAAGGCTTAAGATGTTAACAGCCTTTTGGACGCGGGATCTGAGAGTGTCTCTTTGTCTGTACGAATAATAGATGACCGTGTCATGGGCATAGAGACCTAAATGAACCTTACTAGCCGCCACTCCTTCGAGCGGGTCGTCTTTCAGGTTCGGATTTAGGTCTGGTAAGTCCGCTATGTAAAGGTTAAAGAGGACAGGCGCCAGAATGGAGCCCTGGGGGACTCCTGCGCGGATCGGGCGGGCTAAAGAGAGAGCGGACTCTACACTAAAGCGGAAACTACGATTCGAAAGGTAATCGCGTAGGATGTGTACTAATGTGTCAGGGACGCCTAACCTAACTAGTTTAAATACAAGGCCGGCATGCCAGACCTTGTCGAATGCCTTAGCGACGTCGAAGAAGACAGCGAGCGTACGCCAGGGTGTGTTTGGGGTTCGATGAAAATTTGACAGGATGTGCTCCGTGAGGCGTTGCACTTGGTGCGCGCAAGAGTGTCTGGCTCTGAAACCAAACTGTTCGGGAGGCAAGAGATTTTTGTCCTCTATCACTACAAGGAGTCGGTTCAGAAGGATCCGCTCGTAGAGTTTACCTATTGAGCTTAGCAAGCTGATTGGGCGGTAACTATCGGGAGACTTGGCATCTTTGCCAGTCTTGTGTATACCTATCACTATCGCTTCTTTCCAGGCGGCTGGAAAGTGGTGGTTTTTGATGGCCGCATTGAAGATGCAGACCAGTAGCGCGATGAGACGGGGCGGAAGAAGCTTAAGCACTTCATTCCTGATCCCGTCCGGACCGGGAGATTTTCTAGGCTTAAGGCCCTTAATGGTTGTAATGACCTCATCACAGGTGACAGGTGTGAGGGGAACAACCGGGGAAAGAGCGTCTAGATCCTGTACCGAGGACTCTACTTCGGAGACGTGGAGGACGTCAACGTTGTCAATGACGGGGGAACATTGCTGCTCGAGGCTATCGGCTAAGCACTCGGCTTTGTCGTCATCGTCAAATGCGGGTGGAAGACCCTGAGTGTTTCTGTCCAGGGGGGGCATACTAGCGACGGAACGGTCCATCTTCATCGATCGTGCAAGCTTCCAGTACGCGAGGTGGGAAGGTACCAGCTCCTCGAGGAAACTGTTCCACCTGTTATCACGGAGCTGATCTATGCGGTCTTTCACCGCTCTACGCAAGGAACGTAAGCGTGCACGATTTTCCTCAGTCGGATACGCGTCGTGGGCACGGGTCGCGGCGTTCTTCTGGGTGAGCAGAGCTCTCACGTCATCAGGGAGTATAAAGCGGCGATCGTTCGCCGCTTGTACCTCTTTCGAGGTCTCCCTGATTCCGGTGTTGAGATGCTCAACCAGAGAGGCGATCGCGAGATCCGTGTCCGCAGGCGTATCCAGTACGTCGGGGATCATGTCGAGCGGGGGGGAGGACTGATGGTCCTTGAGATATCTGCCGAGTTTGTAATAGTCCGCGACCTTTACAACTGGCGGGCTAGAGTCATCCGAATGACCTAACTGTAAAATGACTGGGCGGTGGTCGGAGTCGAGTTCGTGTACGACTTGTATGAGACGCACAGGAAGCCGAACCCCTTTAAGAATAGCTACGTCTAGCACTGTCGGGCGGCAGTGCGGCATGAAGTGGGTAGGCTCTAAAGGAGCGATGACCTCAAAATCGAGCCCATCCATCAGCTCAGTAAGAGCAATCCCATTACTGGTATTACTCGAACTGTTCCAAAGGGTGTGCCCGCAATTGAGATCACCCGCGATAATGACGGAGTCTCCGAGAGAGAAAAGTTTCCCTAAATCGGAAGCTAAGATGCGCTTATTGGGCGAGAGATATACAGACACCAGAACGATCGACTGATGGCCGGTCATTCCGATTCTGCATATAGAAACCTCTAAGTTTTCTAGCTCAGGAGGGTCTAGCGGCGTGCAATACAGAGACCGCTTATAATAAATTAAGGTACCACCGCCCCTAGTTGGGGGCAATCTATCGTTCCGAACGATATTATAATTCGCGATCTTAGGATCGCGATCTTTGTGCTTCAGTAGGGTTTCCTGGACAAGAAACACGTCTATTTGACGATCGCGGAGGAAGTTCGCGACGAGTTCACGCTGCGGAACTAGTTTCCGCGCGTTAAAGAACGAAAGGGACAAACCGCGTGGCTTTATCTTAGCCATTGATTACGGGTGTTGGGAAGCGCGTGCCAGCCCTTGGAGGGTCATGGCGATGGCGGGAAACCGAGTTATAGCGTCTAACTCGGCGTTTCCGGCGCCGCTGTTCAACAGAGTGTTGAACGCGACGACATCCTGCACGTCGTGGACGCGCAGGAGGAAGAGAACCCGGTCTAGGCCGGTGGAGTGGGCCTGAGGGGCCTGAGAGGTAGCCAGGCGCGGCTGCGTCTTAGCTTGGGGCCTGGGGGCCCACGGAGCCAGAGGAGCAGCGGGCCGGGAGGCAGGTTGACCTGTTGGCACCGCGGAAAGCGTTGCCGACTTGCCTGGAAGGCACGGGAACGTCCTCGGTGTCATAGGTGGCACTTGAGGCTGGAGGAGGAGGGGGGCGGTGTTCCTCTGAGGAACGTACCTACCGCCCTGTCTGGGGTGGTTGCGCTTAATCTTGGGTGCGCACGGGCACCCGCGATAGTTGGCGGGGTGACCCTCTTGTGTCTGCATAGAACGCAGCTGGGGGGGTCGGTGGTGTCCTTTGGACGGGGACAGTCGGGGGTCAAGTGATCCCCGAGGCACTTGACACATCTCGGAGCCATAAAGCAGCTCCGAGAACTGTGCCCGTACCCCTGGCAGCGGTGACACTGCGTGAGGTAAGACTTTTTGTGGGGGATCTCTACAGAGATCCGGGACAGGCCACAGAGGGTCTCCAGGCCGAAGACCTTCTTACCCTCTTCAGTGGCGGAGAGGGAGACGAGAACCATGTTGAATGGTTTCTGCCTGTCGTTCTGAGAGTACATGCGATGTATCTCAATGACAGGCAGGTTTTGTTCCCTAAGGGAGGCGGTTATCTCGTCGCACGAGAGTTCCTTCGGAACTCTTCGCACGACGACGCGCAGGGATTTCTCCTCCTCGAGAGCGTACGTGTAAAACGCGTACTTTGCTTCGCGGAGGAACTTGGTCAGGGCGCGGAAGGTGTCCACGGTCTGGACCTTGACTAGAATACCATCGCGAACGCTTGTCGCGGTGGTGAAGTGGATGTGGCGGCTCGCGAGAGCCGCCGAGATCTTAGTCCAGGACGCTTTGTCCTGGATCGTGACGGGAGGAGGCGGGCGAACCTTCTTAGGCTGAGCCTGAGAGTGTTCGGTCGCGGGTTTGGGCGGCGCCGGTGTTGTCGGCGCGACGACGGGCAGCGGCGTAGGCTGCCGGGGTGTGTCCTCTACCGCGAGGATCTTGGGGGTGGAGGCTGGCGGCGAAAGCGGCGGAGAAGCCGCCGCCTTCCGCTTGTTTTTTTTTCGCCTTGGGGTGATGAACTCATCACCCCCCAGCGGGGGAAACTCGACGTCCATATCGTCAGAGTCTGACCCGGACGACAGGACGGAAGGCTCGGCGAACCTAGGCATGAGGCTCGGACGCCTGTCTGCCTGGTTTATGGGCGATAGCGGGGAGAAACTGTTCCCCGTCGGAACATTAATAATGTCCGCTGAAGGCGGACGGTATGGGGATCTCGAACGCGACCTACAGTCCGAGTTAACGGACTCCCTATCTGCGAACGACGCGGGCGGAGAGCGCGGACGCGGACGCTCCGGAGCGTTAATATTCGCGACCGGCTTGCGGACGCGTTGGGAAAGCGCGACGGATGGTTGCGGGAGCGCGGCGGACGGCTGCGGGAGCGCGACGGACGGGGCCTGCGAGCTATTTCTAAAACTCGCGAATTCCCGAGCGAGTTCGGGAGACTTCGCGAGTAGCGATTTTACAAAGCTAAGGAGCTGACGCTCCACAAACAAAGGGTCGGCCATCCCGGGACGGCGAGAGGGCGGGGGGGGTGTACTACCGCCCTGCCGGAGGGGCAGGGGGGCGCGCCAAAAAATCTAAGAGACTACGCGAGTCTCGCAAGGGACCTTTGAGTCAAGGTGCAATGACCCAAAGGAGATTGGAACCTACTAGGCCTAGGGGGAAGCCCTATCAAGCCCTAGGGCCGAGGACGTGGGTCAGACGCCCAAACAGCACCCAGGGGATGGATGTGTAGCAGGATCGGACAATCGGGTGAGACAGAAGGAAACTCGGCGTGATTACGCGCCAAGTTCCGGTATGCGGCGACCCCAGAAGGGGGTCACCAGGGAACCTGCTGAACCCTGTGCACCACCTTTAGTTGGCACCGTTAGGTTTCCAGTGGCGACCACATCCAAAGGGAGTGGATTGTTTGGTTTGACCACGATTCCTCACCCTAAGGTGAGCGAACGTATGCACAGTTAAATATACTTCGTACTGAAAAGTACGGTTGTCTTCTATAATATACGGAGTACCGAATATTATAACAAGTCTTCACTCGTAGTCGCGGCGCGATGCGTATCTTCGTGACCCTTTCCGAGAAACGGCGCGTTCCAGGTAGTCGGCTTCACAATAGATGACGACCGCGGGACGAAGCGGGTGTGGCGCAGGGGCGATCTGTCTCGGCGGGCGAGCGGACCGGCATGCGTGTGCACGCCTCGGCTGACCAAGAGCGAATCTTACAAACATCTCTATTGATTTCGTTCTCTTAATACAAGGATTCCAACCTAGGATTCGCACGCAATCGGCGGCCGTTAGGAACTACCAATGAGGCTCACATTAGCGGGCATAACGTGACCATTATCCGACCCAGTTCTTAATTTATTTTGATAAATCAATATATATATATAACTAGGTAATGAAGTATTCAAAAAAAATAATAATAAGATGTTTTGTTTTTCCACTAAAATACAAGAACCCCACCCCCACACACGCAATTATTTTATAATATTCTGAGGTATATAGTTAAAGAGAACTATGCCTATGTGACATAAGGATTAGAGTACGTAACGTGGTACGCACCACAAAACGAATTCAAGTATTAGGTACATTATACACATGTTTGACTCCCCCTCCCTCTTTTCAGTAATAGTATATTCTTGTCTACTCTCATTGATAATTTAATAAGGAAACATTGATTACGTAACCATTATTCAAACGCCACTATCCCCAGAGACGGCTTTACCTGTAGTGCAGAGTGTGCAGCGCAAACGGGTGCAGAATTTTAGAGATCGCTGACCGACGCTCGCAGCATGTACAAAGATGCGTAGCTCGCGGCGTCAACGCTCGCAAATGGCGCCATGATATTAGTGGCACACGAGCGCTACCAGGGCTAGAGCAGCTGCTGCCTGTCCCCATGCCATCAAAAAAAAGTAAGTAACACCTCACTACGGCTTAATGTATACGAATACATGGATATTTCATTTGCCGGTTATTCCCGAAATGTAAATATTATGATTACTTCAATGGTATGCTGGTTTGATTTGCTAGATGGCTTTTGAAACTATGCTAAGCATCAGTCTGGACCTTGAATTAAAAAGTTAAGAGACATTTGTCTTAATCAAATGAAACAGAGAATAGCAAAAACCATATAATTTATACTACTGAATGAAATTGAAGTTTCAGTTTGTAATGTCAAAATAACAACTATTTACTAAATACATATGAATGTATATGTGAAACCTATACCAAAAAAAAACAATTTTTAACATTTCTGTCTGTCTGTCTGTTTGTTCCGGCTAATCTCCAAAATGGCTAGACCGATTTTAACGAGACTTTTATTGATAGGTAGTTTTAGTAGGTACCCAGAGTAACTCAGGCTACTTTTATTTTTCAACAAAACTTTGGTTTCCGTGTAAAAAAATTAAAACTCATAAAATTGTGAATAGAATCTGGTTTAATGGTCAGTTTTACGGACAAGTGCTTGAATTTATGAGAAATACTTTTACTTTATCTTAATACTAAAAAAATTAGATCAATAATTAGGGGTATAAACAAGGTAAAACGCAGTGAAGAATATATGAACGCGGACACACAGCAAGTAAGTAAAATACTTAGATATTTAGACCTTTCTTTATGAAACAGTTAAACAGTTAGACAGTCATGGGCACTGACGTCAGAAGTGAAAACTTGAACCTTGGGAAAAATATTTTTTTAAAGTTTAAATTTTATTATTTTTCTTTGAAATTATTAACATAAACATATAACATTTGTCTGGTTTTTACATATATTTGCGCTCCGAGCAAAAATTACGTACATTTTCATAAAGTTTATTCATAATTAAAAAATGTGATAGGCAGGGAAACTATACATTTTATTATTTATCTATGAGCATCACCACTTAAATGGCATCTAATACCTGACATACTGTAGCATGTTGACGATTGACGTCATAGCATTGAGTAACGCAAATGTATAAATTTTTCCCTACCGAGATTCGCTAAAGGAGTTTTCACTCCAAAGAAATAAATTACTCATTTGATATCATATTCACCTCATTCGCGTTGATCTTTGTATGGTTATATAAATATATATTAATATAACCCTTATTAAATATTTTAACATATATCAGCAATATTTGTATTCCATTTAATTCTATCGGTAAACACGGAAATGAAAATTAAAAGAGTGATTTTATAATATATGAAATTGACTTATAAAACAATGAGGTAAAGTTGAAATTTGTTTGCACGGTCTCACGATAAAGCGCGAAACAATTAGACCTACGTTTCCGTTTCATATAGCTTGGGACCACGCGACGTCGAGACGTTCATAATAATTATTCGATGGCATACGTTTACAAACGAAGTTAGCCGGTGGTCGCGTACGCATGCGAAACGTTAACAGAATCAACAACATTGCGGAAAACTCGTGACAATGAAAAATCTGTGAACAATATGACGAAATGCAAACAATACACTGTGATACAATTGATAACATACGTTCAAGACGAATTATTGTGGCGGATAATTTCACTGTATATTTTGTAACAAGGCACAAGTGTTTTCAACAGGTGGTTTTAACGATATTATGAAGGTAAGAGACGACTATAATATAATATATTTCAGTTGGAAAAATATTAGTTTTTTAATTTGATTTACGTAATTCATTTACATGATATTTTGTTTAGTATTCTAGAGTAGAATTTTAGTTCATTATCAAAACGTCTGAATATTGTGTGATACGTGCGTGCAATTATTAATTGTCTGTAATTAGAAACAATTCAAGTATCATTTTAATTAAGTATGTGAATACCGTCGCGACGCTATTGGTGTAACTTAGAAAATATATTTACAAATGTGAGTAAATTATATTATAAGTAACAGGTTCATAGAAATAATTTAATTTTTACACATTAAAATTCATAAAGAAAAATGAAACTTTTTAAATAGATTAATGTTGAAATTTACTGTTACTGAAAACTATACAATTTAGTAAAAAATAGTATGGGTATACAAATTAGTTTATTTCATATTTTTTTCGCCCTTGTTTCATGTATTCTTCACTGCGTAATACAGTTTTTAAATAATCGTTGGAAAGTAATGTTTTGATGGTGCTGTCCATTGAATCGTATTTTGTTCACATTTTCCCTAATTATTTACGAAAAAATTTTTTTTTTGCTACTAACAGAAAGGAAAGTTGTTTCTTACAAATTCAAATACTTACCAGTAAAAACTGTACATCGAATCGGATTTTATTCACAATATTAGGAAGTTTTAATTTTAATACCGTAATAATTTTCGAAAAATAAAAGTAGCCTAAGTTAAGGACAGCTATCTGCCACAAAAAGTTCCGTTCAATTTAACTTCAAATTTCATAACATATCTAAAAACAGTTCTAGAAACCAAATGAAAATTTCTCTAGTAAACAAATAACATAAAATTTATCCACAGCCATATATCCTTACATAAACATATCGACATACATACATATACACAGTACACAGACACTCACACACAACATACATGTAAACATAGTCTTATAACTAGTTTTTAATAGTGATAAATTCATTTTTGGTTCTTTATTTTATGTATCGGTTTAGTTTATGTCTTTTTAATACGAGCTGTGAATTTTAATGTAAATAAATAAATCGTTTCAAGCTTTCCAAAGAATAGCCCGAACAAAAAGACTGACAAAAAATTTAAAAATTGTGTTTTTGGTATAACTATCGTATATACTTATACCAAACATGAATTCATATGTTTTTAGTAAAAAGTATTTGTATTGATCTTACAATCTCCAAAAGTACAGTCCAATAACGATTACAACCGCCGCGCCGGTGAGAATATAATATCGACAGTTGCCAGTATTATGCCTGTCTAAATCTACCATAGCTAAAGGTTGTAGGTAGCTTATGGTTGTACTCTAGCGCCCACTTCTATATCCCAGAATGCGACACGCTGTAACGTTTAAATATAACGGATTTCTCTCAAGTGTACGACGGTCACAATCCAGTTGCACTGAATAAGCCTTACCATTCTGTCAATCATGGTAGGAACAATATGAAAAGTATTTGTTTTATATTTACATACAACAATTGATTATAGAATAGAAAATACACAAATTAAGCGAAGAGTTGTGTTAGGTCTCTAAAATGGCTCGTTTGGCTGTACATCGGGATGTACAGTGCAATCCCTGCATTTATGTATTGTAGTGAGTGCTGGGTCTGGCGGAAGAAACATGAAAGCAAGATTAATGCAATAGAGTTGAGAAGTCTAAGAAGTATAGCTGGCATGAGAATGATGGATAAAGCAAGGAATAGTGTGATAAGAGAACGTCGTGGTGTGGTAGAGAATGTAGTGATAAATATAGATAAAGGGATACTTAATTGGTATGGACATGTAGAGAGGATGGATGAAAGAAGATCGACGAAACAAATTTACAAGGCGAGTGTGGCTGTGCAAGCAAGTAAGGGTCGTCCTAGGCGGATGTATCTCGACCAGATAGAGGACGTTCTGGAGAAAGGGCAGGTTAAAAGTACCCGTAACCGAAGAGCATATATGAAGGTGTTGATGAAAGTAGATGAAGCGAAAGAAGTGTCAGGATCGTAGCAAGTGGAAGGATGTGGTATCTGCCTATCCTTATGGGAGAGAGGCATGACGTTATGTATGTAAATACACAAATCGCTCAGTTATTTTGAAAACCGTTATCTAGCAATATTTGCTCTAAAATTTTCTAAAATAGTTCATATAAATCACATTTTTTTTTTAATCTATACAATTAACGAGGCTTCAGTGCATCCTGAATGACTGCCGGCTTCATAGGAGAAGTCGATGGTATATGATTTATTTAGTTATTAATAATTTTCTTTATGTGCCACCAAAGAAATAAATTTATAGAGGATTCTATAAAGCACATAATATAAGTAAATAGATTAAAATTGGAAACGTTTTTAAATAATTAACTAAATACACAATGAAATCATGTAATAGCAATTAATTTTATCACAAAATTTTGCCGACAAAGACCAATTTGATCGGATGAAACGTTTTGTTCCAGTTTGTTCCATTAATCAGAAATTATTTATGCAGTCCAAATTAATGACGTCCGACTGAGAGGATACCTACATTGATTTTAATAAATGACATGTATATTTCGCCCCTTGTTTATTTAAAACTTCATTTATAACTTGATTATTACAATTTATACTAATAGATGTGTCTGAACGTATTATCAAAATAACAACTATTTACTAAATACCAGCAAAAAAAAAAAATCAAGCAATCAACAAAAAGCGAAAAAATCAAAACTCAAGAAATTGTGAATAAACTCCGATTCAATGCACAGATTTACTGCCAGGTATTTGAACTTGTAGGAAATATCTTTGCTTGCTGTTAGTACCAAAAATATTGTTAGGAAAGTAATTAGGGGTCCCTGTAAAAAAATCAAAACTTGTTAACAAAATAAGATTCATTGGACAACACTATGATAACATTATTTTCCATTGATTATTTAAATACTATATTACGTAGTATTATATATGAAAAGCGGGCGGAGCCGCGGGTACACAGCTAGTCTATAAATAAAAAAGGTAAATATAAAACGGTTGAGAATCTTTTGACCGTATAACTTTTTTTTTTTTTTTTTTCAGAAACTCTGGAAGTTCATCAGATATGTGGAACTACTCAACAGTCGACACTCCCGGTCACGGACTGAGCAGGATGGACAGAATACGAATGTACATCTCTGAGTGCGTGGTTTGCTTCTGCATATTATTCTTTATCATGTGCGTGGGACTACTGATGTACCTGTTCTTCCACTTATACAACACTGTCACTACGGCTGGGAAGATGGCTGGCAGCCTTGCGGAGAGCTAGAAGATTAAAAATTACTGAAATCTAGTCTAGATTAAGGAGAACTGTCGAACAATGTTTTTGTGAGAGTATACCTACACATACTGATGAGGCTTTTCTACCATTTTTATGTAAATTATACGTTTATATTAATTCTGAAGCGTAGTTCGTAGTTCCCTAAATAGAAAAGTGACATCTGGTACCAGACCAAGGCAAGGTACCGTATTGTTTTAGCGCCTTTACGCTAGCTATCACCCAGGCGGCTGAGCGCCCTAAGCACTCACGTCTAAAGTTTGGTGAGGCTGTCAAGGTAGACCCCTTCGACCAACAGCATTTAGTCAGTTCTAAAAAAAGGTTACATAAGTGAATATTCAACATTGTCTTTTTTAAATGAAGAGAGAGAAACTTAGAAACGCTTTTATGGGGAAAAGTGATGATTTTGTTATCTAAACTTACTTAATAACGCAAGTGTCGTTTTTTTACATAAAATTATTCTACCATTCTACTTATTTATGACAAAATAAAGACACTTTTTTGTTCAATTATGCCATTTTTCTATTTATGAGATCAATTATTTACATTTGTGACAATAAAATATCAAGGTACATTGAATATCAAACTAATAACACGCGTATTTCTCAAAGGTCATGATGTCACGTAGCATAGTTCTTATTTTTGTATATGGTTAGTAGCAACCTCATTCGCGGACTGAGTACGATAATGCTTTAAATTTGTAGTAGTAGTTTTTAGTTAGCATAGGATATTGTGTTTTTTTTTTTCTGGAAAAACCCAAAATTGTAGACTGGCATTGGCACAACCGCTAACGTACACTCCCTCTGAGTTTTTACGCTTTCTACGGTAGAATTACAACCTGTAAACTTACTTTTGGAAATGCACTAGTCTGTAGCCCCGTCCTTCCTCCGCCTTAGCCGAGTCAGACGAATGAACTCAGAGTGTCCATCTTCTATTGCACTGACTCAGCAGTCTAGGAAACGGCGGGATGGACCAAAAACTCCTATGTGCAAGGAGCCTGTCAAAGCAGTTGTCAGGACATACTTGGGTAAATCGGTACACGGTAACGCAATCCCGTGCCATCCCTAGAATGATGGCTGATGGTATATTACCGATGGGTTTTAGTATCACATAGGCCTTTTACTCCACGAGAAAGAGACTAAAAGGTTACAATTACAGATACAAAAGTGGCAGAATCTTTGAACGATCAAGCCACGGCAGCCCCATCGCCCCAATTAATTCTGCCACAAAGCAGTCTTACTTCCGCTGCTGTATTTTATTCCAATGGGTGTAAAAAACACACGAAGCATTTCAATTCGATCCTCACGACTATCAAACTTGTAACGACTAGTCTCCGATAACGCAACAGTGTTTTTTTGATGTTGGTCATAAATAGTATTAAGCTTCATTGCATGCTTATTTACTATTTCATAACATAAAGAGAATATTTAAAACATCAGTATTAAAATAATTAAGGATGAATTTTTTTTTTTTTTTATATTATTATTCAATATTTCTGTGAGATAAAAAGGTCGTCTATTATATTTTATTGTTATTAATAAATTATGTTACTATTATATTGATTATAATTTCATTTAAAATTTATAACACATTAATGTTAGTACTAACTAACGATTTAAAAAACTCAATAATTTGTAAAATATACCTAGTACTTTGTAACTGATACCTACACAGACAGACAGACAGACATTTCTAAAAATGATAAAAATGTATATAATTACCAATTTTTAGTACCTTGCCTTGATTCTTTTCACAAAAATCGGAAATGTACAGACACGTGAAATTTACAATTTTATTATTAGTATAGATAGGGTTCTTTTTACGGGACGGGACGCCTGAATTCCACGCGAGCGTAGTCACGGGCACAGCTAGCCAACAATATAATTTAAAAAAAAAACGACAGAAGTGGTAACTCAATACTTTGGATCAACAGTTTTTTTTATTTTTAAATTTCATAACTAACCTGTCCTAACATATAACATTTGTCTGGTTATTACATCTATTGACGCTCAAAGCAATAATATTATGAACATTTTAGTTTATTCATTCATATTCCAAATATACGATAGATCGCGTAAGTACATTTTATGTTTTATCTCTGCACTTAAACGCCATCTTATACTTGACACACTGTAGCATGTTATTGACAGCTGCTGTCATAGCATTGGTAACTCGAATCTATAAGTTTTTCTCCTACACGTAAACTGTATTATGCCTACAGTTTTTTTTTTTAAACAACAGCGCGTAGCCATGAGAGACAAAAATTTTATCATACAAATTACAAAATTATAAAGAGACCACAATATTCATTTTATCGAGGCAGAGAGAGATAGAAAACTCAAAAGTTAATCGATAACAAGGGTAGAATCCAATTAGCAACGTTGCAATTATGATCGTAATCCGATAAACCTATTAACCGCAGTGCATTTTAATAATGTATTTACCAACCAACTAGCACTGTAAAAGGTAGTACAACTGTTCTAAGTGTTAAAACTCATGCGAGGTTGAACAAATCTTGTCAAGGACAGGCAAGTCTAAATCTTGATGGATTAAAAGTATTTCAATGATTGAGAAGTATATAATTTTAGTACTGAAATTAGGTATTTCTCATTTAATTTTTTTTTTTTCCACGGTATAGGCTTAGCGTCAGACCACAATCTCACTTGATGTTAAGTGACGATGTGGTCCAGGATGCTACAAACTAAGCCTAGAGGTAGTGGTTCTCCAGTGATGCTGCCGGAACACACCTATTGGTATTTGGCAACAGGTTTTCAAACTAGAGGGTGGTAGTTACTCAGGCGGACATCATTAGAAATACTCTACCACCATGTTATGGTTTCCTCACGATGTTTTCCATCACCGAAAGCTCAAGTCGAAGTCGTTTTAGAGTCGGATAGGTGGGGATCAAACCCGCGTCGATTGACGCGAAATCCGGCCACACTACTCGCTGCGCCATCATCGCTTCAATAAAGAAATCGTACGTTTTTCTGCGTTGCTGTAATCTACACTAATAAATAAAATTGGAGTGTCTGTTTGTAATGTCAAAATTAATGTTTTTTATTAAATAGACATGAATGTATATTTATTTAAAAAATATATGTTTTGATATTACAAACAGATACTTCAATTTTATTTATTATTATAGATATGGAGACTTCTTAGAATTATCTTGAATTTCGTAAATAGTCAAGTGCCATTGACATTTTCAAAATTGTTGCCGATATCAATGCATTGCGTTATGACTTACAAACAGCAGTAAGAAATTAGAGATCTAAAAGTAAAGGAAACAATTAAACTTATCATGTGACAATTTCTGAGATCATGTGATCGGTAACTATTAGAATTGAGTGACTCATTTCAGTTCAGTACTTTTCAAAAAAAGTCTAATAGCAATAAGTAAAATTATCGATGACCTTCATAAACATTTTCCTTATTTCGATCTGACTAAGACGCCGTTTACTGGAAAGCACAAAACAGCTTCACCCAACTTTTGGGCCAAGCGCTTCGTCCCTCCGCCGAGGGAGTGGTAGCTACAACAAAAGCACCAAAGTGGTACGGACCTTAGCTTGGGATGCTAAAATACTAAAATTAATCGCATTTTTCCGCAGTCCTAATAAGTCCGCAAACCTATAAAATTTTTAATCGACAATGTTTAGTGATCAGCGATTACTGTTATTCATGGAACCCCCCTACCCACAAGGTGGACCGACGACCTGGTGAAGGTCGCAGGAATCGGCTGGATGCGGGTAACGCAAGAACGGTCGTCGTGGAGTTCTTTGGGGAAAACCTATGTCCAGCAGTGGACGTTATTCGGTTGAATAAATAGATACGTTGTACTTAGAATAAAATAAATACATAAAACATAAAATAAAGAGCCAAAATGAATAAAGAGCCACAAATGGCTTAAAACCTATGTCTAATTTACAATCCTTAGCATTTGACACACACAACATATAATACACGTATCTTAGGTAATTATAAGTTGGTCCGTTAACAAAGGAAATGATAGATTCATACATGACATATATTAGCTCACGCCTGTTATCCCCAAAGGGTTAAGCAGAGGTGAAACAACGAACTACACCACCCACATTTCGCCGAGCTTAGTTCCGTCCCAGATGCGAAAGGGCGCAGCCTGTCGCCATATCGGGCACAAATTCCAGACTCCGGGATGATACTGGGTGGAAAAACCCAATATCACTTGACTCGGACCCGGGATTTGAACTGCAAGACGCCACCGAGGCACTTGAGGAGGATCGATATATAGGTAGGAGGATAGAATAATAACGAGGATAGATTCGTTGGCAAATAGTCTGGAGATAATAAACACTCAATACCATACAATAGTTTCATAAAGTCTACCTATATGTTAATGCAATGAAATAAAAGTTATTGTCTTATTGTTCACTACATTATGTCTTTAGTTCTTTTATCCTTAAACAATAGGTTTATTACGTGGTAAATTTTATCATAATATGTCGTATTTAATAATTTTTATTTTTCAAGGAAAATTAGGTCAAATTTCAAACTTATGCTGACTTTTTAAATATCGTTCAAATTCGTATATTGAACAAAAATGAATACAATTTACAATTTAGCTCAATTTAAGGATTAATTTTCTTAAAACCAAATGCTTAAAAGTCGAAATAAAGCGGACTAAAGTAGAATTCTGTAAGCAGAATTTTTCTAATAGAAAGGTATCCCGTGCATGGTTACCATGCATTAAGGCTCTTGAAATTAAAAGGAAACAATATATTCTCTTGTTTTATTTTGATTGATTGATTGACTCAACCGAAACTGATGGACATAGGTCTTCCCCAAACAAGGGAGAATTGTCATAACCGCCACGCTTGGCAGGCGGGTTGGCGATCGCAGTAAATGTTTGTTATGCTCAAAGGATACTGCTGCACATCGTGTGGTTTATCCCTTTGCCACCTTTTAAGACACCCACAGGAAGATATGGGGTGGTATTTTCGTAGCCGGCAAAAAACCGGCACCACACAGCAAGGCCGGTACTAGATGACAATTCGTTTCATGGTTTCACTTAATTATATTTAAATAGTTCTTATCAGATACCTTGGCCTGGTACGATAGTCACAATTATCTACATTTTACGTAAAGAAAGCCTTGTCCATAGATTATAATTTATTCCTTGTGGTAGGTAAAAAATAAAAATCAAATATCCATAATGTGGAATAATAGATTGCATACAGATTATATTGTTACATTAATTAAGAAAACAGATGTAAAGTTACAAACATACCGATAAGGAGGAAACGACGTTACAAACAAACATCTTGGAATATTTAGATATTTGAACAGTATAAATCCCGAAACAAACATGTATACACTGAACAAAGTTTTCTACAATCTCTATCACTTAACCTAAATTGCACATTTCAAAATAGCAACATTAGTTGGAAACAATCTCGATCTTACATTATATATGAAGACTAGGTGTGTCTCCGCGGCTGCACCCGTGTTTCATATATTCTTCACTACATTTTAATTTTTTTTATGCGGAACCTTAATTTTATTTAGTGCTAAGGTAAAGAAAAAATATTTCTCATAAATTCAAGCATTTGCCCATAAAACTGTGCATTGAATCGGATTTTATTCAAAATTTTAGTAGATTTAATTTTTTACGCGAAACCCTAATTATTTTCGCTAATAAAAAGTACCATAAGTACCCGGAGTAACTTCAGCTATCTACCAAAAAAAGTTCCGCCAAAATCCGTTAAGTCGTTCCGGAAATTACCCGGAACAAACAGACAGTCAGACAAAAAATTCAAAAAATGTATTTTTGGTATAGGTGTTGTAAATACATTCGTATCTACTTAGTAAAAAAAAAAACATTACATTACAAACATACACTTCAATTTTATTTATTAGTTAGTATAGACAATAAATGTAATACTGTCACAATGAACTTAAGATTACTCCGTGTCATTGGCTTCCTGTTGAGATAACAAGCAACAATTTCTACAACAATAACAAATGTTGTAGAGGAATAAAATGACTAAGTTCTTATCTACTTAACTTAAAAACAAAACAATAAAACTTTAAAATATACCAAGATTCTTTGTCCATCCTTGAACAGGCTAATGACGTAAGAACTCCTTGCAAATTATACAGTAATAGACAATATTTTATTGTATCAATAAATGTACTGCGCATGAAAACTGTTAAATATTTGAACGTGGTAGATCCAGACGTAAATGCTATTTCTGCTTAACCTTAAAAGAGCTTTCGTCTAATATACAATTGATACATAATACAGGCACAAGAAGCATTTCAATTTCAGTGACGGAAAATATCGCAATGACACCATACCATACTGTCGAACAACATCATCATTTAATATCAGATCGCTTTTTTTTTCTAACCTAGTTAATGCTGTTGTGACCGGAAGGGCCTTTACAGCTTCACTATAACCTAAGGGGCGAGTGCTTGCAGCATTTGCCGCAAGAGGTAACTAGAACAAGGGCACGAAAGTGGTAAGAACCTCGGCTTGGCCGTTACCTGTCTGTAAAAATTCCCACGGAATTTAGATCCTAGCTAACCCCTACATCTTTTATTTGTTAATAAAAAAAGGTTCCTTACAGGACCTATGTACCTGCGTGTTATGTGCAGGAGTGTGTATGTAGTGTTGTGCGTGTAATTCTTGATGCATGGTCAATGTCACTGTATCGCGCTGGTAGCGGCGTCAAGAGCTTCCACAGTTGGGGATCGGAGCACATCCTGAGCCACTGCCGGAAGGGACCACAGCGTGTATCTATGATTTCAAAAAGGACTACGTATTATGCAACTTTGTGGTAGAAGATGGCTTTCGATGCTCGGAAACAGGATTTCAATTTGCTGTTTAACCACCATTCTATGATTTCATTATCATGCTTTTTTTAAATTAAGAGCACAGGTTTACTGAATACATATAATACAGGTCAGTATGAATAACCACTATAACTCACTGTAGTGGTTTGACTGGACCGAGCCATTCAGAGATTGGCAAATGAAATCAATAGGATTCAGCTATTTAATGGTTTTGTGACTACATAACAATTTTATTTGATAGGTCACCCGTGATTTCACGCTCTTTTCAAGTTTATTAAAATCAATGCGTGTTATGACATTACACGTAAGTAGAAATACCAAGCAAGTAGATATATAATATGTATATACTTTTAACATACATATATATTTAATAAGTGTGAGGTTATCGTTTAAATGCCAGTTATTGTTTTTTTTTTTTCATTACAATTTATATGAAATGGAATATTTTTTTAAATTAAAAACAAAACCGACTTCAAAAAAGTAAACTATGAAACTGCACTAAAAAGTCAATAAATAATTACTTTATTAATCTGCTTCGTTAATTTTGAAATCGGTGCCAGCTTATGGCTAACAAAGTGATATAAATGTACGTCGCTGCTTATATTCAATTTTGATTCATTGTTCTTTAAAATCACCCTTGTTCTTTATTTAGCTTATTTGTAACTATGATAAAGTTTAGGCAGTTATTTTCATTTGTAAATGAGTACTTTGATTAAATCTAATTTTTAGTTTAGGTATAGCTGTGAAGCCTACTTCATAGCTTTGGAAACGAATATAAGAAACTCGTGTCAGTGTATAATATTCGAGGGTTTTTCTCGCTTTCCCTGAGTTAGAAATGAGACTACCTCGGAAGTGTCCTCCTTCGATTAAAAAAAATAATTTGCAAATCGGTCTACAAATGACGGAGAAATCGAGTAACAATCATAAAATAAAAACATGCAGACGAATTGATAACCTCCTCCTTTTTGAAGTCGGTTATTATAGAAAATATCGTAGATCATCCTCATTCTCATTTCCTGTTCCTAACTCACTTGGGGTCGGCGTGGTATGTTATCTTCTTCCAGACGTTATCTCTGCATTTACTATTTTTTCTTTTCCCTCACACACTCCATCCACACTCTTATTGGCCTTTCTTTCATTTTCTTCTTATAAACATGCTCATATCAAGACAAAGGTTTCCCTTTCAACTTTTTTTACCACTGGCGCCACTTTTAAACTTCATGTAACATTCCTGACTTTATCCATTCTTGTGACACCACACATCCATCTCATCATTCGCAACTCAGCTACAATGCAATCGTTTCTCATTCATGACAGTTCTTATAACGGAGTCGATATATATATATATATATATATATATATATATATATATATATATATATATATATATATATATATATATATATATATATATATATATATATATATATATATATATATATATATATATAAGTACATGTATGAACTTGTATAAAGTAAAATAATTTAAAAAGGTTTTATTTTAGTTGTGGTGACTGTACAATTATGTGTATTTATTATTATTGTAAATCCAATACAGACGTCGCCACACAAAATGGCGGATTACATATTTTATACAACCCCCCCAATACGAAAGCGCTTGATTAGTAGAAACCAGCGCATCATTTAACATCCGAAACATCACATGATCATAGAGAGCTTGCACAATCAAATTCAATTAGAAATATTAAGTAACTAAATAAACAAACTGTAGATTTAAAAATATACGAAGTCTTTTTTAACTTACTGTAACAATGCTCCAGATGCACTAAAAACTAAAAGCATCAAAATAGAATAAAAATAGAAAATAATAGAATGTCAGCTGTAGGTACTATGTAATATGCTTTTTTATAGGTTTTGCTGGTATAATGTTTTTGTCGCAACTAATAGTTCTAACAAATTAGCTATATATTTAAAAAAAAAATGCTATTTTTTATTTATTTTATGTCAGTGCCATGAATGAGTTAGTCAGTACCATGATAAAAATGTTATTTAATTTTCTTTCTTAATATTTTATAGTTGTAGCATAATATTTTTTAATCTAATAAGGTAACAATGGAACAGAAACACCCACTTTACGTCTATAATAGGTACGCAATTTATTGCCAAGTCGTTTTCTTACAACCTTGACAACCTCTTTAGAAACTTTGTCATTGCCCTCCTTTAAGCCTCAATTCATAATAGAACCAATCAAATATCTCAGCGAAGCCTTTTCAAAGCGGCCTTACAAATTAACGTTTATTAATTTCATATATAATTAGTCGTTTTTGTTCCTAAATCAATGAATTAAGCATATGTTTAAGTAAGTCGACACCGCTAACAAAATTACTTATAGTGTAAACTCAATATAACGTCACAAAGTAAAATTGTCGTTATAGAGAGTTTTCCGTTAAATCGAGTGACGTTAAATGCCGCCCGACACAGTCGCGCCCACCATGTAAAATAACCATCATTATATAGTAAATATACTTTGTTATAAAACAACCGATGCAATGTGTATATATATATATATATATATATATATATATATAATCGTGAAATAACTTGAAGTAGGACCTCCGTAGAGGTAGGGCGTCGTCAGGGCTTCAGAATAATGCATGTATATGTGTCTCCAGAAGCCCTGGCGTCGTTACGCCAGATAGGGACATCATGGAGTGTTTAGTCAGTCGGCCTCAATAGGAGACCAAACTGGCTCAAGAGCCGTCACCACGAGAGATGGCTTAGTCTGTCGCGCGGAGCAGCGTATGCATTAACTACGGTTTTTACCACGTAAAAAAAAGGTAACTTAGTGTACTTTTATCATCTAAAATAATTAGGGTTCCGCGTAAAAAATAAAACTTATAAAAAATTGAATAAAATCCGATTCAATTCACAGTTTTAAGGGCAAGTGCTTGAATTTATGAGAAATATTGTTACTTTATCTTGGTACTACATTTTTTTTGGGAAAATAATTAGGATTCCTTATAAAAATGAAGAACAAAAATAACAATAATTATAACGCAGTGAAGAATAAATGAAACGCGGGCGCAGCCACGGGCTTATAGGTAGTAATCCGTTGAATGTTGAATCACTAGCTAAATTAAATTTAGTTTTTCTTTCAGAGACGAACAAAAAGAAATTCATCGAAATTTGTTATCGTTCTCGAAATATTATAAAAAAACAGTCCCACACATAATGTGTGGAAAAATGAATTTTGTACACAATTTTTTTTCCGTGATTTTTTCCATTTAGTTATTTTACTATTCGGAGTGGAGACAAAAGCCAACATATAAATCGATCCAGACGGTCTTGGGTTATAAATGGTGTAATTTTCTTTTAGATATATAGAGTTTTTTTTTTACAGTTTCATTAGACGTTTCTTTTTATCGTCATATCTCATTTATCCGTTAGCAAATATGATTAAATGATTGTAAAGATTATATCATTATTCGATATAAAGTACGAACTTTGTACGAACTATAGATTATGACGAGTTCGGGAAAATCCTGATCAGCGGATAAAAAATTTGAAAGAGAGTAAGTAGTTTTATATGAACATGATATAAAATTATTGTAGGTGGGGTTTTATAGCACATAATATCACAAGTATATTAAATAGGCACACACATATAGAGTAGGCACAAATACTAGCTGTCGCTTTTTCGTTTCATCGACTTTCAAATCATTACGATTCTAAAGAAGTTTTAACTTCAAAAATAATAGCAAAATTTATCTGTGATAATAGCCAGTATATTTATATATATTCCTCTTTTATAAAACCTGTATTGTCGTTCTGCCGAGGTCGAATAAAAAGAAAACCACCATATCATCGTTCTATATATGACACCTCGTAACTGTAAAGTTTACATAATTTATCAATCTGATATAAAATATCAAATATAACAAGTCCACTTGTTTGCTTTATACTCAATAATCAGAACAGTATTTTGTCTGCCCTCAAAATTGGACTCTAGCGTCCTGACTCCCTCAGATTTGAAATGGATACAAGTTCGGCACAGGAGGATGTCACACATCTAGAACTATCTAGATGATATGCGGCAGCGACGATTACTTTATTTCAAGTCAACGAAATTAGGGATCGTCCCTAGGGGGGAAATAGTGGGGGGTGTGTTGATATAAAACCTCACCAAGTAATCACCGAGGGGGTATCGCAAAATTATCACGTGTTTAATGAACGAACCCTAATGAGCGCTCGCTACATGTAAATAATTCCACAGTTATTACATTTACATGAATAATAATTAACTTTAATTCCGATTTCAAACTGAGTAAATTCCATACCAATTTACTGAATTTCAATTAAGATATTGACGAACGTGAAAATTATAGTTAGGAGAAACATCATATTGTTTTCAATTTTAAAACCAGTTCGCAAAACGTGTGTTGGTTTAATTAACGTGTGATAAAAATACGTCTATTTAGTTTAGTGATAACTTAGGTATCTATTTTGTAAATATAGAATTATATAACATTCTTGTTAACATGGGCGTGCGTTCTCGGTATACGTAATGAATTGTTTAATTTGATCATATTGTATTATTTATTATGGTAGAAAATAAATACATCTAAGTATAAGGTTTGCTAGCGAAATCTCTCGTTTATCTATAATAATAAATCAAATTGAAGTGTCTGTTTGAAATGTCAAGATAAGATTTTTTTTTACTAAATATATATGACCGTATAAATATGACGCCAATACCTAAAATACAGTTTTTAAAATTTTTGCCCGTCTGACTGTTTATTCCGTGAAATCTTACTTTAACACATTCATGTTCGCCTTTAATCAAAATTACGTATAATGTAATAATCCTAATATTTATAGTTCTTTGAATCTATATTAAATAAAGAAAATGGGGTTATGGGCTATTTATTTTTTGGATTCCGTCGAGCCTTTCTCATTTCTTTTTCGATTTACTTTTACGTACATTTTTTCCGCTATAAAACAAAAGACTCATTTTTCTTCATTCATTTGTTTTTTTAGGAACGCAGATGCAGTGAAGAATAATATATATAGACATATAATATAATATATATAATATAATATATATATATATATATAGACATGTACTAGCTGGTGCCCGCGTTTTATGAAATTATTCTTCACTGCATCTGCGTTCCTAAAAAACAAATGAATGAAGAAAAATGAGTCTTTTGTTTTATAGCGGAAAAAATGTACGTAAAAGTAAATCGAAAAAGAAATGAGAAAGGCTCGACGGAATCCAAAAAATAAATAGCCCATAACCCCATTTTCTTTATTTAATATAGATTCAAAGAACTATAAATATTAGGATTATTACATTATACGTAATTTTGATTAAAGGCGAACATGAATGTGTTAAAGTAAGATTTCACGGAATAAACAGTCAGACGGGCAAAAATTTTAAAAACTGTATTTTAGGTATTGGCGTCATATTTATACGGTCATATATATTTAGTAAAAAAAAATCTTATCTTGACATTTCAAACAGACACTTCAATTTGATTTATTATTATAGATAAACGAGAGATTTCGCTAGCAAACCTTATACTTAGATGTATTTATTTTTCTACCATAATAAATAATACAATATGATCAAATTAAACAATTCATTACGTATACCGAGAACGCACGCCCATGTTAACAAGAATGTTATATAATTCTATATTTACAAAATAGATACCTAAGTTATCACTAAACTAAATAGACGTATTTTTATCACACGTTAATTAAACCAACACACGTTTTGCGAACTGGTTTTAAAATTGAAAACAATATGATGTTTCTCCTAACTATAATTTTCACGTTCGTCAATATCTTAATTGAAATTCAGTAAATTGGTATGGAATTTACTCAGTTTGAAATCGGAATTAAAGTTAATTATTATTCATGTAAATGTAATAACTGTGGAATTATTTACATGTAGCGAGCGCTCATTAGGGTTCGTTCATTAAACACGTGATAATTTTGCGATACCCCCTCGGTGATTACTTGGTGAGGTTTTATATCAACACACCCCCCACTATTTCCCCCCTAGGGACGATCCCTAATTTCGTTGACTTGAAATAAAGTAATCGTCGCTGCCGCATATCATCTAGATAGTTCTAGATGTGTGACATCCTCCTGTGCCGAACTTGTATCCATTTCAAATCTGAGGGAGTCAGGACGCTAGAGTCCAATTTTGAGGGCAGACAAAATACTGTTCTGATTATTGAGTATAAAGCAAACAAGTGGACTTGTTATATTTGATATTTTATATCAGATTGATAAATTATGTAAACTTTACAGTTACGAGGTGTCATATATAGAACGATGATATGGTGGTTTTCTTTTTATTCGACCTCGGCAGAACGACAATACAGGTTTTATAAAAGAGGAATATATATAAATATACTGGCTATTATCACAGATAAATTTTGCTATTATTTTTGAAGTTAAAACTTCTTTAGAATCGTAATGATTTGAAAGTCGATGAAACGAAAAAGCGACAGCTAGTATTTATGCCTACTCTATATGTGTGTGCCTATTTAATATACTTGTGATATTATGTGCTATAAAACCCCACCTACAATAATTTTATATCATGTTCATATAAAACTACTTACTCTCTTTCAAATTTTTTATCCGCTGATCAGGATTTTCCCGAACTCGTCATAATCTATAGTTCGTACAAAGTTCGTACTTTATATCGAATAATGATATAATCTTTACAATCATTTAATCATATTTGCTAACGGATAAATGAGATATGACGATAAAAAGAAACGTCTAATGAAACTGTAAAAAAAAAAACTCTATATATCTAAAAGAAAATTACACCATTTATAACCCAAGACCGTCTGGATCGATTTATATGTTGGCTTTTGTCTCCACTCCGAATAGTAAAATAACTAAATGGAAAAAATCACGGAAAAAAAATTGTGTACAAAATTCATTTTTCCACACATTATGTGTGGGACTGTTTTTTTATAATATTTCGAGAACGATAACAAATTTCGATGAATTTCTTTTTGTTCGTCTCTGAAAGAAAAACTAAATTTAATTTAGCTAGTGATTCAACATTCAACGGATTACTACCTATAAGCCCGTGGCTGCGCCCGCGTTTCATTTATTCTTCACTGCGTTATAATTATTGTTATTTTTGTTCTTCATTTTTATAAGGAATCCTAATTATTTTCCCAAAAAAAATGTAGTACCAAGATAAAGTAACAATATTTCTCATAAATTCAAGCACTTGCCCTTAAAACTGTGAATTGAATCGGATTTTATTCAATTTTTTATAAGTTTTATTTTTTACGCGGAACCCTAATTATTTTAGATGATAAAAGTACACTAAGTTACCTTTTTTTTACGTGGTAAAAACCGTAGTTAATGCATACGCTGCTCCGCGCGACAGACTAAGCCATCTCTCGTGGTGACGGCTCTTGAGCCAGTTTGGTCTCCTATTGAGGCCGACTGACTAAACACTCCATGATGTCCCTATCTGGCGTAACGACGCCAGGGCTTCTGGAGACACATATACATGCATTATTCTGAAGCCCTGACGACGCCCTACCTCTACGGAGGTCCTACTTCAAGTTATTTCACGAGGCTTGATGACCTCGGTGAGCGCGTGGACAGGCACGTCCGGCGCTGCGACGTCCGGGACGCCTAACTCTGCTCGGGTGCGCTGAGCGCTCTCTCTCTCTCTCTCTCTGCCTCATCCTTTGCGAGTATAACGGACTCGCAACAGGAGATAGTCTCCCAGATCCTAAAACTCCCGACCATCGCCCTTACGAGCGATGGTAAGGAGAGGTCTCTACCTACGTCGGAGGCTAGGTCCCTGAAGGACTCACCCTAAGTTACCCGGAGTAACTTCAGCTATCTACAAAAAAAAGTCTCGTCATAATCCGTTCCGGAGATTACCCGGAACAAACAGACAGACAGAAAAAATTTAAAAATTGTATTTTTGGGATAAGTATCGTATATACATTCATATCTATTTGGTAAAAAAATTATTTTGACATTACTAACAGACACTTCAATTTTATTTATTAGTACAGATGAGGCGGTAGGAAATAAAGCCGGAAAAGCCAATTAAACATATTTGAAAAAAAAAACGGGGCGGGGTACTTTAGGATCAATGATGAAACACATTTCTATAATTTTTGTCTGTCGTACGCATCACATAAAACTACGGGATGGATTTTGATGAAATATGGAATTAATCCATATTCAGGAGAAATCTATAGAAAACATTTATATAGTAAAATTGTGAAAATACACCCCAAAGTGAGGCAAGAAACTTTGTATGTACGGGTAAGGTCTCTGCTATAAATTAAAAAAGTACGATTCAGCATATTTGAAAAAAGAATCCCTAAATGGGTGAAAAAATAAGGTTACATTTATGCTGTTCGAAAGCTTATTAATAAATGACGTCATGAATATTTTACGCCTTTACTTATAGTGAAACTGTAAAGAAAGTTTTTTTTAGGTACCTACATTAATATGTTTGTAAACAATAATCACTCTGTGGGCTCTAGAATCTATGAAATAACTCATTACTATGATTTTCGAAAGTAAAAGAAGAATGCATATTTGTAGGAAAATAAATCTTATGTATGTTTCGTTTAATATCGAAGCTGAGAATATGTATTTTATAATGTAGATATATGTATAATAACTACCTTAAGGGATGTGTAAAATTAAAAAAAAAGCATGAATGATTTGTGTAAATCGCAATTTATTTAATATAATTAATTACCAGCAACTGATATAGAAAACAATGAACAGAAGAAAATAAACGAAAACATTATATTATCAACAGAACAATCCAATGATTAATTAATCTTATTGCTAATGATACAAGCAATTATTGATTGATAATAGAAAATTGATACGTACATGACGACAATTATAGCTAATTGCCTAATATACTCGTTATAACCAAAATAATTATCCGAGTATTTGCTGTAATATTTTATCAGGCGCTTTCAAAATACTACGATTATTACTTGTGTTTCGTAAAAAATTACTTTCTTTTAATACAAACATATATACCATTACAATTGAAATAATTTAGTGTTTTATTTTTGCTTTTAAATATAAAATAGACACGCCAACTTTTACTGGAAAATAAGTGAAACTAACTGATTACCTTCGCTTAAATAGATTTATAAATGGATAGAATTCTCATAGAACGATAAGATGAGATGTTGAAAGAGCAAGGAATTTTTTACTGAGTTCATATAAAAATTAGAGATTTGAAATCATAAATGAAAAATAATAAATTTTGTCAACCAACTTAGTTACTACCAACACGCTCTCTTGTCATGCTTTGTTTAAACTACAAAATATTTTTAGCAGTTATCATATCTGAATCATACCTATTGCATCGTAGATCTGTCTAATTTTTCCATTAAGTAAAAAAGTATAAAATACAGGCAGTTGATACGACAGAACAATGACGTGAGTTCAATGTAACGGAAATTATTGTGCAACAATTGTTTTGGATAATTATGTGAGCAGTCACGCGTGGATAGAGGATATGCTAGCGGCATTTATTCCATACAAACGTAGTCCCCTGTTTTCTCAATGATATTCATTGAGAATTGTGGTGGCTTTGAGCTAGTCAGCCGAGTACCTTAAGAGGATATCCTAGTGGCATTTATTTCATCCAAACGTTGTTCCCTGTTTCCTCCCTGGATTATAGCATTATGGTAAATATTTTATACCAAAATAATATATAACCACCACCGCCATACCAGTGCGTTTTGATTTTTTCCATAAATTAGTTATTGTAGAAACCAGAAGCCTTTAAAAATGAAAATAAATGCTCGATTTTTACTATCATTTTCAGACGATCGCCAAACAAATTTGATGGATAACATTTAAAAAAAGCAAACGTAGAGGCTTAACCAAAGTCTTTCTTATTCTATAACTGGAGGAAAATTAAAAATCGGTTCAGTTTTGGATGTGGAAACTGGATACTACGAAGTAAAACCAGCCCGAGCTGCAGTTGCTTGTCCCTTTCGTGTTTTATAACTCTTTCTTTGGGGCGCAACGCGATAGCTAGCGATTTCTGAAATACCTACTTTTCAAATCTGTTGCCGCAGCATATCCTCTTAATACTCACTTATTACATTCACATGATGTGGCATACACGTCGAGATCATAAAACGTAATAAACTCATTTTAATGACTAAATTTAACCGACCTCTGAGCGATCGGAAATTTTGCCGCCTTTGTCTGTTTAATAATTAATAAATTATTGTTTCCATGTGCCATCGTAGGTACAATTTTCAAAGCCACACGTGGGCATTTATCTGTTCTAAAATTAATGACAAAAAATAGACAAAAGTTTTAGTATGACAGTAATTACTGATCTAAAGTAATAAACAAATTTCAAATGTCTGTTTGTAATATCAAAATAACATTTTTTACTAAAACCGTCAATATATTTACGATAGTAAGACCAAAAACACAATTTTTTAAATTTTTTGTCTTTCTGTTTGTTCTGGCTCCGGAAGGTTCGATAGCAATTCTTGGCGTGATTTTAGTTTATAATGTGGTACTTTGTTATTAATTCATTAACTTGAATCATATGTAATGTTAACATACATAAACTCGGGTTTCGGCACCAAATATGTTGATTGTTGTGTATTAAATTATGAAATACACATAAATTAATGAATTATAATTTTATTTTATGGAGCACAATGCTTGTATTATACAATATATATATATATATATATATTTTGACAATGACAAAACAAAAAACATATTATTCAAATACAATAAATTATAAAGAGTTTTACTACAAAATAGTATATGTATGTTAATAGTAATGTTGATGGCGTTTTCGTGATATAGTTTGGTTATTGTGCAGAAGTGAGTTTTATTAAAAATAATGACACGGAGTGTGAATTTTAAGATCTCACAACAACTCCTTTGTAGAAGAACTTTTTAACAAATGACCGCCACTTTGTTGGAGCACTGAAGATTAGTCGGGTCTAAAGATTTTGAATTCAGGGCTGTAGATAATCAATTAAATAAAAAGTTAATTATTATAGCAAATACTTAATTAAATTGACAAAAAAAATGTTATAAAGTGTTTTTTAAATACTTATTTTCAAATTACTTGTAACACTTTACTGTTAGTACTATAGTTATCAAAGTATCAGTCTGCAGAGTGAAGTGAAATAAAAAGTAGGTAGTTCAAACAAGTTCATCCTGGTTCACCGTTATTAATAACAAAATTGCCTCGCTAGTGTAAGTCGCGGGTAGTGTTGCTATAACTGAAAATTTTTATTTTCCTATTCATTTTTTTGTTTTCGAATTGACTCTTTCGCGATAGGCACATAGGGGTATGTGGGACTCACATGGCAACCGAGGCAACAGCAAATACCCACTAAAACCGCCACATTTTGCCGACAGAACCGCCATGGAGACCATACGGGATTGAACAGACATTCACAGCGTCATCTCCGGTGGGTGACCTAGACTTAAGGTCTAGGCCCCTCGCGGGAGAATAGTAGTTGCTATTTGAGTCGTAAATTCCGCAGACTTTGCCTTAACTAAACCTATTATGGGTAAAGGAAACAAGGGGTCTCTGGTTCCCTTACAGAACTCAAGTATGTACATACTTTCCATGCTTTCTGCGTGTCTTTGTTTATACATCTTTCTGTTATTAATCACGGATTAAAATGTGGTCAAACATGCAATCCCTTAGGAGCGATATGTTAAATGGTTGATCTAAATTATAATTTTTTTACGCTCTATAGGCTCAGTTTTTTGACCACAATCTCACCTGATTTTAAGCGACGATGTGGTCCAGGATGGTAAACACACTAAGCCTAGATAGAGTTACTGGTTCTCAAGTTATGCTGCGGGATCACCTGTTGGCATTTGGCGACAAATTTTCAAACTTGAGTGGTAGATAACCAGACAGGCATTATTAAAAAATGCCCCACTACCATGATACAGTTTTCTTACGATGTTTTCCTTCACCGAAAGCTCCGATTGATTTTACGGATTGGATGGATGGGTTCTAACTTATTTTACTCATGTCAAATGAAGTCTTGGTTTGATCCTTCGTAAAGAAAACTATCGCGATACAATCACTCCAAGACTCACCAGTCTAACACATCGCACTGCATCTAACACATACATAGTAGAAGCATAAATTTGAACTGGGACCTTTTTTCTATAGATAGACGTAGAGCAATTATCAGATAAATTAAATAGATATATGCATTCACACTCGCCTCCCGGACTTAGACATATGACTTTACGCGGATGACACCTTCATATACAGACATCTAGATATATCAATATGCTTCCACTATAGTAGATACCCCTAAGATCAACGAGTCGTAAACCACCTAGCTATTTAGTACCGTAAAAGGCAAACATACGTTGACGATAAAAAGAGCACCGCCGTTCATTCTGAGGTCGTCAAATCGCAAGTTAAATCTCGCTCACATAGCTAGCTTAGTACTGGAAATAAGCACCAGGTTAAGAAAGGCCGCTAAGGTCTTCATTCGATTCAAGTAAGTATAATAAGTAGAATATCCTACGTTACAAAATCACAGTGTATAAAGCGTGCATAAAATGATAAAAGCTTTTTGTAGCATCCTTTTGTCCACATGGCAAAAACACACTTCGAGAACTACAAAAACTAACATTTAAAACCACTTTCTAAGGATCGCACTAGGCGTCCGATGATTCCAGAAAAACGTGGAAATATCGAGTCTTGTCTCAAATCCCTTTCACGTATGTCCTTTGATTAAACGGAAACTTCTCTCAACATGGCTGTAGTTATTGTGTGTAGCTATTTTTTTATTCTTCCACACCACCGTTTATAGCCGCGGACGTCGCGGTATCGATCAGGCAATGACCGCTTCACACAACGGCTGGCCAACCTCGGGCCCCTCACAACTTCGCCCCCTCACAGAAAGTCAGCAACACCACTAGCTCTTATTCACTTCACTTCCACACATTCTCAACAGTGTAATTATTAACCAATCACAACGATGATATAATTCATAAGCCATATTTATTCTCCCGAAAATTCCACAAATTCACCGTTCTCCCCAATTTTATTTCCTGCACGCAGTTCTAGGCCTCCCCCGACAGTGTCCCTAGTCTTGATCTGCACAACTGAGGAAGCTCATACGTTTTCTACCAGTATGATACAATGACACTTTATGCACTAAAACAAACACACTGCACAACCTAGAACTGATTTGCACGTTAATGTATCTGCTTGTTGGGATGAGACATGATATTAGTACTACTGTGTTAAAATTAGCACAATTTACGTCGAATACTTCACGTTGCATTGGATTTCTTCTAAAAGAGTACTTATTACGATGTCTAAAGAGAACAATTGAGTATCGTCTTGTTTTGGAAAATAATGGTACTCGGATGATGATTGGAGCTATTGTTTTAACGGTAATTCTAAAAACAAGAGTTAACACTTCTACAAAGGACCTTTTTAACTGAATGAATTTCGTGGAAATCGTTAACGCCAATATCGTTTTCTGTTCGAGAAAAAGAAATTAATCTTTTAAAACCGTTAACTTACATTTATTCAAGAATTTGGCGTCAAGAATGACTGGAATAAATATTACTATAGTTAATAAAAGTCATCATCATAAAAGATAACATATCCAACATAGCGTCCGCTCTTAACTCAACCGGATATGAACATTTTAATCCAAATTTAATTTAATTTAATCCAAATTTAATCACCGCTATTTTATTAACCATTGTTCATTTATTTATTAATATATAAATACTATTGTATTTGCTAAACTATTACACATATAATAAATTTACTAAGCATTTATAAAATACATACTAATGTTGGAATGCGACACCATCCAGAACATAGTTAAGTTATTTATTTATAATCATTTTTTTCTAACCTAACTGTTGACCAGAAGGGCTTTTACAGCTTCACCGAACTTTGGGGGCGAGTGCTGAAGGCACTCAGCCGCAAAAGGTAACTAGCACAAGGGTTCGAACCTCGGCTTGGCCGCTACCTGAGTGTGAAAACTCCCGCGGAATTTTGATCCTAACTAATCCCTACATTTTTTTTATTTAACATAAAAAAAGGTTCCTTACAGGACCTATGTACCTGCGTGTTGCATGCAGGAGTTTGTGTGCGGTGTTGTGCGTGTAATTCTGAATGCATGGTCACTGTAACTGTATCGCGCTGGCGGAGACACGTCTTGGGTCGCTGCCTGAGGGGGACCCGGAGAGTGTGTTGGAGATTTATAACCATAATGAAAAGTATTTTACTTAAAGGGGTACCGCCCTTCCACTTAGTTCAGAATAAAGGATTTTGATGTTTCATAGAAATTAAAAAGGTCTATTTCATTTTCCAATAGGTACGACTTAGCCTCTAAAGAATTAGTACATAGGTACAAGGTCACTCCCGCTCTAACTGGGGAGCGACCTTTGCTTTGCTATTTGCGAAAATCTACGAAAAGACAATCTAGTGAGTGTACTGTTTCAATAGGGCTAGACCACTCACCTTTACCACCGCTGCGAAGTCGTTGGTCAGCGCTGACGTCTTTGTTATGGGTTGCGAACTTATATACCACATATACTATGAAACGAACTGTATGTCCAAATTATCCATACACGCGTCACTCCGATAAAATCACTGCACACGATAGTCCACACGTCTGTACGCCGAGGATTGTACCACGAGACTCCTCGGGTAGCGGGTGCGAGATGCCGGTGGCGGACACGACCAAAATGTCCCACTACCCTCACTAGATTTGTTAACGATATCAAAACAAAAAAAACTAAAACTACCTACCCGAACTACATGAGTAAATGCGCGGCTCCAACAACATATGAAAAATCTTTTGCAAATAAAGAATTTACTTTTCTAAACTTAAATTGGACCTTTTAGTCAAATGATATTTATTAACGTTTTCGGGATGATCAGATTGAAACGCTGCAATTATGTTTTAGGTCTAGATTTAAGTCACTTCAGAGTTCTTTAAAATCTCCTTCATAGATCTCAAACCTAGGTGCGTACCATTTTGCAGGGGGCGACGCGATGTGTAATGTTAACGCAATCCCGTATCGCCCCATCCCAAATGCGGCGGGCGGCCCCGGGGGCTTTAGTGGGTATTTCCGGACGCTTCACGTCCGGGCGAGTCCCACACTGGCACGGAGTCGTCCCTCCGTGCCCCCTTACCTATTGCATTGGGGGACTTCGGTTTCACTAATGCAATAGGTAAGGGTAGTGCGTAAATGCATTCCCCTCGTCAAAAAAAGGTGCGTACCATTTTGGTGCTGTTGCACTAACGTTTTTGGCTGAGTGTCTTAAGCCCTTGGTGAGCCTAATCAGTTCAAACAAAAAAAACATATCGAGTAAGTTATATACTTGGATTATATTGTTACTTAACATATTAAACAGGCTTTTAAAGTAGTGCAACAAATATTGGTTATATTTCTGTCAATCGGATCCACTTAATATCCTCATATTTTTCACTTAACTGTAATAAATGAGGCACTATAAAAAAGAAAACATAACAAGGAATCTTCTAAATCGAGTTACTGGTTTTCAAGTTATTGAAGGTTTCTTTGGCGGGAACTCGGTATTTCATGAAGTAGTTTTTATCTGAATAGTTGTGGGTAAAATACCTTATGATCTTTAATTTTGGTGGTATTTTACGTGATATTGGTGGATAATTGTGCACAAGTGAAATATATTTGAAATAATAACACGGAGCTTGTATTCTGTGGTGTCACAAGAATTTCCCGACTGATTGCTCTTATTTTGGTCATTTTTGGGAAACAACGCAACCACTGACAACATTACCGGTGACTCCGTGAGACAATTCCGTCTGGACCATTAGTCTCGCATTTGTCGATTTTTTTTTTGCAATCTTCCCGCACGTTCAACCGACGCGACGGCCCGAAGATTGACGAGTCGAAAATAGTCGCGTGTCCGTGTCTGTGACCGGGGCTACCACACTAAAAAACAACATGTCTATTTATACTAAGAAATAATTATAGCGTCGTCGTTAATGTTAATACTTGAATTCTGTACGCATTAATTATTTTCATATTGTTTAGTACAAATACATATTACAATAACTTCTCTTTTTTTCTGCAAGCAAACCTTGGAATCCACTGAACAGTTTTTGAAGGATTTTTTATTTCTTATAATACTGCGAAGGATAAGGCTATTTTTATTACTATTACTTAGAATTATAAATATTATGAAATTAAGAAATAATCACTTTAAAAAATTCGGAAAATATATTTTTAATTATTATTTAATATCTTTTTACCCAATAAACCTTTTAGACAAATTTCACTCAGGCAACACCGGATCATACAGCTAATATCTATAATTATATTTGTCATATTTAAGAAATTTGTAATATATTGTACTATTAATTACATATGGGCTTGGAATAATTAATATGGAACTAATATTCTTCTTATACGAAGTTTAATGAAGTCGATGACCCATGATAACATCTGTTAACGATTGTTCATATTACTCTTATTGTTACCTCGAAATAATGCATTAATAGTAGTGATTAAGGAGTAATCAAATCCATTATTTAGCTATTTAATACGTGACAAAAGTTCCACCCATCGAATTCTGTACTAAAACCGCCCCCATACCGTCTCCGATTTTATTTAACCTATTTGCGAGAATTCTCCTTTAGCTTTGATAAATCAATCGATTGTAACTCGATCAGAATGGATAGTTGCACCAGAGGCAGCAACTCTCTCTAATAATTTAATAATACTTCATTGCAGTACAGTTTGTAGCGAATTAGTGAGCGTAACTTGACTCCTACGACATTATACGGTATCGTCAGCAATAAACAATTTTAATACTAGCTGTGTGCCCGCGGCTCCTCCCTCTTTTAGTACATCTTTCTCTGCGTGATATTATAGTTTTTAAATAATAATTGGAAAAGAATGTCTTTATGATACTGTCCATTGAATCGTATTTTATTTACAATTTCATGAGTTTTAATTTTAGTACACGAAGCCTAATAATTTTCCTGAAATTATTTTCGGTACTAACAGAAAATAAAGATATTTCACAAAAAAATCTAACACCTGCCAGTAAAACTGTGCATTGCATAGGATTTTATTCACAATTTCACGAGTTTAATTTTTGAATAATAAAAGTAGTCTAATTTACGCGGAATAACTTCAAATATCTGTCAAAAAAAGTCCTATCGTTCCAGCTGTTCCCTAGATTAGCCGAAACAAATATACCAAAAAATTAAATTTATATATTTCTTGGTATCTATAGATACCATATATACATTCATTTGTATTTAGTAAGAAGTTTTTTGATATAAGAAACCAACACTCGAACGAATCATCATTATGAAATCTTCACGCGTCAACATAATAATGAGGTCAGAACATGCCGCCCATGCTTCACTGAAAACTCAGGTTCATTTTAGAATTGGATACGTGAGTTCGAACCCATGTTCATTGACGCTGAATCCGACCACACCGAGCAAGTAACTCGTTTCGTATAGCGTTATTTTTTAATGTGCTATCAATTTTCGCAGTTATGATTTCATATGGACGAATCATCATTAAGAAATGTACATGCGTCAGTATAATATTGAAGTGAGACGCTTCGTAAGAAATTATCGAATTTGGCAAAGTAGCAAAATTGAATACGGCTGATGACTGATGAGACAATAACAGCTTTTAAAAATCGTAATGAAACATATATCTGTATCTATACTAATAAATAAAATTGAGGTGTCTGTTTGTAATGTTATAATAACCAATTTTTACTAATTACATATGAATGTACGTATCTATAAAATAATTTAAAATTTTGTCTGTTTGTTTGTTTCGACTAATCTCTGTAACAGCGGAACCGGTTTTGCCGGGACGCTTTTTATTAGATAGCTGAAACTACTCCACGTAACTTAAGCTATATTTATTTTTCGAAAATAATTAGGGATCCGCGTAGAAAAATTACAACTCATGATCTATACTAATACTAATGAATAAAATTGAAGTGTTTGTTTGTAATGTGAAAATTTTTTTTTCCAATATAAATATGAATGTATATACGATACTTATACCAAAAGACGGGTCTTTTTTTGCAGATATTTGAAGTTACTCCGGGTAACTTAAAGTACTTTTAATTTTCGAAAAAAAAAGTATTAGGGTTCCGTATAAAAATAATACAACGCAGCGAAGTATATATATATAAAAACTCGGGCGCATCCGCGGGCACACAGCTAGTTATGAATTAAATCCGATTCAACGCACAGTTTTACTGGCAGGTTTTTGAATTTGTGACTTTTATTTAATGTTAGTAACTAACATAAAAAAATATGGAAAATAATTAGGGTTTCATATCAAAAAATTAAAACTATATTACGCAGTAAAAAAGAAATGAAACGCGGACGTAACAGCGGGCACACAGCTAGTTAAATTATAAAATCATTAACAAGTTTCCTCTGCTTTAAACAAAATAGGTTTTTATACTGTATAAACTCAGGGCTTTGACCACAATCTTACCTGATGTCACAGTGACGATGTGGTCCAGAATGGTAAACACACTAAAGCTAGAGGTAATGGTTCTCAAGTGATGCTGCCGTAACACACCTATCGGTGTGTGTCTAAAGGTTTTCAAACTTGAAGGTGGTAGCTACCCAGGTGAGCATTATTAGAAAACGGCCCATGCTATGATTTTCTCGCGGTATTTTTCTTCGCCGAAAGCTCAGGCTCTTTACAGAATTGAATAAGTGGGTTTGAACCTATATGCATGCACACGTAAAATCCGACCACACTACTAATTGAGACATCATTGTTTCCTATAGGCATAGATAGTAATTTTCTTTCGATGTTAGTAGGCAAAATAACAACCTATTTCATAAACATATATACATCCGTTATTTTAGTTAAAACATAATTACGGATATGACGTAACTGACATTTTGACAATATTCACATAATCACGTTGCCAAAATTATTTTTAATTATTTTTCGTTCATCTACTCATGAAGAGTAGAAAGGGATTCTTTGAAACTGTAATTTTTCAATTAATGTTTTCAATTGCTCTAAGATTTCCTTCATAATACCAAATATTAAAATTGTTATAATTTTAAATATAGACAGTAACTTGATATAGTTTGAAATAAAACGCACCTAGATAATTAATTTTTTTAATTATGTTTAAGGAATTTGTCGCATAGCGATCGTATTGTTCCATAAGAGATAACAAATTAATATATGTATTATACATATGAGATATAAAACAAAATTATCATAAACTTAAACCTAACTCTGCTAACTTTAACTCTGCTAACATTTCAACATGTTTGAATATAGGTTCTGCTAATAAACTATTAGGAAAGCCTATACTATGCGACCCAAAAGTTTAATTCCGAACAAACTCTATAAGAACATGTTAAACATCCTCAATAACTCCACATTCAGTACAGTTTTGGCTATGGGATCTTTTTCATCAAAAACACAAAAACTTCTTTGGTGGAATGTGCCTCGAACGAATAATGTGGGAAAGATCTTATTCACTTCTGCCTCATCTTGATTAAGATTTCCCTGTGACAAGAAAACTTTTAAAACAGTATTAATATACTCTATAACAACGTTATAAAAAGAAACAATTATTGTATGATCCGTTATAGCAATTTAAACGATATTAGCTATAAATATAATATATAAATGCATCGGTATAAATTAAGAAACGGGGAAAACCAAAAAACTAATACCCTCGAGAACCCTTAATATATTAAAATGACATAAAGTCTACATAAATGCAATAATTTCTTAAGTCCAAAACCTTGCATTTTAATTACTCTGTGGAAAAACCCTAGTTATTTTATTAAGGTGTTTAAATTTTATATTTGATGTGTAGACTATCTTGTAGGGAACTTACGATATTATTGTAAATATTTCGAATGCGTCATTTCTATATATTAAGAATTCTCGAGGGGATTATTTCTTGTTTTTCCTATATATGTGATACATCATAATCAGACTTTAATTTAAGTATTAGTTATGTAAATATGCAGAGATTAAAACAGTTCAAGAAATTCTTCTACTTAGTTTAGAGATTGATTTTTTTTTTATTAAATATTGATGAGCATCGGTTGATTTAGCTTGAATGATAAATTAAAAAAAATTGAAGACAGATTTTTCAAGTAATTATGGTTAAGATTCGATGACCGAGCGAACAATGTTCATAATGTATAGGCTTAGAATTAAAAATAATCGAAGCTATAATGTTGAGTTTTACATAAATTACGTCAGTGTATTGAAAATTTCAATAGTACTTTGATAAGATCTTTAAGCCGTGTATCGAATTACCAATCGGGTTTAAGCGATCATAAAATCTACCATAAAGCGTTAGGTAGGTGCCTCAATGAATTTGATTAGTAAAATAGTACACAACTTGAGAGGACATGTGGTCGGAAAAGTAGGTGTTTTAGACATCTATTGCTATTGCGTTGCGCCCCAAAGAAAGAGTTATAAAACATGAAAGGGACAACTGCAGCTCAGGCTGATTTTACCTATGCAAACTAAATGCTAACATCACTTCGTAGTACCCTGTATCCTCCTCCCAAAACTGAACTAATTTTTAATTTTCTTTTAGTTTTAAAATGATAAAGAATTTGGCTATGCCTGTACGATTATTAGAAAATGCCCTGCCACCATGGTACCCTCACGATGCTTTCCTTCACAGAAAGGTCAGGCTGATTTCATGAGTTGAATAGGTGGGTTTATCCCACGTCCATTGACCCGATATCCAACCGCACTGCCAACTAAGTCATCATTGTTGTGATGTATTTAGTGGAAATCCAGTTATAAATCTACATAATACGTAAGGATAAAGGCCCAAAAATAAATCTGCATTTTACCGAGAGACACTTCTTCTATTTGAAACTATGAAATGTTCTCGTGCCAAGTTCTTTTAAAATAATTACAGCAAATAATAACTAATAAGTCTAAGTTTCTAAATAACGATGATGATTGTTCCGACAGATTTCGGCCGTGGCAACCACATAGAACGGAAGCAGTCAGATGCGCAGGATATATTAAGATGCACAAGTGTACATGCAAGACACAGGTGCGCATACTCATCCTTGCCCTTTTGGACCCAGTGCAACGGTGACCAGTAGGACCGGAGAAAGACTCAGACAGATAGTACAGTATCAAGGTGAAAAAGTTACAAGAGGTCAGTACTATAATACACTCCTTTAATCGCCTTTTACAATACCCACGGGAAGATGCCATTCTACTCTGCCGGCACCACACGGGATAAATTAATAATAGGAATCAGTGTATAAATATTAATCACAATTTTCAGCAAAATAAAATGTTGATTTTATAAATATAAAAAGGGAAAACAACCAAAATAATAACCAGTTTTGAAATAAGCACATGTATTAATATTCGATTAGTGTTTAAGGAAAACTTCACAATTTGTTTAGGTACCTAAACACTTACTACCCATCTATCTATTTATTCAACCGAAAGACGTCCACTGCTGGAAATAGGTCTCCCCCAAAGATCTCCACGACGTCCGGTCTTGCATCACCCGCATCCAGCGGATTTCCGCGTCCTTCACCAGATCGTCGGTCCACCTTGTGAGGGCTACCCACGCTAAGTCTTCCGGTGCGTGGTACCTATTCGAGAAACCGTTGTCCCCAACGGGCATCGGTTCTGCAAGAAATGTGCCCAGCCCTCTGCCACTTAAGTTTAGCAATACTTTGGTTCTTCAGCGGATCTCCTCATTCTTGATTCGATCACGCAGTGAAACTCCAAGCATAGACCGACAATGTTACCGGGTTCTGGCCACTGCGTGCATAACAGCTACGAGACGCCACTGATGTAAGATTATGGGTCATCAATAAAAAAATAAGGTGATACTGCTACCTATGAAAGGTCGCTCGGCAGATTCGTCAATGACAGGCCACTACAGCCCCAATTAATAAACAACATTGGCATCCAGAATAGTTATTCGTAAAGGTTTTTTTATTTGACGCTTCTAATTGTATTAAAAAAACGACCTTGTAATTACCGTCCGAATAGAAGAGATTTACTAAAATATTTTAACCGCATAGATAAAAACATTATGAATAACAATTTTAAACTCTAGTAATTTCATGAAACCGCTATCGTATAATATTAAAATTTTATATGACTAACAATATTTTCAAATTAACAATTAAGGTATACATACAAAAAAAATACTATTAACTTATTTCCTTATATTCTATACTTGCTGTGTGCCTGCGGAGCCGCCTGCGTGCTTTAGATGTGAGTGAAAACGTGAATATAATATTTCATTTATTCCTAACCTAAAAAAACAAACGAATAAAGAAAAATGAGCCTATTGTTTTTAGTAGCGGAAAAAATGTAAATTCTAAGAGTATAAGATAGATAGTATACGAGTATAGTAAGAGTAATTAAGAATACGAATACGAATCGAATAAGGACCACCCTAATACAACATATTTAAATTAAACATTATTTAAAAGTGAATTTAGAATATGTAGACAGTTCACGGTGGTTGGGCCCCAGAAATTCAGTGACCTTAAAGCCCCAAAAAACCACGATCAGCATTTTCCTTGTTCCTGATTAAAACTTATTTAATCAATTTATATTAAAAAAAGAAAAGACGTCAATTATAATCATAACAAAATCATACGAAGTTTTATCGTCACACATTTTTGATTTTATCAATGGCACATGGTGTGATGTCTTTGCCCATACGAAAGTTTCTGACATCCTAAGGTGTATGCAATTGCGCGCGAATCGCCGTAACCATACATCTTACGTCTACTCTCTGATAAATAAACCTTATTTCAGAACACGTTTTATAATAATTATGGTGAGTGGTGTGCTATCAACTTTCTGTTCTTACCTCGCCTAATACTTATCTTGTTAATTTTTAACAAAATATTTTTCATTATAAACGAAACCATCAAATGAACAAACTATAAAAATTCACCAAAAAGTCAATAAATAAATACTTCATAATATATTTCTGTTTACTATTATATACCCTTTGTTTTAATACCATTCAAATAATTTTGAAATCGATGCCAGTTTACGAATAATAAAATGGTGTAAATGTACGTCACTAATTTTATTCAATATTTTGATTAATTATTGTTCCTTAAAATAACCTTAGTTCATTGTATAATTTAATTATAGTTTAAGCTTATATCTATAGACAGTTATTTTAGTTTCATTTAAAAGTGAGTACATTGGTTAACTCTATAATTATTAATAGTAGGTATCAAAACAGAGGGTATATGTTAGTTAGTGAGTAAGTAACCAGAAATAGATTAATAAAATAATTATTTATTTACTTTTTAGTGCATTTACATAATATAAAATTTATATAAATTTCTTGAAGTCGGTTTTGTTTTTAATTTCATTTTTTTTTTATCTTCTCTTTAGTTCAAGTATGCACCTAAGTATATAGTTTTTTATTTTTTCCTGGAATAAATAATTTTATTCCTGTATTAAATTCATCTTCTTCCCCTTTAGTGATAGTCTTCTCCATTAATGCATATAAATAAAATACATTTACAAAAAATCTTCAACTCCTAATTAAAAAACAATATTACACATTGAAAAATATATGAAACGCGGGCGCAACCACAAGCACACAGCTAGTTTCGAATAAAATCCGATTCAAGGCACAGTTTCACTGGCAGGTGTTTGAATTTGTGAGAAGTATCATTGCTTTTTGTAAGTAATAATTGCAGGAAATATATTAGCATTCGACATAAAAAAAGTATGAATAAAAGATTTAATGGTCAGTTGTACTGGCAAGTATATGAGAAATATTTTTGCTTTTTTCTAGTACCTAATATTTTTTTAGGAAAATAACCAAGGTTCCATGTAAAAAAATTAAAATTCATGAAATTGTGAACAATATTTATTCAAGAGACACCACTATCAAAACATTATTTACCAATTATTATATAAAGACTATGTTTTATATAGTCTGTTTGTAATAATATTTATTATATGCGCAATAATACGTTTTGGATTTTCATTATATTATTTTTAAATTAAGTTGTTCTAATTTTCAATATGGACTGTGATACTTATTTTAAGTACTTTGTACAGCATTTATAATCGCTATGAAATAAAGTACGATAGAATTAAATTAAAGTAAATAGGGATTTAAGATAAATTCAGTGACCTTGAGGCCCCAAAAAACAACGATCAGCATTTTTCTTGTTGCTGATTATAATTTATTTACTCAATTTGTATTGAAAAAAAACACGTCAATCATAATCATACCAAAATCATACGTCGTATCGTTACACATTTCTGATTTTATCAATGGCACACGGTGTGATGTGCTTGCGCATACAAAAGTTACTGACAACGGAAGGTGATTGCAGTTGCGCGCGAACCGCCGTAACGAGAGTACGTATTGCGTGTACTCTCTGATAAAAAATAACCTTATTTCAAAACACGTTCTATAGAAATTATGGTGAGTGTTGTGCTTATTATTTTTCTGTTTTTTAATTCATGTGTGTTGTTTATTAAAAAAAATGAATAATAATAAACAAGTGTTCCCTTCGTTACTCCACGTGTGTCCCATATCTCTAATTTTCTAATTAGAAAAGTGTTTGAATTTAGAATAGATGCAATATAAATATTCCTTGGTAATATAGGAACTTAAAGTCGGCAAACCTTAATTTAAAATAATATATTATGTGTGCGCGATAAATACTTTTTGGACTTATATTATTTTATAATTAAATTGTTCTAATTGGAAATTTCGACTGTGAAATTTATTTTAAGTCTGTTTTACAGCATGATAGGATTAATTTATAGAATCACAAATAAGGATTGAAGAGATTTTTATAAATTTGAATAATTATTTTCAACGAAAACACTTTTCGATTGTAACTTATTTCAAAAATATTAATAACGCGGTAAATACTTATTTTAAATGCATACATATATCTAAATCGTAAAGTGCTGACAAAGAAAAAAAACGGACATTCGTCGCGGATATTTGAATATTTCGGTTTTGCGTATGACATGTGCTTTTCCTCGTGGCGTTTTTTTTTTATTTTGATCATTAAACACGTGACAATACGTTTATTTAGAGACTAGAAAATAAGACTTTAGTAAATAGTTCGTGAGAGAGACAACTTTTATGTCGAGGCAAGAATAAATTTTACATTTCCGTTCTTTCTTAAAACTATCGTAACATATTTATACAGTTATATTAAATTATATACCTATTATAAAAAAAACGTATACACAACAGAGACGATTCTAGAAAGAAAAATGACTGACGTATATTACTTGTAAAAATAATTTATACTATTTACACAAGTTTCTCAAAGACAAAGAAAGAGTAACAAAAAGTTAACAAAATATTTATAACCACATTAACATACTACAAAACAAACTTAAATGTATGCGCTACGATAAAAATATTTTGTTATGAAAATGTAAAAATTGTAATTAGAAAAGGTAAGTAACTGGTAGGAAATAAAAACCTGTACTAATAAAAACTAATACTCTATACTTACTGTATAAATCTGTACTAATAAATAAAATTGATGTAGCTGTTTGAAATATCTACTTCACTTCATTTTAATAAAGTACATATGAATGTAGAATAAATGTATATATCAAGCCTATACCAAAAACACAATTTTTAATATTTTTTTGCCTGTCTCTTTTGTCTGTTTGTTCCAGTTAATTTCCAAGACGGTTGAACCGATTTTAAAGAGTCTTTATTTTGTTTGGCAGTTAGCTGAAGTTACTCAGTGTAACTTTATTTTCCAAAATAATTTAGGTTCTGCGTAAAACAATTAAAACTCGTGATCATATTGTGAATAAAATACTATTCAACGGACAGCCACCATCAAAACATTATTTAAAAGCTATATTACGCATTGAAGGAGATATGAAAGACGAGAGGAGCCGCGAAAACAGCTAGTATATATACATATTTGCTTTCTTGAAAATAAAATTATAGTTCTGATATTAAAAGTCGTATCGAGATGTCGTTGGAGTGAAGGAGCGTTGATACCTATATCTCGCTTCCTTATTTCTCGGCGGATCAATATCCGTTCGTGAGACGTACGACGTTCGTAAAATCACCAAGACACGTGTACTATAATACCTATCTGCATCGTTTCAGGTGCACTAACGTAAACTCAAGGACTGCGTGAACATTATGAACATTGTATTTAATGACATAGCCAGCTTATATAACACAGATAACCAAATTTCCTTGAACAAAAAAACAATTAGAACTTTTGTTTAGGGTTAATGTATAATAATAATAAATACAATAAACGAATTCTAATTATGCAAATAAAATATTTTTTGATACAATAATAATAATAATAATAACAATATTTTACAAATTTCAAGCAACGGAGTATAATAGAACAAAAGTGTTTTAAATTAAAATCAAAACAGACAAGAAAAGAATAAGCTATAAAATTCACTAAAAAGTAAATAAATAATTACTTTATTAATCTACTTCTGTTTATTCCTTCGTTTTAATACCATTCAAATAATTTTGAAATCGGTGCCAGCTTACGGATAACAAAGTAGTGTAAATACTGAAAATGTACGTCACTAATTATATTCGTGTTTGTTTAATTGTTCCTTAAAATCACCTTAGTTCCTAGGATAAGTTAATTTAAGCTTATATGTAACTGTGATGGAGTTTAGGCAGTTATTTAAATTTTAATGTTTAACTCTAGCTGGCACCGACTCCAATATCATTAGGAAATGGTATTAAAACAAAAGATAGTTGACACCCGGTTTGACATCAACAATTAATTAACATATTTTATTAGCTCTATAATACGATTTCCCCATAGATTTTGTGTGGCATTAACAACCTATAAAATCATTGTTTGCCGAGCTAATTGTCAAAGTATTCATTTATCTCAAAGCAATTAAAAATCTAATTCGCATTAATTGAAAACAATCGAGTTTACAGAGCTAAAAAGAAGTTGTTTTCTGAAATTATTGATAAATTGTGTGAACCACTTATAATATTCTATTAGCAACTTTGATAGCATTATGCGAATGAGCGTGAATACATAATTATGTATGTTGGGAAAAGATAGTACATTAACATTTTTCGTTTTAACATATACAAATATTAGGTAACATATTTAAGTATTTAAAAATAGTGGTGAAATAAGAAAGAGCGGTTCGGGCGGCCATTAGCCGTTGTCAAGACTTCTATTCAGTAACCAGCTCTTTAATTATCTACTTATACTCATGTCCCTATCCTACGCACTTCTATTTAGTTAACTTCATAATATGTAAACTCGGTTTTGTGTCATTATTGCTAGATCGCGGGCCGCAGTTTAACGAACACGAAGCTACGCCACTTAATGTGTTTTAATCACATGTACGATACAAGTTTTAAACACGGAATATATGTTAAATTAGAATTGCAAAATTTGCAATACAATTTTACTCATACATTTATGTTATGTTAAGAATAATAACATTTAAAAGCAATTATTACTCTATTTTTTAATGCAACGTGTTTATTAACGAAGTCATCAATTGGTATGTGATTTATAATTCATATAGGGACTTCCCTTATTCAAAGATTGAGGAAAACATCGATGTAAGGTCTTATTATTTGTTGACGCTGTTTCTTGTTTCAACTTCAGTTAGTTGACGAATAACAAAGACATTAAAGGCAATAAATATTGTTTTTTTTTATTTCTGGCTGTCTCATAACAGAATTAGAACATTATATAATTAATTCATTTTAACTAATTCTTTATAAGTACCTATCTACTTATAACAATCCCTGGAATAACTTTTAAAACACTTCTAAATATGTGTATGTTCGTTTCTTAGTTACTATTGAAACTAGTTCAATGGCTATTGTTAGACAAAAGGTACGCACATTCTGCCAAGGATATTAACATAGGATTTTAACATATTAATTTATATTAACAAGGATATTAACATTTATAACTAAATAGCCCGTCCGACAGACATCAACTTTTCACTTATGCCAAATCAAGTAACGGGCATCAGTTATGTATGAAAAACTTCTATAGTACATAAAGGCCGCACGGACGCACACTCTACCTTAATAAAAAAACGTGCTTAATCCGTCTGCAGTCGAATGGCGAAATTTGATTACAATCAATTTACTTGTCCAACTAAACACGTGCTTTTTAATTTATATTTTTGACGATTTTTTTTTACTAGGTAACAGACCTGTTGATAAGTTTTCGTGTTTTAATAAAACTGCTATTTTCATCCACAATACCCCAAGGGGTGCTCATAATGGGCGTATTTAGAAATCAAACTGAGGGATAAGTAAATCAGTTAATTCATTAATGCTTAACTTCCTTTAGATAGAAGGTTATTAATAAATAAATCTAAAACAAAAATTCTTTATTCAATGTGGGCCCTGAGAAGGCGCTTATGAAGAGCCGACAAGAAACTCGACCTGATTTTTTTTATGTGTTCTGAAAGTATAAATATAAATTATACAGTTCATAATAATAAACGGTTTTATCGTAGGGACCTTCCTTTACTACACACTTATTATATTAATCGAGAAACTATATTTAAATCGGCTTAGTCGTTTTTAAGCGTGGCGCGTAAGAACGCGATAATTTTATGATTTTTTTATTTATAACGTCTCCGCTTGAATGTCGATTTCTATGTTTTTAATAAATTATTTACTACATTGTATTTCAGAAATATTCAATATTTTTGCCCAAATTGATTAAGACGCTCTTGATCGGAAAGGCCTTGACATCTTCACCGAATTTTTTGTTGAGTGCTTAATCCACTCAGCCAAGAGAGCGGTAGCTGGCACAAGGGCATTGAAATGGTGGTAGCTCGGCTTGAGCTTCTACCATCGACATAAATTACACTGAATTTTCCCAGTGCTAAAAGTTTAGGAAAATTATTACGGTTCCGTGTAAAAAAAATAAAATCTATATTACGCAGTGAAGAATATATAAAACGCGGGTGCAGCCACGCGCACACAGCTAGTTTGACTAAAAATATTGATGAATAATTGCGCTTAAAAATCTTCTAAAAATCATACAAAACCAACTTAAATTATTTCGATTTTTATATATATTATTATTACCCTTACATCTTGCGGGTGGCGCAAGACCGGTCATTGTTAAGATCTTTGGGGGAGATCTATGTCCAGCAGTGGACATCTTTCAGTGGAATAGATGGATGTATGTATATATTTTTATATATAGTTATTGAAAAAAAAATACGATTATACATATATAGATTATCTATCCTGGGAAGAGAAATGAACATTTGTTTTGAGATTGAATTTCATTTTTACCTTCTACGTAACATATAAAAAAAATGTATTTCTATGTTTTTATTTTTTCTTTACAAATTAAAGACTAGCTGTGCCCGCGACCTCGCTTGCGTGGAACTCAAATAATTATATTCTAACCGATATATTCCGATATATAGCCTATTTTCTCCCTCTAGATGTAATCTATCTCATTACCAATATATATCTATATACTCTACCCAGCCCGTCCCGTCCAGGCACCTACCCGCGGAGAAGGTCACTCCGGTCAGACCAGGCCACGTCCCAAACAGCCTTCTCAGTGCAATGAAATGTCTAGGCCCCCACCCCCTTTGGCAATACGGCAAAGTCTAGACCCCGCTGAAACTATGCACTGAGATATTCTTGCCCTAATAGTCCTAAATGGCGGCCTCCACAGCATACCCATGTGGTGATGAGTGGCACCTGCCACCTCAGCCTTACAATTAAAGGCCTTATAGCCCTGCTCCCCACACCTAAAACATTGGCTTCCCCGTTCTACCCGTTTTGCCGGCTCCAAATACATTTATTGTGAATAATTATAGTAAATACATGTTTACAAAAATAAAAAGTAGCCTATATACAATATACCTTTCTAACAGTGAAAATAAAATCATAATCGTATCAGTAGTACCGGAGATTACCCTGAACATCCATACTCATAAACTTTAAATCTTATAATATTAGTATAGATTTTATTATGCATACATTATTATGGTTTTTTAACAAATCTAGATAAACTCTATTCATACATTATATAAATACATGTTGTTACTATAGAGTATAAACTACTACCACGCCGAATTTCATCGAAATCAGTTTAGTAGATTTTGAACAAATTAGTAAACAGCCAGACAACATTTTTTAGCTTTTATATTAATATAGTATTGTTTGGTTTATCTATATCCTAGTAATGTTTCAAAACAGGCCAAACTATTAAATCATAAATATAGCGCCATCTATGAATAATCGTCAGAAATACATTTATTTTTAAAACTAATTGTAAATAAATTACCTTGATTTTATTTAGTATTATTTGTGTTCCTTTCACTATTCATTTATAATACTATTAATGAAACAATATATAATATAATATTTATTATGATGTTTAATATGAATATAGATAAACGCTATTTACGCATTATATAAATGTATATATGTATAAAAATGTACTCTAGATGATATTACAGAGTATAAACTATATTCATACCAAATTTTGTCCAATTCAGTCCAGTAGTTTTTGCGTGTTTGGCGGACAAATTAATAAACAGACAGACCGACAGACAGACAAAAATTTTAAAAACCATCGAAATGTGTTCTGTTGTTGATTCTGAACCCCCTAATAATAATTTTCCTGAAATACATCTATAGATAATATCACGCTGCAATCGAAAGCGTAAATACTGTAGTAAACTTTTTGGTTTCTTCTGGTCCGTCATATAGTATCTTTTTATTCATTAGCTCGCAGTATTTGATACGGTGTTATGTTAATATTGGTGGCTTCTAAGTAATATGATGTGGTTATTTTTAGATTATCTGAGTGTTGAGCAACTATGGAGGCGGATGAAAAAGATGCAAATGTTAAGATGGATGTGCGATGTAACTAAAATGTATGATGTTAGAAATAAGTATATTAAGATAAGCTTGAAAGTAAAGCTTGATATAACAAACGGCCGGCATAATTTTAATACTAGAAATACCAATAAAAGCTTTTTAGGCAATAGTGTCAGGTTCTACAGCATGGTACCTAAGCACATTGCCGATTTACCTGACGATAAGGTTAACCAATATGGCAAACAGGTTTTAATATCCAAAGGTTATTACAGGGTGGATCATTACGTGAACGATAGTGATGTCTGGAAGTGACAGCTCGCTTTGTGCTACCGCTAAAACCGTTTATTGTTATTATAAATTGTATAATTTTAATAACTTAAAAAAACGTTTAAAAAAAACCAGATCGAGTTTCTTGCCGGCTCTTCTCGACTGGGTTGTTGTCCGAAGCGGTGGTAGTTTTTTTGACGTTCATAAGCGCCTTTTTAGGGCCCAAATTGAGAAAAGAATTATTTGATTTTGATTTTGTCTAGCACCAGTAATATAGAAGTTAAGGTATAATTAATAGGTTGGCGTGGAATGAACTATAGACGGGTCATGAGAAGAGATGAAAGACAAGTGACTTGGAAGAGTGTGAAGAATAGAAGTGGATGAATATGCTCTATAGAGGGAAATCAATGAAGGTATGAATATATATAGTATGTAGAAATGATACATGTATGTATGTAAATGAGCAAAAGAAAAAAAACATGTTATGCCGATAGTGAAAGGCATTAGAAACAATACGTGGAATTTGAATTCTGAGATAGCACAAAAATATTTTACCAAAAAGATGGCAACTGTTTTTACTAGAGCGTTGACACAGTTGTTAAAATACTCTATTCACTTATATCTGGTAGATTGCGAATTTAAAACACGCGCACTATTGGCTAATAGGAAGAAGAAAATCATTATCAATAAAATACAACAAAACATAACTGTATAACATAGTTGTATACTATGCTTAAAATAGTATCACTACATTCTTCGACTCAAAAGAAATGATAAAATAAGATTCGTAAAAAATATTCAAACTGATTGTTTCTAAAAGGTATTCAGCTGACAACAAACTATGTAACTTAACACCATTGAAAGAATAAAGAGTCTTGTCACCAAATGTTTAATCAACAAACATTTATGCACGTATATATATATATATATATATATGGATCTAGCTTCTCAGATTTTTAATTGTGTTTTACTGATCGATTAATGAACCTCAGGGTCATGCCATTATAACACAAAGGACAATTATATGTAGCGATATAGAAATTTGTAGAATATTATTGCTGCATCAGGTGAGACAACCTTACATTGGAAATATTAATACGAAGTAATTGGAAACTTAATTGGTTTCATAGAAATCGTTCAATCGTGTCTCAGAAAATACGAAACAATTATAACAACTAGCATTAAATACTGATATAGTCAGAAGGTTTAACTAGAATTCGAGACGTCTTTTCATAGTTGTATGGCATTTTCTAATCTAAAAGGTCACCGTCAAATTGAAAATATGTCGTCGTGTGTCTAAAACCTAAACATGCGTTTTATTAGCATCACTTGAGAACCAGTAGCAAGCGGTGCAAGTGTCACTTTAGTGGCATTGCGTTATGGTTTCGTCACAGCGGGCGGCTCAGGATGCCAACGCGAAATTTTTATAGAAGACATTTCTGTGTGCGATCTCACCTATAGTAAAATCGCGCTGGCTTTCCGACCCAGCTGCTGTGTGACGAAACCATTAACTACCACTCTCCCGGTTGAACGCCTTAAGCGATTACCTTAAAAGTTCCATGAAATATAATAGCAATAAGTGTCAATAGTCATGTTCAAAATCTAGGAACGTACATATAATTGAGCAAAAAAAAAAAGCAATTCTGTACATTTTTTTCATCGATTTATAAAATGCATATAACTTTGGTTTTGACATTCTTAAACAATAAATATGCATACATTTGGTTTTTCACAATATCTTGCAAAAAAAAATATAGTGTAAAATTATTAAAATTTCACACATAAAATTACGACGTACATATAACACAAGAGATCAATGCATCTTATCGAGACAACTGGGTGACCTAGATTCTACACTCTATAATAGTTACCTTCGTGCTTCCTCGAAATCGCTTTCCTAGTGCAAGACTTTAAGCTATATAATGAAGCGGTTTTGAATCAGTACTATATAACAAATAACAGTACCAAACGAACTGAATCTGCGAATTTAATATTTAATTAGAAATTATTTAACTAATGAAAAGCGAAATTACAGTGCCAAAATAAATCAAAATAGATTTTGACTCTGTAAAATCTATAGAAGGAATTTCGTTAACATTAGCGCTACTAAATAAATTCTTCCCATCAAAGCACAGGAATAGTTTATTGGTATGTGCTGTTGAACTGCACCAACTTATACCACTCTCTCCTTTCCATCTGAGAACTATCAGACGCCGTACCGGTTTCCATAGTCATACGCGATATTCCATTCATTCGCAATAAGCGTTTTACTTCTTCGCTCATAATCAGAACTGCGAATGAATGGATAAGCTACTTGCGTCTGGGCTTTCAAAATACTACACTAAAAACGAGCAGTTTGGGCAATCTATTAATATGGGGCCTCTCAAATCACTTAAAAACAAGTTTCCAGAACATAGTATCTTAACTTTTCCTCCCAATACATTCTTGATAAGTTACTATATGTCCGAAAAAAATTAGACAAACTTGACCTTGCAAACGACCAGCATAATTTTACAAAGGTTATAGAAGGATGGATCATTATGTGAACGATCGTGATGTCTGGAAATGACATCCTTATCTGTGGATCTAATAACAAACTTTGTAAATATGTGATGAAATATGAGATCGAATGTCTAGTCGGTTCTTCTCAGAAACAGTGAGTTCATAAGCGCCTTATCAGGGGTCTAAATTGAATAAAGTATTTTTGATTGATTTGAGCCTTGAAAACATTGAATCAGCTTTTACAGCATCCTCGCTTACCATCGGGTGTTATTGTTGCCAAGCGCCGAGCGGTACATTTAAAACAAAACTAAAGTCAAGTTTTAATACATATTTATCTATGACCAAAAAAAAAGTAAAAGTTAAAAAATCAACAATGCTTAAGTAATCATCATTCAGATATAGAGATTATACGATCATTTTGTGTGTAACCTCTGGAACTACTCAACCGATTCTAAATTTATTTATCAGTTTAATATATATATTCAGACTTAAGGTTTTATTGTTATTAAATTTAATTTCGGAATTGCTAAAGGCACATATGATTGCTATTATCGTTTATGATTTATATAATTTATTTTAAAAATTTCATCGTAGAAGGACGTTTCACAAGCAACACAACAAAATATGAACTAATTAAGTGTCCACAATATCAGTACCTAGTTAATAAAAAATCTAAATAATACTAACATAGAAAGGCCATCACGGTCTGACATGCAGCTGGAGTGCGGGTCGTATCCCGCATCTCGCTGCCCTCAATGATGTTATACGTTGAGCTCTTACCAGCGTCAGTCCGGCGGTTCTGGAACTATCTGGGCTGGCGCGTGACGATGGTACTCTTACATGACCCGACGGGATGAATCTTATGCCCTGATTGTAAAGATGGATCAGCCCTTATAGTGGGACACATGGCATAGAACTTAATTAGGGACTAACGCTGCAGTCGCCTCTGCACAAATATGCTGGCCTCGAAAGTGGTTACATATTTGTGCCGTTTAGAGTCTAGACTCTGGGGCCGTGGGGACCGAGAGCTCTTACCCTCTACAGGGAGCTCGTGGGTCGTTTGATCGAGACGTTTCATGACCAGAAGGCTGGACTGTTTCTCGATCAGAGAATCAGCATTGGTATTCAACGTGACAATACTGCCAGCCTTCTATATACGTTTCCTTGCGCTGACGAATTGGAAGGCCTCGATATTTTGTAAATATTTTTTAGGATTAGAAATGTTAGAAATGTTAGTAAGTAAATTGTCATTACATATAAAGCAGTGCTTTTTTTTGTAATAATACCAACCAATAACATTGAATCTACTCAGATATAATATTTTAATTATTACATAATAATTTTTATTTGTTAATAATAATACCTAACAAATTAAACTAAAAACCAATGATAAATATTAAATAACAGTAAACAAAAATTATAAGACTAAACTAAAATTCGAAATAATTTTAGACATCATTACTTAAATAAATTTTAACATAAAAGAGGAAACTTTGCAAATAACCTTGTCAAGTCACACAGACAATAGTGTTTATACATTACCATTTTATCTAAAATCGAAAACTATGTTACAATAATAATTTAAAAAAACAAGTGAGTCACGATGCAGTCGCTTTAAAACATATCATCGTTCCATTATGCAAAAGATTTTAAAATTATTTCACAGCAAAATATTTTACATATGTCTGCACTTTTTTAATTTTTCTGTGTCTGCTTGTTCCGGGTAATCGCCTGAACGGCTGTACCGATTTTGACGGAAATTTTCTGGTAGATAGTTGAAGTTACTCCGCGTAATTTAGGCTACTTTTGTTACATTAGAACTCATGAAATTGTGAATTAAATCGGATTCAGTGCACAGTTTTAGTGACAAGTATTTAAATTTGTGAGCAAAAAAAATAATGGAAACGCATTAGGATTCCATATTTAAAAAATAAATAAAAACTATATTACGCAGTGAAGAAAATTTGAAACGCGGGCGCAGCCGCGGGCACACAGCTAGTTAAAAGTAAATAAGTAAACATTGCTTTAGTAATGGCCATTAGTACACGTCCCCCACACAGCATCCCTTGATTTTTATGTAATACTTGACAGGCGCCTCTTAATTTAGACAAAATGTAATGTGACGAAACAGTTAGGAAACCAAGTGGTAAAACATTCAAACTAGTGATATGCATCTAGAAAAATATCGATATTTTTTTCGATTTGATTTATCGTAACGATTTCTCGATGCTATTGAGCAAATAGATCGACATTTTCGATATATCGCATGCTCAACTCAGGTCCACCAGTACCCCTCCCCCCTCTCAAAAATGGTATAATCATCTATTATTGAAATATAACATTGTTAGAAGTGTCATTTGTTAGATCAAAATAAAGTAGAAATAGTGTACTAATAATTTTGTTCGGTATATTTAAATGGGATGAAATATGTCGATATTATGTAACAATATCAGATGATTCGATAATACCGGGTTGATTCGATATATCGCGAGTGTGTATCGATATTTTAATGAATATCGATATACATCCCACACTCCTAATTCAAAGGGGTCATTGCAGAAAATAATAAAATTCCTTCAATGAAAATAAAGTTATAAGTAATTTTAAATTAAATTGACTCATAGAACATTCGTTCATTTATATAAGCGAATTTTCATTTTTTATGCAACTAAATGCCAATTGATATGTACATAAATAATAAACGAAAATATTATATTTAGACAAGTCGACATCAAAAGTATTTATTCTTTAAATACAAAACAAGACATTACAAGAAATATTATTGAGATATGTATTTATGGCTACTAAATAATTGTCAACAATATAACAAAAATGCATAAATACTACATATTCCATCATCAAATTCATGGTCGAGTGATCACAATAGTTATTAAAAAAAAACAGATGTAATCTTGCGATGTATCGATCTTTTTTGGCAGATAACTGAAGTTACTCCGCGTAACTTAGGTTACTTTTATTTTTTTAAATTAATTAAGGTTTCGCGTAATAAAATCAAAACTCATTAACATTGTGAATAAAATCCGATTCAATGCAGGTATTTGAATGTTTGAGAAATGTCTTTTCTTTCTCTTAATACCAAAAAAAACAGATATACGTTACCTTTTGTATAATGTTATATTAACAGACTCTCTGATATATCTCGTAAATAATTTCAAATTTATATAGCATATATATTAATAATATTTAAAACGCTTATTCCTTATCACTAACTTATCAGTTGTTCAAACGGCAATAAAATACAATATAATTCTCTCTTTTAAACATTACCGATAAAACATAATCTTAAAGTTGTAAATTACACTAAATAATAACTATTTTATCATACGGACTACACGTTTTTACCGTGTATCTACATTCACGGATATCACGATCGTGAAATAAAAAAAAATACATTCAAACTCCGATCAACGACTTTATATCTTTATGTATAAAGTTATTTATTTATTTTAATTCGCCTACATTTATTACATCCACACACATAAATCTAAAGTTGGGTTTCAGTAAATCTTGCAGAGTAATGCCGATAATCGACGTTCTGGCCATTTGTAGACAATCCAGTGACGTCCACAACGCTAAGCAACTTGTACAAACGACATAGCTAGCACTAAACATATAATAGTTCGTCGTCTATACTAATTACTGTTGTTACGTTGCTATTGTTGTGGTCTGTAATCCTATGTATGTATATACGTGACAACCTGAATATTTACTGCCATATAGGCCGTTCCGTTTCAACTATAAATCTTTAAAAATATATCTAATATCCACTGAATTTAAACTTGTTAATATTTTACATATTATTTTAATTATATGTAGGTATATAAATGATATAGGTCTGTACTGTCTGTAGTTGTGCCCGCATCACGCTAAAACAATTGGAAAGATTTTGATGAGTTTTATTGAAGTTAAAACTTCTTTAGCGGCGTTGAGCGATTCTCGGTAGGAAATAAACTTATAGATTCGCGTTACCAATGCTATGACGTCAGCCGTACTCAAGTACGTAGTCAAGAAACTACGATTTTAATCATCACTCAGCGATATCTATAACTTTTCTTGGCGTGGAGAAGTGAGGCAAGCAAATCTACGCGATTTAGATCAAATGTAATCCGTTTCATTTCTTAGACATTTGATATAAGTATCAAGAAAATTCCGGGTCCCCCTCCGATGGCAGTCCAAGACGTGCTCCGATCTCCAACTGGGGAGGCTCTTGACGCCTTTACCAACGCGATACAGTGACATTGCATGCATCTTAACATAACCCGCACAACACTATACACACACTCCTGCACCTAACACGAAGCTACATACTATGTTATGTAAGGGAGAATTTTTAATTTTTTGTAAAAAAAATGTTAGACTTGGCAAGGATTAAATTCCGCGGAATTTTGTATAGGTATAGGTAACGGTCAAGCCGAGGTTCGTACCCGTACCACTTTGGTGTTGCCCTTGTGCTAGTTACATTTTTCGGCTGAACGCCGTAAGCGCTCGCCCCAAACTTCGGTGAAGGTGTAAAAGCCCCTCCGGTCAACAGCATTAGCTGTTTCGAAATAAAAAACTAAGAAAGCTATCACGATATCTTAATTTAATAAATTGTTAAGATAATAATTAAAGTAGATAAAAAGTCGCGTGTATCAGCCAATAACAATCTACTACCATATTAAAGAAAAAATCCTTAAGTCCAATATTTATTTTTACTCTAAACATGTTTTACTAGACGAATGAAATGATATTCATTTTTATAATGAACTAAGATATCTGGATGTATATTCGTATACGTAGCGACGCTTTGTTCAATCACGTACAAGTAAATTGAAGTTTTTATATGATGTACCAGTTTTTACTGAATGAACTTCGTCACAGCTCGACTGTTTCAATTATAAGTCTTTGTTATATTTTAAAAGAAATTCCTTAGATAATAAAATGCACCAATTATAGTTAAGGAATATTCAAAACTCTAATTGTAGTATTTAATAGTAATTCTGGTGGATACATTGACAAGATTACTACTTCCTCCAACCCGGCAAAGTGTAAACAAGGTCACACACTTGTAAATTTCAACGCTCTTCACATAAAATCGACTAAGCCGACAGAACTGTTCAAACCGACGGAATATTTAGTTAGGGCAGACAAAGAATACTGATTTTTATATAGACCAGGTGGGCCCAAATTCAACAGCGATGGAAAGAGACCGAAACAAAAAGGCTTGCGGAAAAATTTTCTTTTTTTAGTAAATTAAAAAAGAACCTTGATTTGTAAAAAAATAATAAAATCCATGGCAACAAATTGCCTAAAATTATCGGACTAAGATATCGGCTTGATTAATAGTTAAGGAATCGTCATTGAAAGGATACAGTTGTTGAGGTTATATTCATTTATAATCTACACCACGTCAATGTATATCAGAGATTAAGAACAGAGATAACGTAGGAGAGGTGGAAATCACCTTAGACCTACAATTATCTATACCTATATAATTGTGTTTCTTTGTAATGGAGACGGTGGTCATTAACTTTTCTGGTTACATTTGCCACAATTGTATATAGTCATAATTTTATGACAATAGCGCGGACGGAGGAGTATGAAGTTTCGCTTCTAGTTTATATAGAGGAGTGCAGAATGCTAATTTTTTTTTTCATTATACAGAAGAATACATTAATGTAATAAAACAATACAGTCCACACACTGCATTAGTTTGACGCAGGCACACATCTATCATTATCCCTTACGATTACCATTGCATTATCAATCACATGTGATTGTCAGAATTGACATTTATTTATCGTGTAGACAGAATATTGACTTTTGAGAAGGTTTTACTTTAGCAATGACTAGCACAGGCGAGCACTAGTTTGTATAAATACGTATGTTTTGTAAAACACATTTGAATCTCTATCATTCTGATAATTATTCAACTTATAATGCGTAGATAAGATAGAGAAAACTCGAAACACAAAACCAATGTCGTTACGCGAAGCTATTAGTCAGATTTCTCTTTGTCTTAACACGGCATAGCTAAAATTTTGCTTTCTATTTAGACTTATAAATGTCCACCATATGGCTGCATATCACCTGAATGCTCTAATGACTATACCTTACGTATAGAAGATAAATATACATTTGGTACATATATATATATATATATATATATATATTAACCTCTACCCGTGACTTCGTCTGTGTTGAGTTAAGAATTATTGAAATCAACTGTTATTATGAGTCAATGTGCCATCGCGAAGTTTTCTCTAAGATTTTTCAAGAACCACAATTCTCTGGTACTTCGTTTTAAGGTACATCTCTTAAAATGTAACTTATGTTAGCTATAAAATTAATTTAATGGCTTCTGGGTTATAAAATACAGATTTTAATCCACTTATACATAAGCTTAAAGTATATAAAAAATTTGGGGGAAAAAATATCCATCCAACTGATAGTGAAAACATGGCAATAAATACCGTCACTTTATACGATATAGGCTCAGTGCTTTGACCACAATCTCACCTGATGTTAAGTGACGATGTGGTCCAGGATGGTTAAACACACTAAACCCAGGCACTGGTCCTCAAGTGATGATGGCGGAACACACCTATTCGTATTTGGCATCATTAGAAAAAGTCACCATGCTATGGTTTCCTCACGATGTTTTCCTTCGCCGAAAGTTAGATAAGTGGAGATCGAACCCGCGCGATTGACTCGGAATCCGGCCGCACTACCCGCTGCGCCGTCATCGCTTGTGTTAGGAGGAGTCATTATGTTGATGAACGTAAATAAAAGTAATTCCATTTATATTGGAGAGAAGTTCGATTATTTATTATATTATACCAATCCTTGAACCTCAAATTAATTATTTTGTATCGTGTCATTTTCTGTAAAAATTATTCGAAATGAAGGTCCAACAAAAGCTTAACCAAACTGTACGTAATGAAATTTGTTCGGTTACTTAATTTCGAACACAATGAATATAATAAAGCGAATACATTTCTTGTCGTTCTCTCTCTTCCTAGCTATTTGTCCCATATTGTGTTGGGTTCAGCTTTCCGTGTTTTTTTCTTTCCCACTTGGCTCTGTCCTCGACATCGTTTTCGGAAACTTCGCTCTCCTTCATATCTTTTAGCACTATACCTTTCCAGTTTATTTTGGGTCTGCCTCTGGATATTTGACCGTAAAATGGAGGGATGTTGTGCCAAATTTCCAATGTCGTCTGGTGGCCTTTTTTTTACGTGAACATACCATCGCAACCTACTCTCCCGCATTTTATCGGCGATGTCACGTAACCCTTTACTTCCTCGCACGTGCTCATTTCGGATTTTATCGACCCTGGTTACACCGCAACTTGGACGGTTTATTGTTTTTATTAAAACAAATTGTAGCGATTCTGTAAATTGTCAAACAAATTTTTAAAGAAGTTACTTCTATTTATAAAAAAAATATAAACGAAATCAATCAGTCGATATTTTACGAAACGTTTATTACAAAACGTCCCCAGCATCAGACCTGATTTACAAAATACTTTTTTGTATCCCGGTTAAATCGATTCCGAGAAGGGCAGGTAACAAGTATGTGAAGGCATCTCGGGAAACGGTCGTTACTAAATCATTCATTGTAAGAGAGCGAAGCGAATTTGTGTTTCAATTTGTTAGGCCTAATATACTCGAATTCCATTTGATTCTTGACTTAAAATTGAGTTCGATTTATTATAATCTATACTAATAAATAAAATTGAAGTGTCTGTTTGTAAGATCAAAATTATTGTTTTTTATTATATAGACATGAATTTACGATGTATAATATGGATAATGTATGATGGATAAAGTATATACGATACCTATACTAAAAATACATTTTTTTTTTAAATTCTGTCTGTCTGTCTGTTTGTAATGGGTAATCTCCGGAACGGCTGGACCGATTTTGAGTACGGACGAGACTTTTTTTGGTAGATAGCTGAAGTTATTCCGGGTTACTAAGAGTACTCTTAATTTTCAAAAATAATTAGGGTTCCGCGTAAAAAAACTAAAACTCATAAAAATAGAATAAAATCCGATTCAATGCATAGTTTTACGGGCAAGTGCTTAATTTATAAGAAATATTTGTACTTTATCTTAGTACTAAATTTTGTTAAGGAAAACAATTAGGGTTCCGTATAAAAAAATAAAAACGCAGTGAAGAATATATGAAACCCAGGCGCAGCCGCGTACATACAGCTAGTCAATAATAAATTGAAATGAAAGTGTGTAAACTGATAATTTGGTGTGTCCCGGCAGTATCACTTGAAAACCAGTACCTTTAGGCTTAGTGTGCGTACCATCCTGGACCACGTCATAACTTAGCATCAGGTGAGATTGTAGTCAAAGCACAGTCGATTTCGTGTAAAAAAGAATATTATGAATGTGTTTGAATTTGTTTTCTTATAATGTTCAAATCAATAGATTGATTTAAAGAAATTTAGCATACCTAGAGCAGCCATTTTATCAATAAAACGTACAAAGGATACCTTTTATAACTCTAAATATTTGACTAAGCTCACCTTTACGTCAAGCCAAGCAGACAAATAAGAGGCAATTTTATAATACATCTAAAATATATTTACGACGACAATCGTCCCGGTATTCCCACTAACCTGTGTTTTAATTGATTCTTTATATTCTTAATTGAATTAATTCTTACAAAATATATTTCATCGATGATTGACTGTATATTATTTATTTAATTCAAAATTCGCCGTCGCTTATGAACGTTGGAGATCTAGATATAACGAAAGTTCGGCGGTTCAATGAACGAAGCGTGATTTTTTTTTTGGAGCAAGCGGCGCCTCGCTCAAAGTCGAACCTTACAACTGAGTTGAATCAACAGAAAAAAATTATGAAGTACAGTAATACCCCGCTTTACGCGAGGGATACGTTCCGAAAAAAATCGCGTTAACTGAAATTCGCGTATATCGAGGTTTATGATTGAACATAGTCAAAATTTAATACAAAAAAATACAAATCATTTTAATCAATCACTTTAATTCTAAGAACGCTTTATGCAATACATACTCTTATTTTTTACGGAAAAATACATCTATTGTCTTTACATTATGTTTATACGCACTCTTTCGCGTAATGCGAGGCATTTGAGCGCGAAATTTGAAATTCGCGTTATAGTGAAACTGCGCGTAACGGGGTCGCGCTAAGCGGGGTATTTCTGTAGGTATAGGTAGTATATAACATAAAACATAAGCTCACGCCTGTTATCCCCGAAGGCTTAGGCAGAGGTGAAATAGCGAACTACACTACCCACATTTCGTAGAACTTAGTTCCGTCCTATATGTGACAGGGGTCGAGTCTGTCGCCATAACGAGAACAAATTCCAGAATCCGGGATGATACTGAGTAGAAAAACCCAATATCACTTGCCCCGACCCGGGGATCGAACTCGAGAGACCTCAAAATGACAGTTGTACCGTAATACAACTGCGCCATCTAGATAGTTCAATTAAAATTTATACTTATAATTATAATTATAATATTATGAAAAAAACTACTTCATTTATATTACATTATCTATATTAATAAATAAAATACAAGTTATTGTTTGTAATATCTAAATATTTTTTTAGCTAAATAGATATGAAATATGAATGTATGTACGACGATACCTATACCAAAAACACAATTTTTAAATTTTTGTCTGTCTGTCTGTTTGTTCCGGGTAATCTCCGGAACGACTGGACGAATTTTAGTTAGACGAAGTTACTCCGCGTAACTTAGGGAAAATAATTAGTGTATAAAAATTAAAACTCATAAAAAATGTAATGAAATCCGATTCAATGCGCAATTTAACGGGCAAGTGTTTGAATTTATGAGAAATATTTCTACTTTATCTTAGTAGTAAATAAAAATGTTTGGAAAATAATTAGGGTTCCGTATTAAAAAATTAAAACGCAATGAAGATCATATGAAACGTGGGCGCAGCCGCTGGCACACAGCTGGTACAATATAAAATTATAATATTATGAAAAAAAAAAAACGTCTTCATTTATATTCGATTATCTATCAATATAATTCTATTCAATCTAATTATATAATTCTAAAGGGCAATTGACCCTGATTGTGACAAACATAGCCAACAATTATACAACATGGGGGTCGTGATGCTACAGAGACAGACTAACATTCTATTATTTGTCAGTATTGCTGTTGAATCGTTTTTATCATATGATGTAGTAATCAGACATGCAATCTACTTTACGGAAAGAGATCGCAGCTCTCCAAAACTACGTTTAACCAAAAAATTGCAATCCTAAGGCTAATTTAATAGACCTAACAATTGGAGTTGGAACTCTACTTGTTACAATATTTTGTATGAACCTCCAGGAATAAATCAGAGCAAATTTTGAAGAAAAAAAGTGTTGATGACTAGACAGAACTAGAACACAATAGTGCGAGTTAATTCCACACGAGCCTTACGTAGACTCTACCGTTCTCAATTTCTTTTAAATATTACGAGACTAATTAAAAATATTCAAATTAAAATACATTAATACTCAAAAAACGAGCAAACAAAAGTTACCAATGAGAGAGAAATGTTCACCGACGTTCGTCAACATTGTAGGTATTAATTCTTACAGTAAATTATATTAATTAAATACTATTTTCTATTTCGAAGCTGATAAATGACGAATACACGAATAAATTTCACTAATCACAACGTACAGTTCTATTAGATACATTTCAAAGTATACCATTCGCAACCATGTTTCATTTACATAAACATAAATTTCCAAGTAGTCGATAGTAGCTACGCCAAATTCCATTCCATAGCATTCCAGAGGCGCAGGTGACACATGGTGACATACTTCTAGACTGAACCTAGTTTCATATCCTGTGACCAACAATATTAGCATTATCAATCATATAATATTCCGGTTTACCATTTTTATATCTAGCAGTCGCTGATTATGTTCATTACGTTACGTTACATCGACTACATTTCACACTACACATAATATAGGTGTAGATATACAAAAGCGTGATCCAGCATGTCTTTTTGTATGGATCAGAATGTTGGCCCATGACGAGAATGGATGAAAGGAGACTGCATGCCTTCGAGTTGAGAATGTTGAGATGGATGTGTGGGGCAAGAAGAATGGACAGGATTAGAAATGAATACATTAGAGGAAGTTTCAAACTGGCACCAATGACAGAGAAGGTAAAAAGCAGGCGACTGTCTTAGTATGAGCATGTTATGCAGAGGAAGGAAGAGGATCTTGTTAGAAAGGTATTGGCTATGAATGTGGACTGGTATAGAGGAAAAGGAAGACCAAAGAAAAGATGGATGTGGACTGTGTGAAAAATGATATGCTTAGAAAGAGAGTGAATGTAAATATGATCTTAAATAGAGATGAATGGAAGAGACCCCATGTTTTGCCGACCTCAAGTAAAATGCTATAAGGGCAAGAATATGGTGATGGTTATACCAACATTACTAAAAATTGTAGATTTTGACTAGGTGGTAATAAATTATTTCAAGACATTGTAACCCACTTAACTCTTTTTAAATCCATTATGATAACGAAAACAAAAAATAGACCTATTCAGTCGGTCAAAGATTTGAAATATCAATTATCAGGTTAACAGAATATATCCACTATATAGATAATTTTAGTGAATCGTGTTTTGCTCGATTTCAAAAATAGATTTAAGCTTGAAAATACAATTTTTTAACTATGAAAATCAATAAAAACTTGAAGGTTATTTTGTCACATCTACTTTTGAGTACTTAATTGTTTCTTATTTAATTCGGTGTGATAAAACTACATACATCGTTTAATTAACTGAAGTTAATCACCTTTCTTATCGATATTTTAATGCTCTGTAATATGCATAATAATAATTTGAAAATAAAAACATTCAAAGTTTCAAAAACAATTGTAATTTTTAATCATGTAAAATCTTTAACAATAATGATAGTTAATCTTCATACAGAATTTTTGTGTCGGTTTATAAAGTGATACATTTAATAAATATTGTTACGGTAAATTTAAATACTAATTTACTTTGAAACAGCTGTATGACGAATCACTGAATAAAGTTTACTAATCACACACATTTGCCTTGTATTAATTTCTATGTACGTATCTATACTCGTATATACCAGTTTGAACACTACTCGATTTATGTTAATATAAATTTCCGTCTAGTCCAGTGGTTGTCATAATTTTCTGGTCAAGTGCCACATACTTCAATGTGATGTACCACCATCGGACATACTTTTATGGATTGGGTCGTTAATACCATCTATTAATTGCGACATGTATATGAACTGTCAAACGCGAATTCTCGGTAGATTTTGCATGGTCACATGAAGTCATTTTGATAACTATTCATTGATCTCAAAGAAAGTAAACATCTATAATAATTTGTAATTAATTGAAAATAATCATGTTTCCATTGCTGAAATGAAGTGTCTGTGAGGGATGATGTGTTCTCGAATTATTGGTTGTGAATTACCTATGAGTCAGTTATGTAATATTCTATTAGCAACAAAGGGAGCATGATGAGAATGAAAATGAAGGTTTACTGACGTTTCTAATACTCATGTTCCCATCCTGCGTACTTCTATTTACTAATATGTAAACTCTGTTGTGGGTCATTGACTACCAATATTGCATGCTACATCGCAAGGGCTCATAAATACCGGCCCAAGGCCACTTAGTCATTAATGTATTATCATTCCGAAGTGTCCTACGTTAGTATTTCTAGAATCACTTTCTTATGCTATTCTTATAATAATGCATTTTCGATCACTCCGATTTTTTTGTTATATCTACATACTTAATTGCATATTGTAAAAGGTAACGTCGCTGTCTCTGTTAGTTGGTTGGATTACAAACTACCAAAACGGGATCAGATACAGAGCTCTTAGAACCTTTAGCCAATTTTCTTCTATGAGGGCAGTCATCATAATTCACGTTAATACGTCATTACGTCAGATAAATTGCTGAGTTTGCTGAGTTCGTAAAAAAGGAGTGATTTAAATTAATATTTTGTTGTCACCCTACTTCCGGCGGCAGCTCACAACGTTTTAGCCGCCACAAATTTTTGTGAATTGTTTGACGTTGCCTGTGGCGTTTCGCGTTCTAACGCTATCTATCGTACCACCCCAACCGCGTCCATGCGAGTGATTTTTTAGACGCGGTATAGCCGATACAGGGATTCATAAGTTCTGCCTAAGGAAGTACTTGAAGTGTTTTAATGTATGTATGTTGTATGTATGTGTAGTGTTGTGTATGTTGCACAATATTGAGAGTGTAGATAACAATTTAAGTTAAAATGCATTTTTCTATCTAGGTTTTTTAGTATACAGGTTGGTAATGTTAAGAAAAAAGATGAGGTTTTAAGTGAATTAATTCGAATAAAAATGCCCAGCATTACATTCTTTGCATTACTGTACTGGATTGAATATTTAAAAGACAAAAAAAAGATACGATAATCGAAATATTTATAAAATAATGGAAATAAAAAGATGAATCTAGAATTATTTTATAATAGATTAATACACATTATTATTATTTTACTAGGTTCATTGTAATTATGTTGAGCATAATCTTATATAAATTTATATCTGTATAATAAAAGTTATCTTATCATATGATAGTATCAATGCTAAAATCAAATACCGCGAGTTTGTCAAACAATATACATACTATTGTGTTAAAACGGTGTAATGTAAAACAATTATAATTAGATACTAAAATAATTTAAATTAAATAATTAGGAATTTATTTTAATCTAAATTACACTTCCCGTTTTATTCGCCAAGGTCATTTTTACCTGTCGTACATTTTTTTCAACTCTACACAAGTTACCCGAAACTTCTAAATAATATGATAATGTTTTGTTTCAATATTTTAAATCTAATTCATATTAAATTGAAACGGTAACTCTTTGTTTTTTTTTTATTCCAGTTGTTACTTACTTTATCTCTAATTGTTTTCTCCTTTTTTTATTTCTCCTAACTACCAAGGTCGCTGTTAATAGCCGTTAAGAGCGCTACGAACCTTTTAACTATGTACGAAAATTTCAAAATGGTATTTCATTAGCACATTAAGTGAAGAACTTACCGTAAAGACCGCCAACGCACCTGCGATTCGTCTGGTGTTGTGGGTGTCCATGGGCGGCGGTTGATCACTTACCATCAGGTGATCCGCTTGCTCGTTTGCCCCTATACCATAAAAAACATTGGTAGTAAAAGAACACGCACATATTACGCTTGATCTGGAATCATACTGCCGTATATGAAATTATCCCTCAAATTCGTAACGTATAAGAAACAAATTCTTTACTTATAATAAAAATGTAATTTGTCGTCCTTAATAGGCTTATAAGTCGAAAACCACTAAACTAAATTTACACGATTCTTTTGTAAGTCGTAAAAGTAACCTTTGATCAAGTTTTAACAATATTTTACATTTTAATCGAACCTATTGTGAAGAGAATAAAAAATGACGAGTAAAGTCGCGAGAAATTATATTATAAAAAGGATCAGGAGATCAGGAGATAAGTATTGTCCGATAATAATGATAGATCATTTGATAGTGTGTTCGGATTCCAAGTAAACGGACCTGTATCCACCTATACAATTGTATAAATGAACCAGAGTTTTGGGTAAATGAAAACATCCTGAAGAAACCATAGCTAGATGGTAGGGTGTTTTTTTTATAATGCACCACCTGGGTAACTACCACTTTCAAGCTTGAAACCCTGTTCCCAAGTACCAATACGTATGTTCAGGCAGCTGACTTGATTTACTACCTCTAGACTTAGTGGGTATACCATACTAGGCCACATCGTCACATAACATCAGGTTAGATTGTTATCAAGGCGCTGAGTATACACAGTACTAGCAAAAAGCACAGCTTTGTAGGGGCTTGCGATATATTTTTTAAAATAATTTTTATGGCAATTTAAAAAAATATATAAATCTGAGCAACCCCGCGACATTTTGGTCCTTCTCCTTAAAATGTAAGTGATATATTTATAAAAAAATTATCAGTAAAATATCCTTTAAAAGGTAATCTTATTAAAAATTAGCATTAAAAAATTATTACTATTAAATCAAAGAACTCTTAAACTCTCTAAGGAGAAGATCTTAGTAATTTGAAATAAAAAATACACAATACTTTAAAAAATTAATAAATTTATAACAAATGTAAATGCTTAATTTTATTTATTCACATTACAATCAACTTATATTTTTTTTACAATATCAATAAATTATAATTTATATAGTATAAATATAGTAGAATAACATAACATAACATAACATAGTTCTGCCTCGGTGGCGTAGTTGTATTACAGTACGACTGTCGTTCTGAGGTCTCGGGTTTCGATCCTCGGGTCGGGTCAAATGATATAAGGTTTTTCTACTCAGTATAATCCCTGAGTCTGAAATTTGTGCCCGACATGACGACAGGCTCGCGCCCCTGTCACATCTGGGACGGAACTAAGCTCGTCTAAATGCAGATGGTGTAGTTCGCTATTTCACCTCTGCCTAACCCTTCGGGGATAACAGGCGTGAGCTTATGTTCATAACAAATTTAAATTATAATAAAATCTAAATTCAATAAAATAATTTAAAAAATTCCAGTGATTTTGTAAACAATAACTTTATTCATGTAGATATTAACTTTATAGTTTTTTAACATATGGCGTAAGTAGTTTCTACTACTAACATCATTACTGTTTTTTTTAACAATAATTCTTTATAAAATAATATAATAATGATGGATAACACATCTAGACATTATTTCAAATTACTGTGTTAAATTTCAAATGGAGATTTGTGATAGTTTCGTAAAAAGTACCACAAGGTGCCTTGAAGTGTGGAATAGTAGAGAGAGAGAGTAATAAAAATTTAACATTCATACCAAGTTATACATTAACGGCCGGTTTTAATATTGAATCTTAACTTTAAAAATTATATCAAACCAAAAATAAATGCGTTTTTTTTTCTAACCTAGCTAACGCTGTTGACCGGAAGGGCTTGTACAGCTTCACCGTGACTTTGGGGGCGAGTGCTGAAGGCACTTAGCCGCAAAAAGGTTACCAAAACGGTACGAACCTTGGCTTAGCCGTTACCTGAGTCACTAAACTCTCTCATGAATTGAATCCTATCTAAAATTGAATTGGAACTTTAGAGAGAAAAGATTGAAATTTCGAATTTCAGTAGGTAAAAACAGATTGTGATCGTTTATTGGAACCGGTAGTAAGAGGATTAAGTAAAAAAAAAAAAACTATTCCGATAATGTTTTCAGAAGTTCTTCGTATTCTTAACGGCGGTGCTGACCGCAGCGACGCTGTCTACAGCGACAATGGTGAAACCGTCGCCTTCACCCGTCGACAACTTCGAGCTGTTGATACTTCACAACAATGACATGCACGCAAGGTTCGAGCAGACGTCACAACTCAGCGGCGCCTGCACCACGGACGACAGGGAGGCTGGCAAATGTTACGGTGGTTTCCCTCGAGTCGCACACGTGTTAGTTCGTAATTTCTTGTTACATTTTACTGGCGAAGTTTTTTTACGAGATCTCAGTTTTATAAGCAGAATTTTAGACATTTTTGACTCCTCCCACGAACTGTAGTGGGAGATCTTGATGAAGCTGTCGCTTCTTGGTTAGAAATTGTTCTTTTATTTTGCCATGATATATATATTTACATAATCTCATTTTAAGTGCCACATTCTACAACATAATACCCTAAGACCAGTGGGGTTTTCATAATTTTAAATTAAATGAAACAAGTTTTCTGTTCACTAAATTTTAGTTCCTCCATCTTTCTATAACAAATATGAAAACTCTAAAGAATTAAGAAATTATCAAAAAATAAATGTGAAGCGATGATGGCTCAGTTCGGTCAGTTCAGTGCTGTCAGATTCTGCATCAGTGGACGTAGGTTCAAAGTCATCAATCCAAATCTATTATGAGCCTGAGCTTTCAGTGAAGGAAATCATCTTTAGGCAGCCATATCATGGTGGTAAAGCATTCTCTAATAATGACTGCCTGAGTATCTGCCACCCTCAAGTATTAAAATCTTCAATAGGTGTATTCCGGCAGCATTACCAAAGTGTCATCTAGGCCAGCGCCCGCTCCAGGCAAGGGGGGGGGGGGAGGCGGGCATCCGCACGGGGCCCCAAAACTGGGGGCGCCGCAGTGGCCGTTAGGTTTTTAAAACTGATATGGTATATCGGTATTTATTGGTAAACAATAAGAAAAAAATCCGCATATCAATTTCTTCGTAAGCTAAAAATATGCAGAAATCGATTCATAATGGATGTAATCAAACTAAATATGAAATATATTATTATGCATTGTTTGGCATCGCTCAAACTAAACTTAACAATAATATTCTAAAATAAATATTTTTTAAATAGTTTAAAATGGAAACACTGCTATACTGACAGTGGATTCTTGTATCATTGGCCAAATTTGAAGTTTGTAGGTTTAGCTTGGGATCTGCGTTGATGAATCATTCAATCAGGACAATTATTTTTTATATATAAACTTTATAAAACATATTTTATATGTTAAACAACCTTTAAAACAAATTTAAATAAAATGTTTTGTTTTCTTTTTATAAAAAATATCTATCGTTACGTAAAAAAAAATTGCGGCGTCAATTTGTATTTTTGTCCTGGGCGCTGTAACTGCTAGAGCGGGCGCTGGCTAGACTTAATGTGTTAAGGCCGATACAGTATAAAGAAAATACTCTCGAGGCGACATAATTTAATAGAAAAATCAAGTACTATTAATTTATCACCGTTATAGATTATCAATAAGGTCACGGTCGTAAGATAAATGATCTGGTGATTCAAGCAGCTCTCAACAAAATCCTTTCCCCAGTAGTTATATGCATTAATAAGATGATACTATTTTAAAAGTAATAATAAATCTGTACTATGTACATTACAGAGTGAAAGAAGCCAGAAGAGCAGCACAATCTGGAGAAGGTCCTCCAGTGTTGTACCTTAACGCTGGTGATACATACACCGGTACAGCCTGGTTCACGATATACAAATGGAAGATAGCCGCAGAATTCATCAACGCTTTACAACCAGACGCTGTTGTGAGTAAATAACTTTCTTCAATCCCAAGAACATTGTGTTTTTTGTCACATTGTTTACGTCCGCTTTCCATTCACAAGCTGTCTAGACTGTGTAATCTTGATCCTGATTATAAAATGAAATCGCGGCTAAGTGCTATTTAAACTGGCGAAAAAACCCGACTTTCTCTGGTTTACAATATGTGAGAGGTTGATCCATCTCATCTTTTATTACATCAGGTTCCATTACAGTATTTCGTAAGGAAGATTTTAGACTTTTTGATTCCTTCATTCCTCTTACGTAACCACTATTCAGACCATCTCGTCTCCAATATCATCAAAAATAGGCAAAGCATTTATTACCCGCCGTCTATTGATGCTTATGTACTAGTTAAACGGTCTTTAAGGATTGAAACAGAATAAAATGTATGAGAAGCGCTTTAATAATACTTGGAAACCTAAGTTAGCAGAAATAAATAATATCCAAATTCCTGGTCATCGTTTAGTATTGTAAAAATGCCTTATAAAAAAAAAACTTCATGCGTAAACACTCTCAAGAACAGATTTCATAACTTTTGCTTTCTAACTGCCTAGGTAGCTCAGTTGTATTACGGTACGATACGAATGTCGTTCAGAGGTCTCGGGTTCAATCCCCGGGTCGACTCAAGTGATATTGGGTTTTTCTACTCAGTATCATCCCGGAGTCTGGAATTTATGCCCGATATGGCGACAGTCTCGCCCCCTGTCACATCTGAGACGGAACTAGTTTTGGCGAAATGTGGGTGGTGTAGTTCGGCTATTTCACATCAGCTTAACCCTGCGGAAATAACAGGCGTGAGCTTATGTAATGTTACGTTTCATAATTAGTCAAACTCAATGCCTATTAGTTTAATTAATTGGCTACAAAAGGTTACATTTATCGTCAATTTGGCTTATGAAACAAATAACGTATCTTTTCCTTATTTAAAGGAAAGAAAACTTTTTTTTTTTTTTTGCTTGACTAATTAACTTGTTTTAACAATGTGATTTTTTTATATCAAACATTTAGGTGTACAAAAGGTTATCTTTTGCACTATCTAGACTCTAGAGTGTAAAATATTTTTTTTTAAGAATTGAAATCGTTGCGTCGTTTGTTTTACTTTAAATTACTATACATGCTACAGCGGTAAATATTTTTTTACTTACCAGAAGCGTATTCACAATTATATGCTGTCAATTTTAGTTGACACCCAATTTTATCAGAAAAATCCTAACTGTTAATTAATGAATAATAATTAAAACGAAATACTAAATTTGGTATCGCTTACGTTCACATAATCGACATTCGATTGTGATTAATGAAGTTATTTATATATTTACGCAAGTTTTCGATACTCCTATTGCCAGTGTCGTAGATCTTAGAAGGCTAGGTAATGCCGTGCACCGTGGTCTTCAAGCTCAAAGGAACCCCTCAGGCAGTGCCGGATTAAGCAAGCGCGAGGTCCGTAGCAAATTCTTTCAAAAATCCCTTGATCTTCTATGGGTTCTTAAGTATAAAGTGGTAAAAATACAATTCAATACACAATACATTTATTTACTCAGGCAGAGATGAGTGGGTTTAAACATGTGAGGCCCCCTTTCGCGTGGGGCCCGTAGCAATTGCTACTCTTAGTACGTAGTTAATCTGGCACTGCCCTCAGGGCTTAACCGAGCTAGACAATACAATACAAGATTTATCTGAAAGTACCATAACGTGAAATAAATTTCTAGGAATTTAAAATATTTAATACTTCGTTTCTAGGAGTTCTAAAGACTTATCTTTCATGTATCGATTTCGATAACTGCCTTTTGTCTAATTTGTAAAAAAAACCATTTTTTTTTTTTTTTATTTTGTAATATTTTATTCAGAATCTTCATCATCATCATAGGCCTAAACATACGACTTAAAGCTGCAGACGTGATGAGTATGATAATTAATATAGGTACAATATGAAATAATTTTATTATTATAGCTCAAGTCCTATAAAAAACGAATGATTTCAAGCAATCATGGCGCAGTTGATAGCTCTGTCAGATTCCGCACCAATGGACGTGGGTTCGATCTCACCTATCAAACTCTTAAATCAACCTAAGCTTTCGGTGAAGGAAAACATCGTGAGGAAACCATAGTATGGTGGCTTGGCATTTTCTAATAACGCCCGCCTGGTTAGCTACCGTCCTCAAGTTTGAAAATCTGTCGCCAAATATCAATAGGTGTGTTCCGACAGTATCACTTGAGAACAAGTAATTGTATGCTTACTATCCCGGACCAAATCGTCACTTTACATCGGGTGAGACTGTCGTCAAATAACTAAGCCTATACAATGTAAAAATATCATTACCTATGTCTTGTAGCCTAAGTCCTCCTCCGGTTCAGTCTGATTTTAATATGAAAATTACATTCAAATTGATCCAGTAGTTTTCAAATGACGCGCATTCTAGTACACACACATATAAAAACTTCTATATGCAGATAATGTATAAAGTCTAGATAAATGCTTCATGTATTGTGTTTCTGAAATACGTTATTGACTTGTCTATCAACATTGTACATTTTACAGTTCAGCATTATCAATGTATTCACCTTTGCTCATGGATACACGTTTCAAGGTTTTTAAATATACGAAGTAAATGTATATTATCATAAACAAATACAACTGTAACAAACAATACACCTGAAGTAACATATCACACTACAGTAAAATCGCAATAGTATGTTTTCTATAAAACTTAATGATAATAGCTAAAAGATGCAACATTTTAGCAAATAAATTGTTCGTTATGATATTTGCGAACACAACGTAAGTCTATTAAACATATATTTCATTAATTAATAAACCATGAAATTCTAATAAAATATAGTACAAAAAAATAAAATGCTAATCTATTTGCTAGTACATACTAACACATGAAATATTCATTAAATAGCTTTGTATATATACTATAAATTATATGTATTTGGGTGTTGGAGTTTAATATTACATGTAACAACCAACCATCGGGCTTTTATTTGATGTTATTATAATTAGTATGAATTTTATTCACCTAATATGTCTAGTGTTTATTACAAAACTTACTTCATATTAATTTTATTTCCTACTAACTAATATAAACCGTATATTATACTAACCGAGATTAAAATTTAATTGTCAGATAAAAAAATACAAAGCTTTCCTTTCATTTTTCTTTTTTTATCTAATTTTAAATACATGCATGTTTGTTTGCCTATATTAATAAATATTATAAATTATATTTATATGTTTCAGTCGCTTGGCAACAACGAACTTAAATATGGATCAGAAGAACTATCTCCATTTTTAAACAACATCGATACTAAAATATTAGCCAGTAATGTTATCCTTAAATTTGCTAAAGACAATCAAAATATTCAAAAACATGTAATTTTCGACATAAATGGAGTAAAAGTCGGTGTTATTGGCTATCTCGAACCTGATTATAATATTCTAGATACTTCTGGTAATGTTGAATATATTGATGAAGTCATTGCATTAACAGATGAAGTATCTAAACTAAAAGAACTTAATGTAAACATAATAATAGCATTAGGTCACTCAAGTCCTGAGAAAAATATAGAGATAGCAAAAGAAGTAAATGGAATCGATTTAGTAATATGTGGTCGTAAAAATAACTTCTTCTGGAATGGAACAAGCACCAATTTTAACGTTGAAGATGAAATTATTGTTGCTCAAACAAGTGGAAAAGAAGTTCCAGTAATTTATTCGTATGCTTATGACAAATATTTAGGAAAATTAATTATTTCTTTCGATAATAATGGTGACCTCATTAAATTGGATTCAATTCCAATTACTCTCGATGCATCTATAGCTCAAGACAAGGAATCTTATAATATAGTACAGAAGTACTATAAGGATTTAAGCCAAAGATCAGAAGAAGTTGTTGGAACTACATCTGTGGTACTTGATGGTGAGCATTGCAAAACCGAAGAATGTAATTTAGGAAATTTAATCACAGATGCTATTATGTACTATAATGCAATAAATTTCGAAGGAGAAGAACCTTGGACTGATGCTCCTATTGCTATTATCCATGGAGGTGCAATTGCAGCTTCAATTTCTCCATCTAATAGGCCAGCATCCATTACAAGAGGAGACTTATTCTCAGTTCTGCCCTTAGCCAGTAATTTAGTAGCTATAACTGTGAATGGAACTATCTTGTCACGAGTTCTTGAGCATTCTGTTGCTGACTATAACTCTCAAAACCCTTCAGGACGATTTTTACAATTTTCTGGTATACGTGTAGTTTACGATCTGGCTCAGGAACCTGGTTCAAGAGTAGTACGTGCTGTGGCCCGTTGTGGAACGTGTTATGTGCCAGAGTTTTATAATATAGATGATTGGAGAACATATAAACTACTTATGCCCGCGGCTTTAGCTGACGGAGAATTTGGATATACTATGTTGACTAATCATCCTAGACAAAATTATAATCATGATGAAGTAACATGCACAGCTGATTACATTAATAGGAGAAGTCCTGTTTATCCTGAAATCGCTGGACGCGTTGTTTTACAAAACACCCCAATAATTGAAGACATCGATACCGATACTGGAACCGACGCTGCTTCCAGTTTGACGGCATCTATAGTTTTTATTGTATTATTACCGTTTATCTTGTATTGAATTTGTTAAACAATAACGACAATTAAAATTTACATGTGTTGTTTACATTTGAACCCACTACTAATGACACAAAAATTGAATTTTCTTTTTTATCCTACCAAACTAACGCTTGTTACCATTTAAATTTTCAAATTTAATTAAAACTAAATGACAGAGTATAGCCATTTTTGTTATTTGTTAAACAAATAAGTTTACCATAAAATGAAAGGCTTCGAGGACCGAACAAGCTCTGTAAGTAACTTATATTTATCTGGGTAGCTTATTTTATATTAAATCTTCATGATCTTTAAATTACTGACATATGTTATTAAAATTAGTTGTTGATTTCTTATTGCTTGAGAAACTAGAGACTTATTAATAAATGGCATGTACTTGCATGTAGTAAATTTTAGTTTCGATAAAATATTCAAAAATTTTCAAAAAAGTATATCGTACATTACAAAATATATAGATTGTATTATTTTGCTTCACACAAACATAGTTTGATTACTTAGATTTATGGCTATAATGCATGTATGTAATATAAAACAATGGTTTGCTTGTATTTGGCATTTGCACGTATATTATCAATTATTTTTCACTGTTATTATATCTTGACAATATAAGATTAATGTTTTTCTTTTTGTTTCAGTCTCTGGGTAATCACGAACTAGATACTGGTGTGTCTGGTTTAACGCCTTTCATTCAAAATTTAACTTGTCCCGTACTTGCTACTAATCTTATCCTGAATAAAGAACCTGATTTGAAAGCTGAGCAAAATTTAATGAAATCTGTTATCATTAACGTAAACGGTACTAGAATTGGAATAATTGGGTATCTAACCCCAGACACAAAATTTTTAGCTCTAAGAAACAAGATAGAATATGTCGAAGAAGTAGCAGCTATTAAAGAAGAAGTTGAAAATCTAAAAAAAAATGGAATAAATATTTTAATAGCTTTAGGACACTCCGGATTTACTAAAGACCTCGAAATTGCAAAAGAAGTTGATGGTATCGATCTAGTTATCGGTGGGCATACAAACACTTTCCTATGGAATGGTGTAAGTCCAGATTCAGAAACTCAAGAAGGGCCTTATCCTACTGTAGTTAAACAAGCTTCAGGTCGAATAGTAGCAGTAGTACAGGCGTATGCATATACAAAATATATTGGAAAACTTAATTTAGTGTTCGATTCTCGTGGAGAAATTATTAAGTTCGACGGAAATCCAATATTATTAGATAAATCAGTACCACAAGATCCCGACGTGTTGAGTATTGTAAATCGTTACAAAAGTGCCATTGTGAAAATAACAGAAACCGTTGATGGAAACACATCTGTCATTTTAGATGGCAATTCCTGTCGCATTAAGGAATGCAACCTGGGTAATCTAATAGCTGATGGTATTGTTTACAAATATGCCAAAGAATATAAAGGACCTGGTTGGACTGATGCACCTATAGCAGTAACTCAAGGAGGCGGAATCAGGGCATCTATTGCACATATCAGTCTTCCAGCAACAATAACAAGAGGAGATTTATTATCAGTGATGCCGTTCGGTGGTCTTCTTGTAAAATTAAAAGTTAATGGAACTATCATACTATCAATGTTTGAACACGCTGTTGCACACTACAACATCCTTAGACCACCGGGGCAGTTCCTACAAGTATCTGGCTTGAAACTTGTCTATAATCTAAAAAATTCTCCCGGCAAGAGGGTTACTAATATTATGACCCTCTGTGGTATATGCAAAATACCTACATATTCTGTTTTAAATGAGAGTGCCACATATAACATTTTAATACCTGCATTCCTATCGATGGGTGGCGATGGTTTTACTTTCCTTAATGGCTTACCATCCTCTTCTTTGGAATACAATGAATTGGACTCGACCAAATCATACCTTCAAAGTCATAGTCCGATATATCCAGCAGTAGAAGGTCGAATAGTGTTTACCGACGCAGAACAATTACTAATCAATGCAGTGTCTAGAATCACAATATCTATATGGTTTGGTGTATTGACTCTGTTATCGGTTTTTATAGTGTAATTTAATAGTTTAATTCATTATTGTAAATATTTATTATAATATAGTGATAAAATCTAAACATATCATGGGAACTGGAACTCATATTGCCATAATATGTTATTAATAAAAATACAATTTTACGTACTTATTATGTAATGAAATACAGTAAATTTACAGCAGGCATATTAAACAAATTAACGACGTATATGATATCTCAGTTTATTTAGCCGTAATACGTTTGTTATTTTTATTTTGTCGTTGTTACCTTTAGTTTAACCTTGTTACCTTTAGTTTTAAGTTAAAAATTTATACGAAATAAATATTTCATTTCTACGTTGTTTACTTATCCAAATTACTTAGCCGTTCAAATATAACTTAAACAAAATTTTGTTAATTTTTAATACCCTCTCGCCCTCTTGTCCCCTAATAGTAAGCAAAGGCGTACCCCTTTTCCCGACAGCATTGGCGTAATTGCTTACGTAACCACCATTTGGTTTTTTTTTTTTTTTTTGACGGGGGGAAATGCATTTACGCACTACCCTTATCTATTGTACTTAGGGGATCAAAGTCCCCCAGTACACTAGATAAGAGGCACGGAGTGACGAGCTCTGTGCAGTGTGGGACTCACCCGGGCGAGAGTCGCCCGGAAATACCGACTAAAACCCTCCGGGGCCGTCCGCTGCATTTGGGATGGGGGGCGACACGGGGTGGCTTTCGCAAGCACCGCGTCGCACCATTTGGACCCTACGTCTCCAATATCATCAAAAATAGGCAAAGAATAAGCGCTGCTTATGTAAAATTTAAATGGCCCTATATGTGCTGTCTTCTGTCACGGTAAATTCACCTTAGTAACTTCATATATGGACACCCAGGACAAGTGTCCAGAGTCCCATGCTCGATGGGCTGTCGAGCTCTTGCCAGACAAATTAAACGAATTTATTTGAGTTAAACTAGCTGTGCCCGCGACTTCACTCGCGTGGAATGTAGATAATTATATTCTCCCGTACCTTCCCGTCCCGTCTCGTCCCGGAAAAAATACTCTATAGCTTTCTAACAGTGAAAGAATTTCCAAAATCGGATCAGTGCTACCGGAGATTACCCCAAACATCCAAACTCACATACTTTACCTCTTTATAATAATAGTATAGATTATTTTATACATACACAACATTATTATGGTTTTTTAAATGGATGTTTTAAAATATATTGATTACTTTCTAATTGATACCTGCACAACCAAGCAGACAGACATACAGACATTTCTAAAAATGATAGAAATGTGTTTAATTATTTATTTTAGGGAAACATATAGTTTATTTGACCAATTACTAAATATTATAATACAATATCATACACACAATAAAGTTTCCACTCAAAACAAAAATATACACAAAAAAAAAAACAAAAAGCGCCTCAGAATAAAATCAACATCATAAATATATACCAATTACATCATTAACGGTAAGAAGTAAAAAAAAAAGAATAGAAATCCAAATTGACCATAAGTATATATACACATTCATTAAACATATAATATATCACACTTTGCTCTAATTTCTCTTTTATAAGACGTTGTGTTTGCAATAAAGAATATGTCGGAGTCGTTAAAGTATAAATTATACATATTGCAAGTCCTATACAGGAATGTGTTTGCAACATAGTTAGTCCTACAGAGAGGAACATCAAATAAAAACTGTTTTCAGGCAGGCATTAGGCCTAGGGCACCTAAAACCTAGTTCACTAAGAAGATATGGAGAGTCAACAAGGTTATGGATTAGTTTAAATAGAAACATTTGATCTCGTTGTATCCTTCGTTTATGTAGGGAATTTAATTCAGGAATGGATTCAGGAAGGATGGGTATCTATGAAACTTATACTGTAAGTGCTTGACAAATTTGTATTGGATTACTTCAATCATATCTATATATTTATTATAATATGGATTCCACACTGTAGAAGCATACTCCAATATAGACCGAACTAAACAGCTGTAAAGAAGAACAAGAGTTGATGGGCAATATTGAAAGATGACAAAAGAAATTTGGAGTAAAATACATAAAAAAAAGCTAGCAGTCTCGGCACGAATCGCCTAGCAGATGTGAAAAATATAAGGCCGACACGGCATACGAGTCTGTTTGACTGCCAAGGCGCGCAATCAGTATATTTTTATCAATTGAAGCGATGACGGCGCAGCTGGTAGAGCTACCGGATTCCGCGTTAATCTACGCGGGTTCGATCACACCTATCCAACTTTAAAGTCGGCCTGAGCTTTCGGTATAGGAAAACAGCGTGAGGAAACCATAGCATGGTGGTAGGCCATTTTTCTAATGATGTCCGCCTGGGTAGCTACCACCCTCAAGTTTGAAAACTTGTCGCCAAATACGAATAGGTGTTTTCCGGCAGCATCACTTGAGAACCAGTACCTCTAGGCATAATATGTTTACAAGTATACGCATAGTCGAATAAAAAGGCACACGCAGTACGCGCACAAATAAATAAAATTGAAGTAAGTTAAGTTCCGAGAGCGCTATCTGCGGTTTTTAAAAAGAAAACGAGCGAATCGTTACAGAGCTTAATGTAGACTATCTTTACATTTAATCTTAAGCTAAAACTTATCCCATGAACAACGGATGTTTGTCGCTTCACGATTCTTAAAACCTTATCGCGCCTACTCAGCATCGCCCGTCCATAGCGCTCGCTGTTTAAACCGCTTTTATAATATTAAGGCTGGGTGCAGGATGCATAATTAGTATCTGTTTGTAATATCAAAATAACAAATGTTTACTAAACACACATGAATGTCTACAAATACCAAAAAGGCTGTTTTTATCTGTCTATCTATCGATCTGACCGAATTGGCAGGACTTCTTCTGGCAGATAGCTGGAGTTACAGGGTGTAATTTATGCTACTTGTATTTTTGAAAATAAGTAGGGTATCGCTTAATAAAATTAAAACTTATGAAATAATTGTAAATAATATTCAATTAAATGCACTGTTCTAATGGTAAGTGTTTAAATTCGAGAGAAATAGCTATATTTCTGTTAGTATCAAAAATAATTTTCAGGATTCCCCGTAAATAATTTAATGAAATTGTGAAAAAAATTCTGTATGTATTTCAACAAACCTGAATTTTTTTCATAGCGAATCCCTTTACCTAACATATATTATGACTCACTAACCCATGAGCGGCTGCCGCGTGCCCCGTTATTTTTCTTTAATAATGTAGTTATAAATTCCAAAACGGCAGACATGGTCAAATACATTTGAAATTCCTTAAATTTTTGTAACTGTCGCACCTGATTCCCTATATCATCAATGGCATTATAAAGTATAATTATTAGTAAATTAAAAGAAATGTCATATTTAAACGAAACTTTAGCTTATACATTTTTGTTGCAGTCTCTTGGAAACCACGAATTCGACAATGGCGTTAGCGGATTAACTCCTTTCATAGAAAACTTAACATGTCCAGTGTTAGCTGCTAATCTAGTTTTAGGAAAAGTTCCTGAATTAGCAAGGGAAGAAAATTTAAAAAAATCTATAGTTCTCAATGTTGGTGATAATAAAATAGGTATAGTAGGTTACCTGACACCAGATACTAAAATATTAGCCATTCAGAATGATGTAGAATATATAGATGAAATTATAGCCCTTAATAAAGAAGTGAAAAAATTGCAAAACCAAGGAATTAATATTATTATCGCTTTAGGGCATTCTGGGTATAGTAGAGATTTACAAATAGCAAAAGAAGTTGAAGGTCTGGATCTAGTCATCGGTGGTCACACGAATACATTCCTTTGGAATGGATCGAGTCCTGATTCTGAATTCTCAAAAGGCCCTTATCCGACATATGTTACACAAGAGTCAGGTAGGAAAGTACCCGTAGTTCAGGCTTATGCTTACACGAAATACTTAGGCAAACTTCATTTAACATTTGATGTAAATGGAGAATTAATCAAAACTGATGGAGCACCTTTACTACTCGACTACCATATACCTCAAGAACCATTTGTTTTGCAAATAATTGAAAAATATCGTAAGAACATTCTCGCTACAACGGAAGGAATACTAGGAAACACATCTGTGATACTTGATGCTACAACATGTCAGATAAGTGAGTGTAATCTTGGCAACTTGATTACAGATGCAGTAATATTCCATTATGCAGTAAATTATAAAGGAGAACACTGGACTGATGCTCCGATTGCTATAATACAAGGTGGTGCTATAAGATCATCAGTAGCACATGCTATAATGCCAATGCATATTACTAAAGGCGATCTTTTAGCAGTTTTACCTTTTGATGGAGATCTTGTAACAGTAAAAATGAACGGAACAATCCTTTTGAAAATGTTTGAACATTCTGTGTCAAATTACAATACCTTAGATTATGCCACTGAATTTTTGCAAGTATCTGGTATAAAGGTCACATATAATCTTAAAAAACCAGTAGGTTCAAGAGTCGTAACGTTAGAAAGCAGATGTTGGGCTTGTAATATACCTGTATATTCTAAAGTAAAAGATAAAGAAATATATAATGTTTTGATGTCTGCGTTTTTATACAACGGTGGAGATGGATATTGGATGCTTAAAAATTTGCCAATACAGGCGCTAGATTATAATGAATTATTATCTACTGAATATTACGTGTTTCGTCACAGTCCAATTTACCCACAGGTAGAGGGTCGAATTACCTTTGTGGATCACCTGATGGATGATACTTCTTCATCACCTGTTTTTAGACTCTCTTTTTTTACAATTATAAGTTCAATTATTATTTTAACAATATAATAATTTGTTAAATAACATTAAGATTAGGATAATTTTGTTATACTGTTGAGAACTGACTTAAAATTGTTTACATAAAATGTTTGATTTAAAAATTGTTTTATTTTCACATTCACCTTATTTTTAATTATACCCTATACACAATTATATTTCATAATCCCAAAATTTAAGTTAAAATTTTGTTGAAATATTGAATATCAATAAAAAACGTAACATTAAGTTTCCCTTTCAGTGTCTTGGAAACCACGAATTCGACGAAGCAGTAAGCGGCATCATTCCATTCATCCGAAACTTGAATTCACCAGTTTTAGCAGCCAACTTGATTTTAGATAAAGTTCCTGAACTCCAAGAAGAAAGTAATTTGCACGACTCTATAGTCATATCAGTAAATGGTACAAGAATCGGTATTATTGGATATGTGACTCCCGAAACAAAATATCTTGCACCAAGAAATGATGTTGAATATGAAGAAGAAGTTATTGCAATGAGAAGAGAAGTAAAGAAATTAAAAAGTCAAGGTGTAAAAATACTTATAGCTTTAGGACATTCTGGTTTTTTGAAAGATATTGAAATTGCAAACCAAATTGAAGACATTGATTTAGTAATTGGTGGACATTCCAATACCTTTCTCTGGAATAACAATAATACTACGGAAAAACCAGAAGTGCCTCAAGGACCGTATCCAACTATCATAACACATCCATCAGGAAAAAAAGTACGCGTTGTCCAAGCTTATGCATACACTAAATATATGGGAAAACTTCATTTGATTTTTGATGCCGACGGAGAAGTCATAAAATGTGATGGAGAGCCTATATTATTAAATCAGAATGTTCCTAGAGATCCAGAACTTTTAAAGATTGTCAATAAATATCAAAGTAGTGTAGGTCGTGTAAACAGTGAGGTTGTGGGAATATCTCAAGTACTTTTAAATGGAGAACAATGTCGTTTGAGAGAATGTAATATAGGGAATTTAATTACAACAGCAATGTTAAATTACACCAAGGAATACCACAGTACTCGATATCCTAACGTAAATATTGCGATAGTTCAAGGCGGAAGAATAAGAGCTTCAATTGATCACGGAAAAAACCCCTTTAATTTGACCAGAGGAGATCTGATAACTGTATTACCATTTTCTGATACTCTTACCATTGTGTCTATGAATGGTAGTGTACTTAAGCAAATCTTAGAACATTCCGTTGCAACCTGGCGAACAATAGACAGTACAGGACAATTTTTACAATTTATTGGAATGGAAGTAACTTACGATTTGTCTATGCCTCCTGGTTCACGACTTGTTAAAGCAAAAGCTGTGTGTTCCAATTGTGGACAATCTAAACCAGTCGTTGTGAAAGATTATTATGAATATGAAGTTATGATGCCTACATTCCTTGCAGAGAACGGAGACGGATACATGTTTGACGGTCTCCACAAGGAGATATTAACTTACAACGAGGTCGAATGTCTAATTAGTTACTTAAAGAAATACAGTCCAGTAAACCCACAGTTATCAGGTCGCATCGTTATTTTGAATGAGGATAAAGTTGAGAAGCCAGAAGTTATGAAAGTAGTTTCAAAGGCGGAAGATACTTCATCATCATCGCTGGCATTATTAGTAGATAAAACAACAAAAATACATTATATTATATATGCTTTAATGATACATATATATATATGAATTAGTCAAACTTAGTAAATATTTTGAAACTAGTTCAATATTCCGTACCAGTAGAAATATAAGTAGTTATATTCGTTTATGATTTTAGTGCTTAAGTTTAGATTAAAACCTACATAATATAATATAGGTAAAATTTTAAAAAAATGACGAAGTTTTATGATGTGATTACTTTTACTGTAGAAATAGTAACTATAAAATATTTAAATAAAGCATATTTTATGCTGTATGTTGAACATGTTTTTTTTTTGAAGCCTCGTTAGTGCGTTTAGATCAGTAAATAGGATTATTTTTAGATTAATAAAGAGTGTCATTTTGGGTTACATTGCATACAAGTTACACTGAATACGTATATAACTATAACTGAAAAAATAAAACATAAATAATTGAATGTAACGAATGTAGAATAATTGTACATTTTGGTAGCGATAGATGATTTAGAATATAGCTTCCGTCCGAGAAACCAAGTAAAATTAAGTTGTTTTAGTAAAAATACCAATTGCTAATTATAGGTGCTATGGATTATTTAGAGAATGATATAGATTCCGTCCGAGAAACCTAGTGAAATAAAGTTAGCGTTGTTTTTAGCAAAAGTACCAATTGTTAAAAGGTCTGTACACAATGGCCATGCGTCACGAAGGTTCAGCTTCCCCTATCAGCGAAAAGGTGTTCATACAATGGCCCATTGTTGATCGTTCATTGCTGCTTAGCGAAGCACTAACAATGGACGTCGAACTAATCACAGCCGGGCTGGGGACTTTTATTAGTGTATACTGCCTACAACTACTATATAATTGCCCATATAACATAACAAAATAATAAAAATATTGTTCTAAAATTTAAGCCATCCAAACTTAACGGCATAAAAAATTTTAAACAGCCACATAAAGTTCAGTGACGAACTGCACAATGGGCCACTGTGTTAACGCCGCAATTCCTTTGAAGTGTCGAAAAACCAATAACTCTGTTATTGCACGCCATGACAAATGATTTTCGGTCATGTGCCATTGCAGGTGATGGCCTGTAATGAGCCATCACGGGCCATAGTGTATAGGCCCCTTTAGAATAGGACATAACCAAACAAAGAAAGATCGACATCCGAGTCTATAGAAACGTTATTTACCTATCACATCGTTATTTATAAAACGTAGGACAATGAATGGCACTATTAAATAAAGACTCCGTGTAAATTTATATGTCCATATGTAAATGGGCAAAGATAAAACAGTTTAGGAACAGATTTTCTTATCCATTTTTTTATTTAGTAGCTACTGCTGTTTATTAATGATAAAAAATAAAACTGGAAATTCCAATGTGTATGAATTTTATTTTCAAAGTTATAAATACATACGTTTTTATATAATGCAGATATTAATTTTGGATATTGAAAGGACGTAAACTAGCCATCGTGGACCGAAAACGGAGTTTTGCAATCTTGTTAACCTACATTTTATTTCTATCCTAGCTAATGCTGTTGACCGGAGGGTCCTTAACGTCTTCACCGAACTTTGTGGGCGAGTGCTGAAGGCACTCAGCCGCAAAAGGTAGCTAGCACAAAGGTTCGAACCTCGGCTTGGTCGCTATCCGAGTGTGAAAACACCCGCGGATTTTAGTCCTAGCTAATCGCTACATTTTTTATTTAGCATTAAAAAAGGTGTCTTACAGGACCTATGCACCTGAGTGTTGCGTGCAGGTGTGTGTGCGATGTTGTGCGTGTAATGCTCAATGCATGGTCAGTGTCACTGTATCGCGCTGGGGGCGACGTCAAAAGCCTCCCCAGTTGAGGAACGAGACAAGTCTTGGGTCTCCGCCGGAGGGGGACCCGGAGAGTGTGCCGAAGCATTGTTAACAAACAATTATACCTTTTACGTTTGTAAAGGATATCTGGCCTGCTTAATTGCCATTTACCTATTAAATGATATCAATAACTGTGGTTGCATTGATCAACTTAACAAAAAATCGAAATTAACACATTTCTGATATTCAGATGTATAAAAATAAAATTCAATTTTAGAAGATTTAGCCATTATTACTAAATAAAATAAAATATTTCATTATGATTTATTTTTTATTGATTACACAAATCATATTTTAAAGATATAAAATCAAGAAAACTTAACATGTTAATCTAATTAATTAAAGTTGTAATTATCAGTATAAATTTTAGAAAAAGAATATAACAAGTTTTATAATAACTTTCGTAAAAAATGATTACGCACATAATATTATAAACACAGGCAAACATCTTGAAAACTAAGCTTGACTGCGCATCTTTATATCCGATTGGTCGCTGTTGTGCAAACTGCCGTTTCAATTATGTGATTGGCAGATTTCAGAAAACTTTCTTCCGCCACCCTACTATATATTAAGGGTGTTTGCCTGTATTTATAACAGAATTACGCTTTTGTGGAACACCAGGCCCAAAGTCAAGATTAAACGGAGGTACTTAACGAATATTAAAATTTTAGAAATTGTAGCTTAAAAAAAACTATTATATTTAATGATATTCTATCATGTAGTAAAATAATATCAAGTTTTTTTAAACTAAACCTGATCAACCTTTAACCCTCCTTTAACTCCTGTATACGATGTAACACTTCAAACAATACTTATATAATTTTTTTATCAAATAGTAATCGCATAACAAAGGTTGATTAGAAAATCATTTTAAAACATAATTTCAAATACGCACATATTCGAGTAACATCTTAAAATTAACTAAACATTATAATTATCTTTCAAACATTTATTTAAAAAAACATATAATATGAAATAATAGATAAGAATAAAATAAAGAAGTTTTAATACGTGATGATTAAACTTTTTTTTAACTTCTACAGCTGATGCTGTTAAATATTTCTGTTTTAGTATAATAACTAGAAAGATCTTAATAAATCAATGCAATTTAACTTTTATATATTATATAGGAGAGTACTAAATAGTAGTTGTTGAAAGATACATGTAAATATATAAAAACTTTTTCATGTCTATCTATGACCTTAACTCTACATTACACTATGGTAAAACAATAGGGCATTTAGTATCTTAAAACTAATACTGAAAAACACCTTATCTTATTATCACATATTAATTAAACCTTCTTGAGGAAGACTTCTGTTGTAAACATACAAATAATTTTTAATTACCCTATTAATGGTAGATTATATTATATTACCATTGTATTGGTATAAAATTAAATTTGAAACATTTAATGAGTTTATTTAGTTTAACAATTTATTCTTAACTACTAATTCTTATGTCACATATGAGATTATAATAAAATAGCAGCCTTTTTTTATATTAATTATATAATACTTTACTCTATGTTGATAGAAAAAATGAATAAAATTTCTTATTTAATCATAACTTAAAATACAAATTTAAAAAAACCTACCACGATTTATTTCAAATGATATTGATATTGAGAAAAAGTGTTGTCAAAAAATTAAAATATTTATATTTCACGAAAATTAAATTGTAGCCATAGAAAGATTATTATTTTTGCTTGTAGATAATAAAAATAGTTTTAAATGTAAAAATAGTGTATGACAATAGTCATTAAAAAAACATTATGGATTGAAAAATTACAAAAAACTGAGAAAAAACATTTAAACAAAAATTACTGATACTTATTCTGAACATATAAAAATCACCTTTTTTATCTTTGGATACAATTAGCAGGAGCAATAATAACTTTTTTTTTTCATTTTCACATTCAGACCAAGTATCAAACGCTGGAAATTGCTTTGGTTTGTGTATCAATTACACAAAACAATCTTAACATTTTGGTGGAATAGCCTTCCATTCTATCAGCTTACTGTAACCGTATGGCACCAAACCACTAAATATTCCAAGGCACTGTTTAAGAGATTCCTGACAATCAGAAAACTCTTTACATGGTGCAAAAGGATCTAAGTCTTGGGCCAGTTCACATAGTGGTTTGAATAATTTACAAGCAGTATCTTTATCACCTTTCTGTAACTTCTCAATTACTTCTGAATTAAGAAGTCTCTTTTGCTTTCTATGTAATTCAACTGGCAAGCATCTTGCACTTGGCATTGTCAAATATGTGGGCCAGTTTCCTAAACAAGCCTCACACACACATGTAAACTTGTACTGAAATTTCAATGAAAGTTGTCGACTAAACACATCTTCCAGAGCATAATGTGATCTGAAATAGGTAATTTTATTATTACATATTGTGAATTTAAAAAAAATCTATCTATGCTATATAGGCTTAGTGCTTTAACCACAAAAACCGACCTGTTAGACTATGTCTCTCATGATGGTAAACAAACTAAACCTAAAAGATAATAAGCTACAAAAACACACTTATAACAATTGTTTGGTGAAGGTTTGAGGGTAGGAAAAGCCAAGGAGCTAATAGATAAAAGAAAAAAGCAATACTACTAGTCCAGATAGGTTAATAATCTCTGACCTTCAGTTACGTGTAAACCAAATTATCTATATTCATAAATAGAATGTAAGCATATATTACCTACTTACATTGTTATGTCAATCACAGAAGGAACATAAATTTAATAACTACAATTAACCATGTCAAGAATTAATAATTTACCAATAACTGTACATTAAGAGATTAAGAAAGTTAGTTTAATTACATAACATAACATAAGCTCACGCCTGTTATCCCCGAAGCGTTAGGCAAAGGTGAAATAGCGAACTACACCACCCGCATTTCGCCGAGTTTAGTTCCATCCCAGATGTGGCAGGGGGCGAGCAAACTCCGGGATGATACTGAGTAGAAAAAACCCGATACCACTTGACCCGACCCGGGGATCAAACCTGATACCTCAGAACGGCAGTTGTAACATAATACGACTGCGCCACCGAGGCAGTTTAATTACACTTGCGCATAAGTTATTAAGTACCAGAGTAATTATAATTCTAGGAAAATATTATATTTATTGTACAGCATACAAAGCTCACTCAAATATGTCCATTTCACTACTATTCTCAGCACAGTACAGTTAATAAATTATCTCACAATCTATTTATCATACCTGTGTAAATGATTCATGAACCTAGATGGTGGATATAATTCACAAAAAAAAAAGTATAACTCACCCATAGTTGTCATAAAGTTGCATGCCCTTGTCGATGGGCCTAAGAGCAAACAAAGTCATTTCTCCAGTACCCAGTTTGCTATATCTTACTACATTGGGAGAACATGAATGATTCAATAGACTATGAAAGGCATAGGAAGCACTCCCAATACTGGTTTCTGTTACATAATTTCCTTCCTTCTGCAGTTTGTATAGTGGAGCTTATTCCATGCATATTGGTAGGGCTAGTCATACAATGATGCAACAACATTCCTGCAACAAGTCTTCTTACTCTTGCTCTATCTTCACCTTTAGAGACATTTAGAAAAGCAGTTTTGTCTGTAAGAAATTTTAAAAGCACTGCAGCTGTGACCGATTTTTGGAAAATATCTGATAATGATCTCTTCTCCACATTAGAAGCTAATGTGTGTATAGATTCATAATATTTAGATTCAAAGATCCATTTTCTGTCAATATTCACATGACCTTGATATTCTGTGTTTATTTTGGCTTCAGCATTTTTTATTGTGTGCCATAAAGTCTTCCAGCTTGTATGATCAGTACGAGCTCTTATTACTATGCGTAAAGCAAGTAACTCAAGTTTAGTGAAATTCATATGTATCAAATTAGCTAGTAATGGACATTCCACTTCATGGTAATCTTTCAAAGCTCTCTCCTTACAATCCTGACTACAATATATAAAGAAAAACAACAACTATCACATGGAAGTAAGTTAGGACTTCTTGATAGACAAAAACTACAGCAAAATAAGAATTGAGATGTCATAAGAACAGTCAAATATGGATCTTCTTCAGCTATAACTTCACCAACATTAATATCTTCTTTGGCAACTACATGTCTTCCCATAGCCTTAGTAAACACCACCTCTAGCTTTGGACTTGCACACAAATATCTTTCATTCCTAGGTCCTTGCAATGTGATTAAATTTTTAATTTCATCACCTTCATTAATGTTTTTATTGCATTGCTTAGACAAAGCCTGCTCACAAAGAACTTTTCTCTTTTCAAGTTTTGGAATCAAATTATCTGGACAATTTTTGGTCATAACTTCTTTTATATCATTTAAAGATTCATTATACATCTTTAAAATGCTAAACACTGCTGACCTATTTGATATAGCAATGACATAGTTATCAGAGTCAATAGGAGCATGGAGCAAAGCCAAGTTGTAATATTGCCATGCCTCAAAATTCTTTGAAAACCGAAAACATTGGTTACCTAGGTTACGATAGTATGTAGACACATTTCCACATTTTTTCACCTGTAGTACGTCTGGGAAAGCATTAAGACTTTTCATAATATCATAAACATATAAAGCTCTCTCTTCATTGTCTGTAAGTGTTAATAACTTTTTAGAGATGTCAATTATTCTTCCCTGTTCAGTTAATTTTGCAATAACGCTTTGGTAACATAAATCAATACTCATTTTGCTTTGATTACTTGACTTATTGATTATACAGTGGATTCCGTAGATATAACACCGTCACAGCGATGTCGCACTTCGCAACACCTTTTATCGCCGTAAATTTAGGATGCGAGATGGTTTTCGTTATCCAGCAGAGGTTGAACGCCCAAAATATCTCTCACGACAAGGCCGAGAGAGGTTGGTAAACATAAATAGCATGTAATATTCTGAAAAATATTAAATATCAGTATTTAAAAATGCGATTTAGGTTTAAAGTAAAATCAAAACTTTTAAATTTAGTGATCAACATTAAATAAAATAAAAATTGCTACCTAGTAAAAAGATAATTAATTTCTTTTTTACAGTACTCACCGATATAGTTACTATACTTCTGCACTCCAAGCTATTGGATGAGTTATTTATACCACAGCCAGTAGCCAAGCACTCTGTAGTTAAACAACTAATGGAAGATATTTCAACAACGTCTATAATGAAACTGGACGACTACTCAAAGAGCAAACTTTGGGCTCTAATTACAATGATTTGCAAGTGGCAATTCTTTATCAGCACAAACCAAAATATTTTTGATATCACCCGGCGACATTTAAAAAGTGTTGCTATAATAATGCCTCATTATTTCCCGAAATTAACTATCGAACAAGCCATGAAGCGATTTGAAAACTTATCTCCACAGTTTACTGATGATGATTATTTATCATTAATCAATACAACTGTTGCCTGGTTCTCTCAATATCACACTAAAATATCAGTTTTGATTAGACTGGGTCTTCAAAGAAAGGATGGTACATTCTGTTCACTTGCTAATATAAATACGAAAATTGTGAATAATTTAGGTGAAAATATTTATGAATATGATAACAAAAAAAATTCTGGTGATAACTATGAATGTCACTGTTTAGATACAAATGAAATAAATTGTCTTTTATCACCTATAGAACAAGTGTGTAATAGATCTATAGTAAATTTGCATCTTCCCACAGAGCTTGGAAATAATCGCTCAAAAAAGAGAATACTTGAAATTAAAGGAAATCTGCAGTATGAAAACATCAGTATCAATCTGAAAACTAACCATACAGACCTTACTTTTAATCCCGATATTCCAAAATCACCTCAAGATGACTTGTTAAAAATGTTAGAAGAAGTAAGTGAATAAACTGCTGTTTATTCTTTTTATCCATGATTTTATTTATTTCGAAACTAATTACCAATATTATTGGAAAGGTATCTAGATTTGGCAACCCTATAATTATTTCTTAAAATCAGTTTTAGGGTAAGAGAAATTGTTATTGACACCCCCAAAAACTTTAAAAATGAATTTCATACAAGAACAACTTACTACATGACAGACCAAAATGCCTCCAACAAATTCGTTTATTCTTATTTTCTAAAAGCATTTGGAAGATCTAAATTCATATACATTCATTAATATCTCTATTAATTAAAAAAAGAACGAAAAACTCGATCGAGCTGTTGAATGGAAATTTTTTCTTAATATGTAATATTAAAATATTTTAAGCAGTTCTTATCTCGAGCAGGATTACAAGAATTCGACAGTGGTGAAAGAAACAAATTAAATACCATCTGCTCGATGCCAGTATGAATGCGTGCTGAACCATATCCTGTCTGATATGTAGAAAAACATTGGGAGAAGCGCTGCAGTACCAGGTATCAGCTATAGCTAACCTTTGCAGACAGCCGAAACCAGTCCTGATTGATGTCAGACTCTGACCAAAGTTGAGGACGTTGCTTTGCCATAAGGAAGCCTTTGATTTTGGACCTGATAGTAATATTTGCCTATTTAATGCTATATAAAAGACAATAAGATACATACACACAAATGCTATAATGCTAAAAACTATAAAAATGATTTCATGAAATGATATATTTAAAAAAATATATAAATAAATCCCTAATATGTAAACATGTTACCTTATTTAATTTTTTTTAAATAAATTCCAAGCCCTCTTTGTTTATGGTAGGTTCATTCTATTTTTTTTTAATCTTTCTGTTGTTTATGGTATGTCAACTCCCGAAACACTAAATGTAAAGTTGCCAAATGTTGTTTTTTACTTCTAAATCCTAAAGGATTTATCTCAGGTTTTATTCGTCCTAAATCTACAAGGAATTTAGGCAAAATTGTAAATAAAATTCTTTATAGTTTATAATCAGCTGGATACCAATTTTTTAATTATTTACTTAAAACAGCGCTATTTCATGCCAGATCAACATTTAGCGACATTGCAGTATGCCACAAATTGAGGCATGCGTCTCCTTGCATTCTACTTACAAGATATATATAATATATATTAATCTGTAGCTACATATGCCAACATCGTACGATTAATCTAGCATGTGGTAGTCAATTTTACACCGAAGTAACATCAGGCTAGTAATTGATTTTTTTGGTATACTATATTAATTGGGACAATTCAGGAAAATGGATCATCAAGTAGCTTTAAAAGCAGAAGTTACTAGACTATGCACCTAAAAACAATGGAAAAAGAAACGATGATGGGAAATAAATATGATTGCGAGATGATCCATGACTTAGTTTACTAACAAGAATTTTCACGCTCTTCATAATATCCACCAAATCCCCCAGGTTTGGATAAAAGATCGACAGCATCGATCGATCAATAATACCAACAATCTACCAGTGCGCAAAGTGCTGCCAAGCCGTACGATTATTGCCACAGCGTGCTACGTTTTTAATAACTATGGCATGTGGTGGCCCTATAACATGCTACAATGTCACAAGATGTTGCTCTGTCGTAGAATAGGACCTACTAAAAATTAAAATTTTCTCATGGTCCTCACAATATTATTTAGTGATATCTATCTAGGTAACATAAAATAATGTAAACTCGAGTTAACATTAGACTATATTTCTTTAACAAAACAAACAGCTTCCGTCTTCATTTTTGACAATGTTAAGCACAAAAACCTTGCGAAAGAATAGTTAGTGAATTAGATTGTGAAATAATGATTTCATACATGGAATTTGCGTTTGACAGCTCATAAAAATAATAGATAGTTTCCAACACGTTTCCAATCCATTAAAATGTGGCCCACAGTGATACCTCACATTGATCTATGTGGCCCTTAACCAGAAAAGAACATAAACTCTTGTAAACGATTATGTATTTAGCATCAATGGAGGGCAACGATGACATAAGGGATGGAGCCTTAGAATCGTGATTACGCAAGTAGTATTTACTACCAATTATTTTTTTTCAAAATTATGTCAATTGTTACGTAAACATGCGGGGAGGTGTAAGAGCGCTGCTTACTATTGAAGGGCAAGAAGGAAATAACGGAAATGTTGTCTATGTAATACTTAATAGCGCCCTACACATAATTTCAAAACATGTAGGCAACAATCTTTTGGATTAAATATAATAAAAATAAGATTGTTATAAATAACATAAAACATAAATTTCTTAATCCGTGTGCATTTAAGAATCCAGCTCGGGATCTAGGGGGGATGGTCAAATAGGGGCGCCTCGGACGCCAGAATCATAATATGATTAAAAATAAACTTGCTCACCACACCGCCTAGCATACGGAAGCCCGGTTGAAAATTTAAATGTAAATAAACTACTAGCTGTGTGTCCGCGTTTCATATATTTTTCAATACGTTTTAATTTTTTTATGCGAAACCATATTTATTTTCATTTTTTTTTTGTACTAAGATAAATTTGTTATAAATTCAAGCACTTGCCCGTAAAACTGCGCATTGAATCGGGTTTTATTATTAAATTTTTTAGGAGTTTTAATTTTTTTACGCGGTACCCTAATTATTTTCTAAAATTTAAAAATTCAGGTAATCTCCGGAACTTCTGGACGGATTTTGAAGAGACTTTTTTTGGTAGATAACTGAAATTACTCCGCGTAACTTAGAGTTCTTTAAATTTTCGAAAATTTTCTTTTTTTTTTTTCTTTTTAATGTCACGTATTACATTATATAGCATATTATCAACAAAGCAAGCGTTAAAAATAAGAAACAAAAAATTTAATACTGTTAAAAATAAATAAAAGTAATTATCGAATAATGCATAGTAATTCAACATTTCGATATGTTGATGATATTAAAGTAAAATTAAAAAAGATACATGCTTTCACACTCTTTTTGTGATCTTATGAAAAACGTATCAAACAAATCATTTCACTGAACCAAATGTGTTAACATAGAGTTGATTTACGGTACATTAACATAAATATTGGCAGTTAATGTATATTAATTAAGACTACCATTCTCCGGACACCTCAATAATTCTAAGGAGTTTTACTTGGTACAAAAACTTGAATATAATTTATTTATTATTTTTTCATACACAAAAAAATATTACTCTTATTGTGACTTAAAATATAAATGTATAAATTAAGGAATTTATTATAAATCTGTTCATTACATGTTTTTAATCATTTACTAGTATAAATCTTTAGAATAATTATTATCAAACATCTTCTGTATTTTAAACAAATGGATGTTACATATGTCTTTAATTAAATTTTTTTTTTTCATTGTACTGCATAGACTTAACGGTTTGACCACAATCTCATCCGATGTTAAGTGATAATGTGCTCCAAGATATTGAACATGCTAAACTTATAGTGACTGGCTCTCAAGTGATGCTGCCGATACACATTTATAGATGATTTTCAAATTCAAGTTGGTAGTTAAGCCACCATTCTATAGTTTTATTACTTTTTTATTCTATGTTTTCTTTTACTAAAAACTCCGGCTTATTAGTAGATTCGAACTTACATCTATCCATGTGTGATCCAACTACATTGCCATTGAGACAATCTGTTAGGATCAAATTCGGGAGAGAGTTTTTTCACACCCAGGTAACGGCCAAGCCGAGGTTCGTACCATTTTGGTAACCCTTATGCTAGTTACCTTTTTGTGGCTGAGTGCCTTCAGCATTCGCCCCCAAAGTCATGGTGAAGCTGTAGAGGCCCTTCCGGTCAACAGCATTAGCTAGGTTAGAAAAAAAAATTGAGACAATCTCCTATATTTCATGTGTATGTCAGTATTTTACCGAGATAATTTATTTAGATAAAACAACTTACACGAAAAATTTCAAAACGATAATAGTTGCTTTAATTAAAAACTGTGTTGCAACTACCATCGCCCGCCTCCGGTACATATCTTGAAAACTAAATTCTAGAATATATATAGACGAGTAATATTAACGAAACAAACAATATAACAAATTCAAACAAAGATAACAAAAAGACAAAGAAACATGGAAGTACAACTTCGCGCGGTAGAAGGCGACATAATGTAACCAGCGATAAGCCCTTCGATAATCTGCTTTTACTTAAGGAGGAGATCCGAGAAATGTTAGACAAACACACCTTTGAACAAAATCAACGTCTTGATTCTCTGGAAAACCACTTTAAAGACCTCAAAAACCAAATCTTCGACATTAGAGGAACAAACATTACTATAGAAAAAGCAATGACTAATATGTCAGAACAACTTTCGGCATTGGAATCCAAAATAAATGGACTTGAAAATGAACGCAAAAATATTGTTTTGAAAATAAATTCCATGGAAGATAAATTGAATTATTTAGAAAGGAACTCAATCAAAACATGCATAGAAATAAGAAACGTTCCAAAATGCCAGATGGAGACAAAGGAACAGTTATACCTTATGATGGGAAATCTCTCTAGCACTATAAAGTTTGAAATGGAAATGGGGAATATTAGAGATATCTATAGAGTACATAGCAAACCAGACAGTAAAATTTCCCCAATTACAGTCGAATTTTCTAATACTTTAGCCAAGACTAAATTTCTTAAGTTAGTAAAAGAGTACAACAAAACAAATCGTATTGATCAATTAAACTCTGTACATTTGGGCATCAACGACACTAAAATGCCAGTATTTATATCAGAACAACTGACATTAAATATGAAGCGATTATATTATCTTGCTCGTACTTTCGCCAAGAAGCTCAAATACTCATATTGCTGGTTATCTAACGGACGTATATTCTTGAGAAAACAAGATGGTTCTCCACACATATTGGTCAAAACGGAGTCACAACTTCAGGATCTGGAAAACATTCCTCAATGACTATTGCGAGATTGCGCTAATATTGTTTTTACTATTATTTTAGTCCTTGTTATATTTTTAGATTTTATTTCTATACTCACCCTAACATATTCTGAGATACACCGTCTTAAATTCTTAATGTTCACAAAATATACACTCACACACATTACTTACATTACACACTGTGTTTTAATCCACGCGTTACAGCTGTCAATTTATATATCTTATAATATATTTTGTAGGTTAAGTCGTATTGTATTATGTAATTCTAGAAACGTACAGTTTTATCAATTCCGTCGGTCTTCTTTCTTGGTGTTACAAAAAGAAATTAACAATGAATCATAACATAGATGAAATGACTACCGATCTTGATGATTCCAGTAACTTTGAGTCGTATATTTGCCAACCCCAAGATTGTATTAAATATTTAAGTAACTCTAAAAGAAATCTAGTTATTTTCACTCAAAACATAAGAAGTATATTGCACAATTTTGACGATTTTTGTATTACGTTGAACGCTACTAATTTAATTCCCGATGTTATTGTTCTCACAGAATGCTGGCTCTCATCAAATACTCCCTTACCTTCTCTTTTTAACTACGTTCCGATTTCAACTAAGAAACATTTTAATCAAAATGACGGAGTGGTACTCTATATCTCAAATTCTCTGTCGTTCAATACATATGAACCCGAATTTGAAGAGGCTAACTGCTTAGTGACATTACTTGATAACAATACTGCTCTCATTTCCATATACAGACCTCCTTGTTTTAAGCTAATAGATAAATTTTTAAAGTCTTTAGAATGTGTTCTAGAAAAATTGGCAAACTATAAAGCTATCATATTATCAGGAGATATTAATATTGATATTAAAATTGACACAAAGGATCGTCGCGCTAATGATTACTTGGATTTGATTACCTCGTTTGGTTTATACCCCAGTCATACACTTCCTACTAGATTAAAAATAATTGCTTAGACCACACTTTAATTACAAGCAATCTTACGACTATCACACTCATTGTTGAAAGTAGCAACACAGACCATAATTTGGTAGTTATATCGTTAAAACATACTACTCTTTCGCGCACCACTTCTGTAAATATATTGAAAGTGGACTATGAGGGGATAGCTAAAGATTTTCAACACCTTGATCTGAGTCAATGTTGCTCTTATAGTTGTCCTAATGAAGCGATTGACTTTCTAGTAACTACAATATCTGAGACTGTGAAACGCAATACTATGGTTAAAGCTATATCATCACGTCACCGTATTCTAAAACCATGGATAACTCCTGGGCTTCTACGCTGTATTAAGAATAGAGACAGGATGCATTTAAAACTTAAAAAACAATCCAACAATGAAATACTTAAGCTAACTTATACTAGATATAGAAATTTCTGTGGAAACTTACTAAAGAAAATCAAACTAGAGTATGAAAAAGCTGAGATACTTAAAGCTAGTTCATCCGGCATAAAAAAAACTTGGGAGTGTATCAACAAAATCACTCAGTTCAAAACTAAAAAACAAAATGCGGCAATAGAACTTTTAACACCCTTTTTGGATAAAACTCATGCCGTAAATCAGGCGAACCTCTATTTTGCAAATGTTGGTAAAAATTTAGCCAAAAAGATAACCCTTGCATCATCAGATAAACCAAATTTTTCCCCATTTCAACAAAATTCTTTTTTGCTTCTGGAAACAGATTGCTCTGAAGTCCGTTCCATTATCAATTCAATTCGTAAGGATTGCGCTGCCGGCTGGGATGGAATACAAGCTAATGTTATTAAATTAAACATGGATAAATTAATTCCTGCGATAACCCACATTTGCAACCTTTCATTAACAAAGGGTATATTTCCTAGGGCTTTTAAGCGGTCTATAATTATCCCAGTACACAAAAGTGGTGATAAAACAGTAATAAATAATTACCGTCCAATTTCCCTTTTGCCTATTTTATCAAAAGTACTAGAGAGAATTATCAACTATCGACTAGTTAATTTCTTAGATAGGTTTGGAGTTCTGTCATCAAACCAGTATGGGTTCCGAAAAAATAGGGCCACGGTTGATGCAGTATCTGAACTTTGTACTTTTGTTTCAAAGTGCTTGGATAAAGGAAGTAAATGTTTAGGTATATTTTTGGATCTTTCGAAGGCTTTCGATACTGTATCAATTCCTCTCCTCTTACAAAAATTAGAACGCCTGGGCATCCGAGGAACTCAGCTTAAACTCTTTGAAGATTATTTAACGGAAAGAGTGCAGTGTGTTAAGATCACTGATATAGTTAGTGATTCAACTCCAGTCACTTATGGTGTCCCACAGGGTAGTATTCTTGGTCCTACTTTGTTTTTAGTGTATATCAATGATTTATGTCAGTTGGAACTTCAGAGGGGAAAAATTATTTCTTTTGCTGATGACACTGTCTTATTATTTGAAGGGCATAGCTGGAGAGATGTAATTATTAATGCCCAACTAGGTTTCAACTCCGTAAGTGCATGTTTACGTTCCAATCAACTTACACTGAATTCTGAAAAAACTAAATTTATGACTTTTAGCATTCGAAACTCAGCTGACCCATATCGTGATTCTCTGAGACTTTATGCTCATCAAACTGCATGTTCGAACCCCACAAATGATATTCCTTTTTGTAACTGTCCATTTTTAGAAAACGTTGAAAATATTAAATATTTGGGTATTATAGTGGATCACAAAATGACCTTTAAATATCATATCGCGAAACTATCTCAGCGCATACGTAGGCTTATACCTGTCTTTAGATCTATTAGAGAAGTAGTAGACAGAAACATTATTAAAATGTTATACTATGCCTTATGTCAATCTCTCCTGATTTATTGTATACCCTCTTGGGGGGGAGCTAGCAAAACACTTCTGCTGCCTCTAGAAAGAGCTCAAAGAGCCATTTTGAAGGTGATATTTTTCCGACCATACAGATATCCTACCGATGATTTATTTAAGGAATGCCAGGTTCTTACTGTTCGACAACTTTTTATCTCCCAAGTAATTTTCCGTATGCATGCAGGTCTGACAAGCTCATATTGTCTTGAGAAGAAACGAAAAGTTAACGATATAATCAAAATCCCTAAATTCAATACTTGGTTTGCTTCTCGTTTTGAAGACTATCTTGGAGCACTGTTGTATAATACAGCAAATAAGTTTCTGGGGATTAAACAACTCCAAAGCCATAAATTGAGACAAATTGTATTTAAATGGTTACAATGTATGACCTATGAAAACTACTGAAAGTCTATTGAAGGCCCAGTTTAGAATTTAATCATTCTCTATACAACAACGTTCACCCATATTCCCTAAAAAAAACACTTGTTACTCCTACACCAGACATACACATACACGCACACACACAATACATACACACACTCATATACACATACGCATACTCATATACACACACTATCTCACTCACTCATCTAATTTGCAAATTATAACTTTATGTTATTTTATGTTGAATGATATTTAAGTGTACCTTTATATTGTGCTATGATATCTGCGATACGGTTTGTAACCAGTGCAGATACCCACATTAGTATTTTCTGTACATGTAACCTTTGTTCAATAAAGTTTATTATTATTATTATTATTATTATAAACAAAAATGACCAGTTGTTAGTTTGTCTAACACAAGCTATTGCGTGTATGAGTGTGCATGTGCTTAATATGTATCAGTGTAATAAAAAATATAATTAGTTTATTTACTTTATTATAATGTGAATTTGAGTAGTTGCTCTGTTTCCTCGTAAGTAAGGCCTAGTAGTCAGTTTAAGGTGGTTTTATTGCATTTCCCTATGGTGAGTGGATAAATAGTTATTTCTTTATGAATTTTGTTGTAAAACATAGGGCTTATGTAATGATTGTGTCTACTAGCTAATTCTGTTCTTCTTGATACAGTTGGGCATATAAGGTCATGTCTACGCTTCGAGCTAGTGTAATTACAATATTATGCCACCTCAGCATGTTTTTATGACAATTTGTAGAATGAACAATTTGCGGACAGATAGAACTTTACAGAGAGAGTAAAATTCCTCAGTTGGGTAATGAAAAGGTTTCGAGGTCATCACTTCCAATACCGCTCTTTGAGCTCTTTCAATTTTATTAAATAAAGTTTTACATGATCCACCCCAGGCTGTAATGCAGTATGATAGTATGGATTGAGTTGGAGCAAATAGACAAATCGTAGTGTTACTAGATAATGACTCGACCTCAGGTTTTTGAAAACATAAATCATTTTTCATATTCGTAACACTAAACTATTAATTTGTTCATGCCAGAAAAGAACATTATCTATCAATACACCAATATATTTTGTAGAATTTGTACGAGTTAAATACTGACAACTACATAAATAAGTATAGTGGGAAATACATGTACGAGCCTGAATAGTAAAAACCATCAGAAGGTAACATGGACTTTTTAAGAGTGAAAGTAACAAAACCAGTCTTTTTACATTGAGTGTTAGTAAATTGGTAGATAACCAGTTCATAATTAAACACAAGGCTGTTTCAGCACGGGATTTAGCTTTTATCCATGTTGTTCCATCAACAATCAAATTTGTATCATCAGTATATGTAAGTATTTTGCAATGAGGTAAATCTATGTACATGTAATCTAAATGTACATAGGTCATTTATTTAAATAAGAAATAGTGCGGCCCCAGGACACTACCTTGTGGAACGCCAAAGGTGCGCAAAACGTCCTCACCGGTAATGTCATCAATTTTGACACATTGATAACTATGGTTTAGTTAATCTTTAAAAACTTCTAAAGCAATACCCCTGATGCCAATATGCTCTAATTTGTTTAGTAAAATAGGTATAGATACAGTGTCAAATGCTTTAGACAAGTCGAGAAAAATACCTATTGACTTTAATCTAGAATCAAGATTTTGAAAAACATGTTTAGTTATATCTAAGGCCGCTTCCTTAGTACATCTTTCACGTCTAAAGCCATATTGACTATTCGCTAAGATATTGTTAGATTTGAGGAAAGTCTAATATTTAATATTCTTTCAATATTGTTTGAAAAAGTAGAAAAAACAGCAATCGGTGTATAATTATTAACATTATTTTTGTTTCCACTTTTGTATATTGGATGTACAAAATGATAAGGGTTCCGCGTAAAATAAATTAAAACCTATGCAAAGTTGAATAAAATCCGATTCAGTTCACAGTTGGTTTTACTTGCTTGAATTTATGACAATTATTTTTTCTTTATCTTAGTACTAAAAAAAATTGAAAAATTAGTAGGGGTCCGTATAAAAAAATCAAAACTTAGTTAAAACATATGAAACGCGGACGCATCGGCGGGCACACATCTTATACGCTGGAGAGAGGGGCGCCACTATCTAGTTTCTGCCCGGTTCGAAAAATTCGTATATCCTCTGCTGTAAGAATTTGCATTTACATTGCCTTTAAAGAGTTCAAATGAAGTTATTCATCACTTCGGACTGGCTGCAATCTTACTTTAAAGCAGTGGTCGTCAATCGCGGCCCTTGGCTGGAATTTGTGCAACCTTCAGCGTAGCAATTTTGCTAGACAATGACTCAACCAAGTTTACATACTATAGTTAACTAAATAGTATGTGGAAGTATGCAGGATGGGAACATGAGTGCAAGCAGGTAGTATCGTATATACATTCATATGTATTTAGTAAAAAAAAAAATAGACACTTCAATTTTATATATAAACGACAAAAATTGATTTTCCGAACGATTCTACATTGCGCTATGGTTGGGTTGTCTTCCATTATACCATAGATAAATTATTATATATATGTTTCGAAATCGTCTACGCTTCAATTTTATTTATTAGTATAGATAATATAATCCCAAATAAAAAAATGTATTCCAAAATGATTTTATTTCACATTTTCATATAACATTAAAAACCGATTAAATTAAAATCTGCCTTTCGTCGCTTGTTAAACGAGTCGTATAGAATCATAGACGGCTATCTACAATCGCCAACAAAAAAACGTTAATCTTGGTTTATTTTTAAACTGTGTGCTACTAACTTAATGTTGCCATATAAATGAACTATCTATAGATTAAAATACAGTTTATACATCAATAATAACTGCTATACTTTAGAAAAAAAAACATTTATGCAACTTTGCCAAAAATGAGTTGAAGTGTAGATAGCCACTTTTGATTCTATACGACTCAAAATACGTAATGTCAATTAAGAACCTTTAATATTAAAACCATCATAAGACCAACTGCAACCAAATGTAATCTATTTAGTAATTGTTATGTTTTAAGAAGTTTATTAATTAAATGAATTAATTATTTTTTTTGTTAAAATATAAACAGATACGATTACAAAATAATACTAATTATGTTTGGACCGTCTTAAAAAAATCATAACTTATCCATTCGTGAGTCGGGCTTCACATATTTTTCTCCAAAAGGGATTTTTTTTATTTATAATTGTTATATTATTTTTTTATAATTATAAATGAAATTAAATTATGTAACATTTCAAATTACAAGTTTTACAAAACCATTTTATATTCTAATATTAAGAGGATATCCTAGCGGCCTTTATTTCATAGAACCGTAGTCCCCTGTTTCCTCCCTGGATAATATTAGTAAATATTTTTATACCAAATAATAAATATCCACCACCACCACCATGCCTGTACGGTTTGATTTTTTCCATAAATTATTTATTGGAGAAACTAGAAACCTTTGAAAATAAAAAAAATGCTCGATTTGTACCGACATTTTCAGACGTTCGTCAAACAAATTTGATGGATAAAATTATGGAAAAGCAAAACGTACAGCATATCCAAAGTCTTTATTAACCCCTTAAACACTAACCTGGTGTTTACGCCAGCTTTCCATTCTTACCCTATTGTCTCATTTTTATGGGTACTCGACACATTAATCTAAAACTAAAAGAAAATTAAAAATCGATTCAGTTTTGGAGGTGGAAACGGGGTACTACAAAGTGATGTCTTCATTTATTTTGCATAGTTAAAACAGTCCACGCTACAGTTGTCCCTTTCATTTTCTTTGGGGCGCAAAGCGATAGCAATGCATTGCTGAAATACTTTCTGACCGCATGTCCTCTTAACTTTAATTGTAACGCGTTAAAATGACTGAACATCGTTAATACTTTTACTAGGACATTTTAAAATAAATATTATGTTTATTATTTAAAAAAAACTTTACATAATAAAAAGATGTTACTTAATATCTTAAATGTAACTTATTTTATAAAATATTGAATTAAATTATGATATACTACAAGAATTTCTTCAACTTACAAAAAAAAACTCGTTGTCATAAATATATATACACTTAAAAAAAAGTAAAAAAAAAAAACTCTTTATTAAAAGTACCAAATTTCAAAAGTACTTACTACACAATATATCTGTAATGTTATCATAAAAACTTTCATACATATTCCGATATAGTAATAACATTGACGGTACATTTATTTTTTACTACAACAGCGCCATTTTGGTTACCTTTCGAACTTCCATTTTGTACATACTTGTATTTCAGTTGAATAGTCATATAAGCCGGTTCTTCTTTAGATCAACATACATCTTTACCCCATACATCTTTCAAATCTCAATGGAACATATAAAATTGACAAACACAGACAAATTTTCAAAAATTATTCCGAAAGTATTTTTCAATATTTACTTTGAGTAAATCGGTCAATTTTTTTTTAATGAAAACAGCACCCTCTATAAAGATACGTTCGTTTTTCGTTTCGTTTTACAACCATAAACCATGATGACTAGTTAAATATTTATATAAACTAATTTAGAAGTACTATCATATAATTAGAAACATAAAACAAATTTTACAGAAATAATTAGTTATTATTCTAGTTAAATGGTGATGGTAATTAAGTTAGATACACTCATTGTGTGTAAATCGTGATTTTACAGTGTAGCCACATCGCTTCATCTAGAAAAGTATTTAAAAAAAACATGGCGGCATGTGCACTCAATTCTCGTTTATGTTTATTTACAGATATATTTACAACCTTCTTATATTATATTGTAAGTGTATGACGTGTGATTTCAAAGTGTATCGTTTTTTAAAATTTAATGAAGAACCCTCACCACGCAGAAACATGAAGAAAAAAGTGAAGGAAGTGATTCAAAAACGTTAAAAAATTACCTTAAGCAATTCTTGACCGGCCTCTTGTCAGTGTCACTAATCTAACAAATAAATAATTACACCGTGTTTTTTTTTTAGTATGGTGGTAATAAGACAATGGGTTTTTCTTATAATTTTAAAAACTGATAAGCGCGCCCTTAGAGGTCATACAAATTTTAATGTCAAATTTATGTGTGAAAACGCTACCCGTCCTATACTGCTTGGTTCGAAACGTCACCAGACATTGACCAAGGGCCAATGTCCTAGATTTATGAAAAAATTAAAAATAAATTGTAATTATGACTTATTTATTTCCTAAAAACACAAACATTTAAAAACTAGTTTTCCTTTTGAGATGCGACTTTTTTTATTTTATTCTGCGAATTTTATGTAGTTCACATAATGCGATATGCAAAAATTTTGTGAAAACCGTAAATTTAATCTAGATACAACAATATAGTGAAAAAACTAGATCTTACCGATTTTAATATTTATTAAGAGTAAGATAAATGTACTGGTTTATGATGTTACATAGGTATACATTATGACGGCCAAACTGATTCACATCACATTTTTTTTTATTTAAAATTAACGTATTTTGATTACTTACATTATGAGTACTTTATTTATTAATTTTTAGATTTTTTTTACACATTTGTTTTAGGCACATTTTAGTTATTACGGATATAACATTTAATTATTACGTATAAAAGCTATTATTTTAACGTAGTAATTAAAAAATATTCAAGGTTCGTGACAGCGTTTTAATTTTAAGACCGTAATTAAGGACTCACACTCTTTAAAGTGCAGTATCTAGTTATTTGCTTCAAAATAGCAACGCTTATATTTTAATAAAAATAACATGTCATCCATGATCTAAAATTCATTTGACAAAATACAATACAATTGAACTTGGTCCTACAGAAAAGCAGCGTTGTTCTAACAGCGTATTTAAAAAATACAACATTATACCAACGCAAAACGGCGGCTTCTTGCTAGAACTTTACAGCGAGTTTTTGTGACAGCTCAGAACAACTTCACTTGTGCACAATAACGCAAACACCACGCAAATAACATAATACAAATACGCAAATTAATCAATCAAAGACAACAACTGAGACAGTCAGATATACCCGACAAAAACTTATTGATTACCTTTATATTTTTCATAAATGGACATGGCTATTTTTGATAGTACATAGGAGATTAGAGTATAAACATAAAAGGTTGGTGCTATAGGAATAATGACTTATTTGCAGAATTATTCGAAGACGTGTTTCCCGGGAATAGACTGGGATCCCCATAGACAGGTACCCGAGGTGTGGCCGAAGCGTACGGGCTCCGGGACCAGGTCCTCGTTCGACCGGGAGGAGTGTTCAGCTCAGGAGATGTCTTCAGTATAGTCTGATGAGGAGCATCAGTTGGTGGCCGTATCAACGACTTTCGTTGCAACCTCGATTGTACTGAAAATCGTAATAAATTACAGAACTGTTATGAAAAAAAAATGATAAAAGAAATATGTAACATTTTTATTTATCATTTAAGTAAAGCCAAGGTTTAAATTATTTTTATTATCGTAAAATATAACATAAAATACTTATTTCATGATGTTATATTTGCAAAATCGATATAATTTATTATCTATGGTGAAATCGACTACGTCGTTATTTGAATGCCAATAAAGTACGAAGTTGCCTTGTATACATTCGAAGTAAAAAAAAAAGTTCTACACGCGTGGATTTGACTGGATGACAGCTGTCATTCTAAAGAAGGTATATTTTAAGAAGTGTTAATTTAGTTATTCGATTTCAATATAACTCACGAGAAATGTGTGGCGCCGGCTAAGAATACCCTCCATATCGTTACCGTGGGTGTCGTAAAATGGTGACTAAGGAACATAAACTAGGGGATACGCATCATCATCCTCTGAGTTCAACACTTGGACTGTGATCTCCAATTTCGTGTGCCACGCGTGACGATTATGGCTACCCCCCCCCCCCCCCCCCCTTTTATGAATGACATACTAATAATCATAGTGGTAGTGGCCAAGGTAACGGCGAGGCAAACGGTTGGTAAGGTGGATCGACGACCTGATGAAGGTCATGGGAGTACGCTGGATTCGCAAGATCGGGCGTTGTGAAGATCTTTGGGAGAGACTTATGTCCAGCAGTGGACGTCTTTAAGTTGAACGTAAGGAGTTTCCAACTGGTCAATTATCTACTTCAAACATGTCAACACTGACATAAGAATTGAAGTTTAATTTGTGGTGGTAGGGTTCTGCGATATGCAAGATGCATTTTCTAATAATGCCCGCCTGGGTAGCTACCACCCTCAAGTTTGAAAACCTGTTGCCAAATACTAATAGGTGGGTTCCAGCAGCATCAGTTGAGAACCAGTGCCTCTAGGTTTAGTGTATTTACCACCCCAGACCCCATCGTCACTTAACATCTGGTAAGACTGTGGTCAAACCACTAAGCCTATACAGGGTAAAAATGTCACCACCCATGTCTTGCAGCCTAAGTCCTTCTCCGGGTCAATCTTATGTTAATGACGCGCATTCTAGTACAAATATAAAAACTTCTATATGCAGATAATGTATAAAGTTTAGGTACATACTTATATGTCAGTGGCGAGGCAAGACTATAATTTGATGTGGGCGAAGTATATTTCGCGAGGCCAACGAACCTCCCCCCCCCCCCTACCAACACCGCGACAGCAACGCAATGCAAATGCAATATATACAACGTGAGTGGAGCCGCGGTTACTCAGCTAGTAATATATATATATATATTTATATATTTGGGCCCTGGCGCGAGGCCCACGTCTCCCACACCACGTCAATAGTACGGGTCATGGAACGGAACAACACGTGAAACCGTGACGTCATTTGTTACCAGGTGAGATTGTGTAGTCAAAGCGCTGGAGCCTATGTAAAAAAAAACGAAAAATACTCACAGTATAAATATGCCGCGACGGCAGCCCCGATGGTGACCAGGGTCGATGTGTAAGGCAACAAGAGTGACAGCATCGCTCCCAACAGAGTGCCGTAGACCGCGTCACACTCCCTCTCTCCACGTCCACCTTCAACTCCTGTGACGTCAGTTTCGACTTCACGTTGACCCAACCGAGACCGCACGTGTTTGACGCCTCGTTTGTTATTGTCACAGTTATTTCACCTAAAAAAAACATATTCAAAATCGACTAAGTGTGATGTCTGACCTATATAAGGCCGTTAATTTTGGTTCATTTTTAAAATGTTTAATAACGATTATATAATGTTTGGGAAAAAATTCTTCGCATTTTTTATATATGAAAATTCAAGACATTTTTTTTAAGTTTATTTAGTATATATTATGTGGCATTTTGTTCCAAGATTTTCTATTATCTTGAAGGTAGTATTGTGATCCTGAAACTATAGAAATGTAGTAATAATTTCGACCATCGGACAAACACAACCAGCGGTACTATTAAAATGTATGTCGTCACTGACCGTCTGTAGTCGAAGTGTCGAGTTTGAGTCCGGGCGATGACGTCACTTTCACGAGCCTCAGAGCCTGAGGATGTCCGTCCACCGTGAAGCCTGTCGGCGATGACGTCACAAGGGACACCTTCGACCTGGACACTCGTATCGGCGGTAGCAGATAAACTTTCGTGCATGCACGTAGCACTTCCCATTCGGCGCACACTTCCACTTCCGAGGCGTCCGTCACTTTAACACCTGGAACTATCTTACATCCGGCCACACCTGGAAACATTGATTATACAAGACGAATATAGAAAAAACAAATTCAAACAGTTCCTTCTAGATAACGTGTGTAACGTTTAATGGTTTCGCCACACAGCGAGCGGGTCGGTAAGCCAGCGCGATGTTTCTATAGCACGTGAATTTAGTTGGGATTATGTTAAATAAAGACATACAAATGTTTTATTGTTAAACGGTAAATAGAAAGACGATAAATTTCTATTTTAAGTTACAAACTGTTACATAAAAAATTACCATTTTAAAACCTGTTTTGAAAGTATAAAACACATACGTTTCAAACATTAAACTGTGATGAAAAGGAATAAATCGTAAAAAAAAATCCAAAATGTAAGCCATGTTGAAGAGTTTCAAAATTATGACAATAATTATATAATACGAGAAATTTGAAAAACGAATTGCTAAACATAAGTGCTAATGGGCTGTGGGCACATTGCTCGCAGAACCGATGCCCGATGGGGCCAACGGGTTCTCGAATGGCTACCACGCACCGGAAGACGTAACGTGGGTAGGCCCCATAAGTAGGATTGTTCGTCCGCGGCTGCGCCCGCGTTCATTATATTCGTCACTGCGTTTTAAAAAAAAATTACGCGTAATCCGTAATTATTTTCGAAAATTAAAAGTAAGTTACCCTGAGTAATTTCAGCTATCTACCAAAAAAAGTCCCGTGCAAATCGTTCCAGCCGTTCCGGAGATTACCCATTACAAACAAACAGACAGAAAAACAAAAATTGGAAAAATTGTATTTTCGATACAGGCATCGTATATACATTAATATCTATTTAGTAAAAAATAAAATAAAAAATGTAACACTACAAACAGACACTTCAATGTTATTTATTAGTATAGATAATGGATACATGAGCCGTATTCTTTATGTGTAATAAAATAATTACCGTTGATTATATCGAGCACGGGTTCAGCGGAATGCGGCGCTTTGGTGCGGCACGTGTACGGTAGTTGCAACGCGACGCCTTCCAAGGCGTATCTCTGTTCTTCGGTGCACAGCAACGGTCCCCCGTTCAAACCTGACGCTTCAAACGACAACGGCACCAGCACCGAAGGCCACTCCCCCGGGAGGAACTCCATCTGGAAACGAGAGAAATGTCTTCCCTTCGAACTGCTGGCCGGGAGTAACTCTACAACTTCATCGAACTGTCGAGCTGAAGGCGTCCCGGCCGGGAGAGTGCTAGCTAACGCAAGACCACCAATGTGGTACTAGAATTCGGTTCGGATTTGCTACCTGAGACATATACTAGGAGAATCAGATATATATCGATATTCAATAAAATATCGATATTTCGTTTCATCTGCTATATAATTTATCAAACAAAATTTAACCATTTCTACTTTATTCTGATGGAGGCTACTCTGCAAATATTTTTGCTATTTCATCCCTAGTGTCAATTCACAATAATTTGGCGGATTGCACAAATCCCACTTCCAATAATGGTATATTTCCATAATAAATAATTATAAATTTTTTGAGCCGGTGAATGGAGCGTGAGTTGATTACGTGATATATTAAAAATATTGATATATTTATATTCGATATATCACATAATATAGATAGAACATTACGATATATCATATCGAGAAAAAATATCGATATTTTTATAGATGACATCCCTAACGTTAGCTCTGTTGAATTTGTCCCGTGCTAAACTACTAGTGGTTAAAGGTAAACTACTACGGTTCTTGAGGTTCTTTTACAAAACCTGCGTTCAGTTTTACACTGTAAAGAGCAACACAATAATAATAAAACCTATTAAAACCAATTCAACGGAATTAACGGTTTACCCGAGCAAAAAAAAGAACAGTTATATGTCTTTATATATTAACCTTTTTTTTTTTTTTTTTTCTTTTTTTTGACGGGGGGAAATGCATTTACGCACGCACTTTATATATTAACCTAACCTTTTCAAGTGGTAACTGATGTATGACGCTTGTACCGGGCGGTCGGTCCCGGCGGAGCAGGTGAGTACCGGATGCCAACTGCGTCAATAACACCAACGTTACGGTGGACCCCCCGGCAGTACCCCCCCCACGACGGTCACCACGCCGGGCGGAACGTTCCAATCGGACCCCTCCAGGCACAAACCCCACCCCCCAGTCCCTGTGTCGGTTGAAGGAAATTTCTAGAAAACTCACGATCAAAGTGGCTAACAAGAGCTATTGAGCCACCCCTAAAATGTGTATAAAAATAAAGTATACATAAATCTGTAAACATTTTCTATACATTTCCTTTTAAATTTATGACTGATGTCCATTTTAGCTGTTATTTTTGGAAATTGTAAACGAAAAATAATTAAGAAAAAATCGGGGTTCGGATTTCAACCGAGAAACGGATTGATCGATTTTAATAACATTTGGTGCATAAAGTACATATTAACGAGGAATTGATAGACTATAAAAATTATCAATATCATTTTTTTTTATTATCAAGAAAAAGCTCAAAAATTGTTCGATACATTTGAATGAAATTTTATTATCCTTTCAAACGCTATGGATCGGAGTAATGTAATGAGATCTTAGAATTCACCCTTCATATCATTATTTTCAATACACTTGTCCTTAATAACTATATTGATTATGTGTCAGGGTAAACGGGGCGTACACAGACTGGTTTAATATCGAGAAAGGTGTTAGACAGGGTTGTGTTGCGTCTCCAGGGCTGTTTAACCTATATATAGACAATTGCTTGAAAGACTTGAAAGTAAGTATGGATTAAAAATGAATGGTCTGACTGTCAAGTGCCTCCTGTATGCTAAAGACCAGGTTATACTGGCATCATCGGCGGAGGAGTTGCAGGCTATGGTCAGTATTGTGAACAGGACCTTTAAAAGTAAAGGAATGAAAGTGAATGTTAGTAAAACGAAGGTAATGGTATTTGAAAGAGAAGAAAGTATGACAGATTGCATAATTTCGATCGAAGGAGAAAGAGTGGAACAAGTGAAAGAGTTTGTGTACTTGGGATCAAAGGTTACGAGAGATGGAAAGTGTGACGATGATATTGAGTGAAGAGTTTTGTTAGGGAATAGAGTGAATGGGGCCCTGCGTAACTTCATTTGCTGCCAGAAAGTGACTGAAGCGTTTGGCTGTGCATCGAGGAGTCCTGGTCCCTACACTTAGGTATGGTAGTGAATGCTGGGTTTGGCAGAAGAAGCATGAAAGTAAGATTAACGCTGTGGACTTCCACAACTAACAAATGAGAAGTCTGAGAAGTATAGCTGGAGTGAACATGATTGACAAAGTCAGGAATAGAATGATAAGGGAACGCTGTGGTGTGGTAGAGGATGTGGTGACCAAAATAGAGAAAGGTATGCTTAGTTGGTTTGGGCATGTAGAGAAGATGGATGAGAGAAGATTAACGAAACGAATTTATAAGGCAAGGGTGAATGGGCAAGTCGGTAAGGGTCGACCTAAGCGAACGTATCTAGACCAAATCGATCACATGTTAAATAAAGGCCAGGTAAAAAGTACTCATAACCGACGAGCATGTATGAAAGCGCTCATGAAAGTAGAGGAAGCGAAAGAGGTGTGTCAAGATCGTAGCAAGTGGAAGGACGTAATCTCTGCCTACCCCCACCGGAGAAAGGCGTGATGATATCATATGATATGATATATGATAATATAATCATATATTGTAAATAAGAACTACTATAATATGACAAACTAAGACCGTTCCTATAACTCTTCTTTACAACAAACCTTGTTAAGTTCATTACACGTAGATGAAAAAGAAGAATTATGACGAGTAGAAATAATAGTAAAAAAAAATGTTAAGAAATTTTGTAGCGAAGATGGCGCAGCGAGTAGTGCGGCCGGATTCCGCATCAAAGCGGGTTCGATTCCCACCTATGCGACTCTAAAATCGGCCTGAGTTTTCGGTTAAGGAAAACATCGTAAGGAAACCATAGCATGGCGGTAGGGCATTTTCTAATAATAATCGCCTGGGGTAGCTACCACCCTCAAGTTTGAAAAACCTGTCGCCAAATACCAATAGGAGTGTTCCGGCAGCATCACTTGACAACCAGCTTAGTGTGTTTACCGTCCTGGACCACATCATCACTTAACATCAGGTGAGATCGTAGTCAAAGCACTGAGCCTATACCGTGTAAAAAAAATAAAAAAATTACCAATTATCTTTTGAGTTGTCGAATCGGATCCCATGACCCAGACATGATCAGTGACTGTGAGCCCGCCGGCTGTACCTTGGAACGATACGAACGCGCCCGCCGGATCCAAACCCACTATTATCAACTCGCTGCCGTGTGCGCTGGTGAATATAACAATATTTTAAATACACTCAAACATCCATACAAAAATATTAAAAAAAAAACGTACAAAAATTTAACATTTCTATATCTATTTCAGAAAGTCTAAGTTTTAATCCTTATTTTAACAGAACTGTAAATAGAGCTTCGATGTTATTTATACTAATAAATAAAATAGAGTTGTCTGTTTGTAATGTCAAGATTATTATTTTATTTACAAAAATAGATATGAATGTATACATATATACGATACCTGTACAAAAAATACACTTTTTAAATTGTTTATGTCTGACAGGTAGACCTTGACGGAACTTTTTTTTGGTAGGTAAGGGTAATTAAGGGGTAAATATAATTAAAATAATTAAGGTTGCGTGTAAAAAAATCATAAAAAATTTGAATAATATCCGATTCAATGTACAGTTCAACGGGCAAATGCTGTAAATCATGAGAAATATTTTTACTTTATCTTAGTACAAAATTTTTTGTTCTGATAATAATTAGACATCCGTATAAAAAATAATTAAAACATAGTTAAGAATGTATGAAACGCAGGCGCATCTGCGGGCACAAAAAAAGGTAAAAAAAAAAGAATACGAACTCTACAAAAAAACATACTCTCAAAGTAAGCAGTGAGCAAAGGTTATTGTACTGTATATAGCTGTCTCTCTCCTACTTTGTATGTATGTATCTTTTTTCTCTTTCGTGTAACGGAAAGGTTGCTAAACGAAACATGGATTTGAAATTTCTAATTCTCATGACCGAACAACCGGCTAAATATCAGTTTAAAAATGATTATTTTACTTAGGTACTGTTTTAAAGGCATCTAAAAATATTACCTATGTGGAACTCTGCGTGTATGCGCCAAATGCGGTGGCAGCACAGTGACGTTAGCTTCGGGTGCCAGTAACTCTCGGCCGAGCGAGTTCCGCATCACTATCCTCACTCTGTCCTCTTCCTCGAAACTTCCAGACGGTTCGGCCGTGCAGTACTCCGGTTTCGACACCTCAACGTGTATCGCCTTACAAAATTAACAATTAATAGTTTAACGAGATAAATCACAGTTTACGGGTTCATGATTATTTCAGTTCACGGCGGAGGTTCGATTATGAAATTTATATGAGTTAAACACACCTATCGGTGATTGGCGACAGGTTTTCAAACTTGAGGGTGGTAGCTACCCAGACGGAAATCATTAGAAAATGACCCACCACCATGCTATTGGTTTCCTCACGATGTTTTCCTTCAACGAGAACTGAGGCTGATTTTAGAGTTAGACCGATGGATTCGAACCTGCGGTCCATTGATGCGAAATCCGGGCGCACTATCCACTGCGCCATCATCGCTTCAAATGTGTAGTTTTTTGCCTTTTTCTTTTGCTTTTCCAACAGTTTACGGAGTTTTTCAGTTTCAGTCAATTCATTGTCATTAATCTCTTTTAATTAGATTTAATATGGGGATTGCCGATCCAAGAGAAAACTTTGAAAAAACTCTTTTTTTTTAAGTGAAATTAATAATACAACAGACTACAGTTCTGAGTTTAAGTACTTTATTTAGACAACCAACGGAAAACTTTAGTAGTAATCGTTTCGACTCGGGACATTTAATTCCGCCAATTAAACGATATGTTTTATTTAACAGACGGTAGCATGTCGCTGATGGCTGACGTCATAGGAGACGCGAATCTAAAATCGCTCAACGCGACTATAGAAGTTATCACTTCAAAAAAAAATCTTTTATAAAAAAAACAATATTATCCAACAGACTTATCACCACAGTTTAAAAAATCGTATGAAACGATTTGAAAACGAGCATTAATGTTGTTATTTACAAAGTATTTATAATTGTTGGAAATAACACATATCTCTGTGCTTCCGCTAACCATTGGTTATGACTATGATTTGTAGTTTTTATATTAAAAAAAAAAGCGTGGATTGCTCACACGTGGTAAAAGTGAAACATTAAAAAAAATGTCTTACCCACCCTGGGTTTGTACCTGCGACATTTCAGTTGTACCGTCTATGATTCACGCGGATTAGTGCACCGGGGTAACTACACTCTCAAAAATTACTTGAACAAATCCGACCTCCATCAGAAACGTTTTGTCGCTTTTTCGTTTCATCGACTCTTAAATCACAACGATGCTAAAGAAGTTTTCACTTCAAAAATGATATATATAAAATTATTTATATATGTATGTATATATATCATATTTATTCATAAAAAGAACCAGATCGAGTTTGTTACCGGCTCTTTTCGACTGGTTTGTATTCCGAACCGGTGGTAGTGTTTTTTTAACATTCATAAGCGCCTTCTTAAGGCCTAATTGAACAAAAAAAAATTATGATTTTGATTTGATTTATAGAGAAAGAAAATCTAAAAGACTTACCGTCTCTCTGTAAATACTGTTTCTATCGTCTTTATGATATGCGATGATGACACCATGGCCGGCACCATAGGCTCTTATTTCACCATCGGGCGTGACGTCGAAGGCCCCTTCCCCGTACGCCTTCCAGCTGCTTCTCGGCAATGACTTGGCTCGTATCACCGAACCGATCGCCAACGCGAGCCGATCACCTGACCTCAACTCCTTAGACCCCCCCTCTATGGACGTACGTATGTCCGTCACACTAAGGATTTCGATCGTGCTGTCCCAGGATCGAATTTCTGCCGCCTAATCAAAGGAAATGTATTAGACATTTCCCGTACACGAAATATTATTAAAGTGTATGTAGTGGCGGCAGACGACGTTCTACATTTTCGGTAGATGACACAACACGCATGTAACAACGCAATCTATAGAATTTTTAGATTTAACTAGCTGTGTACCCACGGCTCCGTCCGTGTTTTATATATTCATCGCTGCGTAATATAGTTTCTAAATAATCATTGGAAAATAATGCCGTGCCGTCCTTTGAATCGTATTTTTTTGCTCACAATTTCATAAGTTTAAATTTATTTTTTACAGGGAACGCTAATTATTTTCGAAAAATAAAAGTAGCTTAAGTTACACGAAGTAACTTGAGCTATCTGCCAGAAAAATCCCATCAAAATAAGTAATAATACGACTACAGCACCATCCTATCAAATAATGTTACAGTTTATAATACCAAATATACAAATAATAATCGCTACGTATTTTAAAAAGGCAAAATCTTTCAATCTGTCTGTATGTACATAACTTGATTTGATTATATATATATATTAACTGTCATGGTTCTTTGTTTAAATATTAACTTTATATAGCGACATTTAACAGACTGTGCATTATATGGAGTTTTTGATGGTAGATATAGAAAAAAAATATTTTAAAAGGTTAACCGAATCAAATTACGTTTTAGGGAGTTTGCCGTTAAATCGAGTGACGTTAAATGGGGTTCACTTTATTTAAACTTTTGGATATTTAACATGTATAATGCAATAAATAATTGTGCAGAATATAATTTATTATAAATATTAATTTACATAAGATAATAAAGAAATAATTACCTGTCCCATATTTCTGACTCTCACATCGATAGTGATAATACCAGGCTTGAGAGGTACCACCCTCACGGACAGCAGCCTCCGCCACAGACCTCTCCAGTAAATCTGTAATAAACAGACCATTATTCAAATAAAATCCATTATTTTGTTAAATAATATATTTAAAAAAAAAGTACTCAGATACTGTAGTGATATTTAGATATTTGGAATATTAATTATTTCAACCTAACCGATATATACATAAATTTGATTCTGTTAAAAAAAATTATCACTTCTATTATTGGACTTATAGTTTCACATCGTCTCCATGTCCATACAATTGCATCTTTTAGTAAGTAATTAAGCAAATCTCTACTTATAATCAACTCATTTGAAACCGAGTCGTCAGAGAATAAACGTGACTACCAGTTGTTGTTTATTGAAATAAGATTTTTTTACTATCACACTTATCCTGTAAGGAACCTTTTATTTATTTTTTTATTAAGACATAAATAAATGTAGGGTTTAGCTAGGTTCAAATTCCGCGGTAATTTTATGATATAGGTAGTGGCCAAGCCGAGGTTCGAACCCTTGCGCTAGTTGCCTTTTGTGACGAGTGCCGGTAAATTAGCTAGTTTAGAAAAAAACATTTTTTACATTACATTACTTACGCTTCGTTACGCAACACGCATAATGGCGAATTTATTTCCGATTAATTATCTCGAAACAAACATTTTACCTTACAAATTAAAAACTTTTATTTTCAGATAGCGAAAATTTATTCCTATTATAACTTAACATAATTTAGCATATCGATCGTACATAGGTACGATAGGTACGGGATAGCCCGTTATCGATATACATCTCTACAATTCTTACGCACATCACTACACCTCTCCATAAGACCTGTAAGTGCGAGCGAGACAGACAGATAAATATGATTTATAACCCGAAGCCTCAGTTCATAATGCGTCGACTTATAATATTAAGCAAGGGTACTGACTATTGGTACTTGGCAACGGGTTTTCAAAACTTGAAACGGACATAATCAGAAAATTCCCTAACAAACGTGCTATAATATAATGTTTTCCTTCAACGAAAGCTCAGGCTGATTATAGAATTAAAAATGTCGGTTCGAACCTACATGCATATACGCGGAATTCGACCGCACTACCAACTGAGCCATCGTCGCTTTAAATTATAACAATACCCACCTGGGTTACTAGCAGCCTACCCTCATTTAGAATTTATTCAAAATGTTGCTGTTTGTAATATAAAATGTTATGGCATGCTAGTGCAAAATGTTATGGCATGCTAGTGCGAAATGTCTTTGATTGAAAAATGGTTTCGTTTGATAGTTTTTGCTTTAAAAAAAAATTAATAAATAAAACCCAACCCCCGCGCCTTCATACCGCTCTCGCCGTCGAGGCGTCAGTGCCGTTAGTAATCTCACACAATTCACGTATGTGCGTTTGGTTTTTTTTACCCGATTGTATCAGTTAGGTAGTTTGATTCAGATTGTGACATCGACTGCGAATTATCTGGAAATCTATAGATCACCAGAAAAGAATGTAAAAAAAAAACTTTTAAATTTTCTGCTTGTATAATTAATTATATTATATAACTAAAAATATTAAATATTAATCAACCATTAAAAAAAAATCGACAAATGATTTTTGCAGTCAGTACCTCGCGCTTACGTCATCCGAGCGAAATCTCAAATTAACTCTTACGGGTTGTGCATTACATCAAACAATACTATTTAATGAAATGTAAAAAGTTATGTGATCTTACGTTTGAATTACAATTTTTGAAGTAAAAACCTCGTTAGCCGCGTTGTATGATTCTCGGTGGGGGGGGGGGCTTATAGATTTACGTTATCAATGTTATGACGTCATGTATATATATATATATAAAAGTGGATACCATCGACATGTGTAGTGTAAAGCCTGGCCGCTGTCGGATCGCGGAGTGTGAAGGTGACGCGCGGCTGCGGCTGCAGGGACACCAGCGCGCCCGGGGACAGGCCCTCGGCCTCCACCCACACCGGGGCCGGTTTGCCCACCAGCAGTATCTGCGTCGCTGCACGTACTCGAATATTCGATATCGGCACCACCTGCCAACATCAGAACGAACGAAACTTTAAATCCACCATATATCAAAACACCAAAGCACCATGTTTTGTGAAAGATCTCTTCATCTATCCATCCATTCAACAGAAACAGGTCCACTACTGGACATAGGTCTCCCTCATAGATCTTCGGTCCAACTTTTGACGGGTCTACCCACGCTACGTCTTCCGTTGCGCGGTAGCCATTCGAGAATCCTTCGTCCCCCATCGGGCATCCGTTCTACGTGCAATCTGCTAAGCCTATTCCTTAACTTTGGCAATTCTTTGGGCAATGTTGTTTACTTTGATTATACTGTGGACCACTCATTTCTGATTCAGCCACAGGGTGAAACTCCAAGGATTGATGTCAAACATCAAATCATAATAAACTTTAACTTAGGCTCTAAGAAGGCATTTATGACAATCAAAGTACTAGAGGCCGAATATTCGGCAAAGTCGGAATCAAAATTTTTACGTTTTGTCCTGGTGTCAACTACAAAAAAAAAAAATACAATGTAACCTCTAATCAACGTAATCTCAACTGGTGTCTTCATATAGATTTATAGAACAAGAAATGCAATGTGAATACACTATACAATCTGTTCATAATATAATACGCATGGACACCGTGCTGTTAAATTATATTGATATACGTAATTATTATGAAAACGAAATCACTCCGTCCCATACAAATCATAATAAAAAAAATCAAATTCCACATTAGTCGTAACAGCCAATTAGATTGATGTCATTCATTACGCTTATTACGTTATTTTGCAAAAGTAAACATGACTGTTTTTGACACTAGTAAACTCATTTATTATCTTTCTCTTTATCCCAACTACACTGTTTTGAGTCAAATAAGTCATCGATTGTTTTTTTTGATCGAGATCCAAAAACGCATTCCGTAATCAAATAAGTGCAAAAGTTTGTTAATAAAAAAAAAAACATATATTACCTCTATTTCAGCTTCAGCGCTGGCCATCTCCTCATTGGCGACGTCTAAAGCCGCAAGCTTCACTCGACCTGTACCAGTCGATAGCCCGTGTACTGAACCAGAGGGTGAAACCTAATGTCAAAGTTAACTAGTTAAACAGCTGTCCACACGCGGCTCCGCTCGCGTTTCATATATTCTTCACTACGTTGTAATTTTTTTATACGGAACCCTCATTATTTTCCCAAAAAAAAATGTTTAGTACTGAGATAAAGTAAAAATATTTTTCATAAATTATCACGCTTACCCGTAAAACTATGCACTGAATCCGATTTTATTTGAATTTTTTATTTATGAGTTTTATATTTTTTACACGGAACCCGAATTATTTTCGTAAATTAAAATTACCCGGAGCAACTTCAGCTATCTACCAAAAAAAGTCCCGTCAAAATCGGACCAGCGGTTCCGGGGAAAACACATTACAGAGGACGACAAAAATTTTAAAAATTGTATTTTTGGTATAGGTAACGTATATCATAATTTAGTAAAAAAAAAATATGACGTTACAAACAGACACTTCAATTTTATTTATTAGTATACATTATCAACACTCTAATCACAGGTAAAATAGACAACCTAACTAAGGCAGACTAAGGTCTCAATTTAACACGGACAGCTATCGCGTTAAATCGTCTCGAGATGTTATGTCAGTTCTTCTTCTTCTTAGTTAATGGCAATCTGTGCGTACACACAATTTGTGCCAATGTCATGTGGGTAAGATTTTCAATCTTGTATCAGCGTTACCAAGCTCCAACAGAACGGTGGCCTATCCTGCTCGAACTTTCCATGGAGCTTTGTCGGCACCTCAGAATGTATGCTACGCGTTGTCTTCTATAATAAACTTAACTTGAACACAATAACTAAACTATTTCACACAAAACGCCACCAAGATTATATGATATAGAGTCAAGTACACAAGTTTAATGAATTAAAGAAAACAATTGCTACATGTCAGACTGAGATCCCGCCAAAAACTCGTTATATCAGTTGTATCGATTTAAGTCTTAGGGGAATCCCCTTGTCGCATGTCATCAGCTTGTGGGGGGATCCCCCACGCTTGATTTTGATTGAAAATCCTTTCACCGACAGTACTTATTTCTAATGTCTCGGTTTTTTTTTAATTTTAACAACTACTTTTACACCTAAAGGAGTCAGTAATAATGATTTAAGGAAGAACATGGAAGAAAGAAATGTGCTTTATTCCTATTAGATATTTCTTTCTTTTTAATTTTTACGTATAATTTTTTTTTAGTTTCATAATATAAGCATAGTCCGATCATATGTATATTAATGCAACAACTGTAATAATTGTAGAGAACACGAATGTTTATTTGCGAGAATAAACGCGGGTCACAGAGTAGTACATATCTGGACTAAAGTGAGTAGACCTTAGTAGTTATACGTAAAATTGAAAAGAGACAAAACATACATCGAAGACGTTGTGCGAGTGAGACAGAGAGTAAACGAGTCGCGCGACGTGCGGCGGAGGCCCGCCGCGGTGCCCGAGCGCCAGCCGACCCCCCACCGGCACACGAGACAAGCTCGGCACCACCTCCAGTGGGGGGAACACCCACACCTGTCAATACAAACGACAAAATTATTATTATTTATGTATGTTTTATATGAAGTTTATATACTCGTATATAAGCGAGCACCCGTGACTTTACCCGTACTCGTATGAATTTATGTATTGTCTGATTCCTTTTGGCAATAAATTGTTTTTATTTTTATTACATCCATTCAACCGAAGACGTCCACTGCTGGACATAGGTCTCCCCCAAAGATCTCCACGACGACCCGTCTTGCGGCACCCGCATCCAGCGGACTCCCGCGACCTTCACAAGGTCGTCGGTCCACCTTGTGGGGGGCCTACCCACGCTACGTCTTCCAGGACGTGGCAGCCATTCGAGCATCGGTTCTACGAGAAATGTGTCCAGCCCATTACCACTTCAGTTTGGCAATTTTCTGGACAATGTCGGTTACTTTGGTTCTTCTGCAGATCTCATTTCTGATTCGATCACGCAGTGAAACTCCGAGCATAGCCCTCTTCATTGCTCTTTTGGTAACTTTAAGCTTCCTAATAAAGCCCATTTTAAGTGACCATGTCTCAGTGCCATAAGTCATCACTGGCAATACACACTGTTCGAAGATTTTGACTTTATTTTTATTATTATTAATGAAAATATTCATTACAATAACAAGACCCAACTTCTATTAACTGGGAATTAAATGATCGGCGTTTCTTGGCCTTTCTAGAATTAGTTTCTATTAATTATAACATGTGTATAATTTAGAAAGAAACATATTAACTATAATAATTAATAAATATATGGATATGATTGAGGTTATCCAATACAAATTTCTCCAACACATACAGTATAAGTTTCATAGCAACCCATCACTTCCTAAATTAACTTCCCTACATAAACGGAGGATACATCGAGATCAGATGTTTATATTGAAACTAATCCATAACCTTGTCGACTCCCCATATCTTCTTAGTGAACTAGGTTTTAGGTGCCCTAGGCCTAATGCCAGAAAACAGTTTTTATTTGATGTTCCTCTCTCTAGGACTACCTATGTTACAAGGACATTCTTATATAGGACTTGCAATATGTAATAATATAATTGATACTTTAACGACTCCGACATATTCTTTATTGCAAACACAACGTCTTATAAAAGAGAAATTAGAGCAAAGTGTGATATATTATACGTATAATGAAAGTGTAAGAAATTTAATTGTAATCCGTGATATTTGCCAGATCGCAATTTGAAATCGCCTGGACCGATCGAACTATGTGTTGAAATCGACAGGTAGGTTATTGACACGCTCAGATTGCCAAAAATGGATTGATCAACAAAGATAGCAACCTCAATCTACGGTTTCTTTATTGGCACGCATTCTTTTAACGCCTTGAGCACTAACCTGGCGTTTACGCCAGCTTTCAATTGTTTTCCTATTGTCTCACTTTTATGGGTAATCGACATATTAAAAATAGATTGAAATATTAATCTCAGGTAGCAAAAGTTAAGATCAGCGTCGATTATTAATTTCGGTGACTCACCTCGACTTCAGGGCTCCATACGCCCCCGATGGCGGCACGCACTCGCCCTACGCCCTCCTTCAGTCCGCAGAGCGTATCGCCCGTGACGCGGACGTTGCCCGCGGTACGCCACTCGGGCGTACGGCTACTCGATAAGTATCGATGTGTGAGCGCGCCCTTCACTAGCGCGGCGATAGGGACGCACGCGTCGACGCACACCGCGTGCCGTGTCGATACTTCCACGCTTAGTATCTCCTCTATGTTCACCTGAAACACGGTACATAAATATCTTAAATATTACTAATACGCTGTGCAACCTTATCAAATTAATATCCGTGTGACGTCATGCGTAACAAAACGCACACGTAAGCTAACAAAAAAAAATTATAACAGTTTTACTTCCATTTATTAATTTTTAGTACACCGCTGTGTGGTGCGGCTAAGAATAGTACCACCGCAAATCTTCTCGTCAGTGTCGTAAAAAAGGGACTAACGGATTTGAACCACGGGATGGGCAACAGCATCCTCTGGGTACCAAAAACACCTTACTGCGTTTGCCAACCCGCCTGCCGAGCGTGGCGATTATGGTAATCCCCCCCTTAATGGCGGAGACCTATGATCAGTAGTGGACGTCTTATGGTTGAATGAATGAAAAATTAATTAACACCTCGGAGTTTTATGGTAGAGGGTTAATGAAATATTTTTGACGATGGGGCAGTAGTTAAGTTTATTGTAAAGCACTCGATCCTAAGTGAGTTCCTGAGTGCCACCGAGTTATAAAAATTAAAGATAATTATCAGTTCATATATTTTATATATGACCGAAAAGAGTAGTTGTTTAAAAAACACATTGATTAACACCCTCGAGCTTAAAAACTTGTCGTGAAACATCTTATATACAGTTGGCATCTCTAGGCATAATTGTGTTTACTATTCTGGACCGAATCCTTTCAAATAAGTTTGTGGTGAAAGTAAAAGCATGCTTCCCCCGTACCTCGATATGCAAACTCTCAGCATGGAGACATTGATCGGTGATGATCAGGTCGTAGGAGCCAGGTCCGGGCAGACGAGCCGAGAGCTCACCGCCGGCCGCCTGTGCGTCGACGCCGACGGGCGCCTGCACGGAGTACCACCCGCTGCCGCCACTCACCGCTCCAATCCCGCTTACAGTTTCACCTTCCCACGCTATATTCACCTGAAACATAAACCATACATTATATAAGTAACTATTACTAAGGTTACTACGAACAAAGCGACATGTCAAAAAAAACCGAAGTTCCCAGGAGAGAGTAATGAATATTCAAATTTCTCTAGAAATTAGTCTATTTACATTTTAATGGTTAATTTTTATCTGCAATGTTTTATTCGATTTTTGAAGTTTATGGTATATATATACATAAACCTGATAGATAACCCTGTCGGTTAAATCTCGGTCAAATGTCATTTTTAACATGTCGCTTTGTACCTAGGGACCGTCGATTTAATTGATAAGTTATGTAGGATTTGAGACTTATATGCTTCTCCAATTCGCCCCTACTAAGGAAAAACCTTTAGGGGCCGTACAAATATTACTCAAGTATCCAGGTTTATGCTTTGCTTATTTTTGTCTAGACGTGAGCCCGCAGCTTCGCCCGCGTTGCATATATCCTTTACTGCGTAATAAAGTTTCGATGGTGTTCCCCATTGAAACGTATTTTATTAATAAATTTTAATAAGTTCTTTTTAATGCGACTCTAAATATTTTCGAAAAATAAAAATAGCTAAGATACACGGAGTAACTTCAGCTATCTGCCAGAAAAAGTCCCGTCAAAATCGGTCCAGCCGTTCCGGAAATTAACAGGAACAGACAGACGGACAGACAGACAAAAATTTCAAAAATTGTATTTTTGGTATAGGTACCTTATATACATTATTATTTTGCTATAACAACCAGACACTTTAATTTTTTATAACTATCTATTTTTTAATACATAGGATTTGCTAATATTACATACCTTCATCGGGTCAAATTTAAGAGGTGCCACGACTATAGCTTGTATACTTGTACTGGCATCAGGTATACTTGCTTTTAACGAACCACTCCAACCGACAGCTTTCTCATTGGCCGTTATCAACTATAAAAAAAAAACCATTATGTGTAAATTATCAAAATCTCTAAAAACTATGAACACTTAATATCAGGAGGAATGCACTGTTATTGCAAAAAAATAAATTTTGTTTTGACTTCTTTAAGCCGGTCATTTTGTATGTTGGCGTGTGGCAACATTTATGTTTCGTTTATTAGTCTGTTGTCATTCGAACCTACTTCGGATTCAGTAAATGCACTAGCTAACAGCCCTGACATCTTACACTATATTTATTTTACACAAGAAGTAAAAATTACAAATATACATAACGGGAGTTTTTGACGGGATCTCAGCAGTTATTTTCTTTAATTCGTTAAGAGGAAATACGGTCGAAAAATTAGGTGTTTCTATCTTAATCTTTTGCTATCGCGTTGATCCCCAAAGAAAGAATTATAAAACACGAAAGGGACAACTGCAACTCGAGCAGATTTAACTATGCAAAATAGACGAAAACATCACTTCGTAGTACACCGTTTCCTCCACCAAAACTGAACTAATTTTTAATTCTTTCCGTTTTAGAATGCTTTGTCTATGCCTGTACGTTTTGCTTCTTTTTTTTTTATTTTATCTATCAAAAATGTTTGACGTACGTCTGAAAATGACGGTAAAAAACGAGCATTTTTTAATTTTCAAAAGCTTCTAGTTTCTACAATAAATAATTTATGGAAAAAAATTAAAACGTACGGGCATGGCGGTGGTAGATATATATTATTTTGGTATAAAAATATTTACCATGCTATTATACAGTGAGGAAACAGGAGACTACGTTTGTATGAAATAAATGCCGCTAGAATATCCTCTTAACTTGTGTCTTTGACTCTATATCATGTAATCTTGAGTTTTATGTGATATAGTTTGGTTGTTATGTTAAGTTTATTATAGAAGATAACGCGTAACATATATTCTAAGGTGCCAACAAAGCTCCATGGAAAGTTCGAGCAGTACGAGCCACAATTATGCTGGAGCTTGGTAACACTGATACAAGATGTGAAAATACATCTTACCCACATGACACTAGCACAAATTGTGTATACACAGATTGCCATTAACTAAGAACAAGAAGAACATAGATAACGTCGCACCTCCCTCCCATTAGGATAGGCAGACACCACATCCTTCCACCTGCTAAGATCCTGTCACACATCTTTGGCTTTTTCAAATTTCATATATGCTCTTCAGTTACAGGGACTTTACACCAGGCCTTTCTTCTAGAATATCTTCGATCTAGTCAAGTTAGGGGATATTTTTTACAATGCGCGCTCACATCGTCACGAATAAACGACACCCTGAAGTTAGTCGTCAACGTTTTAGTTTTTTCTATTATTACGTTAAAGAAGTATAACTTCTCACGTGCGTACGTAAGTATACACACAGTTCTTTTTTGAAATTTAAAATCCAATTCATAAAAGTACCACTCACCTGATAATACTTATGGGGTACTGGCACAGGCGTATATTCAGAATTCTTCTCAACAAATAATCTATCCGTGGATCTATATTCGATTCCCATATGCTTTGGCTCTATATCCCAGGACACTTTCGGTCCGCGTTCGTCCAATAATTCCATTCCTATATCGTTATAAAGTGTCACCTTCACAGACACCTCATGACCTGGACGAAGCCAAACCCTGAAATTGATTAGGAGTATTCAAACATACAAACTAAAATTTTGTACCCCATAAATCCCTTTTTTACCCCTCCCCCCAACCCTTTATTATCACACAAAATAAAATGTAACTGAAAAACAAAGAAATCAAAGTGTTAATGCATTGAATGTACATTTTTTTATATTAAAACAGTATTAAATTATTTCGAAATTACATACCGAAACTACTCTTAAGGATATAAATGTCTAGATCTAGAAACAAGTAACCACTGGTAAAAAAAATTATGTATAAAATATACCTAGATCCACCAGAACAATTTCCAGGTGTTTCCGCTGGGTCCAAACGTATCCTAGATACGTGCGAAGCACAGGAGACTTGTAAGTGTATTCTCTCAGGCTCCTCATCCATATGCGATGTAAATTCCAACTGGGCATCACCTTTCTGTGTCAAAAAATAATTAAAAATAAACCATGATTGTCAAGAATTACAATAATAATTAAAGAACGAAAGAATTAATAATTACAAGAATTAAAGTAATACATATTTTTATATATTTAAATCATATTATAAACCAACACACATTGGATGGAATAATAAAATATAAACAGGGAATCTGAACGCCTACCTGTGAGATATGATCTTAAGTAAAACTCACAACAATTAATACCTATTAATAATGTCATAATAACACGAAAAATATTTGTATTTCTTTATTATTTTCAGTACTTTTTGCTAAAAATCAACAAATTTTTACTAACTAAACTAGTTAATAATATCATTCTCCGTCACATCTGCATTGAATATGTTGGCGTTCGATTTTAGACGGCTCATGTAACTGTTTGTCGCTTTAGAGTGAAGTTTTATTTTATATTGATTCGTAAGATACAAATTAAAATAATATAGATAAGAATACTTTTATAAAAATGTTAAACCATACTTAATTTCATCAAGTTATTTCTTTACATTCACAAATTGAATATCATTTTGTCAGCAATAGTAAGCAAAGATCTTATCCTCCCTCCCTCTTTGTAACGTAAGAATTGGCACAATTTTAGACAAAAAAAAAGGTTCTCATGGGGACTACCGATAAAAGTGAAAACTCAAAACTATGAATTACTGTTATACAATGTTTAAATCCACGATAAAATACTATCAAACAACCAGAAATTTATTTAGTCCGCTTTTAAGATAGTTTCCAAGCCACAATGAAATATTCATTGCATGGTGTATTACAGAGATTAAATATTAGAAAACTGAAATGGTAATATCAAAAATTTCAAGGCCAATATTATAATACGAATATTGGAAATTAATCACATTAGCATGCCGATGACGCGAACCCATAAGATTTTACCCTGCCCAAAAGTGGCCAACGCGGCTAAAGAAGTTTTCCCTTCAAAAACCAATAAGAAAATATTGATTACGTAATCATTAATTGGCCCAATCCTCCCCCCCCCCCCCCCGCCCCGCCATGTCGACATATATGTTGGTACAAAAAAAAATTATAAACATACCTTATGACATTTGAATGTAAAAAGACTAGCTTCAGGATGCCGATGAGGAGGCTGCCCCCCACGTGTAGATAGTTCAGCCACACGAGGCTCATTCGAGTCCACATACAGAGCCTCACCTTCCACTATCACCTGTAAAATATTTTTTTTTTACACGGTACATGCTCAATACTTGGGTCACAATCTCACATGATTTTAAGTGGCATAAGTGGCAAAGGGGTCCACGATGTTATACACACTAAGGTAGTGGTTCTCAAGTGATGCTGCCGGATCACAACTATTGGTATTTGGCGACAGGTTTTATGATTTGAGGGTGGTAGCTACCCAGGCGGGCATTATTAGGAAAAACCCTACCACCATGCTATGGTTTCCTCACGATGTTTTCCTTCACTGAAAGCTTATACTCATTTTAGAGTTGGATAGGTGGGCTTGAACCCGTGTCCATTGACGCGGAACCCGGCCGCACTGCCCACTGCGCCATCATCGCTTCATCAATTATACGGCCGGTTAATTGATACAATCTGAAGTTATCTGTATCTATTTTCACCAAATAAAAGTAGACATTTCGATCCTATCTTTCTATAAATTATCAGATGAGTGTTAGTAATCTGTCAGAAAACCGACTTGTTTTTGATTTGATCCCAATATAAAAGTTCAGATTCGATATTGTAACCTGCCAAAAATTATAGATACAAATAGTGTTGCGATTAGTGTGGACTGAATATTAAAAATAACAATTATGTGCTGTACGTCTCAGATTGCTATTAACCGCTAAATATCCTTACTTTACAGTCGCATTATATCTCGTAAGTGAATTAAGACGCGCGTCTTAATAAGGAACGTAACGAGTTAACTGGAAAAAAGAATGCGATAACTGCATAACGTACCGGTAAAGTAGCCCCAACAAGTGCTGCCGCTTGACTGGGCCACAACAGCGTGGGCGCGGCTCGCACTGTGACGCGTGCTGTATCGCTCGCAAGTGCGCCGCGCACACGCACGCTGGCCACGCCCCCACTCGCGAACACGCATTCCAGTACACAGCACGCCCCATCTATTAAAAAAACAGGACTCGTTATTAAATTTTTTGAACGCCATGTATAAAAACCGACAAGGTAATTGGTTTTAACGTGAAACGTCTATGACAATAAGTCGCTTTTAGTTTTAAAGACTGAAAATTGAAAACAAGATTAAATCGGTTCATAATATTTTTAATACAATGTTGACTTACTTTTTACTAGAATCTACTTATATAGCATCATATAGATAAAACGTGTAATCTTAGCATTTTAAGTTCAAGCAACATTCCTTTGAGTACAGAGATAATAAACGGTCGTCTGTCGTTGTAATATCTTTTATTTTATTTTTTACAAGGTATAGACTTAGGTGCTTTGACAACAATATCACCTGATGTTAAGTGACGATGTGGTTCAGGACGTATAACACACTATAAGTTTCGAGGTACTGGTTCTCAAGTGATGCTGCCTATCACATGCTTACCACCTATTGGTATTTGACGACAGCTTTTCAAACTTGAGGGTGGTATCTAACCAGGCAGACATCATTAGAAAATGCTCTACCGCCATGCTATGGTTTCCTCGCGATGATTTCCTTCACCGAAAGTTCAGGCCGATTTTAGAGTCGGATAATTGGAGATCGAACCCGCGTCGATTGACGCGGAATCAGACCACACTACCCGCTGCGCCATCATCGCTTCCAAAATAATATACACAATCACGCACGCGTTCGGTACAGACTAAATAGAACTTTATTGAGAAAGAATAAAAAGAATCATAGTGCTGTCACGTATGTATGAGACGTGAGTAAAACCGAATACAAAGAAGTGAGAACTTTGTTCTCGGTCATACCATGCAATGGTTTTCTTTTAAAATAAAAAACAATTAATATTAAAAAAAATTACATAAAAAAAATATCTGAATCATATTAAAAAAAAGTTGACTGTGTGAAAAGAGGATAACGAAAGTACGTCAATTTCAAAGTAAAGAAAAATTTTCTAATTGTAAAAATAAATTAGTATTATAAACAAAGGTGTCTGTCTCATTTCTTCGTTTTTTTCATAGTCCCAAGTATCTTCTTTTAAAATGAACTGTGGTTCATTTTTGTATCTATAATTGCTTTTAAGATATTTATAAGATTGTAAAATTTGAAAAATATAAAAATTTCGAATATTGCATAACTTTTGAAAAAAAAAAAACATTTTTTTTTCCTTTGGCTGAACTTAAAAGAATACTTCTGACCAAAAATTTGTCGAAATCGATAGGCGTCGATTCCAATTATTGGTCGATTAGAGGTGGAATGACCCATATGTTACTCACCGAATGGTGGAATCCAAAGAGCCGAGGTCACATTAAGAAGTTCAGGTCCTTCCAACAAGGAAACAGTGAAGGAAGAACAACTGCACCTTTATAAAAAATAAAGAATTCATTTCCATCACATAACGAATTTACAAAGATGCTCCGTAACATCTAGCGTCCATCGGAAAAAAACCTTCGTCGTGAAGGAAATAATTAAGCGCCATCTTTTGTCATCTTGCTCAGTACTATTCGAAGTTGTTATTTATTGTGTACTAGTTTTGACCGCGTCTTCCAAATTCAGACAATTTGCATCCTATGTTCTCCTCGTGGATGCAATATATGTAAATTTCATTGAATTCGGTTCAGTAGTGTCTGCGTGATTAACGAAGAAATTATAAACAGAGATTTTTTTTAACTATCGAAATGTGTTCTGTAGACGAATCTGAATACCCGTATAGTATTTCTCCTTAAATATCTCCAACGAAACATGTATTATTTCGTCACTCTAGCCTTTTATTATAAGTATAAATTAATTTTCATTATTTTACATGACGTCTCTCGATTCATCCTCTTTTTATATGCTTTAATGGTAAACGTTTGTTATATTCTTAATAATAATTAATAGAAAAAATCCTTGTTCACCGAATACCGTGTTATAATTTCTACACTTCCCAAGTATATTTATTACCGACTAGCTGTCCGCTCGCAGCTGCGCCCACTTTTCATATAATCTTCACTGCGTTTGAAATTTTTTTATACGGAACCCTAAATAGTACTAAGATAAAGTAAAAATATTTCTCATAAATTCAAGCACCTGCCCGTAAAACTGTGCATTGAATCGGATTTTATTCAATTTTTTGTTTTTTTTCGCAGAACCCCAATTACTTTCGAAAATTCAAAGTACCCTAAGTTATCCAGAGTAACTTCAGCTATCTACCAAACTAAGTCCCGTCAAAATCAGTCCAGCCGTTCCGGAGATTACCCATTACAAATAGATAGACAGACAGAGAAATTTAAAAAATTGCTTTTGTGGTATATGTATCGTATATACATTCATATCATTTAGTAAAAAAAAATAATTCTGACATTACAAACAGACACTTCAATTTTATTTATTAGCATATATAATGATACTTACGTATGGAAATTGTAAAATTCACCATTGGCTGGATTCGTCGCAGTGAGTGCAACGTGAAGATGATGTGGTCTGCCAACTCGAGCATATCCTGAACTCGATACTTGTAGTAATTCTGGTGGCGCTGACCTTACTCTATAACCAAACCGTCAATTCAACTCTAATACTCTAGTCAACATACGATGCGCGCGCATACCGTTACGAAAAAACAACATCCTGAAGTTAGCTAGTCAACATACGATGCGCGCGCATACCGTCACGAAAGAAAGACACTCTTAAGTTAGCTCGTCAACATACGATACGCGTGCACACCGTCACGAAAAAACGACACCCTAAAGTTAGCTAGTCAATATACGATGCGCGCGCACACCGTCACGAAAAAACGACACTCTGAAGTTAGCTCGTCAACATACGATATGCGTGCACACCGTCACGAAAAACGACACCCTGAAGTTAGCTCGTCAACATACGATACGCGTGCACACCGTCACGAAAAAACGACACCCTGAAGTTAGCTAGTCAATATACGATGCGCGCGCACACCGTCACGAAAAAACGACACTCTGAAGTTAGCCGTCAACGTTTTAGTTAACTTCTTACGTCCGTACATCCGTACACACACTTTTATCTCACCTTTACATTATTCTAACCCTGAACGTGATAATTTGTGATTGTTTGATTGATTGCCGAATATGTCGATTACTCATAAAAATGAGACAATAGAAAGACAATGGAAAGCTGGCGTAAACGCCAGGTCAGTGCTCAAGGGGTTAATATTTTTTCAATCATTTTTTACTTGTTTTAAAATGCATATTTAAAATTGTTTACATTACTTAAATTACATACATTTACCAACACAGCGCGTTAGTTTCGGCAGAAGTGTTGCCTTTATAGTTCGCGCACGGTCCCTATTACTAGAAAGTATCTAAGTAGTTAGTAAGAAAGTTTATGTATTAAAAAAATCACTTACCTCCCCATCCCTTGAATATGAGGATATCGTTCCAATTGTACTTTAACGTCTATGGTTCCTTCTCCTCGCACAATCATTAAACCTTCAGGTGTGAGCGAGATAGTATCTAATACGGATTCACTCTGTGACCATATCACTGGTTCGTATCCCCCACCGCTGTGTCTTAGTTGAATTTCTCTGTAATATAATTAATTCCAGTTTAATTTGTATATTAATTTTGCGAAATAATTAAACAATATTGTAACAGAAATATCAAAGAAAATTTTGATAGATTAATACTTATTAGCATTTTTATAAATAATACATACATACATACATATCATCACGCCTTTCTCCCGTGGGGGTAGGCAGAGATTACGTCCTTCCACTTGCTACGATCTTGGCATACCTCTTTCGCTTCCTCTACTTTCATGAGCGCTTTCATACATGCTCGTCGGTTATGGGTACTTTTTACCTGGCCTTTATTTAAGACATGATTGATTTGGTCTAGATACGTTCGCCTAGGTCGACCCTTACCGACTTGCCCATTCACCCTCGCCTTATAAATTAATTTCGTTAATCTTCTCTCATCCATCCTCTCTACATGCCCAAACCAACTAAGCATATAAATAATAATATGTGATTAATTCGAAGATTCCTTCAAAATTTTTTAAGAGGATATCCTAGCGGCATTTATTCCATCCAAACGTAGTCCCCTGTTTTCTCCCTGGATAATGGAATTATGGTAAATATTTTTATACCAAATAATATATATCCACCACCGCCATGCCCGTACGTTTTGATTTTTTCCATAAATTAGTTATTGTAAAAACTTTGAATATAAAAAATGCTCGATTTTTACCGTCATTTGCAGACATTCGTCAAACATATTTGATGGTTAAATTTTAAAAAGATAAAATTTACAGGCATAGCCAAAGTCATTATTATTTTAAACCTGAAAGAATATTGAAAATTGGTTCAGTTTTGGAGGAAACGGGGTACTACGAAGAGATGTTTTCGTCTATTTTGCATAGTTAAATCAGCCCGCACTGCAGTTGTCCCTTTCGCTTTCTTTGGGGCGCAACGCGATAGCAATAGATTTCTGAAATACCTACTTTACCGACCGCATGCCTTCTTAAGGACGTCCAGTCACATTGTGAGAACACTCATTAATACTGTTTGATGCAAAAGAAATTTAATTTGGGGGAGAATTTAATGCCAAATTATTCTAATATTATTCGCCTAAAAGTATTCAACTTTCTAAATGCATATTAGTACTACCATACAAAGTTACTTATTACTCTTGAAATAAATTAAAAAAATCATAATAATAAAAAATCTCAACTCACTGAATTGCATCTGTCCATGCGATATAAAGTTCTGGTGGTACTACTTTCAAGGGATCAATCACTTCAGCTGATATTTGACTCTCCACCTGCAAACAGTTCGTGGTAAATCAAGATAAATACCTAAAATAAACAGTTATTTAATGTATCGATTACCCATAAAAATGAGACAATATGAAAACAATGGAAAGCTGGCGTAAACGCCAGGTTAGTGCTCAAGGGGTTCAAAGTGAAATTGGCAATTGGCAACAAAAAAACCGTCCGCTTAACAGCCATCTTATATTTGACAGACTAGCATGTCACTGAAGGCTGACGTTATAGATGACGTGAATGTATAAGTTTTTCCTCTACGGAGAATCCCTCAACACAGTTAAAAAAGTTTTTATTTCAAAAACAAATGAACCTGTCTTAAAAAAACTTACCCTCCTTGATAACTCTTTACCCGCAATAGAATGAAGCCTAGCGGTTATATTGTGAATCGCCCAATGTTCCTAGCGATTGCATCAGTTAATGTTCCGTTCTCCGTTGAACGTAACAAATCAACATTTGCTTCACCGTCCACCATCAACCTGATCAAGACATCATCACCGGCCACCATAGGATGTTCGGAGGTGTAAAGGACACAATGCACGATGAACAACTCATCTCTTATAAGTAAATTATTGGGACGCAAGTTAATTCTAATGCTGTGAGGTTCGTCAACTGTTAGCGTTGCCGTGGCAACTTCAGTCACTCCGGAGTGAAGATACACTTTAGTTGTACCCAAAGTTGATCCTCGGACTAAACTGGCATCTTCTAGCATTGCTATATCATTGTCTCGTATGTTTAAATAATATTGTGTTTCAGATATATCTTGCGTTATAAGACGACCGGCGCGTGATTTGGAGATCCTGGAAAGGTGAACACATAAAACTCCACAAATAGCCATATTTTTATTAAAGTATTATAACAAATCTATGCTAATATTACAAAGAGCAAAGATTTTTTTGTTTATAGTAGATAAACTGTGAAAGTAACGAACCAATTATAATAATTCTTTCGTCACTAGAATGTTACATTATCACTGAGTCTCATAGGCTATATTTTATTTTAAATATTTCTGTATACCCATGCGAAGCCTGGTCAAGTCACTAGTTAAGTCATAAAGGTAAGAACAATTGGAGATGGTTATGCAAATTAAAACCAACCAACGAACTAAGTCATTATAAATGACTTTGGTGAGAATTGAATTTTTATAACAAAGGAACACAAAGTTCCCTTGACAATTTTTTTAGCTTAACAACATTATCATATTTTGTACAGCATTGGAGCCAATAAAATTAGTTGCTAATGGTAACAGTACCATTGGAACTACAAACTCTATCTAAATGTGGATTTGATTAAATTTTTCCAATTGCCTATCATCATCATCATCTCCCTTTTCCCATTTTGCGTATAAGTTTACAAAAAAATATGTAAGAAATTTCTGTGTATAAAAAACAAACCATTAATGTCATAAATGTCTATATAAAATATTTTGGTTGTGGTTTAGCAATATATGTTAATAGCCAGTGTTATTTGTAAACATGACACATAGTCACTTGTCTTAGTTTATAACTCCATAATAAAAGAGTTAGAAGAATAAAATGTCCAAAATAAATAATAACCAGATTACTAGCACCACCTCCATTGCCTAATAATGTTTTCTCAAACATGGATGGAAAGAAATATTTTCATTAATTTCGGAAAGAACACGAGAAGTATCAAATTTGGATAAAGAAAATCAAATCCATTGCAAGAGCGTTTTTTGAATTTGGAACATTACAACGTTCCAGCAACGTTGTATTAAACAGCATACTGGGGTTATTAAATACTCATTGATTGGATCTCTTTTAACATTCTTGGCATACCAAAGTATGTCTCTTTGCTTAATAAAAATTCCATTCTCGTGGCCATAAATGCGCTTGCCTTTCGGCACAGATGATAAATAGAAAATTGGCGCCAAAGCTGAAAATTCGTCTTGATTTCTTATTTACATACTTAATAAATATACATTTTAATATTAATTAAATGAAATCTATACAAAATAAAAGTATATATTATTTCTCTCTATTTTTTTGAGAAAAGCACTATATATGCCTCAGCGGAAATGGTCTGTCTCGTTTTAGTGAATTCTTTCATACTCAACCTGCTATTGCCTATTTAACGGCGTTTGGAACAATGTACTATTATTGATATGAAAAAGAAATCTGATTTACCTGTATCGTAAACTATCACCAAGTGCTATAATAGCAGTTGCCGGTAATAATATAACACTTGTAATAACTCTTAACTTAAAGTCAGTGCATATATGTCCTAAACACACACTGACACTGCATTCACCCATAGTTTTTCCATAAAGCAAGACTGAATAAGATTGCAGTCCTTGTGATTCAAGGTCTAAAATTCCAGGTGGAGCTTCATAAGCCGTGCTTCCCCAAGTTATTAAACTGAAATTAAAGGAATAAATGTTTGTCTGATGTGTCTTATAGTTTTCATTACATTTTAAGGACAATATCTATTTAATACAGCAGTTTCTATTCTTCAAGTTTTTTATACTAAAAAGACAAAGGCTTCACTTTATCTACACTTTATTTTATATAATAATTTTCAAAATACTTTACTACAAATATATTTATTTACATTTTTTTTTTAATTTAGTTTATTTTTTTATGGGTGTCCTCTTCTAATTCTAAGTCTGTAATTTTAAAGTCACCCTTAATCTAGGTAAGTAGTTAAATAAATATAATAATTTCATACATACTTAACTATCTGATCTTCTTCAAAATTACTACCATGATTCTCTATAGTCCATCGGAAACTTATGCCTTCTAGAGTTGAGAATTTATTTCCTGGAAGTAATAAATAAAACATAAAATACATTTTAAAAAAAAACAACTAATAAAAGAGACTTTTTACACTTATATAGAAAATTTTATGTAAAATGCATATTCGCAAATATGTAAAGAACATATTTCTGTAAACAACATTATGAATTGTAAATAAATAATGTAATTTGTATTTTAAATAAATAATCTAGATCAATATTAATGGACATCATGTCCCTGATATTATTGAAACTTTATTACTTTTGTGATAGCAACATTAATCACATTTTATTGTATAAAATCCTGTCTTACTATAAAAAGGCAACAACAATTAGTCTCTATATCATTACCAAGGAGCCATCGTCACAGGTTTTGCTCCCGAAGCACACCTAGTGGTATTTGGCACCAGGTTTTCAAATTTTAGGGTGATAGCTACCCAGGCGGGCATCATTAGAAAATGCCCTACCACCTTGCTATGGTTTTCCTTACAATGTTTTCCTTCACTGAAATCTCAGATTGATTTTTGAGTTGGATAGGTGGGTTCGAACCCGTGTCCATTGACACGGAATCCACTACCAATAGTGACATCATTGATTCAAATTTACAGATTATACAAATTTATTTATACAAAAATTTACATTTATACTGTTTACCTTGATTATCAAAGGCTTCCACAACAAATGCCTCTGGAGCTTCCTCCAAATGTAATGTCCATGTTGTGCTCACAACTTTCAAAGAGCTGATTATGTTTACATCAACATCCCCACGTAGCATCTGAGAATGTGATAAAATGAGTTGTAAGAAAAATTTTCATGAACCAAAAGCTCCAAACAAGTCAGTTGGATTCCTTAAGAAAGTAATATTGTTAAGAGTAAAAACCATATGCAGTTAATGAATACAGTTGCTATTTAAGCAAATAGGTAATTTCTTATTTTAGTTTTAAGCTGTATACTCCAAAATAAACTAAATATTGTTTCCTTGTTCTTTCAAATTCATTGCATATATAACTGAGGTGTCTATAAATACAAATCTATATTTATTATGACCTAGATCATCTACAAAAGATACATTAAGCATTGTCACGGAAACACTTTTTCAGGTGGCTTACCAAACCGATATGGGAGTGACATTGAACATAATATAATCAAATTAAATAATCAAAGGTGTATATTTAAGTGTAAATATATGGTTACAAATCAATCTTTCATCTGTAGAAATAAAACAATGCTTTGGTTTTCCATTTTAGCAGAAAGTATCTAGAAATCTTCCAAATCAGACCAATTCTATTAGGAAAGGTTAGGTTAATTATTATAGTTAAGTATATAAACATAATATAGAGTTCCCGCCAAAATAATTATAACACTAACCTCGCCTGTGTAAACTTCTTGGGCCACAATAATAACAGAACCTGGCGGGGTGCATGATTTTGACACGGATACGATCGCGGCTTGTGAGCAGCGACTATCAGAACTTTCATAAAGCGGCTTCAAATCAACAATATCTGGACGAGTTAAAGTCCTACAAAAAATATTTGTACAGGCAAATTGACATAAAGAACAAATAATAAACACTAAACTATTTGAAATTGCTACTTACCATGTATAACAACCTCCTTCATAGATTTCAAATGTAAAATTCACATTTAAATTCTCTAACCACGGCAAGAGTACTCTTGGCGAGTTAATTTTGGCGCTATCACAAGTATACACTGTTAAAAATAACAACAATCCGAAGGAGACAACATTTGTCGTTGCCATGTTTGTCTTTAATTTAATTACATCAATAAATAAACGATATAATTATAAATCACAAAGTTACAAACAAAAACTAAAACTAACCTTTAAAACATGAGATTTTTTAGTTTCATTTATTGTTTTCTATAGGGATGCCAAATTGAGATTGATTAATCAAGTAATCGATGTTTTAGGCCCATAATCGATATTTTATAATCGATAGTTAGCATTGCATCGATCTTAGACCCTAGATAATCGAGGCTAAATTTTTTCTTGTTCTATAAGAACCATAAAATTATTTAAAAGTAAAGAATGTACCCAATGTCGTGGATAATAAGATTATATTATCACATTTTAGTACCGGTCATCAATAATCGGTATGTTACTGGCCATGTTAAAACCCATTGTAAAATGAAAAAATTGTAAAAAGAACTATCACTATTATTAGGAAAACAATGTAACAAGTGTGTTATATAAAAAATAGTGTAATATAATAAACATGACTTCTATTCATTCAATCAACCGACAAAATACAATCAACAACACCCAAACTAAAATAGATTTTCACTTAATTAATTAACTTAAGAGATGGCTTTGTGATCAGTTTCTTTTGCTTCTTTGTGAGATTAAAAATGTCTTTTTGTATACTATTAAGACGGCAGATAAATATCTTCCCTGACGGTAAGTTGTTTAGGAAATCATCTCGTGCAGCCCATAGCACGGACAGCTCAACATCAGAGCAGCGCAATCTAGCGTTTATTTATTTAAAAAATAAGTATTACAATTAACAATTTTAATTATTATAATTATTCTTAAAATAAATATATAGAAAGACTACAAACTACTGTAATGCTAACCTTAAAACACAATGTTAGTTGGACGTATCAAGAGTATTTAAGGTGTACTGCCAACCATAAAATGTTTTCACTTTATACCTTTAACTTTAATATGTTTGTAAAATTAACTTTAAATATTTTAAAATTATAAAAAGTTGATTATTATAGTGTTCAAAATGTCTAATACGGATTTACCTATAAATATGCAAAGATAAAAGAGTTTAGTATATTTTTCTCCTTAGTCTATTTTTGTTTTGTTGTTTAATTTCTATTGACGAGCTTTAGTGTTATCAATAAAATTATTCCACAAACAGTTATTACCTCAAATTTTCAGTAAATGATGTTTATGGTCTAATTTCGACCAATAGAAGAATACTAGGTACGAATAAAAAACACAAGTCGATAAAAGATCGATTTTCTAGTGGTTGTAATTATAAATCACAATCTTTGTGAATTGTTTTCATGTGAACAATCACCACCCTAGTGTTGGAAGAAAACGGCAAAGGTAATAGTGCATTCAGACAAATCGGACGCTAGGAATCATGGATTAGGAATAATTCAAAAATGCTTTCACAAAATAGCGATTCTTTGTTAGACCTCTACAAGAAGTAACATGTCAAAATTCACTCCGTGTCATACTTTGGTAGAATTCTCTTGGGCCACAGAATAGTAATGTTCAAATATTTGGGCACAAGAAAGAAACTATATAAAGTAAAATGGCAATAAAATGAAATACCTAATATAAGGTCAATAAGTAAGTATTAAATTGTGTATATATACTATAAAGCAAATAGACTGGTAACCCTTGTGCTAGTTACCTTTTGCGGCTAAGTGCCTTCTACTCTCGCCCCCAAAGTTCGGTGAAGCTGTAAAGGCCCTTCAGGTCAATATCATTAGCTAGGTTAAAAAAAGAAAAGTACATAATACTTTTACCTGGACGGTCGGTCGCATACATGCTGACAATCGACTATACCCATATAAGATTATAAACAGCTTGACGATTAAACTAATTCGAACTCTAACCGCAATGTAATTGTGGTTATACTTAAATAATCCCGACAAAAAACGTCGAGTTATATCCTAGAAAGTAATAATGAATGAAAGTTTTAATAATTATCTGAAAATCACCCATGTAATTCAGAGATAAGTAATAAAATTAGTGTAACTTATAAAAACGTATTGGCAGCACTGTTCAGCTGTCAAAACTTAAACATGGCTGTTTTGTGTTCGTCATTTTTTGTGTCGTATTTTACGTAAATTTTATAAATAAAAGTGAATATGAGCACAATCAGTAATTGAATTGAAATATTGTAGTTGACTCGAATTTTGTATAAGCCAACTTTCTGTCTTGGAATCTTAAAAACCATTATGTCAGTGGATAAAGCTACAGAAATGAGAAGCAAAGAGATCGATAAAAGTAAACGTCGTCGTAAAACTGACGACACTGTCGTTGCGACAATTACTTCGAGTACCAGTGAGGATACATCAAAATATATAAAAATGGAGAATGTGAACCAAACCGGAAATAAACCTACAGAGTTAATTCTCCAAGGTAGCTCTCACTTGATTTCAAGTACTAACAGCAGTTTGGCCGATACTCCCGGTGATTCTGGTGTTTTGTGTTTAGATAGTGATGCATCTGAGGCAACTAGCCAGGCGCTCATGTCGCATAGTCTTATTGGCGCGGAGGAATTAGTATGCGACAGCATTTATGATGCCCCATCTTCTTGTTCTCACGACATGCTTAAAAGCACTACGAGCAGTATTATGACTCGGAGTGATATAGATAATCAGAATGCTGGAGACGATATAGTTCCAGAACTATTAATAGAAACAAAGAAATTATCACCATATGAGAACTTACCTGATGTAGTTTTGAAAGCTTTAGAAAGTGAAAAGGTATGTTCAGAAGAATTAAGAAAACCTGCTCTTAGGACAACTGAACCAAAAAAGTCATTATCAGAAGATATAGTGTATAGGCGCAGATGTAGAAAAAAGTCTCAAAGTGGACCAAGCTCTCAGAAAAAACGTGTATCTTTCCATGAAGATATTTTGAATAATACTAAAAAGGACAATATACATATAGAACGGGGATTTATATCTTACAGGCCTGATAACTCATACTGTAATAGATTTAGGCAAAAGAATAATAATTCTACAGATAGATTTTCATGGTGTGCCTCAGGGGATATATCACCAAAATATGCAGCAGATGTTGCACAACAAACAATGTCAGATATACTTACTTATGGTGACTCTAAAAATGATAAAAGTGGTATATTTGAATACTCTTCAAATTCTGAGACCAATGAAAGTAACAATGACAAAGATAATAATAATGAACCTAGACCTGATACAAAACTGTATGGATGTGACTCAAATAGTTCAGATTCTAATTTCAGTTGTGACTCAGAAACATCTTCCAGTGATTCATCTTCATCTAATTCTAATAAAACTGAAACTGCTCTGCTTAGAAGAAAGTGTGATAAAACTCAGAAATCTTACTCTTGTGACGGTTTTGAAGACAATGGTCATGTTGCCTTTATGAGGAAAACCTATTTCTCTGAAGCTGACATTGATCAATCTCATGATAGAATGAAAATGCCTTTAGAAGTTACACAAAGCCCTATTACAGTTAAATCAGTTCTGAAGAAGAAACGCTACATTCCAAACCAATATTGTTGAAGAAAAGAAACAAAATAAAAGAGTACTCAGTCTGTTAGATACAAATAATATTATAGATTCTTTAAAAAAATTCTATAAAAATTTTAATTTTAATTTCACACCAGAAAAGGGATTACCTGAAAACAGTTTAGAATTAAATAATGTTGTCGAAGCATTACCATGTGATGTCAATCAAAACAAAAAGTTGTCTAAAAGCTTAGACTCTGGTTTCCAAGTTGAAGATGACGACGATTTTATTGAGATCAACCTCAATGGTCATCCTATGCAAGCAGAAAAATCAAAAGAATTTACTGCAACATCTAAGAATGCTGTTACAGGTGACAGAACACCTAATGAAGGTTCTCCTCGTCATAAACTCACCTTGAACACAAAAAAAATCAAGACAGACAAAAAGCCTTCAAATAATGCTTTGCCACCACTGAGCCGATATGTGGTCAATTGTGAAAGTACTGTTTATGAGCATAAAGGAGTATCATATAGTTATGTACATGATACATTTCAAACTGCTTTTGATGCACCTAAAGAGTCTTTTGTCCCTATACCGGAAACAACACCAGTCAAAGAATTAATGGGGAGTACAAGCAAAAATGATTTAAATTCAAAACAGTCAGACAATGAAACTTCAAGTAAAACTTCAACACCAAAGAGACAGTTCAATAAAAATGTGCAGGAGGAGACTGAACAAAAAAATGGTCTTTCAAAACATTTGTCATCACCTAAAAAGCAGAATGTCAATAGGTACAGTCGTAAATCGGCATCCACAGTTCAAAAAGTAAATGAAGAGCCCGCTCAAGCAAACAGTGACAATTGCTCAAACACAGACAATTCAACCTTGAAGGGAGCGGAAGATTACAATGATGAATTTTTCGACAGTCCTGGTAATCAGAAATTACAATCTAACAAATCAGCATTGCTTAATAGATATTTAAAAAGTGTTTGCCAAAGAAAAGACCTTGAGTTGAAAATTAAAAACAACAAGTTCTTTCAAATAAAACTTAGATTGGAAAAGCATTTTCCGAGTATTATATTTCCTTTCAAAGACGTGTCTGACATGTTTCACATATCCGCCGAGAGAATGTCTCGTTTAATAGACAAAGAAGTTATAGAAAACAAAAGGTTGTCAGTAAGACTGCTCACAGCGGACGAACCTTCTTACTTTGATAGTTTTGAAGACAATGTCGCCATTGAGTGCAATGAGAAACTAAGATTGCAGATATTTTCATATCCAAATGAGACTTTAAACAGGGTATGTAACTAGAGTGTATAATTTAATTACTTGTTTTAGAATTATTTTCGTATTAATTGTTTCTTTATTGTAGATGATGAAAGTTCAGTCTCCATACAATATGGAAGATGGATCTTGGACCCCCTTATTAGTTTTCATTACCGATTACGCGTTATATGTAGCCAGTGTTAAACCTGGGGGCACAGAATATGATATCATATGTAGATTACCTCACATTGAATTGGATGCTATAGCAGTAAGTATTGTAGCTTAGAAATGTTTCAATGTCATTATTTCTAGTGATCTCAGTATTGATAAACTCGTCTGACCTAACTTGTTCTCTTTTATGATGTCAATGCTTCATAACATGTTATGATTAATTAGAGTTTAATCTTAAGAGACTTATTAATTAAGATAGATTTACAATGACATATATTTTTACTTGTTTTGTGGTTTATATGAATTACATAAGCATCAATGAGGGCTGGGGGGGTCTATGCTTTGCATAGCTAGGTAAGTAATATTTACTTTTTAATGGACAAAATTATGTCAATGCTTATGTAATAATAGGGGTTGGGAGTTAGAGCTTTGTTTGCTGACAAAGAAGCGGGAGTCAAAAATGTACATAATTTTGCTTACGTAATACTTGCAAGTCCATTTTAATAAAAAATCCTACGAAAATAATGCTTTCAAAATTCATTTAAAATTTTTATAATTATATATAAAAATAAAATAAAACATAAAATTTATGCAAAATAATTCAAGTTATGCTATGAATAGGTTTTTTTCTATTCATCTTTGAGATGGCACAAACTTTTTAAATGTTGTTGACTTAAACAAGACAATACTTTAACAGTTATTAGTGATAAACTTCTCTCCCCGATCTCGAGTATATTATTTTATGTAGGTCGGTCCGGAGGCAACATATATACAAATCTTGGATATAGCCGGGAACATAGCCTGTTCTGTTGTTACTGGGGAATCAACACTGGGGGCTCGTTTGGCATCGTCTCTTGAATGGAGTGCACGGACTTCGCCCTTGCGTATACAGCGGCCACCGGCTCTAATACCGTTGGGGTACAGGGAACTGGCCGCTGCGGTCGCAAGACAGCGACACGAGAGGCGGGTGAGTTAAACTATAAAGACTAATAGTCACTAATTAAAATTCGAATTCATAATAATTATTGTATAAGAATGTCGATGTTATATGTACGAATGTTTTAAGTTTAAAAAAAATAGTATTAGACATAGATTTTAAATATACGATTCTTATACATATAAAAGTGTCAGTATAATATTTTGTGTATTATCTATTCTGAGTAATTCCATAGATAAATAAACTAAACAGCAAACTCCTTAATACATACGGTTATTATAAAAGTCAAGATCTCTCGAATTTTGTTTGGCTGAATCGATTTACGCGATTCTTTATTTTATCACAGAATATCTAGTCACCTTTTAGTAAATATTTTGTTATAAATCTAATTACATCGAACAAGTTAGTTATGAGGGTGAAATTAAAATAGTATAAAACCATATTAGAAGCTAAACCATTGATTATTTAAAAACTATATTCCGCTGTGGACTAATCGTGCGGAATAGGTAATGTTATATGCAAGGAAGCCACGGGTACATCCAGCTATATAAATAATGACGTTACTTGAAAATTATGGGTAAAATTATATATCCTACAATTAAAACAGAGGAAACTTATTTGCCCTTTCCAATATTTGTGATTGTAAGTGTAATATTAAAATTTAAGATTTATTAAAATATGTTTCACGAAATCATAACGATCATGTTATTTAAACAGAGAAGAGGCTGCATATTTAATTATCATTAACTTTCTAACTGGCCAGTGACCTACCTGATAATTAGAGTGTTCATAAGTTGAGTTGTTTAATTTCCCTTGTTTCTGTTTGAACACAGAGTATTATTTATTTATTCATCGGATGACAAACCTGCAAACGTGTATTTACGTAATTCAATCACTTTGTTTTTTATTTTCACACTAAATAAGAATTTATTCATATTGAAGTAGTTATTTGGTAATTCATTTACACAAAGTAAGTGTTATGTGTTACGTACATTACGTACATTCATAATGACGAGAAATCCTCAAATGGACAAAATGCGGGAGACTGAATAAAACGAACTCTGCCTATGATGTAATTAGAATGTAGATGTCATAAATAAATTACACGCGTATATATATAAAATAAATAAAAATAGTTTTAAGTTTGATAAACAACGAAGAAAATGCCTTGTACTGTTTTACCTACTTATAAGAATATAGAAGTTTATCTAGGTGTAATGATTATTTCTTGATAGGTTAAGGTTTTGTGTACGTTAATACGTTGCGACCTTGTATTTTAAAAAATGATGGTGCAGTATTAGAGAACTTGGACATTGCTTTTATAGACATGGGTTTGATTTCAACATTTCGATAACTTCTACGTGTATAATCGTAACTCAGTTTTTAACTAAATTGAGATTTTTGTTCCATAATTCTATATATTTCTGACATTTTCCTGAAAACATATTTTCAATAAATCCAAATATTTTTCTATTGCTAATATTCGTCGCAACATATAGATGTTCCCGCGCAAACGGTCGTACAATAATCTCTCTCATGACAAACTACAAATTTATAACATACGACCTTATGCGGAGGAGGCATAGATTTGTTAGTTTAAGACCAGTTAGCAGAGTTTCTCTAGGAAATATGTCATTAATTCCGTGAAATACTTTTACACAATGTACATTCAAATAAGGTAAATCGTAGGTGATTTGTTTACCCCCTTTGTAAAATAGAAGAAGTCCACAAATATGTATCTTTCCAATAGATACCCGAAGTACTGTTCTATGGGCGAGCATGTTCAGGCGATGCGGGCGATAGGTTGATTGAAGCCCCCGGTGCATTTGCACCTCCACTGGAAGGATATCTTATGTGCAGAACTGATCACAGTCGACGATTTGAGCCATGCTATTTTTTACTTAGGTAAGTCATACTTAAAGTAGAAATTTGCTTGACATTTACAATGAAGACATTCAAGCCAATATCCGAAGATAAACAGTCCATCACATTCCTCTTTATTGCCTTTCTATGTTATGTATAGACATTTAAAAACTCTGTAAATAGGTTTATGAGCTTACCGTTCATCTAATGTAGTACTTATTTTTACAATTATCATAAATATAATTTTATCGATTATAATTATAAAAATAAATGATGCCAATAATTAAATTTTTATTATTATATCTATTGAAGAGTATTGACCGCGTAATTATTATGGATACATTCGAGGGCAAATCTCTGAGATACAAAATAAAGATATTGACATTTCTAGACACAATATGTTGATCTTTTCAACACTGACTGAGTCTTTTATAGGTGTTTTATTATTCCGAAGGGTCGCTATGTAGAATTAAAAAGTCATATATTACTGTGATCTAGTAAGCTCAGTTGTGATTTTCACACTTTGCTGATGTTAAGACTTACAGCCTAAATGTACTGTAAAGTTGTTTTGGCAGAGAGCTCTGTTCGGGAGCAGTTCGTTGTTTTTCCCAAGACTATTGCGTATGGATATTATAGAATCACACACACACACAAGATATGCTCTGGTGTTTCGTCGGATATTTTAAAAAATCTTATGGTAGGGACTGAGTCGCGACCACCATGCATACAGTAAAATACCCGTCATAATGAGAAGTTAAGGTATACCGCGTCAGTGAGTGTATATCTAGAGCTACCTATAGGCTATATGCCTATAGGCTTTAGCCGTGATAGATCATAGATTGGTATGATTGAGAGTATTATATGAAATATATTTTATCTATCTGATCTGAAGTAATTTTGTATAATAATAATAATATTGCCGAAAGAAGAAAAAAAACTCCTAACTTTTTTTAAATGTTTAAATTGTGTAGTATAACTAATTATTATTGACGAAAAATCGAAATTGCATCAGTCAGCTTCATTCAAATATTTGATGAATTAAATGATTCCATTAGACGGTAGGAATGTCATCAATCATAGACGTGTGATAAAACGCACAGCTAAACCAATCGTCTAATCTAATTCCGTTTACTTGACATACTGTAGCATGCGATGATGGCGCAGCGGGTAGTGCGGTCCGATTCCGCGTCAATCGATGTGGGTTCGATCCCCACCTATCCGACTCTAAAACCGGCCTGAGCTTTCTTTCGGGTGAAGGAAAAACATCGTGAGGAAACCATAGCATGTTGGTAGGGCATTTCCTAACAATGCCCGCCTGGGTAGCTACCATCCTCAAGTTTGAAAACCTGTCGTCAAATACCAATAGGTGTGTTCCGACATCATCACTTGAGAACCAGTATCTAGACTTAGTGTGTTTACCATCCTGGACCATATCGTCACTTAACATCAGGTGAGACTGTGGTCAAAGCACTGAGTATGTTACCTATGTTATGTAAAAAAAGTATGTTATTGACAGCAGATTTCATAGCATTGGTGACGCGAATCGTATAAGTTTTTCCTTAGGGCCGGTGTTCTACATTGGGGTCCGCATACTCCGGACGGTACTACGCCCCTACCGCACAATATAGCGCTCCGCTCTGTGGTCGGTGTCCGACGTCACTTGGACTCGTCGCGCCGGCCGCACTGCTTTGAGATCGCAGTCGGGGATTCATCTAGGCTGTTGCTAGCTGCACCGGACGATGCCACCGCCTCCTCGTGGCTACAGTCCTTGTTACTACACGCAGCGCAGGTAATTCTAACTATATAAATAAATAATCGATCTAGGTGATTAGGCCGTCTAATTTTTGACAAATATGGAGCTGGTAGAAAGTCGGTTGAAGTCGTTAGGATTTGGTAGGGTTTGATAAATTAGTATCCAAGAAGTAGCTTATCTCTAATCACAATACAAGGAACTTGAATTAATCGTTGGTAAAACTATACGTTATAGCTTCACACTTCTATGTATTGGATAATATTTTAAGCCAGCTGCTTCTCATCACATTAATAAGCCACCTAACATATTTTTAGTGTTTTAGTGGATATATAATAATATCAAAATAAAATAATAATAAGCGAAAAATTAATTAGTCTTTTTTTTTGACGGCTTCTCAGGTTTATCTCATATCCACTGCTTTCGGGAACATTCTATATATGTATACATTGACATATCGACGGTCCCTATGTACAAAGAATAGCACACCATAAACTTCAAAAATCGAATAAAACATAGCAGATAAAAATTAACTATTAAAATGTAAATAGATTAATTTCTAGAGTGATTTGAATATTCATTACGCTCTCCTGTGAACTTCGTCTTTTTTAGACATGTCTCTTTGTACGTAGGGACCGTCGATATATATTGACAGCAAACAAAAAACAAAAAATGTAGTTGTCACTTAGTTTTATTATTGTCTTCGTCCGTGTTTCATATATAGTAATCATTAAGTTTTAATTTTATTTTCTATACGGAACCCTAATTTTTTTTTCTTTACAATTTTTAGTACAAAGATAAAGTAAAATTATTTGTCATAAATTAAAGCACTTGCCCGTAAAACTGTGCATTGAATCGGATTTTATTCAATTTTTTATAAGTTTTAATTTTTTTACGCGGAACCCGTATTTATTTTCGAAAATTAAAAGCACCCTAATTTACACGGAGTTACTTCAGCTATCTACCAAAATAAAGTCCCTTTAAAATCCGTCCAGCTGTTCCGGAGATTATCCAACAACAGACAGAGAAATTAAAAAAAAATTGCATTTTTGGTATAGGTATCATTCATTGTATACATTCATATCTATTTAATAATAAAAATATTTTGGCATTACAAACAGACACTTCAATTTTTATTTATTAGTATCGATTATGTGGTTAGTAGGCATTTTGAAGCGATGTTGGTGCAGCGGGTATTGCTTCCGGATTCCGCGTCAATCGACGCAGGGTCGATCCCTACTTACCCGACTCTAAAATCGGCCTGAACTTTCGGTAAAGGTGAATAACATCGTGAGGAAACCATAACATGGCGATAGGGCATTTTCTAATGATGTCCGCCTGAGTAACTATCACCCTCAAGTTAGCAAACCTGTCGCCAAATACCAATAGGTGTGTTCTTGAAAACCAGTGCCTCTAGACTTAGTGTGTTTACCATCCTGGACCACAACATCACTTAAAATCAGGTGAGATTGTGGTCAAAGCACTAAGCCTATTCCGTGTAAAAAAATATATTTCATAGGCTCTAGAAGAGAAAGATGGTGTAAAGAAAGCGGACAGTAGAGCGAACCAACTGCCGGCTGCTTGCACTGTGCTGGTAACAGAGCACGAAGTGATCAGTCTCCGGGACACGCTGGACGTGCCCTTTGTAGCCGGGGCGGCCGCCTACCTGAAGGACAGGGGTTCCGAAGCACTACTCAAAGGTAAATCTGCTTGTATTATTTATAAATCCCGATTTAATTTTATCTGTCTTTTATAATTGACATGCCTGTATGAGACGGATGACTGACGATGGATAACCGGTCTATCGCCAATCGCCACTCTTTCTGGATTATATTGTGCTTACCATCAGGCACAATGCCGTCACTTTGACGATCTATTATAAAAAAAAGTATCAGGAATGAGGAGATCTGTAGAAGAACCACAGTAACCGACATTGCCTGAAGAATTTTCAAACTTAAGTGGCAATGGGTTGAACGGATTGCTCGTAGAACCGATGACCGATGGTGCCAACGAGTTCTCGAATGTGTCCCTCTACATGGTGGACCGAGGAGCTGGTGAAGGTCGCGGGAGTTCGCTGGGAACGGGTGCCGGAAGACCGGTCGTCGTGGAGATCTCTGAGGGAAACCTGTGTCCAGCAGTGGACATCTTTCAGTTGAAAGGATGGATTATACTTAGCTGAAGCGCATTATCAGCTCAGCATTGGTGTTAAGAAACAGGTTTACATGGAACTAGAAGATTAACAATCAGTTAAACAAACAACCATACTATCGCCATATTTTTGTTTATTGTGATTACTAAAATATAAATATAACAAATGTTCATAATGACAGAGTATAAAAAAAAATAAGGAAAGAACAGAGAAGATTTGTGCTAGCAAGACTGATAATAAAAACATGTCATAGATAATAACAGTATTATGATTAACAGTCACAGTTAACAGTATTATATGGTATAGATAGTTGACACAAAATGGCGATTATGTACCCTTTTTTTTCGTAATGATTTCTTTAAAACAATGCTTAAGTTATGTTTTGAAGAAAGAAAATTTATTATGTAGCACTAGTACAAAGCTAGAAAATAATCCCTGCGTCCCTATTAATTGAAATGAATACTAGGGTATAATTGTTAACGTTTCGTTATTATTAAATCTTTGGTATCCACAGGATCACACCACAGTAATGTCATTGTATGTTTCATTAATTCCAGAATATATAGAAGAAGTACGAATGGAAATAGAAATATTAGCGTGCGGGTCGATAAAAAATTTGACAGCTTTCAAAATACCTGATACAGACGAGAACTGGTGCTGCTTGGTAAGTTATAATTTTTATTAAAAACAACTAAAACCCATTTGTACCCCTGATCTAGGTTCGTCCCCATTGGGAGGACTGAATCTTCCTAATGCAATTGGTAAGGGTAGTGCGTAAATGCATTCCCCTCGTCAACAAAAACAAAAAAAGAAAAAGGTGTTTACGCCGTCTAAGTATAGACAAATATGGAGCTGGTAGAAAGTCGGTTGAAGTCGTTAGGATTGGTAGTGTTTGATGTTGTTAGGATAAAATACATCCCATATTGAAAGCTTGTTTTTGGACTGGAGAGCGTGTCCTAATAATAAAATTCGTATTACTTTTTTTTTTTTTTAGGAATGGAGCGTATGCGAAGCACGAGAGCGCGGTGCGGGGCTTAGCGCTTGTAATGGCGAGCAGTACAGAACTGGAGCGGTTCATAGCTGCAGTGGAACAGGCCTTCTGTGCGCTTACTGTAAGTCCCTCGATAAATAATATTAGAACGGTAACATTGATATTTAGTATAGGCAGGTAGATAATCATTTTAATATTTATTTTTTTGTCAGGATTGTATAATTGAGGGTACGTAGTTTGATTGTGACGTACCGCGACTGGACTTGCAGTCGAGTTGAGTGCGTGCGAGTGTCGACATGTGTTTGTATAACGTCGCGGTCCATATGTTTGATTGTTTGTTTGTTGATTGTGAATTTAAGTATAAAAAAAGAGTATAACAGTGTTGTGTATAACTGTTGTTGTATGATTGAACATTGGATATAAATGTTGATAACTTAGTGTTCGAGGGTGATAGTGCCGAGCCGCCGTCTTTAGATGTCAGGTGATATCACGCTTACACATTACACACATCTCCTACACAAAACCTACACACCCTACTTCCACCTGTGTCCGGAGCATCAGTGTCGACCGGTACAGGGTTAGTACAATTACGCATGCCGGGTACTCTGTTACACGGACGCATCGTTCCGCTATCCGACTATAACATATAACTCGTATCACCGGGCCCAGCACGCATAGTTGGATGGTGGTTCGAGTGCGTTCGGTTATGTAACAACTGAAAAGCTATAATGATTTTTTATAAGAGAAAATAACACTAATGTCTTTTACATAATAAATAAACGCGAATATAGTAATCGTAAACATAACTTTAAGTAACGATGTGACTGAACATTGTTACACCCCATGCTTTTTTTTATCCCTACACACGTTGAACATAATCCGACACCCTGTTTTGTAGTCAATTTATACTTCTATTTGTTCCTCTTTATAGTCTATGCTTAGAAAAATTGGCTGTCAAGTGTAACTGCCCCGGAACACAACGGGTATTGAGAAATTTTCATAACAATAGTTTTTTTTTACACGATATAGGCTCAGTGCTTTGACCACAATCTCACCTGATGGTAAGTGACAATGTGCTCCAGAATGGTAACACACACTAAGCCTAAAGGTACTGGTTCTCAAGTGATGCGGCCGGAACACACCTATTGGTGTACGGCGACAGGTTTTCAAACTTGAGGGTGGTAGCTAACCAGGCGAGGATTATTAGAAAATGTCCTAAAACCATGCTATGGTTTCCTCACGATGTTTTCCTTCGCCGAAAGCTCAGGCCGCACTATCCACTCCGCCATCGTCTTTCACTCTAAATACAGATTTAAACCCACACGGGTAGTGTATGTTTTTTTTTTACTCTGTTTGACAGAGTGAACCGTTTCCATTGAGCGTTGTGGAGGCGTGTAAGTCAGCCTGCAGCGGCGCGCACGCCAAGTACGAGGCGGCCTGGTCGCACATGCTACCGGCACAAACAGTAAGAAACCTATATACACGTTATTAAACTAACCACGTACGCGTCCTACATACACTTCCCCTTAAGTATGAGCGGGAGATGGGGGGGGGGGGGGGTTCGTATACACATGTTACGAATTTCATTTACGAGCAGTCCTCGAATTACGTCGGGTAATTTTTTTTTTTTTTCGGACACTATTCCCCTCAAAGATACGTCAGTTATTTCGACCTACGGCTCAGGGGAAATCCCTGTAGTCACGTGTCATCTATGTGCGAGGAAGTCCTGTCGCTTGATTGTTATTGAAATGTAATTTCTACTATGGCACATAAACGAGGTGGGTATAGTGGTTTTTTTTTAAAGAACTAATGAGATTAAAGATTATTTTATATAATAAATACGTTTATTTATGAACAAACAAACACCTTCTAGAAGTGAATATGAAAATAAAACAACCTTGTCTTGCGTCGATTCGATTTACATCGTATTTCGAGTACTTACTATGTACGTAATTAATTACTAGGACTGCCAGTATTGAATTTTCGAATGTGTTTACTCATAGAGAGAAATTATACCTTTGTGTAAAATAGTAGTCGAAATTGCACACATTTATAAAAAATAAAAATTGTGCATAATTTTCAGTCGTGTCACAAATCGTTTACTTATAGAAATATTTGTTTTATTAAGTCTGTTTGTATCGAAGAAATTTTGGTTATATTTCATCTCTGAGTATGTATATGTATTAAATAATAATAAAATATTATTTATTATGTCTTATTTAAATACGACAATATGAAGCCAAGGATACACTGTTGTAACAATAAACTATGGACTAAATAGAATTTTCTTCAGGTTCAAGGAAACATAAACGCGAGCCTCCAACCGCGGCCCTCTGATACGAGTAATGTAAATGTAGGGAATTTACCGAACTTGATACCATTGAAGGGTATCTGGGATGAACAAGTTTTGTCACAAAACAAACAAACTAAGAAAAACGTAAATTTAAGTTTTCTCTGACTTGCAACACTGAAATATGCGCAGTTAACGTTTGAGTTTTTGAGGGGATCTTAGTCTTACGAATAGTAGTTTTTATTTTTAATCCAATGAAATGTATTGTAAATAATGGGAATTCTATAATATTACAAAAACTCCCACGAAACCTCTGTCAAAGAGAGCATGTCTAAAGGACTTATATTCATGAACGTAATAAATTAAAAACAAACATGTTGCTGTGTTGTGTTACTAGTTTTAATAAAAAGCAATAATATGACTATACTTGTTTTTCCCTCTGTACTCTTCATTTATTATTTGCTCGCAATAAAGTATAACCGCTTTTCGCAACAACAACAAAAAAACAAAACAATTCGAATAATAAATAAAAAATAACAGCTTTATAAATTATCTATATTATAAAAAAATACATTTGCTTTAATCCTATTTGATATTCTTAAATCAGGCTCGCAGTTGGCTATTATTTAGCAGTGTCGTTTAAAAAAAATCTTTAGTAATTGTAATGTTGGTTTTTATTTTACTATAACTAAGCGAAGCTTTGTCAATCTCTGAATATTCGAATATGGAATTTATACATAACGGTTTTCGTGTTGCAAAATGTAAAGAATTACAAAAAACCAGAGTTCATTTGTTTATTTAATCGAATTGAAATTTTTTTACATATTTTTATTCAAATATACGATTATATGGCAAATGAAATAAAGGCTTTTTAAAGTAAACTTTGATTTATTCGAATCTTTACATTTTGGGACATAATATTTATGAAATATTAACGACATTAATTATAATTGTAATTTTCAGCTGCATTGTTTAAAAAAATCAGCTTTTTTTTGGCATTTCTTTAATATAAAAGTATTCTTTAATTTCATAGAACACGTAGTAAACATATTAGTATGTTGGATTAATTAAAACCGATATTAAACTCATATACTTTAAATTGTGAATTGAATTTGGTCATTATGTAAATTTATATACTCTTAAAATTACTGAAATTCGCATTATCTCATAAACAGTATTTATATGTAAAAACATTTTGCAAGAATATGAAAAAAAAAATCAAAAAAAGTTTATCATGATTCTTGGTTGGCCAAAATACAAGCGGATATTATGCGCATAAATATAAAAAAAATTGTACTGATCACACAAAAGGCGGTAAATTTGTACTCGAGAGTGTGTTGAGTGTGAAATATTATTTTATACTGCAAGTGAAAATATGAAATATGCATAGGAAAAAGTTGCCTCTAAATGACGTTCACACGAGGCTAATTATAGATACAATTAGCGGATATCAAAACTATTACAATACAGAGAAATTCTTCTCAAGTTGCTTTAAAAAAAATCGCTACAAATTCTATAGCTCCATTGCTCTTAGATCGCATTACAACACAACGACTAGTCTAACACTAGACGCGAGGCGACAATAAACATCATATTAAGGTTTTGACCTCATTAAGACCCGCTTTATTATGTTAACGAAAGAAAGATTACATACTTTAAAACTTTGAATATCAAGTCATCTATGCATTTCTCTATTAGGTTTTAAATGTCGCAATACTCTCAAATATAAAAAATACGTTAAAAGTTCAGTAAAATTACGTATTTAGTTTGCACGTAATTAACTATTAAAAATAGGTGTATTATATTTTAAAAAAAACGTAGACAAATCATTTCCGTATAGATAACCAAACGTGACATGCTCCTATTATGATATAAAGAGATCATAGTAAATATTAAAGCACAATTTAGTTTATTCAACTAGCTTTGTAATAATTCATTGTAATTTTAATAGATTAATGATAATTTTCTATTTTTCGTGTATAATAATTAAATTCAATTTATAAACAGTTAATTGCTATTTTTAGATTTATTTCATTTTCATATTTATCGTTGTGAATTTATTAAATTATTTTTTATTTTAATAACATTTTTATTTTGAGTAATTTTTATTATAATTTCATAAATAAAATAAGACATATTGCCGTGGAGATCTCTTATATACAATTATATATAAAATAAGATTTTTCTTAGCTAGTTATGTCGTTAGCTACATACTTGCCTTATTTTAAATAACTACAGATTGTGAACTTGATTCTCTTTTTCTGCTAAAATTAAGTAAATATTTCGATCCGCAATGGAAATAGTAGAACAATAGGAGTTTTTTATTCAAAAAAATATTTAAAATCAAGTGAGGGCAAGAGTGAAATGATCGAGTATATACTTGACAAAAAGAAAAAAAAAAAAATGCCGAAAATTTGACCAAAAAAATACTAAATTACTTGGTCATTGATGACTAAAAATTAATATTTGAAAAAATATTTTAAAACCAAGTAAGGGCATGACATTGCAAAACATCACACTATTGAACGATCGACTATATAACTTGATGAAAAGGAAAATAAAATAGCCGAAAAATTTACCAAAAAAATTACTAATTTACTTGCTTATGTACAACGTTAAAGTTAGTATGACAGCCGCTGACTTTAGAAAGAGTTACAACATTCAAGGTTATATATATATACAACTTTCTATGTAGATATTTCTTGTATTTACAATTTCATAGTCATTAGTAAATTGTACTTAGATAATATTATTATATTTAATAATTATTCGTTTCATCTCTATTGCATTTCTATTTGATTTACGACATAGCCAGAAAGAATTAAGTTTAACACACTATAAATTTATTACAATATCGATCGTCTTTATTCTGAATAGAGTATGACAATACTTAACTTTACTTAAAACTGTATAGTATACTTTCCGCGAACAAATTTTAAAACCGCGTTCGCGTACGCGATTGTACAGTATTAAAAAAAAAACTTATCCAATTTATTATCTGATTAAAAACGTATTTTTGTGACTGTGCTTTTGTTTATTACTTTCGATTGGTGGTATGTAGTTACAAATATCACCACGGTAAAAGAATATTTTACGTCCAGTCTACGACTTTGGAAAGAAGACAATTCGAATTCTTCTTGGAGAATAATACATTATTCATGCTTTTATTATATTCGCTTTGGTAATATTTGATTGAAATGAATCTTTAATATGGATTTTAGTAAAATATGCGTTACGTGTATGAAATGTGTGTTTGAGGGGTTGAATTAATGTAATAATGAAAAAAAAATTGATCCTTGCAAGTATATTTTATACGATCACGTTAAAGATTCATTTGACGAATTATTAGCCATTTCTATTATGACGTCAGAAGGAAGTTGAGATACAAATGATTATGAAAACACGCTATTCTGAAACTTGCGTAACATGCGGCGGAATTATTGTCCCCTTTTTGATGGAATTAATGGAAAGATTGACGTTTAAAAAAAAACTTCAATATAAATTGGGGATTATTAGTAATTGATTGGAGTAAGTTTTACAGAATGGCAATGCGTGTCGTGTAAATTGTAAGAAATGATAAGATTTTGTACTTGGAAATTAACATTTTTGTTTTGTTTTGTAAAGTTGATTAACCTTTTGTAGCTTTAGTTTTTTAAAGCTAATTTTAATGGTTTTAATTGTTTTGAATTTTGAAATTTGCACCAGAATTATCTTGTCGGTTGCAGATATTATATTGTTTTCTTTAAAGATGTCAACCATACTTTGATTTTTTCTTTATTTTTGTCTTTTACGCCTATTATCTTCGTTTTCTTTGGCTTTAGAAAGGTCTCAAAAAATATGTTTAGGCTAAAAAAATATATTCAAATGGTTGTTTTGCGCTTAATATATTAATCGTTATTAAATGTATGAATCTAATTACGATATTATTATTTCATATGTGTATTATTAGGCCAATGTACGGGCCGTGTGATATTAATGTATATTAGAGAACGTAGTATTTAATTGAATATAGACTGTATCTCAGTGATATAATGTCATTTATGCAATAATTATATATATACTGTATCTACAAAACTCTATCTCGATTTATTTAATTTTTTAAATTATTTATTAAAATAATAGTTATAATCGTTTATTTTGATACCGGAAATTATTAAATATTTTTTGCTTTTTCTGTGCAAATTGAGTACTGACTTGTAAAAACCAATCTACCATCCGTTCTAAAAATTATTGAAAAGTCAATTTATACTCTAAATGAAATCTTTTCATTCAATCAATCTGAAATCAATATTATTTTATTTCTTTATTAATATCTTTATTATAAACTTTAAAATCAGGTAAGTTAAATGAATAATCATAAAATACAATTATGTACTTGTAGAATAATGCTGGAAAAAAAAAAACAAAGAATATTTAATAATTTTTGTGATTATTATAAGTAATTTATTTATATCTTAATGTATTGTTTAATATAATACAATATTTTATATAATATATATTCTCGTATCAAAGATTATGCGCTTCGTCTATTTCGTGACTGTGATGTGTTTGTTTATCATTAAGTTTGTTGTTTACGCATAATTTTAGTAGAATTCATCGATTTAGATATTCATTATTATTCAACGAATATATTTAGAGGTATGTTTTTTTTTAAATTTATAATTATTTGAGTGTTTAAAGTAATATTATTTGGGAACCGCAATAGCTAATAGTAACAAATAGAATAGATTACTCTCATAAGATATCAGTTTACTCTTTAAAATTAAATAACATTTCCACAGTACAGTGTATTTAAGGCTGATAAATTTGGAGAATTAGTTTCAGAATAAATTTGCCATTTCTGATTAAAACCATCTACTAAAAATAGGAATATGAACCAGACGAGTAAAACAAATTACATTCGTAATATCACTTCAGTTAATTACATGAATTTAGACAATTATTTTAGATAATGTACTGAGTTGTGTTTGTTTTGATTTAAATTATGGTTTTAAAATTGGAGATGTCAAAGGCCATATAATGTAATTTGAGTTAACTGGTTATCCCAAAGTACTTTTCTGAACAACTAAGGAATTGTCGATACAATCTTGTCTATTGTAATCTCATCCTTTTTGATGGCATGTCTTGTGTAATTTTTATAATCTCGTTACAAAAATAATACAATTTATTGTTGTAGCTGTCTTTTTAATTTATGATAACAAATAATGATTCTAATATCTAATTATTATTATTATTATTTTATCTAAATGCATCTACGTCGTTAGTTACCAATTGCATAACCTCGAAAATCATTAAATATAATCCTTAAAATGTATCGTGAAGTTAACGTAAATGTTTCATTTATGAAATGCGACAATAATATTTGTTACTATTAGCTAATATCGACCGTAGTCTGAATTGATATTGTTTGCCTTCGCGTGGACTGAATCAACTATTTAAATTGTCTATGTTTATTTATTTCGTTACTGACTTTCATGATATCTTCCATCTTCTTATTACAAAACCTATTGATAGCGATTATTGAAGTATTAATAAGAACAATAAACGTTAACATGCTGTAAGATGTAGATGGCTACCTTTCTTATAAAAATAGTTGTGTAACTACTTATTGTATAGTAATTTGTATCCCTCCATGATACTTTTTTGTTGTTTGTAAATCACAAATCGAGTGTTTTTTTGATGGATTTTGAAACGTTCATTGATTTGCATTATATAGTTTGATAAATAATATATTTGACAGCCTAATTTTATTAGATTTGTTATCGGGCCTGTTTCAATATTGAATCTTAATTTATAAATTGAGATCAAACGAAAAATCGGTTTCTCTGACTGATCCTGACACTTTAAGATAAAAAGCATTGAAGTGTTGGATTTCAGTAGAGATCACATATTAAAACTGGTCGTAAAACATAAAAATAAACTATACTTTTATATATACCGAACTATAAATGTAATATTTTCATTTCTGTCAGAAATTTACTAATTGTACCTATATTCATTTGTTTGTACTTAAATAATAATTTACCAGTTTTATTAGAGGGATAAAGTTGAAAAATAAAAATTATTTTGCTAATTTTAAAATACATTTTGAAAAGACACTCCAATAATATATATAATCAGTGTACTTTAATCACAATTACTAAGTCGGTTACGTTAAGTTTATACATATTATAATTCGTAATTTACACTCTGTTTGTAATATTAAATAATTTCGAAATATATTTAAAAGTTACATATCGTAACTGACTTATATATATATATATATATATATATATATCGTATAAAGTTATTACGAATAGTTCTCAAATAAAGTTAGGTAGGTACGTTTGAATTATTATTATTGCTTCAAAATTATTGTTCATATTAATGATATAATAAATATATTATACGAAACTGATATTTTTTACTGTTTTATTTATTGACCTCTTATTGACATAAAAAAAAATTCTAAATTAAAATTTTATAACATATTAGAATAAATTGGATCCATTTTCCAGAAGGAGCCTGTTCGTGTAAATTTATTAATGGAATGTATGGAATGGAAGTAAGAATAAATCATGATGTGACCTTCACTGGGCGCTCAAGTTCATTTACTGGCTTAGTGCTTTGACCACAACATCACCTTATGTTAATTGACGATGTGTTCCAGGGAAGTAAACATACTAAGCTTAGAGGTACTGGCTGTCTAATGATGATGCTGGAACACACCTATTCGAATCATCATACCTTTGCCGTATTGTATAGCTGTGGAATCGCGTCCTTCCAACTTGTAGTGAAGAATTATCTATGCAGGGCGGCATGCCAGACTAATGCAATAGGTAAGGGTAGTGCGTAAATGCATTTCCCCTCGACAAAAAAAAAAAAAAGGGGCGGCATGTCAGGGACGATCGACGATAGATAGCCAATCTTTCAACGGTCGGCACTGTTTTTGGATTGCACTGTGCTTACCATCGAGCACAATGCCGTTATTTTGTCGAGCTACTATTCTTGCGGTGAGCAAAATAAGGCTAAGATACTATGGCACAGTGGGATGCCCCATACAAAAATTTGGCTGAAGCAAAGTTCCACTAAAAAGAACCACGCAACTAATTTATCCCTGCTAATAACGATATTTATTATTTACAAATAAAATATATTTTTTGTGCAACTATCACAGAACAATGAAATTGCCCAAAATTAACTAGCTTTTTTCAATCCGAAGTGAATATTTGTTTTAATAGATTTTGTAATTCGTTGTTTTATTTGTTCTTGTATTATGGTCATTCTCGAAACGATACGTTATGTTAGAAAGAGACTTTATCATGATGGTCAGGCCCCAGAAATACAGTTAATCCAGGCCCTTAAAAATCATGATCAGCCCGTGATCACCTGAGAGTCGGTTTCTTCAGGATTAAGGTGTTACCGTCCTAAGTAACATCGACACTTAACATCAAGTGAGATTTTAAACGCTAAAGTCTAAATCTATACTTTATACAGGATAGATCTATGTACAAAAAAATAAGATCATGATGGTAAGGTGTAATGCTCTGCTAGATAGCCTGAAAATTTGTCGCCTAATACGCAAATACAACAAATTTAATATAACTAACATACAGTTTCAAGTCTGTAAGAGAAAAACTAATCTTGCACTAATTGCTAATTAATTTATTCCGGTAGGTATACCTTGATCATGATATTTCTATCTTACAGTAAAAATATACAAATAAGTAGAGACAAATCATTTGGCGCTTATAATATAATGCTTTACGTCTAAATGTACTTTTATATAGCATAGCAATTGTATAGCAAATTTTTTCATCACGTTGTGCAATATCCATCGAGTGAATATGTGTTATTTATGTATGTTTGTCCCACAGAACGGGATCATAAAGGCCATTCTAGAATAACGCGGAATAAAACCAGTTCTGTCATTTGCATACCGGTAAACATACCTCCCTGTGGATATAGTAATAATTTATTACTATCTTATCGTGTATGGAAAGCAATGATATTTATTATTTCAAAATAACCTTTATTTGCAGAAAAATAAATACAATTGTACGCATATATAGGCCGTTTACGAACTTACTCTTTTACCTACTATCTTGGGATTAAATTTTATTTTACTTCATAGACCCATTATTTATAAAGAAATTTTGCGAAACGTGAACATGTTATAATGTATGCACTAATGAAAATATGAAAGTGGATTGAGTGATCAAATAAGCGTTTATAGTAAGTATTATCTACCTATTGTACGTAGGTAAACTGAACAAGATAGGTATTATTTATTCACACAATAACATGTTGTTTCTCAACTTACCTATATCTTTAAGTTATATAATTATTGTATTTTTATCAATCCCAATACATTAGCATACCAGTCTTGTACACTGTTCAAGTAAACATCTCGTTATAACGTATTTTACAGATTTAGTTCACTCTCGATCGAAGTTTGTGAATCACGTTTGTTTCGAGATATGGCGGAGTTAAAGGTATTTATTTATTCTAATATAGCTTACGGTGACAAATAATATTAACTTAAATAATATAAGTAACAGAATTAATTATAAATTAGGTACATTTATGACCAATATGTAATTTTAATATAATTTGTACCTAGTAGAGTCTTAGATTTCATTTTATTATATTTCAAAATCAAGATCGTCAACTGGGCAGCTTAATAAGACTACCTGTTATTAAAGAAGGTTTCATTAGCAATGTAACCTATTTGATATGTCATTTTCAAAAGAAATTATTTAAGAAAATGTCTTGTTGCTAAGTTATTAGTTGTTTAGTGTCATTCTGTGTATATTAAATTGTTTTTTCGAGAGCCGAGTTTACCTTATAATTTCGTCTTCCTGGGTGTGTTTTTTCCCTTAATTCAAATTAATTTTCAAATTACGACCTTTAAATGATCGATTTGATCTGTATTATGTCGTAAAATATAATATGTCTTTATAAGCTTAATCATTAAATACTTTCATTAAGTTTTGAACATGAAAACCCGCTTAAAACTTAGTAGCCAGAGAAATCAATAATAATAATATTAGTCAGTGCAGTGTTAATTGCAAATGCGGCTTACCTCGCGAAGGGACGGCTTTTCACAACACTAATTCATTTTAATGTACTCGTAGTATTCATTTTTTATAATTAATATTAGCTATTACTTTCAATATGCTAATTACCTATACGCCACAATAAATATTCTTTTCGTTTTTTTTTCACTAAGCACATCCATACTTATAATATAAAACGACAAATTCTTTGTGCGTTAGACATATTTGAGGCAAAATTATCTGCGAGACGTTAGAATCGATCACAGACCATATTTCGTTGCTAATTGAAACTTTTATATGTGTTCGTTAGTTTGTCTGTCAGTTTGTGTAGTTTTTTCGACAATCACATGAAAGTACTGGACCAAATTTAATGCAATTTGTTATGACAGTAGTTTCTATTTAGTAATAAATTTTTATCTATTTTTACATATTCAGCCATTTGTAAAAAGTCTAAATAACATTTATTAAAAAACCTAATAGCAAAAATATAAATATTATTAATATATTGTATAATGAATATACATAAATGAAATAAAATTAAATCACCGTAATTTATTTTTCTTTGTACTTCTTATAATTTGTTACTTTTTTCATATACGTGATATGTTTACAAAAATTCTCGGGTGACGTTTGTGACAATACTTCCAAATAAAGTATAGAATAAGCCAAAGGTTGCCAATCTTTTTTAGTCCGCGGCGCACATATTTACTTGGTTACTATTTTGTCACGGCGCCCTAACCTATCTAGGTGGTCGAAATAGATACGTACAATGATACTATTTAGGTAGATAGGCACAAAAAATAAAATATCCAAACTACGTTATGAATTTAAACTGTTTATTTATAAGCATAGAAACAAGATTTCATTTAGTACCCGCGAACACGTAAGTTGAGGTTTCGTAGAATGGTAAATAGAATTGCTTCACGGCGCCCTTCCTCACTTTCAACGGCGCACCAGAGCGCCGCGGCGCAGAGTGTGGTTAGCCCGGTGGCCTAACCCGCATGAGGGTACGACTGAAAGGCCCGAGGTTCGAACCCATGGTGGGTAACACATTTTTTTTGCGCTTCACGCCCGGGCGAGTCCCACACTGGCACGGAGTTCGTCCCTCCGTGCCCCCTTACCTATTGCATTGGGGGACTCCGGTCTCACTAATGCAATAGGTAAGGGTAGTGCGTAAATGCATTTCCCCCCGTTAAAAAAAAAAGGCGCCGCGGCGCACACTTTGGAAACCCCTGGAATAAGCGATAAATCTTATCATACGTTTGTGAGATACTACATAAGTGAGAAATATTCAAATAAGATACATTCTTTAAATTATCTTTTATCTTTATGTCATCCGCAAGAGCAAGAGTAAGGAGTAGGTAATTAAATTGTTAAAACATCAAACCATAATGAATATCTTCATCTTTGTTATATTTTACTTAAGTCCGAAGCGACGATAGTTCAGTTGACAATGCGTTCGAATCCCACGTCTACGGATGCTCTATAATAAGCTTGAACTTTTAGGCTAGGGTAGGGTATTTTCTAATAATGCCCGCCTGGGTAGCTACCACCCTCAAGTTTGAAAACCTGTCACCAAGCACCAACAGGAGTGTTCCAGCAACATCACTTGAGAGCCAGGATTTCTAGCCTTAATCTGTTCACCGTCCTAGACCACATCATCTGTAAACATCAGGTGAGACTGTGGTCAAAGCACTGACCCTACACAACAGTGGTCGTCAAATTGCAATTTTTGTAGACAATGACTCAAGAAGTTTACGTATATAGTGAATTAGGTTCTCAAAAATTACTTCATAGGTTGTTGTTCCCATACAAAATCTATGGGAAATTTGCGCTTGACAGCTCATAAAAATATGTCAATTAATAGATGCTATCAACTATCCAATCCATAAAAGTGTACCCGCGGTGGAACCTCATATTGACCTATGTTACCCTTTTTTTTTACGTGGTTGAAATCTGCTCGTTGAACGCTCGGACGTGTGCCGAAAACCAAGTTTTTTGCACACGTATGATCCTCGCGACAGACCATAGACACCGAGTCACAACCCCTCTGCGAGAGGTGCCCTCTTTTGGTGTCCGTGTGCCAGGTTGGCCGTAACCGACTGACTAAACACTCCACGTCCCTAACCGGCGCAAAGATGCCAGGGCCTTCGGAAGCACATTATACATGTATTCTGCAGAGGCCCTGACAGCGCCATACCTCACGGGAGGTCCGACATCAAGTTATTTTACGAGGCTTGGCGACCTCGACGGGCGTCCGGTGCCCCGGTGTGAGACACGCCTCACTCGGTTGGGGTGCGCTGCCCGCTCCCTCTCCCGCTCTGCCTCCTCCTTTGCGAGCATGACGGCTTCGCAACAGGAAGAGACAACCGCCCAAGCCCTAGAGCTCCCGACCATCGCCCTCACGAGCGACGGCAAGGAGAGGACCCTACCCACGTCGGACGCCAAGTCTCTGAAGGACTCCCTCCACGCGGGACACACGACCAACGTGTGCTCGACGTTTTCGACGACTCCGCCGGCACAGACCTATGTTACCCTTGACCAGAAAAATGTGACGACAAATATAATACACAGATACACATATACAAATATAATAAATTTATTATAAATTTGATCGAAATTCAGTACTTATCGGGATTCGGATCGGAATTTTCCTCTGAAGATCCTCGAAGGCCCAACGCTCTACCTGTTGGACAAAATAACCCGCAACGTTGTCCGTATGGGCTTTACGCGGAACAGCTGTCGGGCACAGCGTTCACTGCTCCACGGCATGACAATAAACGCTCGTGGTTATATAGGTAAGCAGCCTGGGATTCGTTACCATAATAAATTTAACAGGTAAACAGAACTATGCGGGGTTGTAGGGGTTTCATATCCATGATCAATTTGAAAAACAAGCAATAGTTGATATGTTTCAGCTTACTCGAATTCCAGGATCAGTCAGTGTAGACACCGCAGTTAGCGGGTAGGTATGAGCCTAAAAGGATTGCAACCATCGTAATCAGCAAGTGTATGTCCAGCCCTTTAGCTGTGGTAGATAAAGACCTCTACACCTGATAGTCACCCACAAATTGGTAGTCGTAATTGTTCTTAAAATTTACTTTTGTTTAACAACAGATGAACAGTCATTTTGCCGAGACCGTATAGAAATATTATTATTATTCAACTGTTAGATAGCATTATAGAGAATAATGTATGTACGAGTATGTTTTATTTTTACGATAAACAATAAAATAACGAAAACTTTTTTAGTCAGTAACATTGTCGAATGTACTTTAGCTATATATTACTATCACTGTTCATAATTAATTTTTTTTAAGTAAAACTCCTTATGGGACGTTGTGAATTGGATTTTATGAAACGAAAATGTGTAACGAATTTCAGTTCTATCAATAACCAACAGATGTCACTAAATAATATGCCTAATAGCTACAACATGTTTGTTTATTAGTAGTTTAACATACTAGATGCCACTAAAACGAAGCTTCACTTCTACCGCTTGTGAATTCGTACTCGATGTTTTTCAATTGAAAACACTAAATTTCGTCAATTGCAACTATACAAAAAAAAATAAACGAATGATTAACACATTAGAAAATATCTTTACCTATTTATAAATAAATATATAGGTATATAGCATATGTATCAATACATAGGTACGGCATAAAGCTTTCGATTTATTAAATGAGTCTCCAGACGGTCTACGCTTACACCCCTACAAGACTATAGCCCTATAGCATGGCGGTAAGGCATTTAGTAGTTTTGGCTTTACTTATTCAAATAACCGGCAGTAACGTATAATATTTGAAACAATTATCACTGTTTCAGGATACGACCTTCCGTGGTCCACAAACCATTCAAAAAGCTAAACATTGCCAAACATTTCACTCACAATTGGGATGGACAAGAGCCGGATCCAAATCAGGTAAATTAGATTGTTACGACATTAAAGATTAATTACATTTTTTACTTACATAGATAACGTACATCACTAAACATTGAAAACAGTGTTATAGATGAATCATGAATTTATGAGTGAAATAGGATGAATGATAAAAAAACTGTACCAACCTCATACCCATTTTAAAAACTTTACATCAATCATACACCCTTTTAAATCAGATTCATTTATATGGTGAAGGCATTAGTCATATAGTGATTTTCGAATGTTCGGCAGTCCTAGTCATATATTGTAGTCTTAGTCTTCAATTTGAAAGTCTTTTAATATTAATCATCGATATTTTTCAGTAGTTGCACTTTAAATCGAGTCTCTATTTTATTTTTGATAAAACATCGAGTTCAAGATTACCCAAAGAGATTGTGGAAAAGACTATGCTCGGAGTTTCATTGGGTAATCGAATCAGGAATGAGGATATCCACAAAAAGACTGAAGCAACCGTTAGTGTGCTTGAAGAGTTGCGAAACTTAAGTGGCAGTTTGCCAGTCAAAGGTGTGATTCCCGATGGGGTCAATGGACTTTCGAATGGAGCCCACGTATTTGAAGATGCATCGTGGGTGGGCCCAACAAAAACGGATGCGGGTGACACAAGACCGGCAGTTGTGGACCTCCTTGGGGTAGATCTGTGTCCAGCAGTAGACGTCTTTCGGTTGAAATGATGACGATTATGATGATAAACCTCCTAACACATACTTTTTAATAGGTATAGTGATTTTTATCATACATTAGCAAATGACTTTATGCGTGCCCAGTCACGGTGGCTCCCATTCGATCTGCCACCGACCGGTACCACGGTGGACTTCGTAGCCGGCTTACACACTGTGTGTGGCGCCGGAGATCCTCGCTCCCGTCACGGCATCGCCATTCATGTTTACTTATGCAACGCATCCATGAACAAGAGCGCGTTCTACAGCAGCGATGGAGATTTCCTTTTTGGTAAAATGATTCAATCACATAGTGTAAAGTAACAAACGTATATCCCATCTAATTTATTTTAATTTTCAATACAGCATATTCTCGATTATAACCGATCTTAAAAGATTCTAATTATCAATATATGTTGAGAATGCGTGTATTCTTTTTTTGTATATTTATTGTTTATCTATCCAGTTGGAGATTATTTTTTTGTTTGAATTTGTAGAAAATAAAGCGTAGATATGTCTCGCTTTACTAAAAACTAGGCACCCACGCCAGATACATAAATCTGTAATAAAAAAAAAATAGCAACTCAATGACAATGTAGGGATTTACCGGTGAAATTGATTTTTGAATTTATCCGACGCAAACAAAAATGTTTATTACCTCATTATTTAGCCATGTCACGATTATTGTTTAAAATTATTTCCCTTACAAGTGTCATGGATTATATAAAATTGTTAAAATAAATTAATATAAGTAATCAATTTTGACATGATAAAAAAAATAAAATTCTTATCTAAGTTCCCCAGCAAGGGACATTGAAGATAACCACCGAATTTGGAATAATGGAAGTGGCGCCCAACGAGATTGCTGTTGTCCAGCTTGGCATGAGGTTTTCTATTGCTGTGGATGGACCATCTAGGTAGTAAAATTACTATTAACCATAAGTGTATAGCCTCTTTTTCATAGAAGAAATTAGACTAACACAGAGAAAAGATCACATTTATTACATTGCCGTACCGTGAAGTTGTAAAAACAACTCTCGATCAGCTACGGAAGAAACCTTTTGACTGCAAATCCCTCACTTAATAAATTTGTCGGATCTTTGTCAAAGCCATATTTATCTATAATTTTAATTTATTACACAACTATCGAAATAACAAATACAAAATTTAGCCAATTAAAAAAAAATTGTATACCGTCCGTTAGCTTGCACTGTGGTTGAAATTTTTTTAATATTACTAATTTTGATTACTAAATTACTTTGCTAATTCCTTTTCAATTTGTTTAAAGGATTGTGAAAAGGAAGGAAGGAAGAATTTTCAACTTTGTTAATAAACATTTACAGAGGTTACATCTTAGAAGTGTTCGATGGGCATTTCAAACTGCCTGATCTCGGTCCGATCGGTGCGAACGGTCTCGCGAATCCACGTGACTTCCTCACACCTGTCGCTCATTATAACGATGAAGATATATCAGGTAAGAAATTTTTATAAATTTACCATAAAAAACGTACAATAGAGGATAAAAACGTACAATTATCAACATTTGGAAATTTCCTATATTTTATACTACTTTCAACGTAAAATAAAGTGGAATGAAATCTGACAACAGGTTATACTTTCAATGTAAGATTTGTTACAAAATATTTAACACGGCACTAAAATATTTACTACTGTTTACTTTGCTAAATACTAGGTACTACAGTAAAATTTAAAATAAATCGCAACATATTTTCTCTATAATTAGTCTCAGTGTATTTAAATTAAAGAGTCGTTCATGTATTACGCAAGCATATTTTTGTCAACAATAGTAACCATAGCTCTTAATCCCTATGATTAGATAATACTGACATAATTTAAAAAAATACAAGGTTATTTACAAGAAATATTTACTTAAAAATATTTCTTACGTAATCACAATTCAGATAAAATGAACAAAACATAGACACCGTTGATGCGTACGTGTTACTTGAAAGGCCCCTAATACATGTAAGAGTGAGAGATACCTAAGTATGGGTTTGGCATCTGTTATAAACATAGTCAAACGTTAATCTCTAAAATAAGTAATCTAAAACGATCATAATTTGTTAACAAAAGAATTAGTAAACCAATGTCATCATTTCCCTACTCTTATCGCAATTTGATTTAGTGTCGGTGCAATATGTCCTCCTCTTCCATTCCTCTCTATTTGCAGTCATCTCCGCATTCGCTCCCTTCCTAAGCTTTATAATCTTTCATACAATCCATCCATCTTTTCTTTGGCCTTCCCCTTCCCATATAACTTTCCTTCCCAGCACATTCATATCCCATACCTTTCTTATATCTTCGTTCCTCCCTACGTATCGCATCCCCATAACCGACGACTGCTTCTTCAAACTTCCTCTAATGTACTCATTCCTAATCCGGTACATTGTAACAATAACAGTTATTATTTATCAGGTTTCAAGATAATAAACAAGTACCAAGGTTCGCTTTTTGTCGCCGAACAGAATCATTCGCCTTTCGACGTGGTGGCTTGGCACGGGAACTACGTACCTTATAAATATGACCTTAGCAAGTTTATGGTGATCAATGCTGTCCTCTACGACCACTGTGTGAGTTGTCTTGCATTCTATACTATTTTATAGGTAAATCACCCAACCAAACTAGTTACTAGGTACATATAATAAAATGAAAATATTTAGAACGGCATTAGTAAAAAAGGAATTTATTTAGGTTGGATATAATTTGAGGTTACCGAAGGAATCATCCATGAATCACGTGAGGTTCGAAAGGGGAAGGAAAGGCGGTTCAAACAATTACGTGTACTTAATTTTTCGTTGAACACGTGATGTCTAAATCAACGATGTTAGGCAACGAATTACAAAATTAAATTAAATTATATTTGTATTTATAAAGGTAATAATAATTATAAAAGTTATTATTTTAGATACTTTATACCAAATAAAAATACTTAAAATTTTAGATTTAGGGGTGGGTTAGTCTAAAATCTTACTATGTATCATCAGGAGGAGGCGAAATGTTAAAAAGTTGGTTAAACATTACATGATTATTGGACGATTAATATGCAACCAAAATACACATATAAAAAATTCTTTATAATGACTGTTAATACACATATGTAACAATGGTATTTCTATACATAACATAACATATAACATAAGCTCACGCCTGTTATCCCCGAAAGGTTAGGCAGAGGTGAAATAGCGAACTACACCACCCGCATTTCGCCGAGCTTAGTTCCGTCTCAGATGTGACAGGGGGCGAGCCTGTCGCTATATCTGGCACAAATTCCAAACTCCGGGATGATACTGAGAAAAACGCAAATACCACTTGACCCGACCCGGGGATCGAATCCAGGACCTGAGAACGGTATTTGTACCGTAATACAACTGCGCCACCGGGGCAGTTTCTATATTATGATTATGAAACATATTTCTATATTATGACCATTTTCCGTGAATTCCCATATTTCGTTGGCAAACTTTATTAATTTAGTGAGAATCTGTACTAATTTTGTAGTTATAAGAAACATGTAGTTATTTAGTTGTTCTAATAATAAACGCTACCTTACTGGTATATTACGCTAGAATAACATTTCCAAAGCTAATTTGTCCACATTTGCGTCATCAGTCGAATGACTAAGTTTTGTTAATTAATCACATTGGGGCGGGTAGCCTTGCCTGGAAACGGCGAATCAAAGTCAGTCGGTGCTTTTCTGTTTACTATTCGTACATTCAACGTAAAAATAAATAAACGTCATACTCCATTGTTCCCCCCCTTCCCTCTAAAGCCTCTAAATTATGGACAAGCTCTCATAAGATCAGAAAGTTTCAAAAATTTGTATTTTATTTATATGTATATCCAACAACACGTTTGCGTAAGATTTATTATCCCGCTTGCTTTACAAGTATGTGAAATTTTTAGGATCCGTCGATCTTCACCGTCCTGACGTGCCCTTCCAACAAGCCGGGAGTCGCGATCGCAGACTTCGTGATATTCCCACCGAGGTGGTCAGTACAGGAGCACACTTTTAGACCACCGTATTATCATAGTAAGTGTTATATTTATTTAATAAAGATATTAAACACTCTAAAGCAGGGATTCTCAAAATATTTTGGGGAAGAGACCCTTTTTCCAGAATGAACTAAAACCTCAGACCCCAAGTCAAAATTGCTGTCAGCTTAAACTTCTCCACGCTTATTGCCTTGCCGAGTTTTTCACCTTGTACGAACTTGTGTACTTGTACGAACGAATAATCGTGCGCTAATCGAGTTTAAAAAAAATACAACAATCATTCTTCCTACTAAAATATTAGTCATTCATATAACAAGTTGGTAGACGTAACACAATTTGTGTTAATTAATTGGTTCCGATATTTATACCAAGTCGATCCCTAAAATGTACTTTGGAAATCCCTGCTCTAAAGTCATGAGTGCTGTGAAAAACAAGTGATGCTGTCGGAACGTACCTGTTACTTTTTTTGTTTCAACCTAGCTAATGCTATTGACCGGAAAGGACTTAACAGCTTTACCGTTACTTTGCGGGTAAGTGCTGAAGGCACTCGTCGCAAAAGGTAAGTAGCACAAGGGTTCGAACCTCGGCTTGGCCGCTACCTGAGTGTGAAACCTACCACGGAATTTTAATCCTAGCTTACCCTAAATTTTTTATTTATTAATACAAAAAAAAGGTTTTTCGCAGGACCTATGTACCTGTGTGTTGTGCGTGTAATGCTTGATGCATAGTCAGTGTCACTTTATCGCTCTGGTAGCGGCGTCAAGAGCCGCCCCAGTTGGGGAACGGAGCACGTCTTGGGCCGCCACTGAAGGGGGACCCAGAGTGTGTGCGTGGGCAAAGTTAGCCGCCTGTCCCCGGCGGCGGGAACGGCGGTTTTGCGAGCGTGGGCTTTGACACGCAAGTAAGCTCGGTTGATGGGGGAAGATCCTATTCATGCGAGAGCACGCCTGTTACCTGCATTGTTATAGATCTTGTAATTTTAGGTATTTCGACAGAACGTAAGGAAATGTCATACATTAATCGACTTTTTGTTAACCAATTAATGTTGTGATATGGCATATTTTAGTATTTGACTGTCTAGATCACTCACAAGTTGAAAGTATAAAGTAGCTAAACTAAAGACAGTATGTCTTAGTTTGCTATGATTGTTCAACTACATACTGTTTAAATCCGCAGCTATAATTGAAGTAAAATTTCTTATGGGGAGGGCTTTGAAATTCTGAGCCGATACCTCTTTGTGTGTCGAAAAGTGGTGGGGATAAACACTGTAAAGTGATTGATGAATAATTAAAATGAATAATTTAAACACAAAGTTTTCACTTCTATCATGTATTCACGAGACACTCTGTTGTTTTTTTTTTTAATAATATGAAACAACAATAGATTTTTAAATCATATTTTCTTTCACAGAATCACATTTTTTAAATAAATAATGGATTACTATAGTTATATAAGATAGGACCATAAAGACATTCGTACCTATATTTAGAATTGGTTTTAATAATTTTTTTCAATTAACTTTAAATTTATTAATTAAAAAAATATTCGCTGAGGACAGGATTCGAACCTGCGCGGGTAGAACCCATTGGATTTCAAGTCCAACTCCTTAACCACTCGGACACCTCAGCTATATGATCTAAGTGTGAATGTATTGTACAAATATAACAATAATTCATAACAACAGTTATTTTGCAAATATACTGATTTATGAATATAGTAAATAAACATTATATAATAATAAATAAAATGTACAATACTAGGGATTCGCCCCGGCTTCGCACTGTTATAAGGAACTCCGTGATTTGCTTTTTAAAAAAACAAATTCACAAACACTCGAAATGTTATTTAATTTGATTAAATGCGATTAAATACAAATTTAATATAATTATACAGTGAATTAGAAATAGAACCGTCGTGGATCGAGTATGGATGAGGACTGAGGACTAATGGGTCGAGATACGAAAGAAAGGGAATGGTGTGTCAGCAGCATAGGCAGTTGTTTAGTCTAGAGAAGGTACAATAGAAAGATAAAAACAGCACGGATATTGAAAAATATCTAATATAAAACTAGATGTAGTTTATTTTACTCATTACAATGTATCTTGATACAAGTCAAATAATTTAAACAAAAAAAAAAAAAACAATAACTATATACAATAGCACTAGCTGTGTGCCTAGCTAGCATATGTTTTTAATTTTTTATACAGAACACTAATTATTTTTCTTATTTTTTTTTCATTACCAAGATAAACTAAAACTACTTCTCAAAAATCATTGAATTATTATCCAATTTGTAAGAATAATTATATACATAGAGTAATGTACCTAAATGATAGTTTATTCATACGAATTGATACAAAAAAGAAAAAAAAACAATGTTTTCTAAAGGTATAAAAATAATTTTCTATAAGTAAAAAACAACTGTCTAAATAGAATCCACAACTAAGTAATAGTATGTATGTATGCATGGATATTTGTATTGTATGTATATAGCTGAGGTGTCCGAGTGGTTAAGGAGTTGGACTTGAAATCCAATGGGTTCTACCCGCGCAGGTTCGAATCCTGTCCTCAGCGAATTTTTATTTGCACAATATTAATAACTATTAGTTATCTGTCCTATTAGTCGATATCAATTTGCCATTATTTAGATAGTAGGTATATTTTCGTTAGTAAATACACATATAGAATACTAAGTTCTTATAATTTAACGAATTTTTTTAATGATAATTTTAAGTATTTTTTTATGTAAAGTGACTTGTATGTCGTGATGGCAAATGTTTACATTTTACATATGGCGGAAGTCACATGCGGCCACTTTTTAATTTTAACCCCTTGAGCACTTAACCTGGCGTTTACGCCAGCTTTCCATTGTTTTCCTATTGTCTTATTTTTACGGATACTCGACACATTAAAAGGATAATTTTAATTAATTATCATTATCATCGTTTTGAACTTAAAAACATGGGAAGCCAAATATTTACTCATCTTATGAAACATGGAATCGTCAGCTTTGGATAAATTTTAGTATTCGCAAATCACCCACCAATATACATATAGGTATTTTTTTCCTATCCTATCCCATCCTAGTTTTTTGCGGTTAGAGGCGCCCAACTTACCTGCTATATTTTCATACTAGCTGTGTGCCTGCGGCTGCGCCCGCGTTTTATATTCTTCACTCCATTTTCAGTTTTTTACGCAGAACCCTAATTATTGCGGAAAAAAAAACGTAAGTGGCGATTTTTGAAGCGATGATGGCGCAGTGGGTATTGCAGTCCTATCCCGCGTCAATGGACGCGGTTTCGATCCCAACCAATCAGACTCTAAAATCGGCCTGAGCTTTCGGTGAAGGAAAACATAGCATGGTGGTAGGGCATTTTCTAATGAGCTCGCTTGGGTAGCTACTACCATCAAGTTTGAAAACGTGTCGCCAAATACCAATACGTATTTCCGGCAGCATCACTTGAGAACCAGTACCCTCTAGGCTTTACCATCCTGGACCACATCGTCACTTAACATCAGGTGAGATTGTGGTCAAAGCACTGAGCCTATACCGTGTAAAAATACCCTAAGTTACACGGAGTAACTTCAGCTATGTAACAAAAAAGTCCCGTCAAAATCGGCCCAGCCATTCCGGAGATTACCAGGAACAAGCGGACAGACAGACAGGCAAAAATTTTCAAAACTGTATTTTGGTATAGGTATCGTATATACATTCATGTATGTATATAGTAAAACAATTTTATTTTGACATTACAAACAGACACTTCAATTTTATTTATTAGTATAGAAACATTTGTGGTGATACTTATACCGTGGAAATAGGATGTAGTAATTTTATTATTATTATTTATTCTAGGAAACTGTATGAGTGAGTTCATGGGACTGATATTGGGATCGTATGAGGCGAAAGAAGGTGGCTTCTTGCCAGGAGGTGCGTCTCTTCATTCAATGATGACACCGCATGGACCCGACGATAAGTGTTTCAATGGTGCTTCGTACGGCGAATTGAAACCGCAGAAGATCGCTACTGGCACTCAGGTTAGTGGTACAGTTCGAGAGCAATTATGGTTTAGTGGTAGTGTGGTGTAATTCCGCGTCAATGAACGTAGGTTTGAATCTACCCATAATAATCCTGAGCTTTCGGTGGAGGAAACTATCAAACCATAGGTACGAAAGTAGGTTATTTTCTCTACCCGCCTGGATAGCTACCACATTAAAGTTGGGAAATTTGTATTCAAGCTCTTATAGGTGTGTTCTGCAGCACCACTTGAGAACTACGATCTCTAGGATTAGCGTGTTTACTACGATCTGTACTATTATAGTTTTATTCATATCATTTACATTACATTACATTAGAAAACGTCTCTCTACCCGTAAGTTTCGCTTATAACTCGACAACCCTTTAATAGATTAACATGATTGTTTTTTTTAAAACGTAGATGTATAATACAATCAGTGTTTAGTGTTTATTTTGTTACGTTAGGTAGTATATAAGATAACAGGATAATAGTAAATGAAGTCGACACAAAATTTTTCACCACTGTATTTCTTGCAGTCTATACAAATAAATAAAGTTGAAATGTCGGTAATATCAAATAACAACATTTTACTAAATACATATAAATGGCATGGTAATGGGTTTGGCAGAAGAAGCATGAAAGTAAGATTAACGCAGTGGAAATGAGAAGTCTGAGAAGTATAGCTGGAGTGAAGACGATTGACAAAGTCAGGAATAGTATGATAAGGGAACGCTGTGGTGTGGTAGAGGATGTGGTGACCAAAATAGAGAAAGGTATGCTTAGTTGGTTTGGGCATGTAGAGAGGATGGATGAGAGAAGATTAACGAAATTAATTTATAAGGCGAGGGTGAATGGGCAAGTCGGTAAGGGTCGACCTAGGCGAACGTATCTAGACCAAATCAATCATGTGTTAAACAAAGGCCAGGTAAAAAGTACTCATAACCGACGAGCATGTATGAAAGCGCTCATGAAAGTAGAGGAAGCGAAAGAGGTATGCCATGATCGTAGCAAGTGGAAGGACGTAATCTCTGCCTACCCCCACGGGAGAAAGGCGTGATGATATGTATGTATGTATGTATATAAATGTATATAGGTACAGTGTGTATACCAAAAACATAATTTTATTTTTTTTTTGTTATGTATCTGTCTGTTCGATTGTTCCGGCTAATCTTCGGAACGACTGGAGGGATTTTGATGGGACTTTTTCTGGCACATAAGTGAAGTTACAAGGCGTGACTTATACTTATGTTTTTCGAAAATATAGGGTTCCGCGTAAAAATTAAAATCTCATAAACTATTCAATGTATACAGTTTTACTGGCAAGGGTTTAAATTTGTAAGAAATACGTTTACTTTCTGTTACTACCGTTTATTGCTTTTCGGATTATAATATAAATAACGGACAGAGAACGTTGCTTTTTATTATTATCGTTTTAGGTACAAATATCTAATTTTTTACTATTTATTTTTATAATAATTCTAGTACGCTAATGAAATTATCAAATAAATTATTAGACACATACCTAATCTCGTTGGACACGTGCGTTTAACTTAATTTAATTAAAAGTTAACATCCGATTTTTACGACGTTTTCGCAGGCCTTCATGTTCGAGTCCTCATTAAGTCTGGCCATCACGAAATGGGGCGCCGAAACGTGTCAGAAATTGGATCCTAAATACTATGAATGCTGGCAGAATTTACCTAAACTGTTTTCAGATAAAATTGATATTTAATAAAGAACATTGTATTGTTAAAGATATCTCTTTTTGTATTGATATATTTTCGCAATTATATACGTGATAAGTAATTGTCTAAAAATGTTTACTTACCTTACTTAATTATAATATTGTTGCATGCAAGCTTAGTCCTATATTTTTTTATCTATATTTAATTTTGGGACATGGGTTCACCAAGAACATGACACTCCCGTTGTAACCTAAACTTAAAGCTAACAGTCTATACCTAATATTACCTGCAAATTAGTCCTTATAAAAAAACGTAACACTATGAAGACTTAAAGTTTAAAATGGAATGTCATGGTTCACTGATTGTCAAATGCGTTTGAACTTTTAATAGTATTATTTACACAGTAGATAGTATCCACGATTTTACCTAAATGTTCCACAAAAATTGTATCTAATGCACATTAAAATGAATTGTCTTTTTATTGTTTATTTTAATTTTATCATTACTCTTTAACTAGATCCTCTCTTTAGTTCATTAGTACTACCTATATTTACCCAAAAAACTGCAATAAAATTAGTTCAAAATTCTTATATAAACAACTTTGGATACATACATATATAGATTACATTTTGAATAATCATAAAACTATCATTGACTAGGTGCAAAATAAAATTTTCATTCAATATGAACTTTAATAAAATATTTCAATGTAGTCATTCATACCTTAATCAATAAGAAAAATAAAGAAAAATACATCAATGTAGCAGAACAAGGTAACAAACGATTGTTATCACTACGATAATGCAAAGAATTTTGTGCGTACGCTTGTAACAAGCCGCATTCGACTTTCCTTTTCAAAATAGACGAGTCTCTCGAAATGCGTATCATGAAACAACTCATTCCGCTTGTCACTTGTATCGATGGACCTTTCACTTGTAATGCGTCCACAACGGTCTTGTTCTGCACCGTCACCGTTGTAACTACCGCCGAGTTATCCGCTGGCCCGTTGTTCTTTCGAGTTACGGTCGAGTTCGAAGTGCTCTGAACGACCGTGGTAGTCACCGTGTTCGATGACACCACTTGTTGATTCGTCGCCGGTTGACTCTCGGCTTCCCAAATAAAACTCGACATTAATTTACAATCGATACGAGTTTCCTCATACTCGCCGTTCGTTTTACTTATTCCCAATTTACATATTTCGTTCGAACTTGATCTGTATTCTCTGTGGGTGTTGTAGTTATGATTCGCCGACATCCTGCCGAGGTTGTATAGGGCTAAACCGGTGAGTAAACTATCGAAACGGCTCCCTGAGTCTCTGTACTCGTAAATGTACACGGGAGGCGGTCCGTGATACACCGGATGATAAACAGAACCGTAAGTGATTTGCTGGGGAGGACTATAGTGGTAGTGATGATGTGTACTTCAGTTTTATGTACGAAGTTATTTTGCTGGGTGTATGTCCGTTGTACGTGAGTGTTGCCGGACATACTTGTTGGATTATGGTTCACGTGCGTATTACCGGATAAATGTGTTGATTGCTGATACACGTGCGTGTTGCCGGACATACTTGTTGATTGTTGGTGTACGTGCGTGTTGCCGGACATACTTGTTGAGTGTGGGTACGTGTGGCCACGACTTCCCGATCCCGTTCCTGAATAACCATGCGACGTTGGATACGAGTGGGAACCACCGCCTCGTCTCCTGGCAATTACCAACGAAAATAGTATTAGTATAAGAAAGGTTTGTGGCCACATGTTTACAGCGCGGTTGTCTATACAGGACTAAGTGGGATTCCGCACCCTGTCGCGACATAATGGCATTCCCATTGCGTGACGTAAGCGGGTGCGTCCTAACAAATAACGAGCGACGAAACGTAATACAGAAATACATCAAACTAATTAATATAAATTGAAATGGTGCTTTGTTCTAAAACAATCTTAAAAATAAATGGACGATTCAATCATTACCCGGTTAGCAGAATAAAATTATAAGGGTTTTTTTTGTTTAACAGCACGACTTTTAAACTGTCGTTACATGTATATATATAATGAAGATGAATGTAGTTTATTTTTAGAAACATTAATCGTGTTGGATAAAGTGGTAAAAGTTTAATAAAAAACATTATGGTTTTTGTGCTCGTAACACGAAAATCATTACAACAATTTACCTCTTTTTTTCTAAATAGCTAATACTGTTGTCTGGAAGGGCCTTTAAGGCTTCACCGTGGCTTTGTGGGTGAATGCTGAAGGCACTAAGCCACAAAAAGGTAACTAGCACAAGTGATTTACGTCGATACGTAGCTTGTATTGTGGGTCAACCATACATTGTTCTTCTTCCGGTAAATTATTTTCCGTTAGGAAGCACTGTGCTTTTTTTATACGTTATAAGCTCAGTGCTTTGACCAAAATCTTACCAGATGTTAAATGGCGATGTGATCAAGAATGGCAAACACACTAAGCATGAGGTAATGGTTCTCAAGCGATGCTGCCGGAACACATAACATAAGCTCACGCCTGTTATCCCCATAGGGTTAGGCAGAGGTAAAATAGTAAAATAAATAGTAAAATAGAGAGAGTAAAAAACTACACCACCCACATTTCGCCGAGCTTAGTTCCGTTCCAGATCTGACAGGGGGCTAGCCCGTCGCCATATCGGGCACAAATACCAAACTCCGGGATGATCCGGGTAGAAAAACCCAATAACACTTGACCCGACCCGGGGATCGAACCCGAGACCTCAGAACGGCAGTCGCACTGTAATACAACTGCGCCACCGAGGCAGGCTGCCGGAACACGCCTATTGTTATTTGGCGACAGGTTTTCAAACTTATGGGTGGAAACTACCCAGGTAGACATTATTAGAAAATACCCTAACACATTCTATGGTTTCCTCACAATGTTTTCCTTCACAGAAAGCTCAGGCAGATTATAGAGTTGGAGAGATGGGCTCGAAACCGCGTTCATTGCCGCGGAATCCGACCACACTACCCACTGCGCCATCATCGCTTCGTGCTGTTATTCAAGTACATATTACATAAGCACCAATGAGGATAGGATGATCAATGATTGGATTTTGTTTTTTAACATGGGGACGAGGGGAATGTTGATTAAGTAAACAATATATCATTATTTACGAGAGATATTAATTATCTTTCCATACCATGGCAGCGCTGTATATTGTACATATATTATTTTGTAATTGAGTTTAAATACACTATGTTTCCGAATAAATATTTAAATAGTATAAAGAAATAAACATACAAGGGGGCGTTCATTAATCTCAGTTTGTTTTTAGTAACTTTTAACAGGGAATCAAGATCACGCACTGGTTTTCGGTATATACATACATCGCGCGGTTCAATAGGAAAAGGAATACACGTGTTATCTCACCAGCAGAGGATCTACGATTATTTCGAACCGGGGCAGAAACTTGACAACGGCTCCCCCCCTCTACAGGAGTTGAGATAAATTACCTACATAAAACACTAACAAATATATAATGGTCTATGCACATCTACATTTTCAACCTGGCTTTCGTATTCTAAGCGCTGTATGGAGAGCAAGTTCATTTCGAATCATAATATATTATGCTTTTGACGCCCTCTCGAAACTGTAGACCAGATCCGGGCCTGTATCTCAACTACGCCCCACCCTTTTCCCTTTGTGATCTTCCGAACCCCCTCCCACAAACGAGCAACAGGTGATTAACGAAAAAAAAAATTTTTTTTTTTCAATAAAACAAATAATTTTTCTTAGAATAAGTTTTAATCGTACGAATTTTTTTTTACTCAAAATTACATTCCATTACAAAATAAAATACCCAAAGGTCAGTCGTGTCACCTATCAAGAACTCAATTTAAACATTCATACAACTCACATTACCTGAACTTATGATATTCTCATAACCTTACATATCTATGTACGAAATTACTTTCTTCACATCTCTAAAACGTGCTTGTCACATCTCCAACAGGTTTACGACAATTGTGTGATACATTAAAAATTATATATTGTACATGTAAGAAATTGTTTTTATTTTTTTAATTACCTAAATGCCAGCCACAAACACCATCATTAGGTCCCAATTATAATATGAAGAGACGAGAATATTTTGAAATTGCTCATTGTAACCTGAACAAATAATTATTAAAAATCTATATTGTTACTGGTATGTTTTTTTATTATTGAAAGATAATTTAATTATGAAATATTACAACAACAAAAAAAAAACTAATAGCAAGGGTTGGAGTAATTAGAAGAAAAAAAAGTAAAAAAATTATATCTTGTTTTTTTTTTAATGGTGCTTGACGTTGTCTATGAACCATATCTTATCTGTACGTATCAATGTAAAAGAGCGGTAACTTGGATTATGAAATAATGTAAAATAATTTATAGTAAAGTAAATTACTTAGTCTGTTTGTTATTATTATATTGAAATTGAAGCCAGTCCCTTTGAACTAAATGATTTTTATACATCATTACAAACTCCCGAGTTCTACAACACGAAGTTAGAAAAATAAATAAATAAATTCTTTGAGGTTCTGTAAACTTCATACAATTTAAATTAGAGATCATACCAAAAATAAAAGTTTTTCTGACTGATCTGAAACTACGAGAAAAAAAAACAGGGTTCCTTTTTTTGATTTCAATAGGTAAAAATAAAAATAGATCGAGACCGAATATTGAAACCGCCCGTTAATCGTGTTACAAGGTTCATCTTTTTTGTAAACACATAATTTGATATTAAGTAAAAAAAAAAGATGAAGATGCCAGAACTAAAGACGTTAAACCTGGAAAATGGACTGGCTTTCAAGTTTAAAAATAATTAAAACAGAAAATATCAATAGAGTTTTATCTTGTGGGGAAATAGCTTACAAACGAATAAGCTTACTATATTTTACTAACGCATATCTAACTTAACACTGAACGTTCCGCGACGGACTACTTTTATTGAAAAATATGTTAAAAGTGTTTTTCAATATCGACTCGTCTCTTATTATTGTTTTTATTAAGGAATTCCTCTAAAACATTTTAAAATAAAAAAATAATTAAACTCGGATCATTTGACCCGTAGACCACTAGACATATCGCACTTTCAGAACGAAACTGACTCAAATCATAAATCGAGATATTAAGTTATGAAACAATTACACTATAAGCTACATTAAATTAATTATTGTTTAAAAATTGGTTCAAATATATTTTTTTAATGATTCCATAAAAAAATACTGACGAATAAACCACACAAAGGAGCAGATTTTTTTTTTAAACTTTCATCGCGATATTAGATCACGTTCATAGTGAAAGTGCGATATTTGAAATATCGGTAGTTTTAGTGTTAATTACGGAATCAAAAGTCCCCGGTCTCTTCGAACTAATTAAAAACAGTAATAAAAAAAGAATGTTTCAAAAATGTCGAGATCCAAATTTCACAACTCTAAATGCGAGAGCTGTTATCGTTTTCACGTAGTTAGGTTGAGACGGTCGCGGCGGAGTAGGGGGCGAGGTCACGGGACGAGAGTGCGGGGCGAGGTGCAGGGGCGAGAGGGACGACCGCTAGCCGTGGTTCACATTCACTCCGGACTCTAGTTCCGAGGCGGGCGTCTCTGGCTCTTCGTCGTTGTATATATTCTCCGCCATCTGCCATACCTGTGCCAAAAATAAATAAAACCGTTTAAAAATTTAAAAAAAAACCGTGGTTTACCAGTACTGGCGGCTTTAAGTAAAGTATGTTAAGACTGAGTCAACATCAATAATTATCTCATCAAAAAATATACCATAAATAAGACAACTACAAAATACTAAATTAAATTCTGTACTTTACCAACTGTTATAATTTTCTCCTAGATAAAGAAAGAGAGAGAGAACTTACTATAGTTATTTAAAACGTAATACTTCACATGTTTTGTCCTAATTCTATACAAACAATCGTTTTACTATAGAGTATCCCGTTTCGATCTTCACCAAAAAACTTCAAATGCTAGTATCTTATAAATTCAATTAATAAAAATTAAATTAAAATATGTACGTAGAATCCCGATTATTCGAATATCGATTATCTGGACTCATTTTTGAAATGGCTCAAATTTTACCAACTTAGAAATTATCTACAGAAATGATTACATCAAAGAATAATCACAAAGTTACATAAGAAAGACAAAATTTCATAGATTACTCGTTTTTTTTTTTATATCGTATTGTTTAAGATAACACAAAGCTTACGCCTGTTATCCCCGAAGGGTTAGGCAGAGGTGAAATAGCGAACTACACCACCCGCATTTCGCCGAGCTTAGATCCGTCCCAGATGTGACAGGGGGCGAGTCTGTCGCCATATCGGGCACAAATTCCAAACTCCGGGATGATGCTGAGTAGAAAAACTCAATATCACTTGACCCGACCCGGGGATCGAACCCGAGACCTCAGAACGACAGTCGTACCGTAATACAACTGAGCCACCGAGGCAGACTTTAAATGTTTCAATGACGTATATAAAACTCTTTCTATAATAAAAAGGTTATTAAAATTTCATTATAGTTTGATTTGACTTTGAAATCGTTTATCTGGATCATTTATACGGAATATCCCTAGTTTTATTTGATTCTGATAATTGGGATTCTATAGTATATACATTTATTTTTAATTAAACACTTGTTAAAAGCTCTATTCTATCACTACAATATTTATTAAATGTATAACCGAATCAGAATGGCGGCTTGTTGCTGTTATTTATAATTTATATTACAGCCCTGAATAAATTTTCTTTAGTCCCAACTTCTTATTATTCAGTTAATCTACAATACCTAACAAAATGGCAGCCATTTGTTAAGTGTTCCAAGGGAATTGTTGTGCACAATAATAAGGGCCGTAAAAATGACCATCCAAAATGGCGCCGAGAACTCCGGAATGACAGCTGTTCGACTAATGGTAATCAGTGGTTATTTTTAAAATAACAGTGTATCACTAACGGGAAATAAACTAGAAGTGACGAATAGACGTCATACCTGCATGATATTATCTTCAGATACGGAACAGATGACCCAAGGTTCGTTCGGGTTCCATGAGAAGTCTGATATTTTAGCAGTATGTCCGCCGTGTATGAACAACAGTTCTGGAGGACCGTCCTCGGCGTCTTCTGCCGTTTGTTCTTCACCTATCTTCGAAAGATCCCATACGTGAAGTCTAAAAATAGAGGATAAATAGATTAATTCATTTCATTTACATTAGTTAATTGATGGACGGTGAATGATATCTTATAATGTATGAAATGTATTTTTAATTAATAATCTATATCTATAATAATGATAATTTTTATTTGTTCAAATGTTGAAATCCACAGGACCGATTTTGGACAGATTTATAGTTGTTTCTTACAATGTTACGAAAATGTAAGTTTAGTTCATTTTTATTATTTTGTACAGCAAATACAATGAAAAAAAACATTTTAAATATAGTTCAGCTTATTACTTTAAAAAAAATCTAGAATAGTAGGCAATATATATTTTTTTAACTAGGCAACATTTTTCTGCGAATTTCATTTCTGATTCCACTCCAAGCATAGCCCTCTCCATTGCCTTTTGGGTAACTTTGAGCTACCTAATTAAACCCAATATAACCGACCAAGTCTAAATGCTATAAGTCATCACTGGCAACACACACACACTGGTCGACGAATTATGTCTTGAGATACTGCGGTATCTCAGACCAAAGACCAAAAGTAACTGAAATTGGCCGAAGAATTGCCAAGCTCAAGTGGCAATGGCCTGGGCACATTGCTCGTAAAACCGATGCCCGACGGGGCTAACGTGTTCTCGAATGGCTGCCGCGTACCGGAAGACATAGGTTGGTTACCTCCTTTGGAGGAGACGTCCAGCAGTGGACGTCTTTTGGTTGAATGGATGGTGGCAACATTGTGTAGAGAAGCTTATTTATATTAAGAACATCATTCATTTATAAATAGTAAATATAAAAATAAATTATAACATTATTTGTTTATAAGTACCTTCTGTCAGTGCCGCTGCTCGCGAGAATGGTTTCATTGTGAGGCGACCACTGCACTTGGAATATTTCATCTTTATGAGATTCGAACGAGTGAAGTTTCAGTTTCAGGTTACGCAGATCCCAAAGCGCGACCTGTAAAGGCAAAGTGAAAGAAACAAAAAAAATCAATTAAGCCAAAAATTACTCGTACTAAAAATTTTCATTTCTGGTATAACAAGGATCTTGAATAGAGAAGCATTATTGTGGAATGCAAAGTTGATCTTTTATAGAACACGTAACATAATAACGTACACTGTCAACATTTTTTAATGTAGATAATTTCTTTCTTTTAAAAATAAGTAAATTAATTGAACTGTGTTTGTCGAGTCGTCTCGTGACGTCACGAGTCTGTTGACTGTACACGTATTGTGTGCGTAGATGTGTAATGTGACTATACTACTCGTCCACAATGGGTATAACTAATTGCATAAATAAACAATATCAAAACACATGTAAGTAATTACAAGTAAACGGCGCATTGGATAGTGCAGTCGGATTGCGCATCAATGAACGCGGGTTCGAGTCTCAAAGTATCCAAATCAACCTGAGCTTTCGGTGAAGGAAAATATCGTGAGATAACATGGTGGTAGGACATTTTCCACCGCTTCAAGTTTGGAAAACTGTCACCAAACACCAATAGGTGTGTTCCGGCAGCATCACTTGAGAACCAGTACCCCTAAGCTTAGTGTGTTTACCATCGTCACTTAACATCAGCTGAGTTTGTGGTCAAAGCACTGAAACTTGTGTAAAAATTAAAAAAAAAAGTAAATGTTATGTTCGTCTGTATGTGTGATTATAACTGAATGTTCTATTTGGGGTGTTTGTTATTTCTGTTGCGTTGTTTGTTTGTGATATTGTTGAGAATCTATTCATTGTTAATACACGTACGGACCGAACTGCGGCCGAAGTCATCAGTCGCCTAAGTATAAATTTTCGAGTTATAATATTTTTCAAATAGATCGATTTTTTTTATTCCAATCACAAAACATCAAGATCTAAAAAATCTTTTTTTTTACTTGTTTTATTTACATTTTTAGACTATAGTCGAAATTAGACTACAATCAATATTTATTGCAAAAGGGTCATCGTTAGCAACTAAACTAGAAAAATAAGAACCCCTAACCCACTACAGAAAAATAAACTGTATTTTTTTTGCCTATTTAAAGATTATAGACAACAAATAAGATACTCTAATAATCGATACTTGTGATTAGTTTGAAGGTCGATCTTTCGAACCGTGATGTTTTGTGAATCGATTCATTAAGCTTCGTATCCCCCCCCCCCATATCGTTCCCATTGATGTCGTCTTCGGTTGTATCAATCAATCATCAATCTTAGATTCGAATCGATTTCCTTCTGAAAGGATTCCTATCCCTACTTAAGGCAACCGATAACCTCGGCCGTCCGCCGTACCATGTCCGCGGTACGGTCCCTACATGTGTTAACACCATATCAATTGAAATCAAGCGTCACTTACAGTTTTATCTGCACTCCCAGTGGCCAATATGAATTCAGAATATGGATTGAAGCTAAGACAGTTTACTTCAGCGGTGTGCGCGTCGACTGTGTGAGATGGTTTTGACGTGTTGTTACACCTGATCGAAGGGAAAAAAAACATTGTATTTTAATTCATACCTATTCATAATAATACATAACGGTATAATTAATTTTATGAACAACTAGTTCACATATCCGGCATTGCCTGGATTATATTTACGTATACAAAATGAAACAATGATGGAACTGATACAAATTTGAAAAATGTATTACAGTGGACCCCCGGTAATCCGGCGCCCCTTGTAATCCGACATGTCTATTATGATTAGGGGACCTTAGGCAGTACTCTATAATCCGAAAAAAAATCGATAGTTCGACACTGCCCTGCAAAACGCTTGTCGGATTACAACAGGACGTTCACAGTATTTCACATTTTTTTTTTTTAAGTTTTAGAATGGATTCGCACTATAGCCCATGTTGTTAGTGTCTAGATTTTTTGATGAAATATAATGCTGGTGAACTCGATTTTTTATTCTTGGAATACCACCCTTGCTAGCTACACCAATGAACTGATTCCCTGGTTTTGTACTTTATTACATGCGATATATCGTAAATGTTGATATACAGTAATACCCCACTTTACGCGAGGGATACGTTCCGAAGAAAATCGCGTTAACTTAAATTCGCGTATATCGAGGTTTATGATTAAACATAGTCAAAATTTAATACAAAAAAATACAAATCATTTTAATCAATCACTTTAATTCTAAGAACATACAATACATACTCTTATTTTTTACGGAAAAATACATCTATTGTCTTTACATTATGTTTATGCGCACTCTTTAGCGTAATGCGAGGCATTTGAGCGCGAAATTTGACATTCGCGTTATAATGAAACCGCGCGTAACGGGGTTGCGCTAAGCGGGGTATTACTGTATTTGTTCGACATATCGCATAGTATCGATACAACGATATAATAATATCGAAAAAACTATCGATATTTTTCGTAGATGAACACATCCCTACTCTGTACACTCACTCTTTTTCATACAAAAAAAAACACTTAAAATTAAATGTACAAAAAGGGGGATAAAGGATTGTGTAAGGTATATTTGTGATGAGGGGGAACAAGGCAGTTAAATTGATACCTGGTGTCCCAAATCATCAGTTTCTGATCATCAGCAACTGAACCGAAGAGTGATTCGTGCAAACAAGTGCCACGCGACATCTTCCACGACAGCCGTGTGACCGGTGAACACGGACTTGGCCTCAATAACACGACCTTCCTTAGGTGTTGCGTTGATATCCCACAGACAGATCGTATGGTCGTCACTGGAAATCACATTGTATATTATAAACTAGTTGTGCGCCCGAGTTTCATATATTCTTCAATGCGTTTTAATTTTTTTTTTACTCCTCCGACCCGCTAGCTCCGAAACCGTTTCACAGACCGCGTAACGTTCTCACCGACCCCGATGATAAAATCACGTGCGAAAATAGGATCTTTCCTTTCCAACCGATTCAGTATGCGTGCCAGCGCCCACGCCCGCGTAACCGCCGTTCCCGCCGCCGGGGACAGGCGGCTAATTTTGCTCCCGCACACTCTCCGGGTCCCCCTCAGGCGGCGACCCAAGACGTGCCTCGTTCCCCAACTGGGGAGGCTCTTGACGTCGCCGCCAACGCGATACAGTGACACTGCCCATGCATTGAGCATTACACGCACAACACTGCAAACACACTCTTGCACATAACATGCAGGTACATAGGTCCTGTAAGGAACCTTTTTTTTTTTTATTATATTAATAAAAAATGTAGGGAATAGCTAGGTTCAAACTCGCGAGAGAGTTTTACACTCAGGTGACGGCCAAGCCGAGGTTCGTACCATTTTGGTAGCCCTTGTGCTAGTCACCTTTTGCGGTTGAGTGCCTTCAGCACTCGCCCCCAAAGTCACGGTGAAGCTGTAAAGGCCCTTCCGGTCAACAGGGTTAGCTAGGTCAAAAAAAAAAAATTTTTTTTTTATACAGAACCCTAATTAGTACTAAGATAAAGTAAAAATATTTCACATAAATTACAGCACTTGCCCGTAAAACTATGCATTATCTCGGATTTTATTCATTTTTTTTAGTTTTTTTTTACGCGGAATATTAATTATTTTCGAAAATCAAAAGTGTTCTAAGTTACCCGGAGTAATTTCAGCTATCTACCAAAAAAGTTCCGTTAAAATAGGACAAGCCGTTCAGGAGATTACTCATTACAAACAGACAGACCGACAGACAAAAATTTTAAAAATTGCATTTTTGTGTATAGGTACACATACAAATAGATACACATATCTATTTAAAAAAAAAAAAATATTTGAAATTACAAACAGCCACTTTAATTTTATTTATTAGTATAGATTAAATTTAATTTAATAAGATTTTTTCAACTGTTTTGAAAAGGTTTTTGAATTAGTTTTTATCATTATCAATATTGCTACAGAAATAGGTTTTTTTTTTTAAATTGGTGTAACTAATATTGATGCTTTTGCCAATGGCAATTACTTTATGTACGTTTTATAGTTGGAAGATAATAAAATTCATTATTTATCTTTCGATAAAAAAACAGTATTATTTAAAAAAGTTTTAAATTTGTTTAAACAAAATTATTTATTGTTGAACATCACAAGAACATCATAACTTTAATATAAATACCTTGCTGATAGAAGGTATCCATTCAGGTTGGGATTCCAGGATAAACCATAGCCTTCTTTTTGGTGACCACGCAACCTGGGATATAATTCAATTTATGTATATTTTTTATACTCTCACTTAATCTAGATTTTAGTATTTCTAGTGTTGCTATCTGAACATATCTCTAGGTATTTGGCAAGAAATATTTAATTTAAAGGTAATAGATAGTTAGGCGGATATTAGAAAATATCCTATAACCGTTATTTAGCTTCACCATAGAAGAACAGAAATGGAGAAACTGTGTGATAACACTTGCTAAGAATCATCATCACTTAAATATTATATTGTGAGATATTTGTAATCGGGTCAAATCGACAAATGCTTGGAATCGGCCTCCTAAGAATTGGTTGACTTTTCGTGGGTACTTTTCATATATTTATTATAAGAAGAATTTCTGCTAAAGGAAAATAAACTATAATAAATAAAAATATTTCTTAGCACCAACAACGTTTCCGAGAAAACAGAAAAAATTGTGAAATTTTGCATAAGAAAAGATTTTTTTTCCTTTGGTAAAACTTTGTCATATAATATACGAAAACTCCGTACCAAAATTCATCCAAATCGGTCGATTCCAACCATTTGTCGATTTGACACGAAATGACCTAATAATATTTAATAAAATGAAATTAAAATGTGAGATAATTATAAATATTATAATTAGTTTAAGAAATCTCACCGAAGATCAGGATGACATTCTCCGGATGGTTCTGGCTTAGATGGATGCTTCGTATAATCAAACACGAGAACATCTGATGAAGGGGTCTTCGTTGCGATGACGCACGGATTCTGGGGCATGTAGCGAGCCCTGTTCACTTCACCTTCATGATTAATTTTTATCTCAATGTCTATTTTTCCAGATACGGAACCAAAACCACCAAACTCTGTGAATAAATATATAATATACTATTAGTATCAAAATTTATATAAAGTACTTAAAATCATGATAAACTAATACATATCATTTTGTCAGTTTATTTCAAAAAGCTTTAACTTTTTTTATAACTACATTACTCTTATAACTACATTACATTTCTCTTATTTACATGAATATTTTCTCAATTTTAACCATCTTCCTTTGATATTCAATTATATACTAACAATGAAGTTAATTTATTTAAACTACCACAATATATTTAGTTTTGAAACAATAATCATTTTACTGAATTTATTCTATCCAAATAAAATATTAAAGTATCAAGTAGGTAATTGTTATTTATTAGCTTTATGTGAATTTACAAATAAGAGTAAATCTTTAGTGTTCAAAATACGATCATAATCATTATTGAAAGTTTGAGGAAAAAAAAAACGTATTCTCATAATGAGTCTTTTTCATTTTGTTCAATTCGATTGTTAACATTTAAAACAAGTTTACGAGATGGATTTTAAATGATTTTGTATATAAAGAAAATAGAATTTTATAATGTACTTTTTTTTATTCTTTACATTGTTTTTAAAATGCTACACTCAAATTATTTTTAAATGTAATAATCAATATTATTATTACGCTAATAGCTATGTAACCGCGGCTGCGCCCGCGTTTCAATGAGTTTTGTTTATTTTTTTTATAAGGAACCAACATTTTTTGCTACTAACATTAAGCAAAGATATTTCTCACAAATTCAAATAGCTGCCAGTAAAACGGTGCATTGAATCGAATTTTATTCACAATTTCAAGAGTTTTATTTTTTGTACACGGAACACTTATTGAAAAATTAAGTTACGCCGACAACAACAACAAAAATATATATATTATTAATAATACTAAATATCAACAAAAACTACCAAACAAAACAAAAACATAAAATCAGTTGCCAAACAGATGAGCAAAAGGTACTAAAACTGTTTTATCGTTGCGTACTTATTATTTCTAAACCATGAATTCCTAGTTGAGGTGGCAACAGTTTCTATCTATATATATAAAAAATGAACCCCTATTTCTCCTGGTCACGCTATAACTTGAGAACGGCTTTACCGATGTCATTCATCTTTTTTTTTTTAATGTTCTCTAATACTTCAGAAAAGGCTCTTAAATTTAAAACAATTAAAAAAATTGCGCATAAACTAAGCAAATTTAAGAAAACTTAACGACCATATTAACTTTACTAACGTAAACCTTATGGCGTTCGACATAACTCTCAGTTGTTTGACAGTTGACGTGATTGACAGAATGCGCGCTCCAAATATCGTTTTAAAACAAATGCATCGGTTGGAATTGTATATTTGGAATAATATTTTTTTAAATTAATTATACAATTCGAATTCAATATTCATAGTCAAGACTTGACAAAGTCTGTCGGGTCAGTTAGTTGATAATAAATTTGAAATAAATAAAGTTATACATAGAAGACGTTTTTATCATCACCCTACATTTACAATGATCACAGCTTTAAAAAAAAGTATTGAATAGTATTTGGAATTATATATCCAATTTAAAACAGATATCCAGCAAAATATTCCTATAACATATGGGTTGTAAAAAATTAAATACTATTAAGCTGGGAGATCATTAAAGTAAGATATGCTGGTTCAAACATAAAAAGAATTCAATGAACACTCTACAACCACAGAGTGATAAAGACATAAATGTCTCTGTATACAGTGTATGTATTGAAAATTTAATGCAATTTAAAGTTATGTTTTTATTTGGCAAATTGCTTGACAAGACCTAGGTACTTTACTTTTGTATTTATATGACTTTTTTTGTTTTTTTTTTTTCGTGGGTAAATGCATTTAGTCATATCCTCTGACAACTCCAATCCGGAAGTAATTATCTACCGGATTAAGGATGCCATAGGGGTATGTAGGACTCGCCTAATGTGAACCGCCAGGAATACCCACTAAAATCCCACGGTACCATCCGCCACCGTGGCTTGAGGCGCTGCGGGACCGGTCTTGGCATTGACCGCTACGCCCCGACAGCAAATTTGTACTTTTTGTAAATTGATGTACTTTTTGTTTGGTACAAAATGTATGTGACACTGTGTGAACTTGACAAATTATTACATCTAATTTAATTCTATATGAAGTAATAAGTGAAAACTAGGAGATAATTACGAAAGTTAAAGTAAGCCTATAAACAAGATAATGATAATGTTTGTTTTATAAAAAATCATTTATTTGCAATCTAATAACTAACAAGTTTGATTATCAGACCCAATGCGAATTGCAATATTTTTAATGTGTCGAGTCGAGTACCTATAAAAATGAAACAATAGAAGGACAATAGGAAAACAATGGAGAGCTGGCGTAAACGCCGGGAAGGTGCTCGAGGGGTTAAAATACATTTCCTGTGATATTTGTACAATGAATAATGCTATTTACATTTGGTTTAATATAAAGCTAATTTAGTTGTCATTTTCACCTATATTTACATACCTCCCTTATCATTGTCATAATGACTTGCATCAAATTGAGCATCTTCATTTGGCAGTTGTACACTAGCAATTAATAGGTGATTTTGTTCATCTGAAGTGTGAGTTCCGAGTATCAACCTGCAAGTAATAAGAATAACAAGATAAACTTTGAGAGTGCTGGAGAAAAGTAAGTACATTATTAAATTTTAGTTTTGTACTCGTAGTTAGCAAAGATAAATAAATTACGCCAATCATCACTTTAGTTATTAGTAGTTTAATATTCAATCATGCAAAATTATACGAGTACTCATCAGGTAAGTAGGGGGTCTACCCAACACGGAAATACATGGCAAGGGGTCTACGACACAAAAAAAGTTTGGGGAACTCTGATCTATAGTAACAAATTTCTACATACTACAATAAATCTATCATAAGTTTAACTTATAAAGATTTTGTTTATCAGAGAAAGAAGCTAGTAGTATAGTTCAGAAAACAATTACATAAGCTACAGTCATCACTAAAGTATTGAAATTTATTTAATAGTTAAAAACTCAACTCTTTAGCTAGATTTATTAGCCAAAGTAATAGTTAAAATTATTAAAGTAATATTAACATGTGTTTTATTTATAGAATGTGAGAATTTTTAATACTTTATATTTTGTAAATAGTTAACATGGAGTGTTTATTTAAATTGGATAATATGATTAAATCATTGAAGGGAATTGTGAGAAGAAGGGAGGAATAGGTTGAACTAATTTTACGAATTAAATTTTAATGTATTAATAAGTTATACATATTTCTTACCACAATGAAGTTGATTAATAAGAATTATACAGACTCTATACATTTATTATTCACCCTTATACTTATCACATTTTTGAAAACTTGATATTTGTGTAATATTGAATTCATTCATTAGTCTCCCAAAAACTCCAGAAGGGCTGGACCGATTTGGTTAAATTTAGTTTTGAGATATTTGGGGAAGTCCAGGGTAGGTTTATACAGTAAGATGGAAGAATTGTTAGATTTTTTTTCAACAATTTCATTGTCCCCATACGGAACAGTCCTACCTGTTAAACTAAATAGCGAGAGACAGAAAATGTTAATAGTCATATTAGTATGTTCTACAATGACTGAAAATTAAGTGGATATGATTAGAATGTAGCAAAATATTTAAAAAAAAAATCTGTTCAATTCTACTACAATAATTAAGCATTTAATAATAATAGATATGAAACTGTAAACTTTTCGATCATTCAATTATAATTTAAAATTTAATTAAGAACTAAATATTTAATTTTTGAAATAGACCTTTTATATATTATTGGAATCCCTAATTTCTATTCTGTTTTGTATATTCTTGTTACATAGTACTAATAAAAACAACATATCCACTGTTTTTTTAATCAATGGTTGTGGCAATAAATTACACACAAAATAAAAGTCTTTAGCATGATAATGACACCTTAAGAACAAGATGATTAAGTAATACTTCAAACTTATCATAAATAACTTTAATCGTGTATAAAATTACAAGGAATATAAATATCATGTTAAGCATTAACTTAATGAAGAACTGCTGACTAGCAATTGTTTTAACTTTTGGATTGATTTGTTTAAAATAGAATAGTTAATATAAGAATAATATAATCTAAAAACATCATTGTCTACAATAAAATAGGCATTTAGCTAGGTTGTGCTGTATTTTGAATATCACTGCCCTATTAGTGCAGTATGTTACCACTACATTCTATAGTATTGATTGGTCAAATTTTCATTGGTATTTGAATGATTAAATAAAAGTATTTAAACAACACACAAATATGTATTACATGTAAAAACAATGTAAATAAAGAACTTGGTGGCAATAAATCTACACATTTTCAATTTATGTTGTACTTGATATTTGTAGAATTCCATTAGGCTATTGTTCTCAAAGGACTCTAGTAAAGTTAGTGTTTTTTAAAATTGTATTTGTATTGGCCTGGGTGTGAAAACTAGAAATAGCCATCACAGAAGTGATGATGATACATTTGTTGATGACTTTACCTGTGAACCGAGTAGTCTTTTCCTTCAGGCCTGGTAACGTCAGGGAGCCACTGAGCAGTAAGCGAGGGCCATTCCAGGGCGTGTGTCATCACCAAATCGTACAAGAATGGAGTATTCTTTTTCCATATTTTATACTCTTCATTGATTACTCGTTCTTCTACCGCGTCGTCGAATGTTTCTACAAAAGACAATATACCAAAGTTTCTTTTGTAAATCTGATAACCAAAAACTGTTAGTTGTCAGAAATTAGCAAAACTCAACAAGTTTAGAACACATGTGGAGTAAGTAAAACTTAAACATTTACCTCCGTCGCCTTTATCACCCATTTTATGGTCTGCTAATAAATATACGAAAAGCACAAATGAAAAATTATCGTCCTAATACCACTTTTCTGACCGGCCCCGTAAAGGCGCCAAACAAAATCTCTTGGCGTTGCTGTTTCGATAGACAACATTCCTGTTTCCGGTTGCCAAAATTAAACGTTTTACAATTTACTACGTCATGGAAAACATTACAAGGTATATCATAAATTCTAAAATAACTATAGAAAAAGTTTATGACTTAAATTTTTAAGAGGAATAAGTTAATTATTTTATATCAGTTTTATTATTGCTAACATAACCTGTAGGTAGGTTTTAAAAAAAATCTGTGATTTGAGAAAATTTGTTGGCAACCCTGTTTTTTTTTGTCAGTATTATGACAGCAGAATGACCATTAATGACAGTTTTCTGCCATTTGTGTTGGACCATTATTCCAATCAGCGATAAATAATAACACTTGAATTTTAACGAAGCGATGATGGCGCAGTGGATTGTGTGGCTAGATTCCGTTTCAATGGATTCGGGTTTGAGCTCACCTATCCAATTCTACAATCAGCCTGAGCTTTCGATGAAGGAAAACATCCTGAGGAAACCATAGCATGGTGCCTACCTACATGGTGCATTTTCTAATAAGGTCCGCCTGGTTAACTGCCACCCTTAAGTTTGAAAATGTTTGTCGCTAAATGCCAATAGGTGTGTTCCGGCATCATTACTTGAGAACCAGTATCTCTAGGCTTAGTGTGTTTACAATCCTAGACCACATCGTCGCTTAACATCCGGTGAGATTGTGGTTAAAGCTCTGAGCCTATACCGTGTAAAAAAAGAACTCTGCGTTATCCACAGACGTTCTGGAATTTTAGAGTATTTATTGAGGTTGCACTAAAGTAATATTTTTGTAAAATTATAAATATACGTTTGTTAGTTTAATAACACTTAAGAGCATAATTAACTTTAATAAAAATTGATTTCAGGAAGGTAATTTATTTTGTTTTAATAGTCTTGGATGCTAATAAGATATGTTAATAATATCTAATGCCATTATAAAAACTGTTTTTTTATTCCAATTAACTTGATTTTGTTTTTAACAATGAAATTAATTTGCAATTATCTACATATAGAGTTAAATACTTCGTTGTAATAGTATACATTATGGATGTTTCTATAATGCTTTAATCCAGATGTTAAAACTGAATTAAATCGTTTTTTTTTCCAATTTTATGAGTTTTAGTTTCTTTATACGAAATCCTAATTATTTTACAAAAATAACTATAAACTCAGATTAACTTGAAAACTTAAAATTCAGAGAACTGTTGTAAAAGTCCCGTTAAAATCGATTAAGCCATTCAAGAGTTTAGTCGAAACAAACAGACAGGCGGACAGAAAGACAGACTGAAAGACTAACAAAAATTTTAAAAATGAAGCTTTTAAATAGACACTGTATATACATTTAAATGTATTTAGTAAAGAATTGTTACCTATTTTCATAAAAAAACAAGCATTTCAATTTTATTTATTTGTAAACATGAAGATATTTTGGTTTTTTACAAAACTGGTTAAAATGTAAAATCCTGTTATGCTAATAAATTAATTTTAACAGAAACTCGTTATTAAACATTGTGATTTACTTTATGTGAAAGTAGTAAATATACTGGTTATAAGAAAAAAAATGACACTTTCAACAGTAAAATAAAAAATAATAACAATTTATAAAATAAATTATAATAAAGCTTTATACCATAAAATAATTCTTTTAAATCGTGATTTAGTCGAGGTCTAATTCAGATTTGATGTGTGGAGCAGAGATATATATATATATATTAAGTATATGACATACAATAGATGGGCATTTGAGTTCCTAGTATTCATCTCTGGTTTCTAGGTAGAAAGTAGCATTTATAACAACTAATAGTTGGCAAAATTGGTATTACTGGGTACAATTAGTAGTTTTGTAAGCAAAGATCGCTTATTTAAAGCTGGTAGCACTAATTGATACGTAATGTCATGAAATTCAAAAGTATTAAAACGTCAATAATGGCTGATGCTGCAGCAGCTCGTCGTGAAGCTCGACGGAAAAGAATTTTGGAAAACTCTCATAATAGACTGCAACTTATATCTGGAAAAAACTGACGATGACTCATTTAAAAATCTTAAAGGTACGATAACTATCATGTCCACAGGTGTAAGTATCTACTTCTTAAAACTTGTATGTTCATTACTTTGTTTCCTTTTTAGGATCTCCAAGCAGAATAATAAGTCATGAGGAAGATGACAAGATTCCTTTGCTGGCAGACGGTAACATTCACAGTTGGAATTGTTCCAATAATGGCTCGATTGTAGCTGTACTTGAATCGTTGGAATCGCTATCATCATCGTATCAGTTGGACTCAGCTGCAGGTGGCGATGAGGTTACTATTGATTCTAGTAACCCAGTGTCACCCGTGTCCGCCGTCAAAGAACTACAGTTGCCTCTGTCTGAGAAAATCATAATTTATCAGTATGACATAGTATTATTGTCTTTGTTAATACAACTATTTCACAGTTTAATTTCATTAGGAGAAACTACATACTTTTTCTTACCCATTGTGATATATTCAGTGACGAAAATGATATGTTTCCCACAAAAAAGTGACTCTAGAATAGCAAATGCATTAAGGCTAATGAACCATTTTTCATCAAGTCGAGTCCAAAGTATAATTCAAATCACACAGTACATAGGTGCTTTATTCAGTGATATCTGTGTTTTTTTGTTTGTAACTATTTGCAGTCAATCAGTGTACATTACTTGGAAGGACAGTTTGCTTACATAGTAATTAAGCATGATTTTTATAATTGAAGGCATTGACTGATCAAATTAAGAATATAGCTGACTAGAATTGGGTTGTATTTTGACTTCAACTTTATTGTGTTACAACACTTTTCCTACTATTAAACAATTTATTTGCTACATACAAAATTAAAGATTAGAGAATGAATGTGATAAATTAATAGTTTAATCATTACATAACTTGCTAAGGCTAATATACTAAAATGAATATGAGAACTAAAAATTAAAATATAGGGATACTGTCAAACATAATTTACTTTTTCAGAATCAATAAAAAGTATTATTTTATGAGAAAAATTATAAATCTTTAATTTTATACCTCACTAGTAAGTATTGGGTTCAAAGGTCTGGTATATTACAAAATAGAACTGAATGATAAAGTAATAATAATTGAAAATTAATAACAAGAAGAAATGAAATAGTTTTATTCCCAAGGTCTAACCATTTTTTATTCTGCTTGGATGAATTGGCATATCCCAGTACCACAATGACATGATGTTTAAGACAAAAATATATGTTTTGTTTACTGCATTTTTTTGTAATGTTAATGACTTTCTAAAGTTGAGTTTGAATATACCCAATAATGTTACATAGTGTATTGCTTGTGCCTTGTATAAGAGAGATGTGGTTGTGCAGTTTTATCACATATTGCCATGTTTAGTTTTACAAATAATGTGTTTAAATAGATTGAAATAAAGAAATATATTTTGCTCAATGCCACAAGTATGTGACCAGAATGAATGTGACAAATTATGTTGTGATTAGTTTATAGTGGTATTTCTGGACATGGGCAAATATATGTTTATAATTCTAAATCTCATAATAGGCAGTTGGTTCTATTCTGAAATGATGTTAAATAGTTCTTAGTGTTATTTTCTGTATGTAATAAAACTAATGAAGAAGTGTTTCAAAATATTATAAAGAGTGGACAATATTTTATCAGTTTTGATACTATTTTTATAAATGTTGTGCAAACATCATGTGAAAATTATTGAGCAGATTTAAATTTTACTTAAATCTGTAACGGAAGCATGGACTGGGCAGCATACATGGATCTCCAGACTTCCAAAGTTATTATTTGCTTTGTGAGGTGTGTGAGGTCGAAAATATAAAAAATTGCTACTTTTACGTGGTAACATCAACGCTGCCATAAGTGTTCTTACATATTGTAAAAAGTATGATCTATCTGTTTGTATATCCATTACTTGCATAAATAGCAATTTATATTTTGTAGCATAAAATTTTAAACATTGCTTACGAAATCATCTTTCAGACTCCCCTGTCCCTCATGTCATGAAAATAAGCAAACCATTGATACTTACTATTGAAAAAGCCCTGTATACGATGTTCGGTCCGCGTGTCTTTCTGTTTCTATTATGCATAGTCTATAAGTATTTCAAAAGGAAGAATTTTATTTTAGAATTTATTAAACAGATTATTAAGAAAAAACGCGAAGAGTAACCGGAAATTCAGTGGGTACATTCGGAGGCAGATTTATAAATATGCCGCCTATAGGCTAAATAGAACTAATGGGGAATAAAACAGGAAACACAAACGTAACGCAAACATTTATTACAATATAAAATGTAACAAGAATTTTATTCCAATGCGAGTATACAGACGTCCGTCTAACCCATCCCCGCACTTAACCGCCGTAACCCTAGTATATATGGCGGCACCCATCACAATCGAGTAGAAAGATTTTTCGTCTTTTTGGCAAATTAATTAAAAGGAGAATTTGGCGAAACTAATACTGCGTTTTCGATTAAATAATGCCGCCTTCGAAATTAGACTACATGTAGAAACTGGGTACATTACTTCTTAATAATACCTAAATGATAGCGATAAATGCTTTACGCTTTTAAATTAACGATTACCAACTAGCTATAAACGTTTTTAAAATAAAATTTAATCATTTTGGGCTGACATTTGGATGTAACAGTTTATTGGACGAGGCGCACAGCCATGATCTTACAGTCATATTTTTTCTGACAAAAGGCAAAGCCACCTCATAAATATATTAAAACAGGGAACAATCATTATTATGTTATTCTTGAAATGTAAGTATAGGTCAGACCAATCGGTCATTTACTGCACGCATTATTATATAAAAGTAATTATTGTCATTGTATTCTTACTATGTATTTAAATTCCGTATAATATGAAAACTGAATGTAATACATTTAAAGTGATCATAAATGATATATTTTACTAAATTGTAGTTGATATGCCAAATTATTTAAGTTTTTCAATGTTTAAATATATTTTTATGTATTATGTACAGAATTAATTAAAGAGTTTGTTTAAAAAGATAAAGCCCGTATTCTAATTGAAGCTTCACTGTTTTAATTATTTTATTTTAAAAATGTATGCAGCATTTTTGTATTAAATTTTTATTTTTCTGGTCATAGTTATGTTATGCATTCTGCTTTGATATTATTTAAATTATTATATATTTTATTAATTTATTATTTTGCTTAAAACATGATTTATTATTACTGCATTTGTGTAGGTTTTTTTTTATTTTAAGTTGTGTAAACTATATAAATGTTGTGGGTTGGAGTGGATTTAGTATTTAACAGGGTTAAGCTGATAATACCAAAGAAAAACGCCTTTACGGTTGTTACTAAAGATATGTCTATATATGTACATACGTTCATTTAACATGTTGGATGTGTCATGATGCGCATATATATTCTCCTTAATTATCAATCTAATGATTTCATTCATGCCTCTATCGAAAAATCTCGTAACTTATATTGGTAACCAACATGTTAATACACTATACTTTATTCAATTATTTTAACGAGTTGTTTAATTTATGTACTGCCTTTTACATCAATTAGCAATGTAAATAAAGCGCACACTTAATAAGATTATCAAGGCTATTTTGTCCGCCTATTGCTAGTTCACATTAAACAAACACTTTTTTGAATTAATTTCCATTAATAAACGGTGCCAGTTTAGTTTGAACGGTTGGTGAAATATCAGCTTAATTTCTTATGTAAGTAAGGTCGACAATTATTACTAATCAAAATCCATTATATTTTGTAACAAATTTAAAATAAAAACTAAAACAAGTTTCAAAAATGAGTCTTCTTTCTTGAAAATTTTGCTCCTACAATACAATCAGTATAACGGTGCTTGCTGTAAAAAAAGTGAGTAATTAATAATCAAACTTTATTAGTCAACTGCTAATTTTACTTTTAATAGTACAAATAGAAATAGTGGGTACCCACTAATTCTCCCACTCCCACTATTTCTTCGTTCGCAATTAAATATTCAAAGAACTAAACTTTTATATCTATCAATTAAGTTTAAGACTCCGCCCAAGACCTTGTCAATCGCGAAACCTAAAGTTTGGGGATTTATCATAGTATCTACGCAGAACCTTGTAAAATGATTCCAAGAGATTATAATTGATTTTTTTGGTATGTTAACCCCGGGCATGCGTAAATGCATTTCCCACGTAAAAAAAAGATATGTTAACCATCTCCAGCAATCATTTTGATCTGATCTTAGATAGAACGGGTACAATGTAGCTAATCCTTTCAATTATTTACCGATTAAAAAAAACGCAAAATACGAGTTATCATTTTGTTGGAGATTTTACAATTTATTTATTTTTTCATATATTAGGTACTTTTTTTTTCTTTTTTTTTTGTCGGGGGAAATGCCCTTACCCATTGCATTAGATATACAAAATATATTAAAACCTGCCCAGTTCAATTTTTTTTCGAGTTGTAATGGATTGACATATATACGCAGTTTTTGTATAAGGTAATTTAATGCTAGCAACAAAGTTGAATTAAAGTGTTGGTATCGATGTATCACATGATGTTATTCGCACATCGGAAACAAGTACTTCTGTCGTTTTATGTTGATAACACCGATACATATTTTCGATTCGTACATAACGTCACACTTCTCTCTCATAAGGGTAGGCAGAGACTAAATCCTTCCACCTGCAATGATCCTGACACGTGGGGACTTTTGACCTGGGCTTTTGTTCAGAACGTTCTCGATCTGGTCTTGATACGGTTGCCTAGGAAGAACTTTACCAGATTGCCCAGTCATACTCGTCTTGTAAATTTGTTTCGTCAATTTTCTTTCATCAATCCTCTCTACGTGTTCAAACTACATCCTCTACCACACCACAATCTTCCCGTGTCATACTATTACTTACTATTACTATTGCTTACTTCATATATCATTCTCATGCCAACCATACTTCTTAGACTTCTCATCTTTACTGCATTAATTTTGCTCTTAGGGGTCTTCTGCCAGACCCAGCACACACTACCTTACTTAAGTGTAGGGTAGGGTAACACACTCCGATGTACAAACGTGCCCTTTCAGATAAATTCTGGCTGCAAATAAAGGTACGCAGGACCACTTTCACACGATTCCCTAACACAACTTTTCGCTCAAATCAAAAAATTTTTTATTCAATTTAGGCTCTAAGAAGGCATTTATGAACGTCAAAAACACTACCGCCGGTTCGGAAAACACCCTAGTCGAGAAGAGCAGGCAAGAAACTCGATCTGGTTTTATAAATATAATATATGTATCATTTTTTATATAAATCATAGTCATAACCAATGTTAGCGGAAGCACAGTATCAGAACAGCATCAGAAGCTCAATATCAGGGCCACACTTTAAATCTCTCGATTCGAAAGTATAATAAATACATATAACCTTTTTTATTTTTGTTCACCAAGTTATTTGAGTTTATATATTAAAGAGTCTGCTAGTATTTCGGTGAACAAACAATAAGTTTGGATTACTTGATTTCGCTAACCTTGTTGCTAGACGAGGGTAGATCCATTTCATTTATCTCAGACTCAAGTTATTACCGCTCAGATTTAAATATCATCCGTAAATACGCAATATTTTACGCAGAATTGACCCGTGTTCTTTCCCAACATGAGTACGATATCGATAGAGATTTGTTATTTATTCATTGTGTACTTGGTATCCATTGTATAAAGAAAAAATAGCTTAGGGTTTGGATAACTTTAGTTATTTGGATAAATATGAACTATAGATATATGCAAAATGAGGTGAGGATTAAGCAAAAGTTTTCAAACATAAAGTGACAGTGAAGAAAGTGACATGTTATAGTTCCAAATTTAAATAAGTTCAAATAGTTTATTTTTTTATTACATATTTATAAACTCTGTTGTTTCTGAGATATTAAACGGAAAAAAAAAAAATCTATAGTTCAACATTTATGCAAAGAGCACCATGACTGTAATTAAACTACATTTATATTTATATATATATAAATGTAGTTTATGTATATATATTGCTTCTAGATTTAAAAAAATCTTAATTTAATATATATTTACAAATTAAAGGATAACCTACAAAAACAAATAAAAAAAACATGAAAATTAAAATTCTTTAATCACTAAATACATTACAACTAAAATGTGACTGTCAAAAATGCAACTCATAATGCAAGCGAAATAGGATTAATTGAATTAACACATAAACAAAACACTATTTATTTAGCGACTGAAAAAGTTTTTAATACTACTAATGAAGTTCTTACTTTCTTTCTTTTTACTAACAGAGTTTACTGTATCACTCAATTTACTTTTGTCTTGTTCACCCGTGCTCTGACGAACTTGTTCTATATTACTAGATTCTTCATGTTTATCGGGAATACTGCTCGGATCCTTTGCAACTGGCAACACTGGACTAGCAGAGTTGATTTCCTTAGATATACTTTGTACATTATTATCCTTATAATTTATTTCCGAGTAATTACGGGCAGTGTCTATTATTTCGTCAGAGCACCCGAATTCCTATTGCTTCTTTTCAGATCCCTTTGGTTTCTTCTCTCGTAAGGGTTTCGAACGGATGAGATCTGTTCGGCCAATTGATACCATTTTTAACTCCCACGCTTCTAAGTCCTTCCTGAAATAAATACGTTTTTATTGTTTAATACAATTTGTTGTAATTCAAGTACAAGTTATATCTAAATATAAAATTCTTATACATATTTACTTCTTTTGTGCTATTAAAAAAAAGACAGTTTTAATAAAGAGGTAATCGTAAATTAAATTGAAAAATAAAAGTATTTGGGTACCTCAAGTAAATACAAAAACCTTATATTCTATTTACAAGATAATAGTGATATTAATTATTTATACATATTGATAATATTAATGGTCTGATCTTGAGGGATTAAGCTTAATGTGTCGATTACTCATAAAATGAGACAATAGGAAAACAATGGAAAGCTGGCGTAAACGCCAGGTTAGTGCTCAAGTGATAAACTTTTCTAACCTGATGGACAAATGGGAAACTAACATTGCTATCTTGAAATATAAAACAGTCTGTTTTTGGTAATATGTCTCCTGTTGGATCATAGCATGCAGTGTTTATTGTTTTCCTTAATAGATAAATATGAATAACGTAAATTAAAAATAGCAAACCTTTATTGTATATTATCGTTTGTACCCACTTTATACAAATTAGTATTTACTGGCAACACTAAAAACGATTACAGCGACGCAATCACCGTATACCACATAATTTTGTGGGACTATATACAGTAAAATACTTCCACTCAAAAAAAGATTATAATATTTAAATACCTAGGAATTCGAAAAAAAAATTAAACCTACTTATATTTTTTCATAAGATCCTGTGCTTGCTTTTCAAATTTTACCCTTTCACTCTCTGGAAGTTTTAACCAGTCTGTCTTCACTTGGTCCTGGTATTCTTTGAGTCCTTTACCTTGAATGCTATCCTTTCTTGATTGTATGTATAAGAAATATGAAGACATTGGTCTCTTTGGCTTTCCTAGTTCTCTGAATTCCTGGAATTTATTCATACTTTTACAATATCTATTATACTGGGTTAATATTAACATTATTAATTTATACAGGTGGTAACTACTTTTATATATTAGTTTGTAATTAAATAATATTAAACAAGCCAGTAAAATGGAAATCAACTATAATTTATATCTCACATCATAATTATTTACTTCTACTGATGGTAACATAAGACATCTGTTATTGTATTGTCCAAAATATTATTGAAAGTTTTACAGATTATTAAAGACATTATAAACCTATTAATAACACATGTAATTTTAGGGATGGTTTTTATACTGAATCTTAATTTTTAGATTAAAGATGAAACCAAAATATTCTTTTCCTCAACTAATCACTGACACTTTAGAGACAAAAAAGATTGAAATTTCGGATTTCAGAAGGTAAAATAAATCGATATTGATAATGAAATTGGCCGTTAGTCAGACTGATGGATCATCTTAAATTTTAGCAAATAGAGATGATGTAATCTGCAATTTATAGATAATTAAAAATTAGCTAAATTAAAAATTAGATTACTTTAGAAAGCAAAGGAACTCACAATTTCTTTAAAGCTACTTGTTGTTTGATAGTGTTAAGTAACACTATGTAAAATATTGATCCAATTTATTGTATCCAATAAATTCATAGAATTAAATCTGTAAGTATATGTCCAAATTTTAGGAAACTATGATTTATTTCATTGTGTAACTTCAATTTTGGTAATCTTATTAATAAAAAATCTAAAATTTCTTACAGATTTCAGCTTTCTCTTTTCCTTTGCAACAGCCATTTCTTCCTTCACTTTTTTGATATCTGCTTTCTGTTGTTCTGTGAGGGAGGATTCATACATTGCTTTGATTTTCCTATAATCTTCAAGATCCTTCTCATACTCTTTAGCCATTTGAGTTTTAGTCTGCAACAGATTTTACTAAAACTATATTGTGTTTGAAATATTGCTTGATTTTCTTTAGTAAATCTAGTATAGAATTTAAAACACAAAAATTATTTTAACAGCAATAAGCCACTTAAGTTTATTATCAGATTAGGGATGCTTGATCCAGTTCATTTGTATCAATTTTTTGGATCATAATATCTCAATTCAATCTATGTATTGGGTCACATATCATCAATTCTATTTTAACACTATCTATTCTAAAAAGATAATGAATAAAAAAATAATAGTTTCATATTTTATTTTTAACATAGGATGAATAAACAATTATCCATTCATAGTATGGTAGTAATTTCTAAAGATTTTAAGAGTTATTTATTAAAATTATATCTACCAAATCGTAATTTACTTTATTAGGTATTGTCATAAAAGTATGTAATTTCCAGAAGGGATACACCATGTGACGTCACACCCTCTGTTTGGCGTTATAAAGTTATATATATGTATAGAGCTTATGTAATAAATTCCGACGATGTTGTATAGAAAATATAAATTAAAATCTGCCAATAATGTTCATACTGTCAACTACCGTATTATAGTACCATGAGATGTAGTATGCACTTAAAGATTCGGCAGCCGATTAAAATAAATTAGAAAAAATACAGATATGATAATGTATATACTATTTGTTAATAACTGATTATGGTCCAATAATAGTTTGAGCCTGTAGCTTAAATGTAATGTTAGAAAATGAAATGGCTTTCAAACAATCAAAACAATATCAATGGATGATAGACTCATAATATTATTTTCTGAAAGATCAAATCATCAAAATGTCATCCCTGAACTAGGTACCATTGTTAGAGGTAAAATTATATTTACTCTTATCATTTATATTATGTGTTCTTTAAGGTCTATAGGTCAATTTTAAGTTAATTGATTTAAATGATATATTGTACCTTTACAAAAGCATACTTTCTAGTACATAAATGTTATACTATCTTTTCATCCATAACAGGAACTCTATGGATAAATTTTTAATTAACATTAAAAGTTCATTTCTGAACATTTACATTTTTATACTAATAGAAGTAGAAGAAGCGAAAGATGTGTGTCTGAATCATAGCAAGTGGAAGGATGTGGTCTCTCCCTACCTTTATGGGTGTGATATTATTTATGTATAAATGTATACATTTTATTATATATTACTTCAATGTTTTATTTACTGACATAATTGGACGTGTAAACTTAGTTTCTATTACTATATAAAATTTGAATTTAATCCATAAAAATATTCACTATTGAATTGGTCATACTACATATGCACAATTTTTCTTCTACTACAAAATTATAAAATAAATTGTGAGATACCTCACTATCTAACTGTTGCCAATGCTTTGATGTCCATGATATTGCCTCTTTAGATGAAATACCAGGGTTTTTAGCAAGTAGAGCTGGTCTCAATTGTGCGATAAACTTAAAGAATGGGGTCAGAGGTCTCTTAGGTTTATCCAATCCCAGCTTTTCCTCTGCTGATTTCTTTGTGTAGTTGCATACTTGAACTGGACTTAGCCAATTCGTTCTGTAATATATTTCATTATTGAAAACTTATGACTTACACTTTTATGAGGTAATAAGTGGCAAAGGAAATTCATATAACTCAATAAGTTTACTGATATATACAATCCTTATTTATTACACTAAACCAAGGTTTATTTATATAACAACCAATTTATAGGATTGTTACCAACCAAAGCAAGAAATTCTACAGTTTAACATTATACTAACAGTTTTCTCAATTTTCATTTATAACTTTTACATTCAAAACAATGATTCAAAGTAGCGTCATAACCTAAAACTTACCTCCCCTGTAGTGTTTTATAACTACCTATCATATAATTACTAAAACGACCTATTTGAGTGTAAGAAAACATTATTGATTATATAAACCCTTGGTTGGTTAAAATATTAATAAAATTCACGTTCCTGAAACATAAATTTTGCAGTTCGCTAATGTTTTCTTAGATCCAATTTTTCCTTCCTTAAGAAAAAGCAAAGGTACCTAGTTTATACAACTAAGTCAGTAAAACTTTAGTTAAATGGAGGCTATTTTAAAAAAACTATTCGCATTCAGGAAGTTATTGCAGCACATATGTAACTAAAACTTAACTCATACACAAAAATAGTTTTCTTTACGTTATGTATGTTTGTAATTTTGTGTTTGTTTTGTGTGTGAAGCGATGTATATTTTTAGAGCTGTAGAAAACTGTATGTATTCGTTACAAATTAACGGGTACGCTATGTAGTACCGTGTACCGAAACGTTACTCACGAATGCATTTCGTTACTCGCATGTTTCATATTTTTGTACCGATGTTAGTTTGATTGATTCTTTAAAGTTTATACAAACAAATGCAACTGTTTCAGTTCGGCAAGTACCGTTGATGCGTGAATTGGGTATTTGAACGAAAACGATATAACACTAAAAAGAAAATAAAACAATGCTTGATATATCTATACTAGTACATAAAATTGTCTGTTGTAATGTCAATTTTTTTTAAATAAATAGATATGAATGTATATAAGATACCTATACCATAAATACAGTTTTTAATTATTTTTTTATTTTAGAGGGTATTCTTGGCTCTTCTCGTCCGGCGAGTTCCACATACCTCTCTGGCATCTCTAATCCCGGAGGCTTCACTCCTGGATTAGGGATGGCAGGAGGCATGCATAAATGCATTTACCGCGTAAAAAAAGAAAAAAGGGTACTTTTAATTTTCGAAAATAATTAGGGGTTCCGCGTAAAAATATTCTATCCATCCATCCATCCATGCAACCGAAAGACGTCCACTGCTGGGCATAGGTCTCCCCTAAAGATCATCACGACGATCGGTCTTGCGCCACCCGCATCCACCGGATTCCCGCGACCTTCATCAGGTCGTCGGTCCATCTTGTGGAGGTAGGCCCTCCATGTTACGTCTTCCGGTGCATAGTAGCCATTCGAGAACCCGTTGATCCCATCGGACAACGGTTCTGCGAGTAATGTGCCTAGCCCACTTTCACTTAAGTTTAGCAATTCTTCGGGCAATGTCGGTTACTTCGGTTCTTCTGCGGATCTCCTCATTCCTGATTCAATCACGGAGTTTTAATATTTCACAATGGGCCTAATAAAAAAACCCAAAGAGCAATGGAGAGGGTTACTTCGGTTCTTCTGCGGATCTCCTCATTCCTGATTCAATCACGGAGTGAAACTCCAAGCATAGCCCTCTCCATTGCTCTTTGAGTTTTTTTATTAGGCCCATTGTGAAATATTAAAACTCCTAAAAAGTCAATAAAATCCGATTCTCTGCACAGTTTTACGGGCAAGTCCTTTATCTTAGTATTAATTTGATTATGGAAAATAATTAGTGTTCCGTATAAAAAAGTTAAAACGCAGTAAAGAATACATGAAACGCGGGCGCAGCCGCTGGATCGCAGCTAGTGTATATATAAAATTAAAGAATGAAGTTAAAACAAAAAAAGAAATAAGTCTAAATATAAATGATCTAATTAGGTAAATTTATTTACCTTACACAGCTAGGTATGTAAAGTGCAAGTAAGTTTTCTACAAAGTACGAACAACGCGACGTTAACGTCATACCGTACGCAATACGACTCGATGGGGTTAGGTGTCACGTATCAAAAGTAACGATACGAAAGTAACGGGTACTGATTGCTATAGTAACGAATACATACGGGTACGCTATTTTTCGTTACTTTTACACCTATATATATTTTCGACATACCTTTTTTTTTTCTCTTCATCTGTACATATAAATAAAATTGAAATGTCTATGTCTAATATCAAAATAACATTTTTACTAAATATATAAGAATGGTATCTATATCAAAAAAATAATTTTCTAAAATTGTTGTCTGTCCGTTTATTCCGGCTAATGTCGGGAACGGCTGGACTGATTCTGACGGGACTTTTTCAGGCAAATAGCTGAAGTTACTCTGGGTAACTTAGGTTATTTTTATTTTTAGAAAATAATTAGGTTTCCGCGTAAGAAAAATAAAACTCATGAAATCCGATTCAATGATCAGTTTTACTGGCACATGAAAACATAGGTAGAGGTATGCGCAAAGGCCAAACGTGTTAAATTAAAAACTTCATTGTTTAATGTTTTTATTGTGTACCGTCTTATAAGCTATTTAATTACAAATCGTTTTGTTTTTATATTAAAATAAAACATAAATAACACTTAAAATATTTAAATCTCAGTCCATAAAATAAATTGAAACTGAATTGTCTTCTGGTGGGTTTTTATAATATGATGTCGCGACGTAATGTATTTTAGTACCTAATATAATGAAGAAAAAAATGATATATGTACATAGAAAGTAGGCACATAAAGTTTAAACAGAAATGTTACTGTTATTTATTATTATTATTATCATTTATTGAACTAACAACTGAATTAACAAAAATATATTTCAAAATATTATTCTAAATACCAAAAACTGAAACAAAGTAAAGTGAAATGGATATTTTTACATTTTACATCTTTCGTAATCTAAATTAAATATTAATATAGTTCTAGTAACTGCTACTTAAATCAGATCCAAATAATAATAAGTTCGTTTTATAATAATAAAAAATAATCACAAATTAATATAAATAAACTTATAAGTTATAGCCGGGTTTTTGGCGGGATCTCAGTCTGACATGTAGCAATTGTTTTCTTTAATTCATTAAACTTGTGTACTTGACTCTATATCATGTAATCTTGGTGGCGTTTTGTGTGAAATAGTTTGGTTATTGTGTTCAAGTTAAGTTTATTATAGAAGACAACGCGTAGCATACATTCTGAGGTGCCGACAAAGCTCCATGGAAAGTTTGAGCAGGATAGGCCACCGTCCTGTCGGAGCTTGGTAACGCTGATACAAGATTGAAAATCTTACCCACATGACATTGGCACAAATTGTGTGTACACACAGATTGCCATTAACTAAGAAGAAGAAGAAGTTATAGCCAAATAATCGCGATTCAATAAAAAAGAAATGTTATTGTTTTAAAACTGTGATTATAAATTTATACACTGTCACTCTTATACATTTTATATTGGCCAGTTTTATATTTATTTAAATACTAATACTAATTTTAATAATTTATACATTTAATAGTAGTTTATAATCAAAATACTGTTCGCAAGAGGCCAGATTTATCAATTTTTTTTTTATTTTAAATTTTATTTACGTTATTTATTTTATATATTTACAAACATATCTTACATACCTACCAAAACCGAATAAAGCCCTACAGTATGTTTCAAACTTTTTCATAGTAAATAAAAATGTAGAAACTTCATGCAGGCACTTTTTCGTAATGACAAATATCTATTAAAAAAGAGAAAAAATATATAAATTACAATCAATAGATACTATTATAATGATGTCAGTCGCTAATTTCGCTATTATTGGTAATTAAAATAATATAAGGTACAAACTAGAATCGATAGACATGTTAATTTAATGATCATAATATTAATAACAATTGACTGTACATTTTTTATTCATATTAACGTTCTATATACATTTAATTGTGTAAATTGCGAGGTTTCTCATACATTCTTACGAAAACATAATCTTAGTTTATATGATTAAGAAGAAGAATTATATTGTATACCAAAGTTTTTTTCAATCTTTTTATCCTTACCTATAACAATAAATGCATATATAAGCGGATAAAGCGAGTGCGGTGCTGACTTCTTCTACATAGCTTCTCCGTCCTCCCTGTTTTATAAACTATATGTACATAAAACAGTTATACTAAATGAATGGCACATGTAGTATCTTCAGTTTACATTTCGAAGATAAACCTCGTCATTTGAGTCCACAATTTTACTTCGCTTCACGTCATAGTATAGTTTCGCCCGCCGAATAATGGTAATGCCTCTGTTTTCTATATGAATGCTGTTGTGGCGGTCTGTACGTTGCGTATTTAGGGTTGGGCGGGTGTCGGGTCAACGTGTGCGGATGTGTTGCGTAACAATGAAGGGTTAAAGGCGTAGGTGGTGGTCCTGATGGACATTTCGGTGGCGTGGGTTTCCTTGGCCCGGTTATTCTACGCCATAACGCTTTCAATCGCGGCGTGGCTATCCATACGGCGACCATAACTCCTAGAACTTGCGTCGCGAATATTCGAAATAAGAACACCCAAAACGCTGGGCGCGGGTGCGTCGATGGCTCCGATGAAGGCATCGGAGCTGCAAGCCACTCTTCTCTCCAGGCATACTCGTACACCCATGTAGCTAAAATACATGCCGACGGTACTGAATAAAGTGCTGCGAACGCTCCAAGTCTTAGTACACTTTGGTCGGTATGCGCTTGAGGCGCATTGAGGAGTACCGTTGGAGCAGGCACTGGGGCAGCTCGACGGAGGACAGCGCGCAATCCTGACGAGAGGAACACGCATCCTAGGAGCAAGCATATCGCTTCGGGAACGATAACCAGCGCAAGGAGAGATTTACTCGACTGATTTCCCACAAAGCAAGTACCTGTAAGAAAAAAAGTAATGTTGTACTATAACTGTTTAAAAATACAAAGTCATATTGGAAAATAAAAGATTCATTGTATTTTTGAACTGATGAACGTTATTGAGCTGGAGATTCTTCACTCGAGGGCTTAAGGCCCTCAGCCGGAAAATAGTAACCATGGGTACAACTTGGGTTCCTACAGAAACTATGTGCCTTGCGTGTAGTGTGGAAGGGAGCATCTTATAAAAGACTAGATGCGTCTGCGTGTCATATCTTCTTCACTGCCTTTTAATTTTTTATTCGGAACCCAAATTTTCCCAAAAAAAATTAGTATTAAGATAAAGTATAAGTATTTGTTATAAATTCAAACACTTGGCCTTAAGACTATGCATTGAATCGGATTATATTTCATTTTTTACGAGTTTTTTTTACGCGGAAAACTATTTATTTTCCATAATCAAAAGCCACGCGGAGTAACTTCAGCTATCTACCAACAGAAGTCCTGTCAAATTCGGTCCAGCCGCTCCGGAGATTGCCCGGAACAAACAGACAAAAATTGTATTTTTGGTATAGGTATCGTATATACATTCATATGTATTTCGTTAAAAATTGTTTTGACATTACAAACAGACACTTCAATTTTATTTATTAGTATAGATTAGTTTTGATTTTCAATTCTAAGACACCAAACACTTAGCACAAATGGAACTTCTCTCATATGAAATTTTAAAGTTTATTAATATTTAATATCCAATACGTTCATGAGCCCCCATTGCGGAAACCTTTTCATTACATTCAAAATTTCTTTTCAATCATATCGGATAATATTACCCTTTTCCACTAAAGCTACCTCTCGGCACATACAGACACCTACACAAATACACCGCGAGAAAAAAGGGCCTGCATTAATAAGGCGACTAAAAGAGCCCGATTTAAAATTGAAATACGAGCGTGCGAGGAGGAAAGGTGTCGTATTTAACGGCTCGAATAATGGTCGAACATTTCATTCGGCGGCCATAATGGAAATATGTAGTATGGAAATAATAAAAATAAAAACGGAAGGAATGCTCGTGGCCTGTTCGGAACTGCAATATATGCCTGAGAAAAGGGCTGTGGCACTTCGTCCACACTTCATAATATGAATGCAAATAATAATAATAATAATAAAAAAAAAAAAACCATTTCGAGCTGCATAAATGCACCTTACTTATAATTAAAGTTTAAAATAAAAAAAACATTAATTAATCAAAAATGTGGTGTGTTTTCGTCACCTAAGATTAGGTGAGATTTGTATACACAAAAAAATGTTGAGCATATTTTAGTGTTTTTGGCTTAAAAGTATTTTTTTTAATTAAACTTAATACCTCTATTTGTTACGTGTTAGGCATTTTTGTTCACTTCATTCATAATTATTCTGTTATTGTTATTCTGTTTATTTATTTATTATTATTATTTTTTTTTGTCTGTCTGTCTGTTTGTTCCGGGTAATCTCCGGAATGAATGAACCGATTTTGATGGAACCTTTTTGTGTTAGATCGCTGAATTTACTCAGTGTAATTTAGAGTAGGTACTTTTGTTTTTCCAAAAATAATTAGCGTTCCGCGTAAAAAAATTAAAAGTCGTGAAATGTCGAACAAAATCCGATCCAACGTAGAGTTTCACTGGCAATTGTTTGAATTTGTGAGAAATAGTTTTACTTAGTTAGTAACGAAAAAAAGGACATGAATTAGGGTTCTGTATAAAAAAATAAAACGCAGTGAAGAACATGAGAAACCGGGGCGCAGCCGCAGGCACACAGCAAATAATAAAACAAGTACACAGGAATTATCTTTTATAATTAACAATACGTTAGGATAAGGAAGAAAGGATTATTTCGTCTTTGCGACTTATACAGATTATATTATGTAACGCTCGCTGTTTGTACTAAGCATTAACTTGTTTTTAACAAAGCTTTTGACACAAAGCGTTTGCATTTTTATCTCGCCGCGCTTCCAGAGGCATGGTTTGATGTCGGTTCTTGTTAAATACGAAATCAAACAAATCCTACTTCTCCGAGACTTATAGTATAGTTATACATATTACGAACTAGCGATAACTTTTAAAATTATCACAGCGGTATTCTACAGTTTTCTTGAAGTCCGTTTATATTAATCGTCGCTGGCTTATGTGATAAGGGGGATTCTGGTTGATAAATAAATGAATTATGTTGCCGCGCTTTGTTTTCTTTCTTTTTACAGTACATTTCATTAAAATGTTTCTATAATTTATGTTTGTTTTGTTGATCCTTGAAGTAACCGCTGTGTTCTGTAACGCACGACAACGTTCGGTGTTCTCTGTTAGTGATAAAAACATTACATATTAAACTATTAACTTATTCGAGTTATTCTTTTGTCGGCTGTCTTTTTTTTACCTGTATTATTGCAGTGTAATTATCTACTGTCCTTCGTTCGGTATTATATTAAAATAAACTAACTAAGCGTTGCGGTCTTGCTAAAGAAGAAAAAAAGATGTTATATAGTTTATGTCAAGAAATAATCTGAATTTAAGCTGTTTTTATATTACTCATTTTTCATAACTTAAAGTACTTCTTTCTATAGGTTAGTGTCGTTTTAAATGTATACAGAATCAGGATTTATAACCTCAATTTTGTTTCTGTTTATTTTAACAAATTTAATCAAACGGTAACAACGGTACGAAAGTACCGTACCTAATTCAATAAATTGGTCTTTGCATAAATAATTTTCATGGTTGCTTTTAATACTCTTTGCTATAGATACATAAGAAGTTACTTATGATACTTGTTTTCAAAATATGTGTTCATTATAGCAACAGGCTCTACTCTATATGGGCGGTTTTTATGGAAGTTTCTGGCTTTATGAACACATTCTAGTTTTACTGATATTTAATAATACAGTTTTAAATTATTAGACAATAATATGTAGCTTCGACTATATGAATAACTTTTGTTAACTAAAATCTCCATTTATTTGAAGATTATTCACAGGATCACAGAGTTAATTAGGCGAGTGCCACTCGAAAATGAGAACCAACACGAGGGTACAATGATAGTACGAACTACGAAACTCGGCTAGGCATACTATCACCTTACTTCCAATTCAGTGGAATAATCTCGGCTAACCCTATTCGTTTAATCTAAGTAAATATTTATATGAATGTGCATATACGTATTTTGTTTTTTAATAATACATATTCGACTATACATCGATATTCAACACAAACTCAATGGCATTAACGTATGAATGCATGCTTCTGCGCACTCTTGCCAGATTTAATCGCTTTGAAAAATGCCGCCAATCAAACAAGAATGTACTATTATATTATATAGAAGGACTGCTGGCTTTTATACGTATTCGTTACGGATGTGTGGTATTAGGACCTATTGATTGATTCAAAGGCAAACAAAAGGTTTTATAAATAAATAATAAGTGCTTTTTATAATTTGCCTGTAGGTAAATTCAAGAATTTAATTTTATATTTTATTATAACTACACGCAAATATGTTTTATATTTACCTGTTTGTCAAAACTATATAAACTTCTTTATATTACATCTTTTTTTTAAACCAAAATATAGTCTCAATACTCTAATTACAGAAAGCATTTAAAACATTTCTATAAAAGCAACATAAAACATTCAAATAAAATCGTTAATTTCCTGTTTTATTATTATTTATTTATTTATTTGGGAAACATACAGTTAATGAAATACATATATACAAACAATATTCAAGTTTCCACTTAAATTATAATTAATGAAAGTAAATATAACAATATTAATGCATTTATAATTATAACCTATAATATTATGGCAAACACTAAAAGTTTAAAACTTTTCTCAGTTGTTTTTTTAAAACTTTTATACATATCGCAAGAACGAAATAAATATGTGTTCTCCACATACGTAGTTAGTGTAACAGGGGTTTTAAAAAGTAAGTGGTTTCTGGGATTAGGTTGAGGAACCCCAAAATTAATTTCACTAACAAGAAACGGGGAGTCAATGAAGAAGTGTAAGAAGTCTAGAAGTCTAGAGTCTAAGAAGTTTAAACAAAGATATTTAATCTATCACTATTCGACGATTAGTGAGTGAAGGCAGATGTGGCAAACGTTTATTTGAAAATTTACATTATAATTGTAAGTTTTTTCCGACTATGAATTATTCACAAATAAAATAAAAAAAAATAAAAAGTTAACGACGTTAAATATTAATCTAACTTAGGTAATTAAATTAATATTTAACTCCATTAAACAAACCACAAATTTTAACGTTCTGTTCGAACTTTGTAGTTTTTTAATCTACATTTATAATTAAAGATAAAACCCGTTACGTGAAGAAATATTGAGTGAGTTAAAACTTATAATAAGTTGTTTTGCCCTCATGACGAATATATGGATCTTATATGGAGTTGCATGCTATTTACAGCCTTCTTACAAGACATTGAACCCCTCTATCCCTCCACTTCACAAGTACAGATGTAACCGAATAAATTACTTACAGTGGTATGATTATGATGAACTGACGATTTCAAATAATCGGATTAAAATAAAACGATATAGGTAAAGATAAAACAGTTCATCGGGTATGTTTCTCCTCTGTTTGGGAAGCGATTTTTTCTTGTTGAGTAGGTATTAATAATTTTTATATACAGCGAAGTTTTGTTTAGTTTCAAAATTTCGATGATTACAATCGAATTTCGCTCACACCGAGCTACCGCTGAGACAAAAAAATAGATTTCAAAAATCAAAATAAAAATTTCTTTACATTAATTTGGGCCCAGAGAAGCCACTTATGAATGTCAAAAAACTACCACCAGTTCGGAAAACAACCCAGACGAGAAGAGCTGGCGAGAAACTCGATCTGATTTTTTACAATGCTTTTTTAAGCATAATATAAATTATACAATTCATAATTATAAACGGTTTTTTAACGGAAACAGAACGGGAGTCATTTCCAGACATCACTATCGTTCATGTAATGATACACTCTATTAACCTTTGAACTATCTATTTCAATTATCTAATATTTAAAGATATCATCATCATGTAAATCAGTTGAACGGTTATCGAGTTATAAACTAACATACATATCATACATATCATCATCATCTCTCTGACCTTATCCCATTTTTAATTGGGGTCGGCGTAACATGACTTCCTCTTCTACTCATCTCTATTTGAGATCATAACTACATTCACTCTCTTTCTAAAACATATCACCTTTCACACAGTCCATCCATATTTTCTTTGTTCTTCCTCTTCTCCTATACCCTTTGTATATAAGAATTTCGAATTTAAATAACATTATTTATCAAACACATTTCTGGTTGCGACTGTACCATTACTGTGCTTACGATGATACGCATTGTAAATCCATCGTACAAAAATTCTAGAAATAATGACAAGATACATTTGTAGTTAATTATCATGTGCTTAGCATTATTTATACGAACTAATTAAATGTCAGCGTTGTCGTTGCGAATTAACACATAATTAATTTGTTAACATTATTAGCAGTAGACGATGATGGACTGTTGTATAATTAAATGCTAGAGATGCGAAAACTTAATACGACAGGTTTTATGAACAGAACTATGACGTGCCTGATGCCAATGAGACCAGTTTTTAACTCATAGTTTCGCGTCATAATGTCTTTTTTTTGCACGGTATTATAGGCTCTGTGTTTTGACCACAATTTCAACTGGTTCTCAAGCGATGTTGCCAGAACGAACACACCTGTTGGTATTTTCGACAGGTTATCTAACTTGAGGGTGGTTAGCTACCCAGTCGGGCATTATTATATGCCCTGCTACCAAGCTATGGTTTCCTTAAAAGGTGTTTTCCTTCACCGAAAGCTAAGGCTAATTTTAGAGTTGGGTAGGTAGGTTTGAACCAGCGTCCATAGACGTGAAATCCGACCGCACTACCAACTAAGCCAGCATCGCTTCAAATGCTGCTATGTTTGCAGTTCGATTTTTAAACTTTTTTGGTAAACTTAATGGAATGCACAAAACACAAAGACGTACAACGTTCATTATGGTTCTCTGATGAGAGATGAGTTCAATTAAAATGACGACCCCCGATAGATGAGAATATATCCACAATCGGTATCATTGTGCAGATGTGTGCAGTGTGTAATGCGTGATACACTAATGCATGAATGTGTCGCTGTATCGCATTGGCGACAAGTACGGGAACCACCTTAATCGGAGACCGCGTCTGAAGAATGTTCGAAATTAAAAAAAATACTTTGTTCAATTTAAACCTTGATAAGGCGCTTACGAACGTCTAAGCTGGCAAGAGACTCAATCTGGTTTTTATGTTCATGTGTTTATATGGAACTATCATGGAGCATCTCATAGTTTAACGTTTTTTAGTAGATGCATTTTCAGAAGGGTGTCATGTTCAGACATAACCATCGTTCACAAATGATACATCATATAATAACATTTGTGAATTAATGACATGGTGCATAAACTTTATTGTCTGGTAAATCGGTGTCGTGTGATGCCGATTAAGAATAGTACCACCCATATCTTCCCGTGGCATCCTCCGAGGCCTACAAACACCTATACTGCGATAGCCTACTCGCTTGTCAAGCGTGGTGATTATTGCAACTCCTCCCTTTTTGGGGGAGACCTGTGTCCACCAGTGAACGTTCTTTGGTTGAATCAATAAAATCGGTAATGTGCTTTGGGACTTTATTGTAAAACCAAATGGCATCATTAGTTTTACTAAGTAAATAAAATGAAACTGTTACAACTGGTATTACAACTTAACCGTCAGTGCCAGCAAACAATTTTAGCTAATCACGGATATTATACCGAATTAAACAAAACTATTGTACAAACCCGTGAGTTCATCTGCATCGACGTCTCTAGTGACCAGGACAGCAGCAGCCAGAGCCGCTGGCACCCCCCACGCTGCAAGTTGCAGTAATGAAGAGTGGCGATCGTTGCGCGTTACGGTGCCGGGTGCTGCTGGCTGACGGAGTACGGTAGCTCTCCATGCACCAGCTACCACGACCCACCTGGAAAACACCGTAAGAATTCAAAATCAAAATCAAAAAAATCTTTTTATAATTTGGGTCCTGAAAAGGCATTTATGAATGTCAAAAAACGACCACTGGTTCGGAAAACAATCCAGTCGAGAAGAGCGGCAAGAAACTCGATCAGTTTCTTTTTACATGTTTTTATTTAAGTTATTAAAATTATACAATTTACAATAACAATAAACGGTTTTAGCGAAAGCACAAAAAGAGGTGTCACTTCTAGACTTCACTATCGTTCACGTAATGATCCACCCTTTAATAACCTTTGGATTTTAAAACCTGTTTGACATAGTGCTTAAACTTATTGCCAGGTAAATCGATAATGTGCTTTGGTACCACGTTGTAGAACCCGACACTATTGCCTAAAAAGCTTTTATTGGTCTTACTAAGCCTAAAGCAAGGGACGGCTAGTTTGTGATTACTTCTAGTATTGAATTATGCCGGCCGTTTGCTATTATTTGGTATATCAACTTGTTTAAATTTTTGCGGACGATAAACATAAGATAAATTTGAAAGGAGGGCAATGTGAATATATTAACCAAAATGGCATCAGTTGGTTTTTAATGAATTGTGAGGGCAATGTGCCATAAATTATAATTGGTTTATATAAAATTTAACCTTATCACCGGTACTCACGTAATGCTTGCTTGTCGTAAAATGGCGGTCTACCTGAAACTTTTAAAAGTTTTGCCGAACTGTTCGTAAAACGAGATTTACGAAAGCCCCCTCAACCAAAAGGGATGCCTTGAACTTTAGTATTGGTCACCACTCTCCACGCTATTCCTACAACCTTTTTAAAGGGAAAACACTAGTATCAGAACATTTTTAATTGTGAATTTTTATGACTACTTAAAGGCAGTGTCGTGTAACATTGGCGTAATGCTAACGATCTGTCAGTAGCAACCATGTATTTGTTTATAAAAGGGACGTATGCTTTTAATTGGCCGTAAGAAGCACAAAATCTGAGATTGTATCTTGTCTTTTTCCAATATGGCAATGATGTTAATATTTGTTCAAGGATTAATTGTAGTTGTTTATGGTCATTATTTGCTTTTTTGAAATTCTGTCAAGTTGCTTCTGGTACCAACGTTGTTATATTAAATCTTTAGAAGCTTATCTTGCACAGAAAGGGACTTCTAATTGATTCGAGGAGGTGGCTCCACATCAATAAGCCTGTATATTTTGATTCTTCATAGTATTAAAATATGGGCCGGCGTTTGCTATTATTTATGGATATCAACTATCAAACTTTCCTTGCAGACGTATGTAAAAATGTACCTTACAACTCTTATCTAAATTTAGGGTTGTTTACTATGGCTCACTGTATCAGATCTTCATAACATTCAAACAAATGGCTCAGACTATGCGTCAGCACTAGAACAACAATTTCAAACTATGAAAGTGCACAGCAAAATAATTTAGCGAATTTTACGAACTAAAAGGCCGTCGAGCGATCTTCGCCAAAGCTCTAATTTTTAAACCAACCCATTGTATTTTGTTTATGGTCATAAATCTTTTTAATTAATAGCAATCTGTTAGTTATATACAGAGTTCTGTCAGTGTCATGTAAATAACGATATTTTTCAAAATCACGTAATAATATTCAACACTTTAACAAAATGGCGGCTACCTTCCTAGAACTTTCTAAGAAGATTTGTGGCACATCAGAATAAATGAATGACCAGCGTAAATACAATTTCGTATTTCGAATTTTTTTTCACTTATGTTATCAACGACAAAACGATGGATTGTTTTAAATGAAATTTAGCATAAAGGAAAGTTTAGGGTAACCAAGTTTTCAATTACATCAAACAAAACAACGTCAGCATCACCAGCTAATTTGTACATACATACAACAATTATATCTAAGTACATATTACTTAGAACTGGAATACCTTATGGTGCTGCAGAACTATAAATTTAAAAGGATCGGACATAAATCCTAACAAAAATAAAATAACTATATTTTACCCCGACTAGAACTCAAACAGGAATGCCTACTTAGGGCTTGACGCGAAAAACCAGTGATACCAAAGCCTGCGTCAATAAAAGTGATATATGGAAAAAACTATGAAGTCGTGCGTATACTATAGATGTTTTAGATTTATGAACTTTCTCCAGTAAATAATGGAACATACGACTCGTTCGTTTAATAAGTAAAAATAAGTGCCAAAATGTTAGTGGTGGTAGCTTAATGATTGTTATATAAATATATTGAGTTACAAAATCTTTTAAAAATAGGCAAAATTGCGTTCACTGTAATGATGTTAACTCAACTCTAATAATGACATAATGTCAAGATATTGTCTTCTTTTTAGGAGTCTAATAATTTTTTCTTAATGGCCAATACAAAAATATACAGCAGCATATAGCGGTGGTACTTTTTGAATATAGCCTACAAGTTGTTTCTGTTTTGACAAAAAAAAAGTATTGGAAAAAGTTTTTTATTTATTTTCAATAATGACTACGATCTAATATTAACCACGAAGTTTGAACTCTAGTATTATTAAAAAAATATATGTGTTTTTCACAAACAGTTTACGTATTAACTCTTTAGATACTGCCGTCGCGAAATTGATCGTTAGTGTTTTTTTATTATAAAACGATTAATAATAAGTTTATGAAATTTACTTCAGCAATTATAATCTCATAAACATTCATAATAGCTTATAAACAAAAAGTTATAATCGGAACGACACTGTAATTTGAAAACAGTTGTGACTCGTTCCTCGATCTTAAAAACTTTGTAACATTATTTTTACCAACCAACCATTACCATTGTAACCATTTACATACAATACAACTTGCAGCGCCCTGCGGCTTCACTTTACTTTATATATATCGCATTAATATTAATATTAATTTTTTAGGCGGGATTTTAGTCTGTCATGTAGCAGTTATTTTCTTTAATTCATGAAATTGTGTATTTGACTCTATACTATATTATCATGTAATCTTGATGGCGTTTTGTGTGATATAGTCTGGTTATTGTGTTCAAGTTAAGTTTATTATAAAAGAAGATAACACATTTATTAAAGTGCCGACAAAGCTCCGTGGAAAATTCTAGTAGGATGTGCCACCGTTTTGCTGGAGCTTTGTAAGGCTGATACAAGATTGACAATACATCTTACCCACATGTCACTGGCAAAAATGTGTGTACACAGATTGTCATTATCTAATAAGAAGAAAAAGTGATTTAGATACAAAAAGTGATTTAGATACATTATTGTACTTATTTCTTAAAACTTATTCCGATTAATTATTAAGTAAGGATGATTGCGGGGTTCAATGCCTTGCTTATTTGTGATGACATGAGTGACGTGATGTAGTCTGAAAGGTGATTACGTAAGCATAGTTCGCTTATTAATTTAAGTTTTGTGTTTTAAAATTATGTCCATACTTACGTAATCATGAGAAGAGGGGGGTAAACCTTATTATTATATTGCTGACACGAGGAAGGAGGCTTCAGAAATCTCCAACATTTTCCTAATGTTATATTTAGAGGTGCGCCCCCTCTCTCCTAACTTAATGTAAGAAGACAAACTATAATGCTATCAGATCATTAATATAATAATATTTTGTTGGTAATTAATTATTTTTTTTGGATTTCATTAAAATTATTTTGATATTCCACATATGAAATTTAATTTTTGCGCTTCGTTACTCCACATTACTAACAACTGTCTTAAGCAGCGCTCACATGAAGTAAAAAAACTAAGTTTGTACTTATAGTACGTCGTAAATATTGAAATTTTGCAAAACAGAAATTTACGTTAATTTAATAAACATTCCGACTGACGTAAATTTGCGTCAAACAAGGAGCTTCATTGTAAAATGTCTATATTTTTTAAGACGTTGCTTTAACATATTTCCGAGAGTACATTTTATAACATTTATAACCTTATTGATATTAATACAATTTATATAATGTACCTGATATCTACGTCAAATTTAATATTAATTAATTATTTTACCGCTCGACGATCGTGTTGAACTTGGGTTCGAGTAAATTACAACTTTTGTCAGTCCTTACTTAGCTCGTTAAAACCTGTGACAGGTAAATCCATCCTACTACGAACATGAAAGGTGTCGCCTTGTTTTGAAGCACACACCAACGTAACAAGACCCTCGAGTCTCTATCAGTTAATTGGGAGTCGTAAGGATTCTCATAGCCCAACTTGTTTTCTATAAGTGGATGTGATCCTCGCAGTGGCGTGTCACTGGCACTTGAACAAACAGCAATCCCTATTTGTACAGAACCGAAAGTGGTGATAGTCCAAACATTTATATTTGTTCGCTTGCTCGTATGTTTGATCCGGCCTCCGCCGCCGCCGCGCCGGTGCATGTTGGCTAACATTTTAACTAATGTTTGTACGATTTGCATTGTGATAATTAGGTACTATACTCTCTCTTTGAAGTATTTTAATGTATTCGTGTAGATACATAGAACACGGCCAAAGTTATTGGGTGCTAATTCCACTCTGGAATCACATTAACAAGTGCGAGTTAAAAATTGAGCGGGCCATCAAGCTCCAAGAATAATATTACACCAGTGAGACCGGTTTCTTAGTCTTACTCGGAATTAGACATAAACATGCCGGGAATGCAGATTAAGTGTCAAAGGATAATATTCAAAGTATTTTTGCTGTAGCAATTATTAAATGTTTAAAATTGCAATGCCTATTATAGTGTTAAAATTAACACATTATTGTTTTGTGTTTAGATAATTCATTTTATAATTTCATTTTAAAATAATAATACAATTATAATTTTTTAGAATTTTGTGGGGTTAACCCGCCCATATTTTTATCTACTCCGTCCTAAGTATCGGAGTAAAAAAAATGAATAAAAAATTATGCTTATAAGAGCGTATGAAATATGTTATCCGATATTTTAGCTTGCATGTAAGTCGTCGCCGTGTTTGGTTAGTTTACGAGGCCACACACGCGGCTGTTCTTGTATTTTTATTTCAAATGTTGGTGGTCATCATAAAAGTCAGAGTGAGTTACGGAGAAAGAATTTACATTCCACGAGCATGGCAACATACTTGCAACAACAAGGCACTTTATACTATGTAGTCAATCAATCATAAAACGTCACACGTTTCGCTTTTTATAGTCTAAAAGTTTGATTACTAGTAATAAATTATATAATACTGTTATATTTCAAAGTGCCGTTTTGTTATAATGCTAGCATAGGGCTTTATTTAAAACTTCTCTGAAATAAACACATTGTACAGCACTCACAGTGAGAGATGGGCTAACACTCCTGGCTGTAGACAGCTAAACAAGCTGTTCCGAATATATCACGGAGCTTGGGCCGGAGACTGCTCAGCTTATCTCGCCCTGTTCTTCGCCTAGTGGTGGGTGTAATGACGGGACATTGCTCACTTAATAAACATTTATTTACTATAGGTCTGGCAAATAGCCACATGTGTAGGAGATGTCTGGAAGAAGAAGAGACTACTGCCCACGTGATCCTGGAATGGACGGGAGTAGTCGACTAACGGGCAAAAACCCTCAAGCAAATGACGGTGCTCCAGGAAGCCTGTGATCGCCCCAGGAGGCTTCTGCGCTTTTGGAAGGAGCTGGGCTGGCTCGAGTAGCAGGTTGATCCTGCACGCACAACGGACCGCCAACGTGTCTAGTTGCCGAAACAGGAGCCCACCAACAAGTAAACACATTGTATCTTATATAGATTTCTCATTCCAATAATTACACCGTCGCGTCTCCGGGGCATTCGCAAACTTCGCATCGTTTTTAGAGTATTCAAACAAAGTATTATTAAGTATCATACTTAAAAAGTACCATTCGTAAATGATATACATACTTAGCCTTTCTTCCTTTAACTTCTAAGACTTGATTTCTCTAAATTTATGTAAATATCGCTATAAATTATAGTTTTAACTTCAACACATTGTTTTGAACTGTTAATTACCTTAAGAAAATTTAAGTAGTAGTTCACGATCGATTATCATTAAGTTTCTATGACTCAAAAGTTAGATTATTTGGCATCTGATTTTTAAGATGAATATCTCAACATAGCAGTTGGGTATGGATATTTAAGGAAACGTACAGAGGTAAAAACAAATGAAAATATGAGAACAAATTCGTTATGTGCAACTAAAGAGTAGCAAATAGAATTGTATTAAGAACATGCAAAGAGTCTACACAAGTACACATATAAACGTAATTTTTATGTGTAAATCTATACTAATAAATAAAATTAAAGTGTCTGTTTGTAATATCAAAATATTTTTTTTTACTAAATACATTTGAATGTACGTACATACGCTACTTATATCAAATATACAATTTTTTTATTTTTTTATCTGTATTTCTGTTTGTTTCGGGTAATCATCGGAACGGCTGGACTGATTTTGACGGGACGTTTTTTGGTAGATAGCTGAAGTTATTCCGCGTATCTTAGGCTACTTTTATTATTTAAAATAATTAGGGTTCCGTGTACAAAATTTAAATATCATTCAGTTGTGAACAAAATAAGCCTATGTACTCAAGTACCGGTTCTCAAGGCATGCTGCCGGAACACACCTATTGGTATTTAGTGACAGGTTTTCAAACTTGAGGGTGGTAGCTACCCAGGAGAGCATTATTAGAAAATGAATTACAACCATGCTATGGTTTCCTTCAGCGAAAGCTCGAGCTGATTTTAGAGTTGGAAAGGTGGTATCGAACCCGCGTCGATTGATGCGTAATCCGGCTGCTCTACCCGCTGCGCCATCATCGCTTCATAGAGCAGCGCCATCAAAACATTATTTTTTAATGATTATGCCAGCGCGGGTACAGACCTAGTTAGTAATCATAGAAACAGGCACTATGAAAATGAAGGATTTCAGAACACAATGGCCATACAGTAATGTCAATTTCCATATAAGTAGCAATTGTAAAGAAAATTCAGGAAGGAGTTAACACATCGCTCTCTGTCGTGAACTGGCTTAGGCTATAGTTAGAGCGACATAAAGCAGACTCGTTAAGACGGTCGTAACAATAAAACTAAACACCCACAGCACTATTTAGGTGAACGGACCCATTTATTGCCTTAGACGGTGCGTTATTCTAAAACGAACGTTGTGGTTTATAATATTTTAAATTATTTCGACTACAGTTACCAAACAACCATCCTTAAAGAACTGTTCGTTGATGTTAGTGAAATTTATTTAAAGTAATATAATATATCATAATATCTTTGTTGTAATGCACAGATGGGCGTGATTACTGTTTCCATCTATCCATCCATTCAACTGAAAGAGGTCCACTGCTGGACATAGGTCTCCCCAAAGATTTCCGAGACGACCGGTCTTGCGCCACCCGCATCCAGCTGATTCCCGCGACATTCACCAGATCGTCGATCCATCTTGTGTGGGGCCTACCCACGCTGCGTCTTCCGGTGCGTGATAACCATTCGAGAACCTGTTGGCCCCATCGAGCATCGGTTCTGTGAGCAATGTGCCCAGCCCACTGCCACTTAAGTTTAGCAATTCTTCGGGCAAAGTCGGTTACTTTGGTTCTTCTGCGGACCTCCTGATTACTGTTTGTCAGATGAATTTAATTTTATTAAACGAATAGCATTTATGTAAAATATATTTTCTCTGCAATTAGATGTTTCAAAAGAAAACGATACTCATAAAAAAATGTTACAGGCTCTGTCAGCGCTTTGACCACAATCTCGTCTGACGTTAAGGGGCAACGTGGTCCAGGATGGTTAACACGCTAATCTTAGAAGTGCTGGCTCTAGAGTGATGCTGCCGGAATACACCTGCGGGTGCTTGCGTGGGTTTTCAAACTTTAAGGTGGTAATTAAAAAATGCCCTAATATAATATGTAATTCACCGAAAGCTCAAGATCATTATAGAATTGGTACCCATTTATGTTTTAACGACTTCCATGGACGCGGAATTGGACTGCATTATCAATGAGCTATTGGTATAGTTCGATGATTTGCTTTTATTATAAAATAATCAATAAATTATTATGTATTATCATTACATTAGGTATATTATGCAAAAATTCTTCGAAATTAGTATATTATTATTAATTGTTTTGTTCTACAACTAGCTGTGTGCCCGCGTTTCATATATTCCTACACTGCATTTTTTTTACAGTACCCTAATTTTTTAACTAAAATAAATTGTCATTTTAACATTAAAAACAGTGACTTCAATTTTATTTATTAGTATAGACTAACTGACCCGGCGTACTTCGTTATTAACTTATTTAATGTAGTGATACCACATATTATGAAACAATAATTCCGTTCTATACAAAAAGTATGCCAAAATGAATTCTTTGTTTTATAATTATATATAGATAAAATGTCGACGGAATTGGATCTACATTATTTATTAAAACAACGCAAGCTGCGTGCAGAATGTCTTCGCCGATGATGCATCTTTAACTCGAAGGGACGCAGTTTATTTCGGGAGCTCGTAAAATCGATTATCCATCCGATTCATGTTCGCGTCGAGTCGAGCAGGCCAGTCGACCGTTCTATCTGCCCTCTGTGCGAGCGCAACAAAACAGGATGCACTATTTCTGTTCCTGCTGACAGTGATATGTGCACGATATTAACGTGCTGAATCAGATATATTACTACCTCGTTTACAAGGAAACGGTCCTGTTTAAGCTATAAATTATTCTGTTGATAAAATATATTGACTTGACTATATTACACTAAAATAAAATCTTTGAATTCTAGCCAAGATTATTATAGGTCGTTGTTGCCTACGAAATAGTTCTGAGAATTTTTGTCATTTCTGTAACATGACAATCTGTTCGTTTATTTGAAGTAAAAAACTGTGAGTAAAATAAGCTGTTCTGTTGTTAATATTGGATTGAATGTGTTTGTTTAATGTAAACTCCGATGCCGTGTGTTGCCAGTTAAGATACCGTGTGGCGCCGGTTAAGAATAGTACCACCCCATATCTTCTCGTGGGTGTCGTAAAAGGCGACTAATGTATATAAACCAGGGGATGGGGGCAGCAGTATACTCTGAATACAAAAAAGACCTGACTGCGATCGCCAACCCGCCTGCTAAGCGTGGTGATTATGGTATTCCCTCCTTATTCGGGTCCAGCTGTCCAGTCCTTAGTCCAGCAGTGGATGGTGAGTTTACATGTTTACGATGCGGGTTTTTTTTTACTAAACTCTATTTTAGCTCAGAAATATTAAATCTTTTAAATCACAAATGTACCAAGATCACTGCGTCGTCTAACTTTGTTGCCAGCTCGTTTATATGTCCAGAGATTCTATTTTGATATTTTTTTCTATTTTCAGCATCACATTTTTACGGTGTTTAAGTTGAAATCCATGTAGATGTACTTGTTTTCAATGAAATATGAAATTATTAGCTGGTTCCGGGTTGCTTTACTTTGTTGTTATTAGGAGCAGTACCCCACAAAATTGGATTTCAAGTGTCCATATAGGCTTTAAAATATCCTTCTAGATCGGTATTTTAGTTGTTATAGTTGAGATTTGGGTCCTGTAAACTAGTCCATACGTGTTTACACCATCTAAGTCGACGATCTAAATTCGTGCCTTTACCTGCTTAGTTTGGGGAATGTTGCTTTTGTCTAATTTTATAGGAGGAAAGGTTTCACATGTGGCTGAAGGGTTTGAAATGACGTAGAAAATATATATGTTGCACGACTTTTTCTTAATTATATATTTATAATTAAATTACTGAAGAGGTTCTTTCGTTTGCTTAATTATCACCCTCAAATTTAAAATGTAGATTAGTCTGTTATTCACGGGTTTGGCCACCACATTCATTTGCTAGTTATGTAATCACAAAATTAGAGAATAAACATTGTATATTCAAAATAAATTATTTATTAAGTACTTAAATCAATAATTAAAAAAAAACCGCATCGCTTATTATGTGGAATTATCAAGTTTAGAAACCTCCCAAATCACTTGAACTTTTGAACTGTCTACAAACGCCTAAAATGGCGAACGAGCTCACAGCAGGTGCCTAAATATGGTACCAGTTAAGTTTAACGCACCGCAGTATGTATTTATCAGGCAATATTATAGAGACCTCCCGTAGCCCCTACGGTTTATCACAAGCATGGTTTAAAAGGGTAACATAAACAGATCGCCAAAGGTCTACATACACTAGTCGTATTACCAACTCGATATATTGCATTCTATGAAAGGTGATTGATGTTTTTGAAAGGAAAATAAATGATCCACGTAATTTACTTACAAATTCTTTTTAGTACTAATATGGTCGTTTTGAAATACATGTAAATTATAATGAAACAAATCAAAACGTGTTGTACAATCAAAAAATAAATAAATTATATAATAATATTTATTACTCTTTCGGCCTATCCTAAGAAGGAACATATTTTTTTGCGTGTCAACGTAATTTTGATAATAAGTTTTGGAGTTAAATTATAACCGTTCAAATTTAAGTACAAATGTAGTATTTTCGTAATTTTTATATCTTCTCACACCTTGTCAGCAATATTAATAAAAGCACTAGCATAAATAAAAAAAATCTACTATTTATTTATTAAAGAGCCATAACAGTCGTACAAGTAAATAAGTAATCATTACTTCCGTCGTAATCACCATTCAGACTCTCCCGTCCCCCATGTCATCAAAAATAAGCAAGGCATAGGACCCAATCACAAAGGCTCAAAAATGCTTATATAGTACATGATTGGCCCAAAGTACAAATTTTATAAATATTTTTAAAGTAAACCATTGAATTTCATAATGACCGTGATAAGACGAGTTCCGAGTTGATTGAAAAATGTAACCATTGAAATTGAAAAATCTGAATTTGGACGAATAGGTACTAAAAATCTTTTTTTTAGTTCTAACCATACATACATCATTTGGGTTTTTATTACCTACGCTCTAAGGAGGTTACGACGGAGCGTGTTCTCAAAATTAATTAGACGAATTAATTAGGTGTAATTTATTACATCCGATCTTTTTTATAATGAAGTAGTTATTTACGACGTAGGCAAAAACTTTTAATATTAATAATGAATTGTTATGTTAGTTAATTATTGTATTTCTTATACTGGGTAATTAAAAAAAAAATTAAAGTTATTTTGGCGAAAAAAAAAATGTTTACTTAATTATTAAATAAATGTATGCAGTAAGTTAAATGTACTTGAATCTTTGAAGATGTCCAGTGTTTGCAAATTGTTATTGAAAAGACACTTTAAAACGTTTTATTTTATCGAATAACCAAATTAATTTAAATTATATATATATTTTATATTATTTTTTATACAATATAAGTTTTACAATACTTTAACCACAATCTCAACTAATAATATATTTCGTTGCGGTCCAAAACGGTAAACATACTAAGCCTAGAGTTACTGCCTCTCAAATGAAGGAAACCTAACCGTTTCCGTATTAGAAAATGACCTATCAATAGTTTATTCACGGTTTTTCCCTTTACCAAAGGCCTCGGCTCATGAAAAATAGGATAGGTAAATTCGAATCTACTTCCAGCGATAAGGTCCCCTTGAACAATCAACGCTTCATATTTTCTTTTTAAATTTCTATAAATTTATTTTATTTACCATTAAATTTTATCTTTTAAAAAACCGTCACACATATTATCTACACACACACATACGATTTATTTAATTTATGTATATGTTGTAATATTAATGTATGTGATATTTACATAAAACTGTACTATGCCACACTTAACGAACTTTATAATGTATCACTTGCATATAAAGCACGACATTTACATACGTATTTAGGGAAGATACAACTCTGATTGGCAACATATGTAATATACTTTTAAATGTGAATACTAGATGGATTCAAATTTAAAATTATCTTACATCATTTTAGTTTTCGTACCTATTTCAATAAATTAAAATATTATTTAAGCAATTTAGAACAATCGCATTTTTGTTATTTTAATTATATCATTCGTTGTCTATTTTTAAACATTTGTAGTATTAGAATAAAGTTCATGTAATTTCCAAATTTGTACACAATTTAAATTTTATTCCCTAAAATATTAAGTAATACTTAATTAAATAATGACATTAATAACTTAAAATAATTAGGCGATTAATTCGATCTTCAAACAGCAAAGTGAAACAACTCAAAAATTAACATAATATCGTCATAAAAGTCGACTGAGTACAACCACTCATTAATTAACAGTAAATAATTATATAGGAGTACTATTACTTATGAATTTATTTTGTTTTTAATATGCTTACATTGTGTAATTATTTTTGTTTCTTTTCACTTATTCCTTCATAGGCAAAAATGCAAAGGTGCTAGACCATCCAACCAAGCTTGACGTTTGGGACACTTTTCCTATAACGCTTTAACAAAATGGCGGATCTTTGTTAAATCTTTTCTTCCCATAGAGTGCTTGGGAATTCACATCCATGTCATTATTTCAGTATACTTAACTTATGAAATTCCACCAAAATTACATAAAATATAACACTACAAGTTAGTAAATTATAAATACGGACTACTACGTGAGAAAATAATGCTGTTAACACACTTACGTAACATACCGCGGACATAGTACGGCAGGCGACCGATGTTATCAGTCCCCTAAGTAGGGATGGGAATCCTTCCCGAATAAGATCGATTTTTAAATCGATCCGAATCTAAGTTTGATGAATCGATTCACAAAACATCGAGGCCCAAAAGATCAATCTTTCAAACTAATAAAGTATCAATTATTAGAGTATTCTTTTTGTTTCCTATAATATGATGATCATTTGTAAATAGGCAAAAATAAAACAGTTCAGTGTCATTTTTCCTTAGTAGGTTAGACATTCTTCTTTTTTTGTTGTTTAGTTGCTATTGATTACCTTTAGCACTGTTAATAAAATAAAATTGGAAACAGTTTTTACAATAAATGACGGTTATAGTCTAATTTGGACCACTGGAAGAATACTATTTATTTATAAATAAATAGAAAAAATATTAATCTCTTGGATCTCGTTGTTTTGTGAATCGATATTTTTGAAAAATCTTATTCTCCATCCCTACTTAGGCGACTGATGACCTCGACCGCTCGACATGCCATGTCCGCGGTCCGTTCCGTACCTGTATTAACAGCATAACGTTGTGTCATATGATCTTCTATTAGTTGAAAGCAAGAAATTTAAATATAAAAATAATGAGAAATTTGGAAGCGATGATGGCTTTCGGTTCATTACAGCGGAAACAGCGTTCATTGATGTAGGTTCTCATCCAAGTACCGTAATCTCTAATGAACTAGAACTTTTCGTGAAGAAAAAATATCGTGATAAAACCACAACATGGTGGTAGCGCTTTATCTACCGTCTGGCTAGCTTAATCATGTTTGAAATTTTAATGCCAAGCAACTGGTATGCTGAGAAACGAAACCACTAAGTTTAGTGTCAATTAACATTAGATTAAATTGTAACCAAAGACTAAGCACATGCGGAATAATAAAAAAAAAATTATTAAAAAAATTTTTTTTGGAGTAGTGACATAATGACATTATAACCATTCCCTGTGTTTCGAAATTAACATATCTAATATTTTTTATGTTGCTAGTTGTATTTCATTTCTATTCTTATGGTACGAATTATTAGAAGAATTAAATATTGGTAGTAACAGGCTTTCCTAACTGACTCCACTATACATAGACTCTTATACAGTCATTTTTTTGATGACTTCATCTGCAACTTCTTATAGATTGATCAGTCATTAACAATATAATTATAACAGCTCTAATTGTCCTATTCATTCGTCCTCTGAGAAAGAAATATTTACGTCTAATTACTTCTGATACTTCGTCTACTCGAATAGTCTATTACTTAGTGACAATTGTAGTTTCAATTCTATAATGAAGAACTTCCCTTATCAAGTATGTAATTATGAAGTCATTATTGGATACCAGTAATCGCGTTTTATTGGAACTATCGTAGTTACAACTCATATAGTTAGTTACTAGAATGTTATAACTGACTAGAAACTTATAGTTTTTTTTTTGTAATAAACGAGCTTGTTGCAAAAATTAATCAAATAGGATATATTATGGGCTTCTTTGATCGCCTTTGCCAAAACATGTTGGTAAAATAATAAAACTCGTAATAAATTGACAGGAAATCCGTTGATTTGTTATTAGCGTATTTTGTATGCTATTTTTGAGGGTTTTAATTTGGGATTTCTAATAACGTTTATAAACTTACACTATAGGGAGAAAGTAGAGAAAATATCTATTCAACTATAAGACGTCCACTGCTGGGCATAGGTCTACCCCGGTAAGGGGGGAGTGCCATAATCGGCACGCTTGGTAGGCTAATTGTCGATCGCAGTCTGGTGTTTTTGGTACTCAGAAGATGCTGTTGCCCATTGCTTCTACGACACCAACGGGAAGATATGGAATAGTAATACTCCTAGCCGGCACCATACGTCAAAAAAAAAAAATACACAGACTAATTGTTAAATATTAAAGATTAGTTATATTTATATAGATTTAAAAGCTTTTTCCCATATTTATTATTACTGTCTTTCACAGAACGAGTACTTGGTAAACTTAATCATGTATGACCAATTCGGAAACTATTAAAATTTATCTGAAAAAAATTTATACAGATTTCACGAATGTCGATAGATATATTTACTAGGATATACTGTAATTATTTTAGAGTTCAATTGTGATATTTTAATTTGAATTGTTAAAAAATCTCCGCGTTCAAATACATAGCAGTAGTAGCTGTTCTACAAACAAGTTAAAAAGTCAAGAATATATATTTTTTATTATTAACACACTTTACATCGTCAATCAGATTGGAATTGTTTGGCATCAAACATCGACAAATGCTTAATTTTCCGAACAATCAGTCAAAGATTTCAAATCGAATCATCATTTAACAAGCATCGTGTGAGTGACACGTTTTAACAAAAAAAAAAACCACTCGAGATTCATCTGTAATAACATGAGTTTTAAGCTTTTAAAATACCGACTAGATTGACAGTCAATTCCCTCGATCAAAGGATGACGATGCGAGTTTATTGTTGACTGTCGATCGTAGGTGATTTCAAAGAGATTTTCGAAATACGTGCGCGCGTGAGTGTTTCGTTCAGAATTATTACAACGGAGAGCACGAAAGCGTCATACACGTGGGCTGTTGTTATAGCAAACACATTTGTGTCATGAAGGTGTTTTAGTAGTTACCTTTTACATGTGGACGCTGCCTAATATTATCTAATTAATTATTACGAACAACGTAATTAAATAAAGCGTTTAGCCGGCTTGATGAGTTTTCGTATGCCGATTTGTCAAAATTATTTTATATACGTTCTAATCTGTATATATACGAGAATAGAATTTATTGTAATATAAAAATTATATTATACCATAAAACATTAACGGAACACGGAAATTATAAACTTGTATGTTGTAGTTTTAACATTTGTATTACATATGAATACTATTTAATGGTTTTATAATTTACATTATAATTTTTATGATAGTATTAATATGTAATATATAAAAGCATGAATACGTTTTATATAAGTTTTGATAGTCGGAGGCAAATATGTCGACTGGGTAATATAAATCGATGGGCGATAACGAAGCGATCAAGCGAACAGTTTTCCACAGAAAAACTTCTTTTTGTTTGGTTCAGAAAGCAAACGCGCGAGAGCATTGCCTCCGCTGTAATAAACAAGTAACCCACTGTAACCATAATTCAAGACGTAATTTTAGGATAATACATTTGAAACATTGACCGTACGTTATATGATTATAAGGATGATAAGGGAGTGTTAAAAATGAAGTCGTTTGTTTTTATTTTAACCCCTTGAGCACTAACCTGGCGTTTACGCCAGCTTTCCATTGTTTTCCTATTGTCTTATTTTTATGGGTAATCGACATATTAATATAACATAAACATTACACTAATAAATAAAATTGAAGTGTCTGTTTGTAATGTCAAAATATTTTTGAATTTATATTTCTTTTGGCGCGTTAGGGAAAAATGGTGAGAGTAAATTTTTACGATGCGCGCGCAACCGTCACGAAAAACCAACACCCTGAAGTTAGCTGTCAACGTTTTAATTTTTTCTATTACGGTCAAATAAGTTTAACTTATTACGTGCTTACATATGTACACACACATTTTTTATTTTACTAAATACATATGAATGTTTATACGATACCTATAACAAAAATACAATTTTGAAAATTGTTGCCTGTCTGTCTGTTTGTTCTGTGTAATCTCCGGAACGGCTTAACTGATTTTGACGGTTTTTTTTGTGGATAGCTGAAGTTACTCAGCGTAACTCCGGGTTCTGATTTTGGTTGATTTTTGAAAATAATTAGGGTACTGCGTAAAAAATTAAAACTCATAAGAAATGAATAAAATCCGATTGAATGCACTGTTTTACGGTGTTTGAATTTATGAGAAATATTTTTACTTTACCTAAGCACTAAAACAAAATTGGGAAAATAATTAGGGTTCCATATATATAAAAAAAACATATTGAAGAATATAAAAAAACGCGGGCTCCCTGCTAGTTTTTGTATATATTCTTATAAGTTTGTTAGTTATTCTGTGAATTTTGTACGACAACGGTTTATTAACGATTTTAAGGTTATGCTAGGACCTGTTAAGTGGCCGAGTGGTCAAATTATTAACCATTCTTCATTTATAAAAATTCATTGCGATATTTATCGAAAAGGTAGAAAAATGTCTGCCTTTTAACTCATCTAGAATGTTAATTTTCATTTGTGTTTTTCTAAGTTTATCCTGCATCTTCCTACAAGATGGTTTCAACATTCGAGCGAAACGCATATACATTTACACACACAATACAACCTGTATTTGTAACAGGAGTACAGCTATTAAACCAGTGTGAAAGAGATGCTTTTTGTATTTCTTCGAGACGAACAATAAATTGCTCCCAAACAGTGAGTATTTATTTTCAAATTAATTCTAAGTTTTTACAAATAAGCAAATTATAGTAGCTTATCCACACTAATATTATAAAGAGGAAAGATTTGTATTTTTGTATGTAACGAATAAACTTAAATACTACTGGACCGATTTCGATGAAATTTGGTATGGAGATAGTTTGAAATCCAGGGAGTGCCATAGGATTCCGAAAATTCCACGGGAATGGGAACTACGCGGGTAAAACCGCGGAGAGCAGCTAGTTACTAATATTTAGGCATAGCAATTGTGGACATGTCTCTCTTTTAGTTTAGTATGGCATTTACTACCTTATTAATTTTATTGAATAAGTTATACTAATTCTGAACTAATTAAAACTACTTAGTTCGAAGTTTCAGAATCATAGAATTGTTCGCGCTTCTTTCGCTCCTCGTCAATAGCTTTTAACGAGTCGACCGGCGACCTTGCCGTAACGTCTAGACAGAGAGCACCATAACTATAAATCCATACGTTAGAAAAGGACGGCACGTTATACTGGTAACAATAAATTTACTAACAAGAGGCACCATCGGTAGTCAAAACGTCGTAAACGCCATAATTGCCTTTTGAATTATGTAATCTATTTTGTTTACTTAAGGCGTGATTTTCAGTGAATAAATATTGTTACATGTTAGGTAGGTGCTGACGCGGCTCATCTCACTAACGAGAATGAGTCGAGATACAGGTTATTGTTGTTTTTTTTTTCCGATATAAGCCTTCTGGTTTAACGGGAGGGTGTAAATTGGTATGTAGATGCTGCAATTCAAAGGGGTTTTCTCATAAATGCCTTTTTGAAATTTATTTAAATTGGTTTTCGCCGCGAACAACTAATCGTGGTTATAAAAAATCTTACAAGCGTATTTTATTTGATGGTTTCCTAAGATAAAAAAAAGAGTAATGTTTAATGCTACGTATCGTTTCTGTAGTGAAATTTAATTTATTATATAATTTGAAATAAAACTCATTTCTTGTTACAGGATCGACGCCGACTAGTGGCGACAAATATTATGTGGATTCCTAATTCAACTCTTTTTTTGTCTAGTACGAAAAGTTTATTAGAATATTTTAGTAACGTAGTACTTGTGCTAACGTAATGAGTACAAAAGTATAAATAAGTATTGAAACTGTTGAAAAATCAAAATTTTAGTAGTTGTCTGATAGACGATATTTTTTGTACTTAAAGTTTGACAATATTTAAATTAACTTACAAAAAACATACGATTTAGGTATTATTTACTCCTATATGAATATTTAAATAAAATATGATTTATATTTCGTAATTTTCTCAATTCAAATACTTCTGGCTAAGAATGCTATTAGTCTGGCATTTATAAATAGATAGTATTTGTTCAGTATCTAGTTCATTGACCAGTCGTTCGACCTACAATCAGTAATTAATAATAATACTTTAATTAACGTGTTTATACTTAAGTCATTACTATATTATAAATAAATGTATAACAAAATACCAAAGATGTATAATATACAAATAGAAAAATGTAAAATATGTAACTAGTTACGCTTTATTGTCGCATCTAGATTTCCCTGGAAAAGACATCAACGCATTTTCGCAAGTACACAGGTGTTGCAATTTTAATTTAGATGGACGAATTTATAAAATTAAATATAATGTATATTTTACAACAGTTTCTCATAGTAAATGTGTTAATAGGTTTTAGAAATCAGATAACATTGCATAATATTTATACCTTAGCCATATTTTTACACGATATAGGCGCTGAGCTTTGAACACAATCTCACCTGATGTGGTACAGGATGGTTAACACACTAAGCCTTGAAGTGCTGGTTCTCAAGTGATGCTGCCGGAACACATCTATTGGTATTTGGCGACAGGTTTTCTAACTTGAGGGTCATAGTTATCCAGGCGAACATTATTATAATACGCCTATCCACCATGCTATGATTTCCTCGCGATGGCTGATTTTAGAGTTGGATAGTCCTGCTCCAACCCGCGTCCATTGACGAGGAATGTGGCCGCACTATCCAGATTAAAGTAACAGAAACAATTCGTACGAGATAATTACCAGAGTAATTTCGGCTTTAAAAAAGTAATTAACAATTAAGGCCCTCGACAAAATTAAGTCCAAAACGATTAAAATTCCGGAATTCGTCAAATGACTGTATTATTTTAATAGTACCACCTGTCTGTCTGTTGTTGGTTTTATAACTTAATAGGTGAGCCATCGACTACTTTCGCTTCAACTGAATTATTATTCTGAGATTATTTAAAAATAGGATAATTCTAATTTATTAATATTTGTACAAATAGATTACAGTTGCGATTGCCAATAAATCTGTTTATTACGATAATAACTTATCTTTATATATCTTTTGTGCGTGTGTATGTGGAAAACTCCTCCTAAACGCAGAACTGATTTTAATGAATTTTTTTGTGTCTATTCCTGAGGATTCAAGAATGGTTTGAATTCACAACTTGGTCCAATGGAAAATGTTTATTTAATTATTATTTTTTAATATATGAAACGCGAACGAAGTCGAAGGCACAGCTAGTATTATATACATTACTTAGATTATACAGTCGTATATTTGAAGCAAAAAGATATGATGTTTGCTCACATGATAAAACGACATAGTAATGTTTACTTCATTCAAATGGTGTAAAATATTTATAATTATGATTAAGTTTTTTTTTTTACAAACGAAATAGTGACTTTACCTATTTTAACGATGTACTGATCTATTTGCAAAATCAATTTTAGTATATGTAGGTAGGTATATAACAAAATATCGTACTCAATAAACGATTTGAAATAACACAATAATATGAATTATATCAATGATCAACTCACCTACTATAACCAAAAATCATGAATTTCAAATCACATTCAGCTATATTGTAAACTTTTTAAAAGTAATATTCTCGTTCAAAAGCTAGATCATCATATTTTCCATTTTAATTTTTATCTACAAATATAAAAAAATCGAGGTAAGTACAATAATAATAAATCAAAGACTAAAAGTGAAAAAAAAAAACGCAGGAAAAATCTTGTGCTCAGATTTACGTGGCTAAAATATATACATAAAAATATGTTACGCTAAGGTTTCCATGGTATACATGATAAAATACCTTATACCTTTAAAAAAAAAATTATATGTCTTCAGATAATCAAAATCAAAATTTCTTTATGGCGCTTATGAACGTCTAAAACACTACCACCGGTTCGGAAAACAACCCAGCCGAGAAGAACCGGCAAGAAACTCGATCTGCTTCTTTTTTTTAATAGATATAATATATATCATTTTTTTCATTATAAAACTATACAAATCTGTTGTATTTTTGGGATTCACGACCGGGTGTCACCTCTTAATGGGTGACAACGCCCCCTCCCCCCAACCCTCTGCTATCAGGTGATGCTACCGAAGCACACTTATTGGTGCCTCGCGATAAATTTGGTATAAAATTTTGTAGTATAGGGTAGGGTAATTCAACTATACTTCCAGCGATGCGGATACTGACTACGTTATCGCTGAGCTATCGTCGCTTCTACTTTAAAAACAGTGTAATAAACTATAAGGAAAGAAATATCGACGCCCACCTTTCGTGTCCCAATGTATCGTTCATCATGTCGGACTATGTAACACCACGGCTCGTTACTCAATACACGAAATATAATACTGGATTAAAGAATTTTAAGGTTGCTAAGATGGTGCTCGTTATATTGCTAATGTTAACCATTTATTGGCTAATTCGATACGGAAGTTTATTGTTATAGATATAAATGTAAATGGAATGTCATATAAAAACACATAATAAAAACACATTTAGGATTGTAGTCGATCTTTGATTTAGGAATCTAGAAGTTTTTCTAGTATTCGGTTGGAGTTTGACAGACTCGTACGCCGTGACACATCAAATAGCATGACCTTACGCATTTCATCACGTCCTCTGTACACAACCGCTCTTGTTTCCGTTCATGTATAACACACTCAAAATTTTACACACATTTGACTCCCTCCATTTGACTCACTTGTCAGCAATAGTAAGCAAAACTTTACCCATAATTACGTAACCAATGGTATAACTAAAAAAAATAATAAGTAAATAATGCTTCCGTAATCAGCATTAAGAACCCTTGCCCTCGTTCCCCCTGTTATCAAAAATAAATAGAGCATAGACCCATCATTGATGCTTGCTTAATACTTAAACAGCCTATGTGTATACAATTCGTTGCTTCTGTGCAGGACAGCGCCCTCTAGATAGAGGGCGCATATTAGCTAGATAAATTACGCATATTATCTAGACAGATTGCGTACATTTATTAGATATACCCCGCATAGATAATAGAAGAAATAATAGAATATTACAGAATCTGAAGAAATAGTTAAGATTAATAGAACAGAAATAGAATTTGAATTACGTAATTGTAAAGAGAAATTACGTAAACGTACGCGCCGAAGCACGTCGCGTCTTTGCGAGAGCGAGACAGAACACCTCGCGGCACCGCCGGGCGGTGCGCTCTGATTCGCCGAACGCGACCGGCCTACCTCGATCCGTAGGAACGGGGTCACGCACATGCCGGGAGCTTAAGTATCCGCCCGGGACGGTGCCAATCATGCAGTCATCGATCGCTCTCCGAAGAAGAAACAACTAAGAACTAATCTCTGAGACAGAAGCAGTAGTCAAACATTCAGCAAGTAGTCCGCAAGAAGTCCTCAAGCAACAGTGCACTGCGTTCAAAGAATCCGCGTCTTGAACCATAGTGATCCGCGCTCCGACCTGACCGTGAATCCGCGTCCCCGAGTACGAGAACCGCGCTCCGACCTGACCGTGATTCCGCGTCCCGAGCCACAGTGATCCGCGTTCCGAACCTACGCGATCCGCGAACCGAACCAGTGAACCGCGCGTATCGAACTATAGTGGGTCTCGAATTCCGCGTAATTCGAGACGTATCGTGCGCGTAAACTCACACACGGGTGTGAGTACGAGTGTGAGTCCTAGTGTAAGGACAACTGTGAGTATTAGTGTAAGGACTGTAGTGAGGACTAATGATCGTGTTTCTATATTGTCTACTGTGAATTGTATCTTGTTTTCATATTGTGTTAATCTTGTGCATGGCTTAATATCCTGTTTAATATCTGTGTCTACTGTTTCTATATTGTGTTGTCTCTGTCTATCTTGTTTCTATTGTAATTGTGTTGTCTCTGTGTTATATAGTATTCTTGTATTGTGTTGTCTGTTTATAGTGTAAACTCGTGTCTAACCTGTAATAAACATATTGGTGAAACTTTCTATCTGGCATTATTTACTACATCTCTCGCAATCCAGCAACAACGGTGTGTTCTAGCGGACTGCCTAATAACATCCCAGGCTGTCCCGCACATCGCATGGTCCTTCGAGCCGGATCTACGAGAGTGTAGTAAATAGAACGAACAACATGCCAGTTACTAGATCTACAGGAAGGCACGGGGAGACACAGACTTCACTATCAACAGTCACCGTGATGGGGTCCGAATTCGACACTGGCACTACGACGTGTGTCACAGTAACGGGGACCAGGAACCAGTCAACGGCCGCAACTGAACAGCGAGCCGTCACAGAAGTCACACAGCAGCAGCAGGCGGTCACGAAGTCCGACGCCGCCAGCGAAGAGCACGGAGAGCGTCGAGCTGCATCACGGACGAGCAGGCGTTCAAAGGCCGAACGTCTAGCCGAGGCTGCAGCCAGAATAGCCAGACTGAAATTGGAACTGGCTGCAGCCGAATATGAGGCGGAACAGAGTAGGTATGTCGGGTATACTTCCAGATCCGACAAGACGCAGCATGTCCACACGTGGTTGGATACGACCACGACGGAGTTGGTCGTAATAGCAGAACCGACGTTCAGAACCGAGGCGACGGATATAGGATCATCATGCCCAGTGATCAGTGACGCATCCTGGGACGACATGGTGATATCATCGGCGGGATCCACCGCCGCACAGCCGTCGCCGAAGCGACCTCAACTCCTAGCCGCATCCTGGGACAACACAGCGTCTACACCGGCGGGAGACACCGCCGCACATCCGCCTCCACAGCCAGCCGAAGTCCCAGTGATCAGCGCCGCATCCTGGGACGCTGCGCCTCAGCCAGCGGGCGTCATCGCCGTACACCCGCTGCCGCCGCCGCTGCCGCCGCCGATGGTCGAATCGAGGATGGAACATTGTGTGCCGCCGCCAGTGACCACAGCCGAGTCCTGGCAGTCGAGAGCGCCGCGTCCTCCGACCAGCAGAACGAAGGCGACGGATACAGCACCACCTGAGCCCCCAGCGAGCAGAGCCGTAGCCTGGGGTAAGGTAAGCGCATCGGCGGGAGTCACCGCCACCGAACAATTGCAGTCAGCCGGGTCCCCAGTGATCAGTGATGTATCCTGGGGTAAAATGACCGCATCGGCGGGAGCCACCGCCGCACAGCCGCCGCAGTCGGCCGAGTTCCCAGTGATCACTGACGCATCCTGGGGTAACATGGTGACTGCATCAGCGGAAGCTACTGCCGCACATCTGCCGCAGCAAGCCAAACCCTCAGTGATTACCGTATCCTGGGGTAAAATGACCGCATCGGCGGGAGCCACCGCCGCACAGCCGCCGCAGTCGGCCGAGTTCCCAGTGATCACTGACGCATCCTGGGGTAACATGGTGACTGCATCAGCGGAAGCTACTGCCGCACATCTGCCGCGGCAAGCCAAACCCTCAGTGATTACCGTATCCTGGGGTAACCTGATGACCGCATCGGCGGGAGCCACCGCCACCGAACCATTGCAGTCAGCCGAGTCCCCAGAGATCATTGACGTATCCTGGGGTAAGATGACCGCATCGGCGGGAGCCACCGCCGCACAGCCGCCGCTGTCCGCCGAATCCCCAGTGAGCAGAGACGCATCCTGGGGTAACAGAGTGACAGCATCAGCGGAAGCTACTGCCGCACATCCGCCGCAGTCAGCCAAATCCCCAGTGAGCAGAGCCGCATCCTGGGGTAACATGATGACAGCATCGGCGGGAGCCACCGCCGCAAAGCTACCGAAGTCTGCAGAGGTCCCAGTGAGCGCTGCCGCATCCTGGGACGCTACGGCGCAGTCAGCGGGCGTCACCGCCGCACACCCGCTGCCCGAACGACGGCGAGAACCGCCGTCACAGTCAGCCGAGACTCCAGCGATCACAGCCGCATCGCGGAGCGCTACGGCCGAGTCAGCGGGCTTCACCGACGCACACCCGCTGCCCGAACAACGGCGAGAACCGCCGTCACAGTCCGCCGCACGCCCAGTGATCACTGACGCATCCTGGGGCGCTGCGGTCCAGTCAGCGGGCGTCACCGCCGCACACCCGCTGCAGGAACAACGGCGAGAACCGCCGTCACAGGTAGCCGAGGTCCCAGTGAGCGCTGCCGCATCCTGGGGCGCTACGGCCGAGCCAGCGGGCGTCACCGCCGCACACCCCCGCTGCCGGAGCGACGGCAACGGCCGTCACAGTCTGCCGAGGTCCCAGTGAGCGCTTCCGCATCCTGGGGAGCTGCGGCGCAGTCAGCGGGCGTCACTGCCGCACACCCGCTGCCGGAACTACGGCGAGAACCGCCGTCACAGTCAGCCGAGGCTCCGGCGATCACAGCCGCATCGCGGGGCGATACGGCGCAGCCAGCGGGCGTCATCAACGCACTCCCGCTGCCGGGGCAACGGCGAGAACCGCCGTCACAGTTAGCCGAGGCTCCAGCGATCACAGCCGCATCGCGGAGCGCTACGGCCGAGTCAGCGGGCGTCAACGCCGCACACCCGCTGCCCGAAGGACGGCGAGAACCGCCGTCACAGCCAGCCGAGGCTCCGGCGATCACAGCCGCATCGCGGAGCGCTACGGCCCAGTCAGCGGGCGTCACCGCCGCACGCCCGCTGCCCGAACGACTGCGAGAACCGCCGTCGCAGTCAGCCGAGGCTCCGGCGATCACAGCCGCATCGCGGAGCGCTACGGCCCAGTCAGCGGGCGTCACCGCCGCACACCCCGCTGCCGGAACAACGGCGAGAGCCGCCGTCACAGTCAGCCGAGGTCCCAGTGAGCGCTGCCGCATCCTGGGGCGCTACGGCCGAGCCAGCGGGCGTCATCGCCGCACACCCGCTGCCGGAACAACGGCGAGAGCCGCCGTCACAGTCAGCCGAGGTCCCAGTGAGCGCTGCCGCATCCTGGGGCGCTACGGCCGAGCCAGCGGGCGTCATCGCCGCACACCCGCTGCCGGAACGACGGCGACCGCCGTCACAGTCAGCCGCCGCACCCCCAGTGATCACTGGCGCATCCTGGGGCGCTGCGGCCCAGTTAGCGGGCGTCACCGCCGCACCCCCGCTACCGGAACGACGGCGAGAACCGCCGTCGCAGTCAGCCGAGGCTCCAGCGATCACAGCCGCATCGCGGAGCGCTACGGCCCAGCCAGCGGGCGTCACTGTCGCACACCCGCTGTCGGAACAACGGCGAGAACCGCCGTCACAGTTAGCCGAGGCTCCAGCGATCGCAGCCGCATCGCGGAGCGCTACGGCGCAGCCAGCGGGCGTCATCAACGCACACCCGCTGCCGGAACGGCGAGAACCGCCGTCACAGCCGGCCGAGGCTCCGGCGATCACAGCCGCATCGCGGAGCGCTACGGCCCAGTCAGCGGGCTTCACCGACGCACACCCGCTGCCGGAACGACGAGAACCGCCGTCACAGTCCGCCGCACGCCCAGTGATCACTGACGCATCCTGGGGCGCTGCGGCCCAGTCAGCGGGCGTCACCGCCGCACACCCCGCTGCCGGAACAACGGCGAGAAGCGCCGTCACAGACAGCCGCCGCACCCCCAGTGATCACTGCCGCATCCTGGGGCGCCGCGGCCCAGCCAGCGGGCGTCACTGCCGCACACCCGCTGCCGCCGCAAGAGGAACCGACACGAATGATCAAGCCGAGGAGGGAACATAGCGTGCCGCAGCCAGTGACCACAGCCGAGTCCTGGCATTCGGGAGCACCACAACCTCCGACAGCCGCCGCCGCAGCACCCTGGTGGAGTCCGGGGTACCAGCCGCGGGCCATCAGCGCCCAGCGATCGAGGGCGGACCTACGCGGGCTGCCGTATGCGGTACAAGCCGCGCAGCATCGCCAGCCAAGAAACACCGAACCCCAGGCACGACGTCATCGAGTCCGCACCGTCGTCAAGGATCGACCGAACAAGTGTCACCTGTACTATCGACAGGGACACGCAGTAGTTTCAACAGATCAGCTACAGAACGCATCGGTCGACGCGAGGCGGTATATGACAAAGAAGTATCGCCTGTGTTTCCGCCCGAGGTTCCGCAACAAGAACCACAGCGGCCATCCCAGGACATGTGAGATCCCACTACAGATCTCTGAACCGGCGGGAGCGAGGAGCGACAGACACGGTCGCGCCTCGGAACATTGGTATGAACTCCCACGGGGCAAGCAACGAGTTTCGACGCGCCGTTTACGAAGACGGCACGGCGGTCGAAGCCTCATAGAAGTATTTAGATTGGCGACTCGTCCCGTCAGGAGCTCCATTCATGGGAGTATACGGTGCGCGCCGCCAAGTTGGCGCGAGAGACACCCTACGATGGAGGACTTACACCGCACGCAGAGGAAGACCTGCACGAAGATCGTCATAGAGAATGTTGGGGTTCCTGCATCGCACACGGGTCCTGCACCACATGTATATGCGCCGCCGCTGATCGCGGACGACGCACGGCGGGAGTAATGTGCAGGACAGCGCCCTCTAGATAGAGGGCGCATATTAGCTAGATAAATTACGCATATTATCTAGACAGATTGCGTACATTTATTAGATATACCCCGCATAGATAATAGAAGAAATAATAGAATATTACAGAATCTGAAGAAATAGTTAAGATTAATAGAACAGAAATAGAATTTGAATTACGTAATTGTAAAGAGAAATTACGTAAACGTACGCGCCGAAGCACGTCGCGTCTTTGCGAGAGCGAGACAGAACACCTCGCGGCACCGCCGGGCGGTGCGCTCTGATTCGCCGAACGCGACCGGCCTACCTCGATCCGTAGGAACGGGGTCACGCACATGCCGGGAGCTTAAGTATCCGCCCGGGACGGTGCCAATCATGCAGTCATCGATCGCTCTCCGAAGAAGAAACAACTAAGAACTAATCTCTGAGACAGAAGCAGTAGTCAAACATTCAGCAAGTAGTCCGCAAGAAGTCCTCAAGCAACAGTGCACTGCGTTCAAAGAATCCGCGTCTTGAACCATAGTGATCCGCGCTCCGACCTGACCGTGAATCCGCGTCCCCGAGTACGAGAACCGCGCTCCGACCTGACCGTGATTCCGCGTCCCGAGCCACAGTGATCCGCGTTCCGAACCTACGCGATCCGCGAACCGAACCAGTGAACCGCGTATCGAACTATAGTGGGTCTCGAATTCCGCGTAATTCGAGACGTATCGTGCGCGTAAACTCACACACGGGTGTGAGTACGAGTGTGAGTCCTAGTGTAAGGACAACTGTGAGTATTAGTGTAAGGACTGTAGTGAGGACTAATGATCGTGTTTCTATATTGTCTACTGTGAATTGTATCTTGTTTTCATATTGTGTTAATCTTGTGCATGGCTTAATATCCTGTTTAATATCTGTGTCTACTGTTTCTATATTGTGTTGTCTCTGTCTATCTTGTTTCTATTGTAATTGTGTTGTCTCTGTGTTATATAGTATTCTTGTATTGTGTTGTCTGTTTATAGTGTAAACTCGTGTCTAACCTGTAATAAACATATTGGTGAAACTTTCTATCTGGCATTATTTACTACATCTCTCGCAATCCAGCAACAACGGTGTGTTCTAGCGGACTGCCTAATAACATCCCAGGCTGTCCCGCACAGCTTCTCTGCGTTAATTGTGCATTGTATGTGCTTTTCTATTCGACTATAGTATATTTTACTCCATAATTTGATGTGTAAAACATCTGACAAGCGACCCATGAGTGTCAACTTTTTATTCTTAGACCTCTAGTTTTCAAATAGCAATTTTCGCTATTTATTTTTTACAATGTTCATAATATGACAGTATAAATTTAATTTAAACACAAATGTATCTACATCAGATCTGTCATCTGACAGATAGACTTAATGTCATTATTGAAGGTTAGAATCAGTTTATAAATAAAATATAAACTTGATATTTAATTAACGAATTAACCGTTTGATAACAATTTAATAAAAGATAAAAAGGTAATTAATTTTAAGGTCAACAGTGACAAGATTGATTAGAAAATACCCTTGTTTTGTAAAAAAAAACTACATCACTGTGAAATAAAATTACCATACATAAAATTTATGTCAATAATAATTATTCACATAAACAAAATTTATGTCACTCATTAAATACATGTGTATATGTATACTCTTTAATTAGATTACTTACGTAGATACGTTTAGAAATAATAATTATTCATTAAATTAATTATATGGTGAGGTACATTTAAGGAAAAGTTTCTCCTTCTAAATAAATTAGTGTCTATGGAATTTTGTTCGTGCGTCATCTTAGCGCTTCACGTAGAGGTGGTTAGATAGTTTCACCGGCGCATGGTATTGGACCGTGATTACAGGCTTTGATGGTACCGCCTGATCGACGATACAAACTAGACCACAAAGTAGCCGCTTCACTCCCGGGCGTAGTAGTGTTTTGATTATTATCATAATTACGTTTTATCATTCCTACGTTGTTAACTATCGTCACGGAGTTTAACATTTAACACTCTGTTGTCTTTTATGTTAACAATCGTCAATAAGTAACCATTTAAAATATATTAGCAAAATCTTGCCATGATAATTGTATTTTAATGTGATATTTTTGTGTTTATTATAACGTATCCTTAGAAGTACGAGTTTTTTTAAGGATAATGAATATAAAAATTACTTTTTTTCGATAGTAAAACGGTTTTAAATAGATTATTTATCTTATACTATTAAGTCAGCAATTCTTCTGGGTGAAATTTTACATATAAGTAAAGCTTTAATTTCTAAGTTCTAAATAATTGGATACTTTTTTTAAAATTGCAGTCGAACATTTATATTACATTTAAGATTTTTGTTTTGATGGTACTGACCTACATTGATTTTTTGTTCAAACTGAGTTAAAGTGTCATTATTTATTACATGTTTGTATTAGTTAGGTACGAAGTTGCTATGCAACAAATGCACGTCTTTAAAAACAACGAGCTCAGTTCTGACGTCCAGGTACTTTATACTTACAAGGCGAGGGCAACTGCAAGTCGGTAAGGCAAACGTTCTCGACTAGATCGACGACGTTGTAAAGAAAGTTCAAATCAAATATCTGTAATTTTATTTTATAGTTTTATGGAAGCCTTACAGTCAAATTTTGAACATAGATTTTATAAGCCTCCACCTCCTATATAATAACGCCTTAATAATTAACATAAAGATATATGTGCCGCTATATGTTACAAAACACTTGTGTTAATAAACGTTTTACCGTGCTCAAGCTGGTGCAGAAAATATCTATATTTAAGTTAGGAGGCAGTCGACATGTATGTATGAAAGTAGAAGAAGCGAAAAAAATGTTTAAGTAAGTATTACCTTCAAAGGAGAGAGGCTTGTATGTAGTATTTATAATAATCTACCATTTTGCTAACAAAAATTTTATTCACTCAATCTCCAAGCAATTACTACAAAAAGTTTCTACATTCCTAAATCAAAGGTCGTATACAATCCTAAATGGATTTTGAATAATTATCATACGAAACATAACATGACATGACATTCCATTTAAATTTATATCGATAATAACAACCTTCCGTATCGAATAATCCGGTTTTGACAGCTGTCATAACAGGCACCGATTAAAAAGTTGACATCGGTACGTCAAAATCGATCTGTGTCGCTGCCGTTACGGTTTAAACGAGTTATACTGGATCTAATTAATTCTAATAAACGCCTTACGCACATACCTACTACACATAGTAAATATGCATCGAGATTAGTTTATAATTAGTTAACTGTTCTAGATTTTTCTATATAATTTTAAATTAAGTTGCGTATCATTATCTATATAAAAATAGGTAAAGGTAAATATATACTGGCAATATCTTATGTTCTCGTCTGTTGGTCAACCGCTTTTCTTTATTTTATTGACAGATTTTAGTATTTTCAGTTAAAAAATAGACAATTAGAAACCCTATTCTTTTCCTCAAATTTCGACTAATTATCGATTACTCGTTATAAGCAAAAAATATTTTTGTTTTACAATATGTAAATATAAACATACTCATAATCGTGAAGTACATTAATAAATAAGCTTATTACAAAGTTTATAAATAATACAAGAGTCTAGGTTACGTATAATGAACTAAAAAAGAATTAACTACAGCAAAATTTCGTCATTTATACTTATAAATAAAATTGGAGTGTCTGTTTGTAATGTCAAAATTAATTAAATAGGTATGAATACAATTTTTAAAATTTTTGTCTGTTTGTCTGTTTTTTTTTTTTTTAGGTAATTTCGGGAACGGCTGGACGGATTTTCACGGTTTTTTTTTGGTAGATAGCTGAAGTTACTCCGGATAACTTAGGGTTTCGCGTAAAAAAAAAACTCATATAAATTGAATAAAATCCGATTCAATGTTTTACGGGCAAGTATTATAATGTATCAGAAATATTTTTACTTTATCTTAGTAACAGCAATTTTTATGGGAAATAATTAGGGTTTCGTATTAAAAAATGAAAACTAAGTGAAGAATATATGAAATGCAGCCGCAGCCGCGGGCAAACAGCTAGTCGATAATAAGTATAATAAATTATCTTTAACCACCATTACTAATTACTTTACGAAGGAAATCACATTTATAACAATTCAAAGAATTCTATTATCCAGTAAGTAGTACCTACATAGTAACAATTATTACGTACCATAAGTTTTTCGTAGAAAGTAATTACCTTGCAATTTATGTAAGAAAGGAAATGTTTTATTTAATAAAAGATAAAGTCTACAAGGGAATTAATAGATTGATGTAATAAGCGACTTACACATTGACTTTAAATTAATAGGCAACACTGCTTAGGCCGTCCCAAGGGAACACATATTTTTAATTAATAAAGCTCGTAAAAGGCATGGGTAGCGAGGCAGGTTCGCGCATCACGATTCGTTATAGACATCAAATTTCACGCATTCGACTCACGCGTTCATATATTTTACAACCGTATATGTTAATAGTACCAGTGAGAATTGTTAAATTGTCGAACCGAATATCATTACTGGAGTGAACGCCTGTTACCTGGTAACGAGTTAAAAAACTTTATGGTTAAGGAATTGCAACGTACTGTATCGATCCAGGCTGTTTAAGAAAAGAAACAGGTTTGGAAGAAACGAGAAAAGTTTGCGATCAATATCTTTACTTGCCTACCAGAGAGATATTACATTTCGAAGTACCGTTCTAATTATGTATTAATGTTACTGATAATAACTATTATCCTATTGCTAGACCAGTTTTTTTAACGAGAGAAGGATTGGATTTAATTCAACACGAAAAAGCCACGAAGTGACGTAGTATTGTTAAATGGTTTTAAACGCCGAGAAATTTATATCTTTTTCCACTACAAAGTACAAAATACGTAACCATCGGCGAAATTTGTCTGGGCTGAAAACAAATCCTACAGAACTCCTGTAGGATATGTAGAAAAAAAATAGTTTTTTTTTAAATGTACTTTACCGTCCCATATATTATTTAAATTTATACAGTATATTTCGAAAACGTTATTCTCTAATTTATAAACATTTGTTAGTACTTTTCTTTCAGAGAATACTTGCGTTCACAAAAACTGACTTCACAGCGGCCAAGATACATACGTCGGCCGTACTATGGGTACACTGCAAAAACATTTCTCAATAATTCATCAGGATGCTTACCTGTATCGTCATCCGACAAATGTTATTACTAAGAAATAATTATTTATAATCAATTTGCGTCATAAGAAGTTTTGAAATAATTTTTGAGTTCACATTAAATATTTTATTTCAACAGTGAAAATATAATTTATCATATTAAAACATAAGGTAATAAGGTTTAAATAAGCTCAAAATTAGGTTTAATCTTTCTTCATAAATTGTTTTACGTGATATTGTTTAGTTATTGTGCACAAATGAAGTTCATTGAAAATAATAACACGAAATAAGAATTCTGAGATGTCTCAAAAACCCCCAAGATATTTCTTGCAAAACAGACGTCATTTTCCTGTAGCTTTTTATGCAAAATAAAACAATATTATTTAATTTTATTAAAGTGACATTCGCATTAGCTCACACACTGTTGTCATTAAATAAGAAAACCATGTTGGATATAATGAGGATTAAAATGAATAAACCCCATACTATATTGATCTTTCCATAACCGGACGAAAGATTAATTAATAAGTGTCATTTCCTTTAAAGAAACTTGTAAAAAAAAAAGTAAGAATAATTTTCGAAACGATTACCAAACGGGTATAATCTGTTTCTCTCTCGGGTGCGACGCGAATTAACGATTGAGATAAAAATCCAATCGTGTAAATTGGGCGCGTAAATAAATTACTGTGAAATCCCGATGAGTTTAGAGGCACACTCGAAGGTTGTCTGTCTATCTATATGTAAACCAGCTCGTTACATCAAAGTTTATGGGCAATTTACTCTGGTTGCTTTACATACAATCGCGAGTTATCTTGCACGATGTAAATAAACAGGTTGTCGTATGTTTGTTTTTTTTTTTCTTTTATCTGTGAATACGATACGAAGAAGTTTTTAAGCGACGAAGTGATACTAGTCGGTAGATAAAATACCTTCTGGTTTCCTTCGCTAGGGAGAGGATAGAGAAGCGACATTTTGTTATACATATTAGTAATCAAAACATGAGTACAAGAAAGTGTAATAAAGTGTTTCCTTGAAAGAATACATGGTCGATTATCTAAAAAGATCATTCGTAAGATAAAAAAGGTCTAAATTGCCAAGGTAGTAAGCACAACTATTTACTTTAGTCTATCCGACATTTTACGATAAATAAAAAAAAAAAAATTTCGTATGTCAAATCACATGAAACATTCGGACACCGCTCTCGACAATATGTGGCTACTTTAATCTACAGACAACGACGATTCCTTTGTCTTCTTTATTTTGCGGGCCTCCTAAGCAATATTCAGTCCCTATGAAGAATCTAATAGCGCATTCTTTATAAATAAGCCTAGATCCGTTCAGACTTTCTTAAGATAACATTTACTAATATACTTGCATAATTATTCGTATTTTACCAAAACTTTAATAAATTGGTAAGTTTTTTAAAGACCCCCAATATATAAATATAAAACATGCATTCATTAGAGAAACGTTAGAAAAAGAGACTCGTTACCAAAAGCGGTATCTCGCATCGTAATGGCTTACAACTAACATTAATAAAATAATTTGTATAGTTTAAATCGTTTGTCCTTTTTGGTCCTCGAAGGAATATATTTAAGGAAGAACAGGACAGCGATAGCGGTATATAGAATAGATAGTGGGTGTATATGCAGGTATCCCGCCGAGTAAGCATATGCATCTGTTTAGCGAGTAAAATTGGAATAAAAGGATCTATGGAGTCTTTCGTATTTCATTTAAACAATAGTATTCCTTTCGAAGTCATAATTTGAAAGACAGTTCTTTGTAAGGGATGGCATGATATCTTTATTAATATATATATATAAGTTAGATCTAGTGAACGATCGTCATAATTTTAATATTAGAAGTAAAGACAAGTTGGCCGTCCCACGCTTTAGGTTAAGTAAGTGTAATAAAAGCTTTATAGGTAATAGTATTCGATTTTACAATAAGATCCCAAGTAACATTACCGATTTACCTGACAATAAGTTCAAGTATTATGTCAAGCAAGTTTTAATCTCAAAAGGTTATTACAGGGTGGATCATTACGTGAACGATAGTGATGTCTGGAATTAACCCACATCTCTGTGCTTCCACTAACATTATTAAAACTACGATTTGTATAGTTTTTTATATGACAAAAAAAATTATATATATTATATTTATGAAAAAAAAAAGAACCTGATCGAGTTTCTTGCCGGCTCTTCTCGAGTGGGTTGTTTTCCGAACCGGTGGTAGTGTTTTAGACGTTCATAAGCGTCTTCTTAGGGCCTAAATTGAATAAATAAATTTTCATTTTGATTTTGAGATATATATATATATATATAATTCTACTCAATTATTAAATACTAGCTGTCTGTCTGTCTGCAGCAGCGCTCGCGTTTCATATATTCTTCAACGCGTTTTAATTGTTTAATACGGAAACCTAATTATTTTCCTTTAAAAATTTAGTCCTAAGATAAAGTAAAAATATTTCTCATAAATTATAGCACTTGCCCGTAAAACTGTGCATTGAATCAGACTTTATTCAAATTTTTATGAGTTTTCGCGGAACCGGAACCGGAACGCGGAAATTAAATATATTTACGAATATTAAAAGTACCCTAAGTTACCCGGAGTAACTTCAGCTATCTACCAAAAAAGTCCCGTCAAAATCGGTCTAGCCGTTCCGGAGATTACCCACTACAAACAGACAGACAGACATTATATTTTATAGTATTACATATAATTTGCAAATTTAGTGGTTTAGAATTTCTTGTACGAGAAATACCTCAGATAAACGTATGCACTTTACAAGACTCAATATTTATGAAAATTAATAGATAACGCTCCAGTTTATATTGTACATTGATAGAGAGTTACATAGTGTATTTACGTGTACTTTTATATATAAAAAACCTATTTTCTTTATTAATTATTTTAACTTGTGAAAATTTTCCGTATTTGAATTCCAGTAAACCAAGTTTTATTAGACACATTTTATCATTCAGTATAAGTCAGTAAATTACATAAAATAGCATCAATGAAATATAACCGAGACTATTTTACGAATTCATAGAAGCTACCTATAAAAAAGTTGTAAAATAAAGATGATTTATATTTATTTAACTATAAACATGTCTAAACATTTTCCTGTTCGAAACACATCACCGAAACATTCGGCTGGCTTTTTGGGTTGCGTGTTTAAATTACAGCCGTCGGGATTTCTCCTTACGATCAATAAATCAATAAATATATATGGTTGTGTGCGCCTGTCCGTCCATCCGTTGGACATTAATGGAAATCATTGTTTGTTTAGGACCCACCGTCCTTGCATGTGCAGCCTTTGTTATTAAACGGGAGCCATTCTGGTAAATTTTCTAGAAAAGTAACAATAATAATAGTTTTGCAACGTTAAAATAACACTTAAAAAGCGAAATAATCAATTGAAAACATGACGGGCGCTACCTACATGTTATAATAGAAGCGCATCCTGTAACATAGATTATATTTACGCTTAAAATAGTTCATTATATTTATATAATTAATGGTAATATTACATAAATAATGAATGATGTATGGTGGTATATTCAATAATAAATATAATTTATGAAAATTTCTATACTTGTTTGCAGCGTTTGAAAGTTCGTTAGCTTTAAGAAAAAAAAAACCGTATCTAGTTGATATTCGATGCTTCTGTTACGATAGTGAGGAGACATTGAATTTAAAGTTGTACTTCTAATTTTTAAGGTTATCTAAAAATGAAGAGAATTTTTAAGCATCCAATGGGGAATTAAACGATTTTATGCATAATGTACTATGATCACGCGCGCTACTAACACGCTGCTTTTGTGGAATAAACAGTACCTGATTTATAAAATGTAGAGAGTTGTTGTAAAGTAAAACATTACTAATGTACAAAAGTTTTGAAATAAAGTTTATAAGTATAGTTTTTTTATGTTTTTTATTCAACTTGTTAACGAAGATTTTTGCATAAAACTCCAACTTGTTAAAAGTAACAGTAAAAACTACTGTTCAAAAACAGCCGGCAACTATAAATTATGTATTTTTTTCGTTCGCTTATACCGAGATACAGTCAAGCAAAAAGTTCTACCTGCTCCTCAGCGCCACACAATGGTCCCTAGCCCGTTTTATTTGGGTGAACGCGAACGTTGAAGATTTTACGTATCCGTTTTCGGAATGAAAAAAAAACCACTAACAAACTCTTACACAAGAATACTTGCATTTTCTGGGAATAACGTTTTTCAATTTGAAAGAAGAATAATGAATTAAGAGGCGTCATATATTTTAAATTAAATAAACTAACAAAACTAAATTTAGAATTTTCAAAACTTTATTCTTTAGTTCTCCTTATTTTATAAAAATACAGAAACAATATTATAGGTACCTACTCATAGTAAATGTACAATACAGAAAACGTTAATTTAAAATCAATAGCTTTCGAAATATTATATGTTCAGTGTTTTAAAAACCATTTCGTAAAGTGAAAATGAACTGTGAAAGATTTTAAAATTTCCAAGACAAGAGGTTCTAGCGCGGATGTGGTCTCGTTTGTTGAAGGAGGTGCTAAATGAATACGGTGCATGAGTGCATCCTCAATGTACAGTGACCATAAATACTAAATTTATTATTAAATTATTATTATTAATACTTAGGTTTACCAAATCATAATTTTGTCGCAATTATCAATTTAGTTTCGAAAAATTTAATCAATCAGAAATTGAAGAGCTTTGTTGCTCTAGTCAGTACAGCACTCTCAAACTCTATTTTACGCCTTCTGCTCATTTAATTCTCTCTATGTTTCTGCAATTCTTGTAATCTTTTTATAATTCTCCCCGTTTCGTATCCGAACAGAGCAAGAGATCTCGTGCCCTTCTTTCTATCACAGCTCAATTGATGTTTATTTTACGATAAAATTAATTTTTTTGTAGAAATCAAAAACTAGTCAGATCATCAAAACCAACGAATCTAGTCAGATATACTGAAATAAGTAGATGCATCTAGATGATAAATGTTCCCGAACAAATAAAATACGTATAACGGAAGGAAAATTGTAAAAAATATATTAACGTATTTTATAGTAACGTTGCTGAATTCCAAATTAACAAACCTAATACATGCGCACCCTATTAGTTATTTTATGATGACGAAGTAAACTGGTTTAGTTTTTAAACAAAAGTAAAGCTAAATCCGCACTGCATCTCTTCACTAAACAGTCCTAGGCGTTAGAATTTATTAAATTCTAAGAAAATAGAATCTAGTTTACCTCTTCTACAACATTCGTCGACGTCGTACGTACATTATAATTAATTCCTTCTAAAATTAAATCGTGTTCTCAATTTAAAGTAAGCCTTAAAAACAAATCGAAAAGGAATTACCATCGATAACAGGCTCATTATCATAACTACATACTAATTAACGATCTATGTCATTATCTTTCAAAATTAAAATACCTGTCAAGTAATATCCTCGAGCGGTGCAACGGACGGATCGGATAATTGTCCTTAATTACACGGTTATCCATCATCGAAAACCAACAAACGAGGTTGTTTCAGAAATAATCGGCCACCCACACGTTTTCGGTTGATAGCCTAACTCGTTGACCTTTCTGAGTTGCATGCACCTATTAGCAGCGATGCAATACCCGGTGGAATGCATTAACATGCGTGTATACGTCGAAAATGTAATGTACCGACCTGTCTCTCTGTAATATTTAGTATTTCGTTTTACTCATAATACAATTATATATCATTAGTAAATAAAACGACCTATACATTCTCATTGGCTAAACAAAACAAAAGAGAATCTATAAATAGTAATTCACTTACTATATAGAATAAAGTGTGCAGAAAATAATTTAATAATAATATTTTCTCTTAAAATTATATTTTGAAACGAACACAAAGTTTGAGGCTAAATAACATCTCATCTTCAAAAGAGTCCTATTGGAGTGTTTAATATTGTTTATCATATTTATATATTCTATAAAATATGAATTTAACTATAATCTGTGCACACAATGTTTTCGTTCTTTCTTGAGCAATCAAATCCGCCTGACTACTTAAATCATATTCTTTCTCGATCGTGTTTTCTTATCCTAATAACTAAAAATATCGAATCTACATACATTCACAGCGATTTACTAAAAGTTTGTATATCATATAATAAATAATAGTCAACTATGCTTTACATACTGTCTATAAATCAAATACATAAAAGTAAATTCAGGCATTATTTGAAAACATTTATTTCTTGTTTATGATGATAATATTTCAATGTATGTTACATACGAAAAAACACCCACGACCAATGAGACCAGTATTAAAATAGAAATTAACAATCAATATTAGCTAATACGGCAACAATAGGCTGTGAAGATATCATCTAACAGAAGAATGTACGCAAGATTGAAACAGGCCCATACTGTGGACCCACATCGTGTTTTATACGCACGACCGTGCAGCCGTTTCGTTCAAAATAACTCATTTGAATAGCCCTTATCTGTTCTGCACCAGGATACTGTGGGAATCCTCTATCGGGCTAGCGATTTCGTTGCTACCTATTTATATGATTAGAATTGTGAAGAACTAATTTTTGAATCATAATGAATTTCAGATGCTGTGAATTTAAATTTAAAAAGTTAATATAAAAAAAGCAAGCGTCCGTTTTTCATAGTCTTGATTTTTTATAGTTTTCCACGGTAGTATTTAATGAAACGTAATGAAAAATAGAACAATGTATAAAACAATAAACTATTAAATAAAAATGTATCCGATTGTTACTTATCATAGTTTCAAAATTTTAACATCGTTTACATAATAGGCCCTTGAATAGATATGATAGGACAAATATTCTATGTATGTACAGATACATTACATAGATGTCCTATTTGTAATTACAAGAATATGTGAACATTTACGAAATAAATATCTACTGATTATTAACAGAATAAAAAATATAATAGACTTTAAATGTCTCATTAATGTTAACATGGACACAGATTACACGCTGATAGCCTTTGCCTTTTTAACCTATTTTTTTTGTTGACCTCATTATATGAATATGCATGCATAGGTGGTATTTCGTTATATTTTACATACATACATAACGTCACGCCTCTCTCCCATAATTATAGGCAGATACAACATCCTTCCACTTGCTACGATCCTGACACACGTCTTTCGGTACTTCGGGTACTTTTGACCTTGCTTTTCTCCAGAACGTCCTGGATCTGGTCGAGATACGTTCGCCTAGGACGACCATTACCAGCTTGCCCAGTCACACTAGCCTTTTAAATTTGTTTTAAAGTTATAATTTGTAAGCATCTTTTTCTCTATCTTTATCACTACATTCTCTACCATACCAAAATGTTCCCTTATTACACTATTCCTTATTTTATCTATCATTCTCCGTCAGCTATACTTCTTACCTCTACCCTAATTTATATAAATGCACAAGATATTTTGGTTTAGTGTCGAAAAGGTAAATAAATATAAAATTTGAACCTGCCAGGTGGCGCTGATGTAAAGTTATCAATACGTTTCGTATTCATAAAAGCTCATCGCACCTTCTTCCGGGAAAGAAGAACAAGGTCTACCGTATACCAGCTTCTAATAACTTGTATTACGTTAACCAAAGAACTGATATGCATACACTGATAGATAACAACTAAGGCACAATATTAATACATATGTTATGTATCCGTGTTCCATGGAAAGGTCTACGTTGCAACTTCCTAATATCATGGACCAAAGACACATCGTTGAATCCCACGGAAACCGCTACATTGCAGTTTCCACGTAACAATTGCAACATCGGTTCACCGACGCTACATGCCACCTGCTATTATACGGAACTTCAACTCATCGTCATCGTGGGAACCGCCCCACCAGCCGAGTCTCACTGAGGCTCGCCTCGCCTGTCAAGTCCTCCGCTGAAGACACTATTTGATCACACCTCGATCGGTAGTCACCTCTTTTAGGTTTAAGGACTATTCGATCTAATATCGGTCGATAGTCATTTGTATTAGGTTTAGTTTAAATATAAGTGTAATTGTAGCTCTGAAATTAAATCTATATTAATTTGAATTGGCTTTTTTTACGCCTCTCGGGCGCGCCCCACATAATTCATACACATTAATTACATAAAAATATTTACGTCCTGTTCAGGGAACGAACATGCGACATATAAACAATAATTTGTTTTTGAAATTTTTATGTTTTAAAATAGTTTAGAATTTTTTGTTCCGAAAGCAAGCAAAAATTATGAAATCGTCAGCTTTTTGAATGTCCATTCATTATTGATTTTTGGGTAACAATAACAATAAAAGATAAATAAAATAAATTTACTATTTACTTAATAAAAAAAAAAGAATATCGAAAGTCGAGTAGTGTCGCTTACCGAAATATAATTTTAGGAATCAAAAGGAAGAAGTTTTTAATTCAAGATTATTTAAACAAATATTTAATCACAGTATTATTTATAGTTTAAACGTATATTTCGTGTGTAATCAGCGGAGAACGGGAAAGTTACCTAGAAATTGATACCTAATTCGTCTATTCAACTAAGTATGAAGTATCTCTGTGTTTTACTTCATTAACTCACTGAATTGCTTCGTTTATTATCTTTGTTTTTATAACGTAAGTAAGAATACATTCTATATTCTTTATACCAAACGGGCCGTGTTCCAATAATGAGGATCGTCGTCCGATACGATCTCTTTAGTGGCCTGGGCCCGCGCCGATCACGCCGCAAGATATGCTGCATCCTTGCCTCTCGGTTCCTTTCTGATCCCCGGTCAGGGTAAACACTGCTTTATAAGTTTTAAACATATTATTGGGTGAATTATGAATTGAGAATATATTGAATTTATTACTCAACGTTATTATATTATTATTTACTACTAACTATGTGTCCGCGTTGCATATATTCTTCAATGCGTTTTAATTTTTTTATACGGAACCCTAATTTTTCTTTTGTAATAAGATAAAGTAAAAATATTTCTTATGAATTCAAGCACTTGCCCGTAAAACTGTGCATTTTACGCGCAACCCTAATTATTTTCGAAAATTCAAAATACCCTAAGTTACCCGGGGTAACTTTAGCTATCTACCAAAAAAAGACCCGTCAAAATCCGCCCGGCCGTTCCGGAAATTACTTGGAACAAACAAACAGACAGATTTTTTTTTATTTTTGCTATAGGAATCGTATATACATTCATATCTATTTAGTAACAAAAAATCTATTTTGACATTACAAACAGACACTTCAATTTTTTTTATTAGTATAGAATATACACTGTTTATATTATTGTTTTTTAAATTGTAACATAATTCAAGTACACTTACACACTTTATTCTTTAAACCATAAATGTATCGGTAAAATGACTATCCATGACAAAACGAAAGGTTATATATACATTCATCTTAGAAAAAAAAAATCATTTAGTAGATAATTTTTCTGACACAAAGTGAACTTTTTGGTTAGATACTTAAAAAGTTATGATATTCGTTTGGGAATTTAGTCGTAGAAAACAACAAAACGAACTTCTCCTTACCATATCTATTGTAATTTATATTGTATGTATATGCATATATAATAATTTTTTTATCAAAAGTCGTAGGTAATAAAGATGCCGTCAAGGAAGTCTTTCAATATACTGTCGTTCAATCAATCAGATACCATTTTTTTTGCTTTATATCTCCTGACTGGCAAATTCTTTCATAATCATTGTTGACATCAACAGTTTTTCGACAAAATAGAAACAGAAGGGTTCAGCCAATTATTATGACACTTATATTTTAAAGTAGATTGTATCTATATTGCGTATTAACTTTCATAACATTCAATTGTGGTTTATCTAGTGTACTGACTTATCTAGTGTACTGGGGGACTGTGATCCCCTAAGTACAATAGATAAGGGTAGTGCGTAAATGCATTTCCCCCCGTCAAAAAAAAAAAAAAAAAAAAAGGTAGGTTGTTAAAAATGAAAATTATTCTGCCAGCGCGAACTACGGTGATTATATAGCCGGAGTCCAGCCCGAGGGCATCGCGTTTCTCGCTTATTGTCAGATGATTGAAGACCCGGCCGCCTCCGATGCAGTCCATCTTGATATAAGAGAGTAGGATACAATACCCCGAATCGTATACGGGTGAATGAGATGAAAACAGCTCAGCATCTGATTAGCATCCCAATTACAGCTCGGGCGCTCAGCGGGATCGAATCTCGGAACGTAGTGTTGTTTAAAAGGGAATATTTTTTGTTTTATCGATAGCTGTGATTCATACATAATATACTGTAATTACTCCTTAGAACTTACAAAATAAAGCACGTAAATTGTAATTGTTTTAGGATGTCAATTGGAACAATTTACACGATCCTTTCAAACATAGATATCTTTATCTGGTTTGGTTTGATATGTATTGTATATGTCAATCCGTTTTCGTCAAAGCCGTCCCATACAAAGTGTGTGAAAAAATTAATTTACTCCATAATTTTATTTTCATGAATATTTTCTTTTTTTTTTGTAATTTTGTTATCTATTCGGGGCGGAAACAAATCCAATAGATAAAAAATCCGTTCTTCAGTTATAAATGATTTAACTAACCTGACTTTATATATAGGTAGTATATAAAGATGCAACTGTTTCTTATGTTCAGCCACTTTAAATCCACTGGACCGATTACTATTGTTTTTTTTTTAAATTACACTTTTCATAGTCTTATTATTTTACATCAGACATTTTATAAAGTTTTATAAATATAGATGCTAGCAACGTGGTTGGGATTTGTGTCTGTATAACTTGAAACATTCTTTAAATAACAATACATTTTTCAGCTCTACTATAACTAAAATATATAATAAAAATAACCTATCATAACTCTTAATTTAATCTAAATTATATTCAAGGTTGGTTACCTAAACGAGGAATATTTTTATGAATCGATAAAAAAAATAATAGAAACTCGGCAGGTGGCAGGCAACCCTATTAACGAGAATGCCGGCCGACGCGGCTAGGCGGGGCGCGCGCGCTCGTGTTGAGATACACATCGGCAGCGCAGGGAAATTTTAAATAAACAAGAAATTATGAGCCAACGCCGTAGATTACATACACGTCGCGCTCATATCAAACCGACCGGTAACTAGAGAAAATTACTACAACACCAATTATTAATTGTTATGTTCATGAATCATATACATAATAATATGTAAATGTTTGTGTGGTGTTATTTATAAGAGGATAGTTGTAACATTGTTGAATAATTGCGGATATCGTGAGAGCTTTTTACTTGAATCATTTCTGTATATGGTTGAATGTATACAGTTGAAAAAAAACTAGGCTCAAATGACACTAAAAGATGACATATGAAGACTGTATGTAGCACGATGAAAAACAAATATAATTAGTTACATGTAAATTCGTTACGGTAGTTTGTAGTGCCTAGTAATCGGATGTAAAAAAAAATTCACCGAAAAAAACCCAAATCAATTTAAAAGAAAACAAGCTGTTTTCACAGCTACCATTTTTATGTAATTTTCTCTTATTATTTGTATGCATTACATATTTTGGGAATACTTTTTTTTAGACCTAACTAACGCTGTTGACCGGAAGACTTTGACAGAATAAATACTAAAACCTAGCAAGATAATATGAAGATATAAAAAAATAATAATTCGGTCAAAGCTTGTTACCCACTATGAGACAGGTTGGAAATTTTTGTAAAGAAATGTAATTTCAAAAGTAAAGTATAATTGTGTATAATAAATATATCTTTTACGTATGTAAAAAGACCATTATATAATTTATCTATGGTATATTGAGTCCTTAGGCCAAGACATTAGTGTCGCAAAAACTAAAAAAAAAGTTAGGCAACTAATTCACTTATTTAATTTAAAAAAAAGTGCTCTGTTGTAAATAAAATATGAAAAGCCTCTGAATATTTATATTTCAAAATATAAATACGTTCAAATATTTTATGGTCAACCGTCATAAAAATATAATAATGTATTTACGTGTCTAATTTCATTTGTGTGTTACGAAACGCGGGCAGTTGGGAAACACATCTGAGGTTTTATGGCCGCATCCGTGGCATTTCGTCTAAATGAAAATAGAATTACTGTTATTTGTGAATAGAAAAAAATACCTGAATTCAAATTTACTACACGGAAACGTTTATGTGTTTCTGTGTGCTTCGGAGACTATAAGGGTTTGTCTACAGAGTAAGCTTTATTCGATTGATATATTTTTGTGAACCTCGATTCCATTATACATATGTATCTAATTTTATAATATTTTCATGGAAAACGTTTCATCTTTATATAATATCGAGTTTCTACCCGGTGCTTTTCGACTGGGTTGTTTTCCGAACCGGTGGTAATTTTTCTGACGTTCATAAGCGCTCAAATTGAATAAAGAATTTTTGATGATTTTGAAATATAGCTTTATATAGTACTAAAAATACAGTACCGTAATATTTTTGATAAGATTTTTGTGAAAGCAAGTAAGTAAATTCGTGACCCAAAAGGATCAACTGAAATAAAAGACAATGCTTGGAATGTGTCCAACTATTTTTTTTTTCTAAGTAAATTTAGCTGTTTGATATCAATTTGTATAAACATATATTTTGTACTAACAGCCTAATAAAATGTCATAGTAAACGTATGGAAATAGGTTTGGAGATGTACAACAATTCCGTAAAAATCTAACTAAGTACTTAAGTAGATAATATTAAACGCAGGCAGAAAATAAACAGAAATGAAGAGAGAATAGTAAACGTACCTAATTATCGATTTTTATAATCTCTCTACTCTTGGAATTATTTTTGGAGTGAAAACTTTTTAAGCAGCGTTGATCGATTCTCGGTAGGGGAAAAACTTATAGATTCGCATTACCAATGCTATGATGTCAGCCGTCAACATGCTACAATATGTCAAGTATAAGATGGCGTTTAAGTGCTGGCGCTCAGTGATAATAATAACGTTTATTCTTACGCAGCCTATCGGATATTTTCATTATGAGTAAACTATATGAAAACGCACTTAATTATCACTCAGAGCGCCTATAAATGCAAAAATCAAACAAATGTTATATGTTAGATTGTGTTAATAATGTCAATTAACAAATTATGAAATATAAAACTTAAAAAACAAATTTTCCAAAATTTTGAGTTTTCACTTCTGTCTGCAGGCATCATCGTTGCGTAGTTTTTTTAAATTAAGTACTTGTTTTAAAATATATTGTGAACGAATCTTAACAACGGAAGATGTGAGGTGATCTCTGCACGTACGATGGCGCGCACTCATCGTTCGTCCAGCGCATGAATACAAAACCAATTTGATGTTTCTCATTACGCGGCGACCACAATATGCGCTCGGCCAGTTGTTCCTAACCTGTGGTTCGCAGGATCCTAAATATGGTCCACCAACTATTTCAAATTTCTCAGAAGTTGCATAACCGTGTGGTTGATAGAAGTACATGTGGGTTGGTGGAGTAGCTTTGGCCAATAATATCACTTCCAGAATTACCGAAATTGTCAAAAAGATGCAAACCTAAAAAGTTACAATAATTCAAAAGGTATACAATATGTTTAATTAATAAAAAAAATACATTTTTTTACAGTACATACTTGAATTCAGTTAATTTAAGCTGAAAGCGTGAAAACCCGTTTAAATTAACTGAATTTAAATATGAAACGCGAAAACTTAAAAAATTACAGTACATACTAAATGCAACCGTAACTATAGGCATTATTTATACGACCGTAATATTCAGTTTTCTAAGTAGATCTGATTATGTTACAAAAATACAAAGTAACTAATGTGGAATGACTACAGATAGAATCGGAATTGAATTAAAAGTTATTAACATATTCTCGTAAAAAAAATCCTATTAAGATAATAAAATCAAAATATGAATATATATATATATATATATATATATATATATTTACTCAGTTTAGTTTTTTATTCATCGTGGTCCCTCCCTAAATAAATCAAAGTGGTCCCTCGTCAAGAAAAGGTTGGAAGCTACTGCGCTCGGCTAACTAGTTCTGTGCACACTGATCTGTTATTATGTTAATGGAGCCAGTTTAGATGCTATCCTGATAGGGCTGATAAAGAATTACTCGCGGAGTAAAGAAGAATTCTACAATGGATTTTTTTACCTATTATTATATGTCACCCAGACTTTGTAAAACATTGGATCAAGTTCCGCAGGCAAGAATTTTTAATGAGGATTTTCGACGCTTAAGTGTCGAGTGAACAGGTAATTAATTATTTATAATAATAAATAAAATGTTATGTATTATTTTTAGATCCGCGGAATTTTGACTCATTTGTTACATCATAAAAATACTCTATCGTAGGTTCTATCAATTCCGATGTAAATTGTAACTAGAATACTCAATGACATAATGTATTATTTTCGATGACTATTTATCTTTATTCAAATAATACACACAATCTATCCACCCATGTATCTAAAACAACGAAGAGACGATATCTATGTATGAAAGATTATTGACATAAATCTTTTGGATGTTTATTATCATAATGCCACAAGACATTTCAATAGTTTTTCTATGTCTATCTGATTATTGATTTATACGGGAACCATGCAAAAATTACTAGCCTAAATTTGGTGTATTTTAGTGTGTCACTAGTTCGAACTCTTTAGTAACATTTCTTTACATGTATAAACATTTTTATTGTGTTACAATAACTTTTTTATGTAAAGTAAATACTGGTTTTTTTACACGACATTACATACTAATAGAATCCTGAGTAGATTTAGTAAGCAAATCATATTTGTTATATTTTTCTTCTTGTAAGTCACTATCTATGCTCAATCGTTACATTTATGGGTATCGCAGCTATCCATGATGACAGTTGTCTTGGCTTGAATTGCTTGACGCGAATTCTTGCGATCATCTGCCAGATGTGTCGCCTATTGCATATTAATTTGCAGTCTGCTACCTGATCCATCCAATGAGTCGGTCATCGTCAACGATATTTTATGCTTTCAACTGTGCCAAGCAAAGTGTCCCCCTTTCTAAGTTGTCAGCAGTTTCTTATGGCCAAAGTACTTCCCAGTATTTGGCGGTTAACGTAAGATACAAGTCGAATAATTACAGAAAAGTTTACATTTATAAACATGTTTAGCAACCCTAGACACTGACGTGATGTTGATACGAATGGACATCGCGTCAGTTGTAAACAATTAAACCGGACTCTTTCATGTGTCAATAAAACGCGATAAATATATATTTAATTGATGCTATACCGGGTCTCGGAGCGAGTTAAGTACGCGTAGTGTTACTGAATACTAATAGGCGGACGATCATTGTTCATCTGTAATTATACAACGCAGCAAACGGTAGATCATTCAAAGCGCATAGTTAACAACAATAGCACATATGCTTAGCTCCTAATTTGGTTTATTGCTTTGTGGACTTTACAATTATATAATAACAATGTAGTTTATACAGCGTCATCAGAAGAAAACCTATAGATTTATTATTCTTTCGTTAATGTTCACTGCTGGACGTAAGTCTCCCCAAAGATCTCCACGACGACCGGTCTTGCGCAACCTGCATCCAGCGGATTCCCGCGACCTTCACCAGGTCGTCGGTCCACCTTGTGAAAGACCTACCCATACTACGTCTGTCGGTGCGTGGTAGCCATTCGAGAATCCGTTGGCCTCATCGAGCATAGGTTCTGCGATCAAAGTGCCCAGCCCACTGCCACTTAAGTTTGGCAATTCTTCGGGAAATTTATCTTTAAATTAAGAAAAAGATCTTGCGTTCTGACAAAAAGACTGATAAATATTTCATGACAATCATTTAAATTTCACTACCTACTGAACTACAATTAATCATTACTAATTGTACACGTTTCCTTCAAATCTACTACAATTATTTATAATTCTTTGGGAGCGCTTAATATTACTCTAATTTACTATAATTTTTGGAATAATAACCATTATTTCAAGATGATAGGCGCCGTCATATTATAATTTTATCCAAATTTATTAAAATTACATTAAACTTTAATATATGTATGCTTAAAAACTGACGGAGTAAGAATGTTATTTATATATTTTTGACCTATAGATAACTAATTTTTAATATATCATGCATGTTTGGTTGAACGTTAAATAATTATGAGATTAAGTTGTAAATTAGAGGCACCCTATATAATATTTGATATTTATTCGGAACCCATAGGTAATATTACTTCACGGAACTACGTGTATGATAATGGCTCATGGTCGGAGTTTGTAGTGGCTGCCATTTTGGTTTGAATTCCTGAAGCGTTCCCCACACAAATAGCGATGCGTAGTCAATACGAAAAAAAAATGACTAACATCAGTTAGATAAATAATATTATAAGAAGTTAATTTAAAGCTTTTACGAATATTGGTAGTGTTCTCTTGGTAATCTAAATTCGACCATAATCATTATTGTAAATTGATTAATACCAGTTAATATTAAAAATCATCTGAGCTGAGAACATTGCTCGTAGAACCGACGCCCGATGGGACCAACGGGTTCACGAATGGCTGCCATATACTGGAAGACGTAGCGTGGATGTGCGCCCACAAGGTGGACCGACGACCTGGTGAAGGTCGCGGAAATCTGCTGGATGCGGGTGGCACAAGGCCAGCCGTCGTAGAGATCTTTGGGGGAGACATATGTCCTACAGTGGACATCTTTCGGTTGAATGAATAGATGGATGGAAATTTCATCGACAACTACTAAACAAAGAAGAGGAGAAAATCGCTTTATAAGCAGACCAGAAAAATGTCTTGAATTGTTTTATCTTTATCTATTTCTATATAGAATAAAATAATTCGTTATAAATATAATAAAATCACAATAACAATCATGATTATTCTGAATATTTGTATAAACAAATAACGCATAAATTTACTCGCCCGTTCGTTTGATCGCCATATCAACTAAACAGATACAATTATTGCTATTTTATTAAGGCCTTTATATAAATCTTCAATATCATATTATTCGGTTAATATCCTAGCAAATATGTATTAAAATCAAAAGAGAACCGACATCAAATAAATCTACATGAAATTATCATAACGAGTCGGGGTTTTGTTCCGAAATTCTGAGACTTTCTAAGAAATTAATAATGTCAGCCATAAAACCCGAGATTTATACCGACGGCACGTATTTGTCTACCTCGGATATATACGTTTACCGCTTACGAAGTTAATTGGTTGTTGTTAGATGGCCTCGTGATGATCACAATAAAAGATCTTTTTACACATGTGATTACAAGTTTAATCACCTCAATAAAATCTCGCGATTTTTGTGCGAATTGTATAGATTTTATGTTATAAAATGTGTAAAAATAAAAATTAACATTATTTAAATATGCACCAGTTAGACACCTATATGATTACAACTATTGTTAACATTTTCTTTTTTAATTACATACTATAATAATTATTCCAATATTTTTGTCACATGGTGTAGGCTCAGTGCTTTGACTACAATCTCACCTGATGTTAAGTGACGATGTGGTCCAGGATGGTAAACACACTAAACCTAGGTACTGGTTCGCAAGTGATGCTGCCGGAATACGTCTATTGATATTTGGCAACAGGTTTTCAAACTTGAGGCTGGTAGGCACCCCCTGGCGGATATCATTAGAAAATGGCCTACCACCATGCTATGGTTTCCTTACGATGTTTTCGTTCACCAAAAGGTCAGGCCGATTTTAGAGTCGGATAGGTGGGAATTGAACCCGTGTTGATTGACGCGGAATCCGCCCGCACGCTATCATCGCTTAATATAAAATAACAAAAAGTTATATTCGGTGTTTTTTTTAAATAAATAAAATACAAATGTTATAATTTATTCATTATAATATAATCGTTTCCAAAGTGTCATATATTTATTTTCTAAAATTAAAAAAGGGATGTAGCTTCCTGCTACAAGTGTACCATAATAATTCAAATTAAATTAACTTAAAAAATATAATTCTGTGTTTGTTACCTCCAATCACCTGTGACTTCATAAGAACTATTTAAATCAAACAAAACATCATTAAGGGATATGTGCTTTCCTATAAGTTAAATAATTGTCATATTAGTAGTACCGGAGACATCGAAATTTAAATTCAAAAGTCAAATGTCACCTCCAACATGCAAACTCAATAGTTTTATAATCCTTACACATATTATAAAGATTTACCTATCTGTCTGTTCAGTAGTTGGTTCGAGAACCACTGATCCGATTTCCATAATTAGGTTAAAATCATAGATAATATTCTTTAGCCAGATTTTAGCATAAATGTTGCTAAAGTTAAGACATGGTAAAAGTTATGAGGAGAATAATGAACGACGTTGACATAAAAAATGAGAAACATAGCGTTGTTACTCACAATTATTCTCGATTAATAAACAGTTTATTTTCTTTTAACTTTAGAGATATCATACTGTGAAAAATATAAAGAATTGGATAGAATTAGAAAGAATATGCAATTTTAAAATAATAGTTACATGACATGAAATAATCAGGAAAAAATTACCTCGTAACTACACATGAATAGAAATAGAAGCCGCTGTTGGGACTGATATGGAGAATTTGAAAAATAAAACTAAATGATGAAATAAATACAAGGTATAAGACGGCGCCTAATGTAAATAATTTAAGATTAAAGTATATAACTAAACACAATTAAATTATTAGCAAGTGTAAAACGCAAAAGCAGATATATATTACATTTTCACCAATGGAAATTATTTGAAACGATGTTCTCGTAATCTCATACGAATTTAAAAGAAGAATGCTAGAAATATTTTTACTAGTGTAGCTGTAGCCATTTTTATAAAGCCGTGGAATTTCCACTCACAGGCACAATAGCGAACTAAAGAATTTGATTAGGTAAATTTCTCAATGTTACTTACCATTAACAGTGTTCAAAATTTAATAAAATGAAATTATTATAACTGGAAAATTATTTCTCAAACTTCGTACGACCCAATTATATCAATATTTATGGAGAAATGCAAACTCGGGACTTTTTCTTAGCTATAACGTTCCGTATGTAGACAGAAATAACTTTTCTTTTAAATTTGTATCTTAAGTAACGGGATTAAGTATTACTTTTAATTACTTATTTAAAGTCAAATAGCCACGCTCGTGAACGTTCAGTTTTTCTGAATCATCGAAACAACAAGATATATTTTGTTACAACCATGTGAAGTTTTACAGCTGTTATTTTTTCTTCAAACGCACAAGTCGTAACTTATAATTAATGATTTTTTCTAATGGATAAGTTATTTTTAGATTCACCCATAACCTATAAATATTGGTTCAGATAATGAGAAGTGATTTTTAAAACTGTTATTTCCATTTTTTTAAATTATTAGTACTACTAGGAGTACAATTTAAGAATGAAATAGTTATAGTTCTTCTTCTTCTTAGTTAATGGCAATCTGTGTGTACACACAATTTGTGCCAATGTCATGTAGGTAAGATTTTCAATCTTGTATCAGCGTTACCAAGCTCCAACAGAACGGTGGCCTATCCTGCTCAAACTTTCCATGGAGCTTTGTCGGCACCTCAGAATGTATGCTACGCGTTGTCTTCTATAATAAACTTAACTTGAACACAATAACTAAACTATTTCACACAAAACGCCACCAAGATTACATGATATAGAGTCAAGTACACAAGTTTAATGAATTAAAGAAAACAATTGCTACATGTCAGACTGAGATCCCGCCAAAAAAAAACTCTAGTTATAGTTAATTCTCAACAAACTATTAAGCAAAACAAAAGCAATACGAGTAATTTAGCTGCCACCTATATTTCTTAAATTTGGATATGATTTTTGTTGTTCATCTAAAAGTGATATATCGAAGATTTTATCAGTATAATGTTAGTAAAGAATGAAAGAAGTAGAAAACTTATTGGTAAATTGAGAATAAACACGTATTTTATAATATTTAATAAAATAGTATGTAGACTATTTCTAATTAAAAAATATATCTGTAGAAGACCGAGGCGACGTGACGCAACGCCCGATGCGACGCTACGTACGCAAATCACAAAGCATGTTTCATCGCTTGTAACTAGCACCGTGTTCCTCTAGCCGTGATTTATTGAACCTCGTTTATTTTATTTCCCAATTCGTTTTGCTTTACGGCCCGATGTTCTTCTAATAACGTCTTTTTTCTTTACGCACAATTTAAATTAAAGTATGAAAAATGATCTAACATGGAAAGATTTATTTATGTGGAAAAATTTATTTACATTTCCTTTTACTTATTTACTTTCTTAGTGTAGATTAAGCGAAAATTTAAAATGATAAATAGTATTTATATACTGTATAAGTTCGTAACATTGGTGAGGATAAGTAAGAATACAGTTGTCTATGCATAAAACAATTACCAAGGTATGTGAATGCCGTTAAATATTTTTGAACAAATGGAACATTTCCAGTGTCATTTAAATCCTCATGTAAAAAAATAATCTTGATTTTTACTCATGCTAATAATCTAACTACATATATCTAATAGCTTTTTAAGGATTCATTGCTTATGGCTTACACAGCTGTAAGGATGTCATATTGCATTGCTTTGCAATGAAAAGTTTGACAACCAACGACTACATCCTTTAGCATTAAGAAAATATACACCGAAAATATATAAACAAATTTTTATTATAATATAATTATGTAAATGTTTATATGTATGCTATGTAATCACTAATCAATATATTTATACTAATAAATAAAATTGATGTGTCTGTATGTAACGTCAATTTTTTTTTACTAAATAGGTATGAGTACACGGATACCTATACCAAAAATGCAATTTTAAATTTTTTATCTGTGTCTGTTTGTTCCGGCCAATCTTCAGAACGGCTGGACCGATTTTCACGGGACTTTTTTTGGTAGATAGCTGAAGTTACTCCGCGTAACTTAGGGTACTTAATTTTCGAAAATAATTAGGGTTCAAAATAAAAAAATAAAACTCATAAAAATTTCAATAAAATCCGATTTAATGCACAGCTTTACTTAATTTACCCGAAGTGCTATAATTTATGAGAAATATTTTTAATTTATCTTACTACCAAATTTTGTTTAGGAAAATAATTAGGGTTCCGTATAAAAAATATAAGAAACGCGCGCGCAGCCACGGGCACACAGCTAGTAATAAGTAAGTATCTACGTTTATTTTTTTACGAAACGGCTTGATTGATTTTGATGAATCTTTCGTGCCTTGTCCTTCATTCGTTAATGGCGACACCAAGCAACCTTTAGTTACTTTTAACTCGAGAACCACTGATCTTATTAACATAGTTCTTTTTGGTTTAATATCAAGGAAAAGTTTACGTATTATAGTTAGTTTTAAAGGTACAAAATTGACTAATATCATGTTCCTTAAAGTACTCATTAAGTATTTTAAAGATAGAATTAGAAATATTTATATGCAATGAAAGGAGTGATTATAAAGAATAGAAACTGTTATAAATGCGAGTGGATTGGCATATCCTGCATATTAAAAAAAAAAATCCATGGCCATTGGTCATATTCTGTAAGTTCACGCGATTATCAAATTTCTACTGTGTTTGCCGTATAACCTTACATACGTACTCTTCATAAATTTGCAAACGAGTAAAACTTGTAAACATTTATCAAACAAGAATATATTATGGCGCTTAGTAGATAAATAAAATTGAAAGGTTAGTCCAAAAAATAGTGCAATGTAGTTAATCATGCGGGTACTTAAGTAATAAGTAGAACTGATGAAAAAATATCCTTATTCAATTCGGTGTTGCACGCATATTTCGCTATTCTAGCTCACCAGCCATGACTATAAACAATTGAAATTATTCATGATTTTGTATTACAATAAAACTATCAACATAGAAACCATTTCTCTAGAAACGTACTTTGTAATCAGAACTCCATTTTTACAAATCGTTGGAATAATAGGTACGTAGTTAAGCAGGTACGTTGCTTTCCCTATACAAAAAGTCTTTTATACAAACTCTTTGTAAACTGTGTCGCATGAACACCGGGGACAAATTGTAAAAGAGTCTTTTATACAAGTGACAAAACATAATTGATCGGCAACAGAGTCGAATTCCAGACGATTTTCAACAATGCAAGCAGGTACCTACTCGATACTTTGGTAACAGAAAAAAAACCATTGTTCGATTTGCTCAGAGGTGTCAAATGTTACAGTTTTCATGTTTTTTTTTTGCAAACCTCGTTTTGTAACGCACAAGTTTACCATATTAAAAATACTTGTAATATATTTGGTTTACTTATAAAACTAATTAAATACTCGAAATTCACTCACCACACAGAAGCTGCGAGTCCGAAATAGTACAGAAGAAGAAAGACAACAGCGCAGTTTGGATTTGCCAAGCCATCGTGTGCCAATAACATTCGAGTGGGTGCTGACGAGTCTTTAGCGCATCCAGCTGCAGTTCGACCTGCAGCGGCGCGCACTCCCCAGCCTGCTGCCGCCGCACATCTGCATAAAGCAACAAGGACAAGAGCTCGGTCTCCAGCTCCACCGCGTTCTCCACATGCTAACTGAGCTCCCACGGCCGCCAACGTACAGGCGAAGCTCAGAGCCGCCCATGTAGCCAACCATACTTCAGCAGCTCTACGCTCTCCAGCTTCCCAAAGAACCTCTGCGTCGCAAAACTGCGCACAGCGACCGGAACCTCTCACCCAAACCCAGCTATTCGGATTAATAAGTCTTCTACACGCTCCTCGACTGCCCGTATTCGTGTCTAAGGGCATATTACCATCTGGCGGAGATCGCTCGCCTGGACCTTCCATGCACATGTGCTCATGATTATTTTCAGCTGGAAATAAAGAGCAGTCGAGCTCCAGAGGCCATGGGAATCCAAAACCACGGAGAACCGGGTAACATCTGGCGTATACATTCTCACATAAGCCCCTACAAGGACCAATCGGCAACGCTACTTTGTCGGTACACATCGGTACGTAAACAGAACATAGAAATAGGTGCAGCTGTGATGAACAGCCATACTGAACGAGAGGACTGAACGTCTGGAGGGTCACATCAGCGTCTGCCTGAAGGGTATGTCGAGCCAAGTTCGGCATTCCAGTTTGGTTGTACCCTATATTCTTGCACATTGCCACTTTAATAGGTTCACATGTTCGTACGGACGCCTCGGCGGCGGCTCCGGTCACTAAGATCACGGTTAAAACGATCGCGATGATGTACTCCATGTCGGGGATAGTATCCGGCGAGTCACATGAAAGACCTCATTGTAATCGTGAATGTTTACGCGCGGGCGCTACTTGACAGCGCTAACTATACGTACGACCCGATACGCGTCTCAAGACGTTTTGTGATGGCGCGAGGCACTCGGCGTCAGGGGAGTCGGTGGGGGAATTCGTGAACAAAAAAAGATACACAGGTATGCGCTACAGACTACAGTATAGCGGAGGGAAAGGGAGAGAAATTAAACGCACTAGGAAACGCAAGTTTTGAAGTCGAACGTCGCTACTCGCTAGCGAATGTGTCGTAAACCGATGTTCGACTCGTTATGCCCGCGACTAAACGCAAAATGTTACTTATCGTTATCATATCAAAATCGCACCTTATCACCGAGGTTGGATTCCGGCTTGTGATCCCGTAATCATTCATTTCGATTACTCAATATCGATTATTGATAAAACTATCATTAGAGTTAACCTTAAATTAAAAAAAATAATTTATGACGGATGGCATTGTAAAACAAATAGACAATTTTGAAATAAATTTATTGTACATAATTTACTACAATAATATTGAAAAGCATTATTATCATATAAACTTTTATATAAAACATAAATAGGTAATCGTGATCATCAGTAGTACAAAAATTGGACCAAATTTAGATCAGTGGGGTTATCAGACCGATAGAAGAAAACAAAATATTTACACAGCGAGATTTTTGGGTCGCTTTTGAAGGATAATATATAATATTCTTAATAACGACTAAAATAAACGATAAATACTTTTACAATAATCTTATATAATACAAGATATTAAACACGTATGTAGAGTCTAGTGTTATATTATTTCGTTTTAAACAATGTCTTCCAGCGTAAAACACTAAGAACTTCGTCTTCGTATATTTATAAATTATATTCATAGTATTTATTCAACATGTATTTCAAGTCTTGGTATCGGGTTTGTTCTTATAACTTGACATTTTTACAACTCGCTACCTATATAATAATAACATATAATACAACATTCATTAATAATAATAATAATTATACTTCTTCAGTTTAAAACAATCACATGGCCAATTATTATATATACGGTTAAATAAAAATAGGAATGCCGTTCATGCAACTTTAGTGCCAAGTTATCGCCAAAATTTTATTATAGATTTTTTGAGATAAATACATACTGTAAAATGATTTTGCATTTGACGTATACATTTATTTAATTACAGATAAAATAATGTTCCTATATTTTTGTTACAATTTTTTTAGTAATGAACAAACGCACTTATATGTATTCCTTTGTGTAAAAGTGTGTTTTATGTTTTTATTATTTGTACTAGTATTCCACAAGATAATCCATACATAAAAGTGTGTACGTATGCATGTAGCCTGAATTCAAAATGGTCCACTAAAAATATTACATTGAAAAGTATTTATGAGTATAGAAATGGTGTAGTATTAAAAACATTGGAAACCAAACATATTTTTTCAATTATAAACGATTATTTAAATCGGATCTAAAACGTGTAAACTTAATTTAAAAAAATATATATTTGGATTTTATATTTAAACAAATTTATTATTATAGGTCCAATCTAAATAGGCACATTACGAATATGAATAATTAATTTGATGTAATTACCCAATATTTTTTAATTATTTATTATCTATGGTGACAAGCATTGAGCTTAATTTTATAGTTTACTTTTAAATAAAATTGTATTCTTATATAAAATCCCACAGAATAGTTATTTACAATTGACTTTGGAAATACATTGTTCAAACAAAAAAACGTGCATTGTTAAAAAAACAACAAATTTTAGCACGTAAACTATATACAGGTATGAAGTACTATTGAACATGATTTGAATAGTTGGATGTGATATTCATAGTAAAAATGAGATAACTTCATAATTAAAACTTTTCATTTATTTGCATAATGGAGTCTCTCATATGGACATATCATTCATATCACTGCGCCTGCCTATCATTGTGATGCATAAACATGTCACTGCATTTAAAATTGTAAAATATTCCAAAAAAGGATTAAGGTACTAACCTTCAGTTATCACGGTCCACGTTACTACTAACTACCGTTCCAACCAATTCCTATGAAAACCTAGTCGTTCCTCCTGACATGAGCATTTAGCAAAGATAATATATATATATATATATATATATAATATTTTTGTTTCTGGCAGAACTTCATTTAACCATCATTTATACGAAATGTGCATTGTAATTTTGGAAGTCCATGTGTGAATACGTAGTGGATCTATAAATGGCTACACGTTTTGAGATAATCATCACTTATTATTGTGTTAACAGCTATTCATCTTCCAAAAATAAATATGGAGAAGAAAGGTATTCATTTTAATTAGTAGAGGGAGATAATTTACTTTTAAAACGAACTACATCTTTACTAATAAATAACATTGAAGCGTAGACTGTTTCGAAACATATATGTATAATGGAAGACAACAGTACCGTAGTGAGATGTAGAATCGTTCAAAGAAAATTATTTTTTGTTGTCGTTAATATATAAAATTGAAGCCTGTTTTTTTTTACTAAATACATATGAAGGTATATACGAAACTTGTACCAAAAATGCAATTTTAAATTTTTTCGTTACTGCTAATCTCCGGAACGGCTGAACCGATTTGGGTGGGACTTTTTTTATTAGATAGCAGAAGTTACTCCGCGTAATATAGAGTAATTTTAATTTTCGAAAATAATTATGATTCCGCGTTAAAGAAATTTAAAAACTATATTATTCAAGAAAAAAAAATGAAACGCAGGCGCAGCTAGTAAATATGTAACAATTAACTTTTAAATAAAATCATAGAAAAGTTATATAATATTATTTGTATAGATAAAATAAATTGAAGAAACTTGTATGGGAATTTCTTTTTTAATGAACTAGTAAATTATGAATTGGTAGTAATTCTTTTTTTCCGTTGTAGTTCCAAAAAAAAATAAATCAAGTTTTCTAAAAAAAAAAAATTGTAAATTTTTTAAATGTGTTATTTACATATGTTAACGTACAGCGCATCGTGTCAGCTCACTGTTTTATACTGTGGCATAATTAACGTTAGGTTAATAATTAGTTCTATTAATTTTACTCTATGTAAAGAGAAGTTTCGTCTTTGCATACCTGTATGTTTTATATGAATTTGAACAACTTGTGTAATAATATAATACTTACGAGTAATATCGGTGCGATATTACTCGTAATTATTACATTTACGTTTTATTTTTATTTAATATGCAATAAGCACTTATACCATTTATAACATTTTTTTGTGATTTTTTATTTACATTACAAAATGACAAAGGAATACTAGTATAGTATTATACATTCATGATTTTAGTTTTGTTCTCCAGAAATAGCCTCTTAAATTGAAATAAAATAGGATATATTAAATTTCACTCTGCTATGAAGTTCAATTATGACATCCTACAACTTTTAGTAAGACGACTATAATACAATACGATCTTTTTTGTTCGGCGACAAAATGGCGATACATGATTTAGTTTTGTCACGGCTCGCAAATGATTACACAAACGCAGCAAGAAAGACCAACCGAATGAAAATATTATTAGAGGAGACGTCACCGACTACACCGGAGTCGAGTTGTCCTCGAGACGAACGCGTAGTGCCTCGCGCTCCCGCTGTACGTCGCCTAGCTCGGCGCAGAGGGCGCGGCACACGCGGTGCAACAACACCGCGTTCTGCTCCTGCAGCGCCTTCACATCGGGGTCCGCCTCCGCCGAGGGCTCGCGGGACGGCTTGCGGTACACCTCGAATGCACCCTGCGTGCGCGCCGCGTCCTCCCGGTTGTAGCCGAACCCTTCGGCGTCGTACTCGCGCGCCGGCTCACCCGCCTGCTCGCCCGCGCGGGCAGAGGGCGACGTCCGCGGCGGAGGATGCGGCGGTGGCGCCGGCCCGCCCTTCAGTCGTGTCAGATCAAGGGAGCTCGACCGCGCATGGTTCCGAAGGGGCCGCGGCGGCGGCGGCGGTGGTGGCTCCTTCCTCGGGACTGACTGCAAGGAGTGCGGACCCTCTTCGACATGCATGGAAGGTTCGCGCGCCGGCGGAGGCGGCAGTACGCCCGCACTTTTGACTGGTTTCCGAGGTTGCGGTCGCTGCACGGGCCGTATGTCCGCCGGCGTACCGTTGGGTGGTGGCTCGGCTGGCGGTTGGGAGTGCAGGCGTTTCGGACTAGCGAGGTCAAAGGCGTGCGCGAGATCATCGCGGCGAGGAGACGCACTAGCTCGTGCTTCCGCTTCATTCGTGGTTGGCGCACCTGCATCAGGTGTTACGCGCAATGCTACGGGATGAAAAATCTTTGGGTCACGCTCGACGGCGGCGCGCTGGAAGTCGAAATTTACTGGTTTGGGACCAGGGCTGGAGACACTCGAAGTCGGGGAGTCGACAAACTTGGTCCATTCTTTGTTATTGGACTGCAAATCCGTTTTCGGAGACGTAGCTGACGGCCGGCGCTCGTCGATACGTCGAATAGGTTTCGTTTCATAAGGATCGGCTGTTTCCGTTTTCGGTGTAAAGTTGAAATCCGCAGAAGTACCGGAGCCGAACATGTCGGCGCCGAGGTCTACTAGTTCGGTGGTGACGGCTCGCTGGGAGAAACGAGAGTCCACTTTCGGTACTAGTGGAGAGGGCAACACGTCAGGCACAGGTATATTATTTCGCCGTAATACAATCAGGTGCATGGCTATACTGAATTCTTCTGATGTGAGCATTCCATCTTTAGTGATGTCAGAAAGCTGCCAAATTTTTCGCAAATCTGGTACTGGGAGCCTGGATTTTTCGAAAAACAACCTACAAAAAATATGAATTATTTTGTTAAAATGATCATAAATAATAAATTGGTTGAATAAAAAAAAAAGGTAAAATAATACCTAGCTGTTTGGCCAGAAAGTAAACCATGTTCAGGTCTCAGCTGAGAAAATTGAGAGGCATAATGATGTGCTTGAGCTTTACTAATAGACCATATATCATCTCCGGGTTCCACATCACCTTCCTCTTCAGACGAATGGCGATCTGATGATTCCTCTTCAGTACCTTAAACAATAATATAAAGTATTGTAAGTAACTGTAAGTACATGGTATGTAACTTCATAGATGAGGATGTAATCTGTATGATGAAATTCCTGTAGCATAATTTTACTTTTTTTAAGTTTTTAATTTTAAAACACATTGATGTTACACACATTATATTGTAAACAAAAATATTATACACAACTTTACATCATTTAGTTCACAGTTATAATGATTTATTTATAAGAAAAAAAATCTAAACCACAAGAGCAAAGCCTTGGTAATACTACCACATTCAGTATTATAGCATGCATTATTACATGACATTATGTAAAGTATTTATAAACTATATGCTTATTTGTTTTTGACTTTTGATATTATCCAAAACAGCAGTTATTTTGTTAAAAATCTAATTGTATAATAATAAATAAATTACATTTTTTCAAATTATTATTTAAAGTTACTTGAAGATTAGTCTCCAGTTAAGTTTGAAATGGTAAATGACTCAAGGAGATTGTATCGTCATTTCCGACCCAATAAAAAACAAAAAAATGAGGGTAATTTGAAAACATTAGATTCCCTAATCAATGAGCAGATAATCGACACAGCTAATTAACTGGTATTATCCGGAAATATTGTAAGGTAGTGTACTTTTATGTCTTTAAAATATATATTCAATTACATTAAAATCTCACTGCAGTTTAATAATGAATTAAACATCTATGGTTGGTTCATTCGTGGAATTTAGTATGCACACATTATAGGCAAAAAAAGTGAAAAAGAGACCTATATTTGAAAGAAAGAGTGATTGATAAATATAATGTGGTTAGATACCAATACGAGGGACATAGGTTTGCATCCTTATATCTTATTCTCTAATTAGCATGGATTTTTAGTAAAGTAAAACAGAGAATTGTAATCGCACAGCGGTAAGGCATTTTCTAATATTCAACTGGCTAACTAAACCTAAACTAACCTCAAGTTTGTCAAAAATCTGTCACCAAGCACCCATTGATAGGTTTCGATAGCATAGAACGAGTAACTCTAGTTTTTGCGTATTTACAATTGTGGATCGCGTCTCGTCTCTTAACATCTGCCGAAATTGTCCTCAAAGTAATTTGCGTATATTATATAAAAGCAAAGCTTTTAACCCTCCTCCTTTTTTTACATAAGTATTAGCGGCATAATTATGAACAAAAAAGAAGATAAATAAGTAAATATTGCTTACGTAATCACCATTTAGACCCGAATGTCCCTATTTCATCAAAAATAAGCAAAGCAAATAAACAATAATACTGGATGCAAACAAAAACCTCAATCACTGTAACAAACTTAAAACCTGTATAATACTGATATGTCTTGAAAAAGGATGCATAATTAGTTATATCAAATTATGATATAAAACCTTAAAGGAAGTGAAAACTTTATAGACATTAGTGGCGGCATAAAAAAAAAGTTATTCTTACCCAACAGTCTTGTATGTTCTTCTCCTGTGTTTATTGGCCACACACCGCGGCCTGTAGCACTGTTTTCCCATACAGGATGCACTTTCTCTGCTACGCTGTTTGTTGGCGTGGGACTCTCGCTCGCAGTACTCCAAGGCGATCCCGTCTTCGCTCGCCGCTTTTAACATATTTCATACTTATTAATTAGCATAATTTTTGTAATGAAATCAATTCAATTTAGTTATTATTCGATTGTACCGACATTTTAAGTGGTTTAGTATTTATTACTAAATTCCTTGGTTTATAATATTTAATTAAGCTTGATTAGACATATAATTAGTAAATAAAAATTTACTTATTTCATCCATATATTGAACATTAAATTGTAAAAAAAATATAATTATATGGGTCTTGATTGTGTTTAAAAAAAATGTTAAGTAGTTTTTTAGTTTTTTTTCATTTGTCTACAAAACTTTCAAACTTTAAAATTTTTCAAATAACTTATTTCAGAAGATTATTCAGAAGACAGCTTCTATTAATATGTTGATTACCCATAAAAACGAGATAATAGGAAAACAATGGAAAGCTGGCGTAAACGCCAGGTTAATGCTCAAGGGGTTAAGAACTAAAAAAATATAACTAACATTTAAGACAATCATAAAACTAATAATAAAACATAAGTAAAACACAATTAAAATTTTAAATTAGAATAGATTTTAAAACTATAAATAACTATAAATAAATTTTATCTCTTTATATAATAGTATAGATAGTTTCTTAAACTCAACTAACAATTTGACCAAAGATAATTCAAACAATTAAGAACATCAGTTTACATTATTTAATAATAATTAGGAATTATACCCAATTACACCCATTATTTTATAGATAAAAATAGACCCCAAATAAATTTTCATGATGTATCAAAAAAAGCTTCAACACAAATTCATTGAACTTGTTAGTCAAACCCTATTGTAAACAAGAAAATGATGACTAAAAGGCCTGTAAGCTATCCTTCTGATGCCAAAAGAATTAGATATAAATTTAATTCCATCCAAATGTAAAGGCGTCGACTGTTGGACTTACGTCTCTCCCAAAGATAAGGAGGGAATTGCCATAATCGCCACGCTTGGAAGGCGGGTTGGCGATCGCAGTAGGTGTTTGTGGTCCCCAGAGGATGCTGCTGCCCATCTCCTGGTGTATTCCTTAGTCGCTTTTTACGACACCCATGGGTAGATTTGGGGTGGTACTATTCTTAAGCCCGTACCACACGGCAAAGATATAAATAAGTGTATCATATAACTATAACACTTTTTTCTGAACTCATAATCAACCACAGGTTATACAGAATTGGAATATATATGTAGAAAACAGAATGATATGACAGAGAATGGTTAAGCATTACAAAAGATATCAATACAGGAGATTTTAAACACATTAACTCTTTCAGGATTCTGTCTATTTTCTTTTACCAATAACTAATAGTCATGTTAATTCATATGAATTATATAAACTGTTTATATAAAAGGAAAATGGGCTCCTTTGAAGCACCATCACCTCTAATCTACCCAACATGTTGGGATGGGACTACTACCATTTGACACAGAATTGGTTAGATGGTTATAGGCTATTCCTGGATTCCATTGAAGCTTTCTCTTTTTTTTTGTTATACTCCTATGTATATTTTTCCCACTAATAAAAACAAAAGACTCTCATTTTTCTTCATTCAATTGTTTGTTTCTTATGTTAGGTATAATTTTATAAAATGCGGGCTGAGCCGCAGATACACAGCTAGTGTTAGTATAAAAGGAAAATGTTAATATTAAAGTCCAAACATGTACATATAAACATCAGATTTGATATTTTTCTTATTTCAGCCATTCAACCTGATAAAATACATGATTAACTCATACTATAAAGAAACTAATCAGCATTTATTTTTATTTAGACAGCATTAATCCATAATTATAAATACGATATGTACTCAGTGCATGAGTTTTTAGAATGCTAATTCTCCAAAATTTCTTAACATTATCAACACAGCAATAAACAAAATATAAACCATTTACTACTAATTTACAGCAGATGAAAATTAATTTTGCATTTCAATTTTAATTCATTAATACTTCAAAATGATGAAAATTAATCATAAATTATTCTGCAATTAATTTTTAAAGACAGATCAGAAACAACTGTAGCATTGTAACAGGAGGGATTAACCCTGAACATCTGGATATTTGATAATGAAGTAATATCAATCATATTATTTCCTCAGCATCAGTTCTGTCTATCTGATGTCTTTATATGTTTTTGAAACATTTGAAAGGTACCCTTATAGTGCAGCTCGGAGCACTGTCAGTGGTCAGAAAATACATTAATCAATGTCGCTTTGACTACACTTGTCTTGTATGAGAGACCTAAACTTTCACTTAATATGTTGATTACCCATAAAAAAGAGACACTAGAAAGACAATAGCAAGCTGGCGTAAACGCCAGGTTAGTGCTCAAGGGGTTAAGGAAAAAACCTTAATAAAACCAGAGTATGATGATACCACAATTCCTAAACCAATCAGTGTGTTCCCACACCATCAGTTGATACCTAGCATCTCTTTGCTTAATTCACCATTTAGTTCCATATCAACACACAACATGAGGATTGTGGTCAAAACTCTATTTAAGCAACAGTTCAAATAAAATGATAAATAGTTGGTAGTGCTAGAATTGTATACTTTGTCAATGTAGCCTTCTTCATAAGAAGCAACTTTAAAATATTTTATCAAGATGGCTTTTGAAGCTATTAACTATTTATTAGCTATTAACCTTACTGATTTCTTATCAGCAAAGTGTTAGAAAATTGTTATAAAAAAGTTTAAATTATTATTTTTTTCTTTCTTCTATTTTAAATATTAAGCAGTTTATGTATTGAGATTGAATTAGGACAAACACATAATTTATTGAATAGTATCATAGGTATTTATACTGTAATCCCAGTTCTAGGTGTCTTAAAGACTTTTCGCTAACCAGTATTTAACAAAAAATTAGATATACATTAGAGTAACAGCTAAATGATTCATATGGATAGTTATTTCCTAATACTCCATGACATTAGGCAGATTGAGGTTAAATATTAAAAAAGTTATTTTTATGTAATTCAAAGGTTGAAAAAGTTCTGAAATTAAAACAATGACAATCTACTAAACAACCCATATCTATTCAACAAAAACAAATTACTTGAACAGATTGAACTCTTTAGTTAGAATTTATTATTTCTGATATGTTTATTACTGTAATTAACTCATCATGACTTACCCCATGAGATCCAGATCTCTGTGACATTGTTTCAGATTCAATTTCAGAATCTGTACTTAGAGCTTCTGTTGCATCATGTGATAATGCTTGTGGAACATCACTATCTGATAAATTAGATGACAATCTAATTGGCTCATAAGCACCAAGGCTTCCAACAAAGTTCCTTTCACGTTTAGACACATGCTGTTCTCTAGGAGAACTCGATAGTTGTATTAAATCTGCACTCGCTTCAGAATTTAACGCCCATGTAAACCTCGGCAGAGGTAAGTCGAGTGGAGTAGACAATAGTTCGGGCTTAAGTGACATATTTGTCTGATGTGCAGCTATCAATTTAAGTGCTGAATAAAATTGTTTTCTATTCATATGATTTAGTGATATACAAGAATTGGGAGCCACGCTTATGTCCATGATCTGTAAAATAAAATCACAACAATAATTTAATGTGTACCAGTACAGAAATATGTTTTCATTTAATACGACTAATATGTATAAATAATTACCTGTTTAAGAATTTCGTTTGGTATATTAGACGACCTAAATAACTCCGTTGCCTTTAATATAGGTATTTTTCCATTGGATTCTTCATCACAGCATAAAAACAAATCACCGAAATATCTCATTTCGGTTTCTGTCAAATTGAGATCCTCCATTATAATTTAAAAAATACTTTTATACTCGTTTGTACACAATTATATTACTACACAGTTAGACTGTTCGCAATAATAATCATTATCTATTAATGTAAATCATATTCAGTTAAAATAGACGGATTTTATACTTGTACATTACAAAATTTACACGAAGCAAACGAAATGTCACTGACAGAACAGACAGCTGCCTGGTGTGCTGCCATTAAAAATTAAATAAAATCACAAAACTTCTTCTTGTCTTTAGTAAATGAAAAACTGCGTATTCTGTAGAGAATTCTGCCAGTGTCAAGTGAATGAGATATTTTTCGAATGTTGTATAAGTATTGATTGCTTCCTGACTGAGAATCCATCCACAAAACTCATCTTTTAAGACTCTTATATAAGACTTTAACAGAAAATAATCATGAACTATTGTTTTAGCTTATTAAAACGATCATAGTTATTTCAGAGAAATTTTACTACAATGGGCTTGATGCTGCATCCATGCACTAGCAGAAAACAAAATTCTTCTGAAAAATTACAAAATCTGGGTACATTTCGTGACTAGGATTCAAGAGATGTTTTAGTTCGATTTTATTTTGCTCTATAATAGTGCCCGCGATTCTCGTAAAATTCCGTGTTTGTAAAACGACGGTTTCAATGAAATATAATAAATGTACAGCTTCAATATAAGAATACACATTCATATGATTTCACACTGATTCATCAACGCAGAGCCTAAATCGCTGAGCCTACAAACTTGAAATTTAACAGTAGAAAAGGTACCTTTTATGATGTAAGTATCCACTAAGAAAAGATTTTTGGAAATTTCATCCCTAAGGGGAAAAAATAAGGGATACACTATTGTATGCAACTCCGTCGTTTTCAATCTAAGAATCACTAAATTTAATGTTTTAAAACTACGTTTTTCAAAATGTTGCTCCTAAGAGGGTGAATTAGATATTGTATGATTATATAGAAAATTCGTTTTATTTAAGTTAGAACCATGAAATTTTACCCCTAAGAGTATAAATTAGGCATGCCGCACAGCCATCAGATGGTAGGATTCGATCAACTGTTGTCCCCGTTAGATCCGAGCTGTAAGGTATACTTATAAACGTTCAAGATGGGCTGACGCTATTTCTTATTTACTTAATTGGTATGGAGATTAATGAAAGCTTTGAGTGAGAAATAGGATACTTAAGTACTAATTCTACACAGATGATGTCGCATACATCAGCTAGCTCTGTATAAATATTTGTTAACTTGTACCCCTAACCGCTGAATAGATTTTTATAAAATTTTGTAAAGAGATAGAATAAAATCAGATTGAGTATATAGGTTGCAATCTTCTTAGGCTGCGCCTGCGAAGAAGATTGCACCGCGGGTTCGGAGGGAGCCGTTTTTACGGCGACCGGGACCGGAGTGGGCTGGTTCCTATCATCCTCTGTAGCGAGGATTTTAGGGCCTACAGATGATAGCGGCGGAGACGTGTAAACAACAGCTAATCTCATATAAAAATGCATACCTCTTTTCACCTACACATTTTCGAAACGATAGTCTTCTATGAAGACTTCGTTATTTTTAAGAGGCGAATTATCAATGACACAGCTGAATATTAATATTATTTTTATATTGATAAGCGAAAAAATTAATAAGAATCACTAAGTTCTTATCCATTCGCTGTATATTTACGGAATTCCCCAGTTGAAAATAAGCTTTTACTGTGCTTACTAACTCATATAGTATGATTTAAATTATTAATTACATACCCAGTTGGATACAAGATGATCACTACACAATTCACTATCTTAGTAGAGTTTTAACCATAACATTTCTGATAAAAAAATAAGTGATTAACATTTACACTCCATTTTGTGTAACCAAGTAAAAAAGATAAAAATCAAAGTTCTCTTATATGCATATGTATTTATTTGAGTATAACACTTACATAAGCTTTATTTTGATTTTAGCAATACTGTAGGATTCTCTAATTTGCTTTTTATACATTAACAAAATAAAAAAAAATAACAGTTATGCTGTATGTACTACTTATGTAGCAATAAAAATAATTTAGATAATTAAACAGCTAAGCTTAAACTTAAAAGTGCCGATAATCTCGACAAATTATAATCATATTTTTTTACTTAATACAAAATAAAGGACTTAATCCTTCGACTGGATATATTTGATGAGATCAATGACTCGGCTGGAATATCCATACTCATTATCATACCAGCTGATGAGTTTCACGAAATTATCATTTAGAGAAATTCCGGCTGCAGCATCGAAAATGGACGAATGTGTGTCGCCAATAAAGTCCGAGGAGACGACCTGGTCTTCAGTGTATCCCAAAATGCCCTTCAAAGGACCTTCAGCGGCTTCTTTAACCTTCTGTTTAATTGCTTCGTAGCTAGCAGGTTTACCGAGACGAACAGTAAGGTCAACAACTGATACATTTGCGACAGGAACACGGAAAGCCATACCAGTAAGCTTTCCATTAAGTTGTGGAATGACTTTGCCGACAGCTTTAGCAGCGCCAGTGGAAGCAGGAATAATGTTTTGCTGAGCCCCACGGCCATCGCGCCACAGTTTTCCAGAAGGTCCATCAACAGTCTTCTGGGTGGCAGTAGTGGCATGCACTGTAGTCATCAAACCTTCAATAATTTCAAAGTTGTCGTGGATGACCTTTGCGAGGGGTGCGAGGCAGTTAGTTGTGCAGGAAGCATTTGAAATAACTTTGTAGGAAGGATCGTAGGCTTCCAGGTTGACACCAACTACAAACATGGGAGCATCAGCACTTGGTGCGGAGATGATTACTTTCTTGGCTCCACCCACCAAGTGAGCAGAAGCTTTATCAGTGGTTGTGAACACACCGGTTGATTCAACAACGTATTCAGCACCAGCCTGACCCCATGGAATAGCATGGGGATCCCTCTCAGAGAACACAGCTATCTTCTTTCCGTTTACGACGAGGTGTCCATCTACGGCCTCAACGGTACCCTTGAAACGACCGTGAGTCGAATCATACTGGAAAAGGTAGACCATGTAGTCAAGACCAATGAAAGGATCATTGATAGCAACAACATCGGCACCCTTATCAATCGAAGCACGGAGCACCAGGCGACCGATGCGACCAAAACCGTTAATTCCGATTTTCGACATGATTACTGCAAAATGAAAAAAAAAACAAGTTATTGAAGTGGTCCGAATAAATTATTAATTCTTGTTACACAGAAATTTCGTATTTTGAAATTTATTATAAAAAAAACCCATAGGTACTAGTTTGGTAAAGAAGCTATTATTAACCCAGTACTTGCAGTTTGGTATGCCGATCGCAATTTTAATGGGATCCTACGGTTTTTATACATAGTATAGTGATTCAGTCATATATCTTTAAAAGCAACATGTATTTAGTTTAATTATTTCGTTTTATTGAAGTACCTAGTGAGTTGGATTAAGAGAAAACCTTTTTTGGTATCAATTACTAACTTACTAACAATCCTTAAGAAAAACAATTTATATGGTATATTTCTCGTACCCGGTAACAGGCAGTACAAACTAATAAATTCAATTTAAGAGAACATTTTTATTTAATAAAAATAAGATAATCTTGAAATATTATAGAGCGAATAGAATAAAACCAAAAGAAATAATTTTAAAATGCGACGTGTGGGAGATATCACGTATACGACTTTCCAACCCCATTTTAGTTTTCATAGCCATATTTCTTTAGTAATCAAAAAGAAAAATAAAACACTACAAATAATAATATTGCGCTTATAATTACAAAATCCTAAAAGCTCGAAATATGTTTTTTTCAAAAACAATCAATAAACGAAAGGGTAAATAAATAGGTTATTGTAATCAGGTTTTCCTTTAAAATCCATTAATGAAATGAAATATTCACAAAAGTCATAACCAAAAACAGCAAAAAAAAAAAAGATCATATTTAGATATATTATCTCCTACTTGGTCTTATAATGCTTGTTCAAAATGATCTAACTGCAAGTACCGCGCGTGGAGGTCACTTAGCGGTCACCCTAAAAGCCGCAAAATAATTAGAATTTTAAAATAATATTTTAAATCACAACACAAAAGGATTTCCTCTCAATTTGAAGAAACTTCGCATTATTAGATTCGGTGTAAAAACTCACTAAATCATATAATTATTTTACTATGATGGGCTAACAGACAGTTACGTGGAATGATGAAAAACTAATATCATAAGGAATAATAATTAAAATTTATGTCGTAGTAGTGTACGATAACAAGAATGTTGTAACTAAAATAAAATTCTTATTTAACACTTACTGGTAAGAGTATATTTTCGCAACGAAGTCACTCAACGTTCACTCTCCACAAGATGGAGTTCGTAAATGTCAGCTGAAGGACAAAGTGCCGACAAATGACGGGGATAGACGGGCTGCGGGCGGCAGGACGGGTTTTGTTAGACAGTAAATGGTAATAGACAATAATTTCTGGAAGATCAATGAACACGTCACTGTGCCATAGAATAATTATATAAGAATGGACAAACCTCTGGTTTAATTTATCACTTTATTCAGATGCATTTTCATCGGTTAGCTACTTATTTTCCTGGATTCATATTTTAATTTAATAGGTTACTTATTTACCTGCGTTCACATTTAACTTAGTTTCGATACGAGTTTATAAACTTTAATAGCTCAAAGGAAACATTTTGGTGTAATACATTTATACATGTAAAAATGAACTGTTAATTAATCTTTAAAATTATATTTTCTGATTTAAAAAATATCCACAATGTTATTACACGATAGACCTCCTGAGTAGAGTGTGCTATAAAATGTATTTTAATTAATAAATAAATGACAATTCTTTATTTACAAACTTTCCTGATTATACAAGTTTCGAATTTGTTTATCTTATAATAGGTTCTTGTGTACTAGCCGCAACATGCATAATTTAGCCCATTTCAATATTCATTATTCTATGATGAGACTTCAAAGTATTGATTGTCTATGGATCTTAGTCAATATTTTGTTCCGTAGGCAAGTATACGTTACATATTTAAAAATGTATTTGATTTAAAAAATCTATATTTCATTAATTAAAAAAAAATGTTATTAATTTTTTAAAGTAAATATTCCGTGTAGGTATTTCGGTTATGGATAAAGTTTTTCAGTATATAACTTTATGATAACGTTGACAAATTGCATTTCCAAAGACATCTGTTACTTTTGCCCGGGAAATTCAAAATGATAAAGATCAATCTGTATTTTCACTGAACTAAATACATTAATATCTAAATTTGTGAATTATTAAACCCAAATACATCGGGAATGACTATAAAAGTGGGAATTAACGGGTTCGGCAGAATCGGTAGGGTTATATTTAGAACCTGTCACCAGAATCAAGAAATTGAGGTAAGATTTTCAAATTGTATGGCATATCAAGTTCATTTCAAACATTCAGTAATGTTATTCACTAGAGCAATGTGTAGTTTTTTTAGCTGTAAACATTCATGCCCGTAAATATCTATTTATTGTTTTCTTCTGAAAATAAACTAAGAATGTAGTTTACTCATTCTTTCTGCACCAGACTTTTTATGTGTATTTTAGTCTCTTGTCGTAACTAAGTGATCGTATTTATGGAGCAACACTCAATGTTCAAAAAGCGAATGCGATATTTGGCCGTAAAGGATACTGGAATTATTGTACTCTTAAAAATTAGACCGATGGTTTCTTCACAGCCCCCTTTTATAACATGATTTTAATAGATAAACGAGTCATCTAAAAGCAAACGCTGTCACGGTATTATTAGTTAGTTTAAAATGTAGCCAATTTCGCAACAAAGTTCCATTTATAAGCTCAAATTGCTCAGGTAGGTACCGGTGAGTAAATGAAGAGCTTTAGGGATTTCATATAGGTTGAAAAAAAAAGTCAAAGACCAAAACTTTTTTTTTTGAGATGGCATTTGGTTTAGGCTACTCTAAACATCTTAAGTCTGTTGGACATACAGAATTCCGAAGTATAAAAGAAGAAGTGAGTTCTAAATGCATCTAGGTATCATAGCATCTATATCTAGGTAAATATATAGTCGACGCTGGATTTACACTAGGGTCACTCGGGGCTAGTGCACACGGCGGCAAATTTTAAAGTGCCCAGGGGCGGAGCTAAGGTTAAATCCGGGTCTGTACATAGTTTCTTTTTTATCTACTATGTAATTAGGTTATGAAAAAATGTGTAGTAAATACCACAGATAAAAGTAAACACCTAGTATTATTTGTTATGAAATATTTGTTTATTGCCAAATGAGTATCATTATTGTTATTATCCAGTAAGCACATGACCCGAGATGTTGATTGTTCCACGTACCGTTTGCACAAACATATATAATTTTATTAGTATTATTACAAAAATTGGTTTAATATAATATCAGGGCACACATTAGACCTCTAAAATTATCCACCGAATATTTAACAATATAAACGATAATAAGTAAAACGTACGTAAAATTTGCCTAAATGCATTTAGGAACAATATGTGAGTACTGAACGCAAACATTTCATTCTCAAAATAAAAGTTAATATTTCATTCATTCATAAGATACTTTCAACGTCTAAAATAGAAATGTTTTGGTTTACTTTACTAATTTATAAATATAGTGTGTTAATTTTTTCAAACATTCATACCACATCAGTTACCATATTTTTTCTCTATTTAGTAGATTCAAAAATTTGCTGTCTTCATTATGCAATCCTAACAAAAAAATTAAATATAATAATATGTATTATATAAAGCTTGTTTTTTATAGCCATTGTTATATTTTGTCTTTCTGCCTTCACGTAACTCGGAAACGATATTATTTTGTTATTTAATAAATAGATACTATAATGTTTTGATAAATATACAGAAAAAAAAAACGCACTTTCAGAAGATCCCACTACAGTTTTAATGTATGTCATTTATCATTAACATTGGTTTGAATAGACTTAGACCAAGTTGTTTTTATAGCTTTGTCTTTCATAAAATAATCGTCCTGATCTGGTTTACCTACAACACCCACATTTTATTATCGTATCGTACATTCGCCTTGTTATTAAACAGTTATCTGCGATAAATGACCCCTCTATAGACGTCGAGTACATATGTTATTTGATAAAGTTCGATTCCACGCACGGCAAGTTCAACAGAATCGTTACACGATGCGGTGATGAAATCAAAGTGAACGGTTTGTATATTATTTTCATGAACTTTGTTAGGTTATCTAAACTTCAAGGATCTTGATAAAAATGAAGTATTGATATTAAAAAAAAAACAATATGTAATAAACAATCTCTTGAAACGACAATAGTATCTACAGTTATAAGTACTGGTTCTCAAGTTATGCTGCCAGAACACACCTATTTGGCGACAGATTTTCAAACTGGAAGGTGGTAGCTACCCAGGCGGGCATTATTAGGAAACGCCCTACCACCGTGCTATGGTTTCCTTACGATGTTTTCTTTTACCGAAAGCTCAGCCTTATTTTGAAGTTAGATAGGAGGCGTCCATTGACGCGGAATCCGACCGCACTATCCACTGCGCCATCATAGCTTTCATGTATGGGAACCACAAAGTAATCAATGTCTAACAGTAGGTATTCATATGCAAAGGCTTCATCGGTTTGCGTTAACAAACAAGAGCTGTCAAAGCCACGTTCATATTAATACTAACCTCATTAATTTACAATGCAGAAGGTTTGCATTAGCTAAACCTATAGAGTATTAACCCTAATAGTACGATGATGATAGGAAAGAAAATCATAGCAGTTTTTTTAAATTTAAATCATACAACGATTTTATACAATGTAGAATTTGTTACCCATTTCACGCAACAAACATTTATACAATAAATAAATTTATTACAAGCTAAGGTCAACTGTATTCTTAAAATGAGGAAGATATATTCTCATCTCATGACTGCCGCTTGTTCTTCCTTTAGGTCACCAAATTAAAATCTTTCACGAGAAGCTACCTTCAAATGTGCCATGGAGAGAGGCCGGCGTACAATATGTTATTGAGGCGTCTGGATTGTTTACAACCATTGAAAAGGCATCGGTATGTAATCTCTTCTTATATATAACACTTATTAATATCATAGTATTTTACGGGCCCCCATCCACTGGCGGCCCAAGACGTGCTTCGTTCCCCAACTGTGAAGACTCTTGACACCGCTGCCTACGCGATACAGTGACACTGAACATGCATTATGGATTACACGTACAACACTGCACTAACACTCCTGCAAATAACACGCAGGTACATCCTGTAAGGAACATTTTTTATCATTAATAAAAAATGTAGTTTAACCAGGATCAAAATTCCGAAGTATTTTTACACTCCGGTAACGGCCAAACCGAGGTTCGTACCACTTTAGTAACCCTTGTGCTAGTTACCTTTTTGCGGCCTAGTGCCTTCAGCATTCGGCCCGAAAGTCACGGTGTAGCTGTAAAGGCTCTTGCGGTCAACAGCTTTAGCTAGGTAGAAAGAAAATCATAGTATTTTATTCTCAATTAGCTGTGTGCCCGCGGCTCTTCTCGAGTTTCATACATTCTTTACTGCGTAATAGTCTTTGAATAATCTTTGGATAATAATATTTTGATGGTTCTGCTCATTGAATCGTATTTTGTTTACAATTTCATGACTTTTAATTTTTTTGCACGGAACCCTAATTATTTTCCTAAAATATTTCAAGCACTTGTCCGCAAAACTAACCATTCAAATCATCTTTTTTCCATTTATTTTGTTTTCTTTTATGCGGAACCCTAATAATTTTCCTGAAATAATTTATTGTACTAACAGAAAGCAAAGATATTTGTCACAAATTCAAACACCTGCCAGTTAAAACCGAGTATTGAATCGGATTTTGTTCACAATTTAATTAATTTTAATTTTTTTACTCTGAGCCCTAATTATTTTCGATAAATAAAATACGGTATATACATTCGTATGTATTTAGTAAAAAACTGTTATTTTGATATTACAAACAGACACATCAATTTTATTTATTAGCATAGGTAATAGGTATGCCATAATTACAAAATGCCCTACCACCATGTTAATGTATCCTTACGATGTTTTTATTCATTGGTAACTCAGTCTGATTTTAGAGTTGGATAGCTGGGCTCGAACTCACGCCCATTGGAGCTAACTTCGATCTACGGCAAGTAGATCTGCGCCATGATTATAAATTATATCCAATAATATTTTAAACTAATAAAGGGACATTTGAAAAGCGACACGGTCAGACGCGTCATCGTCACAGCACCAAGCGTTGACGTTCCTATGATCATATTGGGAGTTAATGACACCGAATTGGATTTAGGTGAGTTTATATATAACGCCATAATAATACTGTACCCGGGAGAAATTATTATGATTTCAAAAGTTTAAATGAAGTAATATGTACAAAAAACTAAAATATATTTATTTCACAGATCATAAAGTTCTATCGTGTGCTTCCAGCACCCTTTATTGTTTAGCGCCTATTATTAAAGTACTAGAAGATAATTTTGGCATAGCAGAAGGATTCATGACTAGTATCCACGCCATGACTCCATCACTCAAACCTTTAGACGGTTTGTGTCTGAAGGGAAAAGTAAGTTACATAGATTTATTGTAACTAAAATAGAACTTTATGGTATTTAATGATTTACTACTTTATTTGAGATCAATTTTTAATTCTCCTACTTATAACAAGCTTTCTGCTCCATAATTAACTTGCATTTGCAATATACACGGTACTAATAATACATACTTTATTTTTATTCAGTCAATAAAATCCAGAGATATAAGTGTTTGAAGTTTTTAGTGGGGATCAAGATGGCGTATTCTATTTCTTTCTTGCAAAATCAATGTTAGCACAAAACTTGTGCGAAACACGTAAATTGTGACGTCATATCTTAGTATAGTACTACTTTTAAGATCCTGATTTTCGTTCAGATTTGAATTCTGTCTTCAATGTTAGCCTTCTTTATGCTCTGTTTCTTAATGAAACCATGAAAAAACAATCAGCCATCATCCCTTTAAATTTCACAGCACTGGCGAGATCATAGAAGTATTCATCAAAATATAATACCGGCCACGACGAGTGCCTGTAAAGCTCTAGGAAAAATAATACCTAAAGTAAAAGATAAAATTTCTGGATTGGCATTCCGAATACCAATAGTAAATGTATCTGTATTGGATCTTAGTATAAGGTAAATATATAAAAAACGTATAGAGGCCGTTAACGAGTAGTATAAACCGTAATATTACGCAGGCACCAAAGCGGGTTAGGGGTCTATTTCTTGCATATTTTTGATGACATGGGGAACGGAGGGTCTAAATAATGATAACTTAAAATTTTTTTTATTTTAATTTTAATTATTTAAGCAGAGTTTGTGAAGATTAGGCCAATGTGTTTATGTTACCATGGGGAGGGTATAAGAGCTTTGCTTATTATAGCTGACAAGGGAGACTGGGAATCAAAGATCTAAAATTCTGCTTGCATAATACTTGACCGACCCCATAACAGGTCGGTCATTCTACTTGTTTCTTCTGCAAGATAGCATATTTTGAGAAAGGTCAAAATTGCGTTTCACTCATTTATCACTTCTTTAATGTATATGTATATATTTACTGAATTATAGAAAAAAAATCGTAATAAAGTATCTATTGTTCGAATATTTTTACAATCAGGTTAAACACAAACACTACGTTACAAGATATCGTGAATTGTATTACAACTGCGAGCAATGCAGACATGAAAAATATCATCGACATATCAAAAGAAGAGTCGGTATCTTCGGATTTCATTGGTGACAGTCATTCGTGTATCCTTGATGTAGATTCTTCTCTCCAATTAAATCCTAACTTCTTCAAGCTTATCTGTTGGTACGAAAATGAGTATTCGTATGCATGTAGAGTTGTCGACTCTATATTATTCTTCGAAAGACAGTTTTATTTAGCTCGTCTTTCGCCTGCAATTGGAATTACGATTAAAGAACCAAGTAGGAAGATTAATGAAGCTAAACAGTCAGCTACCCTGAATAAAGAAAAAACAATTACCAGCAACATTGAAAGGGACCCAGAATTAGTACACGTAACGTCAAGGGATAAAGTTTTCATAAGTAAGCTAAAAGAGCAACGCTATTTATTTCTCAAAAATCCTTCATCATCACATAAATCAGAAATGGTTTCTACGTATAATAACATTAGAGAGTCTAAAAAAAGAAATGAAATATTTAAAATATGGAAAGATACAAACGAAAAATCAAAATATAATGTACGACAAAGTAGAGGGTCATTTTTCCATAGCTGCTTATCATTCCCACAGCAAACTGTTGCGTCAACTGATTGCATTAGAACCCAAGAACATCTGCAAAACGTTAAACGAGAATTCTTCAAAATGGTCGACATTACTGAAAATTTACTTAAAAAATCATGCAGTAACAAGGTACACCTAAGTACTCTGCCAGACAATTCTAAAAATATCGAAAAAGAACATACCGAAATATATACGGAAAATCAAAACAAGTTAACGAAAGACAACAATAAAAGAAAGAAAAAGCCAAAATTTGATATTTGCGGTGACTATGAAAATAAAATTGAAGTAATGGATGAAAATAAATTAACTGTTTCCAGTAAAGAAGAAATAAAAATGCCTTACAATTTTGACGGTAACGGATCTCAATCTTCAAATTCGCAATTTAAAACTATAAATGACAACATTACACCAGTTCAATCTGAAATAGAAATTAATACAACAGATCTAAGCGAAAGAATTGAAAGCTTTTCCACCAATAAAAATATCGGTCATGAAGCAAATTCAAAAAACAATTCCCAAATTTTCGATCATGATAGAGATTTTAAAGATGAAGTTGCTAAAGTAATTAACAATATAATAGATGAATTAACTGAAAATTCCCAAGTAGATGCATCACTTCACGACCCAGGTGATATACTCGTTAACGCTTTGGACATTGACAACAATGTAAACATTGAGTTAGGAACGAAAATCTTTAGAGATAATTCCAGTAGTATCGATATTTTGGATCTAAAAGACAAAGATACATTTAAAGACGATTTAGAAAATGCTAATAATCAAGTCGAGAATAGTAATTTTGTAACCGATAAGTATAGCACAAAACATATTTTATTCATAAACGATACGAAAAATGAAGCAAATCTAAAAGAAAGTATTAGATTATGCAGCATAAGAAACGATAATTTGATTGAAGATAATGATCACAGGAATGATATGATACTATCGAAGAAAATATTGGATAGATTAAATAAATCCATTACGGAACCCGTTTTTATAGTACCCGAAGACAAAACAACACATAAAACAATGATAAACGTCAATCATTTTACTGCAAAACGAAATACTTTAGATATATACGACAAACTAGATAGTGCCAGCGCTTCAAGTTCAGAAGATTCATTCGAAATTAATAGACGTAAATCGCAAATTATAGATATAACCGATTTAACAACATCTTTAGACGATTTGTCGAACTTAGAAAAAATTTGCAAAATAATAGAAATATCAGATGATCTGTCCGATAGGTTATTTGCAAATTTAAAAGATTGTCATAAAATTGACAACAAAAAATGGTCATTGAAAAATTTGTGTGAAAGGATAAAGTTAGACGAATTTTATGACAAAGTTTTTGGTAAGACGGCATTCTAGCGTTTAATACTGAAATTAAATATAAAGAATAAATAAATAGTTAAAAATCTTTTCGTGTTTAATAATTTTATTTTTATATTCTTATTGGTATCTTATACATACTCGTATATCTTCTAAATTAATTTTTATTTATTATAACAATTACTGTAGCTCACAATAAGGCACTAGATTTTTTATAGATTTTATAACATTTCTGTAATACAATGTGCGCCGCACGTAATTAATACGCATATAAAATACTTGGGTTTTGTAACGTTATTGAAATATTAGATAATTTATGGTGCTCTCATAACTTATCAAATATATTTTGGTAACATTTTTCCTTAAAAAAAATTAATCCTCAAAATATTCTTTTATGATATGGAAACGTTACAAATCACTTTTTATTATAATATAAGTAACATTTTACAATTAACCCCTTAAGCCCTTACCTGGCGTTTACGCCAGCTTTCTGTTGTTTTCCTTTTGTCTTATTCTTATGGGTACTCGACACATTAAGAATATTAATATTCAGTAAAAATATAGTTAAGTACCAATTTAATCATATATATTTAACTATAGAAATAAAAACAAAAAAAAAAATATGTTGCATTTATATAATGTAAAATGAGGTGTATAAGAATTATTAAATCTGTGGTAAAAAGGATATGTACATGGTTGGATCTATAAGAATACTAAAGTTGTTATAGAGAACTGTGTTGCTCATATAATAATAAACTTTATTATATTTACAGTGAGTTTTTGTAAAATTCTTTACCAACTATTGTAACTTATTCTTTAGAAAATATATTTCAAACCACTATTTATTTACAAATAGACATAATTAAAGTCATTACGTTAAATTAGAAACATGCTACTCTGCACATTGTATTATGTTCAGATCTTGATATTGAGATGTATTAGAACAAAGCAAACCACGCGTTATAAAAACCGCTTATAATTGAATGTTTAATTATATTAAAATGCGATTTGTCTTTGATTTTATAGCGTCATTTGAAACTTCACTATAAATTAGTCAAATATTGTCATTCAACCTACATTGTGCAATTAATCTATTCGTTACTATATAAGTAAGATACAACGTGATCGCTAGTGATTTAGATGCCCTTATGTTTAAATAATTTATACTAATAAAATTCATAATATTGCAACACCTGTATAGAACAAAAAAAAAGCACACATTTGTTTACAAGAACTTAATAGATCCAACACCCATAACATTATTGTTATAGCATAACTAGAGATGAGTATAACAGTATAATGTATTCACATAATTATTAAGATAAGTACTTACATTAAAGATTCTCATCATTTTTGATGACATTTTTATTGATATTAAAAATAAATTTATGTCAGCTTTGTTAAGTAGAAAAATATGTTTTGGAATCAAAGGGATTCTTAAGTATTGGTGTGATAATTACCTAAAGATGTGAGAGCTTATCAAGAATTGTTATGGTAAATGTATTCGGTATTGCGCAATAATTTCCTATTCAATTGGATTATTGTCTTTGGGAATATGGCGTCGTTCATTTCTACGAAATCTGCAATTACGACATTGATAGGTTCACGGTTGCCGGATGAGTTACACGGTATAGGTGGTCCCGGTGAAAATTCTGCTAATTTAGGTAAAACATCGTTTATTACCGGGATCGCACATTTGTCACGTAAATTCGACGTCCACCTAGAATAAAAAAAAACACACATAAGATGTTAAAAAAGGGGAACTGAGGAGTGGAAATTGGTAAGCACATAATTGATGAAATGAAAAAGAAATATATATTGAACTCCGTGACCGAACAGAAAAAAGGGGATAACAACAAGAAAAGAGGTTAAAATATAACTTTATTACAATGACAGCTGTCATCGAAACCATGTGCATGAAGTTTGATCTTTTTACGATAAAACGTAGTCAGGCGAACGCCATACTTTATTTATGTCGGTACGCAAATAGTGATGTGTTTATGTCGTCTTAACGACAGATTATAATGGAATAAATCGTACAAAAATAATAAACTGAAATAAACTATTTCTGTTGTTATGATTTGCAATTTATCAATGATTCTGTTAATAGTGTGAATTTACCCATATTTCAGTTCATTTTTCCACTTTATAGGGTGTGCTTTGACCACAATCGCACCTGATGTTAAGTGATGGTGTGGTCCAGGACGGTAAACACACTAACCCTAGAGGTACTGGATCTTAAGTGATGCAGCCGGAACACACCTATTGGTATTTGTAGGTAGCTTTTCAAACTTGAGGGTGGTAGCTACCCAGGCGGGCATCATTAGAAAATGACCTACCACCAAGCTATGGTTTCTTTAAGATGTTTTCCTTCAACGAAAGCTCAGGCTGATTTTAGGATTGGATAGGTTGACTCGAACCCGCGTCCGTTGACACGAAATCCGGCCACACTAACCACTGCGCCATCATCGCTTTTCATGTTAATAAAATACTGGCATGTGTTTTTATATTATTTATATAGATTCGACCAGTACATTCCTGCACTAGAAACATAACATTGACAGTTGTCATTCTAATCTAGCTATATTGTCATGGTGACTATTACAGTTACTTTGTCCTTTTAGTAAGAATTTTGTATGAATTAAAAGTTTACACTCGTTGGATGTTTATACATGTTGCTTTAAATTAGAAAAATCTTCGGTTCTTCATGTATTTTTTTCAACATCCTGTACCTTCTGCAATAGTGACAAAATTACTCAACTTGAAAATGTTTAAATAAAGATTTACCTAAAAAAGATGAAACTCGGTGTAGGAGTCAAGACCGCCTGATGTACGAACCCCACCCTGGGATGCCTGCAGACGTTCTGCAGGAACCGCACTAGATCACCGATCCGATCCTTCTGAGGCCACGGCGACGGCAACATCTGTGTCTGCCAAAACTCTGCCGTTGCGTAGACCGCCTCATGGCGATACACTATAATCACCTGGAAAACTATACTAATAAATAAAATTGAAGAGTCTGTTTGTAATGTCCAAATTATTTTTTTTTGTTACTAAATAGATATTAGCAAAAATTTTTTTTTTTGTATCTGTGTCTGTTTGTTACAAACGTAATCTCCGGAACGGCTGGACTGATTTGGACGGGACTTTTTTTAGTAGATAGCTGAAGTTACTCCGGGTAACTTAGGGTACTTTTGATTTTCGAAAACAAGTAGGGTTGCGTGTGAAAAAAAAGCTCATAAAAAATTGAATAAAATCCGAATCAATGCACAGTATTACGGGCAAGTGGTATAATTTATGATAAATATTTTTACTTTATCTTAGTACTAATGACTGAAGAATGAATAATGAAAATTTTGACGGTTCCGTAAAAAAAAATAAAACGCAGTGAAGAATATATGAAACACGTGCGTAGCCGCGGGCGGACAATTAGTTCATAAATAAATGTATTCATAACTATAATTACAAGCAAGCATTAATTAGCTAGTAAAACATTGTTTAATCACAAGCTTATAATTAACTAGCTTTGTGCCCGCAGCCGCGCCCGCGTTTCATATATTCTTCACTGCGTTTCATTTATTTTTAAAGGAACTCGTATCAATTTCGTAAAAAAATTAAGTACTAAGATAAACTAAAAATACTTATAATTAAAAAAATTTAGTCATATATTTCCCTTAAACTGTGCATTGAATGGGATTTTTTTTACGCTGAACCCTAATTATTTGTGAAAATTAAAAGTACCCTAAGTTACCCATAAGTTCACCAATATATACTATATATCTATATATATATCGATTCACCTATCTACCAAAAAAAGTCCCGTCAAAAACGTTCCAGCCGTTCCGGAACAATACAAAAACAAACAGATAGATAAAAATTTAAAATTGTATTTTTGGTATAGGTATCATATAAATGGTAAGGTATCGTAAAAAAAATTTGACATTAAAATAGGAGCTCAGTAACAAATATCAGGGATTTTGCGAATAATCGCATCCGCATCCATTAATGCGAATGCGTATTGCACGAGCGGCAAAAGAGCGTTCCGTGAGCCGGTGACGAGTGACCAAAAGGAGCGAAGATTTCGGTGACATGAATCGACGCCTTTGTTATTATTTGTTGTTGCTCGCAAATAATTCACAACGTATTTAGTTACGCCTTTAGTATAAATAGTTCACGGTTTGGGTTTGTACTTATTAAGCGAAACAGTTATCAAGGAATGCATACAAGTTACTTAATTATAATGTTGCCGACGACTTAAAGTGACATATGGATTTATTTTAAACTTGATCAACATATTTCCGCGTCTGCAGATGTGAGCGTCAAAAATCCTACATGTGCAACACTTCCATTATATATTCACTTCGAGGGTAATAATTAGCCTCTGTAAAGCTCTACTATATGCTACAACTTCCTAAAAATGTTTTCCTTCACTAAAAGCTCAGATTAATTGTAAGATTCGAACCCACATCAACCAAGGTAATGTCTAGTATTGTCATCATTAATTCATCATCACGCTAACTAGCTTAAAAAATTCATTTGTCACATATACATTTATTTAAAGAACAGAACTAGTTTTGGAAGCTTACTACAAACGCAATAATTATTTAAAATGTATCTTTTTAGTTGTCTTTGATTTAATTGTATTTAATTAGTCTTTATAAACTAAAACTAAGGAATTTCTACTTACTTGTTGTCTAAGCCTACCAAGTGAATTTAGTGTTATTCCTTTTAGGTCCAATTGTCTGGGCACTAGCCGGGCGCCATACATATTAAGTAAATATTTTATTAATCTCTGGTGATCACCTGGTGTGAAACCGTAGAAATGTTGACAATCCAAAATTATAACCTAAAATTTTTGATAAAAATTTGTAACTGACTTTAATCTATTCCAATCCATTTAACAGTAAAGGTGTCCACTGCTGGACGTAGTCCCCCCCAAAGATAAGGGAGGAATTGCCATAATCGCCACGCTTAGCAGGCGGGTTAGCAGTCGCAGTAGGTGTTTTTAGTGCTCAGAGGATGCTGCTGCCCTGGTTTATATCTCTTAGTCGCCTTTTACGATACCCCCGGGAAGATATGGGGTAGTACTATTCCTAAGCCGGCACCACTATGAGTAATGTTATGAACTACCGGCTAATGTTATGAGTAGCTAAAAAAATAATCAATTTAAACAAAGTTCTTAATATTAATAAACAAAATTTCTTGTAAGAGACAAACAACGAATACCTAATATTTTATTTCTTCATTCTCAATTTTATAATTTTAAGTCACTGTGAGTTACTATGATTACTTCATAGATTTAAAACACCATTTAAAAAATGGTGTAATATAAATTACTGCAATAAAACATATCCTACCTCTCCTGGATGAGTATCAACAAAAGTCTTCACTTGCATCAAAGCTTTTGATATTTCTTCAGCATACACACCATGAGTGAAATAGAAACTGTCCTCTCCCGATTTGGTTGCTAACCTCAAATCCAAGTATCTGGAAATTGTCATAACCACAAATAAGTCAACATAAGTGATCTTGTCTACAACTTATTATGAATTTATTATGAATGAAGTTGAAGTTTGTGTATCAGGAATGAGCACTGAGTCTGATTTGTAAAATTCTTTGTTTGATAGCTCAATTATTGAGTATGGTTTTAAGCTATGTGAATTCACATCCTATGTAATCATTAACAGGACTTCTTCAGGAAAGTGGAGGGAGAATTCAATATATGTGATGACTCATTTGGTTAATAAAATGACTAGAAACAAATACATAGAAACAAAGATCCTATAAGGAGATGCATTCTAAATTAAAAGCACGCCACAAAACATTGCTAAGATTTATAAAAAAAAATTTAATCTGAATTGTCATTTTAACATAAACCGAGTGAAATATAACTGAAAAAGAAATAAATGTTATATAGCAGAATCATATTGTTTGCCAAATATAAAAATGGTGCATAAGTTTTTTTTACAGATCTTCAAGTTTTGTCTGATTTGAAGATGAACAGCAAATAATTGTTTTATGTTCCTTTTTGGATAAAATTCTATCCAACTGATGTGATACACACTTTTTTACGTTTGGCAAGTGTTATCTAGTAAGTGAGTATTAATAAAAAATTAATTGCAATTGTAAAATAAACTTACCTGTAAGAATATCTTCAGTTTTATAGGATCAAGTTAATAAAATGTTGAATCATATACTGTTGTTAAGCAAATTTAAAAGCCTATTTAGATTTTTAAGTGTGCTTGTTACAGATATTTTGCACTAACACAATATGTAGTTACAAAGAAAAACTTAAATATATGACTTACTGCATTAAGATTGATTTAATTTTTTTATTTGCACAATTAACATATACACAAACAGGTGAGCTGAAATATTTTCATAGTGCTATACTTACAAAAAGTTTTAGTTACTGTGAAGATACCTAATGCCAATCAGTAGTTGTTGCCAGGTGTCATTAGCCTGTGTTATGGTCCAGCGTAAGATCGTACCTCGAAATAAAGGATAAAGTCGATGTAGTATTGGTTCTGCATCCGGTGCCAGCCCACTGGATCTTGTGATGCCATATGTCATTGAATCATGACTGCCTGGAAATAAGAATATTCCAATTCAGCTGTGTTCTTTCATGAATCTAATACGTAATATAAAATGTTGAAAGTTGTCATTACATTTAAAAATTAAATATTTAGTTATTAATATAACCAATTTTACATAAACCATACAATTAATAATCCTATATTATTCCAACTGTAAAAAGAAACCAACACAAACTGAACTAATTTAATTCATAGACTACTCAAAATATTGGACAATTCAGAAAAGTTGACAACCATCAATAGCCTGAGATGATAAGAAGAATAAATACAAAACAATAGCATAAGAAATGAGGTATGGACAACATACATTTTTTAATTTCATTATATACTTTGATACTATGATTACAAAAAAATATAACATAATTTAACTATTTGCAAATAGGACTATTTTATTTATAGTTTTAACATGGTTCCCTTATTTTTTAACATTACTTTTAAATTACCTGGTATAGCAAGGTAAATCAATGGAACGTCTTTCAGTTGAAGTGGCAAATCACTCATCCAATGTTCTAATCGCAACCTTTGTGTTGCGGATTCCTCGGCCATTGTTATGACTACAAATTAAATACACATAAATCACATCGTACACAAGCAAATATGAATGAAACATAATAATGTAAATGAGGTAAGTTAAAAATACACATATTATGATACTAACACATTGGAATTTATAAAATAAGGTCAAATGTAAAAGTACTTTGCATTCAACGTTGTTTAGAGATACGTAATAAAACCTCAACTCAAACCCTAGAGCCCTTTTTTCTTTACTTTTACCGACATTACCTAGCTACTCCATTTAAATGAAAAACTAATAATAGATATTATTATTATAAAATGAACAAATTGAAGAAGTACGTAATGAATTTTAAATGCAGATTTGTATAGAAATTTATTACATTCTCTTTGTACAGAAATTCAAATTTCAAAACTCGAGAGCATAGATATATTTTTTTTGGTTCTATTTATTCCTTTTTAAGGCAAACGTACTAGTAGACCATGCAGCCAAGTCAGACGTTAGGAACACTGTTAATAAATTAATGGCAGTAACAAAATTCCAAAAATGACCTTTTGTTACGAGCAAAACGGGAATGATTGGAACATTTCAGAATTCACGCTCCGTGTCATTATTTTCCCACTTCAATACATTTGTAAAATACCACCAACATCACATAATAAATAGTCAAATACTGTAAAATAATTAATTAAAAACAAGGACGACAACATGACAGACCAAAGTCACGCCAAGCACCCCCAGAGAGAGAGCAATAGAGCGTAGGTATTTTTTTTTGTTCCATTTATTCTTTTTAAGGATAAGGCAAAGGTACTAGTAGACCATGCAGCCAAACCAGACGGTAGGAACACTATCAATAAATGAATAGCAGTAATAAAATGGTGGCCTTCTGTTTAATTTTTGTATGTCCGGATTAAACTCAAAAAAGGCTTGACTGATCTTTGTTAGCGCGAAGTATATGTCAAGTAGCAATTAAAAGGCTATATAAAGATTTTTTATTCTGTAGAGGCTCAGCGCTTTAACCACAATCTCACCTGATGTTGAGTAATGATGTGGTTCAGTATAGTAAACACACTAAGCCTAGAGACTCTCAACACACCTATTGGTGTTTGGCGACAGGTTTTCAAACTTGAGGGTGGTATTCATCCAGACAAACATTATTCACGATATCTTCCTTCATCAAAACCTTAGGCTCAGTATAGAGTTGGTTAGGTAGGTTCGAGTCTGCTTCCATCGAAGGTGGAATTCGGCCGCAGTACCAACTGCGCCATCATTGCTTAGAGAAATCGTTAAGCAATTATTTCTAGAAATGGTAAAAAATAAATAAAAAAGCTCGTTCGGTTATAAACCAAACACTAAACATATAAAATATGCAGAAACTATATGCATATTTTTCTGCATAAACTATAAGCAATTGATGGGCTGTAAATTTATCAGTATCATTTTTACAAAATTACATTTCTCAAGAATATACCGTGTATTGTTAACAATAAGTGACATAATAAAAGTAATATTAATTTTATCATTTATGTATATCTGCTCGTTTTTTTTTTGTATGTCTGTAAAATCTCAAAAAATTAAAAAAAAGGTCTTGATTAATTTCTAATGAACCTATCCTAATTAAAGGTATAAACAAATTTAAAATATGTTAGATGTTTTTTAGTAAAACATCGTATAATATAGGTACCCTAAAAGAATGTTATAAATATAAAATAATATTATATTGAAATTAAGGTTTTTTTTGAAGTCTCTGCATGTTGAAAAAGACATACAAGATTCTCGGCATCACAAACGGATAAAAGACCGAAAATTTCAAGCGTAGGTACGTGGGGACGTATAGAGAATGACTCACAAACTATTGACAATTTGTAACGGCGATAAATCTATACTACTGTAGTTTGTCGATTGACGAAGAAAGATTTCCTTTTCTGTTTTTTACACGACATAGTCTCAGTGCTTTAACCACAATCTCACCTGATGTTAAGTGACGATGCAGTCCAAGATGATAAACCCACTAAGCCTTGGTATTGGTTCTCAAGTGATGCTGCCGCAACACACCTATTGATATTTAGCAACCGCTTTTCAAACTTGAGAGTGGTAGCTACCCAGGCGGGCATCATTAGAAAATACCCTACCACCATGCATATACTCATTCCTAGGCTTTACACGGTATTTCTATATTGTAAGCTAATTGATCTTTTCTATGGGTACCTCATAAGTACCCTAATAAGGTAACCCAAAAAGATAGTGAATGTGATTTCGACTTGGAATAAATTTTGACCTAGTTGATTTATCGAAAAATGACCTTTTTTCAGCCTTTCTTTGTAGCGTTCAATTTTTTACAAGAAAATTTCAACAACTTTACAGTACAACATATCTTCCATTAGTTATAAAAAATCAGAAGGAAACAAATTCCCGTGTTATAGGAAATCGAAAAGCGCGATGCAGACAATCTCAATATTAAGGACTTATACTTTAGCAGGTCTATTTTAGCATCTAAATGAAACTTTTGACTGTGGTAATATATTTTTTAATCACCCTAGTATCTAGGTTCTCAACGTGGGCGACAACGCCCCCTTGTGGGTTTTTCAGGTTTTGGGAGGACAGTAGAAGACACAAAGAAAATTAAGGGGCATTGAGATAGCGCAGATTAAAAATATAAGTCTAAGAAACTGGTAAGTTTGACTTCACTTCTCTCTTTGTGACAGCTGGGTATTCTTCGCACCCTGCCTACTAAAATAATTTACCTGATTCTTAGTGTAGATCAAACCCACTATACATTTTTAAACCTTTCTGCCTACTACTCTTTACAGCGTCAGCTATATATGCAAATATACCCTACAACTTTCTAGAATAGTCAGTAGCGAAACTATAGGGTCTCAGAGCTGGTAAAATGCCAAGGGCCCCGGCTCGCGAAGCCGTGAGCTCAGAAGTTTCCGAACATTGTAAACAAAATTTAGTAAACATTATGAATTCAGTTAAAATTAGACACGACTAAATATTTAAACGCTTTAGTGATTTACTATTATCAAATTACAATGTGACAATTTTTACTGGGGGCCCCATCCAACGAATTTACCACAGGCTTCAGATGGTATAGTTACACCCAGAGATAAATAAATAATAAACGTTACGTCTCTGAGAATAGTATTCAAAAAACAAGTATACTGTGTAACAAAAGACTTCGAAAGTTCGTTAATTTTTTAAAACTTGCTCTCTAAATGTCGAAATAAAACGTTTTATTAGTTTAACTTTTAATTCGTTTTTAATTTAGTACGCAAATTAATTATATTGTTATGAAATCTTTGATTTAAGTAAACATAAAATAATATTTCCGCTGAGTTGTTTGCGTTGTTACAACCCACCTAAAAGTATAGGTAAAGTAGAGCCAAGATAAAAATAGGTAATAATTATTATGTCCAAATTAAAAATCGTATTTTTTTATGTTCATTTAATTGGCTTTAGACACGTATGATGTAAATTATGTTCTTAATAGTAATAAGACGATGTACGAACCGTAAGTACAAACTTGTTTCTTTGAATTAAATTTATGATAATGTTAAAAATAATATGGATAATTTATTGACCCCGCCAGTGTATACAGGTTCAAATATGAAGTATATATACTCACTTAAAAGTATTAAGTAGATCATTAAATGCATGACAAAAAAAACGTATTCCCACTCTCACTCTCATACACAAAATTGCAAAGATAAATATAATCACTCTAAAATATGATTGTCTGTTATTTTATGTACAAATCCGTTTAATAAGTAACGCACGTATCTACACTGGACAGAGAGTTAAGTTAAAATGAATCATCACGCAGATTGAACAAAAATAATCTCAGAGTACTAAACGCAAAAAGTAGACAATAACGCTACTATAAGATTCAGTGTATTTATCGCTCTATTATTCAGTTAGATTAGGTGTCCATGCGACAGATTTAAGTGAAAGGATGGCTTAAACTAGTTCTATAGAGTTTGTGTAGACTGTTAGTTTATATAGTGACCTTGATTTTTAGCAGGTTTAGTTTGATATTAAACGTTCTTAATGCTACACGTACATGCATGAAAGTTACTATATATTAAGCTTTAATTGGACTTTCATTTCTTAATGTTTATGTGACCATTCTTTACTATTTCCACCTGGAACAGATTGATAAATTATTATTACTTACATCTGCATTTATGTTGAGGTAAAAAACGATAAATAAGGCATCCAGGAAAAATTTCAACCATATATATATATTTAAGCATTTTATCTCAAATGCTAGGGGCGCCACTATAAAGTTTCTGCTCAGGTTCAAAAAAATCGTAAATCCCGGGCTGTCGAATTGTAATGATCCTAAACTCGCCGTCCTCACGACCCGACTAGCGCACAGGCTCGAGGACTTCCAGCCTCCCGAACAAGCTGGCTTCCGAAAAGGCTTTAGAAACGTAAACCACATTCATACGCTACGGCAGGCTATACAGAAGACCGAAGAGTAAAACCTACCCCTTTATGGATTACGAAAAATCCTTCGATTCGATTGAGACCTGGGTTTTACTGTAGCATCTTCAGCGGTGCCAAGTAGACTATCGGTATATCAAAGTGTTGAAGTATTTGTACGAAAACGCCACCATGTCAGTCCGCTTACAGGGTCAGACCTCGAAATCTATACCTTTGCGGCGTGGCGTAAGACAGTGATATGTTATTTCTCCGAAACTGTTCACCGCTGCGCTCGAGGATGTCTTCAAGGTGCTGGATTAAAAAGGACTTGGCATCAACAAAAACGGCGAGTACATAACACACCTCCGCTTTGCTGATGATATAGTAGTTATGACTGAGACCGCAGAAGAGGCTCCGAACGAGTTGGCCTTTGAATGAACATGGAAAAGACGAAAGTCATGATTAATGTCCATGCTGTACCAACTCCTATAAAATCGGTGACTCTACCTCGAAGTTGTTGAAAGTTATGTACACCTGGGACAAACCGTCTAGTTAGGTAGATCCAACTTCAAGAAAGAGGTAAATCGTCGATTCCAACTTGGCTGGGCCGCGTTCGGGAAGCTACGCGGAATCTTCTCGTCCGAAATACTGCAATGTCTCAAGATGAAAGTCTTCGACCAGTGTGTGTTAGTGGTAATGACATACGGCACTGAAACGTGGTCGCTCACTATGGGCCTAATAAAAAAGCTCAAACTTGCTCAAAGGCCAATAGAGAGGGCTATTCTTGGAGTTTCACTGCGTGATCAAATCAGGAATGAGGAGATCCGCAAAAAAAACCAAAGTAGCCGACATTGCCCGAAGAATTGCTAAACTTAAGTGGCGGTGGGCTGGGCACATTGCTCGCAGAACCGATGCCCGATGGGGCCCACGGGTTCTCGAAAGGGTACCACGCACCGGAAAACGTAGCGTGTGTAGGCCCCACACAAGGTGGACCAACGACCTGGTTAAGGTCACGGGAATCCGCTGGATACACGGGTGACGCAAGACTGGTCGTCGTGGAGATCTTTGTGGCAAATCTATGTCCAGCAGTGGACGTCTTTCGGTTGAATGGATGGGTGGATGTAAACCCGTCTGTGCATTAATTACAAAGATGTTCAACAGTTTATCGACCATGGAAGGGGCTGTTCGGTCGCTTGCTCCTTGTTCCCGTCCGCCACCTCGTTTTCCGAGCATACTTCCTGAAAATGAAGTGACACAGTACCACTAGCTCTTACTTTCGGCCTTTGTCCTAATGAAGGTCGGGAATTAGAGATCAGGACTTACCGCTGTGTTATTTATTTGAAAATGGATTATTAATTTAATTATTATTTGAAAATAAAACCTCAATCTAATTTATATAATGTTATTTACAAACTCATTTAGTAAATATTAGTGAGTTATTTCAGAAATCGATAGTAAAAGATTTAATCGTGTTTATATAGTGCAATCTGTTACTGTATGAAGGTCAGAAAGTTTAAATGCTAATACAACAATTACGCAACAACACGCTAGTATTAATGTTACCGGATATTTATCTGCATTAGGCACAAAGATGCAAGTAACAATAATTATAAGTAAAGGACACAGTGGCGTAAATATACCATCTGAGGCGCGTTGCAAGTTCGTTGGCCCCGGTAAAAATTGTCACGGTGTAATTTGATTATAATAAATCACTAAATCGTTTACATATTTAGTTGTGTCTAACTTTAATTGTATTTATAGTTTTAATACATTTTGTTTAAAATGTTAGGATTCTTCTGAGCTCGCGGCTTCGAAGGCCGGGACCACATCGGACCGGGGCCCGTGGCATTTTGCCAGCTCTGGCACCCTATAGTTACGCCACTGAATGGACTGAAGTCAGAATTGCTATTGACCAACAAATATCATAGTGTAGTAAAATGGAATGATATTGAGGGACTAGCGGTGTGCCTGCAGCTCCGCCTGCGTATAATATTTTCTTCTCTGCGTAATATCGTTTTATATAATTAATCATTGGAAAATAATGTTTCGATGGTCACTATTTTTCACAAATTCAAATACCTGCCAGTAAAACTGTGCATTGAATCAGATTTTATTCACAAGTTTTATCTTTTTACGCGGATTCCTTATTATTTTCGAAAAGTAGCCTAAGTTACGCAGAGTAATATCCCGTCCCAACTGTTCCGGAGGTTAGCAGGAACAAAAAGACAGACTGACAAAAAGAAAATGTGTTTTGTTTTTAGCTACCGTATAGACATCTATATGTATTTGGTAAAAAAGTAATTATTTTGATATTACAAACAACCTTTTCAGTTTTATTACTTGTTACTTGTTGGTGGGCTCCTGTTTCCGCACTTAGACACATTGGCGGTCCATTGTGCGTGCAGGATCAGCCAGCTACTCGAGCCAGCCCAGCTCCTTCCAGAAGCGCAGAAGCCTCCTGGGGCGATCGCAGGCTTCCTGGAGCGAACTCATTTGCTTGAGGGTTTTTGCCCGTTGGTTGACTACTCCCGTGCATTCTAGGATCACGTGGGCAGCAGTCTCTTCTTTTTCCAGACATCCCCTACACATGGGGCTATCTGTCAGACCTATGGTGAATAAATGTTTATTAAGTGAGCAATGTCCCGTCATTACACCCACCACTAGACGAAGATCAGTGCGAGATAAGCTGAGCAGTCTCCGGGCCAAGCTCCGTGATATTACCGGAACAGCTTGTTTAGACTGTCTACAGCCAGGAGTGTTAGCCCATCTCTCACTGTGAGTGCTGTGGGTGTATTGACGCAACCATGATCTAAAAGTACTGTAAGCAAGAGGAAGATAAGGCACAGGGCCTGCCACTGTTGTTGTCGATCCTCTTCTTGCCAGTTCATCTGCTGCGTCGTTACCCATTGATTCGCTGTGACCCTTTATCCATTGTAGGATGACCCTGTTGACTGCCGCTATGCGTTGCAGTGCAAGGTGACATTCGTATATGAGGCCTGAGGTAATGGAAATATTCTCAAGCGCTTGGAGTACGGCCTTACTATCAGAGAGAATTCGGATGCCAAAGTCCCTTATCTCCCTTTTGAAGACTGCGTTTGCTGCTTGGATGATGGCGACACATTCACATTGGAATATGGTACTGTGCTCACCCAACCCTGTAGATAGCTTGATATTGAGATCATGCGAGAATACTCCCGCACCTGTTCCAGATTTCATCTTGGATCCATCCGTGTAGATGTGATGTTCAAGGGTAATCTGTTCATCTTTTATATCTTCCCTAAGCTGTATTTTATACATTCTGTCGAATATTAAAATTTTTGGGATCTTGTCGCAGGGGGCTTCGAGAAGAGGTTGTATGCCTACCATTCTGTCCCATATTTTGGTATGAGACCCACCTGTTCTTTGCCATAGGCCTAGTTGGGTGAGGCGTAGGGCTGCCATGCTCGCCTCCTGCTGTATGAACAGATCAAGAGGCGGTAAGTTAATAAAGGCCTCTATGGCTGCTGTTGGAGCTGTACGCATACAGCCTGTTAGGGCCACACAGGCTAGTCTTTGAAACCTCTGTAAGCGAGCTTTCGTGGTGCTTTGCTCTGTCCTGGGCCACCAGACCACTGCACCATAAGTAATTAATGGTCTAATAATGGCTGTGTAGAGCCATAGTGTGATTTTTGGCGAGATCCCCCAGGTTTTTCCTAGAAGTCTTTTACACTGCCAGAAAATTATGCAAGCTTTCTCAAGCTTTTGGTCTAGGTGCTTGTTCCATAGGAGTTTACTGTCAAAAGTAACGCCCAGGTACTTGACTTCACTTGATAGTGACAAGCGGGTATTGAAGAGTTTCGGTAATATCATATTCCCTTGAATTCTCTTTTTAGTAAACAGTACTAATTCCGTCTTAGCCGGGTTAACTGTCAGGTCGTGTTTAGAGCACCATTCTTCTACAATCTTAAAGGCAAGCCTCATCCGGTCGCAGAGTATGTTCTGGAAAGGTCCACTAATAAGTATGGCGAGGTCATCGGCGTAACCAACTGTGTACAACCCGACATTGTTAAGTCGTCGTATTAGTTCGTCGACTACAATGTTCCATAGTAAGGGAGACAGGACCCCACCCTGGGGACAACCCCTGCATACCACCGCCCTCGTGGTTGTATTCACAGTATATTGAACGGCCCTATAACGGAGCATGTTGTCTATCCACTCGGCAATTGTGGACGCTACCCCATGTCTCATCAAGGCTTGATTTATGCTAATAAAGCTTGTTTTGTCAAAGGCGCCTTCGACATCAATGAAGGCTCCAAGTGTTGATTGCCCGGGTCTTATTCCGCTCTCTATACGCGTAACTACGTTATGGAGCGCAGATTCCGTTGATTTGCCTTTGCAATAGGCATGCTGATTGGCATGAATTGGTGCATTAGGCAGCGCATATGTCCTTATGTCCCTGTCACATAGCCTCTCTAGGATCTTGAGTAGGAACGATGTAAGGCTGATAGGTCTAAAAGATTTTGGCAGTGTATAATCACCTTTGCCAGGTTTGGGTATAAACACTACCTTGACTTCTCTCCATCGTAGAGGTGTGTATTTGTGTGCCAAACACCCTATGTAGACTGCTACTAGATGTTTTGCAGTCTCTGTCGTACTCCATTGAAGCAGACCCGGGAAGATTCCATCCGGGCCGGCGCTCTTGTACGGAAGGAAACTGCTGATGGCCCACTTAACTTTTTCCAAGCTGACGACTCGGTAAGCATTTGTCCAGTCTAGCGGGACCGGTGTCATGCTTGAAATTTGCTCCCACTCCCAGGTGTTCGTGATCGCGCACCCAGGAAAGTGCGCTCCTAAGAGGAGTTCACAAGCTTCAGCATCGGTTTTGGTATAGGTTCCGTCAGGTTTTTTCAAACTGCCTAGATTTCTGTCTGGTTCCTTAGACAGAATATTCTTGACTTTTGTGGCCTGATTAGTATTTTCGATATTGGTACAGAAGCGCCTCCAGCATTCCTGCCTTTTCTGGCGAATTATCTTCTTATATTGATATTGGGCTAGTTTATAGTTGGTCCAGTCCGTTTGGTTCATAGTGTTCTTTGCCCTGTTAAAAAGTTTCCTTACTTTGCATCGCGTTTTCTCCAAAGCTGGTCCCCACCAGTGGTGCTTGCGTTTCGGGTTTGGTGACGGCGTCACTAGAGGGCATGTCTTTTCGTAACTGTTTATAAGTATAGATGTTATGTCATTTACGTGTTTGTCGATATCTGCAGTGTCACTATATGCAACGGGTATGGGTAATTCCCGTAACAGTTCCGTAGTCATCACAGATAGTTTTGACCGGTCTGTCCTCCGGGGATTGCGTCTAGGTTCTGCAGGTCTTATGTTAGTTTGTTTGTTTTTGTGTCGTGTTGTTTCTTCTTCTTCTTCCCCCCCTTTCTCTTCCTGAGCATCCCTCTCCTCGCTATGTCTTGTCGTTGGAGACAAGATGAGTGAAGGAGAGGGACTCAGAATCTCTCTTCTCAGTGGCGGGCTTCTTCCCCTTTCTCTTTGCCCGCCACTGAACTGTCCCAAATTTCCTTCTTATGGGGGGGCAGCTTTTCTGCCTCCCCGGATGACTGACCTTTCTTGGTCGTGCCTCCTGCGGGAGGCGGGCGAAGAGGTGGGGTTGAGTAGTGTGTACACTCCCCCATCCCCACTGGGCCATTGCACGACGAGGCCCGGCGGGTTCGCTGCAGGGGGCGACGCGGTGCTTGCGAAAGCCACCCCGTGTCGCCCCCATCCCAAATGCAGCGGACGGCCCCGGGGGGTTTTAGTGGGTATTTCCGGGCGACTCTCGCCCGGGTGAGTCCCACACTGCACGGAGCTCGTCACTCCGTGCCCCTTATCTAGTGTACTGGGGGACTTTGATCCCCTAAGTACAATAGATAAGGGTAGTGCGTAAATGCATTTCCCCCCGTCAAAAAAAAAAAAAAAAGGTCTTATGTTAGATAGCAAGTTAAATCTGATCCATCTATGGTCTGAGCAAGAGAGCTCGTCCGATACCTTCCAGTTCGTGATGAACTGCGATATTTCCTCAGTCGCCATGGTCAGATCTATAATTGTTTGCGCACGTGAGGTCACGAAAGTGGGCTCTGCGCCTTTGTTTAGTATCCTTAAGTTGGTTGAGAAGAGATAAGTAATCAATTCCTCACCTCTACCGTTCGTTGATGTGCTACCCCAAAGCGTATGATGTGCATTGGTGTCAGCACAGATGATCAGTTCTAGCTTCTCCTTTTCACAGTGTGTTATCAGCGCTATCAGCTCCACGGGAGGTACGTCAGCGTCACTTGGCATATAAACCGACGCGAGTACTACTTCAGATAGGCTGGAAGAGGAGTGACACAGGAGCCTGATAGCTGGAACAGAACTCAGTCATTAGAATGGTATTGGCATGTTTTGGAGCAAAAATACATGTTCTTGGTTTACTTACCGTGGTGTTTAGGAGTATCTTACCTCCGATGTTAGACAGACCACAGATGCGTTCACTTCTAATCCACGGCTCCTGGATTAGTGCTATGGTCTCAGGTTTTTCCTCCAGTACCCTGCGTAAGGAAGCCGTCGCAGTCTGGCTATGTTGGAGGTTGGTTTGGATGATGTTAAGAGGATCGAGGTGAGCTGGGCGGTCCATCACTTCCCAGTACTTCCTCGTCCTCCGACCCGCGGTCCCTCTCGCCCCACCTTACCGTCGTCGCACGACTTTCCCCCGAAGGAGCGTCAGCGGCCGATGGCTTGATGGTCACTGTGTCCCTTCCTTGTGTAGGGTTGGGATCTACAGTTGGCGCACTGGGAACGGCGTCTATTGCAGTGCCTTGATTCGGCAGTGCATGCGTCGACGTCGGCTTTTCTTCAGTTTGGTCCCTCAAACTGACGTACACAGAACCAAGCTTGTACGCCAACCTGCGGTCCCTTGCCTGAAGTTTAGGGATGTCGCTTTCGGGAATGCCGAAAACGATGAAGAAGGCCTCCTTTTCAGGCTGCTTTTCTGCATGGTACACCACCCATTGGTTGATACCGTACCACGGGTTCTGGGATTGGAACCTCTTCCTAAGTTGGTCGAGTTCCTCCCCCTTGTACCGTGGTAACAGTACCGTCCCCTTCACCCTTTTGGGGATTTCTGACTGACGTTTTAGCGTCAGCTTTGTCCCCGGACAGGGTGAAGCGATCGTATGGATGGCCTCCGTCAACCATTCCCTGGCAAAGTGGTCCTCGCACCAAAGCTTGAGAACCCCTTCGCTATGGAATGCCTTGCCTCTAAAAGCAGGTGCCTTAGGAGGGGGGACCTGTACAGATCCACCGGTGCCATAGACAAAATTGTCTAGGGCATCCTCTATGGCTTCCTCAATTGCTGAGGCCTGCTCCTGAGTCATCATTTTAAAAGGCTCTGTCATAACCGCCATGCAGAGATCGTTGATCTTCAATGCATCCGCGTATTTGACAGAGCCTACATTTGTTCTGGGAGTCGAGGTGGAGGGTTTGTGGCGTTTCTCCACTCGAGGCGACATGGTGTCGTCAGGCCGAACCCTTTTTGAGGGCTTGACTTGGCCTGTCGCCTCGTCCGGGACGGTAGCCTTCTTCCCTCCACGCTTTCCTCTTGGGCGCGGTGCTCGACGTCGCGGTTGACTGACGCTCGCAGAGGCGCTGGATGGGGGGGCCTGTTCGGCTGACACTGTCCCTGCTGCTGTATTAGCGCATTGGGGCGGCGTTTCGCCTACTAACGCATCGTGCGCCATAGTGGCAGCTTCGGCAGCCTCTGGCTGCCTACTTCCCTTTTCCTTCGCCTTCTGCAGACGTCTGGTTTCCGCACGAGCTAGAGCACGGCGCTTTTTACTTGGCGTAATCTTTTTTTGTATTGCTTGCTTAACTTCAGCAGGCTTTTTGGTAGTACCTCTCTTGCGCGTTGAGATAACCTTCCAAACTGGCTCCTCCAAGGAGGAGACAGCTGGTATGGCATCTCTCAGCTGAGAGAGGTCTATAGTCAGTGTGTCTTTCGGCACACTGGTGGGTATCAATGGCGCGCTTTGCAGCGCCGCCTCGGTCGAGAGCGAGCCTTGCGGCGCAGTCACGACCGATGTCATTGACTGTGAATTAGGTCTTGGCGCTTCCGAAGATGCAGCCTGACCAGATTGGACTTTAAAAGAGCTCTTTTTATCCATTAGTGATTAGTATTAAAGATTCATCCAGTGCGCGCTTTCACCCGCCATGGAGCCCTCAATGGGGACGCCACACGCCAAGCGCATGTGGTCGCCAAAGACTTGCAGACCACCGGATATAGGGTCCCAGCCCTGACAGAAGTGACATCCAACTTGCAGCCTCAGATACCCTCCGCTCCCCTCAAGGAAGAGACCACCCTGGGTTTCACGTTGGGTCCTCGGCTGGGCCGAAAGTCTCCGTCAGTTCGGGATCCTTGCCTGACAGCCCTCTGACGGGATGTCGTAGCCGATTGACCATAGGTGGCTAGCCTATGGCCTTTCAGTTTTATTTATTAGTATAGAAAATATTCATACAGATAATATAGACTTATGTTCTGAGATGAAATATAGAGTAAATCAGGTATATTAATTTACTATTTATGTACACACGTAACTATTATATTTAATTATTTATGGATTATATTTATCTTTGTGTTTCTACTTAACCGTTCGCTTTGTTAGTGAACTCATGGTTATAATGTCGACTAGTCTCTGACTAGTACGCGACTAGTAGTTAGACGCGCAGACGTGATCTGAGTATTTGAAGAGCCTGAAATATCAGAACTACAACAATGTACGTAGCATCATTGGGTTGTGAATTAAAGCACAATTATTAAGTTTCCGTAACTAACATTAATTATTGTTGCTTGCAAATACAACACTATTACCTTGGAAGCAATGGCTTCAACTTAGCTGCGAATTTCTGCCTACGAAACATTCAATCTCTGTTTTCTGATAATTTATCAAATAGTTACCATTTTTTCAGATTAAACTAAAACATATTTCATACGTAACGTACAAATCACAATTCAATACGTTTTTCAGATAACAAGTATTGAAGTATGTTTCTATGCGAAGGTTTGGTCAGTGGAATGCCAATTATGTCAATTCAAACATTCTTCTTCTTTGTTTTTGTTGTGTTTTTAATGGTTCTGCACGGCTTGTATCTTAGCCAGTGTCAAGTAAATTATTCAAACATTAAAATGATATTTTAAATTTCCTATTTTGCGTTATTTTTGTTTTTCGAATTAACTACAATATGTTGGCCAGTGCTTTAGGCATTTAATCGAAAAGTACTAAGCAGCGCAAGGACCCCAGAATGGTGTTAGGACAGTTACCTGCATTCAAATTTCGAGGAATTCATCCTATTCTATTTGTTAACTGTATCGCGCTTCGGCTAATTGTCAGCTAAAAAAGCTTCCGTAATTGTTGGTCCTTGATCCGCTGCTGTTTTGAACTTTCTTTTTATTAAACAGTTGTACTAAAGGAACTTCTGACTGTGGAGGTTTTATTAAAATAATTTTACTATATTGTTTTCTACATGTTATTTGTTTTATATTGTTATAATACAATAAAAAAGTTATTTTGTTCTCTAATAATGTAATCTACAATTAGATGTTTTTAAATTTCAACTAGGAAATTTCATTCTTCTAACCTTTGAAATCTCATGGCTTTAAGATCGTTATTATCTACCTTGATCTTAAAACAATGACGTTATTATTATACATAGAGCCATTTCTATTGTTATAATAATATTCACTTGGAAATTTATTAAAACAGCCATTCATTTTTATTGTGAATCATAATAAATTTCTCACGTGGACTACTATTGTATATATCATTGTATGTCTTACGATCGACATCTAATTTTAATTCTAGGAATCATTGAATCAAAGAGAAAAATGTATTATAACAAGTGTATTCTGATTTCATTCGCACATCAATTAATTCTACATATTATCCTTTTGTTTGGATATTATATGTATGTATATATATATATATATATATATATATATATATATATATATATATATATATATATATATATATATATATATATATATATATATATATAACATGGGCCTTATATGGCCTTACGTATTTTGTTTGTCTGTTATATGGCATATGATTCAAGAGTCTTTGAACCGATTAAAATAACTACTTTTACTAACGTTATATGTATTCTTTGGCTGGGTTTTAGGGTATTTTTTTCAGTATATTGTTTTAAAGCTGTTGAGTTATTCATCGTAACTTTGGGGGCGAGTCAGGAGGCTACCAACGTAACTAGTACAAAGTGGTGTGAACCTTGGTTTGGCCGTTACCTGAGTGTGAAAATTCCGTGGAAATTTCCTACCTAATTTTTTTATTTAAAAATAAAAAAGCTTGGGGTGGGTGGGTCTATGATTTTAGTTGTTTAGGTGACACGAGCAACTGTGCTTTGACGGGTGATTAGATAAGCAATCTTTAAAAGTTATGCTAATGCTTACGTTACCATAGGTGAGTGGAGGGGTAAGAGCTTTGCTTACTATTGCTTAGAAGGGGGAGGGGAAGCCAAGAATGTCTAAAACTCAGCTTACGTAATAAATGAAGGGGCTTTTTGGATAGATCACTTATTTGTTTCTCTATTTGATTTTGTTATACATACTGTATATGCTTAGTGCTTTGACCACGATATCACTTGATGTTTAGTGTATATGTGGACCAGGAAGGTAAACACGCTAAGCCGAGGAATACTGGTTCTCAAGTGATATTGCCGAAATACACCTTAATAGGTGTGTAGTGAGCACTAGTATGCTTGGCGACAGATTTTTAGAGGCCATTATTAGAAAATACCCTATGATTTCCTCAGAATGTTTCCTTTCACAGAAAGCTAAGGGTGATTATATAATTGCAAAGGTGTATTCGAACCTACGTCCGTCGATGTTGTATCCGACTACTTAACCACTGAACCATCATCGCTTTCTGATTTATTGGCTGGGTTGTTTTACAAATTATTGTGTTTTTTCCTTAACTGACTAAAGCTGTTGAGCGGAAGGGCTTTGACAGCTTCACAAAACTTTAAGACGAGTGCTTAAGGCACTCAAAATATTTCTTCTCTCTGTTCCTGTCAATACATTTGCAAATACTTGAAAGATCATTAGTTCCTATATTTTCTGTGAGGAATTTTAATTTCATAACTTTTGCGAAGAAAGAAAGAAATATATTTATTGCAAATAGCCCTTCATGTATTTGGTAGTATGGAAGTTTTTAGTTTAGTAAAGTGGGTGAGAAGCTAAGTAATCATCATGGCCATCAAAGCCAATTTATTCTGTACCTACTAGCTATACTTCGCTGATTCAAGAACTTAGTAATAGAAGGTGTGACGGTAGTGTCAATAGTGGCTTGTGGTGATAGAGTATTTTTGTGTGATAAAATCATGACCACTATATATGTACCTCCGTAGGTAACAACCTGTCATAGTGACCAAACCGATAAGTTGTGTTGTAGGTTAAGTTTTATAGTGCTTATTTAGGTTGGGTACTATTTTTTACTGGCTCTTCTAGTCGGAAAAATACACGGATTATCAGTTAAGAAGCTGTGCCAAAATACTCCCTCCACCAGTCAACGCGTCGCCATTGCCGTTGCCTCTCTCGCCCCGCTTGCCGCGCCCCGCCGTACGAAGCTGGCCGAACAAGAATCGATGTCACCCGAAGCACGTTTATTCGACGCCGGTTTCCCTTCCATATCTCGCAACTTTCGAGTTTCGCCACACTTTGAGTTCGGACTTCACGCTAACATCGATATATTTTGTGTGGTTGTAACGTAAACAACGTTCTCTCGAACGAGCAGACCATAATAATTGAAGAATATTTAGTATTTGTCGATCCTCGCGGTGTCATTTGTTGTTAAAATGAGCAAAATACGTTCCGGTGTGAAGTAAGAACGCGTAGACGGTAAAGGAATCTGAAAAAACTAATATTACTTATAAACGTGGACTGAGAAATGGACTAAAAACTGTTGTGTTGTTAACCTTGTGCGATGTTGGGGCAGTGTTTTTTGGTTAAACAAAAATTGACATATAAGTTTATTTGGACTTATTGCGAATGTGTATTGAAACGTTTATCGCTATACACGGGCGCACTGCTATGCGCCACGATTTAGGACATTTTATAAGACACACCTCCTCTGACCACTACTGCGAAGGAAGAATTTAGCTATAAAGGAAGGTAAACATTGAAATAAAATATATACTCCTTTTATTTATAGTCGCAATCCCTAGAATATTCTTCGAAATTTTGTATTATACCTAATGCGACTGGATTTTTTTGTCAATAAATTTATCAGCATTCTTGCATAGTCTTTCCTAATTAGTTTTGTAATGACTAAGAGATTAGTCACATACAATGTATAAAATATAAAATTATCTACCTACTTTTAATCGAAACACTTTACCTATGTATTACATTTATTACTAAGTAATTGTTATGGGTTATATTATTTTATTTTTGTCACACAATGAACAATGTGCATATACATTTTTTTTAAATACTTTATATAAAACAATTATACCTTAGTATTAATTGGTTTTAATTTATTTGTTCCATCTTGGAGATATGAAGTATTAATTTAACACTCATTGACGATGTGGTTGAAATAACAAAGAGAAAGAAAACTTGACTCGTCAACCTTGCTAATTCATGCTCTGCTTCACTTTAAAATAACAATACAAATATACGAATCACAAAGTTAAAAATAATTTTTCATATTATAATAAATTATGGAAAATTAAAATTATACGTAGGTAACTGTATAAATATACTTAAAGTTTGATATAACAGCTTACAGCATCAAAAGACGAATAAATAACTATTACAAAATTAACACGTTTTAAACTAACACGAATGGCTTTAAAACTAATTTCAAAAGTTGTTTTGGATCCGGTTTCCGGCGGTTAGTATCAGATGAATTATAATAATAGCCACTTTACCTACTTAATCGACAATATTTCGACAGTTTCCTTGATCCAGTGTCAATACTTCATATTCTTTGATATCGAGTTTGATTACCTTCAAATATAATCAACTTGTATTATTTTGATAAATAAAAACTATATTTAGTAAAACCTTCGATCAACAGTAGCAACATTGATTGAAGAGTAAAACCCTAACGACACTACGGATCGTCACGAAAATTGCGAATCCAGCGAACAATGGGTATTCTAAAATTTAATAAAGACAATAATTTACTTATTCTTTTTTTTCGTTTTTTGGTAATAATTTCACATAGGTATTTGCAACTAGTAATTCTTATAGGCGACTTTACGCTTGATCACATTTGAAAGCTCTTACTTACTGCTGTGATATCATCACTCAATAATTCATCTTGGAAAATCCTATAAGACTTACATGGTCGTCTTTGTTGTTTGTCAAACCTGCTTATCGGCTGGTATTCGATGATTGCGGAGAGCAAAATAACTACACGTAGTCTGATGTGGAATAAATTATACCCAATAGATGAGAATCTATCGACAGTCGCCATCATGATGCTGGGGGCCTACATTTACCAATAGTAATGGTTTCGCCACACATCGAGCGGGTTCAGACAACAGAGCGCTTTTACTATGGAGGAGATCGCGCACGGCTCGTGTCAACATGATGTTTTCTATAGAAACATTGCGATGACGTCCATATATGCCTGCTGTGTGGCGAAACCATAAAGCCTCTAGGTAGGTCTGGATATACCCTTGCTGATTCCGGAACGCTACGCGCCCAAGTGTGTTACTATGGTGGGTTATTCATTATTTACATGGTGGTGGCGGGCACTAAAGCTTTACCGCCCTAGAATATAAAAAAAAAAAAATTGTACTTACTAAATCAATTTAGTTTAAAAGCTTTATTTAAAATCTATCAAATTTACAAACGTGTCGGTTATTGAAAATAAGTCGAGGGTTACGGCCTCTGGAAATATTATTAATCAACTCTTGTGTAGTAATAAACCTGTTTAATCACTGGCATGTTCATTAAAGATATACGAAGAAAAAAAAATATTCCGAGAAACTTTATAAGAAAGGTTTATCAATTTTTAACCTCTTGTAGACACAATTAATGAAACAATAAAATAAACTCAACTATTCACTTTATCTCAAACACGACTGAACTGTGTGATGCAGATTATATACAAGGACTTATATGTATTAAAAATATATTAAAAATCATATTTCAGCGATAATAAAAGTAATACGTTCATAGAAATAATTTGAAAACCGTGCTGGATGATGTCCAAATAAAATTAGTCATTTTCAACTAAACTTCTGAATAAAGAGCATGTTGAAACCTGCTATCAAGTGGAGGTAATGTGTAAGATGCTAGATGATGTTGCTGTAAGATGATTTTAATCTGGATCTCATGCAACTACTTACAAACCTCGGATTTCTGCAGCAGATTTTCGCATTTCTAAAATTTTTGCAGATTTTTACATCTCTAGATCAGCCAATGACTAGTGTATATAGATTGCAACGATTTTCAATATTGTTGTCATATCCCGTATATCATATTGAATTTAATATATGGACCTGAATAGAACAATTTTGTCTTTTGCGATATTTAATGTTATTAGAATAGAAGAAACAAATATGCAAAGGAAACTGATGACAATAATCCATAGCAACAAAAATTAACTGAAATATAGTCCAAATTCGTAAAATTACTAAATTAATGTTTTAATGTATAGCTATAATGTAATGTGTATATTGTGTACCTAGGTAATCAACTGCCCTAATGCGTAAAAAAATTAAGGCAAAATTTGTTTTGTGTAAGTAGTTGTTTGTGCGAATCGAATTCTTGAATAATGTTATGTATATGTTAATTCAATTCACAAAAAATCATGTAACATTTTGAACTTCAATATTTTTATTCAAATAATTTCTACACGCGAGTAAAAAGATAATAGGTATGCTAAGATTTTTTACGAAACTTGATCTTTATTTTTTTTAAGCAACAGCTTATTGAGAAATGACAATGATATAAACTTCAAAATAAGTTTTTTTCTTTACACTGTATACACACAGTGCTTTGACCACGATTTTACCTTGTGTTAAGTGACGATGTGGTCCAGGATGGTAAACACACAAAGGAACACACCTATTGGTATTTCGTGACAGGTTTTCACAGGCGGGCATTATTAGAAAATGCCTTACTACCATGCTATGATCGCCTTATCATGTAGGTAAACTGTAAATAGAGACACTATACATACAACACAAAGTGTTTATGAGGATTCCTTGCAAGTATGAATTACTTTCAGCTGAATTGTAATAATTAATAGTGGGAGAAATTATAGCAATTTCGGTTAGCAGGGTGGTCAGAGTCCGAGGGCCCTTCTGAGTTGGAATGCTCTTGTGCACGGCATCGCCTTGCAACACAAAGATGCAATGTCGACGCGATGTCTCTAGAAAAAACGCGCTAGCGTCCCGACCCGCCTGCTGTGTGTTACAACAATTAATAAACGACGAGTGTTTTCAAATCGGCATCCATCAACCAGTTGTATAAATTGGCACTTTGTTTCGTTTGAAAGAATATAATAGTTTCATAAATTGACATTCCAGTTATTTTTATTTATTTACCGAAATAATTACTATAATTGTTTGGCTAATTTGGTCAATAAAGTTTTGAACGTCTTATATGAGATATTCTTCGACGAATATCATCCAGATAGAACCTAACATTGAATGAATACATACAGTTATAAATATAAAATTGAACTAACACATAGACACGAAAATAACGTTGGCATGGTCCTTATGAACATTTTTGCTTTTAATATTATAAACGTTGGTACAGTAATCTCCTCTAAACGTCCTATACAAACGTCACCACACAATGTGTGTGGTTAAGGTCACAAATAGAATTAGTTTTGTAATAAATGTTAAAAGTAATGGTTTTATAGGAATTAATTGTTAAAGTTTCGATTCTATTTTCGAATAAAACACTATAATAATAACAAAACACATACATGTATTTTTATTTTATATTGTAAAGTTTACACTTTAAAGACGAGTATTAAAATTCTGGGAAAGACTTATATACTGTCCAAGAGAATATACTACCTCGTTAATTACGTGGTTTATTTTTCGAACAATTGAGTAAAATTTTGTAGATTTTGGACAGCCTTCCTGCCCTTGTCAGCAATAGTAAGCATAGATCTTCCTCCCCCTTCGTATATTATGTAAGCATTACCATAATTTAATGAAAGAAAGATATCTTTACTTTATATTAAAATATTGTAACCTGAAGTTTGACATTATAATAAAATTCATAAAAATTAAGTTGTTAACGAATACCAACGGTCTCCAGACCTCAATATGATTTTTCTTATTAGACCAAATGTTATAATATTAAATGCAATAATATTCCACCTGTTGAGCATACCGAGAAACAGGGGTTTTTGGAGGGATCTTAGTCTGTTATGTATTAGTTATAGTTATTCACTCATTAACTTGTAGTACATGACACTATATTATATAATATTAGTGGCATTTTGATTGATATACGCTGTGCAAAAATGAAGTGTATTTGAAATAATAACATGGGGAACTTGAATTAGGAGGTGCCACAAAAAACTAGGTGGAAAATTCTAGCTACGAGGCCATCATCGTATTGCTAGTGCATTTATACAAAAATAGATGTGTGCCCGCGGCTGTGCCCGCTTTTCATATATTCTTCACTGCGTTTTAATTTTTTTATACGGAACTCTAATTTTTTTTGCTACTAAGATAAAGTAAAAATATTTCTCATTAATTCAAGCCCTTGCCCGTAAAATTGTGCATTGAATAAGATTTTATTCAATTATGTTATGAGATTGATTTTTTTTTAACCCGGAACCGTAATTATTTTCGATAATTAAATTACCCTTAGTTACCCGGAGTAACTTCAGCAATCTACAAAAAAGTCCCGTCAAAATCCGTCCAGCCGTTCTGGAGATTATCCGGAACAAACAGACAGACAAAAATTTAAAAAAAAAATGTATTTTTGATATAGGTATACATTCATATCTATTTAGTTAAAAAAAAAATTGACATTACAAACAGACACTCTAATTTTATTTATTAGTATAGATTTATGAAAAATAGAAAAGAAATAAGAAATTAATTCATAAATATTAATTTGCAACTGGATAATAATTCGCCATTCACTAATAATATAATTTGTTGCAACGCAGTTACAGTCAGAAGTAGAATCATTTTATTTATAGCTCGTAATGCGTGCAATTTAATATTAGTACAATGAAACTGTATTATACAACAGTGTCAATGTCAGTCTCATGTTACAACAGTAGCTGAGCTACTCCTGAAGTATATATAATCTGATACACCTATGTATACATAATATGCTATATGCGTTTATAAGTAATTATTTTTTGAGTACTCGGGATTCACATTTCAAAACTTATCATAAACTCGAGTATTTGATCTTTCAATCCATCCTTCCATTCAACCGAAAGACCTCCACTGTTGGACATAGGTCTCTCCTAAAGGTATCTACAGCGATCGGTCTTACGTCACCCGCATCCAGCGGATTCCCGTGACATTCACCCGGTCGTCAGTCCATACTGTGGGGGACCTACCTACGCTACGTCTGCCGGTGCATGGTAGCCATTCGAGATCCCGTTAGCTCTATTGGGCATCGGTTCTGCAAGCAATGTGCCCAGCCCACTGCCAATTAAGTTTAGTACACAATCAAATTACTTATGACATAATATATAAAAAGACAGGTAATTAACATTTGGTCGTTTATTTTAAACACATAGGATACATTATAGTAATATGCTTTTAAATTCCTCTTTTTTACCTTATCTACTCTACTATTAAAATCTCGATTGAATTTGTGCCTTTTGAAATAATACCACCACCGTACATTCAAATAAGCGGTTAGAATAGGTTTTTTGTGAAACGTGACTACCTGCGGTATAGAAATATCTTCCAAAAGTCTTACAACTTTCAAACTTCTTGTAATATTCATTCCTAACTTTATCCGTTCTTGATAAAATGACGCTAATAACATTTAAACTCTATACATTAGACATAATACATACGCACCGATTGTAACAAAATATGAATACGTTGGTATCTATGACACAAAAAATATATTCGTTAATTTTTATCCAATGTTTTTGATGTAAACATTATATAGTGATTGACTTCTTGTTTATCTTGTTGGGTATTTTCTGTTAATCATTTTCGTCAGCTAAAAAACTCTAATGTAAAATTTACAACTTAAACGAATGAGGTCCCTAGTCAGGCTTTTTTATTTATGCTCATAATAACAATGTTTATGATATTTCAACATCATATCCACTCTTTGCTGACGAATTAACTATTTTAACTCAATAATATGTTTACATAGAAAAAACGTTTATTAGTTCATCTGTTAATTACGAAACTGTACCACAATGACGGCATGACATACTTTACATATTATTAAAGGCATTTCTCTGCTTGTCTGTCCGTGCGTCCTTTAGTTGACTTTAAAGTCATGTACTTGAGGCGGCATAACTCTAAAAGTTAAGGCCATAACAGTCTAGAAAAAAAAAACAAAATCCTGTAATGGATATAAAAGTACATGTTTCTTTTTTAATCTGTAAATATATTCTCTGGCTCGGTTTTTCTCTAGTTATAGGTGAAAGCAAAAACTTATTCTCCTCTAAGTAATGAAAATTTAATTCTCTTTAAATATATATTAGTGCCAATCTAATTTAATTTAATCTTTAAATATATAATGCTGAAGAAAAATTTGATTTAAAAAGTAACTGTGAGTTGTTTTCTAGAGATTATCTTTTTGCCGGATGGTGATTTACGTCGACCATATTTTCTCAACATTATTTTGCTCACCGTCCATTTTGGGAATGTGTTTTTTTCTAGATTCCCCATCTGATTTTTCTTTTCCTTTCTTAGATTATATTTTTAATCTGCCCACGTCCCCTATGCGCTATTTCAGTGGACTGTAACTCTCGGTCTTCTACTGAGCCCCTGAAAGTCTCAAACGCCCACAAGTGGGCGTTATCGTCCTCGTTGAGCACTGGACGTCAACAATATTTACTTATATTTTCAACGTTCGACAACTCACGCCGTAGAATGATGCCCCCTACCAGCCAGTATATATAGGTTTAGACAACTCGAAAGCAGTCCCTGCTCCCCGGCCAAATAAGTAAACGAAAGAACACAGGGGTGGTATTAAATATTAATTAATTCAGTAAGGAATTTTATATTATTATGTCTAAAAACAAATGCAAGTAGCACCTTACAACTGAATCTAGTTAGTTGTATAAAATATATGAATACTTACATGACTACAAGAGGAGGGATGAGCGTAAATGAACTTGGCTTATGCTGTTAATATACGTACGGATCGGACCGCGGACATGATATGACGAGCGGCGATCATCAGTCGCCTAAGTAGGGATGGGTATAAGATTTTTTTTTTTGACAATAGGTCGTGGTCAAGAGATTAATATTTTTTCGACTTGTTTTATTTGACTTTTTATTAGTAAATAGTATTCTTCCAGTAGTCGAAATTAGACTATAATCATCATTTATTGGAAGAACTTTTCTCATTTTTTTATTGACAGCACTAAAGGTCGCATCTAGACAAAAAAAAAGAACGCCAAACCTACTAAGAAAATATGACAATTAACTGTTTTATTTTTGCCTATTTACAGATAATCATAATATCATAGAAAACAGAACGATACTCTAATAATCAATCGTTTGAAAAATCGATGTTTTGAACCTTATTGTTTTGTGAATCATTTCATCAAGCGTAGATTCGAATCGATTCAAAAATCTATCTTTTTCGGAAAGGATTCCATCCCTACTTAGGTGATTGTGACCTCGGCCGCCCGCCGTACCATGTCCGCGGTCTGGCCCTTACGTGTGTTAACTGCTTTCCTTTTACTGACGGGGAAAATGGTTAAAAAACTTTGAAGTTTTAGTCTAAAATACCATACCGAGACAAAAACCTCCTTATATTTAGTAGTTTGTAAACCATTTTCCACCAAAATTGATTAAAATTTATATTAATTCCTTCTTTAGAAATTATACATATAAAATGCACGTATATAATGAAACGATTTTCACGGGCCTTTAAGGAAATATTTAAACCATATTATTATCTAAAAATATTAAAAAAAAAATAAAGAAATAAATAAATTTATTGTTGGATAATAAATATTTAGATTACAAATACAAAAACACACATTTTAAATAGTTACGAATGAATCCAAGAACAGCCCTCTATTCAGCTACTTGTTGCAGCATCACCTTGCGGTGTATACTGCAACGCTGGTTTTTGAAAACCAGCTAGGGGGCTTTGACATGCACAGTCGTTCAGTCGACAAATAGATAAGCAAGAAATAAATAAATAATAATAATAATAAAAACAAACATTTATAATTATAAGCGCAAAAAAAAATGTAATACTGTACGATCAGATGTAGCAGTTGTAGGGAGAATATGTATATGATAATATTATCGTGTATTTGAAAATGTTAACCATTAACAAGTGATTGGGTAATTCAAGAGCCTGTAAAGTCTAATTTCAATGTAATATCTGGTCTGTAGCACGATGGTACGAGTTCATTTTGATTTTTTTTAATATACTACTTTATTATTAAACATTGATAAGAAATAAAAGATATGATCAAGCATTTTTGATAAACATATTGTTTAAAAGTTATCATATCAAATTTAAGAATCGACTCTCGAAAGATCTATGGGTAAATAATATACGTAAAGATAAAACAATTCAGTGTCTTTTTCGCCTTTGTTTATTACCCGATTTACTTTTTCCTTTTATTTTTTTACCAACCAGGTACTTTTTGAAGACCTTTAGTGTTATCGATAAAAAAATATTGGAATCAGTCTTTTTCCCTTAAATATTCAATAATGATTACTTGGTAATGATGACTTTTGGTCGAGTATTGCTCAATTTAAAATGACAAATATAAATACATTCAAAATATATACTTACAAATTATGATAAAATAATACACACTGTAATTATAAATATTACTTTAAAACCCTTCTAACAAATATTGCCGAGTAAAAAAAGTAGAAAATCGTTTTCTTTCTGTTCCAGGTCGCTATTGATGGCGTTACTTAGTATCCGGGGCGATTGGTATTTATACATTTGGTTAATTTACTGTAAAATCTATTCAACCTTTATTTGGTTATTCGGCAATCACTGCCGCGGGGCTGATAAGGTGCATTCGGTGATAACCGTCGGAGTAAACGGACAGTCGCCTGGAGGCCTTCATAGAGTGCGCACGCGTCGCCGGAAGTCGCAGCAGCAGTATCGAACTAAGCACATCGTAGCTTTGGCCAGAAGACCTTCCTTAAGAAGAATAGTTATGGCGCCTGGAGCAAGCACCGCCCACGCAATGATGGAAGACAAAGAGAAAGTTTTGGCTACAGGTACCTATAAATACAATGTTATGCATTTTTTTAACCATAATAATACTCGCTGTTCGTACTGTCAAATTATATTCGACTTTTACAATATGTACAAAATATTAGCGCTAAGCCATTTACATAGTTCGGTCACGATTTGAAAACTATTTATTGAAACCATGGGGGACACGGACCTTTCAATAACATTGTCTCAAGTGATAATGACACAATTTAATTTACAAGATTTCTATTGGAAAATTTTAAAAGAGTTTCAAATAAGTGTTTTACTCAATCAGAAAAACGAATATCTAATGCACCGAATGTTAAGTGATCAATCTAAAGAAGATAAGTAAAAATAAATTCATACCTTTTAATAACTTATATAGTTCCAATAATCGATAAAAAGATATTTAAAATACCAATTTCCAGTTGAAACAAAACGAGAAATCTTAAAAAAGGTTATTTTTTATAAACTAAAGCCTCGTATTGTTCGTTACTTCCTACTTCAATGTAGAGGTACCTTGTGAATCAATGTTGTTTAATAAATAAATATTCTATTTCTTATCGTACCGTTTAAATTGACCTGAATCAGGGCAGGTTTTTTTTTATTAAGCTCTATACAATTATGATCGGTCTTCTATCTTTAGATGAAGTACTTGCTTGATGATTTCCATTTTATTCTTAGATACGTTTCTGGGCTATTTTTAAATGAATAAAACCTTTTCTAATACGAATATCTATATTGTAACGATTATGATCTTCATTGTATATGACAGGCGCGTATCCGGATTTAAAGAAAGTGAAATTTGGACTTTGATAAACAGACTTCGAAATCCCACGTGTAAAAGTCTACTCTTATTGGACACGTGTGCTTATGTGTACAGTTTAAAGTCCAAACATAAATAAAACGATATGATTAACGAGTGACCTGGCAATATACCAAACACTATGAAGTGGGTGTATGTTTCTAAGTTAATTCTGAAAAAATACTTTGTTTATTACATAATGAATAATGTATTTACGAAGTTAATTTAGTTACATTAAAAGTATTCAATTGGGATGAATTGTGTCAGATGCAATTAGTGGCGAAACTATAAGGTGGGAGAGCTGGCAAAATACCACGGGTCTCGGCCCGCCAAGCCGCGAGCTCAGAAGTATCCTAACATTTTTAACAAAATTTAGTAAAAATTATATATACAATTAAAGTGAGAGAGAACTAAATATTGAACCGCTTTAATGACTTATTAAAATCAAATTACAAGGTGACAATTTTTACTAGAGCCCTATCCAACAGGTTTGCTACAGGCATCAGATGGTATGGATGAAACACTGCATGCAAAGACGTTTACCAACTTGATTGTTAAAAAGTTTATCTGCCTTAAAATACATATTTAAAGGGTTTTTATTTACTTTTTATAATATGAGAACGATTAAATATGCGGGCAAAATGCCAGTAAAGTAAATTATATTCTGTATCCTATTTGAAAACCTATTGAATAATGCGCAAGAAATAATGAGAATTTGTCTAATTTTATCTTTTGCACGCTCAGTACGTGTGATTCGAAAGTGATTAGTGTTATGTGGTTTTGGTGCCCAACTGATAATATGATAAGTCAAGTATATGTGAAGCTATGGACAATCAAATATACTTATCATTATCGTTCGATTCACCAAATATTTTGAGGGATGATCATAACCAATATGATTAATTGCTAAAACACATTAAATTACTCTTTCTCTTTTTTTTTTAAATAATTTAAGCTAATAGATACCTATAAACCAGTAGTAGTAATAATCGATATTGGCAATTCTGAAGTCAATCCTTTATTGACGCTTCAAAACTCTAGCAAAACTGGTCGTCGTGCTAGAACATTTGAAAGAGTTTTTTATTAACAGAGCGCGTGTTCCGAGTCAATATTTCCAATACATTTGTTTTTTTTTCGAATGTCTAAACAACTGAAGGGCTTTGACATTGGACTATGGGGCGAGCGCTTAAAACACCCAGCCGAAAACGGTAGCTATTTTAAGGGCGCTAAACGATACAACATTTGCAACCGAACTATATCATATAAAATGCTTCCAAAATTACATAATATGGAGTAAAATAATGCAAGATTATATTTTAAAAAAGAATAATAACATGACAGATTGAGCCAAAAACTACACAATAAATTAATAAAAAAGAAATATTTTCATTCAATTTGGACTCTTTCATAGGCACAATAAGCTTCTCCTTGCTCCACAATGATACTTCAAATAAATTCCACACCTGATAATCTGATGTATTTCTCACAGAATTCTAAAGTTAGATTTTTTATTAAATTCAACAACTGTGAATTCATAGAACTTTGAACTTTACGGGGAATTAACCCCGAGTTCTTAGAATATGTTGGCATCGGACAAAAAATTATACTATTTCTACTCAATGACAATACTCTAGTGACCAGCCATGTGAGTTAAGTATTTGTAGCTATATTTTTTTTTTGTAGTTTGTCACTATTCGAATGCATAGATTCGACCCGTTTGGCGCGGTGTATAGAATAAGTTGCCAAACACTTCTGATTGACAGAAAACCCAAATACACACATTTCAAGTGAATTATAACGAGTTTTTTCCCTAATTTATTCGTTTACTTACTATTAGTAGGTATTCTTTTGTAATTTTGTCCTGAAGTCTAACAAGTTATTTTGTTTTAAAAATAAATAAATGACTCCGCAGTTTTTCTTTGTCAAAGAAACCTTACAAAATAGTACTTTTAATTATAATAGTAACTATATAACTATATAAAATCATAAAGCGATTGTTTGTTTCTTAAGTAATTCTCAAATTAATTCTTCGACTGTTTTCAATTAAATTTGGCATAGGGGTACAATTTTGTTAGGAAATTAATTATAAATATATATTTGGTGGTGATTAGTTTATCAAATATATATTTTTTTAAATGATTAGTTTATCAAATTGAATTATCTAATTCATTAACATGCACTTAATTGCCAATTCATTGAATCTTAAAATGATTAAAACGAAGTTTATTAAAATTAAAAAAAACACGTAAGTATTTAAATGAGTAAGCTGTGAAGATGATGCGATCTGTATCATTATTGCTTATATCCCATTAACGGCACGTTATCAGTTACTGATTACGACAAATAATAACAATGTTACGATTTATTTCGATCTTTCCATTCTTAAACCGTGGCCTTACATATTGCCAACGTGTGGTTACAAAAAAATCAAATTAATTAAATACGTGACGGGAAACTGATAAACTATTTTATATAATTATATCATAGTATATACAAGTTCTTTTTTATTACGTGTTTTTGTTTTCATTTTAATCTAGCTGTATATACCTTCAAATTATTCGCTGGAATATATAACTTTAATTCCTTTTCTTCCTTATTAAGACGTGCTTTTTAATTTTCGCTCATAATGTGTTGTGATGGAAAAGTTGGAAGTCAAAGGTTACACAATACTCAATGGCTTGATAAAGTTCTACAAAGAACGCACCGATGTTAATTCTTTTGTCGATTTTTTTAAATGTTATAATCATAAAAGTTCCTTCAACTAACGTAATAAAATATAACACATATCTATTCACCTAACACACCTGAATTTAAAAAAAATAATTCTTTATTTAGTTTAGGCCCTGATAAGGCGCTTATGAACGTTTTAATACTAACACCGGTTCGGAAAACAATCCAGTCAGTAATCGAGAAGAACCGACAAGAAACTCGATCTGATTTTGTCCTGCGTTTTTTTGTTTTGTTGTTTTTAAAAAAATGTAAATCGGTTCATTGGTTTTCGATTTATAACGGTCAGATTGACTGACTGATACCCTTATACATATAACATTTAAGGTTAAGTTGATACAGATCAAGACTGCTCAACCCTATGCCCTCGGGCCATATTGTGGGTCTGGCTCGCTTACGACTGTTGAATTACCTGCGTAAGTAAATCATGTATATTCCCACCAAGTTGAAGTACAGTAGTATAATAAAGCACAATACCTTATTATAGTTAACAACAGTAATAGTTAGTGGCCCGCCAAAATTTTATGAATCATCCGTTTGGCCCGACTGATAAAAAGTTGAGTAGCTCTGATATAGATTAACTATCCAATTAGCTTAGGATTCAGGTATAAGTATAGGTAATTTTTTGTGTTGTAGCGTTTTGTTTGCAATACGCAATAGTCAAAACAAAATAATAGGCAATCCTTGACGAAAATAAGATCAGAGGCGAATAACTACACGTCTTCATTATGTCATTGAAAACAATATAGGTAACGTAAAAACAAATGTATCGCGCGCTGTTTGTGACGTCAAGCCACGCCCCCGGATAGGGGCCATTGCGACACGAAAACATGCGTAGCAACGTATTGTAGCAACAGTTAGTTACATCGTTATAAATTTACAACATAATATTTTATCAACCACACTATTATTATTATGATAAAAAAATATAATGTTATTATTGGAACTTTAAAAAAACTTTTCGAAAACAAGTTTGATAAAACCGTTCGATCTTGATTTTATAGATTGATATAATATATTGTTTTTATTACTGTTATCTCTCCTATGCCCCCTACGTATATATCAGTGGGTGTGTGTTGCTAGTTACATTATCAACGAGGTCTATATACAAACTGTTTACATAGTCGATATAACACAAAGACGTTGAAGAATATATAATGTAAAATATTATGACCTAACAAAGATAAACTTGTTTTTCTTATTATTTATAAATCATTCTAGTATGTTCTATTCGCATATCTCTTTATACTTTTTGAGGTTATTTTGTACACAGACTTCAAATGTGCCTTATACTAGTTAATAATACTGCCGTAGAACCAGTGTTCAGTATACTAACATACAGTTCAAACGAAAATTTTTAATTATAATGCAACATTAACAAATTATTTATATATCAGATAGGAATGTTGTTTCCACAGCATTACACTAACACTTCCTGAATTGGATTTTTTGTTTGTTATTCTATTTATATTGTATAAGAATTGTTATAATTATTTAATTTAAATGCATGTTTTGCTATTTGTGTAATACGGCGTTAGTTAGTTATAATATTACTAATACATATTAGATATGTTAGTGGCTTTACTTACATACAAAAAACAATTTCGATTTTTTATAATTATTCAGTTATAACAGTTATGGTTTAGTTAAAAAATTGCAAAGAACACGATTGTGGTAATTTACTATCTACTTCATTTACTTTCACTTTTTACATATAGGTATGTTTGTTTGCCTAGTACCTACTAGTTATCTAAATTCGATTAAAATTACTACAGTAGAGTCCGCTTTATACGATCAGCTTAATACGATTTCTCGCATACTACGCCAGTTCCTTACACCTTGAGACATGTTTTTATATATTTCTTAACGCTTTATACGGTTCGTCATCCCGTTTAATACGCTTTTTCGCTTAATACGTGTTTTGTTTGTTTCCCAGTGAAATCGTCTTAAACGGGGTTTACTGCATTTAAATTTTAATAAAAAAAGTTTTTACTAAAAAGTAAAGAATATCGGTTGACAAATACAGAACTATAATGTAGTGAACTGTATTTTGCTTTTGTCTACTTAAAAAATGTAACGAAATATTCAATTTTTTTTTTTTTGAATTGACTAAATGCTATTTTCCGAAAGGTCCTTTACAGCTACACCGAACTACTGGGGCATGTGCTTAAGGTATTCAGCTAGGAGAGTGGTAGTAACGGCACAAAAGTGGTACTGATTACTATGAAAAATGAGAGCTAAATTTAGCGGAATTTGCCCCCACATTAAATCTACGATAGTTAAGAGGACATGCGGTTGGGAAAGTAGGTATTTCAGAAATGTATTGCTATCGCGTTGCGCCCCAAAGAAAGAATTATAAAACACGAAAGGGACAACTGTAGCTCTGGCTTATTTTACCTATGCAAAATAGACGGGAACATTACTTGGTAGTAACCTGTTTCCGCCTCCAAAACTGAACCGATTTGTAATTTTCAGTTTTAGAATAATTAAGACTTAGGCTATGCCTGTACATTTTACTTTTTTAAATTTTATTCATCAAATATGTTTGTCGTGCGTCTGAAAATTACTGTAAACGTCGAGGATTTTTTTCATTTTCAAAGGCTTCTAGTCTCTACAATAATTAATTTATGGAAAAAATCAAAACGTACAGCCATAGCGGTGGTAGATATATATTATTAGGTATAACAATATTTACCATAATGCTATTATTCACGGAGGTATAAGGGGACTACGTTTGTACAGAATAAATGCCGCTAGGATATCCTCTTAAGAAGAACTACGGATATGAAGGCCTTTACGAAAATCATGTACCTGCGCGAAGGGTGCATTATAATGCGCGCTATGCTTATGTTTGAAGATTGTCACTGGAAAGCGCTGGTGACTGCTACAGCTGCAGCACGTCTTTGGCCACTGTAGGACATTGTTTTTGAGTTATAAACCAACGAACGGGGACAAAACAGAACTTTTTTAATATGTAAGAAAAAGCTGACTTTCCCTAAAGAGAAGTATGTTTTGAGGCCAATTGTCTGATACTCGTGTGTGTAAACAATCTATTATATATAAAATTTATGAAACTACTCTTTCATAGGCGGGTGTAGGCGTCGCTGAAGTTCCTGATAACATGATTATCTCGTGAAGGTAATATCATATATCAGACTGTAGTTTATGGTTCCTGGATATTACTTTTTCAATATCCATTTTTATTAGCAGCACTATAATTTGATAACAACAAAGTGAGTAATATATTACCTTTAATAATTAACTCGTGAGTCAGTTACATTTATTTATGGTTACCTAATCTATACGAAATTTCTGATAGGTATATAAGTCACATAAATAAACCTGAGTGCCAATTTTTATGAAATGTAATCAGTTCACGAAATGCTTATTAATTTGATAAAATCACTGTGCCTATTTACTTAGTAGGTATACGTTATTTAAAATTTATATTCATTAAAGGCAACAAATCAATTTGCATTATATTATTCTCTACGTTTCTTGTTAAACATACGTTGCATATTATTGTTATTTCAATAATTCATTTTCTAGAATAGTTATTAATTGATAAATGATATAGAAACGGATACTAAGATAAATAATAGATTCGGTACATTTAAATACCTATTCTCTTGTACCTATCTCATATAATTTCTAATAATGGACAGTATCTACTTATATAATTAGGCAAAGATAAAACAATAAAGGCGACCTGGTGAAGGCGCAAGACCGGTCGTCGTAGAGCTCTTTGGGGGAGACCTATGTCCAGCAGTGGACGTCTTTCGGTTAAATGGATGGATTGAAAACAATTCAGTAGCTACGTTGTTCTCCTCTGCTTGGCAACAAATTTTGTTCTGTTTTATTACATATAGGCGAATTATAAGTATTATCAATAAAAAAAAAAATCCTATAACAGGTTATATCTTTACGGTAATGATTACCTATAGTGGAATATTTACTACTAGTAATCAGGTCAATTTTCAGTAATAGAAAACTATAATATTAACTGGCTTGATACTACAAGACTAACTATAAACTACAGTATAACATTACGTGAACAGTCTGTCTGTTAACTACTTCATAAAATAAACAAAAATATTATTGTTTTAAGACAAAGGCGATTTGGTTAAACAAACCTCGAATTAAAAATCTTCAATCTATATTAGATAAACTGCAGAAGATTTTTAAATGAGTAATAAATAAAATTATTTATATTATCAGTTTATTAAAAAACTAATAATAGGCATGTACTTATAACGCATGTAACTTACACTGATAGATATCTACAGGGTAAGGGGTCAATTCTGTGGAAATACGTCAACGAGATCAACCTATGATGATGATGTTGATTAGAGATAAATTAAATCTTTATTACTTCACAGCGAAATATATATATGACTAACTATAATAAATAACTCTGTGTTCCGTCTTTTATCTATACTCTATCTATATTAATAAATAAAATTGAAGTGTCTGTTTGTAATGTCAATTTTTTTACTGAATAGATTTCAAAGTATATAAGACACCTATACCTAAAATACAATTTTTACAATGTTTGTCTGTCTGTCTGTTTGTAATGGGCAATCTCCGGAACGGCTGAACTGATTTTGATAGGGCTTTTTTGGTAGATAGCTGAAGTTACTCCGGGTAACTTAGCGTACTTTTAACTTTCGAAAATAATTAGGGTTCCGCGTAAAAAACAATTAAACCCATTAAAATTTGAATAAAATCCGTTTCAATGCACAATTTTACGGTCGAATGCTATAACTTATGAGTAATATTTTTACTATGTCTTAGTACTAATTTTTTTCAGGAAAATAATTAGGTTTCCGTATGAAAAAATGAAAACGTAGTGAAGAATATATAAAACGCTGGCTCAGCCGCGGGAACACAGCTAGTGTCACATAACATTGTATCTGAATAACTTGTGTTGTAAATTTATTCCTATATGACAATAAGAATTTTTCATACAACGATAATATTATAAGAATTGATTTATTGTGTAAAAATACATTAATATTTTATGCTGTTTTAGAAAGAAAACCATAACTACATTCTGATAAATGAACAATAAACATTGTCAAAGAAACAAACAGAAATGGTTCTTCGGCGTGAACAATGTAAATAACTTAGGCATGTTTATTTATCCTGGCCATTTTTTTTTTCATTGCATATTTTTATATGAAATTGGTACGTCTGAAGAGGATATGCGAATGGCGTTTACTCCATACAAACGTAGTCCCCTGTTTCATCCCTGGATAATTGCATTATGATAAATATTTTTATACCATATGATATATATACACCACCGCCATGGTGGTACACCACCGTTTTGATTATTTCATAAATTAATTATTGGAGAAATTAGGAGACTTAGAAAATATAAAAAATGATCGATTTTTACCGTCGTTTTCAGACGTTCCTTAAACACATTTGATGAATAAATGTCTTTTTTATTCTATATTTGAAAGAAAATTAAAAATCGAATCAGTTTTGGAGGAGGAAACAGGATACTACGAAGTGATGTTTTCGTCTATTTTGCGTGAACTGCAGTTGTCCCTTTCGTGTTTGTTTCTCTTTCTTTGGGGCGCATCGCAATAGATTTCTGAAATATCTTCTTTTCCAATTTGTCGCCGACCGCATATCCTCTTAACAGTAAAATCTACTCGTATCTATCGTAGTTTGACGTTAGCAGAATTTTTGATGTATTTGATTCTATGAACCCTTGTCCAACAATGGTAATCAAAGCCCTTACGTTCCAAATGTATCTTCTTCTTATTAACTTGTTTAACGGCCATGGGTCTACCCCTTTTGAGACTGTAATTATTTTACATCGTATTATTTTATTAAACCTTTAAATTTAATGCCCAAAAAAGTGGTGGCCATTTGATAAGCGTTCCAAGGAAGTTGTTGCCATATTTTAGAATTGATGCTATAATTATGTCATTATTTTCGAGATTAGAGGATTGTAATGATAGTTGATTTTAATTATTAAAACATAAATAGTAGCTGTTTAAGGAAATTTTCTCTATATAGTTGAACTTCATACTGATTTATACTGGTAATGCAACACAATAGAAATATTGAAGTAATCAAAGTAAAAAATCCTTTATTCAATTTGGACCTTGAAAAGGCGCTTATGAACGTCAAAAATCCAACCCAGTCGAGAAGAGCCGGCAAGAAAATCGATCTGGTTTTCTTATAATGTTTTTTTTAAGTATAATATGAATTATACAATTCATAAAAACAATAAACGGTTATATCGATTTATCTAAGGGCATAGAATGTTATTGCACGACAATGATTTCTTGTGGTCACATTTGTTTCCATTCACAAGAGGTGTGTCTTGCAACGTGACATAATCAGCAGTTAAACTTCAAATGTCTTTATGTTATTACTTGTTGAATTATTTGCTAGTGACAATAAGAATGGTTAAATCTATTTAAGAAAAAGACTTTATAGAAATAGAAAAAAAGGACCTTGAGATCCGTAGATTCCCTTCGCTGGGCATATTCCGCGGCAGCAGTCTAAACAAGTTCCGTGTCACATTGGAGCCATAATTAGTACCTACCACTCTCGAGACTGAGTGCCTTATACGCTGACTCCAAAATTTCGGTAAAGCTGTCCCTTCCGGTCAATAGTTTTAGGTAGTTCAAAAAAATGTTATAATAAGCAATATCTCTCTGTTTGACTGGCTTATAATATGAGAACCATTGAAACAAAGTACACGTTTTTTTTTAATTTTATTTAATTTAATTATAAATATATTCTATGGTTTGGTTTTAGTATATATTTTATACATTATATACTGGACGGATAAAGTTATGAGGAGAATAGTGACGTAAGTCGACACAAAAATAATCACGATCGCGTTATTTACAATACTCTAAAGATTACTATTGGATATTTTATAGCTATAATTAACTGAATAGTTATAAAAAATATAAATTCTGATATAGTTACTACTATAGTAATTTAAAATGTTTACATTTTTTAATTCTGAATATAAATAAATAAATATATAATGAAATATCAAAATATAAATTCTGCTACTTTGTATTCTGGTCTTTGGTTCTGCTTCTGAGTTTAAATGCAAATTATGTGTCTCGTGTTTACGGTCGTTTAATTTGTTAGTATTTTCAAAGCGATCGATTATACTGGCTAAGTTATTCGAGAAATTACCTTTTTATTACTTTTTTTCTTTGTTGCATTATAATGTATTGTGAAGGAAGGCCTTTGTCTTCGATAACCTGTATCGTGCGATCATACGGACTCTTTGGAGGTTAGTGTATATTGTTTATTAACTAGCTCTGTGCCCGTGGCTTCGCCCGCGTATCATATATTCTTCACTGCGTAATATATTTTTCAAATATTCATTGGCAAATAATGTTATAATGGTGCTGTCCATTGAATCGTATTTTATTCACTATTTTGTTGTTTAATTATTTTCGAGAAATAGAAGTAACGCCTGCGTTACGCGGAGTATCTGCCAGATTATCTGCCAGAAAAAGTCCCGTCAAAATCGGTTCAGCCGTTCCGAAGATTAGCTGGAACAAAGAAATATACAAAAAGATTATTTTTTTAAATTGTATTTTTCAAATAGGTACCGTATTTAGTAAAAAGTTGTCATATTGATATTACGAACAGACACTTCAGTTTTATTTATTAGTATAGACATAGTGAAAAACAATATTAGATGACTGATCATGACTGATCATGACTCGTTGGTAGTGTGGTTGGATTCCGTATCGACGTTCGTAGCTTCTAAGTTCAAATCCTCCTATTCTATAATAAGACTGAGCATTCAAAGTAACAAAACATAGAGGACGATAACTTTTAATGTCCGCATGGCTAGCAGCTACAACCACATTAACATCAGCCTAGATAGTGGTCAAAGCGCTGCGCCTGTACAAAAAAAAAAATTAAAACTCTGTAGGTATAAAATGAACTGAGTATTTCTTTTCTTTATGGACTTACATATAATTTTGTTTGATATATGTATTTTTATAGTGCTGTTGATTGGCGTTCTCAAGTCGTAAGCCACTGAGATCACTGTACTAAAAATACAAGTCATTTTGCCGTGCCTCTTTGTATCAATGATGTTTTATATTAAGAAGACCAACGACATAATTTAATGTGATTTAACAAGCGTGAGATAGTTTCTAAGTAATTGTCACACGTGCACGTTTGTCATCGTGCACTTATGAGAATTTGCCTCGTTTATATCTTTATAAAGATCTTTAGCAATATCATCTATTTAATACTTGAGCAACTAATACCATCCATAGCTGATGAAGCGACAATGGCATAGTGGCCGGATTCCGTATTAATGGTCGCGAGTTCGAATCGACCTATCCAACTCTAAAATCAGCCTGAGCTTTCGGTGATGGAAATCATCGTGAGGAAAGCATAGCTTGGTGGTAGGGCATTTTTTATAATTTCCGCCTGGGTAACTACCACCCTCAAATTTGAAAACCTGTCGCCAAATACCAATAGGTGTGTTCCGGCAGCATCACTTGAGAACCAGTACCTCTAAGCTTAGTGTGTTTACCATCTTGAAACACATCGTCATTTAAGATCAGGTGTATATCGTGTAAAAAAAGGAAACCTAATCTGAACTCGAAAATATATTTGATATTTATTGTAAACTAAAGAAGTGTTTATTTTTATTAATGTAAGGATACGTTAATTGTACACGAACAATCGAAAATTGGTAGTACATGGTTAAAATTAATAAATATTCATTTTAACTAATTGAAATTAGGCCTCGTGTTTTCCGAATACAGAATAGCAAGAAAACGATCTATTGGTAATTTTTCATGTATAATAAACCGGCCGTAAGAGACAAACATTGCTTCATATACTATGAATGCATCATATTAATTTGTTTTATTAGATAGTTTGTCTACTTTATATGGCATAATACATATACAGGATAATATACTTTTAATATTTCGATTACCCAAAAAAATGAGACAATAGGAAAACAATGGAAGGCTGGCGTAAACACCAGGTTAGTGTATAATAAAAAAAATATTTTTCTACTAAACAGTTCCTTACCTAACCACTTCTTAAAAAAATAATTACGGCGCGAGTTGTTTTTTTTCTGTGAACAGCTAATTTAAATTTAGAACGTAACGTTTGAGGAAAACTGTAACATTGATATAAATGAAACCGGCAGTAAAACAAAACACCAGTTTTCAGTATTCGTGTATTATCTATACATCAGTTGCTTCAAGACACACCTACCATCAAAACAACATCTAAATATATCTCTGTATGCATTACCTAATTCACGGGTTTGATCGATTGCTTAATTCATTGGGAACAAAGTTCACGTCGTGTTTGTTGACTTTGCGAGTTCATGATTTTTAACTCATATGGGGTTACCATTCTCAGTGATTTCCCCACATATATCAAATATTTAATAAGTTCGAGTATTGAAGTAATGTCTGATTTGATTAAGTTTTCCATTACCTACACACGTTGTTTCCGAATAAATAGATGTGTAATATAATATTTTATCAGATTATTAAAATTTCGAAGACATGAGAAGTTGTATAAAACTATATCTTTAGTCTGATAATAAAAAAAAAACATTTTTATTTTGTTAAAATGGGTTTAAAGAATTTTGTGAGTTGGATGTAAAACTACATGGATTTTTGGTTAAAATCTTATTTAGCCTGTACAGGGTTTGAAACGGACGAGTACCTACCCACCTGACTATTTTTTTTTACTAATCTGTGTTTTAATTAAAATTAATGTTGTTGAGACTTAACAGGCGATGAGATTGTAGGATTGAAAGAAAATTTTAGGTATTTTTCATTATCCTTCGTGTTATCTATACGACTGAATGCTATCAACACATAAGCTTCTAATAGCTTAATCATCATACCATTGCCATAAGGAAATCTCAATTGTATTAATACGTTGTCAATTCGTTTTTATTGGGAGATAAGATGATGATTAAAAACGCTAAGTCGACAACATATCTTGAATATAAATTAGTAAAATATGATGTAACCAGAACAGTAGACATAGAAGCGAAACGAAACGACGAAGCGAATGGAAGGCGTGCCGGTCTGCGGTGAACGGTATTGGTCGACTTGAACCTTTGTAAACAAGTTTAAATATCACTTGAATAAACCTCGCGAGAATGTTGACGTCACAAACGTTAATTATGTCACGTGGCATTTAAAATAAGTTTTAAATTTTAGATAAATGATGGAAAGTCGTTCGTGTTGTAGAGGACTTGTTTTTGTCAAGGTAACGATTAGTTATAAATAAATAGCCGAGTCGATTGAGTGCTTATATTTTACTATAATCTATAATAATATTTATCGGTATATATATCTTTAAAATAAAATTTAGGTAGCACTGTCTAAAAACTTGATTGTTGTAAGTGTAAATTTTTTAAAGATATATTCTACACTAAATACATGTCATATTTCATTATCTAATACTCGCCATTTCAAATAAATGATGTATTACCATATTAAATTTGCATTAGAAAATATGATATTAAAATGCAGGTGTATGAATTTGTACTTAACAAAAAAAAATCTTGTTACTTATTATGTGTAAGTATATTCGTATGTGAAAAAAGTTTGAATGACTTAATTAAAGTAAATCAGAATAAAGAAATTCGAAATATTTATTGTTAAAACTTTTTGTACGTATAGGTACCCTAAGGAATAATAAGTTGATGTCGTTTTCGTTTTTTTTTAGAATTAATGCGGTCACGCCGCATTAGTCCGTTCGCGCCATTGCTCATCGCTCTAGTGGGACTACCAGCGAGGGGGAAGAGCCAACTGGCGCACCGTCTCGCGAGACATCTTAACTGGAATGGAGAGAGCACTAAAGGTAAATTCATTCATTCAAAAATCAATAGATCTCCAATAAGGGGGATTGCCATAATCGCCACGCTTTGCAGGCGGGTTGCCAATCGCGGTCAGGTGTTTGTGGTACACAGAGGATACTGTTGCTCATCTCCTGGTTTATCCCTTAGTCGCCTTATACGACACCCGCGGGAAGATATGGAGTGGTACTTTTCATGACCGGCACTACACGGCAAAGATAAATGAAAATTATTAATAAAATAATTAACGAATATGTCTTCTCGTTTATCGTTGGCCAGGTCCAAAATATATTTAATTATCGAAATATTACGTAAATCTGATCTAATTTTCATGTTCTCTGATGTCTCAAAGTGGTCGACCTTGTACGAAATGTCAATAATTTGTTTTATTAAAAATTTAAAAGGTGTTTTTCCAATAAATCAAAATTAACTTTTTGTTGTTTCGAATCTATTTTTTTTACACGTTATATGATCAATGATTTGACCACATATCACCTGGTGTTAAATGACGATGTGGTCCAGGATGGTAAACACACTAAGTCTAGATACTGGTTCTCAAGTGATACTGCCAGAACACACCTATTGTGATATTTGGCGACAAGTATTTATACTTGAGGGTTATAGCTACCCAGGCGGTGATTATTAGAAAATGCCCTACCAGCATGCTTTGGTTTCCTTACGATGTTTTCCGTCACCGAAAGCTCAGGCTGATTTTAGTATTACATAGGTGGGCTCAAACTCGCGTCCATTGAGGCGGAAACTTATCGCACTACCAACTGCGCCATCATCGATTCAACTTTACACATAAATTATCGCTTGCAAAAGCATTCCTTTCTCAATCATCAATTTAAGTGGGAAAGTACAAAACAAAAGAAAAAGAGAGCACAATTAACCTGTTATAATTAGCTATTAGGTTTTATTTATATCATATTTTATCTTGATACCTGTCAGAACTTTAATGATACACGATAATGTAAAAAGCGCGTTCGAAAAAGTGTCTAATAATGTTATTTTTTTAAGATAACAATTTTAGTATATCGTGTACCGTTAATTAGATCTAAGATGTTTACGTGAGAAATTATCTTCACAACATATAACTCGTCGGTACATTATCATTCTGTTATATAATATTGTAAACCGTGACCTAAATCCAGTCTGATGTTGAAATGACACTTACGCATCATAGAATATAATATCTATGTTACTTTACGCTTATACTTATAGAAGTGTTCCAATTTGATAAAGACATGTTATTAGGATCTTCTTGGTAGGTAAACGTCTTAATCGTTTATCTTTTAAAATGTGAGAGATAATCTAATAGTTACTCGCCTCGACAAGCTACATTTCATAATGAGCCAGTAGGTATCTGTCTATTTTATTGTATATAATAAGAAAAATGGGGTTGCTTTGACGTACTATCACCTCAAAACTACTGAACAATATGGGACTACTGCCATTTGACGCAGAATTTTCGTAGATGGATATTTATTTTTTAGATTACATCGACCCATTTCCATTTTTTTTTCAATTTACTCCTATGTACATTTTTTCCGCTAATAAAAACAAAAGTATCTACTTTGTTTTCATTCATTTGTTTTTTTTTTTAGATTAGGTGTAAATGAAATGATATATGCACTTTTTGTTCACACCTAAAGAACATATGAAACGGGGGCGGAGCCGCGGGCACTAGCTAGTAGGTTTATAAAATAGTAATTTACATAGACGAGTATACCAAAGAAACATATACTAAATTAACCCCTTGAGCACTTACCTGGCGTTTACGCCAGCTTTCCATTGTTTTCCTATTGTCTTTCTATTGTCTCATTTTATGGGTACTCGACACATTATTAAAGACAAATTGAGAAACATTAATTTAATGTTAAGATGACGACAAACAATTAATTGCGTAGTGTTTTGGTGTAATGTAACAATGTTTAGTTCCTCTTCACTAAAAGCTCGGGTTCATTAAATAATATGTTAGGTGTATTCAAACCTACGTCCTTTGATTTTGTATCCGACCACATTACATCAATATTCCGATTGGTGTTGATTTTTAAAGGCTCGTCTTGTTTCCAGTATTCGACTGTAGTGAATACCGTCGCCGTCATATGGCACTATACGGCAGTCACGATATATTCCGAGCTGACAATCAGCAAGGGTCCGCTATACGCAGGCAGAGTGCACGCGAGGCCGTACAAGACGCAGTACTATGGCTTAAGGATGGGAACAGTGTCGCTGTGAGTATTTACTACATAATATGTATTTATATTTTATTTATTATTATAACATAAGTAATGAATGAATTATATAATTCTTATTTAATTATCTATTAGCTATTTCCACAGCTCCTTTATTTACTGTGTAATACAATGAAAAAGAATGTACCCTATTTTTTTTGTACAGGCTCTAAATTATTTTTTGCACTAACGGAAAGCAAAGATATTTCTAACAAATGCAAACATTTGCCAATAAAACTGGGAATCGGATTTTGTTCACAATTTCATAATTTTTCTACGCAAACATTAATTATTATTCAAAAATTAAAGTAGCCTAAGTTACGTCTTATAACTTTAGCTATCTACTGAAAAAATCCCTCAAAATCGATTCAACCGTTCCGCAGATTAACCGAAACAAACAGACAGAAATGTAAAAAAATGATTTTCTTTTGTTGTATCATAAACAGACATTCAGGTTTTATTTATATGTAGGTGTAGTAGATAAAGGTATCAGTTTTCGAGCCAGACTGAATCGCGACCACCCTACACATGGTGTACTTAAAACCCGATATAGTGACACGATAAAGCACATTGTATCTTGGTATCAACAAGTGTATATATCCAGATCTACCTAGAAACTCTAGCCGTGATAGATGGAGCCCGGTATGATCATGGTGACTGTCGTAGATCCTCATCTATCTGGTGATGTCATTGATCTTCGACTATACTTTGTTTAATATCAGATGAAGAGCAGTTGTTTTTTGCCGAGCTCTGGTAAAAAGTGAATTAAAAAAAATTAAGGCCCATGATATAATTCGAATCCAAACACATTCGTATTTTCATTTGTGATAGAATTTTATGTATGACAAATCAATATATTTATTTACCGGTCAATTAGGTCACAGTCAAGTTATCAGTTAAACTGCTTCACGTTTTCCATACTTCAATGAACCGAAGCGAAGATAATCTAAATTACCGTTTCAGACAGATAGGTTTTTTTATATTTAAAATAGTATGCACCGATCGGTACGAAATTGTGTTATAATATTTCTTAAATACATGAAATGCATTTAAAGAAAAGCAAACAGTTTACTGCATTATTCTAAAAGGTATTATATCCGAATCGTTTCATTTTGTTGGAATCGAATTATGATTTAAAAAAAAAAAACGCAATCTCGCATAATCTGTCGCAGTAAAAATTCAAACTTTTAAACTATAGTACTTTTAAGTTCAAACAGTAGTCATTGAAAAACTGAACTGAATTGTGAATGAACAGTCATTAATTTTATTACGTCTATACATTGAAATGATTGAAAAATTGTGACTTATTACAAATCTTAACCGTCTATTGAATATTATTTAAACAATTTATTTGTGATTGCCGAAACAAAACATAGATACGTTACTAATGATAACAGTTTTCAATGTCATGTATATCCTGGTTTATGTTATGTTAAAGTTAGAATGTTTTATTACCTACACTAATTTAATGAAAATGGCCTTTAAAATGATTTTCATTATCTAGTTTATAAATGTGGTAATAAATTAAATAAAATTGTTTACTTAAACTTAAATTAAAATTTAATAAAGGTAATTAACGATGTATGAATTTGTTATTTTTCAATTAGATTCTTTTTAATTTTGCGTCTTGTAATGTTTTATAATTTTCTATATAAATTGATTTATTCTCTTATAGATATTCGATGGGACAAATATAACTCGCGAGCAGCGAAGGGAGCTAAGCGAGTATTGTCTCGTGGATATGGGCTTTAGAATTTTGTTCATCGAATGCTATTGCGAGGAACAAAGTCTTCTAGAGACTAACATCATCGAAATCCTCCACTACTCAGCCGATTACAAGAGTATGAGTGAAGAGGAAGCAGTCGATGATCTGAGAAAGAAGTTGGAACATTACATGAGGCAATATGAACCGATCGAAGCTGGTCCAGAGTCGATCAGTTTCGTTCGCGTCGAGAATATGGGAGAGACGGTAACGGCACATAAGGTCGCCGGGCAAAAAGAATCCGGAATTCTCGGTTATTTGTCTGGAATGAGATGCCTCCCGCAAACACTATATTTCACACGGGTGAGTTTTATTTTGTGCTATTTATAAGGTAATTTAAAAGTAACCTCAATTTATTTATTTATTCAATACTTTACACCAATTAAATACATATTGCACATAAAGTAGCTATTGCATGTACAGTACAAAGGGTGGCCTTATTGCTGCCAGTAATTTCTTCCAGGCAACCTTTGGATGGATTTGTCTTAGGAAATCAAATTTAATAAGTGAAGAAATTTGCGGTAATTAACAAATCATTAAATTAAATTTCGTCAAATCATTAAATTTCTTGATTCATAAAAATATTTCTGTACTGGAAAAAATATTCTCTGTGGTTTATACAGAATACAATATCAATATACAGCATACTATTTTTTGCAATACAAAATGTTGACCATGTTGAATGTCTACCAATAAACGAAGGTCATAGTAATCTTGATACTTTATACACGCGAATCTATATACTTATCATAAAAGGCTAAAGAGACGAAATCTGTACAATGAAGATATTTAATAAAAAAATGTGGGCTATGTGGGCCATCAGAATCGACAACAGAACACATTTCGATAGTTTAAACTTTTTTTGTCTGTCTGTTGGTCTGTCTGTCTGTTTATTAATTTGTTCGTCTATCACGCAATAACTACTGAACCGAATTCGGTGAAAGTTGGTATCGACATATATTGTATATAGGAGGAGAACATAGGGTAGGGTGAAAATTGTCTAAATTCCAAGCGGGAAAAGCCACAGGTACAGCTAGTATAGAATAAATATAAATAATCTTTGCTCATGTTTCTAAAATAAAAAGTTACGACTTACAGATATAATAATATTGAACGATATTGCGTAACGTTGAACTGTGATGATAATTTAAATGGTTATCGTATAAATGTATGTTCGATTAGTATTTATTTTCAAAAGGAAATTTACTGTTTGCGTTTGTGATGAAATTACGTAAACAATAGTTATTTATGATTAGTTCGCAGTATTGTAAAATGAGGTTAAGCGTGTTGCGTTTAGTTTTAAAACTGTATTAACATCGGAGAAAATGGATTTTTGATTTAATTTTAATTTTAGAATTAAATTTGATTACAGTCGAACTTTATATATCAATCACAGTAGGTCCTGTTAAGTTTTTTGATAACAAACTTATGTTTTGTGCATAAAAAAATAAATATCAATTTTCCATCTTCAAAATAATACGCAGCTCGACGTTATTCCGTATCGTGCACAAAAAGCACCATATTGAAACATAACTGCATATAGATGCCAACTGCGTCAACCACACAGAGTACTTACTACGTAATTTCTAATGGAATATCACCCGTTTATAATTGCTCTATGGAAAATAATTACAATATTTATTTATGTGTTATTTGATATCCAAATATAATCAATGACTCAGCATGCATGCAGACTGAAGTTGAAAAATGTTTTTCTTTTTCATCAAATGCTATTTGGCTTACGAATCTTTGCTTATAAACTATTAAAATCGTAGTTAGAAAATAAATCATTTAAAAAAGATAAAATTGTAATTATTGATTCGTGATCTTGTGAAAGATATTGTTAAAATGGTCCGCGTTAAACAACTTCGAAAAATATAGTTTTTTGTGTGTGACATATAATAAAATTGGATGTTAATATTATAATCTAGAAACGAAAATTCAAATCATTCTACGCACTTGTTTTTTCTGATGACATAATAAAATTCTTTGGATATCACTTACAAGTGATATGCGTATATTATTGTTGATAGGTACAATCAAAATACTTTACTTGTTTATAAGTGAAGGATATACTTTAACACTACTAAAATAAAATATTAAAAATAAAATTCATTTATTGTATAGATTTAATTTCAAAGGGAATCGAATTGTTTTATCTTTTGGTCGTGATAAATTTATCGTATTACGTATTACATTCTGTGGACTGGATGGATACTGATAGCTTCAACGGCCTTTTGAGGTAAGGGGTACGGGCCTTTACTTATGCTGTTACCTGAGATGTAAAGTCCGAGGACTTGCCCTAGTTAAATCTACGCTGGATAAAGAAAACTACGGTTCTCAAAGTTCCTGCGTGTAGCCCCCATTTAAATATTACGTATGCGAAATTTTGGTCATTTTTGACCCCAAATGTCATCAAGAATAAGCAAAGCATAGATCTGCTTACGTCATTGATGCTTATGGTACGTAATATTTTAAAGGCCCTATGTTAGTGGATGAGACTCATTTGACTGTATCACGCTGGTGGCGGCGGTCAGTTGGGAATCGGAATACGTCCCTAAGCCACCGCCGGATGCGAGGTTCAGAGTTAAGAAGTAGGGATGTTCATGTAGAACAAATAACAAAATGTTCTATACTATGCGAAATAACGAATGAATATGTCGATAGTTTCGTTATATTGTGTGCTTAACTCAAGTGCACCCATACAAGTGGTATTTGTCCAATCCACCAAAAATATATCTTTGGTATTTGGTAAATACACTATTCTGTATTTTTAGTTTTGTTCTATATTTTGGATGAAATATATCGGATATCAAATGATTCGATAATAAAGGGTTGATTCGATATATCGAGAGTATGTATAGATATATTTTATTGAATATCGATATATATCGCACACTCCTCGCACACTCCAAGGAGGCGGATCAGCCAACCGATAAGCGTCCACTGTTCGACATAGGTCTCCCCCAATAAGGGAATGATTGTCATAATCGCCACGCTTCACAGGCGAGTTCGCGATCGCAGTCAGGTGTTAGTGATATTCAGAAGATGCCGCTGCTCATCCGATGATTTTTCCTATAGTCGCCTTTTACGATACCCAGGGGAAGATATGGGGTGGTACTATTTTTAGCCAGCACCACATGGCTAACAAGGACGGCGTATTAACAATATAATCGTATTGCCGTAGCATGGCGAGAGTGAATACAACGTGCTGGGCCGAATTGGAGGCGACGCACCTCTCTCAGCTAGAGGTCAGCTGTACGCTCGGGCGCTCGCAGACCATTTCAACGGGCTGTGCACACATGAGCCACTGTCAGTGTGGACGTCAGAACTGAGGAGGACGAAGCAGACAGCCGCCGACGTACGCGCACCGAAGAGGGCCATCCGGGCGCTCAATGAACTCGATGCTGTAAGTAATTTTGTTTTTGAATTGACAGCTTCTTTAGCGGCATTGGGCGATTCCTCGGTTGGGAAAAAACTTACAGATTCGCGTTACTTATGCTATGACGTCAACCGTTTAGGTGTTGGCGCGCAGAGATAAATAATAAAATGTATACTTACGTATGTTTTCATAATGATTAAACTATATGAAAATGTATATAATTATTGCTTGGAGCGACAATATACGTAAAACCCAGACAAATGTTACATGTTAGGTTATGTTAATAATTTCAATTACCAATTGCAAAATTTGAGTGACTTATGCTATAAACATTACAAAAGAGATTTTCCAAAGTTTTGAGTTTTCAGTCATCGAGAGTCACGGGACTTTAGTTTAATTGAGACTTTAATTTTTCGAAAGTAATTAGCGTATCGCGTAAAAAAATTATACTCATGAAATTGTGAATAAAATCCGGTTCAATGCACAGTATTACTAGTAAGTATTTGGATTTGTAAGAAATATCTTTTGCTTATTGTTAGTAGCAAAAAAAAGAAGAAAATTCCGTTAAAAAAATTTAAATCTATATTTCGCAGTGAAAAATATATGAAACGCGGCTGCGGATGTATCTGGTAGGTATAAATAATAAATATGCAATTGGATAACAATACAAAATAAACAAAGCGATTTTATGAAATCTATGGTCTATCTATCGGAAGAAAACTTATAATTTAATTAAAAAATCGAGAAAACATATTACATTACACGTTTTCCATTACAAAACTAAGACGAGTCTATTTATACAATTGGTCGCTTGTGACCTATTTCACTGGCTCGGCTGGAATACATTTGTAGAGAGATATCTACATTGCATCTATTGACCGGGTTCGTGTATCCATTTTAAATATAGAAAAATTACGTATACAACACAGCTTAATTTAGATACAAAAGGGATCTGTATTAATAATTTTAAACCAAGTATATTAAAAAAAAAAAAATCTAATTGTCAATCACGTATTTGAAGTAATATTGGCGAAGTTAACACTACATGTACTACTACCGACTACCGATAGAAGTTAAAACTGAAAACTATGAAATAACCGTTATAGAATTATTAAATCCACGATAAAATACTGTCAAACAACAAGAAATCTATTTTACCCCGCTGTTAGGATAGTCTCCAAGCCACAATGAAATATTCATTGCATGATGTATTACAATGTAAATATTAATATTATAATACCAGTCTTGGAAATATTCGAAAATAAATGCTAGTTTTATTACTCATTTTTCTGTATAACCAGTTTAACGCAACACGTCACATTAGCATGTCGGTGACGCGAAGACATAAGATTTTGAACTACCAAATATCGTACGACGCGGCTAAAGAAGTTTTCCCTTTAAATATCATGTAAATCGGTTTAGTGATTAGGATATACAGAGTAACATATTCTTATATAATTTAAAAAAATTAGATTATCTCATTTAAATAAAATTAAAAATCTAACAAGGTAAATTAGTAGGAAACTTCAAAGTGTAAAACCCTAACCCCTTTACAGCTAAAAATATTACAGTAAAAACCAATTTATAGGCATTAGTTATAAAATTAAGTAACGTATATAAAGTCATATATTAGTCATATTGCTAGAAGGATAAACACTGAAAGTATTTGCAAGAGCATATATAATTTTTTTTAAACTATATAAAGTTTTTAATGCAGTTAACTTGATGATAAATGGTCTTTGTAGTTTAGAACGATTTATAATTAATCTTTAAAAAGGGTCATGACAGATATAATTTAATTAACCCGAATATCTGTGTAATATTATGTAATTATTTCAATTAAAGTATTGTAATACTTTTAAACAAACGCACAATACATTATACTGTTTGTAGCTCGCGTAGCTTGTCATAAACATGATGTAACTCATCAGAGCTATTTAGAGTTATGAAAGCCTAATAAAGTACTTGGAAACATCATGACATTTGCCCTTGATTACGTGATTTGTAAATCTGATTAGGTACCTACCATCGCACGCGCAACTGTCGTGTCAATCTTGTGATTGGTGGTAGATCAGTTCCGCGAAATTTCGCCCACGGCACTTTTTGTTCAAGATGTTTCCCGGTATTTGCAGTATATGTTCATTTCTTTGACAAGGAACGAACACCCAAACAATGTATAAGACAATAAACTGATTTGATCTACTTTGTTTATTATTTTGAAGTTATCGTCATGATTTTTTTTAGATATTAACCAATTGCTTAAATGTAAATTAAAACAAAATTTGATCGAACTCTACCAAGTAGTTTTATATGATGTTCGGACAATTAGCAGTAGGCTTTTATCATTTTATTTATATAGATACGTCTATATCTTTTCTGACTTCTAAGTAAAATGGTTGCACAAGGAAAATTGACTGAAAATGTTCTTTATACTTTTCATCCACCCATTCAACTGAAAGACGTCCACTGCTGGGTGTAGGTCTCTCCCAAAGATCTTGATTATGAATTGTGTTGTTCATAAAGAAGGTGTTGCAATAACCGCCACGCTTGGCAGGCGGGTTGGTCATCGCAGTGTTTATGGTATTCAGAAGATGCTGTTGCCCACCCCCTGATTTATCCCTTAGTCGCCTTTCACGAGACCCGCGGGATGATATAGGGTACTATTCTTAGGCAACACCACAAATATTTTATACTTTTCAAAATATTAATTATATTTTTTTATTTCCTTCATCAGGGCATCTGTGAAGGTCTGACGTATGAGGAGATGCAGGAACGTTTCCCCCAGGAGTTCGCTTGGCGTGATCAGGACAAGCTCCGTTATCGATACCCGTGGGGGGAATCCTATATAGACATAATGACGCGGCTTCGGCCGGTGCTGTCGGCGCTTGAAGACGAACATAACGTCATTGTGGTCGGACATCAGGCAGTTCTACGATGCATGCTCGGGTACTTCTTAGACGCTAAGCTTGGTACGTTTATTTTTTTCATTCGGATTACGTACACAATTCTGCCAGTGCAATATCAAAATTTTCTACCAAAGCGGCTGCTACCTTGGTAGACTGGGAGTTTTTGTAGCACCTCATTATAAAGGTTTTGTGTTATTCATTCTAATACACCTATCTTATGCACAATAATGCGAACTATATCACGCAAAATACCAATAAAATGACATTATATAGGGTCAAGTAACACAAGTTAAAATAAATTGTAAAAATAAAAAGGTACTAAGATCGCTCATAAATGCCACTTTATTTTAATTCAATGAGTAATAGTTATTTAATATTATTAAATAAAAACTTGTTTGTACCTTTTTTACTAACAAGTTACATCAAAATATCTGTAGAGATATGCAAGTATCAAATAGCCCAAGTATTTGGACGTCCTCAAAGGCAAATTGATAAGTGAAGATAGTAATATCACAAAAGTTCATTACACTTAGGGAAATTAATAATATCTCACAACTGCTTAAAAGTAGAAAACATGTAATCATAATTTATTACAAACAGTTTGCTTGAGAAAATAATGACATATAACTCGCAAGTTATGTTTACATTATTAAAAAACAAATATGCTAAGTGGCGGGTGAAACTCCATATAAACAAGGAACCGCTTCCCCGAAAAATGAAAGGGCATATTATGTGACAGAAGTTATGAATGTACAAAGAAGTTTCGAGAACGAGTGGTAAATAAAATGATAGAAATAGGAAATAAGCAAACGCCTGAGAACTGCAGCAAATAATGTTTTAGTAGTCTTAAAGGTAAAATCACGAAATATAATGAAACCTGGTGATGTACGGAAGAAGTAAAGTTGATTAGGGAAAATAAAGTGAACTGTTGAAAGAAATAAAAAGAGAACGAGTATGATGAATGTAAGAAAAAAGCCAAGAAAGCTAGGGCCAGAGCGAAAGCCCTGAACACCCAATTGCCTATAAAGAGCACTGGAACGTCTTGAAAGCCATACGTATGTGTATCGGGAATATAGGAATTGGAGAAATAAGCCGAACGATGTATGTGAGAGAATGAATCAGTTGTAATATTTACAGACGATGAGAAAATAAAAGATAGATGGAAAACAAGAATGGATGGAATTAAATGATCATGAGATTGATCAGAGAGATAAGTATGGATGAGGTTAAAAAAAGCTGTAATGGGAATGAAGAATGGAAAAGCGGTAGGAACGGATGGAATATTAGTGGAAGTATGGAAGAGATATTGCATGGATGGATGTGACTGACGATATCTTTCAATAAATTCTTGCAAGACGGAACTATCGAGGAATGGTGCATGAGCTCCCTTGTGCTCATTTAAAAAAGGAATATCCGTTCAGGAATACTATAACCATCGAAGAATAAAATGAATGTCTCATAGTATGAAAGTATGGGAGAAAATAATTCAGCGACGTCTGAGAGAAGAGACTAAGACTTCACGAAAGCAATTTTGCTTGCAATTTTTTTGCTTGATCGCGGGACAACGTAGTGTGCAAAAAGAACAGACCGGCACATAAAAATCTGTATATAGAATGGCCTAGAAAAGGCATGTGACCTGGTTCTTTGTGAAATCTAGTAGGGGGTCTTTACACGAAAGAAGTGCTAGGAAAACAACTGCAATTGATTCAGGCCATGTACTGCAAACAGCCAGTTCCTTGTTACTGTCGGTTTTTTTGTTGGAGTTACTATTACATTTCATATATCATGATAAAAACAAATAAACAAATCTCTCTTTTATTAATGTTCAAAACTATCTATGTTTATTTTAAAGTTCTTATTACATTTATTCTTATCTCTTATCACATAAATACAGGGATCGAAAAAAAATACGCGTCATAGTGACTTGGAAGTAAAACATGCTATTTATTTATTTTTCTCCATAATTTTTCATCAAAAATGAAATGTTACTTATTTAGTTTTTTTTTCCAATGACAGATGAACTTCCGTACATGAACGTACCGCTCCATACAATAGTGAAATTGACCTCATACGGATACAAATATAAAGTGGAGATGGTTAAGTTGCCCGTCGACTGTGTGGACACTCACCGCAAACAGCCTACGGTAATAATCACCCCTTTATATTATTTTGTGAAAACCTAGTCTGTGCCTGTGGTAATTTTAATTTTAGTGAATGTTACATTAAGAGGAAACGCGGTCGGTGATAAATCGACTATCTCGTTACAACCTATGCAAAATTAACGTAATCATTATTTCGTATTGCATTGTTTCCTCTTCCAAAACTGGACATATTTCAATTGTTTTTCCAATCATAAAATAAGAAAGGCTTTGGATATGCTTCTACGTATGCAAATTTATTTGACGTATGCCTGAAAACGATGGTAAAACCAGACTTGTTTTCTCATTTTTGAATTTTAATATCAGGAAAAAATCTAAACGTACGATCATGGCATACAGTTATTAAAATATAAAATATTAAATGCATTATCCAAGGAGTAAAGGGGAATACGTTTATATGGAATAAGCGTCGCCCGCATGTTATCTTAATAGGTTGTGGAAAATGAAAGTGTTCTATTTACTGCATAAACACTATTTTGATATAATGTTGATATAACAATATAATATACCCAAACGAGATATCAATACGTATTTCGGTTTACAATTTTCTAAATAAACATAAAATATACTGCTCTGCGTTTTATAAATATTTAAATGCTTTGTGTCATCTACTATGATCTACTATCTACCTTAGATATGAAATTGAATTACTTAAATTTATAAGCAAACATAAAACAACGTCGTACAAATAAAGCATTTTACGTGTTCATTGTTTGCGAAAGCCGATTTTATCATTAAAAATTCTTATTTCAAATTATCACTTTAATCTACCGCAAAATAATTATCACGTATCTACTTTACGGCCGACGTAACATGGCCGCTCTGAATTTAGTCTCTGCGAGGGAAAAATGTTACTAATATTAACTTTACAGAACTTACAGTATAAATTAAAATAATATGTGTGGATATTACTTATCGTATAAATTCGATAAAGATATCGTTCTGCCTAGGTTTCAGAACGGTACATTTTAATTACGCGTACTATACTGTACACCTTGGGTTTCACATCGTAGGTATAACGGTCCTTGTGGAAGTAGACGATCTAGAAAAATTGGAGCCGTGGGTAGATTAAAAAAATAGTCCATAAATAGAAAAAAAAATTAAGATGGGCGATTCTAGAACAAAAACATTCTAAAAGTGGGCCAAATAAAACTGATAAAGTTCAATTTAATAAATTGTAATCAGTATTATATCCTCTCTTTTACAGAACTGCTCACTGAACAGGACTTCTGATGATGCGCTGACAACAGTGCCATCTCATTACGACACCTTACCTTCAAACATCTGGCAAAATCCTGCCGCAGAAGCATAGTTTTATACAAACGAAAGTCTAGGACCCACGAGGTCAACGGCACTCGATTATTACCATATCAGCATTAATAAGGGTCAATAACCCTGGAAATATGGAGATTTGGCCGAGTCCAAGGTCGTGAAAAAACTATGGGCTTGTGTGATAATGAATCACGCTGAGACGTTCCCGGAAGCCATCTAGCGGTCAATATGAGGAAACAGTTTGTTGTAGATATGTTTATTGCAGGTGTAATTGCTACTTTGTTAAATGACATTTAGTGTTAGTTTATATAAAATAACAAAAAAAAAAGAATAATTATTAGTTAAGTCGATACATTAATAGTATGAAATTAAAAAAAACTAATATAAATTTAATTAGTGACCAGCTCAATGTGTGATTCGTACAATTAGAAGAAATAAATTGATAGAAGTATTTTAGATTCTTTTTCGTAATGATTTTGTGTTTACCCTAAACACGTTAAGTCTATTAAAGCTCTCAAGTACACAGCTATATATAGTGTTTTAATTCCGATTTTTTTGGTAGTAGCTGCCTGGGTAATAGAACTTAGTAGTAAATGCCCTTTTTTTTCTTTTTTTTTTGACGGGGGAAATGCATTTACGCACTACCCTTACCTAAAGTAGTAAATGCCCTACCACGATGCTATTTTCCTTCACCGAAAGCTCAGCCTTATTATAATAATAGAATAAATGCGTTTGAACCTACGTCGTCGGACGCAAATTTCGAACCACGTTATCACTGAGCCATAATTGTTTTAAAATATAAACGCTATAATTATTATTGTATTTTTTTTTGTTTAATTAATAAGACTGAATGAAATTGATTCGACCATGGAATCAAAATAATTCTTTTTTTTTTGTAAATTTCATCTTTGTTATTTTTAAGTATTATTAGGTACGATGATATAAAGTGGTTCCCATTTTTTTTTATTTAAACGCGTTTTTCTTCCTTTTTTTTCGACGTTTATCTTTAAATCATTTTAACTAAGATCTAGTATACTTAATTGTACGTAATCTCGGTTTTATAACGGCTTATTTAGATTGTATTAAATTAATAATTTTTTACTTGTTAATTTGGAAACTAGAAATGTCATTTAATTAGTAATTTTATACTTTTAAATCCAGTTTAATGTCTTTTGAGTTACTCAGATTAGTATAGTTCGTTTCTTGTGACGTTAAAACTAATCTTAAGTTGTATTTGTATTGAATGGATCTTAATATATAATGTGTTAATTTTTTTCAAATGAAGTTTAATAAAATTTTGTGTATTTCTTATTAAGAGGTGGCGGCAGTCTATTTTATTTCTTTGACATATGTATATAAATATAATGATTTGATGGTTTAAAAAAAAAATGTTATATAATGTTTATGGAATACGGACTATAGGTACTTTAAAAAAATCACGATACTTATTAGCGCGATTAAATAATAAAAATGTAATGATTTCCCTTAAATTAATGAATGTATTGAAACGTACTTATGACAATGCTTAATTTAATAAGTAAATGAAAATGATAATTACAGTCAATTACTGTTGAAATAAAAAAAATAAAAGATAGAAGAGTAGCATTGCATGACAATTATAATTGTATTTACATGTAGTTTGTAATTCATTAATGGATAAATAAATGTAATTCATTAAAAATTGTGTCTTTATTTGAATTCATGTTTAAAACACTTTTTTTTGTTGAGGTGTATCACAAAGTTAATCACTAAATTTACGTTTTTTTTACCTTTAAAATCTCTCTATAACCTACTAAAAGACCTCGGTATGCCAACCATAAGTTCTTTATTAGTAAGAATATCCAAAACAGTATTAGTAGGATCTTACCAAATCTAGCTAGGCAGGGAGGGTAACACGGGGAATGAAGATGAGCGTAGATGCGCATTGTAAAGGGGGCCCTTAACCCACAACTGGGTCGCAAGTCCCGGGCACTGCACCGGGTTCCCCTGTCGACAACGCGATGGACCCGGCGTCCGCACGGACAATCCATGCAATGCTAAGAAATTTCGTCTTAGCATTTATTTTCTTTAATACATTCAACTTGTGTCCCTATATCGCGTAATCATGGTGGCGTTTTGAGATATAGTTTGGTTTTTGTGTACAAGTTAAGTTTATCGTGGAAAATAACGCGTAACATTTATTCTTATGTGCCGAGAAAGCTCCGTGGAAAGTTCGAGTAGGATTGGCCACCGTTTTGCTGGAGCTTAGTAACGCTTATACACAAGGGAACAATACACCTGTAAAGCTATAGAGTTCTGGAAGAAATTGCCAGGACAAAATTATTCCAAAGAGCTAATCATGGCATTTACTCAGCGCAAAGCTGAAGAAACCTTGATGCTCAGTAGGAATCAACTAAGGGTATTAGTGCGAGCACTGACTGGACACCGTTGTTTGAGCAAACTTATGCACAACATTAGTGTCCATAGCACAAAAGAGTGAAGGTTCTGTGAAATTGCAGACGAAACCCCAAAGCACATCGTGTGTGAATGTGATACAGTAACACCCATACGCAACCGAGTTCTGGGTAAACATTAGTTGCTCCCGAAGGAGTTACAGACGCTCTATGCCAAAACAATAGATCTTAGGTCTCAGTGATACCGGTCTGTTCTAGCCTGCATAAACCGTCTCAGAATAAAAATAATAATAATAACGCCGATACAAGATTGAAAATACGTCTTACCTACATAACACTGGCACAAAATGTTTGTACACAAATTGCCAATATCGAAGAAGTGTATACACGGCAGTTTGTCATAATTGTAATCTCTGGGACGAATCCGTCAAATACCAGTTGGCCGCACTGGAGTTTGGACCGTTTAGCTCGTAGGCTCATATCGAGGGCGATTTAAGTATTACTTACGCTTCATTGTTCATTCATTCAGTGTTTCATATATTCTTCACTGCGGTTTAATTTTAATAAATGGATCCCTAACTATCTTCCTAAAAAAATGTAGTTCCTACTAAGTAAAAATATGTATCATAAATTATAGTACTTTTGCCCGTAAAACTGCGCATTTAATCGGATTTTATTAAAAAATTTATGAGTTTAGTTTTTTTACGCGAACCCTAATTATTTTGAAAATTAAAAGTACCCTAAGTTATCCAGAGTAACTTCCGCTATCTACCAAAAAAAGCCCTGCGAAACGTTACAAACATACACTTCAATTTTATTTATTAGTATAGAAGATGATATTGGGAATGGGAAGAGGAGAGAGACCTTTCTGTATGGTGAATACGTAAGCAAAATTTACTAATTAATTTTCGTTTTATTTTTCTAAATTATGCTAATATTTACCTAATTGTGGGACGTATAAGTATATACTTAAACTAAAAAGTAGAATTTTTTTAAACAAAACCGACTTCAAAAGAATAAACTATAAAAATGCACTAAAAAGTCAATGCAATAAGTTTATTACTTTATTAATCTGCTTCGTTAATTTAGGAGTCGGTGCCAGCTAGAGTTAACTAATGTTACCTATTCATTTACAAACGGAAATAACTGCCTAAACTCTATCACAATTACATAAAAGCCAAATGGATTCCCGTTTGGTAAGCCGAAGTGTGCGCACGCACGCTAAGGTCGCTCGCACAAATACGTTTCACGTGTTCGATCTCGTTTATCGCCGCCTTCGAAGTTCGTTCGCTTGCGTAGCAACAGCCGTTAAATTTATTTAACGGTTGAGGTGACGCAAGCGCGCGCGCCGCGTCGTGTACCCGGTGTGGGTTTCCCGCGCTGAGGTATTTTTGCGAGCGTTGAATACTCGATTTTATAAATCTCATTTATAACTTCGTGTATTTTTTCGAAAAACGTGCTTTTCAGTACGCGCGCGTTTAACGTATACTCACCCTTAAGGTGAGGATACGTGTCGCTTCACGACGTTGCTGAAACCCACTCTCTCTTGATTGTGGTCATCACCGGAGACCTAACGGTGCCAACGTAAGGTGGTGCAGGGTTTAGCAGGTTCCCTGGGGACCCCCTTCAGGGGTCACCAAATACCGGAATTCGGCGTGTGATCACGCCGAATTTCCTTTTGTCTCACCTTATTATCCGCTCCTGCTACAAAATCCATCCCCTGGGTGCTGTTTGGGCGTCTGACCCACGTCCTCGGCCCTAGGGCTTGTTAGGGCTTCCCCCTAGGCTCCGTAGGATCCAAATTCCGTGAGTCATTGCACTTCGACTCAACGGTCTTTTGCGAGACTCGCGAAGTCTCACTAGATTTTTGGCGCGCCCCCCTGCCCCTCAGGCAGGGAGGTAGTTCACCCCCCCCGCCCTTTCGCCGTCTCGGGATGGCCGACTCGCTTTTTGCGGAGCGTCAGCTCCTTAATTTTGTTAGGGAATTGCTAGCCAAATCCCCCGAACTCGCTCGGGAGTTCGCTAATTATAAAAACTCAGCCTCGGGTCCGTCCGCCGCGCTCCCTCAACGTGTTAGAAAGCCGGTTGTTAATATAAACGCACCGGAGCGTTCCCGCGCGCGTACTCCACCCGCGACTAGCTTTAAGCGTGACTCGTCGTTGTCGCGCTCGCGATCGCGTTCTAGGTCGCGCTCTCCTTACCGTCCGCATTCTGCGGACATTATAAACGTTAGCACGGGGAATAGTTTCTCCCCTCTATCCCCTCAGAATATGGCAGACAGGCGTCCGAGCCTGATGCCGAAGTTTGCCACCCCCCCCGCCCTGTCGTCCGGGTCAGAGTCGGACGACATGGAGCTGGATTACCCGCCGCTTGGTAGTGACGGCTTTGTCACCGCCAAGCGGAAGACCAAGAGAAAGGCGACGGCTTCTCCGCCGCTGCCTCAGACAAATCCCAAGGTCCTCGCTGCGGAGGATTCGGCCCAACAGCCCACTCCGGTGCCAGTAGCGGCACCGAGAGTTCCCAAACCCGTAGATAACTCTTCCCAGGCGCAGCCTAAGAAGGTGCGTCCCCCCCCCCCCCCCCTGTCACGATCCAGGACAAGGCGTCCTGGACTAAAATCTCTGCGGCATTAGCGAGCCGCAAGATCCACTTCACCACCGCGACGAATGTTCGCGATGGTATCATGGTAAAGGTGTCGACCACGGACACCTTCCGCGACCTCACGAGGTTTCTCCGTGAGGCGAAATATGCCCATTTCACTCACGCGCTGGAGGAAGAGAAGTCCCTCCGCGTTGTGATCAAGAGAGTTCCGAAGGAACTCTCTTGTAACGACATCGCTGCCTCCCTTAAGGAGCAGGGTTTCCCCGACGCTGAAGTGCATCGGATGCACGATCAGCGAGGCAGGAGACCATATAACATGGTCCTTGTATCACTCCCCGCCAACGAGGTTAGCAAGAAGGTCTTCGGTCTGAAGACCCTCTGCGGCCTCTCCCGCATCTGTGTGGAAGTCCCACACAAGAAATCTTACCCCTCGCAGTGCCACCGCTGCCAGGGGTACGGACATAGCTCTCGGAGCTGCTTTATGGCTCCGAGATGCGTAAAGTGTCTAGGAGATCACTTGACCCCTGACTGCCCCCGTCCTAAGGACACAGCCGACCCTCCAAGCTGCGTATTGTGCAGGCAGGAGGGTCATCCTGCAAATTACCGTGGGTGCCCTTGTGCACCCAAGGTAAGGCGCAATCACCCAAAAAAGGGTGGTAGGTATGTTCCTCAGAGGAACGCCGCTCCCCTCCTCCTCCAACCTCAAGTGCCGCCGATGACACTGAGGTCTTTCCCGTGCCTCCCAGGCACGTCGGCGTCGCCTTCCGCGGTGCCGACCCGTCCCTCCGCCCCCCGCCCCGCAGCCCCTCTGGCTCCGTGGGCACCTAGGCCCCAAGCCAAGGCGCAGCCGCGCCTGGCTACCCCCCCTCAGGCCCCTCAGGCCAACCCAACCGGCCTTGACCGGGTTCTTTTCCTCCTGCGCGTTCACGACGTGCAGGAAGTAGTCGCCTTCAACGCACTGTTGAATAGCGGCTCCGGTAACGCCGAGCTCGAGGCTATCGCGCGTTTCCCCGCCATTGCCACGACCCTTCAAGGTCTGGCTCGCGTTTCTCGAAACCCGTAATCAATGGCTAAGATAAAGCCACGCGGTTTGTCCCTTTCGTTCTTTAACGCGCGGAAACTAGTTCCGCAGCGTGAACTCGTCGCGAATTTCCTCCGCGATCGTCAAATAGACGTGTTTCTTGTCCAGGAAACCCTACTGAAGCCCAAAGATCGCGATCCTAAGATCGCGAATTATAATATCGTTCGGAACGATAGATTGCCCCCAACTAGGGGCGGTGGTACCTTAATTTATTATAAGCGGTCTCTGTATTGCACGCCGCTAGACCCTCCTGAGCTAGAAAACTTAGAGGTTTCTATATGCAGAATCGGAATGACCGGCCATCAGTCGATCGTTCTGGTGTCTGTATATCTCTCGCCCAATAAGCGCATATTAGCTTCCGATTTAGGGAAACTTTTCTCTCTCGGAGACTCCGTCATTATCGCGGGTGATCTCAATTGCGAGCACACCCTTTGGAACAGTTCGAGTAATACCAGTAATGGGATTGCTCTTACTGAGCTGATGGATGAGCTCGATTTTGAGGTCATCGCTCCTTTAGAGCCTACCCACTTCATGCCGCACTGCCGCCCGACAGTGCTAGACGTAGCTATTCTTAAAGGGGTTCGGCTTCCTGTGCGTCTCATACAAGTCGTACACGAACTCGACTCCGACCACCGCCCAGTCATTTTACAGTTAGGTCATTCGGATGACTCTAGCCCGCCAGTTGTAAAGGTCGCGGACTATTACAAACTCGGCAGATATCTCAAGGACCATCAGTCCTCCCCCCCGCTCGACATGATCCCCGACGTACTGGATACGCCTGCGGACACGGATCTCGCGATCGCCTCCCTGGTTGAGCATCTCAACACCGGAATCAGGGAGACCTCGAAAGAGGTACAAGCGGCGAACGATCGCCGCTTTATACTCCCTGATGACGTGAGAGCTCTGCTCACCCAGAAGAACGCCGCGACCCGTGCCCACGACGCGTATCCGACTGAGGAAAATCGTGCACGCTTACGTTCCTTGCGTAGAGCGGTGAAAGACCGCATAGATCAGCTCCGTGATAACAGGTGGAACAGTTTCCTCGAGGAGCTGGTACCTTCCCACCTCGCGTACTGGAAGCTTGCACGATCGATGAAGATGGACCGTTCCGTCGCTAGTATGCCCCCCCTGGACAGAAACACTCAGGGTCTTCCACCCGCATTTGACGATGACGACAAAGCCGAGTGCTTAGCCGATAGCCTCGAGCAGCAATGTTCCCCCGTCATTGACAACGTTGACGTCCTCCACGTCTCCGAAGTAGAGTCCTCGGTACAGGACCTAGACGCTCTTTCCCCGGTTGTTCCCCTCACACCTGTCACCTGTGATGAGGTCATTACAACCATTAAGGGCCTTAAGCCTAGAAAATCTCCCGGTCCGGACGGGATCAGGAATGAAGTGCTTAAGCTTCTTCCGCCCCGTCTCATCGCGCTACTGGTCTGCATCTTCAATGCGGCCATCAAAAACCACCACTTTCCAGCCGCCTGGAAAGAAGCGATAGTGATAGGTATACACAAGACTGGCAAAGATGCCAAGTCTCCCGATAGTTACCGCCCAATCAGCTTGCTAAGCTCAATAGGTAAACTCTACGAGCGGATCCTTCTGAACCGACTCCTTGTAGTGATAGAGGACAAAAATCTCTTGCCTCCCGAACAGTTTGGTTTCAGAGCCAGACACTCTTGCGCGCACCAAGTGCAACGCCTCACGGAGCACATCCTGTCAAATTTTCATCGAACCCCAAACACACCCTGGCGTACGCTCGCTGTCTTCTTCGACGTCGCTAAGGCATTCGACAAGGTCTGGCATGCCGGCCTTGTATTTAAACTAGTTAGGTTAGGCGTCCCTGACACATTAGTACACATCCTACGCGATTACCTTTCGAATCGTAGTTTCCGCTTTAGAGTAGAGTCCGCTCTCTCTTCAGCCCGCCCGATCCGCGCAGGAGTCCCCCAGGGCTCCATTCTGGCGCCTGTCCTCTTCAACCTTTACATAGCGGACTTACCAGACCTAAATCCGAAGATTCCCGTTTGGTAAGCCGAAGTGTGCGCACGCACGCTAAGGTCGCTCGCACAAATACGTTTCACGTGTTCGATCTCGTCTATCGCCGCCTTCGAAGTTCGTTCGCTTGCGTAGCAACAGCCGTTAAATTTATTTAACGGTTGAGGTGACGCAAGCGCGCGCGCCGCGTCGTGTACCCGGTGTGGGTTTCCCGCGCTGAGGTATTTTTGCGAGCGTTGAACACTCGATTTTATAAATCTCATTTATAACTTCGTGTATTTTTTCGAAAAACGTACTTATCAGTACGCGCGCGTTTTACGTATACTCACCCTTAAGGTGAGGATACGTGTCGCTTCACGACTTAGATAAAACCCACTCTCTCTTGATTGTGGTCATCACCGGAGACCTAACGGTGCCAACGTAAGGTGGTGCAGGGTTTAGCAGGTTCCCTGGGGACCCCCTTCTGGGGTCACCAAATACCGGAATCTGGTGTGTGATCACACCGGGTTTCCCTCTTTCTTACCCGATTTCCGCTCCTGCTACAGATCCATCCCCTGGGTGCTGTTTGGGCGTCTGACCCACGTCCTCGGCCCTAGGGCTTGTTAGGGCTTCCCCCTAGGCTCCGTAGGCTCCCAACTACCTTGAGTCATTGCACTTTGACTCAACGGTCACTTGCGAGACTCGCGTAGTCTCATAGATTTTTGGCGCGCCCCCCTGCCCCTCAGGCAGGGAGGTAGTTCACCCCCCCCTGCCCTCTTGCCATCGCGGGATGGCCGATTTCGTGACGACGGAGCGTCAGCTCCTTAGTTTCGTAAAGGTTTTGTTGTCGAAGTCTCCCGAACTCGCTCGGGAGTTCGCGACATTCAAGAACAGTTTGCCGAGCACATCCGCCGCGCTCCCTCAACGCGTCCGTAAACCGGTCGCAAACATCAACGCCCCGGAGCGTTCTCGCGCGCGTTCACCACTCGCGTCTCACTCGGGAAGGGACTCCTCCTTCTCCGACTGTAGGTCTAGGTCGCGTTCACGTTCCTATTCACCGCGTCGTCCGCGTTCAGCGGACATTATTAATGTGTCTACGGGGAATAGTTTTTCCCCCTTGTCCCCCCAAAACTCGGCTGACAGGCGTCCTAGCCTAATGCCGAACTTCGCCACCACCTCCGCCCAGCTGTCCGGGTCAGACTCGGACAACATGGAGCTGGAGTACCCGCCGCTCGGCAGTGACGGATTTGTCGCTGCTAGGCGAAAAACCAAAAGGAAGGCGACGGCTTCTCCGCCGCTTTCATCATCACTCTCTGGTCCTAAGATCCTCGCTGCTGAGGATTTGGCTAAACAGCCCACTCCGGTGCCAGTAGCGGCACCGAGAGTTCCCAAACCCGCGGCTAAGTCCTCCCAGGCGCAGCCTAAGAAGGTGCGTCCCCCCCCCCTGTCACGATCCAGGACAAAGCGTCCTGGACTAAAATCTCTGCGGCATTAGCGAGCCGCAAGATCCACTTCACCACCGCGACGAATGTTCGCGATGGTATAATGGTGAAGGTGTCGACCACGGACACCTTCCGCGACCTCACGCGGTTTCTTCGTGAGGCGAAATATGCCCACTTCACTCACGCGCTGGAGGAGGAGAAGTCCCTCCGCGTCGTGATCAAGAGAGTTCCAAAAGAACTCTCTTGTGAAGATATATATATCCGCCTCCCTTAGGGAGCAGGGTTTCCCCGATGCTGAAGTGCATAGGATGCACGATCAGCGAGGCAGGAGGCCATATAATATGGTCCTTGTCGCACTCCCCGCCAACGAGGTTAGCAAGAAGGTCTTCGGTCTGAAGACCCTCTGCGGCCTCTCTCGCATCTGTGTGGAAGTCCCACACAAGAAATCGTACCCCTCGCAGTGTCACCGCTGCCAGGGGTACGGACATAGCACTCGGAGCTGCTTTATGGCTCCGAGATGCGTAAAGTGTCTAGGAGATCACTTGACCCCTGACTGCCCCCGTCCTAAGGACACAGCCGACCCTCCAAGCTGCGTTTTGTGCAGGCAGGAGGGTCATCCTGCAAATTACCGTGGGTGCCCTTGTGCACCTAAGGTAAGGCGCAATCACCCAAAAAAGAGTGGTAGGTATGTTCCTCAGAGGAACGCCGCTCCCCTCCTCCTCCAACCTCAAGTGCCGCCTATGACACTGAGGTCTTTCCCGTGCCTCCCAGGCACGTCGGCGTCGCCTTCCGCGGTGCCGACCCGTCCCGCCGCCCCCCGCCCCGCAGCCCCTCTGGCTCCGTGGGCACCTAGGCCCCAAGCCAAGGCGCAGCCGCGCCTGGCTACCGCCCCTCAGGCCCCTCAGGCCCACTCCACCGGCCTAGACCGGGTTCTCTTCCTCCTGCGCGTCCACGACGTGCAGGATGTCGTCGCGTTCAACACTCTGTTGAACAGCGGCGCCGGAAACGCCGAGTTAGACGCTATAACTCGGTTTCCCGCCATCGCCATGACCCTCCAAGGGCTGGCACGCGCTTCCCAACACCCGTAATCAATGGCTAAGATAAAGCCACGCGGTTTGTCCCTTTCGTTCTTTAACGCGCGGAAACTAGTTCCGCAGCGTGAACTCGTCGCGAATTTCCTCCGCGATCGTCAAATAGACGTGTTTCTTGTCCAGGAAACCCTACTGAAGCCCAAAGATCGCGATCCTAAGATCGCGAATTATAATATCGTTCGGAACGATAGATTGCCCCCAACTAGGGGCGGTGGTACCTTAATTTATTATAAGCGGTCTCTGTATTGCACGCCGCTAGACCCTCCTGAGCTAGAAAACTTAGAGGTTTCTATATGCAGAATCGGAATGACCGGCCATCAGTCGATCGTTCTGGTGTCTGTATATCTCTCGCCCAATAAGCGCATATTAGCTTCCGATTTAGGGAAACTTTTCTCTCTCGGAGACTCCGTCATTATCGCGGGTGATCTCAATTGCGGGCACACCCTTTGGAACAGTTCGAGTAATACCAGTAATGGGATTGCTCTTACTGGGCTGATGGATGAGCTCGATTTTGAGGTCATCGCTCCTTTAGAGCCTACCCACTTCATGCCGCACTGCCGCCCGACAGTGCTAAACGTAGCTATTTTTAAAGGGGTTCGGCTTCCTGTGCGTCTCATACAAGTCGTACACGAACTCGACTCCGACCACCGCCCAGTCATTTTACAGTTAGGTCATTCGGATGACTCTAGCCCGCCAGTTGTAAAGGTCGCGGACTATTACAAACTCGGCAGATATCTCAAGGACCATCAGTCCTCCCCCCCGCTCGACATGATCCCCGACGTACTGGATACGCCTGCGGACACGGATCTCGCGATCGCCTCTCTGGTTGAGCATCTCAACACCGGAATCAGGGAGACCTCGAAAGAGGTACAAGCGGCGAACGATCGCCGCTTTATACTCCCTAATGACGTGAGAGCTCTGCTCACCCAGAAGAACGCCGCGACCCGTGCCCACGACGCGTATCCGACTGAGGAAAATCGTGCACGCTTACGTTCCTTGCGTAGAGCGGTGAAAGACCGCATAGATCAGCTCCGTGATAACAGGTGGAACAGTCTCCTCGAGGAGCTGGTACCTTCCCACCTCGCGTACTGGAAGCTTGCACGATCGATGAAGATGGACCGTTCCGTCGCTAGTATACCCCCCCTGGACAGAAACACTCAGGGTCTTCCACCCGCATTTGACGATGACGACAAAGCCGAGTGCTTAGCCGATAGCCTCGAGCAGCAATGTTCCCCCGTCATTGACAACGTTGACGTCCTCCACGTCTCCGAAGTAGAGTCCTCGGTACAGGACCTAGACGCTCTTTCCCCGGTTGTTCCCCTCACACCTGTCACCTGTGATGAGGTCATTACAACCATTAAGGGCCTTAAGCCTAGAAAATCTCCCGGTCCGGACGGGATCAGGAATGAAGTGCTTAAGCTTCTTCCGCCCCGTCTCATCGCGCTACTGGTCTGCATCTTCAATGCGGCCATCAAAAACCACCACTTTCCAGCCGCCTGGAAAGAAGCGATAGTGATAGGTATACACAAGACTGGCAAAGATGCCAAGTCTCCCGATAGTTACCGCCCAATCAGCTTGCTAAGCTCAATAGGTAAACTCTACGAGCGGATCCTTCTGAACCGACTCCTCGTAGTGATAGAGGACAAAAATCTCTTGCCTCCCGAACAGTTTGGTTTGGTTTCAGAGCCAGACACTCTTGCGCGCACCAAGTGCAACGCCTCACGGAGCACATCCTGTCAAATTTTCATCGAACCCCAAACACACCCTGGCGTACGCTCGCTCGCTGTCTTCTTCGACGTCGCTAAGGCATTCGACAAGGTCTGGCATGCCGGCCTTGTATTTAAACTAGTTAGGTTAGGCGTCCCGGACACATTAGTACACATCCTACGCGATTACCTTTCGAATCGTAGTTTCCGCTTTAGAGTAGAGTCCGCTCTCTCTTCAGCCCGCCCGATCCGCGCAGGAGTCCCCCAGGGCTCCATTCTGGCGCCTGTCCTCTTCAACCTTTACATAGCGGACTTACCAGACCTAAATCCGAACCTGAAAGACGACCCGCTCGAAGGAGTGGCGGCTAGTAAGGTTCATTTAGGTCTCTATGCCGATGACACGGTCATCTATTTTTTCGTACAGACATAGAGACACTCTCAGATCCCGCGTCCAAAAGGCTGTTAACATCTTAAGCTTTTGGTACTTGAAGTGGCGCATAGCGATTAACCCGGGAAAGAGCACCGCGATTATGTTCTCCGTAGAGAAATCTGACCCTCCTCGTCCAGTCACTTATCTAGGAGTAGAGATCCCATGGGCGACCGAGGTCAAGTACCTCGGTGTCACACTAGACGCCCACATGACTTTCAAATCTCACGTTTTGAAAGTCAGAAACCGTGCCAACATGGTTATGGGACGTCTTTTCCCTCTTTACAACGCTCGTAGTAAGATGGCCGTCCGCCATAAAATTACATTATATAAAACGGTAGTTAGGCCCATTCTCACTTATTGCGCCCCTGCCTTCGCTTATACAGATCTGGCCTCCTTCCAAGTGGTTCAGAACCGCTTCACCAGGAGAGCCGTAGGTGCCCGGTGGTACGAGAGGGATGTGGACATCCACAGAGACCTCAATCTACCATCCATTCACTCTGTTATCAAATCCCTGTGTCGCGCATTTTTCGATCGCGCAGAGACACACCCCGAATCCGCTCATAGCGAAAGCCGTCGCGTACTCCTCCGACCCGCTAGCTCCGAAACCGCTTCGGAGACCGCGTAACGTTCTCACCGATCCCGATGATAAAATCACGTGCGAAAATAGGATCTTTCCTTTCCAACCGATTCAGTATGCGTGCCAGCGCCCACGCCCGCGTAACCGCCGTTCCCGCCGCCGGGGACAGGCGGCTAATTTTGCTCCCGCACACTCTCCGGGTCCCCCTCAGGCGGCGGCCCAGGACGTGCTTCGTTCCCCAACTGGGGAGGCTCTTGACGTCGCCGCCAGCGCGATACAGTGACACTGCCCATGCATTGAGCATTACACGCACAACACTGCAAACACACTCTTGCACATAACATGCAGGTACATAGGTCCTGTAAGGAACCTTTTTTTTTTTTTTTTTTTATTATTATTAATAAAAAATGTAGGGAATAGCTAGGTTCAAACTCGCGAGAGAGTTTTACACTCAGGTGACGGCCAAGCCGAGGTTCGTACCACTTTGGTAACCCTTGAGCTAGTCACCTTATTGCGGCTGAGTGCCTTCAGCACTCGCCCCCAAAGTTCGGTGAAGCTGTAAAGGCCCTTCCGGTCAACAGCGTTAGCTAGGTTCGAAAAAAAAAAAAAAAAAAACCTAAATCCGAACCTGAAAGACGACCCGCTCGAAGGAGTGGCGGCTAGTAAGGTTCATTTAGGTCTCTATGCCGATGACACGGTCATCTATTATTCGTACAGACAAAGAGACACTCTCAGATCCCGCGTCCAAAAGGCTGTTAACATCTTAAGCCTTTGGTACATTAAGTGGCGCATAGCGATTAACCCGGGAAAGAGCACCGCGATTATGTTCTCCGTAGAGAAATCTGACCCTCCTCGTCCAGTCACTTATCTAGGAGTAGAGATCCCATGGGCGACCGAGGTCAAGTACCTCGGTGTCACACTAGACGCCCACATGACTTTCAAATCTCACGTTTTGAAAGTCAGAAACCGTGCCAACATGGTTATGGGACGTCTTTTCCCTCTTTACAACGCTCGTAGTAAGATGGCCGTCCGCCATAAAATTACATTATATAAAACGGTAGTTAGGCCCATTCTCACTTATTGCGCCCCTGCCTTCGCTTATACAGATCTGGCCTCCTTCCAAGTGGTTCAGAACCGCTTCACCAGGAGAGCCGTAGGTGCCCGGTGGTACGAGAGGGATGTGGACATCCACAGAGACCTCAATCTACCATCCATTCACTCTGTTATCAAATCCCTGTGTCGCGCATTTTTCGATCGCGCAGAGACACACCCGAATCCGCTCATAGCGAAAGCCGTCGCGTACTCCTCCGACCCGCTAGCTCCGAAACCGCTTCGGAGACCGCGTAACGTTCTCACCGATCCCGATGATAAAATCACGTGCGAAAATAGGATCTTTCCTTTCCAACCGATCCAGTATGCGTGCCAGCGCCCACGCCCGCGTAACCGCCGTTCCCGCCGCCGGGGACAGGCGGCTAATTTTGCTCCCGCACACTCTCCGGGTCCCCCTCAGGCGGCGGCCCAGGACGTGCTTCGTTCCCCAACTGGGGAGGCTCTTGACGTCGCCGCCAGCGCGATACAGTGACACTGCCCATGCATTGAGCATTACACGCACAACACTGCAAACACACTCTTGCACATAACATGCAGGTACATAGGTCCTGTAAGGAACCTTTTTTTTTTTTTTATTATTAATAAAAAATGTAGGGAATAGCTAGGTTCAAACTCGCGAGAGAGTTTTACACTCAGGTGACGGCCAAGCCGAGGTTCGTACCACTTTGGTAACCCTTGAGCTAGTCACCTTATTGCGGCTGAGTGCCTTCAGCACTCGCCCCCAAAGTTCGGTGAAGCTGTAAAGGCCCTTCCGGTCAACAGCATTAGCTAGGTTCGAAAAAAAAAAAATAAAAAAAAAATAAAAGCCAAATAAAGGACTAGGATGATTTGAAAGAATAATTAATCATAATCGAATATAGTTACACCACTTTGTTATCCGTAAGCTAGCACCGATTTCAAAATTAACGAAACAGATAATACAATACAGGACCTCGTGAATCTCTAAAGAACAAGTTTCATGAATATGATATCTTAATTTTGCCCTCCCAATACATCTTCGATAACTTAATGCATATTCGTAAAAACTTAGACAAGCTCGATCTAATGAATGATCGTTATAATTTTAATATTAGAAATAAAGACACGTTGGCCGTCCCACACTTTAGGCTAAGAAGTCTAATAAAATCTTTATAGTTTTCGGTTTTACAATAAGATCCCAAGTAACATTGCCGATTTACCAGACAATAAGTTCAAGTATTATGTCAAGCTAGTTTTAATCTCAATAGGTTATTACAGGATGGATCATTACGTGAACGATAGTGATGTCTGGAATTAACCCACATCTCTGTACTTCCACTAACATTGGTGACTATGATTTGTATAGTTTTTTATATAAAAAAAGATATATATTACTTATTAAAAATAGAACCAGATTGAGTTTCTTGTTGGTTCTTCTCGACTGGGTTGTTTTCCGAACCGGTAGTAGTGTTTTAGACGTTCATAAGCGCCTTCTTAGTGCCTAAATTGAATAAAGATTTTTTGATTTTGCTTTTGATTTTTTGAGATTAATAAAGTAATGATTTATTGACTTTTTAGTGCATATTTATAGTGTATTCGTTTGGGGTTTAATTTAAAAAAGTTTTTTCGTTAATAATGAGAAAAGAGAGTTAATGGAATAAGCTACCTGCGTATGTGCTTCAGAAATCTTACAAGATAACGGTCTTTAAAAGAAGAGTAAACCAGTTCTTCTGAGCGAGCGTGTACTATCGTCAGCCTCATATTCAGTTCCCACCATTTGTGTATGTTGTCAGAACTTGACATCGCTGTTCACAAAATCTGCTTATTTTATAAGTGTCATCTAGGCGTGCGATCTTTGAATTATACAATGGTATAATTCCTGTTTATACGTATTATGTGATTAAACAAAATGCTAACTTAATGTTTAATTAAAATGACGTATGTAAAGAACCACGTAAAACCTCTTTACTCAAAGTTGCAATTCAACAATTTATTGAACTAGGATTAAGGTTTACGCTAGATTGTGTCGTATCTGAATAACAGAAGCTAACTGCCTGGATGCAATTAAAATAATTACTTCTTCACCGTTTGTCATTAAATCAGTAGTACCACTAGGCTCACGTCTAGGGCTACACAGCTAACAAGCCTACTACTAAATGATTTAGTTAAAATTATGTGGAATAGATATCGAAAATCGCCTACTTAAAATTAACTAAATTAACTTGATACCTCTGGCGTCCAAAGGCTACGATGACCGCTGACCATCAGGCGGATAGTATAGCTGTCTGCAACTTTAGTGGTATAAAAAAAAGTTACAATTTATTTGATCATTTCGTTAGTGAAAAAAATTAACAGAACCTGCTTAGTGGTGTTTTTTTTTTTTGTTTATTAAATTCTCTCTTGTTCTCTCAAAACATATTCCACAGTTATTACTCAACTAGCTATGTGGTCGCGTCTCCTCTCGTGTGTCATATTTACTTCTATTCTTTAAAATTATACATTTGTTTAAATATTCAGCGATGTTGTTAAAATTTGGATTTAAATTTATTGTAGTGGTGGTATTATGTGCTTCATTTCAATCTTCATAATTTGGCCAGGTAATAATATCTATGAATTATATAAATCGATTTGCTAACTCTAAAGTTAAAAACCAAGTACAGGTCTTTTATACAATGTAAGGATATAAAGAAATATTTAAACTAATATAATATTTAAACTAAGTCTCAAAATACCTGAATGTGTGGAAAAAAGATTCATTACGCCAATAAATTCTTGAATTAAGAGTTTACTACTAACAGACAGATAGACGTTGTCTATTATATTGGTCGGTTACCAATTTCAAGTCTGAAAATCTGTCACCAAACAACTAAAGTGTGTTTCGGAAGCATCACATGAGAGCCAGTAACTATCGGTTTAGTATTTATAATTTTAGAACACATCGTCATTTAATATCGGGTGCAATTGTGTTTAAAGCGTATAGACTATTAAAAAATATAAAGAAAATATCCATACCTAATATAGAAAAGAAAGAAGTAATATATTGTTGAATAATCTATATTAATAATTCGATCAAGGGGTACGGTAGACTCGATTGAAACCTTACCTGAATAATAAAACATAAAAAAATAATAATTTCGAGTCGACAACATATATCCGCAAAACTCGGATTGTCGAGTATTATGTTAAATTCTAATGGTGCAAAGGGCAGTCACCATATTGGCCACTCGGATTCACACGCATCTGTGTCGATTCACATGTATCAAAGAAGTTACTGTTCCTATCTACCTACATTTTGTAAAAAAATGTGTATAATGAGTCACTTTTAATCCAAGCGAAGCCGGGTTTTCGTCTAGTAAATGTATAAATTACAAATACAAAAAGAAACATAAATATTTACGAGTTAATCCAACAACAGCACCTTGTTCAGTTACTTGCTGCACCATCGCACCTTGCGGTAGATACGTACTTAAATCATTTAATAATTATGTAGGTCACCTATATGTTTCACGAATCGTTTAGAAAGTGCAAACTATAATGAAACAAAACCAGTTACAAAGTCATTATTTGGGTGGGAGACTATGATTAATCAGTATGAAGGTCACAAACGAGATTTAATGTACGAGTATATTATATTGGGCAATCATTTTTCAACTGTCAATTTATACAATAATTAACAAAGCTTGAAAACGGATACAAGCAAATTTAAAATATAATTACATGCGATGCTTTGTATTCAACGATATTTTTTTTAAATATTCATTGGGTTGTTCATTTTATAACTAGGAATGCCCCAGGACTCCGCTCCTATATAACAATAATCCAAGGAACGCAATAATGGTTACTTTTGAATCCATTTCATTTACTTTGGGGCTGGTCAAGACGTGTGCACCAATGGGAGATGGAGGGAGTCCTACAGATGCTGTATCTTTGATGAGATGGAGAACGTGAGGGTTTGAGAATTCACGTAGGTAAACAATGTTTACTTAATTACCTAAGATATGCTATTGCTTACCAGCTTACGTTAACATGGGGGAGGGTAAGAGCTTTCAAATATTTTTTTATTCAATTTAGGCCCCCAGAAGGCGCTTATTAACGTCAAAACACTACCTACCACCGGTATGGAAAATTACCCAATCGAGAAGAGCCGGCAAGAAATTCGATCTGGTTTCTTTTTATATAAATTCAAATATAAATATCAATTTTAAATAAAAACTATACAAATCAAAGTTACAACTATTGTTAGTGGAAGCACAGAGAGGGTGTAAATTCCAGACATCACTATCCACCTTTTTTTTTACAAGGAGAAATGCATTTACGCGTCCCCCTCTCAACCTTATACGGAGAGGGGGTACGTGGGACTCGTACGGCCTGAGATAGTTACCGGGAATACCCACTAAAACTCCTTGGTGCCTTCTCTCACCATTAGAAATTTACAAAATAACCGACATTCCGAATTTCTCGGATATATGTTGTCGACTCGAAATCATTATTTTTTATGTTTTATTATTCAGGTAAGGTTTCAACGAAGTCTACCGTACCCCTTGATCGAATTGTTAACATAGATTTAACAAAATATATACCAAAACTTGCCCTGAGAATCAGTGTCGTAACTATACCATCTGAGGCCCGTGGCAAATTTGTTGGATGGGGTCCCCAGTAAAAATTGTCACATTGTAATTTCATTTAAAAATCACTAAAGCATTTAAATATTTATTCGTGTCTAACTTTAATTGTATTTACAAACTGCTGATAATACATATATGATATTTAAAAAGAACCGTGTTAGTCGATTCAGGTTTTCTAAAGCAACTAAAGGACTGACAGACAGATGTACGTTTTTTTTTAATCTAAGAAATAATTTACGGTTGAAGGTGAAGAAAAACGTCGAAAATATAAGAAAAAAAGTAATAAGGAATTAATAAAAACTGTATAATACAATAAAATTAAAATATGATTGATCAATTTGCATAATTCTAACAAACGATGATTGTGGTCATTCAAAAAAACAAGTTAATGAATAACTTGCAAGACAACAATGGAAAATTACGCGACATTTTATAATTCGTGTTTTTATTGAGTACTAAGCTGTACTTGCGACTTCGTCCGCGTGGAATTGCGGTTTTGTAAAATGACGATTTATTAGCTAAAATATTTTCATACAAATATGTGTCCCCATTTTCACCCCATTTTGAAAATCATGAAAATATATCACATTATTAATTCTAAAGCACTTCACCTTGAAATTAGTTCACGAGTATTGTTCGAGTCATGAATATTCGAAAACGAAACGCATATTTCTATGCTAATAAATAAAATTGAAGTGTCTGTTTATAATATCAAAATAAAAGTTCTTTACTTAATACATATTAATGTATATAAGATACCCAGAACACCAAAACTACAATTTTTAAAATTTTTGTCTGTCTGTCTGTTTGTTCCGATTAATCTCCGAAACAGCTGAACCGATTTTGACGGGACTTATTTGTTAGATAGCTGAAGTTACTTCGCGTTACTTAGGATGCTTTTATTTCCGCTTAAAAAAATATTAAAACTCATGAAATTGGAAATAAAATCCAATTCAACGCACAGTTTCACTAGAATAGTGGCAAGTGTTTGAATTTGTATGAAATAGTTTTATTTTCATAATACCGAAAGAATGAAAGAAGAATAAGATTTAGTTAAATATACATACATTTAGTTGTACAGGAATTTTAGTTGTTCTCCACTGAATGAAAATAATTTTTCATAGTATCTACCTACATTATTTTCACACGGCAAGCATCAAAATTCAAGTATAACAGTATATTATTACGCTTACAAAAACATCTTAAAACTATTTCCAGTTATTCGGTTTTTGTTGGTGTTTGTTTTAAATTGTTCGGTTTGAACGTTAAATAAATTATCCAAATCTGTCTAGCCGTTGCCGTGTGGTGGTGGCTCTAGAATACTACCACCCCCCTTTCCTATCCCGTGGAGTGTCATAAGAAGCTACAAAAGGAAAAAATCACGGGCATATATCTGCATCTAGACCGGTTTACCATCAACAATAGCATACCCAAGAAGGGCTGACGTCAGGCAGGCGGCTGGTCGTAAAATCAAATAGCCGAAACCTAAAATGCAACATGAGCTTAAAGACGAAAGGAATTAGCTACAGGTCTAGGGTGTACCCCCATACCGACGCGCAGATGCAGAGCCCGGCATCTGTGACAAATGGACGGGGGTTGTTGCACTAACGCGGGGGGGTGCAACATAAGAAACGAGCTCAGTAAGCGAAGGAAGTATGTGTGAGGTTTGGGAGTTGGAATATAGGTATTGTGACTGGAAGAGGATGGGAACTAACGGATGTACTGAAAAGGAAAGGAGTAAAAGTAGCATGCATACAGGAGACAAAGTGGACAGGAGCGACCCACTCCCCAAATAAGGTGACGTATGTTAAAAAGAAAGGAAAGAAATGGGCGCGCATCATATCAGAAGGATACCCAAGCAAATACTTGGAGAAAGTAATGGGAAGGGATATAATTGAGAGGGAAACATGGTATCGGAATGATGAAGTGCAAATTGTACTAAAAGAAAAGAAGGTTGCGTATGAGGAGTGGCAGAAAATACCGATTGGAAACGTAAGTATGAAAGAGGAAAAGAAGATGAATTATAAAAAATGGAAGAAGAAAGCAAGAAGAGCGGTAGCAGAATCCAGGGCACGGGCACAAGACCGAATATATAAAGCTCTAAGGGTCATCACCCTTCTGGGCAAAAAGAACTCTACCCGATAACGAAATTGAGAGCTGACAGAATGAAAGACATCAAGCTTGTAAAGTGTATAAAATATGAGGAGGGTCAGATATTATTGAAAGAGGATGAAATAAGGTATTTTAAAAAGTTAATGAATGAAAAAAATACTTGTAATGGTGTGCTGGTAGATGAATGCGGAAACATGGGTGTTATTAATGAAATTAGTGTCGTGAGAAGTATGAAGAATGGAAAAGCTGTTGGGTCAGATGAAATACCAGTGGAAGTTTGGAAGGCATTGGAAGAAAATGGATATAAGCGACTGACTTTATTTTTTCGGTAAGTTGTTGCATGAAATGGCGATCCCTGACAAATGGTACATTAGTTCGCTGGTGTCTATCTATAAAAATAAGGGTTATGTACAAGACTGCAATAATTACCGAGAAATAAAGCGCGAGGCACATAGTATGAAAGTGTGGGAGAAGGTGATAGAGAAGCGCTGAGAGAAGAATGTAAGATTACACAAAACTAGTTCGGTTTTATGCCGGGTTGAGGCACCACAGATGTCATATTTGCTTTGCGTCAGCTATGTGAGAAATATAGACGCATACACAAAAACCTGCATATGGTATTTGTGGACCTGGAAAAGGCATACGACAAGGTACCACGAGCGGTTTTGTGGTGAGAATTGAATTGAAAAGGAAAGGTGTACCTGTGAAGTATGTAGAGTAATTTGTACTATGTACAATCAACCGCGTACGTATTTCCGGTCAGCTGCTGGCAAAATCGACGAGTTCAGGGTATCGGTAGGCTTACACCAAGGGTCGACCTTGAGCCCATACCTCTTCCTGTTAATAATGGATGCCTTGATAGTGGATATACAGGAGAGGCATTCTGGTGTATGCTGTTTGCCGACGATATTGTCCTTGTCGGTGAGGATAGAACTGGGGTCCAGAGCAAATTGGTAATCTGGCAACAGAAGCTGGAGATTCTCGGCCTAAAAGTGAGTAAATCCAAGACATATGAATATATGTTTTAGAAAGAAAGAAAGAACAAGAACATAATACGACCTGTCGTCTTGTATGGATCAGAATGTTATCCCATAAAGGTGACGGACGAAAGAAAATTGCATGCAGCTGAGATAAGAATATTGAGGTGGATGTGAGGGGTAACAAGAATGGACAGGATTACGAATATTAGAGGAAGTTTGAAAGTGGCACCAATAACAGAGAAATTAAAAGGTGGTCGTTTGTCCTGGTATGAGAACCATAAGAAGACCATAAGAATGGTATTGGATATGAATGTGGACGGTTATATGGGAAGGGGAATACCAAAGAAAAGATGGATGGACTGTGTGAAAGATGTTATGCTTAGGAAAGGAGTGCGTGCGGAGATGACAACAAATAGAGAGGAATGGAAGAGGAAGACATGTTGCGCCGAGCCCAAATGAAAATGGGAAAATGGTAGGGAGATGGTGATGTCCAGTAGTTTTCAATTTTTACACTTAAAAACGAACATTATTTATTTTAATTAATATAAATTCGTTATTTATTTATTTACTAGATACGCAATCATAGTCTTTGTAAATATTTAATAAAATTTGAAACTTAAACGAAAAGATTGAATGAACTAATTCTAAATATAGATAAGCAAAGAAAAAAGGTTAAATATTTTTTTATCTCTGTGTGATTATACATATATTGACTATCAATAATTTTTGAAAACAGATTTTCTCTTCTTTCCATAATAATTATGAAAAAAATTCGATCATTAGCCGAACATCACAAACTTACAAACTCATCACAATATATGTCTCGTCAACGTCCATTATTTATTTTGGCGATGACATTTTTTACTCATTACTTGTAGGGAACCCTACTTCATTATAGTTGTACCATTCCGTGTTAATAAACATCGGCTTATGTTAGCGATATGGGATAATAAAAGATTAAATATCATGATCGATTACTCGGAAACAAGTGAGAGGCTTTACATGACCGTGGCTTACATCACTGACAGATGCTAACAGCCTGCGAGACCAAGCGCAAAAATATACGCATTGTCATATAATACTTATAAACGCGCACACGCTGACTTAGCGCACAAAACAATCTATTTTTATTAACTGTGTTTCTTTATCGATTATTTATGATAAAATTAATTTAATGGTGTTTTTAAATAAGTTTTCTAGTGTATTTTAGTTAAATATGTGATATATTTACTTATATAAAACATTTGTGTCGATAAATTAAATTTATTTTAACACCTTTATATTGATAGGATTATAATATTTGACGGACAGTTGTTATGTGAAAAAATTGAAGTGATTTCTTATAACATTGTTGTGTATTACTAACAATAGACTGATGGATTATGATGTGAATATTTTTTGTGCTAATATTTTTATGATTTACATTGAGTTTTGAGTTTACTGGATATTGTAAGGTATTATTTTGTTGTGTTTTTATTATATCTATATATTCATTCTTCTGTACTCGATTATTCAATATTTAATCTAGAAGTTAAGTAGTTGTTTATAAGCATTCATTTTGATTTAAAAATACTGTTCATATTATTTTTATTCCGTTTGAAAAATATAGAAGCGTTTACATAGAAACTTATATGAGTGAAGATTGAATGTAGGTATGTGAGTGATACCTATTTTATCGTTAAAAAATATACCTACTACGTACCTAATTATTGACATGTAATATAGCACGTGAAACATACCAATATCCTATTCCTTATTTATTTCTATTAGCTTCAAATTAAAATATATTTTAGATCTTTTTATCAAAGACCATAAGAAAACTTGTGTACTTAAGTAATTTTAAATTAATTTACAAGAGATATAAAAATGTTATAATATTTATCTGTATTATACTAAGATTGTAATTAACACTCATGTGTGAATAATAACATGACATACGTAAAATATTTAAAGTCTTTATTATTTATAAGGTAGGTACTTAGATTGATATAAAACGTACATAACATAAGCTCACGCCTGTTATCCCGGAAGTGTTAGGCAGAGGTGAAATAGCGAACTACACCACCCGAATTTTGCCGAGCTTAGTTCCCCCCCCCCGTCCCAGATGTGATAGGGGGCAAGCCTGTCGCCGTATCGGGTACAAATTCTAGACTCCGGGGTGATACTGAGTAGAAAAACCCAATATCACTTGACCCGACCCGAGGATCGAATCCGAGATCTCATAACGACAGTCGTACCGTAATACAACTACGCCACCGAGGCAGTCTGATTTAAAACAAAACAAAATAAATAAAGCCTTGAGGAGTATATAACTTATGAATATATATCTATAAACAGTTTTAGAAACCAAATACTCTCTAGTAAACAAATAACACAAAATTTATATCCTTACACAAACATATCGACAAACATACATATACACAAGCACACACACATACATACATACATGTAAACATAGTCTTATAATTAGTTTTTAAATACTGATAAATTCATTTTTGGCTCTTTACTTTATGTGTCGGTTTAGTTTATATTTCTATTTTATACGAGCTGTGAATTTTTAATGCAAATAAATAATTGAAACTACCACCAAATACGAATAACAAATCAGTTAGGCACACCACTATTTGGCATTTATTTTGTTTATGTTTCCAAACGTTTTGATTTTGCCGGAATTATAAAAATAATAAGAGAATCCATATTATTAAATAATTCAACATTTAATTTTATACACTAAGTATAAGCCGACTTTTTACATCGATTTTTGTTATTACTTGATTAGTGCAAAACAGTGTTTGATACCAATATACCCAATTGTATATATAAAAAGTTAACGTTTCTATATACAGTTTGATTCAATTCTATGTATGTTGGATGTAAGAATACATTGACTACGGTTTTATAACCGTGTCTACAAATCAAATAGCACCTTGACCTTAACCTTCACACAAGTATAGAATTTAATTACCACATGCAAATAATTATTCATATCTACTAGGTACTTGTAGTTAAGGAAATTTGTTTGTAGGTACTTATTTTGTATACGAGAGAAATTTTTAAGCAAGAAAGCCTGCAAATATGAAATCAAAGCATTTTATAATTGGTCCAGAAGAATTTGCTACACGCCACAGTCCGCCAGATGTGCGTTTCGCGCGGAATTTTTTGCCTTGCACAAACTATCTTGTGGAACCAACTTGCGTCGGCGTTATTTCCGGACCGATACGAATTGGGAACCTTTAAGAAGAGTGCCTACTTATACCTAAATGGCTCGCAACGTACCTGCAACTCCTCCGGTGTTGTGTATGTCCCAGGGGCGGCGGTGATCACTTACCATCAGATGAACCGCTTGCTCGTTTGCAACCTATTCCATAAAAAAATGTCAGAAACGGGGAAATTAATTGAGACCCTAGTTTGACTTTGAAATTAATTTTACTGATGGATGTTGTTTGTAAGTTTCGAAGTGATCAGCGAATAATATCTTTATTTGGTCTCCTGACATGTCAAAAATTAACTATGACATAATTTTATGATTGTAAAGTTACGAGGTGAGTTTTGTTTTTTTTTAACACTCCATAGACTCAGCGTTTTGACCACAACGTCAACTGATGTTAAGTGACGATATGATTCAAGATGCTAAACACTGTAAGCCTACAGGTACTGGCTCTCAATTGATACTGCTTATTGATAATCTACTGGTGGTTGACGATAGGCATTCAAACTTGAGAGTGGTAGCTTTATTACACGATGTTTTCCTTCACTAGATGTTCAGATTAAACTCCTTTTATAAAACAAATAATCACATAATTATTCTATAGATCGAATACACTGTGTACTTCACTTGAGGACGCTGACAAAATTTTTTTAACGTTTCCACCTTATACAGTCTGCTGGGATAGTGTGGCGACAAGATATCATGTAATCGCGAACCGTACCTAGTGGACGTCTTTCGGATAAAATGATGGTGATGATGAAGTTTCAATAATGATTAGAGTCGAATTTCGATCACTAGGCAAAGGCTAATTTTATTATACACCTACTTTGAAAGGTTTTTAATGTTATTTAACAATCATTGACCTGTCTCAATTTACAGTTGTACCTTGACATTTAAAATGGCACTAACTGGAACTGGAGCTTGTGTAAAAAGTACACTGTAACGAGTTTAGGATCAATAATTTTTTATTAATGATGGTCTTCTATTTGTGAGACATGCAGTAAACCCATTTATCATGTGACAATTATTTGAATACATAGTTTAAAAAATAAAATATATAGATAATCTGAACTATATTTTGGTATAGGTAGACATAAATAATAAAAATAGATATTATATTCTTTTGCTTCACGCATATTCTCGTTAAATATATTTCATTCTGCTTTTATTTAATTTTGCAATAACAATACAATAAGGACGACAATTAAGAGATTAGAGACAAAAAAGAAATAGGTAAATATAGCATGTTAGCTATTAGAGGTCTATTTAATAGCAAAGATAATTAAGGTCATGTTTGTTTTCTTTGAATCATCAGTACCGCGTGTTTACTAGTTCAAGGCGTCAGCAAATGTTTTAATATTAAAATTTAAAAAACAAAAGGAAGTTAATTTGAATTTGCAGTAAGTAAATAATTTAGTAGGATAATGTATGAAGATTTGGAACTCTAAACATTCCTCTGATTCTTGGTTATCTATACTAATAAATATAATTGAAGTGTATGTTTGTTGTATCAAAATAATAACTTGTTATTAAATACATATGAATGCAGGTACGGCTACTGTTCAAACAACAAAACTTTAGTCGCCTTAAAGAGTCTCATAGTCAATTATTACAAAAACCTAAACCTAATTGAAAGTTTAAATTTCGAATATTCCGTATCCAAATTCAAACCTTGAATGTGAACGTATCTATGTCAAGGTTTTCTAGGTAAACTATCTTTTCGGATACTTGCCTTTATGTAAAGTTACTTCTGACACAGAATTTTACTCCTATTTTGGAGCACGGCAGTGCCTCCGCCAAGTCGAGCAAAAGCAAAAAAAAGTGGAACGGTCGTACCATCCTTTTCTCGAAGCAGTTCAGGCCATTTTCGACCCCTTTAACTTCGATGTGGATAAAACTAGAAGCCTGAATTTTCAGTAACCAAGCAGGCTTTGTATAAACACGCTATATTTCAAATTTCATTTAATTTGAACCAGTAGTCTATTATAGCAAGTCCAAAAAAATAATTTTGTCACTCACTGACTCACGGATCATCAAAACTCTAAAGCACTTCTAGCAAACATAGAAGCTTCAAATTTAGAATACAATTAGCGTTTAGTGTATAAATCAAGGAAATACTTGGCTATCGCAATCTTATTTAATATAATATATGTATTACTTGTGAGATACATACATTGAGTTTTATGCGATGGCCAGTCAATCTAATGTATTTAAAACAAAAGATTTTTAATATTGATATTATCACTATAAGATGTTGTAAGGTTAGTTAGTTAATTAAGTTGTTAATTACGTAATAACTTAAGACAGTAGGTCCCTTAAGTAGCGGCTTAATAAAGTAATCGACTTGGTATTACATCGATCTCACAACTTTTTATGGTAGACGAACTGAATTTCGAGACTTGTTTTTTTTTTACAAGTATTGTTTTTGATGGCATTAATTTTATGTTTACAATGTGGTTTATTCATTAGAGTTATTTTTAATAAGAGTAGTCTATAATACACATAATACACATACACATATGTTGGTTACCGGTAAATACATAATCATAGTGTTAAAAGACGTTGACCTTACACACCCAACAGGATCTAAATTAATTAATTGAGAATGGTACGTATATACGCATATACGTATAATACATGTTATGTCTTAAAAAATAACAAATAATTTATTAGATTTACAATTCAATGAGTACTTACCAATCGTTTATATAAAAACACCGGTAAACATCTTGACAATTGACCTTGAAAGCGTAAATATCGTTTCATTGCTTCTGATTGGTCGCCGCCTCGGGCAGTATCATTGAATCTATCATGTGATAGGTAGATAAGTTCAGTGAAGTTTTGAAGGATCAAAATAAGGCAAAATTCATAAAATAGGATTCTGGCCATAATCATGAAATTATTTCCCTAATATTGAATCGCTTTTTAAATATACTATTGTGGCCATTTACCAGTCTCCATCCCTTCTTAGAACGCGCAGAGACACACCCGAACTCCCTCATAGTACGAGCCGTCTCGTACTCGCCCGACCCGAATGCCCTCCCAAAGGTGCGACGACCGTGTAACATCTTGACCGATCGCTCGTCATCACTCGTATGAATTGGATCTTTCCATATAAACCTTGTTTACTTGCGTGTCAGCGCCCACACCCGCGAAACCGTCGTTCCCGCCACCGGGGACAGACGGCTAACTTTGCTCCCGCACACTCTCCGGGTCCCTCTCCGACGTTGACCCAGGACATGTCTCGTTTCCCAACTGGGGAGGGTCTTGACGTTGCCGCCAGCGCGATACAGTAACACTGCCCATGCATCAAGCATTACACGCATAACACTGCACACACACTCCTACACATAACACACAGGTACATAGGTCCTGCAAGGAACCTTTTTTTTATTAAATAAAAAATGTAGGGATTAGCTAGGATCAAATTCCGCGGGAATTTTTAAATATAAGTAGCGGCCAAGCCGAGGTTCGAACCCTTGTATTAGTTACCTTTTGCGGCGAGTGCCTTCAGCACTCGCCCCCAAAGTTACGGTGAAGCTGTAAAAACATTTCCGGTCAACAGCATTAGCTAGGTTAGAAAAAAACCCAGTCTCCATTTTATCAAGGCCATGAGCTGTGTGACAATATTTATCAATAATAACATTATTCACATCATAGGTCATGAAAAAACCTTACAAGGCAAAACTGGTAACATTTTTATACATATTACAAGGGTCAGAATGTTTATGGCGTTTCTGTTTTTTTTTATTTTTTATGTTATTTTATTTTTCAGAATGAATGAACAAGACCTCATGGTGGCCCGCGCTCTAGCGGCCGAATCCAGAGAGAATTCACCAGGTGGATCTCCAGGACCTCTAAGAAAAAAACTCTGTCGAAGGTTGTCGACAGACTTCAAACCTTCAGGTATATTTTTTTAATAGTAAAAGCTTTTACTGATTGGTTTTAATTTTGCTGCATTATAAATCGTTTCTTTTTATTACTAATAACACCGTAATATTATTATAATATCAAACAGTTTATTTTCTAAACTATCTAATGCTGTTGACCAGAGGGGTCTTTACAACTTCATCGAACTTTCTGGGCGAGTGCAGAAGACACTCAGCCGCAAAAAGGCAACTAGCGCAAGGGCACCAAACTGCTACTACCTCGGCTTGGTCATTACCTGTGTGTAAAGAACATTCCGCTGAGTTCTAACCCTAGCTAATCACTAGATTTTTTATTTAATAATAATATATTTAAAAAAGGTCCTTCACAGGACCTATGTACCTGCGTGTTGTGTGCAGTGTTGTGCGTGTAATGCTTAATCCATGGTCAGTGTCACTGTATCGCGCTGATGGTAACATCAATAGCCTCCCCAGTTTGGGGCCGCCAGCGGAGAGGGACTTGTCTGTCCCTGGCGGCGGGAAAGCTGGTTTCGCGCGCGTGGACGCTAACAAGCAATTTTTCTCGGTTGTAACGGGAAGATCCTATTTTGAAACGCGATGTCGTCCAATCTCGTCCTCGGGTCGGTTAAGATCCTACGCGGCGTTCATATCAGTTTCGGGGCATTCGGGTCGGTGATGTATGAAACGGCTTCAAGTATACGTAACTTCGGGCCCCAAAATTACGATGAAGCTGTAAAGGCCCTTCTGGTCAACAGCATTAGCTAGGTTAAAAAAAAATCTCTTCACGTTCAAAGAAGGCGCGATATTGAGACTTAAGTACGGATTGGATGGAGGGCAGGTTTAGATCTCTATGTAACAATATCCAATAGAACATCTTACTATACATTGTACTCTGTATATAATACATTGTACTCTGTTCAGTACAATTAGAATAATACATACTTTTATCCTTATGTACGAAAAACGTAAAGTTTTCAGTAATGCATTACTAGATGGCACATCGTAATATTTCAACTTTCCATAAGTAAGCTCGCTGTTACCTACTAGAGGGCGCTACCAACAATAAAATAGATTAATCAAAATATATTAGTTAACTTACTTACATCAAGGTATTTGGATTACCATTTTTTTCTGAATTATAACTTTATAAGTTGATAATTATAATCGTTGGCTTTTTATCATTTACAATTTTGTGAAAACGTCTCTTTTTGATCAAATTAAGTGGGCAATTTTCTGTCTAACACGCAGTCAAACGTCAATGTTATTTTCACGTAACATAACCTCCAAATTTTAGCAAAATACAAAACAAATAATTTTATAAATTCATATTATGACAGAAGCGAAAAATGTGTTTGTGAGAAATAACTATAAAGTGCTTTCGTATATGTACAATGATTAATTATGATATTACTGTGGAAGTTAATGAGGAAACATTATTTTGAAGATGGATAATAAAATTAAGACTAATCAGTCTAAATTGGCATGTACGAGTAAAGAATCAGAAGAAGAAAGGTAAACTAGTAGTATGTTTGAATTCTAATCACATTTGCAAACCAGATTATAACCAAAATATCACACCAAAAAATATATTAATAAACTAAGTACATGTATATGTACCTTGATGTATTTTTGCATTAGATATCTGTCACAACTATACAACAATTATCGAATAACCGGTTTTCACGTGTAAATTATTTTATAAAAACATTATCTTGGTTATTTTACTGTGGGGTCGAATTAGGCGCTAGTTATTATTTGTCAGATTATTAAATGTATAATTTGTGTAAAGCTATAAGTTTTTACTAATCTCATTATATTTTAAACTTTTTCCATATCATCTAACTCTTTTTTGTATTGTAATACCTATTCTTAATATTTAATTATACAGGAAAAAAACTTTTACATAGTATTTACATAAATACAATTTTTATGTATAATTTTTCTTCTTTTTAAAATTAATAAATAAGTAAATCATAATCATATTACTTATATATTTCAAATTTTGGTTCTTCTGAACAATACTGGATGGTGATCTAATGCAGGCTGGTTTTCTTTTCGAAATCAATAGTTACAGTACCTAGCTAGCAAAACTGAGTTTTCAATAATCTTATAAAGCAATTGTATTTTTTATAATAAAAAAAAACATGGGAACTCCTTTCACCAATTTTTAATTATCTATTATATCAGTTGGCCAACCGTGCTTACTTAAAAAGGTGTTTTTTGCTGAAAAATTACCATTACCTACTATATAATTAAACATATTTAATTGAAAACAAAACCAATTTCAAAAGAATATACTTTAAAAATGTACTAAAAGTAAGTATAAACAATTACTTTATTAATCCAATTCTGTTTTTAATCTACTTCTGTTTACATCCATGTATGCTTGGATATAATACAATTAATAATTTTGAAATCAGTGCCAACTATCGGTTAATAAAGTGTTGTCATTGTTTGTTGCTAATTATATTTAATTTGGATTACTTAATTGTTCCTTAAAATCATCTATGCCCTTAGGATAAGTTTATTTAACCCTATATGTTAATTGTGATGAAGTTTAGCCAGTCATTTCCATTCATAAATGAGTATGTTAATTAACTCGTATATGGCACAGACTCTGAAATTGAAACAAAGTATTTTGAAGTAAACAGAAGTAGGTTAATAAGGTAATTATTTATTTATTGTTTAGTACACATTTCTAGTACATTCTTTTCAAGTCGGTTTTGTATTTTTCTCCTTTCTCCTACAAATAATTTTATTTCCATATTAAATGCTTCTTATTCCTCTTTTTTATTTACCACTAGTGAATGTAAGTAAATAAAGTACATGTCCGTGGCTCCGTTCCGTCAACAGACAGACAAAATAACATTTATAAAAAAATATTCTTCAACTCCTACCCATTAATATTTTGTCTTACCTTCCATCATCAGCTCAGCAAAATAAAATGATGACTGCAATATGCAAATACTTCAATAGCTTTGAAAACAAATACATACTTATATGAAACATATGTAAGTGCCTATAATATTCGAGGGTTGCTCTCAATTTCCCTGAGATCCACTTATCAGATCCTGACTTGGTGGTGATGAGATCACGTCAGAACTGTACTCCTTCTAATAAAAAATTTTCAAACCGATCCATAATGGATGGACAAATTGTGTAAGAAACATACAAAAAAAACATAGAGATGAATTGGAAACCTCCTCCTTTTTGAAGTCAGTGAAAAAGGTACATTGGTACTTAAATAAAAGTAATTTTTTTTACATGAATCACTCCTCTTATTTTATTCTGGAGAAACCATAAAATACCTAATATTGGTTGAGTTGGTCTGTTTTCCTAGTAGTGTTGGATTTTCCAACAGGTAGGCAGTAGCTAAACATCCTCCTGTAGTGTTTTATATTTAAAAAAGAACATAGGTATTAAGGGCAATTTTCACCTGGATATTCACACCTGAATTCTATTATATGAAATCTATACAAATAAATGAAATTGAAATTTCTGTTTGTAAAAACAAAATAGCTTTTTACTAAATCCATATGAATGTATATATGGTACCAATTACCAAAGAACAATTTTTAAATTTTTGTGTCTGTCTCTTTATTCCGGTCAATCTCAGGTCCAGTTGGACCAATTTTGAAGTGACTTTTTCTGGTTGATAGCTGAACTTATAAGACATAACATACTTTTATTTTTGGAAAATAACTAGGTTTTCATGTAAAAAAAATTAAAACTAATGAAATTATGAACACAATCTGATAAAATGCACAGTTTTATAACATTTTTTTTGCACAGTATATGCTCGGTGCTTTGACTAAAATCTCACCTGATGTTAAGTGACGATGTAGTCCAGGATGGTAAACACACTAAGCTAGAGATACTAGTTGCTGGATACTGCCAGAACACATCTATTGGTAATTGGCAACAGGTTTTCAAACTTGAGGGTGGTAGCTAACCAGGCGGGGATTATTAGAAAATGCCGTAATGAGTCCATTGACGCGGAATCCGGCCTGCCGCACTATCCATTTCGCCATCATCGCTTCAAAGTACTTCAGTACATTAGTTTCATCCTATTTCTGCTAGAGATGCTCCTACAATGTGCGATAGTGGACATAAGAGATTTATCTAACATCTGATTGTATTGGAGACTTAAAGCCTCACAAAGACAAAATGTGTTTCATAACATTTAAAATTTATACCAGACTGTTTATTTCGACGGCCTGGTTAGCATGACAACGTATTGGATTAATGAAGTGCATTAATAATTCATGAATCTTTGTCTCTGTTTTGCTTTGAAGTCCCCATTTGTAAATCTTATCTTTTTCTATTTTAGAAAACTGTGTTTTGGTAGTATTTGATATTACAATATATTATTCAAATACAGATATTGTACAATTGTAGGATCAATCTGTATTAAATACACATTGCTATATATACATCTATTTCGCAAACCATCATTCATGCAAGCTTGTTTAACCACTTCAATATGTAGAATCAATAGGTTATTTACCCTCTTTGCATTGCGCGATAGTATTAACAGTAATATTATGCATTAACCGTTAAATCACTAACCTGGCGTTTACGCCGGCTTCCAATTGTTTTCCTAATGTCAATTTATTTCTTTTGTATTTAATCAATTAAAAATAGGTTCTTTTATAAAATTTAAACTATTAGCAATTGAAAGGCAGATAACATTTCTGTTTTATTAAATCATGTCGACATTTTTTTTCTTTCATTGAGTAACAACAATTTAATAAATAAGAACTCGACACACAATGAAATTCTAATTAAAGATTTTTCAATTTTGGAAAACATCTAATTCTTTCTTTGATATATGTTGGATGGAAATCTTTAATATTTTGGCACTATAACATTGACTTTTATATATGATTGAATCAAATTAAAAAAGAATATGATAGCACATCTCTTACTAAACTATGAAACGTAACACGTAAAATAAACAAATTGCTTATGTTTAACATTTTCTAATGATGCCTGCCTGGGTAGCTACCACCCTCAAGTTTGAAAACCTGTTGCCAAATACCAATAGGTGTCTTCCGGCAGCATCACTTGAGAACCAGTACCTAGGTTTAGTGTGTTTACCATCCTGAATCACATCGCCACTTAACATCAGGTGAGATTGTGGTCAAAGCACTAAGCCTATATAATGTAAAAATAAATTACGCTCGTAAATAGCAGTATAATTTCGTAAAATGAATTAATTACTGAAAAACATGTTAACATAGATTAATATTCTTAGAATATTTGATTATTTATGCCAGTAACGATCTTTCTATTGTGTACAATTTTTTTACTGAATTCTATTGTCTTATTAATATTTAATGATGTCATTGAAGCAGTACATGGAAAGCTCTAGATGTAACCAAAGGACTGACAAGCAGATAAAAACCTTGTTTGCGACCAACTTCACACCAATACACACTCCGGGGCCCAGAACATTAAAATTTACTTGTAAATATATTCTCTGGTCTGATTTTAAAGTCTATATTTTAATAACGATTTAATTCGACAAATAAAAGGATAACCGTTATAATATTGTCTTACTATACTTATACACTGAATATTTTATATGAAATAGTTAAATGCGAGGAGAACTACGCCATCACTAATTTATCTATACTAATAAATAAAATGGAAGTGTCTGTTTGTAATATCAAAATAACAACTTTTTACTTAATCCGTATGAATATATATACAACAAAATACATTTTTTTAAATTTTAAACTTGTTTCGGCTAATCTCCGGAACTGCTGGACTTATTTTGACGGCCTATTTTTAGGCAGATAGCTGTAATTACTCCAGCTAATTTTATTTTTTTGGAAATTATTAGGGATCCGGGAAAAACATTAAAACTCATTAAAATTGTGAATAAAATAAGATTCAATGTACAGTTTTACTGGCAGGTATTTGAATTTGTGAGAAATATCTTTGCTTTCTCTTTGTACTAAATAAATTTAGTATATAATTAGGGTTCCGTGTAAAAAAAAATTAAAAGCTATATTACGCCGTGAAGAATAAATGAAAGAAGAGCGAAACCGGGGGCCCACAGCTAGTTTTTTAAATAAAATAAATGGAATATTCACCACTGTATAAGCGACTGAGCGATATTAAACGTTTATCATATTGTTATAAAATCTGGCACAAAAAGCCCACGCGGCGCTCCTGTGACACGGACAATATGCAGAAATGTGGTAGACTCGCGTCTGTTTCTAGTTACTGACTCACCCATGACCCACCGGGAACACGAGTCTGTTTCAGAGCAACGACTCTTGACCCACGGATGGGATTAATTGAAGAAAATTCATACGAATTGGCTGACTTATTTGGATTGAATGTCCTAACATCTTAACTTCTTACATGTTATTGTTACTAAAGTCTCATTATTTATGATACTTTATTAAGTGTATGTGTGTAAGGCTATCTCTATTATTTACAACTAGCTGTGTGACCGCGGTTGCTCCCGCGTTTTATATATTTTACTTTGCGTAATATAGTTTTTAATTTGTTTATACGGAACCCTTATTAATTTTCTCAATGTTTTGCTACTAACTTTAAGAAAAGATATTTCTCACAAATTCAAGTACCTTTTTTTTTTGACGGGGGGAAATGCATTTACACAAGCCAGTAAAACTGTGCGTTGAATCGGATTATATTCACAATTTCATAAGTTTTAATTTTTTTTACGTTGTATCCTAATTATTTTTAAGAAACAAAAGTACCCTAAGTTACGCGTAGTAACTTCAGATATCTACCAAAAAAAGTCCCGTCAAAATATGTCCAGCCGTTCCCGAGATTACCCATTAATACATTTTTTGACGTTTGTCCGTTATCCTGGTTGCGTTTCATGGACAGAAAGTATCCTAAATGTTACTTTATAATATTAGTTAACACTGTGTCAATTTTCATCAAAATTGGTTCAGTACTTTCAGAGTGATAAGCGCACACAGGGAAAGACAGACCGACAGACAGACAAAAATTCTAAATAAAATATTTTTGCTTCTATATCGATAACAAAGTCCACCCCGATTAGAATTTTCAAAAAATATTTAATGTTTAGATTTGGCCTAGTTACAGTTTTATTATATTAATAGATAAGTATTCGTATCTGCGTTTTTTTTATGTCTTCCCATAGTTAGCTATCATGTAGTTGGTACTTTGCTTATTGTATGATTAAATAATTAATTAATAGGTTATGAATTTAATATAGTTTTTTTTTTTTTCAAATAATATGCTTGATGTTACTCTGCTAATTCCACTTCAAATAATTTTCTACAAACGTGATAGCTGATGGATTTCCGCAAAGTAACGCCTTCATCAATAGAATATAGTTTTTTTTTTCACTAAAAACATCTCTGACTTAGCGTATAAATTTAAATGCTCCTTTTGATATTTAAAAATTTCCACTAATATGAAAATAATATTAAATATTACATTTCAGAATAAAAAATTAAGAGAATGGAAGCAACTGTCTAACTCTAACTGAAGCGGCCTAAATAGTTTTAAATTTAATTCAATAGGGCGCAAAAATTCGTTAATAAAACGATTCAAATTTGTAAAATAATATTGTTTCAGATCTGTTTTAAATGGTGACAGATAATATTTCTTTATAAGGTTTACGGTTTTAAGGTCAACAGTGAAAATGTTTATCGACCTCTCCAAATAAATAAACATTTATGGATTGATAACATCCGATGCAGGTGCACGCGAATATACGCTGATAGTTAATACGTTTAAAAGTTCATTGCATTAATGAGCGTTAACGTAAAATATTTACAATCATATTAAAACTTATTAACACAGTGTTTATAACAAATTAATCTGTCACGTATTTTTCTCATGATTAGCACCACGGTCATTATGGCTGACCCAATATTCATTCCTTTTATCATATTATGTCTATAGTCAGTACATATATTTATTACATTACTTATTATTATGTAATATATGTTTGTATGATTTTTAAAATTTCTATTTACTTAGAGTCGTATTGAAGTGTTTAGAATAACATTGATATATTATCTTTGATGAAAAAATAAAACAGCTTTTTATAATAAATCAAAAACATAACCGACTTCAAAAGAATAAATTTGTGACTTTTTAGTTTATACTTTTGAAATTGGTTTTGTTTTTTATTAAAAAAGTTTTTTTTCTACTTTTTAGTTTAAGTATGTACTTTTAGGTATAGCTGTGAAGCCTACTTCATAGCTTTGGAAACGAATATATGAAACACATGTAAGTCTATATAATATTTTTTCTCAATTTCCCTAAGTTCCCTAAGATCAGATACTGATTCAAGGGACCACCTAGGAAGTGTACTCCATCGATATTTTTTTTTTGCAAATCGGTTCACAAATCAGGGAGAAATCGGGTAACAAATATACAAAAAAAAACATACAGACGAATTGATAAACTCCTCCTTTTTGAAGTCGCTTAAAAATATACTCGTATACATATTTGGTGGTCTGCTAATCACGACGATAGCGTGCATACATGTTTAATAACAATTCTTTGTACACTCAACGTTGTCATGCTTGATAGTGGTTTGTCGCCGACAAGCAAACAAGCATTACTATTATATTCTGACTTCTGAGGCAGTCAGTCGCTCGAACTACGCGCTCGCGCGATCGCGCGTCTCTCGGTTGCCCGGTCCGACCACCTAACCACCCTCTACATACGAAACCTTTGCAATTTTTCGTACTCTTTAATAATTCACTCAATACTAACTTTCGGTTATAGCCTTGCGGTTATCCAACGATCCGGTCTGGCCGGCTTCATATGTCCAAAATTTTGCAATAAATATTCGCGCGCCGCCTCACCGTCGCAGAAGGTTGCCGCGCCAAAACATTAACAATTGTGAAATCTTACATTTTTAGACATGAGCTTCTCTAATTGCTGCAGTTTATCTATTTGATACATCCGTAAATCCTGCGCAATGGTGGTGTGATTAGCGGCAAAACTATCTGGAATAAAGTAAAAAAAAGTGATGTGTTAATTCGTTTGCGGGACAAGATGTTATCGATGGAGTCACTGTGGTGCCGTTCAGAAAGCGAGCTATCTACGTTGAAGGTTTGCAAGGGGGCGGCTGATAGATCGGAGTACAGGCTGACGCGGCGGAAGCTGTCGAAGAGTCTGATCCCGCAAGCGCTGCTGCACTCCCAAACGGAACCGTCGCCGAAGGCTCACAGACGAAGAAGGTCTGGCACGTGGCCGTAAGTGTGCCTTCGTAAATTGTTGGCATGCATTTTTACTTTCTCACATATTTAAATATGTATATCATTCCTTGTATTCTACATTTTCTACGGTTTTTAATTAGGTATTAATTTAGGAGTAAAAATATAATGCAAAAAGTTGAATATTTGGTGAACCTTATTCATATTAATGAAAGATACACTAAACATAATTATTTATCTTTTCTACATTAATTAACAATTTTAACAGTAAAGTAGCTCTCATCTTAAACTACATTTTTAATACGGGCTGATTATTTTTTGCAATTGGAACCATATTCAGTGTTCTCAAAGAGTTTAAAGTGTAAATCAATAGTGTCTTTTTTGCGAAAACGAGCAACATTTAAATGTTCTTAAGCTGAGAATAATAAATCGAAATTGTAGTAAGTATATTTAAAAATAATACATGTAACGGATTTTAAGTTACGGTCAGTAACTTATATATTTAACAGTGCGGCTCAAAGGTACGAAGTATAATTCCTAACACATATTCTTAGAAAGTAATTGTATAAAGGAAATAATGATTATTTCAAATATATAACTTCAATGAATTGTCTGTTATTATTTATTTTTTTAATAAGCAAGTAGGTAACATAAAATATCTAGTACGTAGGTAATTGTATGTAATCATGTCAACCCGCCACTTCGTTACTACACACCCTAATTATACTTCGTAATAATTATAATAAGTTAGCATTGCCCGCGGCTAGAGATAACAATTTCTGTTTTCAGTTTTACCCATTGCATTATACAAATATCTTCAATATTGAATTATTTGCATAAAGTATTGCAAGAAGTCATACTCCCATAATAAATTACGATTACGCCGTGTCGCATGATACCGGCTAAGAATTGCACCACCCGCGTGCCGATTATAAAACTATCCTCCCTTTTTTGGAGGAAACCTACGATCAGTGGACGTCTTTCGGTTGAGTGTAATTCCGATTATATTATTCCATATATTACCAAATACTTTCAAAACATGAATATTTTTGATTATATTATATATAGATTATATATTATTTGATTGTTAAAAAAAAGTGCAGGGGATTTGCATCAAATATTACAAATGTAGTATTTGTAGCTGATTATAAAATTAATTATTTTAAAAATCCACTTAGAGACTTGATGTGTAAAACACTTAGTGTAAATTTCACCAACAGCTTCTTATGACCTTTTTTGTATTGCATTACTTGATACAATATAAAATGCAACTTCTTAATTTCAACGAAAGTTCTAACAAACTATATCCAGAAGACGTTGTAATCGGTTTGAATGTTGCTAATATTGTGAGTTTAAATTGAGGATATCATCTCTAAGCCTTAGCTAATGTTTTACTTTCTCTTTTAACGAGATATACTAGATTGGCAATGTTCGGATTTCGGATGAAATAGTAAATATTATATGTTTACTCACCGTCGTTATTTATCCGGTACGGTTTTTTTAATAAATCCACTAAGTTTTAATTAAATTTTTGAAAAAATTTGTCAAAAGAAATTGTAATGTTCTTTGCCATGTTCTTCTTAATTAATGGAATTATGTGAGTTACTTATACAACTCATGTGGATAGCGATCTTTTTTGATTTCTCATATTAGTAAGTGATGCTTCAACGTTCTCCTAAACGACGACCATCTTGCTGGAACTTTCCAGGGATTTTTTGTGGCACTTCCCTCGTTATTCCAATACGCTTGTGCGCAATAACCGTACTATATAGCTCAAAACGCCACCAACGCCAAGAACTCTCTTAGTACCCTTATTGATATTTCGAGTCTAGATCAAATGAGCCCAATTTTTGTTTACTACTTGCCTAATTTTAAAATTTCTGTTTTTTGTGCATATTTCTCCAAGGCGACATAAAGTCTCTGGAAGCTTACCAACCATTGGAAAAAAGTGTAGAGACAAAGAAATAACACACACAGGTGGCTTACGTTAGTTGATTCTTCTATGGTTTCATTCGGGTTAGCGCTTGTTTTCATACGTCCGTACGAACGTACCGACCCAAATAATTCCTGAGGCGTTAAGCAAACCAACCTTCGTTAATCTTGGTCAACATTATTAGAACTCATATAACCTGTACATTATTGGTACATACAATAATAATAATTGTAGAGCTATGTGGTAAACTACAAAAAACATATGTATTTACTTTATGCACAGCGTGGTGAAGAAACTTCGTATATTGTTTCATTAAAACGTTTATAATAATGACTTTTTATTGATGTTTATTTGTTTACTATAACAATATGACAATAATATGAATAATAATTACAATTTATCATGTTCTAGCAATTCTTCTCGTGCACTCCCTTAGCTCGAGTAGTCTAGCAGCGGCGTGTCGTGTGTTTTTCCCTATCTATTTTTTTTTTTTTTTTTTTTTTTTTTTAATTCTTATTTATAAAAATCATTACATCATGTAATTTAACTAATTAATTTACATTCTATAATAAAATTAACAAATAACAAAATAAAACAAAAAAATAAAAACAAAAACAGTCAGAAAAAAAACTACACAAACTACGCTTACAAACTAAACTACGAACTAATAGGGGACACGGGGAAACCGCATCAGGGCTATTCCCTTCGACGGTGGCCTCTCCTTTGTCCGCGCCTACGGACAAGTCTGCTGGGTGAGGCACACAGGTGCGTCCCTCGTGGAGTAATCTTCTGAGTTCTGGGAGCTAATCCTGCTATCGATCGGACTCTGAGGGGTCAGGGAGATGCACCCGATCTATACGGGTCATAGACACGGTCCTCCTTCAACTACCTACTCAGCTAGGCGAGGACCGGCGTATGAGATCGCGCGCCTGAGGCCTATATACTAATGACAAGTGTTCACCTCTCCCTCTCCGGTTGTCGGGAGGTCTAGCGTGCAACGGCGCGATGTTCTGGGAGGTGAACGTGCGCCGACGTGTCCGCTCTTCGGAACATGTTGGTTGCAAGGCTGCTTATGAACGCATCCAGGCTCTCTACACGTAAGTCACGCGCAAGTACGTGGTTGCTAACGTATCGCGGTGCCCCCGCGATCATGCGAAGCGTGATGCTCTGTTGGGCTCTAAGCCGTCTCTTGTTCGTTTCCGATAAGCGACTGAACCATGCAGGGGCGGCATAGGTAAATCGTGACCTCAAATAGGTTTTATATAAACCAAGCCTCGTTCTCAAGGGTAGCCTTGAGGTGAGCACTGGACGCAGCATTCTCCTCGCCGCTCTTGTCCGCGCGATCACATCTCCTACATGACTTGAAAAAGTCAGGTTTCGATCTATAGTGACTCCCAGGTATTTGACTTTTCTCTTCCACGGTATAGTCTTTCCCTGGAGCGTCAAGCAAGGTGGTAATCTACTCATCATCACTCTAGTCATGAGTGCCTGTGTCTTCCCTACGTTGGCCCGCAGCCTCCATCTCCGTAGCCATTCATGAAGGGTGTCAAGTAAACGCTGGGTTTCTATTTGCGCATCTAGTGGCGTATTATCTACATGGAAGTAGGCGGCATCATCAGCAAATAATGCGAGTTCTGTCCACCCGCGCACGGGCATGTCGTTGGTGTAGACGGCGTAGAGGCTAGGAGAGAGGCAGCTACCCTGCGGGACTCCGGCTCTCATAGGGAACTCCCGAGACACTTGGCCTTCGACCACTACTTGGACGCGGCGGTCTTCCAGGAAAGACTTTAGGACATGGAGAATCTTCCTAGGGATCGTGGTGGTCGTTAACAGTTTGTATAGCATCCCCTGGTGCCATACTTTGTCAAACGCCTTCTCCATGTCCAGTAGTACAACTGCGACGTATTGTTTGTTTCTTCTTGCGGTATCTATTATATCAATGACCCTCGTGAGTTGGAGAACAGTAGAGTGATGCTCTCTAAACCCGAACTGTTCGGCTCTCAGGTTCATGTGCGGCAGCATCTTGGCCAGCACGAGCCTCTCGAACACCTTAGACAGCGTGCTGAGCAAAGTGATTGGCCTGTAGTTTTCTGGTCTTTGCAGGTTCTTCCTGGGCTTCGGTAACATGCGGACCAGTCCGAGCTTCCAGTCATTCGGGAAGTGCCCCGAGCGGATAATACCATTGAATAACCGCGTCACCGCCGCGAGTGTTCTCAGCGGCAGGTGACGCAGCATTACAGTGGTAATGTTATCCGCGCCGGGGGCCTTCCTGGGCTTCAGTTTCCCGATCACGCGGTTTACTTCGGCCGGGGTGAAGAACAGGGCGTCTGCCGGGCTGCCGCCGACTACAGGCTCAGCCCAGTATCTGTCTAGGTGTCGGTTCACATTGAAGACGTGCTGAAGGTCCGCTTCGTCGTTCGGGGAGAACTGTTCCTCCAAACACGTAGCAAAGATCTCCGCCCGATCAGTTGCTGTGAAGCGTGGGTAGCCATCTTCTTCGCCCAATAAGGGGCGGACCGGCTCCGGTGTGCTCGATAGCTGCTTACATAGACGGTGTACTGAGGGGACCGAGCTGTCCGTGATAATCTCGTCTATATGGTTCTCCCACGCTTCGGCTGCATGGTCATCTAGGGCAATTTTAACTCGTGTCACCATCGAGTTAAGTCTAGTCTTCGTGAAGGGGCAACGGGTATTCTGCCACTCCCTCCGCAGCGCTCGTTTCTCTTTAATGAGATCCTGAATCCGCCGGGGAAGAGGTTTGAGCCTCGACTCCGTCGGAATGGTGCGAGTAGATTTTTCTCGGGCGCTGCGGATGCAATGGGTGAGTTCACCCGTCATCCGTTCCACATCTTCCGGCGTGGACATCTTTCGCGTCGGTGTGGTGCTCTCTAGTTCCTTCACGAATATTGCCCAATCAATCCGCGTACGTGATGCTGGGAATAGTACTCGCGTCGGTGACTCGGAGACTTCGAGGAGGACAGGTCTGTGGTCCGAGGGTAGATCCGGCAGTACTGTCTGCCTCGGTGGATTCAAGCGCCCTTTCATTAACGTTATGTCCAAAACGTCTTGCGACCTCGGGCTATGATGTGTTGGCTCATCTGGGCCGTGGATATCAAAGCCATAGTCTTCAGCAAGCTTCAAGAGTTGTCGACCAGGTTGCGTATTACATGAGGAGTTCCAGGAGGTGTGCTTCGCGTTAAAATCTCCTGCCATGATCGTTGGCGTACCTCCCGCCATTAATTCCTCAAGTTCTCTTTCCAGCATCTGAGTGGGCTGGTAGTTTGGTCGGTATATGGCATAAGCCTTCAAGTCCCGACCATCGACGTGCAACAATACCCCCAGAGCGTAGAGTGACTGGTACTCTTTAAAGGGTATTGGCTGATGTACGACATTCCTCTTGACGAGGACTAAAAGTCCTCGGTACGGGCGGCCACTCGTCGGACTCCTCTCGTCTTTCCTGTATGCGAAGTAGTTAGGGACCCGAAACTCTTCGCCTTGACGCAGGAAAGTCTCCGATATATCAGCATCACGTCAATCTTCTGCTCACGGAGGAAGGCTATCAGTAGCCTTCTCTTCCCCGTGAGCGCCTGGGCATTCCAATGGCACACCCTTAACTCAAGCATTGGGATTTAGGAGCTTCAGTAATCCCAATAGGGTGGCCTTCTGACCTTTCTCACCCTCCTTAACGGCCGACAAGATCTCCTGCAGGACACCGAGGGTCGCAGTCAAAGTGTCCAGCTGCTGAGCCGGGGGGGGGGATGGAGGTACCAGAGGGGCAGGTTTATCTCTCGACGCACCCGCGGTACGATCCTGAACCGCGGGTTTCTTATTCTGGCGTCGGCGTCTTCTCCCAGGACCAGTCGTCGCACCGCGGCTTGTAGGTTCATTGGCCGGCGCCATCAGCGACGCTGACGCCGTCTCCCCTACTGTTGTCCGCGGAGGTAGTGCTGACCCTTTCGTCGCGCGTCCTGAGATGTGGTCGCCAGTGCGCGTAATAACGCCAGCCGTCCGGTACCTGGCTTCCCTACGGAAGACCGGACACTGCCTATAATTGGCAGGGTGAGGTCCTCCGCAGTTGGCGCAGGTCGGTGGCTCTTCAACTGAGCGACGACAGTCACGTGCAGCGTGTGGTTCTCCACACCGGACACAAGCGAGTGTTCTATGACACTGCATCGAGCTGTGCCGGAATTGTTGGCATCTATGGCACTGGGCGGGACCAGTCTTACCGCGCCAGGCTTCTATTTTGATCCCCCTCATGCACAGTAATTCGTTTACTGCGTAGATGTCCGGGGATGTCGGTGTCCGCTTCAGGACGACGTGGAATACTGAACCCGGGCGACCTCCACGCGCCATTATGTTCTTAACGAACTCGGGTTCGAAGCCTCGCTCCTGTAAGGCGGCTATGACATCAGCGGGGTCCGTGTCTGAGGGTAGTCCCCTCAGAGCCACCTTGAGGCTTCGCTCGGCAGGCAATGAGTACGAGAACCAGGCTACCCCTTCCTCGTACTCCGCCTTGGTGAGGTAGCGTTGTACCGTACGGTACTCTTCTACACTCTCCGGCACGAACTTCACCCCTGTCCCAAAGGGGCGCGCGTTCGGTGCTCTGCCGAGCTGTTGGGTCAGCAGCTTGAAGTGCCTTTGCCAATCTGGCAGACGCTCCACTATCAGTGGCGGATATTTTGGTGCCGGTGCCTGCTTGACGTTGGGGGCTGAAGGCCCCTTCGACGTGTCCGGATTCGGCTGCTGTTGTTGTTGTTGCTGCGGCTGGTGTGTAGCGGCCGGAGGCATCGGCGTCCTTTGCGCCGGTTGGCGCTGAGGCGCTCCTACCGCCGCCGCAAATGTCCTCGCTGGGACTGGTGCCGGTGCTGCGGGCACGGGTGCCGTCGACACCTTCACCTTGACCGCGCTGGGTCCAGGCCTCGCAGTGGGCGTCGCGCGCGCAGTCCCAGCTACAGCCAGGTCGTGCTGCGGGCTAGCCGCAGGTGGTTGGTGAGCCGCAGGTGGCTGCGGTTGTGCCGCAGGTGGCTGCGGTTGCGCCGCAGGTGGCTGCCGCGTTGTTCGGTGGCGCTGGCGCTGCGGGAGCGGAGCGGCCGCTGAGGTTGGAGGTACTGGCTCTCCGGTCCCGGCTGGGACCGTCGAGCCGGCGTACCTCGCGGCCAGCATCCGCTCCGCAGCTGCCCATGCAGTCAGCTGCTTCTTCGCCGGGTGAAGCGGGGGGGTGGGGGACGATAGCGAGCGCGTCCTCCTGCCTACTCGCAGCTCGTCCTCCTCCTCCCCCTCACTCCTCTTCCTCCTACGCCCGCGGCCGACCGGGCTGCGGTCAAGCACTGTCGCGGGGATGGGGGGGGGTGCAGTGACCCCGGCTGCCGCCATGTGCAGCGCTGCGACGTCCTCCGCGCAGGGGGTGCGTCCCTCCGTCTCCGCCTCCGAGACACGGAGGTACAGCGCCATCCACCGCAGCATCCCCAGGGAGAGGAGACCCGTCTCGACCAGCTGGGCGAGTACGACGGTGTCCCTCTCTCCTGGATGGTGGTTGGTGAGGACGCTGCGGGCGACGGCGGCCGTCTCTCGGCCGTCGGAGCGGACGGGGTAGGTCCCGCGCGGCCGGACGTCGGCTGCTTGCACACGCTGCTAGCGGCCGGAGTAAGCGGGGGTGGGGGGGGGAAACGTCTTCCCTTCCCCTGCTCGTATCTGTACCCGCGGGTCACGGGATGCGGTGGCAGGTGGGGCGGGGGGAGGCAACGCCGGCCTCACCCTCGCTGCGGCAACAGGCACCGGCCTGCTGCCGTACGTAACAACGCACGGCGGTGCGAGGGGAGGCAAGATGTTTTTCTCGCCTCAACCCCCGCATACATATCGCGCGTAAAAATGCTCGGCGGTGCGGGGGGAGGCGAGATATTTATCGCCTCAACCCCCGCAGATGGCAGCACTGGGTGGTTACCGTGCTGCGGTGCGGGGGGAGGCAAGATTGTTCTCGCCTCGACCCCCGCAGATGGCAGCACCAATCGGCTACCACTCGGCGGTGCGGGGGGAGGCGAGGTAATTCTCGCCTCAACCCCCACAGGTGGCAGCACTTGGCGGCCAAATGCCGCGGTGGTAGTTGGAGCGCGGGGGGGTGTGAAAGTGGCTGCCGCCCCCCGCAGGCTTTCTTCGTGCCTACGCACATTCTCCGTAGTCAGCTTGTAGGTCGTCATGTTGTTAGAGGCATCTTCAGAGTCCGTATGGTCGCTTGTGGTCGTCGAGGTGCTGGAGCCTGGTACCGAACCAGAGCGTGGTTGTGACGGCTGCTTGATTCTAGGCTTCCTCCTTCTTCTCTTCCTCTTCTGGCCCTGAAAAGGGCCTTTGTCGTCCTCGCTATGCGCTAGCGGGGACGGCATGGCGGCTCCTCGGTCGCGAAAGCGCAGGAATTGGGTGGCAGCCTATTCCCGTAAAGCTGCCCCCGGCTTCATCCCTCTGTTGCAAACCCTTTGAACCAACAAGGTGCTTAAAATATAAAGCACCTGTTGATTCCCCGTTCTTACTTCGTGCTGTTCCTCGGGCGCTGGTATCGCGAAGCCAATCCATTTATCATGTTGTTATTGTAATGGCTGTTATGATAGAAAAAATCATAATGAAAGTCATACACTTCTATCTGTGAAAATAGATTTTTGACCTTTTTTATATTCGTCTCAATAAGGTTTTTACTTTTAAATCTCATAAAATGCATTCGTTTAATTATATTGTCTATAAGCTATCTGAACGTTATCGAAAATTTTAAAAGAAAAAAAAACCCAATTTTTTATTGATAACACTAAAGTTTGACAATAGTTACTAACTATTAGTTAGTAAAGAGAAAGTCGATTGACAAACAGAAAAGAAAAAGATACTGAAATACTTTATCTTTGTCTGTTATTGTTTTGATTATTACGTATAATTTGTTTGTGTATATGTAATACTTTTATTCTATACTAGCTGTGTGGCCGCGGCTGCGCCCGCGTTTCATATATTTTTCACTGCATTTTAATTTTTTTTATATGGAACCTTAATTTTTTCAGTACTAAGGTGAAGTAAAAATATTTCTCATAAATTTAAGCACTTGGCCGTAAAACTTGCATGGAATCGGATTTTATTCAAAATTTTATGAGTTTTATTTTTTTACGCGAAACCCTAATTATTTTCGAAAATTAAAGTACCCTAAGTTACCCGCCGTAACTTTATCTATCTACCAAAAAAAGTGCCGTCAAAATCGGTCCAGCCGTTCTGGAGATTACAAACAGACGAGACAGACAAAAAGTTGTAAAAATTGTATTTTCAGTATAGGTATCTTATATACATTCATATCTGTTTAGTAAAAAAAATAATTTTGACATTACAAACAGGCACTTTTATTTATTAGTATAGATTATTTTGGTGTTATCTGAGTTTAAAGATTAAAAAACTAAGGGAAAACTATGTTATAGTCGATAACGTTAAATATCTGCTTAGTTCTAAATATTATTCTAAAAGTTATTTCTCATATACATATGAAGTTTACATACATAAGGATACTGCAATACATACAAATCAATCTTATGAATTGTAAAATCTCACAATGGCAACGTTTGTCAGTTTGTCTGTTATTGTTTTTATAACTCCTGAACAACTGAATGAATTCACATAATTCTTGTTAAATCATATATATATATATATATATATATATATATATATATATTCTGGTTTTATTGTATATTTTGTTACATTGAATAAAATATAAGAGAAGTTATGGATTTATTAGTGAATGAGGTCGAAACCCAAATGACGACCATCGCGTTCTTTGAAGTATTTGAACTCAACCATTGTATGTTTTAGATATATATAGGAGTAAATATTTACTTAGAATATAATTCGTACGGATCCGCTAATCTAGTAAAGTAATTAACATTATTAATTATTCTGTAGACATCAGTAAACTAAGACGGTTAATTACTATTAAGTCAAATAAAACGAATATAATTCAGTTCGATGATTAAAAACAATGAAAGTAAGTAAATACATAATTATCACTTATTTACTTTCACGTGACTGTTTCCGTATCTAGGCTAAGAATGACTCATACCGTTATCAAATAAATGTTAGTAAAAACAACTACATAATTGTTCAGCCATTTAGATGAAAAATACGTTCACTCGGTAAAGTTAACAGGATATGCTAGCGGCATTTATTCCATACAAACGTATTCCCTGTTTCCTCCCTGGATAATAGCATTATGGTAAATATTTTTATAACAAATAATTTATATCCACCACCGCCATGTCCGTACATTATAATACGTACGCCATAAATTAGTTATTGTAGAAACTAGGGGCCTTTTGAAAATGAAAAAAATGCTCGATTTTTACCGTCATTTTATAAAATTAAACAGATAAAATTAAAAAAGCAATTCTATTTTCTATAGCTGAAAGAAAATTAAAAATCGGTTTAATTTTGGAGGTGGAAACAGGGTACTACGATTTTATAACCCTTTCAACGCGATAGCAATATATTTCTGAAATATCTACTTTTTAAATCTGTCGCCGACCGCATGTCCTTAAAAGATTCACTGTCGAGCAAGCGGCCAGTGACTAATATTCGCGAAGACGTCGGTAACCTATTTGCATGGTTAATGCGTATTGTACAATGTGCCCTATACGACGACGACCGGATGCATTTTTTCATGATGATCTCATAGGTCAAGGGGACACTTGACACTAAAGGTAGCTTAAGTGTTTATTTTTGTGTTTCAATTTGGACTCAAACATTAATCTAGTATTTTATTTTTATAGAGGGGCTTCATATCATAGAGTAATAACACTAAGAGCGATAGCTTCATACAAAAACTGGTTAACTTTAAAGTAAAAAAAAAATATATTTGTGTTTAAGTGACACGGAGTTATGTAATACTGTGTACCGAAAGACGTATGTGACCTGTTAAAGTCAACTTGAAATGATTTCAGTCCGCATGCGACTACAACCGTTCTGATTGTTTTAGTTCTATACTTCATAATTTATTGTACCAAATATTTTCACGGCAACAATCAATATTTTATTGGAAATAAACTGTTAGCACATAAATATTATGGCTATAGCTGATTTTCTCGAAAATTACGTGAATTAAAGATCCATTGCCTTTTACGTTTTTAATTATAGTTGTGTTATTACCACTTGATCCCTATAAAAAGCGTAATAATGTTACAGTTTAAAAAATGGAAAACTAACCATAAATGCATACCTCAGTATGAATAGCTTTGTAACTAATCTCAGCCGTAAAATCGATCGTGATGCACGACTTCTGCATATTAGCTGTGATAAGTTCCGACAGGTTGAGGACACACTACCTCTTTAGGGTCGATGACTCCTTAATCCACTCAAATTGAATTGTTTTCCAACTAAGAATATTTTAATGACCGCCGGCAAGTAATATTGAATCAACATAAATACACATAGGTAGAAGCATAGTCGGGTGATTGTTCTCGTTTTCTATTCTAAATTTTAATTGGAAGATTTAGGTTGTTAGTTTTATCTGTCACTTTAGTAATATTGTTCTTTCTGATCAATGAAATTAATGGCTGTTTTTATAAGCGGATTGTTTTATGACTAATTAAATTTTAGCAGAATTTCATGTTGATGTTAATAGCCAATGCAGAATATACCTAAACCTATTCATTTTGCTAACATTTTCTTATCTATGCTTATAATAAAGAGTTATAAATTGACATAATATTATTTTTATCTCAACTTAGTTATCTTATTACGTATAGATAAGGTTCTTTTTTATCCTTGATATTAATGTAAACAGAAAATACATTACCGTTCGAAAATTACACATCAAGAGAATTTTTAAATTACCTATTGTTGTATGGCTCTTATCGTACAATGTTGTTAGTTATTGGCAACACTAATCATTTGTAACGACACACTAGCAAACACTCACATTGACTCTTTTCCGTTATGACGTAAGAAACTAGTTTACTAGTCACATTCTAGCCCTCGAACCGCAAATGAGGAGACTTCTATACAAGCTGGTAGACATTTACGGCTGGACATAGGTAGACCTCTTCCAAAAATCTCCAAAACGACCGCTTTTGCGCCATCCGTATCCCGCAGATTCTCGCGCATTTGATAGAGGCCTGCCCAAGCTGCCTGATCCGATACGTGATCGCCATTCGTAGAAAACCCGTTGCCCCCATCGGGCACTGGTTCTACGAGCAACGTGTCCAGATCACTGTCACTTTAGGCAATGTCGGTTAGCGATTTGTTCGTAATTTTTTTTACTGACTAAACAGTAAGTAGTACAGAAGGATAATGAATTAACAAGATTTATAATACCTCTTACCAGCATTGCAGAATCCGAAGTGATTAACATTAATTGGGAATATGAGTAAATATTCACAGCTAAAATATTTACAAGCGGCTTGCAAAGTTTACGTTTGCGCAATAGAACACGACCAGAGTACGTAACGTTAAATAATATATGTGGAGTGCAAACACTGTGTACACGTTTCTAAGTAACTGAAATTTACAGCGACAAATCGAAATATCTCTATATATACGTTTGTATAATAAAAAAATATATGTAAAATCACTATTATTCAACATTTTTTTGTTAATTTTTATTTGATCTGTATCGTAATATATTTTAATCTTAAATATCACTGAATTATTTTCGATAAGTGCCTTCAGCAAGACGGTACAATTTTTACTCTTAAAATTTTTTAGTTACAATATATTATTTACGTACCAAAAGAAAAATTGTATCGAACCTCAAATTAGGAGCTATAATGTCTTATAGGAATATGATACAAAGTATTTTATATATTTTAACTCGATTTAAAAATAATCAACCAATACTTTTCTATTCTATCTTGGCAAATAGTCTACAATGCCGAGTGCGTAATAAATACATTGCACTCTATTAACGGCAACAACCGCCATCAAAGATTAGTCGTCATTTACAAATGATTATTATCGAAAAATGTCCTATGAAACAGGCTTTATTTACTAAAGTTATGTTCTAAATTCAAACAAACAATTTTCTCTAAGGTTGAGGCGAAACGGACGTATAAATAAGTTATGAGTCGCGGTTTTTAATCCGCGTATTCCACGCTGCATTCGGTTTCATATAAATGTGCATTTTGTGCTTCACGACGGCGGAAAATGAGTTGTCTATCAACTCACGCGTGTAAGCACCACATAATTACGTTCGTTTCGTGATTTAACCAAATTACAGTCGAAGCTAAATTTCGTTACTCAAAAATCGCAACTTCTAACTCATAATATTACGCTCGTTTGGTCTCATCCTAAGTCTTATGATACTAGCCGACTTTTATTGGGAATTTTGCGAACAAAAAAAATTAAGCCTATATGTATGTTATTACATCTATCTTTTTTACTCTTTTGTGTTTTTTTTTTTTTCCGTTTCGATTTACTTTTATGTACATTTTTCCCCCTAATAAAAACAAAAGACTCTAATTTTTCTACATTCATTTATTTTTTTAGGCTAGGTATAAATGAAATGTTTTATGCACTTTTTCACTCACACCTTTTTTTTTTTTTTGACGGGGGGAAATGCATTTACGCACTACCCTTATCTATTGTATTTAGGGATCAAAGTCCCCCAATACAATAGATAAGGGGGCACGGAGTGACGAGCTCCGTGCCAGTGTGGGACTCACCCGGGCGAGAGTCGCCCGGAAATACCCACTAAAACCCCCCGGGGCCGTCCGCTGCATTTGGGATGGGGGCGACACGGGGTGGCTTTCGCAAGCACCGCGTCGCCCCCTGCAGCGAACCCACCGGGCCTCGTCGTGCAATGGCCCAGTGGGGATGGGGGAGTGTACACACCTCTCAACCCCACCTCTTCGCCCGCCTCCCGTAGGAGGCCGTCTCCCGTTACTCAAACCTAAAAAACATATGAAACGCGGGCAGTGCCGGGGGCACTAGCTAGTGTACTTATAAATTTAAAACAAGTTATGTTACGCTAAACAACAGTTACATATCTATTTCAAACCCTGATATCAGTCTATCATGTTATCGATAACTATAATTATAGCGGTCGCCCTACTCCCGTTTTGATTCGTAGCTACACAACACACACTGCACGTACTCGCATGATATTTTAATTGTACTATTTAGCACGTGTGCTAATCGCTATATATTTATAGACGTGTGTTTTATTTTTAAAGTTCTGATACAAGTGTGAAACAAAAGAGGTCGTGTACATTTATTACCAAGTCGCTTCGTAAAAGTATAGGATACCGCAAATCTCATTCGTTATTCTGCCTAAATTTTCCGTACTTATTAAATCATCGATTTAATGACTATCTTACTTAACAATTTTGTATTCCAGTTCGTGTAGTTCGAACTTCAAATTATAAATGTTCCATTCAAGCGAGAAAAAAAAAGTCACTATTCATCATATTTCGACATTTGGAGGTTTTATAACATAATATTTATGATCTTACGACGAGTTGTTGATTAATATGTTGATTACCCATAAAAATGAGACAATAGGAAACAATGGAAGGCGGGCGTAAACGCCAAGTTAGTGCTCAAGGGGTTAAGAGAACATGCGGAATAGAAGGTATTTCAGAAATCTATTGCTATTGCGCTGCGATTATAAAACACAAAAGGGAAGAAAGCAGCGCGGGTTGATTTTACCTATGCAAAAGAAACGAAATCATCACTTCCTAGTACCCTGTTTCCTCCTCTAAAACTGAACCGATTTTTAATTTTATTTCAGTTTTACAATAATAAAGACTGGCTATGCCTGTACCAGGGAGAAAACAGGGGACTACGTTTGTATGGAATAAATGCCGCTAGGATATCCTCTTAAACAAGTTAGTGTATGAACAACATCTGAGAATTTTTTTTTAGTAACACGTTTGTATATTTTTTTAAGTTGAATATTAGTTCACTGAATATTGTATGCGGAAGCATGTAGCGCGATTCATCGTTCATCATGCAACATCGTTCGAACATAGTTGTTGGTTTTGTTGTCATAATAAGGGTGTATAGGTGCCGTTGCTGCTGCTGCTTTCAAAATATAACATAAGCTCACGCCTGTGACTCCCGAAGGGTTAGATTAGCGAACTACATACACCCACCCACATTTCGCCGAGCTTAGTTCCATCCCAGATGTGACAGGAGACGAGCCTGTCGCCATATCGAGCAAAAATTCCAGACTCCGGGATGATACTGAGTAGAAAAACCCAATTTCACCGACTCGGGGATCGAACCCGAGGCCTCAGAACGACAGTATTAATACAACTGCGACACCGAGGCAGTCATTCATTCAAAATAGAAATCGGTTATTATATTAATAATTTGCTATGTATATTATTTAATGTTGTTAAATCTGGCCAAACGATGCATTTATAACTTAAAACAAGAAAAAAAATGGTCGTTACGGGACGCTCAGGAGATATGACAAACAGCAAACGTCATACCGTTCGAGTCGGTTAAGGTGCCAAGGCACACCAATGGTTTTGTAAAAAAAAATACCAGGTGTACTTTTACTATCAAACCGAAAGAAAGACTGCTTTTATATATTTAAAAATGGCTTTACTGATTTCTTTTGATTTTCCTCGCTGAACATCTCGAATAATTGGATCTTAAAGGCATCTAATTGAATAAAACGAACAAACTTGGTTACTAACAAATATAGAAACTCTTTATATTGAATGCATATTGCACGGGTATGCAATTACGCACGGTGGCATGTAATTTATGCCCGTCATTCCATCTGCTGAATAAAGTTATTGTCAAGTAAGTATGAATAGACAATTGAAAACGGCTCGTTTTGAGGTCACGATAATTATTTTAGTGCGTGCGTCATGAAGGTGGTTGTGGTGGCATGGTTTTTCCCGATGTGTTCAATGGTAAATTACAATGATTGTATAGACAGGGAGAGACATTGTTACGGGCATCCAATTACATCGTACAATTGCATCAACTGTATAAATCTCATTTGTGTGTTCCCAGAATTCAGAGAAAATCCTTATGAGCATCGTCTGTGTATCTTTCCGTAACCCCTTCTATAATAAGAGGTCCAGGGCCTACATAATTCTTTTTTTTTTAAGTACAACTTCTTTAGAGCCGTTATGGCGGTTGTCTGATATTTTATTACTCATATTGTAAGGTATATTATCAATAAATACTTGAAATTGATTTTAATATGAAATCTTTTTAAATGTTTTCTGCCAGAACAGTCAAAGAAAATTTACTTCCTCCGCGCGTAAACGTGTGTAACCATTTACTAATTAAAAAAGTAAATTAATTAATGTATTGTTCTGAGATCAGGTTTTAGTATATACGTATTTTATCATGTTCTCAAGTTTGAAAATCTTCTACTTACATGAGCGTTTTGATAACATCTCGTCAGTTATGGATATTTTTGAGTGCGGCTCTTCTTTACGATATCTTCGATCTGATTGAGCTATAATACATTGGCTTAGGGCAATCCATACCTACTTACCCAGTCAACATAACCTAACATAACATAAGCTCACACTTGTTATCCCCGAAGGGTTAGGCAGAGGTGAAGTAGCGAACTACACCACCCACATTTCGCCGAGCTTAGTTCCGTCCCTGATGTGACAAGGGGGAGTCTGTCGCCATATCGGGCACAAACTCTAAACCCCGGGATGAAACTGAGTACAAAAACCCAATACCACTTGACCCGACCCGGGGATCGAACCCGAGATCTCAGAACGGCAGTCGCACCGTAATACAACTGCGCCACCGAGGCAGTATACCCAGTCAAGCTCACCTTATAAATTTGTTTTGTCAATCTTATTTCATGCATTCTCCATGTGCGCAAACCAATTACGCATGCCTTTCTCTATCTTTGTCGCTACACTACCACACTGCAATTCTTCCTGCGTTGAATATTTTGTGAATAGATGTGTTATTGACAAACAACATCACGAACACAGCTAGTTCACAATTAATGTCGAAATTTCATGGAATTTTTACTCAGGTCAAGAACTCTCGTTTTATTGATTGGCCGGCCACCCACGTCCTTCGCATGTACGTTTGTTTACATCGTTGTTACCATAGAAATAATAAATGACCTACTCGTCATTAATTATGATAGTAATTATAACTATATTATATATCTTACACGCTGATGTGAATTCATATGGATTTCATTATTAATTTTATTAAATATATACTTACATATGACGTAATATTGAATAAATATTTGGATATTATAATTACCACCTATATAGCCTTGGTATAAAATTAACATGTAATTAAATAAATGTGAAGTTCTGTTTATTCTTTAAACTAATATCATATTGTAGTTTCATTATTACACTTCATAAAACTGGATAAATTAAATGACCAAGTATAATAAACACTGGAGTAACAACTTTGTGCCGAAGTACCTCATTAAATAATGGAATACCATATATGAAAGTTTTCACTAAGCATGCCTAAGTATTGCTAAATAAATTAAATTGAAAATCACAATTATTAACTATTTAAATAGAATGAGCAATCAGTAAGTGGAACGTAACCATTATTTTAAAACGGGCATTGAAAACTGACAAAAAGTAAATATATAATTGGTACATATTCCATTATATCTCTTTTGAATATAGTGGCATTTATAACAACATGAAACTTTTTAATGTTTAAAATAAATAAAAGTAAGTAGGAGTGTTTAAACATAAAGTAATAATTAGGTAAATTTCATGAACATTAACCATATTGTTTAACTTGAATATTAACAGGTTTTCTTTTATTATATTCATTGAGAGTGTAATTTCAAGGTCCGATTTGCATAATCGTAAACGACTATATACTTGTATAGAATGTTATGCATAGTGTTTACTGTAGATACAGCATACGCATAAAATATCCTACTTAGATACCATTAGCGTGATCCCAATCTGCTAGGAATCCTATTTTTTATAACGCTTTACATTCCATTAATAAGAGAATTTAAGTAAATTATTAAGTTCCGTAATTCGTGCTAAAGATATTAAACTGTTGTATATTTCATGGGTATTAGAAAATTAAATCCCAATCAACGTTCGTATGCTAATTGATAACAGTTTGTTACCAATCAAAATCACAAAGAGAAAGCCAATATGGAGAATAAATGTATCTACTGTAAATCTCAGTCAATTTAAGCCACCTTTTTTTTTTTTTTTGACGGGGGGAAATGCATTTACGCACTACCCTTATCTATTGTACTTAGGGGATCGAAGTCCCCCAGTACACTAGATAAGGGGCACGGAGTGACGAGCTCCGTGCAGTGTGGGACTCACCCGGGCGAGAGTCGCCCGGAAATACCCACTAAAACCCCCCGGGGCCGTCCGCTGCATTTGGGATGGGGGCGACACGGGGTGGCTTTCGCAAGCACCGCGTCGCCCCCTGCAGCGAACCCACCAGAATTTAAGCTACCTACTGTATATGAATTTAGTTTTTATTATAACGTGTTACAAAATTTTACTTACATTTTAAAATAAACGTGCTTGCTTTTTCTATTTGTGTCGACTTTTTTAATCCTATTTTATTCTAATGTCGTCATCATCGCTCAGGCGGAGCTACTTCATGCCCTATTGAAACTTTGTCATCTAAGCGGTTTGCCGCCTGCCTCGTTATCTTTACCCTCTAGCCATAGAAGGGCGCTTTTCTCAAAACGGTCAAAACATACCGCTTAAGTTTGGTTTAGTAATACCTGTCAGTAATAGGTCATCATCGTCGCCCTACTCTTATCCCGTTTTTATTTGGGGTCGTCGCTACATGTCTTTTTCCATTACTCTCTATTTGCAGTCATCTCCGCATTCACTCCCTTCCTAAACATATCATCTTTCACACAATCCATCCATCTTTGCTTTGGTCTTCCCCTTCCTATTAACGGTCCACATGCATATCCAATACCTCTCAGAAATAGATTATTACCTTTAAAAACTACCTCTTTACGCACTTTGAGTGTGACTTCGTTAGTTCAACGCAGCGCATGCATTTCAGTGACTTGTGTTTTTGGTTATAAGGTTTTTAAGCTTTCTTTTCTCTACCGTAGAGTGAAACTAGTGTCACAGCTATCTCGTATACTATATATGCTTTTCTATATATCTTGTGGACTATATATATTATATGCTTTTAGTTCTTACTGACACTTTTGCATGACAGAGTACTCTTCTTAGAGTATGCCAATTCTTCCATCCAGATATTCTTCACATAATTTTTGCATTTAGTTAGCATTCGAATAAAACTTAATTGATGAAATATATTACATTAGTGTGATATAGATAAGATTAAAAATGAGTAGGTATATCAGAGGATGTTTGGAAGTAGTACCAGTGACATAATGAATGAACGGACCCTGTGAATAATTGTCTATACTAATAAATAAAATTGAAGTGTCTGTTTGTTTGTAATGTCAATTTTTTTTCTTTTACTATATAGATATGAATGAATATACGCTACCTATACTAAAAATACAATTTTTAAAATTTTTCTCTGTCTGTTTGTTCTGGCTAATCTCCAGAACGGCTGGACCGATTTTGGCGGGATTTTTTTGGTAGATAGCTTAAGTTATTCCGCGTAAATTAGAGTACTTTAATTTACGAAAATAATTAGGGTTCTGCGTAAAAAAATTAAAACTCATAAAATTTGAATAAAATCCGATTCAAAGCACAGAGTTTTACGGGCAAGTGCTTGAATTTATGAGAAATATTTTACTTTATCTTAGTACTAAAAAATTTAGGAAAATAAATGTAGGGTTCCGTATAAAAAAATAAAACGCAGTAAAGATTATATCTAACCGCGCAGCCGTAGGCACACAGATAGTTTGTATATAAATGTTGAGATGACAGCTGACAGAGAAGAATGGAAGAAGAAACATGTTGTGCCGACCCTACTTAATGTATGTAGGTCAAGGCTCAAGGCATAGACGTTGATGGCAGTGTCATATGAACACATTTTATAGGAAACTCCATATAACATATATTTTAAACTTTTAGCGTTTAATAATACCAATAAAGACACTTCATATCCCAAAAGAAACACTGACATTCTCTCTTGGGATTATTTATTTGAAATCATCATGCATACATACATACATATCATCACGCCTTTCTCCGTGGGGTAGGGAGAGATTACGTCCTTCCACTTGCTACGATCTTAACACACCTCTTTCGCTTCCTCTACTTTCATGAGCGCTTTCAGCGGTTATGAAAACTTTTTAACTGGCCTTAATTTAAGACGTGATCGATATGGTCTAGATACGTTCGCCTAGGTCGACCCTTACTGACTTGCCCATTCACCCTCGCCTTATAAATTCGTTTTGTTAATCTTCTCTCATCCATCCTCTCTACATGCCCAAACCAACTAACTAACCAATCTAATATCTTTCAAGATATTATTTACTAGCTATTTATTCTTCGCAGTTTTACCCGCGTAGTTCTCGTTCCCGTGGGATTTTCTGAATAAAAATACTATATCATCGAAATCGGTTCAGTAGTTTTTAAGTCTATTCGTTTCATACAAAAATACAAATCTTTCTTCCTTATAATATTAGTATAGATAAACGAATTTTATACGTTTATCAATGATATAAAATAGTATTTATTACAATGACGTGGTAAATATTGAATGCAAATTTTGCATTATTGTGCCTTGTGAAGGCCTCACACGGGACTCGTAATTACGTGTGTTTTTATCTATATTGGATTTTTATACGTAAACACTATTATAATTGAGAAGATATGTTGTATGTTTATTGCCGTACAAATTATTGTAAATTATGACAGTCTCGTTAATTGCAGTTGAGTGATAATTTTTAATTAGTTCATTGGAGATTGTAACTTACTGTGTAACTTATGCACTTGTTTAATGTAATTTTTGATATTTGAAAAATCCTTTACTCATTTGTTCAATGCACCCACATCACAGGTAGAGCAACACAAACCGAGATCCGTACCATTTCAGTGTCCTTACGCTAGCTATCATTTTTCGGCTTTAGACGCTCGCTCTAAAAGTCAAGGGTAACTGTCTAAAGGTAAAGCGAGAGTTTACAGTCCAAAGAAAACATCATACTGGAAATGTTTAGTTAGACATAGAAAAATATGAGGTAAAATAAAGACAGCGTTTAGCGTATAAGTTTGGGTAGGATTATTCAATTGAATGAGAAGCATGGCAAAAGCAAAAACTTTTGTTTGTCCTCGTACTATTGTGGGGTTATTTTGCCGTTTTCGGTTAAGTGCCTTCAGTGCTCACAACACTAATCTGCTGAAGCTTCAGGGCAACAGTAGTAATAGTTTTTTATTACGCATTCTTCCCCATGTAAACATAACAAAACCTAACACGTCTTCATGTCTCTTTTAAAAACAATGATATTTAATAACTAAATTCATAACTGAGTATGAAAATTTGCTCTGGATCCTAAAAATCTACCTTCCGCACGTATGATCAGTGAAAGTGTGAATACAGTACACCACGCGGTATCCGCTATCGTTCGCAATTGTTCTGCCTTCTGCGTATGACTTGGTCGTATGAGCTGTTTAAACGGTAGTAATAATATATGTTGCTCGTTGTATAATAACTCTTTTAATATGTTGCCTGTTGAGTGAAAGCTTCACGGTTTGTTAAATCACGTTTAAACATACATTTTTACTGATGTAGTTGTTTAAACTGTAACATGAAGCAGTTATATATCATGGCTTGCACTATAATTGGAGTAATTCGATAAGTTACGTACTATTAAGCTAGGGTATTTTACCTATAATTTTTGAAGTGAAAAATTCTTTTCCCGGTTGATTTGAACTTGACGAAACGAAAAAGGGCCATTAAAAAGAGACAAACATACATGTATAAGACTTGATGTGTTCAAAAAACACCTTCACATGTTGGCATAAATGGTAATGAGGAAGCTGACCGATTAGCTAAGAAGTTAGTCTTCATAAATGGAATACTTTTTTACTTCACTTAAAACCAAAATGTATACACTTAACTTATATAAATTGGAAAGAGCACTTTGACCTTAATCTCAATACAATGGAATTTGGCACAGAACATTTCAAATTGAGCCTCCTCATGTACCGTGGTTCTCTGGCATTCAAATGACCAGAAACCAAATTTTTATCGCCTATGGATTGCGTTCCGGACGTATGGCCCTCAATAAGTTTTGCTATCTTATGAAAAAACGTAACTCACTCAATTGTGATAATTGCAATAGAGTCGAGGGCATGCATCACGTGTTGATGGAATGTGTCCGGAAATAAACAGAGAGTGAAAGACTCGCGTTAACATATGTTCTTCACAGCGTTTTAATTTTTTATACTAAACCCTAAATATTTTACTAAATTTAAAATTGTGAACACGTTACGATTCAGTGGACAGCACCATTAAAACATTTTTTCGAATGATTATTTAATAACTATATTACAAAGTCATGAATATATGAAACGCGGCCAGAGCCGCGGGCACACAGCTAATTATCAATAAATGTTTCTCTAAACTTTCACTATGACATATTTATTTCATTTGTTTAATCTTTATATTAGTAATTAATACCTGCCACAATAGTCAAAGTACACAATAGTTTTTTTTTTTCCTATTTTTAATATCGAAGTGAACCTGTGGAAAAATCCACTCTATTAATCCATATTAAGAATATACGCAAACCGAAATTTTATGTACGTGTGTCTGACTTAAATTATAATAACAGTAAATAACTGGTAAAGTCGACCACAGAGAACTGAATAGTTCTGTCACATGATAATATAATTGGAACGTTCTTCAAGTGTTAAAATCACTTCACTTCACCCCTTTGAACTCTTAATTACTATTATTGAACTTAATAATTTTAATAAATTACTCGCTAAAAGATTCGTTTACCGCACTAATTAACGATGTTTTTATACCTCTACACAAAGTATCTTAAAGTTGTGTATATTTAAAAATATTAATATTCGAAAATGTTGAGGAAAAAATAACTGTTTTATATATTTTTATATCAAAAAAAGCTTTCAGTAAGTAAATAAACAAATATTAGTTGATAGACAGAGGAGGAAAATGCCTTGATCTGTTTTATCTGTGCCTGTTTATATATAGGTAACATAAAATTGACACTTTTGGTTGCAACATATAGCGGGTGAATCCGGACGCCAGCGCGATGTTTTTACAAAAAACGTCGCGTTTACGGGAGCCGAGCGCGACTTCTATAATAAAATTGCGCTGGCGTCCCAACAGGCCCGCTGTGTGCTGTTTCCATTTGTTTTTTTTTAATGTAAAATATTCACTTGCGACTGGTATTGTGGTAGTTTTGTGGTTTGTTATCGCTGTGTTCACAGTATCTCATGTAGTCATTACCGTATCACAAGCATTGATAATAAATACCCTGTACCAGCGCGCGCAACTAAATCTGCCCACCGGTTGAAAACCTGATCGGCAAATACACAGCACTCAAATGACCGTTTACAAAAGCTCAACCCAAGTCACGCTAAAACCAATTCATATGATAAGCCTGTCAAGGACCATGGACGCGGAATTAAAACCAAATCACCATTCTGATACATCCTCGCCCCTGATGTCATTAAAAAGCAAAGCATAGACACATATTGGTGCTTACGTTAGACTTGAACGGCCCCTAATTAAGAATAAAGTAGTGTAACCGCATACCGTATCGATTGACGGGTGTTCGAATCCTATTCTAATCTTATTAAGCTCAGTGCTTGGGCTTTCGGTGAAGGACAATTTCGTAATTAAAACCTTGAGTGCCAGTTCCTCTAGGCTTGACGCGGTAGTTACTATTTTGCCACATACACTATATACACCAACACTTAAGCCATATATATATATATATATATAGATATTTAAATAAGTTGATATTTAAATGGAAAGAAAAAAAATCAAAAATCATTTTAAGATAAACCAACCAAAATCAAATCATTTCGACATTTTAAGAAGATTGTCGTAAAATCGAGTCGCGTTATATGGAGTTTACACACTGTATATAAAAGACACAACTATGTTTGTCCGTGATAAAATCCAATATTAATTAATGGAGTTTAATGGAATTTAGCACATCGCGTGTGATTTGGTTCTATTTAAAAGATCGCATAGTTTTTACCCCGATAAATGATCTCAATATTTTTTATTGCAAATTAAATGAAGTAACCCTGGCGCGTAGGGTAAAGTGTTCAAGTACGTTACCTTTACTCGTTTTTTATTGTAAACAACTTTTCCAAGTCAATGGATATTAAGTTGAAGAATGTTAACTAATAAAATATAGTTCTTTATTGTTGCCGGTTTCGCGATACTTTTGTTTTTTTTTTTTTTTGTTTTTCAAGAAAAAAATCAGTTTGCTCCTCTGTCTCAAGGTAAAATTATTACGAGCAAAAACATTGTTAAATTAATTTAAAACAAGATAATAAAAATCATTTTAAGTTTTACCTATTTATAACTAACTATATGTATTCTTAAATATTTTTTTTTGGACTTGCAAGTAAATTTCGTCTGCGCAAGCATCTTTAACTGGCTATAGGCAATAGTTTCGAGCAGATATATTGACTAACAATACCCGTGATATCGCTCGCGATTATTCAATCCTTCAAAATCATCATCCATTATCATCCTGCTCCAATTTGTTATTTGGTGTCAGTACAGTATGTGTTTTTTATCAGCCACTATATTGTCATTCAGTTCTTTTCCCTTCATATCTTCTCTCACACACTCCATCTTTTCTTTGGGCGCCCTCTCCCCCTCCATCTCTTAACTTTCATACTCAAAGTCTTTAGGCTTTATTCCTCATAATACATTTTTTAATGCATTTCTTTTTCACATACTTCACTTTTATCTTCGTAATTTGGCTAAACAATATATATACATCTACGAGTTAATAAAAGAATCTTGTAAACCAACTAACGGACAGACAGACAGTTTTTAATGCAATGTAAGATAACACGATAATGGTTTTTTTTATCCTTTTATTAATCCTTTTATAAGGATGACAAATCAATGTTGATGACTGTCGAGTACCTACATAGCGTGGTGATGAAACGATGTCGCAGCCACGGTACGCAGAGCCCTATGTCGGTCAATGCTGCCTGCCATGATGACATCTAACACGGTCTTATTAGCGCGTATATAGTCGTTTTATAACAGTTTTGGCCTTACCTGAGTGATTATTGGGAATGATAATGCCTTACCATCAACATAAATGTGATTCACATCACAAAGACATGCGTTTTATAATTAGGAAGGAGGCCGTTTAAGTTATTCTCTAACTACATTTTAGACGTTTTTAACTTCCCTTACCCTATGGCAGCAATAGTAGGTAAAGTACATATTCTAAATGATAACGTAAGCATTGACATAATTTTGAAAAAATAAATAAATATACGAAATGTAAATAAATGTTGCTTACGGAATCATCATGTAAAACTCTCGTCCCTCATGTCGTCAAAATAACCAAAGCATAGGTTACTACGATATCTGTAAAATTATTATTTATCTATACTTATAAATAACATTGAAGCGTAGACTGTTTCGAAACATAAATGTATAATGGAAGACAACAACCATAGCGAATCGTAGAATCGTTCAAAGAAAATTAATTTTTGTTGTTGTTGTTGTTCTATATGGATAGAAGTGTCTGTTTTTTTTACTAAATACATATGAAGGTATATACGATACCTATTCCAAAAATGCAATGATTTCATTTTTTATCTGTCTGGTTGTCCCGGCTAATCTCCGGAACGCCTGGACCGATAATAATTAGGGTTCCGCGTATAAAAATTAAAACTCATAAAAATTGGAATAAAATCCGATTCAATGCACAGTTTTATTGGCAGGTATTTTAATTTCTGAGATATATCTTTGTTTAATGTTTGTTTGAAAAAAAATTTGGAAAATAATTAGGATTCCGTATTAAAAAAAACTATATATTTCAAAAATATATGAAACGCGGGCGCAACGTGTGCACGCAGCTAGTCATAAGTAAAATACAATCCAAAAAAGTATAGTCGTCGATAAGGATAGATCGATTTTACACGTTTGGCCTATAAAAGTACAAACATGTAATACCGTAATGTTACTTACCTGTATTAGTTATATTGATTGCTAATTTTTGTCATGTGTGTGTAGTGGACACGTTTCTCATATCTTGTTCTCCAATAAAACATGCCCGAAATGTTGGGGGAGTGACAGAAATTCACTCTATATAAGCAACGTAAGTGATAAAAAGTGTTTTAAAATGGAAAAGGCCCATCTTGTTAGCAGATAAAAGTAATATAGAAAATAATTCGTAAAGTTTGCTAACAGAAGCATTATAATTTAAATTATATGTCATCCGTATTTTGCCGCTATTCGGCTCATATGTCAATACTTGAAGTCCATTGCGTCTATTTACGTCATAGTTTAAACCAATCTTTTGTAAACGTGTTTTATCCATCATCAGTTTCAAACGCGCTGAATAAAAATACCATACAGAAAAAAATTGAATAAATAATACCCAGTTCACTTTATACAGTAGTTTATTATGGAGGGCATTTGTTTTTTTGTTTAATTCGGTCAAGTTACCGTAAAATATATCGGTCAATGTCGATACGTGACAACACGAATTAACAACGCTGATTCGAGCCTTCTCAAATACATATAAAATTATGATGATGGCAGTAAGCAATAAGGTAATCAAGGTAACAGAAATATCATAGAATAATTATCACGTACGCGCCGCGTGCCATCATCGCTCTAAAGGCGCATAACATCGTTTGTTCACCTCTGGACGCGAATTTCAAAACAATACTCGATTCAAACAACATCCATTTATTTGATAACATCAGTTTTACCGGTCGTTGTCGACAATCATGATTATCACCAAGTGTGCGTTGTACAAGGTCATAACTGTCACTCAATATGAGAGGAGCCGTCTTCCCTAGTTATGCGTGTTCAGAGCTCGCCATTCAACACGCGACCGTGTACACGACACGCGTATCTGATATTCTTAATAAATTTTAAATGCACTTTTCGAATTTATAATGAAACTATTTACTGGACATTTAAAGTATGTAGTGTTTATAATAAAACGAACATAAACATGCCATCCGAATATTATAGTAATTTACATTTTTACGCAATAAACACGTACGAAGTAATAAACATTGTAGTGTTGAATTATTATGTGAAACCTTGATGCTATTGTGATGGATCTGTGTAAAAGTATGTTGAGGAGGCAATATTCTCACGAATCTGGTAAAACGGAACTAGTAAGGGCTGCCAACGAGGAATACTTCGACAGGAGGTATGTTAATTTAAAAAAAAAACTAGTTATTATACGAATGACGCAAATAAAAACAAAATTATGAATCTCATTAAAATACAACATACAGTTTTTTTATTTCTACAATTTATACGACATATGTAAACAGTTTGAGTTTTTTTGTTGTTTTGTTCATAAATTATTATTCAAAATTTATTATAGTTTATACATATATTTAGTCGTATTTTATTACTATTAGTAATTATTTTTTTACTAGAATCTGTAATATAATTTATAATATTTTTAATATGTGTACCATTTTAGTTACCTATTTTTCCCCCACAAAACGGGTTACAATTGGAAACCCTGTTCTGATAACACATAAATTTAGGTTAGGAAAAATGCGCAATTATCATAAATACAGTATAAATTGATAATTACAGCCAAAAGCAAAAACCAAAAAAAAATTTAAAAGTTCAATTACGTTGCAAATGGTGTTTATTTTTTCATTCTGATTAATGTGTCCAACTTAATTATCAAAAATAAATATTCTACATGCTCTAACAAAGCTGTGGTCCCTCCTTTTTGTATGCAACTATATTTTTTTTACATTGATTATTGAGAGGTAAAATATATACGTGTATTACAAGCTAATAGTTATAAATAAAATATATTTTTGGATTACTTTAAATATTTTTTTAGATTATTTTCATGGCCTAAGAGCATGAGAACCATTATCGAAATCATGCGTTTTCAGTATTGATAACAATAATACATAACAGAAATAGAATTTTCCTTACTTGTAACTTTCCACTACTTGTTAAAGGTTTTTTTGAAGTGAAGGCGCTGGCTTAATCAATTTTAACAACAGATTGATCATGATTCAACTTCGCCTGCTGGCAATTTTAACACAAAAGTCTTAACTATTATTTTCCCATTACTTAGTAACACTGTTCACACACTCTAGACATTCAATTTTCTCACTATATTTCGTTCTATGGATTGTTGAAGTAATACAACCACAATATTGTTTGCATATGGGTATGCAATCGTCGATATATGTAATAGAATAATTACAGATTGTATAAGTTACCTTTAATATTAATATTTGTGGTATAACTTAGCAAAGTCGTTAATAAAACTTAGAATTTGAAACTTACTATTTGAAAATATAACCATCTTGTATAGTTTTTTTTATTTCTTCAGCATCCTTGTTCCCTTTCACTAACGATGTGCTCTGATAATCGGTAACTTTCTTTTGAAATGGTATAGTATATATGTATTTTAGTATTACTTTATCATACAGTCTTTATGAAAGTACACAATTATTTTAGGCTAGTTTTTTTTTTTTAATTACGTTATTTTTGAAGTAGGTCCTGACTGTACTTTTTGCTTGATAACTTTTTGATTATTAATTCGACGATCGACTTTGATACTGTTTTGTTCGTTGGCAAGGTTGTCGAGGTTAATTCAAAACTCCTGACCGCATATAATGGTAGAGTCATTACAGGTTTTTTTGTACAGCGTGACGTTTTTGTCATTTCGTTGATTACCATTTCGACATGTAGTTGACATTCAGATTGATATATACGTAATTAAATTAAAGTAGTATAATAACGGGAACTATTTAAAAAAAAGATACATATAAATTGTTCTTCACATTTATATTTTTTATCGTGAAGTTCGGAAATGATTTGGGACTTACTAAGAAGGTTTTTTATGAGTTCAGTTTTTAGTCTTCGATTAAATATTTGTGTCTATTTGTGGCTTAGTAAAATATATATATATCGTTCAGTACTTAGTCCTTCTCCATATGTTAACGGATTTTCTTTTGTATTTATGTTTAAAAGCTATTAACGAGGTTTAGTGCGTTATTTAAAAAAAAAATGTTACATTTCACTACACAACTAACATACTAAACATAAAATTAGTAAAATAACATTACTTACTTATTACGCAATGAAACTTAAATCATAATATTCTCACAATATTCGAAGATAGAGAGATAGAGTGAGAGATCCGCCTTCTCTGTACTATTCCTTCATTGATATTGTTCAATGTCACGTTCTTTACAAATTATATGAACTAAGTAACATTGATTCGCTAAATAACTTTATTCAGTAATTCCCAAGAATTAATAGTCGGCATCAAAAAATAACAATAGTCGAGATTCGAATTGACATATCACGATTCAAATGCTGCTTGATTTCGAATACAGATTGACCCTGGACATTAAATGAAGAAAAATTCGTTTTACAACATGATTGTACGGGATTTTCTACCGTTATCACTAAACTGGAAACAGCTATCGATATGTTCCCGCTTCAACATTTTACCTGCTAATCCCATTTCTTTACATAAAAGGCTTACTATCTTTGCTACATTATCACTTAATAATAATATTCTATATTATAACTAAACTACGTGTCAGATATAAACTAGAGCGCTAGATTAAGGTGGGGCTAGTCTGTTAGCGATTTGAACAATCTGAAACGGTTTTAATAAAACCCAAATTATATTATTTACTAAAACTTTAACATAGGGTGTTTTCATGAATCTTGCAAAAGGTTCGAGGAAAGAGTTCGTGTTATTTTTCGAGAAAAAAAACATGTAACTGTAAACTTAGGTAGAGAAACAGAAAAGCTTATTTTATAAAGTCAATTGAAATTTAATCAACTGAAGCGATGATGTCTCAATAGTAATTTTCTATTCTACAATAAACTTCTGTTTTTAGTGAATGAATACATAATGATCCACCCATAGGTGGTAAAGCATTTCTACCCATCTTTAAGATAAAAATGTATCATCAAGCTTTTTGTAAACATGCCCCGGCAGTATCACACGAACCCAAGTTTCTCTAGGCTTAATGTTGTTTCTTTTTCCGGTCGCATCCTAGCTTAAAATCATTTGAGACTGTGGGACCTTCACATTATTTAAAAAATCGAACGCTATTATCACAATGCTTTGGGTCGTCGCCTCGCTATTATCAGACAAATCCATGTCTTCTCGTGAAACCCCTAGACGCACAGCTGTGAGCATCAGTAAGATTTTTTTTACAGGGTATAGGCTCTGTGCTTTGACCACAATCTCACCTGATATTAAGTGATGATGAGGTCCAGGATGGTAAACACACTAAGCCTAGCTGTACTGGTTCTCAAGCAATACTGTGGAGCATACCTATTGGTAGTTGGCGACAGGTTTTCTAACTTCGTTGTCCCAATTGCTATTGCCAATTGCTACCCAGTCGGGGATTATTAGGAAATGCCCAGTTCGATAGGTGGGTTCGAACCCACGTCCATTGACGCGAATTCTGACCGAACTACCAACTAAGCCATCAACGCTTCATTTCATGCATTCATTTAATAATACATACGTATATAGTACATACATTATTAACTTATAAAATAATTACAAGTACCTCACATAGCGGCTTAACATTACAACTTGTTTGTGTACTAAATGGGGACCTATGGGGAAATCGTTTCAGGGCTATTCCCCATGACGGTGGCCTCTACTCTACTGAGTGAGGGCCACTAATACGTCCCCCGTGGAGTTTGTCTGCTGAGTCAGTTAGCACTCGATCTGTACTTTGAGTATCGGTTCTTTATCACGGCTCTCCTTCGACTAACTTCTCTGCTAGGCGTATGAGATCGTTGCTATCATCAATTATTCCTATATACAAATAATTTCTGAAGAATAAATAAAAGAATAGAAATAAAATAAACATGCTGTAGATTAATTATCATATTACCTATGTATATGAATTGTTATTGGTCGTAGTAACAACTTGTGTAAAGGGTACTTAATATGTTTAAATGCAAATGCAAATCATATCGGGCTATAGCACCGAGCTGGGTGCCTGAACCGCCGGTGTGTTGGTTAATTATGTGCTAAATCATGTCCTTAGTGAACACTTTGTAATACGTTCAGGTAACAATAATAATAATTATATTATTTACAACAAAATTATTATTTTGATTCTAACTGAACTAAAAACTATTCGTCATTATTCATAGTAGTTTCACTTATAAGGTTATTTTTAAATGTAATTTAAATTCGGAAAAATGTCCTGAAACTTAAAAGATTCACTTAGTTACTATTAGGATTTCCTGTTATATTTTTTAGATTAGATTTAAGATTTGTAGATTTCTAGAATTGTATGGTACATTTTCTTTTATATTTAATTTCCATATGTACCTACCTATGTGTTTACCAGTATGGGTAAATGATGTTTTTATCGGTAATTAATTTTTGTACAGAGCAACAAAAACTGATTTTGTATGTTTTTAAATATCTAATGTTTTAATAGCATCTTCTTTTCCGTAGTACGATAGCTTACCTGTTTTCTATAATGACATTATAGTCTTTATAATATATATTATATCACCTGTAGATTATCTCATTTATAATCTTCATACGTATTTGTTTTTCCAGTCTTTTGAATGTTCAAAATAAACATAATATTTGCGCTACCGTACCTAATCCAAGTTAAAAGTCCACATCTTTATAATCATTGTCTGGGCTTATCTTGAATATACACCACGTAAGACGTGACTCAGCAAGTCTGTCTTTACTTACCTTGTATTATTTGATAATGATTCTCCTATAAAACTCAATATATTACCAGAATATTTTAAGTCACATTCGAATTTGTATTTGGTAGGTGTTAATATGTTTAAAGGTGATTTCTTGCAATATTATGTTATTGTCATGAAAATATAATGCGTAACTTTTAAAATCCAATGAAAATCACGAAATATTAGTACTAAATTAAGTGTAATGGTTTGTAGGAAGGTTTATGTTACATCTTCAGTAAGAACAGTGAATCAATTACGATCTCGAACTAACAGGTATGATTGTGATTTTATGTACATATTAATAGTTCTATTATTTAACCTTTTTGTTCACGTTTTTCGGTCATGTCTGCGCATTACTTTAATATGTACAATCAATAATGAATATTTTATACGATTTTTTTATAATTTTAAAATACAATATTATGTTTGATTTTCTAATAGTGCCAAATTTTATTTTTCCGCTAGAAGCGCTGTTCGTAGGAATATCCATTAATAAATGTCAACACCTAAATCGTATAATAGACCACTACAAATTCCTGTAACAAACCTTCTAGAATTCTCTATGTAATAAATTCGTTTTCGTTTTAAAATTTAGTTGTCGCTGAATTTATAAATTGAAAAACGTACATTTTCCATGTTTATTTGTAAACAAGTATATAATAAAATAAATTACTAATTTACATATGTTTCTTTTTCAATTACAGAAGGACAAGGTCACTGAACGCTCCATCGCCGATACAACAATTTGGACCATGCGGAAGGATAATGAAAAACTCGGCTATGGTCATGTAAGTCTATCCATATGGATAATATTTAATACGTGAAACAGAATATATAATTATTACTTAGTCACAGAAAGAGATGCCAATTAGCATCACAAAAACCAACCAACCGCTGATGCTTGCGTCAATTTTTTGTAATGATTATGCATATTTTTTCCTTTTAGCAGATTTATTATAATAGTACCTATATCTTAATTTTGTGAACGTTTTAAAATAAATATGACGATAATATTATTTATATTTATTTTATATAAAAAAAAGATTTATTGTCGTGTGATTTATTCGGGGTAATTTTTAGCCACACACTAGGAAATTTAAGGATATTTAAAATATTGTCATAAAATGTAAATTTATTCAAATCAAATGTCTCGTTGTATATAATGTTATTTACTATAAGTAATTTACCAATTCCTGACTTACCGGTTCTCAAATATAATGCGACGATTAAATTAGTCGTTACAATATATATTTTATAATGTAATGTAATGTAAAACTTACCAGGCAAATCCAGGACCCAGCATCACAGAGGCTGACCTGGTACAAACCACCTCTGACGGTGCTAGTCATCAAGAAGGTGCACGATGCCACGATACTGGCGCCGTTCGTTCAACTTGTTCATTGGCTAGTTCATGTGAGTCGATTTTTTTTATGTTTTGAAAATATTTCCACCGTTTGAAGGTAAACTTTCAAGGTCGCATCACACGATGAACGTCAGATACTCTGAGGTTAAGCGTCAAGCACTCTGACGCTAAGTATAACAATGTAATTACTGTTTTCTCGTCTTTGTATTATATTTTAGTTCTTCAGGAAGCGTGCATTGCTCCCTGCATTTTAGAAAGTGGTTACACATATTTTTATCTCTTGTCAGTATCTGGTATCTATTTCATTCTCTGGTACCATCTGTCCAATACTAATAGCTTGTCGTACAAATTTAAATTAAAGATCGCCAAATAATTTTAACTTCTGACACGTGTAAAGGAGTACACATGCTCGTTTATTTTTTTGTTTGTTTATCTGAGTTATTTTTTTTTAATTTACAACTTATAATATAGGTTACTGACCCACAAAACTGAACATTCAGTTTGACTGCAGGTATTGGCTAATATAACTAGCGTTCACTCGGAGTTGGAAATACGACCATAATTATTATTGAAAATTAAAAGAACATTAAACTATTTCCGTTTTTTAATAATAACTGCATATATTAAACAAAAAAAAAAGAAAGAAAATCCGTCGATAAACAGAGGAATCATCTTAACTGTTTTTTTTATCTTTACCTATTTTTATACAGAGAACATCATTGTAGAAATAATATACATGCCTGTTGCTATAATTGATATTAATGACTTTTTTTTAATAATGATAATTATCATTTTAATATTATAATATCATACCTTATACAATGACATGGATTGAGTTTCAAGGCCGTTCCTCTCGACCAATGTTATCTGAACAGTTTGGCGTAATTTTTGCATTAACAAAGCAATTGCTTTATGAACACCAGCAATTCGAAGACCACATTGATAATTATTCGTTTTAATTCTATAAGATATTGCTTATGAGGTAAACAATGTTGTGTTTTGTGTTTGTTACTATTGTGTACCATTAGGACACTTTCCATTACCTACTCGTCTATAACTAAGCTACCATACTTAGTTGGAAGGTTATCTTCTAGGCTATTGTGAAATTGTGCTAGGTTATTGTGAAACATCTAGATAATTCGATTTAATAGAATAATTGTATGTAAGGATGACACATGAATTTACAATTTAATTCTTTATTATTAATCAAATTTCTTCACGTTTTTATACTACCTAAAATAAATCGGTACAAAGTTTGCCGAGAAGATAAGCGAAATATCTTTTTTACAATTACATACAATAGATTAAAATTACATTTAGGCTTAAATGAAATCAAAATATTTCCACACTACCAAAATAATCATCGTTTTTTCTGTCTAATATTTTTTGTCTGACGCTTAAGAATTATACATTGTAAAAAATATCTAAATTACTATTGTCATTGCGGAAATTTACAATGGATCAGTGATGTCAGACAATTTTACAAATAGTTTTTGCCACCACCTGCACGAGTATTTGGTCTGTAAATCTACAATAGTGTATTTCATTGTCAAACTACTTTGTAGTATGAGTCCGTATATGTAGATTCGTAGAATACATACATACATATGTAGCATCACGTCTCTCTCCCATGGGGTTAGGCAGAAACTACGTCCTTCCACTAAGATCGTGACTTTATGAACGCTTTGAAATTTGGCTTTTCATTGAGAGTTCTTCGATGTGGTCGAAATACGTTCGCCTAGCTCCAGTCACCCTCTCCTTATAGATTTGTTTAGTCACTCTTCTGTCATCCAGGATGATCCCCGTGTTCTCTCTATTTATAGAAATATATGATAAAATACTTTATCTACAGAATTTATAACTTCAACCCACCGTTTTGCATCATCATGATTTTGTTGGAAAGCGTTATGTCTTTTTTCTATAACATCTCGATTTCGGTTTCCTAGTATATGATCTTACTGATTTTTACTGTTGAATTTTATTAAAAACTAGCTGTGTGCCCGCGACTGCACTTGCCCATAAAACTGCATTGAATTTGATTCTTTTCAATTGTTTAGGAGTTTTAATTTTTTTTTTACGCAGAACTTTCGATTATTTTCGAAAATTAAAAGTTACCCGGAACAAAAAGACAGAAATTTGTAAAATTGTATTTTTGGTATTGGTATCGTATATGTACATTAATGTCTATTTAGTAAATAAAATAATAATTTTGACATTACAAACAGACACTCCAATTTTATTAGCATAGATATAGATGGTAATAATTATTAATGTAATTCTGGTTATGTTGTTTTACTCCTGTACTGTACATAATCGCCACGCTTAGCAGGCGGGTTGGATGCTGCTGCCTATCTCCTGGTTTATCGCTTAGTCGCCTTTCACGAAACCCACGGAGGACATAAGGCGTAACTATTCTTAGGCTGCATCACACGGTTTTTGATGCTCGAAGAATTGATAAAGTTAAGTGGAAGTGGGTGATGGAGCCAATGGGTTCTCGAATGGATACCACGCACCGGAAGACGCAGCGTAGGTAGCCCCTCACAAGGTGGACCGAAAACCTGGTGAAGATCGTGGGAAACCGCTGAATGCGGGTAGCACAAGACGGGTCATTGTGAAGATCTTTGGGGGAGACCTATGTCCAGCAGTGGATGTCTTTCGGTGGAATGGATGGATGAATATATTGTAGTATTCCTTATCCTAGTAATATTCGTTGTTTTCATAATTTCAGGACAAGAGTATGGTCGTTTTTGTGGAGGCTGCAGTTCTAGAGGACACTTTATTAGCTGAATACGGCGACTTCTCATCAGTGAGAGAGCGGCTGATGACCTTCAGGGCTGGCACGGACGATCTCACGGATAAAATTGATTTCATTATCTGTCTAGGTGGTGATGGTACACTGCTACACGCGAGTTCCTTATTCCAGGTATTTTTGCATTAAAGGACATCTATAATTGTACATTTTCTATAAGTAAAGAATAATTGATTACTTGTAGCAATACAATGTAATGTTGGTGTTTCATTTATTTAAACAACATACTACTAAGTGAATAATATAATTAAATATGACATGAAAACTGTATAAAAATTTCAACAAATAATGGTTTCGACACACTGCGTGCGGTTCGGGACCCCAAAGCGATTTTATAGAAGAGGTCACGCTCGGCTAGCGTCAACACGATAGAAACATTGCGCTAGCGTCCCAAGCCACTCGCTGTGTGTTAAAACATCTCTTATGAGATACAAACATTTAAAGTTTAAATTGAGAACGGAGATATTGAGATATTTTATTTTAATCGAGTAGAGGAAGCGAAAGAGGTATGTCAAGATCGTAGCAAGTGGAAGGACGTAATCTCTGCCTACCCCCACGGGAGAAAGGCGTGATGATATGTATGTATGTATGTATGAAAACGGAGCGAGAATGCTCTATCCTTTTCCCGCAAAATGAATGTTTAAATAGAACTTGTAGGAAACAGGAAAAGCATGACGTCATATTTTAGTTTATTGCACTCTCTTTCTAGGATACAATTAAAACGCTTATGAGTTTCTTATTTGATTATATGATTTAATTTTTTTGTCACCGATAAGCCTATTCTATTTTTCTTTTCTATTTTTTATGAGACAATAAATATAATCCGTAAAAATCTTTATTTATGTGATACAACCTTGAAAATGTGTAATATTCGATTTAAAGGTTATATTTTGTTGCATAAGTGGAGGGGAAATGTATAAGTAATAATTTCGTGTGATTGGTCCACGTTGTTTTCCGCAATGATAATTGGTTATTCACGTCCATGGGTTTATTTTTAGTACACACTTTGAATTTTGTCACTTTTATCATTTTGTTTACCAATTTTTGGAATACAGAGTTTAATAAAGAGCAAGAATAAATAAATATTTGCAAGAGTGATGCGCCATTCTCTTTGGTTACTTCGACAGAGATATGGCGTGGGTTATAAGGAGATTATTACCTTCCTGGTCATACTAAAGTAACCATAATGCGAGCCCAATGAGATCATATACAAAAGTAGGTTTCTAATGGGAATCAAACGAACCAACATCATCATCATCATCGTCGTTTATAATAAACTAGCTGTGTGCCCACGGTCGCGCCCGCGTTTCATATAATTTTCCCTCTGTAATATTATAGTTTTTTTTAATTTTTTTACGCGGAACCCTAATTATTTTCCTAGCCTTTGTTGGTACTATCATAAAGTAAAAATATTTCTCACAGATACCTGCCAGTAAAACTGCATTGAATCGGATTTTATTCACAACCTGCTGTGGCCCCGCGGCTGCACCCGCGATTCATATATTCCTCACTGCATTTTTTTTATTTACTGAATCCTAATTTTTGTTTAGTACTAAGAATAAGTAAGAATATTTCTCATAAATTCAAGCACTTGCCCGTAAAAATGTGCATTGAATCAGACTTTATTTAATTTTTTAGGAGTTTTGTTTTTTTTTTTTTTTTTTTTTTTTACCCTAATTCAATTCGAAAATTAATAATACGCTAAGTTACACGGAGTATCTGTAGCTCTATCAAAAAAGTTCCGTCAAAATGTGTCCGGCCGTTCCGTAGATTACCCATTACAAATTGTATAAAATTGTGTTTTTGGTATTGACCCCGTATATATGTACATTCATATGTATTTAGTAAAAAATTAATATTCTGATATTATAAGCAGACATTTCTATTTTATTTTATTAGTATACTCGTATAAGTAGTAAATGTTGATATTTTTTATTTTCAGCAATCCGTTCCCCCGGTGATGGCATTCCATTTAGGTTCATTAGGGTTTCTCACTCCGTTCGAGTTTAACAACTTTCAAGAACAAGTGATGAACGTATTAGAAGGTGAGACGGACTGTCTGTATGTATGCTTTAGGGGTCTTCCATTAAATACGTGATGCGTATTTTTTAAGTCCAAATTTTGTAATTTTTTTTTGTTCTAAATACATGTATAATCTAATTTAATTCAGTAAATTTTAGTACTTATAGACATTATTTATAAGGTTGCAAGTTATTTCCGAATGGCATTAAAATAATAAATAAACGCGATAACTTACTGCAACTCTCCCAGCCTTGTGATATTTCGTAGTTTTTCCAAACCTCCAGACGCACTTTCAAATGTCACGTGGTTAATGGACCACCTTATCATAGCATAATTGAACCATTGAATATTTATGAGATATAAAGATATAAGAGCAGAGTTTACACGAGCAGAGACATGTGCACAGTTTGTTGTTGATATAAAATGCTTACATTTGCATGGTAACAATGCTCGTCCGGGTAACTACCACTCTCAAGTTCGAAAAACCTGTCGCGAAATACCAATAGGTGTGTCACTTGAGAACCAGTATCTAGGCTTAGTGAGTGTACCATCCTAGACCACATTGTCACTTAACATCAGGTAAGATTGTGGTCAAAGCACTGAGCATATAAAAAAAAATAAAAGGCTAAATTAAAAGATCTGTTAAAATGGAACATTCCCCGCGATCAGGTCACGCTGCGTTAACGCTCCGGTCGCGATTACAATGCGTTGTCCTGCGAAAGAGTCAGGACAGTAATAATCAGAAGAAAAAGCCGACGACAATATTGGTATTGAACGAAGTGGTCGTCGACCGCGGTCCGTCGCCGTACTTGTCCAACATTGATTTGTTCCTCGACGGCAAACACATCACATCTGTACAGGGCGACGGTACGTATATATATTCCCTTCAATCTACTTTGGAATGCGTGTTTTGTGACGTCACAGCCATAGTAATAGAATTATTCGTCCAATAGGGCAGGCTAAAAGACATTTGTCCATACTGTTTATTATAAAGTTTAAACTTGTGTCAACACCCTCGAATCCAAGACGATGGCAATCCCTCTAGTACGTTAAAATGGAACACTTGTACACAATAAGTTAACCAAAACTATACGACGTTAAACGTCAACAAAATCACACAATATGGAGTCCAATATCAGAAGTTATTGGAATTAAAGAGGACTGTTCGAGTTTTGAAAGGACCGTAGAATTTTTTGTTCCATTTATAAAGGCAAAGGTATCTAAACCATACAGCCAAGTGTGTTGTTGGAAACACTAGTTTGTATCTAAAGATCTACTGTAATAACGGCTTATTTTTGTGATATCCTAGAACTTACATTTGACGTATTATTCCCAATACATTTAATTATTCCCTGTGAATAATAACCAAACTATATCACATAAAATGCTACCAAAAGTACATGATACGGAATCAAATATTGCTAGTTAATGTACTAAAAAATTAACTATTACATAAAATTAAGATTACGTCCAAAAACTCGGCTATTATAAAATGAGAATGGTGTTGCTACTTAATAATAATTTCTAGGTATTGTATAATCTTTGTTGTATTCGTATATTTATTTATTTTATTATATTTGTTCACGTTTTAACATATATATGAGTATTTATTTATTTTAAAAAGTATAATTGATATAGAACTAATCTTTATTTCTCTTATTTGTATGTACGGTTTTAGGTTTAATAGTATCAACGCCTACCGGTAGTACGGCGTACGCAGTCGCGGCTGGAGCTAGTATGATACATCCCTCAGTACCGGCTATCATGGTTACCCCAATTTGCCCGCATTCCCTCTCGTTCAGGCCAATTGTTGTACCAGCTGGCGTCGAACTTAAGGTACATACCACACTTATTTACATACACCTTTATCCTAATTTACACCAATATGATATTTCCATGATCTGAATTTTTTCTTACCCAATATTAGTTCGTTTCAGATTCAACACTTAGCTTTTGACCTAGCGACTAACTATTGCAGATTTAAAAAAAAAATGAAATATGCACAAACTAGCGGCACAAATGTCTCATTGATTGTAGACTGTAGACTAAATTGTTTAAACAATACAGTTAGAATTTCACAATAACATGAATTATAAGCTTTAGTTATCCCGCACAATATACTTTTGATAAATATTTCGCAACGTTAATGCTCTATAGTTAATATGAGTTGTATGACATCAAAGATGAAAGATGTTGTAAAAATGAGAAATAATTCATACCAATAGGTACATAAGAACTTGACCCAAATTTTATGTTTTTTTTCGGCATCTTAAGACTCTTTTGCAGCAGATTTTTTGCTTACGTTACAAGATCTTATATTATGTCATTATGGCGGCTTTTACATGTATTTTAATTTAAAAAATACAACTAATCCGGGCTTAAAGAACTTGTATTCATGTCCGTAATAAGTATAAACAAAAGTGTGAACAGAGTTTATGAACTCTCTATAATCAAACATAGCTATTTATTATTATAATTCAGATCTATTTTATTGCTTTTGATTTTATACAACTCATATATTATGCTTAATTGTAAACGATTACTTTCAAGTAAATAAACAGATGTTCCGTAAATATCGATGAGTAAAAAAGCATTGTTATCTCATCTTTCTCTATACAGCGTTTAAACAGCGAGATAACGTTTTAGATCGCTCTGTCGCCGGAAGCGCGTAACGCGATGTGGGTATCATTCGACGGACGAAACCGACAGGCCTTGCAACATGGCGATAGGTATATAATAAAAACACACGTTGAAACTGCAGTAAAACGACTGAATCCGCTTATCGTTCGCATGGCTTTGCCTAATATTATTTTTATAAGGTGAAACTTATTTGTGTATGGTAAAAACCAACAAAAAAATTGAAGAGAGAACAAACCGGAAGTTGTTTTACATAACGGAAGTTATATCAAACAAGTTTCACTTTGACCGTTTGTAAATATTTACGCCCACATGCAATAATTTATGTAGTTTGTATAGAATTGTTTTAGATTCCAAAATTTATTTGGGTTGATCTATAATAATTATGAATGTACATGTATGACGTATATAATATAAATAATTATTAAAAAACTGTAAATAACCTAAAAGTATAAAGTAGTTGTGTTCAAAATGTACGTAGGTAGGTATTTATTCTATGTACATATAAATAAAAAAAGAAACTGCCGATCTTCACTTTTAAAATTTGATAACGAATTGAATGTGTAGTTTTATACTAGATTTTTATAAAATTAATCTCTAGGTGTATATGATTTTTAACAGACGTTCATTCCAAAAATTAGAACTAAATATTGATTTTGTCACAGAGGCTTACAAAAAAACATAAACTGATTATGACCCAACGTTACTGTCCTCCCCTAGTGGATCTTTTTTTTCAATTTTTCTGAAGGAAACCGGGGCTTGTTTCAGATAATGCCTAGTTTAGAAGCTCGTAACTCGGCGAGCGTTTCTTTCGACGGACGGTCACAGTTGACGCTCCGGCCGGGCGATAGGTAACCGACGGATTTTAACTCCATTACCATACGGCGCGGTCGCATTCATACTATATATGAAACATTTTATGCAATTCCCCCTATTCCCCCAATATTTATTTTATACAACAAATCATATTATATAATTTATACAGATTTACAATTGAAAACAATCCAATCTCTTGTCCATTTTTTTATTCGATAAAATAAATTTTGTATTTTTGGCAAAGTTCATCAAAACTATGGATATTTTTCTTTTCTTGCTTCCTCAAGAACAATTGCATCATCATTTTGAAAAGATTGATAAGACAATGTTTTTTTATGAGATTTTTTGCATTGTTTTTATCCTTAAAATATTTACATAATAACCCGTCCTTTGCAGACACTAGTAATTTTTTGTACATTATCACATGATTCGTCTTGTAATTGTTAATTTTAAAATATGTTATCTTCGTAAACATTTTTCTAAATTTTCTATGATTATTTAAACTGTGACACAGTAAAATCTATAAATCTTCTTGTGTCTTTTTCTTTGGTATATTTTTCTGTCTTATACAGATCCTATAATCAATTTATAATAATAACATCTCTAATAACAAAATCTTATGGAAAATTTAAAATATTAATAATAGTGAACATTTGTGTATCATCGAATACCTTATTAATTGCAATAAATTGCTTATCTACTTTCATATTGTAAATGTATATAGAAGATCTTATATATTATTTACTTATTCAACCAGTACGAGTATTATTAATATTATTACATTATTTATTTATAAAATTAATATTTTATTGTTATCTCGACGCATACCGCTTTGCTTACTGCATGTCGCATGTTTAAATATTATTTATTTACATTATGTATGTTAATTGTTTATATGTTTTGTGTTGGTTGCATTGGGGAAAATTAATATAGCCTGTTTCCATTCAATTTCATAAAATATAAAGAAATCCAGAACCAATTACTCCATCTCTCATTATTGGAAATGTTAAAAAAATACTTTTTTATCTTTATTTTTATTAAGTTATCTATGTAAAAATAATCTAAAATATTATATCTTTGTATTAACCAATATTTGGTTTATGGTTAATTCAATACTTTTTTTGGACCATTTATTTATGTTTTTATTGAGTTAATTTGAATCAAATTATTAAAAAAATGTAATCACAAAGTTATCTTAACATAACTTTTAACAACAATTGTCTATAAAATATTTTATTTTTAACTGTTTTTTTTTTTATAATAATTTTCTATAAACGTCTGTAATTTGTTCTGTTTATCTATAATTTTTGGTAGAAATTGTCTATAATAAGTGTGTTTTTGTTCGATTGCAGTTTATATGTAACAACATCGGTATACCCGGTGCCGTCTATTTGTGCCCAGGATCAGATCTCGGACTGGTTCGATTCGTTAGCGGAGTGCTTGCATTGGAACGTTAGAAAGAAACAGAAACAAATAGACGAGCTAAGCGATATGACGCACTCCTCGAGCGACACCTTGGAGGAACTAGACAATAATCATCACGACGATAGACCAGTTGATACATGACCCGAATAGGACAATTGACCTAGCGGAGTTATATAATTGTATAGACGGAAATATATGCTTAAACATACAACTATCTCTGTGAGATATTAAGTTTCGTAAACCGAGAATAGATTTTAAGTGTGAATTAATGTATCTACAGCTAAAATAATATTACATTCGACTCTTATAATGTGATTATATAATAAGCTGGTGTTTTTTTTTTTTTTTCTGTTTCAAAATTGTCATTTTTTGATGTTGTACGATCAATGTTATATTGTTACTTTTAAAGTGTAATTATTATGTCATAATATATATCAAATGATAATAATATTTATTTCGATTATTTATATCTTCAAAACAATAAAATAAACGGTGAAGGAGAAAATTAAAAGTTTTAATTGGTTATCCTAGGTTAACCTAATAAAAAATAATTGTTTAATTAATGTAATGAAATTTAGACAATTAATAACAGACTGGAAGTAAAAACTATTAGCTACCTGACTCTTCTATAAAGATCCTGATCTGGGATCAGTATTTATTGAAATAGGGAAATGTATTTAAAAATTGATTGCCCATACTGTTTGTAAATGTACCAAGTCAACAGAGAGATAGATTAAATTAAAATGAGATCTTTGGCAATTGTTACTTGAGAAGTCCAAAGTTTTGTATGATAATATAACTCGAAAAAAACTTTTCCCAAATGCATACAAAGAGTTTTTGGCGGTATCTTACTCATTCTGTAGTTTTTTTTTAAATATTTTTTACTCTTTAACTTGTATTATTTAACCTTATATTATGGAATTTTGGTGTTATTTTACATTATGTATTTTGGTTATTGTGCACAGCTGAAGTGTATTGGTAGTAAAATAACACAGAACATGGATTCTGTACTAGCAAATGTTTGCTACCGCGTTGAAAAAAAACTTTAAAACTTTGATAAAATTACAACCACGTGACGTTGGGAGAATAAATAATGTCAGTAAACCATCACTTACCCAAATAAAACGACTCTCAATCATTTATTTGATTTATTCATGAAGATTTAATAAAAAAAAAATTATTAAAAAAATAAGTTTGACATTAGCATTCCAAAATTTCATCAATATTAATTGTTGGGTTCTGCTGCAAGTTGTATCTATTCCTCCAGATACAAAACACGAGATCAAATTCCAATGTTCAAAAATATGAATCGTAACATAAATCACATTGATATAACCTTAAAATATTAGATAGAGGTTAAATACGAAACTTAAAGAAAAAAAAAAAAACATATGGCGGTACAATCGTCTTTGCTCGAGCGACTATTTCCTGTAAACTATTAATATTCATGATATTTTAATAATTGCATGAATTAGCTCTTTGATTCAGTAACTCTGTATTGAGTTTCATTTTTAGCTTAGGAGACATCTTACCACGCCTATGGGGAAAGAGGGGGTATCCGAGCGTTCATTCTAGTGTAATGCCCTACCTCAATAAAATATCCTGGGATGATAACAATCGAACTTGACTGGATCATCACACACTAGTAACAACCCTGTCCTAGTGACACCTTTTTAATACGCAGATTACACTATTTCATAACCATTAAGCAGTAATAACAGAAATGCAAAAAGCGCTTTACTTAACCCAGCCCGCAACTACGGATGCCCTGCTCTAACTTACATTCAACTCTAGCTACGGCCCCGCTATGGGGAAAATATGTAAACGTTTCATTTAAGACAATAAATAGTGGTAATTAAAAGTTCCATACAATCATCACATGACATCCAATATATTGTGATATATTAATTAACAATGTTCAGCTGTAAATTTACTATGAAAAGATTGCTCGAATAATGAAAATTACAATGAGAATAATTTCCCATATACAAGGTATATAGTTTCCGTCTAAATAAGGAAATTCGGTTCATGAATAAAGTAAAATAAAATTCCTATGTAGTTTTTACAGCTGCTCAACACTAAGTGTAGAAATATAAGTATTTGCCTAATGTAAGTTTCACTTGTGAACGTCAGGAATAAGTGTTCAGGTGCTAACTGGAATATTTCAGTGCCAATGTTGTGTACAATTCAAATATTAACGCTAAGTGTTCACAAGTTGAGCACAAAATTAACGTATGTTTTATTTTTTGTTATTATTTCCGATTTTAAGACTGTTTTACGTTGACAGACATGGTACTAGTTCTCTTTATTATTATTACGTTTAAATGAGAATTTTGCAGTCACCTCTAACATTAATTTCACTCCTTTTAATAATAGTTTATACCGTGATTTTCAACGTAAACGAACAAAACTCCATTTCTAATTTCATAACACGCTGGACAATTCTTTTAAATGTATTGCATTGAATTTGTATGATGTTAATTTTATTTTGCACGCACTTATGTACTAGAATTTTCAAGGCAGTAAAATGTACCTTTAGTGATATAGTTTGTATTATCTTATAAAGGTTTGTTTGTTTGGTGTTCTGTTCTCAATAGTTGATAAGAAATATGATATATATGATGATTAAATGATTGAATTTAAATTATACAAAAAAAAAAGTATTTCTTGGACTTATTTACCTATTTCCTTTAGAATATTTATAATAATATTTACTAATTAATTGCTATTTGATGTAACACAACGGTTACTGAATAGGGATATTGTGCCTGCATGTGTCACTACGTCGCAAACCCCGGCAAGTTTCGATGTTCCAGAATCAATTAGTGTAAAATCAAGCAGTTAGCAAGGAGATACAGCCAATTAGACATTCTGGATCTCGATTACCGTACACATGTAAAAAGCCCTTCATAGTGACAAATTAAGAGGATATGCGAGCGGCGTTTATTCCATACAAACGTAGCCCCCTGTTTTCTCCCTGAATAATAGCATCATGGTAAAAAAAATATACAGCAAATAATATATATCCACCATCGTAAAGCCCGTACTTTTTGATTTTTTCCAGGAATTAGTTATTGCAGAAACTAGGACCCTTTGAAAATGAAAAAAATGCTCGATTTTTAGTCATTTTCAGGCGTTTGTCAAACAAATTTGATAAAAACAACAAAAAAAAAGCACAACATAGAGTCATAACCAAAGTCTTTTTTATTCTTTAACTGGAAGAAAATTAAAAATGGTTCAGTTTTGGAGGAGGAAACAGGGTACTACGAAATGATGTTTTCGTCTATTTTGCATAGGTAAAATCAGCCCGAGCTGCAGTTGTCTCTTTCGTGTTTAAGAACTCTTTCTTTGTAGCACAAAGCGATTGCGATAGATTTCTGAAATACCTACTTTTCAAATTTGTCGCCGACCGCATGTCCTCGCGCGTCGCGTTCCATGATCAGGAAGTGTATATCTAGAGACCAGTGGTGAAACTATACGATGGCAGATTTCCTATATTATAAAGTACTCTGTGGTGATAGAACTGGCAAAATGCCACGGGCCCCGCCGACGAAGCCGTGAGCTCAGAAGTATCCTAACATTTTGAACAAAATTGAGTAAAGATTATAAATAGGTACAATTAAATTTACACACGACTAAATATTTAAACACTTTAGTAATTTATTAAAATCAAATTAAAACGTGACAATTTGTACTGGGGCTTCATCCAACGAATTTGCCACGGACCTCAGATGATATAATTATGCAACTGCTATTGTCTTACGGAGAGTTCTATGTGCAACAGGTAATTTAGTTCAGCCGGAAATGTTCGATTTTCGCATTAAGTTTCTAAATCCGAAATTTAATTTCGAACAAACACGTTTCACGTGAAACTCGTCCATGCGTGCATTACTTGTTTAAATGTCGATCGATTACCCATAAAAATGAGACAATAGGAAAACAATGGAAAGCTGGCGTAAACGCCAGATTAGTGCTCAAGGCGTTAAATTAAAATTATTGGAAAAATTGAATTGGAACCCCCTGATTCTAAAACTGAAATTGTTTCCGTGTGTGTAGCGCCCGGAATCGAACGTGCTAATAGGATATTAGACTTGGGGAGTTTTATGAAATACAACACGTCTGTATTGTGCAAATGAAAGAACTGAAAATGTTGAGCCATCCTTATCATAGTTGTCGAATATTACAATTTGACATCCATAAACATTAATCAGCAACATGCAATTTGGTGATATAGTACAAATTATATATTTATTAATTTTGACTTTCGTGATTTTGACAGCCTACATAAATAATACAATTTTGATTTATTTTCCGAACGGATTCTAATTACAACATCTTTGACATTTGGATAACCTCAAACTTTCGAAAATATTTCAATTATTGAAACAAAAACAATGTCTAAAGTTACCAATTTAATTCATTATTTATCGAAACGAAGTATTTCAGTTACAGCTCCAAGAGATGGCAAGAGGAATTTTAGAAAATTCGTGATAGCGAATAAAAGAGGTTCTTGGTTGCATAAACAGAAGCAAATGTCAGAAAATAGAGAATTGGAAATTGACAAACGCGGTGTTCGTGATGTAGGATATACATTGAATGGCCGATTTATCACCGTACCTGAAATGATACCAGAAATAATAGTACCTGACTTGAAGGATTTCGATCTAAAGCCGTATGTTTCATACAAAGCAGCCGACGTTATACAAAGCGAGTTCACAGCGCAACAACTCTTCGACGCTGTTTATAGTAAAAAAATCGTTTTAGACTTTAAGTCGGGGAAATTAGATGAGGAAGGACACCCATTGGAACCTTCAGATGAAGAGAAAATGCAGCCAGAGGAAGCAGTTACAAAAGCTAAACAGACTGGTTCTGATATATTTTAACAAGTTCTATTGTAATGTTTAGTTATAGTTCATAATAGGAAAAATATTAAAATAAAGATTGTACAAAACTTATTCTTTTCTTCTGCAATTAAATGATTATATAAAAGTTGATTTAAGTGTATGTGAGTATTATAAAATCTATATTCTCTACAAATTTCTAAATACTTATTCTCATATCTACCTACATAAGTGAACATGAATGTTGTTATAACATTTTTATGAAATTGATGAGTCAGACGCAAGGACTCTTGTGAAGCAACAATAAAAATCCATTCTGTAGCATTGCAATACCTACTGGGCACAGTATATTATAGTAATAAACTATGCATATAACATATAATTAAAATTAAAACATACAAGAGCTCTTCACACTTAAAATTATATTTTAATAAATGATGGAGTACTAATAAATGTTACAATTATATTATAAAGTAGCTGTTTCTATAGCTTTGCCAGAATTTAATCTATTCTTCACTGCATTTTATACTTTTAAAATATTCATTGGAAAAACAATTTGATGGTGTTGTCTATTTAATCATATTTTGTTCATAATTTCATGAGTATCAATATTTTCACAAAGAACCCTAATTTACTTCGTACTTAAGATAGTAAATATATATCTCACATATTCAAGCACTTGTCAGTAACACCGATCATTAAATGTTTTTTATAATTTCTTGGGTTTTAATTTTGTTTTACAGAACCCTACTTATATTCCAGAAATTTTTTTGGTACTAATAGCAAAGATATTTCTTACAAATTCAAATACCTGCCTGTAAAACTGTGCATAGAATCAGATTTTATTCACAATTTTAATGAGTTCTAATTTTTTTTATGCATCTGCCTAATAATTTTAGAAAAATAAAAGTAAGGGACCTTGAGGCATGCATACGTTATAGGACAGTAGACTATTCAATTATTTAGAGTAAGCAACTCGAATTATATTCTACTAGCCGTCTGCCCGTGGCTGTACCCGCGTTTCATGTATTCTTCAATAGCATTTTAATTTTTATCTATGGAACCCTAATCATTTTCCATAGTTTTTTAAAGTCTAATAACGTTTAAATACCTGTCTGTAAAACTGTGCAGTGAATCGGGTTTCATTTACATTTTCATGACTTTTAAGAAATTAAAGTAGCCTAAGTTACGCATTGTAACTACAGCTATCTGCCAAAAGATCCCGTCAAAATCGGTCCAACCGTTCCGGAGATTGGCTGGAACAGACGAAAATTGTAATAGAGTTTTTAGTGTAGGTTGTATAGGTATCGTATATACATTCATATTAAGTAAAAAGTTCTTATTATGATATTACAAACAACACTTAAATTTTATTTATTAGTATAGATTTGTATTTTTCTTTCATGGTAGGTACTAAGTAGTAATCAGACATATAATCCACCTAATTTTCTTTACCACAAAATTGATTAATACCCTGACAGTAAAAATTATGCCTATGATACAGGAAATTAGCGACATTGTTTGTTTGTAGGAGAAACAGCTGCATCATTAAATTTTGCTCATATTTTACAATCCTTCAATGTCATGTACCTACATGTCAAATTTTCATAATGTACTCTTCACAAAAATTGTAAAATTACATTTTTTTTTGCCTGCATTTGGTAACATAAACATTCTTTCAAAGCAATTTTATATGAAAATCGTGCAAACTTTAATTTAAAAATATTTTTTTACTAGACTATAATCTACATAGTTAAGATAACATAATATTTGCAATCTCGGTGTTTATGAGATCTCTAGTAAGACTCAATAATAATATTATTCGGCAAACCGCCGGTAGATACTAGTCTTCTTATAATACACGCCAATATTCGAAAAGATGACCCCACGTTTATCTAAATAACACTCAATAAAAGTTCAAGATAAAAAGTCTACATGGCTATCATTTTAAACCACGATATCGTTTGGCGCGGTTGTGAAGCGCGTGCGCACTTCAGACCATTCGAACGTGTTACAACTACATAGATATAATGGGAGGTAATTATTCCGCGATGGATCCAATGCGAGTTCCAGTGCCCGATATAGCAAAATTATTAGATCGTGATGGTTATTTAAAACCATACGAACGTGAAATAAGACGCAGGTAAGTCTCATGCATTATTTAAATAGTTATGAATAGTTTAAAATATTGTAACTAGTGAATTTATCGTATTATTGTCACTGTAAAATCTTACTGGAGGTTAAATCGCCGTGTTTACTATGAATAAGTAAAGCAGCGATGTAGCGCTTCACATGTTTCCAACATAACACTTAAACGTCTTTTACTTTTTTAAATATCTGGTCGCTAAATAAAAGGTAGTTTTTAATACTTAATAGTTGTCAGATTTATTTAAAACATAACTTTTATATGATAATATATGTAAATATATTATAAAACATTCAAATCGGCTCTTCAGAAAATCAAGCTATCGAAGCGCTTCATATGACATAAGACCGAACCAATGTCAAACATAAAGGTCAATTTGATAGTAGAAAAGAATATTTATGTTTAGGAGTTTTGTACGCTTTTTAATTTTGTTAAATAGCGTAATATTTATCGCAGTAATCTCAAGTACAGTTTTATCACATAGGTAATTTAGTTTCTGATGAATGTATATTATGTATTTATTTATGTATATTCCTACTTCTCACTATAAATTTAATTTTAGAATTAATGTATTTACGATGATTTTATTTAAAAAAATATTACTTTACAACTATGTTTTTACAGTTTATAAATCCTAATATCGAGACAAGTACTCGGGTAAGTTCAAAAAGTAAACGATTAAAATGTAGGGATTAGTTAGGATCCTATTCGCGAGAAAGATTGTTTACTCAGGTAACGGCCAAGCCGAGGTTCGTATCATTTTGATAGCCCTTGTGCTAGTTACCTTTTTGCGGGTGAGTGCCTTCAGCAATCGCTCCCAAAGTTCGGTGAAGCTGTTAAGCCCCTTCCGGACAACAGCATTAGCTAGGATAAAAAAAAAGTGATTAATTTGACGATTACCTACATATTTATTTGTTTCGTGTTTGTTACTTATTTTATTATGAGTATCTATAGAATTTTGTAAAGAATCTGCACCACAACTCTGTTCCGTTATGATGAAATATTGAATTAAGTTCAGTAGGTTAGGTAGTTTTGTCGTTTTTCAGGCTTCAAAGTATCTTATCGATATTAACAAATAAAGTAAGCTGACACAAGTTCGGCACTGTTAAAAACTGAAACATAACATCGTAGACGCATAATACAATAATTTAGGCTTCGGGAAAAATGTTTTTATATGTTTTTTTTTTATAGTTTGTTTTTATAATTGTTTTGTAACAGCATTAACAACTAATGCTATTAAATGCTAAACCATATCTCATACACAAACTGCTTTCAAAGCACGTAATATCGACAAATCATTATCGCGAGTTTTTACAATGTACCTTTTTTTCTGTTTTTTTTTTTGACGAGGGGAATGCATTTACGCACTACCCCTACCAAGTTCATTAGGATGACCACAAGGTCTCCCCAATGAAGTTTGTGGAGGGACGTCTCTACACCAGTGTGGGACTCACCCGGCGAGAAGTGCCGGAAATACCCACTTAACCCCCAGGAGCCGGCACCCGCATTTAGGGTACGATACGGGATCGCGGTAGCATTCACCGCGTCGCCCCATGTTTTACAATGTACCTACCTATCTACATGCATAGTAGTAAAACACGGCAGTAGTCACACAGGGAATGATGCTATTACAAGTTAGTCTTAAAAGGCCACGTACGCTTTTCGTTCCGCGATGGTGATACACGTATATTTTTGGCTTCAATTTTAAACGAGTCTTGTATGAAACTATTACTCTTAGCGTTATTAGTATGTATGAAATCGTAATATAACCGGAAGCTAGTACCTAATCTACTCATTCTATTGTTTGGTCTAATAGACTTCGTCGAATCTTTTATAGGTATGCCTGCTTCAGAGACCTCTGGGATCGTATCGAATCGTGGGAAGGAAGTATCGAAGGTTTCACTAAAGGATATAGGTTTTATGGAGCTCAATTTAACGGAGACGGCTCGGTGACGTGGCGGGAATGGGCACCCGGAGCACATTCCTTACATCTACAGGGTGACTTTAGTAAGTTATTTCATTTATAAAAAACGTGTACAAGATGATGTAATTAAAATGCATTTTTAATATGGATTTCCGACTTTAATCGTCCCTTTACATGTTTTTTATAGTGAAAATTTGTACTTACATTTCACAGACGGTTGGAATTCACGTAGTCATCCGTTCAAAAAGTTGGAGTACGGAAAATGGGAACTCCACATCCCGGCATTGACGGACGGTACCTGCCCATTGAAACACGAAAGCCGAGTACAGATCATAGTTAACGATAATCTATACAGGATATCACCCTGGGCCACTTACGTAAAACCTTACGAAGGATTTACCTATCAGCATTTTATATATAATCCGTGTCAGGTAATTTGATTTATTTTCTTCTTATACATATGTGGTTATATCTTTTTCTGGATTATAAAAAATATGCTGCAAATAAAGATTAACGTGTGTAAAGTATTATTAAAAATTACCTATGGTTTACTTTTTTTAAAGCGTTAAGAACTTAACCAGTTGATTTTTTTTTTTACTGCACTGTAAGATAATTCAGTGAAAAGAATAAAATTAGTATATGCGAGTCAAACCGCGGTCATAGCTAGTTTTTTCTAAATATAAACATATGTGAATCCCGTAAAATAACTTTCTTAATAAGAATACTAGGTATATTTAAATTCAGACTTGATGAATAGCGGTTGAAAAATTGTCAAATATTTATATTTCCAGCCGTATCAATTCAAACATCCGAAGGTCGACAGACCTAAGTCACTTCGTATCTACGAAAGTCACGTGGGTATCGCCACACCTGAGGGTAAAGTCGGCTCCTACAATGAGTTCAGAGAGAATGTACTCCCGAGGATCAAGAGACAGGGCTACAACGCTATACAACTCATGGCTATAATGGAGCACGCGTACTACGCTTCCTTCGGGTACCAAGTCACCAGCTTTTTTGCTGCGAGCAGGTGAGTAAAGTTCTTTGCAGCATGTACCTATGTATTGTATATAAAATTATAACAGACAGACAATTTTTTTTTAATTGTATTTTGAGTATAAGTATCGTCTATACATTTATATGTATTTAGTAAAAAAAGAATTGTTTTTTTTAATATTACAAACAGACGTTCCAATTTTATTTATCAGTGTAGATAAAAACCGTAGGGTTTTTATACTGTTAATACACGTACGGACTGGATCGCGGATATGGTACGGCGGACGGCCGATTTTTTAAGTCGTCTAAGTAGGGATGGGGCCTTTTTCGGTTCGGCCTTTGACGGTTTGATTCACAAAACATCGAGATCCAAATAAATTTAACCTTTCAAACTAATAAAGTTTCGATTATAGGTGTATCATTTTTGTTTTTCTATAATATGATGATTATTTGGAAATAGGCAAAAATAAAAAAGTTCAGTTTCATTTTTCTTTCGTAGGTTAAGCGTTCTTCTTTGTTGCTTAGTTTCTATTGACGAACTTTAGTGCTGTCAACAAAATATGATTATAGTCTAATTTCGATCTCTGAAAGAATACTATTTACGAATAAAAAGTCAAATATAGATTGATCTCTTGAACATCGGTGTTTTGTGAATCGAATAAAAAAATCGAACTTATTGATCAATATATTTCCTTATACTTACTTAGGCGACTGATGATCTCGGCCGCCCGCCATACCATGTTCGCGGTACGGTCCGTACGTGTGTTAACAGCTTAAGAGTTATGATTTGATAGAGTTATTAGACATTTTGACTGATGATGATGTACTTTATCTCTTAATTTATTGAACATTTCCAGTCGTTACGGTACCCCCTGTGAACTGAAGCAGTTGATCGACAGAGCCCACGAGATGGGCCTGTACGTTCTCCTGGATGTTGTCCACTCGCACGCCTCCAAGAACACCCTGGACGGGTTGAACGAGTTCGACGGGACCAACTCGTGCTACTTCCACGACGGACCTCGAGGCACGCATACGTTATGGGACAGTAGACTATTCAATTATTCAGAGTAAGCAAGCAACTCTAATTATATTCAACCAGCTGTCTGCCCGCGGCTGCGCCCGCGTTTCATGTATACTTCACTGCATTTTAATTTTTTTAGACGGAACCCTAATTATTTTCCATAATTTTTTTTTCTACTAACGTTCTAATACCTATCTGTAAAACTGTGCAATGAATCGGTGTTTATTTACATTTTCATGAGTTTTATTAAGTTTTTTACGCGGAATCCTAATTATTTTCGAAAAATTAAAGTATCCTAAGTTATGCGGAGTAACTTCAGCCATCTACCAAAAAAAGTCCAGACAAAAGTGGTCCAGACGTTCCGAAGATTACCCGGGATAAACATACAGACAGACAAAAATTTTAAGAATTGTATTTTTGGTATAAATATCTATTTAACAAAAAAAAAATTTTTTTTTGACATTACCAACAGACTACAGTTTTATTTATTAGTACAGATTGTTACATGGGCATAGCCATAGAGACATTGTTAGGCATTGCTCTACCTTAAAGTCCTAATACCCTTATAAAAGATTGCGGGTATATAATCATTAAGCAATAATGAGAGAATTAAAAAAAAAAAATAAAGAGAAAGAACTACAATAGCCTTAACTTAAATTGAACTTTAGCTACGTCTTTATATGGGTATTTTATAAACATAGCTTAGAGCCGATTTTTTTATCCGTAGTCAACTCGAGAAATGGTCAGATTTGTAACAAATGGTTAAAATAATGCCCTGATGCGTTTTTTGAAACATAGTTAAGCTAACCATTTGTCAAAAATGTGACTATTTGTTAAAAAATTTAACCATTCAGCCCAGTCGGGTTAGCAAGATGGCGAATGGTTTTTGTTTATGAATTTTGTTTTTGTGTGTCAGGGTCCATAATTTGAGTTGTCGAACAAACATTACAAAAAACAAAGGGTCGAGCTACTATCGAACATCTGTGTCCATTATTATTTCTTGTGATAGTATTGTAATGATATTAGCTTTTTTTTATTTCGTCTTGTCTAAAATATTATTTGATTTTATAATTTAATTCTTGAATTTAATATATTTTACAAGCCAAATAAATATTTGTACGAACTTGATATACTATACATAATGGAATACTGAATTCTTATGAAAAACAAAATTTATAAACAAAAATTGTACGAAAAAGATAATAAATAGCAATACTTTGTAATTATTTAACAAATTATTTTATATAAATTAATGTTATATAATGAGACTTCAAATTATCTACTTCAAATGTTACACAAAAGCAATGAAACAGCTGTTCGCACTAGAGTTAACCATCCGCCATCTTGCTAACCCGACTGGCCTTAATGGTTAAGTTTTTTAACAAATAGTCACATTTTTGACAAATAGTTAGCTTAATTATGTTTCAATAAACGCATCAGGGCATTATTTTTACCATTTGTTACAAATCTGACCATTTCTCGAGTTGACTACGGATCAAAAAATTGTACCTTAGTCTATTATACGTTAAGCTAAGTTTAGAGAGTTATTTATAAAACAATTTTTAATATTAATCTGTATTATTCACAACTAATCTTATAATAAAATAGTAAAATTACCGTGTTAGAATTTAGTTACCGATATTTAGAAAACGCATTGGTTGAGAATGCAGTGGTTATCAATGGCCAGCTAAAGTTTCTCCTGACATATAGAATAATTATTTTTGGCAAAAGAGCAGAGGTGTGTTGTATAGTATTAAAATCAATGTATTTCCTTTATTTACAATTTATTATAATTGTTGTACCTCAATTACAAGTTGTTATTATCAAATGTAACTTGAAAACTGCTTATTTGATCCCTTGAGCACTAACCTGGCGTTTACGCCAGCTTTCTATTGTTTTCCTATTGTCTCATTTTTATGGGTACTCGACACATTAATTTTGATGTTTTTCGCTTTTCTATTCCTATAATTAGATCCTTTAATTAATAGTGATGGAATTACAATTGACAATAAACACAGCCCTAAATAGTTATAAACATAATTATAATATAGCTTAAAAGCTATATGTAATGTATAAAAAATAAAAATAAATACTAACATATAAAACAACATAAAAATGTAAAACTTTTATCCATAATACAACATAAATTGTTAGAAGCATGTCAATTAAACGATATTTTTAACTTTTTTTTATTATTTCAGAATCGAAGTACTAAGGTTCCTATTATCTAACCTGCGATGGTATCAGGAGGAATATCAGTTCGACGGATTCAGGTAAACATTTCACTTTAGGATTTAAAAAAAATCGATACTTTTTGTTTAATAAAAATTTACTTTTATAGTGGTTTCTTTGGTTTTTTAACAAAACACTTCTAGTGGAATTGAGTAATTCTCGATTGGCGAAAATCTTATAGATTTGCGTTACCAATGCTATGACGTTAGCCGTCGACATGCTACAGTATAGCATCTATAAAATGGCGTTTAGGTACTGCCACACTCGCCCCCAAAGTTACGGTGAAGCTGTAAAGGCCCTTCCGGTCAACAGCATTAGCTAGTTTAGAAAAAAAAAGGCCATCAGAGATAAATTATAAAGCTTGTCGTATGTTTTGATTATGAATAAACTATATGAAAACGTAATGTTACATGTTAGGTTATGTTAAATAATTTAAATTAAAAATTAACAAAAACAGTTTTCCCAAAGTTTCGAGTTTTCATTTCTGTCGGCATGACTGTCTAATTCCTTTTATTATTTTAGGGCTGAATTCATCTGTTTTAATAGTAAAGCTAAAGTGTTTTCATTAAAATAATAATGATTGCAGGTTTGATGGTGTGACATCAATGTTATATCACAGCCGCGGCATAGGGGAAGGGTTTTCAGGTCATTACGATGAGTACTACGGTCTGAATGTAGACACTGAGGCACTAGTCTACCTCATGCTAGCTAATGAGATCACACACAACATAGACGGCAGAGCCATTACTATTGCCGAGGTAAGATAAAATAATAACTATTTTTACCTGTTTTTATCTCAGAAGAAGAAGAAGATTTGCCAATTGCACCATTATAATTTAACAAAATGCTCGACAATCCGAATTTTGCGGATATATGTTGTCGACTCGAAATCATTATTTCTTAGTGTTTTATTATTTAGGTAAGGTTTCAATCGAGTCTACCGTATCCCTTGACAGAATTATCAATTATAATAATAAGCCTTTTATTGTTGAAATCATTTGCATGCCTTTACAAATTAGTTATAACAAAGATTATTAATTTATAATACGTATATTTACAAAGAATATTAGTAATATTAATTTGTTATAATATGTTTATGTATTTAATTTTTATTAATGAAGTATATTTATTTATTTTATATTTATATGTTTTTAACTTATTATTATAGTATATTATAGTATTTATTAATTTGTAATGTAAAATAAAATTTAAATTTAAATGTCATTATTTTTATGAGAACCCCTCTGTAGGGTAAAGGCATCCTCCATTTGTGACCAATATTTTCTGTCTTTTGCTTTTGTTAACCAATTGTCTGAAGCAATATCTTTGATGTGATCGACCCATTTTCGCGGTGGTCTTTCTCTTTTTCTTTTACATATTGGGCCATTCCATTTTACGACACAACTTGTCCACCGGGCATCTTCAACTCTTGCTAGGTGTCCTGCCCATTTCCACTTTAGTTTCATAGAGTGGACTAGAAAATCAATTTGTTTTGTTTTCTCTCTAATCTGGGTGTGGCGTACTCTATCTATTTTTCGTAATCCGAGTATGGATCTTTCCATAGCTGCTTGACAGATTCGAATTTTTTCCTTTGCCTGCTTTGTATATGTCCAGGTTTGTGAGAAGGAATTATCAATATAGATCTGAAAACATTCAGTAATATTAAAGTATTGCAAGAGAATGTCGTCATTTTTTAAATGAAATTTCGTTATACAACATAAGTGACACAATTTAAAAATCAATCAATGAAAAGAAAAAGAATAAGTATGTATATAATGAGAGAGAATAACACAAACGCTTTTCGCAAATACTTTTCGACTGTAGAATTATTAATATCTTTGTGCTATAAAAGTTGTGGAGACTGTATTACAGATTTAAACTAAAGATTGCTAAAGAAATTTCCCTTCTGACACGTGTACCTACACCTGCGCACACGCTTTAATAAAAAAAATATATCGAATTTTTATAAAGCCGACTACGAAAATTATGCTCATTTATAATTTCAGTTTCAAATTTTAAAGTAACCTGTGTTACTATAGTAAAAAGCAAAGTTTTGAATTCGATGTATTTTTCTCAGGACGTATCAGGAATGCCGGCGTCATGTCGGCCCGTGAAAGAGGGCGGTACGGGGTTCGATTACCGGCTAGGCATGGCCATACCCGACATGTGGATAAAGCTGCTGAAAGAGGAACGCGACGAGGACTGGAAGATCGGTCACATCGTACACACTCTCACCAACAGGAGATGGATGGAGGGAACCATTGCGTACGCTGAGAGCCACGACCAGGTATTTGAGATTAACTTTAATCCTCTGCTTAATTTATATGAAAGAACTATTCATTATAAATTACACTTCACTTACATAAAAATATCCGTTTTAGGGTAACTTATTTCTTAATGCTAATTATAGTAATTATTGCCTCCGCTTAGCTAAGAACCTGTACAATGCTGGTTTGACATAATTGGGTCAGATGTAAGATTTCATACTAAATTTCTATTGACGTAAAAGATAAACATTTAGGTAAACCTGATTTGATCCAGAATAAACATTCGTAAATGTATTACACTGAAATCCATCATTCTTTATATTAAGTACTAGCTGTGTGTCTTCACTGTGTTTTTAATTTTTTTTATACGGAACCTTAATCATTTCCCTTTCAATTTTTTTAGTACTATGATAAAGTAAATATATTTCTCATAAAATTAAGGACTTCCCCGTAAAATTGTGCATTGAATAAGATTTTGTAAAAAAAAATTGAGTTTTATTATTTTTACTCGGAACCCTAATAATTCTCGAAAATTGAAAGTACCCTAAGTTCGCGGAGTAACTTCAGCTATCTACCAAAAAAAGTCCCGTCAAAATCCGTCCAGCTGTTACGGAGATTACCCGGAACAAACAAACACAAATTAAAAAAATAATACATTTTTGGTTTAGTTATCGTATACATTCATACCCGTATAGTAAAAAAAAATAAATAGAAACGGATGGTGTAGAAGCGTTATTTACAGACTGGTCTAGAATATTTATTAAGAGTAATAGTGTATTTTTTTTTACAAATAAATTGTCAATGTGTAAAAATTATAATATGAATTATTATTTAATTGGATAGTTGTCTGGAGATCGATTTATTGAAAACGACAGTCTAAATTAAAAATGTCATGAAACTAGGTGTGTGCCTGCGACTCCGCTCGCGTATACTCAAGTACATGCAGATGTGTTGATGCCGCATTGGACAGTGCGGCCAGATTCCGCATCGATGGAAGCGGGTTCGAGACCACCTAACCGACTTTAAAATCAGCCGGAGCTTTCGGTGAAGGAAAACATCGTGAGGAAACCAATAGCATGGTGGTAGGGTATTTTTTAATGATGCCTGCCTGGGTAGCTACCACCCTCGAGTTCAAAAACCTGTCGCCAAATACCAATAGGTGTGTTCCGGCAGCATCACTTGAGAACTAGTACCTCTAAGCTTAGTGTATTTACCATCCCGGACCACATCGTCACTTAACATCAGGTGGTCAAAGCACTGATAACCTGTAAAAAAAAAGAAGAAAAGACGGATAAATGTTGCTTTTTTATATAATGTAAGCATAGGGTAGTGCTGGGGAGGGGTTAAAAGTTACCTACTTTGTTTTATAAAAGGTTTTTTAGTCGGTGATAAGACGATTGCATTTTGTTGTTATTGGACTATGGACTTTAGTGGGTGAAAAGACGATTGCATTTCGTTGTTATTGGACTATAGGCTTTAGTGGGTGAAAAGACGATTGCATTTCGTTGTTATTGGACTATGGACTTTAGTGGGTGATAAGACGATTGCATTTCGTTGTTATTGGACTATAGGCTTTAGTGGGTGAAAAGACGATTGCATTTCGTTGTTATTGGACTATAGGCTTTAGTGGGTGAAAAGACGATTGCATTTCGTTGTTATTGGACTATAGGCTTTAGTGGGTGAAAAGACGATTGCATTTCGTTGTTATTGGACTATAGGCTTTAATGGGTGAAAAGACGATTGCATTTCGTTGTTATTAGACTATAGACTTTAGTGGGTGAAAAGACGATTGCATTTCGTTGTTATTGGACTATAGACTTTAGTGGGTGATAAGACGATTGCATTTCGTTGTTATTGGCTTATAGGCTTTAGTGGGAGATAAGACGATTGCATTTTGGTTGATGGACGCAACTATGTACAGTCACATGAGCACAATAAGCGAACCGAGTCCTGTGGTGGAACGCGGCTTGGCTCTGCACTGTATGATAAGGCTTATCACGCACGCACTTGGAGGTGAAGGCTACCTTAACTTTATTGGTGAGAAGTTTGTACCGTTATATATATGTACCGTTTAAAGTAGGATAGAAAAAAATATTTGGAGTATTCCTAGTATCCGGAATTTTCACCATATTCCTTATTTTTATCATTATTCTTAATCTATTGTAGGTATCTAAAAAAAAAGAAAGAAGATGAATTAAAAAGAATGTAAAAAAATCATTATCCAAGAATTTTTGTCAATTCTACTTTCAGTCACTATTACGCGGCTATCAGGGATCACCACTTGGAATTTCCAGATTACTCTGTAAAAACCTGATTTCAAAGATTATAATATAGGTGAATTAGCTCTTTTTGTTCTAGTTCTAAATATTTACATGATACATTTTAAAAAACATGCTTTTTCACGTTTACTATTTATACTCGTATATTGTAATAACGAAATTTTCCAAAAATAAAATACTAAGCTTTAATTTTCAAAAAATGTATAGACCTATATAACATGTCTATAAAATGTTGATTTATGTTTTACTCCTGTACAAAGCAACTAGATTCTCCATTAACTGAAAAAAATGTGACCAATGTATGTTAGCCGTGTTTTCTACTACGATTAGCTGCTATTGGAGATTAAGGATTTTTCTAGAAGAACCCCTAGTTTTTTAATGAGCAGTTTAGCAGATATTTATATTCAGAAGCGATGATGGCGTTTTGGTCAGTGCGGTCGGATTCTGTGTCAAATGACGCTGGTTCCAATCCACCTATCCAAATCTAAAATCAGCCTGAGCTTTCGGTGAAAGAAAACATCGTGAGGAAACCAAATCATGGTGGTAGGACATTTCCCAATATTGCTTGCCTAGGTAACTACCACCCTCAAGTTTGAAAACCTGACGTCAGACCTAGGCTTAGTGTGTTTACCATCCTGGGCCTGGAATAATAATAAATCATTTATTTCAATCAACATTATGGATAATACAAACAGGATTTATAAATAATTACTACAATCGACTACTTGCAATCTATTAAGTATAAAATACCCTTAGTGCGGTGCAGTCGAAACAAATTTACAAGAAACATGTAGACAGCGTATAGCGCAAAGGCATAGCATTATAGTGCCTCAGGTACCCACAATCAAACCTGGACACAAATACGTTCTTTTGATCTTGATGGCTATTCTATGCTTTAGGCAACGAATTCGGTCATCCAGAATGGTTAGATTTCCCCCGAGCTGGTAACAATTCGTCTTACCACTACGCGCGGCGCCAGTGGAACCTCGTCGAAGATCCCCTTCTCAAATACAAGTATCTTAATGAATTCGATAAGGACATGAACGCTTTGGAAGAACAGTATGGATGGTTAAGATCTGATCCGGTAAGTTTATAGGAAAAAATTCTAATTACATAGTTTAAATTGTCTGTTAAAAAAAAAACTAAATAAATTTACTGCATCGATTAAGAGTTTAAAATAAAGAGTTTTAAATACTTCTAATAAAGCAATATTGGGTTGAAACACGTAAAGGACTCTCATTCAACTAAGAAAATCATTAGTTAACGCCATGAGCACTAAGCTGGCGTTTACGTCGGTTTTCCATTGTTTTCCTATTGTCTTATTTTTATGGGTAATCGACATATTAAACTAGTTAATAATTAATTTAAATATTAGATATAAAAACTACCTTTGTATTACATGGCAACCTTGGACCTAAAGTGGCTTTTATAAAACATTAAAATTAGGAATTCAAAAAATGTACTTATGCAATTGATGTTACAGAAATCCTAAACACTTATATGATTACTTATTTATATACCTACTAGCCATCCGCCCCGGCTTCGCACGGGTAGCCTATATTACTCACTGATAATGTACCTCTCTAGAGGTGATGTTTTCGGTAAAATAAAAACATTTATTTATTATATTTGAAGATACTCATCTATTTTCACACTCAAGCACCCAGTCATACATACACGCACGCAAGCACACACGCATGTAAACACCCACTCTTGTACACACACACACACACAAGCATCCACTCATACGCACACGGATGGATGGTACTAATAAAAATGTTAAATTATTATATTTGTTGTTGTTGTTTAAAAAAAAATGATTTTTTTCCACCAGGGTTACGTATCGTGTAAGCACGAAGGCGATAAAGTGATTGCGTTCGATCGAGCCGGTTTACTGTTCGTCTTTAACTTTAATCCGTTCCAGAGCTTTACTGATTACAGAGTCGGTGTCAACGTCCCTGGAAACTATAAGGTCAGAATCAGCCTAAAACTACTTATTTAGTGTCCATTTTCACCTTAATTAGACGAAATCATCGCTTCGTATTCCCCTCTTTCCTCCTCTAAAAATAGACCGTTTTTTTTTGTTCCAAATTATAATAATATTAGAAATAAGCAATGCGTTTGTATGGAATAAACTCTGTCCGCGTTTCTCCTTAGGGTCTATGAGCATCCCTTTTCATTACTCAACTTTATTGCATATATTATGTGTTATCTAATGTAAGGAATTACTAAAACCAGGAAAGAGTCGGAGAATACACCTTTTTTTTTTGACGGGGGGAAATGAATTTACGCACTACCCTTAAAAATTACGCCCATGGTGGGGTCGAACCACCAACTTTTCGGTTAACAGCGGAGAATACACCTGACTTTACCAAACAATTATCTTTACTTCAATAACAAAATATAATTATGTATTATTTATATAAAAAAGGAACTGAATCGAGTCGCTTTTCGGCTGGGTTGTTTTCCGAGCTGGTGCTAGTGTCTTGAAGTTCATAAGCGCCTTCTCTGAGACTAAACTGAATAAAGAATCTTTTGAATTTGATTACTATATTAGGTTCGGTGTTTTTACCACAATCTCACTCTAATGGCAAATACGCTAAACTTAGAGATAGCGGCTTTCAAGAGATTCTGTCTGAACACAATAACTAGGTGCTTTAACTTGAAGCTGGTGGCTGACCAGATGGACATTAGAAAATAACCACTAAGCAAATTACTAATGTTTATACCGTAACAGACTGACACATACAAAGATATATTTATACCTTTTACAATATGTAAATAGACAATGTACCATAGTATAATAAATCATTAGAAGGATAAATAAATAAAATCGTTGTTGAATCCTTTGGAAAACTTTAAATAATTTTATGTACATGCTCGATTTTTTTTTTATTGAGAATTGTTATTTTATATCAATAATTTAATTATATAATGTTGTTTGTCTCCAGGTAGTGATGTGTTCGGACAGTAAAAAGTATGGAGGTTTTGGTTTTGGTCGAGTGGAACCAAGTGGTGATTCCCATATCACACAAGGTGTACCATGGGGAAACAGGAATGATTCAATACAGGTAATCTATACTAATAAATAAAATTGAAGTGTCTGTTTGTAATATCAAAATCACTACTTTTTACAAAATATATAATATCACCAATGGAATCAACCTATACCAAAAACACATTTTTTTTTCTCTGTCTGTTTGTTCCGGCTAATCTCCGTAACGCTTGGACTGATGTCACGGGACTTGTTTTTAATAGATAGCTGAAGTTATCCGCGTACTTTTATTTTTCGAAACAAATTAGGGTTCCGCGTAGAAAAATATGAACCTCATGAAATTGTGTATAAAATCAGATTCAATGCATAACTTTATTAGCAGGTGTTTGAATTTGTAAGGTGTTTGGTTTCTTGTAGTACCAAAAATATTTTTAGAAAAATTATTAGGGTTCCGCATAAATAAGTTAAACAAATAATTTGAAAAAAGATAATTCAAAAGTCAGTTTTACGGGCAAGTTCTTGAATTTATGAGAAATATTTTTACTTTATCTTAGTAACAAATTTTTTTTAAGCAAATAATTAGTTCCCGTCTAAAAAGTAAATAAATTATGAACAAAATACGATTCAATGGACAGCGCCATCAAAACATTATTTTTCACAGATTTTTTATAAAACTATATTATGCAGTCAAAAAACTGCTAAACTAGAGAATATAAGAAACGCGGGCGGAGCCGCAGGCACACAGCACACATTAATAATCTTATTATAACTTTTTGAATAAGTTCTGAATTATGAATTACCTAATTGTTTATATGAAAATTCCTACCTTAAATCATATACATGCTATGTGTACAGTCCGATCAGTATTAAAGTCCACCCGTTCAAGAGTTGGTAGATCTGACTAGTCGGGCTGCATATTTTCCCAATTTCCCAAAAATTAGGGTAGACAGAGAAAGTTGGATAAAATATGATAAAAGATTAATTATGGGTGACTAAAATTAGTCATTCAATATAAGTGATTTGTAGTTTGATGTTCGCGTATTAAAACGAAACATAAATAGCAATACTCAAGCAAAGCTCACAAGGTTTATTTTACGTGAGACGTTCAACGTCTGTAACATGATTAAAGCAGTAAAACCCCCTAATTTCTATTCTAAAATCACAGCGCTTGGATTTGACAGAATTGATCGACTTTCCGATGAAGGTCTGTAGTGCCAACATAAAGGAAAGGGAGTCGAGCGAGTCAAGGGACAAGTTATAGTAAACGGACTATATACAGTACACTATTTTCTAATATTATCGTTCTAAATATTACAATGTTTTCACATGACACAATGATAATTCCATACAAAAGTATCAATAGTGACGAAATGTGTAGAGTATTAAGGTTTCGTAAATAAGTAACAGTGTTTGTAAATATCAAATATATTATTTACAAGTAATGAAGTATAGGAAAACAAATAATCAAATTGATTAAAACATATCATATTATTACAGGTGTACATCCCTTGCCGCACTGCCATTATATATGCTCAATATTGTTAGTTTTACATATGTCTAAAGATATGTTAAATTGTTTAATATTTTTATTTTGAAGTTTGCATGTCTGCCAAATGAAGAATTGTAAAGTAGTCCTAAATAAGGATTTTTTTTGAAATGCTTAATTTTTGAATGGTTAATTATAGATTATCAGCTATAGTTTTTTATTATTATTTCTATCACAATTATTGTAAAAAAAACATGTTTTTGTAAACTTATTGTTATAAATAAAGATCTGTTAAAAATATATAATTTATTTATTTTGGTACACCTATAAGTAAATTGTTTTTAGGAGTGCATGATAAAGGGTTTAATCTTTTAAGGGTTACTTTGTAACCAAATTCTTCAGCTAAACGACCCCTATCGGAATCTATTACGGCCATACATTTCGAGCCTCTTGCTGTTAATGGATGGTCATCATGTGTTTGATCAGCCGCATGTCCAATACACAAATATTGGTCAATATTTAAAGAGCAAAATTTTTCACTTCTCGGATAAACTAATCTGTCTGTAGCATGCAGAGACCCATAACAGCATGGACAAATGACAAACTTTGCATTTGCCTTTAAACATTTATCTAGAACAAGATCACTAGCTATACCACATGCATGTAATGCAAGTCCAATATCAAATTTTCCATTGAAAAAATCTAAATTGCATTGAAAGAAGTAAACATTTTTTAGGTCCATATCATGTACCCTTTTTCTGGCTCTTAGTAAAGACTGTTCTTTATTTTCCAAAAGTATGATAGTGCATTTGGGTAACAAATGAGCAACTAAAATACCCAAATGTCCACTGCCACTACAAAAGTCTACAATGAGATCTCCGACATTGGCAATCTTTAGCACAGCTAATGCTAAGTTTTCCAATTGCTGAGATTTTCTCATAACTCTTTCGTCTGGTAAGTGTCCAGCCATTGGATTAGCTCCATCAGGGATATCACTCCAGCAAATTGACAAATTAAAGTCATTCTTGGTAACTTCAAATTCCATTCCATTGGTTAAGCAATTCAGAGCTTTTCTATGTCATCTTCCTTTGTGAATATTCTTTTTTTAGGATTATGCCTCTTTGGATCACATTTATATAGACTAACATCTTCAGCCATAGGTATTGATATATTTTCTGATACCATTTTGTACATTTTTATGCCATTCAATACATTAACAATATTATGTAGTTGACTTATTTCAATTAAATGTTTGTACCATTTATAAGTAAAGGGTAATAAAGTTTCAAATATTTTACCAAATGACTGTACTATAATATGATATGATGGGAGTAGGACTAAGTCAGCTAAAGTCAAAAATGGTCCTTCGGCATATTGGTGCCTTATGTCTAGGTCGGTTATTTTTGTACTACTATTTATATCAGGTTGTTTCTGTTTATTTGACTTCCATTTACGAACTTTTGGAACTCTGTTATGGCTGGATATGGTTCCCATACATTCTACAGGTTTTTCTACATTATTCTCCGTTATTGTTAAATTTTTTTTCATGTCTCTCACAATTTTATAAATGTTATGTACTCTGACGGGTTTCTTTAAGTGATTGTCGAACCTCAGCAAATTTACTGGCAATTCTTTCAACTCTTTTGACTTTAAGATATCTTTCACCGTCTTAACCAGATCAATTTCACAAAATTTAGTCCATATTGATGCTTCATTAGGAGCTTGTAAACAACTTTTACGGAATCCTAGCAATCCATCTGCATGTTCTTGAATTAAAGGAGTGACCGAGTTAAACTTACAAATGTGTCTTGCTACAGCACATAACCCGGCAAGTACCATATCATCATGCATTACGACTGGGTATAAACACATAAGTTGCCATGGTGTATTTAAAGAGTCTATAACACTGAGACTTTCATTAACTAACATAAGACTTGTTTCATTCTTGAAATGATTACCCGTGTAGACAAAATTTAAAATAACATCTTTAGGAGAACAGTATTTGTATATACAATAAATAACCAATGACTCCAAAGGTATTTTTACTGTATAAGATTTCTCATATTCTTGACAGGACGTGTATGTCTCAACATAAACAGTATTCATAATTATATGGGATTTTAGATACTAATAAAAATTATGAATGGTTATATCAAATGTAAATATTTATATTAAAGTGAGAGCAGAGATTAATAATAAAATAAATGAAAGGTTCCAAACATTAAACAAACACATGCTCTATTATTCCACTTCCAAATAGGGATGGAACCGAGATCAATTAATATTAATCAATCTTTTTAATCAAACAATCGATCTTTTTGGATCGATATCTACCATTGAATCGATTCAGTGATCGAACTTTTATCCTAGAAAATTGAGGTTCATTTTTCTGCTTCGATTAAAATCACAAATTTGTATAAATTAAAACTGTATCAAAACTAATACAAAAATGCGAAAATTTTCACTAAATCAATCAAAAACCTGTGAGATTGCTACTATTAGGATGTCGTTCTGAAATCGAGTAATCGTAAAATAAATTTTTAAGAACAAAAAATCGATTTTGTATAATTGATAATTAGCACTAAATTGATCAAGTAAGAGCCAATTTTTTGATCCGTAGTCAAAGTTACTATATCCATTTGTCAATTTTACTATTACTATTACACAAACCAATGGTTATAATCACAATGCGTTTTTTGATGACAAAATCTACTATGGTTAAATTTAGCAATAGTTATTTATGTTGCCAGTAAAATGAACTGTATAATAGAATACTTTTTGATTCCGGTAATTTTTTTTGTATGATCATTCCGAGTAAAATGTGTCATGGTCCATAATTCGAGTTGTCGAACAAACAATACAAAAAACAAAGGGTCGAGCTACTCTCGAACATCTGTGTCCATTATTATTTCTTGTGATAATTTTGTAATGATATTACCTTTTTTTTTTTATTTCGTCTTGTCTAAAATATTCTTTGATTTTATAATTTAATTCTTGGATTTAATATATTTTACAAGCCAAATAAATATTTGTACGAACTTGATATACTATACATAATGGAATACTGAATTCTGAATTCTATGAAAAACAAAATTCATAAACAAATATATTACGAAAAAGATAATAAATAGCAATTTATTAATACGTTGTAATTATTTAACAAATTATTTTATATAAATTAATGTTACATAATGAAACTTCAAATTATCTACTTCAAATGTTACACAAAAGCAATGAAACAGCTGTTCGCACTGGAGTTAACCATCCGCCATCTTGTTAACCCGACTGAGTTGAATGGTTAATTTTTGTAACAAATAGTCACATTTTTGACAAATGGTTAGCTTAACTATGTTTCAAAAAACGCTTTAGGGCATTATTCTAACCATTTGTTACAAATTGTTACCGAAGCCCAGAAAGAACCTGCAAAGACCAGAAAACTACAGGCCAATCACTTTGCTCAGCACGCTGTCTATGGTGTTCGAGAGGCTCGTGCTGGCCAAGATGCTGCCGCACATGAACCTGAGAGCCGAACAGTTCGGGTTTAGAGAGCATCACTCTACTGTTCTCCAACTCACGAGGGTCATTGACATAATAGATACCGCAAGAAAGAATAAACAATACGTCGCAGTTGTACTACTGGACATGGAGAAGGCGTTTGACAAAGTATGGCACCAGGGGATGCTATACAAATTGTTAACGACCACCACGATCCCTAGGAAGATTCTCCATGTCCTGAAGTCTTTCCTGGAAGTCCGCCGCGCACAAGTAGTGGTCGAAGGCCAAGTGTCTCGGGAGTTCCCTATGAGAGCCGGAGTCCCGCAGAGTAGCTGCCTCTCTCCTAGCCTCTACGCTGTTTATACGAACGATTTACCAGTTCTCGGATGGACAGAGCTGGCGTTATTCGCGGATGACGCCGCATACTTCCACGTCGACAATACGCCACAAGACGCTCAAATTGAGGTCCAAAAATTATTAGATATCCTTCCTGAATGGCTACGGAGATGGAGGCTGCGGGCCAACGTAGGGAAGACACAGGCACTCATGACTAGAGTGATGATGAGTAGATTACCACCTTGCTTGACGCTCCAGGGAAAGACTATATCGTGGAAGGATGAAGTCCAATACCTGGGAGTCACTATAGATCGAAACTTGACTTTTTCATGTCATGTAGGAGATGTGATCACGCGGACAAGAGCGGCGAGGAGAATGCTGCGTCCAGTGCTCACCTCAAGGCTACCCTTGAGAACGAGGCTTGGTTTGTACAAAACCTATTTGAGGTCACGATTTACCTATGCCGCCCCTGCATGGTTCAGTCGCTTATCGGAAACGAACAAGAAACGGCTTAGAGCCCAACAGAGCATCTCGCTTCGCATGATCGCGGGGGCACCGCGATACGTTAGCAACCACGTAACTGCGCGTGACTTACGTGTAGAGAGCCTGGATGCGTTCATAAGCAGCCTTGCAACCAACATGTTCCGCCGAACAGACACGTCGACGCACGTTCACCTCCAGAACATCGCGCCGTTGCACGCTAGACCTCCCGACAGACGGAGAGGAAGAGGTGATCACTTGTCGTTAATATATAGGCCTCAGGCGCGCGATCTCATACGCCGGTCCTCGCCTAGCTGAGTAGGTAGTTGAAGGAGGACCGTGTTTATGACCCATAAAGATCGGGTGCATCTCCCTGACCCCTCAGAGTCCGATCGATAGCAGGATTAGCTCCCAGAACTCAGAAGATTACTCCACGAGGGACGCACCTGTGTGCCTCACCCAGTAGACTTGTCCGTAGGCGCAGACAAAGGAGAGGCCACCGTCGAAGGGAATAGCCCTGATGCGGTTTCCCCGTGTCCCCTATTAGTTCGTAGTTTAGTTAGTAAGCGTAGTATGTGTAGTTTTTTTCTGACTGTTTTTGTTTTTATTTTTTTGTTGTTTTATTTGTTATTTTTTAATTTTATTATAGGGTGTAATTTAGTTATAATTTACATGTTGTAATAATTTATTAAATAAAGATAAAAAAAAAAAAAAAAAAAAAAGAAATTTAAAAAAAAAAAAATGGTTAGGGAAAGACACACGACACGCCGCTGCTAGACTGCTTGAACAAGGGAGAACACGAGAAGAGTTGCTAGTAGTAGTTGTTACAAATCTGACCATTTCTCGAGTTGACTACGGATCAAAAAATTGGCCCTAAGTCAGTCGCAGTACCTAGGAAATGAAGGTTTATTTTTCTGGTTCTATGAGAACCATAAAATTATTTACAATTAGAAAGAACCGAAACAGAAGTTAATGAATGAAAATTTTCACTAAATAATTAAAGATGGCTTTTGGGTAGGTTCTTGGGTCTTAGTTCGATTATAGAACTATTTTTGTACAATAATAAGATGGCAGACAAATATCTTGCCTGATGATGAGTAAACACTTAGAGTCTTAGTTGGACGCTTGTAATAAGCGTTATCAAGAGTATTTCGAGTGTACTGTCCAACCCACAACCCACAAAGTCACTTCTACCACGTGTGAATTGCACACATTAAATTTTTTTAAGGTTTCACTTCTACCGCATGTGAATTGCACACATTTTTTTACACGATATAGGCTTAGTGTTTTGACCACAATCTCACCTGATGTTAAGTGACAAAGTGGTCCAGGATGGTAAACACACTAAACCTAGGTACTGATTCTCAAGTGATGCTGCCAGAACACACCTATTGGTATTTGGCGGCAGGTGTTCAAACTTATCACATTCTTACCACATTGAAACTGATAAACGTTTACTACTATTAATATTTATTTGTTTGAGCATTATTTTTAGTTTTTCATTTTCAAAAGTTTGTTGTGCTAGTTTTAGCATATGATATATTTTATACCGTACATATTTTACGTATTGATGTTTATTTAGTTGTTGCTCAAAACTATACGATTTAGAATAGTTCATTAAATCGTACAGTGGCTAAATTATCGTGCTCTTCTAAGTCAACAGCCGTTTGTAAGGTAGATAGATGTCTGGATTTCAATCTGTGGGGCTTTTCAAAACTTTGCATGTTATCGAAGACAGATATTTTTCTCCACCTAACGAAATTATTTCCGCAAGGGCCTGTTTCTAGGTGATGGAGAAATGGTAAACAGTCTATAGATGTAGATGTCAATCAGAGATAAATAAATGTTAACATCCCAGATATACAACACATGGCTTTGTTCAGCTAAACAAATGTGTGGTTCTGCATCGAAATCTACTTTAATATTCTAGTTAAAGGTTGATTCACTAAATCGATTCTTCAAATAATTGATTTCAGTTTGCTGTTTCTATCATGAAAGAGATTGCACGATATGTTTAATAGATATTACCTTAATACCTATGTGATAAAATAAGATAATGTATATTTTTTGTCCTTATTGCAGTGACCGATTTTTATTCCTAGGAAAAATTGAAGGTTATCGAAAAAAAAACTTGTAGCGTTAAGTGTTTTTCATTAAAAAGTAGGTTTAGTGGCAGTGAATCGTTGATCTTTAATGTAATTCCTATATATTTACCTGTAATTACTGTAAGTGCGATGGTGGGTTGCATTGGTTTTAGGTTGCAAATATTAGGTTGCAAGTATTAGGTTGCAAATACTATTCAAAAAATATTTCTGTCTCATGTGCGGCCACGCTGTAGATCGGTCTGTATAATCTAAATTTCTAATATTCGTAATGTGACATTACTGACAAATGACATTTTTTATGTAGTTTTCAAAACAAGGCCCTTCTGATTAAAATTTGAATTAAATGTACAATAACTACGTTGACGGTTAGAATAAATATTAATTTGATACCTATTTATGTCTTAAAACTACAGTATTGAAGGAATTAGTGATTAACGAGTTTGTAAAATAATACGATTGTTAATATGTTGGAGGTTATAAACGGATTCCTTTTAATTTATTTTCTAACATTATGCACACTCAACGCATTATTGGCTCATCTAGTAAAACCTGTAAGTGAATAACAAATTAACATCTTGTATTATAACTGTTGTAAATAAAATATTAATTTCTAAAGTTCATATTTTTAAGATAAATTATTGACAAGATAAACGATAAAGTATGTACATGTAAAAAAAAAAGTTCTATTATTGACTATTAAACAAATAAGGTTAAATCTAATAATACAAATAGGTTTTATTTTAAATTATACTACAATAACAATAATTTATGAGACAAAAAACAAATAATATTTCAATTTTTTAGATAGCATCATGTTTCGTTAGTACCTCTGATGAGGAGCAAACGATCTGGGAAGAAATTTTAAAACTCAAAGAAGAACAAAAAGCAATGTCAATGAAGGATGAATTTGCTGCTTACTCGAAACTGCAACGTAAAATATATAAATTAGAAACAGAACTAAAAGATAGTTCTCAGACTCGTTTAAGTAAAAACATTGCTATCAAAAGCTCTATAAAACTTGTTTTACAAGTGGTTCTCGCTTTTGTAACTCTAGTATCTGTAATTTGGTTCAGACGAGAACCAATAGTTGCATTAAAAGGAGATCTTTTTCCATTCACTGGTATACTCAGATATCCAAGCAATATGCCAAATGCTATTTCTACACATGTATGGGTGTTGATGTCAAATTTTTCCCTAAAAATTTTATTAAAACCTATTATTAAAATATAATTTGTTAATGTATATGGTAATATAATCTATATCTTATGATAATTTGTTTTATTCTCAAAATTAATCTCCCTGAGTCCTCAAAGTCCAATCGATAGCAGGATTAGCTCCCAGGAACTCAGAAGATTGCTTCATGAGAGACGCACCTTGTGTGCCTCAATCAGTAGACTTGTCCGTAGGCGCGGACAAAGGAGAGGCCACCGTCGAAGGGAAAAAATAGCCCTGATGCGGTTTCCCCAAGTCCCCTATTAGTTTGTAAGTTAGTAGTAGTTTAGTCTGTAATTTTTAAGATTTTTTGTAATGGTTCATTGTAAATAGAGGCTGCACAAGAAGATTGCTCATCATCATCATCAAAATTAAAATAATTTATATTTTCTTTAATATATTGAAGTGTTGTAGTCTTTTAGTCTAATTACTTTATTTTCATTTGTAAGAAAGATACATGTTGTAAAGTTTTGTTTCTCAATAAGTTTGTAAACAAATAACAGAGACTGTAAAAATAAGCTTATTTGTTATGTTAGTAATTCTAGAGTTCAAACAAAACAAATCAATAATTTTTTAGACAATTTATTTGTTAAACAAATAGTATTTTATACTCAGTCCGACATAAGTGTCCTCAAAAATAATCTAACAAAAGATCTCTTCTTATGTCTGGAAACTGCATCAAGCTTAATATTTAACCACAGTATACTTATGGTAATATTAACAAACTTAACATATATCTATGTTATACAATTCGACAAAATATTTATACAAACAGATAATTCCAATATGAATAAAAATCTAGAAAAGGAAAAAATCTACAGTCTCCAAAGTACATGCATTTTGAGAATAGATAACATAAGCTGTAAATTGTGCACTATTAACACATATGATTTTGATTATAACTAATATTTACATGTGCTATATCACGACTTCTTACTATTTCTTCAATGTAAAGGAGTATGCAAATCATGTTTTGATGTAAGCAATAGTGATGTATGTATAGTTTACAATTTATATCATAGGTAATTTTAGTACAAAAATTTAAAATTAGCCATTACCACTTTTGAAGATTGATAATACATATTCAGATACAGACATCTTTAAGTGAAATACTGTTTAAAATCAAAACAAAACCTTACTTATACTTGAACAACAGTGATTAAATATAGATTACTTTGAAATTAAGGCAAATAATCAATTTAAAATATGATAATTAAGTTTTGCTTAGTATGCCAGATTAGAAACAAATATTTTCTTTACTTAATTACTTATTGACAGACATTTTATGACTAGTGTAAAGTTAAATTTTCTTTGACTCTATTTCTTAGATATGGTGAATAATATAAATAGCAATTATGATTTAAACAAAATCCTATTGGGTCTAAAAAATAGCACCATAATTGATTCGTGTGATAAATTATATTTAAATTGTGCATTATTAATAAACATAATAGAATAAGTAGTATTTATATTGGACAGTTAACACACTTCGAGACTAGACACTGACTAAATTTATAATCTATTGAATACTTAAAAGTTTTATTGCTTGAATAGTGCTCAGAATATTTTAAATAATATTATTTTTTTATTGTTAAGTACTGAAGCACACACGACAACAGAATCTGTTCATTTTTTTGGTTGTGTAAAATATATTTTTTAAATTGATTTGTAACTGCCCAAATAAACTAAATTGATGGCTTTCTTTATTTATTTAATTCTATATGACAGGAATATAAATATTAACATAAATTATTAATGTAAATTTGTTTCTCCATTTAAATATTTAAAAAATATTATTAACTATCTGTGTTGCCGCGGCTGCGCCCGCGTTTCATATATTATTCACTGCGGTTTAATTTTTTTATATTGAACCCTAATATTTTTTGTAATAACATTTCTCATTAATTCAAGCAATTGCCTGTAAAACTGCATTGAATCGGATTTTATTCAATTTTTTATGATTTTTATTTTCTTTACGCGGAACCCTAATTATTTTCCAATATTAAAAGTACCCTAAGTTCCGTATTGTAACTTCAGCTATCAATCACAAAAACTCCCGTAAAAATCCGTCCAGCCGTTCCGGAGATTACCCGGAACAAAAAGACAGACAAATATTTTAAAAATGGTATTTTTGGTATAGGTATCATTTATACATTGATACCTATCATATATACAAACAGACACTTCAATTTTGTTTATTAGTATAGATAATAATCAGTTCTACTAATTATCATGATATATAAATGGTTCTATAATTTCTAAACTAAGAACATTTATTTTTATACAAATGGTGATAAGAATTTAAATAAAATATCTTTCTACTTTCATTATACATATACTTAGATGTTTTTTTTATAAACATATATTTTATTTATAAAAGTTCTGGTTTCTGCATCTCTAGAAGGGTTAAATAGGACTATACAATCTCAATAGACCAGAACGTCTCTAAAGTACCTTTCATTCCACTTCTACCAATTAGTCTGGTCTGGTTCGGTCACGACTATCGCGTCAACACTAACGATCGGGTTTCAATACGACTCTTTCGTTACATTGGTTAAGTATTTTCATAGAATGAACTATTCAAATGTGTCGTGAGAAGGTAAACAACCGCTTCGTATGTGGACATCATGATCGCAGTGTTCGGTATTTGACGAACCAGTTGCGTGCCAAGGCCCCTGAATATAAACAAATATAATTAGTAAATCAAAATCATTGTCAGTTCTTTGCCAAATATCACATGTATTTTCACCTTGAAAAAATTGTCCTGTATATTAATTAGAGGCCATGCCGTCGGATAAGTAGGTATTTCAGAAATCTATTGCTATCGCGTTGCGCCCCAAAGAAAACGAAAGGGACAACTGCAGCTCGGACTGATTTAACCATGCAAACTAGACTAAAACATCACTTTGTAGTATCCTGTTTCCTCCTTCAAAACTGAATCGATTTTTAATTCTCTTTCAGTTTTAGTATAAAAAACACTTTAGCTATGCCTGTACATTTAGATTTTTTTTTAATTCATAAATTTGTTTGTTGAACGTCTGAAAATGAAGGTAAAAATCGAGCATTTTTTTCATTTTCAAAGGCTCCTAGTTTCTACAATAACTAATTTATGGAAAAAATCAAAACGTACGGCCCATGGCGGTGGTGGATATATATTAACTGGTATAAAATATCTACCATAATGCTAATAAAACTTTGTTTTGAAAACACAAAATAAAAGGAACTTTAAACACATGTGTAATATTTTATTTCTATTCGTTTGAGTATACTTCTAAAACAATAATAATATGAAATGAATAATAAATGGTTTAAATAATGTTACCTGTAAACTCCGCGATAACCTTCTTCGATCCAGACCGTGTGTAAAGTCTGCCAGAACTTACGGTACTTGTCACCTTCTTCTCTTAGCCGGGTTCGTGCTACCTCTGCAAGCAAATTTAAAAATGTTAAAACCATTTAACAAGTATTTGAGGAAAATATATAATTGTTTTCATAAGATTTTTTTTTATCATTACACTTAACACTAAAGCATGGCAATAACTGCTAAACAAAAAAAGAGAATCTGTTAATAAACAAATAAGAAAAAGACTCCTTACTGTCTTGTTTATACAGATAGATATATTTATTTCTTATTTAATCTATATTGTACATCATACACATATAATATTATGCAATTGAAAATGTGAAATTAGTACAAAGGCTGGCCTTATTGCTAAGATCAATCTCTTCCAGGCAACCTTTGGATGGATATGTTCCATGGAGAAGAATCAGCGGTGTTTTGTGTATATAGATCTAACCTAATAAATACGACTTAAATGGATATAATGTGAATTAATAACATACATATGAAATATACTATAAAATACAGATAATATATAACTTATAGACTACATTATAATAATACGTAGATATGAACCAAAATTGAGTATTGATATATTGGTAAATAAATGTTTAATAAAGTCATTTCTATATTGAAACATCATTTGAATTATCACATACATATATTCATGGGCCTCTGGAAGTTGCACAAGCTCACATTGACCTATTTGGCCCTTGACCAGAAAAGTTTGACGACCACTGGTTTAGCGTATTCGTAATATTTGAGGAGCGTTTTTACATAACGATACATTTGTTTTTTTTTTCATGAAACGTGTTTATTTATTTATTTTTCTAGTGGTAAGAAGTTTCAATAAGTTATTAGTACTTTGTACCAGGACTTTGAACGGTTTATGTATTACAGAAATCAAATAAAAAATCAGCTATGCAAAGAAAGACAAAAAAATCTTATTTAGGAAATTTTTGTTGTAACGCTTTTTTACTGTAAAAACTCTTTTCTATTTTACGATTCAGCGTAAGACAGGTTTTATGCGAAAGTCTGACATAATCTATAATAAATGATAATATTTTCTCAACATACGCATTGCAGAAACATTCCTATGGGCATTTAGCACGTATAGATAAGAGTATAATGTGGTATTATTTTAACATCAAGACTTAGTCACTTAGTTGTTTCTATAGACATATCAAAATATCCTAAGTAAAGAAACGTGTAGTTTTGATTGCAATATCTTTGGATGTGTAGTAGCCTATAATTTATCTGCATACAAAATACATAAAACAGTTCAAGATATTTCTAACCTCCATTTATCAACCGATTTCTCAATAGAATAATTTTAGGAACTAAGTTTAAATAATCTATAAAACAATGATGGTAGAATTTCAGCCGCCATGACTATATTAGTAACAAGTATTAAGCAAACACTCGTATTTGACTCCCTCTTCCCTTGGTCAATAATAGTAAGCAAAACACTTATCCTGTTTCAATAATTGTTACGTAAGTATAATAAAAAAAATGTTTAAATAAATAGATAATCATCGGCTACGCAATAACTATTCGAAACCCCGGCCCCCATATCATCAAAGCAAAGAATTAACCCCTCCCTCCTATTGATGCTTAAGTAATAACTAATCGGCCCCTAAAGCACAAAGTCATTTAAAAGCAGCCAACACACACTGATTTTTGTCCATCTTAAATCCCAACGAGACGTACTACACCAGTCACGAAATCATATCATGCTTGATAAAATATAGACAATGATAGATAATGTTGAAATATGTGTGTTAATGAAATGTTTTTTTTTGCTAGCTTCTCTTATCAGTCTATCTTTTTGACATGTTTGTTCTACTGAAATACATGAAGGAGTGATTTTTTTTCCTCTCATGATTGATGTCCTTGATATTATGTTCTATAATTTTATAATTCGATTTTTATTTCCCTTTTTTTATGTTTTCGCATCACATAGGGTTCGTTACACCAATGAGGGTGGGAGGGTTTATGCATTGCTCCTTTTTGAAAATATAAAGAACCTATGTTAATATTTACATCCATCCATTCAACCGAAAGACGTTTACTGCTGGACATATGTCTCCCCCAAAGACCTTTACGACGACCGCGGATTTCCGCGACCATCGCCAGATCGTCGGTCCACCTTGTGGGGGGCCTACCCACGGTACGTCTTCCGGTGTGTGGGCGTTCCTACCTACTGTGTAATGAAACCATAAGCAAGAAACAACTGAAGTATGGAAAGTAGCGCTCTCTTTCGTCTAAATTTGTCTAGTTTAATATTTATATGGCTTCGACGTGCTCAGTGTGTTCTTAATAAAGCTTGTTTACTTTTGATCCATATCCATCATTGAAATATGTTGTTAAAAAACATTATCTTATAATAATTATTGTGTTTAAAAAATTCAAAACGAATTTAAAGGATCACCTAGGAACAAGTTTAATTAAGATTTTGTAAATATTTTGCTGATATGGGGAAAGAGCGAGTCAAAAATTCCTAAAATTTTGCTTATGTAATTAACCTGTACGACCCAAAGTGACCTTTAACCTCTTTCTAGTGTCGATAATTGTAACTTATAAAGTCAAATTATTATCGCGAAAGAAATATTTAGTTGTCTATCTATCTTATCAACCGTTCAGGGTCGATAATATTTTAATAAAATATAAATAGTAATAAAATTTGGGGAAGTACTCTTATTTCACTGTTTTGTGTTGCCAGTAAAGTAATTATAAATTAATCTTTCTTGTATTATTATTGATAATAATGTTGGCATGGTTTGTAATTATAAACAGCATTATATTATAACAAAAATACCGTAATAAATAAAATTTATCGATATCGACCATGTAGGAGGTCGATCATATAGTCATTGGCTAGACTGAAGTAATTTCCAAATTACATTGATTATAGTGATTGACGGAAAAATATTATAAGATTTTATCAAAATTGAATAGTTGAATACATATTGTAACTCGGATATATATCAATAGATGTATATTTGTTTAGAATTACTTATAATATTTTACATTGGTTTAAAATTGATAACTTATCTTAACCATTTTTGGCACTGATAAACACAATACAGTGTCAACCCAAAAACGAAAAAAAAAGAGATTTTTGTGTCAAACGCAACGCAATTACACATTAGAGTTGTGTGATGTAATATTTATAATTGAATAAGGTGGGAAAAAGCAAAAACTAAATCAGTTTCCAATCAAAGACATTTCCTATTACCATGTTACATACGTTAACATATTTGATTTTATCTATCAATGTTCTAAATATAACGATGATTGTAAATTACTGTTTTATATATATTTTAAAAAATCAAAACAAATTAAATGTTTATATTTAAAATGACGTTCTAAATTGTGGAGACTTTTAACGAAGCGTTACAACGAACATCGTCTCAACAAAGTTTTTTTGTCGATTTTGTCTCTCTTTTCATAGACGATTTTATTGACGTCAATTAAATTTATGTAAACTAATTGTTTACATTGGTTTATGTATTTATAAACCATTCAAAATCAACTACAAAGTATTATTAACAATTTAAAACCTCTCGAAAAATACATAAATACTCTCGTAACCTGAAAAAAAAAAAACAAACGTATTGTTATGTGAAAAAGGTCCTCAATTATTAACGGGCATTTTGTCAAAACAGTTAACTGATAGCTTATCTTAGGTAGTAGGTATTGAATATCAGTGTCCATACAGCATTGGTAGTCAATAACTTACCATGTGGATAGGCAATGCATGAGGCGACCGTCTTCGAGAACGCACCGGCTCCCATGAACTCTACGAAGTCTCTGGGCGAGCGCTGGTCGCTGGGGACTCCGTCGGCGCTCCTGGCCGCTATGAGTCTCGCCTTCACTCCCTCGTACAGTACAAAGTGCACGACCGTCTCGCTGATACCCATATACGATGCCGTTATACCTTTGTAGAACCCTTTGATACCCTGAAATATGGAAATAATAAATTGTACATTTAATTTTTTATACATCTATTAATATGTCGATTATCCATAAAAATGAGACAATAGGAAAACAATGGAAAGCTGGCGTAAACGCTAGGTTTAATTACGTGACCTTTTTTTTGTAAATTTGCGAACCAGTTTCTCGCTTTGTCACGCTTTCAACCACAGTTTCTTAACCCTATTTTGCTCACCACCCACTTTGAGAATATGTTTTTTTTTTGTTCCTTTTTTAGACTAGGTATACTTTTAATAATTTTTTTCTGGATCCTATCGCTAAGGGGGCGTTATCGCCCACGTTAAGAACGTAGGTTTTAGTCACGTGTATGTTGTTATGAATTGAACAAAATGTTGGAGATCGTTGCTTGGCAACAGTGAGTTAAAATCACGCGCCTATTTTTCGGTTTTCCAACAAAAATAAATAGACGTGGTATCTCACTGTACTCCCATGCCCTTTGGATGTATCGTGTTTTTATTTGGCCACCCACCCTCACTCCTTTTTAAGGTTCACGTGATTAATGCACAATCCCTTTTATCCCGATAACTGTTTTATTTTTGGTTATTTATATAGGTACAGATATGAGGAAGCAGTACATATAGTTCAATAGCATAGCTTACCCGCATTACCAAAAAGCTGATTATATATCTAGATATAATTTAAACAGACACACAGAAATTACAATAATGCACAACATATAAATGCCAGTTATTTGCTAATCTCATAACTTAGTCAACTAAGACTTAACAATTTTTTGTTACGTATATTTAATTTAGGGGCTTGCGTTCATCCAGAAAATGACAGTCTTACCGTAACCTAAACTTTGAGTTAACAATTATGTCTTACTTACTATTAATCGCAGACCTGCACAAAATTTTGGATTCTACATTTGTAGGCAAAGAATTTCATGAAAGGTTCCTAGATTCAATATGTTAATATTAAATTGTTTTTAGTACACTTTTTCTTTGAGTTGTATTATGGCCACATTCCATCAACAAGCGAGATTCCACACTACTTGCAATTTAGTGTATTTTATTTCTTATAAGTTAACTTCAAGACATCACTTAAATAGAAATAAAAGTGATATTTATTAATATTTACCGTTTTAGCGTATATCCTTTTGATGCATTGCAACGCCGTAACATTCTGCCCGTCCAATTGTAATCGAGTTTTGACGAACCATATTGGGTTTGTCATCGTGCACGAAACAAAACCTGAATAATTAACAACAAAAAAAAAACAAGTCAAATCTTGAACAAAGTTTTACCGTAAAAACGTTATCTATACTAATAATAAAAGTTATATTTTGACTGTACATTTGATTATTTTTCGAAAACTTGTAACAGATGTTTACAGATGTAAAAAAAATATAGTTTTTTAACTTGGCTTTACCGATTTCCATGAACCTTTGTACACGGGAAGTATATAATAATAATATTTTTTTTATTTTAGACTTAATCTGTATTTGTTAGTTTTTGTATTAAATTAATATTAATATGTACACTAAGTTTATTACTATAATTAATTCATCAAGTGTACGCCTTTACGGACATGTAGTTTTATACAATTAATTACAAAAGGTCCATCCAATTAACAAAATAATGCCTTTAGGATGGCATTAGAACTGGCCCTGAACCTCCGTAGCACCGAGTAAGAACGCTGACGTATGATGACAATAAAGTTATCATATGTAAAGGAGTAATTTATAGGATATAGTGAGTTTTAAAATTATATCTAATATTCGTGAATTCGCTTTTTGGTAGTACCAAAAATAATTTCAGAAAAATTATTAGGGTTCCGAATAAAAAATATAAAATCCAAAAAATTTGGACAAAAAGACCACTCAATGGTCACGTTTACAGGTGCTTGAATTAATGAGAAATATTTTTACTTTATCTTAGCACCAAAATAATAAGGGTACCATTAAAAAAAAGTTAAACGCAGTGACTATAAAACGCGGGTGCAGCCGCGGGCACGCAGCTAGTTACGATATGAATTTAATTATCATCTCAAGCAAAATTACCTGCGGCACTTGCTGCTGATAGGTGAACAATCGGCGTGTCTGGTGGAATTTGCTGGTTCAATATAGCTTTAGCTTGAGAATAAGTACAGAAGTATATAGCTCTCGAAGGAGCCACACCGACTATGTTAGGCCCTAGACCTTTGAACAACGCTTTCGGTCCTTCATTCTGAACTATATGTCTGGGAAAAAAAAAACATTAATTGATCAGTTCTGTGACACCTATACTTCACGCATACAAACGACCCCGGGTTATACAGTCTATGACGCAAATAAATATATTATCTTTATTTACGTTAATGACAAACAAAAATGTTTCATTTGTCTGATTTCAGTTGAATTTAACCTTGACAAAAACTTTGTAGGGTATATAAACAGTTTTTTCTTTCGTTTATATCCAGGCAAAATAATTTCTAATGAAAGTCAAGTTAATCTACGTATGGTTAGGCTGATTAGACGAACACTATTTTTGGAATGAATCATTCAGAACTCAAAATTACAATTAATAAACGCGAGAGAAACATATAAATGATTTACATTTATCCTTTTTTTATAGTATCCTTCAATCTTTAGCTCTACAAAACAGCGGAGTTATTCCCCGAAATGAAAAAAATAAATATTCAAGTCACTGATGTCCCAAGGCAACAGTACTTCTGTTACATTTTTCAAAAGATGTAGTTACAATCTACATATCTACACTAACCCATGACGCGTCTAGTGGAGGTAATGCGAAAGCAGTTTCTACTACCTGTCCAAATAGTTGGTAGAGGTAAGATCGTAGGGTTTTAGTCAGTAAGAATCTGACATAACACATCTTTTGCTACCTTTTGCTGGGTATCTCATACAAGATTTCCACTCGAAAAAAAAAAAACTTAACGTGTCTGAACTTAGTTGGTTAAGTATTAGATTATGAAAAATTCGGCGATTATGTCCCTTTTGAAGGTTATACACAGTGATCTTTAAATCTGGTTAAGTATACAAAACATTGAGAAGCTCCACCTCTCATGAGAATTACTTCAGAAAGAGTCATTTTAAGGTATCTTTGTACGATCAGGATCGCCTTCCAGTCCCGGATTACGGTATCCATTTTGATGTAACTTTTATACATGTTTTATTTTTAAGGTCCGTGCGCAATTCCGACCCACGTTCGACTCTCGTGACGGTTCGATTCGACGTTTATTTGTTATCTATTAACGTATTATTGATAACTATGCCGGTTTTAAGCAGTTCAAACTTATTACGTTCGTTGGTGGCAGATTATTTGCGGATAAAACACATTTTTTTTTGGTACAACAATCTATGATAAATATTCAGTCTCGTATTATTATGCACGCAAATAACTACTATTGAATTCATATATAACTCGATAAGGAACGACGTTGTTTGGTTTTGAGAGTAAGAATAAGACTTACAAATGGATGGAGGCCAAAACTTTGCTACATATAAATGTAGTACATAAATATGTTTCATCATTATACTTATATACATTCGAATTTTATATACATTTGTAAATACAAGGAGATCGTTCTTCCGTTATATCTGGTGTAACATAATATTTACAGTTTTAATAACGTATGCTCAAGGATCCATTAATTTCAACCCGTAACAGTTCACCGCTGGATATGCCTCTTCTGTATCGGTGTTCTGCAACCAGTCACTTCTAGCAGTCTTTTGTAAGTCTTCGGTCCATCTATCTTATAGAAGCCCTTAATACGTTTGCCAAAACGCATTCATACCAAGGTGTAATTCATACCAGTGTAAATATTACACTGTACGTCTAATGTTTTGGCAATTTTAAACATCGAAAAACCTTTTAGGTATTGTCTCTAATTTATTATGATAATTATTACGATATACTTTATCAGGCTATTTATGCTTTCTCTCTGTATGTTTCGCTCGCTAATTAAATTCTAATTAGTATAATTTTTGATACACGCCAAAGTTCGGATATTGTATAGAATTTAGAAATTAGCCGAACGTGGATTTAACCGAATACGAATATTCGGCCGAATGCTACAAAAATTTTAACCGGAGCGAACATTCGGATATTTGTTTCCCTTACTGAAACTCTATCTTGTTTACGTAAACCACATATGACCTCAAATTATATTGCATCAAAAAGTAGGTACAGAGCGAAACTTAGCCGCATGCGTGCCTTTGTTTACTTTTTATTTGCAGTCTGTTACATTAAGATTTTTGTGATGGTTTAATTATCGTTATATACCTTATAGAAACAGGAAACTTTTATATTTCTCAAAACATTCATTCTATTAGGTATATATGTATACCAGCTTATTACAGTGAATACTTTGCTTACTACTTCTGCGAATATAGCAATTTAGCCGAATATTCGGCCGAATACAAATGATCAGTAAAGCTGCTGAATACCGAATATCAGAAATGGTTCTAATAGATTTTCCTCTTCTTGTAACTAATCAGCCACGGTCATGGCCAAATCGATTCTCAGTCTTTTGGATAATGTAAAGTCGCATATTTTATTAATTCCAAAACATCATCCTACTCGTTCTTAACTAACGTCCTATCTGTAAAGTATTTTTAGTGACACAGTATGCATTATCGTATAGAACGTGACATGTGGCGGCTCGATGTAATTTTATTGTTACACTTTATAAAAGTAAACACGGTTAATAAGATCCAAGCGAAACTCAGCCAAATTTTGCACACCTTATTGGACAAACGAGTCAGGGTGAACAAGCCGAACGATTCGGTACGTAGCTGCTGCTGCATCTTGCATTTTAGTTTCAGCATGTACTCAATCTGTATACATATATCATTTTCCTGATTGTCTCGAAGTGTTTAACAGAATTTAAAAAAATTGCATTTATTGCAAATTAAGCTTTTTTTAATGCAGCTAGTGTATATATAGATTTTATTCCAGTTATATGTGTATAAGAGGCCATTCATTAATTACGTATGGATGATTTTGACGATTTTTTTCCTTCCTCGTCTTATTCAGTCTCGTTTTAATATAATAATTATTTGTGACATTTAAAATGGATGAAAATGATCATATTTAAAATTACTTTTTTTTAATAAGAAATAAAAATTTGTATAAAAGATGTAAATCGATGTGCACATTATAGAATGAAGAAAATCATTCAGCATCCGAAATAGAAATAAGATTTTGAATAATAAATTTCAACTTGCAAAATATTACGTACGAATGGGTTTTACCCTCTCCCTCCCAAGATAAGGGCATGTATAGATTTTCTAAACCCCCACCCCTCGGGACGCTTACGTAATTAATGAATGGCCGTAATTACATATTCCAGCAGTTAATATTTGACTTTATTTACCATCACGTTAAATGCAGGCATTCGAAATAACTGACGAAATTTGTTAAATAATAAATCATTTCGGCTTACCTGATGCACTGTATAAGACTCATTCTAGAAGGTGTCCTCGCGTGTCCCGCTCTCGCGTATTGTTGTACCTGACAATTGTACGACATGAGCATGCGGTCTGCTGGCTTGCTGTATGCGAACATCGCGCCCATCGTATGCCTGTAGCCCCATTTGGCCTCCTGCATTATACGACTAATATTACCATCCATCGCTTGTGCGAAAGCTTAGAAATCGTCCGTTAATCATGTAAAGCTCGAAATGAAGGAAGGGAATTCGAAACATCACGAAACACATCACATGGGGCAAGGGGGTACAGTGAGATACCACGTGTATTTATTTTTTTAGTTGAAGTCTAAAATCTCATCGCGTAAAACTAAGAGGGAAAGAGTGGACAAAAATTTGTTAAAACGACATCATGTAATTAATGGAAGACCCATTAGTTACGAATACATACGTACAAACAGGACTAAATCTAACTAATAAACAGTGTAATTTTCATTACACTGACCCATACGGGCACGAAACGTTAATTGTATATAAATGTAATCATTCTTTTATTTAATTTATTGTATCTATAGAAAATATGAACGTTAGCACTCAACGATTATTATGAAGGAGCATTAAAATAAAATCGGTATTAAAATCGAAGTTTTTTTTTTAAAACAAAATAAGAAGAAACCCGACGATTGGCAACGGATTTCCGTATTTCAGAAACAGAAATCTAATGCTACCGCATTGCACCCTAATGAAAGTATTATAAATCGCGAAAGAGACAACTGCAGCTCGGGCTGATTATACCTATGCGAAGGCTCCTAATTTCTATATCTATACTAGTATCATAAACAGGAAAGATTTGTATTTTTGTATGTAAGGAATACACTTAAAACTACGGGACCGATTTGGATGAAATTTGGTATGGAGATAGTTTGAAATCCAGAGAGTGACATAGGACATAGTTTTTATTCCGAAAATCAAACGGAAACGGGAACTACGCAGGTAAAACTGCAGAGAGCAGCTAGTAAGTTAAAAAAATATTTACTTCAATGTCATTATCCAGGAAACAAATGGGAGAATACGTTCGTATAGAATAAAGTTCGGCCGCATTTCCTTTACTACAATTTTCTAGTAAAACCACAGACCTAGTATAGACAAAGCGAAAACATATTAGGTCTATGTGTAAAACTGTGTATTTTCAAGGTCGGCTTTTACTACACAACAAATGTAAACTTAATTTTTTTTTAAATTAACAATTATTTCATCTGTTTTTGTAATACAGAAGAGTGACTCGGTAAGAGATTATTAATTAATTAGCAATTTTAACACCGATTTTTAATGAAAGGACAATGTTTTTTTCTTGTGTCTATTAAACAAACGTTTGTACTTTCCTTGACTATTAACAGAGAGGGAGACACTTTACTATTTACTTACATTTATTAATAACGACTAAACGAAAGGGTAGTTAAAAGCGATGATAAATACTTACAATATACGCTTTACACAAGTGACGGAAACAATTTACGCAACAACCTATGCATATTCAGAGCTAGGGGCAAATGTTTCCATACTGGCAACCAAATATATACTATTAATGATATTACAAACACTATAAAATTCAGATAATACTATGATTATTTTTTTCAATAGGTAAAATAAAACAATATTTCCTCGTGAAACAAGTACACAATAAACAATCGTGCATTCATTTCTTAAAATCGGTTCCCTGTGTAGTTTCGAAAAGAACCATGCAAAAAGTTTACAATGAATTTCGATCGGAATCCCAGAAGTAACATAAATAACAAACACCTGTATGCTGGTAGATATTAAAAACTTCTGACCCAAATAAAAATGGTTGTCAGATAAATAAATAATATATAGTAATTGTTTGTATCAAATCATTTCTTACATTTGTATCTAGACAAATGTCTTAGTAAACAAGTCTGTAAGAATTTGTTATCGAAGAACATCATGACTCAGGAGAAATGTTAAGCGTATTAAACTCGAAAACAAGATCAGCGGTTCATTTTGGTGTAGAGTTAGGGTTTTCAAATACATTAACATTATAAAATACTGATTTATATCTATCATAGAATTAAAGAAACTAAAACAAATAACATTATTATTAAATAAATATTCAAGACGACCATACATTTAAAATGAAACTGTACACTCTTTTGTTTGAGCTCTCATTCATAGAGTAAAAACGCTAAGAGCAATAGATTTATACGAAAACTAGCGTAACTAAAATATAGTTGTCTATGTAAACAACACGTAATTACGTAATCACGGGCACGTAATGAAAGACATACTTGGCCTTTAAAGACGAACTTGAAATGGCTTTACTACGCTTGCAACTACTGCCGTTCTGAGTGTTTTCATTCTATGGGCTTACTTTGATTTTATTCCGTTTCGTTTACAACTCACAACGGATGTAACTGAAGTATTAGACCGTATATGATTGATCACAATGTTACCTAATTTTAAAACTGATATGTCACCTAAGTTTAGAGATATTTTAAGCCTAAAAGAACTGGTGATTCTGTCGAAATACGTCTATAGGCGCTTGATAAGCGATTTTTAACTAACCGGGCATTAGAAAATGCTTTACCACGATGTTGCGGTGTTATTAGAATGTTCAAAATGCTTCACTGAACCACCATCGTTTCAAACTATTTCAAATAATCGAATCACTCAAAAATATGTATCATCATGTCATTATTACATACACATATAGAGGATTCGATGAAACCAAAGAAAGGATGGATGGATTGCGTGAAAGATGATATGTTGAGGAAGGGAATGAATGCGGACATGACTGCAAATAGAGAGGAATGGAAAAGAGGAAGACATGTTGCGACTATCCCAAATATAAATTGTATAAGGGTAGGGAGATGATGATGATATATATCTACACAAAAAAAATGTTTATTCACGTCTGTTCAATAAAATAATGTTGACAACCCTAAGAGTGTTTTCTCATAAACATGTATAATACAGATTGGTATCGATAAAACCATCTAAAAATAGCTCATGTTTGTCGACCTGCAAGTGAAGTATTAACAAACGGACGTCCGTGAGATGCAACGATTAGTACCAATTACTTTTGTATACCTACGTATAGATTATATACATCTATCAACTTTGGAAAATAACCGACAAGATCAGACTGAAGCCGTTCGAGTTAATGAATTTGTGTCGCCAAAGAGAATAATCATCCATTCGTTATAAATATCACGCAATCATGGGGCAATCTGAATTTGTTTTTTGAGTAGACGAAAAATGTTTATGGTTTAATTAAACCACAGACTATATAATGATGCATTTTTAATTGTATTGTTCATAAAGAGAACGCAACTATGAACATTAAAAATGCTGATAAGATCGTATGTACCACTACTATCAAGTAAACAATAAAAAGTAAACGAATAAACGTTATATATAAAAAAAAAATTACGTGAATACTCGTTTATGTGTTTAGCTAAGTACACAGAGGCAACTACGATACAAGTTGTTCGAGGCGTTGCGAATTCTTATTGCAAACTAGTGTAGAGTTGTCCATGTAACGAATTCCACAAATAGAATGGCCTTGTAATTCCCTTAACTTCAATTATTATCTTATGACTCTGTACAAGGTCATTATTAATCTCAACTAAACTGATTACACAATACATATGAAGTGAATTATATTAAATTATTTAGTTTAATATGTAACTTTTATTTTACTAACAAGCGGGTGTAAGGTCTTAGAACTACTGAAATGTATATTTAGTGCGCAATTATTGAAGTTAAAACTTCTTTAGTAAGGTTGAGCGATTTTAGGTAGGGGGAAACTTTATAGATCCGCGTTACCATTGCTATGACGTTATGACATGCTACAGTATGTCAAGTATAATATAATATAGGTTATGTTAATAATTTCAAATAACAAATTAGAAATTTTTAATTGTTATAATTAAAACATAAAAAAAGTTTTCCAAAGTAAGTATCGAGTTTTCACTCCAGCCGGCAGCTTCCATGCCTGCTTAGTTTTTTTTAGATATTGTTTTATACTTATTTATTATTTTTGTTAACGAATAGAATTTCAATTCGTATGTATTTACCTTATACATGTGTAATAATTTTATAACTGCTATTTGAACTACATATTTTGCCTCAGAGATAAAAATGTTATCTATAAAAAATGGGATTGCTCCATCATCTTTTAATAAAACAATGTAAACACGGAAAAGTCAATTCTCTGCTGAAACTGAACTCAACAATCTCAGTTCAATAGTAAAACTAACAGTAAACTAAGAAAAATTTGAGTTCTATTACTTTTTCATGTGAATGATGATACGATATTTGAACTGTGTCCTTATTATTCAGGGCATAGTACAGTCATACAGTAGGTACTTAAGTCACGCCATAGAAAAGTATCACGTTACAATGACGAATGTTCATTCGAAAAATCAATATTTCTTGGCTAATACATATCGGTATTTGGATAAATGCCAATGCTGGGTCACTAGCTCAGTAATTTCTCTTTGATTTGCGGCAAGATATAAATACAGAAGGCATGCTTCTACGTTATTTACAAACTTCACAGTGTGTGATTTTATGATTTATGACTTAATAAACAATTTATCTACAATTTAGTTCTCGACCAAAAAGAATCATTTGAAAACTGTATGAACAACAAATAACAAACACATTCTAACAAAATCGTTTCACTTAGATATTACAAATTTAAATGTACATTATATTATCTATATTAGGCATTTCATCCGTTCTCTGAATTTCCTTGTGTAACGAAACAATTAATTATAATAATGCATGCCCGTAAATATTGTATAGCTGGGCAAAGATCGCTTTCTGCCCAAGGAAACACATTGGGTAAATCTTAGCGTCCATTAATAACGTGAGGCTCGAAAAGCGGGGAGATGTTCGGGAAAAAATCAAGAAATATCACAAGGAGGGAGAGGCGTGTAATTAGATGCAATAATCATGTGTACTTATTTTTTTCATGAACGCGCATGTCTATACCGAAAAGCGGCTGTGTGACCATAACTCGCAGTTTCCAGGCAACGATTTCCACAATTAAATTATATCTGTATTTAAAGATTTAAAATATTTAAGACACTTTGCATCAAAATAATACACGTTTTATTATTTTAAAATTTGTAGCACTGTAGAGTGTAGATACCTGAATGCGTCATTTGATATTTCGAGGCGTATTTTAAAACCGCGCGCAAAAATTCCGGCAACAATGCAATAAGATGCCCTTAGATATTTTAATTTCTCAAATTCAACAACATACATTATTCTATTTCATAATATTATTCTTACTATAAAATAAACAGTTTTTATAAAACGACTATTATGTTCGTAGTTATTTGAACTCTTTTTAAGACACATTTGCGTATTTCAATTGATCGAAAGTGAAAAATATCCGATGAGGAAGTATAAATCATTCCTTTCTTCCTTCCTTCTTGTAAAGAAAACAAATACGTCAAAGCGATAAAGCTAAACAATTAAAAATGACTAATGAATATTCCTTTTGTTGTCAGGTATTATCATGTTTTTTTTGCAATATTTTGTTAACATTCATTTGCAAATTGTTAATTAGGTCTGAGTCAGTGTTTCTAAACCTTTTTACTGTAGCAAATGGATGATGTATAATAGTATATCAAAAGTATTTCAAAATCACAAGTAAAAGTAAATTACTGACTCATAAAAATATCGAGTTCTCATTATTTGAACTGACAATAACTTCTAAGCTCAAAGTCATATTCGGGGTATTTTAAAATTAACCAATATACCTATAATGTACACTTAATTAAATCTATGAGAATCGATTATAGTTTATGAAACACTGGACGCAATAGTTCCGAAGAGATCGGTAGATAATAACCAGACTAAATTACGTAGTTCGTATTAACTTAGGGTTGGCATATTTAATTAATATGTTTTTCTATCACATTTAGATCGATTGTTTCAATAAAATGTTATTAATCTATTATTGGACTGGCATTGTAATGTAATAAAGAGCAATAAGATGAATGAGGAATGTACATACGTATACATATACGTTTCAAATCAAACAAAAAAAAATTGTTTAAATCTGTTAGAAATACAGCGTTTGTAGGCATTTTGCATGTATCATTTTACCTAATCACTAAGTAATTTTCATAATTAGTACGTAGCGTGCATAATAATAATAAGTGCACGTTTGTCGAGAGCAAAAAATGAATAACAGTACTTTTCTAAACGAAATCTCATCAAAAGGAAGCAAGGCCATTACTCTTATCTTATTAATCGCAACTATGTGTGAGTAAACACATTATGCCAATATAACGTTGATAAAATTATACCAAGTTTTGGATACGACGCTCTAGGAAAATGGCGAAGATTTTATTAGCATTTTTGTGTTATTTCATAATTTATGTTTTATATTATCATTTCATATCATATATTACATTTTACTTGTATACGTAAAATACTACCAAAAAAACCACAATCATAGTCGAAAAATATTCCATGACAGACTAAAATCCCGCCAAAAATTCCGGCCATTATTATATTGCCAGTTACCCAATGATGCATTATATTTTACATAAATAATACAATCAAAAAAAATAAAATCAATTATTTTTATTGAGCAGCGATTAATTTAGCAACCCTATTAATTACATAACGTACCTATCTTTTTTTTATTTTTATTAAAGCAATTTCGTTTCTTGTTCATCGATACCTAAATATCGGCCATTTTAGCAATTTAAATAAAAACCTTGATTTTGTGTGCGCATTTTAAAATTCTGTTTCCACACTTTCGTAATTTACAATTCCGGTTCACATGTTTATTGTGCAGGTTCCTATATGGCGTCGAATTTGTTTACATAACGTGGCTGGTTTCGTATCTAGATCACAAATCATAGAAAACAGCTAATACATTTTACTGGTGAAGACAAGATAAGAAATAATCACCAGTGTGATATAAAATTATCCGTAGTAAACAGATAACGATTGATGACTACACAGCGGTGCGTATAATTAGTTCACTAGTGCGTGAAACACAGTTTTGGCATTTATATTGACTTAAACAGTGAACCAGCTGGTCTCTTTAAAATATACCTATATTTACTATGTCGTATGTATGATTGATAACATGGTTCGATAATTATAATGGAACGTAGTTTCCTGCTACAATTCTTTAATAAGAAACAATAATACAAACATAAATATTAAACAATATACAATTTTTATGAATTAGTTTCATTTAATATAAGAAATTTAGTTGTCGTTTAAGATTACATATAAAGTTTTTAATTTTGTATTTTATCAAGGTTAACTTATAGTTAATATTTTGTAAACGTCGGTTATAATAACAATCTTGAAGAACATTATTTTGTATGATATTGTACATACAATCGCGGAAATAAATATTAATTTAGAGTTATATGTCAATGTCATTTATGCTATATTGTAAACAATGCTATTTTATATCGTGAAGATATAACTGATAATATTTTATGTTTAGCATCGATAAAGGATTTACTATATTTTGTGTTTGTACGAGTTCTAAAAATAGTTTAAGTTCGTTTATATTAATCAAAAAACAATATTTCATTGGTTCTTGTTATTCTCATCTAGGAAAAAAAGATATAGGTATCTTGTGTAATAATGAAAGTGTATTTGTTTTCGTCAATACATTTTAATAAAATTACGCATTTCTTACAATACATTTCTTTAATAATACGCATTTAAGAAAAGGTCAGATGAAAGCAGATTTCTTATTAAATCGTCAATTTCTGAGTTTGGCTGGGTTATACGAAATCTTTAGGTTAGTGCTACCTCAATATAGATTAATAGTACACGTTTGTTTTACGAATATATTCAATGTGTTCTAAACTTGTATAGGATTGAATTTATTGTTATTGATAAATTTGTTTTATTCTAATATAAACGAGCCTTAATTAAGCTATTAAATCGAAGTCACAGGTACTATACAATTTATATTTCCTTAAAATGACACCTAATTACTTAAATCGCGTAGAATGCAATAGGGATTGCATTATCAAACATCACACAATCAATCAATGGCGTATTTAATATTTTATCGTAATTATTTTTTATGTTATGGATACAAATTATATCTAATAGACGATAAATGATAAAAATATATATTGGGGGCAACACGAATTATGTAACGAATTCGATTACCTATGCGATGAAATTATATGAAAAAATAATTTTAGATCTATAATATGGATTGCAAAAATATAAATGTGTTTTATAGTAGTAATATTAAATTAAATACTTAACGTATGCTACATAAATTTCGTAAATTATTAAAACAATATTTTGAATATATTAAAATGGGATTAGTTAATTCAAGTCGTTTAGAAAACTATCTATTTTTATCAGAATTGCTGAAGATTACTTATTCAGTATAAGAAAGATTTTGAGAATTTGCATAATTAAGATCACTTTGTTCTGATGGCTACATAATATGAAGCTGGATCTAACCTTTTTGGACTTCCTGCTTAGTAAAATTATAACGGAGAAGACATTATAAAATGCTAGAACAACCTGTCATTCTTACGACAAAAACATAAAATAAATCTAAACTTAATATAACTGATGAATTCATAGTCTATGTTATCTACATTCGATTTTTTCATGATATCTACATTACACTCATAGTACCTATATACAAAATATGCGCAAATTATCAATAATCTGCACACACTACAGAATATTCCACAGGAAAACATCTCAAAGATGAAACGGTGTGCCGTGACAAATTCATTACAGTGAACATTATGTAAATGAACAACTTTTATAGAATACACAAGTGACATGAGAAAGTTTACTGCGTGGATACAATTAGCAAAAAATAATTATGGACAATTATTTTTACTAACTCCAACATGGGTTAATAGCAATATCTATAATGTTAAATCATGACTGATTAGGCTTAGCTTAGGTCTTTGAACCACGAGCCTAGGGCACACAAATAAAAATTGCAAGAAAGAAAAACAAGAAGCCCATATTGGAAGAATCCTAGCCTGTAGGTACAGCAGGCTGGATTAAATCTGTTAGATTAAATATGTACCTGAGGTTTTGGAATTTTCGAACAGATCTTCCTGGTGTTAGTAGTAGTACTATCTGATGGCGGTTGAGATTGTGGTGATCCCACACCTTTCGATGACTGAAGCCTGGTTTTCACTACTTCTAAGGGACAAGTGACAACGGCTCCTGCTGTACCAGCCACTCTGTAACACCCGTAAAAAAATTAACATAAATGAAACATTTTCTAATTCATATATACCGAATAAAAAAAACTTCCATGATTGCATAACTTGGTACATTTACGTTTCTATATTTTTAATAATAAATATGGGAGAGTATGTTGAAACTCATTTACACATCTAACACTTTTAAATGTGACACTCAGGTAACGGCCAAGCCGAGGTTCGTACCATTTTAGTGACCCTTGTGCTTGTTACCTTTTGTGGCTGAGTGCCTTCGGCACTAGCCCCAAAGTCACGGTGAAGCTATAAAGGCCCTACCGGTTAACAGCGCTAGCTAGATTAGAAAAAAAAACTTTTAAATGTACCGTTTTGAGTTAATGATTTCTTTTTTATGTAAACTAACCAATTTTATATTTTTTGCATTAGAGCCCGTCCAAGTATTATGTAAGGATGAATAGGGCGAAAGGTCTATGCTTTGCTTTTTTTTGGTGACATATGGGACGGGTTTCCTGGGGGGGGGGGGGAGGTCATCTGAAGGTTTAATCAAAATCATTTTTTACATCAATTTAGGCCTTAAGAAAGCACTTATAAACGTGAAAACACTACCACCGGTTCGGAAAATAACACAGTCGATAAGAGCCGGCAAGAAACTCGATCTGGTTCTTTTTTTTTATAAATTCAAATATAGATATCATTTTTTAATAAAAACAATACAAATCATAGGTAACTAAGTATTGTTAGCGGAAGAACATAGAAAGGTGTAAATTCCAGACATCACTATCGTTTTTTCGACCTTTTGAAGTTAATACTTGCTTACCATAACTTATTTTCAGGTAAATCGGTAATGTTCTTTGGAATCTTATTATAACACCGATACTATTACCAATAAAACTTTGATTTACTTAGGCTAGAGTCGAATGGCAAAATCTTTATTTCTAATATTAAAATTATGAGGGTCATTTACTTTAGAAGATCACGCTTGTCTAAATTTTTACGAACACACATGAATTTATCAGAGATGTATTGGGAGGGTAAAGTAACCAAGCAAGCAATAAGTAAGCAATGTTAATTTATTTACTTTCTTTTTCAAAATTATGTGAATGCTTATATTTTTATGGTCAGGACAGGGAATAAGAGTTTTGCTTAAGTTATATTTGAATGGTTTCTCTGTTCTTCTTCACCTGAGAAGCATATCCACATAAGTCTCAACTATTTAAGTTTTAATTATATGTTTGTGTGCTTCTAATACAAAGAGTTGATAATAGATACATTTAGAATGATATCCATTCCAAATATGCTATTGGATGTTTTTTATTAATGAGACACATTGAAATGTGCATCAACATAGGTAAAATTATACCAAAATTTTACACTTCTATAAACCTTTGTTCAAACATTTGGCCCAATTAGTCTTGTTACTAATTTTGTTGGTCCAAATATAAAATAACTATTTAGTGTATTGCCTTAGTGAGTAAGTTTTTCACCAGTCACAATTCATTTAACAATAAAGTAAATATTTAAAAAAACTTATAATATGTTTAAGTAATTTTATCAGAACTAGCTGATTCTGTGTTATCATAGTCTTTATCAATTATGTAAAGTTTCTTGTCAGTCCTCCTGTAAGCATTATATATCTATCATATTGTGGAAATCTTAAATAATTATTTGCTAATTTAATCCAAACAGTAACCATTGTTACATAAAATGTTTCATAACTAATTACTTTTTGAAGACAATAACCTGATATTATATAGAATAAATTACTCTTAAAATAAATTCACTAAATGGACATAACAAGATTGACCCAGAAACAAATTAAAACTCAAGTTTGTATACTATATTACAACACATGACATATAAACAATTGTTTCTATGCAGTGATAATGTGTATAGTCCATAAATAATATGAGAACAATAAATTATTATCTTATTTAGATAACAATAAATTAAGGATACTTGTTTGTTGACTTAAGAAGAATATGAAAGAAAAATCTATACCATCCTTTGTCATCCAGTAATAAAAACAAATATGGTGTAAGACTAGTGATAGAAAAATAACATATGTTGTGCAATGATATCTCATTAAATTTTTTTAAAGCTGCAAGTTCTATAAGAATTATATTATTATAGTCTCCATTATGAGTTTTCAGTTTATTTATTTTATCACAGTTTTTAAAACTACATTTGTAAATATTATTATTAGTTTAAAGTTGTCATTTATTTTTAATAACTCTAATAGAGTGATAGAGAATATTGAGGATTATGGCAAAAAATGTAAGGTAACAAATATATAAAATAAAGTAAAGTAAACAAAAAACTGAAATAAAGTTGAAAACAATTGTTTACCAGAAAACTCTATCTCTTTGTAAGATATTACTTTACAAAGGTTTTGATATATAAATGTATTCTAATTAACATTATTTATACTAAGACAGCTGTTAAAATAAATTTTAAAAAGCAGGCTAAATTGCCTATCATATCTTTTTGCATGTAAGTAATTAATTTCAAGTAATTAGTTATACTATTATAGAATTTATTTATAAAATATTTATAGTTATTATTTTCATGAAATAATTTATGAAATAGCTGCTAAATAACTTGTTAAAGTTGTTGCGCATTTTTATAATTAAAAGGAAGTTTGGATTCTCTATTTTCTATAGTTCTGGTTTACTATGTTATGGATATACATAGTAAACAATAACATTAAAGTTATTTCTCTAACAAATCTTAATTCATTGACAAAAATAATAAATGTAATCATTGCATTTTTTCTGGAATATTTGTGGTAAATAATGATAACAATTATGAAGATTAGTTACTTTTGCAATCAGACTTATAAGATCATGCAATTATAGTTTGCACAATATCCACGTTAACATAAATATTGGCTTTAGCAAGATACTGTGATCATAGCACTATATATTGGCTAAGTAAACAAAAAAGTTTGGGCAAAACATTTTGTTGTATGAACTATTCCCTTGTTGTGTGTATTAGTTTCTAAATAACTGTTTATGAATCCGAGTTTTTTTTAATCCAATGAAACTGTGTCATGCGTAGGCATAAAACACTGGCGTAAACAACGTTCCACACGTGCCAAGCTGTCGGTAGGCAACAAGATACATGTCTTGATAACATGATAACAAAATATCAAAATCTTATGATGACCTCCCGCAACATCGACACTCACCCTCCAGCCACAAGGTGAATCGCTGTATCCTTTTGAGACATTTTAGCGCCACAAAAATAATTACATGACTGCAAACTGCGACTGTCTATAAATAAACAAATGCACCGCCACTTAATATAGAAACGGACTATATACTATGTCGCTTTCAGTTTAATAATTTTGTCGATTATTTAATAAAATATGTATCAAGTTCTTATTTTTACAATATTATGCTATTTTTCATGCAATAAGTATTTTATATCGGCGTAAAACTTCGAAGTACCACGACCGCGTACAATCGTCGTCGTAATAAATTTACGCACACAAAGTTTTGATTTCAATCACACATGGTTCTTTTACGCACACTAATAACATTATCAGCAACGTACGTGACGTCTTGTCTGTAGCTCTGGTTACTTGGCCCTGATTGGCCGGCCGTGCTTGATGCGAAGGGAGACGATAATCAAAAGGACAAAAAGATATGGATATCTAATGGATGAGTGAGAAGAAATATGTTGTTTATTTGTTTGTTGGTCGTTTTTTTCTTTCGTAAGGAAATGGCAAAAATAAAAAGAACATACAGCCGTCTCAGCCCATTTTTTTATTATAGGCAAATCAACTTAATCTATTAAAAATCTTCAATGCTCTTTCAAAACGGTGACCTTTATGCTAAATTTATGAAATAAATTTTTGGAGTAAATTAGAATATTGAAGATATAGCATAGAAATAAATAACATATATTTTAATGAGTTGTGTTTTAAAAGAACGTAATTAGTTATTTTATTTACCACATTATATTATATGTCTAAATCAGACCAAAGTAATCATGTATTTCGTTTTAGTAGTGTGATAATTTTGTCTAAGGTGTGAAAGAGATTAACAATAATGTGTGAAATATTAAATACAAACAACCCGCTGTCAAGTGTCACCTGAGTTTGACAATTGACATTTATTATTTTCTTGAACAACTACCTACTTATAATCTTATTGCATAATTTTTTCTCTTGATTTTATATTCGTTGACACGTGTAGTGGATACCGGCCGGTTTTATAATCTCCTGTTCAAGATGTTGGCATCTCGCAGAATTGGATCTGTTATGTATGAATATTTCTTTTTTTTGTTTTATTTGCTCAAGACTTCCATACTGATTATTGATTTTTACCTAAAATTATAGCCGCACCATAGGAGCGTCTCGTCAAAAACATACGCTTCCCGAATTACCTTTCGAGTACAGCGCTCTGGAACCCGTGATCAGCCGTGATATAATGAATTTGCATCACTCCAAGCATCATGCTACTTATGTTAACAATTTAAATGCTGCCGAGGAGAAATTGACACAGGCTCAAGCTAAAGGTTGTATCTTGTTCACAAATTTTATTAACATATTAGTTTTAAGGATATTGTTGATCAAAAGTAAATACTTTGATTAAAATTAAATTAAAATTAATGCTTAGCTTACTTTGGCAGCAGAAGATACGGAAACAATGATTAGACTCTTAAGTGCTATTAAATTCAACGGGGGTGGACATGTAAATCATTCTATACTTTGGTTGAACTTAACACCATGCAAAACAGAGCCTTCCTGTCCTTTATTACAAGCAGTTGAAAAGTAAATTTTATTCATTTACTAAATCTTAGATTAGATAAAAAAAAATTGTAATTGTATTTATTTTGTATATTCTCAATCACTAAATACTAAAACAAACATAATATACATAGTATATAGTAATTTAAAATATATTATTAAATTACAATCAGCATATACATGTAGTTTAAATAAATCTAAAAACTCTTAACATAGGTTCATCTTTAAATTTTGGTTTATTTAAAAAGACTGGATATTTGAAGCCACTTAATCATTATATATTTATAGGTTAGTCTTTGAATTCTCTCTTACGTCAAGTGATGAGGTTTTTATAGATAAAATACTTTATGCTTGGTATAACATTTTAATTAACTGTCCTGTTCTAAACTTATTGTATGAGAAAAAGTTTCCCAAAGCTATTGCTAATTAGTTTACATTTTATTTACAATATATACTAATATTATAAAGAGGAAAGATTTGTATTTTTGTATGTAACAAATAAACTTAAACACTAAGGGATCAATTTGGTATGGAGATAGTTTGAAATCCAGGGAGTGACATAGGATAGTTTTTATTCTGAAAATCCCACGGGAAAGAGAACTATGTGGGTAAAACTGCCGAGATCAGCTAGTGCTATATAAATGTGCAAAGTTACATATTTCTTTAATTTGCAAATATGTAAAGAGTTATGTGGTTGAGGTAATTAGTGTTTATCGAAATCTTTAATCCCTCAAATACACAGTTAAATTTGACAGTAGGAAAATAATTGAAATTTGGTGTAAATGCCAGGTTAGGGCATGACCGGTTTAACTTCAACCACTGGTTGTATACTATAATAAGTTAACTTAGGTTTATATTTATATTATCATTGTATATTATAATTTGGTAAGACTATTTTTCAAATTTATTTATTTTTATTAACACTTTCATTGTTAAACTTCAAGAGTCTGAAGAAACACTTTTGACATTATTGATAACTCATATTATAATATCTGATTTAAAAAAATACAATCAAAGTAATAGATCATCTATAGTAAAAAAAAATAGAATAATTTTATGTATTTAGTCAAACTTGTCAAATAAATCAAAGGGAACTTTGATTAATGTCAACCATTTTAACAAAATTGTAAATTATGTTTATTGACCATTTCTTCTTCAGGTGATATTGATACTATCATCAGTCTGGCACCAGCACTAAAATTCAATGGAGGTGGTCACATCAACCACTCTATTTTTTGGAAGAATTTATCACCAAACGGTGGCAAACCTTCTGATGTGTTGACCAAAGCAGTTGAAAAGTAATTAAAATCATGTGTTTTGTTTGCATGTTGCTCCTCTGTCTTTCTTCTAGTAATTGCTACATTATTGAGTTTAGTTTTAAGACATGATTTTTTTGTTCAAGGCTTTTGTGCAAGGTTTTTTCAATTAACATCTATTCTATTAACATTTCTCTGTAATATTCTTCTTATCTCACATGTTTACTGAGTTGTGGTGATGCAATAAAATACGCCTGCTTTTTAGCTTATAATAAGTTTAAGGTTTGGAATAAGAGAATTACCTTATCAAGCCGTTTTACTTGAATGAAGTTATTATCTATATTTGTGATGTATATTATATACCACTGCTAGGTTAGTTTACTTACTTGCTTATTTTCATATTTTTCTGTCTTATGGTATTTTACTGTAGAAGACAGCAGCAGAGGTAGATTTTTATATTACAAAAATGGGTAGTTCGATCCGTTTACAATTTTATACCTTGCGAATCTCTAAAGAACGTGTTTCATAGATGTGGTATCTATGCCCTTCCTATCCACACATCTTCGATGATTTAATCCACTTTTGCAAAAATTTAGACAAACTTGATCTAGTAAAATATAATATCTAGTAATAGTATAATTTGAATATCAGAAATAAAGATAAATTAGCTGTCTCACACTTTAGGCCAAGTTATTCTAAAAACAGCTTTTTAGGTAGGCGGGTTTACAAATAGATTTCAGAACATGCCAGATTTAACTGACAATAAGTTCAAGGCCTATGTCAAGCAAGTGTTAATTTCAAAAGGTTGGAAGGTGATTGGTTGAAGGGTGAATCATTACAAATGAAATCTCTCTGTGCTTCCGCTAACAACGTTTATAACTGTAATTTGTATAGTTTTCATGTACAAATATAATATCTATATTCACATTTTTGTGAAACATTTTATTTTATTTTTATTTCAATGTTTTTTTTAAACTTAATATTGGATGGAGCTGGTGCGTGGTTTATTTGGTCAAAGCAAAATATACTATGGAAAGAACATTAGGTCGTCTGCAATAATTGCTTGTAGATCTTATCTAAGGCTCCATTTTTTTTACTGTTATTTTCATATAAATTAATTATTACATTTATATGAAAATGAATTGTGCCACTGAATAACAAATATTTATATGAATTGTGTAACTGAATAACAAATATATCCCCGAGCAAGGACCCAATACAAATAAGATAATAATGTCAATTATAAAATATTTTTACAAGTTATTATTGGATGATTACTAAGAGGAAAATAAATGTTAACAATGTAGATATTGGTATTACGTAGTCTTGCATACTTATATTACTGTGATCATTATGTGATTTGTTTGACCTCTAGCAGGACTGTACGTTACAGATATTTTAAATACGTGCTTATCTCCATTGACTGGTTATTTAACCTCAAATCACCTTCATATCTTTGGAGTTCAGATTATACGTAAAAAAGTAGATTACATTCTATGACCTTTGCTTCTATAACACCTGACTATTGACGTCAATGGATTAAGAAAGTAACATTTATAAACATCTTATTATGTTTTGGCTTTAGTAAATTTCCATCTGATATATTTTGTTTAAGTTTTAATCAACGATTTCATTTTTTAAACTTTATACTGCACGCTTTTATTTTAAACCCGACAACTGTTTGTTATTTATAGACCGTTACATTTTATTGTGTAGATAATTAGATTCATTAGTCACGTATTCACCTATATTATTTTACACACTCTTTAAGTATTCTTTTTTGTAGTTTAAGGAGTATATAATTAATTTATGAAGTCTGCTGCTAATGTTGTACTTTCCATTACAAATATTAAGTAGGTATTTTATTCACTTAATGGGCAGACTATTTATCAGTTGCTCAGTGAAAGCCAAGAACAATGATGTTTTATGAGAATTAGGAATATATAAAATAATCAGTATGTTAGTCTTCAAATACTAATACTAATACCCACTAGTTCGCCTAATGATCTTGCTTCAATCATAATTTTGGTTTTGACTAAATCTTATTAGGTAATATTTAATACACACCTGCCAAACGTGGTGATTATGACAGTTTCTGCCATATAAGATTCTTGATAAAGTCCTATTTTCAGTTGAGGACGTCTTTCACCTGACATGATTTAATGTAACTTAAATATCAATGATTGTATTACATTTACTTAGCTAGGAACAAAATCCTGCGGAATTTTTACATTTAGGTAACTGTCAAGCCTTGGTTCGTACAACCGCCGCCGGTTTTTGCCGCTGAGTGCCTTCAGCACTTGTCCCCAAAGTCACGGTGAAAGCTGTAAAGGCCCTTCCGGTCAACAGCGTTTGCTACTTAAATAAAAAAATAACTACATTCATCTTTGCGCATATTTTTTACACATAACGATGCACAATAATTCACGCCAATTTTAATAATTAAAAATGATTCTGTTTGTGAAATTATAATCGTAACTCATAATGTTACAGAGATTTTGGCTCATGGGAGAACATGAAGAACCAATTGGCAACAGCCTCAGTTGCAGTACAAGGGTCAGGTTGGGGTTGGCTGGGTTTTAACAAACAGATGAAGAAGCTGCAGATTGCTACCTGCCAAAATCAAGATCCTCTGCAAGCGACTACCGGTATTAATTGTTGCTTTTTTAAAATGCCATTTTATTTCAAACAAATTCAGCAATGATTCAATTATTTATATTAAAGAATAGAGGTGTCTTGTGTGCAGATTGTGAAAAAAACTATCAACTTGATGGATTTCGATAAATTTCTTCTCAGACACTTGGTTTTACTTCATGATATCTTCATTTAATATGTTGTTGAGATAAGAAATAACGAAGACGAAGTCGCGCGTTTTCAGTTAGTTTTAGAAATATACTTGTTTTTCAATAGAGGTAACCGCATATATAATGAAGGATGATTGCTAAGACGAAAAGATAACAAATTATGTGTAGTAAATAAACATGCCTATTATCAATATGAAACAGTGGTATAAAGTAAAAGTTTTACTTCAAAAATTCTTGAGTTCGCGTCGTCAATACTAGCTGACATAGTGATCATCGCTACGGTCAGATTCCATGACGCTACATTAAAACTGTGATTTATTAATTCGCATCGTTAATGATTTGAGATGCATAAATGAGTGCAGGACACTATATTTTTTTATTTGAAATAGGGAATATTTTTTTTTAATTGGAACAAGAATAACGATGTGTCCATAGTTAGTTCTCTGTTATAGACGGATATTATTACATATTAACCTCTCCCATGGTTACGCCCACATATACCGAAGTATTTTCTTTAGTATCATTTATCGCATTATTAAATAATATTATCTCTTAAATATTTCATGGTTTAGCTACATGTAAATTGGTTCACCGATCCTTGAGTTATAAGCCAATCAACGGACATAAATAAGGACGTGTTTGCTTTCTATAACTTAAATTTCTATAGTTTATTCTTATAAACTAAGAAAATATTTTTGGCTCGATTCCCGCAAAAGACGGTCCTAAATATACTTTGTTGTGACTGTTTCGTTTTTTCGTCATTTAATTTATGGTATTATTATATATATGTAAATCAGTAGTATTTAGGTAGTTATTATAGTTTTACATTTTTAAACTTTATTTGTCCTCTTTTACCAGGCTTAATTCCTCTCTTTGGTATCGACGTTTGGGAGCACGCATACTACCTTCAGTACAAGAATGTTCGCGCTGATTATGTGAAAGCCATTTTCGATGTGGCGAATTGGAATGACGTATCTGCAAGATACGAAAACGCACTAAAGTAATACAACAAATCTCGACATTTCTGTCATACCCATTTAGATGTAACAGCTTTTAAAAATTCCTAAGGTGAAACCTTTTTATTAGATTATGTAATGCTATTCTAAGTTTAAAAACGTTAAATTATATCCTTGTTTTATTTCAATCATCCCTCCCGAGTAATTTTTGTAGTATATCTGTGATAGTAATAGGTAAATACTAGAAGTCTAAAACTATTTTCAGCAATTTTTTAAAGGAACTGATGGGGCATGCAAATCTATCAATTTTAGTAAAAATCTTATTATATATATCGCACGAACGAAATAAATATGTGTTTTTTAAATACCTTTTTCGTGCAACAGGGATTTTAAAAAGTAAGTGGTTTCTGGCATTTGGTCGAGGAACCCTAAAATTAATTTCAGTGACAAGTAACGGATACAATGTTAGAACAATGTTCCTAATTTAAGATAAATATTAAGATATTCTAAAGTACTATGTTATTAGTTTGATTACTTTCGATTGCTATTTGGTATTACGAGATAGAATAATAAGGCAGAAATATGTTTTTTTACTACGCTTAAGCAGTATGATTTATTTATTTTTTTGCTTTACTATGATCACAATAAACGTATAACGGAACGTTAATGTCAAATTAGTGGTGTCAAAGAACTGTAAAATCATATGTTCGTCGGTCGCTTTGTTGCGGTTTCTGAATTGAAAAAATATTAATTAAAAATACTTTCTTATAAATATAACAAGAATACATTCGAGTTTTGTGTTCTACAGAACTTTATCTACGAGCGTATGTAAAGGTGAGTTGTTAATAAAGTACTTTTATGTTAATTTTTTAAGTAATCCCAGTTGTAGGCAATGTTATTGATTTATTTTTTGCTACACCTTTCTAGTTTGAGTAGTTACAGCCTTACTTTTAATTCATTACCAATATCTTGCAATATGCTATTGTGTTATTAGTAAATAAATATGTCCAAAACATTATATTTATTATAAAGGTACAGGATTAATTACAGATTCGTCAGAAGGTCATTCGTTATTTAGAAATCTGTCTGCAGTTATGCATTACGCGCATCTAGGTTTTCATTTGTTTCATGCTACAAAAATAAGGCCATGTGTAAAGCATGTATTTTTTTTTTTATAAATGCAAAATTATTATCATAAACATAAAATAAACAATTTATGCTTTCAACATTGTAATTATTTGAATTGGTTGAACTAAATACTTTAATAAAACTATTACAACTAAACACATCAAAGACAAAAGTTATGACTAACTCCCATCAAATACCTTTAGAGTATGTAGACAACTATATATATTTAGATAAATTCTATACAATGTTATACACATTAAAAAAAAGAGAAACAAAGAAGAAATTGAAAGAAGAATTCATTTAACATGCAACAAGTTCTGGGGATTAAAAGAAATACTAAAATCAAAATTGCATATAAAACTATAAATGAAAGTAATGGGCTCTTGCTTGCTACCATGTTTAAGTTATGGATGTCGAACTTGGATATTGAATAAAGATAAATGTGACAAAATAACAAAAACACAGCATGCCATAGAAAGGATAGTCCTCAACATTAGGCTCAAACATAAAGAAAAAGTAAAGACATACATAAAAAGACTAATGTTATAGATTGTTTAAAACCTGCACTAAGAATTAAGTGGATAGGGGCTGGTCACGTGGACAGAATGACATATGAGAGATGGACACAATGGACTACGAAATTGACAGGCCGAAGCAAAAAAAGAAAAAAGGACGGCCTAAAGAGTGTTGGGATGATGAAATGCAAAGAATAGCTGGAAAAGGGTGGCATAATAAAAAACAAATAAAGATAAATTGAAAGAATTGGAGGAAGCCTAGACCCATAAGGGGCCTTCACTTTAGTATTTTTTTTTTAATATTGATAATACAGGTTTAAGTGTGTAGTTTATAAAAATTAAGTTAAGGAAAAAAGGCTTTTTTATTATTAAGTACATAGCATTAAAGGTATGTCTAGGTGGTGACTAATGAGGTATTTTTGTTCTCTTCATAGCTTAGCTGTTTTTGTTTTCTTACTGTGCTTTGGCACTGTGGTTTGGGCATGTAGAGAGGATGGATGAGAGAAGATTAACGAAACGAATTTATAAGGCGAGGGTGAATGTGCAAGTCGGTAGGAGTCGACCTAGGCGAACATATCTAGACCAAATCAATCATGTCTTAAATAAAGGCCAGGTAAAAAGTACTCATAACCGACGAGCATGTATGAAAGCGCTCATGAAAGTAGAGGAAGCGAAAGAGGTGTGTCAAGATCGTAGCAAGTGGAAGGACGTAATATCTGCCTACCCCCACAGGAGAAAGGCGTGATGATATGTATGTATGTATATACTGTGCTTTCAGTATGTCCATCAGGCTCTGTTGCTATAGTGTATCACTGGATACTGGATATTTGGTATAGTGTATCTAGACATCACTGATATTAGCTAAACATTAAATTTATTCTTGGGTTTGAATTGATAATGACTTTTTTATTTTATATGTTGTTCACTATACTCCCTAATTTTGATGATTATTGAAGCAGCCTACAGGAATATGATAAATTTTGAAGATTTACTATTACTTCTTTACAAGTACATTTTGTAACTAATATTTATCAGATATTTAATCGCTCAAATACCAAGAAAAATTTGACAATTGGAAACTGGCATAAACACCAGGATCATGCTTTAACAGTTAAGAGGGTTGGTAAAGACCATGTTGCTTATAAATTCTAAAATTGAGTAAATTCACAATATTGTTTTTGTAATATTTAAATAATATGTGATTTTTTTTCATTTTGTGTAAGATTTATAATAGTTAATTTTCAGTAATAAGATAAAATTTAAGCTTCTACCCATAAGCCTATATCTATGAAATAATACCCGAAAACTTCCTTACATTCTGTTTATCCAATAACTATTTAGGTTTGTAAAGAGTTTTATAACTTTTGTGAGACAAAAGATACATAGTGTTTATGTAATTAAACCCAAAAATCTATGATATTCTCATGATATTAACAGTAACTCCCATAATTTCCTGTCATGAAATCTTTCTTTTATATTATTACATACCATAATTTCTTTAAGAGACACTCCAAAGACAAAGTTCCTTGCTTTTAACTTATATAAATGTTTCATACTTCTTATTTATGCATTGTGTTATATCTAGAATATTCATGAGTATAAAGATTACATAATGATGTTTAATCTTATGACAACTTATCCAGAATTCTTCATTCATCTTTTTTCATACACTTCTTTTATGTAATAACATAACATAAGCTCACGACTGTTATCCCCGAAGGGTTAGGCAGAGGTGAAATAGCGAACTACACCACCTACATTTCGCCGAACTTAGTTCCGTTCCAGATATGACAGGGGGCGAGCCTGTCGCCATATCGGGCACAAATTCCAAACTCCGGGATGATAATGAGTAGAAAAACCCAATATCACTTTACTCGACCCGGGGATTGAAACCGGGACCTCAGAACGACAGTCGTACTGTAATACATCTGCGCCACCGAGGCAAATATTAAAATATGACAATAGAATATATCTATAATTTAACGAAGAATTATGTAAATTGCTTTTGATCTTGAGTCAATAATCAGGCAGATAAATGCCCTTTAAAATACGCAATAACCATTTGAATCTGTACAAACAAATTTGAAATTTCCTTCAGTTTATCTGATATTCAATCATAATATGATATTCATAAATAAACACATTACACATAATTTCTATTGTTATTTTCTATTTCTGCACATTATATATACTTAACAAGGCAGCAGCGGGTCTATCCCTTGTAGCACCCGTGTCTTACCAATATCCTGGCGTCCTTTGAGAGCTTTGGGACCCCGAGCGACGCATCTATGTAGGTATCACGAGCGTCGTTCGTCCATAGGTAAATGTTACATAAAATTTATTTATACCGTCACTTGTCTGCAAAGTACAATGATATGCCAGGCTTTCGTAGTATGACTACACAATACTGTTTTAAAAATGGGATATTTAACTTTTTTTTAAATTTAAAATTTATATAAATGCAGGTATAGTAATGAATAAATATTGAACTTTTATTTATAGTCGATAAATACTAACAAAAAAAGAAAATCAATTGACAAACAGAAGTGAAATATGTCTCTACTGAACTGTTTTATCTTTGCTTTTGCCTATGTGTTAGAAGTGACCTTCCTCGGTTTCACAGGGATATACGGAAATATCTAATTTACAATAAAATACAATATAGCCTATGTTAATAACGGATCAAGTCGCTTTCTAATGGCGAAAGAATTATTGAAATGAGTACATTTGTTTCAGTGTTTATCAATTACAAAAAAAAAATGTTTCTTTTTATAATATTATTAGTATAGATAAGCTTTCATCTAGTATTAATTTTAAACTTATTGGAAATCTCATGATCTGTTGATTAACTCAGTATTCGGGGTAGTGCACAGAGGCGGCTTTAGCCCTTGTAGAGCCCGTGTGCAGCCAATATCCTGGCGCCTTCTAGTAGGCGCGCGGTCAAAGTGGAATACTTACAGTTTTATTTTCAAACAACAATTCGTATGCCATTTTTGATGTCGGGAAGCAAATTTAACTATTACCGCAATTGAGGCGGCCATAACACCGGTGCAGGGTCTTTGAGATCGTTGGCGCCTCGAGTGACGCATCTGTGTATGTATCGCGAGCGTCTCTCGGTGCCCCCTAAAACCCTGTGCTCGTGTACGCTGCACGCACTGCACTATAGGTAAAGACGCCCCTGGTACTGCATATATTTGTATTATTATATGGAAATCATTCGATACACTCTTAGAAAGCAAAGTTTTTGAACAGGTTGTCAAGGTTTTGTATCTGGATACATTTTTCAGCATTGTCTTCGAAATACTGTAACTAATGGGGCGTGGACAGTCACGACCGCCGATGGTTTATCGTACTGGCGCCACACGCAAATATACGAGTACAACCTAACCTACGACGGTGAATGCACTCTGTGAGTGAGTGAGGCCGCATCTATTATTGAGGTTCTCGGGTTATTGTGTCTGTATTTTATTTTAGAACATTAAAATTGATGATTCTAGGAGGATGACTGATTTTATATATGTTGACTGTATAATTTTCACGTTTAAACTGGAACTCTATTAATTTTTTTATAAAGTAGGTACATAAAATAGGTTTTTTCATCACGACGGGCGACTGTTTTCTTGTTCAGCAAGGTATTATCGCTACGTTCAAATGGAACTGTCTTTGTATCAGTCGGTTGTTCGGTGTCCCTTAAATCTACAAAATATAATTGGATTTCGGCTGAGCGCTTAAGCGTTCGCCACAAAGTTCGGGGAAGCTTTAAAAGAAAAAAAAAACAAATTAGCATTGTAGTAGAATATTTTGTACAACATATATCGATTTGGTCTCCCACAGTATTATCTGTGTATATCTGACAACTAGACTACAAAAACACTCTGCACTCAAAGAAACTTAACATATACATATGTTTTGAAAGTAGATAACCGAAAGAACTATTCGTTTTAAATGCGTCATATTTCAAGAATTTATTTGAAATATGAGATCTTTTTTATTAATTTCATGTCATGCGGTGACCGGTGAATGAACCAATGACCCTTTAAGCGATAATACGTTCTCCGCAATAAATAGAGGATAACATTCGTATTTTTTCGGTAAATAAATTCAAATACTCCTTAGAGGAAATAACGTGTCCATCTCGTGGGAGATTGACGTTTCCATTTCCAAATGTTTCCTTGTAGGTACTTAAATTCTATCTATTCTCTGTGTTCGCGGTGTTCTGTTTTTTTTCTTACATTGCTATAGAATTTTTTATTTATTTTTAGTATTTATGCTTGTTAAAAATACCCAAGCATCTCCGGTTAAGTAGAGGTACAGTTTAACATATACAGCGTGCAGGTACAGTTTAACAAAGAAATGAATTGTAGTTAATTATTTATTTAATTTGGGTAGTGTACAAATTTTATTTGCAATGTTTTGATTTTTTATTATATTCCGTAATCTTACGACAATTGAAGTGCATAGATACACGGGTTTTATAATATATTACTTTTCAAAATAATCGTTACATCAAGACCTGTTATACTATACTAATAAATAAAATTGAACTTTATTGTATCAGAATTTATTCAATTTTTTTATGAAACTTATTTTGTTTACGCGCATCACTAATTATTTTCTAAAATTAAAAGTACTCTAAGTTACCCGGAATAACTTCAGCTATCTACCAAAAAAGTACTTACATTGTACTGACCGTAGGCTGTTTTGAGTTCATGATATAAATGCATAAAATTTTAGGTCTGTAGTGTTTTCGCTAAATTGTATTACCTCTTTCACACACGAAAGAAAGCAAACGACTTAATAAGTTTTCACATTATTCAGTGAAATTGTTATTTTTGAAAGTGTAATATGAACAAATTATAGAATGTACATTATAATTAGATTAGAGTTATGTCCGATATTTGTGTATCGGTTAACCGATCGATCTTTCGATAGGCTGCTATTGCCAAGTCGATGGCGATAAGGTAAAGACAAACACCATCATGATTTCTGTAGGGAAATGTTTTGTTATTGTACACGACGCTACTTTCTTTCATATTGGAATCACGTGCGACAACGCAGGGGCGGAATCAATTAATCAATTGATGATTTTTAGGGTTGGACGTTTCCAGATACAGACTTAATTTCGCTAACCTAGCGTACATGCGAGAACCTAATGCTCACAGAAACTTTTTTCGTGTTATCCGTTGTATAAAATAAAAATGTTTTTAATGTTTTCTTTATTAATTTTTTCTTCTTGGTGGTTATGTGTAAATTTTGTTATTGCCGCGTCGATATACGTTACATCATATTTCTCTAGTTTTCAGGTAAGTTTCTACTAAAATAGCCGCCATTTTAAAAGAACTAACCTTGGATCCTTGGAGTTTTGTGGCTTCCTAGAATTTATGTTCCGGGTTATTTTCAGTACCTCTCACTTATATGTGTACAATAAAAAAGCTATGCCTCCTAAAATTACATAAAATGGAGGCACATAATGTTGGTCAATGATTAAAAAATGGAACAGACTATAAAATCTTTTTTTATTAATTTAGATTTAATCATTTAATCTGTGGTGAAAGTTTGAAAAAACTTCTGATTGTCTGCGTCTAATTGGTATACAGGCACAATATAAATATATAGCACAGAATCTGGAAAGCAAACGATCTATTATGTTTGTCATTTTTGTGCTACAGTTTTTTTTTTTACGGATAGTGTATATTAACGGTGCTGTAAAACAACAATGATAATAAAATGTGATGTACTTACGTTGTAAATAATTGCTTGGAATACTACAGAGACCTATATAAATTACATTACAATCTGATTAATAACATTGTATGATGTAATTTGTGTAATCAAATGTTATTTTGAATTTCTAGGCGATAAATTATTCATTAATCCGTATTGTCCTTAATAAAGTTATATCAATGGAGTTGAACAGGCAGACGTCCCATATGATGATAAATGGTTAAGGTCGCCTATGGACAACAGTAATACCAGGAGCACTGCATAACTGATGCGTTGTCGACCGTGGAGTGCCTTTTAAGGTTTCTTTTTGAAGAGATGCAGGTCGTAGCCTTAGGGAAAGACTTCTGGGTAACCCATTCCATAGCGCTAGCGTATTTAAGTGATCCCTGGTCAAGAAAAAAAATCTATAACTCTCTGTTTGCCATGTATGAATATTTTTTCCTAACAATTCCATTCGACGAAATCATACAATAATGGTTGCTTAATTGCAAACAGAGATGCTTTGTTGCTTACTGAAAAAGTTTTCTCCCCATTCTGGTAAAGTCTTTTGTCTGTGAACTCAATATCCCGTGTCAATGTACTAGGGTGTTATGAAGGCTCAAATGAAATATAGCGCTATAGCCTAGGCAGGTATCTACCTACGTGCAAATAATTATTTTTCCCGAGTGGGCGTAGTAAAATGCTTCGAGTAAAGTAGAGGTTATATAATAATGTGTTTGTATCGTTGTGTGCCTCTCATACTTTAGTGTTCGTTCTGTATTTTACGCATGTATATAGCAACAATGCTAGCTTTAGTAATAAGTAAGATTTTATGCAAAGTGAAGTCTTAACTGAGGCTCTGGCTTATGATATGAATATATTAGGTACCACTCAAGTATTACGTACACAACAATATCGGGTAGAAGGTCTATGGTTTGCTTGTTTTGATGGCATTGGGGAGCATATATATGAACATTGACCTGCGGGTTCGAATGGTGGTTACGAAAACAATATTAACTTAATAAGCTTCCTTTTTTCCAAAATTATCGTAATGCTTACACAATCCTGGGAAGGGGGATACTATCATTGTTATCTTATACTGATAAGGAGAAGGGTCAAAGTGCAGTTTAGCTTACGTGATGCCTGTACGGCCCCTTACTACCTTACAGTTCATATTATAATTTAGCTATAAAACAGTTTACGAGACATATTTTTTTGGTATTGTTTTTCAATTTATTTTTCTTTAATTTAGTTTTCGTCGTAATTCGATTAAAATCCTGAAAATCTTAATATAAAATCGTTTTGGTTGACTCGTTTAGTTTTTAAGCAAAGGTTTTTGGTGATTATCGCTTGTGGTTATTTTTTGCCGGCATTTCGGCCTCGGTGGACCAGTTGTATTACGGTACGACTGTCGTTCTGAGGTCTCGGGTTCGATCCCCGGGTCGGATAAAGTGATATTAGGTTTTTCTACTAGTATCATCCCGGAGTCTGGAATTTGTGCCCGATATGGCGATAGGCTCGCTCCCTGTCACATCTGGGACGGAACTAAGCTCGGCGAAATGTAGGTGCTGTAGTTTGCTATTTCACCTCTGCCTAACACTTCGGGGATGACAGGCGTGAGCTTATGTTATGTTATGTTCGTTAATTAAAATGGACATTCAACTACATAAACGTTTACGTCTGAATAATGTTATCGTCATCGTCATCAGTCAACCGATAGACGTCCACTGTTGGATATAGGTCTCCCCCCAATAAGGGAGTGATTGCTATAATCAGCACGCTTGACAGGCGCGTTTGCGTTGGCAGTCAGATGTCAGTGGTACTTAGAGGATGGTGGTGCCCATTCGCTGGTTGAAATACCTCAGTCGTCTTTTACAACACCCACGGGAAGATATGGGGTGATACTATTCATAGCCGGCACCACAGCAGTTTAGTAATTGTTAGTCTTGGGAATGGTTCAAATGCGTCAGTAAAAATCGGTCTCTCCTCCTTGTCAGAAATAGTAAGCTAAGCTCTCCCCATCTCCTAATGATTATGTAAACATTAGCATAACTTCAAATGAAAACGAAGATTATTATGGCTTCCGTAACCTGCATTTAGACCTAATTCGTATGATGTCAGACATTTGAACGGATCCTTATATACTCGTATAATATTAAAAGCATCTACAGCCTACAGATACATAAATACGATAGTGTTCTCGTTCGCCCAGTTGCCATTGTTCCCGAACATAATAGGTTTTCTCTAGAACCTTGTTCTTTGTATCGCGTCTCTCGCGTACGGTCAGATGTGGTTTATTGGATAAAACTTTATACATTTCGCTTCAATTATGGTTTAGTTTTCCAAGCCACCGGTTCAACTGCAACTTGTTTTTTAAACGGTAACGTTTTTTTAAATGTGGTTCACTGAAATGTATATAATTTTAATATGTTTTTTTTTTTATATATTTTTAAAGATTTTTTATTTGGATAAGCGATTTTTGCATTCAGCCGGAAAATGGTAATTAGCACAAGGGTTCTTTCTACGATAGATTAACCTCAGCTTCGACTTTTAGGCGCATGCAGATTCTGCGGCATTTATCTTACCATCCTTAATATTTGCTTTAAGCAGTGATAAAAAGGAAATATCTTCACAGAATTTTGTGAACCCTGCATCTAATGTATTTTGAAATAGTTTTTTTTTCATTAGGAAAATTTTTCGGTTTTTTTTTACATTGATGTGTAGCGTAAAGCGATTTACGTATCATTTTTTTATATCCATGCGGTAGCTACCATTTTTCGGCTAGATTACTTTGTGCGCTCGTCACAAAGTTCGGCGAAGGATTAAATGCTTCTCAGATTAACAGTATTTAGTCATTTAGAAAAAAATGAATAACGAGAGTCGCTAGTTAGCAATAGTAAAGCCGTAAGAATTGACATAATTTTAACAGAATCTGCTTAAGTTATTAAAAGTAAACAAGGTAAACATTTCTTACGCAATCATCATATAGATCACCTTGTCTCCTATGGCATCAACAATAAACAAGGCATAGACTTCTTCTCCCCACATTAATACTTACGTTAATAGGTACTTGAACGGCTTTTAATTAAATTAAAGTCAATTATTTTAATGATAAATAGTGAATATCTCTTAAATAACCAGTCGACAGATGTTTTTATACCCTCGTTATAAAAGATAAAGTGCAAGATGTAGGTCATAGGTATTAAAAATATAGACTTTTATATAACTTACTTGCTGACTGTTCGCGCTGTCTGCACGGTGGCGGTCGTAAAGCGAATTCAAAGAGTGCAGCCGGCGGCTTTTAAAAGAGTTCGTGTCTGCAAGCTGTTTTACACCTGAATTATTTTCAACTACGAGAAGAAGAAACGGTGCTCCTTATTGCCGTGAAATGTTAAAAGTCTTGGCAGACTTCCCTTACTGTGTAATGTTTCTTACGGTTCTATAATATGTAATACAAGCCGTGCACCACGATTCTACTCACATATAGAAATATTAAATCTGTACAATAATTTATCTACATTATTTAGTGAATATTGAATAGTTTTGGTAAAGTATTTAGAAAGTAAAGATTTTATTCAATTTTATGTCTACAACTCTGCATATGGTTTCGTAATATACCAGTACACATATGCAGCTACGGAGCAAGACCATAATTTGATGTGAGTGAAGTAGATATTGCGAGCCCTCCCGCAACAGTAACCCAATGCAAACGCCATATATACAACGCGGGCGGAGTCGCGGTATTTCGGCGCGAGGCTCCTGGTCCGCGTGACCGTGGGCGGTCGGCCACGTCGCCCACGCATTACGCCGCCTATGCACATATGTTAAAACATGGGCAGAAAATATAACTATGATTAACAATAATCTGTTTAGCCGTTATTGAGTTAGAGGACGTTCAAGTTAATGTAAGAAAACGATATTTAATGAGTAAATATTGCTTATGTTACCATCACTCAGATCCCTCGTCCTACATGTCATCGTAAATAAGTAAAATATAGAACCCCTTCATTGATGCTTAATACATGAAGTTTAAAGCAGACAGACAAACCTTTATATAAAGTTTTAGTATAAGCTGTTTATCAATAAGGGGTGTTCTTGTTAAGGGAGTAAGAAGTATTTAAGATACAGGGATAATATGAGGATATAAGCACTGCGATGCAACAAAAAGAAATTTGATGTAAATTCTGTCGCTCTAAAGTTTATAAATTTGATTTAAAAAATAAAAACCTTATCGTATTTATTAAGCGTGGTTTTAATCCTATTAAAAACCTTTATTGTTAATTATTGCTACCTAATTTTATTAATTGCTAATTCTAAAACATTGTTGTTAAAACTTTAATGTAAGGGTTTTACTTCTGGAATAATGTAACATTACCTAAGTGTATTTCCGGATAAACAAATCTTATACATATACAGTTAGTGATTAGTAAAACAAAGTTTAGGTAAAATACTGGCTATAGCTCATTGTAGCCCATTAATAATTAATAGAATTAAAATTGTATCTATCCATCTATTCAACCGAAAGATGTTCACTGCTGGACTTAGGCCATCCCAAAAGGGAGGCATTGCCATAATCGCCACGCTTAAGAGGCGGGTTGGCGATCGCGGTAGTAGCTTATCCCTTAGTCGCCTTTTACGACACCCATGGTAAGATATCGGATGTTGCTATTCTTAGCCGACACCACACATACTATTATTAATAATAATTGTATATACTGTTATTATTTACCTATTTTAATTATTAGAGACTTATTAGACAGAGAATTATTAGAATTTAAAGTAATATTAATGTGTCGAGTACCCATAAAAATGAGACAATAGGAAAACCATGGAAAACTGGCGTAAACGCCAGGAAGGTTCTCAAGGGGTTATTTGTGCTATTCAAAATCAGTTTTGTCAATTTCAAAATGATTATTTATTTTCACTTAAATAGTTATAGACCTTTTTGCTTAGATTATCACGTGCTAGTTGCATCGTGTATATAGGCAATATTAAATTTTTATATTGAACATGTCAAGTATACAGTGTATTACGTAAAACCGACAAAGAAAATTGCTTTCAGGCTCTCGTATCCATAAAGTAAGGAAAAGTTACAATATTCTCGTATAATAACTTTCCCGAAAATATGACGAGTTAGTAGCATTAATGAAATAATTTATATTCAAACCGCATCAAGACGAACCCACGGGTGGTTTTTTCCAAACGCATTATCAATATTTTCCATTACTTTTTTTCTAGCTTACCTAACAATATTCCACTTACGTCGCGATCTTTTAAAAACTTTGCTGCACTCTTTTTATATTTATTATTTGGAATATTTCAAAGTATTCTCAACGTTGTTGTGTTGGAATAAAGTTTATATTTAGTTAGCATGTGTCTGCAAAGTCTGAGGTGCCGTAATCGAAGCTTAGTAGGGTTACTTTATGAGATTGGTGTCCTTCTTTATTGGTATACTGCCTGTGTGCCCGCGGCTGCGCCCGCGTTTCAAATGTTCTTTACTCCGTTTTAATTATTTTCCTCAAATACTTTTAGTACTAAGATAAAGTAAAAATGTTTCTCAAAAATTATATCACTTGCCCGTAAAACTTTGCATTGAATTGGATTTTATTCAATTTTGTATGAGTTTAATTATTTTTTTTACGCAGAACCCTAATTATTTTCCAAATTTCAAAGTAACCCGTTGAAATAGGTCCAGCCGTTCCGGAGATTACCCATTGTAAACGCACAGACAAACAGGCAGACGGAAGGACAGACAAAAATTTTAAAAATTATATTTTTAGTATAGGTATCGTATATACATTCATGTCTATTTAGTAAAAAAAATAATTTTGACATTAACAAGAGACACATCAATTTAATTTATTAGTATAAATGAAATTTACCATTCTGAAGTGGATTTTCTAGTTTGCATACATTTGTTGTTCAAATTAATGGTGTTTTTTAGCTCACAAGCACATGCAATTCGCTGTTCTTATGTAATTAAATTATGTTCATATATTACCTGTGTCATAGAGAAATAGTATAAGATTTAATTAGGGGAATAAACTATAGCGTTGTGTGAAGTTATTAGCTCGTTTACTAAATTGAACGTTTCTACTTCTAGCATACCTATTTGAATCATTGTTCAAGCATATATTAAGCTGGTTACTCTTCAATAGTAATGTTTATTTACTCTAGCCTCTGTATATAACGTTCGTGTTATCGTAAAGCGAGATGCAGGTGTATTCAACGTGTCGTTAAACAGCTTTAAGAGCGTTGAAAACAGTTATAAAATGTTATACTACTTTGTTTTTCAAATATATCTTCTTAACTTTCACGTTTCAAAGTTGCAATAAAAAAAGATTTAAGTTATAATATTTAGGTACTGTAATACTTACTGTATATATAATACCAGCCGTGTGCCTAATTATTTTCCTAAAATGTCTTTGGTACTAAGAAAAGGTTCGCACAAATTCAAACACTTTCACGTAAAACTGATCATAGAATTGTTTTTTTTTTACAATTTCATGGGTTTTAATTTTTTTATGCGGAACTCTAATAATTTTCCTGAAACTATTTCTGGTACTATCAAAAAACAAAGATACTTTCCACAAATTTAATTTTCACATTTACACATTTAGCAGAAAAAATGTGCAGTGAATACAATTTTATTCGCAATTTCATGAGTTTGAATTTTTTGTACGCAGAACCCTAGTTATTTTCTAAAAATAAAATTACCGTAAATTATTCGGAGAAATTTCAGCTATCTACCAAAAAAAAGTCCTGTCAAAATCGGTCCAATCGTTCACGAGATTACCCGTAAGAAACAGACAGACGGATAGAAATTTAAAAAAATTGTATTTTTGGTGTAGTTATGGTATATACATTCATATCTATTTAGTAAAAAAAAATTGACGTTACAAACAGACACTTCAATTTTATTTATTAGTATAGATGTAATGTTTTGATGATTTTCCACCACTGTTATCATTATGAAAATAACCCTTTTGTATGATTATTGAAATTAATGAGCTATTTAATTTGTTTCAGATGTCCTCCTAATTCATTTACATGAAAAGGTAAGTGCTATATAGTTCAAAAAAAGCAATATTTTATATCATTTTTCCGTATACAAAAGAAACATCGTTTCATACTTAATAAGCGGATTAATTTTAAGGGTCACTAAATTCTCTTAAGATGTGATGGCGCCCCGTTATTCTTATTACGGCGGCATATTAATCTGATAAATGTTTCATTATTTTAAGTGAAGCTATTTATTTTAAAGATGATTTAATAGTATATGTTATTTATGTGTTGTTTATTATAAACGGGAATAATTTTAATCTAATGTGGTTTTGAGCAATGAACCAATATAATACAAAACAACAGAACAATAAGTTATTGAATTGTCATAAGTTTATGACGTGATCATAATATGTTATGTACCTAGTGGTTTTTGTTAAAAAAAAAATTCAAGAAATTAGCAGTATATTACTATTTTTTGTATTATTAACACCTTGAGCACTAACCTTGCGTTTACGCAAGCTTTCCATTGTTTTCCTATTGTCTTCCTATTGTCTCATTTTGATGGGTAATCGACATATTAATGCAATTTCATGTTATAAAGTTTATTTATTGTACAAGTGAAGTGAAGTGCATTAGAAATACGTGGAAAGAACGTGAACTTCACAAAAACTTCCTGAAAAGTTCTAAAAAGATGGCCTCTCTTTTCTTGGGTGGTGAAGCGTTGATATAAGACTGGAAAATACGCTATGTATAGGCCATTTGGCCGAATTACATTTGTAACTTACAGGTTATTTGAAGACGCCGAAGAATTAAAATATCAGTCTGTTTAGTTAATCTGGACATTTTTCGTACTGTATATTTTGTAAATATTTCTAACTAGCTGTGTCCCCCGACTGCGCCCGCTTTTTATATATTCTTCAGTGCGTTTTAATTTTTTTAATACGGAACCCTAATTATTTTTCCAACGTTTTTTAACACTGAGATAAAGTAAAAATATTTCTCATAAATTCTAAAGGTCACTTGGTCTTAAAACTGTCCATTGAGTCGGATTTTATTCAAATTTTTATAAGTTTTAATTTTTTTTTACGTTGACCCCTAATTATTATGGAAAATAAAAGTACCCTAAGTTATGCGGAGTAACTTTACCTATCTAAGAAAAAAAGTCCGGACAAAATCGATTTTGAAATTTATTTGACAAGTTGCGACTGGTTCTCTCTGACCTGTTTCGTCTGACACTAATTTAAAAGATAAATTTTCTTCTGTGATATAATAATTACCCTTTACCGGTCTAAAAGCCCATCTGATACTCAGGTGTCTACGCTAATTGGCTTCGTATTACGCCGCAAAATGGCTACCAATTTTACGGTTTATAGATTTAAAATCTTTTATGTTAATAAATGTTTAATTATTCATAGAGATTTAGAAAACTTTTTGTTAATTACAATTATTGTACGTGGTGTAAAAAATTCAAACGAAACCCAAACCTGATTCAAATTATGAGCGCTGTTTTCTTTTCGGTTTAAAAATTGCAGTTGCACATAATGATTGAGGTTGCTACGGCTTATGGCGTTTCTTCTGTCAATATTCTACAATCTTGATCAGATAATAGGTTTTAACAATCAATAACTATCTTCTATGTATTTTTTATCTATTAAATAAAGTTGAAGTGTCTGTTTGTAATAGTAAGTACTAACATAAAGAATGTTTAAAAATCCAAGGAATACAGTCGACCAAGGATTATGAAGTATGGTGGTCTAACATCACATTGGAAATTCATAACGATGTACGTTTAACTATGTGACGTATTGAAGCGGCTATTTCATACACAAGTCGTAGCACCTGGTTACTTTCAATCTAATACCTTAATGCACATAAATCTTCACCTCTCGTTATTTACCGCTATTGTTAATTCATATTTAGTACCTACCAGGAAATAAAGTAAAATAATTATTCAAGGTGTACAATAAAAAAAACAATTACATTCGATTTGTTTCCGTTTAACTGTAGTCATGTTAAATTACACCATAAATCTGGAATGGCTTTAAAACTATTCGGAACTTTCCTGTTTTTTACACTGTATATGACTAAAAGCGGTTAATTTTGTTTTATGTATATTTATTTCCAGGATTTGATCTTTCTAAATTTATTTTGTATTATGACTAATCGTGTATGTTTTCTCCACATAATGTGAAAAAATACGTACAGTACAACAGGTTTTCCTTGAGAATAAAAATATGTTTGAACTTCGAATTTCAATAAAATCCGATTCTATGCACAGTTTTATAGATTTTAATTTTTGAGAAATATCTTTGCTTTGAACAATTTTTTTGGTAAATAATTAAGGTTCCGCATAAAACAAATCTATTACGCAGTGAAGAATTTACGAAACACGGGAAGAGCCGCGGTCACACAGCTAGTATTGTAGTATATATAAGTCATCTTGTATTACAAGTTACATTTTTTTAGTACAAAAATGGTATAGTAAGAGTCGATTTAATTAGCAATCGACCTCGAAGTGATGATACGCTTTGGTGAACGGTCAAGTAAATAATTGGCTAGATAAAGTCTAGGTCGAAATTTAGTAGTAGGAGTAAAGTGATTGAAACTAGTTCATACGTAAAATATGGAACCTGAAAATAAAAGCCTCAATTCATATCGTAAATTTTATAAAAGTCGGATATTACAGTCGCCGCTCCGTTTCTCAACGCCAATTTCCTCTCCAGACAATAATTAGATTCGCGAACTGTCTGGAATAAATAGAAGCGTGTAATATTTTCGCCGGTGAAAACCTATTTTTAACGACATTAAAAGTTTTCCTATAAGGTTTTACTGTTTCTAAGTAACTTTTGATATTTTCTCGTCACGTCTGACGATGAAATGTACAAAATCGATAGTCAAAGCGAATTTTTCTACAAATAGGTGTCGTCGAGTTGAAGAAAATTTCTGTTTTATTTTATGAAAAGCCTTTTGTCTGCGGGAATAACGAGACTGAAAATAAATATTATCACAATTTCGCAGGACTTATAGTTAATGATTTTTCTTGTATTAAACCATCTAGTAATAATTTATTAAAAACAAGTTTTGCATGAAAACAGTTACAATATGACTTAAACATCTTGCAAATTTTAGATATTTAGGATCGGATTAAAACTCACACTGACACAGATCTTGATTAATTAACTGTAGTTTACCTTAAAATGATATAAATACCGACCATCATCTCGAAAATTGACCTTGATTGCGCAAATATCGATTTTTACGTCTAATTGGTCACTGACGTACACTGAACTGTCGTATCAGTCTCGTGATCAGATCTCTACTAGACTAATTTATGTTAAAGATGTTTGCCAGAATTAGTAAAAGTAAGGAACGCATAAAAAGCAAGGTAATAAAAATAAAGATGGCCTACTTCATTGAAATTTGTGGATTATTGCAAGCTTTAATAGTTTAAATGCGATTAATCTTTTAGGTACCTTATTTCATTTGAAAACTTCTCACTCGTAGTTATAAAATTTTCTCTTGGTATTCTAGTGTTAGAATATGACGCGTCGGTCGACGTGGGTGGTCTTTGTGTTGTAGTACTCGTATTTATGTATAATTCCTACGCGTTTTATGTCTCCTCTCTGTGGGGTTACTGTTTAGTGCGTCTAGCGGAAACAGATTTGTGAATGTTAAAGGGGTGTGAACGTAAACTGTATTATAAAACAAACAAAAAAAAGAAGTTCTTTTCAGAGTTAGTTTTGACTATACCTACCTACGCTTGGACTACACATCTTATTATTATTCGAAAAGGCAGGCTAAAACAGTCCTGTATCACTGCGACTTAGTCATATCTTTTGTGATCGCCCCACTATACATCATAATTATTTTTTTAAATCAAAGGAGACGCGCATATAATAATAGGTAATAATAAGCATGTGTAGAGACCTCATCAACATCTAACGGCACACTAGCGCGAGCCGCGGGCGCACGGGTTACATATATTTAATACCTCGTATGAGAGAAATCCGTGTGTCCCGTCTCGCTCGCACTCTGCATGTTTCTGATTGACCACCGTAATCTTTGTAAGCCCTACGACTAACGAGGGATCTTTTAGAATTTAAGTTTCACTATATGTCCTCAGAATTAATCAGAAAGCATCAAATAATCAGAATAAGAATCAAATAAGAATCAGTTAATAAATAACTTTCAACGTGTACCACGACTTTCCCTCCAGTCATCCTTCAACTAGCGAGAAGCAACTAAATTGGTGACCCCGAAAAACAAGAAGATGGCACTGAACGAGGGAACTACTGAAGAAGCACGTGCACTGGATCTGAACGCTATATCCGTTCAATCCAGATTGCTACCTTTCTGGCGCGATTTACCAAGAGCGTGGTTTATCCAATTTGAAGCAGTCGTGGACCCACTGAAGACCTCAGATGATCAGAAATGGCGATTCGTCCTACAACAATTACAAGCTCAAGACCTGCAGCATCTCACCGACATCTTATACAAGCCACCTGAAAGCGACAAATATGCGACGTTGAAAACCCGCCTACTCGCCGTGTACGACAAATCAGACGTCAGGAATTTTCAGCAGTTGATCAGCGGCCTAGAACTAGGTGACCAAAAACCATCGCAGCTGTTAAGGAAAATGCGTGAGCTCGGCAGTGGCATGATAACCGAAGAGGGCTTGAGAATAGAATGGCTGAATCACCTGCCAGCACAAGTACGCGTCGTTCTATCCGTCAACACAGAATCGTCACTCGATACTTTAGCTGCTATGGCCGATAAGATGCTAGAATACACCGGACCCACCACGATCGCTGCAATATCTACGGACACTAAGAACCTTACAACCCAGCAGTCAAGTTCAAGTTCGAGTACAATACAACTCGAAGTATTAAGTAAGCAACTTGAAAAATTAACACTCGAAGTAGCGGAGCTGCGGGGACGTGCGACAAGGAGGCATCACTACTATCACCGTCCTGCTCGCTCACGGTCTAGTTCGCGCAACAGGAGCGCCGCCAAAGTAAAGCCTGGCGATGACAAGTGGGAATGCAGATACCACTATCGTTTTGGAGATAAGGCAAGACGATGTGAATCACCGTGCAACAGAAAAAACAAACTCAACAATACGTCTTTAAACTAGAAAAGACACCGACTGTGGCGAGCGTCGGTGTCCCCAGCAAAAGCAATCGCCTATGTGTTCACGATCGCAACACTCACGAACGTTTCCTCGTGGACACAGGAGCAGACATATCAGTTCTTGCTGTACCGAAACACACAAGACGTACAAGCCTTAATACTTTTAAGCTATTCGCCGCAAATAACTCTCCAATTGATACCTATGGAGAAACAACAATAACACTCGACTTGGGACTGCGACGCAATTTCACATGGAAATTTATTATCGCCGACGTGAAAACTTCGATTTTGGGTGCCGATTTTCTACGCCACTACAGACTATTGGTTGATCTTCACAAGAAAAAATTTGTGCGGGATAGCCTGAGATGTTGTTAGGCAGTCCACGAGATCACACCGTTGTTGCTGGATTGCGAGAGGTGTAGTAAATAATGCCAGATAGAAAGTTTAAACAATATGTTTATTACAGGTTAGACACGAGTTTATACTATAAACGGACAACACAATTACAATATAAAACAGACACAATATAGAAACATAGGTAAACAGAGACAACACAATATAGGGATAGCACAGAGACAACACAATTACAATAGAAACAAGAGACAGAGACAACACAATATAGAAACAGTAGACACAGATATTAAACACGATATAAGAGCATGCACAGATACAGATAATCACGATATGAAAACAACAAGATACAATTCACAATATATAACGCGCACAATAGTCCTCACTAGAGTCCCTACACTAGTACTTACACTAGTCCTTACACTAGGACTCACACTCGTACTCACACCCGTGTGCGAGTTTACGCGCACGATATGTCTCGAATTACGCGGAATTCGAGACCCACTATAGTTCGATACGCGGTTCACTGGTTCGGTTCGCGGATCGCGTAGGTTCGGAACGCGGATCACTGTGGCTCGGGGACGCGGAATCACGGTCAGGTCGGAGCGCGGTTCTCGTACTCGGGGACGCGGATTCACGGTCAGGTCGGAGCGCGGATCACTATGGTTCAAGACGCCGATTCTTTGAACGCAGTGCACTGTTGCTTGAGGACTTCTTGCGGACTACTTGCTGAATGTTTGACTACTGCTTCTGTCTCAGAGTTTAGTTCTTAGTTGTTTCTTCTTCGGAGAGCGATCGATGACTGCATAACTGGCACCGTCCCGGGCGGATATTTAAGCTCCCGGCCTGTGTGTGACCCCGTTGCTACGGATCGAGGTAGGCCGGTCGCGTTCGGCGAATCAGAGCACGCCGCCCGGCGGTGCCGCGAGGTGTGTTGTCTCGCTCTCACAAAGACTCGACGTGTTCGTTTACGTAATCTTTCTTCAATTACGTAATTCAGATTCTATTTCTGTTCTATTAATCTTAACTATTTCTTTAGATTCTGTAATATTCTATTATTTCTTCTATTATCTATGCGGGGTATATCTAATAAATGTACGCAATCTGTCTAGATAATATGCGTAATTTATCTAGCTAATATGCGCCCTCTATCTAGAGGGCGCTGTCCTGCACATTACTCCCGCCGTGCGTCGTCCGCGATCAGCGGCGGCGCATATACATGTGGTGCAGGACCCGTGTGCGTTACAGGAACCGCAACCTTCTCTACGACGACGATCTTCTTCGGCATGTTCGTGCAGGACTTCCTCTGCTTCTCGCGCCACCTCGACGGAGCGCACCATATGCTCCCATAAGTGGAGCTCCTGACGGGACGAGTCGCCAGTCTATATACTTCTTTGAGGCTTCGACCGCCGTGCCGTGTTCGTAAAAACGGCGCGTCGAAGCTCCTCGCTTGCCCCGTGGAAGTTCATGCCAATGTTCAGAGGCGCGACCGTGTCTGTCGCTCCTCGCTCCCGCCGGTCTAGAGATCTGTACCGGGATCTCACATGTCCTGGGCTGGCCGCTGTGGTTCTTGTTGCGGAACCTCAGGCGGAAACACAGGCGATACTTCTTCGTCGTATGCCGCCTCGCGTCGACCGATGCGTTCCTCAGCTGATCTGTAGCACCTGCTGCGTGTCCCTGTCGATAATACAGGTGACACTTGATCGGTCGATCCTCGACGACCGTGCGGATTCGATGACGTCGTGCCTGAGGTTCAGTGTTCCTCTGCTGCTGGCGATGCTGCGCGGCTTGTACTGCATACGGCAGCTCGCGTAGGTCCGCCCTCGATCGCTGGGCGGTAATGGCCCGCGGCTGGTACCCTGGACTCCACCAGGGTGCTGCGGCGGCGGCTGTCGGAGGGTGCGGTGCTCCCGACTGTTGCCAGGACTCTGCTTTCGTCTCTGGCTGTGGCACGCTATGTTCCCCCCTCGGCTTGATCATTCGTGTCGTCGGTTCCTCTTGTAGCAGCGGGTGTGCGGCAGTGACGCCCGCTGGTTGGCCCGTAGAACCCCAGGATGCGGCAGTGATCACTGGGGAAGCGGCGCCTCTCTGTGACGGCGGTTCTCGCCGTTGTACCGGCAGCGGGTGTGCGGCGGTGACGCCCGCTGGCTGGGCCGCAGCGCCCCAGGATGCGTCAGTGATCACTGGGCGTGCGGCGGACTGTGACGGCGGTTCTCGCCGTTGTTCCGGCAGCGGGTGTGCGGCGGTGACGCCCGCTGGCTCGGCCGTAGCGCCCCAGGATGCGGCAGTGATCACTGGGGGTGCTGCGACTGACTGTGACGGCGGTCGCCGTCGTTCCGGTAGCGGGGGTGCGGCGGTGACGCCCGCTGACTGAGCCGTAGCGCTCCGCGATGCGGCTGTGATCGCTGGAGCCTCGGCTGACTGTGACGGCGGTTCTCGCCGTCGTTCGGGCAGCGGGTGTGCGGGTGGTGACGCCCGCTGACTCGGCCGTAGCGCTCCGCGATGCGGCTGTGATCGCCGGAGCCTCGGCTGGCTGTGACGGCGGTTCTCGCCGTTGTTCCGGCAGCGGGTGTGCGGCAGTGACGCCCGCTGACTGCGCCGCAGCTCCCCAGGATGCGGAAGCGCTCACTGGGACCTCGGCAGACTGTGACGGCCGTTGCCGTCGCTCCGGCAGCGGGTGTGCGGCGGTGACGCCCGCTGGCTCGGCCGTAGCGCCCCAGGATGCGGCAGCGCTCACTGGGACCTCGGCTACCTGTGACGGCGGTTCTCGCCGTTCCGGCAGCGGGTGTGCGGCAGAGACGCCCGCTGACTGCGCCGTAGCGCTCCGCGATGCGGCTGTGCTCGCTGGAGCCTCGGCTAACTGTGACGGCGGTTCTCGCCGTTCCGGCAGCGGGTGTGCGGCGGTGACGCCCGCTGACTGGACCGCAGCGCCCCAGGATGCGTCAGTGATCACTGGGCGTGCGGCGGACTGTGACGGCGGTTCTCGCCGTTGTTCGGGCAGCGGGTGTGCGTCGGTGAAGCCCGCTGACTGGGCCGCAGCGTCCCAGGATGCAACAAAGCTCACTGGGACCTCGGCTAACTGCGACGGCGGTTCTCGCAGTCGTTCGGGCAGCGGGTGTACGTCGGTGATGCCCGCTGGCTGCACCGTAGCGTCCCAGGATGCGGCAGCGCTCACTGGGACCTCTGCAGACTTCGACGGCGGTTCTCGCCGTTGTTCCTGCAGCGGGTGTGCGTCGGTGACGCCCGCTGACTGAGCCGCAGCGCTCCGCGATGCGGCTGTGATCGCCGGAGCCTCGGCTGGCTGTGACGGCGGTTCTCGCCGTTGTTCCTGCAGCGGGTGTGCGGCAGTGACGCCCGCTGGCTGCGCCGTATCGCCCCAGGATACGTCAGTGATCACTGGGCGTGCGGCGGACTGTGACGGCGGTCGCCGTCGTTCGGGCAGCGGGTATACGTCAGTGATGCCCGCTGGCTGCACCGTAGCGTCCCAGGATGCGGCAGCGCTCACTGGGACCTCTGCAGACTTTGACGGCGGTTCTCGCCGTTGTTCGGGCAGCGGGTGTGCGTCGATGACGCCCGCTGGCTGCGCCGCAGCGCCCCAGGATGCGTCAGTGATCACTGGGCGTGCGGCAGACTGTGACGGCGGTTCTCGCCGTTGTTCCGACAGCGGGTGTGCGTCGATGACGCCCGCTGGCTGCCCCGTAGCGCCCCAGGATGCGACAGCGCTCACTGGGACCTTGGCAGACTTCGGTAGCTGTGCGGCGGTGGCTCCCGCCGATGCTGTCATCATGTTACCCCAGGATGTGGCTCTGCTCACTGGGGATTCGGCTTGCTGCGGCAGATGTGCGGCAGTAGCTTCCGCTGATGCAGTCACCATGTTACCCCAGGATGCGTCAGTGATCACTGGGAACTCGGCCGACTGCGGCGGCTGTGCGGCGGTGGCTCCCGCCGATGCGGTCATCAGGTTACCCCAGGATACGGTAATCACTGAGGGTTTGGCTTGCTGCGGCAGATGTGCGGCAGTAGCTTCCGCTGATGCAGTCACCACGTTACCCCAGGATGCGTCAGTGATCACTGGGAACTCGGCCGACTGCGGCGGCTGTGCGGCGGTGGCTCCCGCCGATGCGGTCATCTTACCCCAGGATACGGTAATCACTGAGGGTTTGGCTTGCTGCGGCAGATGTGCGGCAGTAGCCTCCGCTGATGCAGTCACCATGTTACCCCAGGATGCGTCAGTGATCACTGGGAACTCGGCCGACTGCAGCGGCTGTGCGGCGGTGGCTCCCGCCGATGCGGTCATTTTACCCCAGGATACGTCACTGATCACTGGGGACCCGGTTGATTGCAATTGTTCGGTGGCAGTGGCTCCCGCCGATGCGCTTACCTTACCCCAGGCTACGGCTCTGCTCGCTGGGGGCTCAGGTGGTGCTGTATCCGTCGCCTTCGTTCTGCTGGTCGGAGGACGCGGCACTCTCGACTGCCAGGACTCGGCTGTGGTCACTGGCGGCGGCACACTATGTTCCATCCTCGATTCGACCATTGGCGGCGGTTGCTGCGGCGGCAGCGGGTGTACGACGGTGACGCCCGCTGGCTGAGGCGCAGCGTCCCAGGATGCGGCGGTGATCACTGGGACTTCGGCTGGCTGTGGAGGCGGATGTGCGGCGGTGTCTCCCGCCGGTGTAGACGCTGTGTTGTCCCAGGATGCGGCTAGGAGTTGAGGTCGCTGCGGCGACGGCTGTGCGGCAGTGGATCCCGCCGATGTTATCACCATGTCGTCCCAGGATACGTCACTGATCACTGGGCATGATGATCCTATATCCGTCGCCTCGGGTCTGAACGTTCGTTCTGCTATTGCGACCAACTCCGTCGTGGTCGTATCCAACCACGTGTGGACATGCTGCGTCTTGTCGGATCTGGAAGTATACCCGACATACCTACTCTGTTCCGCCTCATATTCGGCTGCAGCCAGTTCCAATTTCAGTCTGGCTATTCTGGCTGCAGCCTCGGCTAGACGTTCGGCCTTTGAACGCCTGCTCGTCTGTGATGCAGCTCGACGCTCTCCGTGCTCTTCACTGGCGGCGTCGGACTTCGTGACCGCCTGCTGCTGCTGTGTGCCTTCTATGACGGCTCGCTGTTCAGTCGCGGCCGTTGACTGGTTCCTTTTCACCGTTGCCGTGACGCACGTAGTAGTGCCCGTGTCGAATTCGGACCCCATCACGGTGACTGTCGATGTTGAAGTCTGTGTCTCCTCGTGCCTTCCTGTAGATCTAGTAACTGGCATGTTGTTCGTTCTATTTACTACACTCTCGTAGATCCGGCTCGAAGGACCATGCGATGTGCGGGATAGCCTGAGATGTTGTTAGGCAGTCCACGAGATCACACCGTTGTTGCTGGATTGCGAGAGGTGTAGTAAATAATGCCAGATAGAAAGTTTAAACAATATGTTTATTACAGGTTAGACACGAGTTTATACTATAAACGGACAACACACAATACAATATAAAACAGACACAATATAGAAACATAGGTAAACAGAGACAACACAATATAGGGATAGCACAGAGACAACACAATTACAATAGAAACAAGAGACAGAGACAACACAATATAGAAACAGTAGACACAGATATTAAACACGATATAAGAGCATGCACAGATACAGATAATCACGATATGAAAACAACAAGATACAATTCACAATATATAACGCGCACAATAGTCCTCACTAGAGTCCCTACACTAGTACTTACACTAGTCCTTACACTAGGACTCACACTCGTACTCACACCCGTGTGCGAGTTTACGCGCACGATATGTCTCGAATTACGCGGAATTCGAGACCCACTATAGTTCGATACGCGGTTCACTGGTTCGGTTCGCGGATCGCGTAGGTTCGGAACGCGGATCACTGTGGCTCGGGGACGCGGAATCACGGTCAGGTCGGAGCGCGGTTCTCGTACTCGGGGACGCGGATTCACGGTCAGGTCGGAGCGCGGATCACTATGGTTCAAGACGCCGATTCTTTGAACGCAGTGCACTGTTGCTTGAGGACTTCTTGCGGACTACTTGCTGAATGTTTGACTACTGCTTCTGTCTCAGAGTTTAGTTCTTAGTTGTTTCTTCTTCGGAGAGCGATCGATGACTGCATAACTGGCACCGTCCCGGGCGGATATTTATTTATTTATTTATTTATTTATTTAAGCTCCCGGCCTGTGTGTGACCCCGTTGCTACGGATCGAGGTAGGCCGGTCGCGTTCGGCGAATCAGAGCACGCCGCCCGGCGGTGCCGCGAGGTGTGTTGTCTCGCTCTCACAAAGACTCGACGTGTTCGTTTACGTAATCTTTCTTCAATTACGTAATTCAGATTCTATTTCTGTTCTATTAATCTTAACTATTTCTTTAGATTCTGTAATATTCTATTATTTCTTCTATTATCTATGCGGGGTATATCTAATAAATGTACGCAATCTGTCTAGATAATATGCGTAATTTAATCTAGCTAATATGCGCCCTCTATCTAGAGGGCGCTGTCCTGCACAAAATTGTTCGACGAAGTAACCAAATTATCGATCGACACGATTCAAATATCTTCGGCTACCGAGTCTGTCTACTTGATTAGCTCCGAACAAGATTACTACGATATTTTGAAAAATTACCCAGACGTATTACGCCCAATGTCGTTGAAGCAACCACCCAAACATGAAACAGTTCATCACATTGAAACCACGGGCCCGCCATTGTACGCGCGTGCGCGCCCTCTGCCACCGGAAAAGTACAAACTTGCCAAAGAAGAGTTCGACCGCATGATAGAGATGGGTATATGCACACCCTCTAACAGTCCTTGGGCAAGCCCCTTACATGTGGTTAAGAAAAAGGATGGCGGAATGCGTGTATGCGGTGACTACAGACGGTTAAACTCTGTAACACAGCCGGATCGTTACCCCATACCACGCATACAAGACTTCACCTATCAGCTGCAGAACAAAACAATATTTTCGAAGCTTGATCTTAAAATGGCATATTATTGGATACCTATCAATGAGGAAGATAAAAAGAAGACAGCTATCATAACTCCGTTCGGATTATATGAGTTCAACTGCATGACCTTTGGCTTACGCAACGCTAGTCAAAGTTTTCAAAGATTCATGCACGAAGTCTTGCATGGAATAGAAGGATGTTTTTGTTATATCGATGACATACTTTTATTTTCTACGGACGAAGACTCGCACAGAGAACTCTTACATACAGTTCTAAAGCGACTCGAGAAGTATGGTGTCACACTCAACGTAAACAAATGCGAATTCGGACGCTCAAACATCGACTTTCTCGGCTACGATATATCTGCGAACGGCATTAAACCTACTGAAGAACGCACAACAGCCATATCCACGTATCCCAAACCAACAACAATAATTGAATTACGACGTTTCCTGGGCATGATAAACTTTTATCGTGACTGCCTGCCTCATCAAGCTAACTTGCAACATGAACTCAATAAATACCTGCACAATGGAAAGAAAAATGACAAAACTGTAATCGACTGGACGCCCGAAGCAGACGAAGCTTTTGTTAAATGCAGACAAAGCATTACAGAAGCAACGACGCTAACGCACCCAATCCGCGGTTGCGCCCTAGCGATTATGACCGACGCATCCGATCACAGTCTAGGAGCCGTACTACAACAAAAAATCGACAACGTTTGGAAACCGATTGCATTCTTTTCTAAAGCGATGAGCGAGACGCAAAGACGCTACAGTGTGTACGATCGCGAACTTTTAGCGATGTACATGGCTGTAAAACATTTTCGACGTTGGATAGAAGGATCGGAGTGTACTATTTACACTGATCATAGACCACTCTCTCATGCACTTTCAAGATCCGCAAGCAGCAGCGACACACCGCGACGTGAACGTCAATTGCAATTTATAAGCCAATTCTGCACAAACATTGACTACCTAAAGGGAACTGAGAACACAGTCGCAGACGCATTATCTCGCATTGAAGAAATTAATTGTCCATCCATCATCGACTTCGACCAACTAGCAGTCGATCAAGAAAATGATGTCGAATTAAAAAATCTGAAACAACAAACAAACTTGAAGTTCAGCGAATTATCGTTACCGGGACTTAGACACGCAATCACGTGCGAAGTATCTACAGCGACGCCTCGTCCTTATCTACCCGTTACATATCGCCGAGTAGTTTTCAAGACTCAACATGAAATATGTCACAGCGGCATAAGAACGACTCGAAAGCAAATAGCATCGAAATTCTTTTGGCCCGCCATGAACAAAGACATATCAACCTGGGCAAGAGCCTGCCTTGGTTGCCAGCGTGCAAAAATTCAGCGTCACGTCATCACGCCTCTATCAGAGTTTCCACCGTCACAGCGCTTTGAACACATCCACATCGACATAGTCGGACCAATGCGACTGTCGAATGGCTGCCAATATTGTGTTACCATCATAGACCGATGTACCAAATGGCCAGAGGCCAATACCAGTGCAAGTGATCACAGCGGAAGTTGTCGCTAAAGCACTGTACGAACACTGGATTGCCAGATTTGGATCTCCACTGCGCATCTCGACTGATCAAGGACGCCAGTTCGAATCATCTTTATTCAACGCTTTGATGAAAAAGTTCGGCATAACGAGAATACGAACTACGGCGTATCACCCGCAAGCTAATGGTCAAGTGGAAAGATGGCACCGTTCATTGAAGGCTGCGCTCATGGCGCGCGGCACTACCACAAATTGGGTTGAAGATTTACCCACTGTTTTACTTGGGCTAAGGAACGCACTAAGAAGTGATAATAATCTCAGCCCTGCCTTAATGACGTACGGAACAACACTACGTATGCCATCAGATTTTTTCGTACCAACTCAGGCGAAAATCGACGATGCAGACTACGTGCGTCAGCTCTCGGAGACCTTAGTGTCACTCACACCATCGCAACGACCATCAGCTAGTCATCACACATTCATCCACAAAGATTTGGCAACATGTACCCATGTCTTTGTTCGGAATGACGCCGTAAAGAAGCCTCTTACACCACCTTACGATGGACCTTTTGAAGTACTTGAACGACATATAAAGTATTTCAAAATTCAACTACCATTACGCACAGCTGTTATCTCGCTAGACAGATTAAAACCGGCTTACACACTCAGTGAAGACTACATGGGAACGAGCGCAACAGAAACCACGATGGCCTCCACAAACTCTCGTCAAAATCAAGCCACAGTGGACTCGAAAACAAACCAGCCTTACGTCACTCGAAGCGGTCGCGTCGTAAAGAAGATCGTACGCTTCGCTTGAGGGGGAGTGATGTAGAGACCTCATCAACATCTAACGGCACACTAGCGCGAGCCGCGGGCGCACGGGTTACATATATTTAATACCTCGTATGAGAGAAATCCGTGTGTCCCGTCTCGCTCGCACTCTGCATGTTTCTGATTGACCACCGTAATCTTTGTAAGCCCTACGACTAACGAGGGATCTTTTAGAATTTAAGTTTCACTATATGTCCTCAGAATTAATCAGAAAGCATCAAATAATCAGAATAAGAATCAAATAAGAATCAGTTAATAAATAACTTTCAACGTGTACCACGACTTTCCCTCCAGTCATCCTTCAACTAGCGAGAAGCAACTAAACATGTATAAACTTGTAATAAAATCTCTTTGGCTGTACTATTTGTATCTAGCTGGTTTTGATGACATTAAAAAGGTTACATATCAAAAAAAGAAACTAATTAGTAATATGGAGTTTTTGGCGGGATCTCAGTCTGACATGTAGCAATTGTTTTCTTTAATTCATTAAACTTGTGTACTTGTCTCTATATCATGTAATCTTGGTGGCGTTTTGTGTGAAATAGTTTAGTTATTGTGTTCAAGTTAAGTTTATTATACAAGACAACGCGTTGCATACATTCTGAGGTGCCGACAAAGCTCCATGGAAAGTTTGAGCAGGATAGGCCACCGTTCTGTTGGAGCTTGGTAACGCTGATACAAGATTGAAAATCTTACCTACATGACATTGGCACAAATTGTGTGTACACACAGATTGCCATTAACTAAGAAGAAGAAGAAGAATTAGTAATATGTTGTTTTGAAGAAATAGCTATTTGTCATTTGTTTTTCTTTCTGTCAAAATGAGTGAATCTAATGAAGAAATTCGATATATTTTAAAATTTTATTACAAAAAAAAAAGGAAAAATGCAATGCTCTCCGGGAAATTTGATGTCAAACATGCATTTCGCTCTAGTCGCCCTATTACGGATAAAGTTGACGCCCTTTTTGTGAGCAAGTGAAGCAAGAAAAATGAAACATGATCGGCATATTAGTAGTTACTAAATAGCTGAAGAACTGTCAATTGACCACAAAACAGTTTTGATCCATTTTAAAAAAGCTTGGTGCACAAAAAAGCTCTATATTTGGGTGTCACTCGAGCTTATTGATAGAAACCTAATGAACCGTGTACTCAATTGCGATTCTTTCTTGAGACGTAATTAAACCGATCCGTTTTTGAAGAGATTGATGAAAAGTGGAGCAAGCAGGATAAGAACGTGCGAAAAAGATTGTAGTCAAAGGTCGATCAGGCTTCACAGACTGTGGCAAAACTGGGTTAACTCGCAATAAGGTGATGCTGTGTGAAGTTGAGAGGAAGCAGCCGGAATTGATCAATGGAAAGGTGTGGTTTTTCATCACGATAACGCTAGACCACACACACATTTAACCACTCAGCAAAAATTAAGAGAGTTTACCTGGGATGTGTTAATGCATGCGCCAAATAGCTCTGACCTTCCACTTTTAGATTTCAAACTGTTTAGGTTTTTTCAAAATTATTTAGGCAGTGTCAGGTTAACATCAAGACAGCACTGCCAAAACTAGTTGTTTAGTATAGGCAGGTAGATAATAATTTTTAATAATTTTTTTTTTGTCATGAATGTATAATTGAGGGTACGTAGTTTGATTGTGACGTCCGCGACTGGACTCTCAGTCGAGTTGAGTGCGTACGAGAGTAGACGTGTGTTTGTATAACGTCGCGGTCCATATGTTTGATTGTTTTGGTTGATTGTGAATTTAAGTATAAAAAGAGTATAACAGTGTTGTGTATAACTGCTGTTGTATGATTGAACATTGGTTATAAATGTTGATAACTTAGTGTTCGAGGGTGATAATGCCGAGCCGCCGTCTTTAGATGTCAAGTGATATCACGCTTACACATTACACACATCTCCTACACAAAACCTACACACCCTATTTCCACCTGTGTCCGGAGCATCAGTTTCGACCGGTACAGGGTGAGTACAATTAATTTAGCGCTGTGGTAACGCATGCCGGGCACTCTGTTGCACGGACGCATCGTTCCGCTGTCCGACTATAACATATAACTTGTATCACCGGGCCCAGCACGCATAGTTGGATGGTCGTTCGAGTGCGTTCGGTTATGTAACATAGTTGTTGCGTTTTTTTTATATAAGTTCCAAAATTTGTACACCAACGGGATGATGCTACTTACCTGCAAGATGACAGAAAGTTATCGAATAAAATGGCATATATATACTGTAATTAAATTAAAAGTGGAAAAAAAAATATCTTGAGTTTTGATATAAAATCCGAAGAAACTTTTCCCCGACCTAATATTTAAATATATATTTTGTGCAAATAAACATAGTTCAGGAAATTAGCACGACAGTTAACAAATAATAAATGAGTAAATAAATCATATAAATTATAAATGATTCATTGCTTTTTGTAAACGAAGAGGAAATATATGACTAAGAATTTGGAGCGCTTTAAATGTATGTGTCACATGAGACTGAAAAAGTTGCAGGCGACGCGCAGGGCTGCCTGTGAAATGACGCAGCGATACTTCATCTGCGAGAAACGCTCAACTTGCACAGTCGACTGAAAGTTTCAATCTATTCAAATATAGTAGTAGTAGCTGTACGTTTCCAGACTTAGCTTTATCCTGTTAATTCATGCGTCACAGGCGCGACTTGAGGGCGCCGCCTGTCTCAATCCTTAGCGCAACCAGACGGTCGGTCATACGTGGGATGTAGACACTATAATTTATTGGAAATAACCTTGACCTTATTATGGTGCTGTGTAGGAGATATCAATTTAGTATATTCCAGACTGAAACATGCAATACAAAAACATTAAAACTACTATAATTATTACAGTATAACGAATTCTTTAATTTATAATATATATTTTTGTATGGTACGTAGAGTCATAGACTCTATTGAAAAAGTAAGATTATTAAAAGAAAGACTAGCGTTTGCCGTGTGGTTTAAATTCGACCATAATCAATCATTGATAATTTGGGGGAAAAAATCTATTTCTAAAACTTGTTTTTCATTTCAACGTGTATATTATACGGAATAATAATTTATAATAGTGCTCTTTCACTCAATAAAATTAATCGACCAGCTCCTCTTAAATGAAATGGTTTTATTGCATTTTCTCTGTCATTTAGCGACTAAAATAGTCCAAGGTTGGGTCGACCGACAGCCTTTTCCTATTCCGTACAAATTGAACAGCCTCATGGCAAAGTATTTTCTCATTAGAAATATAAATAGGTACTTTTTAAGCTTTGGAATATTATTTTCGTTTTGTTTTTTTTTTTTTTTTTTTTTGTAATTAAACCTCCGTAAGTTGTCTTTTCGTGCGTAAAACTTGATCGTATTGACTTCATTTAATTAAAGTGGTTTTTAAATATTTAATAGAGCCATCAATCCCGTGTTACTCGTATTGATTAAGATAATAAATAATAGATAATAACCTATATATTACTACGCACCTTAAATAAGTAACAGCGAATGATGAGATAAAAAGCATAGATATATGTCATTGTTTTTTTTTTTATAAATGTCGTCTAACGTCTAAGTATGTTATTTTTTGTACTGTATATGTTCAGCATTTAGCTACAGTTTCATCTTATGTTAAGTGGCTATGTGACTTAAGATGTTAATAGCAAAGCAAATGGAGGTGATGTTACCAGAATACGCTTATTGGTACTTTTCAACCTGCCTTAAAAATTGCTATGATTTCATCATATTATTTTTCTTTGACGAAAGCCCTTAGCATTAGGCGCATAAATTGAGCGATAATTTTAAAATATATATGTTCTATAAGTAATTTATTGTTGTCGTAGGTTAGGGGCAAACGAAAAAAAACAAACAAACTGTTTTCAGCGGAACTGTTTCACGTTTGCGTGTTCCTTAACTGTTGGGGTTTGGAACAGTCGATACTTCATGTTGATTGGCTGCCGCCCGCGACTGAGTGGCGCCTAATGTAATATTGTCAGTAACATTAGTTTAAAATGTAAGGGTTTAACTGGTCATTTCATGGTTAATTTGGGTCGCTTTTTTAAGTTTTGTACTTGTCTTTTATTATCTGTTTACGAAGTGTTTGGGAATTGTTTTATGTTTTAATAGTTATATGTTATAAATTTATTTTTGTTTTAAATAGGAATTAAATGGGATTTATATGTTTTGAAAATATCTCATTTGTAGGTATCGAAATAGATATCTTGGAGACGTTTATATAGTATTTTTACTGACCGAATCATTAACTTATTTAGTTACATTATTACTACATATTTAGTGAAAAAACTCCCAATCATCGTTGATATGTCTTCAGAGTTCAGATATCATGGTGTCATCCTCCATGTAACAACAAATGTATAAACAAGCGATTCACATTTCTCTAACCAAAGTATTACGTACAAAGTATTCATAATCCGTGATAAAGTTATGTCACAGTATCTGTATATTTATACTGTGGTTATGTAACATTAAGCTAATAAATATCCAAGTAAATAGCCCAATGTATAACTTATTACTCGACTTAGATTTTTCCTATTTCACGATAACAAGCTTATAAGAAATGCAACGGTATTATTCCCTTGTTGAGATGCCCTCTCGTCTCATTTATGTCAATGTTTATATATGTAAAGGATCCAATTCGGGAATATTGTTCGTTGAATTATTGATATGGTCGGCGTCAATGTTTGCTGCGGGCAAGTCATTCACGTATTCACGTCTATTTTGTATGACGAATATAATCATCGTTCTCTCTTTGCCCTTAAATTGATTTAGCTGTGTAATAAATAAAGGTTTATATAACCATTTTTGTTTGGTATAAGCGATAATATTTATGTATATGTTACCTATATGCTCCTTATATTTATTCTTTGGTTCACTCCGTAGCAGTATTTCTCAATATTATCATTTTTTTTAAGCTATCAATCAAAAAAATCAGTACTTGCGCCATTCAATTGTATTGATTTCCTTTTAAATTATAATTATCTGACGGATTGTTTTATAATCTCCACCTATGTAACTCTAAAATCGGCCTGAGCTTTCGGTGAAGGAAAATATCGTGAGGATACCATAGCACGGCGGTAGGGTATTTTCTAATGATGCCCGCCTGGGTAGCTACCACCCTCAAGTTTGAAAAGGCCAAATACCAAAAGGTGTTTTCCGGCAGCATTACTTGAGAACCAATGCCTCTAGGCTTAGTGTGTTTACCATCCTGGACCACATCGTCACTTATCATCAGGTGAGATTGTCGTCAAAGCACTGGTCTATTCCGTGTAAAAAAAATTATAACAGATAAAATTTCGTCTTTTAGAGATCTGTTTAACATAATCCATAAAGTATCTGTTTACTTTAAGCATTGTTAGTATAAATAATTTGTTTTTAATACTAATTTCATGTTTTTGCTCTTTACTTAGACTATCCAACTTAAAATAATAATTTATTCAAATTAAGTGGATAACAATGTAAAAACCTTTTTATTAAGTGTGAGCGCTAATCTATACTAATAATATTATAAAAAGGAATGATTTGTATTTTTGTATGTAACGAATAAACTTAAAAACTACTGGACTGATTTGGATGAAGTTTGGTATGGAGATAGTTTGAAATCCAGGGAGTCGCATAGTTTTTATTCCGAAAATCCCACGGGAACAGGAACTAAACGGGTAAAACCGCGAAGAGCAGCTATAGTGGTTTATAAAAGTGAAATAAGGAGAACTGAAGTTTTTTTTTGTTTTCAATAAATTATATAATTTTTGATTTTAATTATTAATTTAACAATCATTACATTCATTCATTTAAAATTATTAGTATTTTGTTAGGTGTAATGCTGTTATTATTTGAATGTAGAACGATAAAATGGAATACATGATCTAAAATTTACAATTTATAAAGGTAGATATCAAGTAACTGTTTTTGCGTGCGACGAATACGCGTGGGATGTGCGCGTGTTGAGACCGATTTATTGGGTACGTGGGAGAATTTGTGCGTCTATGGTCTAGGGACCGATTCCAGTGGCTTGTTTAAGAGCTTGGATAACTTCGCCAGTGACGTGTGGAAGGTTGCTTCGCCATTAAATGTGTTAGCTACTTTGTCACCTTAATTGACCTTTATTAGATTTTATTTATTTTAATACCATGGATGGTAGATTTTTGTTTCTAGTAAATGTATTTTTAGATAATTATGAAGGTGAAAATTACTCTCAAGCATTATTTTATTTACTTTGTTATATTTAGATAAGTTAGACCTAGCAAATACGCTTATGCGTTCCTTTCATATGATCATATTTATTTATTAATTGTGGTTTTTCTATCAAAAAATTATTCCAAATTTTGTGAAAATGTTATTTTTAACATTTTTTTTCCTGCAATATTACCGTTTGACAAATTAATAAAATAAAATATACAGGATTTTTTTATTATTTAATTGTTTGTTTGTTATTTTCTGGGGCGATTAAATTAGTATTTGCATTTTTTTGGCGTGCTTGCATAATTTTATAACAATTATAGTATATTTAAAAGCAGTTCAATTCTACTTTAAAGCAAATAAATACGTTGTTTTAGCTGTATGTATGGTGTTGAAATAAAGCACTTCATCCTTTTACTCGTATACAGTTAGTTTGATTGCATTAATCAATTCGTTTCTCCTGAAGTAGGTCACATTTACAATAATTGACACGTTGAGTTCTCTACTTATTTATTAACAACATACGTATGGCTTACTCAATTTTATTTATAAATTATAATAGAAATTCATTATGTTAAGTATTTATACATTATAATGTATGATTCACAATAATCAAGTGGGTAAGTTAGTTTAAATTTACAAAGATAAATGTTAAACATAAATATGGTGGTAACAAAAGCATGATTATGAAGAATTGTTTTTAAATTAGTGATAGTTAAATTCGATACACAAATTGGGCTAATAGTAAACTAAAGACTAATATATACGGAATAATAACCTTCGCAAAAGGTTGAAAGCGATTACAATCACCGTTCAAACCACGGTCACAGTTTAAACCCTTAATTAAAATTCCACTCCTGGGTGAGAGTATTTATTTAATCGAGGTTCAGTATGATGCGGGCGTTGGATTAACATTCCAATGTCATTTGTCTCATCTCTTGTATTTATTATAGTATCCTACTATTGGTATTATTTATAGTTTGTTTATTCATTCATATTAAACGACTATATTTTTTTTGTATTTTTTTTAGTACGGATTGGCAATCTAATAGTAATATGTAGATGCTTTACTTTTTAATTGCAAAAACATTTGAATACGAAAAATACATTTTTGAAATCTCAACCGATTCTTTTTGTTAGTTTTATTGTTTTGGTCAAACTGAACTTGCAAAAAAATATAAAAAAAATGCTTCGATGATTTATAACAAATATCTTACATACAATTTTATGATAAAAGAATCGAATTGGTACGTTGGAAATAAACCATTATGAAGAATAATAACAAAGCGTAACATAAATAAAAATAAAACTGTGACCCTGCTTTTTTAAATTTGCAACACAAAAAGTAACGCATACAATGTGTAACACTATATAGTACATCGGTGGTATACCTATTTAAAACAATCCCAACCCCCCTTCACCAACCCCCTCCACATTATATAATAGCAGTACCTACGCATTCGTTCCCGTTATGAGAGCTCTATCCATTGTTTGAAAATATAATACCTGCATAAATTGTGAAGGCGGAATAGGAATTTTGTCTGTCTGCAATTTGAATTACTATCGTAAATACAGCGTTGTGTTTGTTGTTGGGAAAATATATACGCGTCGCGCTAGGGACTCCAGCTGTCTTTTGAATCTCCATTATCAACGATCTACGCTATGGAAAATTATATTATGTTTAATATTTTTGTGGCTATTACGAGCTGTAGTCGCTTTATTCGGGTACATTTCAGAAGGAAATAATATTATGTTTTTCCTGTGTGGTGTAAAATCTAAAATTGTGAACGTTTTGGCAACTTTTAGTGAGTTATTTTTTTTCTTTTTATGTGAAATATCTATTTGTGCTCTCATTGGCAGTCAACTAACCTGCGTGCAGTGTTGGCGGATTACATGACGTTTGATGTTTTACATCTGCGGAGCGTCCCATGACGGTCAACTTTTTTTGTCACTGTCATTTACAAAACAGAATTATAAGTATTGGCTGGCCAAGACGACGTCCGTGCCACTCTGGTAACCCTTGTGCTAGTTACCTTTTTGCGGTTGAGTGCCTTCAGCACTCGACCCCAAATTCCGGTCAACAGCGCTAGCTAGTTAGAAAAAAAAATGGTACAAAGTATGTGGTAGTTAAGCTCAAGTATGTTAACTTTTATAATCAATACTATTTTAAATTATCATGTTATGTATTTATAGATTTTATTAGGCGATTAATGAACTTTAGGTATATTCAAATAAGAAGGTACACGTTAATGAAGTAGGCTGAGCTTTCTATGAGTTGTCCGAATTACTGAAATACTGAAACGTTTTCAATGTAGTTTTTAGAAGAAAGTAAGTTTATACTCTAAGAAATCGTTCCATTATTTCATAGCGCTTAAGTGGTGATAAAAATTACACGGGAACTAGATTGCGCTATCAATATAGTAAAATAATTTATATAATATATTAAGAGGATATGCGAGCGGCGTTTATACCGTACAAACGTCGCCCCTGGTTCCTCCCTGGAATTATTGTAGAAATTAGGAGATTTAGAAAATGAAAAAAAAATACTATCATTTTCAGAAGTCCATCAAACAAATATGATGAATAAAAACAATAAACGAAAACGTAACATCAATAGATTTCTGTATATCTACTTTTCAAATTTGTCGCATATCTTTTCAAGGACCGTTCAAGTGTCACTTACATAGCGTTAATTGATTGAGGTTCTATGCGTATTTTTGATGTCATGAGGGACGGGAGGTGTGATCTGAATGTTGATTACGTAGGTAATGTATTAGCTTTGTAGCTTTTTTTACACGATATAGGCTTAGTGCTTTGATCACAATCTCACCTGATGTTAGGTGTAGATGTGGTCCAGGATGGTAAACGCACTAAGCCTAGAGGTACAAGTTCTCAAGTGATGATGAGTGATGCTTTTCAAAGTTGAGGATGATAGATACATAGGGGAACTTTTACAATTTTTTTTTTTCAATATTTTGGTGGGAAACGCAGAGGATGAATTTTGCTTACTTTATATTCAGGGAGTCAAAAATTTTCCTTACGGGCTCTTCTAGCCTAATCCTTTACGTAGGCAATGTATACATATTAATTTTCATTTTTTTTTTCAAGATCATAACGGGGAAGGTATAGGTTGAATTTTGGTTACTATTATTGACCCCCCAGAAAGTGGACCGACGACCTAGTGAAGGTCGCGGTAATCCGCTGGTTGCGGGTGGCGGAAGACCGGGGGTCGTGGAGATCTTTCGGATAGACCTTTGTCCAGCAGTGAACGTCTTTCGCTTGAATGGATAGATGGATTGAGTTCGGGGGAGGAAGGAGTCAAAAATATCAAAAATTTTGCTTACGGTCTCTTACAGTCTAATATTTTTCTATAAGCACTGTCCCTTAGTGTACTTATGATTACGTTTGTCCAGTGTCCGTCTAGCGTGCGTCTGTTATTAGGTTGTGGCCTTGTGTTTTCGTGGCCGAATTCACAGTCTATACCTACAAATTATCTGCGCACTTCTTGCACATTGTTTTTTTTTTTTTTTAATATCGAGCTAAAATATACGTAAGAAGGAATTGGTATTATTGTGTAATATTATATTTTATGTTTTAAAGTTAACAAAAAATTAAAAACCTGTAATGAAATTCATAAAAAGGGTTTTATGGGACCATGTGCGTAATATGTTGTTTTAAAAGCCGTTGTAGTATCCTGAATTCCTCAATTTTTGACACTTTCATGAAAAAGGCAACAAGAAATACATATACACTTATAATACACTTTCATACATATGTTTATTTTGTGTTTTGATTTATTTTACAACAAAACTAATTTCATTTAATCTTAGCTACAAATTATCTTTTGGTTTTAACGTAAAAAAAGTTTTAACTACAGATATCGTTGATTGCACTCGCACAATGGCTTATATAGATAAATACTTATAAATATTATGTAATAGAGCTAATATTGATATAATATAGCTATAATAGCTAATATTTATTTACAAATAATTTGAATGTAACAAATAAACATTCGTGTCGTACACGCATTAATCATGCCTTTCCCAAATATAAAAGTTAGAAAAATCCGATATGTTTATTTCTCCAGTTATACGTAATTAAATTAAATTTCTCAATTCATTATGGCCGGCCCATCTATCATCAGCGCGTTCGACCAATCACGTTCCAGTTTTCAGTTTCGCGCATGCGCTCCAACCAGTCACAGGTCGATATTGCACGTGACGTCACGCCCTCTGACCAATGGCGCCTAGCCGTCGCACGTCAATCGATGTGAACGATTCCGCCGTACATTCATTCTTCATTTTTTTTTGTCTCAACAGACGCCATTGTGATTGTATTAAGCCTCTTTGTCTATTTTCACGGTCATTAGAAATGCGAGTTTATAGAGTCCCTTCACTTTATTACCGCGTTTATATTATTTAAAGTGAAGGTCACTGAAATTATTTGGTATTGACAATAATAATTAATTTTACTGATAATGAATGTAGATCATGATGGCGTTGACACGTGGGATGCATAGTTTTTGTTAAGTCCAAATATTAAGAATTTATTGTAATGGTTAATGGTTTTGCAAAGTGGTCTATTGTATGCTTGTTTAGATATTTGTCCTTCGATTATGCATGAAACTACACTATTGAAATTTAGTTTGAAAACGTATATCGAGCATAGACGTCTCCATTGCCTTTTGGGTAACTTTGAGCTTTCTAATTAGGCTCATTGGCTAAGTCTCAATGCTGTAAGTTATCACTGGTAACATATATTGGTGGAAGATTTTTTTCTTGAGACACTGCGGTATTTCGGACGAGAAGATTCTGCGTAGTTTCCCAAATGTGGTCCAACTGAGTCGGATTTGTCGATTAACCTCTATTTTAGAAGGTGAACTTACCTAACTGGACAGTAAATAAAGGTATAGGTAATCATTATTTACAAATAACGATAAAGGTTTTTCTCCCATAAATTATAATGTCTCACATAATAGAGTAGCTTTGCGCGGGAGCTTATTCATCTTTTCAACTTTCGGGCCGTATGATGTCATGAAAAACCTTTTTTTAATATTAAATAAAACCTCGGAACAGGTATAGCAACGGTTTATGTGTCGGGTAATAATGGATAGGATAACAAAAAGGATGACGGAGATAAGAGTTCAGTTCGTTTGCCGTTTATATTTTTTTCTATATCTTTATGAAGTTGACAGATTATTATCTTGTAGGACATATATTATAAAAATAATGATAATTAGGATTACTAGTATTCTAATAAAGCTTTTAAATTGATCTTATTCGAAGCCTATACGACGAATGAAGGTATTATTATTGGTAATATTTTTTCAGGACGTTGTAAGCCATAAAATTTCGTCAGGTTTCGTAAATCCCGTTATTTTTCAAAGGTTACAAAACAATGACTTTCATCTAGAATCGGCTTGTCGAGTTTCTCTTATACTGATAATATCATGTGTAAACGACTATTCAGTTTTACGCGTGGGCAAAAATGTTACGCTTCGATATAGGTACGCTTATTAACTTTTGTTATTTTTTTTGTCGATAATGTTTTAAAAGAATTTTAAATACTACTTCAGGAATGCACCAGGTTGGTCCTTAGTGATAGATTTTCCGTTTGAAATCTAATTTCGACCACCGGGGAAACACAAGGTCGAATATTTAGATACATTACCAACGTTACAAATCTGTTATGAGGACAGCAGTGTTTCAGATCGACAACAAAATGACAGCCAGCACTCTGGCAGCGTTCTCTTGCTGCGTATAAACAATTTAGTTTTTAAAATATGTAATAGTTGTTAAGAATAATTATTCCTATATGCAGACGACGATGCACAACGTATACATCGTGAGATTAAACTGATATTCGTGAATTCGCTTCAGTTAGCTCTCTGTCTCTCTCAAACATTTATATAATCCTCAATTATAATCGCAAAAAGGATTAGTATGATCCACCTACACATTCGTCGGGTTTAAGCTCTTTGACACGGGTGTGTAACAGTTGTCTGATTAATGAACACTTGTCAACCGTTGGACTTGTGGTGTTCGCACTCGGATCATCCCATCTGTTAGGTATTACATGTTACTTTAGCTTCTAGTATTGAAATATTTTTATGTAAAAGAGTAGAAAACAGGTAGATGGTAAATTATTACCGCCGTATATTAATTGTTGTAAGATCAGGCTTGTTAGTTTAGCGGTGTTAGTTTGAGGAACAGAATGTCTTAGTCCTAGAGGAAAAAATCCTAGGTAATAAATGTATTTCATAATCCTATAGTTGTCGCGGTAGAGTTAGGTTTTTGAAGATATGAGTATGGATCAGTCACCCAATGGCGACAGATCCGATCGACTGAACAAAAAAAGAAAGAAAAAAAAGAAAAGCTCTTTGATGTATCTGCAAAAAAAAAAGAAAAAAAAAAGGTGCCCAGCATCTGCAAAGTATTCCACGTCTAATCGTTCTTGCGTTTTTGCATTGCACAGGTCGTTGTTACTTTAAATAAATATGACGTAGTTACGTTAATGTTGTTTTTTTTTTTTTATCACGTACTGTTAATTATGGTTATTGAAAATCACCACACTGTCATTGAACCATTCCGTCGTTGGAATAAGCATTAGATGTTTCTTTAGAACCTGCCCGATAATCACCCTTTAAATAATTGTATTTTAACGAATTATTAAAATTACGCTAAGAGAAAATGGATAATTGACCATGGCTTTCAAATTTGATGAGCCATGAAAGGTCGAATCAATATAATCTATATTTTTTTTATAGAGTACGCACGCACATGTCTCCGCAGTTGGGTATCAGTGTCTGTCATTTTGATGGATCGCATACTCTTTACTGTGAGATAGATCGATAGATTGGCCCAACAAAAGTTCTGACATTATCATTACAAAGTGCTGTTTATTTTTGTAATAATAATAAAGGTGTGTAGAAGTTTACAATATACATCTATACCGCAAATTTATTTTACAATTAATTGAAAATAGTACAAAGTAATTTTACGCAATTTAAATACACGTTTAAAATATTTTATTATAAATACAACTATTACTAAATCAGATTTATTACAAGAATGCAATTTCATTCGATAAAAGAGATATGAAAACATGAGATAGGTAAGTCTGTACTATAACTAAAACTTAGAAACACCTACACTTCAACTTATCAGAAATTATTTTGTTCGATTGCTATAAAAAGTGTAAACGCCTACGCAGTATAGATTAGATTAATGTGTTGGTTAACGTTAATAAAATAATTGCAGTCGTAGCCAAGATAACGTTACCGCTTGATGTAGCCATAGCGCGGCGTAGTCCATGTAATATGCGTTGGCGTAATGATGTCTACGGCATACGTGCTACAATAGTGCGTAGCGATATCGATAATTTTACGATGACACCGATATATATAATAAATAAGTAGATCAATGTGGTTGTCCAGTTGTCCTTACTCCTTAATATACCAGTGTTGAATATTTAGGAGGAGTTTATATGTTTTTTGATATGGAGGCACAATATATGATGATGATATGAGTCATCATCACGGAACATTTTACAGATATTTCTTTCTGAATATTTGAGGGAAAAAAATTGCTTCTTAATTTTTTAATTAAAAGCACTAACGCCAGGCCTAAATTAAAATGAAAAATAAATCGTTTGACAAAGAGAGGAGAAAAAGGTATTGAACTCTTTTTTACGCCTATTTTCTACATAGAGAGATATTTTAATTTATATTACAAAAAAAAAATACATTACAATTATGAAATTAAGTCTCCTTATGTTAATTATAGTAAATTGAATGTTACAGACTTAATTCTGAATTTATGGAATGTTAATAAATTCCACATATCGTTCATAAGGGAATACAGACCGCATAATTCACTATAACGCGTGGTGTGTTAGTGTTTATACCTTTGTTTATTTTATACTACCTCTGCCACCGGTTTCGATGATAAATTTCAATTGTAATATTAATGTACTGCATTCAATTCTTATAATATTAATTCACTGCATTATTATAATATATGTATCTTTTAAATGTTCGATGGTACGGGTAACTAACTACTTTAGTAATTTAGTAGTCAATTTTTGCTAAATAAAATTGACTCTTATTAGACATATCACAATGGATAGTATAATACAAAGTTACTTTCCGCGTCTGTCTATCTGTATATATACTAACCCCTCCTAAACCGCACAATGGATTTTGATGGTTTTCACCTACAGTTAGATTTTATTAAAGGAAAATTTACACATAATATTAAGAAAAAAAAAACCGATATTTTGTAATAAAATCACCAAAAATTAATTTTCATGGCTTACATAATTTTGTTTGTGAAAATACGCATGGATTGCGCTCTATAATCTGTGATAGCAATAAGTGGGTATACATATGAATTATATTGGATTCCGATTCGTGACGCTTTAACCTTTTAACGTAGAAAGTTGAAGGTGAGAGGTGTTATGAGGTTGAGGTATTTAATATAAATATGAATTTATATGGCATTAGATTTAACTGCTGTAACAAAACCGTAAAATATTTGAATATTATATGTCCGTTTTTACGTAATCAAAACCTAATGTACTACAGGACTTCAACGGTGTTCAAGAGTGGACATGTCGAGAAATTAACCCAATAAAATATCGTAAGTCTTTCGGAGATGTAACATAATAATAAGTAAGAATAGAATCTTGTAAAATTTTCTCAATTTAAACTAGATAGAAATCGGTTTATTATTAACCTATGTCACTGAACTTTACTACTTAAGAATTGTTAATTTTTATGTATCCATACAAAAAAAATTGGACAACGTGACCTGTGACTGCTTGTGAAGTTGTCAATTACCTTTATTCGATCAAACAACTTCTAGGAGCTACGTTGGTTAAGGCAAAAAGGTGTAATTAAATGTCTAGCCGTCTGCCAAACGTGAAAGAATTGATTTTTGTCCACATTCCAATCTGCGTGTTATTATTGCCACATGTAAGATTCTAGAGCACTGAACTTTCGTCCGTCTAAGGGTCGTCGCCGATGGCTCAATTTATTCTGTTGATTACCTCTAAATTGTTGATAGGCTTTCGAGGTAATTAAGGCTTTTATTATTTAAGACGAAATACGATTGTATAAATAATGTTCCCTTGACAAATAACATAGGACCTGAATATAAGATACAATTGTTGTATCGTTTTAATCGTATTACAATCGTTTGCTATAAAATAATGAAAGAAGTAAATTGATTATTTATTTATTACAGCGAATAAATATGTATACGATTAACTTCCGAGCCTTAATAATTGCCAATAAATACTAATTCAGTTCTGATTCTGGAAATATGGTATAATGAAAAAGTATTTATATTATGTATTTGTAATGACCAAAGATCTTAAATGTGTTTTGACTCATTTAATTTTTAGTCAGTTCATTTTTATTGACGTACTAAATAGATGAACTTATGTTTTAAAAAAATCAAAGAAAATCCAGTGATTAAATTCTGCTTTTTAACATATTCTTTTTCACATTAGTGGTTCAAGGTTCTTAAGTAATTTTTTTATAACGACCTCTTCTTATAATAACATCTAAGTCCCTAATGGCTCTATCGGTGTCTTTTAACTCGACACTAATACAAACTAATAGTGTACCGAATTACCCTGTGAGATATCGTAGATCGTAAATTTTCGCCTGTGCCGTTAACGACCGCCATCTGGACAATGCGCTGTAGTGCAACGTCCTGTTCTGTTATAAAAACGAAGGGTCTGGTTCATCGAAGTACTGTACGTTGTACTGGAGTGAGAAAAAAATATACAATCCTAAATATACAAATCGAATCCAAACAGAAAAAAATTGTAATTTATAGGTAAAATATAATCAGGACTGCAATCATATTTGTAATGTAATCATATCACTAAAATATTGCTTATGCTTGAAGATTAATTATGAATTATCACGTATCAATCCCAATTGCAAACAACATGCCAACAGCAATTCTTGTGCAACAGCATAATAAGAATCTAACACGCATCCTTATTACATACACAGTTTGAAATTCACCCTCATATACACAGGTCCCATATTAAAATGTTTACATTGTTCAATGTAGATGTTATAATTTATTATATACTTCTCGTTTTTTTTAAACGATTGTATGAATATAAATTAGATATTAAATATGTCGATTACCCATAAAATTGAGGCAATAGGAAAAAACAATGGAAAGCTGGCGTAAATGCCAGGTTAGTGCTCAAGGGGTTAAATATACTTTATTGCAGCAAAAGTTGTATAATCTGTTCAGTCGCTTACGTATTGTATTCAATAGGATCTGTAAAATAACTTATCACCGTTTCCTAGATAAAAAATGAATCGTAATTTTTTTTGTTATCTCACATCGCAATGTTTCTCCTTTTTAAGCCGAGTACATGATTATAACAACGGACTTTACCAATATTATTTCTGTAACAAGGAAAGTTACTACGAGCTAGTAAGTAATTGTAATTTTTGATAAATTATATTTCAATTGGAACCCTTTAGAAGTTAAAGTCCAAGTAAAAAATAAATGACGCAGGAATTATTAAAGGCCCTTTCATGGAAATTCGCTGACAGAAAAGCAATTCGAGTGTTACCAGTCTTTGATGCCTCGAGTACAAATATGTTTAAGCAATCATACTTGACGCAACTCTTGCTACAAACTGTTAAATATTAAAATATTCATGAACGTTGAATGAAGATGTCGGCAGCGTAGAGGAGACGTAATAAAGAACCTAAAAACATGCTTCGTTATCATTTTATCAAGTCGGTGAGCGTAAGATATTGTTATTTTTATGAATTCTGATGTTTGTAATTCTTAGCTGTAATTGTTAGGATAGGATCTTATTTTTTTCAGAGTTTATTTATCTTGTCAGTATAATTCCATTGTTGTTGGTAGTTTAGAAAAAAATGTCTTGAAATAGTTTTTTTCTTGTCCTTTTTCGTGTAGAATATTCTGTAAACAATTTCTTCTTCTCACTCGTTTCATTCTTGACAGAGTGCTTGTGATCATGAAATATAATCAGGGGCTGTTGATATTTGCCTCGCAATATCCCGCCAAACGTCTCAATCGGCCACTATTCTAGCGCAAATATACATTTAGTAGCCTAGAGGAGATTTAATCTGGTCGATCCATCACATGGGTGCCCTTACTAGATTTGAAATTACACACACAACTTATCCAATAATAAATATATATCCCGTTTTATACAAATTTATTTCACTTTATCTCAACAGGAATAAAGAAAATAAGTTGATACACAGAGGAGATATATTGAACCAATGTAAAAGCAGTAACTTTGATATTTACAGATATCAATTATAATTAAGCGTGTAAGTCACTCTACGATTATATATAACTATGTTGATGCTAATGAAAAGTTACCTTAAACTTTAAGTACGTTTAACAAACAACAACGATTTTCTGTTCACCCTTATTAATTACTGGATGAGTCTAAACTGATCATTGCCACTAAAGCTATAGGTGCAATTTAAAATATATAATGAAATCGGGTCTTATACGTGCCAGTTATTACAGTTTAAAAAGAATAAACCTCCTAATTTTGGTTCCAACTCTTTATTGCCATAAGGTCACTTACTCATGATACGCTGCGGCGTAATTTTCAGCGACATTAACAGGATAATTATATACACAGCAAATTAATTAAAACGATCTCTTCTAGAGACTGAGCGATGTGAACAACTTCATCGTGGTAAGACATAAAGATTCCCCCCACCTGACGCAACGGTTACCGAGATCTTCGGGTACATTCCGACTGTTTAAGCGACGACGGAACAACAAAATGAGTCCCTAATTAAGGCAGCGAACGCTTTCGTTTCTAATTAAGGCCTCTATTTACGAAACATGCTGGCATAGAATAATGGAAGACATGGAATGGACTAATTGTATTTTTTCCTTACCGTATTTAATAAGTGCCGATAGAATTCTAGCATACTAGAATAATAAAAATAAGTTGAAATACGAGTAAACAGTTTTCAATTGTAAGATGGACCTTGAAATTTTGGGTACAAAAGTAACTTGAAGGTTTCTAAGTATTATACTCCCGTAGACCATGGGGTTGACAACATTTTATCATTTGGTTAGAAAACTCATGCATGGCTATTTAATATTTATTTCCAAATCAAGTAACTATAATTTTGTATCTGTATTTGTTTACAATCTACTAATTTATAGCACTACTTCACCAAGAAGAAAGTCTTAAATTGTTTTATAAAATTATGAAATAATATATAGATAAATCAAACATTTTACTTCCGAAATATACTAAACTGTAAGTTACAAATAAATTAAAAGTATGTTAGGAATTGCATTTCTTAAAACATATCCAACCCAAGAGTATTTATCTAGAATGCAATACAATAAATTGGTTATAGAGAACAAACAGACCTGAAGTAAAGGTTTCAGATGAAGCGCAAACCTGGAAACTAATATTTTGCGAAGACCAATACATATATTATTAACAATTCCTTAGCTCATTTGATTTAGTGTTTGCTTTGTTAGATTTCTATAATTCTCACGAGGCGCTGCAAGTTGATTCATATGAATTTGATATTATTATGACGTTTATTGTATGTATATGTATTGTACGTAAGTTGCCTGAGTGCCTGAAGTGATCGCAGTTTGTGCATTAGTGCGCTGCTTTCTGTATCGATGAAAGTAATTGATGATAGAAACAGTAATCACATATATTTGTAATCAGTCGGTTCTATAGTCGGATGAAATTTTACTCTTCGTACTATTATATTATATACAGCTAATTGATTTACTTTGTTTATAAAATGATACGTAAAATAAATGTTACAAAAAGAGTTAGCATATAATAATTGGTATTAATTAAAGAGGTAAGTTATTCATACTTGTGATAATCGTTATTCAACTTGTACTGTCCGCAACATAACTATTTTTTTATTATTTTACTACCGAAAATGAACATCACTGGTACCACTAGTCAAGAATGAACAATTACATTTCAACTATTATCGGACAGTTAAAAACTTATATAAGAATTATAATACGAAATTAAGACAGCAATTTCAATAATTTTCGATTCTAAAATAAGTTAATAATAATTTCAAACATGACTTGAATCCTAATATTTAGCTTCTAGGTAACGAAATGTTCTATAAAGGTGTTCCATTTCAGTATTCAAAGGAATAGGGCATCCAACATTCATGACGGCGTGTTCCCGAAGGAATAGAGTAATTCTGCGTCAAGTTTTAGTTCAATTTTATAACAATATTTGTTATGCAACCCACCGGGGAATATTGGAATGATAACGCAGTTATATTTTACGGTATATGCATTTTGTATAGGTCACCTCTTATCTGATGGCAATGGAATATTCCAAGTTATTGTTTAAAACGTGTATGGTGCATTAGATTATATGACATTCAAGTAATATTATCGCCCACTTTATTAACATTAATGTTATCTGTTACATGAATATCCAATTATAATGTGAAATTGAACTTAACAAACATATAATAAAGCTCCATCTTTAATTCAATCGGCAGTGATAATTTACAGTGTACAGTGTTTGGTTCCAAGTAGATTTAATTTTACAAAAAAATAATAATAAAGGCACAAGAAAAAAACTTCACGCAGTCATAACATGTTATTCTAAATATGTTCGTTTGGGCTCATTTGTACTAACATTTTTTAAGTAAATAAAAATCGCGTGATACATTCGATTAGGCGATGTTGGATTAAGATTGAAGGTTCACGTTAACCTCGTTCACGACTCGCAGTACATCTTATGTACTAAGTTCTTTATTGTACGCCGTTTGGTCTGCTTCGTGTGTTTGGGCTATTCCAGTTACTCCTTCATTATGAATTGTTTTATTGAGTGGGTAAAACTCTTAAATGTTTTTTACTGGCTTGTTAATTAATAATACGTAATGGCTTATCTATGATTTTGACATCCTTTTAATAACTTCACAATTTATAGTATATAATGACCTACATCTTGATGTTACTTGGTTCTCAATTTTACAGCTGTTGTATTTTTTAATATTGTTTTTACTACTTTTGATGTTTCCATTTTCCGTACACCATTTTCGTAGTCTTTCCTAATCTACACTAATATTATAAAGAGGAAAGATTTGTATTTTTGTATGTAACGAATAAACTTAAAAACTACTGGACGGGTTTGGATGAAATTTGGTACGCAGATAGTTTGAAATTCAGAGAGTGACATAGGCTAGTTTTTATTCCGAAAATCCCACGGGAACGGGAACTACGCGAGTAAAATCGCGGAGAGCAGCTAGTAAAAAATATAACAATATTGCAACACGAGCTCTGCAATTTTTTATTACGTATAACACAGGGTAGAAACCACAGCGTTATAGCGTTCCATGTAATCCATTAGAGCGACATGAAAATACATTCATTACGTTCCTGAAATACCATTACGGTATAGCTACACTTCCAAGTAAAACGTTAAAATGTTTCAACGCTAATTCTATATATATGTTTAAAACTTATTCATTATTAACAATATATGTCTTGTCTGAATCTGTGATCTTCAGATTCTTGCCATACAATATTGTTTAATAGCTTTCCATTGTACATTTTTTGTGCGCTATTTTTTATTGTGAGAACATCAATCTTCGCTTAGCTAAAGGTTAAGACAAATCTAATATTATATTGAATCCTGATAAATTTCGTTCGATTTCAATATGTGATTTTAATATGCTTGTTCCTATTAAAAACTGACATTACGATTGTAAATGTTAAGATTCGAGATTGAAACCGGCCGTTAGAATACTATTAATTTTTATGGATTGATTTTGACATCGTTTATATTCGTATCTATTGTTCTTTGCTGGTGGTACTTTAATGGTTTGGGAATCGCTTTTGGCGACCCGCCGTCTGACCCTCCGACCAATAAACGAGGAAATGGGTTCGTCGTTGCCTCATTTATTGGTCAATTTTCAGGTATGGAAAAATAACTTCTAATTTATTGGTGATCTGTTTGATAATATCTCAAGGTACTAACAGAACCGCCATAGAGTCGGAACATTAGGGAATATGGCTTTTTAAGAATTATCCGATTGTCAATACCTTTTTTTTTGTCGGGGGCGACAAAAAAAGGCGTTGAATAGATATAGGCTTCAGTGACCACGTAATATTAAATGGATTATATGCCTGTTTGTTACGGGATAGTTGCACAAAAATTTACTAAACACTGTAAGCAAAAAAGGCAGAGCAATCTAATTCCTTTTTCATTTTCTCACGGGATTTCTTGTTGTGTGTCACATTTAATTACCTAGCATGTTTTATATTAATTTGTTTTATAATTCGTTTTACCTGTTATCATTCCAACTAACGGCCAGTTTAAATATGTGATCTGAATCGGTTTTTTCTCTAGTATGTCAGTTAGTGTCAACACAACCTATATATGTATATATGTTTGATTTCATCTCAAACTTAACTTTTACAATTCGATATTGAAACACCCCGTTAACCTTTTGTTTCTTTTTTACATAAACAATGACTCTTAATTTAACTTATAAATCTGGACATTATGCTTACATAAATACTTTTGGTCATAAATTTTTAAAAAAATAGTCGCATTCACCTTTGATTACGGTTGTAATTATTTAGTAGTATCATATTGTATACGTTGTCGGTGATTGAATAAATAAAACAAAACAATATATTTAAACGTAAGGACTTGAGTATCAATTACAAAAAATAATATTGACAATAAGTAAATTGACAATTTACTTTTACGGTGCAGGCGTGGGATGTTCAATACTCGAAAGAAATAAGTACAATAGTTAGTAATAATAGGAAGGAATAAGTTTTTCTTTTCTTCGGTATAATGAAACGTTCGAAGTTGCGCAGTAGTCGAAGAGTTTTTAAAGCTGTTTTATTGGTTCATTACGTTTTTATATCTACCGGAACGTATGAAGGCAGTGTTGCGACTGTTCGATCCGATCGATGGACGTCCTTTTTATAGAAAATTCAATAAGATGTCAATGTAAAATTACGCAAGGGGCTAGAACTGTGTTGTTTTTTAAACTGTATAAAAACTCAATCTACGCCAAAACGCAAATGTTTGAATTGAAAGTATTTTGTTTTGCAAGGAGCTACTGTAAAAACCATAAGCATAGGTTTTATAGATTTGGTCTTATTGATATCCACTAGGTAATAGTTAATTTTAATATATAGAACAAATTCAGATGTAGAGGAGCATTGGAGAGACGAATCGATACGTAACAGCTGCGTCATTGTTAACGAGCGACCTCACACAATGAGCCTGTAGTGGTTAGTTCTTTGCACCTTTAATTTTTATAAATATGAGCTTGATGCAAACGTTGAAATATTAGTATGAAATCCAAACGCACGTGATCTCAATATCAGTCGGTTCAATCTCAATTATACCTCTTATTCCTTTGTATTTGCAATCCTTTATCATTAACTAGTACAGACTATAAGAATTAATATAGCAATGCTTAAAGCAAGTAATTTAACAAAACTAGTATATATTGTAACTCATCAGACTAAGTGTTTAAGTAAACTGCTTTATACGTGGGAGTGTAGGGGTGTCATGGCTGCGCTCCTAATAGGAAAAAATATTGTAATTTTATCAGCGATTACCCATTCCCTAGCGGGCCTAACGCCACAAACGAGTGACGTCATGAATTGTATGTACTTTCCATATAGTAATAAATGGTGTCGAAATGGGTTTAAGAGTTATCGGGCAGCTGAAGCGGTTTAGGTTTGTGTAGATTTTGTTATTTGCAATGTGGGATGCGCGAAAGCGGCATCGCGCATCGAGGAGTTAGATCGAAGGCGCGGAGGCGTTAGCCGCGCATGCTCCGGTGCGGTGCCACCGTTGAATCCGCTGCCGGGCCGCAGTCGTACCGCGCTCGCTCCCTAACGCGCCATGTCGGCTGACGCTGCGACCTGACCGAGCAGACAGCTCCAGGGACAAAACAAATCAAATAACACTTTAACAAACACACTGATTTGAGCACAACCATACGGAGATTCGGGTAAGTCCGTAGCGGATTGACCCTCGCCGCACCTTGCGAGTGCATTGTCCAAGGTTAAAGCTTCCAATATTACCGGATACTAATCTTGCGATGTCTAAAGGGGGGGCGGGGGTCATAGAGGGCGCCTCTGCGCTCGGTGAGTCATCTCTGCGACACGTTTTTTCATGGCCTCCCGTTCGGTTCGCGATATCTCTAGGCTGCTGGATGGCTTTCCAAGATGCTTGCAGTTATGTAAGTGCGCTAGGGAGGCACCAGCGCGGAGCCGTTAGTCGATCCGACACATTCGCTGTATCGTGCGCACTAGACCATAGTTAACGAAACAGCACGCAAGTATCGTTTTCAGGAAAATATTCACCATTTTATACGCGAACGTTGTCGAAACAACTGTGATTTTATGTTGAGCACAAACAACACACGTAGAGGTATTAGTGCGTATTGCGTATATGCAGCAGACCGTCGGTTGGGACTCAAATGTGATACATTCAGTATTGTGAAGTGTTTTTTTAAATATTGATTTGATAGTTTGTTAATATAGTGCCTTGGTTAATTCATATTGTTACATAACGTCTCGACCAGTTTGTACAGTGACTAGATGTAGGTATTAATTAATATTTTCCAGGTAATTTTTTGTATATTTCGTTTTGTTTCTCGATATTTTTATAATATTATATAATTTGTTTTGATATTGTTAATATTATATAATTTGATTTTAGATACGCGACATCTTTTTTTTTCAATAAAAGTAAACTATATTTTTATTATATTTAAATTAATATTTAGCTTTTCTTGCTAAAATCTATGTCATGTAAATAACGTATACTCGAAGCTTTTATAATTCAATCGCCCGATTGCTTATTTGTTCAATGAAAAAACATCGTAAATTATATTGGTTATAAAGATTTACCGATGTATCTAAGTTCTAGAACGTAACTCTGCTTATGCCTACGTATACTCTACTTTATTTCTAATGCATAATACATATGTATTATTTATATCTGAGGACAAAAACTTGATGGAAATATTATTTGCCAACTATTTTTTAAGAAATTATCTTTTTAAGTAATTTTGAAATTAAAAGATTGTTTTTTTTTTAATTGGGTCATTTGTATAATCGACAGTAGTTAGTTCTTGATTACAAAACGAGTTAACGAGCGTTCATCTGGTCATAGAAGTACGTTCTAATTAGAAACGAAGTGTAGAAAGTAATTTTTTTGTACAAAGTCTTTGTACGATGTATTAATTTACTTTTGTTACTTGATACAACAATATAAGACGTTTACTCTATTTCACACGAAAGTGTTATGAATCAGCGGTGAATTGTGCGCACACGCAACGCTCTTGCGCCGGACCGTGACCGCGCAACGGTAGATTAATATTCGGTTCGCATTTGCGAAAAAAAAAACCAACATAATCCCGTATAGATTGTGTGATAACAAGTCGTAACAATGTTATAATTAACTTTTGAACTTGAAACTATAATGCATTTTGTTTAATGTAAACGTCTGAAGTCGTGTAACTACTCATTAGTTGTTTATAACTCGAGAGACACACGACGGATTTCAATTATTCATTTTTATATGCTTGAGTTATCCTTTGGCTAGCTTTTAATATATATTAGAAAACTTATTTATATAAAAAAAAATGTTATTACTGAATGAGGTTGTAAGAAAAATTCAGTACTTGAGCAAATTCATCATATTATTGCGTAAATAAACACATGTAGAATATGTGAAATATCGGTACAAGTTTCACATGCTTGCGGTACTTATAATTTATTTTTATTTTCATGGGAGATCAAATCAGGCGTATAATGTGGTATGTGTAGGTCAGCGTGCTGGCAATTGAATCTCGACTTTCAGTGGTTACAATTGTTTCTTGCCTATATTGTACTCACTACGAATTAAATTGTGATTGCAATATACTTGCTGTCGGTGATTTTTTATGATTGGACAAAATTATATTTTAAGCTCTTTGTTTACCACACAATGTTCCTAAAGATTTATAAATTACTTCACCCATCCGCCTTAGCTTCGAAGAATTTCCCTTTACCTAAAATCATTATTTATTTAACTTGAAAGACGTCGGTCAATCTAATCGATATTAAAAATATCTTGTTTCATTTACTAAATAAATGAATGTTGTAGAAAATTTGACCTTTACATTTATTATTTTATAATAGTAGGTTCTAGAATTATAAATTGTGTAACTAATATTGATTTATATGTATATTATAAATAGTCACTTAGCTTATTTATGATATTGTAAAAATATTATAAACCATACTGTAAAATATCTGGAGAGAGAAAAGATAGGAAAGGAAGAGGAGAAAGAGAAACGATGTTTAAAAAAACTAATAATATAGACTAATCTATACAGTAAAAGAAAAAAAATAGGATAATATAAATATAGTTATAAAGCTCACATAGTTGTAAATCATTTTTGTTTTTTGTATCTTTATTTTTTTAAATAATAATTTATGTATAAAATTTTGTTGAAAAATATATCTAACAAAGAGTGCTGGCTAGGAGTCTGCAGTGTATCAATGAATAAATAAAAAAAATAAAAAAAAATAAAGTTGTTAAATTACATGTTTAATGAACAGTGTAATTGTCCGTCATGAAGTTTAAACAACATTTTTAGATGGTAATAGAAAGAAATGTATATTTGGTAAACAAAATATAAATAAATAATTAGGCAGTGTTAGTTTTCCTTCGTCTTTATCGTGTTTATCGACAGTTTGGATGGGAAACTGGTTTGTGACGTCACGATAACATTTATAGCGTCGTCAGATAATTGTTATTGACCGGTAAATTGTATCGCCAAGTGTATTAGGTACTATGGACTTAAGTTTTGTTTCTCACGCAACAAAACTCGTAATATTTTCTCCTCCTTTCTTCGTTTTTTTTCGTACCGTTTACTAACTCTCTTTTATATGTATTTAGTTTAAAGATGTCTGTTATTAAAGGGTCGGTTCTAACATCACACTTATCGTTAAAACATCACTTTAATACCTTGACGACAATTTTAGGGTTAAAATAATAGCATAGCAGAGGCGGAGTGGTAGGCCATTATCTAACAATGCCCGCCTGGGTAGCTACTACCATCGAGTTTGAAAAACCTGTCGCCCAATACCAATCAGTGTGTTCCGGCAGCATCACTATAGGACCAGTTATTTCGAGGCTTAGTGTGTATGTGGAGCAAATCGTCACTTAACATCAGATGTGATAGTGGTCAAAGCACTGAGCCTATACAGTATTAAAAAATACGTATTTTATAAACCCATAGCGTGGTTCCATAGAATTGACAGATGTCATATGATCGCATTATATTTATTGCATGCAATATTCAATGCATTTTATACTTTTTTTGAAGTCGGTTCACTTAAAAACATTTATTTCGAAATTAAACTTTTGAGTATGAATTATTTTAAAGCTATTGAAAAATGTCAATACACCGAACACTAAAACTGTTTCGTAAGTCAGGGGTCCCAATCTTTTTCAGTCTGCAGTACACTTATACGTTTACTATTTTGTCTCCGCGCCCTAACATATCTAGATGGTCGAAATAGATAGGTACAATAATACTAGTTAGGTAAGATGCCTATCTACAAAAATTAAAACATCCACACAACAATTTGAATCTTAATTGTTTATTTATAGCGTATAAAATTAACATTAATAAGAATGTTTATTTCGTATCCGCGAACATGTGAGTTGAGGTTTCGGAGAATGGTGAACAGAATCACTTCACAGCGCCCTTCTTGAATGCCTACGGCGCACTAGAGGGCCGCGGCACACACTTTGTTAAAGAAATTATAGACATCGGGCCTTAGATTAATCACACAAATATTAGTGCAGCATCAATTATAAGGTTTAGAATGAGAATTCACTGTTTAAAAAAATGTACATTTAGAAAACATTACTTATTATTTTACATACAAAAAATTGTACTACATAAAATTTTTAGTTATATGTATATTTGAGTAACAAATTTGATTTAAGACTACTAGAAATATTTTAAGTAAGAAAAAAAAATTGAGACAAATATCCGAAAAAGAGGACAGTCCAGTTCAAAACGGGACGTATGGTCGGTCACGTTCATTATATAAATATAATTATAATAATGTTAACGTTTGTTTGTCGCAGGTGTGAAACCGGTTCCGTACCGATGCACTAGTGGGTGAAACGTACGAGTGAGGTGCAAGCCACTGCCGCACCATGTCGTCAGTAAAGGTGGCCGTCAGGGTCCGGCCCTTTAACTCCCGTGAGATCGCCAGGGACTGCAAATGCATCATAGAGATGTCAGGGAACACCACAGGTCAGTCTTAATATCCTTTGAACTTTTCCTTGAAGACAGAACAAATACCTTATGCAAATAACATTGGTGGAAATATAGCAGCTATAAATAAGTATGGCAAAAACAACATTAAAATCCAATTAAAAATAAAGAACTTATAAGCAGTTTAGTTTCACCTATAAAGGTATGACGTCACATTTTACGCATAGTATATTAATTAACATTTGCATCGTGGGAAAGGAATAGAGCATCCCCTCTCAATACCTACTCAGAAAAAATGTAAATGTTCGTTATCTCAGAATTTATTGGTCAATTTAGTTTTTTTCAGTAAATAAATTATATTTAGTTACCTATACTATTCACTTAATTTGAAATTCTCCGTAAATTAAACGCCAAGCAACTACCACCGCACAATAAATTGTCCGTCAGCATAAGTTGTTGGATTACGTGTTATCAGAGTTTTTCATATTTCAATGCGACTACTAACTGCTGTTAGATAAGGTTGGTAATAATCCCTAAGCCTGAAGTACCAAGATTGATATTTTACAAGGACTATTAGTATTTATTATTATTATAGATTCTGCCAGTAATACTGAATTCAGTTGTATCAACAAATTATAAAAAACACACTGAAGTGATAATGGCGCAGAGGATAGTGCGGCCGGATTCCGCGTCAATGGACTCGCGTTCGAGCCCACCTACCCGACTCTAAAATCATCCTGAGTTTTCGGAGAAGGAAAACATCGTGAGGTAATCATAGCATGGTGGAAAGGCATTTTTTAAGAATGCCTGGGTATCTACCACGCTCATGTTTGAAAACCTATCGCCAAATACCAATAGGTGTATTCCGGCAGCATCACTTGAGAACCAGTACCTCTAGGTTTTGTGTGTTAACCATCCTGGATCACATCGTCACTTAACAAAAGGTGAGATAGTGTCAAAGCACTGAGCCTATACCATGTAAAACAAGAAAAATCTAAAGTATGTTACAAGTTAAACTAGTTATTTTTTACCGGAAATCTATTTCTTGTTCGTACATAAATTAATTTTAAGTTTTTGACCAGCAAATGTACAATTTGAGCATAGTACAATTTTTTTTAAATCCTTATTTGGCTTATTGTAATAATTATGTAATAAGGGTTTATTTCAGAACTACTTGGATCTAAACGAATGATTAAGTTAATGTAATTGTTTTGAATAAAATGTTTTACGAGTTTCAAGCAGAAATAAATTTGATTTTACAAAAGACTTTTTATGGATACTAAATATGGATAGTAGTTTTACGCTATCTTTGCGAGTGGTGGTGCGGTTTTATAGTTAGACTCACCTTGAAGACCTTTTTAAATTAGCTACCGTTGATTTAATGCTTCACCCTGACCCTTAGTAATTAAGACTGGCTTTTAGAACAGTTTAGAACGTTACATGAATGTATCTAGGTAGTTTTGATGTTGTGTTTCGAAATTACTTATTTCGTATAGATGATTTTTTTCACATGAAGAAATAGTTTTAATAGAACATATTACAAAGCCGTTTCTCTGTTTAAACAGAGGCAATTTATTAACAAGGAGTATCTACTTCTATGTTTAGGGGATTTTACACACAATGTTTGATACAAATGATTAGAAAACGTTCTTTCTGACAGTTAACATCGACGTAAAGTGTGTGATACAATTTACTTTTAAAAGAAGCTTGCTAACGAAACCTTACAACTTAACAATGTCAAGAGAAATCAATAGCGCTATTTATTTTAATACCAGCTCTAAATACGATTGACTCACACGTAAATATACGTAAGTAAAAAAGTATCGTGTGTTAATTAGTTGTGATTTACCAGGGATTGTTAGAATAAAGTATATTCATTGAACAATTTATTGAAGCTATTTTCATAGGGACGTTAATAATGGATTACCTTAATTCATTACTCGCTAAATATGAGAACAAAAATAATATGTAAATGTTACTACAAAAAAACATTCAATGCTACTTAAACCATTGAGTTAAAATCTATTGATATAGAAAGGATCAGATTGGTAGTTTCTTATTATAATTTAAAGTGCTTATCGAACATGCGCTGAAATTTTGAATCTGGAAAAAATTGAACAGAATAAACATCTAATATTCTTCATGACTTCTTTCGACCTAGATATTTATTACCTTCGATGACTACGTTAGATATCCATAAAAACAAATGCATAAGTGAGAAATGTAAGCAGTTTGCATTATTACAAAAAAAGCAATACGCAGAACGAAAGTGAAGTATTTATAAAATTGAAAAAATGAACCAACGTTAGTTTTTGGTTCTATACGAATAGAAGATTGATATTTATTACTTACCGTTGATCCCTTCCCACAACAACAGTCCGATATTTATTGTACGGACTAGTTTCATTTGTAAATTGTAGGGGTCGTTCGCTGAAATATATAACAGCGTAAGTTTTAACCATGGAATGTTGTTTCTAACTTTTAGAAATAATCAATGTTATTTATATTTGTAAGTATTATATATTTCTTTGTCTAATCTCTCATGAAACACTTAACAAAGTATTATCTAAAAATGCCAACGTGATTTTGAAAGTTTTTCCATTAAAAGGATATACTAGCGGCGTTTATTCCATACAAACAAATCCTGTTTGCTCCCTGGATAATAGCATTATGGTAAATATTTTTATACAAAATTATATATATTTACTACCGCCAGGCCCGTACGTTTTTATTTTTTCTATAAATTAGTTATTGCAGAAACTAGGAGCCTTTGAAAATGAAAAAAAAAACTGGATTTTTACCGTCATTTTCAGACGTTCGTCAAACAAATTTTATGAATAAAAACAAAAAAAGTCTTACTTAACTATATTATATAACTGAAAGAAAATTAAAAATCGGTCCAGTTTTGGTGAAGAAAATACTAGACGAGGTGATGTTTTCGTCTATTGGGCGGGCATAAATAAAATCAACCTGAGCTGCAGTTGTCCCTTTCGTGTTTTATAACTCTTTCTTTGGGGTGCAAGGGGATAGCAAAATTTTTCTGAAATACCTACTATTCAAATTTTTCGCCGACCGCAGATCCTCTTAAATACGTGCACTATCCTATTGAACACTTATCTACTGGCATGTAATTGATTAATGGACTTTTTCTTATGTGTGGTCCTCTTTCGCGTCGACTATACATAATGGCTTTTGAAATTCTGGGGGTAACTCGTCCAAAATTCATACTGTATTGGAGAAATTATTCTTAAATTGAGAAGGCTGACTTTGAATTGGTTTTTTAACCTAATATTATGTAGTTTCCATCACCAGCTCCGTTCGTGTTAATAAGTTTCTAAACATCATTACCTCGATTTTTAAGTTGTTTTTTTCTCTAATCATATTTGTAATGTATAGAAACGAGGGCAATTATAAACTATATTATCTCATTCGAATTCTCTTATCTTTTGGCTATATTAAAATAAAAGTCTATTGAAAACTCTTTGGGTGTTTTTGTGCGATACTCCATTTATATACTCCATAGTTATATTTCTTTGCAATTTTTTTTTTTGCATTACATCTTTACGGTAAAATATCCCTGCTGTTTTTAATAATCCGAATTTCGAATTAAGTTTTCTTACAAAAAGAGATATACCTATCAAAACTAAAAGTATTTTTTCTCACTTTAACTCATTTATTCCTGTGAACTGTGTTTGCGAGGTCATAGATTCCATGTAAGTCAGGTCTTTTTGCCCGATGCGGGGTCAACGGCAATGGTTTACGAGCGTCAATTGAAATCTCTGAGGGCGAAAAGATCCACAGGGCTGTGTACAAAGCGACCAATTAAAACCGTTACCAACTGAGCAAGTTTAAATTGTATCGTGCTCTCCGACGCGACAGTGCAGCCGAGTCTTGAATAGCGTTTCGTTAACGAGGTTTAGACTTCGTTAGTGCTTAACTGCGTGATGCTTACGTATTTCATTGCTGTAATTTATCTTTTTTTACTGAGTAATTTTATTTAAAGTTAGCACGAAATTAAATTTCAATTTATGTAAAATTTTGTTGTAACAAAATGTACTTTATAAATATGTTTTTTTATATGTCTGTAAAAGTATCTTTGATGCTATTGTATTATGAATTAAAGTCAATAATTTTACTCAGATTTCTTCTTTGTGAATGAGAGATAGATATGTTACATTTTCAAACAATTTACTTTTAATAATTTTTCGTATATCTAATTAGTAATGTTTTTTGTTTTCAGAATTTATTTTAATGTTACTTAAAAGGTACTGAGTTACTTTCAATTTACCTATAACAATTTGATGTATTAAAAAAAAGGTTTTTTACCCGGTATAGGCTCAGTGCTTTGACCACAGTCTCACCTGATGTTAAGTGACGATGTGGTCCAGGATGGTAAACACACTAAGCCTAGAGGTACTGGTTCTGAAGTGATGCTGCCGGAACTTACCTATTGTTATTTGACGACAGATTTTCAAACTTGTGGGTGGTAGCACCCAGGTCGTGCATCATTAGAAAATGCCCTACCATCATGGTATGGTTTCCTCACGATGTTTTCCTTCACCGAAAGCTCAGGCCGATTTTTTTAGAGTCAGATAGTTGGGGATCGAACCCGCGTCAATTGACGGGCACGCTACCCGCTGCGCCATCATCGCTTTGTTGGATTATAATTGAAACCATAAACTAATACGAATTCATACAAACAATATATAAATATAGTAATGTATTCTATGAGTGTCGCTAATATAGGGCCGTATTCAAACAGATCCAATGAAATCAAGTTCAGTGTCACGTAATATGCCAATGAACGTTAGAGGAAACGGAGGGCTTCTGACGTCAGTTTTGTGCGTCATTCTTTTGTGCCTTTAGTCTGAACCCATTAATATTCTAACGCCTATTCTTTGACGTAAAATAAAAGTTTCTGATAGCAATATACAACCACGCCACCGATCGAAGTATTATATTAATTTTTAAATTATTCTTAATTTTCCACTTAATAGGAAACGAATCATCATACAGCTGTTGATTTTTAGATCGTTTACAATCAGAGTAATCATGTTGTATTGTTATCTCATTTTCGGTGGCGCAGTTGTATTACGGTGCGACTGCCGTTCTGAGGTCTCGGGTTTGATTCCCTGGTCGGGTCAAGTGGTATTGGGTTTTTCTATTCAGTATCATCCCGGAGTTTGGAATTTGTGCCCGATATAGCGACAGGCTCGTCCCCTGTCACATCTGGGACGGAACTAAGCTCGACGAAATGTGGGTGGTGTAATTCGCTATTTCACCTCTGCCTAACCCTTCGGGGATAACAGGCGTGAGCTTGTGTTATGTTATGTTTATAATTCATTGTAAATACATACAAATTAGGTGCAAATTATTGAATTTTATTGAATTTACATGTTATCGGCAAGTTAATTTCCTTAATTGTAAAATGTCTGTAAATCACTAAAATCACGTATATTTAAAATGTTGGAAACAATGAAAATTAATACTTACATTTGGAACAATTTTACTGTTTCATATATTTTTAAAGTACCTAGTATTTTCAATTCAATTTTACATTGTTTGTATATTTCCCTGTACTGTGTACCAATGGGTAATAAAGTTAGTTATAACTCAACTCATAAACCATGTCTGTGGGACATTAGATGGTTCTCGTAAATTCCCCATAGTAAATTCTTACTGCTCAGTGGGTGTATTGTTCAGTCAATTTGATTTCCCCGTTTTAGTGTGTACTGGAGATTTTTAATCAACTCTTTAACCACGGAGATTTTCTATGGCTAACTCTTTATTCTATGCTTTTATTTACTTCTCTATAATAATTATGATGATCTTCAATAAAATCCATGGTCCGGGGATAATTTCTAAAAAACTTGGCCGAGATCACCTCTTTCTGATTTTCTCCTTATGCCGTTTTTTTTTACCATAACACCATTTCTGATATGACCAAATTTTATGATACTCGGTTGAGCGGAGTGGAAGGTAGGGAATTTGTATGCAAATGGGTCGCGGCCACCATATACATGGTGAAAACACCACTCTGGTGACATTTTTGGATGCGTCGCATTTCAGAATCAGCTAATGTAGATACAGCAATTAGCGGGATGGTAGGTCGTTGTGGCAATTGAGCCCCCTACAGGATAGCGCTGACCGCACAGTTGTGGCAAATTCTTCATAGTATGACAATAAAGCGCGTCACGTTCCGGGTTCAACTACGTATAATCAGAGTTACATATAACCTTAACTTTACATTCTCATTTATTTGTTGTCGTGATCATTCCTGACTGTCCTTACTGTATGTTAAATAAAGATTTAACATCAGATGAAGTATAGTAATTTTGGCAAGTTCTAATAACAATTAAAAAACTGTGAGGAGATAATGATTGCTAAACACATTATTGTACTTAAGACATCCGTAGTAATACTTACTTATTTAGTACCATTAAAGATGTATAAAAAGATGAATTAACACAAAAACCTAAAAATATAATGAAAATTTCTTTAATTGATTAATGCCACAAAAATGTTAAAATGATCGATATATATGTGGCGTTGGGAATATTACACTACTATATATTCGCTAATAAGTAAAACAATATCGTTGTTAGAACAAAAGATCTAATCGAGTTTCTCGACGGTGCGTGTAAGTGTTACCTCGAATGCTTTACCTAAACGGTACATAAATAAAGTGTAATAAATGCGTTATTACGGTTCGGCTGGTGAATTTTCCGCTCAATCTTGACGCAATCACTGCTCCCTTTGCCAATGCTTTGACCTCTCTCTCACCTATTTTGAGTTCATTCATTTTTGCACAATTCCGTTTCGCTTGTCGGTTAGGAGTCATGAATTATGCGCATTCGTTCGGAAAACACTTTGACTAACTAGTCTCTGTGGATGGAAGATGGATGGATGAGTTGCTTAATGGTTTGTAGCATTGGAAATCTTTTCTTTTGCGTTTGGATAGTACAACATTTTCTACTCATTTTAAAATTAATGAATTTAATTCTACGAATAATTCTGCTATAACTTTGTGGACAAGCTAAAGTATGACTGGACTGGCTAGAAGTGGTGGATTGATACTTAAATGACCTGATAGATTGATACTCATTGAAATACCACATCACTGGAATTATCAAATAAGTCTATAAACAGTGGTATAGCATGAAATATAATTACAACTTTACCGTTGCCAATTTCATAATACATATTTCCCTATTTAACTAACATAAAATATATATTGCAAAGATTTAAAAGATAAGGGTTGCGATGAGAATTTAGTTAAACTCTGTGCGATATGTTTCTTAAATAATTACCGAATCAGTAGTTGATAACGATTATTAGTTTCACATTTTATTTATTTACAATACTAATATGATATTAATTAGGCTTCGTAGTGAAATTGATGGTTAAATTAATGTAGAACACTTAAGAATAAACAATTTCTAGAACGTTTGGAATAGCAAATGGCAATTCTCTATAGGAACACTCGTGTTGAAGAAACTCGAGGCTTTGTCTCATGACCTTGTGATTACAATGGTTGCTGCTTGATTTCTAGACATACTTCACAGGTTTTATGACTGCAACTTTGTTCATTGTTATATGAGTGTAATGTTTGAACTTGTATTGAACTTGGATTGTCTGTTGGAACGCATTTAATTCGTTTTAGATTTTGCGTGAACCAGGTTGTATATTCATCCCCTTGAGCACTAACCTGGCGATTACGCCAGCTTTTCATTGTTTTCCTATTGACTCATTTTTATGGGTAATCGACATATTAACATTACTTTAATTATTATCTGCATTATGTTATTAATTATAATGTATATGAAGATAAATATGGTGAGAACGAAACCATTACGGACAAAATTGAATACAATTAAGATAAAATTTACTCTTTAATATAAATATAACATGCTTACTATTACAAAAATTATATTTGTTGCAATACATGCATCATTACATGCACTCGTCGCAAAACAACAGTGCTGTAACTGCCATGTTCTGGTCCGAAGCATCACATGAAGACGAGCCGTTTCAATTGAGTTTTCTGAGATACCATCCTATTATTGATTGGTCTCAGAACTGAAGTCTTTACACTGCGTGACTATAGATGATAATAACCATATTATAGCAGATGAAGCGCATGTATCTTTGTTACTTCAAAATTCACAATTCACTTTATAAATATATTTTAGTTTAATTGGTTCAACCGAAAGACGTCCACTCCTGGAAATAGGTATCCCTAAAAAGGGGGGAATCGCCATAATCATCACGCTTGGGAGGCGGGTTAGCGATCGCAGTAGGTGTTTGTAGTGCTTAGAGGATGCTGCTGCCTATCCCCCTGGTTTATCCCTTAGTCGTCTTTTACGACACCCACAGGAAGATATGTAGTGGTACTATTCTTAGCCGGCACCACACATAATAAATCTATATATTATAAAAGGTCGGTATATTATCCTTTTTCATCAGTCAACATAATACGCGACTCGAGAATCATCGACTTTCGTAGTGTTTTTTTAATTCATAGATGTTTATATTCTCTTGTCAGATTTTAATATAATCTGTTGCATTAAGTCGACAAAAAAAAAACATCTGCACCCTTTGCAATGTCCTTTTTCATTAGTCAACATAATCGGCTTATTACTCGAAAACCACTCAACTGACTTTCATAGTGATCTTTTTAATTATCTATATTCTCTGGTCTGATTTTAATACAATATGTTGTATTAAGTGGACAAAAAAATAAACATCTACACCCCATTGCAATAATTTATCTAAACAATCGAACATTCTAAAGACATAATGCTGTGAATAATTGATAAGTATATATATTTTATATACGAGAAAGGAACCAAAGGGTGCAGCTTTTAGAACGTAATCAATAGGTTAGAATTAGATGACTGGTGCTTAATTTAATGAAAACAACTACACTTAAATATACTTAATTTTACCGAAAAGTGTATTACATTCGGCTAATTAAACTCAGATACAAACGTTCATAGTTTTTGATTGACATAGAGAGAGGATGCCTTAAATCTACTTTTAAAGGAAGTAATGTTAGTACATAACTCATACGAAATATATAAAGTATGATGTCATATCTGAGAACGCTCTTTCTGTCAAGGATAAAATGAAAATGCCTTTTAGCTCATTATTTATGTCGATTACCCACCCATAAAAATGTGACAATAGGTAAACAATGGAAAGCTGGCGTAAAACTCCAGGTTAGTGCTCAAGGAGAATTCTTGATCAGAATTGAATTTCATTTTCAGTGGCCATATTTATTTATGGCTTGTATTTGTTGAGATAATCGTTCAATATCCCTATTTATAGGTATCAAAACGCTTTAGATGAGTGTTCGTTTGTGAAAATGTAGACAGAACGCGGCCCGCGCGGCGCTCTGCGTCTCGCTGGCGTCAAGTTGTCCGCCGGCGTCGGTCGATACGTCGCGACGGTGCCATACGGCTCAAACCCCTACATACATAATTTCTTACTGTATATATAATGTTTTTAACAAAAATTATAATACATTGAAATGCCTAGCTTCAAATACGGTAATTATAATAATAGTTGCTTATAATTCGAGAACCACTGAAACCGATAAACACCATTATTTTTTAAATCATACATATATGTTTTAATATATACTTATCTACAGCAGATACAAGGGAAAAGTTATTAGAATAATATTGAATAAAGATAGTAAAAAAATTATATAAAATTATAGTAAAATAATTGAGGACTTACCAACCTGGCGTTTACGCCAGCTTTCCATTGTTTTCCTATTGTCTTATTTTTATGGGTACTCGACACATTAATACTTTAGATGTATAATGCTATAAATTATACAGTAAATAAATTATTGTTTACGCGGTTACAGCTAGTGTTTTATATATTTAGCAGTTTTTAAACGGAAATTTACTTGACGAGATTTAAGAAGCTCCTCAATATTGGCAGAAAACTTACGATTTTTTTTGACCGGCTATGCGCTTTTCTACATGTACGAGTACCGTATAATTCATTCCAATACAACTACATACTAGTAATTTCTGTCTTTTTTGCATTAATATCACAGGATTCCTGGTAATTACAGTGTATTATTACATATACGCGTGTGCACAATAATAACACTTTATTTATTTCTGAGCTGCCTGTGACTCCATAATATAGAACCGCCACTTTGTTCGAACACTGTTTGATGATTAGAAAATAAAAAAGTAGAACTTATAAAAAACTTTGTATACATGGCCGTAACAAAATTATAAATAAGAAATGTTGTTTATAATCTGCATGTAACGTTAAGTGATCTCTGCGAGGCTTTAAATAAAGATTTAAAGTGTATTGTATAGCAATTGATTTTTTTTTGTTGCAGTGATAGTAAACCCAAAAGTTCCGCCCGGCAACAAAGAGGGGATTAAAAGCTTCAACTTCGATTTTTCATACTGGTCACACAATGTAAGTAACTATACATTTGTTTATTTTATGGTATATGAAACGATGCTGGTACGGTAACAGTGTGGCCTTGCATAGCGTCTATAGAATCCTAAATGCTACGTGCTACGCTCAAGTGCTGCGTTAGCAAATTTTAGATATTTTAAACTCCTCTCCCCTTGCCAGCAACAGTAAGCAAAGTTCTTACGCCATTTCCATGGTAAAAAAGGCATTGACATAATTTTAAAGGAAAAACTCGAAAAGTAAATAGGTAAATATTGCTTACCGTAATTTTTGCAAAATGCAAAAATACAATTTAAAAAAAATTTCTTTGTCTGTCTGCCTGTCTCTATGTTCCGGGTAATCTCCGGATCGGCTGTGCCGATTTTGAAAGGACTTTTTTGGTAGATAGCTGAAGTTACTCCGCGTAACTTAGGGTACTTTTGATTTTCGAAAATAATTAGGCTTCCGAGTAAAAAAATTTAAACTCATAAAAGTTGAACAAAATCCGATTCAAAGCACAGTTTTATTAGCAAGTGTTTGAATTTATGAGAAAATATTTTTACTTTATCTTAGTAGGTAATAAAAAAGTTTTAGGAAAATAATTAGGTTTCCGTGTAAAAGAAATTAAAATGAAAAAAAAGAAAGAAAACTTTTGTTCACTAATGTGATACAAAATATATACTGAAAAAATTCCAAAAAATAAAATAAAGTGAAAAAAACGATACCCAAAAAAATGCAGTGAAGTATATACGAAAAGCGGACGCAGCCGCGGGCACACAGCTTGTCAAAAATAAGAAATCCTAGACCGTCCGACCTCTATTGATGCTTACTTCGAGGCATCCAATAAGATATATATTTTGGTAAAGGAGAAAATCGTAACGAAACCATTGGCATGGTATTATGATGTTAGGGAATTTTATAATGCCCGCCTCAAATACAAAAATCTGTCTCCGAGTAGTTTATAGGTGTGATTTGACAGCATCGTTTCAGAGCTAGTTCCTTTAGGCTTAGCGTATTAGGCTACAATGCCACTTAATATCAGACTAGTTGTGGTCAAACTCTAAAAACCTATAAATTAAAAAATGAACGCCATAATTTATTCGATAATTATATTTTTCTTTATTTCATCGTGTAACTACCATATTTATGTTATTACGGTTAATAAAATAAACTCATATTTACCTTATAAAGATAAATTATATTTAAAATTAAAAGCCTATAAATATCAATTTATAATTATAAATATAACAACTTTTGTATCTCTTTAATGTTTTTGAATTGTTATTTGTAAGTTCAATCCGATTGTGATGAGATATTCAGTTAATTAGTTACCCCCGAAAGAAATTTCAGTTTACATAATTACGAATAGCATTTTATAGACACTGTTATATTTTGATTATACATCTAAAAACAAACACCTTTATATAAAAAAAATAGTTTGTACGGTCTATCCCTAGAAATGATTTTACGCAATGCGGCAAATCTGATCCCTTTATTATCATTTTCTAGACCTACAGGACATAATTTACAACTTATATGGGTAACGAAAATACACAAAAGAAAATCCTTTTTTATCTTAACATATTAGAATGTGAATTTATGAATATTTTTTAAATAATGGATGTAAATGGGCATGAAAATCATATGTTTAATCAAAGTTATTTTTTTAAAAACTTATTAGTAATAAAACAAAATACTCATTAGAAAATAATAAACGTTGTCAGAGTGTTTACTTTGATTTTTTTGAGGAATCCGTCGCTATTAGTAGACACTCTATTGTAATTAACTGAGACTTACGGCGTCATAAGTAATTTTTAGGTCAATATAATTTTATCATTTCTAACTCATAACTTATTTTAAAAGATATTAAGAAATTATATACAATGTTTAATAAATTCATAAAATTATTTCATTATCAAGAGAAAAAAACTCTGATGAATAGATACAGAAATATCATGAGAAAAAAAAATCAAATTCATCTTGATTTATCTTGCGAGCTCTAGAAAAGGGATCTTTGCAAATATTAACAAACAGATTGTTTGCGAAACAACACAATACACATCTCATCGTATCTCTGAATCAATACCGACGTTGATTGCCTCGACGCGGGTACAATTTCCTTCTACCAATAGTTGGGTGATAGGAGATCGGAAACCTAATGGAAGTACATGACCACGGACTGCCCGCTACTATTGATTTTGAATTAACATCGTGTTTAATGCATTCTGGTGACATCTGGAACGGATATTGTATTAACAACGGTTTGATGGGCATAGATCGACTTTCTGTGTTTCATTGCAATTGTATTTTGGATTGAAAGCCGCGGCGATCGTGATTTATAAATCTCATTTCAAATATTTCTTTTACATAACCTCCTTTTAGAGTTTTTAACCTTTAGTCATGTCATATGTTGAGTAATTTTGATAGTGTTTTGCGTGATATAGTTTTCTTATTGTGCACAAAGGTATTGGAAATCATAACTTATATTATCCAGTTCCATAAAAACTCTCTGGAATGTTTTAGCAAGATGGTTGTCGCTTTGCTAGAACGTTAATTTAAGACTGGACATCAGGTTTGGCAGAATGGAATCATCCTTTGTCTGTTGATTGACGAATATTTCTACTATTATTCTCGGTATTTTTTTTAAGTTTTAGACTTTCTAAGCTGACGTTAAAAATTTGCACATTTATTTCGAAATAATTATACTTTACATTGTTTATTCTTATACAGTTTTAATAAAAGATCATTATCACACTACTAAAACCCGTTATATTATGGTTAATGAAAACAACCACAAAATTTTAACCACCATTCATTTCGTTAGTCGTCATATTAGATTAAGTTGTCTCAATTACACTTAAGTTACAATATGCGGTTTTAATTACCGTGATAAAAGTTTATATTTATTATATTTTACAATAAAATATTATATTGTTTCATTGACATAATTTACAAGTAAATATTTATTATTATCATTTACATTTTATTCAGTGTTACATTTTAATAAACTTTGATAACGTAACTAGAGATCATTGTCTGTTTCTTGTTTAATTATCGACATTTTAATATTATATATTAATAGGAGAAGCAAAAACTTTGTACCTCTTTTTAAAAAAATTGCGCGGACGTAGAGTTTGAAATTTCGCACACTTATAGTTTATATAAAGAAAAAGTGCAGAATGCAAATTTTGTTTTTAAATTATGCATAAAAATACATTGAATCAAGAAAAAAAAACATTACATACATTACCATGTATTTGACACACACGATTACCAATGCATTATCAATCACGTGTCCATTGTAATACTTGACATTTATTTACCGCGTAAGCAAAATGTTTACTTTTAAGAAGGTTTTACTTTAACCCCTTGAGCACTAATCTGGCGCTTATGCCAGCCTTCCATTGTTTTCCTAGTGTCTCATTTCTATGGGTAATCGACATATTAAGCAACTGACAAGAAAATGCGAATACAATTATGAACATTTTTAAAATGCATTATTACACTTTTGTAAAAGAATCCATATACTTTAATGAGTTATGGTCGAATTTGGATCACAGGCGAGCACTTGTATTATGTCAATAGATAAATTTAATTGTATTGTGTTTTCAATGTTTAAAACTATATGAATCTTTATAATTTTGGATTGAATGCTATAACCTCTAAAAGAAAGTCAAACAATTTGTCCTTTATTTGTTATAATTTTTTAACATATAATACAATTTTAATAAATTGTATTCCATTAGGATACATAGTACAAAGAGATATTTTCTCTAATTTTATTAAAATATTTATTTGTTTTACTAATTAACAGGGCTGTTTGAAATACAGTACATTTAGTTGGGTTACCTACATACAGCTGACTTCGTTTATGTACGTAATATCAAACTGAAAAGTTACAGTTTGTAATTTCAACGAGAGAGAACGTCGCGGCGTCTGACTAAGTTGTAATTTATTCAAATTTTTGCAAATTCATTCGCTGTTCGACGTCGGTCCGCTTTCGAACGATGACGTAGCGTAAAGCGTAACTGATATTTTAATTATTCAGAGTGCTTTTTGGGGCACTTTTAGGAATTTTCAAAGATAAATGTAAATTTACTAGATTGACATTTTGGAGGTCAAAGAATTATTTTAATTAAGGTATGTTCGAGCGCTGATCGAAGAGGGAACGTACTAATTAATAAGAGGGAATTCAAAGAAAATTCAAACCAAGCGGAAGTCTGTTAATGAATATGAAAAATTTACCAAAATTTTGTCTTTTGCAGCCGAATGATGCTCAGTTCTCATCACAAATTATGGTATACAAGGACATTGGTGAAGAAATGTTACAGCATGCTTTCGACGGTAAATACAATCTTATGCTTAATACTAATGTACCAGGCAACTGTATAATAAATATCCCTATAGAAAAGCAAATGGCGTATGAAGCAGAATTTAATTTTTATGAACACAGTCATTTATTAATGTGTCATACATTAATATAGTTATACATAGTCAGAGATAAACTTTTTTAGATTATTTTATATATAGAGTATCAAATGACAGCTGATTTAAAAATACATCTCAAGCCCTCGACTAAACCTTGTGCGCATGTTGCTTCTCCACGAAATACAATACAAGGAATGAATAGAGCTTACGATAACTATATGAGAAGTAACAACGATACTGGTTGTTCTAGGATACAATATTTGTATATTCGCATATGGCCAAACTGGCGCTGGTAAATCTTATACGATGATGGGCCGCGGGGAAGACGGCCAGGAGGGCATCATACCACAGATCTGCAAAGATCTATTCAGGCGCATCAAACAGACTACTTGCAATGACCTCAAATATTCCGTAAGTATTCCTTAATTATGTGACACAAAAATTTAATAAAATTTTACATTTAGATAAATTGAAATTAAATTATTTATGGCTGTCAGGTGGAAGTATCATACATGGAGATATATTGCGAACGCGTTCGTGATCTGCTTAACCCTAAGAATAAGGGGAACTTGCGTGTCCGTGAGCATCCAGCTCTCGGACCTTACGTGGAAGACCTCAGTAAATTGGCTGTTACCTCCTACCAGGACATATACGATCTTATCGATGAAGGCAACAAAGCTAGGTAAGATTCTTAAAAAAAAAATTCAAATTTCGTTTCATTATCTTTCGTTTTCGTTTCGTTCGTCATCATTATTCGGAAGACGTCCTCTGGAAAATTAACTCACAATGATTGGTTTTACGCCACTTGCATCCAGCGGATTTTCGCGACATTTACCAGGTCGTTGGTTCACTTTGTTGGGAGCCTACCCAAGCTGCGTCTTCCGGTACATTGGCCCCATGAGGCATCGGTTCTACGAGTAATGTGCTCAGCCCATTATTACTTTAGTTTGGCCATTCTTCGGGCAATGTCGTTTACTTTGGTTTTTCTGCGGATCTCATGAATATTTCGATCACGCTTTGAACCTTTGAGCTTAGCCCTCTCCATTGCGTTGATGAGCCTTCTACTTAGACTTATTTTGAGCAGCCTCGTTTCAGTATATTAAATAGTATTAATTTACGAATGCTCTGCAACATTGACGTCTCTTTCAGAACCGTCGCGGCTACTAACATGAATGAGACATCGTCTCGCTCGCACGCCGTCTTCACTATATTCTTCACGCAACAGCGACACGATCAGACGACCAATTTAATGTCAGAAAAGGTTCGTTCGTTCGTTCATTCGATAAATGTAGTATATTAAGGACGTAGGTATCCTAATAAATTGTTGCGTTCGTCAGGTGTCAAAGATTTCTCTGGTCGATTTGGCCGGTTCCGAAAGAGCCGACTCAACTGGTGCGAAGGGCACTCGTCTGAAGGAGGGTGCGAACATTAATAAATCCCTTACTACCCTCGGAAAAGTTATTTCTGCTCTAGCTGAAATCGTAAGTACTGTTTATGTTAGGCATGCTTTATATTAGAGATGAGTGCCTTAATGACATAATAGTCTGTAATAGTTTTACCGTGTGGTATCGGCTCAGAATAGTACCACCCTATATTGTTCCCGTGGGTGTCGTAAAAGGCGACCAAGGGTTATAAACTTAGGGATGGGCAGCAGCATCCTCTGAGTACGACAAACACTTGGCGGCGATCGCCAATCCGCCTGCCAAGCGTTGCGATTATTGCACCACTGTTTCGCATAGCATCGTTTTTCACTTGGCAATTGTTATTTAATTACAAGATAATATGTTAATTTCTTTTTCGTAAATGTGCTAATTTAGACAAAACAAACATGAGACATAAGTTAACTTTACACATCGATAATAAAGAGTTCAGGAATCCAAAGTCTATTCAAAAGGTTTAGTGCGTGATTACCACAGTTTTTATATTGCGTAACAACGTAATAAACATTTTCAATTCTATATCCAAAGGATATATTATTGGGATTGTATTAAAGAGTGTAAATAAACGTCGGTTATAACTTTAGAAAAGAAATCTAATTTAAATATAAAATTTTACTATATACCACTATATAGACATATATAGAAGGTTATTTTTAATGTAGCATAACGTGTTAAGGGCAGTAGCTTTAGAATGTAACCTTTGCTAGAAATGGAAAACTTGGGATATTATGTTATATTCAAGTAATAATGTTTGTGGTAAGAATTTCGTAAATACAGTCATATTAGTAGATACGTAAGCTATTAACTCACATGATTTGTGGTTTTTATTTTACTGCACCTTTCTATTTGGAAATGGTTTAGTCGGTAAGTGTTAAGTTTTTGCTGTTTGCACATTCAAATATTTGCAAAAGCACTAATCGTACATTAAAGTGTTTTTGCTGTCATTAATGTGCCTAGAAAAGCCATGTTCGCTTCCAACTTTGCTTCGTTATACGTTGTTGAGTGGATAATTGTTTTTTTTTTTAATCGATACTTATTGATAATTATCAAGTTTAATCCTAAAATCATCTTCTAATCATCTAAAATTGTAAAAATATTTACAAAGGACAAAGCTAAAAAAAAAAATCAGACACATAATATATACAAACTTATGCACAAACAAACAACATTGCTCTTACATGCTTCATCGTCACCATAATAAATCAACAGTATTGATGGAAAACATTATTTCTAAAATATTTAGTCGAAAAATATTGTTGTTATTTTAAAGAAAATTTATAGGACATTCTTCAATTTATTTAACACAATCAAGTATTGGAGGTTTAATAAATTAGATAGTAAAATATATATTTGCATACTTTAGGCGTCTAAATCGAAGAAGTCAAAGAAAGCCGATTTCATCCCATACCGCGACTCGGTCCTCACTTGGCTGCTGCGAGAGAATCTCGGTGGTAACTCTAAGACTGCTATGATTGCTGCTATATCGCCAGCAGATATCAACTTTGACGAAACTCTTAGTACTCTTAGGTGAGTGCATGTATTACCATTGATAAGTATAAATAACTTATGACGAAATTGTGATAATATAAGACACACTATACATATAAATACACAAAACAAACGGAGCACTAATTGGGTACTGTTTTTTGGGGAAATATATGCACAACATTGGTGTCCAGTACACAACAGAGTGCAGGTTTATAGTGCGGCCGGATTCCGTGTCAATGAACGCGGGTTCAAGCCCAAAATATCCTACTGTAAAATCAATCTGAGCTTTCGGAGAAGGATAACGCGAGGAAACCATAACACGGTTGTAGCACGGGAATTTTATAATAATGCCCGCCTGGATACCAACCACCCTCAAGATTGAAAACCTGTCACCAAGTATCGATAGATGTGTTCCAGCAGCATCACTTGAGAACCAGTACCTCTAGGCTTAGTGTGTTTATCATCTTGGATTACATCGTCTCTGAACTTCTGAGATTGTGGTCAAATCACTAAGCCCATATCGTGTAAAAAAAGGTTCTGTAAATACGCAGACGATACGCCAAAGCTTATCAAGATACGTATACCGAATTCTGGGTAAGCACGCGTTGCTCCCGGAGGAGGTACAGACACTTCCTGCCACTGTAGGGCCTACAGTATATCTAGGCATTTGTGTATTTAGACATATAGGGGCAATCACAATAGATCTAACTAGGTCGCAGTGATACAGGACTGTTTTAGCCTGCATAGCCCGTTTTCGAATAATAATAATAACACATACACCTGATATATCACAATTCACTATTTATCCATAGCAATTGTATCGTTGTGGTTAACTTATTTTTCGCTCCGATGTTTAATTCAAACTGAACTGACTAGGTAGATCCGTGGACTCTCTATTTAGTGAATCATATGAGTTTTCGAAACAATCTAGATCGATTCAAAGTTCAATGACTTCATTTACATCGTTAACATGGTTTTATGAGCGTTAGTCATGAAAACTAGGCGCTTTATATCCTTGATCAGGGCGTAATATTATTATGAAAAGTAATGTTTATAATGTAATAAAAACTACGAAAATGCTATTAAAAAAATAAAAATTGCTTTAACAATATATTTGAGCCGAATAAATGTTTGTAATGTCAATTTTTTTTTAATTTAATAATAGTAAATAGTTATGAATTGATATACGATACCTATAACAAAAATACAATTTTTAAAATTTTTGTCTGTCTGTCTTTTTGTATCGGGTAATCTCCGCAACGGCTGAACCGATTTTGATGAGACATTTTTGGTAGATAGCTGAAGTTACTCCGGATACCTAGTGTACTTTTAATTTTCGAAAATAATTAAGGTTCCGTGTAAAAAAAAATCATACAAATTTGAATACAATCCGATTCAATGCGCATTTCAACAGGCAAGTGCTATAATTTTTGAGAAATATTTTTACTTTATCTTAGTACTAAATTTTTTTAGGAAAATAATTAGGGTACGGTATAAAAAAATAAAAACGCATTGAAGAATTTATGAAACGCGGGCGCAGTTGCGGGTGCACAGCTAATTTTTTAATATAAATAATTTTGGTTACAATAGAAGAGTTATTTTCTAAATTATTGATGACAATTGGCTACTAAAAGTATTATTGATTGACTATTTAGGAACTAAATTATAATTATTAATACGTATGCTTTGTGTAAAGAGTCCTTTATCTCGATAGATATGCCGACCGCGCTAAGCAGATCGTCTGCAAAGCTGTCGTCAACGAAGACGCTAACGCTAAACTCATTCGTGAACTCAAAGAGGAGATCTTTAAACTCAGAGAGTTGCTCAAAGCGGAAGGGATCGACGTTGCAGAGGGTAAGTTTTTTTTAAGTCTAAAACTGTTTTGGAGCCTAGCATTTCCCTAAGTTTATTGTCGGTCGATAGATAATCTTATGCATTGTGTTTTGTTAAATAGATTATTCTTACTTTATTTTTAGTCGAGTGTTACTTGCCTTAGTATTTATTGTATATGTAGTGATAGCAAAGAAAAGTTAATTTTACACATACTGTAAAAATGCCAACCGCGTTTCTTAATTAGGTACTAGAATCTTGTAAAAAAATACTGCTACAAACAAATGTAAATTAAAAGTTATTTGGGATAAAGTAAAACATTTGAAAGTTATATATATTAAGAAAAATGTAAGTGTTATTTAAAGGAATATAGTTTATCTATCGACTTTGATGATTTTTATGCTCCAAATAATTGATGATGTTTAGTCGTCATGTGATCGGATAGATCTTGTGTTGTTTGCGTAGTAATAAAATTGCGTTAGATAAAGACGCCATTTAAAAAAAGACTCTGTTTTAAGTTCTTTAATCAATTCTGAGTACTAAAATTGAACTTCTGTTTTCAAAACCCACACGTGCTAGGACCAGACGGTAAAGTCATTTATGAAAAGAAAGAACCGTCTACGAGTAAGTAAATAATAACAACAATAACGAGGCTTGCGCATTATTGCATCTGTACACCCCCTCCTGTACGCTTAGCCTCCATCTTGAAACCGGTGTTGCCAGGGTCAAAAATAAATGAAAACGAATGGGTTTAAACTGGCACCCTGTCACTTTATTTTGAAAAAAAAAATGCAATTTATTTTGCACCCTTATCCAGAGCTTGTGGCGTTCGTAGGAATATACATATATTATATAAATTATATTACTTTCTTTTCATATTAACATGCAAATATATATCTAAAAAAAAAATGGCGTGGGTTATAAAGAAATATTTATGCTTATTGGTGTCGGTTCTACAAGTTACATTTTTTGAGTATGAATTCAGTTAGTATATTGATGTAGTTTTTGGTTATTATTATAATTTGGCATTGTGAAAATGTTAAAATGTGCATAGATAAAAAATATGCTTAGTACAATTGGTATGAGTAAACGAGAAGTACATTGAACTGAGGTTTTATTCAGATTTTAAGTTTTTTTTTCCTTTTTTGTTTCTATTTAAAAAGAATGTGATATAATAAAGAAGGTCTCAGTTCATGCATTCGCTCGTGCACTGGGATAACCCTTTGCAGCAATATTTTTTAGGGAATAATTGGTAATGGAACAATATATTACATATTTATTACATGTACATTAAAATACAGTGTATCACAATTAACAGTTAAACACAAGTTGCAAAGGGCTGTATATTTAATAATCGTTGTTGCTACGAAATATGATGAGCTGCTTTAGCTTGAAAAGTCTTGCATGTTTTTGTGATATATTTATTTTGTTTAACTCTGATATTATTTACACTCTTGACTATATGCTTATAATCTGTGATCATTAGTGTTTAAATATAGATTGATGCTATAATATATTACAATTATAATAAAATAAAGAGAACAAATATAATTAGTTGCTGTTACAATTTGAAAAATAACAGTAAAAATCTAAAAGTTGGCTAAATTAATATTTTTCTTTTATCAGTAACGAACTATTTACTAACTTTAACCATGGTAGAAAGTGCTGGGCTGGGATTTTTTTTTTTGTATAGGGAAACGTAATTGATTAAATACTGTTTATAATATATTGTTGCCAACTGTTTTGGAATCTTGTTCTGGGCAGTTGTACGTAAAATACAATAAATTTAAATATAGGTTGTTCCCCCCTTCGCTAAACTAGTTTAAATGTTGCATGTTTAAATTCTTTGCAAATTAGGAGAAAGTACCCCGTCACCGCAACGGAAGAAGAGCGAAGCGGAAGTACTGTCTCCGAAGTTATCCCGAGCTGCGACGACTATAGCGGAAGAAGCTGTTGATCAGCTTCAAGCTTCTGAGAAGCTCATTGCAGGTGAGTCACCTCGAATGAAAGGACTGATTTAGCTTATTGGTTTACTCAACTGAAACAAGAAAATTAACTTTTATAGCCTGTACAATATTTTATAGCCTTTAAAATTTTAAACAGTTTGTTTTCTAAATAATAATTACACCTTCTAATGTGTAATTCGTATTGTATTTCTGCAGAAAGATTATTTTACTAATTTTACTATACATTCGGCCGCTATCGATTCATATTTTTTATTTTTTTACCTAGCTTCCTTATTCGAATGTTGCGCAAAGAAATCCTCTCTTTACATATCCTTCTTTCGTAAAGTCAAAATTCTTCCATTACATTTCCTCTATTGTCATTTCTGTTTCTTGGCGTTTTGTGGGTCTTTTTCAAAGTTTCATTAAAAAAAAACAACAACAATTCAGAACTTAACGAGACATGGGAGGAGAAACTGAAACGCACGGAACAGATTCGCGTGCAACGTGAAGCTGTGTTCGCGGAGATGGGCCTCGCCGTGAAGGAGGGCATCACAGTCGGTATTTACTCGCCGAAGAAAACTCCACATCTGGTCAACTTGAACGAGGATCCGAATCTGTCTGAATGTCTTCTGTATTATATAAAGGATGGTGAGTTTTTCTATGCGTCCACAATTATCGAGTGTATATCACAGCAGTCGGACAGTGTTTTATGGCAAAAGGGTGCATGAATTTTTGTTATGCTATTCATTTTGCAAATTGCTCAAAACTTACGAGGTCTGAAAAAAAAAACGATTAACGGGAAGAAATTATGCGTTTGGCACGTGATACCTAATGGAGTATTTGTCGATTTAAGTGGATAGTTTCAGTAATATTTGATAAAATATTTTACCAGATGTCGTACCCGGGGTTTCCAGGGTTTTTTTATGTAAAAAAAAAATTAAAATATTTGTTTATTAATATGTCGATTACCCATAAAAATGAGACAATAGGAAAACAATGGAAAGCTGGCGTAAACGCCAGTTTAGTGCTCCAGGGGTTAATACACTTTTCCAGCCACATAGTTAGTGCCTATATTTTTTAAAATAAAATTTCCAAATCACAATAATAATAAAAACGTTATCCTATATCCTTTGCAATATTATACGAAACGCATAAGAAAAATCGTTAATATAATAATTAGTCGACATAAAAATCAAACAAGAAAACATAGTAACTTTAATAAACTGTACTTATAATGAAACAAATTGTTTGTTTGTACATAATCGATGAACTCTACAACCAGGGTTATGTAGAATTTCAATTTGAGTTTTGTGTACACCGCTGCAAAGCCGAGACAGGTCCCTGGTTAATTATTATATAGGGTTATATTAATTTAGATTTATAAATAAAAATATAGGGGTGACAAGACTCGGCACAGCTGAGGCAGCCGTACTCCAGGACATACAGCTGTCCGGTTCTCACATACTGACAGAGCATTGTATCTTCGAGAACACGGACGGTGTCATTTGCCTCATACCACATAACGGGGCTCTGGTCTACGTCAATGGACGTGAGGTAATCTATACAGTCACAAACCCACAGGCATCCAAAATATTCTATTTACAACATTAATAATACCTTTTGAATCTAACATTATAACTAAAAAAAAAACGGCTGCCATGGGGACTGCTGACAGAAGTGAAAACTTGAAACATTGCAAAAACTGTTTTTTTTTTAATGTTTCATTAATCTAACATTTATCATTTGTCTGGCTTTTATATCTATCGGTGCTTCGAGCAATAATAATATACATTTTCAATATAGTTTATTCATAGTCAAAACATACGATAAGCTGCGAAAGTATACATTTATTTCATTTATCTCTGAGCGCCAGCACTTAACATCTGATACTTGACGTAGTGTAGCAAGTTGACGGCTGACGTCATAACTTTGTCGGTAATACGAATCTATAAGTTAATCCCTTATCGAGAATCGCTCAACGCCGTGAAAGCATTTTTCACTTCAAAAATAAAGATATACCTACTTCTTTCTAGTTTCGATGTAATGGGCATGGTTTAGATTGAGTTGAACTGAATTATAGTTTATAATATAAATGGGCAGGTAAATGAACCGGTGATATTGAAAACCGGTTCCCGTGTTATCCTCGGGAAGAATCACGTGTTCCGGTTCACGCATCCCGGACAACCGCGCGAGGAGTTAGTATCCAAGACTCCGACCGACCCGGCCGGCGCTAGCGACGACGCCGCCGCTGAGAGCGGTCAGTATAAACATTCAATTACAAGGGGTCGCTCAATAATCACTTGAGGATATTTGGCTAGGTTTAAGACTAACCCTTACCTCAAATCCCGTGTAAAGTATCATAAAAAAGTTCAGAATACTATGTTTAAATACAGGTTACAGACTAATTTTATTATGGAACATATTGAAAATCTTTACCTGGCAACGGTTAGCCAAGGTCACATTGCGCGTTCAGCAAAAAAAAAAAAAATAAACACACGTGATGTCTTACGTTTTTCTTTATTGAATACAAAATCTTGTAATAATTCTAGTTTTATTTTTTCTTCAGGAATTCTTTATTTTATAAACTAGTATTTGTTTTTAATTATACATATAATGTAACGCCTCTTTAATCACAAGTTAATTAATGTGTCGAGTACCCATAAAAATGAAACAATAGAAAGACAATAGGAAAACAATGGAAAGCTGGCGTAAACGCCAGGAAGGTGCTCAAGGGGTTAATTTACTATAGATGATTCTATATTACGTAAGTTTGATAGCGTTTTACGTGATATAGTTTGGTTACTGTGCATAAATGCATACCCTTAAAGGCCTTTAAAAATAATGACACTAAATGTAAACTCTGTTTTCAAAACAACCTCTTTGCAACACTTTCACTTTGTTAAAATAAAATAAAATTGTGCCAACATTCATGGCGTTTATAAATAATAATACATTTTTTGTCTTATTTTATTATGATCATGATTGTGATTGCTGTTTTTGTTGTTGTCGATAGATAAAAAAATTCAATCAATCACAATAACTCGAATTGCTCTTATTATTCTTTAATAGTACTGTTACTACAAAGATTCAAATGTATTTGTGTTTGTCGAAATAGTCTTGATTACAGTGATATTAATGGATAGTTTATACGTAATTGTACGTTTTGTAGGTAGCGACACGGAAACAACGCAGAATGTCGACTGGGACTTCGCGCAGTGCGAACTCCTCGAGAAGCAAGGTATAGACCTGAAAGCGGAGATGCAAAAGCGGCTGCTCGCTCTCGAGGAACAGTTCCGGAAGGAGAAGGAACACGCCGATCAGCAGTTCGAAGAACAACGCAAGGTGAGTATTTATCAATTTACTTTAGGAACGTCTACACTTTATCGATAAAACTAACTTAATATGCCTAATAGATTATATTCATTTTAAATAATGCAGTTAATTGACAACTGGTTACTTTTTGAAGCGAATTTGAAGCGACAATGGTGCAGTAGCTAGTTGGTCGGATTTAGCGTCGACAGACGTAAGTTTGGTCCCCACTTACCCATTTCTATAATGAGCCTGAGCTTTCATGCTATATTGTGAGGAAACTGTAGTAAGGTCTTAGGACGTTTTCTAATGATGTCCGCCTGAGTAGCTACCACCCTCAAGTTTGAAAACCTGTCGCCAAATACCAATAGGTGTGTTCCGGCAGCACCACTTGAGAACTAGTACCTCTATGCTTGGTGTGTGCATCCTGGACCACATCGTCACTTAACATCAGGTGAGATTGTGCTCAAAGCACTGAGCCTATACAGTGTAAAGAAAAAAGTTTGATTAGAATGACAGCTGTCAAACTAAGTGGCATTAGTGCTGCGAAAGTGTTTATGAAGTCGGTATAAACAATTCTGTATGTGCAGTCAATATTTTAAAGTGTCATATGAATACGGGAATTTACGGTAAATTGATACAATTGTCAAATGAATTGATCTTACAGATTCTAAAATATAACAACAGATACAAGTTATTTCGATTTGTTATCTTTGCGATATCGATATTGTTATTATCTATGATTAATATGACGGAAGGACAACACTTCTCGTACCAGCACTAATTATTCCGGTTAAGCTATATTTTAAAGACTGAACGAATTTGTCGCGGGATGTGGATTACAAACTTAAAGACTAGGTTTATCTTTAAGTAGAGGAAAAAAGTACACTGAACCCTTAAATTATATTACATTTATAATAACTTGTAAAAGTTAACAATTTGTGTTCAAGCAATTATAGTATATTCGAACTGTACTGTATAACTGGTTTTCTTTCGAGTTTTTGACGTTCTGCTATTCGATTTCATATCGATAGTTAATATCACATCACTATGATCGATTTTCAACAAACGTTAGCAATAAGGATTGCATAATGTTGCTATAATTAATTAATAATTGTCCAGAATTATGAGGCCCGTATCGACGCGCTGCAGCGTCAAGTCGAGGAACAGAGTGTTACAATGTCTATGTACAGTTCCTACACTCCTGAAGATTTCCACAACGAGGAAGATATATTCGGTAAGTCAATAGGAACACTTACTAATTAATTGTTAATTCAAATAATGTAAATTTATTGTTTGTTTGACTATATTTATGATCACTAATTTCTATGAATTTATTTATACTTTATATGCCAAAGACTAGAAACTAGAAAGCCAACGACGTCAGCTGTAAACCATAAAAAAGCATAAGAAATAAGTTGCGAATAAAATAAATTTGAAGGATTTTAAGAGAAACTGTATAAGATTATATTATATATGAACAGTTTAAAATATAATTATAGGCGAGAACGTAGGAAAAAAAGTAGTGATAAAATGAGATAAATCTGGATATAACGATACAAAATATTCATTTGGCAACGAAAAATTGATGTTAAATGATAGTAATGAATTTAAATTATTGTCCTTTGATCAATTATTGGTTATTTCATTTACCAAATAATAAGTCAGATCTATTTGATCGTTTTGAAAGTTTATACGACTCGTATGTTTTATGCACGAAAGTACCTAAATAGGGAATTATTAAAAAAAAAATCGATAAAATAAACATCTATCACAAGCTTGATTCGATTGTTGTTAAGATATTTAAAAGAATGTGATAAATTTATATGAATATCAGTTTGTAATATGTAAACTTAAAAAGAATTATTTTGATTTTCTTGATGTTTTTTTAAGGGTAATATTGTTGATTGAAGTGCGTGTTCCAGTGAACCCGTTGTTTGAGACGGAGTGCTGGTCCGCCCGCGAGGTCGGGCTGGCGGCGTGGGCGTTCCGCAAGTGGAAGTACCACCAGTTCACGTCGCTCCGGGACGACCTCTGGGGCAACGCTATATTCCTCAAGGTTATATGTTTATATGTTTTTTATTTCATCGGACAATGTATCGTGAATTTTTAATTTTAGGTTCCCCCTTTTTCTTATTGTTCTTCAAAACTTCTTCCTTTTTCTTTTTGTTATTTTACTTCACTTGAGTTTTATCCCATTCGATTGGAAATTAAATTGTAACTTTATTTTATCTATTAAATAAAGATAATTTAATGTTATTGATGTAATTAGTAGAAAGTGACTAACCGCAGTTTATTTTGCTTATAGTAAACGGCATGATACTAAAATTGCTAAGTATTTATTATATTGAAATAAATTGATAAAAACTCGAAAAAATTCAATTACGTAAAATTTTAATCGTTTTAACACTCTGTCAGTAAGAGTATGGTCACGTAAATGTGGCTATTGGGGGAGACCTGCGTCCAGCAGTGAACGTCTTTCGGTTGAATGGAGTCGAATTGATTTTAATACCATTTTCGTTTTTGATATTGACTCGGTTTATTTCTCTTGTTTATCGTGTTACCTGTGGTCAAACAAAAAGGTTGGGAATCACTGGAATAGAGTGTTCTCCGCTGGATATAAAATTATAGCAGTGAGGTAAATGAGTGTTGTTTGTATAGGAGGCGAACGCGATATCAGTAGAGTTGCGTAAGAAGGTGCAGTTCCAGTTCACGCTAGTGACCGAGACCGCGTACTCGCCGCTCCCCGCGGAGCTGGCGCCGCGCGATGACGCCGACGACGAGTACCGCCCGAGCGCGCCCACCGTCGTCGCCGTCGAGGTCACCGACACCAAGAACGGCGCCACTCACTACTGGACCCTCGAGAAACTACGGTCAGTCTTACATCCTACAAAGGTTATTACAGGGTGGATCATTATGTGAACGATAGTGATGTAACGTATGTACGTACGTAATGTAGTATGATCGTTCATAACTATTAATTGTATAATTTTATATATAAAAAAGGAAATACTAGTACAGAACTACAGATACTAGTAATTTAATTCAGGGTTCGTACCACTTTGGTGCCCTTGCGTTAGCTACCACTTTAATAGCTGAACGCCCTAAGCGCTCGCCTTAAAAGTTCATACAGCTACACTAGTCTAGACAGCCTAGACAAACCGATAGAGTCTTAGTCAATTCGAAAAAAAAAAAACTTGTAAATATCTATATCAATATCGAGTATCTTGCCGGTTTTTTCGCGATCGCCGGGTTGTATTCCGAACCGGTTGGTAGTATTTTGATGTTCATAAGCGGCTTCCCCGGGTCTTAATCGAATTAAGAATCATTGTTTTTTTTTTTTTTTTTGTATCTGTAGGTTTTTAGTGACAGATTTTTGATACATGAAGGCTCGGGTCTAATATCGATGTTTTAAGAAAGTCTACGTTGGTTCATTATAATATTAGGAACAACGTGAATCGATGCACTCTTATATCGATAATCCTTGATATTAATTTATCGATAATTTGTTCATTTGTATTATTTACTCTCTAGTATCACATGCATTAAATAATGGTTTTCAAATGCCAGAGACGAAATATGTCAATCTATTTCAAAGGAAATAGAACATATAATGTATTGTAAAATTATGTATATGGTTAAATATTTAATTATATGGTTACAAACTATATGTAGAAGGATTATAAATAAATTTACGCATGATATAGATGAAAACTAAAATATCGAGTAGCTAGAAAACGTTTACATAGACATTTTAATATATATGATGCGTTTTATGAGTTACGTTTCTATTATTTTATTTGTTTTTGATTTAAAAATTAAAAAAGGTATTTTTTTTTATTATTTGGTTTTTTATTATGTTGCAATTTACTTTGTCTTTTTTCCATTTTGTTTAGTTATAAAACAAAAGTACAGAATACAATTGATTTTGCTAATGCCCCGTTGTTTTTAATTATGTCGACTTATCAATAAGATTTTAGTTGTGAAATCTGACGGTAAATATTCATCATATATATGTATTGTATAGATTTATTTATACGGTAAAGGTAAGTGCAATGTAATATTATATAGGATTAATTGTTTATTAGTTGGCAATGTCTAACTTTAAATGAAGCTTGTTTTATTTGCGGCTTTATTAATTTTATTTAACTATATATACTTGCTTATATGAGTAATATATACTAACAAAACACGACTGTTGTATTTAGAAAAGGATTAATATGTAACAAGGAAAATATATAGCAATTATCATTCGGGAATGCTAAAAAAACTAGACTGTTCTTTCTTATAATTTTTCGACACAAATAGAGACGTATAAAGTAATTCAGTCTAATAAAAGTTTTTTCAATTTAAAACGTATTTATTCAAAGAGTCCATCATTTACTAAATCTATTACATTTAGATAAACCAAAAATAATAACGTGCTATTTGTTAATACGAATGTGATTATTAATAAATATCGCTAAAGGTAAGGTGATTGGAGACACTCGTTAATCCAAAAATGAAGGCTCCTGTAAGAAATACGAATATACCTACACAATGGAGAATAAATTTGAAGAAAGTGTAAGAATTATTCTTTCCCGTTGATGAGGAGTATTATTATACGCAATACATGTCTATCTAAAATTTAGATGTTATTAGTAGGTGCGTAGGGCGGACTTTAGGTTACATGGCGGTATGTTGTTCGTAGCCATCGCCTGGAGCTAATGCGTCAGATATACAACATGAACGAGAGTTCGTGCGCGGAGGAAGAGGATCCGGTGCCTCTGGCCCTGGCGCCTCCACCCGCCCTGCTAACCAGCGGGGGTCAGGCTGGGTCCCAGCCCCCCGCCGACATCCTTCAATGTATATCGGCGTGCGCGCAACAAACACGCCTCTCGCTAGCCAACTTACTGCCTTCGAGGTGTGTACAAACATACCGCGTCCGCAACGCTTTAGGACTGTGCACATCGACGAGAACTATTATATCGACTATAGTCCGACAAGTTCGTGCGCTACCGTCCTACGGGACGCTAGACGTTGGCGGGGACGAGGTACTCTTGACGATAACGGGTGCGGGTCATGTTGCGGGGAGAGGTAATACGTGCAACGTGCATAATATCATAGCTTACATAAGATGATCTAAAGATAAAAAAGCCCATGTGACGTCAGGGTAAGGATGTTGTATACAAAGTGGAAAAATATGTATTTTGAAGTGGTTAAAAATGACTTTCCTACTTACGAATATATTTGGCGAAAAGAAGAAAGTGCAAGTCATATGGTAATTGATAGATGATATTAGTATTGAGTTCATTTAAATACACAAATAAACTGTTTATTTACTATTACATTCAGGATATAAATAGTCACGAGTTATGATATTTTAGACACTCGTCTCTACGTGTGTAGTCGCGCGATGTCATGACGTAGTACCTTGTCCTGCTAGCGTCTGTCGCGCTCCAGGAGGAGGGTCGCGCACGAACTTGTCAGACTATAACACAGTTTTCTTACGCGTGCTTTCAGTGGAACACTATGTTTATAGGCAGAACTTGTTATACGTACGCTGTGGATCGTATGCTTATGAAATTGTTCGTATATTATTTAAAAAAAAAAAACGATATTTAATTTTGGGTCAATATTTAGTAATAATATCAACTATCGATAATTTGAAAGAATATATTGAACCAAAAAGATACGTGTATTTATATATTTTACTTCTTGTATTTATAATAGTTAATGTTGATTGGTGCTATTAAAAACGTTTTTATTTGTAAATAAATCTTAGTCGTATACGTCCATATTATATAGTTGTTTTAAGTATGGTTTAATTTTGAACGTTATGTTTCTGCTTTCAATGCCGTAGTTTAGCTTTTATATTTGTAAATACTTGTTCTGCATGTTTCAAATTCTATTTGAATCACGTTGTAAAATGTTTTGTTTTCATTTATCAATCCAATGCGGCTTTGTCTAAAAATTATAACTGTTAAACAGCATGCATGCAAACAACTTGTTTGCCATAAACAGTTGAATCTCACTTTACCTTAATGTTTAAAATAATATAAATACCATTACAATAAGATGGATGGACAGTTTGAAAGATTATGTGCTTAGAAAGTGAGTGAATGTAGCTATGATCTCAAGTAGAGATGGATGGAAGCGCAAGACATGTTGCGCAGACCCTAAATAAAAACGATGATGATAACAAAAAAGAATTGTTTTTACTAGTAATTCTAACACTAAGTAATAAAAAATTACTTAATAACATTTTGGAACGTGGTTCGAATTTGTATTCGAGTGGCTCACCAATTATGTACTTGAGACGTAAATAGAAATCATTGTATTATTTGTATTATCTCTGATAGGCAACGTCTGGAGCTGATGCGCGAGATGTACCACAATGAGGCGGAATTGTCCCCGACTTCCCCCGACCACAATATCGAGTCTGTCACCGGCGGTGATCCTTTCTACGATAGGTTCCCGTGGTTCCGTCTAGTCGGGCGGTCAGTTGTTTTCTTTTTTTTTATTTCAGCTCGTCAAAACGACTGCACTTTATCTGATGTTAAAAAAGTACTGTGTAACGATCGGTTTTAATATGCGATTTTAATATGTTTTTACCTATTGCAATCCGAAATTTCAATCCTTCTTCTGTAAAGTATCAGATCAGTCAGAAAAACCGATAAATCGTTGGTTCAACCTCAATCTTAACTTTTAACGTTCGGTAGTGAAGTTCGCCGTGAGATTCATGACGACTAACAATAATGGAAATACTTTTTATGTTTTCATTGAATACATAATATTTAGTGCATGCGAAACATACATATGTAAATGTCGATTTATTCCTTAACCGTTAAAGCACTAACCTGGCGTTTACGCCAGCTTCCAATTGTTTTCCTATTGACAAATTTTTCTTGGTAATTGAAAAGTTAATAAAAAAAATGATATATATTATATTTATAAAAAAAAGAACCAGATCGAGTTTCTTGCCGGCTCTTCTCGACTGGGTTGTTTTCCGAACCGGTGGTAGTGTTTTAGACGTTCATAAGCGCCTTCTTAGGGCGTAAATTGAATAAAGTTTTTTTTTATTTTGATTTGATTTAAATATTGATACACAGGAGCTTCGTGTATTTGTCGAACCTCCTGTACCCGGTTCCACTCATTCACAAAGTCGCTATTGTGAATGAGAAAGGAGACGTGAAGGGCTACCTGCGGGTCGCCGTGCAGGCTGTCGTCGATGCTGAGAAAAGTATGTTATTTTACCGATAATATTTTAAAATTAATATTTACTTTAATTATTTTTTTTGTTAATGGCAATCTTTGAATTACAGCACAGTTCTGCCAGTGTAATGAGGTTAAAGATATTTTTGTAGGTACTTTGTATTTTCAATGCTTCAACGCTCCAGCAAAACGATCAATTCTTGCTACAACTTTGCTGGGAGTTTCTGTGGCACCTGAGAATAAATGTTCCGCTACACTTGTGCACAATAATCCAAATTATAATATCACGCACTATGTAATTAAACATACGTAATATAAGGTCACATACGCTAGTTAATTAATTAAAGTCATGAACTGCTACATGATAGACTGAGAGTCTGCCAAAAACTTACACATTTACGTCGTAATTATAATGATTATCTTATTTACAGATAATGCAGAATTCGCTGCAGGCGTGAAACAATCAGCGAAGATATCGTTCGACGATGACGTAGTGCCGTCTCGCTCCCGCGTGAAGACAAACACCAGTATCGACAAGAACAACGCTATCAACCTCGACGATAGAATCAACGAAGTCCAAGACTCCAATATCAAGATCGAAGGTGATATTTACTCCTAATGGATCTAACATTTTTCTGTTATAAATCATTTGTTGCAATAACAAAACGTGGACAAACGTTTATATTTAAAGGAATTTTGTTTCGACGTTATTATTTTTTTGCTTTACCCACTAACAATAATACATCAAAAGCTATGGGAGGGTGAACCGCTTTCGTTACGTAACGCGTTACGTCGCCAGTCTGTCTGGCTTCTCTCTCCCTCACGCATAAGGTAGGCAGGCTCCTCCTCTCTCACTCTAACCCACAGCGCTAGCCGTACTTACGGACAGACGCTTCCCTCTCTCTCTACTCAGTGTTTAGTGTGCGATAGACATACTGTTTATTAAATAATCATACTAATAATGTACATACATTAAAATTCTAATGGCGCATATTCAAGAATTGTAACTAAGAATAAAATATATTTTATAATCAATAAAAGATTTTATTAATAAATAAATAACCTTTACATTATCATATTAATATACTTAAAATTTAAGTAATAACCTAAGCTTTTCTGAAGTTAAACAATTTCATTAAAAATAGTTCAACTTAGATTAGTTTAAGTTATCACTTTTGTCGGGCGTCCCGGGACGCACACTTTTTTTTTGAAATTGACACTTAATACAGATTATGTTGAAACGGAATCTTCACCTCGCGATATCGACTCGCAATTGCCAATTTGGATTTTTATGTATAGCCGATTATGGAATTTTGGTTCGAGGCGGGATTTGGCGTGTATTTCGATGTAATCACTAAGTTGTGTAGAGCTGGCGGCAGTCGGAGAGTGTGACGCGGACAGCGGCCGCGGGGACAGCTCCCTCGCCTCGGAGCTGAAGGAGGAGGACCTCCCGGAGCATCTGACCCTCGGCAAGGAGTTCACGTTCCGCGTGACCGTCCTGCAGGCGCACAGCGTCGCCACCGACTACGCTGACGTCTTCTGCCAGTTCAAGTAATCAAATTAAGCATATCCCCTAGTGTCCTTAATCGCTATAGTTCCGCTTTAAGAGGATACACGGTCAGAAAAGTAGGTATTTCAGGAATGTATTGCTATCGCGTTGCTACCCCAAAGAAAGTGAAAAGGACAACTCAAACTTGAGCTGATTTACCGTATGCAAAATAGACGAAAACATCACTTCGTAGTACTTTGTTTCCTCCTTCACAACTGGACCGACTTTTAATTTTCTTTCAGTTTTGGAATAATAAAGACTTTGGCAATGCCTGTACGATGAGACTTTTCATTAACATTATCCATCAAATTTATTTGACGAATGTCTGAAAATGACGGTAAAAATGGAGTATTTTTTTTTTCATTTTCAAAGGCCTCTTAGTTTCTACAATTACTAATTTATGGAAAAAATCAAAACGTACGGTCATTGCGGTGGTGGATATACATTATTTGGTATAAAAATATTTACCATAATGCTATTATCCAGAGAGGAAACAGGGGACTACGTTTGTATGAGATAAAGGCCGCTAGGATATCCTTTTAATACGCGCGTCTTAACTTTCTCATATAACATAATGAGATGAAATAGTAAGGAAATTAGTCGAGGAGTTAACATGATTTCGTAGTGAAATATCTTTAGTCGGTTTTGAGCGAATTTTTATAGGGTCATTGACATGCTGTGGCCACGTCACCGACATGCATTAGTGCAATAGTCACTATTACGCTAGATTGGCTATGTAAAAAAAAATGGAATTAAGAAAAAACTATATTTTTTCGAATATTTTCAACATTGGCATTATGAATATTTAACGTTGATAAATTGTTATTGTCTATCTAGTTTTGTAATATTCAATCTATGCAGCGCAAATAATAAAACAACATATATAAAAAAAACAGTAATGCAAAAAAATTTCGAGTTAACACTCCTATCGGCAGTTCCCGTGACTGCCTATTTTTTTCTTCTTATTGGAATGATCCAAATCCCTGAATCGAAAACTACTCAACCGATTATTTTCGATACACATAACCAGGGGTACAGAAAAGGATAAATCACTTTCGTCCCTGAATTTATTGACAAAATCTATATTAATGCGAGCAAATCTGCTGGCAAAAGCTAATAACTTATATTTGACAAAGGAAAGAAAAATATACTCAATACGCCTTAGGAACTGTTAAATGGACCTAATAATAATACCTACCAATCATTCAATAATTTAGAGACGATACTTCTACCTGATTGGTGGAGAAATAACGTCTTACTTCTGATTGGTTAATTTACTCCGATTATTATAAACCTCTACGTTTTTTTTGTTTTTAAATACCGCTTCCAAGGCATTTATTATTTTATTGTTTTGTTAAATTATTATGATAAAATATTAAAGTATAATATGGTTAGTATTGGTTGAATGAAATAAATAAATAATTATTTTCAGCTTCCTCCATCGCAACGAGGACGCGTTCTCCACAGAACCCGTTAAGAACACCGGAAAGAATACACCGCTCGGGTTCTATCACGTGCAAAATGTATGTATGGGAAATTTCTAGAAAATCTCCAGAACGTTTATTATAGTAATTTAATAATAAGAAATAACTATGCAAATGTTTATTGATTTCCAGATAACTGTACCTGTGACGAAATCGTTCGTCGAATATATAAAAACACAGCCGATAGTTTTCGAAGTGTTCGGACATTACCAACAACACCCATTGCACAAGGTAAAGTAAACTTTAAGGTTGTGACAATAATCTTGTCAATCAAAAAATCTGACGTTTTACAAAATTTGATACTATTTTATTGACTCTAAAACGCTAGACGCGATATCAATATTTATATATCTCTATAAATAACAACACGTTTCAGACACATTTTAACGACGGGAGGTCTCTTTTGGCTTACAAATTAATTTTAAATTTTAAACTTCAAAACGTTTCTTAAGCATATAGTAAATATTTAGTTATTTTGTTAACACATACATAGATACAAAGGTTGATGAGTGCAGAGTAAATGAATTAGCACTAACGAACACTTTCGAAGATGGGGGAACATCACTTGTATGTGCTAGATATATGCATATATGATAGATATGCACGTGCCAAATGTAAAAAGGACATACCACAGCAGGTGGATAAAAAGGGCATTTATTTTTTTGGTATTCAATCCCTCTAAATTTAAAAATCCTTGTAGGATGCTAAGCAGGAAGGCGGTTGCGCCGGGCGCACTCCGCCTCGGCGCATGCTGCCGCCGTCTATCCCGATCTCGGCGCCGGTGCGGAGCCCCAAGTGGGGCGCGGCTAGCGTGGCCCCGCCCACCGGCTATAGCTCCTCCCACCTGCACTCGAAGCACGACCTGCTCGTGTGGTTCGAGATCTGCGAACTCGCTCCCAGCGGGGATTACGTACCGGCCGTGAGTATAATCGTTATAAAGGTACATAACCAAAATTACGCACTTAGAACGTACTGTATTTAAAAAAGGCTGAATCGATTATGATGTGATTTTTACATTTATTAGACAAATAATTATAATGCTAATTTTGCTGATGTAAAATTAGATAGCATTGTACATGATTTACCTGTACATACCGAACAGGTTGTAGAGCACAGCGACGAGCTGCCGTGTCGTGGGCTGTTCGTGCTGCACCAGGGCATACAGCGTCGCATCCGCATCACGATCCTGCACGAGCCTTCCCAAGACTTGCAGTGGACCGACGTCAGGGAACTTGTTATCGGTAACTTGAAAGACTATTATTCATTTATAGTGTCAAAGGAAATACCCTTACGTGTTAAAATAGCTATTATTTATTTTGAGTCTATATAATATATAGTGGTAACAATATTGTCGTTATACTTCCGGCGGCGACTTACGATATTGTCTGGCTACTTCCGTTAGTATTAAATGTTTACTTCCGGTGGAAACCTTGCTCACCTGTTAAACGTGGAATGGCATGGAAGTACATAAGTATATAAGTCTTGAGTTCTATCTGTTAAAGCGAACATTCCTGGAATTCTAGTATAATATAGTGTAATCGTTGGACTAACTATAGTATAGTGCGAGTATTTTAATAGTCTGTTACATTAAAGAAATGCTAGTTTTCGCCTGCAGGTGCTCGAAATAGCATCATATGTATTGAATATTGAAAAATAAAACGTGTTTCCCTTTTTATTTTTGACAATACTAAATCTACTGTATAGTTATTAAACAAAAAAAGTGAAAACAAGAACTGTTTCGTTATTACCTATTTATATGTAAATTACATAATGAACTATTGAATTTTCAATAAATAATCGGCTCGATCGATTTTCACTGCACTTTATTTGTTATATAGCTGAAGTTACTCCAAGTAACTAAGGGTGCTTTAATTTGTAAAAATAATTCTGGCTCCGCGTAAAAAATTAAAACACGTTAAATATTTGAATAAAATCCAATTCAATGGACACTTTTATGGGCAAATGCTTGAATTTATGAAAAATATTTTTACTTTATCTTAGTACTAAAAAAATTAGTAAAATAAGTAGGGTTCCGGTTAAAAAAACGCAGTAAAGAATATAATTAACGCACACAACTAGTTTATATAATATATAGTTAAGTATATTATCTCAGGATAATATCGAATGAAATGACCGCATTCATTTCAATGCTGAACGTTTTATATGAAATAGTTATCGATGAATACTTTCAATAACAGAAACAACTGAATGAAGTTTCTCGTACCTTCTGATATAAGTAAAAATAACGCGTTTGAATTTACTACGTTTTGAAGTATTTTTATCGATAACTATTTATTGAGTTTTGTCGATAACTGTTTCGATAATTATTTGCTGAATTTATCGACATTTGTTATAGCTATTGCTTAGCTTATATTCTAGATATTATTAGAGAATAATATTGTAATTAGGTCGCATACGCAATACTCCTGAAGCGAATGAAGACACTAACGATGGAGACGAGGACGGTGCACTGTCACTGGGGTTGTTCCCCGGCGAGAGACCTACACTAGACGATAGAGCTGTCTTTAGGTGTGTTGTATACATTAATTCAACTCAATAGCGCAGTGGATAGTGAGGCCAGATTTCCCGTCAATGGACTCGAGTTCAAGCTCACCTATCTGACTTTAAAATCAGCCTGAGCTGTCTTTGAAGAAAAACATCGCGAGGAAACCATAGCATGGCGGTAGGACATTTTGAAATAATACCCGCCTGGGTAGCTACCACCCTCAAGTTTGAAAACCTGTCGCCAAATACCAATAGGTGTGTTCCGGCAGCATCACTTGAGAATCTCTAGGCTTAGTGTGTTTATCATCCGGGACCATATCGTCACTTAACATCAGGTGAGATTATGGTCAAAGCACCGAATCTAACCGTGTAAAAAGAGCAATATTGTCGAAATATCTTTTAAATATAAAAAAATGTCGGCCGTCACGGGTCTCCCTGCAGATACATCATGATTGATGGTAGAATTTATAATTAATGTAAAGCAATAAATAGGTACGGTGTGGTTTCGATAATCGGAATGAGATATTACAAAGCAGAAGATATTTTAGTTTCAGAAAATAATATATTGTTTAAAATTAGGTATAAAGCAATATCTTGTCATTTAACACCACTCGTCAAAGTACTATTCTAGATTTTTTTTTGAAGAATAATTAATTAAAAAAATTATTAGTTGATTAAAATTTGCATTCATTTTCAATTATAAAAAGCCATGAAATTTTAATAAACATCTTTCAAAATATACACCTATATTATGCCTCGGTGGCGCAGTTGTATTATGGTGCGACTGCCGTTCTTAGGTCTCGGGTTCAATCCCCAGGTCGGGTCAAGTGGTATTGGGTTTTTCTATTCAGTATCATCCCGGAGTTTGGAATTTGTGCCCGATATGGCGACAGGCTCGCCCCCTGTCACATCTGGGACGGAACTAAGCCTGGCAAAATGTGGGTGGTGTAGTTCGCTATTCCACCTCTGCCCAACCCTTCGGGGATAACAGGCGTGAGCTTATGTTATGTTATAAACTATTATACGATCGCCTCATTAATCCGAACAGGGTATAAATTTTTTAAGTGTTCAGATTAATCGAGGCGCTATTGTATTAAGTAAAATATATATACAGTCTAATAGGAAGGTACACATGGAACACAATTCACACGACGAACTGTATTGTAAAGGACGTGACGGCATAAAAGAGTATCATGCCGTTCACCGTCCCGACATACTATTAACGTTTACTGCCAAAACGTGCCAATAAATATTTCACATCAATGTATGAACAAAATCTAAGTAGTTGTATTTTTTTTAAGATATATAATAATAATGATTTTATGAGCAGGTTCGAAGCGGCGTGGGACAGCAGCTTGCACGGCTCCCCACTACTGAACAGGGTCAGCTCTAACGGCGAAGTCGTCTATATAACACTCAGCGCTTATTTAGAGGTAAGTTTCAGACTTCAGAAAGGAGGAGGTCATTCGTCATGTTTGTTATTCGATTTCTCAGTTATTTGTGGACCGATTAGCAAAACTTTTTTTGAAATCGAAAGAGTACACTTCCGAGGTGATCCCCAGTTCCACCAGATCGGGATGTGATGAGTGGAAATTAGGGAAATTGAGAAAAATCCTTGTGTACTATAAACACTTACACGTGTTTCATATATCCGTTTCCAAAGCTATGAAGTAGCCTTCACAGCTATACGTAAATACAACACTAAAAAAAATTTTTTTTTGATTAATGTGTCGAGTACCCATAAAAATAAACAATAGGAAAACAATGGAAAGCTGGCGTAAACGCCGGGAAGGTGCTCAAGGGGTTAAAATCAAAACCGACTTCAGAAGAGTAAACTGTAAAAAATCTATAAATAAGTAATCTTTTGAAGTCGCTTCTGTTTTTTATTAAAAAACGTTTTTTTTTTCCATTACGTTGTTTTTGACGATTGCTCAGTATTAGTGTGGACGTATATTGTGTTAACTGGCGTAGATCCGAATCTATTTCTCCAATTTTAATCTTACAATAAGCTCGAGATTTTTGGGAAGGTTATATATGTATAAGAAGAGTATTGGAAGATACATTTTTTGTATCCAACTTAGTTAAACTCTTTATAAATAAAGAGTATAAATAAATTTAAAAAAAAATTGTAGTAACTACCAGTAATAAGTTTTAAAATCTGTCACTAAGTAGTCATAGCTGTGTTCTACTTAGCATTAGGTACAATTGTTTAATCTATACTAATAATTAAAATTGAATCGTCTGTGTGTAATGTCAAAATAACATTTTTTTCTAAATACATATGAATGGATATACGATACCTATGCCAAAAATACTAATTTTGTTTGTTCCGGGTAATGTCCGAAACGGCTGGGCCGATTTAGATGTGTTTTTTTTGCTACTTTAATTTTTGGAAAATAATTATGGATCTGCGTAAAATAATAAAAACATTTGAAATTGTGAATAAATTCCGATTTTGTGCACAATTTTACTGACAAGTATTTGAATTTGTGAGAAATATCTTTGCTTAATATTAGCGGTAATAAAAAAAATGTGTTTTTTTTTAAAATTGTAATGAATTGAATATGTTAAACGCGGGCACAGCTGCGGGCACCCAGCTAGTAAAATATCAATAACAAATTTTTTTTCTAAAATCATAATTTAAAATCATATTTCACGGAAGCTGAGTGCATTTTATATTATTCATGACTCTTTTATAATCAACACGCTACAGTACTGATGACTAATAATTTTGAAACACAATAAAGTCTGTTAATGCGCAATGTTTATATTCAAATTAACACGTGAATGTTAATAGAATTAACAAGTACGAAACTATAGTATATAGTAGTAAAAAAAAATGAAAGAAAGTCGATCGTCACGGGACGCATGAAACGTCATGCCGTTTGGTATCATGGATAAGCCATCGAGATGTTTAGAAACGTCGAGTAGAAGAGATTTAATGTAATGGGTATTGTTAGTTGGAGAACTGCGGTCGTCCTGCGATAATAACGAAGGACTTGTCGGTGGTGGTGGTGGGGCGGGAGGCGCGCACCGGCCGGTCGCTGCGCCGCGCGCTGTTCGGTTCCCGCGCTGCGCGCGCCGACCGGCTCACCGGACTCTACGAGCTCAGTCTGCACCGAGCGCTCGAACCCGGTAACACCCTCCCCCTCCGCCTCCCACACACACACACACACACACACACACACACACACACACACACACACACACACACACACACACACACACACACACACAGAATTACTTCTCCTTGATATATCCTTACATTAGTAAGGATATTAATGGTTTGCTTAATGTTTCAGGTGTACAAAGACGTCAGAGGCGTGTACTCGATACTAGCGGTACTTACGTACGCGGGGAGGAGAACCTGCACGGGTGGAGACCTCGCGGCGACTCACTCATATTCGATCATCAGGTACTTACTTCATGTCTTTATATACCCCCCCCCCCCCCCTTCTCCAAACTCCTCTTTTCTCCCTTTTCCATTACAGCAGATTCTTGTGTTATATTTTTCACATTTGAGGGTGTATTATGATATAATTGTTATTCTCATAGTTATAAGTACTTTCGTTTTTTTAATCAACCGACATCGCGCGTTTCATAAAAAAACACTATAATAAAAAATGTATAAACACACGATATCACACTGCACTGATCATCTGTTGTGATGTTTTCTGATAACCCTCCAGGGTTCACGTGATTAATGTACACCCCTTACTGATTGATTACGCGGTACGGCTCCGTGTTCAGTGTGCCCCAAGTCACAATAAGGTTGGCTACTGATAACGAAAATCCACTCACCTTGCTTCTGGGAGGTCCAGCTTCCCTTTTGAGGTGTAGAAAAGATCGTGACTTATTCACCAGAGGCTTATAACAGCTGTTCCACGCGCGACGCAAAACACTTCCTTAAAGGACTTAGCGGTCTAACAGTCGGTGGCGTAGTAATTTGACGTACGTCAAATTCAAAAACAGGTGCGGGGAGGGCCAATCGGTATAACTGACCGTTCCGTCCGTTCGGTGGCAGATTATACGCGATCAGCCGCAAACCTCGCGAACATGGGATACACTAAATACTGAACACTTACTAATTCGCAAGGTTGATTATGTAAAGAAATGGAGAGTTTCTCATAATGTTTCGTTTATAGCGATGATGTCGCAGCGAGTAGTGCCGCCGGATTCCGCGTTAATCGACGCGCGGGTTCGATCCCTAGCTATCCGAATCTAAAATCGGTCTGAGCTTTCGGTGAAGGAAAACATCGTGACGAAACCATAGCATGGTGGTATTAGAGCAAATTTCTAATAATGCCCGCCTGGGTAGCTACCACCCTCAAATTTGAAATCCTTCCTCCAAATACCAACAGGTATGTACCGGCAGAATAGCGTGAGAACCGCTACCCCTAGGCTTAGTATGTTTACCATCTTGGGCCACATCATAACTTAACATCAGGTGAGATTGTGGTTAGGTAATTATGAACACGTAAAGAAAGAAATTGTTGTGGTGTCGGGGTATTAAATTAGCCCCAAATGGACGGGTTTCCTGTATAGAAAGGGACCACTCTGTAGAAAGTGAGATTGTGGTCAAAACAATAGACTTCTATACCGTGTAAAACAAAATGTCTGATATATAATATGATCGGTATAAGTGGGAGAGCTAGAGAAGATGACACGGCTGGAGCAAGTGGGACGCACCCGACACTTCCTCGCGCTGCGCGACCGGCTGCGGCTCGGCCACGAGAACACTGTCACCGCTAACGACTTCACTAAAACAGAAAAGGTAACACTAACTGTTCATACTAAATAATATATATATATTTATAATATACTAGCTGTGTGCCTGCGGCTGCACCCGCGTTTCATATATTCTATGTTCTAATTATTTCCCAAAAAAAGTTTTTAGTACAAACATAAAATAAATATATTTCTCATAAATTCAAGCACTTCTCCGTAAAACTGTGCATTGAATCGGATTTTATTAAATTTTTTTATGAGTTTTAATTTTTTTTACGAGGCACCCTAATTATATTCGAAAATTAAAAGTACCCTAAGTTACCCGTAATAACTTCAGCTATCTACAAAAAAAAAAAACTCTCGTCAAAATCCGTTTTGCCGTTCCGGAGATTATGCGAAACAAACAGAAAGACGGACAGACAAAAATTTTATAATTGTTTTTTTGGTATAGGTATCGCATGTACATTCATATGTATTTAGTAAAAAATAGTAATTCTGACATTACAAATAGACACTCTAATTTTATTTATTAAAATAGATAAATAATCCAGTATTACATAAGTAATATTTTGGACATTTTGCTGAGGTTAGCATTCGTAACGCGAGTCTATACATTTATCTCCGAGAATCACTCAACGCTGTTAAACGAGATTTCACTTCTAAAAAAAACACAAGTTAATCTTTTTAAGTAAACAAGTCATTTTTTACTTATTTTAGTTACTATAAAAATATTTCAAACACAAATATCGCGGAGTAAATGCTACACGGTTAGCTGATGCGAGCCATAGGCGCAGCCATATTGGTTTCTCTGCCGTGCGCTTTTCACTGTACCGCTACTCCGCAGCCGACTGTAATGCGACATGCGATAGATGGACGAAAAAAATTCAGGCGGATGAAAAAAAAAACGTTTCACTTTAAAAAAGTAAACATTACACACGTAATCACCATTCAGACGTCCCCTTGTTTCCCATGGGAAACTTGAACGGCCTTTAATAGTTGATTGGGGTGACGTAGGAGGTGTGCAACATGGCGGCGAAGGCTGCGTCCGACAGCGCGCGCGACGAGTCGCTCCACGAGCCGTGGGAGATGACGCCGCGCGAACGAGAACTCGCCACCAAATACATCAAACTCATGCAAGGTACTATTTATACACAGGCAATTATTTAATTTCAATATAAATAGGGTACTCTCCCCATAGTGTAGCGAATAGAGATGACGTAAATTCCAGAGAGTAACACAAACTTTTCATGAAACATATTCCGTAAAGCCGTGTTAATTATGAAACGATTTTAGGGTGAATATAAAATATTACTTTTATTATAAACGTCGGTTAAATATAAAAGTGGTAAAAAAATTTAAAAAATATATAGTTTTATTTATTAGGTATGAGTTTTTTGTCACGTAAAATTTTGACTTCCCTTCTACTACGTATAAGAGCATAGAGATACGATGGTCTATTTTATCTCAAAAATAAAATTATTAAGTAATTGTTAAAATATGAGAAGTTTGTTTTTAATTACATATATAGGTTTTTAACTTGTGATAATAATCTCACTTGATGTTAAGTGACGATGTAGCTAAAGCTTAGAGGAATACCTCAATAGGCTCTCGCATGATAACTGACGGAACACAGCTGTAGTTTTTTGGTGATACATTTACAACGTGAAGGTGGTAGAACATCATGAGGAAACCATAGCATGGTGGTTTTTTGGTGATACATTTACAACGTGAAGGTGGTAGAACATCATGAGGAAACCATAGCATGGTGGCAGGACATTTTCTAGTAATTCCCGCCTGGGGAGGGGGGCGGGGAGTGTAGCTATCACCCTCAAGTTTGAAAACCTGTTGCCAAATATCAATAAGTGTGTTCCTTGAGAACTGGTACCTCTAAGCTTAGTGCGTTTACCATCACATCTTCACTTAACATTAGGTAAGATTATGGTCAAAGTACTGAACGTATTCAATGTAAAAAAAAGGTAGCCTCGATGTTTTTTTTACCACAAAAACGCCAAGTCCGTTTTAGGATAACATTCGAGTTAATGCCCATCAATCAATAATGGATAATTAAGTAACTACAAAAATAATCTGTACAAAATAAGTACAATTGTGGTTATAGGGAGGATAAGTTGTACGGGTAAGGAGGTGGAGGCGGCCGCCTCTCCCGCCACTCCTGTCGACGAGGGTGTGTCCGCTGATATCTCCACCCCCAGTCTCCTCTCCTCTATCCACAGCGCTAGCAGCTTCGAGTAAGTACACTTTACATTTTTTTTATTTTGCTAACGCTACATCGTGTTTTCTGGATGTTATTTTCCCTACTATTTTACAAATGGGGATTTTCACTGATTTAAAGAGTGAGAGACGGATGAATGGGTATTTATTGAAAACAACAGATCGAGTTAATAATGTAATAAAATAAAATGTAAGTAATATGTATACTAAATAGAAATTATATATCATTCGATTAATCAGATTCTAAGATACACGCGTTTAAAGTTTTTAATGGGGATCGGGGGGATGGAGATTTCTGTTTAGCGATTCTCGGTAGGGGAACAACTTATAGATTAACGTTACCAATGTTATGACGTCAGCCGTGAACATGCTACAGTGTGCCAAGTATAAGATGGTGTTCAAGTGCTGGCGCTCAGAGGTAAATAATAAAATGTATACTTACGCAGCCTATCGTATGTTTTTTTATCATAAACAAACTACGTGTGAATATACAGAACTAGCGCACGGAGCGGAAATAGATGTGAAAACCAGAGAAATGTTGTAGTTACATTAATAAATTATGAAATTTAAACAAAAAAAAAAAAAAAAACAGTTTATCCATATAGTTTCGAGTTTTCGCTTCTGTCGGCAGTCCCCATGACTGCCTAATGTTTTTTTTTTGACGTGTGTGTCTATCTGTTCCTTGTAAAACGAATGTTCGTATGGAACTTGTACGAAGCAAGAAAGCGTTATGTTATGTAGTTTAGTTCCAGCGCAGAGCGCACTTTACGATAAAAGTAAAATCTTTTCGAATTCTTTACTATTGAATACATAATTATTTTGTTTTCAATTGTCAGTCGTATTTATGTTATATTTTCAGATAAAACAATAATATTTAATTAATTTAATTAAACGATATTATAATTGTATTATTAACTTAATTGTTTTCAATAAATTACACTGTTGTAAGTTATGCATGTTGAAGGAAAATATTGTAGCGCTTTGACTAGAATCGCACTTGATGTTAAGTGACGATGTGGTCCAGGATGATTAAACACACTTCTTGATCTACACACAATTCTGGCTCACAAATGCTGCTTGGAGATAAGTTTTGAAACTCGATGGTGGTAGCTGTCCAGGCGGAAATGATTCGAGTTTATATAGAGTTGAATAGGTGGAGTCGAAGCTGTGTCTATCGACTCGGAACCCGACCGCAGTATCGATATGTCCAGGCTATGCTCCCCGGAGAGAGCTCTTCTGGAGAAGTCTATGGCGGCGTGGGGGGGCGGGGCGCCCGCCACCAGCGGCGTCCTGTACGTGCCCGACTGCGAGGAGGTGCGCGTGTCCGCAGCCGTCGCGCGTCGCGGACATCTCAACGTGTTGCAACATGGCACTCACGGCTGGAAAAAGCGCTGGCTGGTGTGTACACACCATTATTATATCTATTGCGTTATCTCTTAGCCTTCACTCATGACCGGTCCGTTTGTGAACGCCGATGGAATCGGATATGTTGTTTGCCTCACAATGCTTCTGCTGGTTACAGCCATAATGTAACATTATAGCGATTGATGTGATGATGGCGCAGCGGGTAGTGCGGTCGGATCCCGCGTGAATCAACGCGGGTTCCATCCCCACCTATCCGACTCTAAAATTGGTTTGAGCTCTCTGTGAAGGAAAACATCGTGAAGAAACCATAGCATGGTGGTAGAACATTATGAAATAATACCCGCCTGGGTAGCTACCGCCCTCAAGTTTGAAAAACCTGTCGCCAAATACCAATAGGTGTGTTCCGGGAGCGTCACTTGAGAACGAGTACCTCTAGGCTTAGTGTGTTGACCATCTTAGACCACATCGTTACTTAACATCAGGTGATATTGTGGTCAAAGCACTGAGCATATTCCGTGTAAAAAAATATACATGAAAATATTGAATAAAAAAAATATAGAACTATCTAATTTTTTTTGGATCCGTAGTAACTGAATATTTGTTATCGTTAAATCGATGCCTTTGCTCAGTAGTGTATATTAGGAATGTTTCGAACATTTGCATTCGCATCCGAATGTTGATGTGAATTCAGATAGGGCACGTCTCTTTTTTTTTCTACCCTAGGCCTTCACCGTAATTTTGAGGGCGAGTGCTGAAGGCACTCAGCCGCAAAAAGGTAACTAGCACAAGGGTTCGAACCTAGGCTTGGCCGCTACCTATATATAAAAATTCCGGCGGAATTTGAACCTAGCTAAACCCTACATGTTTTTATTTTCAATAATAATAATAACAAAAAAGGTTCCTTACCGGAGCTATGTACCTGCGTGTTGTGTGCAGGAGTGTGTGTGCGGTGTTGTGCGTGTAATGCTCAATGCATGGGCAGTGTCACTGTATCGCGCTGGCAGCGACGTCAAGTGCCTCCCCAGTTGGGGAACGAGACACGTCCTGGGTCGCCGCCTGAGGGGGACCCGGACACGTCGTGCCAACTAAACATTTTATACGAAGCGGCAACTACCGCCTCCCTTGAGTTCCTACCGAGTGACAAACTCGGGAGCTATTATTAAACAAGAATATTGAATATATTTCTTATCTTATTTCTACATTTTGTGCATTAATTTATTATATTTCATACAATTTTTGTTCAAGTCTTAACAAAATTCATGTCCTTCGATATAAACGTGTAAAAAAAAAATCTGCTTCGGGCGATGTTAAAACAATTTACGTGTGGAACGTCCCCGGTATATATGGTATGTGCAGGTTGTGCGCCGTCCGTACGTGTTCATATACCGCGACGAGCGCGACCCGGTGGAGCGCGCCGTCATCAACCTTGGGAACGCGCACGTCGAGTACTCCGAAGACCAGGAGCAGATGGTGCGGATGCCCAACACCTTCAGGTATACACCAGTTTACCCTTATCTGTTCTAATATGTCGATTACCCGTAAAAATGAGACAATGGAAAAAAGGTTAGTGCTCAAGGGGTTAAATGAATTTTCTTTGTGTCAGTGTTGTGAGCAAGGAACGCGGGTACTTGCTGCAAACGCTCAGTGATAAGGAAGTGCACGACTGGCTCTACGCCATCAACCCGCTCCTTGCTGGACAGATAAGGTGAGATCACATATTACATTTCCCTTGTCCCATCACTATTATATCACACTAACACACTACATTTTGATGTCAAAGTTTAATAGTACAATTCCATTTAAATAAAAATTATATTTCTGTATTTACATAACATCACAAACACAAATAAGTTTTAATATTTTATAAAAAGAAAAAAACATAAAATTAAATTAATATATGTTATTTTATCACAACACTAAAGTTATAAAATAAAATAATTACTCCAGGTCTAAAGAAATATGACAAATATAACCGTGTATAAACTTGGTTCCTTCTACGGGAATAGAACATGAAGAGAACCTGGATATTTGTACGGTTTTAGTAACAGTCTTTGGAAACTACTTCAATGCAAATTTTGTTTAATATTCAATATAACTGTGTATGAAACACATAAGCTGTTACATTATCGAATTTGATAAGTTAAGATTGAGATCAAACTAAAAATATATCCATTTTTATGACTGATCACCGACACTGATTTAGAGAAAAATAAAGATTGAAATTTCAGATTTTAGTTGGTGAAACAGATCGACATTGCATCTTGTAACCGGCTTTTAGTTTCTTATCACTAATCCTTGTTAATAAGCAAAACGAGAGACAAAATGAAATCGATGGGTGTTTACCCAGGAGAGAAAAAAAATACTGAATTGTTTTATCTTTGCATATTTATTTATATAAGATTAATAATTCGGTACAAATGATCTGAGAATTTATACGGTTAGGCGCTATCGAGTATTCTGTAAGCAGATTTTTGGACATTGACTTTCTACGGTCACTTGGCTACTTGCAATTATTTAAGATAATTATAGCGAATTACTAACTTAATAATTTTCTGATTGATTAGGTTTCGTATTTGAGGATTTTTGAACATCGAGCGTTGCAGAATATAAGTAAACATTGTATCACCACCCTGACTCCCGACTCACATGTCATAAAAACTAAGGCTTATAAACATACATATGGCTTAATTTTATACATATTACGGGAACTCCATCGCACTAAAACAGTTAAGGGTGTCTATTTTTTGCTTATTTTTGATTTGATGATATGGAGGGCGGAGAAAAAGATTATGTTAATGCACACATTATATGGAGGCAACGGGGTAAGAGTTTTTGCTCACTATTGCTGACAAGCAGGAGGGGGGAGGGGCGGGCAGAACTGAGTAAAATTTTGATTACGTAATAATGCAATTTTTGATACGTAATGATAAATGAAACGATTATGATCTTGGTTTGACACACCCACACAGCTCTGTAATAAGCCTGAGCTTACGGTGACAGAAAACATCGTTAGGAAGCCATATCACGGTGGTAAGGCATATTCTTATAGTGCCTGGCCCTGGGTATCTACCACGCTCAGGTTTGAAGTTCTGTCGCCAAACATTGGCAGTGACACTTGAGAATCTCTTGTACCAGTATTTCGGGTGAGATTGTGGCCTATACAGTATTAAATAACGACCCCTAATACATTATGGTGTGTATCCAATACGAGAGACCGTAACGTGACCAAAGTGAATATACACGCGTAAAGGTCATGGCACACAGGTCGAGGTCAGGCCGGCGCGGCGACAAGCACGCCGCCATCGCCGCGGCCGCTGCTAACACCGCATGAGACATCACTATGGAGTCTATCATCGTTTTTTAAATGCGTCTCCGAGACCGGGTCGATACACGCGCGACGTCACAACCGGCCCTTACTCAGATATTGAAACGGCTCCACATTCAAACGATCTCTGGTTTACGTTCGACATTATCGATAGAACTTATCGATAAAGTAGTTACCGATAATCGATATAAAGAGATTTTTACAAATACACTTCTTATTTAATCTATATTTTGTTATTTAAAATGATCGCTACTAACAAATAAAACAAAATAAAAAAGTGTGAAATGACAGACGAATTTATAAAGATTTCTTATAGATTACAATACGGATGGTTATTGGCAGCTATACATACGAGTATATATCCGTGACTGGTTTGGTGAGATAAATAGAATGTTATCTAATGGTGTTTTTATTTCAAACGATACAATTAAATCATTTTTATTTTTCTGTAATAATAATAATTTATATTCAATAAAACAAAAATAGTATAAAAAAATCAAATGATCTATCAATTATTTTTACATATCCAACGATGTGTAGCGGTATTCTAAACAAAGCATTTGATGCTGTACACGATATATATACGTAAATATTATATTATATTTATAAACTTAGATGATTTACTATTTTTGGAAGTAGAGTGGTTGGGACCAAACCGGTGCACTGACCTGTCGGGAACGGGGTAAAGTTATGATAATAACACTATGTTTACAGTGAAATTAATTATCAATCTCTTATAACGTCATTAGAAAGGTTATTGTGGGGTTGTTTCAATGTCTTTATAAGTTGCCACCTCCGAACATGGCGCGGAAACCTTTATCGATATCGGTAAAATAGACAACACTACTAAAAAGCTTTTAATGAAAATATTATTTTTATTGATATCGATAATACACCATGCTCGTTGGGCTGCGATAATTTTATTATACTACAGTCCTCGTATCACGATATTATAATTTACCTGCTTGGAAAGAGGCTTTTGCGATTCGATTAGCATGTCTTCTCGTTCTCGAATATGAATTATCGTGGTACAACGATGTAGTCGGTTGACGGTAGTGAAAATATCGAAATGTACTCGGTAAAAATGTAATATTCTCCTGTACTAAATATAACATATGACGCGCACAAATATATCTCATCCGATAGACTCCAATGATATAATGGCTAACCAATTATTTTTAAAAATAAACGTGAATTTAAAAATCTGATGACAAATATTAATTCAATTACATATGTAATTTACCTTGTACATACGTATGACTCGATTGTTAGGGTAAAGTATATTTAACGTGACTCGGAAAAGTCGACGATTCTGACTGTAAGTGGTTCTTGTTTGTCGTCATACGTAACGAATAAATTTCAAGTTTTAGTATCGATTGTAAATAATTATAACACTTATAGCAAAATTTAGATTACCTATATGCTATATTTATCGCTATATATGTGTAATTTTATTTGTGCTGTTTATTATGTTTATGAAATATCAATGGATTGTATAAAGTAGGTTAATGTTCTGTTTCGTTTGTCCAAATATAAGTTATGATGTTATTGACGCCGAATCATTCCTAATGTCTAGTCATATAATCTCAGCGTAGATTCCATTGTATGAGTAAGTTTTAGATCAATATATACATGTATGCTGTGCTACGAACAATCACAATGTAGTTTGTTGTTAATATACGGTGAATACAGTTTAATTCCATTTTATTCACTTTCTAATCGGTCCATTATGTCATCGTAGTTTGTATATTCGATATGATAGTAGTTTTATAATTAAACAGGTTTCCTTTTAATACTCTGTTATTTCTGAGCAATTCTCTTGTTACTTGCTTTAATAAATCTTGGATAATATAATATAACATAAATATCACTGTACTATGTCGCTTTAAGATAATTTTCAATTCTAAATTATACATTGAAAATTAATAAAATAATTTAACTTAAGTGAATTTTAATCTATGTAAATGTTTTAAATTGATTCCTCCTTTGTTATTCGTATTATTTTATTTAAAAAAAAATGTTTTTTGTCTGTCATCACAAAGGCTTACGTCACTGAACTGTAGTCCCATTTGACTGTACTAAATACTAGAAAATTAAGCCGATAATTATTAAGCATAATATGGTAACAGTATAGATTTAAGGTCAAAAAGTATTATCCAAAAATTAGACTTGCTGTGTGTTATTATAATAGATAATATTTCTTAAAAAAAAAATGAAATTAATATTTATTATCGTCGAAAATATAAATTATTGTAAACAAATATTTTCGGTTCACATTATAGCACAAAGTCAAATTGACAATTTAATGTGTTTTTTTTTCTTTCGATCTTTTGAATTTGAAATTGTGCTATAATGAAAACTCTTTTAAATTAATTAAACCAGATATCTTACGATTTAGATACGTGTCCAAAAAATTACTTCATTATCAAAATTAGGTACTATTTATTTATAAGTATTTATATATTCGTTTATGATAAAGATCTCTCGGTAAAATGAAATGAATGTTCATTGCTTTTTCTTTTCTAGTCATTTTCATTACATTCCATATAATATTTATGTTTCCTTTCAAATATAATAATAATATAGGGTAATGATAATATATTTTGCATAGCAAAATAATATTATAATTATTAGTTGGATGTGCTAGATTCGTATCACATTCATAATCGTATGGAATGTAATTAATAATATATATTTTTTAATTTAAATGTCGTATGTATGAAAATTACTTTCTATTTTTTTTTAATATTTCTAATCGTGAATGTTTTAAATTAGATGACCACAGCTGATGCTGGATTATATTTTTATAATGTACTGTTTAAACTATGCTATTTTTTATAGAAGTACCTTATTGTTTTGTGTTCGTTGTTTTATTTAATTTATTGTTTATCGTCGCGTGTGAATTGTTCTTGCGCTTTTATTTTTATAATGTATTGTCGAGTAAGACGTTGTGGTAATGTTATTCTGTTTCTTTATAACACGCCCTCGTGTCTACTTTGTGATTCTGATAGTGATTGTTGTTTGATTGTTGGGCGAGAATGATATTTGAAATAAAATTATAAATATAATATATATGTTCGATATATAATTTATGAATTTCATTCAATTTATGAATATAAGGAAAAAAAAAACTATGTAATGATTGGTAATATTACTCATTGCTCTATAAATGTACTATCAAAATATATTATACACAGTGTTAAAGGTCATAAATAAAACGCTTTGAAAATTTACTGACTTTTAGTTTCGAGTGACCAAAAATTAGGAGAAGTTCGACGGTTGTACAATTACTTTGATATGTAAGTAACATTGAGATACATAAACGATATAAGTTTTTTTTTAAATTATACTTCTTTTGGCGCGTTAGGGAAAAATGATGAGAGTAAACTTTTAAGATGCGCGCGCAAACCTTCACGAAAAATCGACACCCTGTAGTTAGCTGTCAACGTTTTAGTTTTTTTCTATTATTACGTCAAGAAGTATAACTTCTTATTTCTGATGATAGATACGGAGTGAAATTTAAATAAAAAAAATAATCTTAGATCAGTTAAGATCAGCAGGAACCCATTACCAACTAAATAAACCGCAGTAGATAACAATACCCCACGTCTACGGTGTACGAAGCATTGTCCACGCAGCATAGCCCTCGGTGATCAGCATGAGTGACTTGAGAACCCAGGTCCCCACGTGAAGACGGCCGATAAAACATTGCTTTCGCTTGCAGTCGCAGCGCGCTTTTATAGGGTTTTCGTGTAGACTTGAAAGGCAGTGGAGTTTATCTGCACCATCCAGGAACGAACCGGGACGTACACCGATCTCCCACTGGGAAGGCTTCTTATGTTCCCCGCCGCAGGAGAGCGCACCAAGCGGTCGCCTCCAAACGAGCGTACATAAGTACAAACACTATTTTTAATAGGTATTATGATCGACTTCATTATATGTCGAAATAAAATTGTGATCCAAATCAATAAAAGAATAAGATTTAAAGCTCATATCTGTCAAACAAAAGTGAAATGAAAGTAGGGTGATTGGTGATGTCGCATTGTCCGGATGCCTCCCCTTTAGAAGTGACAACCGAGCGTGAATTACCAACAGAACAGAACAAAAACCATACATCCGTAATGTCACCTATAAAATCGCAAAACTACTTGATTACATAAATTTCGTGGAATTTGTACTACTGTGATCAACAGGTGTTGATATTTATAGATTAAGTCTGCTCAATTTTTTTTTTATCATACCGAACATTTTCATACAACAATTAGAACGTATAAAATAAAATACTGCCTCTGTGGTGCACTTGTATTACGTTACGACAGTCGTTCTGAGACGGAACTTAGTTCGGCGAATTGTGGGTGGTGTAGACACTATTTCACCTCTGCCTAACCTTTCGGGGACAACAGGCGTGAGCTTATGTTATGTATGTTTAAAAGGTTCTATTTGTTTTTATCCTCATTTTTCACTGTAAAAATTTATTGTGGTTCAATGTTTTTCATAAATTGAATATAATTTGAACCATTTAAAACATGAAGTTTTATTCACATTTTTTAAAATCCCATTTTATCATCATACCTCCTTACGTACAGACCCATGGCTCACAAAACGGTTACAAAGAGCTGTACCTGTCCTGGAGAGTACAATACGCCATGAGAGACAGATTTCAATATACGCTCATATGCTTGTACGTATTTGTGAAAAATGATCGCTGAGCCGATAACCACGGGTTTGCCATCTTTAATTTACGAACGGTGAAGCAAAATGTAAGAAAACCTACTTATAAAAAACCTCGCCCACAGTGGTTTTAGTTACATATTTATTATATTTATATCTACGTATCACCTAGGGATAGTGTAACTTCTAAACTTGTCCAATTGGCATCATAATATATTTAAACGTGCATCCTCGCATGTATCCGGTTCAGTTATAACGTCTTCTGGTCTTCGTCGACTAATAATCAAGGCAGATTATCAATAAAATCGATCGTCAAGTAATTGCAAAATCGTTCAATGTATCAGTTCTAATTATTGTATACACGAAATGGAATAAGATTACGAGGAACATAAGAGATTCGTCGGACACGATATTAGATTAATATTTATATCTAGTGACACGATCTCTACTCGCCAGTAACGTTCCTCAAGTGAAGTCGTCGCGGCTGCACCGACCATCGACACGACGCTTCGCCAGACTACCCAGCTTGTTAATTAAGTATCGTTGCCGACGTAGTTCAAAGGTTTATAATGAAGGCCATCATATTTTATAAGGATCGTTTCTGACTACACTAGGATCCAATAGGTGACGCTGTAGTAATTATTGATATTTCTTTTTAAACGGATACAAAAAAACTCACATGAATGTATATCGGCCGGACCTACAATAAATAAACTCACAACATTTTGACTTAAGGTGGTAGCTTAATCGGCTACAAAATCAGATTTGTCTTAACATAAAAACGTAGTTGAAAAGGCAGAACAATGTCTGATTGACCGCGATGTTTATTTTTATTTTATAGTTTTTGGAAAGGCTTACAGTCAAATGTTGAATATAGGTGAAAGAAATTAAGAATGTATTACAATTGCTAATTTTAAGCCACCACCTTTATAAATATTGGAAATCATTATTTCTTCTTAATTACCTAACGAATCACAGATAAATCACAAAATCAAATCACTCAAAACAGCCATTAACTGACAAAATTAACAAAATATTGGGGTGAAAATTAATTGAAACACAATTTCTATACACAATTTTATTATAATGTTAATATCACATGTTTATATGAACATATAAAATAAACGTTTTATGATTAATTTATATTCTACATTTTTACTAAGGACTGTGATATACAAACACACTTTATACTATATTATAGGTAGAGAGATATATTATATTTTTTTCATATTTACGATTTATAGCACACAGATCGGTTACATTATGAAACTTTTTAAATTTTATAATCTATGGAATGTTTACAATAATTATTACGTTTTACTAAGCGTAATACTAAAGAAAAAAAACCGCAATATACGTTAATTTTATCTTTAACATTATATATTTGGTGATATACACGTGTTTTTAACGTTAATGAACATTAACAACGGCTCCTGAAGTAATTAATTGCGTGAATAACTACCTCTTCTTAACTCATTATCGAAATTAAAATTTGCATTTAATAATCAAATTTATAACATAAAGTTAAAAACATAAAGTATTTAGGGTTACAAAAGTCCTTAAAATATAGCCTCATGAAATTGACAGCTGTCAAACTAATATGACTAGTGCTGTGACGATAATTATCAAATTGATATAAATAATTAATAAAAAAATACAATTATTAAAACCGAGAAACTTTGATAAATTATAAATATAACAACAGAAACAACAAATCTCGGTTTCTTTTTATTACAAGTACATAATTATTCTTAAAGCTTGGCTGCATTTAGAGACGAAATCATCATGGTCTCGTTGACAGCTGTCATTTTAATCGAGCTATATTCTAAGGAGCTGTAAGCGATACATAGTTTAAAGGCGAAAATATTTTCCATCCAAAACAATGAGGGATACTATTATAGATTAAAAGCTCCAATAAATAGTGACGTAAATAAAGAGTATAAATATGTTTCCTTATATTTAAGCGTGATTGAGGTTAATTTTAAAACGGATTAAACGAATTAAAAAATTTTAACAGGCTTTAAAACGAGTTCATATTTATTACCAAACTCAATATTAAAAATTACTAAAGAGACTTAACAGTGTTGCCAGGTTAGTTTCTTTCGAAAATTAACCTATGATTTTTGGGCAAAGAAACACAATATGAATGATTATGCGGTGATGATAAATTATTGTTTTTTAGATATGAAAGATGTTCCTGCCGAACGTCCCGTGACTTCCAAGTTTTTTTTTTGTGACATATATCTGTTGACGACCGTTAAGGCATCGATAATGTATTATTAATCGAAGCTGCCGTATACACTATGATAATATCACGAGATGTACGACGGCCGCTACCTAGTAGGACACAGAAACCTTACCTACCTAGAGCTTAATAATTAGATATAGACCAATTCTGGAATCCCGAGCTGAAAAATACTTCTCAACCGACATTTGCATTTGAGATCCAACCCCAAAACCGAATGATCACAGCTTATTATGATCAAATGGCAGCTGTAATCTAGAATATATATATCACCGTTGATGATACTTACGTTTGTGGCATCATTTTAATCAGCATCATCTGCGAACGGATTGTAATTCTTATCGTAATCATCAGCCTCCGAGAACGGGTTGCTCGGCTCGAGCTGGACATCGTCAGCGAAAGGGTTCTTGGTTTCGTCATAATTCTCGTCTTCTTCGAAGGGATTCTTCCCGAGTTTAGGCGATGTTCCACCACTCTTCGGCTGTTCGAGTACCATACGTTTGATAGTCCTGGGCGATGCGTACGGCGACGGTTTCTTCGCGTGCACGGGTTCGAGTTTGTTCAGGTTCGCCTCCAAGCTGCTGCTGTACTGGTTTTGCTCCATCAGGCGCATCCTGCTTCTGATATCGGTACGATACTTGTACCTTTAACTGGCATTTGCTTCGGTGCGTTTGCCACAAATACTGTAATTATAAAAAAAAAATTAAATCTCTCAATAGAGATATCGAATATTCTATCTAGAATAATACATCAATCTCTGTACAGAATATTTTTTGTTGGATAAATTTAAGGTTTGTAAAATAATTCAACGTTGGGTCTCTTTAGCCTGTATTCGTGGCCGTAATAAATAAAAAAAGGAATATCAATAAAAGGCAAAATAGCACTAGCGGAAAGTTTATGGCGGGATCTTAGACTGCCATATAGCAGTTATTTTCTTTAATTCATTACCTTATGTATTTGACTCCATATCATGTAATCTTGATGACACTTTGGGTAGTATATTTTGGTTATTGTATATGAGTTTAATGTGTCGAGTACTCATAAAAATAAGACAATAGAAAAACAATGGAAAGCTGGCGTAAACGCCAAGTAAGTACTCAAAGGGTTAATTTACAGAAGATAACACGTAACATTTATTCAGAGGTGCCGACAAAGCTCCGTTTTGCTGGAGCTTGGTAACCCTGATACAAGATGTGAAAATACATCTTCCCCACATGACACTGGCACAAATTGACTTATAACATACAGATTGCCATTATCTAAGAAGAAGAAAAACATTACCACAGATAAATAGAGAAGTATTTTAACAAAATTTCTTTTTAACAAAAATTGAAAATACTGCCTTCGGATTGCCGTCAAATACATTTTTAATCATATTGATTTATATATCATAGAGTTTTTTCGATGATAAATAGAGATTAGGACAATACTTTTATTTCACTAAATACTTATTTAAAATACACTATGGTAGACAATGGAAAGATTCCTATGGAATTCAACACGATCACATAAACATGTCAAATGTTATCCTCTTTAATGTTGGTATTATAATTAATATCATATTTATTACTGTCCACACAGTCAATGGTCCAAAATGATTCGTCATTTTGCGGTAAAAGACAAATGAGGAATGCAATAAAATTCTCACTATATATAATTTAAGTTAGTTCAATTTTGCTTTTATAAATGCTAATATAAACATGTATGATACTCGCAAATTGCGTAAATAGTACCTGGTCACATTCATTTAACTTCATCAGCACCTTAAAAAGTAAAGCTAGCAAAAAATTCTAATATAAGTGTTAAATGTCACTAGATTACGTTACGAAAATGGCGACCCAGGCGCATTAGCAATTTGCGGCATTTCTAATATGTATTAATTTTATCTATACTAATATCATAAAGAGGAAAGATTTGTATTTTTGTATGTAACGAATAAACTTAAAAACCTACTGGACCGATTTGGATGATATTTGGTATGGAGATAGTTTGAAATCCGGGGAGCAAGCAACATAGGATTATTAGTATAGTTTTTTATTCCGTAAAACCCGGTCGAACGGGATCTACGCGGGTATAGAATATTGTTTGTACCTTGTTTACTTTGCCCTTCCTGTTGTCTCAGTTTAGCCTCTGCGCCCGGTCCGTACGTCTGCGCGGGCGCTCCGCCCACAGCGACGGGCTGCGGAGGCGGAGCCTCTTGCGTTCCCTCCTCCGTGACCACAGTCAACTTGTTGAACAACCCCCGACCGTAATACTCTGACACGACAGCGTAACTGTAAAACAAACCATTTCCATTTCGTTACACTATTGAGTATTCCCAACGGAGTAATGTAGACCCGAGCCTCGTGATATAAATAAAAATAAATAAATTTGGGGCTGATGATATTCAGAATACCTGTTATAATATTTTAAAGCATTTATGGATAATCATTAAAATATAAATAAAACTTCAATGTTTAACCCCCTTAAGCACCTTCCCGGCGTTTACGCCAGCTTTCCATTGTTTTCCTATTGTCTTTCTATTGTTTCATTTTTATGGGTACTCGACACATTAAATACACCTTGTACGTATTCCAGGATATAAATTTTTAGAATTAGAACAAATAAGTATTTGGTATAATATGGACCGTTTATTTAGAAAGTGGTGTAAGTCCATTTTCTTTTGTTTCGAGAAAATGAAAGGTTACTATATTTATTGATTTAAAAATACAGGCAAATCATATGAGGTCTGGCATTGTTTCTATTGTTTTATCAACATTTAATTTGTTTATATATGTTTTTGGCTAATTAGACTACGATAACACATATTTATGTGCTGTAAATGGACTTACACCACTTTCAAAATTAGACAATTGTAAAAATCGTTTAATTTCAATTTTTAAACATCAAATATCGCTTAAAATATACTTCATTTTAATATAATTTCGTTTACAAATACGCATAACAACACATAAAATTTTATTTTAGACGGCAATTACATTGTCATTACAAGATACTGATTACAACAATTTACTTATTCTCTGCATGTGGTAGTGTTTCAAAATATGGATGATGCACCGGAGGTATATAGGGTAGTAGCTGCATCATGTCTTTATATTTTTCGTACGTAATAGGTCTGGCATTTTGGTACAAAGGCTCCAGGGCGATTTTTTCAAATTTTAACAGTCTTCCAGGACGTAGAGGTAATAAATTGATAATTTTAAATTCTGCGCCCGTCATCGTTGTTTTATAAAAAATGGTATATGGTGCAATTTTGAGGAACCTCAACCAACATATTGCTATGCCACCTACCTCTGTTAATTGGACTTATACCACTTTCATAATCGATGATTATGCAATTTCATTTACCGACCGATTTTAAGTTGTACAAAACATGGGATTTTTTTGAGAGATTAAGCACGGACTAGTTACATATAAAAAATTTACATTAAATTAAGCATGAATTACGTGATAGCTCATTTTTCTCAAAAATGGACTTACACCACTTTCAAAATAAACGGTCCATATATCAATATTAAATGCTAAGAATTTATCTGCCTTTACCAAAAGATTACTAGTTCAAATAGTATTTTTCTGTCTTTCTCCTCCGTGCAATATAGAGCATATAGCTATCTCTCATTCGCTTAAAATAACATCACATCAGGTATCGCTCACACTAATGGATCCGAGTTTTGTTTAGTTTTCCAGTGTAATTAGTTATGGTTTTGTTAAATTTTAGAAGCATACCAAACTAAATAACCGCTTAATTTATTGTATGTAAAATTATAATATATTTAGTCGGGAAGCTTCTCTGTATGTTTAAAGTTATTTTGAGTTCAAGTGTTTAGTAATAAAAATAAATTCCTTCAGATTTATAATATGACACACTATCATCACGGTACATCAAATAGAAATGTTATAAACGAAAAAATATAAAATTTACAAAATATATGCAGTATTAAAAAAAATAGGATATAACTTTTTATACTAAATAAATTATGGGCATTCACAATCTTACATCACATTAAGTTTTGAGATGGCCCAAGATTTTAAACACACTACTAAGCCTAAGGATTTAACTGGCTCTCAAGCGATTCTGCCGAACAATATGTACTTAGAGGCACCATGCTATTGTTACGACGTTTTCCTTCACCGAAAACTCGAGCATTATAGCATTAAATAAATAAATACGAATTTACGTCCATCAACGTGGAATACGATCGCGCCAGCACCGCCAACCGACCATCGCAACAAAACACAATTTACACAAAAGAATATTGTCTTAAAAACTGTAATTTCACTTCCAAGAACACCTATATAAATAATAGAATAATTTCAATTTTATTAACACATAAAATTCACCTTTCATATTGTTCATGTTTGTCGGCGAAGCACCAAGAAAACGGATGGATCATGATCGATTTAATAAACGATAAATACATTACACGAATAAACGCGACACGTTTATGTTATTAAATATAGAAGATAAAAAAATGTACATGTAAACATAAATCATTTGTATTTTTTTTATATATGAAGATAAGACCAAGCGGCGCGTAGTAATCCACCGGTCAACGGTCGTGCGCACTTCTGTGCATACGAATCGAAACTGAAATTTGACAAGTACACCTTGCACCTACATCGGTACATACAATCCGATAGATCACACACACACACACACACACACTACATATTCTCAAAAGATGATACAAAACATATGTCACATATAATTTTATGTCAGTTAATTCAATTATTCAATTTAACATAAATTTAATAATTCACTCCCGCACGTAATTAATAAGTATTCACCTTTTTCTAAACTATTGAAATATTTCGAACCGTTCTTACATTTGTGGGCAATTTATTCGATGCAATTTTGTGTGTGAATAATACTACAATATGATTTATAACATTGTGGTCATTCTATAGATACTGAAATAGAAAATATAAATAACTTACATAAACTATTTGTGGCAATTAAAAAAAAATGTAATCACATTGACATCATGTTGACGACATGACATCTTAATTGAGATAATAGTTTAAAAATATTTTGATTTAAATTACACTGGGATATTACGTCAGTCATGCTATAAAATGTATTTTAAATTTTCGCCCTCAAAATTTTTCGTTATGTATAATTTATTACTACCAGTTCGACAGCGGAGCAAACATAAGCTCACGCCTGTTATCCCCGAAGGGTTAGGCAGAGGTGAAATAGCGAACTACACCACCCACATTTCGCCGAACTTAGTTCCGTCCCAGATGTGACAGGGAGCGAGCCTGTCGCCATATCGGGCACAAATTCCAATGATACTGAGTAGAAAAACCCAGTACCACTTGACCCGACCCGGAGATCGAACCCGAGACCTCAGAACGGCAGTCGCACCGTAATACAACTGCGCCACCGAGGCGAGATATTAAAACAATGTTTATTATCGTATCCGATGCAGCGTAATCCACTGCGTGATATATTTATTACGTGTAATCTCTCATTATCATAAACTATATGACGTTTTATAAGAATTATAATAATGAAGAGATTTTACTTTTAGGTTATAATTCGTTCAAGACGAAACGATTGTTAGTCGTTTCTTTTCACGGAGAATTAATTTCTATCAAATAAAAACTATACTATCCATGTACATGACGGATACTTTCTTAACAAAAGAAAATATTAAAACATATTTCATACAATATTGTTAAAAAACGTATAAAAAAACAAATTTTCGGACGACGAATATATTGCGTCGCGTATTTTCGCGAACGGGGTAACTGCGAACGATGTTTCAGCTTGTTAAAGCCGGGATTATTGTGGGTACGGTTTTGATGATACGAAATGCTTTTGATAACATATGATAAGAAATATAAAAACATTTTTCGATCAGGAACAAATATATATTCGCTTATCATACTTGCATTACACGATCTGATTACAGTATCAATCCACCCAAATTTGTTGTATTATCTATTAACAAAGGTAAACGACAAGTTAATAATAATAAGCAAAATGGTTCAAATTGAATGTTTCTTAAAAACATTACAGAATATATGTATATCAAATAAATACATACAATAAAGTCAATACATAGTTATATTTAAACAAAATATAATGAAACGATAAACGCGCACGAAGGGGCATTCTATACCAGTATTAGGTAAATAAAAAATAGTTTTTTTATTAGTATAGTTTCATATGAAAGTAATGTAAAATGTTAAAATAAATTCGACAGGATAAAATAATTAATAAGAGAGCGAGTTTAAATGATAATACGAAATCTTCGATGTTATTCATTATGATCAAAAATAAAAAGCTAAGAAAGCTACTCTGCGTCAGATCAATCTAAAATGAATAAATCATTTACAAAGAGTTATTAAAAACCCATAACATCTGATTTTCGTGTATGCCTCTCTGTTAGTTCAACTTCATAATTATCACTTTTAATTTTTAACTAATTAACTTCATAATATGTTGTAGTGTTTTCGCTACAAGAAAGTGCCGACAACCTATTACGGAAGTTCTTGACTGGGACTGTTGGAGGAGTAAAACCTCGTGGACTCGTTGGAGGTATCAGATGGAAGACTGCAGATTAATAATATCGCAAGAGGAGATACGTCTAGCAAAGGATCGGAAATCTTCCCATCAAACAATTGAAGCCAAGTCGGCAATCACCACGGAGGGTCATGATCCCCACAAATGGGGTAACGATTGAGGAGAGAGAGAGTGATTTACAGGTCAAAAAATATAAAATAAATATGAATTGCTTACTAGCTCTACCCGGGATTCTATTAATATTGACTTTCGTGTAAAATAAATATCAGTATTTAGTTTACATAAAAAAGTTATTTATACACCATAAAAATGTTTATACTAAAGAAATATTACTACTGATATACCAAAATTCATCAAATTTCATTTAATCGAGTAGTTTTTGCGTGGTTCCCGTTAAAATTAATAATTAGGTTGATATACAAAAACTATTGAAATGTGTTTTGTCATCACTGTCATAAACTTCAAACGATTTTTGTCAAATATCTTTGATGTATAGATTACCAATTTTATAATTATTTCCCCACCTCATAAAGATATTTCTCGCTCGTGTTCTGTTACATTAAGTTAAACATGCGATAAATAATGATAAAAAACAAAACGGATAAAAACAGTTATCTGCACAATCTTTTACAAAGTACATAAACCATTTAATATCTAATTAATGGAGTTAATAATTAGTATGTAAATAAAAACCTAACAACTACTTTTCTATATTATTAGACTTTTATATTGAAGTTATAGTTTAGTAAGTTATAGTTATATTATATTTATCAAATCAAATAATATTATCTCAACAGCATTCATTTATGATTCAGTACTTAACAATTTGAAATATGTGACTAATAAGTGACAAATGTGAGGCGAATTTGAGAATATTGGTTAATAATACAAAAAATTATGTTTATCTATTGTAACAAACAATAAATTCGTAATACACACATGCATAAAACCGCGGGCGCAGCTATTAACTATTCGTATAAAATGAACAACACGATACGAATGACAATAACTAGTGTGACCACGCACGTCGTATGTATGCATTACTCCGGTACACTTGTCTCAACAACATACTATTATATTATTATTCTGTAGAGTCTTTGTCTGGTTTTTGTTTACGATACATGTATCTACCAACAACAAACGCTAGTTTATGCTTATCTCCACATTCAAACTACTGAAACGGTATTAATTTAATATATGCAAGTACAAAATAAGGTGATAGCGATGAAAATAAAGTAGTCGAGCTATATATAGGTTTTTGAAGTGAATACTTCTTTTGCGGTATTGAGCGATTCTCGGTAGGGAAAAATCTAAATACATTTACGTTTTCAATGCTATAGTGTCAGCCGTAAACATGCTACAGTATGTCAAGTATAAGATGGCGCTTAGAGATAAATAATAAAATGTATACTTACGAAACCTATCGTATGTTTTTATTATGAATAAACTATATGGAAATGTACGTAATAGATGAAAAAACAAAACAAATGTAATATGTTAAATGTTAGGTTATGTTAAAAATGTAAATTAAGATATTATGAAAATTAAACTTAAAAAAAACAATTTTTCTATAATATAGAAATTTTTAGCCTTTCAAGCGATTTGGTTTTTGGAAAAAAAAACCGCACAGAATGTGTAATTTTTTTAAGGAATAAGTTTTGAAGCGATGATGGTGCAGCGGGTAGTGCGGTCGGATTCTGCATCAATCGACGCGGGTTTGAACCCCACCTATCCGACTCTAAAATCGGTCAGGGTTTTCGGTTAAGGAAAACATCGCGAGGAAGCCATAGCATAGTGGTAGTAGGGCTTATCCTAATGATGCCCGTCTGGGGTAGCTACCACTTTCAATTTTGAAAACCTGTTGCCAAATACAAATAGGTGTGTTCCGGCATCATCACTAGAGAACCAGTACCTCTAGGTTTAGTGTGTTTACCATCCTGGACCACATCGTCATTTTAACATAAGGTGAGATTGTGGTTAAAGCACTGAGCCTATACCGTGTAAAAAAAGAGTTTATTTATATGGAGTCAAAGGTTGCGAGAGATAGAAAGAGTGACTGTGATATAAAACGAAGAGTTTTATAGGGAATAGGAAGACTAAACGGGGGTCTGCGTAAGTATAATAGATAAGGTAAGGAATAGTGTTATAAGAAACAATGTGGTGTGGTAGAGGATGCACTGACAAAGATAGAGAAAGGAATGCTTAATAGATTTGGCCACGTGGAGAGGATGAATGAATGAAGATTGACAAAATAGATTTACAAGGCGAGGGCGACTGGGCAAGTCGGTAAAGTAAATGTGAAGTCTGTTTGTATAAGTAGAAAAAACCGTAGTATTGGAGGTAGGTCATTTTTAATGGCCAATTTGAAAATCTTTAGCTAGGCACCTATAAGTATATCAAAATCAAAAATTCTTTATTCAATATGGGCCCTGGGAAGGCGGCGCTTATGAACGTCAAAAATTACTACCGGTTCGGAAAACAACCCAGTCGAGAAAAGCCGGCAAGAAACTCGAACTGGTTTTCTTTTAGAATGTTTTTTAAGTATAATATAAAATATTCCGGCAGCTATTACTTGAGAAGCAGTACATCTAGGCTTAGGGTGATTAACACCGTGGACCGCATAGTCTGTTAACATATTTGCAATATAAAACTATTCATTTTTGAGCGTTCTAAGATTTGATTAGGTTATCGTGTTCACCGGTCACTTAGTTTCCTGCACTCTAAAAACCTCGTTCCTTTACCTTAGAATTCAATTTTTGCGCGGGCATTATCATCTAGATTGTTAGAAGAAAATTGTGAATCTGGTAGTTTCCCAGTATGACGCACCGATATGCTAGCCAACTATCGATTGTGAATGTTTATTATATTCAACCAATTCGAAAGAGCATTTAAACTGACTATGCTAGTGCTCTATAAATAAGGGTGATAGGTACCATTGTGGGTACGTGTGTAATTAATAAACTAACACGCAACCCACGTTATACAGTCGTTGAAACGTCCTTCGTGGGGAAAGTGTAGATCTCGACTGGCGCACGCATTCATCTGCCGTAGTTAAAACCAATGAGGGATGCGGCTCGACAACAGAATGTCGATAAATAACGGTGTTTATAAAAATATACTTAAATATTTAATAGTACATTATTGCAAAGTCCGTGAAATAGGCAATTGCAGGTCGAGTATGAGTTTCTTCAATAATACGAGACAGGCAATTGCCATTTCCGTCGAGGCATATAGAGTGGTTTTCTCAAAAAAATGCAGGGAAATAAAACATATCTTTTATATTATACATTTAATTTAGTTAATATTATTTTTTTTTTAATGAGAATGTAAACAACAAATCAAAACGAATTTTCAACTTTGCCGCCAATTTTCTATTTATCATTTGTGCCGAAAGGCAAGCGCATTTATGGCTATACAGCCACGTGAACACAATTTGTACTAAGCAAAGAGACTTACTTTAGTATGGCAAGAATGATAAAAGAGATCCTATCAAAGAGTATTTAATAACTCCAGGATGCCGTTTCATACAACATTGTTGTATGTACGTGTAACGTTGTAATGTTCGAAATTCAAAAAACAATGGATTTGATTTTCTTTGTCCGTAAATTCGATAATTCCCGCGTATTCTTTTTTCGAAAATAACAATCGCAATATGCGACATGCATGTTTGAGAAAAAAATAAATAAATATGTGATTTATAACTTAAATATAATTAATTGAACACGAATATAATTTAATATAAAGTACGACTACACAATTAACAACATTTGTTGACACGCTATGAAAGTATATAAGTATGGTGTACTAACGGGTCGTGGTCGCGATGCAGACGGGCGTGCAGCGTCTCGGCGGTGCGCGGCGCGCTCTCCCGCCGGGCTGTGTCGGTCGCGCACGCGGGGCACTCGTACTCCGACTCCGAGTAGCTTTGGAAACAGCTGTACAAACATAACAACATATAAACTTATTGATATCCAGTAATTATCATTTCTATTCATTATGACAATTTTAACACAAGCTTAAATATAAATTAGACGGTCCATTAAGAATAACCTCAATTAACAAACTCAATTTGTTTTTTTTTTAAATGAAGCGATGATGGCGCAGCGGGTAGTGCGGCCGGATTCCGTGTCAATCGACGCGGGTTCGATACCCACCTAGCTTTCGGTGAAGGAAAACATCGTGAGGAAACCATAGCATGGTGGTGGGGCATTTTTAAATGATGCCCGCCTGGGTAGCTACCACCCTCAAGTTTGGAAACCTGTCGCCAAATACCAATAGGTATGTTCCAGCAGCACCACTTGAGAACCAGTGCCTCTAGGCTTAGTGTGTTTACCATCCTGGACCACATCGTCACTTAACATCAGGTGAGATTACGGTCAAAGGACTGAGCCTATACCATGTAAAAAAATATACAATTAATAATTTCAAAGCGGTTTTAGCGTATGCAAAGGAGTGATGTCACTTCCAGATATCGCCATCATTCACATAAGGATTCACCTGATAATAGCCCTTTAAAATTAAAACTTACTTGACATAATGCCTAAACTATTGTACGGTAAATCGGTAATTATCTAATGAACTTTTATTATCTTTACAGAACCTTTATTAGTTTCAGAGAGAAATTATGGCGGTCATTCAGAATATCAAGCTTAAAGTTTTTGCAGACAAACATTACTTTTATCACTCACTTTGTATCACTGAGCTGTAATAGTTAGTTGATTGAGAGTTAGTTATCAATTGATTTTATTTATTTTACTAGCTTTGTGCCCGCGGCTTCACTCTCGTTTCATATATGTAGTGAAGTGAAGACACTTGAGTAACATAGTTTTTAAATAATCATTAGTAAATAAAGTTTTATTGGTGCCGTCCGTTGAATCCTATTTTGTTTACAACTTCATGAGTTTTAATTTTTATACGCACAACCTTAATTATTTTCGAATAATTAAAGTAGCCCAAGTTATGCGGAGTAACTTCATTTATCTACCAAAAAAAAGCCCCGTCAAAATCTGTTCAGCCGTTCCGGAAATTAACCGGAACAAGCAGACAAATAGACAGATACAAATTTGAAAAATTGTGATATTGTTATTATTTAAATAGATATATAAGGTAACTAAATAATACCTAAAGTAAAAAGTAGTTATTTTTAATTACAAACAGACACTTTAATTTTATTTATTAGTATAGAGCAAGGGTCAACCTGTGGCTCGCGAGACACATACGGCTTTTTGAAGGATTATTTGTGGCTCTCGATTAACCCGGGTTCCCTTTTCATTTTTGTGTTATTATATTTATAAACAAGTATTATCGTTCCCTATGTGTTTCAAAATGTCTTTTAAATTACTGACAAGAAATATGAAAGACTAAGTTGTAACAAAATCATTTCCGTCAATTTAAAAATGATATAACAAATCGAAAACTGCGCGAACGAACATAAACAGTGGCGAAATCGATCGGACTCCAGGTCCAGACCGATTCAAACTTGGAAACTTTTTTGCATACCTTTTTAATACGCACTTAATCGCAGCTTGCGAAAATATAAAAATTTTGAAAAATGTCTCGGACCATCAAGTAGCTTGGCCACCCCTGTTAGAGTACAAATTATTCAGTATTAAGCGGATATCCTAGCGGCCTTTATTCCATACAAACGTAGTCCCCTGTTTCCTCCCTGAATAATAGCATTATGGTAAACATTTTCATACCAAATAATATATATTCAACACCGCCATGCCCGTACGTTTTGATTTTTTCCATAAATTTATTCTTGTAGAAACTAGAAACCTTTGAAAATGAAAAAAAAATTGCTCGATCTTTACCGTCATTTCAAAGATATTTGATGGATAAAATTAAAAAAAAAAGCAAAACGTACAGACATATCAAAAGTCTTTATTAATCTAAAACTGAAAGAAAATTAAAAATCGGTTCAGTTTTAAAGGAGGAAACAGGGTACTACGAAGTGATGTTGTCGTCTATTTCGCATAATTAAATTAGTCCGAGCTGCAGTTGTCCCTGTTCTTTCTTTGGGGCGCAACGCGATAGCAATAGAATGCATCTGAAATGCCCACTCTTCTGAGCGCATGCCGTCTTAATGGATGGAAGCGAACTAACTGTTTATGGAAGGCGTGTTGACAGAGGAAGTGTATAGAGGGCAGCTCGAGCGACTTGGTGCATACAGCGCATCGGGACCCCTGGAACGTGATCGGCTCCTGCTGTATGCACTGTATATGCGCCTTCATGCGCTCACTCTCCGAACGGTACTTCGTCGCTAACTCCTGCTCGCGCGACACCACCACGCTCTCAGACTTCAGCACGTCCATTAGATACCTACGGACCATTTGTGTGATATTGCCGATGACGGCGCAGTTGGCGTAGTGCGACCGGATTTCGCGTCAAAGGACGCGGGTTTGAGCCCCACCTATCCAACTCTAAAATCAGTCTGAGGTTTCGGTGAAGGAAACATAGTATTTTGAAACACTGCTACCACCCTCAAGTTTGAAAACTTTTCGCCAAACACCAATAGGTGTGTTCCGGCAGTATCACTTGAGAACCACTACCTCTAGGCTTAGTACGTCTACCGGCCTGGACCACATCATCACTTAAAATCAGGTGAGTTTGTGCTCAAAGCACTTAGCCTATAGTGTATAAAAAATACGGCAGTGCTGCACATAAGTAGTGAGTACAACTCCGAGAGCACACCTTCAAGTGTTGCCCCCTGGTGACTTATGTGTATAAACGTAATAAGGTCAGCAAGTGGCTTATTCGGCTTATACATAGAAGGCAAACGTGACCGGAAGACTCGTCAAGCCACCTTGTGTGAAGTTTTAAAGCTAACAACCCAAGCGACGCGACCCCATTTTAAAAATATGTTTTTTTTTTCTAGATCTTAATTTTTTAGCCTTTTTTAGAGTACATGTTTAATTTGAACATGCTCCCTCTGCGCTATCTCATTGCCCCCTAATTTTCTGCAACCCCCCCCGCCCCCCACCCGAAACTCTCAAGTGTCTACAAGGGGGCGTTATCTCCCACGTTGAGAACCAAAGGGTTATACTAGTTTGGTATAAAAATATATTTTTTTTGTACTATTAATCAAAGCTATTCGCTCTGAACGAAGCTCTAAATTATTTGGTCAGAGCCCGCCCGTGTTAAGGGAAAAATATATAAGACAGTCGATATACTCTATTTTAAGGAAACTCAGGCGTATTCGAATTCATGTCATTCGATAATATAAGAAGTATCAGCAATCTACTAATCAACTCTAATCACTTCATTTAGTTTTTAGAAACGTTTCATCAAATGATGACATTTTTTTTAACTTGAAATAATTATTATACCTGATCATATATTATACCAAATATGCATTCATACTTAAATAGCTAGCCAGAGAAAAGGCTGCAATGTATATTTGATTAGGTATATATATTTAACTAGCTGTGTGCCCGCGGCGGCGCCCGAGTTTCATATGTTGTCATTGCGTTTTAATTTTTTTATTCAGAACTCTCAATTATTTTTTCAAAATTTAGTTAAAGATAAAATGATAGTATTTCACATAAATTCAAACACTTGTCCGTAAAACTGTGCACTGAATCAGATTTTATTCAATTTTTTTTTATGAGTTTTAAACAGACAGACAAAAATAAAAAAAATTGGCATAGGTATCGTGTATACATTTTATATCTATTTGGTCTAATTTTGACATTACAAATAGACATTTCAATTTTATTTATTAGTATAGATGACAATATATATGAGCAGATTGCATTCAGTTAACATGTCTATAAATTTAAATGTTACCCAGAGATGTTTTTTTTAATTTATTTTTAATGAAATTGTATACTCACTTCCGAACATCGCCTAAAGTATAGTTGGGTGTACTCGCGAGACAATCTATTACTAGAATCGGTGACAGTAGTTTCTCGTTGTCTGTGAACAAACACAACTGTCAAATTATTTTATAATCTATACTAATAAATAAAAAAGAAGTGTCTGTCTGTAATGACAAAATTATTTTTTTCACTAAATAGATATAAATGTCTACACGACACCTATACCAAATAAGCAATTTTTAAAGTTTTTGTCGTCTGACTGTCAGTTTGTTCCGGGTAACCTTCGGAATGGCTGAACGGATTTAGACGGGACTTTTTTTGGTTGATAGCTAAAATTACATCAGGTAACTTAGGGTACATTTAATTATCGAAAATAGTTAGGGTTCCACGTAGAAAAATTAAAACTCATAAAAACATTATAAAAGCCGATTTAATGCAGTTTTATGGGCAAGCGCTTGAATTTATGTGAAATATTTTTACTTAAAAAATAAAAAAATGAAAACGCAGTGAAGAATATATGAAACGCGGACGCAGCCGCGGGCACACAGCTAGTACATAATGTATAGCGAACGGAACCTTCCCGTGTTTTCTTTATATTATACTTTTTATGAAAATTGAAACGCGCGTCCTAATAAAAAACTTAGGGATTAAATTGCACTGAAAATTTGCAAGTTTTGTTTTGGGGGGGGGGGGGGCATAGAAATTTATGAATGTGGTTAAGGAACCTATGACGTTGAGCAGTTCTGGTAGACAGTGCGGCGGCGGTGGCCACCACAGCACCTCCAGCCACAGCCGTGGGCACAGTGCCCCGCGGCGCCGGCACACGCCCAGCGCGCTCTCCGCGTCGCCGCTGCGCATGTGCACGCCTATCTGTGCACGCCATCTATACATGCACACGATAAATGGGACCTTGTAATTATGTTCAGAGGCGTTTTTTTTAATAACTATAGTGGAACAAAACACATTGTGTGATCTTATGAAACCACGTCGCAAGTGAAACATTTCAAATAAACAAGTCACTGTTTACTTGTTTTAGTTACTATAAAATATTTCCGAAAAACACGAATACCGCGGAGCAGTTGCACGAATCAATGTGAATTATAAATGCTACACGGTTAGCTAGTGGGAGCCATGGGCGCCGCCATATTGGGTTTGGTTGCTCTGCCGAGCACCGTTAACTTAACCCCTACTCCGCGGCCGGCTGTAATGCGACATGCGATAGATAGAGGAAAAAATTTGAGCCGATGAAAAAAAAAAAGGTTTCACTTTAAAAATGTATACTAATATTATAAAGAGGAAATATTTGTATTTTTGTATGTAACGAATAAACTTAATTACTACTCGATCGAATTGGATGAAATTTGGTATGGAGATAGTTTGAAATCCAGGGAGTAACATAGGATTATTCCAAAAATCCCACGGGAACGGGAACTGCGCGGGTAAAAATACGTAGAGCAACTCCTATTAAATAAATCTATAAAACATTAATTATACATTCAATTAAAGTATAAAAATAAACAGCGAACAATGTAGGTAAAGTCATCAGCTGACGTGCACGTGCGTTTATTGGGGAATATCTATTTTAGCTGTTAGTAATCTCGAAAGCGCAGCAGCTCCTATGGGCATCCGTGCTGAAGAAGGCTCCATACACTTGTGCTGGCGTGCTCATGTCGGCACTTTTAAAAATAAGCGAGCTGATGAACTGGACAAAAATGCCGTTGCTAAAAAAAAAACCGCCAACAACTACGATCGATACCCGGAGTCGTACGCCATGCGAATTAGGGCTGAAACCAATCGGTAAGATACACCTTCAGTACTAGGGAGGTGATGTGAGTCTTTTTCTGAAAGGTGGCCGAAGCCAGCGGGTGACTAAGGTGATTTGTCACAGATTTAAGCTCAAGGCCAGCCGTGCTTGTGCGTGTGACCCGGATATTTTTTTAAAGTATATATTAATTAGCGATTGATAGTATATAAAAAAACATCAATACAATTTTTAGAAATAATAAAAAAATATATCTATATTTATGCTCTTTATACACGTACGGACCGGACCGCGGACATGGTACGGCGAGCGGCCGAAGTCTTTAGTCGTTTAAGCAGGGATGAGGTATAAGATTTCAAATAGATCAATTTTTTTATTGCCTCGGTGACGCAGTTGTATTACGGTGCGTCTGTCGTTCTGACACATCTGGGACGGAACTAAGCTCGGCGAAATGTGGGTGGTGTAGTTCGCTACTTCACCTCTGCCTAACCCTTCAGGGATAACAGGCGTGAGCTTATGTTATGTTATTTTTTTCATTAGACTCACAGAACATCGCGGTAGAGCTCTTAGAAGAAATTAGTCTTTTTTTCGACTTGTTTTATTTGGCTTTTTATTCGAAAATGTTATTTTTTCAATGTTCGAAATTAGACTATAATCCCCATTTATTGCAAAAACTGTTTCCAATTTTTTTTATTAACCGCACCAAAATTATTCAATAGCAACTAAACAAAAAAAGAAGAACGCCTAACCTACTACCCAATAATGATACTAAACTGTTTTATTTTTACCTATTTACAGTTAAACAAATTATCATAGAAAACAAATAAGTTACTCTAATAATCGATCTTTATAAGTTTGAAAGATCGATCTTTTAAACATTGATGTTTTGTGAATCGATACATCAAGCTCAGATTCGAATCGATTCAAAAATCGATCTCTTACGGAAAGGATTCCGATCCCTACTTAGGCAACTGATAATGTCGGCTGCCCGTCGTACCATGTCCGCGGTCCGGTCTGTACGTGTGTTAACGGCATTAAACGGAATTTGATGTACAGGAAGTATGTGCCGTTTAGTAACAGGTAAGAAAACAAATGAAAATCAGGACACGAAGTCAAAACAGGACACAAAGTTGAACTCACATTAAAGATCATAATCCTAATCGAAATAAATTCCTTTGCAATTAAATTCCCTTATAAACGATTTTCGTTAACGAAGTGCAAAGACTTTGCAGTGACTATTAATTATAATCACACGAAACTAAATTTTTCACACAAAACTGAAACGTCATTATAATTTTAGGTTATAATTTTGTACCGATTAAAAAGACTTACAGTTTGTTCTCCTCATATAAATAAAGCACTCCCGCCTTGAAATCTAGCATCTGGCATATGATGAGCGTTTGATCCTTATCATAATTTGAATCAGGATTTTTCAAAATTCGTAACACTTTCTCTTCAAATACTTTTTTATCATTCTCATTTGCCTTGGCCCTGAAAATATTAATTTACAATAATTAGAAATGCGTCAAATCAGAATAATAACTGGTATGTACATTATAGAAATTGCTGTGATACTTAACCCCTTGAGCACCGTCCCGGCGTTTACGCCAGCTTTCCATTGTTTTCCTATTGTCTTTCTATTGTTTCATTTTTATGGGTACTCGACACATTCAAAAATGTTTTTAATTTTATCTGATTTTCTACTGTATCATAAAAACAAAAAAAATATTATATATAATCAATTTAATGTGCGGAGTACCCGTAAAAATAAGACAATAGGAAAACAATGGAAAGCTGGTCACATTGGGCAAACATTACTTGTAATTTTAATATCTACTATCAATTAGCAAAAAGAAATAATCCTTTAATTGTAATAATTTTAATATTGAATAGTTGAAATCCCTTGAAATAGTTTGATTATTGTGTAAAAATGAATTGTACTGGTAATAATAACATGGGAGATGTCACAAAAACTTCCGAGATAATTCTAGCAAAATAATTGCCATTTTGTAACAGTGTCCTAAGACAAATAGAAAAATATATATTCTATAAATACGCTAAAAAGAAAAAAAAGCATATAAACTTTAATAAAAAAAAAATTTATACTCACCAAATATGAATGTAATGTTCAATTAAAGCGTTGTAAACTAATTTGGAACTGTTCTGATTGGTGGATATGATATGTTCGAGGAACTCGATCAACCGATCCGAGTTACTTAGGAACATGTGTATGTAATCATCAGGCGAAGCGCTTTCAGTAAGCCTGGGTCCACCTTCGAGTGTGGTCTCGTCTACCAGCAGTTTGTTGCGCGGCCTGTAGTCGGTGCAGAGCACTACCAGTCATACGGTTCAATTTAATTGTTAATATGTATTACGAAGGGCCAGAAAAAAAACGAACAATTTTTTTTTTTCTAAATCCCAATTAAATTTAAGTATGAAAAAATGTACCCGATAAAAATACTTAAACGCACTTAAATATTTATGAACGCGTCAATTTATTTATTAGGAGTACAAATAAGTTTCCGCCGTTTTTTTAACACAAATTAATTATTTATTATAGAAGAACGGTAATATAAATTTATTTAAAATATTGCCCATCACTTGCAACCACTTTTTCCCATCTCTCAGGCAGCATTCGAATCCTACGTCTGAAGAACTCCTTGTCTTTTGAGGCTATCCACGAATCAACCCAATTTTTGGTATCCTCATAAGATGTGAACCGCTGCGCCGTCAGAGCATGTGTCATGGACCGGAACAGGTGATAATCGGACGGTGCAATGTCTGGTGAATACGGCGGGTGGGGTAACACTTCCCAATCAAGTGTTTCCAAGTACTTTTTCACGGGAGCCGCAACATGTGGACGAGCATTGTCATGCAGAAGAATAATTTTTTCGTGTCTAGAATAGTATTGATCGAGGGCGTTTTTCCTTCAGAGCTCGGCTCAATCTCATCAATTGTGTTTGATAGAGGGCTCCAGTAATTGTTTCGCTCGGATTAAGCAACTCATAATACACTACACCTAGCTGATCCCACCAAATACACAGTATAAGTTTTTTTTTCCGTGAATATTCGGTTTTACCGTTGATGTTGACGCGTGGCCAGGTAATCCCCATGATTTTCTTCTTTTTGGATTGTCATAATGTATCCACTTCTCATCACCATTTACGATACGATGTAAAAAACGCTTTTTTTATGTCTAGCTAGCTTAAGCATATTCGGCGTTCAATATCTCTCGGCTTTAATTCGTACGGAACCCAATTTCCTTGTTTATGAATCATTCCTAATGATTTTAAACGATGTGAGACTGCTTGCTGAGTGACTTCTAATGTTAGAGCAAGTTCTTTTTGTGTTTGAGATGAATCTTCCTCCAATAATTCCTCCAATTCTGCATCCTCGTAAATTTTTGGCCTTCCACTGCGATCTTTGTCTTCAACGTCGAAATCACCGTTTTTAAACTTTTGAAACCACTCTCGACACGTTCTCTCACTCAAAGCACCCTCACCATATGCTTCTACGAGCAATTGATGCGCAGCAGAGATTTCTTTAAATTAAAGAAGTAAACTAATATTTCCCGCAAATGACGCTTACTTGGCTCAAATTTTGACATTTTCAACTTATAAAAATTATATTTTACCAATATAAAATCAATGATATTAATAGCTTATATTGTTCTTGAATGTCCAAACTATTTTTTAAGCCGGTTATCATCTGCGAAAGCTAACCGAAACTCCGTGCCGCGCCATCTACAATAAAACGGCGGAAACTTATTTGTACTCCTTTATATTTTTTTTCTGAACGAAGCTATGACATTTTTAACAATATTATCACGGTCAGTAAAGAAAAAAAAATGTTTTTTTTGTCCCATCCTAATATGTATTTATATATTTATACAACAAATTAATTTCCTTTTATTATTTCACTATTTTTATATCCTTATCCAGTCACATGATAGAAGTTTATTTATTAAACTAGCTGTGTGCCCGTGGCTGCGCCCGCCATTCATATATTTTTCACTGCATAATACAGTTTACATTTTTTTTAATTCGGAATCCTAATTATTTTTAATTTTTTTTTTGCTATTAATATTAACCAAAGATACTTGTCACAAATTTCAATACCTGCCAGCAAAACTCTGGATTGAATCGGATTGTATATGAGTTTTTTTTTTACACGGAACCCTATTTATTTTCGTAAAATTAAAGTAGCTTAAGTTACGCTTCAACTTTCAGCTAAAAAAAGCCCCATCAAAACTGGTCCAGCCGTTCCGGAGATTACCCGAAACAAACAGACAGACGAAAACAAACAAAGTTTGTAATTTTTTGAAAACATCTTCCTGTACGATGCTTTTACATTTGAGAGAGTGATTGTGATGAATGTGTTTACGTTTACGCACCATTAGTATTAAATTAAATCAGTCACATGATATTCGTAAGTTCAATGACAAATGGATCATCATACAAATGTTGTATCTTTTAATTAGTATTAATTTAAATAAAAGGACAATCGTCGGTATGATCTATTAATTAAAACTAGTGATCGAAATTCGACCATAATTTATGAAAAACGCTAACAATTTTGTTTGCTTTTCATTGTCAATCGCTTAAAGCAAACTCTTTTGAAAAGTCAATATTCTGTCAACACGGTAAATAATTGTCAAGCCTGACATTGACATGTGATTGATAATGCATTGGTAATCGTAACGAATAATTATAGATGTGTGTCTGTGTCAAAATAATGGTAGTGTGTGTACTGTATTGTTTTATTAATTTATGAATTTTATATGCATAATTAAAAAATATATATATTAGCATTCAGCACTCTTTCTTTATCTCTTCTATAATATAATAAAACTAACTAGGTCAAATCTGTACATTAAATATTTTTTTAAAATTATAATCGGGGTGGACTCTGTTATCGATATAGAAGCCAAAAATATTTTATTTAGAATTTTTGTCTGTCTGTCTGTCTTTCCCTATGTACGCGTATCACTCTGAAAGTACTGAACCAATCTTGATGAAACTTGACACAGTGATAACTAATATTATAAAGTAACATCTAAGACGCTTTTTGTCCTATTAAACGAAAGAGGTTCTCCAGGATAACGGACAAAATTAAAAATTATTTATTAACAGCTAATCTCAGATAAGAGTGGACAGATTTTGACGGGACTTTTTTTGGTAGACAGCTTTAGTTACTCCACGTAACTTAGGTTACATTTAATTTTCGAAAATTATTAGGGTCACACGTATAAAAATTTAAATAAAAACCGCTTCAATGCACAGTTTTACTGGCAGGTATTCTATTTTCACCCTAATTTTAATCTTGTTTTTTTTTTAGACATAATTGCGTGTATAGATTTATTATAGCACTTTATTTGGATTCATTAGTTCTATGTTCGTAATGAGATCAAACATTTTATGTATGTATGTATGTGTGTATGCACTTACATTTCAAAAACTTTGTACTCTCCTCCGGCTCATGTTGGATCAATTGATGGCCGTACATTTTCATATAGATATCGGCATCTTCAAACTCTAACTCGACTATATAGTCTAAGGCCCGTTTGTAATCCTTGTTGTCTTCGATCATCATCTTCAGGTACCAGTCGTAACGTTTGTGTATAGCCGCCAGTAGCAGAGCATCATCTACGCTCACTTTACGGACTACCTGGAATTACTCAGTGTTTTATTTATTTGCATAACAACATTTAAGCAATTGTATTACGGTGCGAATGTCGTTCTGAGGTCTCGGGTTCGATCCCCGGGTCGGGTCAAGTGATATTGACTTTTTCTACTCGATATCATATCGGAGTATGGAATTTGTGCCCGATACGGCAACGGAATGTGAGTGGTGTAGTTTACTACATCACCTCTTCCTAACCCTTCGGGGATAACAAGCCTGAGCTACATACGCTACATAACAAATAAAATCTCACTAAACGATTGCTAATTATTTCCATTGGATATCGATAGAGTAAAGACAAAGATTACTTTAGACTTTAAAATATTAAATTATAATTACTATTACCTATAGGTACAATCCAGAAAGAAAATCATTTTTTTACATGGGTATTTTAATAATACCCATTTTAGATACTTGTGTTACCGAAATATAATAAACTCATGCGTTGTTCAGCACAGTAGTGAAAACTCTTAAAAAATGAATAAGAAAATAAAAATATGTTACGATCTATGGCTTTTTTTATACTAACAGAAATTTATAGAACAAATTTTATTTAGAATTTCATGAGTTTAATTTTTTTTATGCGGAACCCTAATTATTATCGAAAAATAAAAGTAGCGTAAGTTACGCTAAGTAACTTTAGTTATCTACCAAAAAAGTCCCGTTAAAATCCAATAAGCTATTCTAGAGATTAGCTGGAGCAAGCAAGCAAAAAAAAAACTACCATATATACAATCACATGTATTTAGTAAAAAATATTTTCTTGATATTAGAAGCAGATACTTAGAATAAATTAAATTACAGAAAAAAAAACAAGAAATTCTTTACCTTAATAGCAACATCGACATCAAAATCAATAACATTATCTTTGGAGTTAATGAATTCCTTCAGCTTCCCCTGTTGGTCGTGCTGGTCTATCTTCACGTAGCAAGTGAGCAGTAGTGTAGTGTGATCTTCAGTGGCAAATCCTTTCTTATGCAGTTGTTCTAGATACTGCACTAAGGACTCCATGTGACGTGACTCAAGATATTTACGTATCACGTATGACGTTTCCAGCCAACCGATTGTTTTTACATATTGCTCTATGGCACCTTTTAAATCACCCTGTAGAAATTAATTAACCATATATACATACAAGGGTCCTGTTGTTTAATGTCTTTATTGTTAAATTGAAAGGATCGTAAATCGATTAACACACGTACGGATCGGACCTCAGCCGCGTTATCAACGCCATAAGTAAGGATGGAATCTTTACCGAATAAAATCGATTTTTGAATCGATTTACAAAAATCGAGGTCCAAAAGATCGATCTTCCAAACTAATAAAGTATCGTTTATTAGATTGTCCTTTTTGTTTTCTATGATACGATGATCAGCTGTAAACAGGCAAATTTAAAACAGTTCAGTGTCATTTTTCCTTAGCAGGTTAGGTGTACCTTTTAACTGTTTAGTTAAAAATTAGAAAAGGTTTTTGCAATAAGTGATGATTACTGTCTAATTTCGACCATTGTTAGATTATTTACAAATAAAGTCCATACATACATATTACATAGAACAAGTCCAAAAAAAGATTGATCTCTTAGACTTCGATGTTTTGTGATTCGTATAAAAAAAATCGATCTTGTTGTAAAATCTTATACCCCATCCCTACTCATACGACTGATGACCTCGGCTTTTTGTTTAGTTTTTGCGAGAATCTCGATCTGTCATGTAGTCACCCTAATTAAAGTCATTTTGGTGGCATTTTACGTTAATATATTTTGGTAATTACGTATAATTGGTAATGATAAAAAAGAACTTGTGAAGTGCCACAAAAACTCCTGGGATGTTCTTGGAATATAACCACCCTTTGTTGGTTTGTATAAAATTTTTGTGTATGCAACTCATAAATTACCATTCATCAAAAATAAGAATATTTTTTAAAATCATATATATTTCTTAAATTAAACAAAAACCCATATATATTCTATTTTACATTCGATCAAGTGTAGCAAAATATATACTAAAGTCAGTCCAATAAATATATTTAAAGAAAACCATTGTAATCTAGTTTTTATTGTTGTCTATGTTTTTCTTTATTTTTGTCTATGCCATGTCATCAGCAAAAATGATATTTAAATGACATATTTGAAATATATATAAGAATTGTGAGAGAAAGAAAATACAATTGAAAATAAAGGGCTTTAAATTTTGTTTTTTCGTCTTACAGAGAAACCCAATTAAGTCGTTTTATTTTTTTACCCAAAGTTACACTAAGAGTAAGACTATATTATATATATTTAAAAAAAGATCCTTCAGTGTATTGTTTGTCGAGTTATGAGACAACTCACAAACAGACAAAGTGATGTTGCCTTTTATAATAAGGACTACCTGTTCCCACGGTTCTGCTTGTATATCATATTCATATTGTCCATCCCCAATTTTATGACTATTTTTAAGCATTTCCTAAATATTTTTCATAAATTAAAGTAACCAAATTTACTCCTTATAACGTTCGCTATCTGGCAGAAAAAGTCCCGTCAAAATCGGTACACATTTCGGAGGTTAGCCAAGACATACAATTTTTTTTTCTGCATGTTTTTTTGACATCTTTACAACTAACAGTTATAATGTTTATTAGTAGATGCACAGAGAAAGTTGTCACTATCAGAAATCACCATCGTTCACATAATGATCCACCTTATAATAACCCTCACAAATCAATATCAGCTTGACATGTTGCTTGAACTTGTTGCCGGTAAATCAGTAATGTGCTAACCTAACCTAGAAAACCATTATTAGTTTTGTTAAGCTTGAAACGTGGAACGGTTAATTTATGTTTATTACATGTATTAAAATTATGCTGATCGTTTACATGTTCAAATTTATCTACATTTTTGCAGGCATACAGAAAGTTATGAAGAATATATTGGGAGGGCAAAGTCAAGACACTACATTCCGGAAACTTACTCGCTGCAAAAACAGCGGAACTTAACATTTCTGCTAAAGTTTGTATGTGTGTTTTAATCTGTATATGTGTAAAGTTATATTACAAACAGACAATTAAATTTTATTTATTTGTATAGATTACATCTTAATTTATTCTTTTGAAAAAGTATATATAGGTTATCAAGAAGTGACACAGTTACCTTACTATAGAGATGATCACCGTATTGCTTATATATTTCCATGAGACCCTCGACATCATAATGCTGTATGCTGGCTATCCTTATGGCTACGTCGTACAAATTCTTTTTAAACAGCAACGACAGCTTCGACTGAAGATCTTTCTCGTCCAAATAAATCATTTCTTTCTTCTTCGTCAGTATGTAGAAGGAGCCCCACTCCGTTAGGACTGCATCGATTTCGTCAAACGTTTTCGAGAGAACACGATGAATTTGTTCTGTATATCGAGGATGGTTACGTGATGAGACTTCTGGGCAGGAGCTGAGCTTGTGGAGGCTGAGGTTTTATTAGACGTTTCATTTGTGGTAATGACCAAATAGCTTCTGAACCAGTTTAGGCGTATCTTCTCGCCTTGTAGGGCGTAACACGGACCCCGACCTTCTGTTGTGTAACAAAATATAGCCTGAAATAATATCACTTGTATATAAATACCGGCAAACGTCCTCACAATTGAGTTTGACAGTGCATGTATTTATTTGTCAATCTGATTGGTCGACATCGTAGCTATCGTATTGATGTATGATTGGTTGATCAGTTCCGTGACTTTGTCCCCCACTATGCCAATTCACGTTAGCGATGTTTACCACGATTAGTAAATGTATTAAATTCTTTAAAATAGAATACTTTAAATGACAATTACAGTCGTTACCGAGGGTGCCCGTGTGCGCCCAAGGTAAGACGCAACCAGCCTAACAAAGGCGCGGTAGACGCGTTCCTCAGAGGAACGCTGCCCCCCTCCTCCTCCAACCTCAAGTGCCGCCTATGACACTGAGGTCTTTCCCGTGCCTCCCAGGCACGTCGGCGTCGCCTTCCGCGGTGCCGACCCGTCCCGCCGCCCCCCGCCCCGCAGCCCCTCTGGCTCCGTGGGCACCTAGGCCCCAAGCCAAGGCGCAGCCGCGCCTGGCTACCCCCCCCCCCAGGCCCCTCAGGCCAACTCCACCGGCTTAGACCGGGTTTTATTTCTCCTGCGCATCCATGATGTGCAGGAAGTAGTCGCGTTCAACGCAATGTTGAACAGCGGCTCCGGAAACGCCGAGCTCGAGGCTATCGCGCGTTTCCCCGCCATCGCCATGACCCTTCAAGGACTGGCACGCGTCTCTCTTCACCCGTAATCGATGGCTAAGTTCAAGCCTCGCGGTCTCTCCCTCTCATTTTTTAACGCGCGGAAATTAGCTCCGCAGCGTGAATTAGTCGCTAACTTTCTCCGCGATCGTCAAATAGACGTATTTCTCGTCCAGGAAACCTTTTTGAAGCCAAGTGATCGCAATCCCGGGATTGCGAATTATAATATAGTACGTAATGATAGGACCCCTGATAGGGGCGGTGGTACCCTTATATATTATAAACGGTCACTTTATTGCTCGCCGTTGCAAGCCCCGGAGCTTACCAATATGGAAGTTTCGGTATGCAGAATAGGTATGACTGGCCATCCGTCAATCGTACTCGTGTCTGCATACCTCCCCCCCAGTAAACGACCCTTAAGGTCAGATCTAGAGAAGCTTTTCGCATTAGGCGACTCTGTCATTATCGCCGGCGATCTCAATTGCGGGCACACCTTCTGGAACAGCTCGTGCGTTACGCCCAATGGGGCGGAACTCATGCGCTTAGTACGGAAGCTCGATTTTGAGGTCGTCGCGCCCTTAGAGCCCACCCATTTTCAACCGAACTGTCGCCCGTCGGTTCTAGATTTTGCTGTTCTGAAAGGAGTCTCGCTTCCTGTGCGTCTTATACAAGTCGTACACGAACTCGACTCCGACCACCGCCCAGTAGTTTTGATGTTAGGTCACACGGATGACTCTAATTCTAGCCCGCCAGTTGTAAAAGTCGCGGACTATTACAAGCTCGGCCGTTATTTAAAGGACCATCCGTCCACCCCCTCTCTCGATAGGATCCCAGATGTACTGGATACGTCTGCGGACGCGGACCTCGCGATCGATGCTCTGGTTGAGCACCTCAAGATCGGCATCGAGGAGACCTCGAAAGAGGTGCAAGCGGCGAACGATCGCCGCTTTGTACTCCCCGATGACGTGAGAGCTCTGCTCACCCAGAAAAACGCCGCGACCCGCGCCCACGACACGTATCCGACTGAGGAGAATCGTGCGCGCTTGCGTTCTTTGCGTAGAGCGGTGAAAAGCCGCATAGATCAGATCCGTAATGAAAGGTGGGACAGCCTCTTAGGAGAGTTGAAACCTTCCCACCTCGCGTACTGGAAGCTCGCACGATCTATGAAGATGGACCGTACCATCGTTAACATGCCCCCCCTGGACAGAAATACGCAGGGTCTTCAACCCGCATTTGACGATATCGAAAAAGCCGAGTGCTTAGCCGATAGCCTCGAGCATCAATGCGCTCCCGTCACCGACAACATTGATATCGAACACATCTCTGTTGTCGAATCCTCTGTGAAGGACTCCCTCGCTCTTACTCCGGTTGTCCCCCTCTCACCTGTCACCTGTGACGAGGTTACGACTGCCATCAAGGGCCTTAAGCCCAGAAAGTCCCCCGGTCCCGACGGAATCAGGAACGAAGTCATCAAACTTCTTCCTCCGTCTCTGGTCGCGTTGCTGGTCTGCATCTTCAATGCGGCCATCAAAAACAACCACTTTCCAGCCGCCTGGAAAGCAGCTATAGTTATAGGGATACACAAACCTGGCAAAGACGCCAGGCAACCCGATAGCTACCGTCCAATTAGCCTTCTTAACACTTAGGCAAACTCTCTATGAGCGGATCCTTATGAACCGTCTCATAGAGGTGATAGAGGACAAAAATCTCTTGCCTCCCCAACAGTTTGGTTTCCGAGCCAGACACTCCTGTGCGCATCAGGTGCTCCGCCTCACGGAGTACGTACTCACTAATATTAATCACCCTGAATTTAATAAATCCTGGCATACGCTCGCAGTTTTCTTCGACGTTGCCAAAGCATTCGACAAGGTCTGGCACACGGGCCTCGTCTACAAACTCACTAGATTAGGTATCCCCGACACTCTGGTTAGAATCATACACGATTACCTCACCGATCGTAGTTTCCGCTATAGAGTAGAGAACGCTCTCTCTATAGCCCACCCCATACGCGCAGGAGTCCCCCAAGGTTCCATTCTGGCGCCTGTCCTCTTTAACCTCTACTTAGCGGACCTCCCTGATCTCGGAAGAGTTCAGCTAGGTCTATACGCGGATGACACAGTTATCTATTTCGCTTTTCGTAAGAAAACGGTCTTACGAAAATACGTCCAAGGCGCTGTCGACCAACTCAGCGCTTGGTATTTCAAATGGCGTCTCGCGATAAACCCGAGTAAGAGCGCCGCGTTATTATTCACTAGAAGCCGTAAACTTAGGGAAGACCCTCCCAAGCCCATACAGTACGCGGGTACTGAAATCCCATACTCCTCCGAAGTCAGGTACCTAGGAGTTCAATTAGATGACAGACTCTCTTTCAAATCTCACATAAAGAAAGTGAAGCGCCAGACCTCCATGGTGCTAGGTCGTCTCTATCCGCTCTACAACAGCAAGAGCAAAATGGCACTCCGCCATAAGATTACCCTATACAAGATGGTGGTCAGACCCATCATCACGTATTGCGCACCTGTCTTCGGACACATCACTCGTTCCCGCATGCACGCCTTACAAAGGATTCAGAATCGCTTTGTAAGGAAGGCAGTAGGTGCCCAATGGTTCGAGAGAACTGTGGATTTACACAGGGATCTCAACCTGCCCTCCATTAGGTCCGTTTTTAAGACCCAGAGTCGCGCATTCTTCGAACGCGCACGACTTTAATACTGAGGATCGCAACAATGTACAATCAATCATCTTTATAGAAATGCCTACAACATCTCCTTTCCTATGACATTAATTGTTAATCATGCCTAATCTCCATGTTGTGCCAACTCCTATAAAAATCGGTGACTCTACGCTTGAAGTTGTTGACATTTATGTGTATACCTGGGATAAACTGTCCAGTTAGGTCGGTCTAACTTAGACAATGCCGCAGCGTTGTTTCCGGTGTATGGGCCTGGGCCATACTCGCCCGGTCTGTCCCACGAGGGTAGACAGGGGGAGTCTTTGTTTGAGATGTGAGGGAGACCGGCCATAATGCTGATGAGTGTACTGCGGAGCGGCCGCGCTGTGCGCTCTGCACCGAAGTAGGGCGTGATGCGCGCCATCATATGGGGCGGGTGGGGGGGGGGTTCTGCTGTCCGCCGTTTAAGGCGGCGAGCTACTCTTTATTTGAGACCACGCGTAGACTAAACCCTGACGGCAGCGGAGTCCGGGTTCCGCCCGTGCGGATTCAGCACTTCACCACATAGCCAAATCAAGAGAAGGGGTGGGAGCCCTTTTTTTTTTTTTTGTCGGGGGGAAATGTATTTACGCACTACCCTTACCTATTGCATTAGTGAGACTGGAGTCCCCCAATGCAATAGGTAAAGGGGCACGGAGGGACGACACCGTATCAGTGTGGGACTCACCCGGACGTGAGGCGTCCGGAAATACCCACTAAAACCCCCCGGGGCCGTCCGCCGCATTTGGGATGGGGGCGACACGAGGTGGCTTTCGCAAGCACCGCGTCGCAGGGGCGGGAGCCCTGATCTTTCATTGCACTGAGGAGACAGTCGGCGTTAGGGGCTCAGCCTTTTTGGCTGGGCCATCCGCTTGGGGGTGTTCCGGGTAGTGCAATAGCTGTACCGTGGCACTCCCGTCCGGCGGTAGAAGACAGTCAATCATAGATGGTTTCGTGGGGAGTCACGGTCACGCCGAATATATTCGTTCAAGATACTGCAGTGTCTCAAGACAATAGTTTTCGACCAGTGTGTGTTGAAGTGATGACTTACAGCGCTGACAAGTGGTCGGTTACAATGGGCCTAACTAGAAAGCTCAAAGTTGTCCTTAGAGTTTTCCTTAGTGATCGAATCAGAAATGAGGAGATCCGCAGATGGACCAAAGTAACAGACCGGTCGTCGTGGAGATATATGGGGGAGACCTATGTCCAGCAGTGGGCATCTTTTGGTTGAATGGAAATAAAAAACCTATTAACAGCAAACTTAATTGAAAGTGAATGATATTTTATGATACTTGCATCATTATTTGCGATAGTAAGACTTTGTTTGTCAGCCAGTACACTACATCCAGGGGCTGCACCCATTTCATCCAATACGACACTCCGATCTGTGGTTAGCCAGACTATTCTTATACATGTTCGTGATACGACAAACAATTTTATCTGCCCCTCTGAAAGAATAGAAATTTTGAAGAATTATTTCAAGAGATATTTTAAGAGAAATTTTTTCTTTTAAGTCAAGCAGTGCAACTTATTAATTTATTACCAGCAGTGTCAATAAAAACAAATAAACTAAACATGAATCTTTCTAAATAAATATATCCTTCCATAATTATTATATTAACATTTATACACATATTTTTATTTCTAAGTCTACTTTCAGGACAATTCCATAGATAATGGGTTCCATGATGTTAAGTTTCTAAGAAGCGTAAATTTTTTTTATGTATAAAAACTTATAAGAAATATTCTACTCTCCAGGAGTAGAATACGTTTTTTATTCACTTAACCCCTTGAGCACTAACCTGGCGTTTCCGCTATCTTTCCATTGTTTTCCTAATGTCTTATTTTTATGGGTAATCAACATATTAACTAATTCGAGAGTGTGTAATATTTATCAGTTCTCAATTATATATATTATACTAGGATAATAGTTTAAAAAATCTGAAATTACTTACTTGAAAGCAAGTCCTGTAATTGGACTGAATCCAGTATCTGCGAGTGTCTGCATTTTGCAACTTCTCTGTCGTGTAATATTGCCTCTAAACAATGCCACAGAACCATCTTGAAACCCAACAGCCAATAAAGTCTAAATAACAAGGGAGTCAATATATTATATTTATTATCATAAGCATTTATTTATACTAATGTTTTAAATTAGCTAACTAGCACTTAGTGGTCCATATTCCACTATAATCACCTTTTTTTACCATCCTGCATCACAATCATCACTTAACATCAGGTGAGTTTGTGGTCAAAGCACTGAGCCTATAACTAACTATAACTCATGTAAAATAATAAAAAAAAAATAGACAAATTGAAAAAAAACTTTTCTTAATTTTTTAAAGTGATAACACTAAAATTAATCAATAACTAATAGACAAAAATATAGAAGTTACTAAACTATTTTGCTTTTGCCTATTGTTTGAAATATATAAATAGATTTGGATTAACCATAATAAACCTTAAAAGAAATTAAATCAGCCAGAGTGCAAAATCATTATTTATATAATAAAACAGTTATATATATGTAAAGAAATGGTTATAACAACAACTGAGTTAATGACTCATGATCACTGACATTGGATAAAAGTTCAAAAGGCCAATCTATATACATATGCGACAATTGTATCCTACTAGAAATAATTGACAGGACTGGTAATGGTAGTATTGAAATCTCATAGAACACATTTATGACTAACTTTAACTTGAATTAATGTTAAAAACCAACAACAAATTAAATTAGTGGACAGCAACAAAATGATTTATTCATAAAACTTAATTTGATAGATTAATTTAATAGATTGTAAAATTAAATGTAGTTTAAAAATTTTACTCCTACCTTATTTTCATGCACTGCTAAAGCAGTAGCAGGAGTTGATCGCAAGTGGGAAGGTACGGCACGTGATGTACGAACATTTATTGGGTTGCTGTGCCTATCTGTGCGGGACCAGTCCCAGACTTTGATCATTGGATTCACTCCTGCTTCATCATCCTGTATAAGGAATTCCCATTTCCAAAATCAAAACAATTTTATTATATAATTATAATTCTTATCATCTTGAATCAAAAAACTCCAAGCATAGGTGATCAATATTTTAAAAAAAATATGGTGTTTCTCTGAACAAGTTAATGTAAAGTGTAGAATATGACATAAAGTGGCATAAAGCCTACAAACATGAAGATGGTATGTATAGCAATAAAATATATTTATCAATAGATATAGAATTAGAGTGACTCTTAATATCAGCTAAGTACATTAGGTAAATTATTAATTCACCTAAGTAATTCTTTTTAAGTATAATTTTGTATATTATACAAACAACATAAAATATACAGTACTTTATACGAGGACTTTCAGCATTAACACAAGAATAATAAAATTAGATTATTCTATAAATGTTGATATCATAAATTAGAACAACTCAATGAAATTAAATTATAAATTTCTTACCCCTATAGTTACTAAGTATGGATCATGGGGCAATTGTTGTGCAAGACTAATAGTCAATTCATAAGCTTTGAATGATGTTATTTGCCATGTCCGTGAGATGAGGTGTGCCCAACCAGTGACATCACAGAGTACAACATGACTGTTGCCACTCGTAGCCACTGTTACATTTGTATCCTGCAAAACAATTTAATATAAGAAGAACCTTCTTGAGAAATGCTATTAATGCAAGCTTATTTATAAATTGATTTACTCTTTGGATAGTGAATCAATTTTGTAACTAAAAAAGTACATTACAATTTTACAGTTTCTACATAGTAAATAATGTGGAATGACAATAACTGCAGATGTATTATGTATATCGTACATTATAATTATTTGTTTTAAGAAAATAATTCAAACAATTTTGAGTTGTGTTTACAATGACCAATTAAAATTTAATCTATTATTGTATATTTAAGTCTCTTAGTGGAAATGATGACATTGCTTATTAAAGTTATTTAAAAAACTCTTGTGTCTACCTGAAGGCACTCTGCAATCTTCCCATTGTCGACATTGTTATGGATATCAAAAAAAGTAAATTTTCTCCACTGAAATTATAAGATATAATGAATAGCATAGTATAATGGAAATAAGTTTTCAATATCGAAAATAAACAAAAACATTTTGAATACGTACCTCCAAAAATGCCATTTTTTATCAAATATTTATTATTTCATGATATACTTGATTATGAATATAAAGTATAAATTTTCCTCATGAAAGAAACATATTTTTAAAGCACAAATGTCAAATACCGTTTTTTATAATTTTTTCAAAGACTCTCTACAAGTTCTTTAACCCAAGATAAATTGATAGTAACCTGTGTTGCCACACGCTGGTAGAAAAAGTTTCAAAGATCCTTGTCGTACTACGATAAATAATTATCAGAAGTTACATTTCTGCTTTTTGCTATAAGTTTAAAAATTATATTAAGGAATTTCACTGACTTAGTTGTGCAAGTAAAATATGTTAAATGCTTATATTTAAAAACTATAATTTACAGTATAACGGTTAAAATCGAAATAAAGAAGCACTAAGATAAAAGGGAATTAAGGGAGAAAATTATCCATATAAAGAATATAATAATAATAAAACTACGTTTAGAAACCAACTTAAAAGTATAAAATAACTCAATAAAGATTTAATTTAATACACCTCTTAATACAAACCTAAACCTTTAATATTAATAAAATTCTGTTATTTGTATGTGCTACCTTGTATGTTTGAATAAGAGGTGTACCAAATTAAATCTTTATTAAGTTATTTTATACCTTTTAGTTATTGAAGTCGTTTTTTTTTTAAACGTAGTTATTTTTTAGTGTTTGTAATAAGTTGTTCTGAAAACTACAGTAGGATTTTTGTAGATTACATCAGGTAGACTATAACATTTCGTTGCTTTTTATTGTCATATATAGAATAGTAATTTTTCCATTAGTCATGTCTATTGTCCATGTTGTGCCAACTGCTATAAAAATCGATGACTCTACGCTCGAAGTTAAAGACAGTTATGTATTCCTGGGGCAAACCGTCCAGTTAGGTAGATCCAACTTCGAGAAACAGATTAATCGTCAAATCCCACTCGATTGGGCCGCATTCGGGAAGCTACGCAGAATCTTCTCGTCCGAAATACCGCAGTATTTCAAGACGAAAGTCTTGGACTAGTGTATGTGAAACTTAAGTGGCAGTGAGCTGGGCACATTGCTCGCAGAACTGATGTCCCATGGGGTCAACAGGTTCTCGAATAGCTACCACGCACCGGAAGACGTAACGCGGGTAGGCCCTCCATAAGGTGGACCGACTATCTGGTGAAGGTTGCGGGAATCCGCTGGATACGGGTGGCGCTAGACCAGTCATCGTGAAGATCTTTCGCGGGAGACTTATGTCCGGCAGTGGACGTCTTTCGTTTGAACGGATGGATGGATGGATGGAATTTTTTAATGTTAATATGGGTAGGTCTACAAAAAGTGCCGCGTGCTTTAAACAATATAGATTCCAAGAAATTCCTAAAAAGGCCGTACACAAACTAAAATTACATCATCCACTTTAAAAAAATGTTAATAAAATAAAAACTAGTGAGCCAAATAAGTCTAAAAATTTTATGGGACCAAATACAACTATTCTGCATCAAACTAAAATACGTAAATTGGATCATAAATCTCAGCGTAATCGGTGTACATACTCGTATATAAAAACAAAAAACCAATTGAATTGAGAAGTCGGTTAAAAACACTAACATGTTCAACCGCATTAAACTTAAAAGTAATAAAGGTAAATTTGAATGTAATAAAGGTTAAGTTAATGAACTATTTCAAGGAAATACCACTATATAGCACAATAGGTAACAAGACTGGGCTTATGTATGTTAAGGTCAATTAGCTATAATATTGATGGACTGAAATAAAACATACGATTTAAATTTTTTCTTAATATCATTTTACAACGTATTTTTTGACGATGTGTTTTGCAAAACAATTTCTACAATTTGGCTTTGATCTTCAGCAGTATTTTCATCTTCTAATGTAATGTTAATATGAGTAAAGATATATTTTAACTCAAAATTATTTAGCGTATAAGAAAGAGTCGTCAGTCCGTCAATCAAATTCATGGGTGATGAGGTTTGAGCAACACTGGACCTGGAATCCAGAATTGGATTAAGTTTTGAATTTGAATTAAAAAAATCAACTATTATTTTAAAAACAGGTTCGTAATTTATTTTTGTATAGCTTCAATAAATGAAGGGGAAGGAAAATATCTTTATAGGCCATAGGAATAGGTGCTCCACGTATGTTGCGTAATACTGAACAATTTTATGAAGACTTGCGATAGATCTCATTCTTAGCTTATATTAAGTGATCAGAAGGTAACATGCTTTAAATTAGAAAAATAACAGGCTATCATTCGTTATGGTTGGAATAAACTGCAGATAAACTTTTGGTAACTAATTTTCAAGGTATTACTACTTAAATAGTTATCTAATAGGCAATAGCAATTTTTAATACAACTTTTCCGTTTACGCATATTCTTATATTTATATAATCTTCGATCGAAATGAGTGAAAAAAATGTGGCAAAAAAATATTTTAAAATTATGAGTGTATAACATATATAAAAACAACGAAACATACAAAAATAAAATAAAAAATGTTTCGTTGTATATTCATTCGTTTTCGGAGAATTATTACTTTGTAACCGACTTCTTGATTCACATTAAGCAAGAAATCGGTTAAAAAAAATAGTTATTGCCTGCGCCTTTATTGAACAGGTTAAACTTATCAGATAATTACAATAATAAAGAGATAAAATGTCCGCTTACTTTTTAATCCAAGGTAAATCGTAGTTCTTTAATGTCTTGTACTGGCCTATATCAGGTCTATTCCTGTCAATATGGTAACTCGCATTCTGTAGTCTGGCAACATTGAAAATGATTAACCAATTATAAACAAATCTGCAATAGGAATCAACATTACTAAGAAAAAAACAAATCTAAAAAAGGAGTTTTTGGCGGGAGCTCAGTCGGTTATGTCACAGTTGTTTTCATTAATTTATCATGTAATCTTGGTGGCATTTTTTGTGTTTTTTTGTTTGGTTATTGTGTAAAAATTAAGTTTATTATAGAAAATAACGCGTAACATTTATTCTGAGGTACCGACAAAGCTCCATTGAAAGTTCGAGCAGGATGGGCCACCGTTTTGCTGGAACTTAGTAACGCTGATACAAGGTTCAAAACACATCTTACTCACATGACACTGGAACGATAAAGTAGCTGTACCTGCATTCTTTAACTATACCAATAAATAAAATTGAAGTGTCTGTTTGTAATGTCAAAATACAATTTTGAAAATTCGTCTCTGTCTATCTGTTTGTAATGGGTAATCTCCGGAACAGCTGGATCGATTTTGACGGGACTTTTTCTGGTATTTAGCTGAAGTTACTTCGGTTAACTAAGGATACTTTTAATTTTCGAAAATAATTAAGGTTCCACGTAAATAAATAAAACTCATAAAAATTTGAATAATATTCAATTCAATGCACAGTTTTACGGGCAATAATAGATTTGTGAGAAATATTTTTACTGTATCTTATTACTGAATTTTTTTTATAAAAAAAAACCATTAGGGTTCCTAATAAAACACAGTGAAGAATGCAGACAGCTAGTTGCGAATAAAATCCGATTCAATTCATAATTTTATTAGCAGGTATTTGTATTTGTAAGAAATATCTTTGCTTTCTGTTAGTACCAATATAAAAAGGAAAATAATTAAGGTTCCGTGTAAAAAAAACCACAAGAAATAGTAAAAACAATTAAACAAACTACGAAGATTTTATTTTCCCTTGCCGGCTTTAAATTTCTTTTTATTAAGTACAAACATGGAGTTTTTGGCGGGATCTCAGTCTGACATGTAGCAATTGTTTTCTTTAATTCATTAAACTTGTGTACTTGACTCTATATCATGTAATCTTGGTGGCGTTTTGTGTGAAATAGTTTAGTTATTGTGTTCAAGTTAAGTTTATTACAGAAGACAACGCGTAGCATACATTCTGAGATGCCGACAAAGCTCCATGGAAAGTTTGAGCAGGATAGGCCACCGTTCTGTTGGAGCTTGGTAACGCTGATACAAGATTGAAAATCTTACCTACATGACATTGGCACAAATTGTGTGTATACACAGATTGCCATTAACTAAGAAGAAGAAGAAGTACAAACATAATTCGAACATAATATAAAGTTATTTTATGGAATTTCTTAATACAAGATGATAACACCGTAAGCCTTGTAAGGAAGCGGCTCCCGAGTTTGGTTACTCAACTCACAAATAGGTATTTGGCGACTGCATTCAACTTGTAGTAGGAGGTCGTTCAAGTACAGTAATACCCCGCTTTACGCGAGGGATACGTGCCGAAAAAAATCGCGTTAACTGAAATTCGCGTATATCGAGGTTTATGATTAAACATAGTCAAAATTTAATACAAAAAAATACAAATCATTTTAATCAATCACTTTAATTCTAAGAACACTTTATGTAATACATACTCTTTTTTTTTTACGGAAAAATACATCTATTGTCTTTACATTATGTTTATACGCACTCTTTCGCGTAATGCGAGGCATTTGAGCGCGAAATTTGAAATTCGTGTTATAGTGCGGGGTCGCGCTAACCGGGGTATTACTGTACCTATTACATTAGCAGTGTTGGAAATTTTTGAACATACCCTCTCCCCTTCCCTCCCGCTTGTCAGCAGTAATAAGCAAAGCTTGATACCCGGATTATATAATCATTGTCAATTTTGACAAAAAGAACAAAAACAGTAAGTGAATATTGCCTAAGTACTAATCATCCCCTCCATCCTCCACGTCATCAAAAATAATTACTACAAAGTCACACACATTGTACGATTCGAATCTACATTGAATGTCACGGTGACCGACGGTATTGGTTCGCAATCTAAAATACCTTTTATAAAGGTCTTCATAGTCAGCGTCATTATCCCAATATACGTTTGAGAAACCGTTTATTCTTATAAACTGTTCCGTTGAAATAGCAACAGCTCCACCGAACATCGGCTGGTAATTAGATCTGAAAGAGAGTCTGCTCATTCACATCTGTTGCTCAAATAATATTGTAAACTAGTTGTGTGCCCGCGGCCGCCGTTCCGCTCATATTTTATATATCCTTCATTGCATAATATATATGTAGTTTTTAAATAATTCTTGGAAAATAATGTTTTGATGGCGCTGTCCGTCCAATCGTATTTTGTTCACAATTTCATGAGTTTTAATTTTTTTGGTAAACCCTAATAATTTTTTGGTATTAACAGAAAGAAAAGATATTTCTTACAAATTCAAAAACAACTATCAGTAAAGCTGTGCATGGAACCGGAATTCATTCACAATTTAATGAGTTTTAAATTTTTTACGCGGATCCCTAATTATTTTCGAAAATAAAAGTACGCAGCCCGAGTTACGCAGAGTAACTTTAGCTACCTTCTAAAAAAATCCCTGTCTGAATCGGTCCAGCCGTTCCGGAGATTAACCGCAACTAACAAACAGAAAGACAGACAGACAAAAATGTTAAAAATTGTGTTTTTTGGTATAGGTATAGTATATACATACATATTATGTAGTTAGTAAAAAGTTATTTCGATATTACAAACAGACACTTCAATTTTGTTTATTAGTATTAATTTTAAACAATGTTTTACATACTTATCTGACCTCTCCACTGTTACGGCCAGTTGCCTAGGATATCGACCGCACCTGTACAAGTTCCTAGTGTCCAAAGGTACAATGTGAGGTTCATGGATAATAATGCAATGAAAATGATCCCCATTGAATAAACGACGTTGCACCTCACTGAATCCGGCATTTAGCAACTTGCCGTGGTTGAACCGTTGACTGGGATTGGCTGTTGTATGAGAACAAACAGCTTTATAATTTGTACAATACGATTAATGTTTACCATTTTAGTGCCCAGAGGCGGCGTAAGGCGTAAGAGGTTATGGCCTTGCAAAATGTAGTTCGCCCATATCAAATTGTAGTCTTGCCCCGCCACTGTTAATGCCCTTGCGCTGATTACCATTTTAGGCTGAGTACCTTTAGCACTCGCCTGTAAATCCGATGAGGCTGTTAAGACCCATCGGGTCAACAGCGTTGGGTTAGTTTAAAATAACAATTATTTTCGAAATTTTTTTAACGGTGTTGAGCGATTCTCGGTAGAGGAAACTTATAAATTGACGTTACTAATGCTATGACGTCAGCCGTCAACATTCTAGATTATGTCAAGTATAAGATGTCGCTTAGAGGTAAGTAATAAAATGTATACGTACGCAGGCTGTCGTATGCTTTGATTACAATGAATTGAGTCTATGAAAATGTACATATAATTATTGCTCACAGCCCCAATATATGTAAAAACCAGACAAATTTTATATGTTAGATTATGTTAATAAATAAATTATGAAATTTTAACAGTTTAAAATCAGTTTTTCCAATGTTTCGAGTTTTCATTTTCCCCATGGCTGTCTAGTTGGTTTTTATTTTATTAACTAAGTGCTATTCTATGGAAAGATCTTAACAGCTTCACCGGGTTTTTTTGGCGAGCGCCTAGGACGCTCTTTAGGGAGTGTGGTAGCTAGCACAAGACCATCATGGTGGTACGGGCCTCGGCTTGGGCTGCTATCTTAGTAACTAAATATGTACACGATATTAAGTAAGTAAAGATGGGTACTCGCCTTGTTCAACTACAAACACTTGATATGCTAATTGTTGCTTCATCAGAAACGGATGCAGCATGTATAAAAATGTTCCGAGATGTTTCCCGTTATTGACTTTATTGGACGCTCTATAATAATAACTGATTTATTTAATAGTTAACTATAATAATATAAAACTATAATAACTAGTTACGTTCTCTAGAAAATAAAGCTTCCTTATTTTGCTTTATAAATAAAAGTACAAAGAAAACAAGATCCCATAGATCGACATAGATAGGTGGCATCTAAAGGAAGAATATAGGCTGTCTATTAGAATATAATTATCTGAATTCCACGCGAGCGAAGTCGCGAGCACAGCTAATAAATAAATCTATATATTAATGCGTTACTTTTGTTTTCAAGGACAAGATGATTACTTTGAGAGATGGGAATGTTCTTATTATTGTTCGAATACACATAGGTGGACGGATATTGTTACGTTTGAAGCGATGATGGCTCGTTGGTTGTGCGGTTGGATATCGCGTTGATAAACATGAGTTCAAACACATCCATACTATTCTTGAAAGCTTGAGCTTTCGCTGAAGGAAAACATTGTTATAAAATCTGTTGTTCATGTGTGTTCCAGTAACATCACTTGATAGTCAGTACCTTTAAACTTAACGTATCATCATCCATCTTAGATTAAGATTAGATTAGATCTTGCCCCTAATCATCAGGTGAATTTGCTATCACGTGCTAATTTTTTTTCATTATTAGAAAAAATGATTTATCCATCAAGAGGAAAATTATTAACATGGCTGCCATAGTTGTTTTGTTGAAGCTAATACATATATTTTGTACATACCGGTATGGTATTATAATAGCGACTATTTGTCTAGCTGTACAGTTATCCGGGATAAAACTGCCGCCTATTCGTACTTCTGTGTATATTCTGTCAAATGCTTCTAGCGTACTCAGGGATGGATCGTTTTGTACGGGACCTAGAAAACGTGTTTTTTTTTTAATTTTCTATTCTACTTTTGGACGAACTTGCTTAAAACTAGTTTCGAGATGATGGTCGGATGCTTATAAATCAATTAGCCAACCAAAGCAACAGATGTTAATTATTTTTGAAAATGCATTGTTTATTAGATATAATTTCCGGATAAAACTATACTTTTGTCTTACCCAAATCAGATGGTATCTCAGGACACAACTTCATATTTGTCAATTTTGTCCGCATAAAGTAATACGTAAATAACCTCTAGTTGATGGTGTTAATTCGTTGTAATTATCATCAACGGTATTTCTTTTTATAAGATCTTCATTATTGGAGTCACAGAGCAATTTTGCAGTGAAATCATTGTTGAATTTAGAATGTGGTACACTGTAATTAAATTATTTTGTGGTTTTATTTTTTTAGCTAATTTCACGGTTGACAAGATAATGATAACATATTGATTCATGTTTTTGTTAAATGATGGAAGTGAGTTAGGTAAGTTAATTTAGAAATGAGAACTCAATTACACTCTGAAAGATTTTCAATTATATTCGAAATTTCATCATAAAAAAAACACTTCTTTTCATTTATAGTTAATTTGGGGGTCGCTTATTATCAACTTGTTGTGTCCGCAGCTGGGTCCGCGTTTCGTATATTCTTCACTGCGTAATATAGTTTTTAATTTTTTACACGGAATTCTAATTGTTTTCCTAAACTTTTTTGGTACTAACAGAAAATAAAGATATTGCTTATAAATTCAAACACCTGCCAGTAAAATTGCATAGAATCGGATTTTATTCACAAATTATTTTTGAGAAATAAGTTACACGGAGGAACTTCAACTATTTGCGAAAAAAAGTGGATTACCCGGAACAGATAATAATTTGAAAAATTTTGCTTTGTTATATATACCATATATACACTCACATGTATTTGCTAAAAAAATGTTATTTTGATATTACAAAAAGACGCTTCAATTTTATTTATTAGAATAGATTTACTTTTGAACTGTTACCTGCGTTTATGATTTAAAACCTTTGTACGAACATTACGAACCGGGGGGTTTAATAAATAGAGTACATAATTTGTAAGGTTTAATAAAACTGCTGCGAATAGAAACAACATTATCATTTTCATAGACGTCATCGTTCTTATTAACTGTATAATTATTGTAAAATAGGTACGGTAAAGAATAAGTGACAATTAACAAATACGATAAACACTGACAGAAGATTATAAAGAGTATAATTTTGTATTGTCCATAGAGTTTACCAATATCATAGAATTAGGAGACCGCAACGACTTTGTCACTTTATGACTAATATACTGGAGGCAATGTTGTTAATCTCTATAAACAATCTCGTAAGTAAACAAGTAATATATCAATAAATTTTTACTCTTGTATTATCATTAATAATATAATTTTCTACAAGTGTTAATAAAGCTCTTTTGAGTTTCTTATTTCGTATAAAAAAATAACCTGTTATTATATTAGTAGAACAAACCTAAGTAGGTACTGGCAATAATAAGTCAATATACGTAAAGATTATCTGTCATTGCAATAATACTAAACTGACATATTTAGTTTGGGATCAAATCTCGAGTGATTTAACCGTTACATTTACAAAATTCAAATTTTTAAAGATGCCGAAATATTATAGATTCAGACCGACATCTCCAACTCGTAAGGCGAAACGTTATAAACATACAGAATTGGCTGAAGAAATGGAAAGGTATGTGTCCATCTATAACCTATTTTATAGGTATTGTTTTGTTATAGTTGCTTAGCCCTACGTACATCCCTTCTATAAAATAACTCTGCTATTTTATTAGTAGTCTTAGTATCTTAGTCTTAGTATTTTATTATTAGTAGTAGTAGTTAGAATTGAAATTATATTTCGCAGTAATCCTATAATATACATTTAAATACTATATATTATAAGTAGTACAAACAATTTGGCTAATATTTGTGTTTACTTGTTACATAGGCTCAGTGCTTTGAATACAATCTCACCTGATGTTAAGTGACGATTGGTCCAGGATAGCAATCATATAGCAGGATAGGGAAATTTTAGAGTTTGGGTGAGCTCAAACCCGCGTCCATTGAAGCGGAATACGGCCGTACTACCCATAATCGCTTCAAATGTATTCAAATTTAAATCTATGGGCGAATATTGGTATATAATTGCGTAAATAAAATAGCCAACGGCTGGCAAGCATTCTGATGCAAGAGCATTCATGGGGTTGCATGCTTATTTGCTTGCTAAGTTGAGGGGGCACTTATTTTAAAGAAAATAATTGATTTGATCAAATCCCTTCACTAATAGTTAAGGTTTGACTTGTGATAAATAAATAAGCGTGACGCTCGTGTCAACGGCCGGCGAGAGTCGTTTGTGTTCTGTTGGGCGTTCTGACCACTGAACTAACGGCGAGCGTCCCGATCTCTTTTATCCATGGGACGCCCTGCCTACTTGTTGTTATTTTAATAGCTTCCGTGATTTGATTAAATATAGATTTAATGAAATCTTTATTTTTATCATCTCCCTGCGATATATTTAGAAAAATTTCATAGAATCTAGAACAACTATGCACATGTTATATAGGCTCTTGTTAGAAATGTGACAGTGATTTTATGCCCAGGACTAAATCTGAAAGCGAGGTCAAATGGATGGACTTAACTCTCGCTTGTACGCCGCTCTCAAATTGGTATTTAAGGCGCACATCGTGGCGCCTAAGTCCATCGCTTATGGGAATACCAAGACTACAAGTTACCAATATCGATCAATTAACACCTCAAATCGATAATCAACGATTATATGTTTTAAAATTCCCCGCACCTCACACGGATTCTATTTCTTGGTATGCCTTTGGTTTTAAAAGAAATTAAAATTAATGTATTTGTTTTATTCTCATTGTTTTTGTTTGTTTTTGTTTTGTATTTTCGTCTGTGCTTTTTCCTAAGTCAGTTTTTATTAAATGTTTTGAATTAACTCTTTTCATTTCATTGTACTTTTAAGTCACATAGTAACAAGTTCATATGTTAACCTGATAATATTTCAGTTCAGCAACCTAAAATAATGTTTTACTTCAGTTACTACAATATTTAAGTTCAAGATCAACATTTAGTGATATTTATAAATATACTTTCATTTAGTGTGATAGATTGATATGTCATGTAATAATTATTTTAGACTTCACCAAACCAAAATCGGTGAGATTATAGGCTACACTGGGTAAATTATATGTTGCGTTTAAAAGAGATTCAATACGCGACGAAGCCTTAGCAAAAAATATATGCACTCACTAGGGATGTTATGAAGCTCCGTAACTGAATCCGGTATCAAATAATTTCGAATAGGGGTGTGTAAATAATAAATGTTACAAGTTTTTGACAAAACACATTGTTAACGTATGAACGTAACGCATGAAGAATTGTTGTTACTGGAAAAGGATAATCAATAAAAACACAAAAACCTCAATAGCTGAGATCTTTCCAAGAAAGAGCGAATGGGACAACGGTAAGGGATTTGAAAGATTAATGCAGGCAGTATTACCTCGCTGTCATTCAAGACGTCGGCAGTATTTTAACAGTACTAGCACAAAGGAGTTAGGTAGTGGTTACTGCATCGATGATCACATACCACACTTTAAAACTGTGACTTGAAAAAATGGCTGATTGCAAAAGCAAATGACAATCTAGAAATAAGTTCAAATCATGTGTTTATCTTGCTATTTGAAATTTACTTTTATAATTCTTTAGGTTTGAGCCCGGTTATTTATGTAAATAAAAGTTCTTGTTTATCTAAATAAAATTATTATATTCCTTTTTACATTTTACACACATATTTAATATTAAACTTTGGGATCACATAAAACATATCAAATATAACCATACGTACGTTTACTTAGATATCTATAATTATTACTTATTGTGGGACGGGAAAACGATGAGTGACACTTGACACCTACCCATCCATAACGTGCACTATATAGATGAGTGATATTGTGTATCCCTACAATTCTACAATCATATCTACAATTCTACAATACAATCATAAACTGAAACTATTCGAAACTAGTGGATAATCCGAAACAATTACATTTCCGTAACCGTATCTGGAACCAGTATAATATTATTTCTTATATTCGTATCCAGATCCAAAATGTCATATCCATAACATCCCTAGGACATACACACGGTCTCGTGCACAATAATAGATGAATACGCGGTGCATGACAACTGCGAACTGGGTTTTGCTAGGGCGTCAAGTATTCAATGTTGATATTGTCATGATTTTTATTATGACTAGTGACTCGCCCAGGCTTCGTACAGATATGTAAAAATCTCCAATTAATAAAATATATGTATACAATATAGCCTATTCTACTCTGATAATGTAGCTTCCAACAGTTGAAAGAATTTTTTTAAATCAGGTAAGTAATTTCTGAGTCTATCTATAACAATTTTATTTAATTATAAACGAAACTGACTTCAAAAGAATAGTGAATAAATAATCACTTTAGTAATCTACTTTTGCTAACTTCGATATATTCTTTGTATTAATTTCTTTATTAATGTTGAAATCGGTGCCAACTAGATTTAACTAATGTATAGAGTAAAAGAAAATTATCTTCCCATATTATATTACTAAAGAATTGTCGTTATAAAGAAACATAAAATAGAAATATCTGCTTTATGAATACCAAATCGATGAACGTTCGAAGATTTCAAATTTCTTCATCATTATTCTACGAGGAATGCATGCAGGTATTATTAGAATAATGGTTTTAATGTTAGCAATTAATACGACAGTTTATAAACAAACAATATATTTATTAAAAAAAAACAATTTAGACAAAAGAAAAATTAAAAAGCATAAATGTATCACTTCTCCTTGGTCGACATAAACTAACGTTTCAAAATATAAATGAAAGAGCCTTACAAGTATGTTATAATTATGAGTATAAATGTGGATATTAACTTAGAGAAATTATAGACTCGACATTTAATTTTGAATCTATAATATAATCTGTAACTACCTAAATGTTGTATGGTTATTAAAAATCGTTACTCTAGTTTAACAAGTTTTATTTTAATTTTTACATTGACATCAGTAATAAAATCTATGGATGTAATAATTATACTAAATTATTATGTCTTCAGCTAGATTATGGTAATAAAATCTAAAAATTACAAAATATAATTAATTTTACAAGAATGCAAAATAATTGTGTTACAACATAATAAATAAATTCACAATCTTTAGACGTCTCATTTCACCAAACTTGAATCAATTGTCAACTATTTCCAGAGTCTCTCCAACAATTTTGCAATATTTTACAGAATGCGTAGCCGAAAATTATCATAGATACTACAGTATTAGTTATTTAATAATTAATTTATATTATCGTTTGAGTTATTCAAAAAATATTTTTGTTATATCAAACTGATCAAAACACATTAATAAATTACCTAGTAACTTGTAAGGCTATGGGAATAAAATTCGTTTATTAATTTGAAACATAAAGCATGTATAATATCTCCATGAATTTAATGAATGTATTCGATTAAAACAAATTGAGATTCTTATAGGAAACCAAGAAATATAAATGAATGTTTAGCAAATTAAATTTACGTAGGCCTACACATGTGTGTTAGCAGTACTATAATGTTATCGAGATGCAAACATTATTTCAAAACTTACAAAATGTTCCTACGTATAGCTATTTCGAATGTTCATCCGGTCTTACAAATATTGACTCTTCGTAAATAAGGGACCGTTCAAGAATTACGTAAACTCCCTTTTGAGTCCCTCCTTCACCTTGACAACAAAAGAAAGGAAATACACAGGATGTATTGTAATGATAATGGATATATTGGCATTATTAAAAACAAACCTAAAGTAAATAAGTAGGGTAGACTGGGTGCAGTTGTCACAAGTTGAATAGTCGTTAAACTATCCATGGAGCAATGAGTTGTCAAAGGGAAAGTGACGCGGCTTGCATGTTAGTAGTTGATCAGCGGTGGTACATCGCAGTCTATGCGCTTGATAAGTTTGTAGAGGGGCCTATTGTATTTTTTTATCCATAAAAAGTAAGCATTTTTAATTATATTGAGTTACATGATTCGCTCTCCTATAAATATTACACATAGGCTTTGGTATAAAAATTGTACGTGAAGACAAATAATTATTATTTGATAGACAACATTTTATTTGATACTAGCTGTGTGCTCGGGGCTGCGCCTGGGTTTCATATGTTCTTCACTGCGTTTTAACTTTTTAATTTTACGTTTAGTTATAAGTAAAGTTATTTATCATAAATTCAAACACTTACCCGTAAAACGGTGCATTGAATCGGGTTTTATTCAACTTTTTATGAGTTTTAATTATTTAACGTGGAACCTTAATTATTTCAGTTAAATAAAACTTCAGTTATATACAAAAAAAATAGCGTCAAAATCAGTCCAGCCGTTCCGGAGATTAACCGGAACAAAGAGACAGACGTACAACAAATTTAAAAATAATGTTATTGTTATATGTATCCTATATACATACATATGTATTTAGTAAAAAGTTGTTATTTTGATATTACAAACCGACTTCATTTTTTTTTATTTATTAGTATGAATTAGAAGGTTAAATTACGATGCTATGAGCTATGGAAGCAAAAATGTTACAACCGTACCCAGTCTAACCTAACGATTGCTTACGCAATTCCCCCTGTTTCCCATGTAATAAAAAATAAGCAATGCTCCTTACCAACAACGAATGCTCACGAATACTTGGACGGCCCCTAACCACTACAGTCACATGATTAATTGTATTTAATTAGAAAACCTTAAGAATTAAATAATATATTTATCCCCTTCAATAACACATCTCAACAACTTTTTTATATACTTATTTTACCTTAAACGACACACAAAAATGCAGTAAGTACAGTCATATGCATAAATTGACCATGCTTCCCTTCTCACTTTAGTATAGTTTAGTATAATAAAATGCTAGAAATTCATTACAAGCGAGCATTTACACATGTATATATAAAAATAATTATACAGAAATAAATTTGTTTTTTTTTATATATGACGTAAAATAAATTACAGATATATAAATACAAATTAACAGCGAAGGGTTAACAATTTTTATATCTAAACATAGGCCATTAGAAAAAAATAGTCCATTGCTCGAGTGCAAGAAAAAGAAAAATTTATTCTTCGTCAGTTTCATCTGACAGTGTACTTTTTCTAAGATGAATCAGCATAAATTCATTCGCTGCATCAATTAAATTCAGATTGTTAAGAAAAATATTAACATATAAACAATGCTTCTACAATAAAAAAAAACAATTTACAGTCTCGAATCACAACTTTACGTAGTTAGTAGGGATACTGAGGGCAATGGAGGGCTATGGTTTGAGTTTCACTACGTGATCGAATCAGAAATGAGGAAGAAATCAGAAGAACCAAAGTAACCGACATTGGCCGAAGAATTGCTAAACTTAAGTGGCAGTGGGCTGGGCACATTGCTCGCAGAACCGATGCCCGATGAGGCCAACGGGTTCTCGAATTGATACCACGTACCGGAAGACGTGCGTGGGTAGGCCCCCCAAGAAGGTGACCCGACGACCTGGTGAAGGTCGCGGGAATTCGCTGGATGCGGATGGCGCAAGACCGGTCGTCGTGGATATCTTAGGGAGACCTATGTCCAGCAGTGGACGTCTTTCGGTTGAATGGATGGATGGATTCTGATTGATTATTTTATTGTCTCCCCACAAAACATAATATAAGACTGATGATCACTGAAATAATAACAAAAATTTGATCAAAATAAAGGAACTTATAAACTTTTTAATGTTATCCTAGAGAGAGAAACAGTCCACTGTATTAAAATATGACGTCATACTTTATGGTTTCTTACAAGCATTAACATAAAAAGGCCAGTACATAACACACCTTTACCGATTGTATATCATATGATGGTTGAGACAAAGAAAAACCTAAGCAGGATGCTTGTTGACGTCAGTGGAGCCTTCGAATAAGTTGATTTTAAAATAAACAATGGACAAGACGAAAATTACGTATAATGATCATGTTGTACGGACTTCTATAAAAAATCCTTGGACGTATTCTTTGGACAAACCGTCCAGTTATGTAGGATCGACAAAGAGGTCAAACGTCGAATCCATATTTCACATTATTTGTATATGATCTCATTCAAATCATTCCTTAGTTCTGTTTGAGTGTAGTCAAGTACTGTTACTGAGAATTTATAAAAATATCACTTTAAACTTACAATGGTATCGAGCAATGGACTACCTTTTAAAATAAACATAGTTATCTATCACAATACATTCCTATCGCTAAAGAATTTGTTAAAAATAAGTAATCAGAAGAGTCCCTTTGGATTCTCAATGAAATATCCATAATTATAATGCTTTGGGTATCATTTAAATTACCGCAATTTATATAATAGGTACCTAATTATTATATAACTTTGAGATTTTTTATCAGTATACGTTGAGTAGGATATTATTCATTAATTTATATGATGGTACCTTGTCTAATGTTTACTAGATATACGGAAGCTATTTACAAGTTTAAAAAAATTAAATATATATTATTAAGTACGCTTTGCTGTCGAGATTATTTTCACGTAAACTTTGAGATTCCGAAATGTATCTTCCATTATCAATAAAATAGAGTATATCGAAAAATTTTGGACGTATGAATTGATTTTGTTTATATAATATCGAGATTAACAAAAAACTACCACAGATCGGTTTACGTATATTATGACTTTCGCTTTGAGGGAAATATGGAAAAAAAAAGTTTTAATTAATATAGTTATATCCACGTCAATACCAAGGAAAGTCTGATGGTAAAATCAATTCTAAGCACACATTAATCTTGCAATATACCTAATTATTTTTTATAACAATAATAATACTTATTCTTTACGGTGTAAATATAAAGAATTTGTATAGGCCGTTCTCTGTAAAACATATTTTTTAACACATCTCTAAGAATGTTTTACATAATTGCAACTCATCAGAAATGACAAAAATGCCGATTTTATAATAATGCACGTGTCCAATTATTATTATTTAAATCTATAGCGCTCTTAGCGCATTTTATACTAAAGCTTTTTTTAATCATATACCTAATATTGTAAAACTGTACATTATAATAATTAACATTGGTAACTGTACAAACTATTATTGTGTATTTCTTCCTAAAATACTAGTCGAGTTTTTGTATTCCGTTTGTTTTTGACCGACAATGTGACATTATTCCTTCACCTAACGACTTAGGAATTAAAAAAGTGTTAAGAAAATAAATAAATCAAAATATGTACCGTACATAACGTTATTACTAACTATTATTCTATTTAAAAATAAAAAAACATATAAAGATCCAGCCAAATATCATAAATTTAAAGTAAAAGAATACTGCGATTTTGGTACCTATTTCTATGAAATTTTTTGCTTATTATTTTTTTTAATCAAGTTAAAATACAACACATAAGAATCACAAAACAAATTCGGGGACCAATATCGTCACTAATAAAATTTAAAATAATATTTCTTTACCTGCAACAAAATATTTTTTTATTTATATAAATAGTATGAATCGTATAAAATTAAAGCCAACAAAGTAAGTTTGACTTTAATTTGTGAAGAAAAGACTGATAAATTTTATTTATATTAACAAACAGTAATTAATCATTATATAATTCACATAATAGGCAACGTTTGTCTGTCTCTCCGTTAGTTGGCTTGTAACTCTGAAATAACTGATAATATGGTATCTGGCAAGGTACATATATATTGTTAAAGTAAAAAATCTAGCAATTAATGTGGAGATAAAAGTGAATTAATTTAAAAACAATACCACGTTCTATTGGAATAGCTACTTTTCCGAAATCATTGAATATTTAAGAAAGAAGTAATGCAATGTATAACTGTAAGGAATAGATAATAGAATGCGCGAGTGGAGCGATGAGTACAGCTTCTATATCCTTCAGTTTTCTACTTTGTCGCCTTTGATTTTAAAACAACTCATAATTATATGAGGTTCAATCTTGGTCAAACTTGACGATATCCTGTCCTCGATTATAAAGACAGACGATACATAATAATAGATATTTATTTATAAATTATAACTAATCGAGAATTCAGGCCTTCACTGGAATATTCGTAGAGTATTATTATTCATTATTCAAACTAAATATTTCAGTCAATTTGCGCTGTATTAAATATTGGACAAGTATTACATTTGGTATGAATAGTCGTTATGACTTTACGATTTATCGGAACCTCTCGTATATCGTAACGTTAAATCGTAAACAAATAAACGATCGAACGCGGACTGTTGTTCAAAACCTAGCAGAGAGTAAAAACAGTTAAATATTACTTCAAAATGTAACGTTCAGTACCTAATTTTTCGTGTACACGAGGCACATGAAAGCTATCGTGATGTAGATTATCAAAACCGGTTAAATATTTCTTATAATGTAATTGTTCGCGAACTAATCTTTCGTGTACACTAATGACACGAATCTATCATGATGTAGGTTAACAAAACCGGTTAAATATCACTTAACAACATAACACGTTCTCACACTAATCTTTCGTGTACACTATTGACACGAATCTTTTGTGATGTAGGTTACCAAAACCGGTTAAACGTCACGTAAAAATGTAACGTTCTCGCTTTAATCTTTCGTGTACATGAGTGTCACGAAAGCTTTCGAGATTATTATCAAACCGGTTAAATATTACTTAAAAGATATAACGTTCACGCTCCAATCTTTCGTGTACACGAGGAACACGAAACTTTCGTGATGTGTGTTACCGCTCGTCGCCAAACAGCAGCTTGGCGATATATGTCCATCAGCTGCGCTCGTCTATATTCGCCAGGATGTGAGTGTACAAATGATTCTGTACAACTTCTACCAGCTGATATTCGAGAGTCGATAAGCCGTCCTGTTGGAATGTTTTACTCGTCTGTGATAATAGCTGATATCTGTTGAAGATTCATATTTATTAGGAAAGATAAACATCAAGGACCAAAGAAGTTCGGCGATCTATCTCTAAAGATGTAAAATGGATTTTTCACTTGTTATAAATATAACTCAAAAACGATTTAACTGATTACAGATTTATTTATTTTTTCAAAAACTACACTATTGGTGAGTAACGTTGGAATTGTATGCAAAAACATATATTTTTTTATGATCAGACATTTATTTGACATTATATGCAAAGCCAAGACTGGTCGCGAGTATAATATAATACACTGTCTTCCTGCATTTATCGATGATGTATGTATTACACTGCTACTCTAAAGGAAAGATAAACGTCTCTTATGATTCATAACTACTGTATCAAGATAACATTTTTTTTAAAACGCTATTATTAGCTTTATGTAACGGAAACTTTGAACATGATTTAACCCCCTTCAAAACTCGATTGACTCGAAATTTGGCATACTTATCAAGGACCGATGACAATTCAATATTTTAAACAGTTAGCCCCGTTATCCTTATCAGGATTTTCAGGATTAGCGATCTTTTATTGTTTAGAATACGTAATGTGTTTTAGCGACATCTATTGATACAACTTCGAACATTCTCTAAAGTGTCCAAGCTGAGCGATAACGGTATTAGAACGGCAACTGAGGTGCTAAAGGTGGCGCTATCGTTGAATGTAAAGTAAATATATTTATTAACACGCTTTTATAGAAAATACAACTAAAAACATAATTAATAAATATAAATAATATATGAGTAGGATTATCATTTTCATAATATCTTACAAAGCAGCTCATGCTCTTTTTACTATAAAATCATTTTTTTTTCTTTCTTTTACATTATTCTTAATGTATTAATTATTTTCTATTTTTTTTTGTTGGATTTTCTATAAGCCGTGTTTTTTTTTTTAAATTATTATTTTTAAATTCTTCTTCATTATCACTACGAAACGCATGAGCGAAATGCGTATTTAAATTTGTGTATGAGAGTGAATGAGATAGCATTAATACGATGCGACGACATGTGAAGATAGAGGTTGGTTTCACATTTATTGTTTTTATAATGTTGTTTAATACCGCCGTTTTTTGGTGAAATCTTTTAGACATATAACGCAACTATATAATTATATTCCATAAGTCTGAAAATACAATTTTTTGTTACAAAAATGAGAGAAAGATTTTAAAAATATTTACCTCTTTGGATTCGGCACCGATTTCTTGTGATCTAGCATCGCGTACCGTGCAATCGACATCTTGTACCTCGCTATGTGATAGTTAACTTTCTTCAATCTACAATCAAAAAGTGAAAACCTTTAGCATCTACTTCTATAAATACAAAATTGAGCATACATTTAGAGTAAAGTATTTATCAATCAAAAGTGTTAAAAGTTAATACAAAACGCTCCCACTATAAATTCTAATTGCATGTAGCTATACAAACTATATTCATTGTAATTTCAAAGCTGTACTGACCTAGAAAACATGTCATCATCTTCACCGCCCCAGCCCCAGTACTTGTTGGAGAAACCATTGACGTTCAGAAACTGTTCTAAAGTCATAGCGGACACTCCTCCGAATATATCCTCGTATGGTAACCTGTAAATTATTTAATAATACAGCTGTTTGATGTGAAACCAAGCATAATTTGTAAAGCATTGGAGTAATTAAAAAAAACAAAAGTAAAGAATTAAACAATACTTATGTAATTTCATGTTACCTGACAATAAGTCCAAGTATTATGTCAAGCAAGTCTTAATTTCAAAAGGTGGATCATTTCGTGAACGATAGTGATGTCTGGAATTATCACACATCTCTGTGCTTCCGCTAACATTAGCTAAGACTATGATTTGTATAGTTTTTATATGAAAAAAATGGATATATTATATATCATATTTATTTTTAAAAAAGCACCAGATCGAGTTTCTTGCCGGCTCTTCTCGAGTGGGTTGTTTTCCGAACCGGTGGTTAGTGTTTTTGACGTTCATAAGCACCTTCTTAGGTTTTTTTTTTATTTTATGTCATTTCTTGACTTAACTGTCATTTAATTCAGAAATACCGTTACTTATCACCAGATGAGATTATGATCAAATGCTAGCATAAAAATCTAAAAGTATTAGACATGCCAAATGGCTAGCCAATATAATATACAAGTAATATAAAAATAATTTGAAATTCTCGGAATTATTTTGTCCTCCTGTAGGTTTTGTATTTAATTTTAATCGGTCAAAGCAATAAATAACTTTTGACGTTTTGTTACAGTTGGTTACGTTCTATCGAAATTGAACCTTGCTAGGCACCGAGACCCTCCCGCTTGACATCTATTCAAAACGGATCGATCATCAAATCGAGCAATATTTCAAACCAATGATATACTGTGGCAACTTTCTGAAGAAATTGCATAAATCCTGACACATTATTAATGCAATCCAATTACTTACATGAAATTAAGTTTATCTATAGATGCCGACATGTGTCTCGGCTGCCTGGGACATGAGTACATGTTCCTGGTATCCAGAGGTAGTAGATCGATGTCGTGGAATATGAAGCATTGCCACCCGCCTTGTCCGATGCGTTGGCTCTCCACAAACCCTACGTTCATTAGTTTTGCGCGATTGAAGTCTTTGTTATCTGAAAATGTTTTAATGATTTCCCTTATAGTTCTTAAATAGGGAATTTATTACATTTTATTTAGTATCCTGTTATATATTATAATTAAAAATAATAATTCTGTAATGAAATCCCTAATACATTTTATTGAGTAAATGTTTTTTTTTGTAAAATAAACATATTAACGATTAAACAAAACCGTTTTTAAACTTTATACCAATTCCAATATTATCTTTATTAGGTAAATGGATTTAATACCTTCTTGTTCAACAACAAAGATCCCGTATTCTATTTGTTGTTTCATAAGGAATGGATGCATGTGATTCAGGAATATCGCTAAGTGCTGCTGACGATCTCTAAAATAAAAAAGAACATAATAAAATATATTCAAAGACGTACTATATTAAATCATGTAAATATGACATTATGTAGAAAATTTCGGAACGAAAATAAGCACAGTTTGAGTTTTTGACAGGATCTCAGTCTGTCATGTAGCGGTTGTTTTCTTTAAATCATTAAATTTGTGTATTTGACTCTATATCATGTAATTTTGGTGACGTTTTGTGTGATATAGTTTGGTTATTGTTTACAGGTCAAGTTTATTATGGAAAATTTATTCTGAGGTGCCACGCACAAAGCTCCATGGAAAGTTCTAGCAGGATGAGCCACAGTTTTGCTGGAGCTTGGTAACGCTGATACAAGATTGAAAATACACGTTACCTACATGACATTGGCACTAATTGTTTGAACACAAATTGCCATAATCGAAGAAGAAGAAGAAGCACAGTTTGACGTTACTGACGAATGGACAAAAATGCACATTCATACAAACAGTAATACACATTGTAACTATATTTGTCGAATTATTAGGTTGATGGGTTGGATATACTATAAGCATCCATTACTAATCATTCTCTATTTATATGAAACTAGTTTTCCAGTGATACAGTTTCTTACAATTTAGTTTTTATTCGCGCAAATCTAGGCCATCGTAACATCTGTGTGCTCTGATTTAGTGTACCTACTTAGATTAACTATTAAACAGTAATTCAAATGCAGCTCGAATGACACCATTTTTTCATAATTATACATACCTGTATGGCACAATAATGGCAACTTTGTGTCGTGCAGTGCAGTTTGGTGGGGCGTAATGACCGCCAAGCTGTACTTCTGGAAATCGTTTTTCAACTGTTTCTAATTCTATTTCAGTTTTATTTACTGGTACTGGTCCTGAAAAAAGAATGTATTTATTTATATTATTTCATTACTCTTGTGCCTTATTAATAATGCATCTCATTTATGTACATACGTATATTACTAGTGAAATATATGTAATGTTTGTTTGTTAGTTGGCTTAATAACTCGAGAACTAGTGCACCGATTTACATGATTTAAAATAAAATTGTATGTTCATTAGGCAGGACATGTAATAAGTTTCGCATATAATACTGAAAGTCGACGTAGACTGCCTATCGGCACTTTGTCTTACTACTTGTTTTTTTACGAAAACGAAATCTACAAGTGAAACCTTTGCAATGTTCATAAGTCATATTTTAAGACCTAGGAGAATTCGCATTATCCAATTTTTTGTATTTTGTGATCTTTCAAAGGTTTGATTTAAAGTTTGTTGAAAATTATGACACGTAATTTAAATTCTGGGTTGTTACAAAAACTCCCTGTTTTACGAGGGAAATGCATTTACGCATTCCCCCTGCCATTTCTAGTTTAGGAGTAGTCTCCCGGATTAGAGATAGCATGAGGGGTTTATAAAAACTTCCTGCGAAATTTTATCAATAAGTCGCCACATTTCATTGGAATACTTGTATTAGAAAAATAACAGAAAGCTGATCCTAAAGAACTTGTATTCATGGGCGTATTAAATTTAAAAATAAAACAAAAAACCACTGAACATTAAGAGATGTAATTTAGCCAGTAATTGTATATGGGAACGTCTTGCAGATCTGGTGTATGAATAACAAAATAAGCTAGGAGAGGAGACAATCATGCGATCATTAATAATTAATTAATAATAGACGCTTGGTTTATTATGACGTGTTTTACTACGAACATAAAACATCTGCATGACGTTAGACTAAAGATATATGTAGCTGTTTTTATAAGGTGCTATTTTCTTAATAGTGTTCTTATTGGGCTTATATTAATAAAAGATTTGAATTATAAAATTATCTTACCTAAATCAGGAGGGATGTTGTCGCACAAAGGTAGAGAAGGATTAATCTTCTTAGTTCCATTTTCTATAGTTACCGAATTATTAATGCTAACCATTATCTTCGTTATAAGTAATGAACTATTTTGCGAGTTATCGTTAATTGTATTAACTGTTATATTGTCGTTTGTTATGTTGTTATTAACTTTGGTATCGGCTGTTGCTGTTGTCACGTTATATTTATTCGTTACGTTGTCTGTGATATATTTGGTACGGTTCTTAATTTCAGGATTACGTAAAGAGGCTGAAGTCGGTATTTTTTTAGGCCAAGGCGTTGTTTTATCGGTGTTTCTGAAAATGGAAATGATACATTTTATTAACATAACTGTATTTTTAACGATAAAGGAATGTAATGCGATGTCATATTAAAGGGTATATTTTAAAATAAAAGTTTATGTAGTATTGGTACGTTTATGTGTGAATATTCTTCCTATAAGACACTTCATGCGTAATAGTGAGCTATAAAAAACCGTATTTTATTTTGTGTATTCTATCAATTTGTAAGATGTGTTAAAAATACGGGTTTCGGAATATGATTCAACGCAAAACAGTGAGCTAAAAATATTACCTTTTAGTTACTAGATTTTTTGATTTGGTTATTGATTAGTTCTGACGATATAATCCTCTAGACAGATTATCAGAATAGTTTTAATATTATCTTCATTGAAATTAATATTGATATAAAACTATACTAAGATGTAAAAATCCTTAATAAGTTTCTTGTTTTATATTTCAAAAGTTTATCACCTGATAGTGGGCTGCGTCGCGTTAAAAACGGGCGTGTACAGGTAGGTGCGTAACGGTGACGCGTCCAGTATCGAACCGAAGAGGTACTCGAGCGCAGCGAGCGCGAGCACGAGCAGCAGGAGCAAGCGGAGAGCGCGCGCCGCCCGCCCACCGCCACCCGCACCACCGCCCATCAACGCATGCGATGCCTGCCCACTGAGTACGCAAACTACGAAACACGAACGTAAAAAAAAACGTTTAAAATATACACCGAACATAACATCTTACATTCCATTCACATACCTAATTCTAATCTGTTCTTCTCAACAAATTGCATAATGAGTATTACATGCATCTTTTTACATAAAAATTGTGTCTATTTTTTTTCAATACGACTTCTGTAAAACGATTGCATTTCACGACTGATTTATATTTATAATAAAGCTGAAGTTTTGTTTACATATAAAAAAAATTTTTAGAAATTTTGTTACAGATGTATGTTTTATCCGCTACTCTTGTTTAATCTGAAATTCATATTCATAAAAAAATTAGGAATTAATTATTTTTGAAAATTATAATATGTTTTTAAATTAAACACTAAAAATGAATCGGTTTGAATAAAATCTGGTGAATGAAAAGCATGTGTAGTTCGGTAACTGATAGACTGTGGTAAACCGAAAACAAAACATCCCATGTTCAATCAAAATAAGATAATTAGACAAAGTCGCGAGCGCCCGCTAGTGTTATATAAAACACATTCCAGAGACGATCACGACCTGTAATAGATAAGAATCTATCGACAACCGCTAAAGATTCCAGGTAGCTTCTGGATATAGATTTCCTGCTGATTCCGATATGCGATGCGGATTAACGTGTGACGATGGTAGATTTTTCAGCGTGTGTATGTAAAATAGTTGCGACTCAATTAGACACGAAAGCCTTACCACCCCGAAGAGTATCTCTATCTTCCATAAGTCACATTCGAAGAAAACGTGATATTGTACGACGGTTGATCGAAATGTGAAACCCTTATAAGTTCTTTCGCGTTCATTCACACTTGACTTCTGTTATGAATGTAAATAATGGCACGGAAAAAAAATATAAAAGCGATTATTTTTAATTAATGTAAAATTTAATTTTATCTGTTATTACGAACTCGCTTATGGATAAAAGTTCATCATTAACTGACCATTGGCCGATCTGTTCACAGCATCGATATGATTGAAATATTCGAAATTAGTTTCTACTTATTGCTTTTCTGTTAATTAAGTCGTTTTAATACCATTCAAAAGTCACTCAGGACTTAATCTTACCGTGTTAATTACTCTCTTATCGCGGAAGTTATATCTCCATTTATATTAAGCTATCAAAATTTTATGTTTATTAGAAAACGATAATGCTAAACTAAGATTTTATCTGAAAAGCGATATTTGTAATTAATATATATTAAGTATATAATGGGCAGAAATAAAACAGTTTAGTACCTTTCCTCCTTTGTCACTCGAGTTAACCTTTTTCGTTAGTAGCTAACGTGGAACTTAATTGTGCATTAAAACAGTTTTTTTCTTCAAATTTTCTATAATAATTATAGTCGATTATTGACCATCAGGCGAACATTACTTTTTTATTTTTATGGTAGCTCGATAAAGTGACTGGACATAATTATTGTCGTCATAGGTATGCTGAGTTGCGAGCGCAGCTAGTTTATAAAGGACTTTGTAATAAATATGTAATATTAATTTATGTATGTGTGTTGCCAGTGACATGCAGCACTGAAACATGGGCTGAAACGCTCACAATGGCCACAATAAGAAAGCTCAAAGTTACTCAAAGGGCAATGGAGAGGACTATTATCGGAATTTCACTACGTGATCGAATTAGACATGAGAAGATCCACAAAAGAACAAGAGTAACCGACATTGCTCAAAGAATTGCCAAACTTAAGTGGCAGTAGGGGAAGGCTCATTGCTCATAGAATCGATCCCCGATGGCGACCACGTACCAGAAGACGTTGGGAGAGCAGACCCTCAACAATGTGGACCGACAACCTAGTGTGAAAGACGCGGAAATCCACTGAATGCGGGTAGTTGGAAGATCTTTGGAGGAGGATGATGTCCACCAGTAGACGTATTTCGGCTGACATGATGAAGATGATAATTAATTTATTCGTTTTTGATCATTTTTTAACCACTGAAGTACATAAATTGTACTAGTTCCACAATAGTCTAAGTAATGTTGAATAAATAATAATAATAATTAACAACTCAATTATTGCTAATCAATCATTTGCAACTCAATCAATTGTAATCATCGCTAATGCCTACTATTTATGTTTCAACTTTTAACGTGTCAGGTGTGTCTCCCTTCAACCGTATAGCGGATATAAAGTCTTATATCCGGAAAAGGGTACGACCATTTTCTGGACAATCCGGATCACAAAGGAAAATCTGATATGGTGAAAAACGTTTCAGGGATTAACCTCTTTGCTGTATATTCGTGGATGTTAGATTTTGCTTGGAAATATCTGGAATTTATTTCACAACTTTATTCACAACAACAGATAAATTATACATATATTTTTTTTATCCTGGGATGACGTACATTGTATGTAAAGTTACACTTGCTGGCATCCGCAACTTCTGTCACGGAAAATATAATTTTATTACAGTCCTATGTACACTATACAGATAATTAATTAACTAATTGAAACCAGGATTGCATTAATCATTGTTCGTTTTAACTGTCGCATGCAGTCGCCGTTTAGTGGAATTGCGTTTGTCTATATGTGTAAATTGGAATAGGGAAGTTCTTCCAGCCGTTGATTATACAATAACACTTTATGCACTAGCAACACATGTGACACCAGACTACACAAAAAGCTAATTTAAGGCACCGTTTTTTTTTTAAATTACTATGGTTTAACGAATAGTTTTAGCTAAGACAAATTCTGAAGAATCTGCATATCGTTAACAGTCCAAGCTGAGATTCGTACTATAGTGGTGCCCTTGAGTTAGTCACTATTTTCCAACTGAGGACTTTAAGCACACGTCACAAGGCCTACATGAACCTACCTAGGTCCTTCAGGTCATAAGCCTTAGTCAATTCTATAAAAATATTCTAATATCTCTAGGCTTAATTTACGATCTGAACTCGATGCTGGAACTAACCTCAAAGAGAGAGGACTGCAAAGACGGAGCTCGGTGGAAATTTCCCATTATCTTCAGAGATGGTTTGCGTCTCCGAAATTACTTGTTCTTTCCATGCTGATTCTGTAACAAGATAGATACATGTTTTAGTTAGTTTTATTTTAAAATTAATTTCCTAGAAACTAAATTATGGTAGAAATTATACTAGTTAATGTGTTCAGAAAACAGAGGTTTTTTTTTTTTTTATTGTATCGAATAAAGCAATATAAAAAGCAATATATCTGACTGTCTGTCTATTCGTGATTCTAATCGGAGAAATAAAAAACCGATGTGCATAATACTTGTTTCCATCATTTATGTATTCTCTCTATAAATTAATGCATATATATGCACTCGAGGAAGACATGTGGATCTTCATATGGGCTCAAAGCATAGCCACAAAGAAGCGTCACGAAATAGTAAAACTTATAAACATATTATCTACGAGTATACTAATAAATAAAATTGAAGTGTCTGTTTGTAATGTCAAAATTATTTCTGTTACCTATACCAAATATACAATTTTTAAATTTTTTGTCTGTTTGTTTGTTCCGGGTAATTGAAGTTACTATGCGTACATCTTTTAATTATCGAAAATAATTAGACTTCTGCGTAAAAAAATTAAAACTCATAAAAATTGGATAAAACCGATTCAATGCACAGTTTTACGGGCAAGTGCTTGGATTTGTAAGAAATATTTTTACTTTATCTTAGAACTAAAATGTTTTCCCGAAAATAATTAGGGTTCCGTATAAAAAAAATTAAAATGCAGTAAAGAATATAGAAACCACAGACGCAGCCGCGGGGACACAGCTATATTATATATCGTAAGTAACAAATCAATCAATATCCAAAATAAATATAATACACATAATTAAACAATTAGCGACCATTTCAAATTCACCAACGCTTATTTCAAAGGCCTGCATTTATATTGTATCATCACATTCCCTGTTTTAATTAAACTTACCAGAACATTTTTTTATAAAGAAAGTAATATTTTTTTATATAATATTTTCAATGTTTAAGCGAAAACGTGACCGTATTTTGTGATGAGGATTGTGCGTTACATTATTTCTTATAATCTGATTTTCGCTTGTTTATTTCGAGTTAAAATATTCAATTTTCGTTCTAAATCTGTGTTAATATTTTAACCCTTTCATATCTTATATTATAATCGGAGTGTGGTGTTCTATGTATGTTGTTACAGAGACTTGCTATATTCGACAATATGTGAAAACTCTTGTTTTTAGAATACCTATCAATCGTATTTAAATGTAACGTGTAGCTTCTTATTTTACTTAGTTTAATAGTTATCTGTGAGTTAAACACATACAAGTTGCCACCGATGATATAGGCTGAAATAACTAAAGTTTATTAAAGGCAAATTATTATAAGAACCACTGTATAACAAATTGCTATCTCGCCAAAACTCTGTAAGGGATTTTCCAATTTCTCATATTACAATACATTAAAAATGAGGGTTTTATATAAACTTTTTGAAAAAAAAATAAAAACATAATATTTTGCCTTCTGACCTTTTTCGAAGTGTGGTCTAAAATGTATAAAGGTTTTCGTTATCTATTGAAATGATTTATAAAGTAAAGTATATAACATAAAGCTAAGTAACGTAAGATAATTATATACTAAAATAATTTGGCTGTGAATGACAGAAATGCCACTGAATAAAAAGTAATTATTTTTAGTGACCAAAATTTATTTTTTTATTATTTCCTTTAGAATGTGTAATAAAGTGTTCCGTTTGTGTAATACCTTTTACCGAAAATAAAGCGTACCTAATCTCCTAAGAACATAAGCCGATTTGTATCCTTTATAATAAGCTTACTCTGCGATGTGTTTTATAAAGATTACGTTTCGAGTTTAAAAATTAGCTTTACCGCGAGATAGTGTTGGCGTAACTGTATTTAAAAATGATTATATATTTTTATTCATTTAAATTTATAAAAGAATAATGGCGTTACACGCTAAAGCCCAGAAGTGTAATTGAAGTTCATTTGTATTTAAATCGTATACTAGCTTCTGCTCCCAACTTCTCCTCTACAGAGAAACTGTATTATTATGAGTAAATCGTAGGAGATAGAGATGTAAGTTTACTCAAGGATCTATGAAGAATAACAATATTTTAGTGGATCATTTCGGTGTTTGGGTTAAGATTTAAATTATATAAGCCATAAAAAATATTTTTTGTTGACTCGGTTACAAAATATTGCTTGTATAAAATTTACATTAAAAAATATCTAGTAGTGTGTATGTAAAGTATTATATGAAAATTTGTTTATGGTAATTATTATGTCCACTTATACGAATAATAATAATGTAACAATGTATATACTAAAATCTAACTAGATAATACAATTACGTTCAAAAAAAAAACAAATATAAATTTGTTCAGTGGTTTTCGAGTTATAAGCCCACTAATTATATACAGAACACGACAGAAAGACTTTACTACGTATTAAAAAAATATTATAAACCAAAAAAAATATCATATATAAAGTAGTGGAAGCCTTATTTTGCAAAAACGAAACTCCATAAATAACGTCAGGGAAAAGTTTATTAATCTGTTAGGGACAGGTGATAAGTCATGTAGGCGGTGTCATGGCGTTATGGCGCGATCAGAAAGGGTTCTCTGTTGGTTTATTGAAATATAATTAACAAACACACGAATACGACAGTTAGGTTGTGAAATTTTACACGAAGTAATGAAAAAAAATGAGCCGCCACGGGACGCCTGGCAGATGTGAAACATCGAATTTATTTTGTACAAGTAACATACATAAAAGAACAGATTACGACAGGACCTTAATATGGCATAATGTAAAAATAAAATATTATAATTTTTTTCCAGGAAAGTTTATATAATAAACATTTATTTTCATTAAATACATTTTTTTTTTCAAATTGTGACAACTCAATTCTTTTAACCAGTGACTTTGGTAATAGTTATATTCCATGTTGCCTCTGACGGTATTACTGTGACAATTGGTCGATGATAACTGAAGTATGTTATAGAAGTATTGGATACTACATATAGAGTGCATACAGCAATCGGCTTTACGTGTGACTATAGATGTTTCACATCAAAAATTGATAAAAATAATATGATAATAATAAATTAATAGGAATCGATATGACTTGAATTATAAAGTTGAAATGACAATACAAGAGAACACAGTTATTTAAGCCTTTTTTGGTGCTGTTGTCTGGAAAACCCTTGATAGCTTCACAGAACTTTTAGGATGAAGGCTTAAAGCGCTCCCACTCGCCCAGAGTGGGAGTGAGAAATTTCCCTACCTTTTGACTGGCGGCGGGAAAAAGGGGAGGAAATAGGGGGGTTGCATTGTACCAAGCTCCCTCGGGTCTGAAGATAGAGAGGAGCCTGACCCGGCATGGCAGATTATGCCGGTCTTGCCATTTGGTTGGGCCTACCGCTGGAGCGGCGTGGAGCATGTTGCTCAATTCCTTGTCGCCCCTCCCGAGCGGTAGATGGTACCGTGGGTTTTAGTGGATATTCTTGGCGCTTCACGCAGGGCGAGTCCCACATACCCCCCTGGCATTTCTAATCTGGAATGCATCACCCCCGGCGGGCATGCGTAAATGCATTTCCCAAGTAAAAAAAAAAGGTGGGAGATGGGTATTTAGGGCAAAGGCTCCAAAGTGGTACGGAACTCTGCTTAGGCTGTGACCTGAGACGTAACTTCTGCGAAATTTGCACCACGTTTCTCCCCAATGAAGTTGGTAGGGGTGTGTGGAGGGACTCACCCGACGAGAAGCGTCGGAAATACACACTAAACCCCCCGGGGCCGCCCCCCGCATTCAGGCGACGATACGGGATCGGTGTCACAAGCACCGCGTCGTCCCCTGCAGAAACTACGGATCCTAAGATCCGTTATAGAACTCATGTACCTACAAGGAGCTTGTGGTGCAGTATACTGCATATATGCTAGTGCATGAAGTCACTGTATCGTACTATAGTTAGTACAAGAGTTGAGGACCGGGACATGTTGGAATAGCAATTTAAATCACTATCAATACCACAAATTTCTAGGTCAATACATTGACACTTATTTCAATTCATTCCATGCCACGCACACAGACGTGAAAAAAGCAGGGTTCAATTAGTCGTATTAGAAATTTAAAAAAAATGTGTGGTGGGGGACCCCCGTCAGGAACGAAGTTCTTAGTTAAAACAAAAATAGAAAAACAAAAAGAAAACTATAAGGCCTACATGTAATAATTAGAAAATGACTCTTGAAGAAAGTATCTTAAATTATTATTATACCTTGTTAACTAAAAATTAATCATTGTGCGACGCCTTCTAGTGTTCAAACATAGAACGTTTTACAAATTACTTCAGTGATAATCCAATTTAATATTATAGTAAAAAGCGCCATCTCTTATTTCTAGTACTAATCTACTATGGCATTTCGTTACCTGACGATTTCTACTAAATCGCAATACCCGCAAACCGCGTTAAAGAACTTCGTTCCAATAATTTAAAAAAGTTGCAACAACTATGTAAAAGAGACTTGTACTTGAAACTGAAACAGTTATTCCATAAACGTGCCATAATGAAATCGTACACGATGACGTCAAACAATATTAATAGCCCCTCTAAGGCTGTGTAAGGGAAAAATAAAAGTTAAATATAAGTAAGTGCGTCACCATCTGAAAGGGACGTAGCTGTTTCAGTCGGTTTATTTACGACTGCTAATGTGACGGTTCATGAGGCTATAAACGGACCGTTAGACCTCCGTACTGAGAACGCACCGTTCAAAGAATTCTGAACCGAATTTTAGTAAAGATCTCAGTTAAGGTTCGTATGTACCGACCGACGGTACTGATTTGAATATTTTCTTCGTATAATTCTACGATGAATATGAAATCGACGCGTTCGTTTTATACATACAAACTAGGCTAGGAGTAAAATTAGGTATGTTTAATTCTATTGTTAGAATCTGCGCTTAGAAAATATTGTTGGATTGTTGTTTTTTTTAGGTGTAATAAAATTTTTGCAAGCAATTATATAGTAAAATTAATAGATTTTAACATCACATTAGCAGCTACAATTAAATCTCAATGTTAAAAATATTTTCTGAACTCCACTGGAAAGCAATTGATTGATTCAAACGAAAGACATCCACCGTTGGACATAAGTTTCCCTCAAAAAGAGAGGAATTGCCATAATCGCCACGCTTGGCAGGCGGGTTGGCGATCGTAGTCAAGTGTTCAGAGGGTATGGCTGCCAATACCCTTAGTCACCTTTTACGACACCCACGGAATAAACGGCAAAAAAATAATCATGTATATATTTTTCGATAATATTCATATTTTGTAGAAAAGTAGAATAAAATCTATTATAATCAGTAATATATGCTTACTTATAATATAACTGATTACTTACATAAATATAGTATAATCTTGTAATAAGTTTTAAGAGAGATACTCTCGGCTTTAGAATTTAAGGAAACATTTATATCACCGCTAAGGAAACTCGTATGTGTGTAAACAGGTGCATTAGTAGGTACTTTAAATGTTTTTTTTTTTAAATTAAACCTTAATCTATTTTACACATTTTAATATCTAAACATTTTAATTTAAACTCTAGAGCGATAAAGAAATAACAAATGTTACGAATTCTGGAGTCTGAAAAAGGTACAATGACCTGAAAACTACAAATCTCCCGATTCTTACCCACATAATCAACATAACTTCGAAGAATTAATAAAGAGAAAATGAATATAAATTAAACAATTTTTAAATGTAGAGAATTCTTTATAAGTAAATGTCTATATTTGTAGTTTAATTTATTTCTTACATTTATTCGTAATTAACTTCAGATACTGTAATATCCTACAATTAATATTATAATTCTTGATATTTTGTGATTTGCGTGCGAACCACTGAGCAGGGTTGGTCGGTTGCGAAGCTTAAAGTTCTAGTAGGCCTAAATGCTTCACGCACGCATTTGTGCCATAGAAGTCAACATTAACATGATAGTATTTATTATTAGGTGTGTACCCGCGGCTGCGCCCGCGTTTCATACATTTTCACTGCGTAATACAGTTTTTAATTTGTTTACACGGAACCCTAATTATTATTATTTTGCCACTAAACTTAAGCAAAGGTATATTTCTCACAACTTCAAAAGCCCGCTACTAAAACTGTCCATTGAATCGGAGTTTATTGCCAATTTCATGAGTTTTAATTTTTGTTACGCGGAATCCTAATTATTTATTTATTAATTATTTTAGAAAAACAAAAGTCATAATAGGTTTACCCATTCCGGAGATTACCACGAACAAACAGACAGACAAAATTTTTACAAATTGTATTTTTGGTATAGGTATTCTCTATATTCATATATACTTAGTGACAAAAAATATTACAAATTAGACACTTCAAATTTATTTATTAGTATAGACTAGCGATCCGCCCGGGAACCCATGATAATATTGAAATCGCCAATTTAAATTTGTTACTCCATGATAGCGTCGTTTTCAGGTGAAATAATTTTTAAGAAGGATAAGTATTTTTTGAGTTTAATCATAACAAACAATAAAACAATCTTAACTGTTTACCTTTTTGTTGTATAAAGTAGTCAGTGCGTGTTTATTAGTGTGTTAAAAACAAACGAAAACATTAAAATTTTAGATGTATGTGTTCGTCTTTGATTAATAATTTACGCTATCGAAAACGCATCCACACACTCACTTTGCGATTGATTACGTAAAAAATGGTAAGACAGGTATAGAGCTATAGGTGTAGAGTAAAATTAGTAATTTATTGCAACCACCGAGTGACCAGGTATATCCGCTAATCTTTAAATAGTGAAACAAAAAACATTTAGTAACCAGATAATATAACTGATTGTTTTTAAACGATCTTTCGAACCGAACAAACAAATCCAGTTTTTTACATGAGCATTATAATATTCACAATTCAACTGAGCTTGGATATTCTTAATAATTATAATAATTAAGTATGCAGATAATATAATCTTCTATAATTATTATTTCTATATATATTTCTCATTTTGAATAAAACGAAGTTTCCCTTAGTCGGAGGTTCACTAGTATTTTATACACATCTTGTATTTTACATTCACACACACACAAATGACACACGCAAATATCTCTATCCTGCATTAGTCATTATCATTGCTTTAATCAGAGATGTACACACATTTGCGGGTTTTATACGACCAATGCAAAGAGAGAGAAATACGGAATGCAATACCGCCGCGCCGCAAGCAGCTAGTTTCGTAAACTTTATCTACGAGTTTGCCTTTGTCCACAATCTATGTACTGAAATAAAAATACCAGCCATTATCCGCAGACTGATTAATTATTACACGTATTCGTATATATTTTTATTACAAATCAATGATTATAACTTAATTTGCGAATTTTAGAAAATATAATTTGACGAACTTACTTCAATAATAAAATAATAAATAAATACTCTATGCGACAGATTAGAATTGTTACAAAAATATATTATTTACAAGACATTTTATTTGCATCCCCTAAGCTAGATTACAAAAAAAAACTAATAATCATTATTGTATACCAAGATAAAACGAGAGAGGTATATAGGTAGAGAATGGGACGGATGAACCTTCTTCATTGATGGTATTTATGGATATTGTGAAGATATGTGTAAAAGAGATGTAAAATATGAGATGACATAAGGCTTACTACCTTCATTTGGATCATATTTAATACGGGTAAAAAATTAAATAAAAAAATAACCACGTTATTATTTAGTTTTCATAATAATCTTTTAAATCATCGCGCACTATCTCAGAACATTTACACATAAAACTACATCCAAAAACTAAAAAATACTTTAAATGTCCAGATTAGTTAGGTATGTGCTAATAACAAAATAAACCTATTGTATTATATATAATAATATAATATTGTAGTATATATAATTATAATTAACATAAAGTAAATATTACATTTTACGTACGGTATTAATTCTCAACGTTTCTATTTAACCTTCACAATTTATCTTTAGCTGGTATAAACTTTGTAGAAATAACTATTACTATACAATAGTCTATGAGATCAGATATCAAATTATTTCGAGGATTTACTGAAAATCCGTAAGGATATACCGTGATAATAATAAGATTTTATCAGGACTGAGATCAGTTCGACAACCTTAACTAGTATACACATGGATGTGCAGAAATGTTATCCAATATATTATGTGTTTAGGTGCCGTTTATTTTTTACAGGTAAGCAACATTTTGGACATTTTTAACTTCCTCCTCTTATCCCTACTCCCCCCCCACTTGTTAGCAACAGTAAGCAACGCTTACTATTAGCATGATTTTGAAAAAAACAAAAGAAACATTGCTTGCGTAATCTAATCATTGCAAAGTTCATTGTGTTTTATTCCATGTTGAGTATGAACATTTTATCGTGCAGTGAATGCATAGTGCGAATAGAAGTCATGTTAGTTTATTCATTCGCTTTGTGTCTGCGATGGTTTGACTCATAAAATCATTAAGTTTAGCACAAGTTAAAAATGTATATGTAATTATATATACATCAAGTACATATCGAAATATTACATTTTTTTTTAGTTTATTCATAAATGTAATAGTTTATATAATTTTATAATCTTTGATAGGTTCCTACGACAAAAAAAATGTTTTACCAGACATTTATTTTTGACGTAACTTCTTTATTTAACTAATATTAACAAAATCGCTGGACAAAGAAAAATTCGAATAGCTAACCATTAATCCAATTTCGTGTCGGAAACATTATTGTTGTTCTTGGCACCGAAATTTCTAAAAAGGATCGTATCGTTAATTATGGTGATTAATTTTTATTATTATTAGCACTCGTAAACAACACGTACGACTACACGCCACCAAGCACACGTACTCGACACACCCAACTATATCATTTTCCTATGCATCGAACAAACTACGGGTTCAATAAATGAACGAGCAGAATACCGCCCACTTATGATAAGCGATTTTGTAATATAGACGTCTTTAATATGTCGATTACCCATACAAATGAGACAATAGGAAAACAATGGAAAGCTGGCGTAAACGCCAGGTTAGTGCTGAGGGGGTTAATATCAAACATCATAACATTATTCTATCTAAAAACTATTCTAGAAAGCAAATTTAAGTATCTTTAATTAAGACAACATAAAATTTACCCATACCCATATATCCAAGTATTTACATACCGACATACACACATATGTAATGATTGTATGTCAAAGAGGAAAAAATTAATTATTGGCTTTCATCATTGTAGAGCTAGATTAACCCGACACTTCACTGAAGATATCCCGGACGTCAGCCTGTACGAAATTCGAATGGCTCTCAAACAGCTCAAGAACAGCAAGGCACCGGGTGATGACGGAATAACAGCTGAGCTGCTGAAGGCGGGTGGAAAGCGATCCTTGAGGCCCTTCAGAAGCTCTTTAATTCCGTCATAATCGAGGGAAAAACGCCACAGGCCTGGCACAGAAGTGTGGTGTTCCTCTTTTTCGAGTACATAACACACCTCCGCTTTGCATCATGGCTGAGACCGCAGAAGACCTAAGTACGATTCTCGGTGACCTCAGTAGAGTCACCGAGCCTTCGCACGAGTTGGATAAAAAGGACATGGGCAAGACGAAAGTCATGTCTAATGTCCATGTTGTGCCAACTCCTATAAAAATCGGTGACTCTATGCTCGAAGCTGTTGACAGTTATGTATACCTAGGACAAACCTTCCAGTTAGGTAGATCCATCTTCGAGAAAGAGGTTAATCGTCGAATCCAGCTCGGCTGGGCCACGTTTAGGAAGCTTCGCAGAATTTTCTCGTCCGAAATACCGCAGTGTCGTCTCAAGACGAAAATGACGTACGGCACTGAAACCTGGTCACTCACAATGGGCCTAATAAAAACGCTCTGGAGCAATGAAGAGGGCTATGCATAGAATTTCACTGCGTGACCGAATCAGGAATGAGTAGATCCGAAGAAGAACTAAAGTAACCGACATTGCCCAAAGAATTTTTAAACTTAGTGGCAGTGGGCTGGACACATTGCTCACAGAACTGATGCCCGATGGGACCAACGGGTTCTCGAATGTGTATGACACACCGGAAGACGTAGCGTGGGTAGGCCCCCCACAAGGTGGACCTGGTGAACGACCTGGTGAAGGTCGCGGGAATCCGCTGGATGCGGATGGCGCAAGACCGGTCGTCGTGGAGAGCTATGGGGAAAACCTATGTCCAGCAGTGGACGTCTTTCGGTTGAATGGATGGATTGCCTCTATAATTCATGTATCGATTTAGTTTAAATATGTATTTTTATATGAGTTGTGATATTTGTTTTTCAATAAATAACCAACCTTAGGTACATGCATAGATAAATTATACTACAATAAAAGAAAAAATTTTTTTTATCAAATAACACATACTTCAACAACACTTCGGATATTACAATGTAGAAGAAGGATTATGTAGTTAGTCGATAATAATGTGATGTGTTGACCTTCGGTGCCGCTGCAATAGCCTAGGAACGATGAACGAGAGCATATCTATCGCTCTTGCAATAAGGAAGCTTGAAGCGCATTGTGAGCGACACAAAGTAGAGGTGCATGTATAGTTATAAGTAGTATAGTATAGTACAAAGTCGAATAGTGCCACTCTTGTTTTTTGTTAGTTAGTGCAGTCGTCGCCCGGTAACTGAGTGCTCCGCTCTGCTTTTGTTCGCGATAAGTTTAATTATTGACACGCATTATTGTTTAATATACTTCATTGCTTCATCTAGGGGTTCTCAACACCAGACCTCTCAAATTGCAGGAGCCACGCCCCTGCCGGAGAGTAGATGCAATGCGAAACTAACCCCTACTTTCTGACCAAATAGTTGATTAAAGATGGATGGATGAATGGAAGTTTTAATCATTAAGAATCTGACTTAACTATTCCTTTGCTGCCTGGCGAGGTTAGGTATATTATCCAAAATGGTAACCAAAACAATACACTTAACAAGGAAAAGGCATATTTATAAATATTATTAAGCTTACAAGTTGATTAGAGATTCGAGTCTCAATTAAAAGCAGTAAAAGAGATTAAAAGCATATCAACAGAAAAAAAGTAAATAGAGCCTGATATATCTATAGTAATTTATATTTTTACTAACTTCCGTCGATACTAGTTCGTCGGAAAGTTTTTATGTTAGAAGATTTAATAGATTCCATTGAATAAAGTAGTGTGGCCGTCACTTTTTTTATTATATTCCCCGAGAATCGGTCCAACGATAGAAATAAAAGGCTGAATTTCAATATAATAGCATTTTTATATCGGTCATATTTTAACCACGACCCCTATTCTAATAAAGGCGATGGAAATATGTAAAATAAATTGTCTAATAATATCGAGTAGTATAGAACTAATTTTAGGTTAATAAAATGTAATAAAACCGAATTTGATTAAGGATTTATAATAAAAAGAACCCTTGTGTATTAGATAAACCTTTAAACAAACATACTATTTACAAAATACTATTTTTGTAATTAAAACTTGCCAATAGAAAAATTACATTATTCACAGTAAATATTGACGTAAAGGTAACTTGATTTTGAGAGTACGTAAAAATTAATATTTAAAATAACGTTGTTATTATTATAATGTTGTTGTTATAATGATGTTCTTATTATAATGATATCATCAGCATACGTTATTTATTATATTGTTTAAATTATTTATTTATTTAAGCGTTGCTACAGAGAACAAATTATGAAATGTGTCTTTTGAAATCATGTTTAGTTATTACCTACACGTAAAGGAGCAAACAAATGAGATGAAATAATCTTAGATACAGAATGAAATTATCAATTATCCAGACATGAAAGAGCATAAAACAGTACGACGCAGATGCGTCTGGATCGTAAGAACGGTAATAGACAGTGATAATAAATCAATGTCTGCTTTTCCCACTCCGAAGCAGCCGGATCTAATCTTCATACTATAATAGACGGAATTCATGGCGATAATTAATTATATTAATGTAAGTTTATTACAAAGCTTTGATTTTTCCACCATTCGAGGTTACTTATATCCCGCTATCATTAAAGTTTATATCTGCTGTTAATTAAAACTAATTTAATAAACTCAAGATTAAAACTAACAGGCTTATCATTTTGGTGTAACGTTATTCGAATTTAAGTACATTTTCAACTAAAGAAAAAGAACTTAAAATGAGACAAGTACAACTGTGTTAATCAAATAGACTGTAAAATATGAACAATAATTGCGTTTTTATTAATATAATCCTTTATTTTATAAACTAGCTGTGTGCCCGCAGCTGCGCCCGCGTTTATTACGTTCTCCAGTGCGTTTTATTTTTTTTTATACGGAACCCCAATAAATTTCCTTATTTTTTTTTTTTTTCGATACTAAAATAAAGTAAAACACAAAATTCAAACACTTAGCAGATTCAATACCGAATCTGATTTTATTAGAAATTTCATGAGTTTTCATTGTTTTACGCGGAACCCTAATTATTTTCGAAAAAAAAAATATCACACTACAAATAGACCCTTCAATTTTATTTATTAGTATAGACTAGGTGTGTGCTCGCGGCTGCGCCCGCGTTTCATATTTTACTGCGTTTTAATATATTTTATACGCAAACCTAATTAAATCTCCCAAAATAATTTTATTACTAAGATAAATTAAAAATATTTCTCATAAATTCAAACATTTGCCCGTAAAACCATGCATAGATTCGGATTTTATTCAATCCTTAACAAGTTTTAATTTTTTTTACACGGAACCCTAATTATTTAAGAAAATCAAAAGTTACGCGGAGTAACTTCATCTAACTACTGAAAAAAGTCCCGTCAAAATCGCTATAACCGTTCCGGAGATAATCCGGTACAAACAGACAAAAATGTTAAAAATTGTATTTTTGGTCTAGGTTTAGTTTACATTCATATTTATTTAGTTACAAATTGTATTTTGATATTACAAAACAGACACTTCAATTTTATTTATTAGTATAGATAATATACAATTGACTGTTTCATTACGAAGAGTACACCCATAATTCCTTATCGCATGTCAGTAAACATTATACTTTTTTGGTCGGGCTTAATATTATCGGTATTGTTATAATTATGGCCGATTCCTGTCGTATCATTCAATATTAATTACTACCTAATCTGTAAATGGGTGGTAAACGTGGTTTACTTTGTTTTATCAGATATGTAATTAATTAATTTACCAACGATTAGTAGAAAAAAAATTAATACAGGAATGAAATAAAAAAAACAAAAAAGGGGAAAAAATGTGTCAATATTAAGTGCATAAAAATCTTACTAAAACCGATATACTATTTGGTTTTACTTAATCAAGTGTGTGTATAAATTCAAATCAATTAAGAAGTAAAATTTTGATAATTTGTTTCCCATAATTACGCATCCAGTGACCTTAATTGAAGCGTAAACAATAGATTACGTCAAAACATATATAAGTGCACAGAAACTTTTGTTGGAATATAAATGTTTATTTAAATGTTTCCGTGATTCACCAGTCCATAAGGTTTACAACTCGTTTCACGGGAATTCTTTTTTCATAGTAACCACTAATACTAGAAGCTAAATACATTTTTGTGTAGCTCCAATATACGAGGGTATATTAATTAACTTTTTTTAAAATTAGAATTATACAAAACTCTCATAGATTTTTTTTCATATTATGTCAGTTTCGAAACCGGAACGAAACGGAAAAGGTCAGTAAAAGAGGCGAAAGGTGGTATTATCTCTAATACAACCTGCCTGCAGTGCGGATCAAAAGGAAATTACAGAAAAGAAACGCTCTTTTATTTGGGTCAAAATGGATCCTTAATTGGGGGTTTAAGGTAAAAGGATTACCGCTATTAGTGAAGGATTCAAATACGTTTGTTTTGCTGAATTGTTAAATCTGTTGTAAAGGACCTTACACTTATCATTGTGGTTTCGTTGAAAATAAAAAAAAAGAAACGTTACCCACATGACAATAGACTTTTCCTTAATCACAGATTTAGGGGAGTCAAACTTTCGGTGAAGTAAAACACCATGTTGAAATCATAGCATGGTGGTAAGACATTTTGTATCACCTTGGAGTTTGAAAATCTATCGTTGAGCACCTACAGCCTACAAATATGTTTCGGGAGTATCACATCTAGGTTTAGTGTTACCCATTAAGACAACATCGTCACTTAACATAAGCTATGGTTGTGGGCTAAGCACAGAACCTACATACTATAAAAATATATCAGAAACGGGCGAAACAGCTTAATCATTAATAGATGATAAAATCGAAAGTTATTGATAAATGTTATAGAAATATTATGACAAGATGATCCGCTTTCGTTAATAAAAAGAATTAATCTCAAAATAGAAGTTCGTGTAGGTGTTTCGATATGAAACATAACATTCGAGTTTGAAGAGCAGCCTGTCGAAACTCTGTATTAGTATTAGATTTAATTATATCTCTGTATTAGTATTAATTAGTAGATTTTAGAGATGCCAACTCTATTTTTAAAGCATCCCCACTCCAATGATTAAAGTTAGAAAAAAGTTTGAGATTATTCAAAGTTTCAAGAGGATTAAAATTGTAACCGTAATTTGGGTTCTTAGGATTGCATCCAGATGTTTCGTATTTTAGAACTTAGGAATTTTTTTATTACTTTATAACAGAACATAGGATAATATAGTATTGTGTAATTCCTAAATGATTACGTTATTACAATAGCAGAAAAATATCTCTGTTATTATCCCCTAACGATATCTTGAAAGCTCAAATCACTGCATTGTACACAAAATTTCAATTCCAATCCGATGTGGTAGATTAAAAAATAATTTATCATCGTTAAAATTGCAAATAATCACAGCGGATCCGTGGCCGGGAATCGTATTGTTCGAGATGATTGAGTCGTACCCAGGTGTACGCTGATCTCTGTTTGATTTGGTTTTGATTTACAATCTAATCTCGACAAACTGATATCAGAGCAACCGTTACAATTTTACACGTTTTCCCGCTTTATCGTTGTTTACCTCTCTATGTAAATAAGTTTATTTAACGCACGGTTTTCAAATAAACCAATTTCATGAAACCGATACCCGTTGGGTTTCAAATAATTGAATGTATTAATTGTGTATAATAGGAAATAAAATCCTCTTTTGTTTTATTGTACCTTTTTTATTATTTTTAATTGTACATACTTCATTTTACTTCACAGTTAAGGCATTCTATGTATAAAGAGTTAGGTTCCAATTTTGTTAAGATGTTTTGTCTATGCCCTGTCTCTGATATTTTTAGTATTAATATATGAAGTAAATTCTAAGTATCTTAAATGTACATTCAAATAACAATTAATTTTGATGGAAATTATATATGCATGTAAACAAAATGAATTTAGTATAAAGATTTTTCTATAGAAACAGCATATAAAACTTCTAATACACAAAGGGTTATTAAAAACAAATTGAGTTACATACTGCTCAATATTCAAAAAAATATATTTGACAGAATGTTTAACTAAATGTAACATCTATGAAAATTGCAAAAAATAAAAGTAAACACACTTTAATGAACCAGCTTTAAATCGAATAGGCCAACTTTAACCTAAAGTTGATAGAAATAAGTCCCTTAAGAATGTGCGTGGAAAGTTAAACAAAGCGTCGACATTTGTCCAATTTCCTAAGGTAAAAACAAATAGCATCGATGAACGATGTAATAATGGAAAAGGGTTAGGACGTCCGCAATCACTGCTGGGAATGGAAGGTACCTGTAAATCCGAACCAGGGTCTTTTATAAAATATTTGATTTATGGGTGATAGCGATAGGATTTTTTTGGAGATTGGAAACGTCTATTTTCTTAGTTAGTCTAATAAAAGCTTTTAAGGTAATAAGTGTCAGGTTCTACAACATGATTCCAAAACAGATTACCGATTAACCTGACAATAAGTTTATAATTTAATTTTTAAAGGTAATTACAGGCTGGATAATTACGTGAACGATAGTCTTATCTGGAAGGGACACCCCGCTCTGTCCTTCCGCTAAAACCGTTTATTGTCATTATGATTTGTATAATTTTAATAACTAAAAAAAAACAGATCGAGTTTCCGAACCGGTGGTTCATATACGTATATAGTTTTGACGTTTATATGCGCCTTCTCAGGCCCCAAATTGAATAAAGAACGTTTGATTTTGATTTTTTCACCGGAATCTAGGTATCTTTTTCACATTGTTTTGAATAAAACCAGATCTCTGTAATTTACACTTAATATTAAACATAATAATATACGAACCTGAAAAATCACGTAAAAATGAGGATCCATTTAGGATTATGATGCCAATTTAATACCGACCCGATCTGATATAAAAAAAAAACATTTTTTGTCCGTTCATCAGAACTAAATAATACGTCACTCAGTTAATCGATCTAAGAGATATACTGGGTCAATCTCGCTGAATTCCGTCCTGTGTATTGTGACGCGTGACCGAGTGGGTATGACCGGACGGCGTGTAGGTAATTTCCCTTGATAATTGATAAGCTTGGTCCATACGACAGGTTTTCAGCGTAGACTTTTAAGACAATCTAATCACGTTGTGGGTTTTATTTACGGTATTTTTTTTACATGAAATTGATTTCTAATATTATCATAGAATTTGTTTTCTTCTATCAATTTATAAACTTCATGTGTACAGCAATCCGAAGTGGTGATTTTGTAAATAAAAATAAATATTATAGTCCAAATAATAAATATCGATGTCATTCCACGAGAATAATCCAGATTAATTTTTTTTTTTGAAATCGTAAATTTAATATCATTTTCAAATTCAAATTTTGAAATAATTTTAGTAAGACTAATTAAGGTACGATAATTATTTTATAACATTTTTAGTTATTTAAGAGTCAACTTTGTGGAAATCAATAAAATATTACTGTAATAACTACTAGCTAAGTTAAAAACTTATTTATTTAGATATTAACTAACCAGAAGCAAACTGATAAAAACTGAAAGCAAATACCTGAAAATACAAACCTATATAAAGTATAGATTTTTAGAATGTCAATTATAAATATTCTCTAATAATATTGGATATAATTGGTTGATTAAACCGTCTATTATTTCGCAATCTGCTTATAAATTGAAGCACAAACGTGAACAAACATTCAGAGGTTGAAGCCGTTGGAGCATCTTAATTGTTACAAACAAAGCAATCTGTTAATAACAAAACCAACTGACGACCTTTTTATTGTGTATATATATTTTTAAAACAGAATTAGTCAGCGGGTAGTGCGGCCGGATTCCGTGTCAATCGACGCGAGTTCGATCTCCACCTGTCCGAATCTAAAATCGGCCTGAGCTTTCGGTGAAAGAAACTTTGGTGGTAGGGTATTTTCTAATGATGCCCGCCTGGGTAGCCACCACCCTCAAGTTTCAAAACCTGTCGCCAAATATCAATAGGTGTGTTCCGGCATCATCACTTGAGAACCAGTACCTATAGGCTTAGTGTATTTACCATCCTGGACCAAAACATCGTCACTTTACATCAGGTGAGATTGTGGTCAAAGCACTGAGCCTGTTCCGTGTAAAAAAACCCTCAGTCTCAAACTCTTTACCCAAGTACATAGAAATTCGTTAAAAATGCAAACACGGTAAATCACACAAGTAAATCTATATTTTCTTAAGATCTTTTAAAGTCTCATATCGAATCATTTCTATAATCCAGCATAATCTTAGTCAATATCATTGAACGTTTCCGAGTAGACATCGCCGTTTTTGGCATGTTAGTAAAAAATAAATTAAGAGAAAGCCCATGAATAACACCAAAATAAAAAAAATCTCAATTTTATTCTAACATTTTTAAATGACTGTAAAACGAACTCTGGAACTGGAATAAGATAAATCTTTAAAAATGCATCTATACAATTAATTAAATAATAGACGTAAATTCGAGGTCACCTACCCTATTATAAGCTTCATAAACTTCAGCTTTTGACTTTAGATTTCTGTAGTATGATGACATCGCTTCGCTAGCTTTCACCATCAGGTTTGAACATCTGTCGTCAAGTTACTAGAAGTGCCTTCCGGCAGTATGGCTTGAAAGACAGTACCTCAAGTTTTACTTGATTTACTAGTTTGAGCCATATCAACATCAGGTGAGAATGTGGTAAAATAATAAGTCTATACAACATAAACAATATATGTAAATTAGATATCAGTTCATTTACTACTCGTCATACTATACATTATGTCTAACGGCAGAGATCATTTATTATTTTTACGTAATCTTTGAAAGAAGGTTAAATTAAAAACAAAGTATAAAGATCAATAGAATATAAAAGTTAAAAGAAACAAATTGGAGTAAACCGCTTCTCTACTCGTATATTAAGTAATCAGTTAATCAGTAATGAACAAAACTATTACAGGAAACGATTCACCGGATCAATCAGACTTTAATTTACCTAATGTGTTGGTATGTCCACTATGTGAAAGTAAATGTTTTTGAATAGTTTTCATGGTAAGTATGTATAATATCATATCACATGTGTTAACATATTCACAGACACGTACATATAAGCTCAAAATTAATCAAACATCTGGTCCCAATCAACTAATAACTATGACACAGGCACGAAATTATCGCTGCGTCATTCAACAATTTAGTAAATCTATGTATTATTAGGTCGGGAAAAAAGTTACTTCGCATTCGTTTTTCTAAAGTTTATTTACATTTAATTACAGTATATATCCACCATTTTGTTCGATTACTTTCTGCCATATTGTAGGTAGTGCCATGATCTCGTTGCTGTAGAAATATTGGATTTCTGTTAAAAAAAAAACGCGACAAGTAGTTTTGGCAGTCCTCTCTTAATAGCTAAAGAAATTTTATTACAAATGTGTACATACTATTATATACGCGAAAAGACTTTTTCCCTGACCTGTATGTACCAAAAATGTATGAAGATAACTGATTTCCATACAGTCTGTCTGGAACGACTTCTTTGATGAAATCTCGAGAAAGAATTGACTGAATTCGATGATTCTTTTTTGTTCGTCTTGGACTCGAGAAGTTTCCTCATGCATTGGAAATAAAACGGAATTAAATAAAGCAACAACTAGAAAACACTATCAACTACTACTTATCGTATGTAGGATCTCACCAGCATGGGACTGCTCTCTCTCGGCGAGGGTCACACTAGAAATGTTATACCAGTGAAAACTTACTTTGGTCAACGACATTCTAATGATAATCAAACTCATATTTTGCTGCTGAAGAAGCCTACATTTTTATCGGTTCCAACAAGGAAGTCCAACCGCCGTCAAAGATTGTATTGATTTTCAATCCGGTTATTTTTTCAGCAATGGAATCAATTAACTCCCTATAAAAATACGAAAGTTCATAGATAATAATTATGGTACATGCTTTGATTAATGAAATAAATTATTTAATTAAAAATAAATTGTTTTACTTTTCCATATAAAACGGCAATTTCTATGTGAGGACCCCTAACACTTGACGTCGAATGGTTATTGTGTTGGCGTAATTAATTTTCTTTCGTTTCGTTCTTACGAAGGATTAATTTGTACAGGGCACGTCTGGTGGAACAGCTAGTAAAGAATGAATTTTTTCTGGTAAATAAACACATACAACAATCTCACTAATATTAATATTGCCAAGAATAACCGGTAAGTATAAATCACTGCTATAAAATACTCTATTAAAACAATGAATAATTCAAAAACTCAATTGAAAACCGAAAGCCTATTAACAGATAAAATTAAATTAACCATATCTTCAAAAGTTTATCATTAAGTAAGGGTAATAAATTATGTAAAATGAAAGCCCGGTTGGCGGAATAAGACTAATGCCCCTCGAGATGGGAATCGTTAAGAAAATTCTCGGTGGCTAATGTAAATTTGAAATTAAGTTTTCTTGTAAAAAAAAGAAAGTTAAATTGGGCAAGCAGAAGGTATACCAAAGTGGGAAGCGGAAGTAAATATACGAAAACTTTGAAATGGGTTTACACAAACTGAGACAAAAGAATATTGTATTTTTTTTTTATAATTCGAGGACATATATAATGATGCTTTTACTGGGAACCCGTTGTTACCAATAAGAAAATTCTACAAATATTTATGTGTACCTAATTTTATATCAGTCGATTTAAATTAGAACGTACTAGAGCTTTTATCAAAATATAATAATAACATGGTAGTCTACCACAGCAATGAGCGCAATGGTTATAGTAGAAATATCACTATAAAATCCATTTTTAAATGCAATCGCATTGCTCTTCATCGCATAATCATAAATTAAACTAACAAACTTTATTATCCTATTATAAAATATGACAATATTAAAAAAAACTCGAGTAACAAAGGCTAGTTTTTTTTTTTTTTAACTACAATCTTTTAGATACCCGTGCGAAGCCTGGGCGGGTCGCTAGTATTATATTAAACAACGGGCGAAACGATTGAATTTTTGTGTACTTTATTACAAAGCTTAATTTTAAATACACGGTCATGACAGAAGTGTCATTAAGAAGAAAGGCAAAACCTAATCAAATCAATTTCTACAAAGACTGTTCTACGGTAATATAGAAATCCAATTTCAAATAACGTTAAATCGTCTATCTGAAACTCTCATTGTGAAGCTCATCAAAACGTATTTCCTGAAAATAAATCTGGTAGTACTCTATTAAAATTCAATTTTTTTCAGGATTGGCATCTATTTTAAAGTAAAACCGGTCTGCAGATTACGACACTTCATTAAAGTAATGGCATTAAGAGTATTCAAAATTAGTTCAAGTAATTCTGAAACAATTTCTGCTTTCGAATCACTATTTGTAACACCGAAAACTTTAATTTAATGCCAAACTAGTTCTTTATAATCACATATTCAATGAAAATGAATACAGAAATATCGCAGAACTGCACCTACTGGTAACAGAAGGCAAAAATATTCAAACCAATTTGCAATGTAATTATACTTTTACAGTATTAGATTATTAAGTGGTAAAAAAGCTAACATTCGGACAAGTTTCATTATAATACGTAATATGGAACGTAGAGCTTTCATTTCACATAACTACGGCACTTATGCAGCAAACGCATTGCGGGCAAACCACTATCATCCATGAAATTAAAGTGCATAGATGTGACCTTTACTTTGATCAGATTTTATTATCCACTATTGTAGTTTTGATATATTCTATTGTGCGAGTGCGTACGCGATTGTGTATATTATAAAAAAAAAGACTGTACAACGACAGGCGACCGTTTATTAAGTTCTCTCAAAGGATTGTTGATAGTACTTATAATGCTAAGTTTACACATTTAAACTATATGCTTTTCTACCGGAAGTAAGTGGTAGGCACACTATCTTTTATAGACTATCGTTGAAAACCTGCACCCGAGTAATCGTAGTAAATACGTAGAGGCTGTGTTTGTTATTGCGTTAAATATACCTTCAATTTAACAATACCTATGTATTAGAGTATCATTATTTTGGTGTACACAATTCGTTAATTAAATAATTATTTGAATTAAATATATGACATTTATTCCACAGTTAAAGAATTGCTAATGAATTGTCTAGAAGCGGTTTCAATGCAAATAGACGATCAATAATGTCTTCTGGCTATAGAAGACACAATTGCTTATTTCTGTATGTTTTTTTTGTATGTTTGTTACGCAATTTCTCCGTCAATTGTGGACCGTTTTGTACGAATTTTTGTTTATTCGAAAGAGTACATTCCCGAGATGGTCACTCTAGTCACTGGATCTCAGGGAAATCGAGAGAAATCCTCTAATTCTATAGACACTTATACACGTGTTTCATATATTTCTTTCCTCAGCAATTTGTGTATTACAGTCATCATCATCTTATGTTGCTGATCTAATGGAAGGAAAAGATAGAAACTAATAGAAAAAGGATATAACAAAGTAAGTAGAAGTAGATAAAGTAATTATTTATTTTTATTTTTAGTGGATTTTTATAGTAAATTCTTTATATCAAATTTAGTAATTTTATATCCTTGTACCAGATTAATTTTGGTCTTTCTCTAGTGTCCCAGGTGCATTGCGAGCGTATGAAATCTGCTACAGTAGCATTCCAAATATTTCTAGTTATCCACTGAATATCTATTGCTTCAGCTTATATAGAGATACGGTGTTAGATATTTGCATGCCAATTTAAGTGCTAGCATTCATTTGAAGATATTCGATCATTCATAGGAGTCTTAAAATACAATTAGTAACCATCCGACTAGTAAGAAATTTTTTTTGGGATTTTGTTTGAATTTTAATAAATATTCTACACATTTGTATGTAAACTACTTTGAATAAAGCTTCCGCTCACATAATTTAATTTATTTGTTTCATTTCGAAAAGTTATTCTTACATTGTTATGATTACATAGTATTTTTCTTCCAACAACTGCTTTATTTATCATCAAAACGAAAATCGCACTATATGTAAATATATCTGCAAGAATATTCGTTGACTATATTTCACATTTTAGTAAAGTGGTGGTTACTATAAATGGCTATCTAGAGAGAAATATATTTAAGGCGCTTCATTTTAAACACTCTATCCTCGTGTACATGCATGAAACTGTAATTTGTACAATGGTTACAAAATTAACCGGAATAGACTTAATATTACAGACGCTAAAATAGACAAGAAATTTAAGTATGATTTTGTCGAAATACTGTACCGTGAGTGAATCTCGTCTGCCATAATTTCAAACTTACAAAGTGACAGCTGACACAGTAATTGAAACAGCGGGAATTGGCAGTTCAATTAGTGATCAATTTGAATCAAATCCACCAGACTTTAATGTACAGTAGTCAATTTGAGGGAACTATTAAGCATCGATCGCTATTGTAGTGTAAATTCTTCATAAATAAAATATCATTATTTAACGAAAACGAAAATGAAAAACGGTCAAAAGCTAATAATATTTGGCGAGTTTCAATGAAGAATCTTAAAAGATTCGGATCAGATCAAAATATATATCGATTTTTTGGACTGATCATTGACATGACCACTTTAAAGAAAAAAGGATTGAAAATACGGGAAAACAGATCGAGATCGGGCCGATAATAGGTAAGAAAAAAGATATGTCATGTAAAACACTAAAGCGTAACTACATTAATAACAATTAAAGCAGGAATCAGGAAAAAAATATAATTGTTAATTCAAAAACTTCCATCCATTCAACCGAAAGACGTCCACTGCTGGACATAGGTCTTCTCCAAAGATCTCCACGACGACCGGTCTTACGCCACTCGCATCCAGCGAATTCCCGCGACCATCATCAGGTCGTCGGTCCACCTTGAGGGGGGGGGGGCTACCCATAGTATACTAATGAAACAAATTACGTTTTCATTTTGAATTCTGATCCGTATTAACGACACTACGCTACGTATTGAATCAATTCGCACGACTAAATACAATTTATTATCTTATGACTTTTTATTCGAGCGTTAAGAAGGACGAGTTTCAAATTACACTGAAATGAAATCCGTTCAAGTGTACCTTCTTGGAATTCCTTGGGGAATTCTGTTCTCTTTTAAATATACCTATTGTTTAAAAGATATTTAATTTAGTATATTAACCTTAATTTCTTTTTCGTTCGCGTTCCATTCTGCTCCGAATAATAAAATACTACATGGTAACTGTAGTTTTAAAAAAGTAATAGTGAAAGTAGAGATGAGTTTTATTGGTTTTCATTTACTATGAAGTAGTTCTTACCATTTTGTACATTAATTGACAGTAATGAACTCTATATTAGTGGTATTTTACACGATACAGTTTGGTAAATAACCAAAAGTAAAAAGTATTGGTGAATGTCCATTCTGAGATGGGCTAAAACCACCTGGACAATTCTAGACGCATTTTCACTAAAGCGTTGCACTATAGTACAAATATTCTATCCACATAGGATTGTATATGTAACACATTATCATTAACGGGAAAGAAGAAAGGCGTATAGATTATAAACTATAACATATTAAATAAAATGTATTAAGCATAAAATACTGTATAAAAAAAAGAACATTTATATACAAAACATCCTGGCACTGTTGTGATTTGAACGTAAGTGTTAAACAATGACAATTTTTTTGCAATACTGAACCCTAGTGAATCAAATATATAATCCGATAGTACGTACATCTATACTACTACTAATTTTAGTACTAATAAATAAAATTGAAGTGTATATTTGTAATCACAAAATTAATTTATTTTTTACTACAAAGATATACAATTTTAAAATTTTTGTCTTTCTAGCTGTTTGTAATGGGTAATCTCCGGATCATCTGGAGTGATTTTGACGAGACCTTTTTGATAGATAGCTGAAATTATTTCGGGTAACGTTTAATAAAATAAAATAATAATTTGAATACAATCCGTTCAATGCACAGTTTTACGGGCAAGTGCTATAATTTATGAGAAATACTTTTATTTTATCTTAACACTAAAATTTAGGAAAATATTTAGGAATCCGTATAAAAAAATTAAAACGCATAGAAGAATATATGAAACGCAGGCGCAGCCGCGGGCACAGAGCTAGTTTACCAATAAATCCCTACTTTAAACAATCATGACATTCTTTAAAAAATATATTATTAAAACAAAATAACTGCAACTAATTTACTTAAGGCAACACTGTTACTGACGTTGGTAGATAACCCAGTACAAAAGTTCTAATGACAATCAATTCAAATAAACTTTAAAACACTGAACTAAAACTGTCAATGTCGTATACGTTAAAATGCAATCAAATGAAATATGTAATTCTGACGACAAAGTGGCAGTCTGCCAGTTGCCGTCTCAGCCTCATTAAATAGGTGAAGAGGACACTGGCTTACCGGTTCGCTCTGTGCAGTCCTCGACGATTTCATTAATGAAGCGTCAAGTAAAAGAACCACTTAGCACGACCCTCTAACAAACATCGTTTTCATAGTTAAATGTAAAAAAAAATTTGAATTAATTATTATACTAATTTGAATTCAGTGCGGTATCCTCGAAAAATCAAAGCTGACCGCTAATAGAGGGTACAGTCGGCAAGATATTTAACGTGACACTATAGTCTACATTGGATCCAAGTCTATTTCAAATTATATCAGTACCGATCGTCATATTTAGACAGTTTTCTCAAGTAAATATGTGAGGAGATATTTTACTCCATTGATAAATGAGAATTGGAACTCGTTGAACTAAAGTGTGCGTTTAAAAATTTTAAATGAAAGTCCACATGTCTATACATAGTATTCCCATAGTCACCAGCCACACATTTTCACGAATAAACATGCGTTAATCCAAAAATCTTTTACAATGCTACTGGCTAAATAGAGTGAATACGAAGCTGACAACAATATAAATACAATGAGGCTTTGCGTTTATTTTCGCACTCTTTTAAAATCATGTAATTACTTGTATTTAAAATCAATGCCATGTAGCATTATTTTCTAACTGAACAGCATAAAAAATAAGCCTTAGAGATAGTTTATTGAATTGTGACATCAAAAAGGTTAACTCATCTTTTTAACATGCAACTATCATAAAGAGAAAGTATCAAATATAAGTACCAAATTTAATAGAACTGCAATAAAATTCAATTCGGCATCGTTCAAACTTCTGAAAGACGTTACAAATTTGGGGTGACTTAAAGCTTATTTTTATGCCTCCTCTTTGGGTGAATCTAATAAATGTATGTATATTTAAACTTACTTTAAACGTAATTGTCAGATTACACTGTAAACTGTAATTAAAAGTACTTAATAGAGTAACATAAAAACAATACATAACATGTTTCAAAACAGTGTAACAAGAAACACGCGAACGAGCGCTATGGCGCACGGTGGACGCACTACTGAACTGAAGTACTGAAATGGCCCGAAACGACAGACAATGAGCAGACAACTCCTTCTAACTTGCCATTGCTGTGACAATATATATATTAAATAAAACTGCTTTCGGTTTTTCAGTGCATAGTTTATTAAATGAACATTCATCCAAAGTCTGCATTACATTTGACGATATCTAATCTATAATAATAAATAAAATTGAAGTGTATGCTTGTAATATCAAAATAGCACATTTTTTTTACTAAATACATATGAATGTATAAACGAAACCTATACCAAAAATACATTTTTTATAATTTTTGTCTGTCTGTTTATTCCGAGTAATCTCCGGAACGGCTTGGCCGATTTTGAAGGGACTTTTTTGGTAGATAGATGAAGTTACTCTGCGTAACTCCTTTTATTTTTCGAAAATAATTATGGTTCCGTGTACAAAAGCTAAATCTCATAAAAATTGTGAATAAAATCCGATTTAATGCAGTTTTACTGGCATGTATTTGAATTTAGAAGAAATGTCTTTGCTTAATGTTAGTAGCAAAAAAAAAATTAGAGTTCCGTATAAAAAAAACTACATTACGGAGTGAAAAATATATGAAACGCGGGTGCAGCCGCGGGCACACAGCTAGTTTATATATAAAATGAATAAAGATATTAACGCAGTGCCTTTGGCATACCTACCGAGTTATTAATTATACAATGTATTAAAAATGATCTGCCAATCTCCGAAACATAAAGAACTTTTTATATACAGCATAAAACAAAAGATTCTTTTTTTTATATATATATGACATAAAACAACTTCATATAAAGGACATAAGAGATAGGCGAAACTATCATATTATAGAAAACAATGTCGTCCAATCTCTCCACACACTTGACTGCAAAAGCTAACAAAAACTTTACGCTCGGACGGTTCTGAAAAGGTATTTTTATGGAAAACAGTTACGTATCGTCGACGACGATATAATCTATTTTACGCCGGTGACCTGACTGAATAATACGAGTTGAAACCTTTGAAATAATCAGCTGTACGAATAAAACTGGAATATACGAAAATTCTGTTCGCGCAGTTTTCGTCAAAAAAGTTTCTTATTAATTTTGAAGCGTCGATGCAAGGAATAGACGTCGCTTTGTTGTAGGATTGTAATATAAACATATATTAAGTTCTTCGCGTTCGGACGTTTCAAACATTATTTTTTTAAATTGTGTTACAAACCATAACAATAGTACTGTCATAACATCGGGAAATATATAAAAAGATTTCGTGTATTAGATAATATCATCAGAAAAAGATTACGTTAGCATGAGGCTTGTAGCAAATTGTAAAAAGTATCCCCAGGTAAGAAAATTAAAAACAAAAGATTTTTTCCAATTTTCTCAATATTATGATAAAAGATATACTGGCATTTCTAAGAGATTCGAAACGTGCAAACATCTATTAAGTTTCGTTAAGATAATGAAAATATTGTTGGACTATACACAACGCACAAATCAGCACTATACCTCAGTTTATCACAGTTTTCCAATTTTTGAAGGCATCTCTCTACTATACACATTTATTTACTTAAAGTGCCAAGTACCCATAAAAATAAGACAATAGGAAGACAATAGGAAAACAATGGAAAGCTGGTGTAAACGCCAGGTAGGTGTTCAAGGGGTTAATTGGATGTCAATTAATGTCGCAATTTCAATGGATTTGGCGATTAATAATTATATTTTCTTTAAAAAAAGCACTACGTTTTCCATCTGTCTGTTAATTGCTTTATAACTCGACAACTACTAAACCGATTTACATTTTTAAAAAAATCATAGATGTATTCTCTGACTGTATAAATATTTGTCTGCATTTAACACTCTATAATATAACATATGTAATACAATATGATTTTGATGAACAGTTTCATATAAATACTTGTCTCGACTCATTCTAACGATTTACGATCGTAACCTCACTCCGTCTTTTGGATCGTAAACGAGCCACACGTAAAATGAACGTATAAAATTTCAGTGCAAAACTCTGTTTAATATGTTACATTATTAAGAAAAAGCATATTACTTGTATAACATTATAACTTGTTTACTCTTTACCATGGTCTTTCCTTTCAGTAAATATAATTAAAAAAACTCTTTCGTGAAAATTTAAATTTTTATTAAAATCTAATTTTATTTTGTTATTTAGCTTCTATTATTTTAATTTTTTATCTGCCTATTACAGTTAAAACAAATAAGCGCGATATTTATAACGACTCTCCTTTTGAAACCATTATCGTTGTTGAATTGCTGGAAGATACGTCCATCCAATACGGTACAAGCGTTCAATGAGGAACAACATCTTTTAAAAATATTCTCTTAACACAGTTTTCTTTTCATCGTTCGTTTGAGGCTTTCTAGAGGGCAGTAGAAGACCCAGTGAAAAGTAGGGCGCATTGAGTTGCGAATGGGGGCGTGTACAGATTAAAAAGTAGTCTAAAAAAAAAAAGGCAAATCTATTAAGATGTAGGACTCTAGAAACAAACATATTATCATAGTGGGCGCTGAGTAAGATAAGGTTGAGATACTGTGGTCTCTAAAGGAAGAGACTGGTTCCCGGGATACAAAAAATGTGAATTTTTTACCGGGTCCAATGCAATCTTTAGCATGTCTACATAAACTATTATAGTATATTTGGTATATGTAAGTGCAATCTATTATCATGTAACGTTCATTACTTGTGGTAATTTAGTCGAGTTACACGAAAACCACAGAAGTAACTAGCGTAGAGATACCTTGGCCCACTTGTTATTTAATAACTCGGTTATTTAGATTAATATAATAGTAAGCTAACATATTATAATTACTGTTTTACATGTCTTACATATTAACTGGCTCTGTGCCCGCAGCTCCGCCTGCATTTCATGTAATCTTCAGTGCGTAATATAGTTTTTTTTAAATAATCATAGAAAAATAATATTTTAATGGTGCTGCTCATTGAAGCGTACTTTGTTCACAATTTTATTTTTTTACACGGAACCCAAACTATTTTCCTTCATTTTTTTGCACTAAGAGAAAGAAAAGATATTTCTCAGAAATTCCCAGTAAAACTGACCACATAATCATTTTTTTAGAATTTCTAGGATTTTATTTTTTTAAAGAGATCTCTAATTATTTTTGGAAAGTAAAAGTCTTAAGCCCATGTTACGCGAAGTAACTTCAGTTATCTCCGAAAAAAGTTCCGTCAAAATCGGTCAAATCCGGAATTAGCCGAAATAAGCAGACAGATTTTTATAAATTGTTTTTTGGTATAGGTGTCGTATATACATTCATATGTATTTAGTAAAAATGTAATATTTTGATATTACAAACAGACACCTTAATTTTATTCATTAGTAGTATACAGATTAGGTAAAAATTCTAAAATGCTTACCTCCATCTAAGTGGCGAGAAAAACGGATATGCGTAGTAATGACATGATAATCTTGAACATCAGTTACGTCCGAATTTCAATAAAGAGCGTGATTCGCAGTTTCTTTTTATATACAGTCTGTTCTTATTATTTCTTTTACAACATTTTACACGTCATGTTATCGAGTCACCTTTTCCATACTGAGACTATTGGAATTAAAATAAAAAATCTGGGCAGCCATGGGACTGCCGACAGAAGTAGAAACTTTGAAAAAGACTTTTATTTTGTTGTTGTTTAAACGATATTTTAGATGTGGCAACGCAAAAGCTTAGGAATCTGCCATCATACTTAACATTCCTTTGCATCTGAGATAAATAATAAAACACTGGCAAATGCTTCTGCGACGTCAAGAAAAAAAAAAAATTATAACAAAAACTATCCATGTCGTTGACAGCAGGGTGACAGCTTATATGATATTCCATTAGTAATGCGAATCTATAAGCTTTAACCATACTGAGAATTGCTCAACGCCGCCAAAGAAGTTTGAACTTCAATAACCTTTAGTTATATTCTTATACTGTTTTAGAATATAATTTGACTAGATTCTTACTTTATGTATAGTGGTGATGTGGACAGTAACACTCTCTATCTTAAGTGATGCTGTCGGAAGGCAGACTTGGTATTGATGGTAGCTGAATCACAAACTACATAAAATATTCAACACTACAGGATAAGCTACACACTGTATTTCACTTACTCTTAAATCGTACATATTCACCAGACACCAGGTAAAATTAAAAAAAATCTAAATAACGAATGAATCTGCAAAGTAAAAGTCCGTTCAAAGTTTTTAATTAAAAAATAAAAGCCATCCATTTGAATAAAAGCAGAAACTATGCGATACTTCGTGTACATTTTTTAAAAATCACGGCCGTTGAAATGGAAAATGTTTTTATCGTTTTCAGAGCGGATCTAAAAGTCAATTATATTGTAGCTCTGTTGTAGCGATATTTGTCATAAATTAATAACAAGCAACAACCAACGCGATAAATGTTAAATTATTTGGGTAATATATTTCGATATAACGTGCTGTTGGTAATTTTTTTATCGATAATAATTATCCTCAGAACCTTTTTTGTATATTGCCCGATATAACAAATTATTTTTTCGGCCGTGAATACAAGGTCTATTAGTCCTAATTTTATATTATTTTTACTAATTAACAGTGTTAAATAGGGCATTCTGTTAAAGTGTTTTAAGGGAATTATTAGGACAAATCATACTTCAGACTCCGTTACATTATTTTTAATACACCTCACTTTATCACAATAACCAAACTTTTTTAGGTAAACAGCACCAAACTCGAAATTAATGAATAAAAAATAAGGGTTACTACGTTATGCCAAATCAAAATGGCGCCAAGAACTCAGAAACAAAATACGAGTTTATACTAAAATGTGGCCAGAAAATACGTCTTGTAAATCGGATCATCGAATGACGAGAAATAAACAACCAACACAAAGACTGAAATGCATTTCAACTCTAGCAATATTTTTATGATATTAATTATATGTAATTAAACAGTAATACAAAATATGAAATAACATATATTCTATGGCGTCGCGTAAGTTTTGAATCTTCGAAATCATAAACAAAAATTAATATTTTTTAAGCAAAATAAAAAGTTATTTATTTAAAGTAGAGTATTTAAAATAGTTATTGACCAGTTAATTTTTACGTTTTGTTTATATTATTACATAAAACGGTCACTATAAGTAATATCGATATTACTTATTCTTATCATCGAGAGAAACGTTTTTTTTTAATCGAAAAGATCGCTTTTTATATTGGAATGAAGTTACCAGTAATTATAATTAACAACTTGTTAGAAAACTATCACAAAATCTCAAGTTAAGAAGATATTAATTTGATATACGGAACATCTTTTTATACACGTTTTCACTTTGTTGAAGTGGAAAGTTTACTTAAAAACTATATATAGAGATATCAATTTTACGCACTATCTGAGTGATACATGTTTGCCCCCGTAGATTCTGAGAGATTTACGATCCAGCCGTGGACGAAGCGACCGTTCGCAGGTAATTGCTGCGGATATCCTTTTCGATTTAACCCCATTCATTCGGATTGTAGCTTAAGATTAGGGTTGATTCATACGCGAACGTATTTTCTTGACATTTAGAATAAAAAGGTTTGTCTATGGTCATAACATTATGTGATTTCGAAGGATATGGATTTTTATCAAAACATATCTTTAAGAACACTTTTGAAATCAATTCATTTTAAGTCTCTCTTTAGTCATTTGTTTTAAACGATCAATTGCAAAAATTCATGAAATTAGTTTTCAATTTCTTAAGGTATAATTCTTTGAAAAATATTTTTTAACTGCAATCAATAATTTTATAAACAAATAATGTGGTTGTATACGTCCGTTGTCTATGTCTGTTAGTTCCTTTAAAACTCGAAAACCATAAAACATATTTACATGAAATTTGTAATTATAATCGATGTATTTTTTAATACATCGATATATAAATATAAAATATTATTTCAGAACAGAGCAGAAGGTACTGACTGCTAGCAATTTATAAGCCAGTATTATTACAAATTGCGTTGCTTTAACTGCTTTAATTATTGGCCGTGTCGCGAAACGAGGGGTTTTGGGGTGCAGAAATTACTAACATGACAACTGTATAAAGTTTATTGTTTCGATATTCAGTTGGGTTGACACAATACATGTTCTACACACATTTACATTTAGAATAATAGGTATGAATTTTAAAAATAGTAATTAAACCTAGTGTTCAACCAGTAATTGAAATTAGAATTCGAAAATTTTGAGAAAAGCGTATATAAATTTTATACTTTTTAATGTATTTAGAATTAAAAAAATTAGTACTATTGTACATACTGTATAGTGAGTTATTTTTTTACACGTTATAGGCTCAGTGCTTTGACCACAATCTCACCTGATTTTATGTGACGATGTGGTACATGATGGTAAATACACTAAGCCTACTGGTTCTCAAGTGATGCTGCCGGTACACACCTATTGGTATTTGGCGATAGGTTTTCGAACTTAAGGGTGGTAGTTACCTAGACAGGCATTGTTAGAAAATGTCCTACCACATACCAGGAAACCATATTTCCTCACGATGTTTCCTTCAGCGAAAGAGCAGGTTGATTTTAGAGTTGGATAGGTGGATTTGAAACCGCGTTCATGGACGTGGAAACCGGCCGCACTATCCACCGTGCCATCATCACTTCAAACCTACCCTGTAAAGGTAAGAAAACTAATTATTTCCAAATGTTTCTGTTGAGCTATAAATCCGCCAGTAGTTGCTAAACAAACAAAAAAAAAAGAGTCTCTTGACAAACAGAGGACGAAGAGGTACAAGAGATTATTTAGTACCTAAGCACTACCCAGGTAGGTGGTATCTTTACCTATTTATATATAGATTTCATCATTTTACCAATTTATTGGCAACCCATTCATTAAGTATAAATAAATGATATACAAAACCAATAAATAAATAAATAATTTTAACATATGATAATACACACACATAGTGCTCTACTAAATATATATTTTCTTATATTATTTATCAGAAATGTAAAAGTAAAACATTTGACCTTGCATTTTAAAATCTAATAACATAGAAACAATCAGAAATGTGGATAAACTTTGTTTATTTAGAGTTCGCGCTTTGAAATTACATACATACGTTGTGCACTTTTTCTAACTAATGCATTTTCGGCGAATTCAATTCGATTGTTGGCAATCTGTAATTTATTTCACATCTCACTTCTGAGTAAAGTGAAATATTTTTACTTTTGATATAAACGAGAATTAATATTCTTTGTATGTAAATTTGTAGTATATGGTTAGCATATTATGGCACAATTTGCAAACAGAATAACACAAATAATACAATAGAAAAAAAAAACTCATTCGGGAAGAGCCGGCAACAAACTCGATCTGGTTTATATTTTTCTTTTGAATATATATTTTTTCAGACATGACCATTGTTCACTTATGATATTAAAAGTACTAAGATAAAGTAAAAATATTTCTCATAAATTCATAAAAGCACTTGCCCCTAAAACTGACCATTGAATCGGAATTTATTCACAATTTCATGAGAATTTTTACGCAGAACCCTAAATATTTTCGAAAATCAAAACTACCCTAAGTTACCTGGAATAAACAGACAGACAGGCAGACAGATATCAATTCAAAAAATTATATTTTTGCTATAGGTATCGTGTATACATTCATATGTTAAATACATATGTAACAAAAATGTTATTTTACAATTACAAACAGACACCTCAATTTTATTAGTAAAGAAGTATAGATTATGTTAAAAGTGAAACTCTTAGTAAATGATCTGACTACGAGGTCTGTGGAGTAAATTAAAATCGTTCATGCGACGGTGTACCATTCCGGGGCGGAATCGATTAAGCATGACCATTGAAATGGCATTACGGATTGATTGAACAACCCTTTGGCAACGTTGGCACACGCCGTCGATCAAGTTAAAACGCACCACGCCGAGCCGAGCCATTTGTAAAGTGATCCATCCATTTGGTACAACAATACGTGTTAGTACATTACAAAAAATTGACTATTACCCTGATACAATTGTTTTGGAAATTGATTATATGACGTCATGGCTTGCAGTGCCATTTATATAGTTATAAATTACCAAGATGAAATAAAAACTCGATACTTATCCTGCAGTCGTAATATAATAGTAATTTAACATTTTAACGTATGTCTGTTATTTTATGTAAAATGATACCATAAATATGTATACAAATATATTATTTTAATAAACATGAGAACAGAAAACTTAACTAAATATAGAAAATATATTAACGTATTAAAACAAAATTTGTATAAATGTAAATTACTACATTTCTACGTGAGTTGACATTAAGATTGGATTTGTTTTCTTTTTAAATTTTGGAGTAAAAAGAAAAAAATATAACGAAAATAATTAGTCCAAAACACCTATTAGGAATACTAATAATAAACAATGAACAGAAACTAAAATTAAAATTCCGATATTCTACATGGACTTACATTTATAGTACTTTCTGATGTTTACTCTTTGAGCCAGAAAACATAAAATTTTACCAACAACTGAAATGACTCGCCCCCGGGAAAAAGTTTTCACAAACATACACACATGCATCATGTTATTATTATGTTTTATCGAAGAGCCCAAAACTTTTTACTCCCACAACCGTTGAACGAAAAAAAACCCGTAACATACGGCATTGGTGTAACATAAACAAAAATTATTACCTTCCGATCACGTTTTGGTACAAAGTTTTCCCAATGTTCGCGCTCACCTGAAAGTAAACAAAAACTGATGTAATATTCGTTACTTATAAAATAATGGATACAATATAATATAATCTATGTTTTTGTGTCAAGTGAAGTGTCTGTTTGTAATGTCAAAATATATCTTTTTTTTGACTAAATATTATAAATATATATGCGATAACAAAAATATAATACAATTTTAAAGTTTTTGTCTGTCTGTCTGCTTTCTGGTTTATCTCCGGAAAGGCTGAACCGATTTTGACGGAACTTTTTTTGGTGGTTAACTGAAGTTACTTTTATTTTTCGAAACTAATCAGGGTTCCGAGTAAAAACACTAAAACTCATGAAGTTGTGAGAAATATCTTAGTTTAGCGTTAAAATTCAGCAAGTTAATAAGCGCGTGGACAAGTTTAAACTGATAATAATTTGGCTATGAGGGTCGGAGGTATCAGTTCATTTTGAAAAAGAGGACTCTTACCCAAAATAGTCTGGGAACCCCTGCTCTACCTCTATATCAATCCACATTTATACTTAACACTGTTAATTACGAGGTTTTTATATATCCTCATAACATACACGCTAACCTATTATTCCTTAACTTCTCTGTCACTGGTGCTACTTTCAAGCTTCCTCTGATATCCTCATTTCTAATCTTATCCATTTTAGTAACATAGAAATAAAACACTCAGAACGGCAAACGCTGAGTGAAGCCATTTCAAGTGAGCCTTAATAGGCCACGTCGACCATTCCTTAGGTGCCGGTAAATTTTCTGTCTTCAATGTTAAGCGGGGTTTTGTATGTAACTATCACTCTTAACGTCATTATTCTATGTTTAGTTATGCCACACAATGGTAATGGAAGGTAGTAATAAGTTAATATTAACACAAAATCAAATAGTAACTAAGAGTAATTAACAATAATCTATAGAGATACCTCTAAGCATACCAGTACAGCGAAGTGACATGGCAATTGAACCCTACTGGATTGCGACCACCGTACACTTGTAAAAAACACGTTATAGTAACACGCAAGGCGTGCAACCTTGGCAGAGATATTAGCGGTAAGCATGCAAATACCGTAAAATATATGAATGAATGAATTCTTCATTGTACCAATAATCTGTACACCGGCGAACTTAATGCCACAAGGCATTTTCTACCAGTTAACCAGCGATTATACAGAAATAATACATTAAAAAAGGTAGTGCTATTCGAAATAAAGAAGAAATATCTTTATAAATTTAAATATACATACAAATATACATTATGTATGTACATAAATATACACAAAAACACATTTTAGAGAATATTACACAAATTAATAATTAGGAATAAGCCTATTAAAGGAATCTTAAAAGTAATACCAATGACAAAGAAATCATGAGAAGGAATAAAGGTCAGTCAAAAAGATTAATAACTTTGAAGCATAGAGTAATAACGGTAAAAGTGATAGTTCCCTCCAAAAACTCACTTAACCTTGATGCCGAAATATACATATGTGAGTGTGTATTACACGGAATCACGGAGATGTAACGAAAAGCGTACTGTTATATCTTTCTATTGTACCCTTTCTAGCCTAGTCAGCTGCCTATGCTGCTGACACATGATTCTTATTCCCTTCCTTTCGTCTCTCGGCTCATAAGTCCTCAGTCCTCATCCATACTCAATCCACGACGGTCCTATAGTGATTCTATATAATTATAATCATATTTAAGTTGTATTTTAAACGCATTCAAATAAACAATATTAACATTTCAGTGTGTATAAAATTCTTTTTTAAAAAAGCTATCTCAGAGTTCCATATAACAGTACGTGGCCTTTTTAAGGCCAATCTAAAATGACTTCACTCAGTGTGTGACTAATGCCGTTCTGAGTGTTTTACTTCTATAATATACAAGTAAAACAAATTTACAATTAATAAAGGAGGCCACTGATGTATATAAGAGGAGCTGCATAGAAAATAACAAATTACCCCGACCCTACTTATTATAGATTAACGTCAAGATGATGATGAACCAAAAAGGAGATAAAAAAGATATAAATATGTTAAATTTTATGAGTACCGTTAATTCTAAATTTAGAAGCATGTAAATTGATTTGCACGCCACTATTGATTTGACCTTCACGGTTTAAACCGAGTTTGTAATCGTACGTTTTGTTTACGTCCATTAAATTTATTAAGATAGAATCGAAATATGCCAACGGATACTCCGTATCAAAAGAAGAAACTTTATTATTTAAATTAATCCCCCGTCCACTCCTCAGGCGTAATCCGAGACATTGTTAATGTTGTTTGAAAACTTTATTGTAGTTGGATATCACATCGATTGACGTAGGCCATCTAATACTTGTAATATCTCTAAAAACAGTTACAGAAACCAAATGAAAGCTTCTCTAATAAACAAATAACATAAAGTGTATCCATATTCCATAGTTAAATATCGTTACATACACATATCGACAACCATACATATACATATTACATACTCACACACACACGCACATATACATTTTGACATAGATACGTGCACATGTTAACTTAGTCTTATATTTATTTTTTAAATAATGAAAATTCGTTTTTGGCTCTTTTAACAATGCATCGATGTAGTTTATAATTTATATATACGAGCTGTGAAATTTAATGTAAATAAATCTCATTCTATATGAACTTGAGCGTTCGATGAAGAAAAACATAGTAACGAAACGATAGTACGGTGGTAGAGCATTTTCTAAGACATATGTTTCGGCAGCTTCATTTAGGAGCTTGCGTCTCGTAAGTTTAGCTTGTTTACCACTCTGCACCATTCCGTCTCAAACCATCCGCTGAGATTATGGTAAAAGCAGTGCAAATTAAAGGACTTATATATATATAAAGCAGTATTCGAAAATTCACAAGTTAACACGATTAATCTTTAAGATTCGTTAAAGGGATAAAACTGATAATAAAACGTGTCTCGTGGATAAAGAATTTACTTATCTAATTCGTTTTAGACATCCATTGTCAGCGAAAAACAGAACTCGAAGACTCCGCGGAAACTATTTAAAATGTAACTGTCATCCAGTCGAGATAAATTATGATCGTATTACAGATTTCCTTATTTTTTATTTAATAGATACTATTTAAGATTCTTTATATAAATGATAAATCTATTGAATAGGATTAAGTTATTTATAAAGTTACCACCAACAACATACATACGTATTAGGATGCTTTTTTTTCGGCGATTCTTTTTTTTTTGCTCCCTGGCTGAAATTTTATTGGAAATACCAATAAAAAATTCCCTGAAAATTTGAGTCATTAATACTAATCCTAAATACTCTCGCACAGCGTGTCAAGATTTACCATTTAAAATATACGTAAAGTTATATTTAGCATTTTATGATTTCATCTAGTCCAAGGTCGGGATTTTTTGAGAATTGAATGTTTGTTTAGAAATGTATATATAACATAGACGTGATAACGCCTTAAGCGAAAAACAGTTTAAGATAAATGAGGAAAATAAAAACCATTTTTTTCTGTTATTTTAAACTGGACCCCGAGTTTCGTGTTTCAATTCGTTTGAAACGAGCGAAGCGAGAAACTTTTTTTCGGGGATAATATGCGTGAGACGTGTTTTGTTTTCAAGTGGAACGTGCTAGTAAGCACGCTGGGTGACACGTGATTTGAATATTGAAAGTTGATTATGCTAAAATCCAGGATTGTTTAAAAATACTGCCTTATATCAAATGCTAAATATCATCAAAAGGTTTCGGACCAAAATTAGATTTTTCATCGAAATTTTAAACGTACTTTATAAACTGTGATTTTGAGTCCTATTGAAGAGAAGCATAGTACGGTGGTGTAACAATTTTATAATGATATCCTTATTTTTTTCCACACACTGCAGACTCTTGGTCCGCACTCTCTATTCAATTCAAACTAATATAGATTTAATTTCAGAGCTACAATTACACTTATATAACTTATAAACTAAACCTAATACAAATGACTATCGACCGATATTAGATCGAATAGTTCTTAAACCTAAGAGAGGTGATTACCGATCAAGGTGTGACCGAATAGTGACTTCAGCGGAGGAGTTCACATGCGAGGCGAACCTCAGTGAGACTTGGCTGGTGGGGCGGTTCCCACGATGCCGATGAGTTGAAGTTCCGTATGATAGCAGGTGGCATGTAGCGTCGGTGGACCGATGTTGCAATTGTTACAAGGAAACTGCGATGTAGCCGTTTCCGTGGAATGCTACGATGCGTCTAAGGTCCATGTATTAGGAAACTGCAACGTAGACCTTTCCATGGAATACGGTTACATAACAAGCTTAATAACTATTGGTATATTACTAAATTATTATTGTATTCCTTTAACTATATGTGTTAGTTTATATTAATGTTTTTCTTTTGTTGTTCTTTATTCCCCCTCCTCATTTCTTATTTTTCTCCAAACCCTAGTCACATCCTTTGGGCTACAGTGGGTCTGACTTTAACTTTTGGTTTCTGGTGTTTATCACCTTGTCATCTCGCCTCTTTATGGCCTAAACTAACCCAGTTAATACTCCTAAAAAATCCTTTGCCAAATATGTTCACTTGGTTTAACATCAGTTTTAATAAACTACAAAAACGATGAAAAGTTTTGAGTCACATAGTGGAAATTGTATTCTCACGCGGGATACTGATATAAGATGTACTGTGGAAAAGCTGGAAATAAATAAAAATCGAAAACAACTAATCTGTATTAAGATGTCGATGTGTGATTATGATGAAATGGAATTTTTGTAGTATATTCTTTTGATGCCAGTTTTGTTTTTAATTATAAAAGTTTTATTTTCCAATACCATATAAAGCATTGTTTATATATTTTTCAACAAAAAGATTATCGAACATTGATCATATCTATTATTTAAGTATGATTTTAAATGTACGTAGTAAATGCGGAAAAATACTTAATGCGATTGCAAATATGTAGATCACATATTTTATTCTCAGGTATTTTATAAACATTTTAATTTATATTCAATAGAGTGAGTACAAATGATTCATTTTATAATTTCGTAAAGAATTTACAATTTACCGTAATATCAGTAGTCGCATAGGTGCGAAGGTTGGGAAAGCTTAAATTAACCACGATATCTGGACAGGGTCGCTTTATCTATGCTAATTTTATGATTAGCTCGTATTTGTACCAGTTCGAGCCCACTTAAATCACCTTACTTAGGTAGGTACCGTTTGATTTGAATTTATGTGATCTGTCAGGCGATCGGGCAGTTTACAAGAATGGCAGGTTTTCTTTGGCTTTTACCTCTATAAATAAACTACTCGTAAAAGGTCTTGACTGATGTGGAAATTTGTTTGAATTCGTACAAAATTTGTAATTTCTGAAATTGGTATACGACACTATATATTTGAATTGAAAACTTCTTTAGCGGCGTTGAGCGATTCTCGGTAGGAGAAAATTTTATAGATTCACGTCAGCCGTCAACATGCTACAGTAAGTCATATTATAAGACATGCTGGCGCTCAGGGATATATAATAAAATGTATGAAATTATATGAAAAAGTAAACAATCATTGCTCGGAGAGCCGATACATGAAAAAAACTAGATAAATGGTATATATTAGGTTATATGTTAGATTAAACTTCTAAATAAGTCTGTACATATACTTCTTGGATTACGTTCACATGTTCTGGAGGACGATCCGCCTTAACGTGTCACTATATCGGGTTTTCCACAAGTGATCGCGATTCTGAGTCTATTTCCCCAAAATCCTATAATTTAAAAGAAAAAATTGCAATATTTAATGAGGATCGAAGTGATAATGGCGTAGTTGGTAGTGCGGTCGGATTCCGCATCAATGAACGCAGGTTCTAACCCACCTATCCAACTCCAAACTCAGCCTAAGCGTACAACCTGAGGAAACTATAGCATGGTGTTAGGGCATGCAGCAGCAGCTCTAGCCCTTGTAGCGCCCTTTGAGTGCGTTGGCGCCCCAAGCGACGATCTTTGTAGATGTCTCGAGCGTCGCTCGGTGTCCCCTGCAACCCTGCGCCCGTGTGCGCTGCGCACCCTGCACTATAGGTAATAATACCCGCCTGGGTAGCTACCACCCTCAAATTTGAAAACCTATCACCAAATAGCAATAGGTGTGTTCCGGCAGCATCACTTGGGAAACAATACCTTTAGGCTTTGTGTGTTTACCATCTTGGATCACATCGTCACTTAAAACCAGGTGAGATTGTGGTCAAAGCACTGAGACTGTTCAGTGTTAAAAGAAGTATCACAATTCGGCTTTTTAAATCCGTGAAAAACAGTGGTTTTTTTTTTATTTTTCTATTAGCACTACTTTTATAATATTAGATTTGTTAATAGAGTGAAATCGATACATTGCCTTGGTAACATAATACTTGCTTACTTACAATACCTAACCGATGCTCAAGGTTCCGCGAATCCATATATAGATATGTATTCAATTGGAATAATTGAAATTGCGTGCATCCGGAGTGTTGGTATTGTATTTTATAGCAATTCGACTATCTGAGCGCAGAGTCTAAATTTTATAAATGACTTGAAAAAAAAAGCGATTAAAATTCTCTATAATGTCGTTCTATCAACTTTGTAATGGGCTAGGACTTGCTTTTTCATTTTGTACTGGTTATTAGTAACATTGTAAAGTAAAAAAAGTCATAGATGTATTATACAAAACGCTATAAAAATTGTGATTTTTACTTCTGCCTACGTTCGTGGTGTATATATATAAATAAACAGAAATATAAAAGCGATGCATCTAAATATATCTGTAAGTTTTAGTTTACTTTATTATTATTATCAAATAGCCCTTCATATTGATTAAGTATATTTCTAAAAAGTTAATAAAGTTGCAGAGAGATAAAATGAAAAAAAAAGGTTTTTTATATAATACAATATTTTACAATGCTATATTGATAGAACTTTCAAATTTTTCTGACAACCAAGCCATCGCCAATATAATCTATACTACTAAATAAAATTGAAGTGTCTGTTTGTAATGTCAAAATTTTGTTTTACTAAATAGTCGCTCACAATGGGCCTAACAAAAAAGCTCAAAGTTGCTGAAAGGGCAATGCGAGGAGAGGGTTATGCTTGGAGTTTCACTGCGTGATCGAGTCAGGAATGAGGAGGTCCACAGAAACACCAAAGTAATCGAAATTTCCCGAAGAATTGCTAATCTTAAGTGGCAGTTGGCTGGACTCATTGTTTGCATAACTGATACCCGATGGGGCCAACGAGTTCTCGAATGGCTACCGCGCACTGGAAGACGTAGCGTGCGTAGGCTTCCCACAAGGTGGACCGACGACCTGGTGAAGGTCGCGGGAATCCGCTGGTTGTGGATGGCGCAAGACCGGTCTTCGTGGAGATCTTTGGGGTAGACCTATGTCTAGCAGTGGACGTCTTTCGGTTGAATGGATGAATGAATGGACTAAATAGATATGAATGTATATACGTAATCTATTCCAGAAATACAATTTGTAAAATTTTTGTCTATCTGTTTGTTCTAGCTAATCTCTGGAACGGCTGGACGGATTTTGACGGGACTTTTTTTGGTAGATAGCTGAAGTTACTCCGGGTAAATTAGGGTACTTTTAATTTTCGAAAATAATTACGGTTCCGCGTAAAAAATTAAAACCCATAAAATTGAATAAAAATCCGATTCAATCCACAGCTTTTCTTTATCTTAATACTAAAAAAATATTAGAGTTCCGTATAAAATTAAAAACGCATGAAACGCGAGCGCAGGCGCGGGCACACAGCTAGTAGTAAATAATTTACTTGATATTGCTTTGCTAATTCCGTTTGGAAATTAAATAAATTGGCGCTCTAGATTGGAAAATATTAATAAAATAAATCCACCTTATTAAAAGTCCCTTAATAAAATATACTAAATTAATGTCAATTGTTATTAAAAAAGTTATTCAAATTTGAAATCACATTCAGTAGTTTTCATTCATTCTAGCTTTCAGGAATATACATGAATAGTACACAGAGTGAATCGTCCGAATATTCAATTTCGACGTTCATGATTAAATTCCATACAGAAGCCATGCAACTCTCAAAGCTCAAAAGATCCGTACAAACAGTAACCAACCGCCCCTAAAAGAAACAAAGCTACGGGATATTGCATCCGTCATCTATGTGATATCATCATTCGCTTCTATATACACTTTGAATATTGGATTTCTCCGATCGCTAATAATAAAATAGTTCGAAGTAAAAAATACGCTACTCTATTGCGTGTATTTATTAAATTTAATTGAAATAAAACAAATTGATTATAGTATTTTTAAGTATTTTGGTTCCCCCACGTTTTCTCCAACGGCTTGCTTACTTTACTCCGCATGGTCAACAACTTAAAAGTGACTCATAGCTTCGAAGAGAAAAAAACCCTACATTTCTTTACATGGCTTCTCTCTTCACAAATGTAACTTTTCTTTAGTCAGCGATTTGAAATACAGATACATATATATTTCAATAACACATATCGAGCGCCTGAGTAAAATTCCAGCATAAGGCTATGAAAATAACTTAAGTAGACTAATACCGCGGTATTTTCGTCCGTAAGTTACCGTAATTTTTTTAACTGCGTATGGTGCAGAACTGAGCTTTTTCACCAAATTAATAATATAATCTAAGGACCTTAATAAAGTTTGGCATCTGAATTAAATTCGATTATACCTGTGTATAAACATAATATACCAAAAATTTGAGTGATACGTTATACTGATATCAGCGATAGAGACTTATTCACCGGGCTGCTAGATTGTTTCTAAGTAACCATTTTACAATACGATCCACTGCCATTCTCTTTGCGTGAACTAAGTTTTCGGCGACGATGACATTTCTTAACAAAAGTTTGTTTGAAGAGTCAAAATCAATGTTTCGCAAGGAAGGTTCTATCGAGTCTTTGTAAACGCGGATTTAGTTTTTCTGCCGAAAATCTCGGATATTTTAACCGACGTTGGGTCAGCGGTACTATGGTTGATTCATATGGTCATTTTTATACACCCTCCCCTTTCTCCTTAAGATTAAGTAAACATTAGTATAAATATGAACAAAAAATATAAATAAGTAAATATTGCTTACGTAATACCCATTGAGACTCTCGCCCCGTCCCCCATATCATCAAAATAAGCAAAGCGTAGTCCCCACCACCATTGATGCTTACGTAATATTTTGAAGAGCTTCATTCCGCATCGATGAACGTAGGTTCCATTTCATAACGAGCCTGAGTTCTCATTGAAGATAACCATCGAGATGAAACCATAGCATAGTGGTAGGGTATTTTTTAATGCCCTAAACTTAAGCAAAGCCCTTTAAGCAGCTACAGATGTGTTTGGCCGCTTTACGTGTTTGCCATCTTGAGTTAACATCAGGTAAGATTATGATCAAAAAATTGAGCCTAAAAGGTATAAAAACTAGTAAATACATATTTAGGACTGTACTGCACTGCAAAGAGTATCAAATTCATCATGCTTGCTCGTGTCCGTTATATGTAGTGCGTTTCAATAATTGGAGTTGAACATTTTAATATGATAGATTATTCCTACTTTGTAAATGTAGTAGGTGAATACGAAAGTAAATTAAATCTCTGGTCTAATTTGAACAATGTTGAAACTTGAATTAAAGTTGTGGATATATAACCCTCACGTCACAATATTGATATGTTAGAAATTAACCAAAACAACACATTATATCCTACTTATAATATAAAAAAACTTAAATATAACAAACTTATAATAACTTTGGATGTAATAAGTAAACGGTTTATCCAATTTTTCTTTTACAAGAAATCTCCATCTCTACAAATGGTTCATTTTTCTAATAGAATACTTTCTTGGAACTATTCCAGATTATTATGCAGCGATAGTCATGTTCGTGCATTTGTAAAATTGAATAAATTTACATTTTATCGATATTGGATTCGGTTAGTTTAACTCAATTTTCACCTAATCGTGTTCAATTTCTTTCTTATTTAGAACCATTTTTATTATGCTTTTTATTATTATTTAGAAGATAAAATTTTCAAATACTGAGCCAGAATTAATCTTCGAAAATAAAGATTACTAAGGAAGACGATTTTGATTCTAATATATCCATATTGAATTTGGAATTAATAGCTATTGACGATGCTTAAGATTAAATATTTATTAGTGATGTGCCGAACCGAACATTCGTCCGACTATTCGGCATACTTGAGCGTACTTCAAGGTGTAGATTTGATGTGGAACCTTCTCGTCCGCTACATCGATACCACAACAAATGATCATTGCATCAGACATATAGAGGAAAATTTAGCTAAGTTTTGATTTTTATTTTTATGCTTTTGGCTTGGTTACTTTTCATTTACAAAATTTGTTTACATTGATATTTTTGTGATAATTAATTAAGTATAGTAAAATTGTTGATTTAACCGAACACCGAATACGAAACGAATATTCGACCCATCTCTGATAGTATCTTTCAAACATAAGGCATATTAGTCCAAGATCCCAGGGACGCCAGACTTCATTTATTTTCTGATGAACGCAATGTGTAAGAATTAATAGTTTTAGTATGTATTATTATCGTATGCTTGCTTGCTACCTTGTCCAAACGGCCATTTTTCAGCTATCAGGTAACCAAGGTACATAAAAATGCTTCTGATCTCACTTAAAATCTGATAATTAATTTGTTACTTATATGGTACGCAATATCGTTAAAAATCGGTCACTAATATTCCCAGACACTTTCTGAGGGCATTATGCTTCACAGACGCTTCAAATTTCTAAAAAAAAAGGTGTAATCTCACTTACAGTCTGAAACTCCATTTTTTTACATGTTGGCCAAACAACTATTTTAAAACAATTTACAATTTGCCAGAGCGATTCAAGGGGCCAAAAATTGCCTAGACCCAATTTAATACCACTGTAAGTATGAGCGCGAGGACATTATCCGTGCGTATGAGCCTCAATAAGATATGCAGATACGAGCAATTGGTATTAGAACGACTTTTCTCTATTTTACAGTTTACTGTTATCATTTCAATCAATAAAACAAAAAAAAAACAACTAAGAATTAATAAATTATGTAAATAATTAAAGATTGTAGTCTTGATGTTTTGTGTCATTGTTGTTACACTGCTAATATGGATTTCAATAATATCTAGTCTTGACTAAAAATACTAGTTTACTTTTGCCATCATAACGTTGGTATCGCAGTGTCATCTGTTATTGAGTTGTGAAATCAATTTTAAAAGTAGACTGTAAATTTCGCATTGCTCAGAAAAAAGAAAAACAATCCACGGAATCTGAAGTAAAGTTTTACCTAAGTACACAGTTTCATCCAAATCGAAAAGGCTATTTCCGAGAAACCGATTACAGACACTACGTATATGAGAATTACTCAATTAGTATTAGGCTAGATAATGAACTCGTAAATTTTCCGTAAATATCTTCGCTTCATACGCATTACGCTTTTCCGTAGGAGTTAAGCAGTATAGTGATATAATTACAAAAAAAAAATGAAACTGACATTTAGATCAAATAAGATACGTTGCTCCCGTGGAATATTAAAATTGTTTTCAAATGAACGAAGCCGCAAGGATCCTGTAGTTTATAACATAAACGTATTAAATGATATTTTTAAATCTATACTAATAAATAAAATTTGGAGTGTCTGTTTGTAATGTCAATTTTTTTTTTACTAAATAGGTAAACTATACGATAGCTATACTAAATAAACAATTTTTGAAATGTTTTTTGTCTGTCTGTTTATTCCAGGTAATCTCTGAAACGGCTGAACGGATTTTGACGGGATTTTATTTCGTAGATAGCTGACATTACGTCGGGTAACTTAGGGTACTTTTAATTTTCTAAAATAATTAGGGGTCCGCGTAAAAAAAATTAAAACCCATATTTTTTTATAAAACCCGGTTGAATGTACTTTTACGGGCAAGTGTTTGAGATTATGAGAAATATTTTTACTTTATCTTAGTCCTACAAAAAATTAGGATTCTGTATAAAGGAAAAATGAAATGCAGTGAAGAATATATAAAACACGGGCCCAGTGACATATAATCATTTTTTAGACAGACCGAATTACTTTAATATGTAATAAATATAATAATGCAATAGGGAGAACACTCATATCGGATTTAACCCCTTACTACACAAAATACTAACATTTATGTAGAAATTCGGTTTTGAGTTATTTTCCAGTTATTAAATATTAAAATCTTCTTAATTGGTTCTTGGAGCTCGAGTGCGCATTCATTTTTAATTCATCAATCATAACCTCAATTTTCGTTAGGATTCCATAAGAAATGAACACAGAATTACTCGAGGTCATGATTAAATTTGCCGTTTTTTGCAATAAATCTAAATATGTAAAGAATTTCATATAAACGTCAAAAGAATATACAACGTGTTTATTAAAGGTCCAGTATTTACTGAATTTAGAATCAAATAGCTTTACAGTACAAAGTGAATTCTGGCTAAATTATCAGTAAGTATTGCACGATAAAAACGGATTAAGCCAAAGAGATTCAATTGAAATTTCTTATTAAAGTAACAATTACTCGTAAAACCTTATTTCAGACAGACAGATAGATAGGTCCGCACTTATTTAATATTTTACATTCGGGTTATAACAATGTGTACTATGTACATTTTCCTCTATTGTTTCATTGAATGGCTTTCAAATATTTCATGGGTTTTAGAGTGATTTTTCGTTAAGTGAATAAACAAGTAATAATTATTTAAAATTCAATTCTCATGATAAAACGTTTCAAATAATCCGACCGTAGACGCGGAAGATATTCCTTTTTTTTTAATTTTATTCCCTAGTGTAATTAATTATTTTTTAACAGACAGCTCCGCGGTTGCGCTCTCATTTTTCCTCAGATAAATGAATCTTAGGATGAGAATTAATATTATATTGTTGTAGTACATTGTATAACACTTTTTATGTTTTCGTTAAAGTGTAGTGTAACCTTTTAAGTGAAAAATATGAAAGTCTAGTGTATCGTAGTATCTTTAGTAATCAAGAACATTGTGAATGATAAGCAGATTTGAAAGACCAACACTTTATTACAATTACACCACACCTACTAATACAGTTTTCTTAAGTATTACAGAGCTCACTATTTGGATCTTGATCAATTCTGGATTCACTTTTTTATACGATATAGGCTTACTGACCTGATCACCTAATCATCACAATCTCAACTGATGTTAAATGACGATATGGCCTAGGATGGTAAACACATTATACCTAGGCACTGGTTTTCATGTGATGCTGTCGGAACACACCTATTGGTATTTGGCGACAGGTTTTCACACTTGAGGGTGGTAGCTACCCAGGCGGGCATCATTAGAAAAATGCCCTACTCTCATGCTATGGTTTTTTCCTCACGATGTTTTCCTTTACCGAAAGGTCAAGCCGATTATAGAGTTGGATAGGTGGGATCGAACCTGCATCAATTGACGCGGTATCCGGGCGCCACTGCGCCCTCATCGCTTCGACTTTGTTCACTTTTTTCTTCGTCACTTCTTTACTGTTAATTGTATACTGTTCATATTTCTCTTCGTTCTTGCTTGTTCAGTGACAATTTCTAAATGACCCCTAATCTTTTTTTCGAATTAGCTAAAGCTGTTGACCGGAAGGGCCTTTACAGCTTCGCCGACCGTTTAAGGCACAAGAAAAAGGTAACTAGCACAAGGACACCAAAATGGTACGATCTTCAGCTTGGACGAGGGTATATGTATCTATCTCCAACTATCAAATTCTATGTACCTATGTTTAGAAATTTTCAGTTATTCAAGTTAAAAAAAAATGTTCAAGTTAAAGCAATCCCTCAACATTTTTCTTTTTATAGGCGAATAAAGAACAAGCCTTCGTAAAAAGACCCACACATAAAGATGACAACAGTTAGAGTAACTAGTTGCAAATTTACAACCTGTCCGTGCTGGTTGGTCCACTCAATTTGAATTGCAAATAAGGTCGAGTTTTTTTTAAAGTTAGACGAAGTTGTAATGGATCGTTACTACAAACTATTGTACCTCGATGGTACAAGCCCGTTTAAACTTTCGCCTTTAAAAAAAAAACTTAATTTCAACTTCAAAGTTAAATTGCACAAGTTCTGTTTTATTTACGCAAGTAATGAAAAGTTTTTATGGCTTGACCTTACTTTCTGAGACGAACGTACCCGTTCTTTTCTTTTCTCTTTAAAACGACCTTTTAACAAGTACTTTATCATCTTCCTGTACTTGTATTAGACTGACTATGATCCGAATAACATGTTACCTTCTCCCCCCCTCCTTGCAAATACATTATTCACCATACAATTTATCCAGACCTTTATACTTAACATTACATAATTTTTACAAATATTTTATTAAATTATAAATACTAAGTATAATGCAGAAGAAATAACAAATAACGATTGGAAAATCTATACGAATAAATAAAATTAAAGCGTAGACTGTTTCGAAAGATATATGTATAATGGAAGACAACAGAATTTAATATATTGAACGCGGGCACAGCCACGGGCACACAACTAGTATCGAATTATAATAGTTCCTAATTATTACACATGTTAGTATTTAAACTTTTCTTAACTTCTGCAAACGATACCAGAATATTTTCTTAACTTAATGTAACTAGAATCAGTTATTCACGATATAGTATTTGGATTGCCATTTTTAGCATTGTTATTGCTATATAAGTTGTGCAAATTGAATTTATTTTTATTTTTAAATTATGTAATGCATAAATTACTTATTAACTATATCGATTAAATCACAAATAATTTTGTTATTTATAAGGAACCCGCTATATATTAACTAAATCCGAAGTAAAATCGAAAATCAATTCTAAAAATAATAATATTAAGTGTTTCCTTTTATCAAAATAACATAAAAAAATTACATCCTTTATTTGTTACATAGAGAGATATTTTAATTAAATCGAATGCTCGTCTGAAATATTTTGAAAGGCATTATATTACATCGAGATTCCTCTGAAACTGGTCCGTTTCGGAGTTCAACCGAACGCGGATTCGTTTTACTGTTTCATAAATTAGCCCCTCGATATGAAAAATACCGTAACGGCTATTGGGACAAATAAAAGCGGTTTTGTTTCTTTTACGTAACTGCTGTCACAAATATGTTACTACGTACGAGTATATAAGATTGTAGCACATCTACTGTTGGACATAGGTCTCCCTCAAAAAGGGTGGAATTGCCATAATCGGTACGCAGTCGGGTTGGCGATCGCAGTCAGGTATTTGTGGTGCTCAAAGGATGCTGCTGCCTATCCCCTCGTTTATTTATCCCCTAATCGCCTTTTATAACACCCACGGTAATATATGTGGTGGTACTATTTTTACCCGGCACCACACGGCACAATTCATAATTTTAGTCAGGACTCTTTATCGGGTACGAATTTTATTGAATAATATAATAATTATTAAATAAAATCAGTCTGACATCACCCTGTTCTGTAATACTGCGAAATCGCCATTTCCTCGTTTGGTGTTCACCGAAGTGTAAAACCGCGTAATATTAAGGCTCGATATCTTATTGAACACGTCTCATTTTGTTTATTTTTTGTTAGATGCGCATAAATACTCTTTGAGGAATGAACAGATTTTATTTAATTAGTGTTCGCTAACAGCTAACAGCTCAAACCGAGGTTCATACAGGAGTGGTGCCATTGAGCTAATTAAAAATTTCCGACTGAGTGCTCTCCACAAAGCTCTAGTGAAGCCATTAGGGTACATCAAATCAATAATGTTAATCAAGAAAAAAAAACTAGGCAGACATGGGACTGAAGACAGAAGTGAAAACTTTGAAAAAAAACGTTTTTTTGTTCTTTAAATGATACCACGAATAATTAAACCTTCATAACTTGTTCACTTAAATTATTCACATTTGTTTGATTTTTATATCTTAAGTTAATCTGCCTATAATGAAGACATTTTGTTACTTTATGTACTCGGGTATTTAGTGGAAAATATCTTAGATGTGGCAACACAAAACCTTAGGAATCTGCCATCATACTTAACATTCCTTTCCATCAGAAATAAATAATAAAACTCTGGCAAATACTTTTACGCTGCCAAAGAAAAGCCAAAAATAAAATAAAACTTTTAATTGAAAATTCCATGTCGTTGACAGCAGGTTGAAAGCTAATGTCACATTCCATTAGTAACGCGAATCTATAAGTTTTTCTCCCGTACTGAGAATCGCTTAAAGCTGCTAAAGAAGTTTTCACTTAAAAAAAAAGCGGTATAACCCATGGAATTTTTTTTTTATGGACAGATCGATGGAAGCAACACACAAAAAGCCACTTTAACCAAAGACTGTATACAAACCCAGTTCCGCTTATCTAAACAGAATGACGTCATAATAATAACGTTTATCGGATCCCGGTCGTAAGGGATGTGGGTCCACGGTGATAGACCTTAATGACGCTCGATTCTATCAGAAATCATAAAATATTGTTTGGCTAGTGCCTTGACAGCCCCAGTACCTCAGAAGTTTATCTTAAGTTAATCAACGGATTTTCTTATTTTTTGAGTTACTACTGATGAGCTTAAGCAGATAAATATTGCTTAGATGACATGAATCAACCGAAAGACGCCCAATGCACATATCTTGAAAGTGATCAAGTAAAAAAATTAGAAACATTTATTTCATATTCAATCATGAATGCAAATCGACGGGAATTCGACAGTTTTTTTTTTTTTGAAAGTATTTACATACCTCGGACTTGATCCATGACCTTGGTATTCCTTTACATTTTCTTGTTCTATTTCTTTTCCTCTGTTTGCGGAAAATAAAAATCACCCAGCCCCAATAAATTTCATGCAGAAGGTAGCCCACAAAAGCAAGGATAATAATAAACAAATGGAGGAAAAAAAAAAGAAATGCATGAAAGAAAGAAACAAAACGTTTAACTTAAGTAATTAAAAATAAATATAATTACAACATGCACATTAGAATGAGAATAAAAATACAAAAAGTTACAGGAGAAATAGGTACTAATGGAGACATAATAGCAAGAGGTATTGTTATTGCTGGTGGCGCAAGACCGGTCATCGTGAAGATCTTTGGGGGAGACCTATATCCAGCAGTGGACGTCTTTCGGTTGAATGGATGGATCGATTGTTAATGTTAAACATGCAGACAGACAATCTCTAGAGTCTAGTGCAAGGCTGCTCAACTTTTTTATCAGTCGGACCAAACGGAAAATTCAAATTTCTTTTTGCGAGCCACTAACTTACTGTTATTAACTAATATGATAGTGTATTTGTACCTTAGTTTGATCATTCGATGATAATAAAGTTTTAGATGATTTATTTATTTTAAATAACATTAAGTGCCCTAAAAAATAATTTACTTACAAATTAGGTCTTGATAGTAACAATAGGTCACAAATATGTTGTTCAATTACCTCAATTCATATCTACTTCAGTTCAATATTTTTTTTACACAACTATAAGATCTAAAAAGAGTTTTTCATAAACATCCTCTGTTAGTGACCGCTTACGCAAGGCTCTCAATTTTGTGCGAATATATAACACTTTGCTTGCACGGGCCATTCAAAAATCGTAAGCAGGCCTGCGGGCATAGGCTTGAGCAGCTTTGGTCTAGTGCAAATTTTTTTTTTAAAACATCGACTAAATTATATAGGTATTTAAAATCCTTATAAATTATGTTTACCTATATATCGCTTTATATCATCAACAAATACACTTTCTGCTAAAATATTATTAATTTTTTTGTCCGTGACGTCTGATTAAAAGGCACAGTCAGAATACCAGCGCTGCACTGTACACCTATGGTTTCAGTGCAGCAATAGTACAGAGGCTAGTCCCATTTGTTCTCGCACAACATTCCGTCTTTTGTGTATAGTTTTCAAAATATTAGTGTAGTAAAATTATCTTTTTGTCCGTGTTTCTGTATTAAGCTGTGTTGTGTGGCACAAATAAATATATTCTTTGTTTGTTTAAAAAAAGTTATCCTAAAAATTGTCCATGAACCATTAACATACGTAGGTATCTAGAGGTAACATATATAAGTTTCCCTTGACACTTTATTTGCTCATAAAGGTCAACGATGTTTGCATGTTTTCGGGTCAGGCTATCGTGACAACAACTTAAACAAAAGAGCGGCGTACGCTGAACAAATTTGTTTAACAAAAAAATACAGAGCACCTACGTAAACCGTTACCAATCATGTATATATCTTTTGAAGGGCTTGGCTGGAGCCAGCAGCGACGTGTCTAAACGTCAAATATAGTGAAATATGGAACACTGCTTGCAGTCTAACTTATTCTTCGTTAATAACAATAATACTACTTCTATTTTTTAAAATAAAATTCAATACGTTATTAGTACTACAGATAACTTAAGTAACAGTTTTAGTAAATCATATAATGTAGTTTCCATTTAATACACTATGCTCAGAATGAAAATATACATGGTTGCTATAGACTATAATCGACTCTGTTAGGTGATTGACCTGCATAATTCCCAGACCCCCAGACCGTTTCAAAACCCAGAATCGATTCGGCAGATTTATAATAGAAGATATCTCTCTCGTTAAAAAAAGTATGCTGGATCTAATGCTTTTCTTCCGGCTCATCACACATGCATATCACTAGTGCACAATTGCGTAAAAACCATCTATGATTTTCTCCGTAACATCAGCTACGTTCCACTGCATTACCGCAGTAGCCCTAACAACACGCTGAAAAGGTTGTTCATTATATTGCCTACCATTGACTGCCCTCTGTTAATACTTAACCCACAGGGTGAACGAATACAAAGTCTAGTAATAAGCAGACTTTATTGGACTAGAGCATAACTGAGTTGGGTTTATTTACTTGTGTCCTGTTTACGGATAAAAATTATTACGCTTAAGAATAATGGGTTCTTTACGAGGTTTTCCTACACAGGAAGTTCAGACTCATTGTATGTAGTGTAGGGCTTGAACTCACAATTGAATCCAACAAATGAACCAATATGGCGTCATAATAAATATAGTACGAAATGCCAAATGACGTTGGACGGGTGTTAGTGGAGGTCCATTTATTATAGCTTTATGTGCAACGCGAGCTTAATTCATATGAAGGCACAGTTGTGCGGCAATTTGTAGCCAGACTTTACTTTTTGGTAGACAGCCAAATGTCAACAGCGTATGGAGCCAAGTGACCCTATGTTATATGGGTTTCGTTTACATAAATTTTCTACTAAACAAATTTCGACAGAGATATACTTAATTGTAAAAGACTTTTTATCATAAGATTATAAAAACTATGAGGCAGTATAATACTTTGAAGTAAAAAAAAAACAAACTTTATTTAGAACTTTTAGTTAAAGTATTGCAAGGATCGCTATAGTGGTCAGTGGTCAGTTTCGTGATGCAATTAACCACTATTATCCAAATTAGTCTTTCTATAAACTATCTAATATTGACTAAAACTTGACCTGATAATATATCTGCAAATAAAAAAAGAATCATGCATATTGTTTCAGCTGTCCCCGAGTTATAAGCAAACTAATGTAAAGACAGACAAGCTGCCTTCTATAAAATATATCGATAAAGTAATTTTCAACTCCTGGAGCGGACATCCTCAATTACGCTCGAGCCGTTAACTCCACTGAATGAGAGCATAATGTTAATAGAATATCTTCGTAACTAGTTCTCCAAACTTCAGCTTTCAAAAGTTCACGTTAAGAGAATACAAAGTAACAATAACGTTGTTCGGTGGTAATTGTTAAAAGCTTTTTAAGTACTTTCATTGACGAAGCCGTTAGGTCGGACGAATCCAGCTTACAAATAGTTCGATGTAACTTGCCCATTTCCGCCTGGAAAAGACGGAACTCTACGAATACTAACAAACGTTTTCATATACTGTCTGCTGTCAATCTGTTCCAGACGGAAGGAGCAAAGCAATATCGAAGTCTGTCGGATATTATTTCGTATTGGAGCGTAAAATTTCCATATTGAAACGAAGCATAATTTGTATAAACTGCTGAACCGATTTGGATGAAATTTTCCGATTTATATAGAACTGGATTCGCGAAAGAATGTTGGATACACTTTTCCATGGTGGTTAAATTGTAATGATAATATACTTTTAACCCAAGTAAGACTCGTTGTTCCCGTAGTGTATCAGAAGCATTTTTTCATAAAAGAAGTCACAGGCACAGCTCGTCTATACCAACATTATAACATTATACGCACGTAAATTATAAATTATACGCAAAAAGGCGATAAACAAACTAACAGAATGTAATAGACTGAACAAAAAATTAGATTAAAATTGGTTAAGTGAACAAAATGTACTTTAGAAATAAGTATATAAAAACTAAATGATAAGAATTATTGAATAAATATAGATCCGACAAAGCAAAATAAAAGATATAAAACAAGAGATAAGAAGTAAAATATGGATTGTAAATTAGAAATAAGATTCGACATAACCACAATGCAATAGAAACATAGATACGAAATAGAATAAGATTGTAAAATAGCATTAAGATGAAAACAATAAATGCACAAAAAAAATAGGGCGGAGGGGGGCACAAAAAAATAGACATAGCTCGGATTATGTCTGAGATGTAAGGGCACTAACTTAAAAAAAAAAAACATTGTAACATCGAAAAGTTTGTATGTTTGAATGCAATGAACCCAGAAACTTTTTCGGGAATTATTTTAGCGTTCCTGCTTTTTCAGAATATTATTTATTTACAAAACCTTTTTTTTTCTTTTTTTTTTGACGGGGGCAAATGCATTTACGCACTACCCTTATCTATTGTATTTGTGAGATCAAAGTGCCCCAAATACAATAGATAAGGGGGCACGGAGTGACGAGCTCCGTGCCAGTGTGGGACTCACCCGGGCGAGAGTCGCCCGGAAATAATTTATTTACAAAACCTAACAGATTACATTTATATCTACTATAAGTAAATCAAATATATTCATGTGAAGATATAACAAATAAAGATACAATATAAAATACAATATAAAAACTATTAGGTAAAGTTCGAAACATGGATTTAAAAACCTATAATCGGTGATCAGTAAATAATATAAAAGAGGTGGTACCCAAATATTTTTTCTTTTAAGCATGGACTTATAAAATTAGATACATAACTTCGAAATAATACGTTTATTTTATCAAGCCAAATTGGCTTGGATCCCTTTATAAATATTTAATGTAATATCTGCAGTATGACTTACTGGAGAATTAATGTTTTGTGGTTATCTTTATCTGATATCTGTTGGTTTAAATGTTGTCTCTTTAATTTACATCCCTTTATTATTCCTACAACTTATGTAACATTCCCAATTATAATATTTTTAAGACTAAATTCTCTTAACTTACTCATATGAACAAGGTTTAGCTTCAAATCCATCATCTATTTTATTCCTTAAAGAGCCCGAACTTTAGGTGAAGGAAGACATCGGGATGACATTATGACATGGTAATAGAGAATTTTATAATAACCGCCTAGCCCAACTTGAGAGACAATAACTCTAGAAGCATCATCACTTAACATTAGAGGAGATTGTGGTTAAAGCGCTCAGAGAGTAGGAATAAAATGAAAAAAGATTTAAAAAGGATTATAGAAAAGAGTATGGGAAAATTAATGGGAAAAGGGTAGGGAGATGATGATGATGATATAGAAAAGAGTCCAGGGGCTCGAAGTGCAGTAAAAGATATACAAACTCACAAAGAGATTTTACCTTATATAATTTGTAATGATTATAACTTTTAAAATATAGAATTCAACACCATATTTTTGATGGTCCTATTTAAACACTATTTAAAAAAGTATTTACTTTTATTTGAACATTCAAACAATTTTATGATCAACACTCTTGAACATAAAAACGAGAAACACAAATATTAAAAAAAAAAATTAAAAAATCTCTCCGTTATTATCACAAAGATACTAGAGAAGTAAAGTCATAACTCATTGTCGGTGTGCGGCGGTATCCTATGGCGTTGCGAGGGACTGAAAACTTACTCTTAATTTACATATGAAAGTGTAATAAATCTTTTATATTTATAGCTAGAAGAGACCAAGTATACATTCCTTAAGTAAATGGAAGGTACTGCGAAAGTTATAAAAATGAACAAGCGCATAAATAAAAATATTTTAAATATTTTGAATACACTATATTTCACTTATATGACGTTGACACAGTACGTTTTCTTCTTCCATACGTCTTTATCAGCCGTCATCTCATTTACTCCTTTTTCTTTCATATTATTTCTTACAACTCCATCCACACTTCCTTTGGTTTTCCTGCTTCTTTCATCTTTTTATTCATTACTATTTTATAAACGCGATTATTTTAAGCGATGATGGATACTGCGGCCGGATTCCGTGTCAATGGACGCGGATTCGAATTTTTCTGTCCAACTCGAAAATCAGCCTGAGCATTCGGTGAAGAAAAACATCGTGAGGAAACCATAGCATGGTGGTAGGGCATTTTCTACAATATCCGCCTGGGTAGCTACCACCCGTAATTGTGAAACCTGTTGCCAAATAACTATAATAGGTGTGTTCCGGCAGCATCACTTGAGAACCAGTACCTCTAGGGTTAGTGTGTCCTGGACTACATCGTCATTTAACATCAGGTGAGATTGTTGTCAAAGCACTGAAACATGCGATTCTTCTTTTTTTCATAAAATGTCCATTTCACGGCAAAAGAATACCATTTAAATTTTCCACAGCTGTCACCACTTTGAAACTCCATCTAATATATTAATTTCTGACTTTATCCATTCCTGTCACACCACCGTTCATTGTGGAGATATTTAGGGAAGACCTATGTCCAGCAGTAGACGTCTTTCAGTTAAATGGATGTCACACCACACATCCATCTCAATATTCGCATCTCGCGTCGTCGTTTCTCATCCATCTTCTTACTAGCCCAGAATTCTGATCCATACAGTACACGAGGTCTTATAATGGAATTATATTTCCTGCCTTCCTTTAATTTCAGAGCACTCTGGAGTCATAAATCACACCAGAGACCTTTCGCTATTTTAATCCAACCCGAGTTGAACCTGCTGAACATACGACTGTTTATTTATTAATTTTCGTAGTTACTTAACCGGATATATAAATATTATTGCTGAAAAGCAATTAATACCACGTTCAGGCCGGATATAAACAAAACCCTTTAGCACTCGCCCCAAAGTTACGATGAAGCTGTAAAGGCCCTACCGGTCAACAGCATTAGCTAGGTTAGACAAAACAAAAAATTCAAACATATTATTTTAAATCAGATACGATACATTATTTCTTAGTAATTCACAGTACTACAGTCATCAGTACTGTAAACATATCTGTTTATATTGAGTATATACCTAATCAAATTGATCTTGGTTTATAGGTTACCCGCATTACAGTACATAGACAATGTTATCTCCGTACCATAGACAAGAATTTGTTCGGGAGGCAGATGGAACCGTTATCAACCCTTAGGTTGATTAAAAACGTTACATTTTCGAGAAATTCTTCTTGGTCGTTTGAAACATTTCATGTGGGAGGGAGAATGGTGGAATTCCAAACGGTTACACGCCCCCTATCTACGATCCTCGGTAAATGTAAGTATAATTGAAACTTTTAGAAATAAACATTGTATTTTACGAAAGCAGATTCTCCATTACTAGAACAGTAGGTATTCTGTTTTTGATAGTGTTATTCAACATTTGAATAATATTTTGACATTGGCAATAAAAATCTACAAACCCAGGCGAAAATGTGAAACTATCGTATGCACGATTGTTGTCATCTTGATTTATTTGAAATTATTACATATATTTATATAAAATACGACACAAAAAGTTTACTGGTAGGACACTTGGTCTGATATAATGACTACTGCCATTGGAGTAATTTCCAACATCGTCCAAGAGGACAGACGGCGGATAGATGAGTGGTGAGCTGTGTCGTTGGCAACATAAATCTTCGTCGACGAGACTTGAACAAGGCTGGCGCACAAAACAAAAGTGACTTGTGAAAAGTATTATGATCGTCAAAAGTGATTACTAAAACTAGGTTGGATGAAAACTGTCTTTGACAGATAAGAATGACACTATAAAAGGTTCAATATTAAATTTAAAAAAAAATAAGCTGAAAACAAGATAAAATAGTGAAATAGTATAGAACTACAAATACAGAGCAAATAAATAATGATTATAATCGCAATTTTGCATAATTATATTCCGTTGCCTACAAGCATTCCGAGTGAAACTTGCGGGTCTGCCGCGATATGACGACGGTCTGCGGTTACATGCATAACTTACTTAATGACGAATGATTTATGTTCTACTAAGATGTATTCTTAATACCTTAATTTTGACTAGGCAAGCCCATAAGGTTCGTCTTAGGCGAACGTATCTCTGACCAGATAGAGAACGTGCTGGAGAAAGGCCAGGTCGAAAGTACCCGTTACCAAAGAACATTATTTAACCAAAGTAGAAGCGAGAGACGTGTTTTAGGATCGTAGCAGGTGGAAGGATGTAGTCTCTGTCTACCCTAATGGGAGAGAGGATCGACACCAAAAATATGATATTTACAAACAAAAAATTAACAAAGTATGTGTGTACCTAGTAAGCAAGTTGTTTTATTACAAAAACAATAAGGAGAGGCGAGGCGGTCGTTAGCGACAGACTGGTACTATACAAAGTTTCCAAACACCGACCATTCGTTCGTTTAGCCTGCTTCCAGTGTAACACGTGGCCGAGAATAACGGAACTTCGTCATCCATAACTCGGTAACACAAGGTTTTGAATTAATTAAACTACGGCAAAGTGAAACTCGGGACGATCGCCTCTATATTCTTGAATAAATAGTGTGTTGAAAATAGTTTTAAGCGAGTTTGACGAACTTATTGGGCATTAAGAAACTTTAATTGTAAGTATATCAGACATACAAGAAATGGAATACAAAGTGTGAATGACAGAAATATTTGTATGACTTTCTCTCACTGAAAAATGAGATGGCCAAAAATGAGTACTAATGTAAAGACGCTATACAAATATTTCAAGTTCTGATTAATGTTCTTGCTTTTTTATATATATACCTGCTACGTTTTTATGAAGCCCTAGTTGAATACACGAAAAAGGAAAAAGGAAGAAAATTTTAAATGATTAAAACCAAAGAAATACATTGTGTAATCACCATTCAGACCCTTGGTACCAATGTGTTCAAAAATAAGTAAAACATAGACAACTAGAAGGTAGTCAAATTAACAATGCTCATATTCCACACCATTGTCATACTTAGCACATTTATTTTCCTTTCATTATCGATGTCATTGTAAGAAAAGTAGTAATTTTGATTATTTTAATATGTATATATTTAAAAAAAAAAAAAAACGTTATTTACCCTTTGAGCATAAACCTTGGCGTTTACGCCAGCTTTCCATTGTTTTCTTATTGTCTCATTTTTATCGGTAATCGACATAATAACAAAAATGATTTTTAAAATTTTACAGAAAACACGAAAAATACCTTATGTTATATTTATCCACATATAGTATCAGGTTTCATATAATCTTCATAAACCCGACGAAACGAAGTAATCTACATAAAATCAACCAAATACGTGTTTCGTTTCGAATCGATTTCAACGGGAATACGCATCGACTCGCCTCGCGTGTCGATGAGAAAAATATTCGCATACGTCATTCGACAACCCATTTCTCAGCCCTGTCAATAATAAGGTAAGGGTCGTATCCCGCTGGAGGTTTTCTGGCGTGTTATTTCCAGATGAACAACTCTCTAAGATCTATTATTACAATTTTATTATTAAAGGACTCCAGTAAAGGTATCACAATTTATTGACAGATTCAACAAGTAGATACTTTATTCGTTTGATTAATTACCAGATATAATAAGGTATGATGACATGAAAAAACTAGAACACTAATTCCGAATTTAAAAAAGAAAATAAGTGACCCAATTTTGCGTGCACACTTGTTTGTGTTTTGTGCGTATGTAAAGTGATTGTATGTGTGTAAATACGAAATGATGTGTGATTAATTTTTATAATGCACAATATCATTCGACAAAAGTTGTCGTAATTTGTCAAACGTTAATAGCTAAACCTAAAGAGGAAAAACTAGCTCTTTCCCACCTGCCGGAACACTGCGATATGCAAATAGATTTTTAACTTGTTAATCAAAACGTTTTGCAGCACATAACGCCACTTCTTGTTTAATATGTCATAGTCTTAACAAGTAAATAAATTATTTACATTATTTATAACTTATTCCATCCGAAACGGAACGTGAGTTATCACTGGTTTTCCGCAGGGAGATCTGATAACGAATTTATTGGATATACATATTTATGGTGTGTTTCGATGAGGCCGAGTAAAAACAAAGGCTTTATTGGATAAGGCAGTGATAGATTTTATATGGACGATTTATCTTGTTCGTATGATGTTATTTCTGGTAGTCCATGGTAGTGCCATGTGCGAACAATAAAATAAAACTTAACGATAACTAAAAAATATATTCCAATTCCAAAAAAATCCAAACAGATCATTGCTAACATGAAATTATATACGAATGGTGCCAAGGAAAACTTTCATTTTCAAAACCTATCTCATCATTCCTGGTCGAGATCTTTGTTCATCTTGTATAAAAGAGTTTTTGTTTAGTCCTCAATTTTCTAAGGAAAATCGACTCGGCTTTGAGCTGTCAAGTACGAGCATTTGGTTTAAAAAAAAAACACCAAAGAACATGATGCTACCATGTAAAAAAAATACAGTGGCATTTGAGAACAGTTAAACGAGTATTTTACATCTAACTAGGATTGATATACTGAATGTATTTTTAATAAACGCTTATTTGTTCTTATTTAAAATAAACACAACATTGTATCACGCAATTAAGTATAGAGAGAGTCAGCATAAAAAGATTCACGATATTTTTCAATAGAACACTTTTTATCGATGATTTGTCAGTAACATAAAGAGCTTTACAGCTCATTTCGCTTGTAATGATAATATGAATAAGACTTATTTCCTGTATTATATCTCATAAAGATTCAATATTTTCAGAAAATTACTACAAGAGATCGTGTTGGTTGTAATTTTTTGTCCACCGTCTTATTCTCATAAATTCTTGCATATATTATACAACAGGCAAAAATAATAAGAAATGGTTCAATCCATTTTTCTCCTATGTTTCTTAACGTAATAATAATCAGGTCCGTGAGATTCAGTTCGAATTATACTTTCACTAAGTATATTAAAAACAGTTAGATATTTGTTTCACAAAATAAAAAAAAATACAAATATATACATATCACAATAAAAATTGACATAAATATTCATAGAGCAATCTTGATTATATTCATTCAGCACTTTTTTTTTATTAAAATAGACATTAAATAGATATTCTTATATTTATTATAACATTTTTCATAATCCATATGTTTAGTTAATCTTTGTGCTCGAATAATTTTTAAACCAATAGACATAGAAAGAAATCATAAGAAACATTTTAGAAAAAGTGTTAAGTTTTCTATAAAAAAATGTATTATTCATTATTATAGATCCATTTGTCCCGGAATTATAAAACCCTAAAAGACGAAAAAAAATTCTTATGTTATTTCCATAAGAAACTTAGGTAGGAATGCCATCTTAGACTTAATATCAAGAGATCAAATTTTCAATTAGATTCTCAAATTATATTTTTTTGTCAATTTGGAAGAGTTTGAGCCCTGGGCGTAAAGAAATTCGAAAACACCCCGCTAAGGACCACCCTGATGGACATGTATAGTAGAGAAGGCCAAATACATCACAGATAACAAGTTTATTCGCTTAATATAAAAAGGCCAAGACAAATATTAACTTACTATATTTTATAAATAACACTTCTATACTAAAAACTATTTCGTCTCCAAGCACGGAGCACAGTAAATTCTTATGATTTTCTTGAGACGTGCCGGGGATTCGAAAGAGAGAGAGAAACTTTCTCTCTATTGCCAAGGATCGTGGATAGAATTCGTAAGATATACGAGTCACTACTCTGAACCAGTAATATTGAATTTTAAAGTTCAGACGCAAATATCGAAGACGCTTGTTTGTTTCGTACGAAATTTCAATTTAAATCGGTTATTTTAGTTAAAAGCGTCTGTAAAACTTCTTTCTGACAGTATTTATTACGTCATAGTATAGTAATATATTTGTTTTTAGCAGTTTACAGTTTCCATACGCAGTCGAAGTCGAAATTCGAAGGAAAATTACGTCATACGCATTTACAATGAAAACATGGTATAAATGGTAAAACCGTATTTAAATATTATATAAAAACCCAGCATCTATCTGTATGTACGTTTAGTAGTATCTGTTAATATGTATGTAATTTTTGGCAAAATTTTAGTATATATTTATTTTAAAACAACGTTCAGAGCTCAAATAAATATATCTATACTAATAAATAAAATTGAAACGTAGACTGTTTCGAACATATACATATGTATAATGGAAGACAGCAGAACAATGTCGCGAAGTAGAATCCTTCAAAGAAAATAAATTTTCGTTGTCGTTAATATATAAAATTGAATTGTCTTGTTTTGTTTTACTAAATACATATGAATGTTTAAATTTAAATTAAAAAATTCTTTATTCAATTTAGGCCCTGATAAGGCGCTTATGAACGTCAAAATTCTACTACCGGTTCGAAAAACAACCCAGTCATCGACAAGAAACTCGATCTGGTTTTTTACTAATATGTTTTTCGTAGAACTATACATAACATTGTTTCAAGATTTATTAGTAGATGCAAAGAGAAGGGTGTCATTTCCAGACATCACTATCGTTTATATAATGATCCACCCTATAATGTTTGCAAATTAAAACTTGCTTGACATGGTGCCTGAACTTATATTCCGGTAGATCGGTAATGTGCTTTGGGACATTATTGTAAAATCTAACATTAATATCTAGAAAACTCTTATTAGTTTTACTAAGTCTGATACAGGGAACTGTTAATTCATGTTTATTCCTTGTATTAAAATTGTGCTGGTCATTTACAAAGTCAAACTTGTCTAAATGTTTGCGGACATTATTGAAGTTATCGAGAATATATTAGGAGGGCAAAGTTAAGTTAATATATTCCGGAAACTTGTTTTTAAGTGATTCGCAGGGTCCCATGCTATAAATTGCTCCAACTGCTCGTTTTTGTAAAGTAAATAAAGTATCTACTTTGGCTGCTGTTCCCCATAGCAAAATACCATACGACATCAAGCTATGAAAGTAGGTGAAGTAGACTAATTTAGCAGTGGCAATATCAGGTAATTGACGAATCTTACGTATTTGCAAATATAGCACAACTTAAACTACCAGCCAAAGCTTTTATATGTCGACCCCATTATAGTTTATCATCGAGAGTAATACCCAAGGTGCTATTAACCAAGCCAAACAAGTTACCATCTATCTTAATATTATTATCCACATGTATTCAATAGTAAATTATTGACACTCAATTCGAAATATTAGCTAAGGTACAGTTTACTTGACTTCTCTATTCACTTTATAAATAAGTCGTCTGCAAAAAACAACATGTAAGCACGGTTATCAACCATTTGCGGTAGATCGTTAATACATACTTGAAATAATATATACTATATCTATACCAAAAATGCAATTTTTATAACTTTTGTCTATCTGTCTGTTTCTTCCGGCTAATCTCCAGAACGGCTGGACCGATTAGGACGGGACATGTTTGTTACATAGGTGAAGTTACTACGCGTAACTTAGGCTACTCTAATTTAATCGAAAATATCTAGAGTGCCGCGTTAAAAAATTAAACCGTTAAAAATAAAAATTAGTATAAAATTCCAATACAATGCAGTTTTACTGGCAGGTATTTGAATTTGTGAGAAATATCTTTACATAATGTTAGTAGCAAAACTAATAATTAGGATCTAAAACTATATTACGCAGTGAAAAATATATAAAACAGGCACACAGTTAGTACAAAATAATAAATTAAACTCAGGAGCGGTCGCTGCCAAAGACTTTTGGGGTTCATATTTTTGAATTATCGTGTTTCACGAGTTTTTCAATATAATTTTGAATACCTGCGTGTTTTTAATTTCATTGTTTAACCATTTTAAGCTGGAAATCAGTCATTTATTTAAAGTAATCATAAATAATTGTCTATATTTAAGAGATTTGTCAATTCGACGTGTACAACTTTCATTTGATTTACAAAATATTAGTTATTTACATAATATATGGAACACATTATGATCATAACATTGAATTAATTCGAGATATAAATGATGAAAATTATTGTTGTTTCAAACAATTAAACAAGAATAAAAACACTTATTCAATAAATACAAATATAATTGATTTTAGTTACTTTCACTTCTTGAAGTTTAAAAATGTCGTTATTTAGAAAACGATGTAAAGGAGCAGCGTGAAACTTACCTTTTTACATAATTTTTCGTCAGGTATTAACTTATCATATTAATCCTTAAAAATACGCCCAAAAAGACAGCTTAGAAAATTCACGATGAAATATCTTAAATACTTTATGTACTTAATCTGTATAAGAAAACCTATATTTAAAAAAACCAAATATAGCCAATTTTTTTAAATCGCTTAAGATTTCCAAGTGAAAAGTTAATTGTTACCAATAAGTTTTAAACTTCATTGAATACTAAGTCAATCATTTGAAACGACCAATCATATATCTATCTATCTATCCATTTAACCGAAAGACGTTCACTGCTGGACATAGGTCTCCCCCAAAGATCTCTACGACGACAGGTCTTTCGCCACCCGCATCCAGCGGACTCCCGCAAGCTTCACCAGGTCATCGGTCCACCTTGTGGGGGCCTACCCACGCTACGTCTTCCGGTGCGTGGTTCCCATTCGAAAAACCGTTGGCCCCATCGGGCATAGGTTCTGCGAGCCATGTGCTCAGCCCACTGCCACTTAAGTTTAGCAATTCTTCGGGCAATGTCGGTTACTTTGGTTCTTCTGCGGATCTCCCTATTCCTGATTCGATCACGCAGTGAAACTCCAAGCATAGCCTTCTATTTTTGAGCTTCCTTATTAGGCCTATTGTAAGCGACCACGTCTCAGTGGCGTATGTCATCACTAGCAACACACACTTGTCGAAGACTTTCGTCTTGAGAAATTGCGATATCTCGGATTGGTATAGGAATCGTATATACATTCATACCTATTTAGTAAAAAAAAAAAATTTTGACATTATAAAGAGACACACCAATTATATTTATTAGTATATATAGATAGTCACAACACACAACACTATGTCCATTGAATAAAAATGTATTCTAAATGTTACTATAGAGTATATACTACAATAAAACCAAAATTTCATCCATTTCAGTCCAGTAGTTTTTGCGTGATTGGCGAACAAATTAATAAACAGACAGACAGTCAGACTGTTAACAGACAAAAATTTTAAAAATTATCGAAATGTTTTGTTGTCGATTCTGAACCCTCGCATTATTTTTTCTGAAATATCTTCAATGCACAGATTTCGTCCCTCTAGCCTTTTATTATAAGTATAGATTAAGTAGAACTTCTTTATTTAAATAAAATATACAGCCTTTAATATCGTACAGACTTAAATTATAACAACAATCTTACAAACTTTAAAGGTGTGTTTATTACATTTGAAAGAAACAATAAAAAAAAAAATTGTAGTGTGTGAATTATATTGACAAATAGTGTATTTAAGTTTACTTGTTCATCGGACATAGTGTAAGATCAGTTGATACAACTGTCGTATTACCATGTTCTGGGCTACGAAGTCTCAAGTTGCTACAACCACGTGGAGTAGGCGTAGTAAGGGGTTACACACACTAACTACGAATCGTAGCAAAACATAAAGTTAAACTGATAACAGACGCGCGGACGGGTCCGATGCATAGTATGGCGGACGATCAACCCGACCTAAGTTAGTTACGCTATGCACACTGTCCGATACAGATGTCATTATCGAACCGTGAAAAAAATAGACATAGCTATTTATACAAGTAATGAACAACATACCGACAGATAGATATTGCCTTTAAAAACATGTATGAATTTTCAAGGAGCGTTAACATTACCGCTACAGCAGTAAACAATTTTTCGCGCTTCGATACCTCATGCCTTCATAAACCCCTGAAAACCAAATGTATTAGATTTTCTTTGTCTAATGCTAGACATATTCAAACTAATATAGTAATAAAATATAAGGAATTGAAACCTGAGGATACAACCTTATTTAAGATTTCACTTTAGATGCCAAATTTCAGTGGGGTCCTCACATAATTTGGCGAGAAAGCTCAGTTCTGAAGTATACGCAGTTAAAAAAAAAAACGCCAAATTCCAGACTGAGTATTTAGATCTCGATAATTCTTGGGGCTTATCCGCCCAGTTAATTACGGCCTGGTCTGGTTGTTTCATTTTAGAAGGAATCATTGTAATTAAGAAATGTTTGTATATCTTTTGAAAAGAGCAATCCCCGAATTGCTTGCTCATTCTATTTTGGGAAAATCTGCCTTCCGAATGAGTGTAAAAAGATATTTCAAGTGTATTGTAACTTACAAAATAAATATTTTATTGATTCATTGATAATGGCGTCCGTACCTGACGGTGCCAACAGGGTGATTAACAACTGCGGTTGTTTTCCTAACCATGTACGCGGTCCGGTTCGTACGTCTGTTAGGGCTTTTTAGTTTGTGCGCCCTATAACCATTGGGGATCAGACGAATTTTTGCAAAATAGCATTACTTGATCAAATAAAACCGCTAGGAATTCTACAAATGTGATTCATCTATTCGATTTAAGAGGCTGCGATGTGAGAAATGTGATACGGCAGCGAAATCGCTACACTGCGAGCCTCCTAAGTGCCCATTATAAATCAGTGTACGCCGGGTGTTTTCAACCTTAAACTGCATACATATGTAACACAGGACAGTTTCGGTTTCATGGGGGTGGACGCCGAGTTTACTGAAATTTCGTACAGTTTTTTTACGCTTAGTTACAGCCCATAAAACATAATATGTAAAACAAAAAAAAATTCTATCCGATACCCATTTTGATTTATAGAAATATATTAAATAATATTTTAACACAAAACTGGATCTATATTTTTTATATTTAGAGGTTGTTCAAATATTACGTAAGCAAAATTTGGGTCAAATTGTGTGAATTAAATTAATAGTAAAGAAGTTATCTGTACATCACGATGGACATTATAAACACTAAATTAAAATCGATTAATTCACAATATTATTATCTCATTATTCTGTGAGTAGGGTTGGCACAAAATATTTTTATTTCCATTCGTCTGTATTATAAACTGTCATTTCAACACTCGTACCTTTTAGACACATGCCATACGATCAACCAATACATTCTTCCCATATCTGTCCACTATCATAGTTAACACAATTCCAAATACGTGATTTTCATACCTACGTAGCCATTATTGTGCCAATTTATTCAATTAATATATAATTAGAAAAAAAACAATACTTAACTAATTAGGTCGAATTTTAATAAAAAATCAAGTTTCTTATATATTCTTATGTAGTCCTAATACCTTTCTAATTAGATAAAAAATCTTATATGTCTAATAACGGGATACACATTTCGAAATGTAATCCGCGAATTTCGAAAAGTTTCCACCGTTCCGAGGGATTAATTCCTTCGAAACTCCTATCTTCTCGGCATTGCTTTTTACGAATACAAACTTTTCTTCGTCATTTAACTTTATATTACAAAGTTTCAAAAGAGTCTTTAGCACTTTTTGTGCTCTCGAAATACATCTATCCTACTCCTTTATTAAGCGACAGAGGTTCGAGCTGAATACGAATAATAAGTAGACAAGAAAACGGTCCTTAAGTAATAAAATTTCTTTGCAAGTTTCATTTCCTAAAGGTCAAAATATTATTGAGATAATTTTTTCGTCAACTATGAACATCAACCAGTGGTGGCTTATCTTGATAAATGGGACGACAGAACGATCGGAAGTCTGTGGTCCTTTGTAGGAATAAAATACCAGGTTTTTTTTTATTGTTACATTAAATGTTTGATTAAAACTTACCTGACATTAGACATCAATTCGCTTATAAGCGATAAACTTTTTAGAACAACTCAAATTTATTATCATTATAATATTTATACATATTCCATTCCACATATAATAATAGATACCTTCATTGATTAATAGATTGCTCATTGAAATATATAAATGTGTCAACAAATAAAAACTAGGCAGCTAATGGCAGGTGTCCACATATGCGCATCGTACGTGTCGGACGCATCGCATCAAACTGATCGTAGGTCGGATTCTTTGTATAGTAAGTCATAGAAGTGCCCCACTGATCCGCATCGTACGGATCGCACGAAGCTACCCGTCGGTAAAGCCGATGCCGACGCTCCGAGGGGCAACTTTTGTGATGCGTGCCGATGACGTCATACGGAATGCCGATCAGTGGACGGATTCTGAGCGCTCGCTCGCTCCGCGTCGTCTGCCATTTACCTACGATTATCCTCTTGTTCACACGTATTATTCCAGCATGGACGTGGCACAACTAATTGCAATTGTGCAAGAGTATAATGAGATGTATGATTTAAAATACCCTAATTATTCATATTAACAAACAAGCAATTACAACAAATTCTTCTTCGTATCCTCCGTTATCTTGCACATTCTACCAAACGTTACGAAAATCCGAATGAAAGTGGGTTCGGCAATCCGATTCGGGTTCGGGTTCGGCTGGTAGTTGCGTTGGTAAATCCGATCGCTGCTGATACTGTGGACGCATTGTAAAAAAATAATCCGCTTCATGTGATCCGTCCGATACTTACGATGTGGATATGTGGACAATATTTTAAGGGGACTGCCGATAAAAGTGATAACTCGAAACTATTGAAAAAATTGTTGTTTTATGTTTAAATTTCATAATTTGTTAATTCAAATTATTAACATAACCTAAAATATGACATGTGTCTGGTTTTTACATCTAGTAGCGTTCCGAGCAATAGTCATGTACATTTTCACATAGTTCATTCATATCAAAACATACGATAGGCTGCGTAATTATAAATTTTATATCTATCTTTTCTATCTATCTATCTATCTATCTTTTTTATATTTTATATTTATATTTTATATCTATTTTATATCTGAGAGTGAGCACTTAAATGCCATCTTATACTTGACATACTTTAGCTTGTGACGACTGACGTCATAGCATTGGTAACGCGAATCTATAAGTTTTTCCTCTACCGAGAATCGCTCAACGCACATAAAGAAGTTATTACTTCGATACCGAAATACACTTAATTGTTCGCAGATACCTAAAGCCGCCAACGACAGTGTAAAGACGATAGAACAGATGCCAATATACGATAAAGCCGCTAACTAAGACGTCTAAACCCTTATCAATGATATACGTCGAACGTATGTATATATAACGTTCACAAAGTAGAAACAGTAATTATTGTGCCGACGATTCGGGCGCTTTAACCCCCTAAAATGGGTTAAGTTCGGTCCGTTGAAGGACGTATCACTTGTCTTGCCTTCACTGTATCTTGGAATGTATTTTGACATACATACTCTGGTAAGTTCCGAGGATTTTATTTATATACATTTCATTTTATCACAGTTTGAACGTTTCAAGAGTTTTCTTTTCCGTTTGTTGTATTTTTATTTATCAACTAACTGTGAGCTCGCGGCTCCAACCGCGTTTTAGTTTTTCTATTCCGGACAATTCTTCACTGCATAGGTTTAGTACGCATAGCTTTTAAATAATCATTACGAAATAATGTTTTATTGATGGTCATTATTTTCTGGCCCTAAATTGTATTTGGTACTAACAGAAAGGAAAGGCATTTTTCCCAAATACAAATGTTTACTAGTCAAACTGATTATTAAATCGGATTTTATTCCCAATTTTATGAGTTAATTTTTTTACATGTTTATCTTATTTCCGAAAAATAAAACTAGCCTAAATTACGCCGTGTAATTTCAGCTATCTGGCAGGAAACATCGTCAAAATCAATCTAGCCATTTCGGAGATTAGCCAAAACAAACAGACAGTTAAAAATTTTAAAAAATCGTGTTTTTTTGGTTTGTGTCTATCAGTGATGATGTGGTCCAGGATATTAAACAGACTAAGCCTAGAGGAACTGGTTCTCATGTGATGCTACCGGAACACACACCTATTGGTATTCGGCGACAAATTTCCAAACTTGAGGGTGGTAGCTACCCAGGCTGTCATTATTAGACAATTTCCTACCACCATACTATGGTTTCCTCAGGTTGTTTTCCTTCACCGAAAGCTAAAAGTGATTTTAGAGTTGGATAGGTGGGCTCGAACCCGCTTCTATTGACGCGGAATCCAGTGGCACTATTCACGGCCCCATCATCGCTTTCTTCACGTTACGCTTGCAGAACTCCAAGTTGAAAAAAGAACAAACTCGCTGAAAGACTGTTCCACAACATAAATTGAATTAAAATCAAAGATACACAACATGTAAGAGATAATTATATTCAACCGCTCTTCAAAACGCATCGTAATCCTGCAAAGTGGAACATTTCAATATAAAATATGATTTATGTATATGTCGCTTCTTTGAGCAGAGAACATTAGTTACCGTAATAAACCGGCGTATTATGTAGAATATATCTAGCAAAAAAAAAACGGGATTATGTTTACAAGTAGAAGTTTTAAACCGGTCCAGCACTAACCTGGCGTTCACGCCAACTTCCAATTGTTTTCCTTTGTTGTATTGGTATTTGAGCGATTAATCTATTTTTTACACTATATAGGTTTAATATTTTAGCACAATGTCACTTCTTAACTGAAAATATGACCCAAAACGATAATACGTTAATCATACTCGCTCTCAATTGATTTTACTGGAACACACCTACAGAACCCGTACAGACCTGAAACAAACAATATTAAGATCAGATTATAATATGTCCTTTAAAACAAAGAGCAATAATGGCTACTTTAAAAAATATTCCAAAGATAAAAAAAGAACTATTTTATCTCGAACACTTGCGAACGTGTAGTTTGAAATGAATAGTTGATACTACATTTTTAAACAAACCGCATCAAAGCAACAGTTTCGTTTATCCAATAACCGAAAATGGATAATTAATAAACAAAACAACTCGTCAAGTAAACTAGTATCTCAATAATGACAACATACATAAAGAAACACAATTTTCCTTCTTAAATAAACATATTTAAAATAGGTAACTACAAACAAACTATAGCAGCATGTAAATGATTCCATATTCAAATGTACCAAATAATTTCCTAATTATTATTCAACAAATTTACATAAAATGTTTATGTCGTTTGACAAATGATCCCCTGAAGTCGAACGACAGGGTTGTCAGTGGATTCATTAGTATGTTTTGTTTGTTAAATGGAGTGTATGGTATATATAGAGCAAGGCAAACATTGAAAGTTTTAAAAATCAAATCAAAAAATCTTTATTCAATTTAGGCCCCAATAAGGCGCTCATGAACGTCTAAAAACCACCGGTTCGGAAAACACTCGACTGGGTCGAGAAGAGCCGGCAAGAAACTCGATCTGGTTCTTTTTTTTTAATAAATGTTATATATATCATTTTTTTATATACAAATCAGTCTTAACCAATGTTAACGGAAGCACAGAGATGTGGGTTAATTCCAGACTCGTTCACGTAATGATCCACCCTGTAATAACCTTTTGTGATTAAGACTTGCTTGACATAATACTTGAACTTATTGTCAGGTAAATCGGTAATGTTACTTGGGATCTTATTGTAAAACCGAATACTATTACATATAAAGCTTTTATTAGACTTACTTAGCCTAAAGCGTGGGACAGTCAATTTGTCTTTATTTTTAATATTAAAATTATGACGATCATTCACTAGATCGAGCTTGTCTAAATTTTTACGAATACGCATTAAGTTATCGAAGATGTATATACTATAGCTATAGCTATGCCTGTAACTTCACTAATTTCTAATGTTTGGGCCGTTACGTGCGCAAGGCTCAGTGGATGTAGATTAGTATTATACATCTTAAGGCGATATCATGGCATTTGAACTAACGTATTCCCGTATTCTATTGCCTAGGTAACAATTATTATTAGCAGTTCTATTTATAGCAGAAACTGAAAAATTCCACTTAATATGATCTGTCGTAAACTAGCCAGTCACGTTTTCCTGCAGTGGCTCATTAAAGCTAGTCTCTTTATCTTTATCAAAGATATACCTATACCTTTATCAAAGAGTTTTTCCATCTTCGAACAAGCTATCAATTAAAATCAAGATGACATTGTATTCAAGCTTCTAAGAAACTTTTTTAACAAATCAGATACCTACTTTGAAAGATGTACTAGGTAAAGTGGTTATTATCAAAAAATGAATATCCATTGTCGTTAAAACTATAGCACAATCAATCTGACCAGATCACGTAAATCGAAATCTGTGCAATGAAATATATGTAAATTATACATATATACAAATAATTCGTATATTGTAGTCAGTGACGGAACACTGAAAACTGGATTTGATAGAGTGGGGGGTGTTAATATCCGACGTAACGTGGCGCCCAGAACTTAAGATAATCGCCCTGTGTTATCGATCTATTTACTAACACCTATTTATGTAATAATTAAAATGCTAATCAGCAGAATAATAACTAATGTTATATTAATCAATAATATAAAAGGATAATTAGATACCATCGAGTAAAATAGCAATAATCAAAATTTCTCTACCTTATCAAATTAAGCACGGGTACGATAACAATAAGAGACCATCTCATTGAACTTTAAATAATTTCTTCTGTGTTTGAAATTGCTAAAACGTTCTGAACTGGTTTACCAATTAAATAAAATTGTAACGAATGACTGTACAATATATATATATATATATATATATATATATATATATATATATATATATATATATATATATATATATATATATATATATATATATATATATATATATATATATATATATATATATATATATATATATATATATATATATATATATATATATATATATATATATATATATATTAATTAGTCTCAATCTAGTTTGTCAGTTCTACTATTTGGATGGATAATTTTCGTGTTTTAATTTTTCAGAAGTCTTCTCAGTAAGGCCTAAAAACCGAATTAAAGCAATTTTTACGAGTCTATATTATTCTATTATTTTAAAGAAGAATCATTTCATAAAATCTATTTTAATAATAATACGTAAACAGATTTAGTAGAATAAATTTCAATTTACTTAATACCACAGAATCTCGATCGGACCTCCATCATTTTGGTTTCCGAAATCTTTCGACATGTGACGTGATGTGACATTCGAGACCTATATAAAGTCGGATAGCGACGTGATCTTGTCTCAGAACCTACATCCCTGTCATTTATTCGTAAATTTGGCAAGGGATTTTTCTGCGTATGTTTCGATACCATCGTCTTTGATTTACCTTGTTATAATTAATTTATACATTTTTGTGTTTTAAATGAGATAAAAATATTTGTAACAAGTAACATAAATGTCGAAGTATATCAACCATCTAACTATATAAATATATTAAATGTACGTCAAAATCAACTCTTACAAATACATACAGCTCAGAAACATATTTAGAAATTCAATTGTTTGTGTAAATCATTTTAAAATCTATTGAAAGACAAAAAAATGAAAATTCTAATCATTAACTTAAGAAGTCAGTTGAATTTTAATACACTATTAATTGTACCTACAACCTTTTTAAACCAATTATCAGTAAAATCTCAAGAGAATTTTTAGTACCCAATTACAATGGCTTCGTCAATCGTTTAACACGCATGAATGAATTATTAGTTTAGAAGCAATAAACCGAACAAGACTCTCAAACTAAATATAGTATCATTGCGTACTACGTAGGGAAAGCTTAATGTGTATTTTTTATGTATAACTAAAAGCCTTCGCTTTATTACAATACATTTACTGTCGAAAAAGCCTAAAGCCATTGTGTTTATTACTTTCATTTTCTTAGGACTGCTCTAATTTTACTGGAATCATTTTAGTATGAACTATTTTTTTTTTTGCAAGCATTTCTTTCTTATATGTAAAACAAATATCACACATTCCTTAACATAAAAGATCTAGTAATTAATGTATGAGTATATTGTGACGTGCATATTGCTGCAACAATGCAACCTCGACTCTACGTTGTTTTAATCAAATCTGGACGGACGTAATGAATTTGAAAAAAAAAACAAAAAAAACTATTACAATACAAATTTAAAACTACAATCGTGGCCAAATTTAGAGAAACGTTAAAAAACCGGAATAAGTAATAAGCAGAAAACAAAATTTTTAATGCTTGTTATATTTGCAAATAGCTTGTAAAATTAATACAATACATTTGAAACTTAATGAATAACCTTTTATGTAATTAAGAAAATAGGAAATAGAAAGCCTATACTAATAAATAAAATTGAAGTGTCTGTTTGTAATATCAAAATATATTTTTTTCTGAATCGATATGAATGTATATACGGATACATATACCAAAACTACAATGATTAAAATTTTTGTTTCTGTCTGTCCATTTGGTCCGACTAATCTCTGGAATGGTTGGACGGATTTTAACGCGACTTGTTTTTGATAGATAGCTGAGGTTACTCCGCGTAAATTAGAGTACTTTTAATTTTCGAAAATAATTAGGGTTCCGCGTAAAAAAAAAAAAAAAAAAAAAATCCGAATCAATTCACAGTTTTGCGGTCAAGTGCTTGAATTCATGAGAAATATTGTTACTTTATCATAGTACTAAAATAATTTAAAAAAAAAAATTAAATAGAGTGCTGTATAAAAAAAAGTTGCAGTGAAGAACATATAAAACGCGGGCGTGGTCGTTGCCCACAGCTAGTGATATATACAAAATGATTTCACGTGTGTGGAGTTACTAATACGGGGTTAGTTAAAATAATTTCTCAGCAAAACTGTAGTCTACTACTATAACCACCAGAGCCACTTAGTTCCCTGAACTAACATTAGAAGTACTCTCGACCCTCGAGAATGCCGCCGAGGAGTATTCGAGAAGGCTATCAAATTACTGAAAGTGTCATGAAGGAACTTACATTAAGTATACTTAAGAAAAAGAGTAACTTGTTATAGTATAATTGATACTTGCTTCTTCTTTTTAAATATTGGATCAAGAAAATTATTACAAACGACATAATCGATCGACCGAATGAGAATATTTGTATCCAATATTCGGGAATGCAAATGTTAACAAATTTACACATTTCTTTTCAACGTTTAACCATTAATTAATTGTCTTTTTGTTATGATATTGTTAATATTTTAATTTAAAAAACAAGAACAAAAAAAACACAAAGTATTTTAAGTTAGTCACTTAAACTGTTCCATAATCCTTTTTGTTATTCAAATAATATGACTAAGTAAAAAAATCAAAGTTTTATTATTATCGTAATAAATTCACTATATAAATTGATGTTTCATTACAAAATAAACAACTCAATATATAATATTCTGCGCCTTAATTCTGTTTCTCGCAAATCGGTATCACCAGTATATTTCTCGAATGTTCTCTCCGAATGAACTTCGCTGCGGGTAACTGCCTCGTTAATTCCCGGGCTAACGTTAAAGGTACTATTGGCCTTGTAGGAGACTAAGAAGTGTACTGGGGGTGGCTGTTAAACCATGACCTCGGAGCTTTGCGGCAGACGTAAAAGCGGCTGTCAAATTAAGTACACGTTGATAATGAAAACCGATCAAGATGATAGCTTCTGATGGTAAATATGTATATCATTTCAAAATTCAAGGTAGTACTACTGAGTATAGACTAATATAGTAATAATATTTGATTGGAACATGGGTATTTATAACGTATATTACAATATTTTTTTTACACGGTATAGGTCCAGTGCTTTGACCACAATCTCATCTGATGTTAAGTGATGACGTGGTCCAGAAAAGAAAAGAAATTGATTTATCATTATTATATTTACATGTCATTTGTCGTACTGTGCTATCTAAATTCTATATTATTTATTACGTATACAGGACGATGGACAATAAACAAACTCGGTAAATGCTAATAGAATCATTCGTAGCGAATGAATGCACACAATACTATTATAATTATATATTTAATATTACTCGGACATTCAACGTTGAAATCGATCATACCATTCCATTTACATGATAACACGCAACATGATATTACGCATGACAGGAAAATGGAAAGATTACAAACACTGATGGTACTTTATCATTTATTCTATAGAAATGAATATTGTACTATTTTGTTGTATTCCTAGTTGTCAATGTCGTTAAGTAACCAATTTACCCGAACAAAGTAAGCCTGGAAATAAGCTATGCCTAGAAAGGAAACTACCGGAATATAATAATACATTTCTGATTTCTGCAAAGGTGCTGCTACAGTAGTTGCGCTGTTCGGTCGTTCGCCATATGCTCCGTACCGAGTATAACCATCTGTTATCACTATTAAACTTTTTGACATATAAGACTGATTTTTGACAGGTACAAGAATTTTTAAATACTAATGGTTGCTCGCGACTTCGTCATTGTGAATTTCCCACGTTCATAACGGGTTTTATACTACTATGTAATGTTTATAATATCTGTGTATGAATCTGAAGAATTCATATAGAAGCGATTGTAGTAATATGATGTAAAAGTACGTTGATCGAATCCCACAATGAATTCAAGATTTCCATGAAGTAAACAATAATATGTCACAATGAAAATGTTCTTATTTTTCTCCTATGCTTATATTTTTTTCTTATTTTCATCATTTTTTTTTACTTATTATCTGTGTTACTGATAAAAACTTTTAAATGATGTTTGTTATTTTTTATCAACTGTTCATTGACGTGTTATAGCCACCAGCAGTTTTATTTGATATCGGTCGAGTCCCCTTGACTTAAGTCTGGACAGACAGACAGACCGTTAACTTTTTTAGTGGTACATTTGAAAATAATGTCTAAAATAAAAAGTTGTCATAAATTTTAAATTAATATTTACGTATACGTCATTTTATAACAAAACAATGTATTTCTTTGTAAGTTGCCATAGTGGTATCTGTCACAAGGCGCATTAACCGTGGTAAATTATTATCGATGTTTTCCAGTGAAAATAACCATTTCTAAAGCAATGTATTTGTTTATACAATATCACACATTTAAAATATAGTACATACTCTTTGGTAAATTTTAACGACAACGTAAAATTTAGTGTAGATACTCAAAGGAGCAAAATTAGAAATCGCCTTCCATCCTTACCTATTCCCTCACAAACAGGTCAAACTTATTGTATAATTTAAACCCCCATTCACAGCAGAGTGTAAAGTCTAAGCACACTTCCAATTTATTAGTAGTTCCAAAACCCGTAGCAATTATACGGTTCTAAGTCTGAACACTTTCGAAACAGAAGTTTAAAATTCGAATGTAATCATATTTATTAAATGTTGTTTTTTTTCCAATAAATTTAATGATAAACTGTCTATGATAACACTTCGCAAATGATACATTTATTATTAACCAATGCGATACCACGAGCCACAGCTGGGATTGTAGCTTACTGCGCAACAGTAAAAATAATTTACCCTTTAAAACCTTTTTACATATAACTAGCTGTGTGCCCGCGGCTGCACCCGCGTTTCATATATTTTTCACTGCCTAATATAATTTTTAATTTTTTTTTATACGGAACCCTAATTATTTTCCAACAAAAATTTTAGCTACTATCATTAAGCAAACACGTTTCTCACAAATTCAAACATCTGCCAGTAAAATTGCGCGAAGTGACTTCAGCTATCTGTCCCGAAAAGTTCCAGTCAAAATCGGACCAGCCATTCCAGAATTACCCGGAACAAACAGACATACAGACAAAAATTATTAAAATTATATTTTTGATATTGGTATCGTATACATTAATATTTATTTAGTAAAAAAATATGTTATTTTGATAATACAAACAGAAACTTCAATTTTATTTATTAGTATAGATTTCTATTAAAACTGGTAACTTTTGTCACGATTGGTGGACGAATATAAACAAACTGAAATAAAACTTTTAAAAAGTTAGCCAACATTGGTTGTCTCTTAGATATGAAACATTAAATGCCATTTACTGTTACAGCATAGGAGTACATTTTAAATGTTACAATAGATAAGATGTTTTAAATTAAAGAAAGCAACATGATTAAAAAAATATGATGGCCTCTCGACCAAGCTTGTAAAAAATAGGTAACTATTTGCTTGTATTTTATTGGACATTGTATAGGAGAAATAAACGGAATTATAAGCAGGAAATCAAAAGACATATGACAAAATAATGATTCATAATAATAATTGCATTAATATTTTGAATATTTATTAATAGTGATCACATATTTATTAAAACTCAAGTGAAACTGAACGTTTTCATTATTTCGTGCCAAAATTCAGATAATTCAAGTATTAAGAATGGCAATAACACTAGAAACGTACATAAATTCATAACACCAATATTTAATAATCTACAAATTTCTACTCATGCTAGTCATCGAACTTGATGCACTCGACGCGAACGGAATATCTCAATAAAGTACGGAAAAAAAAAATGTTATGAACGTAGTTTATCTAGTCTTATCTTTTTAAATTTAAAATCTATACTTATTATAAAAGATTAACGAGACGAAATCTTTACATTGAAGACATTTAAGAAAAAAAACTTACTATACGGGGCTTCAGAATCGACTACGGAAAACATTTCGACAGTTTAATTTTTTTTTCTGTCTGTTTTTATTAATTCCTTCGTCAATCATGCAAAAACTACTGAACCGAATTCGATGAAATTTAGTAATGGCATATATTGCATCCAGGGGAGAACATAAGTTGTAACTTGTCTGAATTCCAAGCGAGTGAAGCCGCGGTCACAGCTAGTGCATAATTTATTTGTTAGTTTGTCTTATGTGCTTTTGCGCATCGTCATCCGATTGAGTTGAGATTTTAAGTTTCTGACGGATGTATAAGATATGCCGCCCACGTCGTTCATATAGTTTAGTGACAACTTGTGTGTGTGTTTTTAATTTACTTCTATGCTCTAAAGACCCATCGCTTTGACTACAATTTCAGTTGATGTTAAGCGACGATGTAGTCCCAGATGACAAATACGTTAAAACTAGAAGAACTGGCGGTTATCAAGTGATGTCACTGGAACGCACTTATAAATGTTTGGCGATACAATTTTAAACCTAATGGACATAGTTACCCAGTAATTGTTCGTCCCGATATATATCTTCACCGAAAGCCGAATAGGTTTATTATAGAATAGGATAGGTGGATTCGAACCGACGTACATTAGTAGCCGATCAATGAATCGGATTACTGATATTACATAAATAATTATATCTAGAGATTATAGCCGCGGTATATGCAGGCCGGCATGATGATGGCGACTGACGATACATTTATCGTTGGTCGTCGTAGTTCTTGGTCTATAGCTATACTTTATTTAACATTTGCAGTGTAGTTTATTCTACATTTTACTGGGTTCGAATAAAAACAAAATTGTAAAAAATACAAGTAGATATAATAAAACAAACCACCAGCCTTAAATCGTGTTATTTCATCAACAATTTATTAACATCGGATGAAACATCAGAGGGAACGGTATTGACATTCTGGAGCAGTTAGTGAAACAGTAATCATCAAGTTGGGAATGTTTCAAACAACTATATTAAGTTTTCAACTCAAATAACGTAACCGGAGCCGGTTTCCTCGTTTGCTCCTTGTAGTTAAATTACATAATAGTATTTCGTTTATAGGATCAAACGAAATAAGACAACGGTTTATTACATTTTAAAAATATGATGGATTCTATTTTTAGTTCATTCATTCAACCATAAGACGTCTACTACTGGACATAGGTATCCACCATTAAAAGGGAGGATTGCCATAATCACCACGCTTGTCAGGCGGGTTAGCGATCGCAGTAAGGTGTGTTTGGTACTCAGAGGATGCTGCTGCCCATCCCCTGGTTCATACCCCTTAGTCGCCTATTACGAAGATATGGGGTGGTACTATTCTTAGCCGGCACCACACGGCTATGATGATGATAAGCTATGATGGCTTAGTGGGTGGAAATTGCGACAATGGACGTGACTTCCAATTTTACAATGAGCTTGAGTTTTCAATATGCGAAAGCATCGTGACAACCGAAATACTTAGACAATTATGGCCCACACACACATTCACACAAAAACACACGCACCTATACACAAGCGTAGGTTACAGGAAATTAAACTCATTTTTACACTATTACACTTAGCCATAATTATTGTATTCAAATTTTCCCCTAATTGTTGTTGTAATGATTGGTTTTAGTTCAATCCATATTTATTATTATTTATATATCTTCATTATATTTATATGTTAAATTTATTAAGAAAACCCGAAAGTAAAAGAAAAGTTTATTCATGTCAACTGTTAGTATATCTTACCTGTGCGTTCTGCTAATTTAACATGAATTTTTATTAGATTGATCGAGGAGACCGTTTAAGAAAGAACATTTAAAATTTGTACATCAGCATGATCATGTTACCCGAAATACGTCCACTGCAAGACTTAGGCCTTCCTTAAGGAACTCTACAACGACTGGGATTACTACCTCCGCATCAAACGGATTCGGATGGGTCAGTTCTTTCTCGCGACACTTTTCCAAACGACATCGGCTCTAATTTTATAACGTTCGCCGAACTTTCGAGAAAGAAAAAACATCGTAATCAAATACGGTGTCTCTAGGTTACGTTTACTGTTAAATTACGGATATGGTATTTGATTGATTCAACCGAAAAAGTCCACTTCTGGACATAGGTATCCCCAAAAAGAAGGGGGATTGCCATAATCACTATGCTTGACAGGCGAGATGGCGATCGCAGTAGGTGTTTGTGGTACTCAGCGGATACTGCTACCTATCCTCTGGTTTATCCCTTAGTCGCCTTTTACGACCCACACTCACACGGGAAAATATGGTTTATGGTATTGTCTAATTTATTTTAACACTCGCTCCTGTTACCTTACACTGCTCGGATTAAAAATTCTCTACTAAAAACTTATCAACGGTATTTATAGTAAACGAGACGTTACATAGTATATGAAAACTAAAAAAAAAACATCATACTCCTTTCATAATTATTTCATAATAACATCACCCCGTAGTTCCAATATTTTCTATTTACAGAACGGAAAGAATCACATAAATCGATTTACGGGTTCTCGAATTAAACACCATATAACCGACATATACAAACAAAACAAATAAAATAAAGTCTATTCCAACTATAGCCCAAAAAATGTCTACTTAAATACTTGCTTTATATTCCACGGAAATTCAATATTTGTATAGTCCACTCGACTTGTTCTGTTTGGCATGTCCGAGCGACACGACACGACGATGGTAACGATTCATGTTGGCCTTTGATGTGTAGTACAAAGCAAACACTCGCCGCAAGTACCACTGCATGTTTGTATACGGTCTGTTATGATTCCCCAGAAGGACCTTTCTAAACTGTAATTTTTACTGCGATGTTTGCGTGAAGGGATTCAAACAATTTAGAGCAATCGTCGTCGCAATTGGTATTTTAATTGACTTTTTAATACTGCATAGGGTTGAACTTGACTTCAACTGGTAGTCAATTTGTTTTTATAAAAAAGCTATAATATAATTATAAGCGTTTGGCAATAGCTTTTTACGTGAGGGTGTTAAGCTATTATTAGGTAAACATTAGAAAATGTATTACCAGCTTCCATCATGCTATGATTTTCTTCACAGGAAGCTCTTGGTCATACTGAGATTCTAAATTCGAAGCTATATTGATTAACCGACTAAGCTGCCAGTGAGCAATCATCGCTCCATCTATATTAATAAACAAAACTGTTTGTTTCGGGTAATCTCCGGAAAGGTTAAACGGATTTTGTTGAGACTTTTTTTGATAGATAACTAAAGTTACTCCGTGTTACATAGAGTACTTTTATTTTTCGAAAAAATTAAACTAATAAAAACATGAAAAAAAAAATCCGATTCAATGCACAGTTTTACGGGCAGTTGCTTGAATTTATGAGAAATATTTTTAATTTATCTTAGTCACAAAAAAAATTATGAAAACAATTAGGGTTCCGTATAAAAAAAATAAAAAACGCAGTGAAAAATATACGAAAAGCAGGTGCAGCCGCGAGCACACCGCTAGGAATGTAATAAAATTGCATAATTTATCTACAACCGTAAATTTTGGTCAAAATCCAAATTAAAAAAAATACTTTATTCAATTTAGGCCCTGATAAGGCGTATAAGTGTCAAAAACACTACCACCGTTTCGGAAAATCAACACAGTCGAGGAAAACCGGTAACTAACTCGGACTGATCTTATATTGTGTTTATTTTTTAAGATATACAATTCATGGTTATAATGCGTTTTATTGTATGAACACAGAGGGATGCCACTTTCATCTCTAATCTCTATCTAATCTAATATCCATCTAAACCACTCTATAATAATCCTTTGAAATAAATAACTTTTTTAATTGAAATCAAAACCGACTATAGAAATGCACTACAAAGTAAATAAATAATTACATTATTAATATTCTTCTGTTTACTTCAATATATACTTTGTTTTAAAATCATTAATAATTTTTAAATCGTTGCCAGCTTACGGATAACAAAGTGGTGTAAATGTACGTCGCTAATTATATTCAATTTTGATTAATTTTGGTTTAAAATCACCCTATTTAGTTTATACGTGTGACAAAGTTTAGGCAATTATTTCCATTTATAAATGATTACATTGTTTTTTTACACGGTATAGGCTCAGTACTTTGACCACAACCTCACCTGATGTTATGGACGATGTGGTCCAGGATGCTGAACACACTAAGCCTAAGAGTGATGTTCACAAGTGATGCTGACGGAACACACCTATTGGTGTTTGGTTTTCGAACTTAAGCGTGGTAACTACCTAGGTGGGCATTCATAGAAAGTGCCCTACCACCATGCAATTAAAGCATTAATGCAGCTCTAGCTGGAACTGACTCCAAAATTATTAATGAAATATTAAAACAAAGGATATATTGCAATAAACAGGAGCAGATTTATCAAGTAATTGTTTACTTATTTTTATTGTAATTTTTTAGTTCATTCTTTTGAAGCCGGTTTTGTTTATTATTAAAAGTTTTTTTCTACTTTTCAGTTAAAGTATTTAATTTTAGGTATAGCTGTGAAACCTACTTAATAGCTTTAGGGGGAAAAAACGAAACATGTGTAAGTGCTATAATATTCAAAGGGATTTCTCGATTTCTCCGAGTACCACTGAACAAACCCTGATTTAAAAAAATTTGCAAATCGGTTCACAATTAACGAAGAAATCGAGTAACAAACATACAAAAAAAAAAAGCAGACGAATTGAAAACCTCCTCCTTTTTGAAGTCGATTAAAAGCTTTTAAAATTAAAATCAATATAACCAATTAATTAAGTAAACAGATTATCGCAAAAATAAGCTTTTCCTATAGTTTATAAGGAGTTACCGAAACTAACGTATTAACAATGATGTCTAATTGTAATTTATTACATCAATACGGTCATCTAAAACTGACAGTTTTAAGTGCACGTCTGCGAGATACGTTATATTCAGAGCTGTAAAAAAAGTCTAACCAAAGAACGGTCAGGTCGCAGTATAGATACTGTTAAATTGCATGAGGTTCTCCATAAGGTTTTTTTTTTTTCAGAATTTTCTGCGTTGTGATTATTTTACGATATTTTTGATTGAAATAAAGCTATTATAACCTCAAGCTAAAATCACAGACGTTTGTTCGTGAAGGAGACGTAATTTTATTTTTTATTATGGTCGAAAAAAATTGTAGTATATATGGAAACATATTAAGGAACTAGCTGTGCGCCGGCGGCTTCATCCGCGTTTCATATATTCTTTACTGCGTTTCATTTTTTTTTATAAGCAACGCTATTTTTTTTAGCATTAAGATAAAGTAAATATATTTATCACAAATTCAAGTAGTTGCCCGTAAAACTGTGAACTGAATAGGATTTTATTTAAAAAAATTACGCGGAACCCTAATTATTTTCGAAAATTAAAACTATCCTAAGTTCAGCTATCTACCAAAAAAGTCCCGTCAAAATCCGCCCTGCAGTTCCGGAGATTACTCGGAACAAACAAACAGACATTGTATACATTCATATTTATTTAATTAAAAAAATTGCATTACAAACAGACACTTCAATTTTATTTATTAGTATTATGAATTGATCTCCTGTTAGGTTCTTTCTTACGGGTAGTGCGTAAATGCATTCCCTCGTCAAAAAAAAAAAGGTTCTTTCTTACGAATAGTGGTTCTCGTGTTTTGTCGTTCATAAGCGCCTTCATAAAGCCTAAATTGAATAAAGAATTTTTTTTATTTTGTTTTTTAATGGTTAAGAATTAAATCAACGTGGACAATGTATGTTGTATAGTTTTTATGATCCGGAAATATTTATACCTTTAAATGTAAATAGCGCTGAGAAAACATATTGGGAATATGGAAATGCAAAAAACAAAAACTGTAATGAAAAGCGAAATAGAAAAATTTAATAACACCTGCGTACACCCACCCGCCGCCCACTCTGTGAAATACAGGAATTTATGAAAATATACGCTTCGTAGCTTTTTGAGGTCTTAACTAGAACGACTCGGGATTTGCGTAACTCTCGTGAAACGTGGATAATAAAACAAAAAATTGAAAAATGAATCATCTCTGTAAAGATTTAGTTTTAATAACATTATAATCTTATAACAGTGCTTGACTTCATTAAATAATGACCAGTAAATTTCTCTACGTGTTGTTTCTTACTATTATTACGTAAGATTCAATGCTTTGTTCGTTTTTGATGACATGGTTCTTCATCGACAATGAAAGGAAAATAAATTTAATGGAGTATACGTTGGTTGATCTCAACAATAAAAATAACCAGGGGTTTCTACATTGTAAATCTGGTATATGGGGGCCTATGGTTTGCTTATGTAGCAAGACGTTGGAGGTCAGAATGGTAATTTATATATAATAAGCCATATTTACTAACTAGCTGTGACCGCGGCTACGGCCGCTTGGAATTCAGACAATTTGCAGCCTCTGAATGCAATATATGTAATTACCTAATTTTAGCGAGTTCGGCACAGTAGTTTTTGCGTGATTGGCGAACTAATTAGTAAACAGACAGATCGACAAAAAAAATTGAAAACTATCGAAACGTGTTCTGTAGTTAATTAATTCTGTTAATTCTGAAGCCCCGCGTAGTATTTTTTCTTGAATATCTTCAATGTGCAGATTTCGTTTCATTAGTCTTTTATTATAAGTAAATTTTCACGTAATACCGAACGGCCTCTTGTGTAAAGTATTAAGAAGAATTTAAAGTCAACTTAGATATAAATTAACACAAAATAATTATTCTACGAAATTGACTGAAAGGTACTTTTGGCTCGCTCTTCAAAACAAAATGAATAAAAATTTAAGTAAATATACATATACTTATTACTCTCTCCAATTGTGTTATGAGAAACTACTTACTACGTACTCTGATTTTACCAGATGTAAAGCGCACATCAAAAGTCTTATACACTTGTTAATCTTTCGGGTAAGATTATGGTATTAACTAGTTCATACATAATAAAAGCATGTATATATGGGCGGAAACCAAATCGATAGACGTAGTTATGAATCCATCTAGCCTTTTCTATAGAGAGCCTGAATTTTAGTTTGAACCCTCTAGGTTTAGCGTATTTGGGATCACATCCTCACTAAACATCAGTTTAGATTGTGGTACTGGGGCCATATGCTACAGAATAAAATACATATTATAAACAAAATACAATATTTTTTATCATTTTATGAAACAGTTTATGGAAATATTTTGTAATAATAAATTAAATAAAGACAAAAGTCTTTTTCTAATATTTTACCTAATCAATTAAACTATTTAAGAGGCACAATTCAAAAGAATATGGTTGATTTGATTTTGCGTAAATTAATTAATTTCTGCAAAGTAACGCCTTCATCAATCAATCAATAACACAATGAATATTTATGAAGGAGAGAAATATTTAATATATTTACAATCAGCAGGCTAAACAGATGACATCAGATAAGCGACTTCCCAAGGACACTGCAACTGGAATGTAAAATTACCCAACCCAACGAAGCTAATAAATTTTAGAATAATATTTTAGTTTTATTACTTGGCACTCGTAACGTCTGAGTACCCCACGATAGATGGCTAACTCGACCACCAGCAGTAATAATTGTAATATACATTAAACGTTATTGGACGACCACGGAGAACGTTAAACCATTCGGTTATATAAACAATATGGATATCGCATTTACAACGTAATTTCCAAAACAACATCGTATAGTCTATAATTGTCGTGTGATGCCGGCTAAAATAGTACCACCAGACATCTTCCCGTGGGTGTCATAAAGGCGAATTCTCCTCTGAGTACCACAATCTAACTGTGATCGCCAACCTGCCTGCCAAGCTTGGCGATTATGGCAATTCCTCCTTTTTGACGGAGACCTATTTAAAGCATGGACTCCTTTCGGTTGAATGGATGGATTTAAAACAAAGTTCACCACTCGAATGCAAAATAATTACACTCAGGATCGGTCGCAGCCAAAGACTTTGGGGGTTCATATTTTTTTAATTATTGTGTTTCACTCATTTTACAAAATAATTTTGAATGCTAACCTAATTTCAATTTCATTGTTCAGACACATGACGATTATTATTGAACAACAAAGTTCGAGGTTTATACAAAAAAAAAGAATGTATTATATTTCAATAATATAATAAACACGTCAGTGTATCATATCGTTCTCTGATGGACTGATGTAAATAAATCACAAAAGGGTAAATAAGTCGGCGCAAATAACGGTTAACCCATCCAGAAGCGAGATTAGGGGCCGAGCGAAAGGATTACGTGCAAATTTTCGAAAGATCCTCAAATAAAAAGAGATTATTGTACCCAGAATAAATTAATAAACGACTTGTTATGATGCTATGTAAGTTTATATCTTTTTCTATATTTATAAAGAGATGTCTGTTGGCTTATATCTCAAGAACTTGTATAGCGATTTACTTAATTCGATTTTAAATCATAAATATGTATACTCTCTGTACAGATTAAGGTGTATGTTTCCTATTTTATAGTATACTAGTTGTGCTTGGCATGCGTTGCAATGCTACGAATATCCTTTTTTTATTTCAGAACCCTTCTTGTTCATCAAAGTTACATCACACTCAATTTAGGATCACATAAGGGACAAACATGCTTACATTTATCTTTATACACATAAATGAATAATGTTATGATAATAATAGTGAATAGGCGACGCAACAATTACGCTTTCCTTGAGTAATTGTAACTAAATATAAGAAAACTCGATAATAAATATAAAACCACTTTTGATTAAGAGAATTTTGAAGAGTACGTAAAATACGTTAACATTCCTTTTTGAAACCCTGGTACGGATTACTATTATTATTGTCAGATTAAACGTGTTTGTATTTAATAAGAAAATATTAAAAATGGTACAATAAAACTCCAATGACTTTCTTATTTAATCATATATAAAAAAATTACTTGATTAACTCTGTTGTCCCGGAGAGTATTGACATCTTCACCGGGTTTTGTGTCGAGCGCCTAGGGTACTCAACCTAAAAATAACAGTACCACAATAATTCGAATCACGGCTTGAATTTTGCCATCATCAATATTCCGCCGAATCAATTATCTCCAATACGTAACAAGGACAAGTGCCTACGTATCTAAGTATCTATATAATATATTTTTAAAACATATATAATATAGGTATGTTAAGGTTACGTGTTCATCAGTTGTACTTTTAAAGGTTATCAGACATTAAGTTTACGTGCATAATATAATTACCCGAGTCGTTGTAAGATAAAAAAATATTTGTTTGTTTCTTTATTATTTTATTTATTTAATACAATAATATACATTATGAATGCGTAAATAAATTAATTATCAAATAAATGTATTTCAAAAAATCGTTCTTTTTTAACGTTATAGATGCAAAGGTGATTTGACTAGCATTGTCCGTTGTCAGGTCTGAATTATAATTTAACAAAATAAAAACAAAGTGATAAATGTCCAGACAGACAAACGTTTTACTAGTCCTTTTGATTGTAAAACGTTCAAATATTTTGCTAATGTTTTTAATTTTCTGTATTATCAAATTATTACTATAATTATCTCAATTTCTAAGTTGCTTTTATGGTTTAACCACAAGCCCTACACGCGCTTTTACCATACAAGAGGTCGCCCATAGCACGCGCTCGAGTCGCGTCGACGCTATTAGAAACATCGTCCCGGTCCGCTCGCTATGTGGCGAAGCGATTAAGCATTGCGTTAATACAGTATTTAAGTATATAAAGTTTCGAAGGAAAAATATATCGACAACTTTGAATATATGAATACAATCAAGTACGATACGTTTTCAAAAATAACTTAAAATTAAATCATAACTGAAAAACATCGTGCGCACTAAAATCATAAAACAAATTGAAGAAAACATAACAACTTTCTGTTTTCCAAATGGGTTATTAAGCCCTCAATGTAAGTTTTAGAATAAATATAAATATACCTCAACAATATTTAATTAATACCCAATGATCTACATTCGAGTATAATCATTTTTGAAAAGGTGAAAAAAAATTGTTTTGTAAAAATATGCAAATCTCTTACCCTTAACCATGGTAAACAGCAACAACAAAAAAACAAAATCTGCTTATCTAACTAATTAAAAGTAAATAGTTTTTAGGTAATCACCATCCAGACTCCCGCTCTCCATGTCATCAAAAGTATTCAACCAAAACACGTCCAGTACCAAAGATCTCTGTGCTCGCAGGATGTCTGCCGTGGGGGCTAGAAGCTAGAAGTACACTATAGACGCCGTCCGTCCGGTCCTCAAAGTGTCGTGCGCGTGGGAGTTCGGATCCCTGACGTTCCAACTTATGCACACACTATCCGGACATGTATGTCTCGGGTGGTATCTGCATAAAATCGCCAGAAGGGAGCCGACGGCGGTGTGCCATTACTGCGGCGCTGCGGAAGACACTGTGCAGCACACTGTCTCAAAGTGTGATGCGTGGGTCGTGCAGCGCCATACTGTGATGGCAAGGTGGGACCAGATCTATCCCTGCCGAGCGTGGTGAGAGCCATGCTTGGCAGCGACAGAGTGTGGAGTACTGTGGCCTCCTGCAAGCAAGTTATGCTGTAGAAGGAGGCCGTAGAGAGGGAACAAGAGGATCCCTTCGCGGATCCTCTTGGCCACAGGAGGGCGCGGTTCGCCCGTTCTCTCCCACCTCCCTAAGCCAGCCTCTGGTCCCGCATGTTTCTCTCCTCCGGAATTCTTATCGACAGACAAAATCCAAAATAGGAGAGGGGCTGCACCTGGCTTGCGGCTGAGAGATGGGAGAGGGTCGCTGATTTAGCCTCTTCTTCCCGAGGGATAGACAAGGGAAGTGGTCAGTTTTGGGCCTGCAGCCAGGGCAACACGGAGTGTGCTCGATCAATCCCATGTCGGCCCAGGAAGGCGGCGGTATGTATAGTGGATTTTAGTGGTTACTCCCGGCGCTTAACGCCGGGCGAGTCCCGCATACCACCCTGTGAACTTCCAGATTAGAGATGGTAGGGGGAATGCGCAAAGGCATTTCGCATTATAAAAAAAATACAATTAAAGGTCCAAAGATCTCCACAAGGACAGGTCTTTCACCCAGCGGATTCCCGCGACCTTAACTAGGTCGTCGTTCTACCTTGTGGGGGGCCTCTACCCATCCACCTAGCATCGATTCTATGAGGAATATGCCCAGCCCATTGCCACTAAATTTTACCAATTCTTCAGGCAATGTAGGTTGCTTTGGTTCTTCTGCAGATCTCCTTATTTCTGATTCCATTACGCAATGAATTCGATGACATATGTTCTCCTATGAGCGCATAAAATGCCTTAATAGGCCCTAACCACTAAAAAAAAATAGTGTGATTAACAGAGGGGAAAATGTTTTGAACTATTTTATCTTTGCCAATTTATATATAGATTTTTATTGAATATTAATATACGCATTCCAAACCTAACGATATCGACAACGCCAAAGTAGCCATTAGGTTAAAAGCACCCCGGGGTGAAACCGCTCCAATTAATCTTCATCATATGGAGATAGATCCCTACGGGTAGTTTAGGGAGATCGTCGGATTACTTATGTTGTATAGCTAAGTAAATAATGTAATATCAGCTTGGGGTCAGATAAAGGCAAATTCCGGGCGTATATGGTTAGCTTATTGAGATATTAATATGTTACATATAAATATATGTTGTTTAATATTAATAATGTAATAGTGTAATTTACGTAAAATAAAAGTGAAATTGATATAAAGAACTTTACGTGACTGCATTCAATGTAGTGACTTAATTTTTAAAAGTTCTTCTCAACACAATGTTACGTTCATAACAGATATACCTACATATATCGAATAACTAATAAAGCGATTCGTAAAGTACAAGTTTGTTAAAGAAATTTAATTTCATCAGCGACGTCATTGAAACTTTTTTAATTATTTCGTCTATGGACAGTATTTTCATAGTATTACAACAAAGATTAAAAAGAGAATTAAATATTTATTATTAATATAAATACTTTAGTATAACTATTACTTGTAATATTTTAAACTAGGTACTTAATTTTTTAAATACGATCACGGGTTTTAGGTACATTTGTTTGCACTACATTTGGTTGAGTGATTGTTAAAGGTGACCAGCATAGGTTAAATCTAAATTAGTCAAAACTTTACAGTCTCGGGTGTTCTAAAAAGATGCAACGAACACCATTTAAATTGTATTTTTGGTATATAGATATACGCAATTTGTAACTAATGTGTTTTTTAGGTGGAGTAATTTGGGTACCCGTCAAAAAAAAAAAAAAAAAGGTGTAATTTTGGTGCGACGCGGTGCTTGCGAAAGCCACCCCGTGTCGCCTCCATCCCAAATGCGGCGGACGGCCCCGGGGGGTTTTAGTGGGTATTTCCGGGCGCTTCACGCCCAGGCGAGTCCCACACTGGCGCGGAGTTCGTCCCTCCGTGCCCCCTTACCTATTGCATTGGGGTACTTCGGTCTCACTAATGCAATAGGTAAGGGTAGTGCGTAAATGCATTTCCCCCCGTCAAAAAAAAAAAAAAGGTGTAATTTGGGTGTTTAGCGAGGCGACGAGAGCAACATATCAAAAAATTCTAAAAAGCACTCTCCGTTGTATGTGTACAGATATATTTGAATTATTTATTTAAATCAAAAAGTATATTAATTTATTTAATACTTTATAATTGAATAGCAAAAACTAAATAAAAATACCTAATTATTACTATTACCTCTATAAATAATGAATGCCGTCCAGGTCGCCGCCAGACAGGAAGGTTTCCAGAAAGCTGGCCATATTGCCACGTTGGATGGCAATGCTAATTCGCTGTGCCAAATATTGGCCCGCCCTCTGGACCCGAGACGTGTCGACTAGACGACTCACGAGCTCTATAAAAAGGATATGAGCACTCGGACCCCACGGCCCCAGAGTTTCGACTCCAAACGGGACAAATATGTAATCCTCACCAAGGGTAGCATATTTGCGCCGCTTGAGATCCTCCGCTGATCTAGCTGCTGCGCCGGCCTTCAAAGAGGTAACTGGAAGATGTAACGGTGCTAAAGTATCGAAGTAAGTAGCATCCTATACCAAAGACCGCCCCATCTTCCAAGGCATATGCGTAATCTCATCGGGTCTTTTGCCATCGTCACGCACCAAACCAATAGGTTCTAAGTTAAAAAGTACATTAACATTGGCAAAAGCCCGACGTAAAACGTCAGTGAGTGGCGTGACGCGTAATACGACCTGCGCTTTTACTACAAGCCAGACCTTGATGCCCGGGCGAGTCGACTATATATATATACTTGTATATATATATTACGTGTCGTAAACCATGACTTCCGTTTTATTTAACATAATTAAATAACCATTGTCCGGCTTAAACGTAATCGCTTTGTTTCAAAGCAATCATATTGTTTCGAACACACAAATTTTATTCGTGTCCTTGTTAATTGTAAAAAAAACAATGGAAACAGTTCGTTTAGTATAATATCAAGGTCTTTAAATTTTCACAACAAGACTATCTAATTTTAGTATTGTTTCACAGTACATTACATCAATATTTGTGCTTTCGTTTTCGTTACTAACTAATCTGTAGCTTACCATAGATTTAGCAAAGCATACTATAAGTAGTTAAATTAACAGTCATAGTCTGCCTGCATCATAATGTTCTGCAAATAGTTAAAAAGTATTTATATAGAATTATACAGCATTCATAGATTAAAAGAATATAACCACTGATGTTATATAAAAGTGGAACATACCAAAATAATCATAAATATTTAATTATTTCTTTAAGTCTATACTTATACTAAAATACTAACGAGACGAAGACTGTACAATGAAGGCATTTAGGAAAACTACTACACGGGGCTTTAGAATCTGACTGAGTACACAACAAAAACAAATGAATGTCGCTCTGTTTATGAATTGTTTCGTCAATCATGCAAAAACTACTAAATAAAATTCGACGAAATTTAGTACTGACATATATTGCATCTAGGGGAGAACATAGGATGCAAATTGTTTGATTTCCAAGCGGGTGAAGCCGCGGGTACAGCTAGTCATTAATAATTTAATAAGTATAGAGTAAAACCAAAAGTATTCGAGTCAGCGTCGGTTATTTGAATCCAAGTATCTCAGTTTCCAATCTTGGGAAATCGAGACGGGAAGGGGTTGATGAACGGGCTCTCGCCTTTCAACCCCGGGGCGTCCACTGCAACCCTCTCATCTATTGTTTGTGAAGAATCTGCACGGCTTGTGTTGTTTCGTTGCATACACGCTTTTGAGGTTAAGTCGACTTAAAAAAATTATAGCTCTCTTCTTTATTTTAGTTTGTGTTTTATTTTAGCTATTTTTTATTACGTTGCAAACTAAAATTTGACCAACAAGTTTTTTGAATTTATAACGTCGTTAAATATATTATTCCAGGCCTGAGAAACGGTTTAACTTTCAAGTCCAGCTGTCGAAAAGCTTTAATTGATACTTCGCGACATATGATTGTTTTTTTTATTCCTTCAGGGTTATTTTCTTTATCCAATGCTTCGTTGTAAAATGCCAAGAAACCACTTTCCAAGTGTTTTCCAAGCGCGTAAGCAATCAGCGTTATTAACTATTTTATAATGAAAATTTTATTACCTGTTATTTATTTAGCCTAATTTAATTTTATCTATAAAAATTAACAAGGGTTTGTTTGTAATATCAAAATATCATCTTTTACTAAATACATACGAATGTACATTATGAATAAACGGAATTTTATATTAAAAACACAATTTATAAAATTTTTGTCTGTATTTTTTTTATATTTTTGGCTAATTTCCGGAACAGATGTACCGATTTTGACACGACTCTTTCAGACAAATAGCTAAATTATAAGATATAAATAACTTAGGCAACTTATATTTTAGGTCATAATTAGGGTTCCGTGCAAAATAAATTAAAACTCATGTCATTTGGAACAAATTTCGATTCAATGCACAGTTTTACTGACAAGTGTATGAATTTGTAAGAAATATCATTGCTTTCTGTTATAGTACTAAAATAATTTAGGGCCTGTAAAAAAATAGGGTCCACCCTTTGTCAATGATTATTTAAAACCGATATTACGCAGCGCGGAATAGAAAATATGATACACGAGCGAATTCGCGAGAACAGCTAGTTATTAATTAGAAAATGAAACGTTTTCTTTAGAGATAGATTTAGAGTTTAGATCTAGTATTTACTTAAAGATCCATAAACAATACACCAGAGATATCAGACTAATACAGAGAATATTATTCTTGTCATACACAAGCTTTCTGTTTTAAAACTGTCCAGACATAGACGTGGGTTGTGATTTACGACCTATCTTAAGTGCGCAGTCCACATAAAGCTATATCCTATAAAAATTGTATTGTATTTTGACAGTATAAACATAAATTATATTTGCAATGTCTTTGTTTAAAATATAGATTATTTTAAAATATAGATTATTTTAAACGTTATTCACTCAGTTTATTATAGTATTTGTAAATATTATAAAACCAACATTGTTCATATGTTAATATGTACCAGCTGTTACCATATTAATAAAAGGGTAAATGCGATGAGATATGCAGATTACAAATAATTCCACTTTTCATAGGGACGTGTACAGGAAGTAACGATAAACTATAAAAGTAAAATACGCCCGACGCTGATAAAATTGAAAGTTTCCAAGGAATCATAAAAATACTTCTGACCGCAAAGTAAGTATATATTATAATTACTACAAAATTAAACTTTTATTGTGTATAACTAAACAAGCGATAGAAAGAAAAAAGTTTGTAAATTAATAATAACCTGTCTGTCATGAAACTTTTTCAATAAAATGACTACACCAATAAACAAGGTAAGAATAAAAAACACTAGTGGTTACCAAATGTCGAGCAGGTACACTGTGACAGTTGTTCTAAGTTTTAAATTAACCATCGCTGTAATAGTTTACAGAAGTTTAATAAAGCTGGATGCAGTACTTAAGGTCCTCTGAGATTTCAAAGAAGTACGCTCAATATCCTCTCCACCCAACACATTTCAGTACATTTTAGGTCTTGTTTTCATTGATTTTAGCTTCGTTCTCAGGTATTTTAATAAATATAAAGCTTTGTTTACCTACTGGCGTGAATGTTAATATATTTTTACAAGTTAATTGACAACAGTTGTTATATATTGTTCACAATGATTTCAAATGGGTTGTATCAACTTACTTAAAAGAGGTAGCTTCGAAGCACATTGGATAAGTAGTACCTGAAAAGATGTAGATAAAATTTTAATAAATACCATAAAATTACATTTCTAATGAGATACACGGTAAAGGTTCAGTACTTTGACCACAATCTCAACGGATGTTAAGTGACAATGTGGTCCAGAATAGTAAACACACCAAGCCCAGATGTACTGGTTGCTGGATGCTGCTGGAAAACACCTATTGATATTTGGCGACAGGTTTTCGTAACTTGAGAGTGGTAGCTACCCAGGCGGGCATTATTATAAAATTCTCTACTATCAAGCTATGGTTTGCTTAGGCTGACTTTAAGGTTGGATTTGAACCCGCGTCCAATGAAGCGAAATCCGACCGCAGTACCAACTATGCAATCATCGCTTTAATCAGTTACAATTTTATAACAGAAACGGTATTTTAGTACTGGATAGAAAAGTTATCATATTACAGTTAAATGGGACTATTCATAAGTGTAAAATAATGAACATGCTACCTTGTTTTGGTCATCTGACCTGATGGTTTATTGGAAGTATGATCTTTCAAAGATCACTTGTGATTCAAATGACATAAATTAATCACCTTAATACCTTCTCATCAAAATTTTGTACACAATAAAAATATACTAAAAGAAAACGAACAAAAAAAGTCTCCGTGAAGTTTGAAACAACCCCTTCTTATGTTATAACAAAGACATTTTATATTAAAATATTAAAGAATATTTACTGATCCCGTAAGGTATGTAAAATGTGTTAACACGCCGTAAACTTTTATAGGATATTAAAAAGGCCAATAGAGCGGAAATTCGAGCGTACGGGGCCCACTTAATATCGTTAATGAAGAGGACGGACAGGAATAATGGTTATGTCGTGATGTTCTGACACGATAGGGAAGTTTAATCTGTGCGAAAAGTTCGCTGTTTGTTTCAGTTCGAGAGACGACGACTGTGTTCACAAATAAGGTTATATTTATCCCTTCTTGAAATGTTTTAAAAATATTGAAGAAATTTACTTTACTGCGCTATTTTCAGTACTTCTTTTCTTATTATATTTTTTTTATTACAAACTACACCATTTTCTATAGACTATAGTATCTATAAGTGTAGTAGTATCTATAAATAAAAGTATCGGTTTGTAATTTATAATGAGAAATTTTTACTTTATATAAATAAATGTACATAGGAACACTATACCAAAAGTGTAACTTTTTTGTCTTTCTGTCTGTTTGTTCGGGGTAATCACCAGAACGGCTGGACCGATTTTGATGGGACTTTTTTTAATAGATAGCTGAAGTCACTCCGCGTAACTTAGTCTTCTTTTATTTTTAATAAACAATTAGAGCTCTAAATATTGAGAATCTATGGACACCATTATACGGTTTAGATTTACCTCGCCATCCAGGTAGACATATATACTTTCTGATCCCGGAGCGAGACGCGCTTAATCGTGTTACTAGGATGAAATTTTCATAAGTGTCCGGTGGTCACGACCCAGTCAGTCTGAATTACTCTATTATAATAACAATCTCAATTTCTCAGGATTTTGAGTTTGAATGATGATTATGGAAAGTTTGATCTTGTTTCAAAATTATCCAAACTTATACTAGATTTTTTGTTATAAAAAAAACACTAACATGAGTAAATAGAGTATAGAACCAAAATTACATAGTTCATTTCGAATTACTTTAAATATTATGTTCATAAATACATCATATCTCTGAAATGAAACACTAAAAATAAACTCTAGGGACTTTCCTTGTCTATTTTTTCTGAGAATTATGAACGGAACAAACTAGAGAATTTGCATAAAAATGTTAGCGAGAACTTGATGAGTTTTCTCTCTTGCAGGATTTCCCGGAAACGCTCCGTAATATGAATACTAAATTCGGAATTACTCAGCAAAAACGTTCGAGTTATTACAGATTGTGTAAATAATGAATTGCCACAGATAAGAATATTGCTGCTATAATGTAATAATTCCATCATAAAAGTAGTTTTAGATTAACATTATTTAAAGTTATATTTTGTGAGCAAGGATTGTTATATTATTTGATGCAGTATAGGCGTCTAGAGAAAATTTCTCTTAAGTGTTGCTGCCGGAACTTTATGTGCTTGAAAACAAATACTTAAGCTTGACGGTGATAACTAGCCAAGTGGGCATTAGAAAATCCTTTACCATGTTACGGTGTCATCATGGTGTTTACCTTCGCCGAAAGCTCAGGTTCCTCAGGCGCGGTCACAGCCAATGACTGTGTGTGGGGGGGGTGTCATATTTGAAGCATGGGGAAATAACATTTTACACGCATTTTTCAAAATTATAAAGTTAGTAATGTAAATGATCTATTGAGATTTGTCAATTTGGCGTTTTTGAAGGACCCTGGTCTCTAGAACAACCGCCCTGATAATGATCATCTCATTACAAAACATAGATGGATTCGATCCTAGTACGTCGATCGTCGAAGTAGCCGATCACATTACCACTATTCCCTCATCGTTTCACGAAATAAAAATAAAAGGCAAATTAACTTACAAGATGTGACATAGATCGTCCTGTCACCCGAGAGAATAAGTTTAAAATACAATCTATACTAATAAATAAAATTGAAGTGTCTGTTTGTTATATCAAAATAACAACTTTTTACTTAATACATTATGAATGTATATAACATATAAGATACCAATAGCTAAAACACAATTTTGAAAATTTTTGTGTCTGTCTGTTTGTTTCGGGTTAATTAATCACCGGAACGGCTGGATAGAACGATTTGGAAGGGACTTTATTGGTTACTAAAGTTACTCGGCGTAACTTAGACTACATCTATTTTTCGAAAAAAATTAGGGCTCCACGTAAAAAAATTAAAACATGAAATAAATGCGAAATAAAAATAAATAAAAGTGAATAAAATGTGATTCAAAGCACTGTTTTACTGGCAGTTGTTTGAGTTTGTGAGAAATAATATCTTTACTTTCTGTTGATACCAAAAATAATATTAGGAATTAAATCTCACGAAATTGTTAACAAAATACGATTCAATGGACAGGACCATAAAAACATTATTTTCCAATAATTATTTAAAAACTACATATTACGCAGTAAAGAATATATGAAACGCGGGCGAAGCAGCGGGCACACAGCTAGTCGTAAATGAAAAATTTCAAACGATCCCATACCTCGATAAACCTTTACATATTTGACTGGTTAATGAATTCCCCACAGAGGTAATGAGATCTCATATCCAGCTACATCTTAACGTAATTCAATTAAGTCCGGAATTCACCCCTATATTCCTTAGTAAAATCACAAATAGAACACATTGAAAATTCTCTATTCTTACTGAAAATTCTATTTCATATACGAGTTTTATAACAATCGACGGTTGTAATTGCAAATTTAAACAAATACATTAATTACTTTGCGGTTACATACATTTTAGAAGTAAAGATAAATGAAAAACGAACGCGTGTACAAAGTACACGTGTCAGAAGCGAAACTGCTTTGGTAATCTTTAGTTTAAATCTTATGACAAATTTTCTGAGTCCGAGAAAGAGACGAGTATGTTTGCCTTTTTTTCTAAAATACAGTAGTAATGCGCACGCTTCCGCAAAAAAGAATATGTCACAAAGAAGAGAAAATAATAATTCTACAGTTCAAAAGCAAAGCGTGCTTTTTACTTTTATCACTTTCTCTCAATACGTACTTATATTCGTTCTTTAAGAGGATATGCGAGGGGAGTTTATTCCATACAAACGAAGTCCTCTGTTTCTTTCTTGGATAATAGCATTATGGTAAATATTTTTATACCAAATAATATATATCCGCCCGTACGTTTTGATTTTTTCCATAAATTAGTTATTGTAGAAACTAGGAGTCTTTCAAAATGAAAAAAAAATACTCGATTTTTACCGTTATTTACAGACGTTTGTCCAAAAAAATTTTAGAAATAAAAACAAAAAAGCAAACGTAGAACCAGTCTTTCTTATTGTATAACTGAAAGAAAATTAAAAATCGGTTCAGTTTCAGAGGAGGAAACAGGGTACTACGAAGTAATATTTTCGTCTATTTTGCGTAAGTAAAATCGGCCCGAGCTACAGTTGTCCCTTTCGTGTTTTATAACTATTGCTTTGGGGCGCAACGCGATATCATTCGATTTCTGAAATACCCACTTTTCAAATTGTCACCAACCGTATATCTTATTATGATATTCAAAATAATGACACTAATTCTGACACCCATAGCGTAAAGCGAGCTTGAAATTTTAATCTCATCACGCGCAAAGATGTTTCATTTCCAAATGTTATAAAACATCAAATACAAACATGAAGAACATTCAAAATCCTTCACAAGAAACTAACATAACAAAATTAAGAAAGGTATATTATATTTATACCTACATCAAAAAAACATGGGAAAAGCAAACATTAGTAAATGACGCATCGAAATTACCTCTAAACGTCAAACAAAATTAAAATCATAAAATTCATAATTCAATTAAGGACCTGAGAAGGCACTTATAGTTCATAACACTGTCAGCGGTTCGGAACAACAATCCAATCGAGAAAAAGCCGGTAAGAAACTCGAAATGGTTTCTATTTCTTATAAATGTGAGAATTTTATATAACAGCCTTAGCCGATTAAATAATATTTAAAATGCATTTGCACAAACACACACAACACAAAACACGTAAAACATCGACACGCCAATAAAACTTTTGTAGCAATATTACATTTTTTGTCTAATATATGTGAGAGATTACCTCTTTCTCGCTGAACCTTTGAAAATCTGGACCTTGATGTGTTCCGCAACAAGATAATGAGATATCAGGGGGCGTCGCGACATCACTCTGTAATTTAATTAAGGTTCCAGAGGCTAATATGTTCATGTCGTGCTCGCTTTGATGTGTAAGAAAGGAAGGATGAAATTCAAACAGTATATTCATCGATTTTACATCATTGCTAATAGTGGTACACGTAAAGTAAAGAACGGTTCGATCTTAAAATGCAATTAGATACATAATGTAATATTTTTAATATTTGTTTAATTAAACTGAAATAGATTAATAATTTCGAAATGCATTTAAGGCAAATATTGTTGGTTTTGAGAAAATTAATAACGATATTGTTTTTAAAATTTAGGGGGAACCTAAAATTAGTCAATTATTTACTATTTATTTTCATCTTTTCCTTCGCAAGCATGTCAACAGTGGATAGAATCGTATGTTTTTCTATTTTTTAGTCATTTTGTTAGAACTATGCAAGTAGTTTTTTTGTGGCGATCCATTCCATATGTAATTACTTGTAATACACATCAAATGTGTACAACAATCAAACTATATCACGTAAAATGCCATCAAAATTTCATAACATATGACCAGATTACGATTCTGCGAAAACTCTTTTAGCATTTTATATTAACTTATTACAATACCTAAATTTATATCAAATAAATGTTATATAAAATTTTTATTGTCGACATAATAACATTGTGAATAATGGAATTCTGCAAGAATAGGGGTGAAACCTTATCGGGGAAACAATTAACTGTAAATGGACTTCGAGGCTGTTCTATTCTGTGCCTTGACCTCCTTATTGATTGCATGCGGGTAAAAATATTTTGCATACGCGTACACGCATAGGGGTACATAACGTGTAACAGAAATTTAATTATATCATTTACATATATCGAATCTACGATCCCTCCGTACAAAGAGACATGTCAAAAATAACATTTGACTGACAGGATTATATATCAGGTTTTTCATGAAAACATGGAAATAAATATATAAAGGGAATAACACCATAAACTTAAAAAATCGAATAAATCATTGCAGAAAAAATAATTATTAAAATGTAAATAGATTAAGTTCTAGAGTGATTTGAATATTCATTACGCTCTCCTGTGACCTCGGTGTTTTTAGACATGTCGCTTTGTACGTAGGTACTGTCGAAATACGGCTTGTCGTCTTGTATGGATCAGAATGTTGGCCTAAAAGGTGAAAGACGAAAGAAGACTGCATGCAGCTGAGATGCGAATGTTGAGATGGATGTGTAGGGTAACAAGAATGGACAGGATTAGGAATTAATACATTAGAGGAAACTTGAAAGTGGCGCCAGTAACAGAGAAATTGAGGAGCAGTCGTCTATCCTGGTATGGACATGTTATACGCAGGGAGGAATAGCATGTTGTGAAAGAGGTATTGTGTAAAAGATGGATTGATTGTGAAGAGCAAGACATAATGCGCCGACCCCAAATGAAAATGAGATTAGGGTAGGGAGATGATGCGACGCGGTGCTTGCGAAAGCCACCCCGTGTCGCTCCCATCCCAAATGCGGCGGACGGCCCCGGGGGGTTTTAGTGGGTATTTCCGGGCGCTTCACGCCCGTGTGAGTCCCGCACCGGCACGGAGTTCGTCCCTCCGTGCCCCCTTACCTATTGCATTGGGGGACTTCGGTCTCACTAACAATAGGTAAGGGTAGTGCGTAAATGCATTTCCCCCGTCAAAAAAAAAGGGTAGGGAGATGATGCTCGAAGCCCTTGTAATTATTCTTTATTATCCAATATCACAATTTAATATTCCCTAGAATGAAATGAAAAATTCAGAAATTTTCTTTGCTTCAAAAACTTCATTGCAAACACGAAGTAAACGAGAAAAGTTTGATTAACCTTATTAATGAAAAAAAACCCCCCAAGGAATTAAACAGGCGTCGGGTGAAAAGTTTTATGGTAATCTAAACTGTTAATATTTTGAATAATTAGGTTATTTAGTTAAGAGTTTCCTAGATGAATGCTAAATAGATTAAACTTCTGATTGTTACATTGCTGAAAGTAAAGCAATATATTGTGACGTCAGTTTCCAACGACGCATGATGTCACCATCAGTATGGCGATGAAAACTATTTTCACGGCAAGAGGGTTGTCGTATTAAATATTTTCTTTTTCATTTATTACTTTCTAAAGTGCGTAACCAGTTTGAATATTAATCTATACCAATAAATAAAAAAGGAGTGTCTGTTTGTAATATCAAAAAAAACAATTTTTTACTAAATACTCAATGTATATTCGATAACTATACCAAAAATACAATTTTGAAAATTTTAGTTTGTCGTCGTAATTTCTGGACCGGCTGAACCAATGTTGACCGGTTATTTTGTTAGATAGCTCGAATTACTCCGCTTAACTTAGAGTACTTTTGTTTTTCGTAAATAATTAGGTTTCCGCGTAAAAAAATTAAAACTTCTAAATTAAAATTTTGAATAAAATCCGATTCAAGGCACATTTTCACTGGTGAGTGTATGAATTTGTGAGAAATAGTTTTAATTTATCTTAGTGCCAATAAAAATGAAGGGTTCTGTATAAAAAAGTTAAAACGCAGTGAAGAACATATGGAACGCAGGCGCAGTCGCGGGAACGCAACTATTTAGTTAATAAGTAGCCTATGCTTGATTACGACCGGCACTTTTAACACTAAAAGAAAATTTGTTGACGAGAAATGGGATCTTACCCGATAAATCCTTGACAAATCTAAAACTATTCATTTTGGACTTGTTCATTTTAAGATGATCCCATTTAAAAGAAAACAAAATAAATAACGTTACAGTATAAAAATCGATATACATGTCGGTTCAAGTTTATTATATTTTAAATCAATCCTAAATAACTATATTTTCGTTCCTAATTAAATCCAAATGACTTGAAGTTTTCTTTGAAGAAAGTTTTGACATCCCTACATGACACCGCCATATTGGTAATCTGGAAAGGAAATGACGTCAGTGACATCAAATCGATTAAAACGGTGTCAATGGAAACTCATTACACACAGGCCTTAATTTAATATTGATTGGAAATACCTGTGAAAATGAAAATAGATTAATTGAATACTGAATTACTAAGATATGATAAATTCATATTTTTAATAGCAAATGTATGGATGTACATGTAATAAAATCCCAGAAGAAAAAGCCTTTCACTTATCGATGCGTAAATTTCGAAGTAAAAGGTTCTAACAAATGATATATATTTCATGACATTGTGATAACGTATGCGTGTCCATTGTATGCGTTAGGGGGCGTTCAACTATTACGTAACGAATTTGGGGGAGGGGGTTTCTGAATCGTTACGATGCGTTCGTTACAGGGGCGGGAGGGAGACTTGAACTACGCGCTGCGTAACATTGTTTTGACCCTTCAGAACGGTCGCGTAGAGATTTTTATTATCACGCATTTTTAAAAGGTTTTTTTTTTTCTTAAAATTTCAAAAGGTACGACCACTTGAAAAATTCTTTCTTGCTTTACAGGATAGTGAATAATTTGTAAATTTTTTTTTTTAACTCCAAACGTAAACCAAAAAAAAAATAATTATCAACAGATGTGATAGGCATGGGGGGGGGGGGGGGGGGGGGCAAAAATCTCCATAAATTGCGTTACATATTTGTTGAACGCTTCCTTAAACAATTTATTTATATGTTACATTGTATATATTTTGTCTTTATAACCAAATCGTTGAGAAATCTACAGTAAAGCCTTGTTTATTTACGAAAGTTCAGATTTTGTGTTTTTTTATTCAATTCTTCAACTATGATTGCGTGTTACCGAAATAAGTACTTACATTTTAGGTTATTTTAGTAACACTTATCAACAAATTTAACATATGATTACCTATAATTTAATTTAAAAACATTACTAAACTCTCACAAGACATTGGCTCATGGATGAACCAAACTATACGTCATGCTCGAAGTATTTTCAATATAATTGAACGAAGTAGATTTAACATTCAACTCACGTAACAAATTCGTCATACATTTCGAATGAAATTTAATTTAGAACAACTGAACGTGAATTTAAATTAAATGTTTTAAGTACAATATATCGTGAAATGATAATAATTTAAACGACGTAAGACATCTATTGCTCGAAAGAACCTTGCATATTTTAAAAATACATAAGGAGTGTTTAAAAAAATTAATGTTCTGATGCTAGACATCATTTTTCATTTTGGTTCATCGCATTTTTTACAACTGTAATCTTGTCTTTTGGAAAGTCCTTCGTGTTTTTTTACAGTTTTTTACCATGGATGACATTTCACTGTTTCCGCTTATCTTAATCAAAACGCTTTTTAAGGTACTGTAACTGTCCTATTTTAAGCTTACCCTAAGTTAGGAGGGCATGTATTTCCTACTAACTTATTGGGGCAATGTTATTTACAGTAGTTAAGAATCTCTAGAAATCAGTTGCTTTAAAGTGTAATTTTCAAAATTAAAAAAAAAAATTATTGACTTTCTTGGCCCTGTGTAGTCCTTCCACAGCATAGATAATAAATTCTCTCGGACCATATTTCAAAGATATCTATCAAACTATCCTTTCCTTTTGTTGACACAAAAAAAGATGAATCAGAACCACTCGCTACATAGAGAACCCTTGGTAATAGACTATTCAAATGTAAATGACATATTTGGTAATATTGCAGTTTAGATTACACGAAAAGTTTATCGTAAATTATTATTATACTTATTGATAACAAATATATATATTAATGTGGCTGTGGGCGATTACTATTCATAAAATTAAAAATTCTGTTGACGTCACTGAGACTAAGTTTGGCGGATTAAGCTACTCGATGTATGGCAAAACGGATTATACCCAATCGTTTGTCTTACACCATATGCGATGAGAATGTAGCTATTACGTAAACCGAAACGCGCAGGTGTTTACTGCGACACACGTACGTTCAGTCCTAGATATATTGTTCAATTTGTTCATATGGAGGGTTGAGTAAGAGACAGATACTGGGTAATTTACCGTAGATACAAAAACCCAGGCGAACCAAGCTTTTACTATTCGAAATAGAACAGGGGTGCTATCGAAGCAATATAATAACTTCGACACATTTTTCTTACATACGTGACTGGATTGATAAATAGTATTATCTATCTTTAACATGAATTTATTTATAAAGGCATAACCAATTTCTTACAAAAATATTCATAACTAACCAAGACACGTTGTAAATGGTAGCTACTTCTGTCAGCATTTGTTTTTGCCTGTCTATAACTTAGCTTTATAGAGCAATGATTAATATATGGTTGTCATATAACTCAAAAACTACAGGACCGGGTTTCTTATTTTTTTACTAAATCATAGATGTACTCTTTGGCTTATTTGTTTTATACATTTTGTTGCATTAACTAAGAACACATGGAATTAGTTATTAGAGTGAATTTATTTGACACAAAAATGTCTACAAGCACGCCACTTTGTACAAATATTATTTACTATTAATAATTGTAATTAATGGAAATTATTATACACGAACGGAAAAGACAGAAACACAAACAGCTGGATTATTTATATATCTATTCTAATCTAGACCTATATTTTGTGTTAACTCTTCGTCAGTGTTGCAAAGAATACCGCTTCTTCCGAATTTTTGGGATTTTAGAAAAACTTATAACTTAAAATTAGGAGGATAATTAAAATCCCTCTTATACAACATACGTTTTTGCTTTACAGATACGAAAATAATTTTCCTTTAACAAACTTCACTCACGATTACAGGTTAAAGTCTTCAAATAACAAAACCGTACTTTCACATCTCAACATGAATCTAAATCATTTTGTTGCGAGTTAGTGTTCGATATATTACTTTCAAAAAAAATTATTATTATAAAAACCCCTACATATTATGTCTTGTTTTAAAAATTGAAATAACTTTAAAACACAATTTCGTACGGAGTTTTTGGCGGGATCTTATCATGTAGTAAGTAGTTATTATTTTTAATTAGTTAACTTGGAGTATTTAACCTCTTATTATGTAGATTTGGTGGCATTTTACGTGATATAGTTTAGTTATTACGCAAGACGATGATGGCGCAGTTGGTAGTGCGGACGAATTCCGCGCCTTTCGGTGAAGGAAACATCCTGAGGAAACGGTGTAAGGCATTTTCTAATAATGCCCGTCTGGGTAGCTACCACGCTCAAGTTTGAAAACCTGTCGCCAAATACCAATAGGTGTGTTCCGGCAGCATCACTTGAGAACTAGTACCTCTAGGCTTAGTGTGTCATCCTGGACAACATCGTCACTTAACATCAGGTGAAATTGTGGTTAAAGAACTGAACCTATATAGTATTTTAAAAAACAACTGAAGTGTATTTAGCAATAATCACTGTGTTATAGAAACTACCAACGCTTTAATAAAAGGCCGCCACATCACTGAAGCATAGTAAAGTAATGCGTAGTTAGGCCTATAGAACTTGTATTCATAGCTGGAATTATATAATACCAAAAATAGTAAGTAACTCTTTGCAACAGTATAATATTAATAAGTTATGATTAGTGTAAAATAAATACAGCTCTCAATTTATTACAAAGGAAAATTTCAAGTCAAATCTCAGTGTCAAACCCCACAACAACTCCTATAAATTATCACTCCATTTAGTGTATTCCACTTGTGTTAACACAAACCAATCATAGTTATTATTTCAAGTGTCTGAGCACTTCATGTTATCTTATCGGCTTACGTGAGAATCGCTTTTAAAAGCAGTATATCAAACGGTATAATTACTTCGGTATATATATATACAATACTAGTGTTGTCAAATTTCAAGTGTCATTTGCTGTTTTGATCTTCATTTATGATAGGGTCATGGCTGTTCTAAATCTACTTCAGTTTTGAAAATGTTGTTTATCCTAAACTGACTAACCCCTTGAAAGGGCATTTTTAATACTATATAGTATGCTCAATGTTTTGACTATGATCTCACATTATATTATGTGACGGAGTGGTTCAGGATGGGCATGATGTGCACGCCTTCCTGACACGCACGCACGCACTAGTGCGATATCTTCGAAGTCATGACGGAACTGTCACTAAAAAGTTTACCAAACCTAGCGAATTAATAATAAATAACTAAACGAAATAAAAGAATAATTCGAAACATTCGTCGGATATAAATACCGTTAAATTAGGAGCTGTCAATCAGAAAGCATGCAATCAGCGCATGCCTCCATATGAGCTCCGTCGCTTTGATACCCTTTCAATTACGTAACTGTTATTTGACAGTTGATTATTTACATATATTAGAGTGTTTTTTTTTTAAATGGCTTTTTTTCGGTCCCGAAGTCAAATTTGTTTTGTTAATATGTTTTTAAAAAAATGCCTGAAAATTTGCGTCCGTAAAACAAATTCTAAGTATTCCCCCAGAGTGTGAGAAGATTTCCCATATAAAATACATGTAAACTTTGTTTTTTTTTTATGTAATTTTCATAATTTAGTCACTAAATTCAAATTGAGTAAAAAAAAATTTGTTGTTATTTTATTCATGGCTGAACCTACAGGTAAAATGTTAATAAGATAAATTTAATTTTCTACAAAAACAGTCTTTTAAACTAAATATCTGCAAGATAGATATTTCTCGACATATTTTTAATTTGTAGCATATTTTTTTCAATTTTACTAAATAATCCATTCATCCAAGCATCCAAGCAAAAAAAATTATAGAACTATTACAAGTACATAGACAGAGTAGCAGGCATCAATTAGTATCTAGAAATTGTATTGTAGGAAGGTACTTAAAGAACGATCGAGTGAAAAGCTTCACAAGGTAATATTCGGTGCTGTCTTCGATGCCGTCGACTCCGAAAAATTAATTATATCATTTATAGCGACATCTGTTGCGGCGATACACTTGAAGGTCGTGCATATGAAACAACTGAGTGTAAGAACCTCAATATTAATCGGCATCATTGAATATTGCAATAAAATATAAAAACTTTTTATTATAACATAACATAACATAACTTCACGCCTGTTATCCCCGAAGGGTTAGGCCGAGGTGAAATAGCGAACTACACCACCCACATTTCGCCGAGCTTAGTTCCGTCCCAGATGTGAAAAAGGGTGAGCCTGTCGCCATATCGGGCACAAATTCCAAACTCTGGGATGATACTGAGTAGAAAAAACCCAATACCACCACTCGACCCGACCCGGGGATCGAACCTGATACCTCAGAACGGCAGTCGCACCGTAATACAACTGCTCCACCGAGGCAATTCTACATTAAATAACTATAAGCGATTAGGATTTAGTTAAAATTCTGATGACAGAGAGTAACGAATGACTTTCCTTCTAACCCTGAGTAACTTTAGACAGTTATCAAGCTTTATCAATGTATTCTAGCAGCTTTACATTAAAAAAGTGAGGCCTGAGGAGTGAGGAACCTTTACCGCTTTAATGGACTTTTAAGGTAAGCAATAAAGAATAGTCAACCAGCGTAAGGTTACCACGGCATACGAACCTCGGCTGTTATCATGTAAGATATGATCTTAGTTAAAACTGTCCATTCGAGCTATCTACACATATGTACTACACACATATACGTGTATGTAAGTACAACTATCCAGAAGCATAAAAACGGTCTGTCCTAGATTTTTTCATGTTTATATTTAGAGTTATTTATTAGGCATACTCTAGAAAAAAAAAACTCAATGACATGAATTATGTATTCAAGAAGAATAGAGAAATCTTAGGCTATTGTATAATTATAACTCCATTTGTATCCGTTAATATTTGTTTTTGCGTAAAGAACATCTGTACAAACATAAAATTATTGTTGGCATAGTATTCTATTATTTGTTAATAGTTCATAAAGTTTCACGAAATATCATAAGGGTGACGGGAGGGTGCAGTCAGACGTCACGTGTATTTATTTTTTGTTGAACGTGCGATGTCTAAACCGAAAAGCGGCGCATGACCTGATACGCCGTTCGCCAAGCAACGACTTTCCAAAATGTAATTAAATTCATTTAAAAATGTAAGATACTTTGCACCAAAAAATGTACACATGTTTTGGGTAGTGGTTAGCCTAAAGCTAGGGGAGAGGAGGTTAAAAGTTCATTAAAATCATCACGTGATTAATGAACGACCACCTAAGGTAATTGACTAGCGTTTCGCGTTACTATGTCATTGACCGTACAAGGAATTCAAAACGTAATTCATGTACTTTGTACACTGCAAATTTTCCAGTTAAATCAGCCAGATAGCGTCAGGGCCAAACGTTATGAAGCAATAAGGGAACGAAAGTGAAGGGGAAATATTTATTAAAACCCGTGAAGTGCTTTGTGAACGTTTTGAACCTTGGGTTTTGTTTTTTGTTATTTAAATAAAACTCATATCGGGAAATTACCTTCTCCCGCCATCAAATCCATTCCTGGTTATGACGTAATTTTGTTGTTGTATTATATATTGTATTAAAACTGAGTACATATCTATACTAATAAATAAAATTGGAGTTTGGAATGTCAATTTTTGTTTTTACTAAATATATATGAATGTATATACAATACCTATGCCAAAAATACAATTTCTAACATTTTTGTCTGTCTGTTTGTTCCAGGTAATCTCCAGAAAGGCTGGACGGGTTTTGACGGGTCTTTTTTGGTAGATAGCTGAAGTTTCTCCAGGTAACTTGGGTACTTTTATAAAACTTTTAAATCTCATAAAAATGTAATAAAATCCGATTCAATACAGTCTTACGAGGAAGTGCTTGAATTTATGAGAAATATATTTATTTTATTTTAGTACTATAAAAATTTAGGAAAATAATTAGGGTTCCGTACAAATAAAATAAAACGCAGTGAAGAACATATGAAACGCAGGCGCAGCCGCGGGAACACAGCTAGTATTAAATCATATCTATATTCTTTAAATTAAATGAGATAAGCATAACCTACCTAAATCAAGACGGGAATCTTCTAAAAGAGAACTTTCGTTACATGTTTATTTTTAAGTTTTTAATTTGTCACAGTTTTGAATTCTGATAAAAAAAATTGTGTTCAGAACTAAAATGTAAGGAGGAATTCTTTTTCAACAAGTTTTTTTAAATCATAATATTCTAGTATATTTTATATGTCAATCTAGTTGTTTGCAAAAAAATAGTTAGTTATAAAGTATTGTTTATAGACACGATTTTAGTTGTACAACAAGCGATTTTGCTGTACCTACCATAGTAATGTGGTTTATTCTTTTATCTTTCTAATGTGGATTTTTTTTATTGACAATGTCAAACTGTCAGTGGACATCTTTTATATTGAGAGTTAGTGAATAAAAGAATGAACGGAAATTGGACTCGAACGTCGTTTAACGAGAAATATCACTTCAAGCGTACCTCCTCGTACTATCCACTACAACTCTTAATGGGCTCATTCAATCGGTCGTCTGCGAAAGAGCACTTTTTTAATTTGTGCACAACTTAAAGTGACATTTTCACCTTTGATATTCCACTTATGAAAGTATCTTTGAACGTTGTATTAAAATGTATTAAATGGATGAATCTAAAAAATACATATTTGGTGTGTTTTTTTTAATATATTTCAATGTACAAATATTGTTTTTTTTTTTTACAATTTTATTATAAGAATTAGAGATAGGGCGAACTTGGGTTTCACCGAATTTGTTCGGCCAAACTTAAAAAAAACCGAATATTACGCATGAATTTGTCCGCTTTTATTTATAATAAATTAAGTTTCAAATTTATCTGTTTAATAAAAGTGTATGAATTAGGTACTGTTATCAATCCAGGGATGTAGTTACCTCCGTATCCATGATAATATGAGCCCCGAGATACAGAACCAACGTATACAAGCAAAAATTAATATCTCAATTAATTATTTAGGCCGCACGCTAAACTCACAATTTAGAACAGTTACTTAATCTTATTTTACTCTGTGAGTTGTTTTTTTTTTTTTTTAGAGTCCCCCCCCCATTTTTCCCTGTTTTCAGGCTATATTTTTAATCTGCTTACGCACCCTCTGCGCTATCTCAAAGCCCCTAATTTTCTCTGGCTAACTGAGGCCCACAAGAGGGCATTATCGCCTATGTTGAGAACCTAGGATTTAGAGTCTCCATCAGACTTGTCGGTAATGGTAATATCTCTAGAAACAGAAAACTTATAAAAACTAAAATCATCTTTCTGTCTTCAATGAATGGTATGGTATGGTATAATGAATGTAATAAAAGTAGGATTTTATATATATATATATATATATATATATATATATATATATATATATATATTTCTATTGCCATAGCGTTGCGCCCGAAAGAAAGAATTATATTACACGAAAGGGACAACTGCAGCTCTGGCTGATTTTACCGTATGCAAAATGGACGAATACATTCCGCCAAATAGTTCTTCTTAGTACCCTGTTTCCTCCTCCAAAACTGAACCGATTTCTAATTTTCTTTCCGTTATAGACTAAGAAACCATTTTTTTTCCTTTTTAAAGACTCCTAGTGTCGACAATAACTAATTTATGGGAAAAATTCAATGTACGGGGGGCATAGCGATGGTGGATATATATTATTTGGTATAAAAATATTTACTATAATGCTATTATCCAGAGAGGAAACAGGAGACTACTTTTGTACGAAATAAATGCCGCTCGTACATCCTTTTAATGTTGTAAGAGATGACGGCTGTAAGTCGCGGTCGATTTGATAAGTCGCGCCGCGCCGCATTGTACCGCCTGACGGCAAATTAAACATGGTCGGAATGGCTGCCATATTAAAACAATAGACGTAGTAGGTACACGAAAGATTTCTCAAATAAAAAGTTATAGGTTTACACATCTTTAAATCAAATTGTCGGTGCGTCCGTTAGAAGGTAATTGCATAACTTATGAACAATTTGCCGAGACGATGGTGATTTACAGAAACGTAATCAAAGACAAAAAGAAATATTTTCCCTCGGATAATTTCTAGTCTTCAGTCGAGCTACAAAATGAATTTCGCTAAAAAAATTCTCTTGATTTCGCTTCGTTGACTTATTCTGTCGCCCTATACGATTTCCTTGGCTGTTAAAATACACGCGTTATTGTACGCAATCGTCGTTTTTACTTTAGTAATTAAGCAAAAGCGGATTAAATACATGCGTGTGTATTAGTAGTATTAGCTACTGTTGTATTTTGAGATTAGATATATTTATCGATTACAAAAAAAAAAATCTTCAAACGACAAATTTATTACGTAAAGCCAACTTGTAAAGCCTACGTGGTAATTTCAAATAGCTCTAGCTAAGTCTGTGTCCTTGGTATCACAGCGATGACTAGCAAAGGATAGTTTTAAGTGGTCTTAGTCATTTTTCGAATACATTGAAGACCTACTTACCATCACACACATTACCTTGATTACAATAAAAACAAAATGGTGTACCTGCATTATTTGTTGGTAATATTCAAAACAAAAAAGTAATAAAATCAGTGGAATAAATATATTTCAAAAAACATTTCAAGAGCCTTTAGGAAAGAAATTTCTATTTGTTAAAAAATAATTGTGTTATACCCTTATCGGTTACATGTACGATTAACACAAAAACTATTGAACGAATTTTGCTTTTTAAAAGCTCACAAGAGATAACAAAGGAGATGCAAAGACTAGTAATTATAAGTCAATTGTAAATTATTTGAAATCATCTCAAAAGTCCACGGAGAGGGAGATGCTGCATGCAATAAATTTATTTAGATCTTAAAAATAAACTATAAAGTTACAATGGTTCGAAAAACGCACGTAATTGAAATAATCAAAAGACAATCATGTTTTTGTCATTTTTCATCCATGCCATTTCCATTCATTTAAACTAGGACGAAAAACTATCAACTCTACAATGATGAAAAATAAATAATAACGGGAAATTCTTAGTCATCCTATGAAACATTTTCAAGGTAAACCTTGAATCTCATCTATCTAACAAGATAAGAACTTATTTTAACTCATTACAGCGTTACTCTATAAATAATAAACGCATCAGTAACATACTGTGTTTTCCATATTTATTTCACGTGATAAATGCAAGATAAGTTTTAAGTCTTCAATTATTCTAGAAACATAAATAGCTTCATTTGTATAGAACTAAAACACATTTTTATTGATTAACTAGCCCTGTGCCCGCGGCTGCGCCCGCGTTTCATATATATTTTCACTGCGTAATATAGTTTTTAATTTTTTTCATACTGAACCCTAATAATTTTCCAAAAAACATTTTTGGTACTAACATCAAGCAAAGATATTTCTCACAAATTCAAATATCTACCAGTAAAACTGTGTAAAGAATCGGATTATATTCACAATTTCATGAGTTTTTTTTTTAGTTACGCAGAGTAACTTCAGCTATGTATGTACCAAATAAAATCCCGTAAAAATCTTTCCAGCAGTTCCGCAGATTATCCGGACAAAAATTATAAAGTTTATAAGTTTATAAATTATATTTTTGATATAGGTATAGAAAGTATAAAAGATACATTCATATCTATTTAGTAAAAAAAATAATTTTGATATTACAAACAGATTTTTTTAAATATATTAGTATAGTTTTAAACCTGTGCTTTTAATCAACTTCTTGATCCTTTATACATATTATACATCCTTCTAATGCCGGTTATTACAAAAGTGTTCTTATGTTGTTGTAAATAGAAATCAGATTAACTTTATTCAGCGTAACTCGTCCTCCTGGTTCTGGAGACAATTAAATACATCCAACTGGAAGAATTATAATGTTAATTTAAATCTCTTTACTTGTTTTACATAATTACTATTAAGCAGTAACTCAGCGATAGCGTCTATTCTACATTTTTTTTAAAGTTATTGGGATACTAAATAGAAATATTAAAGATTTTAGATATTTTCACTTTATAAAAATAGCGGACCAACATTATCTGCAGAACTTTATCGTCGTATTTTTAAAAGTATAAACTGTTAACGGGTTTTATCTATTTCTTTTTTTTTATACACATCCCTTCATACAATCTCAAACCAAACTTTAAAAGTTTACCTATATTTTATAAATAAATTATTCTGTTAAAAAACGAAATCTATACTTTTTCGCAACCGATATAAATGTACAAAAATTCAATATTCAAATCAGGTATTAATACATCACTTTTATAATCATCTGGAAATACTCTCTTTTTAGTGCATAATAATCTTAGGAGTAATTTGTAAATTAGAAATAAATTATTCCTCTTCAAAAACCTTAGTTCAAAGAATGTAATTTATGTAGAAACTATATTAAGATAGGTTTAAGGCTTCGCTCAGGGCACAATCCATAAGGAAGGATCGCACATCTCATGAAGAAAAAAAAAAGACTCCCCAAATTGTGATACATGTGGAAAAGTTGATGATGTACAGCACTTACTGATGGCGTATGCCAAGAATAGAACTGAAAGAGAATTGTTGTGGGACAATCTAAACTTGAGAAACCAAAACTTAGGAATATGTCAAAGTATACTGGCAGAACCTTCTTCAAATGAGGCTAAATAATTATTTAACCTAGTAATATTAACCCACCAGCAATCCCCTTGATCAGAATTTATATAGAACGGGGTACAATAGAGTTAATATGTTCTTTGGAATAAAACTCCCAAACAAAAAGAAAAGAAAAATTAAAATTTATGCAAAAGTATATTAACTACAAATTGCACGCTTTCTTTGCCATTTTACATAATGTATCATCTGATAAACTTAAGAACACAAAATATTAACAAATCAATTGTTTATAATATTTTTAAATTACCCTTTTCAAAGTTTGAATAGATTTCCGAAGTTCGTAACCACTACCGTCTAAAGCGATAACAGACTACGGGTGACCACTGGAAGCCAGTCAGTGTATATTTGCTCAAGGATTACAATCGTTATCGCAAACTCGACGCGTCAATGTGTAAAATGCATGTGTCACCTCATCATTATTGACTTTAAATATTTACAAACTGATTTGTTTACTTCCAAACAATCTTATCATTTGTTGGCAAACATAACAGGTGTTACATAAAAAGCTGTATGTATACGGGCGCATACGTATTTTAAGGTATCATAATTGTTAGGCCTTGAACTAAATATTAAAAACAAGGTTGAAATTTGTTATATCTAAATCTGCCGCAAAATGCTTTTTTCAATCTTTCTTCATCAGTTTAGCAAAGCCATGTTGTTACTTAGATTTTTTTTTTTTATATAACATAAGCTCACACCTGTTATGCCCGAAGGGTTAGGCAGAGGTGAAATAGCGAACTACACCACCCACATTTCGCCGAGCTTAGTTCCGTCCCAGGTGTGACAGGGGGTTAGCCTGTCGCCATACCGGGCACAAATTCCAGACTCCGGGATCATACTGAGTAGAAAAACCCAATATCACTTGACCCGACCCGGGGATCGAACCCGAGACCTCAGAACGATAGTCGTACCGTAATAAAACTGCACCACCGAGTCAGTTTTTGTTAACATTAATGAAAATCGTACCTGACTGGAAACACTAGAGAAAGTACATAAACATGTGCCATAATAGCTCTCATTTTCAGCTTGACCTATATTAATTCCGATGGCCTTGTTAAAGTTAAAACAGACACGTCACAAATAATAGACAACCGTCGGATTTTAATTATAAAACAAACTTTATGCATATAAACGCTTAATTTTAGATATTCAATTGTACATAAAAATACAATGCAGCCAATATGAATCACTCACCGGTTGTCGACATCCGGCATAATAGTCGAAACAAGATTAAGTTCGAAAAGCATTGGAAAAAAATTCGAAATTTATATTTATGTTTGCTTTGCGTATATTTCAGAATATATGTATTATTATACAGTGAATCTGCGTTGAACACTTTTTCTGATATTTTTAAAATACCGATTTCCAGTGTTGCTAACTTTTTATTTACCACAAATTGAATATTAAAAACCAAAAATGTTATGTTTAGAAAGGGAGTGAATGCGGAGATGACTGCCAATAGAGAGGAATGGAAGAAAAAGACATGTAGCGACGACCCCAAACGAAAATGGGATAAGGGTAGGGAGATGACGAAGTTGGATAGTATTTTTAACACTTTGTCCTTATTATGACGATTTATCCTGGATAATTATAGGTAAAATACACTGCTAGATGACTAATATCCACAAAGAGACACATTACGAAGATAATCTTTTATATGTATTTTTCCTTAAATTACGTATACATACTAACGACCTGCCATGACTATATAGAATAACGGGTAAGTATATAGAATCCTCTGACAAAAAATATAACCTATGGTACTCAGTGATCTTTCTACAGAATTTAATTTAGTCCATAAAATACAAAAAATCAACTATAACTCTTGACATAAACGAACAGATAAACAATTAATTAGTATACACGTTGAATTTTAAGTGATCTAATTTAAATATAAAGATTAATATAAGAATATAAAGATTTTTACAACAAAATATTAAAGGTAAATAAATACACAGAAATCGAATTTCAAAATAATGAAAATACTTTTAGCGAATTATCCAAACCGTAATTATCCAAACCAAGCCCATTTTACAGGCTATAAAAATAATAATTTATTGTTTCAAACCGTGTCATTGAAATCCCATGCATGCGTGCTACGAACGAGCTATTCAATCGGCGATGTTATATTAAAACAATGTAACGTTTTTGTCATCGTAAACTGAACCCTATTCACACAAAAATAATGCCTATATTCAAAAGCCCAGCCATACGAGTACATATTATAAATGGCAAGATATGTCCTCTCGTCTGTCAGTGAAAGTCCTTAAAACGTAGAAATTACTTTATATGGTTTACCTTTAAATAATATTATATTTTTATTCTATCCATTTAGCGACAAATATAATATAGGCTAGAAATATAGATTTTTTTATAGATTATTTAAGAAAAGAATCATGTGAATCGTTTTATTACGTACTAGCTTTGCCCGCAGCTTGCAATCCAGACAATTTGTAGCCTATGTTCTCCCTCTAGATGCCATATATGCCATTACCAATTTTCATCATATTCGGTTCTGTAGTTTTTGCGTGATTAGTGAACAAATTAATAAACACACAGACAAAAATACTAACATTAAAACTATCGAAATGTATTCTGTATTCGATTCTGAAGTATTTTTCCTAAATACATTCAATGTACAGGTTTCGCCTCGTTAGCCTCGATATATTATAGGAAAAACTTACAACAATTTTAATATAAAACCGTAAAAAAGAAACAGTTATTTTTAAACGAAAACTCATCCATAAATTTACCGACGCGTTATTCAGTCTCAGCGAAACGAATCGTGTTGAATGCATTATCCTTATTTACATCTCCATTAAGCATAAGGTCGACAGTTACAAATCACATTTTTACTCTGTTAAAACTTACGTAACTCACTCCTGTCTCGTGTGTAAATTTACGAAACTTCTTCATCGTTAAAATAAAATCTCGTGTGGATCCTCTCGACGAAACCTTTGCAATTTGAAATGCATATTAGTTATTATTTAGTGACAGTCTGTCTACCCATCTACTTTTTTTTTTTTTTTTTAAGTTGAAAGTCAAAATTAATTCTTCATCTTGTTATATTTACCGGTAATTGTAAGTATACACAAGTGTGTAACGTTAATATAATTTTATAAGACTTTTCTTATTTTACATACAACATTCCAGAAAAATGGCGACCGATCAGTTAGAACTAATCAGGTAGTTTTTGTATCCTCTCTGAAATCACGTTCAGTGTTATTATTTCTAATCCAAAGCCCTTGTGCACCATTATTAAACTATATCATAAAACGCCATTAAAATTACACATTAAAATAATATTAATTTATGCAAGTTTATTAGCTTTGATAATTAATTTATTAATTTAAGTATTCTAATGATTCATCCGATGGGACAAGCTAAAAGACTTTGTCAATACTGCCGCCTATTCTGAAGTTCAAACTTGTATCAACGCGCTAGCGAGACGATGGAAATCCCTCTAGAATGTTCCATTGAATTTTTGATGGACCTCAAAATAAACGCTTCGTGCCATTTTTTAATACACTTCATTTGTACACAATAACCAAACTATATGTCCCAAAACACCACCAAAATCACACAATATAGGGTCCAATAACACAAACTAATGAATTAAAAACAATAGCTACTAAAGACTAATTGAGGTGCCGCCAAAAACTCCTACAAATTCCGGTATTGTTTATGCCACTTATTTTATCTTACCGTATTCATTGATGACGAGGTGATGGATATCGCCGAATGTAATTAGGATATCCGTCTCTCAATATCAAATAAAAACATATGATACTCCCAAAGAAAACCACAACAAAATTGAAACCTTTGAATAAATATAATTTTTGGATTAAAAAAATATCAATACAATGAAATATGTCTTTACCTAAATATATAAATATCACAAGCTTAGAGCTAAAGCAATAGACCCGCCAGTAAAATGCAGGAAACGTACAACTATTATCCCAAATGTTGTTACAAACGTAGCGAGCATATAACCTAAACCTATTTCAATTCTATTTCTGTGAAAGAACAACGTTTCTCCTTGCTTCAAATAGCATTTCAGTATTGCACTACTTAGAAAAATATTACTATTTGTTAGAAATATGTGAAGAGTACAGCGTTGTCGAGAATTAGGCTATGCCTAGTTGTATTGGCTCTTAAATAATGCTGACGGAACAGTCCATAGGGGCTTGACGACAGATTTTCTAACGTCTTTTTACAGGTTCAGTGCTTTGACTAAGTTTAGATTTACTAGTACTCAAACGATCCTTTTTTTACATAGGTAAATGCGTTTAGGTACCGTCTTCCCATGCGGGGGCAAGGAGTGTGCGTGGGACTAACGCTAGGGAAAAAGACTCTAACGACTGCCCACTAAAACCCTATGAGTGACAGTCTCTACCGCCACACGAGGAGGGCAACACGGGATCCCAAGGAGGCACCGCGACATACCCCCGGACGAATGACCCAGCCCAAAGGCCAGGTCCCTACCAGTTTTTGGAACCAGTCCCGGTCAACCAATACCATTCCCCCGACGGCTTCCCCAGTGCAATGGGAGGTCAGGACCTCCGCTCCTTCCCACCTTGGTACTCAAACGATCCGGAACACACCTATCTGTATTTGGCGACAGGTTTTCTAACATGAGGGTGGTAGATACCCAGACGGGTATTATTTGAAAATGCTCTACCATCAAGCTATGGTTTCCTCACGAGGTTTTCCTTCACCTAAAGCCCAGGCTGATTTTGAGTTGTAGGTGGGTTTGAACCCGCGCCCATTCGAAATTCGACCGACTACCAACTTAGCTATGATCGCTTCGTGCAACTTGTGGGTCATAACTAACCAGAAGGGCTTTAGAAATAATCAATCATGTTATCTATAATGTCTTCAAGATTACGTCTTCCTTTAGCCAATCGATTTTCATTTGTTGTTTTTTAAGCAATCAACGAAAGTTGGTGTTTATCGACAAAAATATGAGAAATTTGTTAACAGATTTCCTTTCGCTATAATAATAACTTATTCCTCAACGTCAATCTTCAAAAAACGATAAATTCGTCTTTGAAAGATTCTTTGGAATGAATAAAGTATGTAAATACAATAAAGGACCTATTAACAAAAGCTTATAATGATCATAATAATTGTCATTTACAATTTACGTCCTTTTCCGTCTTCATTTTTATTGTATATTATCCCAATGATCAAACCCATTGGATAAAGATTGGTTACTTTGCGTCCTAATGACTCAATGCGTAGTTCACATTCGAGAAATTTGCAAAACGTAAAAACATTGTTTCATAGGAATACATTCATTCAACCATAGGACGTCCACAGCGGGACATAGCTATCCCCCAATAAGAGGGGGAGAATTCCCATAATCGCCACGCTTGGCAAGCGAATTGGCGATCGCAGTTAGGTGTTTTTGGTGCTCAAAGGATACTACCGCCCATCCCCTGGTTTCCCCTTAGTCGCCTTTTACGACACCCAAGGGAAGATAGAGGCTGTTACTATTCTTAGCCGGCACTATACAGCGTGTTTCATACATATATTTTAGGAATAACCAAAAATAAATTTCCTAAATTGTGTTATCTACTTTCGATAAAAATAAAAATATGGTGAATTCTCGACTGTTATATTAAAAAATCCTAAACGCATGGCGTGACAAATACGTAATTGATAATTTATTTGTCGAGAGAGGCATAGAGTATATATTATCGTATAAAATAATCAGTAAATACATAACTGCTCCCACCCACGCGGTCCTTAACAAATGCAATATGAAAACACGTTATTATCAACCTATTGAAAAATCCAATTAACTACTATATTGCTTGTTAATTTTCAACTTCCCTAGTTTTGCTCATTGCTAACAGGGACCGTTCAAATATTACGTATTGACGCATGATTTTTATGCCTTACTTATTTGAAGGATGGCGATTGGGGTCTGAATGGTGATTACGTAAGCAATCATGAAGTATTAAGCTTTGTTTTTGTACAAAATTATGCCAATGCTTACGTACGTACGTACGTAAACATTGGGTACCAGTAAAAACTTTATTTACTATTGCTGACAAGGAGTAGGGGGTCAAAAAGTAACAAAACTTTGCTTACGAAACATTTGAAAAGCCCCAAATTATCCATAACCTAAAATAAAAGAATTTAAGCAATTGCTATATATTATGTATTTCGTACATAACTCTAATATAGGCATTTTTTTAATAAGTAAACATGCTACCAAATATAAGCGAATGATTCTTGTTAATCAATCTTCTAAATACATAGAGATACATGCTGTAAGTAAAAAGGCATGCGATGAAGAAGATAATTATAGTTAGTAGCTTTAATTTATAACCAGCCATGCATTAAAAGCTTGATATATGTTGGGATTATGAACTTCTTGCTTGCAAAAAGGACAGGGATCAGGACCTGAAAACACCAAGCAATATAATTTACACAAAACATTGAATCTAGAATAAAATTATGTTAATTTTACAAACACTGTATAATCTCTCATGAGAGTAGCAAGGTAATTAGTCAACAAACATGATTCCTTTTCTGATAATTTTAAGGTTAAATAAGATTATGAGCATTACTGATACATATGTGTTTTTTTTACATACATCAGTTTAAACCGAAAACAATGACAGATACCAGAGTTACTTATATAGATACAGAGTACTTAAAAATTTAAACTGCTACATGCATGAAGATCTAAGTAAGAAAACTATTTTTTATTAACAAAACCAAAAGTTGTCAATGACTTGACAAAAAAGAATAAGCAACAACAAAGGAGAAAAATGTTTCTCTTTGCCTATTTAAATATAGATTATCCTTAAGCCACATATCCAATTTGTTAAGTTTAACCCCTCAAACACTTTAGTGTGTACCCCAGGTTTCCATTTCCTATTGTCTTATTTTTATGAGTACTCGACACATTAAGTAACAAAAATGCTCATTTGTATCTGCCCTCTATTCCATTTTAACATTGGTGATAAAATGTTTGATAAGTTATTCTAAAAAAAAAAATAGTAGTATTGCAACACATCCCCAGCATGTGCAGTAAATGCACTCAATTAGCTATTCTCACTCTATTAAGTTTAGCAAAGGATACTTTATTTCTGATTTTGAAGATCAATATCATGGATAGTAGTGCAGCTTGATGAAGTTGACCAATTTGAGAATGTTTAGAATCTAGATAACTATATAATTAGTTTATACTTCATTTATTATTATTTTTTTTAATACATGCAAAAAATTATAAAATTATTCTTAGCTTTTATAATCCTATACATAATTTAGACTTCATAAAAATATGATTAATAATAACGTAAAAACAAAAAACCACTTTTAATGAAAAAAGAAACTATAATATACATTTCATAAGTAATTGCTAGATCACTGTCTGTATTTACTTTAAAAAACCCTTTTAATGATAAATACAAACTAAATACCTTTGGACCATAAATACATTAAACTTAATAAGCAATTTTATGCAAAGCATAAATACTGGGCAAAAAGAACTCAAGCCAGTAAACAGTAAAATGTAAAATAGACTTTTGGATAAAATAATGTACAAGATCTTCAACAGAACTGAATGATTAAAATAAATAACATTTGTATGGCTATTTATTATTAATTCAATTTTATTCAATAAACAAATATAAGTACTTTTTATATTTTAGTAATTTTATTCATAGACCTAGTATATTGTTATAAAGAAATATATTATGTATAAATATGACTAGGGAAATAAATGGTAATTATAAAACAACCATTAACAGACTAGCCATAAACAACATTGAGATTATATTAAGATTCCTCAAAAAATATAAATAAATATAAAAGATGATTTTCAATTATTTACTATTGACAAGAAAGAAAATAATCAATAAGCGAGAGAAGGTATAATTTCTACTCAATTCTTATAAAATTAGTCAGTTTGATTGAGTCTTGATAAATTGATGCCATGCAGAATCAGTAAACCTAGATATAATATTCTCATAATTCTCATAATTTAAGATGAGATATATAAGTGCCAGAAAAAAAAACAATAAGGAGTATATAATTTGAAAGAATTTATTTACAAGATATTGTGGTATAGTTATTTAAACATTGTAATTTGTTTTTCTTTTGTAAATAAAATTGTGAAGGGCATTCTATTTAATTCAGAATTTTCAGTAAAAAAAAAAAAAAACTGTTATTTAATTATTAAACTACCTACTTGCTTTCTATTATGACAAAATTGTATATAGCTGTAGTAAAAAATACATTAAAAAAGCATTATAGATTTATTATTACATTCTTACAGCTTGTAAATAAATGTTTGATTTTATTGTAGCTTACTGTTTGCAATGCGCTTGTTATGCAATTTTTTGTGACTCACTATGTTATTTCCTACTTCGTCACTATTCCTCATAATAAATTGTATCTTACTCTCTTTACACCAGACAGCATAGAGATATGAAGTAAACAAAATCACCCCCAAGTCGGAGAGTGTATCTAAATTTAGAACATCACAAGCCCGCGATTATTTACGTTAGAATATTTTACGAAAACCTATTATTTAAATAATAAAACTGAAAAAAAAACACGTGGTTAATAAATATTTACTTACCTTTAATCAATTAGCAGACTATATCAATAATTTAGCATAAACAGTACAAAATCTGCACAAAAAAAACAAGTTTGTATGGGAAAAACACGATGTCTATACGAATTTGACGTTCATATTTTTAATTACGACACTTTTTGGTATGTTATAATTTTAAACGTTTAAATGTACACGATTTCAATGTGGTATATCGGTGAAAGTCCTGTAGATAATTATTATAAACACGGTAATCTCAATTTTCGTGTGGTACCAACTACCACAAACCGTAATGCATGCACAACTGACGTTTTATTGAAAAAATAAGGACGTGTGTTACCAAGTTGCTATTTCATTAGTCCCATCACCTATATATGTTACGAGTTCGTAACAATGAATAGTTATTCATTCCTAAAATCATCATAAAATCCAGGCACAATGAAATCTTTTAGAGTGTTCAGTTGATCATAAATATCTACATATTTTTGGACTTAAAAGACTTTACTGGCATAAATCAATTGCTACAAAATTAACAAAAAAATAGTTTTTAAGAATAAATACTAACTTAACACTGAATAAAAAGATTAGAACAATATTAATATAATTACCCACATCAACAGGAAATTTAGAGCCCTTGTAACACTGGTACCGTCATTCCGATCCATACAGAATCTTACCATAGCTTTTCCAATGCAACCTTCAGAATTTAGTATTTGTTTAAAAGTCATATTAAAAGTCATTAATAAATTAATAATTATACATATAGTCTAAAATGCTCATATATATATTTGTTCAAATCTTTATACAGGGACCGATTTGAGGGAAAGCACGAATAATTATTAAAACGTATGAAACGCTTCATGTACCTATATGTGAACTTTCATTTCTTGCTCAATACGAGTGTTTATATATTTATTTATACAACTGTTGCGTATTTTATTTTTAAAAAAATGACGAACTCATATTGTATAAAACTTTTCATGAGATTATGGTCATGGGGTTAAAATCCATATTTTTCCAAGGATTATTTGTATTTTCATTATTATGTTCAACATAGAAAAGTAATTTATTGCCTTAAGATTAGATAATCAATAAATTGTCGTTTGGCATACGCATCCATTTATTTACATCCTGTTACATTGGAAATGCACAAATTGGTACATTATTAAACAAATACATACACACAAAAACATTTGAATGGATATGGAACGAGTTATTGATTTTCAAATCCGGTATTCAACTGTCGCTAGTAGGTAGGTAATTGTAATTGAATTGAAATTGTAAATTGTAATTGAAAAAAAAACTTATTTTTCTTTATTTGCCTTAAACTGTTAGTCTTTCAAAATATTATTAGAAATATCCATAATGTTTTGTTTTAGCGGATTTATATCTACGATAATGTGCGTGTAAAGATATCGTAATTTTGTAGAGAGAACTTTATAAACAAGGTCAGATAGTCCATCAGTTTTAAACCTCCCAGTGGCATCATGCAAAAGTCTGTACCTGAAATATGAAAAAAGTAGTAATTAAAACAACATTTATTAGTTTATAATAAAAAAAAAACATCACTACAATACCTAATTTGAATGCTAAGAAAAATATCCATAATCGTACATATTATAAAACGGAATATCTATCTGCCTTATAATAAGAATAATTGAACCGATTTATATGGTACTTTTTTTAATTACAGATTTTTTAGACTTTTAAGTTGATGTGGTTTAATACTTATACTGGCATTTATAGATTGAAAGCAACAGACTATATCATTAAATATAATATGTATACTGAAAAAAAAGCAATCGACTAATATAATTCTGAGATACCGATTGTTTCCTTTAAAATTTTCGATGGGGATTGAGAGAGAATTTAAATCCCTTTTCCACAAAACATGGTTAGTATTATTTATAAAACTTGTACGAACCACATTATCGTTTATAGAGCTCTTTCTACGATAGCATCATAATGCCTATAAGTTTCTTATTTTTGATCAAATTTCCTTATGATGATCAATTTTATTTATGGTCTATTTTAGATGACAGACTATAAGTAATCGCTAAAAGATATCGGGAACCCGCTGAATGCAGGTGGTGCAATATTGGTAGTTGTAGGTATCTTAAGGGGAAACTTATGCCCAGCAATGGACGTCATAAGGATGAATGGATTAAAAGATGTTAAATTTCATTATTATTATTCATCGCGACTTAAGATACAATTTTGTATATGGGTATATTTACATTCTGTTAGTGCTGTTACTAAATGCATTTAGAATTCCTCAGATGGTGTTTACCACATTCCATTCGGGAATTGCACGCATTCCGTTGTAATTTAAGATAATATAATGCATTCTTGCATACTAACTTTAGCTTTCGAATTCCCTTCTTTTCTGATTTCTTTTATATACCTGTTTTATAATTATTATTTTTCTCAACATTACTTACCTCAATATAGTATTACAACTGTGTTTGGGATTAAATTTTAGGTTTGGCAACAAGAACTGTCATGAGCCATTTATAATGTCCATTAGACCACAGCTTCGTATTAGAGATTGGTTGGTTAGGATGCGTATGCTTAAAGAATATCCTGTATTAATACCCCAGTCATCCTTATAAGTAGCAGATGTCCGAACCCTTGTGCTAGTTATATTTTTGCGGCTAAGTGCCTTCAGCACTCGCCCACAAAGCCACAAGTTATAAAGGCCCTTCCGGTCAACAGCATTAGCCAGTTAGAAAAAAAAGCAGATGCCCGAGCTGCTAAGAGCTTTATAAATCTATAGATGCGTTACCCTCAATCTATTCAGGCAACATAAAAGTAAACATAGATTTAAAAAACTCAGAATGTCAGTAGTCGCACGGGGAGTGAAGCCTTGTTAGACAAGTTGGCCCAGTTGGCTTTATTGGCCACGTTGGCCTTAAAAGCACCGTATACGTGCTCAACGCTAAAAAAAAGTTCTATTCTACACAATTATATCCTAATTTTTTTTTATCAGCTCGACAAAGTTACGATGTTTTGCCAGATACGGGAAGATATGGGGTGGCACTATTCTGACCCGGCGCCACACATGTTATACGTTAATTTAATTCAATGTTATTTCCAAATTGCGCATATAGTACGAGTACAGTAAGTACCAAAATATATACTAAAACCTACCCTTTTTTTTAAATAAAGCAAATCTTTTTTATAGATGCGGATAGATGTTACCTCTCGTAATATGTAAGAATTAGGTAATAGGTTACGTAATAATATTATGTAATACCTAAATGGATTCTCAGGCTGCTTGGGATGCGGCAGTGAAGTGTAACGTGCAATTGTCTTATTGTAGCGGACAATCGGTAAATGAGACGCCCGGAGCCTAAGAAAAAATAATAGCAAATCATTTATTTATTTTATATTACATAGATTTAACCACAATGTGACCCGATGTAAAGTAATGGATTGAGTTAAAATGATGTAAACACGCTAAGCCCAGAGGTACTGGTTCTTAAGTGATCCTATCAAACACACCTACATGTATGTGCTTGGCGACCGATTTTTAACTCTAGCCATGCGGGTGTTCGAAAAAGTCTTAGTGTCGTAAAATAATTTCACTACATAGTTTTCCGCCACCGAAAGGTCGGCAACGCATCGGTAATACTCCTGGTGTTGCAGTTGTCCATAGGCAACGGTAACCATTTACCATCTGATGACCCGTCTGGCTATTTGCCGTCCATTTATATAAAAAAAGTTCAAGCTAACTATAAAATAGGATAGAGGTCGTCCATTACGGGAAAATACGATCGGCGTTTATTCCATACAAGCACAAACGCACATATTCCCATGTTTCCTCGCTGGATAATGGCTTTATAGTGAATATTTTAAAACCATATAATATATGTATCCATCACCAAACATCATCAGACGTACGGGATTTTGATTTTTTTTTATTAATTAATTATTATATTAGAAACTAGAAGCCTTCCAAAAATCAGACAAAAATGCCTGACTTTTACCGTCGTTTTCAGACGTACTTCAAACAAATTTAACACATAACAATAAAAAAGCATAGCCAATCAAAGTCTTACCTAATTTTATAAATGAAAGAAAAATGAAATTCAGCCCAATTTTGGAAATATTTTGGAATTTGGAAATAAGAAATGACCATTTCGTCTATTTTGCATACACATACAGTAACAAAGTCATTTCCTTTTTTACACGTTATAGGCTCAGTGCTTTGACCACAATCTGACCTGATTTTAAGTAACGATGTGGTCCAGGATGGTAAACACACTAAGCCTAGACGTATTGCTTCTTAAGTGATGTTGCCGGAACAAACCTAGTGGTATTTGGCGAGAGGTTTTCAAATTTGAGGGTGGTGGCTACCTAGGCGAGTGTTATTAAAAAATACCCTACCACCATGCTATAGTTTCCTCGCGATGTTTTCCTTCACCCAAAGCTCAGGCTAATTTTAGAGTTGGATAAGTGGGTTTGAACCCGCGTCCATTGACGCAAAATCCGACACCACTACCCACTGCGCCATCTTCGCTTCAAAAATCGAGCTCTACAGATGTATATGCGTATTCTCCTCGCGCTTCATAGTTATTTTTCATTACAATGGAACGTGATAGCAATAGATTTCTGAAAGAACTTTTCTTTTCCCTTCGCGTTTCCTCTTAATCACGTGGGTTTTTTAGTAACACCCCCCCCCCCCCATCAAAGATCACGCGTATATTTTTCCTTGGTACAAAATATCATAAAATTGTTCAGAATATTATCTTTAAAATACAGATAGGAATAACCTAATTTAATTCTGAAAATTTTAAAATCGTTACCAAGCTACAGCTGGTTATGCTACTCCGCTTCTCGGTAAAAAAAAATACGTGATATCGCACTGCACTCCTCTTTCCCCCTGTAATGTTTGTTGATATTTTCTCAGCCCCCTCCCCCCTTTCGAAACTCACCTGATTAATGGACAATCCCATACGTTGTTTGGAACTTACGTCGATCGACCCGGGTTATGAGCTCTAGGATTTTCAAATGCCCGCGTAGCTATCAACCACCCCCAATTTTAAAATCTAACAACAATTTCCCACAATATGTGTCTTCCAGCAGCATTACTTGAGACCCACACCTTATCTACATTAGCGTACCAACCTTTTTCGGCTACGTGGCCACTTAAAATCAAACAAGACTGTGTTATAAAACACTCAACCTATACGGTATAAAAGTCCTTTCAACAAACTCGACATTCGAAGCTCTAGGTTCTCAACGTGGGCGTTTGAGACTTTCTTGGGGCAGTAGAAGACCTAGAGAAAATTAGGGGATATTGAGATAGCGAAGAGGGAGTGTGGGCATATTAAAAATATAGTCTAAAAAAGGCAAAAACAAATTAAGATGGGGGCTCTAATAAAGTGGGCAGTGAGCAAAATAAAGTTGAGAACCCAGGGTTTAAAATGAGCATATAAATTTTAATGAAGAGCTGCTAGAACTTAAAATGCTTTATTACCCGTAACATAATAGAAATAGATACCTCCAAAATATATCGTTGTCTTCACCACCCCACCCCCAGTACATATTTGAGTAACCATTTACTTTCTTATAATGTTCAATACTCATAGACGCGACACCGCCGAATAACGTGTGATATTTATTGTAAGGACTGAAAAAAAAAAAACATAGATGGGTATAAACAAGTAAGTACAGTATAACTTGCTTTTTTTCTTCAACGTTACTTTAGTTTGTTGTGTGAAGTTCCAACAAATGATGAGGTTAGTTTTTCTAAAAATAAATGTCAACTGAATATCTAATCTACTGTGAGTATATCAAGTATAAATTACTAGACAGATTTTCATGAAGCTTTGCATAGTAGTAGTTTATAGCCTGGAGTGAGTATTGGATTGAAAAATTTGGAGAAACTAATCTCAAAATATGTGAAAGATGGGAAGCAAGTCTGAATTTCCCATACGAATTAAATCAAATTTAAACAGTCACGAAACCTTCCACGTATGGGGGGGGGCGGTTATTAATGAAAAACGTACATTTCGGCGTTTATTTTTTAAAATACAACTCTTAAATAATTAACATAATTATTTTTGTGATAACATAAACCTACGCGATTTATACGAATAATATACTAAAGAAAATCGAAATAATACTTCTATGACATGATAATTGTTAAAAGTCGCACTAGTATAATAACTGCTTAGGCTACACAAACAAATATAATAATACATTTCTCAAATTATCCCCCAAAGTACATTTTGGAACTAGGTAAAAGGGTATTATGTAATAATTTACTCACAGCTCTTGTTTCTCGACAACGTTGGCACACATATGCCTCGGAAATGTTGGACAAGTATATAATATCTTATCATCCCAATGGTATTAGATCGACGTCGTGAAACACAACGCAGTTCCAATTACCGTATTTGAAGATTTCTTTGAAGCCCGCATTGAAAAGACGACCTCTGTTGAATGGTTCTTTACCTTAAATATTCGTGAAAATTGCGAAACAAAATGACAAATCCATACTGTACTATATTATAACCATTTTTAATCTAAGTAAAATCCAGAAAAACATTTATTTATTGAAACCATGATGAAACCTTCCCGTCCTAATGTTTTTTGGAAATTGCCTGCCTAGAAAGTAAATAAGCAAATTCACTACCCTGTTGGCATTTGCAGCTTTAGTTAGCTTGTGCATCAAACACTGAAGGCTCTCATTCGAAAATAAATCAGCACAATGGTACAAAACATGACTTATCTGTCGTCATTCATGAAATTTCACAGAATAAACAAATTTAAACCTATCTCATTGATATTGTTAAACCTCTAAACTTTAGTGAATGTGCAAATGTACCAACTTATCCCACCAGGCGCCGTATGAACTTTCATTCATTCGCACGGTAACGTTTAGCCTTTTTTTTATAATGAGAAACCCAAATGAAAGAAATAAGCTACTTGCGCCTGTGTTTCCAAATTCCTACAATATGGGATATTCAAAGAAAAGTGAACCTCTTTACACTGAACGAGCGCGTACTATCGTAGACGTCATCCTCACATTTCATCAGGTGTGACTACTAATGCGTATTGGTGCCACTATATCGTTATGGAGTGTTTTGCCCTGTCAAGTCTTTGCGTAGGTTCGGATCAAGCCTGAGTTAAACGAATTAAAAGCAAGCGAAATAGGGTAACATGGCTTCAAAATCTCAGTTAGTATCAAGCTAACATTTAATGTACCTAGGTAAACTTATTAGAGTATCGTTGATAGATTTTTTGTCCTTACCTGCTTGTTCGATAATAAATATCCTATATTCCAACTTCTGTTTTATCAAAAACGGATGCATTGTGAACATAAACACTGCTAGATTCGTTTCACGATCTCTGTAATATGTTTTTCCATTTTTATCATACTTTACAACTTACTTTTAAAACTTAACTTCTAAATGTCATGTCCATGTTTCCTCCTATAACGGGATGAATAAACTTTTTTTGTCCATTGACAGTAAACTAAATAAAAAGAGATACTTTTACATTAATTCTTCGATAACTTCATTTATCACAACTAATTAAAAACAAAGGACTTAAACTTATCTTTATTAGATATAGATTTGAAATAAAAAAATATTTGTTACCTGTATGGAACCAGAATGGCAACTTTATGCCTTTTCACAATCCTCTGGTCTGTAATAACCTCCCATTTTAACCAAAGAATATTGTTTATGAAAATCCAAAGATGATTTCGCTTTATTTACGATTACTTCGGCTAAAAATGAATAATTTCAATTAATCAATTATAATATAACTTTCTACACGTGACAGAATATTTTTGAGTTAATCCATAACAATAAATCAAATTGATATAAAATTATAAATGATTAGAATTACGTTTATTAGGATGCTTCAACTATAAACCATTAAACATTTTGAAGGTATAAAAATAAGTACATCCAAAAGTAATACATGTTAACGGTGGCGCTGGCAAATGTAGTCAATACATAAAATAAATAGTAACTCTCACTTACTATCATTCTCTTTCATATCTATTGTGCACATTAATTTACTTGCAGTCTTTGTTGGTATCGTTAATTCTGTAATCGAAATAAAGTAATATAAATATAAAATGTGTATTTTCACTGTAAATAGCTCTGTTTCTAATTGAGATCCAGTAGTCTACTGGATTGATTCACTGTGCGGGTGCCGGGTCCAAAATGTGGCAGGGAGTTAAACGCCGAATAAATTTCGGGGCTAGTGACAACATACGTCAACACTTACATTTACTGCTTGTGTTTGTCTCCCTGCCCAGCTAAATTTAGTAAGATCCTGCTGATACAGCTTTAGATAGCCGCATATAGTGTGCATATACAATATATTTGGTTAATAATCCTGAAGCCTGAAGACAGTTATTTAACTTTGACAAGCTTGTAATCGTAGTTTCAGAAAAAAATGGACTTGTCAACCGAAGTTTAACCAAGTTACTGTCTAACGTTGTTGATCTCAAGGGCCTTGACAGTTTCAATAGGGCTTTATAATGAGTTTTATGACGACCTATAGGACAAAGGCACAGAACCCATTTACCTTGAGTGGAGTGTGCAAGTGTGTAATATATACGGTGTTATATATGTTGCATGGATTGCTTGGGCATAAAGTATTACCGTATCGCCCTAGTAGCGGGTACAAGAGCTTAACCAACTGTCTATTGAAGCACGTTCTGGATAGTAGCCGAAGGCGGATATCATAGTAAGCCATCCATGCTCATTAAGGAGACCTTTCGCCTAAGAGAATATCAAAACCCTTTGAATTGAAAACAATTTAGAAATAAATTTACAAACACCCTTTAAAATAGACAATATCTTTTTCAACGAGTGGACGAAATGGCTGTCATGGTTACGTATGCATCAGGTAAAATTATTAACTTACCATTATCATAAATTGAAGGGAAATCGGTTTCGAGTGTCAAATTTTTCAACTTGTCTTGCTTCACGTACTCATCACTATTAGGAATTATAGATTTGCTTAAATTTCTCATTTCTGTTTCCGTTGAAATTTCTGTTAACAAGATATAAATAAATTACAATGTAATTGCGGCCCAGTTTGATTGAGGGAACCCCGTAGTTAAGCAAGCAAAAAAACATTATTTTACAAAACACATAAAATGTATACTTAAAAGACACTGATATAAGATTTAAATATAAAAATCATAGTCAAGAAGCGGCTTGCAAATAAGCAAATAAGGCCCTAAAGAAACTATACATCGCTGTAAGCATTCGCCTTAAGTAAAATTTAATTTGCTTATTTTTAGACTACCTATATTTACGTTAGTTTTGTGTTTTACTTTTGTGTTTAAATGGTTTTGAGTGAAGACGTAACCTACGTCTGTAACATGCTAACATTAGAGGAACTATGTATCTCTTATGTTATGTTTCCAGAATCTATCTATGGATGAATGCTAAGGCTTACTAACTTTCAACATGTAAAATGTACCTCAGGAAACGTATTAACACCAATGGTATTACTTTATCACGATGTTTTCCTTTACTGAAAATTCAAACCTCATTATAGGGGTAAATTTGAGCTCACGTCAATAGACACGGTATCCAACCGAGTTAGTACTGAGCGGTCGATCATTAATAACGTGAGATTTTTTTATCTATTCGGCCCTGTTGATACGTGGTGATGTTTGTAAACTGTTACAATCATGATTATTTTTTGGTACAAGGATCATCAAATTTTCAGAATATTATTATTTTTAAATACAGGTATTTATAATTTAATTTCTTTTCAACAAAATTTGGAAATCATTACCTGGCAACGGCGAGTCAAAATCACACGCCACTTTTCGGCTTACACATCACACTGTCGACGAAAAATTAAATACACTTGATATTTCACTGCATCCGTCCTCACCCCCTTTCTAGCCTTCGTGATTAATAGACGATCCCTAAGCCCTTATTAGCTATTATCACTTCAAAAACATAATAAATACATACCTGTATCCTTGTCATTAATATTAACGAATGACAAATCTTTTTCATCGACTCGCTTCATAGGCGTCAACAGAACATTTTGAGAAGCTTTGTAATTGAGAATATAGCATAAAACACCGGAGATTATTATGAACAACAGTAAAAGCACGCGTTTACGATATCGCTGCCGAGTATCTGGTGGGACGTCCATACATTCTTGCAAACGTAATGGTACACGCTCTATTCCTGTAATTTTTAATATCCAATAATTGATATAACACCCTACATAAGCCGTCAATATTACGTAAGTAAAAGATTGGTATTTATATTGCAGCATAAATATAAGAAACGCCAAAATCAGAACATAATATGATTAAAAATAAAAAAATTCCTCCACAAAGCGCCTAGTAAACGGAAGCCTGATTTAGATGTACATAGATCTACTGAATGTAGATGAGACATTTCATACAAAACCGACCAAAGTTCGAGCGCCAGGGGTCACTCTCGACTTAGAGGACCGATCGTAGATCCACTGATCAGTTACCACCTGCTTTAAGTCGGGCAGCCCGCGATCAATAAGGTACTGATCCACCTCAGCGTTAATCTTAACCACCTTCTCGAAATAACAAAAATAATAAACTCCTCGACAAAACATCAATGCTGCTTACATGCGGTTTGCGTCATGGAACGTCCGACTCATGACGACAGGTTTCTCGACCACCAAAGGAAGCCTTGACTGCGCTCAAGAATTACGCAAAATCTGTTTTCTTGATGTCGAACTCAAAAGGCTCAACATTGATATTGCAACCTTACAGGAGACGAGAATCGAAGAGAGAAAGCAATTACACTTTTATATTTCTCATAAATTCAAGCACTTGCCCTTAAAACTGTGCATTGAATCGGATATTATTCAATTTTTATGAGTTTTAATTTTTTTACGCGGAACCCTAAATATTTTCGAAAATTAAAAGTACCCTCAGTTACCAGGAGTAACTTCAGCTATCTACCAAAAAAAGTCAAGTTAAAATCCGTCCAGCCGTACTGAAAATTTCCCGGAACAAACAAACAGACAGACAGACAAAAATTATAAAAGTTTTATTATTGATATTGGTGTCGTATATACTCGTGCATTCATATATATTTAGTAAAAAAAATATTATGACATTACAGACAGACACTAAAATTTTATTTTTTAGTATAGATTACTGACTTCGTTTACGTGAAATAATTTAACAATTTCTGCATAGCCCTCGATGAAAAAGCGTAATGATATATAGCCTAGATAGTAGTTCCAGTTCAGTCTATAATTTATATTCAAATTGGATGAGTCATATTTAAGTAATGGCGTGCGAACAATGAACGTTTACGACCTTATTTCATAAATAAACACTGATAGGTGGAAGTGATTAACTATCATTGTGTAGTAACTTATCAACGATTATAAAAACGAATTTAAGAAACGAACAAATTACTTTTCTTTTTGTTATGGTTTTATACTCTCAAAGATTCATATAGGCACGTAATTAATTTTTAAATAAATCGGAAATACTCACTTGCCGGACTGTTGTTTGAGAACAGAACTCTGTTTATCTTGCGTGACGGTATAAAGTACATGCTCGTACGTAATAAACTCAGAACTGAATATATAATCACTACTCACAACATTGTGTATCACTTGTATCAATAATGAAAGGATGTGTTTTTGTTTGAAATTCTTCAATGTTGTGTTTACAACTAGTGCACAGAGTTTACTATTTAGAATTCTTTGCAAATAGATTAAACTGTCTAACATTTTGAAAGACGTTACATTCATATAAGTGTAAAAACACTTTAAATTTCATAATTTTTTTAATTGAAATAATTAACATAACCTAACATTTAGATTTGCCTGATTTTTACATCTATTGGCGTTCCGACCCATAATTATATACATTTTCAAATACTTTATTCGTAATCAAAACATACGATAGGCTGCTTAAATATACATTTTATTATTTAACTCGTAAGCGCCAGCACTTAAACACCCTTTTTATACTTGAGATGCTGTAGCATGTCGGCGGCTGACGTCATGGTATTGGTAACTCGAATCTATAAGTTTACCCACTACCGAGAATCGCTACATGTCGATAAAGAAATGTTCACTTCAAAAATTGTCCATCCGTCCATTCAACCGAAAGACGTCCACTGTTGGACATAGGTATCCCCAAAGATCTCCACGACGACGGGTCTTGCGCCACCCGCATTCAGCATTCAAAAATTGTAACATCATCTATTTCATTAGGAATATGCTGATCATACAAGATCGATCTAGAGTTAAGTTTGTAGGATAAATGCACTTCTTAAAATCGCTTGCTTTCAATTTGGCTATATTATTTTCGAAGTTATAAAATTAAACGATGGGTACTTTTAGGATTTCTATAAGGCCGAACTTATATTGAAAGAAATCTTGATATGAACAATTTGCCTCATAAATAAAATAAATAAATAAAAACAGATTTTTATGCAAGCGAAACCGAGGGCTAAGTTAGTATAAAGTTAAACGCGACATCCGAAGTACAGGAGTATTAGATAATCTAAATGACAAAAGTACAAATTGTATTGTCTAGGTAAAGGAGTAGTTATCGCATCATTGCAGTCTAAGCATTCCCCCGGACCCATTGTTCCCGGAATTGCGGACGGAGGATTGTATAGCGCCCGGAAATAGAGAATTTCGTCTCTAGGAAATGCAACGCGACAGGCGCTTTACTTCTGAACTGAACGATCAATTCTCTTCGTACGTACGAAATGAGTTAGGCGTAATCAGACATTTATGAAATTTTGGGGTCTTTCGCGATTCGCCACGTTTATGATATAAACGGAGCACGTTTCGGCATATCTCGCTCTAGCATAAGCCACTATCAATCCGGGGTGATAGAGACATGATAGGGAATTAAGAAGACATGCGGTCGGAAAAATAGGTATTTCAGAAATCTATTGCTATCACGTTGCGCCCCAAAGAAAGAATTATTAAACACGAAAGGGACAACTGCAACTCGGGCTGATTTACCGTATGCAAATTGATGAAAACATCACTTCGTATTACCGTTTCCTCCACCAAGCTGAACCGATTTTTAATTTTCTTTCAGTTTTAGAATAATAAAGACTTTGGCTATGTCTGTACGCTTTTTTTAATTTTATATTCATCAAATTGTGTGACGAACGTCTGAAAATGACGGTAACATCCAGCATTTTTTCATTTTCAAAGGCTCCTAGTTTTTACAATAACTAATTTATGGAAAAAATCAAAACGTACGGGCATGGCGACGATGGATATATATTATTTGGTATAAAAATATTTACCAAAATATCCAGGGATGAAACAAGAGACTACTTTTGTATGGAATAAATACCGCTAAGATATCCTCTTAAATTCATCATTAGCTGGCTGGTAATAGCTTGTCGATTTCTCAATTGTTGGCATCCGTTTTTAAATTGCTGGTTAGCTAAAATAAAAAATTATGAGAGGTCTCCAATGGAATTATTTAATTTTTTAAAGCAGAATTTACGTTCGCAAGTTATTTAAAAGTTGATTTGTTTTACTTCTACTTTCTAAAATATCATAATTCATTTAATTATACTACGGGCGATACCAAAATTGGTGAAAAATATGTTTCCAAAATAAAGCAACAACAGTAAATAATAATATTAATTTACATTGTGAATTTAACTGTCTTTATGAGAGACATTATGACGCTAAGGCGTGTAGTAATTCCCTGGGAAATAAGTTTTTATGACGCCGTTGGGCTGTTTGTTTAATGTTATTGTTATGACATGTCTATATTTAAAATTAAAAATGTTAACGAGAATTGAGAACGTTCGCTTGGAAATGTCAAGTAAGCTGTTCACCTTATATTATCTATATATTTTCTAATAATATTAAAGAGGAAAGATTTGTATTTTTGTATGTAACGAATGAACTCAAAAACTACTAGACTAATTTGAATGAAATTTGGTATGGAGATAGTTTGAAATGCAGGGAGTAACATAGGATAGATTTAATCCGAAATGCTCATGGGAGCGGGAACTACGCGGGAAAAACCGCGAAGAGCAGCTAGTAAAAGATAAAAGGAAATGTGTCTAAATCAATCTATCTATTCGTTAATTGGCTTATAACTCAAAAATCACTGTACGCATTTATATTATTCTTTCTTTAAATCATAGATTTGTTCTCTGGTCAGATATGACTATATAAATTATTACATTATAGAGTTAATGCACTAATTGATGAGAATAACAGTTAACAACTTCGACAAAAAAATTACCACCAGCACGTAAGCATATAATGCCTTTATCAAAACTATTGAACTTAAGAAAACAGAAAAAAACATCAGTTACGGATCCACCTTGAGTGTAGTATGCAAGTGTGTTACTAATGCAAGAAATTTCATTGTATGGGCTGCTCAGTGAGTGTTATAGTTTCCCTAATTTGAGATCGGAGCATAATATCATTGGCCGGTTGCGGATGGCGATCCAGGGCGTTTATGGCGGAACATTTACCTGCCCTTCTCCGGCGCTGGGAACGGTGGTTACGCGGCTGTCAGCGATGTCATTATAAACAAAACAAAAGCCTATGAGATGAAGCAATAGAATAATAAACACAATAACTTTAGTCATTAAGTTTACCGATATAAATAGAATAAATAACATAACTGAAAAAAAATCAAATCGACTTCAAAAGAATTTATTATAAAAATGCATTAAAAAGTAAATAAATACCTAATTACTGTCTTATTCTACTTCTGATTAGTTCAGTATATTCTTTGTTATGCCATTAATCATTTTGAAATCGGTCTACAATTGACCGAGCAATCGCGTAACAAAACATGCAACAAAACACACAGACGATTGAGTACCTCCTTTTTGAAGTCGGTTAAAAGAAACCAATTCTCTTTCGATAAAAACAAGCAAAGAAAATATAAGTATGAATGACATCAAATAACTATTGAACGCTTTCTAAACGGATAATATAACTTTTTATCTTGTTATCTTTTTAAATTGGGTTTTATTAAAAAATTCTATAAGCTTAAAAACTTTTAGAATTTTTACGCTGAATACTAATTATTTTCGAAAATCAAAAGTACTCTAAGTTACGCGAAGTAACTTTAGCTATCTACCAAAACAAGTCCCGTCAAAATCGGTCCAGCGGTTCCGCAGATTACCCGGAACAAAGAGATAGACAGAGAGACGGACAGACAGACAACAATTTTATAAATTGTAATTTTGGTATAGGTTTCGTATATACATTGATATCTATTTAGTAAAAAAAAACTATTTTGACATTATAAACAGACACTTTTATTTATTAGTATAGATTATAGATAAAGTACCAGCAAATTGTTGAAACAAAACTGAAAAGTTCTCTGTAATATTTCAACGTACAGTGAATTGTATATTGGAAATAATTTAAAAAATAGGACCAAACATACGTATTTAATTATATGCATGAAAATGAATACTTATCTATTTATTATTATAGCTTATGTTAATCGTCATTTCATTAAAACATACATGATATACGAAAACAACGAAAATTACTAATGAAATGTTTATTCAATCTAAAAACAAAATCTAAACAAAACAATACAATTTTACGTAAGCAATTTATTCACCTCTTCTACTAAGCTAATAGCTGTAAACTTTTTCACTTTATGCAATAATTTACATATATCAGGATCAGTAACAAATTTAAAAACATAAATATCTCCACTATCTGTATCAGTTTCCAATCGCGTCATTAATGTTTTGACTTGGTCCACATAGATATTTGTTTTCTCATCTGATACTGATCTGAAATGCCACGGTAAACAAATTTCGAGTATTTTCCATATTACACTTTGACGGACAGCATAGGCGACGTTCGAATCTTCCTTCGGTTCACTCTTTGACTCCTCTTCGACCCCCTCCGAAAGCTTTTCTTCGTGATCATCCACTAAATCTTCACACGGTCGGCAAATGAATGTTGTCTGCACGTCCGCTGTAGACTGCGCTAATTTACTACGACTAATTAAACTCTTTTGGCTCTTTGGTAAACGAGCGCTTTGTGAACTTTCAAATTTCTTAGTTCTCGAGCTTTTCCCCTTCTTTCCTTTCTTGTCATCAATTGGCGACTCTGTATACTCTAACTCTACTATTGTAATTCCCTCGCAAATATTCACTACATTCACTATTAAAGTATCCAAGAACTTGTGCGTACAATATAACGCACATGCCATGCATTCGTCTTTGTACTTCTTCTTGTTAATTAAATGTGTAACAACTTCTTGGCATTCCTCTAGTATGTAGCAAATCTTTTTACCAACAGCCATAGACAAAGCTGTTACGAAACCTTCAATTGGGTCTGTGCTTTTACAGAACGCTAATAGAAATGCTGAGTAATTCATCATATTTTCCTGAGTTTCGTAGAGTTCGAAAATAAAGTGTTTTATCAAAGTTTTTCTCAGCTGCGCACACTTATCATCAGGATCAAATTCTTCATCAAACCAGAACACTTTGTTTAAAAAGTCATCTCTCTGAATCAACTCTGAGTTTTGAAGATCGTCACAGAGGAAATCATTTCGCAATGCTAAAAGTTCAGCTACTGTAGGAAATCTTAAATTTAAACAATAAATGAGGAAATCTCTCCAATCCACATAAACAGTTTCACCAAATAGATTATAAACGAATTTAGGTATTTGTTCAGGGTCCATGCGGTTCCAAGCTTTAGGCAATACGGGTCCATCACAAGACTCTCTACCAAAAAAAAAAAAAAATCTTGCAAGAGATAAATGAAAGCTTGCTGCAATGCAATACCATTGGGAGCGACAATCTTATACTGAGAACGTAGTCTGGCTAATTGGGTTATCTTAAAGTGTATATCAGAAGATGTTTCTGTATCTTCTCCTAAATCTACTTTAGGTTCTGGTGGTGCATATTGTAACAAATTGGGATCTATAACGAAGGTATCTTGCTCTAATAAAAGACTTTCTGGAACTCTTCTTCCTTCTTCGACAGCCATCTGTAGGTATTTGCAAAGACGATCAACTGCTTTAATCTCATTTAAATAATAATTGTTAATGTCGTATTGAACAGCTAGAAATGTTTTGTATATATGGTCATTGAATAATTTCATATCTCTATAGCATTTATATTGAAGAGCCTCTAGTCGTAAATTAATGCGAAACATTTCACCGTTTATTGCCATCGTCCATTCCTCAATACACTTCAGTGAATTTTGTTTGAAAATTTCTTCAGCGTTAATAGACCCTATTGAAGAATTTTCATCTTTTTTCTTAACGGTCGGCACAATTTTTGCTATGTCGCTGTATTCTCGACTAATTAGCGAACGATAAGAATCATTCGTATCTTTAATAACTTTCAAGGCGAATTTTACATTATTTTCAATGACCATGTTAAAAGGGTTATTACTATAATCAATTTCTACATTACGTAGCTGCATATCTTCAAAAGTCGATTTCAATTGTCGGTATACTTTATCATCACCACCTTTCTTACTTCCAGACGTTTCATCTGATTCCCTGAATATTTTTGTCAGGTCTTTGGAAACAAGCCTAATACTTGGTGGCATTCTTTTAATCATCGCGTAGTAAAAATCATGTAGAATTTGAAACGTAAGAATTGACCTGTAAATTATTATAACTTTATACATAGTAAATAAATACGGTTACTTTGTAACATTACATAAAAAATGTAAGTAAATGAAAGTTGTTAGTATTGTGTTTACAAATTTCAACATTAAACATAAGAAAAAGTTCAGCAATAGAGGTATTTCATTATTCAATAATAACTACCAAAAACTTTTTACCGTGCAAATATACTCGTAAATATATCACAGAATTGCGACGAATGTACAAAGAGCTATGTGTAGAAGAGAATGTAGAAAAAAAAAAGAGCTATGTGTAGAAGAGAATGTAGAAAAAAATTAAGAAAAACATAATACCGGTTTAGTTCTGTTTGCATACACGATATAAATGTATTGACCATTGTAGTGAGCTCTTCTACGGTCCAGTTTTCCCGTATAAGCGACTGTCGCTGTAGTTCTGCGTATTGCTTCCTTTCATCACAAATATGATATAATTTATTTTGTAATTCTTTCACACGGCAGTGCCATTCGTTCTTTGTTAAATTAATATCGCGCCAATCATTTTCAAAATTATTATACTCATTTTGGAATTTAAAAACCAAGTCTTGTTTAGAATTAGGCATAGTAATTATTTGTTCCATCTTGTCCTTTATAAATCTACCATAAGGTATTAAACAATTCATTTGTAACCTTTTGCTGAAAAATAATTGCTGCAAATCTTGAATATAAGTCCTTTCAATTTCTTCCCAACAAGTAGCTAAAGCAACACCGATTATTTGTACAATGGGTATTTCGCCATAATTCCAATCTTCTTCACCAGCAATTATGTTTACATCTGGTTCACTGTTGAATGATTTCGTGTCAACTTCAGCTTTATCGTCTTCTTCTAATGGAGCAATCACGTCCTCATGTATTTCTTCTAAAGAATTTAGTGATTTTACAACTTCTGATTTACGAATTATAGATGTTTTACTAAGTTTAGAAATACGACGTAGTTTTTCTTTTGATTTCCTATTACTAACTTCGGGCTTAACTATTTTAGATTTTGTTCTTTTTGTCATCAGAAGATGGGAAATCAAGTAAACTTAGAACATTTTCACCAAATAATTTGTCACATGACTTTAGAGGCATGACAAAATCGCCAATAATATATTTACAAATTTGTACTAGAAAATCTTTTTCTATAACTTCATAATACATACTATAGTTTAACCCCAACACAGAATAAAATCGATCAATAAATTCCGAATTATCTTCAGTTAGATCCCATATCACGAATTCTTGGAGTATGTCCTCAGTTTCTTTTAGCTGAATGTAACAGGTAAAATAACTTTGGAAAGGTCTATCTCTTACCTTCGTGTGTGGGTCGTTAACTAGTTTCGACCGCCTTATGTCCTTGTATTGATCTTTTTCTTTTTTTCTATGTTTTTCTATGGTTTCTTCCAGATAAATATCATCTTTATCTTCTAAGATAGCTTCATCGGGTGGTGATTGACCTGAAAACGTTTCTTCTAATATTTGTGCTTCTCTATACGAATTTGGATAATTTATAATTACAAAACCTGATATATTATTTTGACCTCTTAGATATTCTACAATCATAGCGGCAAGTAGATGGTCTGTCAAAGAGTCACCAAAATTGAGAGCTTCATATGCATATCTGCCAAGATCAGCTGCAGTTGATAATATAATTTCTTCTTCTGGTATAGTTTTAGGTGTTTGTGTTTGCTTAGCGTTTGGTGGAATGGTACCTAATGAAATGAAATTTGCCTCACTAGTTTTATTAGCAGTATCATCATCAATTTTCATTAATTTAATCAATTCTTTATTTTCATCCGTGAGAGCAGCAGCTGTAAATTTATCATATGATAATTCTATATCAGTGCAACCAATCATCTCAGTTTTAAAATTTCGCAAACAAAAGTTAATAACGGTCTCAAGCCGAACAACGTGAATCTTTCGTTGATTAAGCAAAATTTGAATTGCAACAGACATTGAACGATCTGAAAATCCTCGCAAAAGAGCTTTTACTGAAAAATCAGGTAAATCAGCTGGAGGTCTAGGTGGTGGATACGGATATTTTATTTCAAGTAGAGTGTACACTACATGACCTAACACTCGGTTACCCAAATATTCATACTTTCTCTCTTCACTCTCTGAATCATAATTAGGTATAAGCAAATCTAATAACCAAGGATATAAATAATTGTGATATTCTCTGAATTCGTTGTCACTTAAAGTTTCTTGACGAATCAGTTCTAACCTGACAATTTCTTCTACTTCATTTGAAACTATCTCATCTAAACTACGATCTTTTAATAAATTTTCTAATGGTTCTAGAATATCGAAAATAGGCTGTTGTTTGTAATACAAAATTTTCCATTCATGTATATAATGTTCCGGTATTCCATCTCCAATGAGACGTTTAAAATATGCATATTTAGCTACATAGTCAACAATAGATAACATAGTATCATAACATATTTCATAGTAGTGTTCACGTTTCCTCTTCATTTTTTCTGCATACAACTTTTTATGGAGTGTGTTTTGTCTTCGCTTTTCAAAATCAATTTCTGTCAGTTCTATGTGAATCTGTTGTTTTACGTTATCCATAAATTGGTTGAACTGTTGTTCTCTCTGAGCAGCAAATTCAGCTTCGGCTAATATTCTGTTTTTTGATAAATTACGAGCTTGATGCTTCGTTTCCATTATTTGAGTACACATCTGCTTTTCGAAGTGTGAAAGTTTCATTACCTTTTTAGCCAGTTCTGTGTCGAGTTTAGTTTCTTCCTCAGCTATAGAAAACTCCCATAAAGATCCGCTGAGCTCATTACTAATTTGCTTTTGAAATTCTTCAGAATCCGATTTAATGTGTATTTTAGTGTACAAGTTATCCATGTAATTTTTTGCCCATTCGTTATCCACAATTAACTTTTTTCTACCTAAAGCTTGGTTTTCTAAATGAAGAAGTTCTTCATAGGAATAATTTTTAAATTGGCAAGGATACTTTGAAGAAAATCTTTCCATTTCTTTTATCTCTTTAGCAGTTTCTTTTTGAAAAGAAGCTCCTCTATAATGTATAGGTGCGTTAGCTTCTTCGATTTTATTTAGCATTTTTGAATATTTATGCCTCACATATTCATATGTTTCTTTAATTTCCGCAGCTTTTTTTTTTTTGCCATTCGACGAAATGTTTTTCAATTAGCAATGGTTTTGATAAATCGTCCACGATAGATACTTCTTCTTCTTTAACTCTTTCAACTTTAAATCTATTGCTCAACTTTTCCACCAAACTTGAAACATTTTTTTTTTCACGTTTAATAAAATCTGTCCTATCTTTTTTATCCAAGGAAAGAAAAAGTTGATAAAAGAGACGCAGTATAGTTGAACCTTTACCATCCATAATGCAATTCAAATCAAGATCATTTAAACTAATATGTAAGTCTCGTAACCATATTGAAAGATACTTCCAGTTGTTTTTAATATCTTGAATCGCATTACTGGATCTTATCAGAAAATATTTTTCGTCATTTATTATATTGTAACTAAGAAGAACTGATGCTATTATATGACCATTTTTCATTATATTTCCAATTCCTCAGTCTCCCATATAATTGGGCGTTGTAAACGTTCAGTCAGCCATTCTTTTAAAACTTCCGCCATTATCAGTTTTTTGTATCCTTTTCTTTCACAGATTTTTGTTTACTTCGATATGTACAATGTATGTCTAATTAGGTATATTTTAATCATTCTACTTGAACATTTACGTCGGTGGATTACACATGGGATTACAATAAACCATAGATAATCCACTAATACTGCAATAAAGTGTTTTATTATTATATGTCAATAGATGACAGAAAGCTTTGTTTTGCAAGCTGAAATATTATAAAAATAGGTTTTATTATGTAATAATCGAACTTGAATTGTTTTTTAAAAAGAGATCCGAATGAATTCAACTCAAAAAAAATCAGGTTTTAAAAATTTTAGCTTTGGGCTTAGAGACCTTTAAGAGTACTTTAAGAGCTAGTGCCACTCTGGTGACTATGGGTTCGATGTTTGTGTAGAAATGAAATGAAATGTTGAATATAAAGTATAATTCTAAATAAATGTACCTATTTTTATACCCGAAAATGTGGATCTGTGCAAGTGAGAAATCCAATCGCTTGATCTTCTCTTGCATTGCGTCAATGTGGTTTATGGTCAACAGATGTTGTGTAGGGTCGGCGTTGGCTCCACCCGGTGGCGAACTTCATCCGCTAGGGGTATTGTTATACTACGCGACGATCCTTTGTGTCGTTGATTGCAGGTAGCATCGACGGGTGCCTGTGCCTCTCTGCTAGTCGCGTTCTGTCGAGAGCTTCCGCTCTCTTTCGGGATGACAAGTACATCTTTGTTTGTAGACGATCTTAGTAATTACGTAATGATAAAGGAATTTACGTAATTATAATAAGCAGCTGTAGAGCAGCTACAGACCTAACTGTATTACACAGGTGGTAGTTAAGAACAAACGTTTTAAATACTAAACATAGAAATAGTATTAATCTTTATGTATGTGTATGTCATATGACAATTTATAATGAAAAATTATTATTGATAAATCGTGTACAAAATGTAGTTAGAAGTTAGTTTTTTAAACTAGCTAATACATCCAAATATTTTTTTAGGGTTAACGACAGCCGCCGAATAAATAGTAAGTTTTTCCGTAAGCGAAAGCTCTGTGATGAATATTATCAGCTGCTTTAATAGGTATATAACCTTACGCATGTATATATCTACAGATTTTTAATCTAGTAACATTTGCTCGATTGTCACTTGTTATTATGACTTTTTTGTAATGTTTATTTTCACTGTTTTCCACGCATATTTTGCAAATTACAATTAAATTTGACAATGAAATGCAATGAATTCGATAAAAATGTCAGTAAATTTGTAATATTAAGCTTTTTATATGTTGTATTGATTTTACTGATCAATTTAATTGCGTTGTTTACAGAAGAATCGCCACATGAACATTGAAACTTTGGATAAAGCATTGCACGATTTAGGCATGCTGAGTGCAATAACTGAAGCAAAACGCGAATATTTGCGTGAAACAAAGAACAATTACAGCGTTATGAGGTTAAACACGCGATACGTTTCAAACGTTACTGTGGGATATTGCATGAAACGAGTAACAAACAAAAACAGACTGTGCCCTTACGTGTTACCTATCAGACACAGGACTAAAAGCGAAAACTCAGATGCGATTGGTAATGATGCAACTGAAAACGGATGCGACTACAAGAACACTTTATTCGAACCTTCTACTAGTAGTTATGTTCATGACTTTACAAAAAGTCCTGCAAAAAGATGCCAGTCACTTGAAAATCTCAATTTGTCAGCGGAATCGCCTCCGCGTTCTGAGCTATCACCAGAATTGGATTGTGTATCTACACAAATACAAAAATTACAAGTTGATGAATGACAACAATCATCTAGTACCTCTAAATCCAGTGAGATGACTATACAGTCATATTTACTCTGAGATTGAGGTAGAGTAGCTGTAGTATTGAAGTGAAATGGATGTTGAAAATTGAATTTTTCAGTTTTTGTACTGAAAATGTAGTCAAATGTCAATGTTCCTAGATTGGTGTATTTGAGTTGATTATGTATGCATCACCCAAGTTGAGTGTAATGTAATTTAAAGCAGCTATTTATAATGATTAAACAAAGTTTGCTCAAAATTATTGGTACAAATTATTGATACATATTTGTCTTGGTTTTTAAATGATTAATCTGATTATTTTTATAACATAATTTTCATGGTTACCTAAAAGTACTAGTGTTTTGAAAGAATGAACAATTTTTTTTGTCTAAGTCACAGATGCACCATTCTCTTTACTAATTAATAAATAGATTAATTAAATTGTATTTTATTTATTACTGTATGTATTTAATGTGTAATAAACTATTTACAAACTAGCAATGTAAAGTCATGAGACCATGATGAATGTAAATTAAAGACTGTATGAAAGATCTCATTTCAATAATTATCTGCTGGATCATGAAATATATTATTTATTCAGTCTGTAATTTGCTTTTGTGACTTAGAAATAGATACTTTTTGTTTGTTTGTTATTTTTTTTATTATTATGTTCTTAATATTTTAAAAATGAATATTTAAGTAAATTTTGCTTTAATAAATTAAGAGTTTTATTTAGTGATACTTTTATATTCAAAATAAAAATATTAGTGATTTTTAATTGCTATATTCCTAAATAATTTCATTTATACAAAATGTTAAAAGCAAACTTTGGAGAATGAACTTCAGTGTCCAAATTTAGGTCAGTAATAGATTTGCTTGAAACCTGTTTTAACAGTTTTTGATATAGGTATATTACCAATAAATGAAAACAAAACACTTTAATTTCACACACCCATATTCCTACTTTAAAATAGGTATTGTATTCATATTTTAAGGTTAAATAAAATGACTCTCAACATTTGTGTTTAAATCAAAATAGTGATAGATTCAAGATATTGCTGTGTTAATAATCTATATATATATATATATATATATATATATATTTAATATCTATACTGTTTTGGTCTGGCCTCTCACATCTGAAAATGAAACAATGTGTATAAAATCTGCATTACAGAATACAACTTACTGTAAACTTGGAACTTTGTTGACAGTATATAATTGTGTAATGTGTTATCAGCACTTTTTTTGGAAAGAAATGTAGAGCTCATTTTGTAGGGTAGTTAAAGGAAACAAGCTTAAACTTAAACTTTGTTTATTAATCCATCAATGTACATTTAACGCTTAAAGGTTATAATAACAAAAAATAATAATTCATAAATAAAATTGTATTTGACTTTGTTCCTTCCTTAAGAATACATAATCAGGGTTGTCAACTGCTTATAATTAATTTGAACATTACATACATATTATAATGAATTACGTAATAAAAATATAAAATAAAAAAAAAACATCATTGTTAGCCTAGTTTATTACTCTCATTCTGAATATTTTGTTGTAAAATCCTTAACAGGCTATTTTCAACTTAAGAAAACTTAATTCATTGTCTCAATAGTTTTATTATACATCATGTGTCCAGATTCGAGACTGATACAGGTAGTTATTATTTTTTTTAGTAATGCCTATTGATTTAAAAAAAAAATGCAGATACTTTGCTTGTGACTAAAGGAGGTACTTGTAATAGATACAAATCTTAGTTGAAATTACCCAAGGAATGCTGTGGCATGGATTTCACCAATTAGGAACCTAATAAGTTTTAGGATCGAATCTCTTGCTCCCAACAAAGGTTTAATTATTTCTCCTCCCAAGATCAACAAACCGGATGTTAGTGCATATTCAGCCACCTCTGATAGGATGGTGCAGTGGATGGACGCAATTAATACACAAGGTGCATCAGTACCCCGACGGACGGGTCTTCAATAACTATATCACAGGAGGAAATAAAATTAACAAACAAGCAAATAATGCCCAAGCATTTTCTTCTTACTCCTTCACCAAATAGGTGACGAATGGAACAAAATCCCACACTTAATTTCCCGTAGAGTGGGTGTATTATGTGCAAGGCTACCACAAAAAAAATATGAAGGTCACGTTAATCCAGACGCAAATCTATATAAAACTATGGTAATAAAAATGTCATATTCGAGAATCGAGAAATATGTACTTTTCACAGTTTCTTAATAAATTATATATTAATGTAAATAAGCATGAATAACAACCCTGTCCTCTTTACTCGGGAAGTATGAACATATTCATACTGAGTATATTATTATAATAATCACAGAGCTTTCACTTTGAGTTGTTTCATTTTAGGTGTTTTGCGTTTCTGTTGACGTTTCTGTTCTTTCAGCTCCCAACGGCGCTGCTTCTCCGGGTCATCTTCCTGTGATAATTAAAATCAAATATTTAATTTTAAATGTGTTTTTATTACATGCCAGCTGTGTGACAGCGGCAACGCCCGCGTTTCATATATTCTTCACTGAGCTTTAATTGTTTTTTTTTTACGGAACATGTATTCCTAAAACAAAATAATTAGTACTAAGATAAAGTAAAAATATTTCTCATAAATTATAGCACTGGTCCGTAAAACTGTCATTGTATCGGATTTTATTTAAATTTTATTTTTTATACGCGGAATCCTAATTATTATCGAAAATTAAAAGTACCCTAAGTTACCCGGAGTAGCTTCAGCTATCTACCAAAAAAAGTCCCATCAAAATCCGTCCAGCCGTTCCGGAGATTATCCGGAATAAACAGATGGATAGATAAAAATTGTATTTTTGGTATAGGTTCGTATTTACATTCATATCTAATTTGTGGAAAAAAAATATTTTGACATTACAAACACTTAAATTTTATTTATTAGTATAGATTCATTAAACTAATACAATTAACAACCATATCTTTAAAATCACATCATACTAATTTCAAATTTAGTGAGTTGTGTAAGTGGCGAAGCGCTCATATAACCCTCTTTCTTATAGCGTTAATAAAAAACAAAACACAAAAGACTCAGTGCACACACATCAAATCATAGATCAAATATACTATAATAACCACATAGTCGTAAACGCGAAACACCCCCCACATTAAGAACTTGCTCATACAAGCCGGTAGCAAAATGTCGGAATTTAGTTCACATACATTTCACTTTAATTATCACCCATACCATGAAAGCATTAGTGTATCTATTATGTAAACGTAGTGCATATTTATGCTGAAAATAAACACCTTCGTTCCGGGTTATTCATTTAATTTTGAGCATTATTTTGATAAAGTTACGGTTTATCGATATAAATATTTGAAGAAAACGCCATCTACTGATATACTAAAAAAATGTCTTTCAAGCATCTTTATCTAAATAGAATAGAGTGCTAACAAATTCCCATAGATGTCACTTTTTAATATTAACTATGCGCTACACCAGTGATTCTCAACCTTTTTTTTGTTGCGGCACATATTTAACGATTTCAAAATTTGGCGGCACACAAAGAAAAAGATAAAAATTATTTACTTACTAAAAATAAAAATATTTTTAATGCGAAATTTGAGCTTGATATTTTTTGATAATTTCCTTTATATTTGGTCGTAAAAATGACAATGCTACTCTCATATCGTCTTCTACATTTAACAACCTTGATTTTTTTTAGTTTTAATGTTGGTTAATGCTGAAAATCCGAATTCACACAAATAAGCTGTGGAAAATTGTAATAATATGTTTAAAGCTTTTTTGGCTATCATTAAATAATCGCATCTGATGTTAATCCCAAATGAATTAATTGATTCTTCTGAATGTTTTAAAATTAAATCTGGATTATTGGAAAGCAAAATGAGTTCTTCCTCTTCATTCAAAGTTAAGTCAAATACAGAAGTATCCGTTATGAGAAATGGATTACAAACCCAATCAAATTTCTTAATATCTAATTTTGGGAAATAATGAATAATTCTCTCCTCTAATGTTGTCAAATGATCAACAAAAATTAATTTAATAGTTTTATAACTGTCTTTAGGGACTGACTCAAACTTTTCTAAAATATCTTCCTGAGCTTTATTTTTCCATAAAGTTACTTGTTTTTGAATACCACCAGCTTATCGGTTGAGTTTAAGATATTTTCATTAGGCCCTTGCATACTTGAATTGATGTTGTTAAAAATATTTTTCTTTTTAAATGATATAATTTAATAATATTTACATTATTATATATTTGCAAAATTTGGCGGCACACAAAAGTGCCGCGGCACAGTGGTTGATAATCACTGCGCTACACTGAAATGATGGATGTCAATTTCGTAAGCGACGAAGTTAGTTAGGTTAGGAAGTTAGTTGTAAAAATTTAGACAAGCTCGATCTAGTGAATGATCGTCATAATTTTAATATTAGAAATAAAGACAAGTTGGCCGTCCCACGGTTTAGGTTAAGTAAGTCTAATAAAAGCTTTATAGGTAATAGTATTCGGTTTTACAATAAGATCCCAAGTAACATTACCGATTTACCTGACAATAATCTCAAGTATTATGTCAAGCAAGTTTCAATCTCAAAAGGTTATTACAGGGTGGATCATTACGTGAACGATAGTGATGTCTGGAATTAACCCACATCTCTGCTTTCGCTAACATTGGTTAAGACTATGATTTGTATAGTTTTTTATATTAAAAAAATGATATATTATATTTATAAAAATAAGAACCAGATCGAGTTTCTTGCCGGCTCTTCTCGACCGGGTTGTTTTCCGAACCGGTAGTAGTGTTTTGACGTTCATAAGCGCCTAAATTGAATAAATATTTTTTTAATTTTGTATTAAAAGTATATAAAAAAATCAATCAGTATTATTTTATGTATCATGTAGGTAACTAATCGTTATTTTTCGTTTTGCGTAAGTCGCCATCTCGCGTCAACCCGTTAAAATTAAATAGTTAAAATCCACGAACACGAAATTTAACCATTTACGATTTATTAGGTTGTCATAATTATAGCGAATTTATCACAAGCGAAATGAATTTTCATCCTTAATCTTCAAACAACTTTCCATACTTGAAATGCACTGTTTATGTAACTCCAGTGAAGTCCAAGTATGGTGAAGGTGGTGAACTTAGTGAACTTAAACTGGATACCTTCGCTCGGTAGGACAAGCATCCACCATACATTACTGTTCTAATTTTCAAGAGGAAGAAGTATGAAGACCAGGTAGATTTTTTATGCACCGGCTTTAGCGACGATTTTTTATCGCTACGCCCCTGGTAACCTACATTCCATATCCCTTCTTGTGTACTATCCAAATTTTTTATTTTGGATTTTTTTTCCCGCTTTGATTTTATGTTAAAATACCTACCATTTAATTATTTTCAGATAATTAGCAATTGTAATACTTTCATGTTTTATTTTATCTTTGACTGTAAGCCTTTCATAAAACTATTAAACTAAACTAAAACAATTGTTTGTGTAAAAATGCCCAAAATTTTACGCACGTAGTACTTAGGGCCCGATGGGTTTACATAATTACAAGTACAAATAAAATTGGGCTAGATAAACTGATATAACCCTTGGATTGTCAGTCCTAAATGAGGCCATAAATATGACGATGGTTAAGTATAAAAATGAAGTATATTAAAGTATCACTCACAGCGAGTATACGTTCCTTCTCTTGCTTTCTCTTCTCTTCTCGTCTCTGGGCAGCTTGTTCCTGTCGCGCCGCGTGCGCGCCGCGGAGCCACGCCTCAGCTACTTTCTGTCTACGCTTCTCACATTTGGCCAAAGCCTATTAAAATTTTAGTACATTTATTTTATTAAATAAAAAAAATAAAAATTTTTACTTTCCAAATATCCCCCAACCACAAAAAATCACAAATGATTGACTAAATTCGACTACTTAAAAAATTCTAGTTAAATTAAGATCGATAACTATTGAGACATCGATATTTTTGTGAACTGATTCATTATGTTCTGATTCGAATCGATTCCAAGATCGATCTTTTCCGTAAAGAATTGCGATTCCTACCTCCTTGCTCAACCGGAGCCGCTTTATCTTCTCTAGTAAATGAAAGACTAGCAGTAACAACGGACGGACTTCATCGCCGCCTCCGTCAGGACTCAAGGCCAGGCTGATCAGCATCACACGTTCAGTTTCCGGGGGTTTCGTCGCGGCTGTCTCTCTGAATAACAAAATTTATTAAAACTAAAACTGATAGTTCTAACTGTTTAGAAACATTTGTTAACACGCGCTGTTCTGTTAAGTCGAAATGAAATAATTAAAATCTACACGATCACGAAAATTAACCCTTTTCACGATTTATTACATTATTTTAATTACCTATAGGTATATTTATTACGTGCGAAATTAATTTGACATTTCGTGTTTAGCATGCCAAGTAAATATAGCAATAATTCTTCACTTTTAACGAAATCCAAACGGCTGATTTCAAAGTCACTTCAAGTGCCAAGGTCAAGTATGGTAAAGGTGGTTAACGCCAACTGCATCTAGATAGCTTAACTCAGCAGCAAAAAACCTTCATTAATTTAGATACTAATTTTCAAGACGAAGAAGTATGATGGACCGGGTAGAATTTGTTTGTTCTCCGCGGCTTTACCAACGATTTTTTTTTTCACGACACGCCACTAATAAGTAGAATTGTAATTATTTTTTACCACCCCCCCCCCCTGACTTTGCCACAATAACCAAAGACACCATTACTTTTTTCCAATTGAAATAAATATTTCAATTGGAATCGGTTCACTCTGCGATTAATGTTATTGTTAGGAATTTTTGGCGCGAGTTTGATTTGTTATACAATAATTCATTAAGTCTATAGAAAATAATAACACAGAGCGTAAATTCTGAAATGACACAACAACTCCGTTGTAAAATTTTAACAAAGTCCCGTAATTTTGTTGAATCAATGTTAATTAGAAAAAAATATTAATTTAGGCCCAAAGAACTTGTACTCAATGCTGTAATAATTTATAAAAAAAAAATTAAATTAAATTTTGATATTTTACTCCAAGCTGGGTAAGGAGATAAATAGTAAATATGCCACGAATATTCGGCAACTGTTCGGTATTCGGCAATTATTTTTCACTATACGTTATTCGGCCGAATAGTAAAGCACGAAAAAAAAATCAAAATATTACTCACACAGATTTTTTATTTTACCTAGCATTAATATATTCTTAAAATCTAGCAGTGGTAAGTTAGGATGAATAAAACTATTCTTTTTTTCAACATTTGTTGTTTCAATTGCGCTTTTTCTCATAAATTATACCGGCTTTTGAAAATAGCCGCTCAATGTATACACTGGAGATGATAAGTAAATGTTAGTAAATTCTGCTAGGTTATGATATTGTTTTGTGTTTGCTGACTTGTAAGGTTCTGCTGTCTTGTCTAGACGAACAATCGAGAATGAAGCAAATGTGTCCAAGGCGGGACCTGTCATCCGCAAAAAAAAATGTACTAAGTGTGCCAAATGTTCGGCTCAAAATCAAAATCAAAATTTATTTATTCAATTTAGGCCGTAAGAAGGCGCTTATGAACGTCTAAACACTACCACCGGTTCGGAAAACAACCCAGTCGAGAAGAGCCGGCAAGAAACTCGATCTGGTTCTATTTTTAATTATAAATATAACATTTTTTTTTTTCATCATATAAAAAAACTATACAATCGTTGTCTTAATAATGTTAGTGGAAGCACAGAGATGTGGGTTAATTCCAGACATCACTATCGTTCACGTAATGATCCACCCTGTAATAACCTTTTGAGATTAAAACTTGCTTGACATAATACTTGAACTTATTGTCAGGTAAATCGGTAATGTTACTTGGGATCTTATTGTAAAACCGAATACTATTACCTATAAAGCTTTTATTACACTTACTTAACCTAAAGCGTGGGACGGCCAACTTGTCTTTATTTCTAATATTAAAATTATGACGATCATTCACTAGATTTAGCTTGTCTAAATTTTTACGAATATGCATTAAGTTATCGAAGATGTATTGGGAGGGCAAAGTTAAGATATCATATTCTTGAAACTTGTTCTTTAGAGATTCGCGAGGTCCCATATTATATTCGAATATTCGGTGCTTCGGTCAAAAGGCTTGCCAAATATTCGTTATTCGGTCAAATCACTATTCGCGGCATCTCTAATAAATAGAATACTTGCGAGTTTTTGGCGGTATCCTCAGCCTGTCATGTAGCAGTTGCTGCCCTTAATTCAGTAACTTTTGCGTGTTATTGTTCGGTTATTGTGCACATGTTAATTGTATTGGAAATAATGTCGCGAAACGTTAATTCTCGAAACGATGCCAAGAAAACTCTATGGATAGTTCTAGCAAGGTGAACCACCGTTTTGCTGGGGATCTTGACACAAAAGTGAAAATAACAGAACTGTGTATGCAAATCCCAGATTGTCATTAACTAACAAGGAGAGGAAGAACAATACTCACTCGACTTGCTTCGGTCCCGAGTACTTGTCAGATATGTGTATGTACTGCACGTACTGGTGGTACTGGTGGAGGGCGGCCGTGACCCTCGCGTCCAGGAGGGCGCTGGCCGCCTCCGCTGACTCGGACATTAGAGACAGTTCCCCCGGGAGAGACCGTGCTTGTCGCCCGGACGACGTTCCGGGCAGAACACACTCTGTTAATAATCACAGCAACACTTCAATCAAGAATATGCAGAATCATTGATAAGTACGAAATTCATTAGCGGTGTGGACGCCATCAACAATTCCCACACGTTTTAGTCAATTACCCTCCAAAAAATAAGGTCCGGAACGTAATAGTTCCAGGAACTATATAGTTCTACTGATCGATTTCAATCGGCGGCTACAAACATGTACCATTTTCTACGAGCGTGGACTCGAGCGGAACTAAACCGGACTCGAATGAAAACATTTCAATTTAATACGAAATCTCTATACGATAATTTCACACGTTACATGCATGCAAACAAATGTATATATGCATGCAAATAAATGTAATAGTTCCGAGTGGAATGTACTCGAAATGCGGGGGCTAGAAGTTGTTTGGTTTTGGCCTTAGGGTTATGTTATTTATATATATGCATGTTCCATGGTGTTCTAGCAGAACCGATGACCGATTCTGCTAGTATGCTATGGAACTTTATTATTACAAGTAGTAAATTAAGACATCATTTAATTTAGTTGTTTTTTTTTAATTTTATTTTTATTATTGTTATTTTTGTTAGGTATATTGGGCATGTTTCGATAGGGCTGGCGTACACTAATGTGTAAAAAGCCTTGTTCAAATAGATGATTAAAAAAAAAATAGTTCCGAGAATATGTATTCTGAACGTAATGCCTTCAGTAAGAAGAACCTTTCCTAAATGAGATCAGTATATAGTAAATTTACAAATAAGTATGGCACAATGTAATTCGCTCACCAAATCCTGCATATCCCTGGAAAGACGAGTGGCGATCTTCTTCTGAGCGACGCAGAGAATAAATGGATCCGAATCATCTTTACCGAGTTCCACTCGAATGTGGAGAGTGTCCGGTGTTGGCTTCACCACTCCGAGTAAAACGTGAACTAGATCTTGACGCTGCAATTTTTATCCAATAAAGTCTATAATCATGAGAATGACAATTGTTGAAATAAAACTTTCGCATAGAAGGTAGCGTTTGTCAGGTCTTTAATATATAGAAATGCTAACTTCTGCTTGCGAATTGGCATGAGTTAATTATAACATCATTCACTATTCACTCCATATTTTTTTACATACACAGCCTAATAAAACAAAATATATACCGAAACCAGATCAGGAAATGTTGAATAAAAAAAAAAACATTTAAAAGGGTTCAGTAATTCTTAAATAATAATCACAAACACAACGAGTCAAAAGTAAAGTCTCAATACCTTGATTAGTTTCAATGTGAGTAACATTCCCTCGCAACAGACTCGTCCGCTGCACCACATCGTGAAACAATGCTCCGCTTCCCGGTGCCACCCGTGATCCTCGTTCGCTAACACCACATCAGCACCCGTCTCTCCTACAATGCACATCACAATGACAATGTACAAAACACAAGTATTATTTCTTCATTTTTTTCCCCAATCATTTCTTATAACCATAAAGCATTATTTTTTTACAACTAAGTAGGTACGTTTTCAAAATCGAATACACAACCAAAAATAAGAAGCGATAAAGACGGAACGACGACCTGGTGGAGGTCGCGGAGTCCGCTAGATGCGGGTGGTGCAAGACCGGTCGTCGTGGAGATCTTTGGGGGAGACCTATGTCCAGCAGTGGACGTCTTTCGGTTGAATGGATGAATGAATGGACGTAATATCTATAAATTACGTCTTATTAATTATTCACTATCCCACATAAATACCATATCATTGTTAAGTTTCAAAAAATTCTTATATCGCATAATGAGCTTAAACAGTTGAAAATTTTAAAATTTGATCTTTCCATTTTGTTTCTCAACTATTGTCACTTATTAACTCGACTGCGTTTTATTTAGAATTTAATGTAACAAAATAAATCTAAGCTAACGTGTAACATATGCCCAATTAATTAAGTATATTTTAATGTTTTAGGCATTCTAGAAATTTCTGTACCTCAATAGTAAATTAATCTAAATAAAATAATTCTCATTTCACTTCTATACAATGGATTGTCTTCTACGGTAACCATTGATTCATTAATATAATTATGAGTAAGTCATTATTATACTATTTTTATGGAAGATGAAAGTGTTAAACAAATGAAGTCTCAGTTTCATAGGAATACAAAACTATACCAAATAAAGGCTTTATATTTTTGCATTAATTTATAACTTAAATCTAATTACCAATTTTAATAAAAAGCAGGTTTGTTGGTGGTGGGATTCTACAATACTTGTTTTAGTAAAATATTATAAAAATAAAACTATTCTTATATAATTATGCCCTAAGTCTAGCCTATGTCTTCGAGTTATGCTGACGGAATAAAAACCCAGGTATATAGAAAATCATTATAACTTTTTTCCCGAACGCTTTGAAGCGAGGGAAAGGGTTTGGGGGGTGGAAGGATTGGATGAACCCAAATATGAGGGTGGGAGTGGGAGTACGGAAACATTGTTATCCTAACCTATGCAATACCTAGTAACACAGAGTACATTATATATAGTTTAGTAACTGATTATCACCTGCCAAGATATGTTGACTGAGCCCACTACGCAAGGTTCCTATTTCTGTGTGATTATAAAAAAAAAAAACTACGAAGGCTAAGGCGGGAGAAGAGGGTGGGGAGGGGTGGGAGGGGAGCGGAGCTCCCACCTTAACCTTCTATCATAAACTGTCCGAGTGGGATTGCTCTCAATCTGGTTGTCGACCATAATGATAATATCAAAAAACTTGAAAGACTATTAACAATATATTAATCTGGGTTATATTTTCTTGTTTCAAGATATTTCAAAGATATTTTTAAGGTCTGGAATGATATACGCATTAAAAGGAGATATAGCTATAAGTTGTCTCTTTCTAATGCTTTAGAATGTAAATATCTATAATCTATTGGGCCGAAACGATAGTGTTCTATGCGTTTCCTAGTACTTAACCTATAAAACTTAAATAATTAATTTCTCGAAAACTATAAGTTTCCGCAGAAAATCCCGCTAGTATTTACTTCAATGGCCTATTGCCTACATATACCAATTAAAATTATAATGAAAATCGTGCGGCCGGGTGCTAAAACAAAGCCTATAAAATCTATAGCATATTAGGGTAGCTTGTTGGTATGTTTATAGGTAAAATTGTAATAATTACGTTTACCATGTTTCATCATAAGATCAATTTAATAACATTAGATAAAGAAAATCACTGCAAAATGGATATCTAACACTTACCAACTAATGTAAAATTATCTTCCAATAAAGGCTTATGCAGCTTTAAGAAATTGGTTGCGAGTGATATGTTCTTTGCACGGCCCACGGCATAAGCGAGAGCGTAAGCGGTGAGCAAACAACAGAGAATACCTTCCAACCAATACGCGTCCCATCGTGGCCTTATGATTACAGGAACCTAAAAAATATAATAAAGTAATAAGGAAAATAACAGCTCACAATTACTAAGGCTTCAGTTATCTACACCCTTAATGGGCAATGAATCTGAATTAAGAGGATAATTAATAAATTGCGAAAGCAGTTCTTGGTAACTGACTGGACTCTCTAGTCAAATAGATGAACATTTGGTTACAGTTTGATTTTAGTTAGTAGTAATCTGACATAGCCCACCCCCTAACACAGCCTGACTGGTGTGAGTGTCCACACATAATTTCGGTATTAAAAAAGGGGAATGCTATTTTTAAGGCTTTCATGTTATCACTGTAGGCACTGGTATCACAGCACATATAGGTAAGTATCTATGTATTACTTACTAAGTAATATCGTATATACGATACTAGCTTTTCCCATGGCGTATCTTATATCTACTGTGCACAATTATTCACTGCGTAAAATAGTTTTAAATAATTATTGAAAAATAATGGACTCAATTTTATTTAACATAACATATAGCTTAAGTTCACGCCTGTTATCCCCGAAGAGTTAGGCAGAGGTGAAATAGCGAAATACCCCACCCACATTTCGCCGAGCTTAGTTCCGTCCCAGATGTGACAGGTGCGAGCCTGTCGCCATATCTGGTACAAATTCCAAACTCCGGGATGATACTGAGTAGAAAAACCCAATACCATTTGACCCGATCCGGGGATCGAACCCGAGACCTCAGAACGGCAGTTGTACCGTAATACAACTGCGCCACCGAGGCAATTGTTTTTTTACACACCTTAAATTATTTTTGGTACTATCAGAAAGCAAAGATATTTCGCGCAAATTTAAACATTTTGTAGTAAAACTTTACATTGAATTTTATTCACAATTTCATGCCTAATTATTTTATTTTATTATATTATTTTAGCAGAACCCTAATTATTTTCCAAAAATAAAAATAGACTAATTACATCTTTTAACTTCTGCTATCTACCAGTAAAGTCCCGTCAAAATCGATCTAGCCGATTTGGAGGTTACCCGGAACAGACAAACAGACAAGCAAAATATATAATAATTGTCTATAAATATATAAAAAAACTATACATTTTGCTAATTTGCTTATGCATAATTTAAATTGAAATGAAATACAGATACCTTAGAAATAGTTATCTTTGGCTGCTCCAATGTTCGGGGTGTGCTACTGTCCTGAAACCCTTCAAATTCTTCAGGATCTTGGAAGTGTTCAAATTCATTATCTTCATCCTATACAAGGTTTTTATGTTAATTAACCCCTTGAATACTAACCTGGCGTTTATGCCAGCTTTCCATTGTTTTCATATTGTCTCATTTTTATGGGTAATCGACATATTAATATAACTTCAGCACATGTATGTAGGAGTTCAGTGTCGGACCAAATGATAAGACACACTTTGGTAGTTACCAAGACAATGAATTGAAAATAACACATACAGGAAACAGCTATATTTAAATGATACATAATGGTAATGGAATCCGGTTTAATTACATCAAGAAAATGATTGGCATTTAATATAAATTTTACTCTATTAAGTGAAACAATAACAAACGAAAAATAAAAAAGGGGGTAGTGGTTCTCAAATTCTTGAAATAATAATATTTGTTATAGTGGAATTATTTATCTGTCAAAATAATTCAAGGATCCACTCAAAATAAACGAATTCATAGAACCCGGGACTTTTGATTATAAAATCCATTTTAGTAATTTACTGTATAGTGTATGGGTGTTACACCATATTATTGGATTGCTAGAAGTATAACAATAAGACTTCAGTTGAAATTACGAAAAACATGTATAGAAAGTATGGAGATTTAATTAAATATGAACTAATTAATTAAAATATAAAGTAAATAATAATAAATATCTACTTGAAAATACTAAATCATTTTATTGTATACCTTAGATTTTTATATATGTATTATTTAAAAATTAGCACTTATTAATAGTGTAAATGAGACAAACCTCAACGATAATCTCATCTTCTGTCTCAACAGTGGCCTCAAAATCTTTATGATCTGCAGTTTTCTCATTTTCATTTTTGGACTCTGTTTCTTCCCCACTGAAAGCTGTAACATGAAACACATGAAAAATTCTCTCAACTATTATATCATTTTATTTTTGAAAATATATAACACACATAAATCTATTATATAAAAGAATGTCAAGATGAAATGAATAAAATATTCTGAGACTGATGCAATATAGGCCAGTATTCAAACTTTGAAAAAAAAATTGTTATATGTATATCATCTATGCAATTGTTATATTGGTCAATAGTTCAACAATAATCATTAAATAAAAATGCATATTATCTAGCAAAAAAGACAGCTATTATAATCATTGAAATTGGTCAAACTTTTCCTAAGTACCTATACGAATGTTACAATTATATTCTTTTTATAATTCAGAGATCATGAATTTCATTTGTATAGTTTAAGATTTATATACAGTCTAGACATAATGAATTTAATGTCAGAATTGGCATTCATATGAAAATGCTTCAAATGTTGATCTTCTTACTCAAAATATTACAGACTGTTGTTAAAATCAATATTACTTAAATAAATAAAAGAACAAACTATTCAGTGGAGTGTCATCATCTGTGTCAAACTGTTCAAATTCTGCAAAATCATCATCTTCCATTGTAGCCTCCTCAAAAGCCCTTACAGTATGCAAGGTACATAGTAGCAATGCTATAAAAACTGGCAGAATACGCATCTTATCTGAAAAAGAAATGTTTTGATTAATTTACAAATTATTTAACTTAATATTGTATTATAAACTTCCCAAGGTTAAAAAATTACAAAACATCGAACTATTAAGGTATGAAAAAAATGCTTAAAAATGGTTATTTTTAATTTCTTGTTCTAATAAATATATATTTGCTTGTGTGTATAAATGTAGGACATAAACTATGTGGCATATAATCTAAATTAATATCTAAATAGACTCCTATTCATTTGACAATTTTATTTATCTAGATTTTTTGTTTATTTAAGACTAACAATCAAGGGCAACTGTTAGTTTGAATAGCCTTATCTTTAAGGTTATAAATTTAGTCGTTAGGTTTCTCTGAAAGATCATATTACTAATCCACTACTTGTAAGTTTTTGATTACGAGACAGTGTCATAACCTATTTTAGAAAAATAAAAAAAAATAGGATTTGTGGTTTTTAGTACAAAGTCCATTTATAATAATATTGATTATGCATATTTCTATACCAAATGATTATTCAAACGTAACCAAATTTGTATAATTTCTAGTATTATAATAAAAATACGATGCACTGACACTGCACTTTTTCAAAATAACCTTTCAATATATAACACTTATTATCCAAAATAACATACCTATAAATATTTTATTCACGATGTATTTATAAAAACATCACATTCATTCAAAAAAAGTAAATATTTCTTATAAATTCGACCTCACTTTTCCTTTGATTTAAAAACAACTCGTTTTCTTTACACAATTAAAATAAACCTTAACTTATCCTATTAGACAAGTGTGCTTAGTTCATATTGGCCAATTGTAAATATTATTTTTTCTTTTTATCCAATCCAAAATCGACAGAGTGTAAACCAAAACCTACAGTCCGTCCACTATTAAAAGTTCCCCCGTTGAGGAGTTGGTAGCTCTGACTAGTCGAACTGCATGTTTAGCCATTTTGTGCTTCCCAAAAATTAGGGTAGATGCAGCGTTTGGAGCGAAGAAGTTTGGATAATTTTTTTACAGAAGATAAATTATGAGTGACTACATTTACTCATTTAATTTAAGTGAATTATAGTTTGATGTTCGAGTATTAAAACGAAACATAAATAGCAATAGTATTGACGGATATTTCTCAAACCGCTAAACTAAAGGAAAGCTCTCAAGTCTTATTTTACATAGGAAACAACATTAAATAAATATCTGCAAATCATCATAATGACTGAAGAGCAAAAGCAAAAATTTTCATTAACATTGCGTTAGTGTTCGTCAAAGAAAATGTCATTTTGTATGAATTGTATGAAAATTTTCCCTTGATAATTAAATAGGGTAAATTTTATTCGAACACATTAGGTGAACTGTCATAATATATAGTAATGCAACACATAAAAAAACATCTATTCAAAATATAATTTATTTTTACGATAAAAATCTTACTATCAGAATGATCTAAAGGACTGTCACTGTCACTGGTCAAGTTCAAGCATGTTAGCTTCATTTTTATGTATTTGTGTCTCCAAAGTACAATAACATATCTCTACATTAGTAACTTCCATTTTGAACTACATTCTTTCTATTAAAGTAGTCATTTATTCAAAAAGTACATAAATTTATCCACAAAAAATTTAAAATTAAAATACTATAAATAATGAATGCCGTCCAGCTCACCGCCAGACGGGAAGGTTCCCAGGAGGCTGGCCATATTGCCACGTTGGATGGCAATGCTAATTCGCTGTGCCAAATATTGGCCAGCCCTCTGGTCGCGAGACGTGTCAACTAGACGACCCGCGAGATCCTTAAATTGAATTGAATTGAATTATTCTATTTGATTTCGATTAATCTTTCTAGAGATTTTGTTTCTCGAAGTCATTCATTTTACAGTCTTTATCTTGGTACATATTTTTCCCAGGGTTCTAATTTTATTCGTAAGTAGCTGCAGCCACGACCGCTACCTTCATGATTGTAATCAAAATCAAAAAAATCTTTATTTAATTTAGGCCCTAAGAAGGCGCTTATGAACGTCTAAAACACTACCACTGGTTCGGAAAACAACCCAGTCGAGAAGAGCCAGCAAGAAACTCGATTTGGTTCTTTTTTTATAAATATAATATATATCATCTTTTTTTCATATAAAAACTATACAAATCATAGTCTTAGCTAATGTTAGTGGAAGCACAGAGATGTGAGTTAATTCCAGACACCACGGTTACCACCACACCACACCAACTAATAACGGTTTTATCGGAAATATCTGCCACACACAAAAAAAATAAAATAAACATTAACAGATAACAATAATTATATATTGTAATGATTGCACATACAGCGAGAAGTAACATATTAATTTGAAATATGGTAAGTATTGTCCGGTGAAATACAATCATCTCTAAAGTTCCACTTCCGCCCCTACTACTTTTGTTCTTACTTTTATCAGGATAGATAGTAATTATCGTACTTATATCCCTAGTACAAAATGTATACTATAAAAATAAAACATATTTGTCAAATTATACGGAGTTATATAAAGATATGGCAACTCGATTTTACTAGTGTGTCATGTCAACATGCAAGACCGTCCTCGATTTAATGGAATAATCGGAGATTTGTTTGCTTTTTCTCTTTTACAAAAAGCATGAACCTTCAATACAATTTCTCTTGCATTACTTTTAAACGTCTGTAGCATGATTAAATTAATAAAAAAAAAAACCCTAATATCTACTCTAAAATCTCAGCGCTTGGATTTGACACAATTGATTGACTTTCCAATGACGGTCTGTAATGCCAACATAAAGGTAAAAGAGTCAAGGGACAAGTTATAGTGAATGGACATTATTATTCATCTCTGGAACGGACTATACTAATAATTGTCACGTCACATGACATTTGTTTGTTTGTTTTAATTTATTACGATCTTGAATACAAGTTCCAACTTCATATGGTTTTAGGTAAATGTTTAATTTTCAGTGCTGTTACAAAGTAGTTACCATATATTAAAAAGCGTTCCAAGCAAGTTGTGCTGAGATCTCAAAATTCAAGTTCTGTGTCATTATTTTCTATACATATCATGAAATGGCGTAAGACCTCCACAATATGAAATCATTACGGTGCATTCCCACAGAAAAAAACACGCATCAAGCCCTTTTTTTATGTTTTACAACTCTCTTCATTTATGTAACAAATTTACATTACCTATATTTATAAGGTATCTATATAAAGTGATAATTGAGCATTTGGTAGTATGGCTGGATTTCGCGTTAATGGACGCAGGTTCGAGACCACCTATCCGTCTTGAAAAAATGAGTCTAAGATTTCAGTGAAGGAAAACATCGTGAGGAAACCATAATCTAGTGGTAGAGTATTTTCTAACAATATCCGCCTGGGTAGCTTCCACCCTCAAGTTTGAAAACATGTTGCCCAATACCAATAGGTTCCGACAGTATCACTAGGGAACCAGTAACTTTAGGCTTAATATGTTTACATCGTAGGCCACATAGTCACTTTACGTCAGATGAGATGGTGGTCAAAGCACTGAGCATATAACGTGTAAAAAAATACTAGCATTCTTTATTAAAAGATATGCAGAAGTTTTAGTCAAACTTCTCATCTTCAATAGAACTTTAAAAGAAAACTCTTTCCCACATATTTTGAAGGGAAGCATTATTTGTAATAATTGGCCTTTGCATCTTTGATAGATGATTTGGGCAGCATCTTGACGACACTTGCATTCATGGCTGAGCAGACCGATCCGAGAGGCGATTCCTCGGCCGCATTTACAGTAAGAACAACATATATCTCAATTCCAGCACAGTTTCATAAATTGTGCATCAACTTCTTCCACTTCTTTACTTACGGACTATGTGGATTCAGGCATGCCGAACACGCGGTCCACGGGCCGCATATCACCTTTACATGTTTAACTGCAGCCCGATTCTTTTTGATGTGCTGTGAGTACGTGTAATTTATTACTGTTAAAGTTAAAATAAATGTACACTTAAGGTTTCGCGAAACTGCGTTAATTTAGAAGCTCCTTATAGAAACAGTTCCGATTGACTAAAGGCCCGGCAGGGTTCTATCAGAGATGTGTTTTTGAGAGTCTGTAGAGGTTCTCGCATTCTTCCAAGCATCCTAAATAATCCTACTGAAAGGGTTATAATAGTCAATTTGTCAACTTCAAACTTCAAAGTTCAACCGACTTCAAAAAGGAGGTTATCAATTCGTCTGTATGTTTTTTTTTAATGTTTGTTACGCGATTTGTCTGTCATTTGTAGACCGATTTGATTTTTTTAAATTAAAGGAGTACACTTTCGAGGCGGTCTCATTTCCATCAAATCAGGATCTGATCAGTGGAACTCAGGGAAATTGAACAAAAACCTCGAATTCTGTAGAATATTTATACATTTCTATGGACATATATTTTCTTCCACAGCTATAGTGTTTGTGTCACCATTTTATTTTGTTGATCTGATGATGGAAGGTGCAACATTTTAACGAGTAGGAGTAGAATATTTTTTTGTTGTTGTATTTTATTTATATGCACTTACAGTGAATAAAAAAAGTGGGAAAAAAACAAATTAATGCGAAAATATAAATTATTTTTAGAGAAAAATAAAAACTGTACCTAAAAGGCTAAAAGTACATACCTAAACTAAAAAGTAAAAAACAAAGCTTTTTCAATTAAAAACAAAACCAACTTCAAATGAATCCTTACTAATATATGCTTACTTATAAATACGAAAGTAACTCAGTATGTCTGTCTGTCGTGCTTTCATGCCAAAACTACAGAACCGATTTAAATGAAATTTGGTACACAGATAGTCTAGATCCTGAGAAAGGACATAGGCTACTATTTAAATAGTTGTAAACGATGAAAAAAGGGTTGTAAGAGGTTGAAAGTAATTAAAAAGTAGTTAAAGAAAGTAGTTAAAAATAATTAAAATTCATTCTACCTTTATTAATATCAGATTATTATATACATTTTACTTATATTCCACAGTGAGATGAATCTATAAATTACTTATTTTTGAAATTATCTCAACAAGTCAAAAAAAACTTCTTTTTTTTTTTTTTTTGACGGGGGGAAATGCATTTACGCACTACCCTTATCTATTGTATTTGCGGGATCAGAGTCCCCCAAATACAATAGATAAGGGGGCACGGAGTGACGAGCTCCGTGCCAGTGTGGGACTCACCCGGGCGTGAAGCGCTCCGGAAATACCCACTAAAACCCCCCGGAGCCGTCCGCTGCATTTGGGATGGAGGCGACACGGGGTGGCTTTCGCAAGCACCGCGTCGCCCCCTGCAGCGAACCCACCAGGCCCGTCAGTGCAATGGCCCGATGGGGATGAAGGAGAAAATTTCCCCTCCACCACTTAGCCCGCCTCTCGAAGAGAGGCATGACCAGAGGTCAGACATCCAGGGGGCGGGATAGATACCCGCCCCCCATAGAAGGAGAAGAAGAAAAGAGGAAGAGCAGTGGCGGGCAAAGGGGAAAAAGGGGGGAAAAAGACCCGCCACTGCTTAGAGAAAAAAAAAAAAAAAAAAAACCCGGCCACGCTACGTACGGAGAAAACTCCGCGCGTAGCGCGCCCGTCTCCCTCTGGGCCTCTTACGCCTCCGAGGATCCGCCCCCGGATCCTCTTCACGGGCCCTCTCGGCCGCCTCCTTCTGCGACATTATCTGTTCGCAGAAGGAGGCAACCACCTCCCAGACCTTCTCGCTGCCGACCATGGCCTTAACGACCGTCGGCAGCTAGAGGTCTGACCCAACCGCCGCCACCACTGCCCGGCGCGGCTCCTCCCATACGGCGCACTCCGCAAAAGTGTGGTGCGCCGTATCCTCCGCCGCGCGCCACAGTGGTGGCACACCGCCGACGGCTCCCTCCTAGCTATCTTGTGCAGATACCACCCGAAGCATCCATGCCCGGATAGTATCTGCACAAGCCTGAAGCTGAGGGAGCCGTGACGCCTCCCCATCCACTCCCGGAGGACCGGGCGGATGGCGTCCACAGTAGGCCGCCCGTAGCGCGCATCCGCCAGGTCCTCCTCCCACCTACCTAACTCTATCTCCCTCCTCTCCTTTCTAATCTCTGCCGGGTGCAAGCGGAGCCCACCACCATCTCTCCTCGCTGCCGAGTACCGGTACACTGCAGCGAGCACCTCCGCTTCTCGCTCCCACGGCAGGGAGCCGGCGAGCACACAGGCCGCCGCCGCGGACACCGTGCGGTAACCGCGCACCGCCCTCAACGCCACCGTGCGCTGCACTGATCGCAGCGCACGGATATTACTGGCGTTGAGGGCGTCCGCCCACACAACAAGTCAATGACCTAACAGCACATTAAAGCAGAAAGATCATAAATTAACAAGTATAGAATTAAAAGTTGCAAAAAACAAGCGGATGGGTTACGGATCAAGCGGATGTTACGATTGATTTAAAAAACTAAAGATAATGGTTGTCACTAAATTAGCAAGTAAACATTTATTTTGTTTATTGCCCAAAAGACGACGAGAAGAAAAAAAAAAGACACAAATGACTTAGATAGGTGGTTGTTCTGGAAGTCCATCAATCAGAGAAGCAAAATACTTCTGCTAACTTCTATATATTCTTTGTTTTTATACCATTAATCATTTTGAAATCGGTGCTTACGGATAACAAAGTGGTGTAAATGTACGTCGCTAATTAGTTAAGCTTATATGTAATTGTGATAAAGTTTAGGCAGTTATTTCCATTTGTAAATGAGTACATTGGTTAACTATATCTGGCACCGACTCCAAAATTAACGAACCAGATTAATAAATGATTAATTATTATCTTTTTAGTCCATTTTTAAAGTTTATTCTTTTGAAACCGGTTTTGTTTTTAATTGTAAAAGTTTTTTTTTTCTACTTTTTAGTTTAAATATTGCGTTTAGGTTTATTTGTGAAGCCTATTTCATAGCTTTGGAAACGAATATATGAAACACGTGTAAGTGTCTATAATATTCGAAGGTTTTTCTCAATTTTCCAGAGTTCCACTGATCAGATCCTGATCTGGTGAAAATGGGACCTCCTTGGGACTCCTTCGATTAAAAATTTGCAAATCGTTCCACAAATGACGGAGAAAAATCGCGTAACAAACATACAAAAAAATACAGACGAATTGATAACCTCTCCTCCTTTTTGAAGTCGCTTTAAAAATAATTAAAATGCATTATCGATTCTTGTTGTTATACATATTAATTTAACATAGATTGTTTTACTTTTAATGTTTTTATTGGAAGCAAGTTATCTCTCAATAAATACTAATCATACTCTATTTTATGACAACAATAAAGTTTGCAATTTATTTAACTATGCTGATAATATTATTTTATAACTGTTTTTTTAATTACCGTTATTCGATTCGAATTCCACTTATTTATTCCGTATATTTTGTCATATTCGAATATTATAAATTAAACATTTCGATTAGATTCTGTTATATTGTGAACGTGTTTTGGGTTTCAATTTAAATTAGTCAAGTTTTCTTTTAATAAAGTTGCCAGATGCCAAGTAGCTTAATAAAGTTATTTCTAACTGGAAACAAAATTATAACTTGAGAAGCCAATTTTGAAATCTATATTTAGAGGTTTTAAACAATTCAGAGATGGAAGGGTCGGGTTAAAAAATCAAATCAAAAAGTCATAAAAGTCAAATAGAGTGTAAAATGTTAATTGTAATTAAATGCAAGACATAAAATTAGCCCATGTATTATAAATGCCCGTAATCATGGTATGGGCGGAGCCTATGCTTCCTTTTGATATCTCTCACTTAACCTCAATATTGTTGCCGGATCAGTCTCTTACAAATAGACTTGTTTTGGGCTCCAACATCAATCTACAAATGACTTAACCAGTTCTTAATGATTATTTAATATAGATTTATCTTAAGAGTTTTTGTCGTCTGCGGCCGTGACTTAAAATTAAATTGCAATTAGCACGTTATCACCTCGGTTCTGTAAATTGTTCATTACCAAGGTTGGTGCTGATGGCTAATGTGGTTGGTAACCCTAAAATTAACTTTATAACAAAAACCGATAGTCGTATGTCTAGATACCTACACAAATTTAATTTAATATTAAATTACCCCTCTAAACCAAGAAGACATCCCCTCCCTGCATTCTTGTCTTTTCACAAGAAATAATGAGGAGAGGGAAGTCGTGCCCTCCCGGTTAGCTCTTCCCATCCTCCTTCTCTCTCTCTCTCTCTTTCCAGCAGCCTTGTCTTGGCTTCCTGTCACCTACTCACACGCCCTTGTGTAGGGTGCTCTCGTCTGATATGGGGGAAACTAGAAAATACCCCTCATATAGTGCCTGTCCTTTTTTTCTTCCTCTGTACATCGTGCACATTACGGCTGCTCTGCAGTACACCCCGCCGCCTTGTGGCCATGCGCGCCACAATGGAAGCATTGTATTGCCCTGTCGCCCCCACCGTGCACGTCGGGTGTATGTGCATGGGTCACTTGAAGCACAGCACCGACTCTCCCTCAAGTGCATAAACCTAGAGCACACCGCACCTGATCCTGAATCGTTCCTTCTCGGCTACCTTCCGGGCTGCCTCCGCCGGCAGGGATAAAAACAGCGTCCTGGTCCCTCTCGGAGTTTTCCGTATTGGTCTAGTCTTTATGTCTTCCAGCCTGCACCCTCCCTATTGACCTATAAAAGAGCTTCCGCTACCGCGTCACCGAATCCTTCACGCCAACAAGGTGGACATCGGCCCGCTTTGTCGCCCTGGAGACCGCTGTCTGGAGGCGGGAAACGAGAGCATCCGCCCGTTCTCCACCACAAGGACCCGTGATCTCCATGATCCGAGATCCTGTGGCGAAAGGGCGACACGAGATATCCTCGATATCCATGTTCTCCAGTCACACCTTTAATTCTGGCGTCCACCAGGACTTCTCCATACGTAAGCCCCATCGCTACTGCGTCCGGCCGCAGCGTGATGACCACTGCAGCCGACCTCGGCGGCGACGGAAGCTAGTTATTGTGCTGAGAATCCAACGTTCTTTATTTCGTCTTGTTTGTAATTAACTTACTTTTACTCCTTTTTGTTTTTATACTAGCTGTGGACATTCGAGCCTATGTTACGCGGAGTAACTTTAGCTATCTACCAAAAAAGTCCCGTCAAAATCAGTCGAACAGTTCCGGAGATTAGCCGGAACAAACATATAGATAGACAGACAACATTTTTAAAAGTTGTGTTTTTAGTGTATCTTCCGTAAAACGTACGTAAAAAACAGAAACTTCAATTTCGTTTATTAATATAGTAAAGACTAGTAAAGATCGATTTACGAATACAATATTACTGTCATGTCAATAATCAAAATATATACAATTTTTTTTTGTAGATCAATGAATTACTTGTCGATATTTTTCGATATCATGAATATTTTATTTGGATTCAGAATAAGTGAAAAAAAAAAACTAAAATCAATCTTACTTTCTTTATAATATGAATCGTAAACTATTATGATATTTAGTCATGTTTTATATAGCAAGTAAATAAGTAGTGTTATAATGGCAGTTGGTCAACTATTTTTGATATTTTAAGTTCTTGATTCGTTTAGGTACCGGGGCAACGCGGTAGAATGCGTTGCCATCCCGTATTGCCCCGGCAAGGTGGCGCGAGGTCCCGGGGGGTTTAGTGGGTATTACAGGCGCTTTCAACGCCGGGCGAGTTCCACACACCCCTCTATCGACCCCATCAGGGAGGTTACTCTCGGGTGGGCTTGATGGAGGATGTGCGTAAATGCATTCCCCTCGAAAAAAATAAAAAAAGGTATATTCCAAATATCGTGTTGATCCGGGTAGTTTTTTTTATACGGTATAGGCTCAGTGCTTTGACCACAATCTCACCAGGCGTTAAGTGGCCATGTGGTCCACATGAAGTAAACGTAGTAAACAGACGAAGCTTAGAGGTACTGGTTCTCAAATAATGCTGCCGGAACATACCTATTGATATTTCGTGACAGATTTTCAAACTTGAGGGTGATAGCTACACCCACCCCTACCACCATGTCATGATTTTCTCACGATCTTTTCCTTCACCGAAAGCTCAGGCTGATTTTAGAGTGAATCCGACCGTCCTACCAACTGCGCCATCATACTTCAAGTTTAGTTTACATCTAATGTTTGCGTTATTAAATTATTGAAACGATGATGGCTCAGTAATAATTTGATCAGACATCGCGTCAGTAGACGTAATTTCAAACCCTACAATGGGCCTTAATTTTCGGTAAAAGAAAACAACACAATAAACCATAGCATGATGGTAACGTACCTACTATCTAATACTCACCTAGCTAGATATTAACCTCAAGTTAAAAATCTATTCTCAAACACACTTATAGGTATGTCCTGGCAATATCATTTGAGAGCCAGCCAGACATTAGCATAGCGGTTTACCTTCTTACATATGTCATTCCAAGGGCAGTCCAAGTATAACGTATTCAAAATTTTGAACATATTTTTCACCTCCTCTTCCTCTTGTCAACAATAGTAAGCGAAACTCTGAACCTTTTTTTTTTCCTTTCCATTCCTTAAGCAATGGCGTGATTTTGAAAAAAATAAACAAAAAAAATTAACATTGTTTCCCATATAACCATACAAATTCCCTGCCCTCTAAGTCATCAAAAATAAGCAAGCCATATAGTCTCCATTGATGCTTACGTAATACTGAAACGGCCTCTAACAACGAATGACGTTTAAGTCAGATATTAAATCAAAGCACAATACAAATCTTTCAATTTAATTTCTCAAACGAGTCGAAAAAAAAAAAATCATATAAATTTAAAAATTGGTTATGGTAATAATAAAAATAATATTTAAGATCGGTTATTTCATTTTTTTATGCAAATTTTCCACACAAGTTCAATCTAATAACCTCATAATACGATGCAGCAAATTAGTAATTAAGAAATAATTATATTATTATTACATTTCTTTTGTTCTGCATACTGTGTATATTATTAGTCATCAGACATTTATAAAACGATTTTCCGGACCTTTTGTTAATTAAATGAACACTACATTATATTTTATAGTGATATACAAACCTTTATCAAGTTAGCGAGAATCACAAAAAGTATTTACAAAAAACGGTCTAATAATTCTCAAAGGTTTACTTTGCAAACATTTGAAAAAGAATATCAAATCAAATTCAGAAGAACCTTTATATCATAATAATTTTTATTGTGATTTAATATTTAGATTACAGTGAACAACATTAAAGAAGTATAATAAATCCTCTCGAATGTTTCCGCGATGGGTTTTGACTGGAATGTTTTCTGAAATTCATAAAATTAAATTAATCAATTAAATCTCAGAACCTAAATCGTATTAACTATATTTAGATTTTGGAGGAACAAGAAGTGACGTTAAATGAAAAAACTCGATCTAGTTGTTATTTCGTATGTTTTTTACACGTCACGCCATGCCTCGTCTGATCTTAAAGCTCTAAATGCTGTAGTTCCTCAAGGACCAGTACTTTCAACGACACTATTCCTGGTGAACATCAATAAAATAGTACTGAAACCCGGTATCTTTGGGTATGTAAATGACGGCACTGTCTCTGTTAGATACTTATCTGATCCTCATGTTCGTGTACAGGAAATCCATAAAGAGCGAGAGTCCATGATCAAGCGTTTGTATTCGAGCCTTAGGTTCATAGCTAACTGTGCTAATTTGTACTTGGTTAATTTTAACACAGACAAAACACAGGCTTGTCTTTTTTTCCGCAAAAAGGAGTCCTTTCAACATGACTGCTACTTTTCAAGGTGTTACCCTTCAAGTAGCAGATAGCAGTTGGTTTCAATCCTTATGTGGTGGGCCGATTTACACGAAATGATTTGCATCGTCTTTTATTATGCCAACTGTCAAGGAATGGAATTTTCCCCTGATGTCTATCTTCCTATTTACCTATAACATGGCAGTCTTCAAAAGAACGATGAATAGACATCTTTTGGGTAAGCGCCATCCAACTTTGGCCTCATCTGCACTTATCATCAGGTGAGATGCCAGATGAAGGCTAAGCGTATGCCTGTTTTATAATAAAAAAAAAACACAAAAGTTACTTAATAATAAAACTGTAAGATAAAGTATAGGTTGGCAGTCAGCAAAAACCGACTGAAATTCGTACAGATGCATGCGCAAAACAGATTAATTTATTTAAATTTTACCATAGCTAGCTAACCACATATTACTTAAATTTAAACTGTAGATTTTGAACAATTTATTCATTCATTTTTATAATATATTAGTTAATATTTAAAATTCTGAGAATATACCCACGCGAAAGTTAGCAGGCAGTTAGCTAACTTCAGAGCAGCCAAGACATGTTAAGTACAAGTGTGTAAAACATACACTAAAACGAATATTTTATAATTTTTAAACGATTATTAATATAACGCATTACATTTAGTAAAATATAGCTCGATACACTCTATACCTTTAATCTTAATCGTTTTTAGATCTCATCTAAAATAAAAACAAACGAAAGATGTCACAAAAAACGTCCACACATTATCGCAAATGATTCTAATACATTTGTATCAGGTATCTGCATAATTAAACCGGATAGTGAGTGTATAATATAAGGTGCCCTAATCTTTTTAGTGAAGGCCAGCAGAGGTCATCAGTTCTGGCCAGATCGAATAAAATATGTAAATATAAATTAAATTCACTGTAAACAGTAGGTATATTATATTGGTCCAACAACAACTGCTGAACCAAGGGAGGGAGGCCCGGGGGCCCTTCTCCCATTCCACTAGCTTGAGCGGACTAGAAAGGCAACTGGATGTACAGTTGTTGGTTATTTTTTACATAAATCCATTCAAAAGCCTCACTGCCTGTCTATTGTTTAGTTGGCAACTCCAGAATAACTAAATTCCTTTTTTTTAAATTCATAGATGTCTCATCTTTCGACATATTGCGGTGCCTTTTGTGCCACAGGCGTCCAATGGCTGAGGTAACCTGTTACCATCAGGTTGACCGAATGTCTGTTTACCACATTCTCTTGCAATACTTTATTTAAACATAGAGAATGATTGTATAGACAGTCAAGTTCTTATACGTGAACAGAACCGCAGGACAAACTTATATTAATTATAGATGACCATTAACTATAATGAGGAGTTAAGATCAGATGAATTACATTTATGCATTTACATAGAATGAACATGATATTCAAATTAGTAACACAATATGAGTATTATTTTTAAGACTCGTTGCCCCCGTGTCTCCTCTTACATGAACGATAGTGTGTATTAGTAAATTGCCATTTATCCACCATGTAAGAACAAGGAGTTATTTTATAATTACTAATTCTTTGTTTTTATACACCGTCGTTTACACATAAATATAATCTATACTAATAACAAATAAAAGTGTCTCTTTGTAATGTCAAAATAACTTTTTACTAAATACATATACGATACGATATACACGATACCTATACCATAAATACAATTTTTAAAATTTTTGTCTGTCTGTTTGTTCCGGGTAATCTCCGGCACACGGCTGGACCGATTTGGAAGGAAGTTTTTTTTTGGGAGACAGCTGAAGTTACTCTGGGTAACTTGACTATATATTTACTATATACTATATATTTAATATATACTATATAATTAGGGTTCCGTATAACAAAATGCAGTGAAGTATATATGAAGCGCATGCACAGCTGCAGGCACACAGCTAGCATTAAATGTAGTTAGAGTCATAATACCTAGGTTTTAATAACGTTTAAGGTAAAAACCAGAATCCACAGGCGGATTCACATATTGATAAATAATAAAATACGTCAAAATCAGCATCGGCGATAATTTCACAGAACAGTGAATCAGGCAGGAGTCTCCGGGGTCAGGCCATATAAGCACGTTAAGGCCACGATCAATGCCAGTCGAGTCAAAACGCGCACGCGCATACTACACGCCATTTTTTATATCCATCTTCAATTATTATTTTATTTTAAATATTTTTTAATCCGTCATAATGGCGTCCGCCGTGATTAAGTTCAGTGCCATAATTTTGATTGTCGGCGTGTGTCTTGCTGATGTTTGTTAGTATATATTTTTTTATAATATACACGTTATTTGTATTATTTACGTTTGTTAAAAGTATACATTTTAAAAATATAGTAAAAGTTACTTTTTTTTCTTAATTTGCATGCCAATGCTGAGCACAAATCAAGTGCGTACCGTAATCTTTTTTATACTGTATAATGCTAATTACAATCTCAACCGATGTTATGTGGTAGGAAATGATAACACTGTAAGCAGAGTTATCTGACTATATACCAGTATTGACCTATCATATCTTCAAACACCTTTTATTTAAAAAAATAAAACAGTCGAACACCTTTTACTCCTTGATCCTCAGCCGTTTTTTTTTTTAAGGGAGCTATTGAAGAGACTTAGTCTTATCGGTAACAAAAAAATTGGAAACGATTATTTTTCTACAAATTTTCAATTATAATTGTGATTGAATTATGACCACTGGACGAACATTATAATATATGCGTATTATAACAAAGAACGAACAACCGGTTTTCGTTCCTTCTCCAAAATATTCAACAATTTTGTCTAGTTGTATTTGTACAACGTATTTAGATTCAGATGTAAATATATCATCTACATCTTGTAAGAATATAACAATTCACTTTTTTGCTTTAAAATATGTACAGGTATAATAGGTACGTCATATTTTTTCTTAAGGAAAATATTAAGAGGCATGCTGTCGGAAAAGTAGGTATTTCAGAAATCTATTGCTATCGCGTTGCGTCCCAAAGAAAGAATTATAAAACACGAAAGGGACAACTGCAGCTCGGGCTGATTTTACCGTATGCAAAATAGACGAAAACACCACTTCGTTGTACTCTGTTTCCTCCTTCAAAAAACAGATTTTTAATTTTCTTTCAATTATAGAATGAGAAAGAAAACCATTTTTTCATTTTCAAAGGCTCTTAGTTTCTACAATAACTAATTTATGAAAAAAAATCTAGAAATACGGGCGTGGCGGTGGTGGATATATATATATATATTTTTAAATATTTACCACAATATCTACTACTATATACTATTATCCAGAGAGGAAACAGGGCACTTCGTTTGTATGGAATAAATGCCGTTAGGATATCCTAGATGGATTAATATCCTCTTAAGTTTATTTTCTAAAAGGAGTATAACAATGTGGCTGAGTCGTGTCTACCATGCATCTACATGTTATACATTTTATCACGGTACGGTGATAAAACCGTGACAGTAGTAATTTTCTTCGGCTTTGGCGACAACTGGCAATAGATTATCAATAGATTTATGAACGACTGGCAATAGATTGAAAAGGAACTAAAAAGTTGAAAATAATTTACAATACAGCCAGTTGTAAACACAATAAGTACCTACATTGCTAAGTAGTTGACATTTAATACAGGTTAATATGTAAAATATACTTATCTATGTTGCTTTACAATATAAATACTTATTGTTTTGTTCTTTATTAATAAACTTCCTTGTGAATTATTTTCGTAATATCAGTTTTTTGTTTCTGTTCCTTAAAACAATTGAAAAAGTAATGAGTTTTTTTTTGTAATTGAATATTATATGTATTTTACGATCTTCCTATAAGTATATAGATTATTCTGGTAAATAATTAACAATAGATCTTAATCTTAAAATTAGAATAGATATTAATATTAGAATAATAGATATTGAAAAATCGAGCATATGAAACGAGAAAATCTTATTTTTCGGTTACTTACTAAAGTCAGTTAAAAATACTTGTGATATAAAAAACACACAAACACGAGATCATGTAAGTTTGTAAGCCTTTCTTTTTTACAATCCATTAAAAATTTATCAAAGAAATTGAAGAACGTAATAAAATTTCTCTTCACCATATTACCCACCAAAGACTTAACAATTTATCTATGCTACCACTCATCTATTAATTATCACAAAAGACATATAAAGTATAATTTGGTATAGGTTACAAAACTTATATGAATAAATTGACAAATCAATATTTTATTCCGACACTTCTGAATGAACTTATGCCAAAATAATTTGATACAAAATTAAGAATAATTGTTAAATATTTCTTCTTTTTATATGTGAAAGGAATAGGAAACCGTGATGTGTTCCATCACATTTCAGCGATTACTCCATAGTTTCAAATGAGGTCGTAGTCCTCACGGCTCACGGAGATCAAACTCTATCACTAAGTGAAATGTCTCACGTTCCATTGTTTATAATTTATAACGGCCATAAATACATCGGGCATCGGTATTTTAACAAAATGCTATGCTATAATTTTCCTGAGAGATTTTGTCAAAACTCAGAATTAATTAATTCTCCGTGTCATAGTTTTCGATACAATTCACTTGTGCATAATAATCAAACTATATATCGCAAAATTAAAATTGTAATATGAGGTAAAATAATTTAAGTCCCTTACGCCCGGTTTCTGAAAGGATGATCAACGAAAAATTAGTTAATTAGCTGTCAAAACTCTTGTCAAATGACCAAATGATAACCAATAATGACCAATAAGTTCATTAAATTTAACTGTGAATTAAACAAACTGCCCAGTTAACTTAATGACAAACAAAAATTGCACCAAGAATTCCTCTTACGGCTCAGTTGTCAGTGTGCAACCAATTTACGACACCGATATGTACATTATTGGAAAAATCTTTCAGTTTCTAAGAATTCTCCAAATCATTCTTTAAATGAAATCTGTTTAATATCAGATTAAAATAAAATAAACTAAAAATAAAATAAAATAAAACTGCCTCGGTGGAGCAGTTGTATTACGGTACGACTGTCGTTCTGAGATCTCGGGTTTGATCCCGGGTCGGGTCAAGTGATATTGGGTTTTTCTACTCAGTATCATCCCGGAGTCTGGAATTTGTGCCCGATATGGCGACAGGCTCGCCCCTTGTCACATCTGGGACGGAACTAAGCTAGGCGAAATGTGGGTGGTGTAGTTTTAGCTACTTCACCTCTGCCTAACCCTTCTGGGATAACAGGCGTGAGCTTATGTTTAAAATAAAATATACAAGGTTATTCGATGCAAAACCTGAAGATGTAATTACAAATCCCAAAGTAATGTCCGGCTCTAAAATTGGCCGTTTTCATTATTATAATTATAATTTGTTATACGAATCGACAAGAAAATCGATATAGCTTACGTAAACAAATACTTTAATGTAGACAATTCCAGTTAATTATTACACCACCTGCAAATTAATTACATTGTCACTGATATGACTTATAGATTTATGACGGATAATTGCTTCAATAAATGCGATCGACTTTATTCATTGTTATGGGAAAAACTTACTTCATTCTTGATGTTGATGTTTCATGGAAAGGTTTTTTTCTGTTGTAAAAGTACCTAAGTTTTTATACTAAAACTTTATTGATATTTTTATATCCTTAAAAAAATTGCGTTGGACTACAGTCTCACATGATGGTAATTTATCGCCGGAAGTTATTATAAGATAGTAAGACGCTAAGCTTAAAATAACTGGCTTGCAGGTGATGCTGCCGGAACAGATCTTTAGGTATTTGAAGACTTTCAACTCGAAAGTTCATCCTCTTCTTGTCTAACGGCAATCTGCGTTGTGTTTAAATACACAATTATTCTGCCAGGGTCATGTGATAAGATATGTTTTCAGTCCTGTGTGTTCTAAACTCCAGCAAAACAGGTGGCTCATCTTGCAAGAACACTTTTACTTCTGCTTTGTCTGCAATCATAGCTTGAAATTCAACTCAAGCTATGGGCCCTGGTTCCTTCACCAATGTTTTATTTCTGAACTGACTAAACATTGACAAGAAGCGCCTAAACAACTTCACCAAACTTTAGGTCGAGCGCATAATGTGCTCAGCTGGAAAAGTAGTAGCTAGCTACAAGGGCACAAAAGTGGCCCAGAACTCGGCTCAGACGCTACATCATACGTAAAAGTCGTGAAATTTAGACATTCACCAAATAGTCTAGCTTATTATCAGATTCGTAACCGCGTCGTTTGACGAAATATCCGACGCGAGTAACACTGAGCAACCATCGCTTTTAATGAAGTGAAGCTTCTTTACGCGTGATTAGAGTAAAATTTCAAGAACGCGTCACGATTTTTTGAATTTAGAACTATTATTTTCTCTTTGTGTTATTATATTCGTTCTTGAGGATTCATCCATACATTAAACCGAAATTCATCCACTGCTAGACATAGGTCTACCCAAATAACTCCACGACGACCGGTCTTGTGCCACCCGCATCCAGCGGACTCCCGCTACCTTCACCAGGTCATCGGTCCACCTTGTTCGGCCTGATGGGGCCAACTCACGCTGCATCTTCCATTACGATCCAGTACGCGTTCTTGAATAATCAAGAACTAGTTGTCCCCATCGGTCATCGGTTCTTCCAGCAATGTGCCCAGCCCAGTGCCACTTCAGTTTCTCCTCATTTCCGATTCGATCACTTGGGGAAACTCCGAGCACAGCCCTCTTCATCCGTCTGAATGATGCGTGCGCATAAATGTAATATAGAAAGCGAGCATGCATATTCTTTTATCTCTTTGTCGAAGTCTGCCTGGATCTTTACTAATAATTTGTCTTACATATTTATACTTCTGACACGTGTACCAACCTCTTTTTTATTTACCTGAATATTAAACTACACTAAGTTGTATCAACATTTTATAAATAACATTATTGGCTAACGCTAAAAGAACCCTCGTGTAAAAAATTAAATATAATGTAATGTTTTGGAAAAATCAGTAAGGTTATATTGTAATTATTTTACAGATGGTCGTGGTTTGCTAATAAATGACTTTTTAACGATGGCAGACATCTTTATCTCTTTCTAAGTTTTTGGGGGGATCACAGTTTATCATTTAGAAGGTACTTCTTATTTGTTATTCATTACCTTATTATTTGTAAATTCCCTAGATAGTTATAATTAAATGGCTTTTCAGTTTCTTTTTTTTTGGAACGTTGTAAAAATGAAAATAAGTGTTTTATCACGTATACTATAAGTACCTACATACTTTAACTACACGGAATATTTTAACAATTTATTTACAAAAGTAACATATATTGATACAGTTGCAGACATAAACAATGTAACAGTACAAATTTAAATATGATTACTTCAATGAACAATAAATAACGAATGCGGAAATAATAAGAATATGTATTTATTGCATCCACAGTCTATCTACTTTACATAGTTATCATTATGATGGCCTATATAGTTATAAATAAGGTCGTCCATGACATCACTGTATCTTGCACGCTCAGGTGTGTGCAGTGAAAGGATAAGGATAAGGATAAGAATCGTGACTGTATCTTGTATAAATTTCATGTTTCTAACATCAGCGATTTCGGCTAAGTCGTTGATGAATCATATTTGAATGTAAAAGGACTCACAGACTCCAAAGTTTTTATCGTCCGATAATTAGATGGCATAATGAGAGATATGAAAGAGCTACGTAAACGATTCTAAGGAGGGAATGTCTGAAAACCCTTTTTTTTAACATGTGGTAACCCTCTTGGTTATCCTACTGTCCGGGGGAACAGTAGGGTTATGTGAGACTCCTACTCACAAAAATCATACGGTGTACCTTCCGTCACGCACTCGACCGTGTTGTCGCAGCGGCTCGCCCAAAGACCGGGCCCGCCCAGGGAGAGAAATAGCCAGGTACACCCCGATTGCCTCTCCGTCCACTGAACCCTCCTTCCTTGGTATATATTAAAGAACTATCTAGTTACTAATGATCTTTAGAATCAGCCAAATATCGAGTGACTCTCAATAGATCATTGCGGACGTGTAGAGAGTCACTGACTAATTTTTAATAGGTGTTTTTGAAGTGAAATTTTCTTTAGCGGCGTTTAGCGATTCTCGGTAGGGGAAAAACTTACAGGTAAGGCTAGTTTAAGTTAGTGGAGGCACTTTTGTATTGCCACATCTAAAATATACATAAATGCTTATTTTAAGTTTATTTTATTTTAATGTTTTTTAAATTTATTTTGATTTTAAATGTGTTTTATTTGATATATAATTTTAATCTATTAGGTCTTTTTATAAATTGAAGTAACTTTTGTTTGTCCTGAGTAAGTTGGTCTTACCATCATAATATATAGTGTCAATGATGTAGAAAAACCAAGATAGAAAACTTATTTAGAAAACGACGTTTGTTGTTGAGAAATCAATGTGTTAGCATTTATTAAAAGGTTGCGAGTTTACCGGATTGATTTCTTTAAGTTTTAAAACCACCAACCTATATGTTCCTATCCTTAAGAGTTCAGCATCCTAGCGTGGGTGTAGATAGGCTTGCGAGCATGTCGTGTGACAAGTTATAAATGTAGGCATGACTATGAGACCGGTACAAACCGGATAATATAAAAATTAAATAGACAAGGCGAATTATTTGTTTTTACAGTTCGCAGATCAATAGCATATATAACATATATAAAGATAATATGCGAGTTCGTTCCTTTTTTAAATGCATTTATTTTTTAAAGCATCATGTTGTCGCTCAAAAAGTAAATGTTACATTTTTTAACATAAAACAATTCCTGACAATACAATTATATTTTGATTGTGACAGAATTTGATTTTTTAAGTCACTTAGACATAAAAATATACTGCCCGCAGATATTTTACTTTACAAAAGAAATAGTTACTTTTTTAAATTAAAATTACGTTTATAGCATCCAACTGTTATAGATCTGAGACCCAAACTATTACACTTCTTAAATTTTAGCAACTATACAATGGCACTAACATCTAGATATTCTAAACTAAATTTGTTCTTGTCCACGAGAGTCTAAGCATCTGAGTCACCACGACTCTAGAGCGAAATGCTAAATAATTGAATAAAAATTGTATTCGCAAAGAATGCGGACCGGTTCTAAACACACACACATATATAGATATGTACATATGTGACATATTTAATGAAATATGTATAAAATAGTTTCTTAATAGTTTACCGCGAACCGGCCAAGGGTATTCAACCGGATGAACGTCTGAGTTCATTGTTTTTAACACATACAATATTTATTTATTGTAAAGATTCGGTTTTAATATACACACGTAAACAAAAGTGATTTTTTCTTTTAACATTGATTAGTCTGTAAATGTTACATTTCGTGCTCGAATTCCAGGAAAAGACCACTGCAGTAGCTCGTGAAAGACCCCGTCTTCTGAGAGTTATTTAAGCGTGAGCCAATAATGATAGTTTTAACATTTTTATATAACGAAATTTATATAGTTTCATATTCAGGTACCTAAATAGAAAAAGAGTTTATGCACAGAGGAAAATGTCAGAAGTTTAAATCTGTAAGATAATAATTAGCCTATTATTTTCTTTTCAAGATTTATTTTTACCATTCAAAACGGACATCTGTATAATATAACTTTATAAATAGTTAATATATTACTTATAAAAATAATTTCAAACCATTGTAATGAGTAATAACTCGTATTAACTAGTAACCTTTCGGATATTAAAATTTAAATCGATAAAAAATATTTCGAATATATCCTCCGAGTTATGATGACGTATTTGGAACAATGGCGGCCGAATATATAGTACGACGTCGGCGCATAATAACACTGAAATGTCAGTCTTATAACTACAGGAAGTTGTACATTGAAAAAAAAAATCACGATTGAATTATAACGTAGAAACAAGTAGTTTTGGTAAAAACCACCCGGATGTTACATTATGCATAATATATACGTTGTTACTCATGTACCGAATTCATTAAAAATGATTATAATTGTTACTACTACGGTTAATTGAATCGACTTCTTAATTATTCATCATTATAATTGTTGCTATTAGTATATTGAATAGAAGGTATGCTTCGTTGAACGTGAAATCGCAAGAATTGCAATGCTAACGTACTCAAAAATAGAAAGTGATTGATATGTATATAAATCATTTAAACAAAGCACTTCCGGAAAAAAATAAATAGGTTAAAAAGAAAGAAATTTGAAGAGTTTACAAATGTAAACAAATATATCAGTCCATATTCTCTGCCTATATCCATTGTGAAAATATCAACGATTACAGGTTATCAACCAATATTCAAAAGCTTAAAGAAAAAGTTAAACTCTGATAATTGTCTAAAACTCAAACGAATTATATACTATCTACAATCTGTTATAATATATATATAATATATATGTATATATAAATAACCTAGGACTTGGTGCTTGTATACAGATATAATCCATTTTATTTCGAGCGTAACATACATTTGACTAGCACAAACTACTTGGCAATTGCCACTGTAATTTAACAGTATCTTCGACAAAGTATCAAGATAATAATCATGTAAAGAAAATGCCTTAATATGTACGTAATAAAAATGCAACGCCGTTCTGCCTGTTACTTGGTTGGTAGATTAATTTGAACCATGCGATTTTTGACCTCATTACCACTGAGCTATCGTCGCTTCATGATTATTAGTTTTTTTATAATTAAACATTTATTATTAGTCTATGGTTCTGAATGCTAATAAGTAAAATGTAGACACATTTTTTTAGGAAAATAATTAAGGTTCCGTGTAGAAAATGTTCATAAATTGATAAATGTACGATTAAATGAACAGCATCAAGAAAACATTAATTTCCAATGAATATTTAAAAATATTACACAGTAAAGATTATATGAATCGCGGGCACAATGCTAGTTTTAAATAAACAATGAAGATGTTACAAAATGAGTATAAAATATGAACATTGTATAATATACCAACAGCGCTTCAGTAGATATATTTTAATCAATACTAACTACTATAACGGATTACTTAATCATCGCGATTTGACTTCCTCCTACAGTATAAAATAATCATCTATTATGTTTTTATGATTTATTATATTATTGCGTATAACATTATCATGATCTGTATATTGAAGGCCAGGATGTGATGCATTGCGGGCCAAGTGCCTTGACCTCCTCGGATACCTCTGGTTTATACTGTCATCAGCGCTACCCAGCTATTTACATAAACATTTCGATACGTTTACTACACCTTTGCAACACATCGACTCAATTGCCCTTGACTCTGACGATTTTATTCCATTTCACCCGGATTCTGTTTTGATTATCGCTTTTTTATTATTATTATAAACGTTAATACCCAAAATATTCATAAATTTTAATATAGCAATTATGATATTAAATAAAATTACTTTATTTCTTCTTTTTTTTGTTAATTAATTAAGCCATTGATGTGAGAATTCGTTTCGAAAGGTCGAAATTAAAAAAGAAATTTACGACTTTTTCAACCAAATATACTTAGGTAATTAAAACCAATTTTAGAGGAGATAATAATAAAATTAAAAGTGTTTCCTTGTTTTTTTTTTGTATTGCATGTCTATGTATTTTTGTATACACTTTTATACATGAGTTGGTTTTGTTTTATTGGCTAGCAACGTAACAGGTTATTCGCTCTGAATAGGTTATGCTAATTGGCAATCATTGCCAAACCCTAAAAACCAAGAAGGTTTTATTATCTAAATATGTCTTAATACTAATAAAGCATCGCATAAATAGCATTTCATTCAAAGAATTAGAAAATTTATAATCACACTTGAAAAAAAATTGGCATAATATTATATCTAAATACGCAAATCCACGTCGTAATGGTTTCGTTTAAGGTGTCGTGACACAAAAATCTAATTGTTACTATGTATAATAATATATTTAATAGTTTTTAATGTATCTGCGGTTCTTATATTTAATAACTATAACAGAGAAACAATTCAAATAAATGATATTAATGACACAAATTACGCACATTATGTGCTTTACATAGATCCACGTAGATTACAACTAACGTTGAATTATTGTTTGCTATTAATAATCATCTAAGTATTCTCTGGTGGCGTTTTCAATCTATTATTTTATCTATACTAATAAATAAAATTGAAATGTCTGTTTGTAATCTCAAAATATTTTTTTCTTCTAAATACATATGAATTGATATACCATACCCATACCTATATTATTTCATTAAGAAGAAACCTGATCGTTTGGGGAATTATTTTATATTAGAGCAAAATCATCTAGTGACAAACAAGTAACTCTCGGTATTTTAGAGTCTGAAGTACGTCATAAAATGTCGTGTAGATTAACGTTGTTTAATAATTGGAAAATGAACTATTATCAAGTTCTTGGACATTATTTTTATGCTCCATTTAAGACAATTAAATGCATCATTGAAACCGAAATAGTTAAATATTTTTACTTTATTTTAGTATTAAAAAAATTAGGAAAATAATAAGGGTCCCAATAAATAACGCAGTGAAGAATATATGAAACGCAGGCGCAGCCGCGGGAATATAGCTACTAGAGAATACAGCTTTTGATTCATTAGATTACCTGAGCATTTGTTTATTTAGTCTTGTATATCTATTCCAGATGATGTTCCTCAAGTAAACCAAGCACCGGTAACGGAAGTATGTCTCGGTTGCATCTGCCAGGCTGTGTCTGGCTGCAAGCAAGGCACTAAGTGTGAAGGCGACGCTTGCGGTTTGTTCCATATCACATGGCCGTACTGGGCTGATGCTGGCAAACCTACATTAAACGGTCAAAGTCCCGATGCGCCTGACGGTGAGAATCAAATACAGTTCTTATAATTCTATAATTAAGATTGCATTTTCGTTTCTTGGCAATTGCATCTAATAAAATGAAGCAATCAAGTTTTAAAACTCTTTTTTTCGCTTTTTTTCGTTCTTTTTATTCCTTTCTAATGAATAGGCAAAGGTACCAAGACTAAGTAGCCAAGTCGGACGTTGCATAGATTCGCTATGGAACAAAAACCTTTCAAAACGACGATAGCAGCAGTATTTTGTTAATACTTTTGACAAGGAAACAAAACACATAAAGCCTTGTATTACTTTGAATGAATTATGTAGATTTGTATTATTTTTTATTTGACTCTGTCAATCATTAAAGATACATAAAATATTCTTGTAACATCTACATCGTGTTGTGATTAATAAAGTACCTACAAATCGAAAAAGTGTAATAATATTTTACAGCTTACCCGAACTGCGCGAACGACCCCTACTGCGCTGCTACTGCTGTCCAGAATTACATGAACAAATTCGGACAGGTAAAAAATATTAATATTCAACACTGTATACCCTACATGCACTCCGTTTCATTTCCACCTTATAAAAATGTAAACAAATACAGAATTAATCAGATCGTTTATTTTCATTGAGTGATTGAATTTTAAATTATAAATATACCATTAGTTTAAATGTAAAATATAGTGTAATTTTATTTTGATACTCACTATAATAATAGGTACATATTTATAAATATTCTGTATTCTATATTTACCTACCACTTAACTGCAATCTCATGATAAGCATCGAGTAACCTGTTTTCGCGTAAAGCAATTGCAGCCACATCTCTTAATATTTTTGCGGTTCAAACGCTAGCAAAACCAAGCGGACAATAGAAAATTCTTTATAACCATACTAAGCACTATAAATCTTATAGAAATTTTATTTTGATTAAAGTTTTTTGCGAGATCTCAGTCTTATCTTTAATTGTTTTTTTTCTGATTACGGTGGCATTTTACGTAAGATACTTTGGTTATTTGCACAATTATAGTAGGTATATAACGTAATAAAGTGCATTGCAAATAATAATACTGATCGTAACTTCTGAGGTGCCACAGAAACTCCCTGAAAAGTTCTAGCAAGATGGCCACCGTTTTTCTAAAGGCTCAGATTGGCTGTATGAACTAATTCCTTTGCCTGTCGTACTGAACGAATATTAATACTGCTACTCAGAGATATATAATAAAATTACTGCTACTTATTATTTTAATTCTGCAGTCGTATACATTTCACATACGTTTAAGGTATATACTTTTCGATGCTTAATTCATGTCTAGTCTTAGGTCTATAGGATTAAAACAATGACTCCATCATTCCTTTGTTCTTCACATATCAACGAGTACATTCAACTGACCTCTCGTAAATCAGTGGGTGTATTATAATTACTATATATATGTATGTTATGTCATGTAAATTTAAATTTATCGTGACATTGTTTCCTAATTTGAATATCGACGTCTCTCGATGATGTCACCGAAATAAATACCTATTTCGAGTGGTCACAACAAAAACAAAACAATACATATGCATTAATGACATCAAAAGAAATAAAACAAGATTTAAACTTATCAATAAATTTTTGCAAATAAAATAGAAAAATATTTGTGTGCAAACCGCAGAACATTGATTTTTTGTAATACGTGTAGTGATATATTTGAATATACTTACATATCCTCTTGAGCACTAATCTGGCGTTTACGCCAGCTTTGCATTGTTTTCCTATTGTATTCCTATTATCTCATTTTTATGGGTAATCGACATACTAAATTAACGTAAGGAATACCAAATTAAACTGTTTACGTTTTATAATCCATAAATTGTAGCTACGATGGTTGGCAACAGTATGCAATTTGCGCTCACTTTCCCAGGGCCGTTAAACAAATTAATATAAAAAAAAATGCGTGCACTTTTGTAAGCTCCAAAGGGGCTTATTTAGTCTATCATTTGTTTATTTTTGATAACATTGTGGACGAAGAGGTTTAATGGTGGATTATGTTACCAATTTTTACTTCTTTACTTTTCTTTTAACAAATCTAGTTTATAAAGATTTTGGTAAAATGAAGCCAATGCTTACCATCGATAACTGGTACTACCGGGATAGAAGGGATTACTGTTTACTTATTTTTCTGAAATTCCTCGTACTCGTACGGCCCCTTATGACGTTCAAGAAAATTGAGTTTAGTTTAAGACAAGGAAACTGTTTCGGCGATTATACGTATATAAGTGATATAACTGGTAGGTGAGTAGAATTAATAATTTAAATTTGTAGGTATAACGTCCGTTTAAATTTAATAATAACAATTAAACTTATGTTTTTTTTACGTTATAGGCTTCAGTGCTTTGACCACAATCTCACCTGATGTTAAGTGACCTGAAAAAAAAAATAAAACAAAAAAAAAAAAACTTAATTATACGCTTAGGTATTACGTTTAGCAAATAAGCTCACTTAATGTGTCGAGTACCCATAAAAATAAGACAATAGGAAAACAATGGAAAGCTGGCGTAAACGTCAGGTAAGTGCTCAAGGGGTCAATTAAGAAAAAAGGAACTGTATTGCTGCATTTATGACTATTGTTAAGTAATTTTTTGACGGAAGTCGAATAAAAGCTCCAATTTCAAAAAAAGTGCGGACCCTAAGTTTGCAGAAAGCGTTTTATTACAATAAAAAAAGGTGTTAAGTGACGATGTGGTCCATTATGGTAAACACACTAAACCTGGAGGTACTGGTTCTCAAGTGATGTTGCCTGAACGCACATGTGGGTGGGCTGGCGACAGGTTTTCAAACTTGAGGGTGGTAGCTATTAAGGCGGGCATTGTTAGAAAATGCTCTACAACCATGTTATGGTTCTTTCACGATGTATCAATAGATGGATGTTAGTACAAGATAAGTATTAATTAGGATGTATCTATTTTATATTCCAGGATTGCAACGGTGACGGCGTTGTCAACTGCTACGATTACATGGCCATCCACAAGTTAGGCGGATACGGGTGCAAAGGCGACCTTCCCTTCAACTACGTAAATATTTTCAACCAATGCGTGGCCGTGGTCTCCGCTAACCGTGGTTAAAAAATCACGCATTTCAACACACTGACGAATCCGTTGAAGATCAAAAAACTATATATTCGAAATACGTAATACATAATACATATAAGAATTTAACCTTTTTCAAAGATATTTACTTAAGTTCTTAATTCAAAAATTATCGAATGCATTCTATTTATTACGTACCTCTATAAATGTAAAATTATAAATTCTTTATTCAAAAATCGTAGGCACATTATCATGTGCTTGTTGTTTGCTTTTTAGTTTTGATATCTTATTTCATTCGCTGACTATTTTAAAGAAATGAAGACGTATAGTTTACGAAATTTTTCAAAGGAAACTCTCCTTTATAGCGATCTTCTGAGAAAGAATTCGTAAGTGCGTTGAGATAATAATAATTATAATGTAAGTATAACGTCCATTTAAATGTAAGGATAACAATTGACAATCAAAATTATGTGTATCTAAATTATATATAAATGTATACATATATTTTAAACAATAATAAAACTAGTCTTTTAGTTTAAACCTTTTTATTTATTCATATCTACCATCAGCATCGTTCGCACAAACTCATTTATATTTTTTACAGCTTTCTACTATATTGTATCTCTATAATAATTATTTATTTACCAAAGGTTTTTTATACTGTACTAGCTGTGCCCGCGACTTCGTTCACAATTCATATATAAAAAATTAAATTGGACCAAATTGAGAATGTATACCATTCTCGAATCCTCAGGAATAGACACAAAAAATTTGATTAAAATCGGTTCAGCCGTTTAGGAGAAATTTAGTCACATACACACACACAGAAGATTTATATATTTAAAAATGTATAAAAGATTTATCAACTCGACATGGTCCTAATAACGGACAAACAGTCTTTTTTTTTATCTGACTAACGCTGTTGACCGGCAGCTCGGCCAAATTTTGAAGCGAGCGCTGAAGGTGCTCAGCCTAAAAATAGTACCCAGCACAATGGCACGATAATGGTACGGAACCTCGGCCTGAGCTGTTACCCGTGACAAAAAGTCCGCGGAATTCGTCCTAGTTAACCGAGCGGGTTAGTAAACTTGTAAAGTAGAAAAGGTCCCTTACAGAACCTATGTACCTTGGGTGTAGTGTGCAAGTATGTAAGTATGTTGCGTGTGATGCTAGTCCATGCAGTGTCACTATATCGCGCTGATAGCGGCTACAAAAGCTTACCCAGATTGAGATCGTAGCACGTCTTGTGCAACTGCAGAAGGGGGACCCGAGGAGGACAAACAGACAGACGTTACCAATAAAGCTATTAAAAACGTACGAACATATGTAATTCTAACACTTTACTTCATCTAAACCTCATGGTTATTATCGCATCCGAACCCAAGTAACTTGACAGCCCCGGATCTTTGAGTTTTCATTAACCCCGGAAGGCAATTTGAGGGGGCGCCAATATCACAATATAGTATGACTAGCTGTGTGCCCGCGGCTGCGCCCGCGTTTCATATTTTCTTCACATCGTTTTATTTTTTTTATATTAAACCCTGTTTTTTTTAGTACTAAGATAAAGTAACAATATTTGACATAAATTATAGCACTTGCCGTAAACTGTGCATTGAATTGGATTTTATTCCAATTTTTATAAGTTTTATGTTTTTTTTACGCGGAACCAAATACCAATAGGTGTGTTCCAGTGTGTATACCAATAGTGTGTAGGTGTGAACCAGTACCTCTAGGCTTATTGTGTTTACCATCCTGGACCACATCGTCACTTAACATCAGGTGAGATTGTCGTCAAAGCACTCAACCTCTAATGTGTAAAAAAACTTAGGGTTTTTTATTTTCGATAATTAGAAGTAGCCTAAGTTACCCGGAATAACTTCAACTATCTACCAAAAAAAGTCCCGTCCAAATCGGTCCAGCCGTTCCAGAGATTACCCAAACAGACACTTCAATTTAATTTATTAGTATAGATATGAATCTTTTAAAAGGCCATAAACAACAACTAAAACTTTATGCAAATTCTTTATCGAATTAAAACATACAGAAAAAGCATACAATACATTCATGTTAATATTTTAATCGTAAAATAACAAAATAGGGTAACCAGAACCAGAAAAACATTCTTATACAAACATTAATACATTTTCGCCCAGTTAGCAAACAATAATTTACGAATTGTGATAACTCCAGGGTCACGCCAAAATGTTGTTTTAAAATGAGTTCAGATTTATCGGTATTCTATTAAGACGTGTCATTTCTAGTTTTGCTTCGTTGGATAACTGTAGGGTTTTATCGACAGCAAAATTACCAAAGAAAAGGGCAAGTTATTGTTTTTTTATTCTGATTTCTCGATTTTACTGACATTCCAATACTAATTTATGATACCTTCTCATACGTATTGAAATACATTTTGAGATCTCTTTGGGATGTGATTTACTTATAAATAACATAGTAATTAATTTGTTAATAACATTCATTTTATTTATGTAATATATAGGAGTTAGTCATAGATCAAAATCTTACCTGATGTTAAGCGTCAGTTTAACCTAACACAGTCTAGTCTAGAAGAACTAGATCTCAAATGAGAACTTTTCTTCTTTTTTTTTAACTGGAGAAATGCCTTTACGCGTTTCCCTATCAGCCTACTAATCCTAGCCTACTCCTGGATTAGAGAGAGTGGGTATGTGGGACTCACCCGGCGTGAGGCGCCGAAAATACCACCTAAAATCCCACGGTGCCGTCTGCTGCCATTTACGGGGCGATACGGGATTAGTAAGATGCTCCGCGTTACCCCGGCAGCCGGCCCGGCCGAATGGCCTGGCCTCGTCTTTTATCTCAGATGCAAATAGGGGAGACAGCCTGGCACCGGCCGCCCCCCTCCGTGTGTTAGCGACAACTCATTTCCCTCCCACTCCCGACACAACTGTCGGAACACACCTTAGCCTTACATAGCAGCCTTAGCCGGTTCCAAGAGGAAAAAGGACAAAACTAAATATTAATAAAAACATTCAGGGTTTTTTATAATAATTCTTAATATTGTACATCTGCATGAATTCTGTTAAATTCATCCTCAATTAAATTCAGGCTCTGGCTCGAATCTGTGAATGTTCATTCCGAGAAGTGAAGTTATAATACGTTTTATTTTCTTTTTTCTAGATCATAGTAAAACTACACGTGAAAGAATAAGAATACCTGAAAAATAATGAAAACTAAAACCTTATTAATATTTTTGGTTATATTATTTGCTGTTGAGGCTGTGAAATTAAGATATTGTGGACGGCGTCTCTCGATGGTTTTAACTACGCTTTGTGAAGATACTAGATACAAAAGAGAAAGTAAGTGGTAATTGCTTTATAATAATTTAGATAAAGCCAAGAAGTGCTAAATCAAATGTAGACGCCAACGATGTCATTGAAATGAAGCCTCATTCATTTCGCTTAAGAACTAAAAAGAATAACTAGGTAGGTAGTTACTCAAGAAGATATCACGCGCGATATCGCCTACACTTCATAGTGTTGTCAAACTATTATTAACCTTGATAAATATTACTCACATTGTGTAAATATATATGAATAATCAAACGTTTCATAATATTGTAAAGGTATCATGTTTTCGCGAGGCAAAGGCACGGATATCTAAGGCATCTTTTTTTAAAAATTTTATTCAGATATTATTTCATATATTATTCTTTCATTATTCTCACACTGAGAATGTAAGCCGGGGTCCTAATAGCTATTAGTAGTTTAACGGACATTTGTTTTAACAACTCAAGAAAAAGCAATTGAAGATTTCCCTTAATTAGAAAATAACCTATTTTAATGGCAATTGTAAAACCACAGCTTTCCTTATTTCTTCACAAATCCACAACTACAATATAAACTCAGAGAACGTAAACGGTATTTATAAAACATTATTATTCTTATTTTCAGTTAACATGCATCAAACAAATATTAAAGCAGAAGTTTCGGGAGGTAGTGGATTGATAGATGAATGCTGCTACAATGGATGCGATTTGATGGATCTTCTTGAATATTGTTGAAAATAATATTATACAATAACTATTACTGTATACACAGATAAATAAATACCCAAAGGTCCCAGTACCTTTTTGTCTCCTATTTGGCCACCGACTTTTTTTTTTGTTTAACCGAGCTTTACTGCAATTAATGAAAAAGAAAACCGGCCAAGTGCGAGTCCGACTCGCGTAGCGAGGTTCCGTACAAACCTGTAGGTATATAAGTAATCGTTTGGTATTTTTTTTCCCAATTGAAATCTATAACAATGTGGTAAGCTGGAGGAGTATAAATTTAAGACAAATAGCCCAGTCATATTAGGTAAAAAAAGGGGTCAACCACGGAATAAAAGGTAACAAGCTGTAAGTTGGTATAAACCTTTGTTTTGTCGTTCTAAATGTTGTTTCAAAAGTCACAAGCGCTATCGTGTCCGCGTCTTAAGATATTGAAGGTCAAAGATCGTAAAAATCGGTTTTTCCTGAATATCTCGCTTTCTATTGCTTAAATGAGATTTGCACCTAATATAAAAGTTGTAGAGTATAAAATTCTCTTCAGCTTTTGTTTGGACTTTTTTTCATATGATCAACCGTTATTGCGGTAGACCGCGAAGAGTGCGCCGCGTACAGTCATATATGGTCTAATGCAAGGGCAAGCGTGAGTGACGGTTATCAGTACGTTGTATAAAGTTAATTATTTACTAAAAAATTATAATTATGAAATAACGCCCATTATTTATGTACTAATAATCCTTTATTTTATATTAACACATATCATTTATTTTATAATATAACTGAAATACCTACACTAGCCTTATAGCAGCCTTGCAAAAGTTCTTTTTATCAAAGTTGTTAATTTACTTAGTTTTTTAGTCACTATTTACAAATCTGTTTCAAAAATAATAATTAAGTATTAAATTTGAACCTGATTAATGATGACTGAAAAAGGTATGAATAGTTACCAGATTCAACATTGAAGTTCGAAGAAACGTTATCAATATTTGTACTACTTCGTGTAGTGCTGGTGTTTATTAACGGATACATGTTTATGGATGAAAATTTCCACTTTGGGGATTCATTCTAAAATCGATATTTATTTATTATGTGATCAAATTAAAATTTAAGGTTTTCGAAAATTTTCCTTTTTGTATGCTATTAAACGTTCCTTCATACCAAATTTCAAAATCCTAGGTCCACTGAAAGTGTCCTTTTTTATTCGCTTGCGAGTAGGTGCGACTTTCAAAATATGCAGTTTAAATTCCTGTTTCTTTTGATTGCGTTGACATAGAAGTTTGATTTTGTTACAGCTCAAATGTATTATAGACCTGAGTATTTGATATGAATTTCAAATTAATACCTCTACACGTTCATGAGGAAAGGGGTAGTAAGTTTAAAATTATTAAAAAATGCTTTTCGCAATTTTCTTTATTTGTGCTATAAGACCTTGTTTGGTACCAAATTACAAGATTCGGAGTTCACAGAAAGTACCATGTAGGTTTTGATTCCCCTGCGAGTGTCGAAAATTTGCAGCATAAACGACTGTATCTTTTAATTGCGTTGGTTTAGAAGTTTGATTTTTTCACAGCTCCAAGGGACAGTAGACCTGAGTACCTGAGTACTTGATATGAATTTTAGCTTTATACAAAGGACAACAAAGGGATACTATAAGAGTTCCGTTTTTTGCCTTTTGAGGTACGGAACCCTAAAAAATAGAAACAGTTTTTTATTCTTTAAATTTTCATCGTAACATTTCGATCACTTGGTCAAATAAATAAATGTATAAATTTTGAAGTAAAACTTCTTTTTATCAGACGATGTGACAAAAATTTGAAGATCGCGACACATAATAATAATAACATAAGCGTCAGAATATATGTGTCACGATATAAGTAGGTAGTGAGAGAGAAAGAGACTGTAATAATAAGCACAATGTACCCTTTGATTCCATCCATTGGACCAAAAGTTGTCCACTGCTGGACATAGGTCTCCCACACAGATCTCCATAACGACCGGTCTTGCGCCATCCGAATCCAGCGGTATCTCGCGAGCTTCAATAGGTCGTCGGTCCACCTTGTGGGGGCCTACCGCTACGTATTCCGGTACGCGGCAGCTATTCGAGAACCGGTTGGCTCCACCGGGAATCAGTTCTGCAAGCAACTCTTTGATTATAGAATTATTATTATCATCTTTGTACCATTTTAGTTCTCGAGGAAGCGTGATCATGATTGTATTTTAGAAAAAAAATTATCTCGTTCTCTAATCATTGGTGATTGGCCAACGGATTCTGTAATAATAACCACGTACCGGAAGACGCAATATGAGTAGGCCCCTAACAAGGTTTACAAACGACCTGGTAAAAGTCGCTGGAATCTGTTGGATACCGGTGCCGCAAGGTCGGTCGTTGTGCAGTACCTTGGGTGAGGTTCCCAATATCCAACCGACTAATTGCAGTTGACCTTAGGCATATGGCACTCAGTCGGAAAGGCAGTTAATGCAATTTTCGTTGTGCATTGGAACCAAAGTGGCACAAACTTTAACTTGAGCTAGGTACCTGTGTAAAATATTACGCGGAATTTGTTCTAGTGAACTCTACTGCTCTAAAAACGAAACAAGGTATTTTATAGAACCCATGTGCAGTGTAACGCATGCTATGCTAGTGTCATTGTATCGCATCCTCAAAGCAAGACCTTCCTCAGTTGATGATTGGTGCACGTCATGACCCGCTGCCAGAAGAAATAAATACATAATATAATATTTTAATAGACTGTCATATTATTTTGACCGCAAATGTTATGAAAATAGGGAATAACCAAAACAGTAGATGTCATTTAAGATTAGCATAAATGGCAAACAATGAGCTACTTTTGATAACTCCGGGGTCATGTAAACATATCGTTATAAAATTGATATATTTCGTTTTCTATTACGACGTATCATTTTCTAGTGTTGTTTCTGTGAAAAGCTGTAGGGTGTTATTGACAACAGAATTAGAAAGAAAAGGGTAAGTTATTTATCTTTTAGTTGTCGTTGTTAAAGGCATTCTTTTACTGATTTAAAATAAAATAAACAAATCAAACCAAAAGATAAACCTCTAGAATAGCAACTCAATAACAAACTATTATTGATGTAGGAATATTATTATTTGTTACTTCTCCTAGCTTTTTGTACCTTCAACTTACTCGTCATTCAATCACGCCAAAATAACATGACAGCTTCGGATGAAATTTATCAAAAATTAAATCATCGTATATAAAAATATCAACCAGTTTATATTTATTAATGTGTCGAGTACCCATAAAAATAAGACAATAGGAAAACAATGAAAAGCTGGCGTAAACGCCAGGTAAGTGCTCAAGGGGTTAATATAGCTGCTGATAATTAAGTATTAGTACTGGAATAATAATAATACCAGCATATATATATATATATATATATATATATATATATATATATTCCAACATTATTCAGGTATATGTATTAGCGAGAAAAGGCACGGGGTTAGTCACTTACTAAAGATTGAAATTACTCAAAAATCGAATGTCCATATTTCCTACTATGTGCTTTATACCTTTAATTAATTTTACTTCAGGTTTTCATGATTTTACATGATGTTTACCTTCTCAGTAAGCTGATAGTATTAATTAATAAAGTAACATATGTAAAATTTCAGGAAAGTCTCGAAACTGTGAATATGTGAATACTTCATTCAATTAATATTTTACCTATCACAAACACATTGAAATCGCCTAATTACTTGATTCCTATGACAGTAAATTAGTATTTATTTTTAACTATAGAAGCCATAGGAGTGACCGCAACGACTTTGTTACTCTATGATAGAAACTAATGAGCATGGAACGAAGTGACAAGAAATTGAGTTCTATTCTCCTATTTCTAGATTATAGCAAAGCTACACGTTGAGTTGATAGTAAAACTTGGGGAACAATGAACACGAAAATTTTACTAATACTTTTGATTTTATATACTGTTGACGCTGTAAAACTAGTTAAAATAGATGAATATTATGAGAATAATTATGCTGTACAACTATGTGGACGTCGTCTCGGCTTGGCATTGAATTTAGTCTGCCAAAACCATGTAATTGAATTCGAAGACTTAACAGAAAGTAAGTGGATGGTTTGTATAATTTATACATAAAGTGATCCCTTATACAATATTTCTTAGTCTTATAATGAGAAAGTAGATAAAATTACTAATAATAGTTCATCAGTGGCGTAGCTTCTAAAGGGTTAGGCAGTGCCGTGGACCGAGGATCTGAACCTTAAGAGGACCCTGACCACTAAGCTAGCCGGACTTGTGATATTTCTCTCGCTTTAAATAAACTAGGTTGCAACATACATATAATTTAGCGGCGGTCCCAGGGGGGAGGGAGGTAGGTACAAAGAAATTAAAAATAATTAGGTAGGTATTCAAAATAACTTTGAAAACTGCATGAAACACTGTAACTAAAACAATACAACATCCTCTCCCTGCAAGGCTTTGACTGCGATCGCACCTGCTATAATTATACTACCATTCAATTAACTATCCGATCGAATCAGTGAGAAGATACGCAGAAGAAACAAAGTAACCTATATTGCCATATTTAAATGGCAATAGGCTGGGCACATTGCTCGTAAAACCAATGACTGGTGGCTTCTCGAAGAATGCCGTGTACCGGAAGTCGCAGCGTGGGAGGCCTCCCATAAGGTGAACCGACGACCTAATGAAAGTCGCGAGGATCCGCAGGGATTCGGGTGGCGCAAGACCGGTCGTATTGGAGATCTTTGAGGGAGACCTGCTGGACAGCAGTGGGCTTTCAGTTGAATGGAATCGAAAGCAAATCGAACTTACAGAGAATTCCCACTAAATCCTTTGTGTTGTTTGTATAGTGTTTTCAAGTTTACTTATTGAACTTTTACTTTTATTTTCAATTATTATAATTTTTTTATAACTGTTGTTGTATGAAGACAAACATCAATTTCGCGATAAATCTTACGCTACTTGTGAATTTTCATAAATATATCGAACAATCAATACATGTGATTTTCATGAATTAAATAAATTGAACATAACAATATTCAAGATTTCGATTCTTGTACACATAGGTAGGTAAACAAAAAGACATTTTTGTGATATATTTTTTTGCATCAGGTTCTTTGATTACCTAGCTAAGACATTGGTTATTATTAATTTCCTTTCATCAATTCAGCAATAGGAAATACCAAGCTGATCAAATATTACAAGACTGCTTAGAATTCGAAGATATCTTTCTTTGTTTCGACAACAATTGCAAACAAGTTTAAAATTGTTGTTTATAAATTCACAACTGTTTGCTATAAAATAATTACCTATTATTTTTATTTTCAGTTGATGACTCCTATCTAAAAAGTATTGCGGAGAACGTTTCAATTTACAATGGAATCGTAGAAGAATGCTGTATGAACTCATGCCTTTTGAAAGAATTTGTTCTATATTGTTAATAAATCTTAACAGAAACCATTTTTTAATTTATTTACAATTACAATACATCTTTTATAATACGAGTATACGATTATACCACACCTACTCAGTGATAATTTATTAAAGCCCATTTAGAAGCCTGGTGAACGGCTACAGGAATCTCTTAAAATCGAATTCTTTTTCGGATTTGTGTTTAGCCCCTCCTAATGTTAAGCTATAATTTCAGCTAAGATAATAACACTCTAAACCTAGGGGTACTGGATCTAAAGTGATGTTGCCGATACACATCTGCTTATAGACACTTAATGACAGATATTCATCTTGCCATCTAGCCCGACGCTATAACCATGCTATAGGTTTCGTTGTGATGTTTTCAAAGGAAAACATAAGTTAATTCTAGATGAGGATTCGGACTTACATCGAAGGGTACGATATCCAACAACACTATCACTTGACCATCGAATCGCCGAAATTATCTGGTGCAAATGTATCGTAATATTTCATTTTAAGTAGCCCAAGCTAAAGTCCGTACTCAAATAAATAATATAATATTTATTTAATTTATGCCCTAAGAAGGCACTTGTGAACGTCAAAACACTACCACCGATTCGGAAAATAACACAGTCGAGAAGAGCCGGCAAGAACTTCAATCTGGTTCCTAAGAGGAGTATTATGGTAGTATGGTAGAAGGTACCTTTTTATCGGCTCAGCACCTCGCTTCAAAAGTTTTATTAAAATTGTCAAAGCTTTTTGCGTCAACAGCAGCATTTGTGATTTCGATAAACGGCGAGCGGGTCAGGACTATTTTTTTCTTATCTAGCTAATACTGTTGACCTGAAAGGCCTTTACAGCTTCACCGTAACTTTGGGGGAGAGTGGTGAAGACACTCGCCGCAAAAGGTAACTGGCACAAGGGCACCAAAGTGGTACGAACCTTGGCTTGACCGTTACCTGTGTATAAAATTATAATATAAAATTCCCGCGGAATTTTGATCCTAGCTGATAAAAAGGTTCCCTACAGAACCTATGTAGCTGCAGGGATGTGAGTGCAGTGTTGTGGGTGTAATGCTTAAGCTTCTTCAGTGTCACTGTATCGCGCTGATAGCGGCGTCAAGAGCCTCCCCAGTTGGGCAACGGAGCACGTCTTGTGCCGCCACCGGAGAGGGACCTGGAGTATGTGCGGAAGTGTCGGGACAGCAGCACGGTTTTGCATCGCTTTCCGATAGAAAACGTTGCGAAATTTAACATGGCTTCTAACAGTTGGTAGCTATGGGGAAAAGTTTAGGCAACTTGAACAAAGTCTCTCTTAAACACTACCTAGTCTATATTGTTTTAAAGTTCAAATAACATGATGAATTAAACATGACAAATCTCCGTACAAACCAATGACGAATTGAGCTAAGATTAATTCTAAACAATATCGTCGTATTCAGAATCGTGACTGGAAACCGCAGCAAAGCGGACAGACAGTCACCAAACATGACACCTAGCATCAGCTCAGCGAGGGCGACCTATCACTTTTTGCTAAAACGTTTTTTGTTCAGTTATTCCGCGAACAAACGATTCCGATCATACATGTACATATTGTGTATTGTACGATCTATAACTGTGCCTGCGTCATTTGTTTAGTCGGAATACTTTAGATATAATAAGTGCTCGATCGTCGCGGAAGCTAGATACTGGTGTCGACCTGTGATCTTTTGTTATCGTGAGGTCATCAGCTTTTCCCTGATTAAACATAGTTTTCGCAAAACAAGTGTTACCAAACTCTGTAATATTGTTTATTATTTAAAAAAAATGACCGTGATTTATACTTTAGGATTTTTATGTTTATTATCAACAGTATTAGGTATGTATTTCTTTTTTAAGATTTGTTTATTTTTTTTATTTAATTTAATTATATTTACTAAATTATGTTTGGTAATATAAATTACTACAGAGTTATAAATCAATAAATATACTCCTTTTAATTATTGATTTATTAATTTCAATGAAATATATTAGAATTATTTTATAAATAAAATAGTAATTGTGTGATATTTAATTAGGTATGAATATTAAATCACTGTGTCTAATCTAGTATTTACTAAACGAATATACGGGCATCACTTACGTGATTTTCATTATAGACAGCGTGGACTGAATTGTATCTTTCATTGAATTTTAAAGAACATGAAAATAAAAAATCACATAGAATATGGTAAATGAGTTATGTACTTTTTGACACAGGTATATAAATTATATACATAGCTTTTATTGTAACAAATAACATTTTAAATTAATCTTAAGAATTAATGAAGCTTTTACTTTTGTTTTTGTACACTAATTATTGAAAATACATAGTTAAATAATTTATGTAAAAAAAAAGGTTATACCATAAAAAAACATCAAAATCGGACTAGCCGTTTGGGAGAAAAAATTTTACAAACCGATGTACAGTAAAATTATTTATACGCACTAATAATAAAACCAGAAAGAAAAAAGTTCACAAAATATATTCGCGATAAAATAAAATAAAAATACGTTTCTATGATTTTGGGAAAATAGCAAAAAGAAAGCATTTAACTTAAAATAAAAAATGTGAATATTTTATTGATATCATCGTTTCCAGAGATATAAATGCATTCAATGATATAACAATTACCAAAGAAATAGAAAAAAAAATAGCAAAATTGTATTTTGTAACGTGAGTAAGAAAATATAGGTAACTTGAGGTAGAAAACTGTAATAGTTCGCATGTTATCGGCAAATTTCAGGAGTGCACGTATCAAATCTCAACGAATCCTGCATCCGGTGTCTGTGCTATGTAACCGGATGTGATTTGTCACACAAATGCACTGGAGGTTATTGCGGACCTTTCTACATATCCCGGGTATACTGGGTCGATGCGGGGAAACCAACGCTGCTGCCTGATGACGACCCTAACAGAAAAGAAGGTAAATTCATAGTTATATATTTTTATTACGTTATTTTTAAAGCTGTATATGTGTACCATGCGTGTATATACTAATAAATAGAATTGAAGTGTCTGTTTGTAAAATCAAAATATGTAACAACTTATTACTTAACTAGCTGTGTGCCCTAAGTTACCCGAAGTGACTTCAGCTATCAATCAAAAAAAGTCCCGTCAAAATCCGTCTAGCTGTTCCAGAGATTACCCATTACAAACAGACAGACATACAAATATTTTAAAAATTGTTATTTTGGTATAAGTATTGTATATAAAAATTATAAAAAAACAGTTTTAGTAATCAAATGAAAATGTCTTTAGTAAACAAATAACACAAAATTTATCCACATGTATACACATTACATACACACGCACACACACACAAACATGTAAACACGTGTTGTGATAAATTTATTTTTGGCTCTTCATTTTATGTATCGGTTTAGTTTATATGTATTTTTTAAAACGAGCTGTGAATTTTAATGTAAATAAATAAATAAACAATCATATCTATTTAGTAAAAAAAAAAATTTTGACGTAACAAACAGACACTTCAATTTTATTTATTAGTATAGATACACAATACCTAAAACAAAAAAAAAAAGGATTTTTTTTTTCTCTCAGTTTGTTCCGGCTAATCTCCGGAAAGGCTAGACCGATTTAGACGGGTTTTTTTCTGGCTGAAGTTGCACCACGTAACTTAGGTTTCATATTTAATTTTCATCATCTCCTTGTCCTTATACCATTTTTATAAGAGGTCAACGCAACAAATTTTCCTCTTCGAATCCATGTTGCTTTAAGGTTTAGCTATTTATTTTACGACCGGCCTCCTACCAGACATCAACCCTCCTTCGGAATGCTATTTTTGGTGGTCAACTGCTACCTACGTTTGGAGCGTTAATGTATGGCCGTGTTTTCCCTTCTGTCGCTTGTTATGACACCCCACGGGATAGGAAAAGGGTGTGGTGGTATTTTAGAGCCGCCACACACACGGCATACTTCGTTTTATTGTTCAAAATTATGACAAGGTGGTCCAAAATGGCCAAAATGTTCATTATAGGTAATATGTGCACGATCCATGGATTCTCAACAATCGGCGCTTAGCGGTACCTTGAATGTATTTAAATAAATATCAGATTAATTGTAGGCATTTTGCCAAGCTCCAATAAAAAAACCATTAGCTGGGGTTTCTACCGATTAGGAGCCTTATTAGCTTTGACCACACAAGCTTGTTGAAAGCCAACAACAGTCACTTCAACAAAAAAAAACGACCGGTTCTCAGAATTACCGCAAGATAACAATTGGAATAATAATAATAGATGTATTCCATTTATTTTTGTAATTGTATTTATTTATTTATTTTCACAGCCTTTGAAGACTGCGCTAGGGATTATCACTGTTCTATACGGATAATTGAAAATTATATGGCTACTTTTGGAAAGGTATGACAACCACGTATTCCCGACTCAGTTGTTTTCCGAACCGTTCGGTACTTTTTTTTACGTTCTTATTAAGCGCCTTGTCAGGGCCAAAATTTATTATTAGGATTTAACTAGAAAATATCTTACCATGTTGGTATGGTCTCCTCACTACATTTTCCTTCATCGAAAGCTTAGTCTTATTATAAAAACAGGATTCGAACAAACGTCCATCAAAGGGAAATTCGACCAAACTACGGCATCATGGTTCAAACCAATAAAGTACAATCTTGTTCACATTTCTGTCGTCTAGTTAGCACGTCCCGCCACTAGATGGCTGGCTAATATTTGGTACAGCGTATAAGCATTGCCATCCATCGTGGCAGTCCAACTGGGGTTCCGGGAACCTTCCGTCTGGCGGTGCTCTGGACGGCATTCATTATTTATAGTTATATTTTTTTTATTTTAATGTAATAGTAATAATTAGGTACTTTGAATTCGTTTTGTATTATTGTTTATGGAAGGAAATAAATATTTATACCTATAGAAGTGTATAGGTGTACAAAAGTGACTGTACGCTTATTAAAACAGATTGAAAAAGTACGTACTAATTTTCAATATTCATAATTATTTCAGGACTGTAACAGTGACGGAGTGACAGACTGTTTCGACTTCATGATGATAAACTATCACGGCGGTAGAGCCTGCTCGGAACCGCTGTTTCTCACGTCACTCGGCAGGCGTCGCTTGGGACTCTACCAACAGTGTCGATTCTAGAAGTTACAAGATGTTAAACACAAAACGAGTTAATTAGATTACACAATAATATATGTGGTACATACTTAACTTTACAGTAGTTTTACATTTTTACATTTAAATTATTGCAATATAAAATATAGTTAATTGAACTTATATACTACGTAATTATTCTAAACTAGCATCTGCGCGTGACTCCGTCTGCGTTTACATTTGGTTTCCGAGAAAACCTGTATTATTCTCATTCAATCAGATATGCTTTGGTAAAATTTTCGCAATGATTTCCAACTACGAGTGAAAACCGGCTTCAAAATCCGTAACGTGGTTCTGAAGGTGTCCTAGCAGATAAACGAACATACAAAGCGTTTTATATGTATCTATGTAGTTTGATCTTCATAATTTCAGCTGATAGTTGTGCATTAATTTTTTTTATCGTTTTTTTTTTTTCTATTTTCATATAGATTACTTACAGGATTTAATCATATTCAATGGTTTTGATTGTTTTGTTATAAGTAATTAAAAATAAAAAGAATTATTAAAAAAACTTTAATCACTCCATAATATCAGTCAAACCAAATTTGATTCTAAATAAATTTATGTATACGAGTATATAAAGAGTATATAAAATTATCTAACCTATTTATTCTCATAAAATTTATTTAATACAAAATTATATCTATTTTCCACTACATTCATATTAAAATAATTTATATAAAGATCAAACATTATTTTTTAATTTTATTTTTAGGTACCTAATAAATTAAAATGTGTCATTAACTATTTTACTTTTTATTTTCTTATTACCTACATGAAATTTAATGAAATGAATGGGTATTCATTTATACTTTTTGCATTTGTAAAGTGATTATAGTACAATTCAAAAGCGAAGGCGATATACGACAAATTACGATCAATGTTCGGTCGCCATTAGATGGACCGTGTTCGACGAACATTTTCGAATAAGAATGTGATCTTTTCAGTGTGGTGCGATCACAATAGTTTTTTCTAGATTACAGTGATATGGAGGTGCTCAAACCTGCATAATCTCTTTTGGAGTAATAATAACATTACCCTTATATAAATATCCATATTCAACTGAACTATTCTATTACTTAATTACAACTTAAAACGATTTATATATTTCAAAAATAGTAGCTATAACCCGAATTGTTCGCGATGATTAGAATTCGGCACATAATAAACATTTGTATTATGTACATGAGAATTATTTCTGTGGTTTTCATTTATTCCGATTTAAATAAGAAGTTATACTTTATTTGCAATCAATTAACCTGTGTTAAATTGTCAACAAATTTGAGTAGTATACAAAATATTTCATTATATCTAATTTAATTTATATTATATCTTAGTTTGATAGTTTTAATAATGTTAGATTCAAGCGAAGGTGACGAGCGGTGCAGGTGACTGCCAGTCTTCATTATCCGTTTCTTCATCAGACTGTTCATGGAATCGAACCTGAAATAGTAACAAGATTCCACATCCATTAACTGTTTAATGATTGAACGCTATAAAATTTAATCAAATTAACTGATAAATACAAACCCAGGGTGCGGTCCGCTTTGCACTGGTGTTGTGTAAAGAACTGGTTTGGTTCATTTGCCACGCCTAAAAAAATAATTATTTTAATTCTCCAATAGTTTTCCATCAACACCCATAATGTATTGTTAGTTTCCAGTAAAAACCGCTCCATATAAACACTATGATAAGATTTTTAAACAATGAAAACTCGTAATTAAATGATTTTATAATATAATACAAATCCCATGTCCATTCATAATGACTCATCAATTAAACTTTTTGTTACTTTTTATTGGATTATATTAAAATTATTATCGTCTGACTAATCAATACAACAAGCAATATTTTTTTATTATATTACATATAGAATCAGGTAATTCTCAATTGTATACAGTGACATCTCTTACAAATTTAACATATTTCTATATGTATTACCTGATATGCGTCGTTGAAGGCATGTGCGAGAGAGAGCGCCAGTGACCGAGCATGCTTTCTCCGACCGCAAAGAAAAACATGCACCACGTGCGATTCGGCCATCCCGCTACCACTTTTACCTTCAACCACTGCAAAAACACGTGCGTTTGCCGCGTCCGCCGAGCAGTATGATATTCTATATATAGGTACCAAAAAATTGAGATATTATTTTTTATTATTATAAATAACCATAAAGTAAAAAAATAATATTTTATTGAAAGTTTAAAAATGTGTTTTGAAGTAAAACTTCTTTAAGCTCCATGTTACGGAGTAACAGAAAGTAACATTTTCAAACGGAAGTGACGTTCAGTAAATATAGCTTTTTTTAATTACAATTTTCATAAATGTATCGATAACTGCTAGCTAGTCTAAACTATAATATAACATATTTATGTTATGTTTAATAAGGGAACTTTTTGCGTGGTGGTTATTTCATCTAATTTTTAAAATAGTTCCTGCCACAACAGTCAAATTTGACTTTGATTTCATTTGACTTCTAGCGCGCGTAAAGGTTACACGCAGTCCTTTTCTTTATTAATATTCGCGGTGCCGACTTTTTATTGACTAACGTTTCTCCATGAGTTTCATTCATTGCAGTATCAAGGAATTACCACTACTGACTTGTTTATCTGACATTTATTCGAAATCAAAATCAAAAATTCTTTATTCTATTTAGTCCTTGAGGAGGCGCTTATGAACGTCAAAACATTACAAACAGTACGGAAACCAACCCAGTCGAGAAGATCAGGTAAGTAACTAGATCCGTTTATGTGGATATAATATTGAGGATATATATATTTTAAATTATCTAATTTTTGTTTAGTTTGCATATCATGCTGTGCGTATCGTTATTAGAATAATAAACTTAAAATCTATTGAATTGACCACATTATAGTATGTATAGATATAGTTAATATTCTGTAGATATACCTAATAAAGTAAAAATAAATAAATTGTGTTTTTTTTTGTTTTAACCTAGCTAACGCTGTTGACCGGGGAGACCTTTACAGCTTCACTGTAACTTTGGAGGCGAATGCTCAAAAGCACTCGCCGCAAATAATATTACGTGGTTATAATAACCGTTGTTAGCGGAAGCTCTCTATGAGAGTTGTTATTACCACACTTCACGATCGTTCTCGTAATGATCCAGCCTGTAATTACCTTTTGAAATCAAGACTTGCTTGACATAGTGCTTGAGCTTATTGTCAGGTAAATCACTAATGCGGTAACTATATTAGGCTTACATATAGAGTAAAGAACTTCCAGTACTGTACACGTAATCTACATAATTTCATGAGAATGTAATCGCGGATTTGAACGTAACCTTGTCGATAAAATAAAATTGAACTAAAAAAACTTGTTATATTTAATATAGTTTCAAAAAGAACACAAAAGACTTAATTAAATTACTAATTACTATTAAAGAAGTATCCGGCACAATTATTACCTACAGCTCTCAAAATGTTGTTCATCGACGCGACATTGTTAAAATTTTACTGTATTGAATAATAATATTAAAATTTAAAAATAAATAGAGAACACTTAATAGTGTACGTATTATTAATATAATTTTCAAGTAATAATTTCAAATTAAAATATAATCTTTTAATTAACAACAATGTTTGAATATTATCTCAAATGTGATATAGGTAATAAGTGTCATAATAAATATAAATAACAGGTTACTGTCGCTTCTGTGATTCATTGACCTATAGAAACAAGATCTTTTTATTTGCATAAATAATTATTTATTTATGTACTCATACCTAGTAAAAAATAAGTATTAAAACAATAAAGAAATTTGTATAATTTCTTAATTTCTTTAATATTTGAAGAGTTTTGCTTTAAACGAATTTCTTTTTCATTTATAAGACTTAACTTTAATAATTCTTCGGGCAATGTCGGTTACTAAGGTTCACCTGCGGATTTTATCATTGCCCTTTGAGCTTTCTTATTACAATTAAACGAATTGAAAGTGTAAGTCCGGCTCCGGATGAAATGCAGACATTTTACTTTTACAGAGTTCGAATGAGAAAACGATCCTTTCTACAAAGTATATGTGTCAGAGATGAAAATTGTTTGGCAATCTTAAATTAAATCTGTAAGACAAATTATTGTTGAGGGATATAATTATATATACCAGAAAGAAACCGAGATACTAACAATTTTGTTTTACTTAGCTAATGCTGTTGACCGGAAGGGCCTTTACAGCTTCGCCGGACTTTGGGGGCGAGTGCTGAAGACACTCAGCCGCAAAAGCTAAAACTAGCACAAGGGTTCGAACCTCGGCTTGGCCGTCACCTGAGTGTAAAAACTCCTGCGAAATTTTGATCCTAGCTAATCCCTACATTTTTTATTTAACATAAAAAAAGGTTCCTTACAGGACCTATATACCTGCGTGTAGAGTGCAGGAGTGTGTGTGCGTGCAGTGTTCTACGTGTAATGCTTGATGCATGGGCAGTGTCACTGTATGACGCTGGCGGCGAGGTCAAGAGCTTCCCCAGTTAGGAAACGAGACACGTCTTGGGCCACCGCCTGAGGGGGCCCGGAGAGTGTGCGGGTTTATTAACAATAAATATGTGTACCTACTTTTTAAATTACATTTATGCGCTCACATCCTTAAAAGTGTGGCATCAGTCAAAAAGTGGCGTGTTTGTTAATTTTGTCTCTCTCTCTCTACGTACTTCTATCCGTCCTTTATCATGACGCGACCTTGATAATTTACTCTAAATGCAATTGTATAAATAAACGATACTCACTTATAAATCGACAAGCTTAAAACATTATCCTGTGAATCCGCGTCGGTGACTATGATACCCTTCGGGCTGATGTCTAAGTTGACTCGTTGCATCTTTTTGTTTAACGCTGTGAATAGTAAATTATTACTACAATATAAACCACGAATAACTTTTGTAGTAAATTGAATTATGTGTTATTAGCTATTTTATTTTAGAACTGCAAAATAAAGGTCACAGCGCCTGACGATTTTTTTTAATACTGTAGAGATTCAGTGTTTTGACCACTATCTCATATTATGTTAAGTAACAATGTGGTCCAGGATGGTAAATACACTAAGCCTGATATTAGTTCTCAAGTGATACTGCCGGAACACACCTCGTATTGGTATATAGCGACAGGTTTTCAAATTTCAGGATGGGCGTTATTAGAAAATACCCTACCACCAGGCTTTGGTTTCCTCACGATGTTTTACTTCACCGAAAGCTCAGACTTATTTTTAGGAGTTGGATGGGTGGGGTCGAACCTGCGTCCATTGACGCGCAATCCGGCCCACTACCAACTGCGCCATCATCGCTTTATTAAGAAGATTAATTGTTTGACTTAATAAATGAATTTAAAATTACATTTAGCAGAATGTAGTGCGGAACGGACGGCAAGGGCTGTGGCCGGTGCGGAAGCTGCGCGTTCCACTTGCACTGCGCCTCCGTACCTGATAACCATCTGACCGGCAGCTGTATTGTCTCGAGCCTCGCGCCACCATCCCTCTCCTTCACACTCCGCTAAAGCCCACTCTTCACTTAATTCTGGAAATCCAGTATATTATTTATATATTACCACAAAAATGCTTTACTCAATACATATGAATGTATATACGGTACCTATACCGAAACACACAATTTTTAAAATTTGTTAGATTGGCTGGATCTATTTTGACGGGACTTTTTCTATGAGATAGCTGAATTTACTTCGCGTCGCTTAAGCTGTTTTTATTTTTGATGAAATAAAATGATTAGGGTTCCGCGTATAAAAATTAAAACAGATAAAATTGTATAGTTTTTCTGGCAAGTATTTAAATTGGTGAAAAATATTTTTGCTTTTGGTTAGGAACAAAAAAAAAAATAGGAAAATATTTAAGGTTGCGTAAAAAAATTAAAACTCATACAATTGTCAACAAAATACGATTCAATGGACAGCACTATCAAAATATTATTTTTCAATGATTATTTAAAATTATATTACGCAGTAGAGAATATATGAAACGCGGGCACAGCTAGCACACAACTAGTTTCTAGTAGTTTCATAAAATACAGTCCAAAAACTATTATGATAAGCGCAGCGCCTAAAGCCTCTAGTTAGCTCTGGATAAACACATGCTGGATTCCGGACATGCAACGCGCCTTAGAGTGTCATTATGACGGATTTATCACAAGTACGCGGTGGTCTTCATCCGGTCCTGTTCAATTGCCCTACCACACCGGTAGCTACTGAATCTCTACCCATTCAAATAACCGAAAGACGGCCATTGCTAAATATAGATCTGCCCTAAAGAAATAAGGTAGGGCTTGCAATTATTGCCACACTTGACAGGCGGCTTGGCGAATACAGTCAAAGGATGCTGCTGCCCATCCTCTGATTTATCCCTTAATCGCTTTTTACGACACCCACAGGAACGATATAAGGTGACACTATTCTTAGGGCCGATTTTTTGTTCCGTAGTCACCTTGAGAAATGGTCATATTTGTACCAAATGGTTAAAATAATGCCCGGATCCGTTTTTTGAAACGTAGTTAAGCTAACCAATGATAAAAAATGTGACTATTTGTTGAAAAATTTAACCATTCAGCCTAGTCAGGTTAGCAAGACGGCAGATGGTCAACTCCAGTGCAAACAGATGTTTCATTGCTTTTGTGTAACATTTGAAGTAGATAATTTCGAAGTTTCATTATAAAATTAATATATATATATATATATATATATATATATATATATATATATATATATATATATATATATATATATATATATATATATATTATTTTTTTAAATAATTACAACGTAAACAAATTAAGTATTGTTAATTATTATCTTCTTCGTCATATTTTTCATAGGAATTTTATTATTCACAAGTATTCCATTATATGGTATATCAAGTTCGTACAAATATTACTTTGTCTTGGAAAACTATATTAAAATCAAGAATTAAATTATAATATCAAATAATATTTAAGACAAGAAGAAATAAAGAAAAACTAGTATAATTACAAAACGATCACAAGAAATTATAATGACACAGATGTTCGAGAGTAGCTCGATCCTTAATTTTTTGTAATGTTTGTTTAGCGTCTCAATCTATGGACCCTGACACATTTTACTTGGAATAATCATACAAAAAAAAAAAATACCGGAATCTAAAGTATTCTATTATACAGATTCATTTTACTGGCAACATAAATAACTATTGCTAAATTTAACCATAGTAGGTTTTGTCATCAAAAAACGAATTGCTATTATAACCATTGGTTTGTGTATAAGTAATAAAAAAATTGACAAATGGATATAGTAACTTTGACTACGGATCAAAAAATCGGCCCTTAGCCGACACTACATGGAAATTACACACCTGCAAATCGGCTAATCCCGGTAGTGATGTACCGAAACACTTAACTTCGGTTTGTACCTATTAAATTTCGTATAATAACTGAAGTTCAGTGTAATAATTTCTCATAATATAATTATAAATACGGGTCAGCTGCCTTTGATCGTAACAACTCTAGTCGAGGTTATAGATGAATTTATCGCAAGACGTCGGCGGCAATGTTCTTTTTATAAGTCTGTTATATATCGGAGTCGCGATGTAAAATATTATTAATTATCGTTAAATATGGATTGTTATTATATTTATTGATTACTAACTGCGCCCACGACTCCGTTTGCGTTTATAACAACGATTGCATACATAAATATGCAATCTTTTTTCACCTCCTTTCGAAAATCATACAAATAGAGCCTTCCAGCGTAGTTTGTCTCGATTTTTTTTCTTTTCAGTTTTATTATAACAATATTTTCACAAACTTCATAAACTTCAAAACTAACTTAAATCTCATATGAATTTGCATAACCTTTTTTACTCACTTTGGGACTATTAAAAGAAAAATATTACTCCGGGATATTGACTACTTCCATAATAACTTGAAATTTTGAACATTCAGCATTTTAATCTAACTATGTAGTGTTTAATGTATAATTTAATTTAGCGTTTTATTCGATCATAATCATTATTAAAATTGCAAAGATAAAAACTGTTTCCAAAAAATTTATCAATAACTGATGAGTTGATGATCATCATAAAAAAATCGCTTGACAAACAGAGGTGAAAAATATCTCGAACTATTCTAACTTCGCCTATGTAGGTTTTTAATTTCCAAAGATTATTATTATAATGGTGGATTATTACGTGAACAATAGTGACGTCTGGAAATGACACTCCTCTCTGCGCTTTCGGTAAAACCATCTGTAAGGTTCATCTGTCCGGTAGTTGTGAAAATCTTTGTGGGAGACCTGTGTCCAGCAGTTCCTTTGAATGGATGTATGGATACAGATATCACCAAAAGATTTCGATAGAAAAAATCAAGTGCGCGACTCGCCTAAAACTGCAAATTCATCTAAACTGCGTAATTAATAATTAAGTATATTTAATAATAATTATATTTTATCATTAGATAGTGGGTGCGTACTGCGTAGTGCGTGGGAATTGCATGTGATAGGTACCTATCTAATATGGGTTACGCAATTGAAATATCGAGAAATGTTTTCAAAACATAGGGGCATCATTTTATCACATACTATTTATTTCCTACATAATATTGGTATTACGTACATATGTACATTATATGTATATAATAGAGAATTTTAAATTTAAATTTTCCTTGTTTTGAAATCCTGAACTGATTTCTATTTTATTTACACAAGAATATAAGTGTAAGCCCGAAGGTGATCAAGATCAGTACGCTTCTTCATAGTAAGAGCTAAGTAGTAAGGGGCCGTCTATAAACCACGTCACACGTTAAGGGCGAAGAAGCTAGCTGTTAATAGCTATAAATAGAATAAGAACATTAAAAAAAAACAAAAAAAAAAAAACAAAATCTCGGATTAACGTCTGAGGATAGGGGACTTTAAAAAAATGGAAGAAGGGGGTCTATGAAACTGGTGGACAGCCATAAGTCCCATGACGTCACACTCAAAAATCTATATCTAAGTATTTATATTGAAGTCGTTTTCTCAAATCTTTGATGGTATTTAATACATTCATTTCGTAACTACGTATCGTTATGATAACTATGGTCTCATGAAATTTGTGTGACGTAATTTGTGGATGGCCCCTAATAGTAAAATTACTTCAAGCAAACAAAATTTCAGGCCTCATTTAGCGCTTATAATAATAAAAGGAAATGGATGTCTGTTTACTGTATTATTCCTGACAAACTTCACTTGTGCGCAACAAAGAATAAAAAAAGAAACTTTATTTATTTGTTTCACACAGCTCAATACCAAAAGAATAACAGATAAAAAGATAATATAACTACACTAATATTGAAAAAAAAAAACTATATACAAAAAAAACAGAATGTTGTCCGGGAACTGATACGTCCAGCCTCAGAATAATTGTCACACTGAAACTATGAGGTAACAACGGGGAACTTGTTTTCTAACTGTACCTCCTAACAATAATAAAAGATAAAATAGCATATAATTCAACTCGGCTGGACCGCGTTCGAGAAGCTACGCAGAATCTTCTCGTCCGACATACCGCAGTGTCTCAAGACGAAAGTCTTCGACCATTGTGTGTTGCTAGTAAGGATATACGGCACTGAGACGTGGTTGCTTACAATGTGCCTAATAAAAAAGCTCAAAGAGCAATGGAAAGACTATGTTAGGAGTTTCACTGCGTGATCAAATCGGGAATGATGAGATCCGCAGAAGAACCAAAGTAACAGACATTACCCGAAGAATTGCTAAACTTAAGTGGCAGTGGTCTGGGCACATTGCTCATAGAACCGATGCTCGATGGGGCCAATGGGTTCTCAAATGGCTACCACGCACTGGAAGACGTAGCCTGGGTAGGCCCCCACAAGGTGGACCGACGACCTGGTGAAGGTTGCGGGAATCCGCTAGATGTGGGTGGCGCAAGACCGGTGGACGTGGAGATCTTTGAGGGAGACCTATGTCCAGCAGTGGTCGTCTTTCGGTTGAATGGATGGATGTATTCATAATAAATAAATACGCATTCAAAAATATATACATATAAACTTAACCGTATATCATAGCCTCTATTCTCGACTTTAGCTTTTGGATAACTACGTCTTAAGATACGAATAATTGTTACTTCCTTTGAAATATTAAAACATCATATTCTGTCCACGTCGAAAGTAATAAATGAAAGCTAAATTAGCTAGTTTTATAAATTCCCGTCAATCACCCTGAGCGGAATGCGGATGTTCTTAGGACAATATCAAACATTCTTATCAATTTTCTTACAGAGTCAAGTTTAATAACAAAATAAAAACAACTGGGTTGCTCAATTTTTTTTTAAATATAGGGCAAGGTTAAATAACTAAAACCATTATAGATAAAACGATAAATTATGTAATATTTATATTTTAACCTCATCTAAGTTATGTTTGGTAGCGATTGTCCATTAATCACGTGAGGCTCGGAAGAGGGAATCACGAAACATCACATGAGAGGGAGGTGGTGTGCAATGAGATATCACATGTATTTTTTTTTGACAAGCGCCCTATATGTAGACCAAATTGCGGCGCGTGACTATAACTCTCCGTATCCAGGTAACGATTCCCAAAAAAATCCACAAAAAAATAAGGCTTTATTTAAAAAAAAAAAAACATTCTGTAATTTTTTATCACACTTACTGTGTTAAACCCATGGGTAAGCGATGGGAATTAGTCTAAAACCACATCATGTATCACCATGTTACAAATTTAAAAAAAAAGACATCACTTAGATAACAAAAGACTACTTAGATGAAAAAAATCTGTTTTATTTCACTTCATTCCTTATTAGATAGATCTTTAGAGATAAAAATATCCGGTAAATAAAAAAGGACCACACATATTCATCAAATATCATTTTTAAGTAGTGGTTATCGGACTGTTACAATATGCGATCCATTTTTCCAAAATTTCAACCTTTTTTGCTTTTAAGCAGTGGTCGTCAAACTGCGGCCCCGGGTGATATTTGTGCGGCCCGCAATGTAGCAAACAATTTTGGTAGACAATAACACGAAACCGAGTTTAAATATCATTAATTTAACTAAATTGATGGACGCTGCTTGGAAACATGAGCATGAATAGAAACAGTGAGCACTTCATAGGTTGTTTTTTACCATACAAAATATATAAGGAATTTGCGTTTGACACCTTAAGTCATATATGGTTTTGACTACTCAATCTATAAAAGTGCGGCCTGCAATGGTACCTCACACCGAGCCATGCGGCCCTTGACCAGAAAAGTGTGACAACCACTGCTTTAAAGTGTAAGATAACAGTATCAGTCATTAGTAAAAAAAAAAAAACCGATAAATTTTTGGTTTGATCTCAATTATAACTTTTGAAAAAAAAAATACACAGACGTTCTCGATTACGCTTCTATCTGATGCAAGTTTATAATGAACAAAATATTATTATTCTAATCATATGATTACTTACGTATGCTAAATAACTGCGTCATAGAGAGATCTCGAATCTAATATTTGCAAATAAAATTTATCTGTAATATCCATGCAATTCGAATTGTTAGTACAGTACAGTTAGTAGTAATATATGTATATTTCAGTTTTAATTTATCTAGGCCAGACGGACTGCATCGATAACATAAGTGGGCCATAGGTCATAATTAGGCGCAGTAGCTTGAACTCAGGATTGGCGTGATCTGATTGTGACTTAACAAATGCGCTTACTTGTATATCAACATTGAGTTATTAATAAATATTATGTACATAGGTATATAATAGAGACGACACTTTACTGCTACACTATTTATAGCAAGGCCGCTCATCCCTATGCTCGCGGGCCATAATGTGGCCCGCTTACGATTTTTAAATGGCCCGCGTGAGCAAAGTACATTCCCACCAAGTTCAGAGTCTTGCAATTTTGATTCTTAATTCGGCCTAAGGTGAATTCAACAGTCGATATTTTTCGGGAAATATCGACATTTCTAGAATGTTGATTGATCAATGACTTTACGAAATAAAGCAACATAGCGGCTAGTGCGGGATTTATTATTGAAATTATTTTTTATGGCACTTAACGTTATTTTATAAAAAAAATCCTAAATCCTTATTATCATCTAAGGAATAAAATAAGGCACAATTGTAGTTAACAACAGTAACAGTTAGTGGCCCGCCAAAATTTTTAAATCATCCTTTTGGCCCAAGTGATAAAAAAGTTGATCAGCTTTGATTTATAGTAACATGAAAAACAGAAAAATTTATATTTATTTCGTTTCTAATTAATTTAGGCGAAACGGTTATAAAACGGGAAACGGTTGCCGCGCGTCATCTCTACTACAATTTTGTATTAACTGGTTGAAAATAGATTATCTAATTCACTCACAGTATTTTCTATATAGATAATAAATAACCAACTTCCTCACTCGCCTAAACCTGTGCTTTCTGTAAAGAAAAACAATTTTTTTATAATACCTACCTGGCTATCTACCACCGTCTTGCAGCTATAACTGTCTTCATGAAGCATCTTTTGAGATTCAATAACTCTCTGTCTTAACATACCAAACCACATCATCACTTAACATCAGGTAAAATTTTCTACAAAGTCCAGAGCCTATAAATACGGTGTACAAAAAAAAAGATGTTCTCTTGTTGTTATTTCCAAACTTCAAGTGTTGACGATAACAAACAATATCACGTAAAGACCTGCCATATTACCAATTATAAGATTTTTGATCAATCAAATATCACAAGTGAATAAAAGATACCTATACTAATGAATAAAATTGAAGAGTCTGCTTTTAATTTCAAAATATTTTTTACTAAATAGATATATACGTCCCTATACAGAAAACACGATTTTTTAAATTTTTGACTGTTTGTTACGGCTAATCTCCGGAACGGCAGGATCGATTTTCACCGGACTTTTTTCGTAGATAGCTGAAGTTACTTTGCGTAACTTTTAATTTTCGAAAATAATCAGGGCTCCATATAAGACAATTAAAAACTATACAACACAGTGAAAATTATATGAAACACGGACGCATACGCGGGCACAAAGCTTATACAATATTATTTTTTAAATAAAGTCATTACTATAGGATAATTTTTTTATCAAAATTTGAATGATAACAATTCTTTACACAAAATACATAATAATTGAATACAATAATTACACAATAATATATTTAAGTTTTTTTTTTTTTAACCTAGCTAACGCTGTTGACAGAACTGCCTTTACAGCTTCACCGTGACTTTGGGGCCGAATGCTGAAAGCACTCAGCCATAAAAGGTAACTAGCACAAGGGTTCGAACTTCGGCTTGGCCGCTACCTATACCATAAAAATACCCGCGGAGTATGAACCTAGCTAAACCCTACATTTTTTATTTCTTAAATAAAAAAAAGGTTCCTTATAGAAATATATTTAACAGCAATAACTTGCGTGACAAGTATTTATTTCTCAATTTCCAAACGTATATGGGCGTCAATGTCAGTGACAACTTCTTATCCAATAACTGGAAAATGAATTAATCACTTTTCCTGACAGCTTTCACGGTGCTTTCTGCGTAGTACGCGATGTTCTTGTGAGCCTGATAAACGGAACGATTTACACGGAATGTTGTTCTACTGGGCTAGCTAACACGGTTTGATTACGTACTGTCATTTCGTATTGTCGATATAAATGTACAAAGCATAAAAATTCTAGATCAGATCCTTGCTCATTTTTTTAACCTGTATATGGATATTTACACTACCTATACCAAGTGAACTAATGAATATTCTACTTTTGAATTTTTGGCGAGATATCAGTCTGTTATGTAGCAATTATTGTTTTTAATCCCATTAACTTCCATATTTTTTACCCTATATTGTGTAATTTTCATGGGGTTTTGTGTGATATAGTTTGCTTTTAATGCTCGAAACATTTCTTTAGAGGTGCTACGAAAATTCCATAGAAAATTCTAGCAATATGGGCCACTTTTTTGCTGGAGCTTAGACTCATTGCCACAAGATTGAAAATGTAACTCATAGAGCCATACCGACACAACTTATCCACATGACTTTTATAAAACGCTATATGTAAATCACAGATTGGCATTCACCAAAGAAGAAGAAATTCTACTTTTATTTTGATTCAAGTGGGCAATAAAGCCCTTTTTTTACGGAGTAAATGAATTTACGCATATCCACTGGCCATTATATTTATGATTATACTCCCGGATTCAAAATCAAATCAAAAAATTATTTATTCAATTTGGGCGCTGAAAAGGCGCCTATGAACGTCAAAAAACTACCACCAGTTCGGAAAACAACCCAGCCGAGAAGAGCCGGAAAGAAACTCGATCTGGTTTTTTTTTACATGTTTTTTTTTAGTAATTAAAATTATACAATTTATAACAACAATAAACGGTTTTAGCGGAAGCACAAAGAGGGGTGTCACTTCCAGACATCACTATCGTTCACGTAATGATCCACCCTGTAATAACCTTTGGATATTAAAACCTGATTAAAGATACTAGGTAGGTATGTAAGACTCGCAGCGTGAAGCGCCAGGAATACCAACTAAAACCCATGGTACCATCTAGCGCTATGGAGGTGCGACACGGAATTGTACAACACGCTCCGCGTCGCCCCAATAGCAATCCCAACCAAAGGGCACGACAGGCATAACCTGCTATGCCTAGTAGGGTCTCTCCCTATCTTCAGACCATGGGGAGAGCTCGGTACAAAACTGCCCCCCCTCTTTCCAGCCGCCAGCCGAGCACTAAAGCCATACCATCCTACAACAAAATAATGATAAAATTTCTGCTAATTTTGTAATACATTTTTTTTGCCACTGTTTTCCGTAACATGTTAATTTGACGTGCTATTATGGGGGTTAAAAGAAGGTTAAATAAACAATTAATCTCTTTTTTATTTTATATATCTAGCTAGCTGGTGACTGTGGCTCCACCCGCGTTTCATATGTTCTTTAGGTGTGAGTGAAAAAATAAATGAATGAAGAAAAATAAAAAATATATAAAAAATAAATAAAAAAAAAAAATAAAAGTCTTTTGTTTTTATTAACCGAAAAAATGTACATAAGAGTAAATCGAAAAAACAGAGAAAGAGTCGATGGAACCCAAAAAATTTTGCGTCGAACGGTAGTAGACCAAACCCGATATGTTCAGAAGTTTTTGAGATGATGGAGCGTCAAAAGAAAAACATTTTCCTTTTACATATATGATAGATATATAGGTTATATACACTTTTAACAATTATAATGGATATTTATAAAGCATACATTGTCATTATTAATTAACGATCATTGACATTTATAAAGGCGATCGTGATAAATTGTAACGTGTCGTCTTACTTACACATTCTAGGCAAGCTACCTACTTGAGTTTTTACAATCGTCTAGCCTACCGAGTAAGGCGCATAGCGAGAGCTTCTAATCCCGAAGTGATTACAGTGAAACTTGCACCCGGAGATGTCATTGAAGCCTTATCCGAACGACAACATACCGAACTTGGAAGCTCTAATTAAGACATCTAGAGTAATTAATTACGTTCCTTGGTAAATAATATTTGTCCTACTAACATATTTTCCTCCCCTAACGAACTTCGTTTCGGAACCGATAATTTTCATAACGGGTATATAAAAATTTCAAATTTAAAACAAATGTAGTAACTGATAATGTAGCTTTCTACAGGTGAGAGATAATTTTTAAAATCGATTAAGTCGTTTTTGAGTTTATCCAATAAAAATTAATTTTACCTTCTTTATACAATAGTATGGATATTTTATATACTCTTTAAATGATTATACTATTAGTAATAAACACTATTTTTACTATTTAGAAAATGTCCTCCTTTGAATAACAAATAATAATATCATATCGTTTTTTAAATTAAATTAGTTCATTTAGTACTAGCTGTGTGCCCGCTGCTGCGCCCTCGTTTCATATATTTATCACTGCGCAATATAGTGTTTTATTTTTTTTCGTTTTTTTTTTGCTACTAACATTAAGCTAAAATATTTCTCACAAATACAAATATTCAAATAACTGTGCATTGAATCGGATTTTATTGAATTTTTAAGAGTTAAATTTTTTTACGCGGAACCCTAATTATTTTAATCCTAATTATCAATAGTTACGGGTAGTAACTTCAGCTATATACCAAGAAAAAGTCCCGTCAAAATCGGTCCAACCGTTCCGAAGATTACAGGTAACAAACAGACAGACAGACTAAATTTTTTTTTAATTGATATTTTGTCATCACAAACAGACGCTTCACTTTTATATATTAGCATAGATAAACTATGAACGGCTGTTTTTTAATCGACTTCAAAACGGAGGTTATCAATTCGTCTGTATGTTTATTTTGTATGTTTGTTACTCGATTTCTTCGTCATTTGTAGACCGATTTGCAAATTTTTTTTTACTCAAATGAGTACACTTCCGAGGTGGTCCCATTTCCACAGATCGAGATGTGATCAGTGGAACTCAGGAAAATTGAGATTTAGATATTCGTTTCCAAATGTATGAAGTAGGCTTCACAGTTATAGCTAAAAGTACATACTTAAACTAAAAAGTAGAAAAAAAAAAAGAAAAAAACCTTTTTTAATTAAAAATAAAGCCGACTTCAAAATGAATACACTATAAAAATGCACTAAAATATCTTTCTATAAATAATTACTTTATTAATCTGCTCCGTTAATTTTGTGAGTCGATGCCAGCTAGCTATCACAATTACATATAAGCTTAATAAAAGACTAGGGTGATTTTAAAGAAGAATTAATCAAAATTGAATACAATTAGCGACGAACATTTATACCACTTTGTTATCCGTAGCATGGCACCGATTTCAAAATTAACGAAACAGATTAATAAAATAATTATCTATTGACTTTTTAGTGCCTTTTAGTGACCTCTTTGGAAGTCGGTTTTGTTTTCAATTTAAAAAGTTTTTTGTATTGTAAAATCTTGGCCAGTCCATGAAAAATTACAACTATTGATTATTGCAGTGGAACAGTGCGATAGCAATAAGTTTAAAATAAATAAAAAAACATACAAAGCCAAATAGTGCAATAGATATATTTTGGGAAAAGACAGTGATAATGCAAAACGGATATTTAAAAACACAACCAAACAGTTCCTTCTAGGTAATGTGTGTAAACTTTTAAGTTAATTTTATTTATTTTATCTTACTTTTATTTTACTAAAATTTCCTTTTCATTTTCTCTAAATAATTACGATTAAGTAGTTATATAGTTAGAGACAAATTTGATTATTATAAACGGAGGTTACATCTACCAATAATTTGTCATACAGTTTCGCAGAAGTAGTAAAATGTAATTTAAAATCTATATTTGGTTTTAAAAAAAAAACACTGCATACTATTATTATTATTATTTACTAATTAAAATTTAAAATCAACCTGAAATAGAACGTAAACCAGGAAAAGTAACGAGGAGAAAATATTTAAACTAAACAACTCCAAAACATAATTATACGAGAATAGAATAAAACTGTACCGTATAGATATTTATAAAAAAAAAAAACAATTTAAATATCGCGCACTCACCTAAGAAATTCGGAAAATAAATTATCTGAAATAACAATAATAAATAAATTACTCACTTTTATGTTTTGAGTGCGTCCTCCACATTTTTCTTAAAAGCGTCGCCATATTTAATGATATAGTTTTTTTTTTAAGTATTACCAATAAAAGTATTTACTTAATATAAAACGCAACTTTTCCCGCGCGTCGTTTGTATCGAAGTGCGCACCAGACGCGCGGGCTCTCACAACCCTTTGTGATATGGAGGGCACACCAAGACGAGTGTTTGTGTATATACATACAGTTTGAGTAGACATAACATTAGATATATCATCTCGGGGCCGTACAAGCATTACGGAGTTTTTGCTTGCCTTAGTTTTTGATAACATGGCGAACGGTGGCTTCTATATGATAATCACGTAACAAATGTTTACTTAACAATGTTTTCTTCATAATTATGCCTGAAATAATGCTTACGTTATCATGAGCGGGAAGAGTGGTTGAGAACTATGCTTATGAGAACTTTGTATTTCTGTCAGCAGGGGAAAGTCATAAATGTTTTAAGCTTCTATCATTTACGTAAATACTTCACGTTGTAGTAATTTTTTGAGTGCTTTAATCACAATCTGATGAGTTATAGAAATTTAACTCCTTGAGCTCTAACCTGGCGTTTACGCTAGCTTCCATTGTTTTCCTATTGTTTCATTTTTATGCGTAATCGACGTATTAGATAAATATTTTACAAAATAAATGTTAATTTCATTAAAATTAATTGTTTTTTATATTACGCAATAAATTTAGCGCTTTGACTAAAATATCATTTTATGATAATTAAGTTACTAAAAATTTAACCAAAATTTTATCTTTACAAATCCCAAACTTTAATGCCAATTGAATACCAAAAATAAAATTTCCAATACTAAATTCTCATTCATAAATGTCGAATTTATAATGTTTCTCTGAAAAAAATAGTAGATAGGGAATAAAATCAAATATATTAAAAATGGTTTAAAATATCTAGCATACCATACCATCCACCACACCATAAACAACTACCAGTCTCGTTACCATTAAAATCATTACTTGTCTGATGCAAACTTTCACACGCAACAATCATTCAAACTGATGCAATTTAGAAGCTTTTTCAATCATAAACCCTCGGTTTTCGTATCATTGAATTCCATCTTAATTAAACTTAACTTAATTAAATACTTAAGTAAAATTACACAACTATCATAATTAAATACAAAGATGGAATGTATTTTTATTTTAAAACACAGTTAAAAATTGTGTTTATGATATATGATTAAATTATAATATATGATTCCAAAAAAGTTCTTGTAAAACACATTACGGAAGACCGAACGACCCAGAATTAGGTGTCAACAGGATATGCTAGCGGCATTTATTCAATACAAACGTACTCCTCTGTTTCCTTCCTGGATAATAGTACTATAGTAAATATTTTTATACCAAATAATATATATCCACCACCGCCATGCCCGTACGTTAAGATTTTTTCCAAAAATTAGTTATTGTAGAAACTAGGAGCCTTTGAAAATGAAAAAATGCTCGATTTTTACAGTTATTATCAGACGTTCGCCAAAAAAAATTTGATGAATAAAATTTAATAAAAAGCAAAACAAAAACTACTAAATCGAATTCAATGAAATTTTAGTAATTACATATATTGCAACCAGAGGGAGAACATAAGATGCAACTTGTCTGAATTCCAAGCGAATGAAACCGCGGCCACAGCTATTGCTAAATAAAATGCAGTCGAGTTAATAAGTAACAATAGTTGAGAACCAAAATGGAAATATCAAGTTTTAAAATTTTCAACTGTTTAAGCTCATTAAGCAATATAAGACATTTTTAAAAACTTGACACTGATATGGAGTTTATGTTGGATAGTGAATAATTTATAAGACGTAATTTATAGAAATTCCGTACATCCACCCATTCTTTTAACCGAAAGACGTCCCCAGCTGGACTCCCCCAAAGATCTCCACGACGACCGGTCTTGCGGCACCCGCATCCAGCTGATTCCCGCGACCTCCACCAGGTCTTCGATCCGCCTTTATTGCTTCTTATTTTTGGTTCTGTATTCGATTTTGAAAATGTACCTACATGTAAAAAATAATGCTTTGTAAACGAGAAATAAGAAAAAAATTAAGAAATAATACTTGTGATATGAACATTGTCATTGTGATGTGCATTGTAGGAGAGACAGGTGCTGATGTGGTGTTAGCGAACGAGGATCACGGGTGGCACCGGGAAGCGGAGCATTGTTTCACGATGTGGTGCAGCGGACGAGTCTGCTGCGAGGGAATGTTACTTGTGAGTAACCGACGCCGAAGGCTACCAACATCACGCAATTTCTTGTATATATGTAAAATATATAAGGGCGTTTGTATGTGATTGGTTTCTCCCAAGCGGCTGTGTCAGCAAAATGGGTGAGTTTATGCCTCCTCTAACCATACCTAGTTAGCTAGGTTGAATTTTATATCATTTGCATGCCAATACCAGGCCAATCCAGCATTCATACCATTGTGGTACCCTTGAGGTATCATTGAATACACTACGGACCACGCCACAAAACGCACGTCCGAAAATAAATGTGTTTTTATTAGCCATCGATATTCACTATTAGGGGACGTTCAAATATTACGCAAGCAAAGTTTTGGTCGTTTATGACGTTTGTCTCCCCTCCTCTTTTAGCAATAGTAAGCCAATCTCGTACACCGTCCCCCATGATTAGGAAAGCATTGACATAATTTGAAACAAAAAAAAAAGAAGATTAATAAATTAATATTGCTTACGGCTTACGTAATCACCGTTACAAGTCACCCCTGTCCTCGTCCCACATGTAAGTAAAAATAAGCAAAACACATTTCATCATTTATATAGCTATTAAACAATAGATAATATAATATTCATAATTCTTCATATTTTGTACAAGCTAACAGATTTTAGTCAGCATACTAATACAAGGTTTTAGGTTACCACGTAAAAGTGTGTAAGTCAATTTATTTATTTCAAATAGATTTACATTTATCATAATATGTGAATAATCTTATGAAGCTATTTCGATTTAAAAGTTAAATTATATTTAGACTAAGCTGAAAGCTGTGTCTGAGCGGGAAAACCGCTTTAAGTCTTTATAGCAGTAGCTTCATTTCACTCCACTTTCAGTCCACAGGAATGAAGCGCACATGTCCATTTTTCATGGAGTAATCTTCGGTATTCTATATTTTTGGCGATCGAAATTGTATAATCAATACAATTATAAATAATATTAACTTTCCAATAATATAGACGACTCTACACAACAGTATAATTTTAAAACTTCTGGTAAATATTTTAAATTTATCAATCAAATAATATCAAGATTATTAATACAATGAGTATTAAAGCATGAAACTATAATTATTTACAAAGTAAACCAGATACTTATATGATAAATTGAAATAGAGAACGAAAAATCAATAAAATTAAGTTGGTCGAGACTATTTCCCCTCTGATATTACGACTCAATAATTTGCTATGGTATTTTTTTCAGGAGGATTTATTAAATATTTCATTTTTAATATATCGTCAGCTTCACAAGATGTAAATAGCAATGTAAATAAATGGTTTCATGGAAGTTCGTACAAAGAACTGTGTCTTAGGGGCAGAACCGGTTTTTTTTTTTTCACGTTTTTCGTCACGGAGTGACGAGTTCCGTGCCAGTGTGGGACTCACCCGGGCGAGAGTCGCCCGGAAATACCCACTAAAACCCCCCGGGGCCGTCCGCTGCATTTGGGATGGGGGCGACACGGGGTGGCTTTCGCAAGCACACCGCGTCGCCCCCTGCAGCGAACCCTCCGGGCCTCGTCGTGCAATGAGAACCGGCTTTACCTATAGTACAGGGTGTGTAGCGCAGACGAACGTAGGGTTGTAGTGGGCGCCGAGCGATGCTCGCGACACCTACAAAGATGCGTCGCTCGTGGCGCCATTTCTCTCAAAGGGAACCAGGATATTGGTAACACACAGGCGCTACAAGGAGCATCAGTTGAAAGAATGTATCTACAACTATTTTAGCGACAAATTTTAAAAACAGTTTGGTTGATAGTAAAACGATAATTCAAAATACCTTTCATCAGTATGAATTCCATCTTTGAAAGTAGACTTATTGAAGTATTCGAATCACTTGACATTCGAACATACTCAATTTTATGGACATTTAAGACATCTAGTTCTGCTGTATTACAGCTCCATTGTTCTCCTTTGAATAATGTAGTTAGCATATTACAAACCAACCAGTGTTCTTAGACCACTACGCAGTTCTTTTTTAAGGTAATTAATAAATTAATCCTTAATTGCAATATCGTATAATAAATAAAATTTTACAGCATAAGCTTACGGTCTATTGTAAGTTAAGCTTTTTATAAAATTAGTTTTAAATAAAATAAAACTCATTTAAATCAACTTTTATACGTATTAGGATTAGTTTTATTTCACAGTCACGTCAGAAACGTTAGAAATTCAGAATTTTTAAACAGCTTCTCATGGAAGTCGGATTCCCAGAAATTCAGTTAGCCTGGATACTCAAAAATCTACGATTGACCCCAGAGCCAGTCTATGCATTTATTGCAAATGCGATGGATGTGGCCGCATCCATAATTAAATCTCTATCCAACGCATTTATAAGGAACGCGATATAATAATTCTTGCCCTGCATTCAAAAATTATATCTGTACTAATAAATAAAATTGAAGTCTCTGTTTGTAATATCGATATAAAAACTTTTTACTAAATACCAAACATATGCACGGTACCTATACCAAAAAACACACAATTATCAAAATTTTCGTCTGTCCGCTTGTTCCGGCTGATCTGCGGTAAGGCTGGATCGATTTTGACGGGACTTTTTCAGTTACTCCGCGTAAACAATAATTTAGGGTTCCGCGTAAAAAAAAAAAAGCAAAACTCATGGAATTGTGAATAAAATTCGATTCAATACAGTTTTACTGGCAGGTGTTTGAATTTATGAGAAATATCTTTGATTTCTGTTAGTAGCTACCTAAAATATTTATTGGTAAACAGTGTACTGCGTTAAAAAATTGAACTCATTAAATTGTGAACAAAATTCAATGCAATGGACAGTTTTATCGGCAATTGTTTGAATTTCCTTTGAATTTATCTTTGCTTTCTCATAGTTCCAAGAGTTTAGGAAAATAATTAGGGTACCGTATAAAAAAACGATTCAATGGTTAGTTTTACTGACATTGAATTTATGAAAAATATCTTTGCTTTCTCTTGGTGACCGAAAGAATTCTAGGAAAATAATTAGGGTTCATAGCTTTTACAGCTCAGGAAATTGTGAACAAAATGGGATTGCATGTGCAGCTCCATCGGCATTATTTTCCAATGATTATCTCAAAACTATATCACGCAGTGAAGAATACATGTGACGCAGGCGGAGCCAAAATAAAATCACCTAATTAATTATAAAGAAATAAAAAAATACCGGTGTTCATAGGTTAACACTGGGAAAAATAAAAGTCCAATAAAACAACACACATTTTCTTTATATTATTTATATATATTTAATGTAGGTGAAAAACTTTAATAAAGTACCAATTATATCCTTAATGTTTTAAATTACTGGTTTTATATCAGCTAAGTACAATAATTGATTTTTTCCATTTTCTTAGCTATATATAAATATCTTAAATATAATAACTATTATTTTTATTATACTATTCCCTTTAATTTATGATCTTAAACAGAAATAACAAATAAAAACAAAGCGTCTGTCTTTAATTACATTATTTGATTTTATAATATTAAATAAAGCAACAAAACTGTATTTGTATATACATAATTAAATATCACTTAGTAAGTATAGTGATTTTCACTTAATTTAAGTTATATATTAGCTAATAAACAAATTTTACTATACCGTTAATTTTTTATGTTATCTAAAGGCTAATTTATTATACAACAAGTTATATTGGTCATTATAATTTGCAAATACAACTTAAAATCGTTTTAGATGAAAATATTTGTAGTAAATATGTAAGAAAAATAAATTAAAATGAAAACTAAAATATTAAATTATTGCTAGAGAAAAGTAAAGTAGATAATATATAATAAATTGTTAATATTAACTCTACACTTGTTATTAAAGGCAAGTTTATAATAATAATATAAATATTTAAGGCCTCGATAACATGACAATTATGTAGTTTCTGTATTTTATTTGAATCTTAACTATTTTAAATACATGATGCGAACAATGAGTTTATTGTTCAATAATAACGTTATATAAAAAAAAAGAAAAATAAAAACGAACTTTTAGACTAAAAATTATAGTTCTGCAAAAACACCAATACATAATATTTGTTAATCAGACTTCTCGCAATACTTATTAATTAATATCTAAATATTTTAAACACTAATTATTATTGAGTGCTACATTTCTAAAATTATTGACTTAACACCAAATAAAGGGCTTTCCAAATAAAACATATTTTAACCCCTCAAATTCATGTAACAAATCTCAATTATTTTAAGAAACAAAATATAAAAATTTCACAATATTTGTACATTATATATGTGCTTGATCATAAGAAGCCATCAAAGATTATGTATGCAGGTCACATGTTTCCTTATATACAATGCAATACAAATATTAAGAGATTCTTATTAATTGTACCTAAATCATTGATAGTAAGATATTTTGGTATATTTTTTATGGTATATTTTTTAATTTAATAAAAAATCTACTACATTTTAATGTTTGTGCTAAAGCCCTATCTAGTATTAAAAATGCTGGGTTAAAAAATATAAGATATAAAATTGTACAATTTTAGATTAATGCATTTCTATATCCCACAGTAAATTATTTAATGTACACCTACACATATGTCTACTCTGGTGTTTTAGTTTCATATTATATTAAATCTAATTAAACTAAAATATAACAGACAGAATAATAATTTGTATCTAAATAATATTGTAGATAAAATAAATAAGTTTATTATTGCATGATTCTGAAAAATTCAAATAAGGGTCTTTGAGTTTTACATAAGCAAAATTTTGACATTATGGACCTCCCTGCCCTTGTCAAGAACAATGAGCCAATTTTAGCAACCTCTCAGGCTGCTTCTCCCCCAATGCTTATTTAATACTTGAATGACCCTAAACAGTATTAATAAAATATATATACTCAAGAGGTAGACAATCCCAGGATCTTAATAGTATATACTTCCTTACACAATTATATTAAAGTATTCCTTTAGAAACAATTATTGCTATAGTTTTTGTCAACTCCTTTAGATTTTCGTATCCTTCTTAACCTACATATCAACTCAAGTATTGATAAGAGATGATTCCATTTATTAGCAAATATTGTTATGTCTTCTCAACTTCTTCATAGAAGTTGACATACATTTCAAGCATACACATATTCATTAAAATACCTGTGGCAGTGTATATATCTACTAATCTGCTGTCTATGTGAAAGTAGAAATTTGGTTACCAAAAATAATTACTTTAATTAAATACTTCTGTTTTCATAATGCTTACCAATACAAATTACAATTTGTTCATAAAAAAAGTTCAAAATAAATAAACTTAAATTGAAATTATATCATGTTAAAGTAATTTACTTTTTAACTAAATTATAATAATATAATATTTGTACATAACTGTATAAATATACACAAAATAAGTTTACAGATTTCATTTGATAAATAATTAAATGCTCAATTTCCTGATTGTGGTAAGCAATATTAAAAATTTAGAATCAAGAATTAAATATGCTACATTGTATGTAATTATATCTAAATAAACTTAGTTGTAGAGTTGAGAAACTAATGATTTTGACTTCATTTGATATTATTTATCAGCCCTAAATAACAATCACTTTTGATAAATTATGAAAATTGTCATGTGTTAACTTGTTTCAATTAGAAATCATAAATTGTATAAGTTATTAAATAATATTAAACAAAACACTTATGATAAATCACATTTGCTCATGATTCTTATTAACAGTATAAAAGATTTGTAGTGTCATTTCACTTCTTTTTTTAAGATAACAGTCTTTTCTGTAGGTTTCACAGCTGGTTTCACTGTGGATCATTTCTTTTTCCTATCCTGACTACATTTAGGGCAATACCACTTGCCTTTGGGCTTGATCTTGAGATCTACACATGCAAAGTGGAACCATTCTATTGGACAATCAGGGTTATCACAACCAATCATTTCACCATATGACACTTGATGGCAGAGGCAGTATGTGGGTTCGTTAGGATCCACAGGCATGTCGAGAACGTCACTAGGGTGCGCCATACCAGCAACAGTTTCTAAATCAGCATTTTCATCTTGCTCTTTAGATGCATTAGCTGTAGCTGCTGCTCCTTTACGTTGGGCCTTCTTCTTAGCTGCTGATCTACCAGATGCAACGGCATCTTCCTCACTCGATGCACCAGCACGTTTCTTTTTTCCAGTTGTTCCAGTGCCAGATTTTTCAGTACCTTTAATTTTTTTACGACCCTTTTTGACTTTAGCAGTGGTCTCCTGTTCTGCAGCTGCCTGTTGAGCCGCCCGAGCGCTCATCACTTTTTCCTGAATCTCAGATTCGAATCGCGCGAGGTCGGAATCGAGACGGCGTATGTGCTTATCAACTAGCTCATACGTTTGAATAGCTAGCTGCACTTTATCATCCCCGTACTCTTTAGCTTTATTGAACAAACCCTGTATGGTGTTTACTTTTTCTTTTTTCGTCTCCTCGTCCATTTTAGGAATATTCGGGAGCAACTCATCGGCCATAAGGTCAATGGTCCTCATTAAACCGTGTGCTCTATCATCCAAATCTCTCATTAGTTTAAAATTTCTCTGCAGTTCTATCGGCAGATGTTGAAGACTGTCTAAATAATGCTCCAAATAAAGTGCTGAAGTCATTTTGTAATATTTTGTAACGATATGAAAATGAAAGTGCGAAACTATATAACATAACACAACTGTACAGAAGTTGCAGAGGAAAAAACGAATTTTAACACTTTACTTTTTAATTATCATTATAATAATAGACTATTTATATTTTAAACAAATAAAAATAGAGAAATAACAGTGAATAAAATGAACCAACATAAAAATCAGTAAGGCTCAAACAAGCAATAAAGCGGACATGCCAATGTTGCCAATATACAGAGATTTCGGATGTCAGATTTGAATGTTCTGTTTATAAGTTCAAATAGTTGTTTTGATGAAATAATTATTTCTGTAAGGATAGTTTCAGTTTTTGGTGTCTTGTTTTTATCAATGATAGAAGTAGTGTTTCCGTAGCGAGGCATCAAGATGCAAACAGAATACCAGCGCTACTTCGACACATTTCAAGCTGCTTTTAAACAGGGTCTCCACATTGTAGGGTTTATTTTCGCGATTTTTGGGAAAAATGTTTTTTTGGGGAAAACAAAATGTTTGGAGAAAAAAACTTGGGGAGGCAAAATTCCATGTGGGGAAACTTGGGGAAGTATTTTATGTCTACTTTTGTCAATGTAACAACTATCTAATAATCATAAAGATAGAGTTATTTGCCACATATAAATAATATGATTATAAATCTTACTTTACACCGTTATAAATGAGAATAAAATGTTATTTTTCCAACCTAGCTAATGCTATTGACCGGAAGGGTCTTTACAGCTTCATCGTAACTTTCGTAGCGAGTGCTGAAGCCACTCGCCGCAAAGGGTAACTAACACAAGGACACCAAAGTGGTACGAACCTCGGTTTGGCCGTTACCTCTGTGTAAAAATTCCCGCGGAATTTTGATCCTAGCTAATCCCTATATTTTTTATTTTTTAATTTAAAACAAAGGTTCCTTACAGGACCTATGTACCTCCTTGTTATGTGCAGGACTATATATGCAGTGTTGTGCGCGTAATGCTTGATGCATGGTCAGTGTCACTGTATCGCGCTGGTAGCAGCGTCAAGAGCCTCCCCAGTTGGGGAACGGAGCACGTCTTGGGCTGCCACCGGAGGGAAACCCCGAGTGTTTGCGTAAGCAAAGTTAGCCGGCTGCCTCTGGAGCGGGAACGGCTGTTTCGCGGGTGTGGGTATTGGCACGCAAGTAAACGCGGCTGATGCGGAAAGATCCTATTCATGCGGGTGATGTTATCGTCGCGGTCGTTCAAAATGTTACGCGGTCGTCACATCTTGGGGAGGGCGTTCAAGTGGGACTAGTACGAGACGGCATGTACTATGAGTTCGGGTGTGTCTCTACGCGTTCGAAGAAGGCGCGAGACTAGGTTTTGAAAACGGACTTGATGGTGGGCAGATCCAGATCCCTGTTTAAATCCACATTTCAAAATAAAATGTTGACATTAGTACGATATTTATAGTATATCTCTCATATTTATATATATTTGTAACACTACGTTATTTTATTTTAAAAAAGTCTGGCAAACGAACGTATATACTAAAAACACGCGGAAATTCCGAAAAATATAATCATGGCAACCCCAAAATTCGATTAATGTTCTCTATTAGTGTATTATCTATGATTAATGTAGTTGGAAAAATCCAATTTGATGCATAAAATATTTTATTTTTTTGTGAACACAGTAATGTTTGCACGCATATGATTTACAACAGGGGTACAGTTTATATAGAAAATACTACCCCTACAGTAGAAACCAATACTACATTACGGTAGTAGCTATAATCACCCGATGAATACTGTTCCTATAATCCTTATCTAATATATAAAATTAGCAATTCTTTTAGATAATATGTAAATGGGTTCACGGAAATGACAACAAATTTTGTGGAAAATTGGGATACAGGTAAAAATTAAAGAAGCCCGTATAGTTCTTTTTTTTAGTGAATTTGATAAAATAAAATATTAAGGATATGTTAACAGAGCGTTATTATGACTATTCAAATTGTTAAGCTGTCTTTAAGAGAACTTTAAGAGCTAATACCGCTCTGGTGACTTTGGGTTCGTCATTTCTGTATAAATTAAACGTTCAATCAGAAGGTAGAATATGAAGTACATATTTCTCAATAAATGTATACCCTTTACCCTTACTTTTATACTCGAAAATGTGGATCTGGGCGAATGAGAAATCCAATCGCTTGGTCTTCTCTTGCATTGCGTCAATGTGGTTTATGGACAACAGATGTTGTGTGGAGTCGGCGCGGCCGCCTTGACGCCGCGCGGCCGGCGAGGTTCATCTGCTAGGGGTATTGTTATTCTGCACGACCATCCCTTGTGTTATTGACTGCAGATAGCGATGATGGGGCGCCGGCGCCTCTCTATCGCGTCGCTTCCTGTGGAGAGTTTCCGCTCTTTTTCGGGACGACACGTAACTCTTTGTTTATATACGATCTTGGTTATGGTATATATGTATATTATATGCCTACAAAAACAAAACTTCTAAAAAAATCAAGTTTCGGAATTCAGTTCTACCGTAAAAAGTTGTGAGATCCATGTAATACTAAGTCGATTACTTTATTAAGTCCCTACTTAAGGGACTTTCAGTCTTAAGTTATTATGTAATTAGCTAACCTAACAAAATCTTATAGTGGCCATATAAATATTAAAAATCTTTTACGTTTTAAATAAAATAGAAAACACAATGTAACTCACAAGTAATACACATTATATTAAATAAGATTGTTTGGTGTGATTGCCTAAACACTAATTGAATTCTAAATTTGAAGCTTCTATGTCTGCTAGAAGTGCCTTTTAGTTTTGATGATCGGTCAGTCAGTGAGTGACAAATTAAGAAATGTTGACTAATTATAATAATGAAACTACTAATTCAAATTGAATGGAATTTGAAATATACCGAGTTTACACAATACCTGCTTGGTTACTGAAAATTCAGGCTTATAGTTTTGTCCACAACGAAGTTGTAGGGGGTCGAAAATTTCCTGAAGTGCTTCAAGAAAAGGATTGTACGACCGTGCCGCTTTTTTTTTTTTGTTTTTGCTCGACTTGGCGGGGGCATTACCGTGCTCCCAAATAGTCTTTGATAACGTATAAGAAAACATTTTATACAATAAATGTAACAACATATTAGTGACAGTCTTGTATAATTTTACACCTATTTTTAAAATTTGTCGACATGGTATTTATTATTGCAATTTCTTTAGAATCATTCAATGAAATTAATTAATGAATTTCAATTAGAAATGCTTCATGACAAAGAGAAGAACACATACATCAATAGGATTAGATTTTATACTTCTAATTTAACTGATTGATAATTTTGCAATAAATCGTTAAGTTTCTTTAGCCAAGTTGTAACCAGAGATGAATAATAATTGCAACGTTTAGGTACTACCATAGATAAAACACTAGGACTAAACATAGGACACAGGTTATAGACGTCGGTTCAAAACCTAGCGATTTTTTTTGTTATTTTTTTTTTTAGGAAAATCAGAGATATTAAATTTTAGCTAATTTGTTTGCTAAGCACAAATAAAACTTAATCAAAATCCGTCAAGAATTTCATTTACTACAAATTTTTGGCTTTTGTCCGTAATCCTGGAGAACTCCTTGCCTTTTATGGGACAAAAAGTACCCTAAATGTTACTTTATATAATATTAGTTACGTTATGTATCAAGTTTCGTCGTCGTGGTTCAATGCTTTCAGAGTGATACGCGTACATAGGGAAAGACAGACAGACAAAAGTTCTAAATAAAATATTTTTGGCTTCTATAACGATAACAAAGTCCAGCCCGATTATAATTTTCAAAATACATTTAGTGTACAGATTTGGCCTAGTTACTGTTTTATTATAATATGATAGATAGATAATGAGATACCTTTTAATTTCACTCTTCAGACTGGTGGTTTACTATGTCCAAACAACAAACACCAATTCAAAACATATATACTATTCTTGTTGAATTCTTTAGAATCTCCAGTTTTTATTAATGAACCAGCTGTGTGCTCTCGACTAGGCCCGCGTTTCATATAAATTTTCACTGCGTAATCTAGTTTTTATTTTTTTTATACCGAACCCCTAATCATTTCCCGTTTTTTGCTACTAACATTAAGCAAAAATATTTCTCAGAAATACCTGCTAGTTAAACTTTGTATTGAATTGGATTTTATTCACAGTTTCATGAGTTTTAACTTTTTTTAGGTGGAAAAAATTCCCGTCAAAATCGGTCCAGTCGTTTTAAACAACTACCTACCAATCCCGTAATACCATTTACATGTGTTTTATGTGATCCAAAAATGATCCTATACATTTTATGTTAGACCAAACCAAATATGTTATTGATTGTCAATGAGAACTAATATTCATAATATTGTATATGTAAAACAATAAACACATAGTTTAATAGGTTTATATTTTTAAACCTTTTTTTTTTTTTTTTTTTGACGGGGGGAAATGTTTTTTGACGGGGGGAAATGTTTTTTGACGGGGGGAAATGTTATATTTTTAAACCTGCTTTTACGTACGCCAGATTCTTTCCTCATTCGCATTCCCGAATTTTTATTGATCTCTGGGCTGCAGATTGTGGGTTTTATAGCAAAATGGGAGAAAACACCAAGAAAACGAAAACATTGGAAAACAATATTGGGAACAAAATATTTTAGTAAGTACAGAACAAATTGGGATTGTTTTTACATAATTTCTTTTATACTTGCTTTCCGCCACTGATGTTATAACGATTATAAAGAGATCGATATCATGTCGCTATTATTATAATATTTTACTAATTTTATAGTTGTTTAAATTCATGTATAAAGGACAATAAACAGTTTTACACACAACAATAGATTATAGTTGTTATTACAGTATACAAATTATAAAATGCTATTCACTTTACTATGTGCATAAATTTTTGTTTTTATGATAATAGATGAATCCACTATAGGACGGATAAAATGTATCCTTCCTATTCACACACTTAAATAATTAGCATTATTTAGTGCGATGTTACTTAATTGAATAATAGCTCTCATCCAATTCTTAGTGGCTTCTGCTCTTATCTGTTTCCTTAGCTCAATAGAGTGCAATGTCATTCTTTTAGTATCCTATTTCATATTACAATGCGTTTCAAATAAGTATGTGCGCGTCTGTCTTGTCTTGGTCTGTCAAAGCTCGATAAAAAATATGGAAAGCAAAAAAAAAAATATTTTACATTTTATTTGAGCTATATGAGTGATTAATGACTATCCCAATTAATAAATCTATAATAGTCAGATATACCATTAAAAAACCATGATGTTACTAGAACAATGAAGAAAGTAAACATAGTGCTCAATGGTCAAAGGTCAAACAAAAAAAAATGATCACTATAAAATGGGAATTATTCGAAATAAAAAACCAACACGAGTATTATTTTCACTTATACTGTATTAGCAAATAAACAATTTATAAAATGTTCTCTTGTAAAGACATTGAAAATATTATAGTCCAATATAAGAAGCTCCACTTATGTAAGTTAAAAATGTAACAAACGGTACTGATGGAAGTAACAAAAAAAAACAATTATAACTTAAGAAATCCATTTTGTAATTACTTTAAGAGTCGGAATGATATACCTTCAAATTGGGGCAAAATTTACATAACTGAAAATAGAGTTAATTTGAAATTTTGCAAAGGAATAATCTATCTACCAGTTTTTTAATAATACGAACTATGTCATTTTCACAGAAAAAAATTAAAAACGAGTTGCCATATCTGATATACTATTAATGCAAGTAGAATCTGCTATTTTTTGGAAATGTCATCCTTGTCGCAAAAGAACAATATGTGAGGAGCATCATACAAAACTTTTAAATACATAATTTTCTGAAATATTTAAATGTCAATTATATTGAAATAATAATTTCAATGGACTATGTAGCAATTACAATAATTTGCTTCAGCTTTTTAATATTTAAAAAGGAAACATTAAGAAAATTGCAAATAAATAATTAGCGATTTGCCTTTTTCGTTGGCAAAATAAAGAGGCGTTTTTTTTTTACCTAATCTACATAATATAAAACATGCTTTATTTATTTTCTTACAAATATAATTACATTCCTTAATTTAATCGTGATCATACAGAGGCATTTAATTTACCGCCATATACCGACATTTATATATGTTAATAAACAATAAAATAAATCGTCTTTGAATTACATGATAATGTCAACACACATAAAAGAAAATATTATGTACAAAATGGCGTATTCATATTTAAAAAAATATATATACGTAAAAATCATTGTCCCTTGCCAAATTAAATAATTCATAAGGATGTACAAAAAAAAAATTGCTCAGAAAAAAGATCACAATTTCACCAGCAAGCGATCCTAATATATTTTTCAAATAAATTCCTTACACAAATTAATTATACAAGGTACAATATATAAATGGAAACTTACTACCTAACTAGGTAAATACTATATTAATTAAATATTTAGACAATTTGGTACACATTCGTTGCTCGTTTTAACATTTTAAACATAGTATTAAAAAAAGTTCGCTTGGGGACGGCGAGCAACCAAACACATAGGAATGTTTTATATTTATCATTTATCTAAAGAAATATGATATACACTTCTTACGGTATAAAGAGAATTGGATAAATTGAGATTCCTTTACCAATAATATACATGCTGATTATTTTTGTATTAACCACAGTTTATGTATGACCTATTACATGATGAATATAACAATAATAGTAATGTATTAGAAAATGGAAGCTATTGAAAATTTACAATTACAACAATTGGCACTACAATACATAAGCTGGTCACAAATATATGAAATTACAAAAATCGTATTTTTTTTTTTTTTTATAAAAACTCGTATTTTGGATTTACTTTAACTTCATATATAAAATCAATTTAACTGAAAACAAATAGGACTAGTAAAATCAAATTACCTGTTTTATTAAAGCTAAATGCTATAGCTAAATGTAAATAAATAAATTTACCAATCTCAATGATAACCTCACAACCGTTTATAATAACAGTTTGTCTGTAGACATTAGTCTATAATTATAAAGCATTAAATAAGCTTACTCTCAGATAAGTATATTGTCTATTCCCAAATATAAGAGAACTCATAATTGACAAAGACCAAACTCTGTGCGGCCAACACAAAGAAGTCTCATTCATTCAGTCATCAAAACTTTTGATTGTGAAGAATGTCTCATAGATTTTACATCTAAATACTAATTATCCTGATACTACTGTCATCTAAATGGTGTATATTTTGTTTTTTGTTTTTAAACTAAAATTCTCCTTTGCATGTTTCTCATAACTCGCTTATAACTCATAAGAGTCTTTGTATCAGACATTTCATACAACCCATCCAACCACACATCTAAGAAGCCGCAAAATTTAATTTAACACCATCACAATAATTGTATGTCCAGAAAAACAAAACGGGTTCAATTATTAATTATAACCTCACTTATGATAATACTGAGACATCACATCACATTCACAATTCCCGTTTATTTATCTAGTGCTTATCATGTTTTCCATCAACAACCTTAACTTAATTCCAGTCCTTTTCTAAGCATAGATTTACCAATCCATATTGTGTTTTGTTGATTGAAGGCCATCACATTTTATTCGACACTAGTCAAAGTTTGGAGTTTGTTGAATCCGAGTCAATGTAAACAAAGGTTTAGTTAGAATTGACACTATTAGACGAGTGTTTCATACTTGTCCAATAGTACCTGCTGCTGCTCGGTGTCGTCCCCGTGAGAGCGGGACCGTGGTCTTGTGGTCGACTCCGGTTGTAGTGTCCGCGCTCGAGTTTTCCTATCGTGTCCGCACGTGCAGGCGACTGACGTCTGTCTCTTTAGTGTGTGTGCACGTGTCCCCGCCAACGTCGGGTCGTGGGACTCGCTCCGCGCGTAAGCGTGTCGCCGTCCGCTCGCACCTTGCACGTGCTCGTGACTGGACCGCGTCTGATCCGGTCTCGTGCAACTACCGCCGGCTCTACGGAACGAGTCGAGCACCCGCTCCTCGATCTCCTCTATATCCTTTTTCTTCACGAGCCATATCTCCTCAGAACCGCGCGTGTAATACCCCCCACCCTTGCCGGTCGAGTGGCGCTCTTTGCTTCTCAACTTGCACATGCGGAAATCACCGCCGGCCGTATCCTCATCGAACTTGTGCGAGTCCCGTACGCGTGAAGTGTCCGGTGCCGCTACATTCCGAAACGCAGTACCGTGTGACGGAAACCGATCGGCAATTTTCACCCCGAGGCTCGGCGACCGGATCGTAACGTCAGCCGGCGACGATATCGGTTTGAATTCGGGTTTAATTATCTTCTGCGGTTCTGGACGAGGTCGATCTATATCGGTGGTGGCTTCGTTACGTTGCCATCTCGCCGCCAGCATATTGACAGAGTTGGTCGCGACAGATGTGAGCGAGCGATCATTGGGTACACTAGGAAGATCAAAGTTTGCACTATCCTTGAACGGCGTAGCAGGTGGCAAATCTTCTTCAATTTCTGTAATGGAACGATCACTACGTACTTTTAAACGAATTGATCCACTCCGTGAAACACGACCGCCGCCATTGCTCGCTTCTGAAGCAACCTTTTCGAAGATTTTTATTTTATCACCAACTCCATTCCATTCTTCGCCCTTCTCTTGCTCAGATTCGCTTCTAATATTACTTGTATCATTTACATCTTCATTTTTATCAACAACTACTCCAATATCCAATCGTTAGCAATTAGTGACAGTTTGTCGGTTATTAGAGGAATTTCCCGATTGACAGAATTTTCACGTTTCAGAAGTCTTGTAACAGAACCATCCTCTGATTTTGACTCAGTTCTAACCAGTTTGGTCGAAGTCAAAGTAGTGGGTGGTGGTGAGGTAGGTTTTTTTTTCTGAGGTATCACACTATCTTCCTTGGATACTGATGACGCCGTTACTGAAGACATGGAAACTTTACTTTTAGGCGGTGATGTTGTGACCAACTTTGTAGAAACTTCTTTTTGTTCAACGGAAACAGATGTAATTTTGAAAGCATTAGTATCATTTAACAAAGAAGTCTGATCGATTTTTGGCAGAGACTCTTCCTTAGACCTCTGAATAGTCTCTGTTTTTGGTGGAGAATTAACACTTCTCGCATGATCATTACCGGTTTCAACTTTTATTATTGAAATCTTTGTGTCCTTTCTCAACGGCGGTTCCTTTTTCGGCGACGGAGCGGCTTCGTTCTGTCGAAACGACTCCCTTTTTAGTGGTAACGTTTCCTTTCTAGAAGGAGATGTCACCTTTTTCGGCGACCCGACCCGCGGCGGCGACTCCCCTGTCGTCTTGTTTAGCGTATCCGAGCGCGCTTTCTGCGCTTCGATATCGCGGCTGAGAAAGGACGAGTTCCTGACGTAGCATTGTTCGTCGGACGCGTCCCTCGTGTCGAGGGAGACGGACCGCACGTCGATCTTGTGCACAGTGGATGCGGGCGTGGCGACAGACAGCGGTGCAACGAGGTCAGGCGGCGGTGGTGGCAGCGGCAGCGGGCACGGATCCACAAGGAGAGGCACGACGGCCGCTTTGGGGGAGGCGCGACGTCACGCGCGTGGCTCCGTCCACTGGTCGGAGTCGTCCGAGTCGGATTCGCCGTCGGTACTCGAGTCGCTCAGCTCGACGTACACCCGCCGCGCGAGTATCGAAGCTACGTCCAGGAAGGCGGGTGCGCCGCGCAGAGTGTCGTACCGGCCGGCGTTCTCGTCGCAACGCTTCTCGACCTTGCGTAATTTTATACCTGGAAAGATTAAAAAAAAATAATTAACACTCTTATTACACAAATATTCTCAATATATCCACATAAATTACAGCCGCAATAAAATAAAAGGCCCGATTAGCATCATGACTAATTAAACAAATTGCTAACTAAAGAAACCCTCCCTATACATGTAATCATTTTAAATTATTGGTAAGTAATCATTACTACGTATTAAATAGATTTTAAGTATAAAGGAGGTTTATAGATTTTTTTATTAATATTCTGTTGATATTTTCTCAGTCCATCATACAAATTTTTAATGTAAAAACATTACTTAAACGAAATACTTTTTATAAAATGTTTTTATTCATATTGTTTAACTGTTAATTAATTCATATTATCTTTTTTATTTCTTTTTTTAGGGGCTTTTGACATAAGTCATATCAACCCCATCATAACTTAATATTACTAAGTTTATAGCTTTATTTCCTTACATACATCATTTGAAACGATGATAGCGCAGCGGATAGTGCGGCCGGATTCCGCGTCAATGGACACGGGATCAAATCCTAAAATCAGCCTGAGCTTTCGGTGAAGAAAAATATCGTGAGGAAACCATAACATGATGGTACGGTATTTTCAAATAATGCCCCGCCTGGGTAGCTACCACCCTCAAGTTTGAAAACATGTTGCACAATACAAATAGGTATGTTCCGACAGCATCACTAGGGAACCAGTATCTCTAGGCTTAGTATGTTACCATCCTGGAACACATCGTCACTTAACATCATGTGCAAAAACTCTTTCATAAAATCATCTATAATGAATTCACATAGCATTTTAGCAGTCTCCTTAGTAGGATTTACTTAAATGCTATGGAACATTTCTACAAATTATCGGTAATTTAAAGTTGCGACTATTGCAATATTTGATTGGTTCAAAATGTTTTAAGCCATCACAGTGCTATAGTTACATACTGACTGACGTGGATTGAAGGTATTTTTTTTAACAAACATTACATTAAAATCACACTGATTGTATGTGGTTTACAAATAATTGATTATAAATTGATGATGAATATTATAAATGTTTTAATTTGCTTATTTTTGTTATATAAATAATGCAACAATATTCTTAACAAATATATGTATTTTAAAGATACAGTGACAATACAGTACGGACACACGACATCTTGAACAAGCTCACGACAAGCAGTGTTGCCATTACAATTATATATGACAATTTTAATTATACGCTAATGTTCGAAATCTACATAAATTTATTGTTCTTTTTAATAATAAAACAAGGTATCCAATCTCTCATTTAATTTGAAGCGACAATGTAATTGAAAATAGTATGTACGCTCGGGAGGATAGAAACTGGATAACGCTAAAACATATTTACAGGTGTGTTTAGGAACAGATTATCAATTTAACCTTGACATGTAACCCAGGTGAGTATAAAAAAAACGTTTTACCACTGTCTTATGGTACTTGTTGTCCATGACATACTAACCTGATGTTAGTCCTGTATTATTTTATTATAAGAACTCTGAGACTTACCATCTCGTATGGCCTTGAGTAGGTCGGAGCGCGGGTCGGGCTGCGGGTCGGCGTGCGGCCGAGGCGGTTTGAGGGCGGAGGCACCTCGCAACAGCGAACCCGGTGACGGTGGCCTCGGGCGGTCCTCCGCGGCGGACGGGGCCGGCGCTCCGGCGCACATGCCCAGCGGTACCGGCGGTGCCGGCGGGAGGGGCGCGGGCGGAGGCGGCGGCACCTCCGCTTCCACTTCGTCCGCCGACATCATACCTATTATTGCAAAACACACACTGTATATATATACATTCTATTACTACAGACAAACTTGACCTTGGGGGGTGTCCATTAATTACGTGAGGCATTTTTCGACCCGCCTTCCCCCTTCGTGAGATTTCGTAAAATTTTCCTCAACTCCCTCCCGCGTGATTCTTTAAAACGTATGTTTTGGCTGTTAACTTGTTTGAATTATTGAGAGAGAAAAAAAAACAAAAACACAATTGTTTTTACAGGCTATAGCAAATACGACAAAAACTATTGTGTGATTTGGGTCATATTATAGTCTAGAAATAATTTTTCACGCAATTTTATTCCGTTTTCTGTTATAAAAAAAAAAACGTGATATTTGCTAAGACCCCTCCCCCACCCAGCTTCCCCCTAAGTGAGATTTGGTAAGATTAAGCTTGATCCGCTCCCCCTCAAGAACACCACACGTAATTATTGGACACCCCCTAGTAAACGATAAGCATAACTCAAGGAATAAACATAATAGTTACACACATAAATCTTTTATACTAATAAAAGTTTTCTAGGTAATAGTGTTAGGTTTTACGATAAAGTCCCAAAGCACATTACCGATTACCTGGAGAATTAGTTCAGCTTGCATTACGTTATTAGAAGATGGATTTTAGGATAATTATTGGGTAAAAATGAATTTGTTATTTTAACAAATGGTATATTATATCTGATATATTGCGTAATATTAGTTGCTAGCTATATGCCCGCGGCGCTGCCCTCGTTTTATATATTCGCCATTACGTAATATAGTTTTTAAATAATCTTTGGAAAATAATGTTTTGTTGGTGCTGTCCCATGAAACGTATTTTGTTCACAATTTAATGAGTTTTAATTTTCTTTTTACGTGGAACTCTTAATCATTTGCGAAAAACAAAAGTACCCTAAGTTACTCGGGAGTAACATCAGCTGCACACCAAAAGAAGTGGCGTCAAAATTGGTCGAGCTGTTCCGGAGATTACCCGAGACAGGCGGACAGGCAAAAATTTAAAAAATATTTTTGGTATAGGCATCGTATATACTTTCATATGTATTTAATAAAAAAATGTTAAAATGATATTACAGACAGACACTACAATTTTATGTATTATTAGTATAGATTACATAGCCTCGAAAGAGGTTAAAATCTAAACAGAGGGTAGGCAATATTAAAAGTGACCGGGAACATCTCATACGATAGTGTGGTGGATCATGTGGTGGTGGTGGGTTTTTTTTTTTTAAAATTATTATTCTGGAACATTTACCGATGACGGCGTGCATGTGGTCGAGGTGCGCGTCGAGGGCAGTACGATGTAGAGGGGAGGCACCATTCACAAGGGGTGGTGACACCGAACCCTCGGGCGGCGGTGGTGGGGGGGCAGCAGCGTAGACCTGTTCAGTAAAAAAATAAATAAAAACTCTATGTACAAAAGCACTTTTTATATAATGAATGGCCGGGTTCAATATCAGATCGAACCAAAAATAAATCGGTTTCATTAAAAAGGTACGAAATTTCAAATTTAAGTACGTGAAAGCAGATTGAGATCGCATATTGAAACCGGCCGGCGGTTAGTAGTCAAAGGAATGAAGATAGCTATCCCAAATTACAAAAATTACAAACAAATTACAACTATTAAGAATCATAACTAATCTGGACAAAAAATTGTTAAAATTAAAAAAATAAGTTAAAATTATGAATTATGCCAGGGAAGAATTATCTTAAATTTTAAACATTTAGTACAAGTGTCTAAATAAACAAGTGTAATATCAGTAAAAAAACATACAGGAATGCCTTCAGTTGAAATTGCTATCTGTAATTACAATATAATCAGAAAATGCGAAAACAACGACATATTAGCCTCTTGGCTTATAAAAATCATCAAGGTGACCTGACGATCAAGAATGTATAGGTTTGTTTTGTTTTTTTTTTTACATGATATAGGCTCAGTGCTTTGACCACAATCTCACCTGATGTTAAGTGATGACGTGTCCAGGACGGTAAACACACTAAGCCTAGAGGTAGTGGTTCTCAAGTGACGCTGCCGGGACCCACGTATTGAGTATTTAGCGAGAGGTTTTCAAACCTGAGGGTTTATTATTAGACGCTATGGTTTCCTCGCAAGGTTTTCCTTCAGCGGAAGCTCAGGCTGATTTTAGAATTGTGTTAATGGTGGGTGCGTCACCTGGTGGGAGTGTTGGCGTGGCTGTTGGCGCTCTGCGGGGAGTGCGGCGCGACCGGCGCTGGCGGTGCCGGGGGCGGGATCGAGGGCCGAGGGCGGCGCGGCGTGCCCGCCATACTGCCGCCGTAGATCGGCTCCGACACGCACCCGTATGGACTCTCCTCGTTCACCACTACACACAAACACCATACAATAAACCATCCATTCATCCATGCGACCATAAGACGTCCACAGCTGGACATTGGTCTGCCTCAAATAGGGAGGGGGGATTGCCATAATCGCCACGCTTGGCAAGCGGGTTGGCGGTCGCAGTAAGTACGATGCTGCTGCCCATTCCCCTGGGGTTATCCCTTAGTCACCTTTTACGACACCCCACGGGAACGATATGGGGTAGTGGGTTCTATTGTCAAAAAGTCGAAAATGGCCAAAATTTTGCTAACGTAATAATTACAGGGAAATCCTTATTTCTCTTCTTATTTATTTTCTCTTTATTTACACACTTCAGACTCTTGGTCCGCACTCTTTATTAGATATGTTGTATGAAATTCTTTTAAAATACAAAGATTAAAAAAAAAACCACTTACATCTAACACATACACAGGTTGGAACAATTAATTAATTTGACATGACGTTCAACAGGCATAAACGAATAAAAGATATTTATCCATTTAAATTATACAAGGTGTAGATCGATTCTCTAATCACGTTCACAGTAAACATTACTAATATATACAGTATATACATAAGTTATACAGTAATACCACGCTTAGCGCGACCCCGTTACGCGCGGTTTCACTATAGCGCGAATGTCAAATTTCGGGCTCAAATGCCTCGCATTACGCGAAAGAGTGCGTATAAACATAATGTAAAGACAATAGATGTATTATTCCGTAAAAAATAAAATTATATATTGCATAAAGTGTTCTTAGAATTAAAGTGATTGATTAAAATGATTTGTATTTTTTTATATTAAATTTTGACTATGTTTAATTATAAACCGCGATATACGCGATTTTCAGTTAACGCGATTTTTTTCGGAACGTATCCCTCGCGTAAAGCGGGGTATTACTGTATATTATTTTAATTTTTATATATCTTATTATATATCTATTTTTAATTAAACCAGCTTACAGTGGACTGAAGGAGATGGGGCAGTTTTTACTATACTCAATTGATTTTGTCACGGTAAGTGAAAAATTCATAAAACCATACGTGCAAATTTAATCCTCTATTGAAAAGTAACAAATGTAAATTAATAATCTTCTTAACAGAACTTTTAGTTTAAACAAAATGGGGGGTTAAACAATTTAAAAAAAAAATCAACCTGTATTTGCAGTAATTTGCAAACTTAAAATATATCAGTTTCTCTCTCTCTCTCTTTAGTCAATAAAAGATATTGTTTACCCTTACCGTGACCATTGCCTGTGAGTCTCGTCCTATTGTTCTGCTGGTTCTCGATCTCTATGGAGTTAGGCCTAGCTGGCTGTGTCGACGGAGGCCGGTTATGTGACACTCTGTATCCACCGTTGTTACTGTTGTCGCTAAAACAAAAATCAAACAGACCCTTCTAATATTACAACATCCTGTAGTGGAAGTAAAATAAAAAGAAATCACACTATTTGCAAATACCTAGAAGGGTTGATCCTCATAGGACCTTATTTAATGTTGTAACAAAATTTAAGCGAAATTAAACATCAATTAAGATGCCATCATAAAAAACACAAAAAAAATTACTGGTGAGTCTTTAGTACAATTTTGAACATTGGAGCGAACAAAATATAGAAAAACGTAATAAAATTTTAATCAGCCATTGCTAATCTTAAATCTGATATTAACATTTTTTTTTGCCTATCTGTCCGGATTTAACACAACCGTTTATTATGAAAATTTGCACACGAGAAGTATATCTCAAGGAACAAATGATAGGCTATAATGATTTTAAAAATAAAACTTAAAAAATATGAAGAAAAAAGTCTAGGCAGCCAGAGGGCCTACCGACAGAAACGAAAACTCGAAGCATTGGAAAAACTGTTGTTTTAATTTTTTAAATATCATAATTTGTTAATCGTATTAATAACTTAACCTAACATATAAAATTTGCCTGGTTTTTACATCAGAGCAATAAATTATGTCGATTTGCATATAGCATATTCATAATAAAAAGATACGATAGGCTGCGTTAGTATATTTTGTATTATTACCTCTAAGCGCCACCACTTAAAAGCCATCGTATGCTTGACAAACTGTAGCATGTTGACGGCCGACGTCATAAATAAGTAACGCGAATCGTATAAGTTTTTCCCCTACCGAGAATCACTCAACGACTCTAAAGCAATTTTCACTTTCAAAATATATTCGGCTTTACACCAAAAACGGATAGACCTATTTTGATGAAACTTATTGCATTGCATTAAGTGTATATTAGTTATTAAGCGTAAGATCATACTTCTTCCTACTATTTATTTTATTTTTGATAGTTCAAGTACAACTCAATTAGTGATGTCCTAATATGTTACTGATTCGATTTCCTATAAGAGTTGATTTTATTTACGAAAAAGTTTAATCGATTCAACACATTGATAAGACAAATTTAACATTGACATTTATTTTTACTCAATATTTTTGTTTCATACCCCCCAGAAATTTAAATGACTAATATTTTATGTATTAAAATTAACCATTTATATTACGTTAAATGTATTTATTATTTTGGGAACATCAAAGGCAAAACCATTCATTAAATGAACATATTTTCATAATCTGTGGTTCGATAAATATTCGATGATAAATATTAATAGCATGTCTCTTCATTATTGAAAAATAAAAAACAGCATTCCTGGCCTGGTGGATTTTTTATCCATGCTTGCCTGTTAATTAATTACAGAACTTCATCCATCCATCTATTCAACCGAAGACGGCCACTGCTGAACATAGGTCTCCCCTTAGGATCTGCACAACGAATGGTCTTGCGCCACCCGCATACAGCAGACTCCCGCGACCATCACCAGATCGTAAGTTCACTTTGTGGAGGGGGAGGGGGGAGGTTGATTATAGGGATACTCACAATGGTATACGGTGTCGGGTGGTCGATAGTGATCGGTGGGCGTGTGCGGGAGAGGCGCGTTGTAGTGCGACAGCTGTTGCGGTTGCATTATGTGCTCGCCGCGGTTCAGCGCGACCTCTCTGTGCCGGTCGCGGGTCGAGTGCGGGGCGCGCACTCTCCGCGCACTGCGCCCGTCCCCGCCGCTCCCGCTACGCGGTTGTCGTACCTACGCACAGACATAAACAATCAACAAATTTGAACAATAGAAAGAAAGAAACAAAAAATTTATTGTCGGACTAGCATGGCGGTAGGGTTTTTTTTAATGATGCCCGCCTGGGTAGCTACCATCATCAAGTTTGAAAACCTGTCGCCAAATACCAATAGGTGTGTTTCGGCAGTATCACTTGAGAAACAGCACCTCTAGGCTTAGTGTGTTTAATGTCTTGGACCATATTGTCACTTAACATCAGGTTACATTGTGGTCAAAGCACTAAGCCTATTTTGTGTAAAAAAAAAACTGTGTACCGGCGGCTCTGCCTGCGTTTCATATGTTCTTCATCACTCTGCGTAATATAGTTTTAATAAATATAGTACAAGAGCAATGGCCGCGGGTAAATATGTGGAACCGGGAGTTACCAATGTGTATGGAGACAGAACTCTCAAAAACAGACATCATAGAAAAGAACATAGTTAAGTTTAAAATTAAGTTATTTTTTACATACTTTACCAAAAAATAGTATTGTTTAGAGATACTCTTGAGTTACTCTAAACGGTATATATTTATATAAGAAATTATAAAACCATGACCTACAGTCAAATTGAATGTTCAGTTTTGTGGGTCATTTACCTATATTACAAGATGTAAACAAGAGAATAAATAAATAAATAATTAAAACGAATTAAATAATACAGATCACTTGAAATTGAATTAAATAAAATACCCCATAATCATATAAAATATGAATATTTTATTTTGAAACTAATCAATGTTTGTAATATGATTTACATGCCGCGTGACATCGCACAACCATCGATATCCAGTGCTTTACAAATGGAACGTTGTAATGTCTTAGGTCTTCCCCAAAGATCTCCACAGTATAAGTACTATATAATATTACTGTATAAAAAACTAACAATAATAATTTATAATAAAATATTCAAGCTCACTAGTTTTAAGATAAACTTAAGTAGCACTTATGTACTAATAATAAAACCAGGTAAAAAAGGATGTGGACCACGAGTCTGCAGAACTAATTTTTTTTTTTTAATGTATGAAGCGTAAATCGTCAAAACAGTTCAAGCCCGAGTATTCTTATGATAAAGTGTACATAAAGTACTTATATAAATATAGTCCTTACATAAAATATTTAAAAAAAATCATAAAACTGACCTTCTTCCCCCTGTCGTGCTGGATACGCTCGGTGTCCTGCAGCATCTCCCTACGCCACAGCTCGAAGAAGTAATCCGGGTCGGTGTAGAAGAACTTTCTCGCATCTCTGCCGTCGTCGCGGAACTCGTTCAGTTTCTCTAGCGGCGGCGGCCGGTCGCACCGCGCGTACGTCGACAGCATCGCGGACGGCATCGTGTTCCGCGAGAACAGTTGCTGCTGGAACGTGCGCGCCGAACGGAACGCCTTGCGCATTTGTATATCTTGCAGGGACACTGGAACACGATCATAATTATAAATCTTCAAATCTATTCAACCCTTAAACGTCCGCTGCCGGACATAAGTGTCTCCCAGTAAGTGAGGGATTGCCATAATCGCCGCGCTTGGCAGGCGGGTAGACGATCGCAGTAGGTATTTGTAGTTTTCAGAGAATGCTACTGCCCATCCCCCCTTAGTTGACACCTACGAGAACGATATGGGGTGTTACTATTCTTAGCTGGCAACACACGGCTTATTATTTTTTTTAATTTTCTTTTCTCTTCTCATTCGATTACTATTAAACTGTGATCATATATATGCATATAATTTATGTAACATATAAGTGGAAATCTATGAATGAATTAGTATATGTTTTTTTTCAATTGAATTATAACCGTCATATTTTAAAAGCTGTTGGCTTTCCAAATAGAGATAAACAAATAACCATCAAAACCCTGTTTATATTTTGCAACATCATGCATTTTGCTTTTGTTTAAAAATGTAACATCTCTTCTGCTCCCGTTATTTGTGTCATAACTCGAGATTCATACATTCACTTGATTTACGCAATACTTTTTTTAAAACTCATAAATATATTTTCTTAACATTTTGTAACATTCGTTTATGTGAATTAAGTTCACAAAGACATTAATCACCAGCACATTCTCTTGTAATACTTTAATCAAACCATAAGAAATATAATGCAGTAAATCTATCTATATACAAATACATAAAACAACCAGTTCAGTACCACTCCGGTTGTCAAAAGATTTTGTAAAAAAAATAAGTGAATTTCTTTAGTCCAATTGTGATTTCAAATTCGATGAAACGAAAAATCGACATAAAGGGTACGAACACATATATCTATGGTATTTATCGTGCTATACGAAGAGAGAAAAAAAAACAGTTTCTTTGTATTCGCTGTCTCACTTTTCTTCTTACTTCGTAGCTTCACCACTCTTAAACTGCACACGCTTTTTTTTTTTGTATATATTGATCAAAGTTATCAATAAAAAAAATTAAAAAAACAAGATCTTTTTCTTAAATTTTACAATAAAGATTATAATCAAATTTCGACCTCAAGACGTATTAGCGTTCGTCGAATTTTATATAAGCAATATATTACGTGCAAGCGGAATTACTGGCATATCTTGTATCCCATATATATATAATCCATATAAGGTTCTATACACCAAAATCAAAAACAAAATCAAAAAAATCTTTATTCAATTTAGGCCCTAAGAAGGTAGTGTTTTAACACTACCACCGGTTCGGAAAACAACCCAGTTGAGAAGAGCCGGCAAGAAACTCGATTTGTTCTTTTTTTTTTTATAAATATAATATATATATAATTTTTTTCATATAAAAAACTATACAAATCATAATCTTAGCTAATGTTAGCGGAAGCACAGAGACGTAGGTTAATTCCATACATCACTACCGTGTAATGATCCACCCTGTAATAACCTTTTGAGATTAAGACTTGCTTGACATAATACTTGAACTTATTGTCAGGATCTTATTGTAAAACCGAATACTATTACCTATAAAGCTTTTATTATTAAGCCAATACCAATTAGACTATGAAATTTGAGGTAAAATGTGGATCTATTTTATAATAGCTGTGAACATCTAAATATTGAGCTAACCTTCCTCGACGCCAGAATCGAGTTGCGTGACGTTTATAGCGAGCCTGTCTATCCTGGCTTGTAATACGTTAGTTCTTTCGGCCAGGTTCGACGCCTCGCGGGTCAACTCACCGAACATGTCCTCCGCATGCTTCGACAATGATGACAACTGCCTGTAAAATTAAAAAAAAAACACGTGTTAGACACGTGAAGAATAAGTACCACTCAATATCGTTCTCGTGCGTGTCGTAAAAAGGGATAAACCAGGGGATGGGCAGCAGCACCCTCTGAGTACCACAAAAAACCTACTGCGATCGCCATCCCGCCTGGTAAGCGTGGCGATTATGGCAATTCCCCCTTTTTGGAGAAAGACCTATGTCCAGCAGTGGACGTCTATCGGTTGAATAAACAAAAAAAAATCGTCTAAAAATATTATCGAGGGTAAGAAAAAGTTTTTTTTTTTATTATCATTAATTTTCAATCATGTTTTTGTTCGATTTGTATAACTCATTAATGTTTGTAAAGTTATAAATGGGCCAATACAAAAACAATCAAATACTACAAAATAAGCAGCTAAAAAAATTGAAGATCAGCAAAAATCGCCTTACTCAGTAGAAATAACATGAAACTCAGGTTATTGAGAGATTTTTTGATAGGATAACAAATATTAACATAATGGCGATTTATCAACTGGTCATTTGTAAGAAAGTGATAATCATCGTGATAATTGGAAAAATAATTACATAATATAACTGTTTACCATTTGACATTAATTTTACTTAATGCTAAATACTTTCAAGTTCTTACTTCCAGAAAATACATATGACATATTTTTTACTTGAGAGTGGTAGCTAACCAGGTATTAGAAAACGCATATGTCTTGTTAGGGCTCTCGTGACCGAGTGGGTCGCAACTATCATGCATACCGCGAAAAACTCGCCATTGTGGAATGTTTTGCCACATCGCCTTCCGAGATTAACTAGTCTGGATCCAGAGTTTAGCAGAATTGTGGAGCAACTGAAACCGACTGAATCGCGACCTCCGTAAACTTATCTGTGGCTTATCCGTAAACTTAAGACTCATCGCGTTTCAGGAACAGCAAATATATATCCAAATCTATCAAGATCACAGTTTATCAACCCAACCTTATTTTGCTCAACTTTGAAGATATGTTTTTTTTTTTTCTACAGAGAGAATGTTTTCACAATTTTTCTGCAACTTTAGACTATATTTTGAATCTACGCCCTTCTGCGCTGCTTAAATAGCCCCTAATTTTCTCTGGGTTTTCTACTACCCCAAGAAGGCGTTATCGCCCACGTTGAGACCCTAGGATCTAGCGGCTTTAGCCTTGATAGATTTAGTGCAGCATGATGATGCCATTTGGCAATAGATTATTATTTATTGGCATATCGTTATAGTTATTAGACTACCTTATTTACCATCAGATGAATTCATCAGATCATTTTACCGAGCTCGTAAAAAAAACTTCATTTAATATTTGAAATCTAATATTTTATTTGAATAGCTTAGCGGAAATGTGAACTGTTTTACGACCGCAATATTACGTGGCGAACAGCGTAAATCGTTTTAATACTAAAATAGGTAGTAGGGGTTTTTTACCTAACGGTATTAGCGAGTGTGCCGTTGGTGACTGCCTCTAGCTCCGAGGGTACAGCGAGACGCTCCGGCACGGTACCGCGGGACACGTGCACCGGGTCAACGCAGCGCTTCGGCAGCGGCATGGCTGCGAGCGCGCTTCGCCCGGCTATCTACACTGCATCACTGGAACAACATTCATTACTTCATTAATATAACCATACAACTCCAAATAGAGTGCGCAAAAAAAAGCCGTTCAAGTAAGCAAATTTTTAGAGGACACATTTGGGAGGCCCTATGATTCGTATTATCATATTATTGAAAAAAAAAAAAACGAAATTCAATAAGTAAGTATTGGTTAAGGAATGAGAATCAGATCCCCGCTCATAAAAGACCCGCCATCAAGGATGCATACAAAATACTTGGGCGACCCCAACTGAAGTGTTGCCAACAAAACAAATACAAATTCGTACAAACGCGAAATATAAAGTTTTTGTTGTCAGTACATACAATGTGTTATTTTGTTCTAATAATCATGCTCTGTTTATGTAAAAAAAAAGGTTTTCATATTATTATCGATTACTGAGAATACTGAACTTCAAAAATATTTTTCTTAAACTAAAGGTAAAAGTTAAAATATTGCTAGTTAGTTGATGAATTAAAAATTATTATTATTATTACTCAAACCATATAGGAGAAAAGTGTAATTAATATACTTTATATGTATAATATTATATGTGATATATCAAGATAAACGTGTAATAAAATCCCAAACTCTCAAGCACTGTTAAATACTTTCAAATTACTCCACAACTTTTAACTCTAAGCAAGGTAAATCCCACCCTGGAGCGTCGTTGTAACTGCGAGTCTAATAAACACATTATACTTTTTAATAACAACCCTTATTAAAAACTATATACAAAATATGACCCGGTGAACTGTAAAGGATACTCAGATCAATAGCGTAATTACTTCGAAATTAATTAATTAAAAGAAAGATCATAATCTGTAATATTTTCGAACAAAATCTTATGTCATTTTTAGTTCCTGGTAACCGCTACTTTCTATACGTTATGCTTTGTCATTTCAATGTACAATAATCTATTCGTCGATGTCTTTGGATTGTAATGTTAACAGTGTTTTGTTGTGTATTATTAACTTCCATAAAAAATTTAAACGGCACAAAAGAAAATAACATTAAAAAATATAGTTTATATTAATGGTTTATAACATAAACAAAACCAACAAAAAATGTTAGAACGAATATAGTTAGTAGTTTAGAACTAATATAAATTGCATCGTAGAAACAGAAAATTGATTAAGTCTCGGTTTTATTTAAATAATCAATGAGGAAACAAAGTATATACACGTATTAAACTGTCAAACATAAATAAGAAACATGCGATAAAAAAAACGACATTCAAACAACCATCACATACCACACAAGACAAGCGTGATTGCACACGACACTTTTCCTAGCATTTTAACCCATTCCGTCACTTATCCCTAGCAATTACGTGTTATTAAGTTTTACACTAAGTTGCGTGGTTCGCGTTCGTCGGCCGCCATGCGTAAATAATAATATCATTCTTATCGTGGAAGTTTGAATTAGGTTTGATTTCCGCTATAGGTTTCTCTGTCGGTTTGTTCCGTAACATATTTCAGTATTAGCGCGACTGCGCCCGCGTTTCATATGTTCTTGACTGGGTTTTTAATTTTTTTTTATACGGAACCATTATTTTTGTTTAGTACTACGATAAAGTAAAAATATTTCTCATAAATTCAAGCACTTGCCCGTAAAACCGTGCATTGAATCAGATTTTATTCAATTTTTATGAGTTCCGGAGATTACGCGGAACAAACACAGACAAAAAGTTTAAAAATTGCATTTTTGGTATAGGTATCGTGTATACTACATACATACGTGTATATCTATTTACTACAAAAAATCATTTTGACATTACAGACACTTCAATTTTATTTATTAGTATAGATAAAATGAAAACATTAATCATGGAAAAGCAACCATTAGATATCATCATCAAAATTGATGTACAATGCGTTTCAAAGAATGTGCATGGACCTGCGCCATACATAGCTAACGAAAAAATGATATAGGTGTGTATAGTTTATTAAAAACAACGCATATTAATAGTCATAATAATTCGGCAAATAATTCACAAAAAAAGGAAAAACTATGCAAATGTTTATGTTGCTTTTCATTCTTTTATTATCCAGCTTTGATATGAAACGCATAGTATAGTGCGCGCCATGTAACTAGATCCTGCGGACTGATCATTTTTTAAGGTATAGTTTGGGGTGAGGTATGAGGCGCGGGTGGTATTCAAAATTGTGGTATTGTTGCTATAGCCCTTCCAAGCATTTAATTCATTTTTTAAATACGCTCGCCTATGAAGTTTTATAATTCTTAACCGGCAACCATGGACAAAAAATGCAAAAGTTTATAGACAATGTTTTTTTTTTTTTCAATAGAAACGTCATGCTGTTTAGTTCCGATATTTATCCTTGAATATTTATCGCCCCCAATATTAATCATTTAAACGCCTGGGTATGTTTTTAAAACAGTAATTTTGAGCAAAAATAAAATACTTATCAATGTGTTAAATCGATTAAACTTCTTCATAAATAAAATAAAAGGTTGGAAGGGGTATAGTGACGATGACAATAGCCGATCGTTCCGACGAGACATTCCCTCACACTCTGAACTGTTAAAAGTTATCAGCTTTTTTACACCATGAAAAAGGTTTCAGGATTGAATTTTCTTCTTCTTTCATGCCGTCCTTAAATTCTCAAATATTAGGAAACAATGTAACATTAGACAAAAACATTGCCACGCAAAATATCTATAATAAATATACAATGTACTCTCAGCAACGTTTAGAACGTTGACCCAAAAAAACTTCAAAGCTCGCTGATCTCCTAATATGATTCAACGGAATTATGCCACGTTTGTTCGCCAAGGACACTGGCATAAACGAATAGTTCGTCGCGTTATGAAATGTCAGAGCTGTTTGTTTGACTGGCGTGCATAATCATAACAAATGAAATCAGAAGATACGATTTATGAGTACATATTGATTGGTTAATGGTAGATTTCTTAGTAAAATATGGATCCGATATCCCCAGATTCGAGCTTCGATTTTTCGAAGTTCATCTGTATTTATTTTTTTGAAACTAGTAACATCAATGGTAGACGGTGATCGAAATACATCGTGAGGAAAACTACAGACCTTATAAATTTCTCATTGTTTGATATCGTCAGTGCGACGTGGACAGGCGGGTTCATTAAACCCGTTCCTTCCTTCTAGAGGCTTTTTTGCTTAGCAATGGGGTATTTATTTAAAGGCTAGTATTGTCTATACATATAAATAAAATTGTTATGTCTATTAGTAATATCAACATAACAACTTTTTACTAAATACATACATATGTATATACAGTACCTATACCAACAACACAAATCAAGTTTTTTTTTTATCTTTATGTCTGTTTGTTCCGACTAATCTCGGAACAGCTAAACCTATTTTCACGGGACTTTTTTGACGTTACTTTGCGTTAATTAATACCATTTTAATTACCTAACAATGTATCCGTCGTTATAGTAGTGCAATGTAGACCGCTTCTTTTAAAATACAATTATTTCCTTAACATCATACATATTTATATTTTAAATAATGTACATTTATTATTTTATATTTAAATGTATACATAATTACAAAATATTTATATGTATATATGTACATTACAGCAAGTACTTGATATCGCCCAAGATATGAATAGGAATGAAATTTTATCAGTGTAATTGGTTCATCCGTGTAATGTGTTTAGTATTTAATCCTCTCATAGGAGATAACAGCATTCTTAAAGTCTTATAACACTTCAAGGGTATATATTGAAAATTTTTCAATATAATACTTTTTATAATTTATTTCACATCATAGAAAATATTAAATTAATAATCTTTGTGGAGGGGCTCGAACTATGCTCTATTAAAACCACTTGTTAAATTGTTAAAAACACGATTGTCTATGATGTAACAATGGCTTCTAAATTCGCACAAATGTTTCAATTAACTAAAAAATACAAATAACGAACGTTTCCTTCCTCATTCTAATTTCAAATGCAGTCTAATGAAACAAAAGAAACGAAACTAACTAGTTCACTCCCTAGAGAAAAACAATGAAGATGTATGTATGTAAACAGAATGAGAGAAATGAAACACATTATTATGACGCAATCTTCAAAAATACAAACGCTATAAACACGTGGGAGACCGTTTGAAGCGAATATATAATTAAATATGATCTTATAACTGTTTCATTAATGAACGTCGTTGGCAATAATAATATTTTACCAAATTATTAGTTTGAAGAGATGATGGCGCAGTTAGTATCGAGTCTACCCATCCAACTCTAAAATCAACCTTAGCTTTCGGTGGAGGAAAACATCGTGAGGAGACCATGGCATGGTGGTTGGGCGGCATTTTCTAATAATGCCCGCCTAGGTACCTACTACTCTCAAGTTTGAATACTTGACACCAAATACCTACAAGTGTTCCGGCAGCATCGCTTGAGAACCAGTACCTCTAGGATTAGTATGTTTACCATAAGCTCATCGTCACTTAACATCAGGAGATTGTGGTCAAGGCACTGAGCTTATACAGCAAAAGCTTTGCTTACTATTGCCGAAAAGAGGGAGGAGGAAGTCAAAAATAATCTAACATATACCTTACGTAAAACTTGAATGGTCCCTTATCCCTAACTACCATATTAGTTGGCTTAAATATTTACAATATTAATAAGCTTTACACAGTGTAAACGCCATTTTACGATACTCGATTCACGGTAAACTACCTAAAACGTTCAAATTATTTGATTTAATTGTTAGTTTACCTTGTCACTCATACAATGATTTGCCTGCTCTCCATTTAACAACAACTATTAATATGCCATAAAATGCGCAATTCCTTAATTATCTCTAAATAGAGTTTACCTTGTATGTATGTAATTATGTAATCTTTTTTTTATGTGGGAAATGCAATTACGCATACTCACTGCCGACTCTAATCCGCGAGTATAATCTCACCGGATTAGACATGTCAGGGACGGGTATGTGGGAATAGCCCAGCGTAAAGCGCCGGGAATACCCCACTAAAACCCACGGTACCATCCGCCGCTTGGGAGGGGCGATACGGGATTGAGTAACATGCTCCGCGTCGCCCCAGCGGCAGGCCCGACCAAATGGCATGGCAGCCATGATCTGCCATGCCGGGTCAGGCCCCTCTCTATCTTCCATCCAAGGGCAGCCCGTTAAAAAGCAACACCCCTCTGCCCCTTTTTTCCCGCCGCCAGCCAAAAGGTCCCACCCTTCTCCTTGGATTTTTGTAGGTACTGGAATTCCGGAAGAGAGAGACTTGGGACGGGTGGCTGGCTCAAGGTGGCAGAAGGGCACGAGCGAACCGTGCCCTTTTGCCATCCACCCTCCTGCAGTAAATAGGATCCGCCAAGGGATCCTGCCCTCGCTCCCTCTCTGCGAACTCTTTCTGTAGCAAAAAATGCTCACAGAAGGAAGCCACAGTGTTCCAGACCTTCTCGCTACCGAGCTTGGCCCTCACCACGTTCGGCAGTGAGAGGTCCGGTCTCATTTCTGCCATGATATTGCGACGCTGCGCGACCCACACACTCCACCACCTCCTCGGCGCCACCGCAATGGTAACAGGCCGCTGTCGGCTCCCTCCGAACTATCTTGCGCAGATACAATGTAATTTTGTAATTCTGAAAAATACAAACATGAAGTATAGCCCTGTCTCCATTATCACAATAGAAAAAATAAATGTAAACTATACATAGTTGGCACAACTTTTGCACAAAGGTTTGGACAGATCGTCAAAGCATATGTGCATAACAACGTCCAGGGACTTTGCCCGCTTAAAGAGTGCTCAACGTATGAGGCGAAAAAGATTATTGGTAAATGGGTAAGGGAGTTCAATTACAAACAAACAGAAGAGATACGAAGAATTGAAAAATAACTGAGTAAACCTTTTCTAAATATTTGTATACAGTGTAATGTTATATATAATATATCTTTATATACCATACATTCTAATTTATATGTATACTATTATAACAGAGGTATTGGCATACATAATTAAATATTAGATGTATAATATATATGTTTATATAACTAGGTTGAAGTAGTTTGAACTTTGTATTTATTTTTATATATTGAATGTAATATAATTTTGCGATCGGTAATTTTGTTAAAGAAATCTGTAAAGACTTCAATATACAGGCATTGCCTGGTTTGAAGTCTACCCAACCCGGCCAACGAAACGAATTTGTAAACGAACATATTTTCCATTTATGCATTATTAGTCTCATCACAATTCAATAGTTGCATTTACGGCATTCGACGGACCCTTCTGAGCAAGGATTGACAATTTGACATCATTCGTTTATTTTAGATTCAATATTACGTCACTATGTGTTGAGATTTAGCGGCACATAATATTTGTGTTTATATTTTTGTTTTGTTTGTTTATGTTTGTGTTTATGTTTATATTTTTAAATAAAATCTTGCATTTCTATGGTGTTTTATATTAGTTTATATCAACCAAAGAAATTGAAAGTTAGTTATAAAATAATATTGACGTCATTAATTTAGAAATAAAAAATATCGTAATTATAGGAGTTATAACAAAAATATATAAAGGACTTATTTTTATTTTTCTTATTTTTGTAATCTTTTAGTTTTCGGTTTTAGCGAAGGTGGACGTAGACTAAGCCGGCATGATGGTGCAATGGTGTGCAATCTATCGGCGATCGTAATTGTCCTTGGACTGTACTTTATTCAACATAGAGTTTCTCAAACTTCGAGAATATGTTTTTTTTCTAGAGTCTCCCATCTTAATTTTTTGCCTTTTCTAGACTATATTTTTAATCTGTCCACAGACTCTCGGTGCCATCTCAATACCCTCTAAATTTATCTGAGTCTTCTGCTGCCCCCCCCCTCCCCCCCTGAAAGTTTCAAACGCCCACATGCAGGCGTCATCGCCTACCTTGAGAACCTAGGGTTAACATCAGATGAAATGCTGTTATTATGGTGAGCTCGAAAAAAGAAACATGTTTTCATCATCTACATAGTTATTGATAACATATAAATGTTAACTTGCACACATTAAAACAAACTTTCACACAAACTATTTCATTTGTAAACTCAGTTAATTTTGTAACATGGCATCAAAAATGACTACATCCTGCCTTCGATAAGATTATCCTGCAATTGTTCGACTTCCATAATTTACAAACTGTATCGCTTCACACAGTGCACCGACAAAGTATTTGGTCAGAACGTCGTCGCGTCGCACTGCGTTCCCATTTTGGAATACAAAACTTATTATAATAAATAAGTTATATTATAGAATACACGTTTGCTAGCAAACTGATAGAGTTGTGTTTGAAATCAACGAAGGATCATATCTATAAGCAACAATCAACACTACTATCGCTTTATAATAAAATATCAAAATCCATAATTTAATAATTGTAATACGATTCAATTTTATAATATATTAGATAAGTGCCCACGGCTCCCCTCGCGTACATTAACGGGCTGAGAGATATATAGGCGTTCCATTTTATATTATATACAGAACAGCTGAGTCGTCGTAGCAGAATGCGGCCACCACAAGAACACATATAGTATAAGGATGTCTAATAAGTAGTAACATGATAATGGTTATGGTCTATTCTTATCTACACGTACACTTATATAATGTAACAAAATATATACACTAATTCCTGGCCAAATAATATACCAACGATTTAGAAAAAGAATCACATGTAAATGCCTCGGTGGCGCAGTTGTATTACATACGACTGTCGTTCTGAGGTCTCGGGTTCGATCCCCGGGTCGGGTCAAGTGATATTGGGGTTTTTCTACTCAGTATCATCTCGGAGTCTGGAATTTCTGCCCGATATGGCGACAGGCTCGCCCCCTGCCACATCTGGGACGGAACTAAGCTCGGCGAAATGTGGGTGGGGGTGTAGTTCGCTATTTCACCTCTGCTTAACCCTTCGGGGATATCAGGCGTGAGCTTCTGTTATTATGTAAATCGGATAATTGGTTATATTCAAAACTTCATTTATTTCTTAATATTCATTTATAATAATATTTATTTCTAATTTACAAATTTTGTAGTAAAAATATATATTTATAATTTATTTTCATGTTTTTCGTATTTATTATCGTAACATTTGTAAAAAGATTTTCTTTATCTGTGCCAATCAAAAGTTTTCATGTTTATAAAGAGTGATTTCCCTGGTCAAATTTTCGCAAATATACCGATGAGGTCACAAAGCTAAAACTTCTATTGGCATAGACATACATATATGCCTTAATGGGACCTAGAAAGATAATTATTAAATAACAATATCACAGAAATAAGTTTGCTAACATTGTCATACCAAAAAATAATCACATCAATTAAAACTTACAAATGGATTGAATCAATTGAGAAGAATATGATCCTGACATAAATGGCATGTTACAATAGTCAACGAGTGATAGCAACAAACACGTTATCAAGGCATTTATGTATTTAATTATGAATTTTGGCCATCTGATATTATTATAATATGCATAATCTTACATACTTCATTAAACCCGTGTAAATAATTCTTGATAATATTCTTAGCACACACACATACATACACATGCAAACATTGTCGTATAATTAGTTATTAAATAGTGATAAATTAATTTTTGGCTCTTTATTTTATGTATCGGTTTAGTTTATATGTATATTTTACACGAGCTGAGAATTTTAATGTAAATAAATAAAGTATAAAATACATATAGGGCGTTTCCAAAGCTCCCGGATACAAGTATCAAAAAACTTGCAGAAATGATTAAATCTAGACTTGTTGTACCTCAATGGAAAACGGACACATTATTCACCAATTAATCTAATGGACATATTAGCCACGTGCCCCGTGGTATATGCTAAAATATACTTATAACACAAAAATAGACCTTTACTGAAGCAGTAGGTAATGTTCACCGAATAGTACAGGCGAAGGAATTAATTCTATGCTGCCAATTACGACAATTTTGTAACACTTCAACGCCTTAGACCACCGTTTAGGCCCACCTTGCTAGAATTTCCCAAGTAGTTTTCATGGTACCCCAGAATTTATCTTCCAATACACTTCACTAGTACACACAAATCAAAGTATATTATGCAAAATGCCACCAAAATTACATAAGACAATTAAAAAAAAAAAAGAACTATTTCCCGCCACAAATTGTAAACAGCATGTTTGTTGACATTTCAATCTATGAACTTCGTCATTAAACTACATAAAACCTATTTGAAAAATGTAACGTGTTGTGCAAACTTTATTCTGGGTTACGAAGTACAAACTACCGTATCGGGTATAATAAAAGAGATCGAAATAGCACATCTATAAATAAAATAGATGCAATACAGCCATCTTTGTTTGTTTAACACTAGAAGCGCATTGTAAACATCGGCTGTGTTAAAACGATTGAACATTTATGCAATTTATAGGGATTATTAAGTTAGTACTGGATGGAATATAGATCCTCTTGAAGGAAAATAAATTGTATATCATTTGTTACAACTTACAAAATTGTCATTAAATTTAATCTGCAAGTAAAAGGTATGTTGTATGATTAGTGTAAATCGAACGACAACTTATTTTCAATAATAATAAATGATTTACCTATCGGGATAAATATTTTACAGAGGAGATAATATACAGAATATTACTGTACGTTTAATAAAATATCATAAAAACTAAACTCGCGTACCTACTCAATGTAAAAGATATCTCCAAGAGGCCTTCTTCATATTGCATTATGTTCTCAGATTCTCAATAACATTGATATATTATTAATAATAATATGTAAAGAGGCATACTTACATACGCTCGTGCATACTCTGTGCAAAATATACTAAAAATAAATTTTAATTGTACATGCCTCATCACAGTTGATAACAAATTAGGCCGATATTTTTAATATTAGCTAAAAAGATAACGTTCAGAGTTCAACACACCGTATAACTAATATACAATAAGTCGTATTTGCTATTGTAGCAGTATTAGGTAGAATTAGATCATCAATATTTTTACTACTTGCTAATTGCGTACAATACTCTCGTCCGTGTGATACGTGCCTAAGATATACAATGACAATAATTATTGGACATTGAACGTAATTGTTTTATCATACAAGTTTCTTTAAATTATATGATAAGACGATTTGTAGGTAAAACTTTACATTACGCCACATAACTTATTCAAAACCAACTGTGTACCCATGTTTTTTATGTTTTTCACTATGTAATATAGTTTTTCCTTTTTTTTATACGGAACCCTAATTATTTTCGAAAAACCAAGCACTAAGCTAAGCGGAGTAACTTAAGCTATCTATTAAAAAAAAGTCCCGGAAAATTGGTCCAGGCGGTCCAGAGAGTACCCGGAACAAAAAGACGAGATATTAAAAAAAAAATTGTTTAGACATTACAAACAGGCACTACAATTTTTTTATTTGAACAATGAGAATGAGTGATGATGAATTTTACAATGAGAATAAAAAGTAAAAAAAAAAAAATACTATTTATAATCGAAAGATTAAAATAAATTATGAAATATGTTTAAGTCAAATTACTTATTAAATTTATATTAATTGTATTTTTTTTTAATAAGTCACCTAATTATAGTAGCTTTTATTTCTTACTCTTGAATAAAGCTTTTATAATAAGGAAATACGATAGAATCATTATGAGAAAATTCTTCAAGCTCTAATTTCGCAACTTTCTTTCTGACGGCGTTTAATTTTGAAATTTGCCTTTTGTTTAAAATAATAGGTCTAAGTAAATGTTAAAAATTACAATCGTAAATATTCGGTACTCGAAAAACTTACAAACAAAATGAAAGTATTTTTTCAAATTGATACCAGAATAAAGACGAGGAAAATTTTATTCTACGTACATTGTGATACATATTTCGAACAGGCCCTAGGTAATTATTTTCGGGTTTATAAAATTTAGTCGACATTCAAATTTAAGATCTATTTGACCTAATTAATACAGGATCCATCCATCCCATTCAACCGAAAGACGTCCACTGCTGGGCATAGGTCTCCCTCAAAGATTTGCACGACGATCGGTCTTGCGCCACTCGCATTCAGCGATTCCCGCGACCCTCACTACTAGGTTGCCGGTCCACCTTGTGGGAGGCCTACCCCACCCCAAGATTAATATTTCTTGTATATAAAAAGATATTCACCGTAATTCTTCTAAATAACGTAACCCATTTGTTTATCTAACTCATTGTAAAAGAGATCAATATTCTAAATTCCATGAATAAATACATATTCTACACACGGTTACTTAGGCCGAGTGGCGTCTACACAAGCCTCGTCAGGCACACGGCTGTAGTAAATTGACACATCCGTTATATTAACGCGTTCGTAATCGAATCCATGAGTCGATTTTATTATTACATTCATTACTATTCACAACAGTTTAACAAAGCGTAATTAGTATCTATGTTGAAATTCATTTTACACGTAAATACAGGCCGATGGACTCTGATGCAGTTAGACTAAGTAATCCATCAGTATGAAGACCACATACAACTTCAAGTTTCCTTAACCAATGAATTGGCAACATCTGTGAACGACTAGCATTTTTGTTCAGGTAAATAAAAAAAAAAAAGTTTTAACGATATGATAATATACTAGCAGTGTGCTCGCAGGTGCGCCCGCGTTTCATATATTATTCACTGCGTAATATTGTTTTTAATTTTTTTAGACAAAATCTTAATTATTTTCCAAAAATAAATTAATACTAACATTAATCAAAGGTATTTATTAGCAAAGGTAAGTTCAAATACCTGACAGTAAAACTGAGCATTGAATAGGATTTTTTTTAAATTTCATAAGCTTCAATTTTTACACGGAATCCTAATTATTGAAAAAGATACAATTAAAGTAGCCTAAGTTATGCGGAGTAACTTCAGCTATCTACCAAGAAAGTCGCGACAAAATCGGTCCACCCGTTACAGAGATTACCCGGAACAAACAGACCGACAGTCAGACAGACAAAAACTTTAAAAATTGTGTTTTTGATATACATGTCGTATAATGTACATTCATATGTATTTAATTTTTTAAAAAATTTGATATTTCAAGCAGACACTTCAAAATTATTTATTAGTATATAGATTTTACTCGAATCACGTGGACGACGTTATTTATTCAACGTTCTTGTAGTAGGAAATTATAACTGAGAATGTCATTTCCTGAAATAATCACAGGATTCTAGTAATTTTTGTAGAATGAATTGGAGAAAATATAATCTTTTTACACTATTAATCAGCTAGGATCACCTCGAATAACATAAAAATAAAAACATCATCTCGATGTCAATAAGTTTCAAAACATTGTAGTAACACAGTCTTAAAGCAAAAACATGATGGTATCCTACAACCATATACTAGATTAACTTAGATTAGATTAACATCTACTAATATTTTGTATTAATTTACAACACTATAGACGACCTTAGACGAAAGATAATATAAAGAAACATACGACAGAGAATTTCCAAGAAGAAAGAAATAGTTGACATTTTTTCTGTAATTATGTAAGTCTCATTGACTCTTTAAAAAATAATTTCACCCATACGACCGTTTTGAAGATGTCCATAATGTATTATTCTGGGGAAACAGTAGGGAGATTATCCCAAGTGCCAACCCTTCGCGGAAGGAAACTCTTCTGGAATCGAACTATCCCGGACAATTTAGGCTCTAAGACATGAGTATGAAATTCCCCGCCGGGTACGTGTAGAGGTAGAAAGTGGCTGTACCAACGAATCGAAATTGTAAATTGAACAAATAGTTAATATTACCTTGTCTAACTACTTTGGGTATCGTGTTGTTTTATAATTAAGATATGACGTGTGAAATATTGGACCCCATGGGAAACACTACATTAGAGTCAAAAATATTAAACTAATTCGTACAATCTATACTAATAAAAATAAAATTAATGCTAGCTAATGCTGTTGACCGGAAGGGCCTTAACAGCTTCACCGAACTTTGGGGGGCGAGTGCTGAAGGCACTCAGCCGCAAAGTTGAAGCGTAGACTGTTTCGAAACATATATGTATAATGGAAGACAACAGAACCATTGCGCGATGTAGAATCGTTCAAAGAAAATAATTTTTGTTGTTGTTAATATATAAATTGAAGTGCTATACAAAAAGCGCAATTTTTAAAATTTTTGTCTGTATGTCTGTCTGTTTGTAACGGCTAATCTCCGAAAGGCTGGGCCGATTTGGATGGGACTTTTTTTTTGTTAGATTGTTGAAGTTACTCCGCGTAAAAAAAGTTTAGGCTACTTTATTTATTCGGAAATAATTAGGGTTCCGCGTAAAAAAAAAGTCATAAAAATTGGAATAAAATCCGATTCAATGCACCGTTTTACTGGCAGGTATTTGAATTTGTGAGAAATATCATTGCTTAATGAAAGAATAAAAAAAGGATTTGGAAAATAATTAGGGTCCCGTATAAACTACGTATAAAAACTATATTACACAGTGACAAATACATGCAACGCGACGCAGCCGCGGGCACACGTCTGGTTAATATCTATATGTGATCTGATTGATTGGCACACCGTAGAGCAGTTTCTGAAGTCATAAAGAATGAGAGTCATAAAGAAAGCCCTTTGAAAATTGTTACCTTGGCTTACAAGATATTTCGCTAAAAAAATTAAAGGAAGTTGTCGAATTGAGAGATGTCTATAGTCAACGAAAATAAACGAAGGTAGATTCCCATTAGCAACTGACCAACATACAAGTGAAAGTCCTCATTACTGATATACATCTTGACGTCAAGTAAAATTGATTTCTCAAAAATTTATCTGAACAAAGAAATTTTCCGCGTTTGTCTTTTTCTTTATCTCTCCCAAAACCACATAACAGATTTTGATGCGGTTTTCATCCTCAGTTAACGAGGTGTATTGTATATACATATTTTATCCCAAATAAGTTTTTATGTATGTAGAAAAAATCAAAATTTTATAACCAAGTCACCAAACAATTAGTGGTTCTTCTAAAATCTTACGAGATAACGATAGTATATATTCTCCTACTATTGACTCACAATAATAGTTTCTCTCGGGATCTAATTCTAAATACAACGCAGATGAAGTCACGGTCAGAAGCTAGTAGATATTGTAAAAAAAGTGTTGCATGAGTGCCAAGCATTCGATCATAGCGGTCCAAATTGAAATTAACTGTTTTTAACGTTACTAGAGATGATCATGCGATCATGTGAATAATATCGACTATCGTGCAAATGGTTTTGTCTGTGGATTTTAATTGGAAAATAACTATAATCTGTAACATTTCCTCTCATATAAATACGGAGCACGCGAAATTTTTATTCTTTACGGTAATCATTGGCCGTCGACTTTATGATAGGAGAACATGGATAATATAATAAATGTAAGATTTGCTTGTATACTCAAAGAAGTATTGGAATGTAACAACCAATTTTGACAGCAAAGTCATTTTATGAGTTATAATTAAGATCTTTTCAGTATTGATTTCCACATATCATTATTATTCACATTCCAATCTAACCTATATCAGATTCCAAGGCGGTGGAACAGCTTCCGTGTCCAGTGGAACACCACTCCTGTCCGTTGAACCAGAGTTAATCACAAGCACTGTACTTATAGCACTAGTGACACATTATGGAACGTCGCTTTTATAGATCAGAGAGTATACTTGAAACCTACCTAGAAACTTTAGCCCTGCTATATATAGAAATGTTGGCACTGCCGAATTTTGATTGTCATTAATTGACATGCAGTATTTTGTCGAGCTTCTACAAAAAAGGATTAAATCTTGCGTCTTAATCACTAACACATCTGATATCCAATATTTTTGAGTTAATATGAGGAATCGTTTTTTATTAGAGGGGGATAATCCTAGTTAACGCATAATATATCTTGTCAATCAACAGCCCGCTTCCGTCCGCGTGTCACGAGAGAGGATGTCGCGACTCACACATATCATGATTGCCTCATGTGGACATTTACAGATTATAGGGCATTTATTGTAAACTTAATGATCTAGATGAGGTTAATAACAAAATGATATTTACATATTATATTTTAATTTTATTTATAAATCATCATTACTACCTCATATGTACTTTGTTGAATTAACTATTACAATATTAAATTGGTTTAAGAATACTAATATAAAAAAAAAACAGAGTGATATTTACTAAAAGTAAAATAAAGTTTCTAGATATCTTTTTTATTTTATTTCATCTATATTTCTTTAAACTAAAGATCCTGTGAGAAAAGTCAATTTTTTGTAGGAGTTGGCTAGATGTTAAACCTTTATTCTCAAGGAATTATTTAGATGGTACTACTTAATTGCCATGGATAAATATAATGATAGATATTCATTATCTCCCTGCCCTTATACCATTTTTATTTGGGGTTGGCGCAACATCTCTTCCTCTTTCATTCACTCTCTTTTTAAGCATATCATCTTTCACACAGTCCATCCATATTTTCTTTCGTCTTCCTCTTCCCCTATACCCATCCATATTCATTTCCTTTTTTACAACATCCTATTGCTCCCTGCGCATTACTTGCCCATGTGAAGACAGATGCCTGCTCCTTACCTTCTGTTACTAGTGTCACTTTCAAAGTTCCAAAAAAATAATATGATTATAATATTTATAATGATAAATATTCTAGGTCATATATTAATCCAAAAACTTAGTTTAATTCAAATTCTTAAAATTCAAACTACCAATTTGTTTAGAGTAGCAGTTTTAGAGTTCAATCCAGGAAACCATTCATTTTAATTAAGGACACTTGAACTATGAAGGTAACATAGTCATTTGATGTTTATTTGTAAAAGTAAAATATGCTGCCTAAATTCCTTTACTTCTGGGGAAAAATCCTAAATACAGAAGTCAAGACATTTAGAAATTGGTTCCAAAAATTTTGCAATATTCTCTTTTGGTATAATGTTTTTTTAGAAACATTAAGAAATTATAAGTAGTAAGATTAAACATAGTACAAAATTAAATATACAGAATGAGGTTTTAGTGAAAATAAAAACTGGAAAAGTTTCTAGTTAAAAATGTAGTAAGTGTTGAAAATTTGAATAGAACGGAAAAGTTAATCAAATATTCAAGAGAATTTCATAACTCTTGTATGAATTTTTAATCATTCCATATTTATAAAATTTTAATAGGGCAACATCTGTTTGGTTAAAGGGTTATGTATTTAATTATGACACCTTAGAGTAATCACTACTCTAAGCAAGAAATGAGACATACCGAAATGAGTCATCATTATGAATTTTCACCATGTGGAACACAATCCTTACTAATTTAATGTTCATGTTTTTTGCAACTTGTATTATGTACAGTAGGTTTTGAGTATTTCGAGAGTTATATCATCTCAATAGCTGCAATAGTTTATTACTTATCAGTCTAATCAAATGCACTTATCTTAAAATATATAAGAAATGAGGAAGCAATTTTTAATGGTTTAAAACCCTTTCACACCCATATTATGATTATGGTTTCACACCATATTATGGTGGCAGACAGTAAATATTAGCATTCAACTGTTCATTTTAGTTATTTAAACACAAGGTATATGAAAATTATAAAAAAATGCATTAGAAAGTGTAACTTTTCTGGAATTTGGTAGGAAATATTTTTCAAATTCAAATATTGTAAAAGGGTTTAGAGAATATAGGCACATTAATTTTTCCTGTCATGTATATTATATTTTATCTTAAATCTTAATACCAATACTAATATGAAAATAATCCAATTGGAAATCAGTTTTTTTTTGTAACTTTCAGGTACATAAATATGTTTCGCTTCAGGTTTTCTTTTCATTATCTATTTGTATTATAATATACAGCACACAAGTACAGATTAGCGATATAAAGTGTCGATATATGTTGATATAAAGAAATTGATATGATTAAATCCCTTATATACAATTTATTTATTGATAAAACCTTATTTTAAATCACAAGTAGCACACTGAAGAGTTTGATAACAATATTAATTTTAGGGAAATTCTAAGTAAATAGCATCATAAGGTGTGGTAACGATGTAGGCTAATGATAAACTTGTATTCCTTCAACGCCCTTTTTAGCAGTGGCAAATGTACCAATTTAGCTATATTTTAAATTATCTATAAATCGAGTTAACATGTGTATTGATAATAAAATTAGATAAATAATTAGCACAAGTATACTTTAGTAAGCTATAAAAGTATGAAATATTATTGTTAAGCACCTACTCACCCCGTTCACCTAAGGAAATCAACAATTTATTCGAAGTGACGTACACTGTGAATGTTGCGGGTTGACTATTTCACGAGTAACAAACAACACTTCAATGTATCTGCAACACTTCGTTAGTAAATAAATACTCGATTTTATAACAAATTTACTAATCGGACCGCCGCTAAGCATGCCACAAAACGAAAATGGCAGCTTTGAAATGTAGTGTACAATGCTATTCGACTAAGTAAAAATTGTTTCTCCACTTGCGTCTCTTTCTTTTTGCTGGTACTTTACTTAGAGTAAAGGAGATCGTCCAGCGGTGGGGTTCTGTCTTGTTCACGAAGTCGTATAATATGTAATAGTACTTAAAATATCCACCAGAGTTTAAAATCACAACCGTTTTATTATAACATCTGCAATTTAAATGTGATTACATGATATGAAGAAATTTAATTGAAAAAAATTCTTCCCATTGATTTTATTACCTTTTTTACAATTAACTTGATAATTCAAAGATTATTTAAATAAATTGTTACAAATACATAAAATCAATAACCTTAGTTGTTACTGCTTATAAACTAGTAACACAATGTGTAACCATATTACAGATTTAGCTTCTGAGAAATTTAATTTTCGCCAATATTGAAGATGACATACATATATTAAAAAGCTTAGCTGAATGTACCTACGTACTTTGTATCCAACTAGTCGCTATTAAGTTTTACCTATTTAATAAAGTACTCTTTGATTAGATTCCAGTTTTGTCACCACGTATAAGTAAAGATTTTGTTCCTCTAATGGAAAAAAGCTTTAATCACTCTGCTTACGATTGATAAATCTATACTATACACTTTACCTATGTTTGCGCCATTCTAGATGCTTTTAACTGTTATTTAGCCACTTACATCTGAATACTTTCTCGGCATATCCTCTGTAACAAACGATTGTTCTTACTTTTACCCTACATAATTTCAAGTAAAGATAATTTTCAAAATATACAAAGGATGATAGACGTATATAAATAGACGACGCTAACTCTAATCATAAAAAATCAGCAATCCAATACATCAATGTATTACTAAGTGTTTTGTTTTTCTGTGATTATAAATCACATCTCTAATTCTTCGTCAGTTGGCGTGACCACTTTTAGTGGATTTCTACTTTTTTAGGAGATTATTAGCTTAAGTTATGACCCTTGAGAAAGTTGAAAATGTTTCATAGAAGTAAGTAATACATTTATAAAACCGAAAACGCTCGTCAGAGATCACAAAGTACATAGTAGAAGTAGTCGGAGCTCTATTGTTTTCAACGAGCAGTGCTGTTTGGATTGAGCAAGAGTTTTGGACATCTGTCAGAATCTTGTCATATTTCTAATAATCTCGGGTTTTTTGCCGGGATCCTGTTCTGCCATATAACAGTTTTTTCTTTAATTTAATACCTTGTATATTTGTCAGGATATCATTTAATCTTGATGGTGTTTTGTTTGATATATAAAAATGTATGTACAGGATTATTATTACCTAGATGAAAACCCGGCTTCAAACGGGTGAAATGTGACTCATAATTCACAATCTTTTACAAAATATAGGTAGATATAGGAACTGTAACTTCACTGATACGTATGAATCGACCTTAAGGAACTAAAGCCAATATGGCGACTGCCATTTGCACCATTAGAATTTAACTAAATAGTCGACAATCTGAATTTTGCGGATATATGTATGTTCCGACTCAAAATATTTTTTTTATGTTTTATTACTCAGGTAAAAGGTTTCAATAAAGTCTGCCGCCCCCCTTGACCGAATTATTAATATAGATAATAACGAGTAACTTTTATTTTGAGGTGCCGAGAAAACTCTACTGAAAGTTCGAGCAGGATGGGCCACCGTTTTGCTAGAGCTTGGTATCGTTAATACGAGATTGAAAATACGTCTTATACACATTGTACTGGCATAAATTGTGTGTGTTAACTCATAGATTGCCATCATCTAAATTTTATAACTGTAATAGGTAGGAACTTAGCCCATTTTTTTGTTTAGTAGTTTTTGGCGACAATTTTAGTAGAATCGGAGAATAAATAATGGCCACGCTGAGTTGGAGCATCTCTAGCAAGGAACATAATGCTCTGCGAGATCTCTAGTAAGTCTGTGGTTGGACGTAAACAAGTGTGATTTGTAAATGATATATATAAATACATGTAATATAGGAGACGCGGCAGAATATAAGATTTTAATTGAAAATAGAAGTATTACAGAATAAAATTAATATGAGTGATATAATAACAATAGTAGCACCAGTAAATATAGCCGTAATCAAATATTGGGGTAAACGCGATGAAGAGTTAATTTTACCGTTAAATGATTCTGTTAGTGCTACTTTGGATACATCGGTAATGTATGCAAAGACTTCTGTTTGCGCCAGATCAGAATTTTTCGAAGACGAGATTTGGCTAAATGGGGAAAAAGGGACATTCTCTAATAAAAGGTTACAGAATTGTCTTCGAGAAATTAAAGTACGAGCGGCTGCAGAAAAATCTGTTGATGATTACTTTTTGGCATGGAAAGTACGTATATGTTCTGAGAATAATTTTCCTACTGCAGCAGGTTTGGCTTCTTCTGCTGCAGGATATGCGTGCTTAGTTACCGCCTTAGCAAAATTATACAAAGTGAAATCTGATGTCAGCTCTATCGCAAGATTGGGATCAGGCAGTGCTTGCAGAAGTGTTTATGGAGGCTTTGTAAGGTGGCATGCAGGTACCAATTCTGATGGAAGTGATTCTGTAGCAACTCAAGTGGCACATGCCTCAGACTGGCCTGAAATGAGAGCCTTGATATTGGTAGTTGGAGATGCAAAAAAGAAGATTAGCTCTACAATTGGTATGAGAAGAACAATGGAAACCTCAGATCTTCTAAAATATAGAGCAAAATATTGTGTGCCTCAGAGAACTAACGAAATTACTAAAGCAATCCTTGAAAGAAATTTTGAAAGGTTTGGAGAAATAACTATGAAGGACAGTAACCAATTTCATGCTGTCTGCATGGACTCCTATCCACCATATGTTTACTTGACTGATGTGTCACACTATATTATTGAATTAATTCATAAATATAATGACATGTCTGGAAAATTAAAAGTCGCATACACCTTTGATGCCGGGCCAAATGCATGTTTGTATCTACTAGAGGAAGAAGTCCCTAAATTAATCCATTTAATTAAATATGCTTTTCCATCATCTAATCCTGATAAATTTATCACAGGTTTTCCTGTAAAGGAAGAAGTTATTAATAAAGAAACATTAGACAGTTTATGCAAACCTCAAGCTATAGATCTGATTAAATATGTTATTTCTACCAAAGTTGGTGATGGACCAATTGAAGTGACAGATGGACCACATCTACTTGACGAGTCTGGTGTCCCAATTAAAATAAACATGTAGTTAACTATAAGGGTGTGGAAGTATTGGTTTTTAAGCTATTTATAATTATTGTATGCAAAGGTGACCAAGGTTATTTGTTAAAGTATTCTGTTGTTAGTGGCAAAACCATTGAAAATACAATTTTTAAATGTAACTGGGCAACTAATGTATTTACATATTTATAGGTTGTTATGTATCCATGATTTATATTCAAGATTGATTATCCATCTGATAAGAATAATTTATACTTTTGTAAATTTATAAAAGGAAATTAAAATATAATGCTAATTTGTAACTTTGAGTTTTATTACCATAACAATTATTACAAGTGTATGTAATAAATACATAACCTTTAACATAAATGTATTTACTTATTCACTAATATACAAGGAGATCATGAAAGAAAATGCTGACATTCTTTATATAATTCCATTTATTTTTATCCTTTAAGCTTATGTACTAGAAAAAAAATAAATGAAACTACTGTCCCTTAGTTTTATCGTGAAGACACTGAGACTTGCCACACCCTGATAATGTTATCTGAGTAACCGGCAAAGAGAGTTTGACCATCAGTTGACCAAGCGAGTGAGAGACATAGAGGTGGATCTGTTTTTCCGTGTTGTGTCTGGTCTGAAATCTCAGGCTTGAGTTCTTCAACCATCTCCTTGCTCTCAAGGTCCTGTGTGAACAAACGTAAAAATGAATTAGTTATACTATACAATATGCAGGTATTTTAACACACTACTTTTCACTATATGATCTAAATTATCAAACATTCTTTGGTAAACAGATGAGAAAAATCTCTTGAATGTTTATACAGACATTTTATTGTGTACCTACTATAAATATTTATATAACAAATTATTTCAGAAAATCTTTAAAACATTCCAGTATATCTTTTATTTCATTTTACAGTACATTATTTATCGTAGTACTAACCCAAATCTTAATAGACGGTCCATATGCAGCACAAAGCCAGTATCTGTTAGGTGAGAAGCAGAGAGCTGTGATAATGTCATTGTGGTCCAAAGTGTGGAGGTGTTTGCCATCATTCAGGTCCCACAACATTGCCTTCATGTCCTTACCACCCGACGCACAAAGTGAGCCATCAGGAGAAACAGTGACTGTATTCAAGTATCCAGAATGACCAAGATGGTTGATCTTCAGCTTGCAGTTAGTCAAGTGCCAAACCTAAAGAAATATTCAATTTATAACTTTTTTACAGACTGCTGTATAACTTCTACACCTCATTTCATCTAAGAGACTTCAGTTTTTCATAGTTTTGTATTAAGACAAGAAATTTAATTAATAACAATATTTTATAAGAGAGAACTTAACGATGATAATCTGATATGATACTCAGATGATAATCTGAGGTTAAGTGATAATTATAACTAAGGAATAATACAGATCATTTCTTGATGATAAAATTAAACTAAAAGTATTAAATGTACTATATCACAATATTTTCCTTCACTAAAAGCATTATTTTGACTCATATTGGTTTGACTATTGTCAGAATTCACTAACATTAAACCAATGTTTCTGTGGAATGTTGCTTATGGACATATATTTAAGAGTTATATTAAAATTCAACAAATATTATAGTAAGTTATTACACAAACCTTAACAGTCCTATCCCATCCAGCAGACACAATGATAGGGTTTGCATGATTTGGAGAAAAGCGCACACAAGACACCCAGTCAGTGTGGCCATCATCTTGAATGGTGTACTTGCACTCAGCCAGGGTGTTCCACAGCTTGATAGTCTTGTCTCGGGATCCAGAAACAATCTGACGATTGTCGACTGAGAATGCCACGGAGAGAACATCCTGTTTAATTAAATAACAATGTTAATAAGTTGGTCTTGGAGTGTAATATTCTAAAATACAAGTTTTAAGAAATATAACAGATACTATAATTGCTAGATGACCATTGTTAGTACGAACCTCTGAAGATATGAGTATGTGTTATTTTAACAAGCATCTGCTTACCTCATGGGTTCCAGCATCAATATGTTCCTAACTCTTCTGCCTCGCAAAGGCACAAAACACTTATCTTCTGCCTCGTATAGGCGCTAAACACATTTTCGACACTATTTCTACCAAAAGTAAAAGTTCTGTCACACCTTAGTATGGTCTTCGAAACGCCTGGTTGTCTTTCCAGCGGCAAGATCCCAAAGCCGGAGAGTTTTGTCCCAGGAACCGGAAAGAGCGTAATTTCCATCACTGGACAGTACAACGTCAGAAATGAAATGGGAGTGACCGTACAGACGCTTCTGTGGCAGGCCGTAGTTGGTTTCGTCTCTAGTTAATTTCCACACGATAAGAGTTTTATCTGAAACATGAATATAGAAAAACGTTTATATTGAATACAACATGGCAACATTAAAGAAATTGAATATAATAATTATCAGCCCCATATCCGCTTGCCGCTCAGGTATCGCGTGGCAAATTTTTTTATCATCATAAAAGTAAGATTAAAAATAAATATACATATTGAAATTATTACAATACTACATCATAAGCTACAATTTTTAAGGGATAACAACGTGAGAATTTACAGATGGATGTAGATTTAAAATATACGCAACGTTATAATTACCTCGTGATGAAGACAAAATCATGTCAGGGTATTTAGGATTAGTCGCAATTTGAGTAATCCAGCCATTATGGCCACAAAGCGTGCCTCTGAGTTTTAATGTTTCACTCATTTTTATAAATCCCCAGTGAGCAGCTCACCAGCCAACGCGCAAGTCCTGACGTTTAGTAAAGAAAGAACAAATTATGACAGATACAAAACTTTTCGACTTTTGATTGTGAACCAGAGACAAGATTTTTTTTGGTTCTATTTCTTCTTCTTGTGTTTTTTAATGGCTTTGCACGGCTTGTGTCTTAGCCAGTGTCAAGTAAATTTTTCCATGTGTCAATTTATGACTTGACAAGGTTTGAGAAAAAAATCGGTTTCAAACATTATGTACCTATTTACAACAAAACGCGGGAAACATAACGCGGAAAACAAAACCGCGAATAAAATAAGAATTAAAAAAAAATCAAAATAATAATAACTAAAACATATTCAAGTAACTAGTCCTACAGTTTAATTCTATTATATACAATAAATTTATTTATTACATTATATACAGAAGGTTCACAAGTACTAAGTAGTAAAGAAATGTTAGTAGGGAAAGGAATACAAAGAGAGACTAAAGACTCATAGAGAGAAGAATGGTCATACAAGGGACAAGAAAGGAAAACATGATTCATGTCACAATAGTTCTCACCACACTCACAGGCAGCACTATCTACTATGCCAAGTTTATGTAAATGTACGGGAAGACAAACATGGCCGAGACGCATACGGATTAATACAGAGGTGACAGTTTTACCAAAGGACATTCTGGCAAACCATGGCTTCCTGGGAACTAATGATTGCATAGCATACAGAAAACGTCCCTTGATCTGACCACTCTCTCTCCAGTACATATTCCATGAATCATGGAGATATGCGCTAGGTAGGGCAGTAAGATCATGGCCGAAAATCCTGTAAGGATACATATCGCCGGTCACAGTAGCATCATTTGCCAGAGTGTCAGCTTTCACGTTTCCAATAATGCCGCAATGGCCAGGTATCCAGCAGAAAGTAACAAAATAGTTATTCATTTGGCATTGCAACAGCTTTCTTTTACATTCAATTAATATATGAAAGAATGGGTTTAATTTAACTGAGAATTTTGCTAAGGTCTGTAAGGAGCTTAACGAGTCCGTAAATATCACACTATTCCTGAGTTTGAAAGTTATTATATATTCAATAGCCTTCAAAAGACCAAAGCATTCTGCCGTAAAAACAGTGGTTTCTGGAGGTAACTTGATTTTTTGAATGATATTGTACTGTTTGTGAAACACTCCCACGCCAACATAGCCAGTAGAATGTTTAGAAGCATCAGTAAAAATATGGTGCCAATTTGGCCATTTACTATTTACAATATGATTAAAGTTAGCATTCGCATTAGTATCAGACCTTTCAATATTAAGTGAAAAACAAATGTTCGGAGATAAAAGAAGGCAATCAAAGGGAGAATTAAATAACGGTAGTAAACGAAAGGTATGTGTCGGAGCTTGTATCGATTTAAATTTATTTAAACTTTTTAACAGGCAGGGTAAAGGCTTATGAGATGAAATAATTTTTTGTGAAAGTAATTCAAGTTTGGAGATTAAGGGATGATTAGAAAATTGTACAATACGGAAAACAAATCTATCAGAAAGATATTGTCGTCTTAAGTTAAGAGGAGGGTCACAACATTCTGTTTGGAGGGCATTTATGGGAGTGGATTTCATTGTACCAGATATAATTCTTAAAGCCTTAGATTGAATCAGGTCTAACTTTTTAAAACCGGCTGCACTTCCCGGATCTAAGAAAAAGGTACCAAACTCCAGCACGCTTCTTATAGCCGCGTTATACACTAATCTCATTGTAGCAGGGTGAGCACCCCACCAGACTCCACTAAGGCATCTTAGCATATTTAAATTCCGCTCGCATTTAGTAACAACATATTCACAATGAGCGAGGCCTGTAAGTTTACGGTCAAGAACAACTCCCAAAAACTTTACTTGATTTCTAACCGGTAGTTGTATATTATCATATATAACAGTAGGGGGGTGATGATTTCGAGACTTAGTAAAAACAACAACTGTACTCTTTGAAGAGGATAAATCTAGGCCATTAGTATCCATCCAGATTTTTAAAGAAGACAAAGACGATGATACGTTCTCTCCGGCAGCGATTATAGACTTATCAGAAGCGTATAAGACCAAGTCATCCGCATACTGTAGGACACTAGCTGTATCACCCACGGAACTTTCTAAGTCATATGTATATATGTTATATAACAAAGGACTCAGCACAGACCCTTGAGGTAAGCCCTTCCAAACCAGTCTACTCGGTGTGTAAGGGTCCCCGACATCTAAAATAATTTTTCTTTCTGATTCAAGATAAAGTTAGTTAAAATATATGGAACGTTTAAAGTATCTAATTTTTTTTTAAGAATAGGAAGAAGAACATTATCATATGCGCAGTTAATGTCCAAGAAGGCCGCAACTACAGATTTTTTGTCTGAAAAAGCGTATCGAATATCGGTGGTGAAAATTCCTAAATTGTTAGCCACACTTTTTCCTTTTCTAAACCCAAACTGCGTTTGAGAAAGGTGTTCACTGTTTTCAATAAACCATTCGAGTCGATTTTTGACCAAATGTTCAGCAACTTTAGTAATAACCGATGATAAAACAATCGGTCGACATGATTCAACATTACACTGTGTTTTGTTTGGTTTTAAAAATGGCAACACTATTTGACTGCGCCAAGACAAGGGAATATCGCCAGACGTCACAATTTTATTTATTAAATCTAAAAAGTAATGCATTCCATTTTCACCAATATGTGACAAAAAGGAATATGGAATACCGTCTTCCCCAGGAGCACTGTCCTTGACATAGTCTAAGACTCCTTTTAACTCAACTAAAGTAAAAGGGAAATTTAAAGATGAAGAATCATTGACATTACTTGGTGAGGATGCAATAATATTTTCTTTATGTGGAACGGAAGCAGGAGCCAGACGATCTAGGAATTGATCAGCTAATACAATAGGAAGAAGAGAGGTACTAGAGGAGTTTATTGCTGATCTAAATCTCTTAATATTTTGCCAAATAACCGACGATTGAGTCTCAGGCTTTAGAGAGCTACAAAAACGCCTCCAACCCTCAAATTTCTTTTTCTTAAATAGTTTCCTTGTTTCTTGCATTATATCTTCAAGGGCTTGATAATTTTCGAATGTCATGTTATTACGATAATTCCTCTCAGCTGTTTTCCGTCTAGATATAGCAGTAGTGCATTCACGATCCCACCACGGAGGTGATAACAATTTATTGTTACGTGCCATTTTTTTAGGAAAAGCACTGTCAGCAGCTTCTATCAAAATGGATTTAAAATAATTTGTATCAATGGTATTTTCACTGTGGACAAATTTTCCTTCCACTAAAGTTGTGTATTTGTGCCAATTGGAATCTATGATTTTATATTTTAAAGGAGGTTTTGAAATAAATGATTTGTTTATTTTATTACAGGAGAAAGAAATAATTATAGGATAATGATCACTATTGAATGTTGAAGATAAAGTAGACCACAATAAAGAAGATGCTAAATTGGAAGTGCATATTGACAAATCTATAGCACAGGTCACTTCATCAGGCTTAGAAAGACGAGTAGGGCAGCCCGAATTTAATATACACAAATTATATGAGTCTAAAATGTCTAATAATTCATAGCCATAACAATTAGAGATTGAACTTCCCCAAGATGTGTGATGAGAGTTAAAGTCACCTAAAATCATAAATGGATGAGGCAGAAGTGATATTATATTTCTAATTTCACTGAAAATTTGTGAAGAAGGGTGTGGAATATAGATAGAGACATAACAAATATGGTTAACAACAGCAGCAATGATAGAGAAGTTATCACTGTGTGCAGGAAGAGGGAAAGGAGATATAATACAAGAGTTTCTGATAAGTAGGCACACACCAGCATACCCATCAGCCCTATCATTCCTTAAACAGGAATAACCAGGGATTTTAAATGTAAAATTTGGCTTAAGCCAAGTTTCTGGTAAAGCAAGAATAAAAGGTTTAAAAGTATTTATGATGTGTATGATTTCATGTTTTTTGTTCAGTATGCTCCGACAGTTCCATTGAACTATTGTATCCATTGTGATTATTATTAATGTATGTGTTTAATAAGGGGGCAGCGTTGGTCGATATTTTAATATTAGACTGTGAAAGTAAATTAATTAATGTGGTTGTTTAAATCAACTATTGTCTGTCCAGTCTGTGTGTCAATGTTTGGAGGTGTTTGTAATGCACAACCATTAGATGGTTGTGGCATATTGTAGTCTCTAATAAGAGAATTGTGAGCTATACGATCATAGCCTTTAGTTTGTTTTGGAGGGGTTCTGGGTTTAGAGAAAACTGTTTTTTTATAAGATATAGTGCGTGGAGGTGGAGAACCGAGTACTATAGTATTTCCTTGCTGAGATCTCCAAGGTGTAGACACCAACACATCTGCATACGATTTTGTGATTGGAGGGTGTAATTTTAATGCCTCGACATAAGAGATGCTATTTTCTGCCATAGAGATTTTTATTTGCTTTTGTCTGGAGTACTCCGGGCAACTTTTGCTTGTGGCAAAATGGAGCCCAGAACACAAACAGCAAGAGCCACGATCTTCTTCAGTATCACAACTATCACCAGTGTGGCCCTGACCACACTTATAACACCTGGGCTTTGATCTGCATTTGGCCTTGGTGTGACCAAATCGACAGCAGTTGTAGCACTGTATTGTAGGGTATGTGTATGTGTATTCTACTGGCAATGAGTTAAAACACATAAAAATGCGTTTAGGGAGGACTTGGCCATCGAAGGTCAAAACAACTGTTTGCGAGGGTTTCCAGGTCGGTGTGTTATCTACTATGACTTTATAATTCAGTCTCCTAGCTTTTATAATTTCACCACATCCAATGGGTACATTAGTATTCTCTTTAATGTCCTCAGGAGACCACTCTGCAGGGACTCCCCTAACTAAACCCATTCTGGTAATATTGAATGTTGGTATATAAGCTTTCAGTCCATTATTTGTTAAACAACTTGAATTAACAAAGCTGTTGGCATCGGAATAATTACTAAAAGAAAGTGTAATTTTATTTCGGCCTATTCTTTTCAAGCTACCATTTACAATGTTGTTAAAAGCGTTTTTCTTTAAAAATTTACCAAACATTACTGGATGCAAAGTGGTACCATCATTCTCCGCTAACTGTATTTTGTGTACATGTACAATGTAGGGACCATGATCATTGCTATCATAGCTAGCCCTGCCAATTTGTGTCGGAACTTGGGAAGGAGAAATATAATTAGAAGGGATAGATGAAGGTAGAGAACTAACGGGTGACTCCATAGATTCTTTAATATAACAATGACAGTCCGTGCTTTTAAGCGAATCAGAATCATGTTTTCTTTTACGTTTGTTACAATTTTTACAAACTTTATGAGTATTTACTTTTGTACGTTTCAATTTTCTGTTACATAACGATGAACAGTCGGAATCCATACCCGATTCGTTAGATACGGTCACAAAAGCACCCGCGGGAGGCACAATACCAACCCCTGGGTCTGGTGGTTCATTCATATTTATAACAAAAAAAGACTTACCTTATGTAGAAAATACAAGAAATAAAGAAACAAAATACACTAATCTAATATTATTTACAAACTATCACTATTCTGATCACAAATTACAATAATACAAAATTTAATAAAAAATTCGAAAAACCACGTCCGTCAAGTTCGAAGGTTTCCCGCGCTTTTTTCTTGGTTCTATTTCTTCTTCTTAGTTAATGGCAATCTGTGTGTACACACAATTTGTGCCAATGTCATGTAGGTAAGATTTTCAATCTTGTATCAGCGTTACCAAGCTCCAACAGAACGGTGGCCTATCCTGCTCAAACTTTCCATGGAGCTTTGTCGGCACCTCAGAATGTATGCTACGCGTTGTCTTCTATAATAAACTTAACTTGAACACAATAACTAAACTATTTCACACAAAACGCCACCAAGATTACATGATATAGAGTCAAGTACACAAGTTTAATGAATTAAAGAAAACAATTGCTACATGTCAGACTGAGATCCCGCCAAAAACTCTTTGGTTCTATTTATTCCCTTTTGAGTAAATGGCAAAGATACTAGAATATGCAGCCATGTTTGGTGTTAAGAACACTTTATAGACACAGTAAGTGAATGGTGGTCTTTCGTTACAACGATTCTAACGGGAGTGATTGGGAGATCTCAAAATTCATACTTCATATCGTTATTTGCAATTAACTTCACTTGTGAACTATAACTAAACTATATCTCACAAAATGCCACGAAAATATTACAACATATAGTCAAATACTGTTAAATTCGAGAACTTTATTTTAGTTATAATTTATTATAATGAAACATTTTTGTATAATAGTAATGTTTTATTTCTGTGTAACGAAGCAACAACCTACAATATATATATATATATATATATATATGAACATAAAGGAGTTTTATATCTAACATATATGGATACTTCACAAATACTGCAAGGTAATGGATTCTAAATAAGAAGGCCTACAAAACAACGAATCAAATCTCACCAAGTTCATTTAATCAGAGTTAAATGTAACAATAATTTATTTTACTATAGTGTCAAAAATGGATACATACCTCTATAATTCTGAAGTGGAGAAAGTAAAACCTTTAAACTGGTCAATAAACGTCAAATATTTGTATTGCGAAGCTCTTATGATAACTCTGGGAATGATACTTCCAGGCACAAAAAAAAATATTTAGAAATCTTAACAATAGAAAGCTGCTATTTTTATTGTGGACTGGCATAGATAAAATAAAAGTGAAAATTTCAGTTGTACAATAAATTCAGCTTGTAGGCCTTATTATTCTTTTTGTAGTGACATTGTAGGTGAAAATTTATTTAGTAATATTTTTTATTACTTTTGAGGGTGTTATTTATGGATTTTACAACAGAGACCTTACAAACAATGGTTAAAACCAAAACGATACCTTCGGGTCTAGTAATTGTAAGTAAACATGAATTTCATTTATCACGTAGTTAATAATTTAGTCTTTAATCTCCCGACTATATTATGTAGTAGAATAATATAACTTCTTTTATTAATTTTAGCTAGCTGTATGTCTGCAGTTCCGCCCGTGATTCTTATATTCATCACTACGTAATATAGTATATAAATAATCATTGGAAAATATATAGTTTTGCAACACCATTGAATCATATTTTGTTCACAATTAAACGAGTTTAAATATTTTTAACACGGAATACTAATTATTATTCTACAACTGTTTTGCTACTAAGAGAAAAGCAAAGCCATTTCCGATAAATTCAAGCACTTGCCAGTAAAATTATGCATTGAATCGGATTTTATTCACAATTTTACGAGTTTTAATTTTGTTACGCGAACCCCTAATTATTTATATAAAGTAGCCTATATTACGCGGAATAGCATTAGCTATCTGCTAAAATAAATCCTAGCCGGTCCCGGTTAGCCGAAACAACCAGACATACAAAAAAAAATGTTTTTGCGATAGGATAAGTAGTTATTTTTATATTGCAATTAGACACTTTTATTTTATTCATTAGTGTAAATATATTCGTACAATATTTATGTGCATCTTTGGTCTAAAATATGCGTATAAATTGCAATGGTTATTAAACTACTTACTAAGTAAGATAAAAATAAATTAATTTTACATCTATTTAGAAAAATGATGGTTTTTTTCAGAGATAAATAATAAAATTAGATACTTTCTAATAATAATAGACTGTAGAGGAGTAGCGGCGTTAGGATAGGGCGCGGTTGGACGACTGCCCAGGGCGCCGGACATAAAGGGGCGCCGAAAGTGCCTCTTTATATCCCCTCGTTTAAAGCTACTTCAAAATTACAAATTTTTAAGCGTCAAGTTGGTGAAACTGCCCGTGATTAGCCTAAAACTTCTCCAGAAAAAAGTTTTAGGTTGAATTTTCAACTCTCTCTTGGACACTACTTTAATTTCAGTTAATGAAAGATTTGAACAGTTAAATGAGTACTCGGATTCTCGGTCTTTTTTGTACATGACCTTATAAAATACTGTGGTGAACTTCAATTGAAATAACTGTAGACTCTAATTCAGATACAGATGGTTGTATGTTGTGTGATGAACTTGTAAGCCTGAAATATTTATGGCTTAATCAGAATGTAGTTACCCCTGCTTATGTTTTAAATTTTATCAAAGATCGCAACTTGCAAGAACTGTATCCAAATATTTGGATAGCATTGCGAATATTATTGTTTATACCTGTAACGGTTGCTAGTGGGGAGAGTAGTTTTTTCTAAGCTTAAGCTGATCAAAACTTATTTGCGATCGACAATATCTCAATCTAGAGTGACGAACTTGGCAACTTTATCAACCTTAACTAAGAGTTCACCGATAGAAAAGCGATAGGAGAAAGAAAAGATAAAATGTAAAAATTAGTTTTATAAATAAGTGTTTTTTTTTTTAATAAATGGTTATTTTATTACACACATTGTCATTGTTTGTATAAAATTGAATTGTAGTTGGGGGCGCCGTAGAAATTATACCCAGGGCGCTGGTAGTGGTGGTAAAACCGGCACTGCTATAGAATATAATTATATTTAAACTGGAATTTAACCCTTATATCTTATATCGGTACAGTTGATTATTATTGTTGTAATTTTTTTTTAATTTGAATGAGGTTTTTCTAATTAAGTTATTTATTTAGTTTTGATTTAGGTAGATGTATTGATTTTGTTTTATTGTTTTACTCATTTTGATTTTTATCTCTGACTATGTTTGAACGCATCTATAATTGGCATCATCATATAGTTTCATTTATATCCACCAGGAGGCAGGAGTGTCTCTTCTGAAAATTGACGTCACGCAAACGCCATTTTGTAAAGTTTCCGCCGTAGTCAGTTTTCTAGGCACAGTGTAAAATATATAATTCTTATGGTTTTGTGTACATTAAAAACTTAAAGATAAACAATTATCCGTTTAACGTCTTGTGCGTTAAATTCACAGACACAAAGCATGGAAGACAAGGCGTCTCTAAAGGAACTGGATCAATGGATAGAACAACTAAACGAATGCAAGCAATTGACAGAAAATCAAGTAAAAACGTTATGCGACAAGGTAACGTACCTATATAATTGACTAATTGTAAGCTTCATATTTTTATTTTATTAAAATACAGTTTTGGTTATGTATAGTAAAATTTGGTTAGTAGCTATGGAATTTATGTGTTTCTTGTACTTACATAGTTGTAGAAGCAAATGTACCTCGATTTATAGGTTGTAGTGGTTATAATGAGTCTGGTTCAGCAATGATCTCCAGATTACGAGATGTCTAGTGGATTTGCATGTTCTAAAGTAATTTATTGTTGCATGTTTTTACCACACCCAGCTACAAATTTTCTTGGGATAATAGTATAATTAGTAGTTAGATAGGTATTTTTAGACGCCGTCCAGAAATTGTTTCAATTATAAGAAAATTGATTTTGTATCTATAAAAAGAAACATATATATACATATGTTAGTGCTTGTTGTTGTATCATTTCACTAGATTTGTTGACTATTGATATTTCATTTCTTCTTAAAGCTAAGATTTAAGATTTTGTCTAATATTGATGTTAGTGTCATTACTTCTGTAGATGCCCTTCAAATCAGGTTTAATAAGTCAATAATATTGTATTTAAATACAAAAAAATCATAAATTCTTGTTTTTTAGAAATATTACATAGAATGTTTATGTTATAAATAATTTTTTTTACAAATCTCAAGTAAATATGAAGTTACACTAAGATATTTACATAGTCTATGATCATATTTTTATTTTAAACTTATATTTAGGCCTCATATTCAATGTAGTATTATTGATTCTTCAATCTTGTTGGTGAGATAACACTGTTTGAAAAATTCCATTATCTAACAAACTAATTTGATAAATATTAATTTCAAATATTGATTATTATCAATAATCTATAGCCAAATTAATATATTGTTATTTAAAGATAAAATTTAACACCAAACAAAGTAGGCATTTTTTGTTTAGTTTTATTGTATAAAAAATTAAACCTCTTTTTTCGTTTTTTTTTTTTTCAAATATTATATACATACATTGTTTATTACTTGTTTTATAAGAAAAAAAAAACATAACACTGCCATGAAAAGGTATAATGGTTATCTTCTCTTTAGAACTGGGATTATAAGGCAGTACTGTTTAAACATATATTATTAGTTTGTTTTGGGAATTTATACTAAATGAGGGTTGAAATAGACAGTTACATGATTTATACAAATGATTCAGTAGTTGGATTAAGATATGAAATTTATTAAACTAATTTGTTCACTGTTTTTGGTTACAATTGTATTAGATTTTTTAGTCTTTATAATTTCAAACTTCTACTCAATAACATTTTATTATAAAAATAATAACCTTTCTTTATCTTTATTGTCATTATTTATTAGTATAAAGGAGATGAAATTAAAAAGCACTGTATATTTCTTTGTCTTTGAATGTATGTATACTAACTGTTAATATAAATATAACTTGTAAGAGTTATATTCAGAGAAATATTATGATATGTATATTAATAAATAAAATTGGAAGGACTGTTTGTAATGTCAAAAATATTTTTTTTACTAAATAGGTATGAATGTATATAGGATACCTATACCAAAAATACAATTTTTTAAATTGTTGTCTGTCTGTTTATTCCGGGTAATCTCCAGAATGGCTTTAGGATTTTGACTGGACTTTTTTTGGTAGATAGCTGAAGTTTCTCTGGGTAACTTAGGGTACTTTTGTTTTTCGAAAATGATTAGGGTTCTGTATAAAAAAATAAAACTCATAAAAATTTAAATAAAATACAATTAAATGCACAGTTTTAAGGGCAAGTGCTTAAATTTGTTTTGGTTTGAATTTGATTGTTTACTTTAAGATTCATTTACTTTTAATGGTTTAGAGGAAGAACATTGTGATATTGCAGGAAAAATTGTGTCAAATGGTACTTTTATCAGTTATCCTCTAATCTAATTTGACATACATTGGCATATTTGGGTTATTACAGTTTTATTGTTTGAATTATTGTCAAAAAAAAACAACAGTAAGTTAGAATTTCAAATGATATCAGAATATCATTAATTAAATAGTTAAAAACTGAAGAATGTGTTGGTCAAATTACTTATGTACACAACTATCGACTGTTAACAGGCTGTACACACAAGAATATTAAGTATGAAATTAAATATATAATTGTGTGCTTATCTGCTCATAGTGAATATTAGAGTAAAATGTTTGATTTTTACATGAGTTGCAAAATTTACCAAGTTCAATTTAAAACAATTTTTAACTAAACATTAATTTTTGTAACTAATCTATGACCAACATCAGTTTGATATTGCAATATGTTATGATTTATCTTTATTGCTTTTATAAATTTGAAGTAAAATATCATGCAATTTGGCAAGTAGTTTAACCTTGTCAAAGCTAAAAGATCAATGACATTCAAGTCATAACAATGTTCCAAGGCATTACACAAGTTAGGGTTGAGAATAATTATAGAGAATGTAATTTTTCTATATATAACAGCAGCTATATATAAAATAGCTATATATAAAATAGCCAACATCATCATTTCCCTACCCTCATCCCATTTTAATTTGGGGTCCATTCCATTCCTCTTTATGCAAAGTCATTTCTGCATTCACTCTCATTTTTAACACACATGTTATCCATCTTTTTTTTGATCTTCCTCCTTACCCTTTAACTGTCCACATTCATATCCAATACCCTTTTTACATCCGGACAGACAACTGTTCTTTAACTTTTCTGTTACTGGTGCCACTTTCAAACTTCCTCTAATGTGCTCATTCCTAAATAATAAAATAACCATCAACAGAAAATTTGTGGTCCAATATTATAAATGTAATTATGTGAATGGCTTTCAACATGTAAGATCAGTTAATTTAATAATAAAAAAATGTTGTTTATACCATGTGCATTGGGGCTTCATTTAAATCAGTGTGACATGGAGTAAATTTCTTCGGTCTGATGTAAAAGTGACTTACAATTTTTTAATCCTTTATCTATTTAACCTAGCTAGGCAGGTAATTAAGAAAGCTTTGAGCATCTGGTATCTATAGAAATGACTACAATACAATATTTTTACTCTTATTTATAGTTCTCAATAAGGTTTGTTCTGTTTACTACACCAGTTTTTAATTCATCTTAGGGGAAAATAATTCAGGATAGACATATTTGTGTTATTTAAATAATATATTATTTTATTAATTTGAATTTTCCTTTAGAATATTTAATAAATGCATAATGTATGCTAGGTTATATATAGAACCAGTATGTGTGTATCATTTTAGTGCACAAGGATTTGTTGTCTATGTGACAATTATCTGTAAATTGAATACAATTTTGTGTGATAAAACGTCTGTAATGATAAAATGTAAATTATATTCATGTTATTCATAATTTTTTGTGAACTATTACTGTATTATGAATCATTATTTATTCATTATTTCCTTCATTACTCTAAAAGTGGTAGAAGCTGCACTCAACTTTTAATGCTCAATACTCAACTTGAGAGTCATTATTTATCAAACTTAGGCAAGATTCAGTTTTGGTACAAACTATAGTATGTTAAGCTTTACCATTTAGTTCCTTGGAACCGGCAACTTATCACTGATTGAAGTCAAAGTAGAGTAGATTATGTTTGAGTTTGTTTATAGATACCACAATGCTGCAGTTACAATGTAACGTCATTTAATTTACAACCTATTACTTATTTCATTATTTTCCATTTATAAAGAATAACTTTCAATGAATTCAAGGATGTTCTGTTTGATTTTTCAACATTGTCTTGTATTTAAATATGATGTGTACACATTGATTTATATCTCCTAACTAGGATGTGTATGTTGTATAAATATTTATACTAATATATGTATATACTCGTATATGTATACCACCCACACATGATTCGCACAATACCTAACGTGAATAGTTGCCGTTTGCAATTTTATTGCAAGCCAGAAGCCCGATTGATCTCCCCCACTGCGGTTTAATTAAACCACTTGTACGATTGTTATTTAACCGAGCTCTGTGAAGATTTCTGTATATTAGGCAAGTTTGATTAGTCTCTCATCTGATGGTATTTTTTTTTAAATATTGTGTAGCAAGGGTGGCCAGGCTTTTGAAGTGTGCCGTCTATATTTCAATCCAAAATGATCTTAGCGGTCTATCGATTACTAATGTTATTAACTAGAAGCATAAGTAGTACGTGAAAGAAACATCTTTCTTGCTTATTATATACAATACACAGTACCTAATGGAATTTTTTTATTAAAATATTTTGCAGTGCCTTGGTCACCTCTGTTGTACAAGCTCAGTGCTTTAACCACAATCTCACCTCATCTCACTAAGTCTACTGGTATTGTTGGTTCTCAAGTGGATGCTGCCGTAACACCTATTGGTGCATGGCGACAAACATGAGGATGGTAGGCGGACATTATTAGAAAGTGCCCTACCACTTTGCTATGGTTTCCTCACGATATTTTGTTCACTGAAAGTTTAGGCTTATTATAGAACTAGCTGTGTGTCTGTAACTGCGCAGTCACGCAGTTTACCGCGTTCCATATATTCTTAAAACCGTCCATTAAATCGGATTTTATTCAATTTTTTACAAGTTTTAATTTTTTTATGCGGACCCTAATCATTTTCGAAAATTAAAACTACCCCCTAAGTTATCCGGAGTAACTTCAGCTATCTACCAAAAAAAGTCCCGTTAAAATCCGACCAATCGTTCCGGAGATTACCCGGAACAAACAGACAGACAGACAAAAATTTTAAAAATTGCATTTTTGATTTAGGTGTCGTGTATACATTCATATCTATTTAGTAAAAAAATAATTTTGATATTACAAACAGACACTTCAATTTTATTTATTAGTATAAATTGGAAATCTGTTTGTACATACGTCCATCGACGCACACATTACCGGAGCCATTGTCACTTCCAAATGACGATGTTACCTAAGACGGTAACAATTTAAGCCTGAAGACAGTGGCTTTTAAGTGATGCTGTCGGAACCTACATGTAGGTGCTTAGCGACAGATTGACGATTTGTGTTAGTTAACTAGGCGGGTATTTACGATATTTTATCAGTGTACTATGGGTGAAATATGTTTACATTCACCGAATGCCCGGTCATTGTGGGATGCAGTTCAAAGCAAAGAATGGTGCGATATCCGATAATACTTCCACTGAAGCATTACCGCATAGAATACAAGGGTTATGAGATAATCGTTTTGACTTACATTACAACTGATCTAGTGGTATTGTGATCGCATATTAGGTGTCGTGAAATCGACATATCGAACTCTACGGCGAATGTTACTATTTTAAAGTTAAATATAAACGTTTTGATGAAACCATAGTAGGCTATTAAGTTACGCCAGGTTGAGTCACTATATTACCTTCGAAATAGTATTATCTTGGCAAGCAACTAGGTATTACTATCATAGGTATTACTTTTAGTATGTCATCACTTAACATAAATATTTCACACGAACATATTTAAATGTAGTCAAAAACTAATTAAATACGTTTCGTATTCGGTGTTACCTTCTATATGTCTAATTTTCTAGGCTTACAAACTCCTTGCGGCGCCAGAAGAACTAAGCCAAGTTACTACTAAGCATTAATATTTTAGAATATAGAAAATCTAGTATGGTATTATGGCCATAATTAAAAATATGTGCAAGTAATTCGTCTAGTGGTCGAAATCGATTGTGAAAATGTGAAAATCTGAGGAAAAAAATGTTTTTAATTGATAACACTAAACCTTGTTAGTAGACAAAAGATACTTGGTTGTCAAAATGTACTGTACTTATTTTTTTACTTTTATATATTTATATATAGATATGTTATAATCTGTCTTAACCGTAAAGTAGTTTTAACTAAACGTGTTTTGTTTAAAATGGTCTTTGGTACAAATCGTTTATAGAAGTTTAATTTAAAACATAGGTGATATAAATGATGATTCATTTATATCATTAACATCGTTTTGTGAATCATTATGATCACAACGTCATTATTATCAGGGAATAATTATTCCTTACTAGATCGAGATGACTAATTGCTTATTACGAAGAACTTTTTTGTTAAATTGCTATGGGGAAAATCTATTGCTAATAAATACAATTGAAGTGTCCGTCTGTTTGTAATGTCAAAATAACATTTTTTTTATTAAATATGAATGTGTATACGATACCTATACCAAAAATACAAATTTTAATTTTTTTGTCTATCTGTTTCTTATGGGTAATCTCCGTAACGGCTGGACCCATTTTGACGGGACTTTTTTTGGTAGATAGCTGAAGTTGCTTCGCGTATCATAATATGTCGATTACCCATAAAACTGAGACATACAACACACATACATAAATAGGAAAACAATTGACAGCTGGCGTAAACGCCAGGTTAGTGCTCAAGTGTACTTTTGTTTTTCGAAAATAATAAGGCTATCGCGTAAAAAAAAATTAGAACTCATGCAATTGTGAACGAAATACGATTCGATACGAAATGACAGCACCATCAAAACATTATTTTCTAATGATTATTTGAAAGCTATATTACGTAGTGAAGAATTTATGAAACGTGGGCAGAGCCGCGGGCACAAAACTAGTATACAAATACAATTATCCAAGATACAAAGCAAAATAATGACGTTATTTTGATAATTAGTACGTGGTAAACGAACTTCTTAACATGTATGAATATTGTTGTTTAAGTTTGTTCAATCGAAATGCTTTTAATTCTGCTATGTTTTAGCTGAATTGGTGTTTGTTTATTACATGAGGCAATGTTCAATACGTAAACGGAAACCTACAAAAAGTCTTGTTAGCTAAACTGTAGAGTGTCATGTTTAGCTTGCTTGATATTTAATTGAAAAAAATTTCATTTCATTGGGTAAATTTACGCTTACACTTTATACTGGATACGTACTGTTTTACTATGTATCCTTTTATTTTATATAGTTTAATTTTATTTGTAGTTTTCTTTAATGATTACAATGATTATACATTTTTTTTCTAATGTCTATCCTGATGACGTCAACGTCATTTTTAGCTTCAACAGGTTTACGTGTTTTTTCAAAGCGTATACTTACTCAAATTTTATGTCACAGGTTATATTTCCATTACTGAAAGTTTAACGGTAACTTAATTCCCTTTACATATTATCAGACCAAAAAAAATCTGTAAGAAATACTTTATCATTTAATCTAGAATATATTTTATATATTCAACATTATTATAGATTTGTACTAGATTTTTTTATTACCGGGATAAGAAATAAATAATTTCCATAAGTATTCGATCAAACGAATATTTATGCCAACTATTACATTTTATATTCAATTTAAAAATAAATAATTCAAAATACTAAATATAAAAGTTTAAAATTGATTCTTTTTCTGACTTCATCTCGTAACAATCTGGTTTGGTCTCGGTTAATAATAGGAAACTCTATTTGATGTGATATTTACAAAAAAAAATAGCTTTCAATTAAACTCTTAATATAAAAAAGGTGAGCATAAAAAAAACATACGTCATTGCGAGTATGACGTAATGTACCAAATTACTCGACCCGTATGACATGAGTAATGATGCAACGCTTCTCATATCGAAAGGTACCAAATCAAGCATTATTATAATTCGGAGCACTAACTAACTCATGAGCATCTAAAACTCCTGTTATTCTTTGGTTAGGGTTACCCTTTCGTTGCAAATTGTCTTGAAGTCAGTGTGTGAACACCCTATCCAATACACGTAGTCTCGCGTTGATAGAATCAAAACCGGATTGGAAAAGTGGTTACATTTACGAGCTATTACAATTATCTTCCCAAGAATACTAAAAGAAAGTGCACTGTGTAGTATTTGTTACAAAGAAAACTTTTCTAATAAATGATATTCTATTGTAAAAGTTTTACATTGTTAGTTGCGTTAATAATATAGTAATAATATAGTTGATAATTTCAATAATTTGCGAAATATTGAAATCTGATTACGATATTATAGATACGATAGATATTATAGAAAGAAAGCAAAGATATTTTTTTCATAAATAAATTATATATTAATAAATAACATCCGGATCGGCTGAACCGATTTTGACGGGACTTTTTCTGATAGATGGTTGAAGTTACTCCCCGTAACTTAGGCTACTTTTATTTTTCAATAATAATTAGGATAGCGCGTAAAAAATATAACTCATAAAATTGTGAATAAAATCCGATTCAATGCAGAGTTTTACTGATGTGAGAAATGTCTTTGATTTCTGTTAATGCCAAAAACAATTTAGGGTCAAAAAATGATTACCATCGAAAGGTTATTTTCCAATGATTGTTTAAAAATGTTATGTACACAACAAACTATGAAAAGCGGGCGGATCCGCGGGCACACAGCTAGTTTTTAGTAAAGACTGTAAAACTGAATACGTAATAAACATTACATCTGTGATTTGAAATAGATTTTTTTGAGTACATACTTTGAGTTATGTTATCATATTAGACTTCCCGTTAGAGGAGGGCCTCTAAGCAATATTTACATAACCATGTGTGAGTAAAAAGTAATTAAAAAAAAAATATATATATATACAGAAGCTAATTATAAAACAGGTTTAGACACAGCCTAAACAATGGGTATTTTTAGTTCGAGACAATGTCGAATAAATTTCATGTATAAAACACAACTTACAAACTTGGTAAACTCAAAATACATGCGCTTGTTATTGATATAACATGCTTTCCTATCCAATGTTTGCGTTAATCGTTTAGTCTATATTTAACTGTTTTACACGTTAACATGTACAATATAATAGTGTTGTGGTCACGTTCATACAATATCCTCTGTGATAATTACTACTATGTCGTTCGTCCTACAAAACTCAACTATACAAAATAATTATGTTGCATGGCATTGTTTTTAAAATTTCTTATTAACTATTTTTAAATAAACTTTTGAAATTAATTCTTTTTTTTTTAAGGAAAACCATGTAAAGTAAATAGTAAATCCTTACTACAAGTAGACCTAGGCACATGTTTGGTATACGTGTTAATTTTTGTATATATAAATCTTCTGTGCGTGTGCGACTAAACTCCTTATAAACGGCTGAACCGACTTTAATGAAATTTTTTGTCTATTCCTGAGGATTCGAGAATGGTTTAGAATTTAGATTCGCAACAGGCGGAACGCGGTCCGTTTGCGGACTGCGAAAGGTCGAACCTCGGACCGCCATATGATGTAATGTATTGTAAACCAAGTATTAATTAATACGTAGATAAGGTATACTATACTTTTATTTTACAAGTACCAACAACTGATATGGTTTGATTAGTTTCCTATCTAGCCGGTGTGTGTGTGTTTGTGCGAATCAGTTATAAATATAACTGATGTGATTTAAATATTTATAGTTGTCTGGACCTCGGTAAATTTTTCCCACAGTATCCGGATCCCACCTAAAACTACCTACCGACCCCTGGTTTTGATTCACAATTTGGTTCAATTTAATTTTTTATGTATGAAACGCGAACGAAGTTGCGGACACAGCTAGTATTTTTTTAAATATCTACGATATATCTTATGTTTAAGTTTGCTTACTATACATAGTTACTAATATTGTTTGAATGATGATATACAGATGTTTTAGTGGATATTGTGGCATATTCAAATTTCAACCTTTTGTATGAAAGTATATAAGTAGACAAAGTAATATATTACATATCTAAAATAAATAATACTCTTTCAATTTTTTTTGTTTTAAATTATGATAATTAATATGCAGATAATTACAAAGAATTCAATAGAATTACATTGTCCTTATAGTTTTATAGTTGCTGGTAGTCTTTTGTTTAAATAAGATTTTATATTCTTTGCTTTGGGTCGTAAAAACTGAACTAAAATCCAAAATGAAATAACCAGTTGTGTTATATTACTTTCATTTTAAATGATTGGCCTATTTTGGCGCGAGCCTCTTTTACGCTATTTTATATTTCTAGTTTTGCCATATTATCCAGATGGTGTGTACATATTTGAGGTTTTCCTTTAGGGCTTTTTTTCCGCTTGACTCTTCGGTTATTACTCCAAATGTATTATAATCATACTAATTTTAAAATTGAATTAAGTTTTATTTTGAATTAACCAAATTTTGTAAATGCCTTTTATTAAGCATTTGCCATTAATGTTTGCAGGCAAAGGAGATATTAACGAAGGAGTCCAACGTGCAAGAGGTGAAATGCCCGGTAACCGTTTGCGGCGATGTGCACGGTCAGTTCCACGACCTGATGGAGTTGTTCCGCATAGGCGGACGTTCTCCCGACACCAACTATCTCTTCATGGGTGACTACGTGGATCGCGGCTACTACAGTGTTGAGACTGTCACATTGCTCGTCGCGCTCAAGGTAATGTGCACACTACAATAGGAATTGTCCATTAATCATATGATTTTTTTTTCCGGTAAAATGTGTCATACAAATTTTCATTAATAATTATAACCTAATTTAATTCTGAAAATCGTTGCCTGGCAACGACGAGTTAAAAAAAAGTAATACACATGATATCTCACTGCACCCCTTTCCATTTTTGTGATGTTTTCCGATTTCATTTTGCCTTCCTTCTAGCCTCTCGTCATTAATTGATGATCCTATACCAGCTTACAATTTTCCGATTGATAGGAGTGTCATAATATTGGTTGGTTGTTCATTCCTACATGCTCAAACCTAACCGAAACGTGGCTATGGTTCTCCTGGGCCTTTTTGTTACCTAAGCTAACGTTTTGTTAGTTACCCGACATGGTTTTACCCGTAGGGGTGTGACTTGGGGCTCTTCAAGAAGGAATTGATTAACGCACTCTCATGGTCAGCAACTCGACAGTGATGATCCTGGTGTTACAGATGTTCATAGGCGAGGGTAATCTATTTACGTTTGCTGCCCTTTATAATATAATAAAGATGAAAGTGTTAACAAATGCATAACGTCGAAATATCGCGCGTAAATGATCTTTAGCCAATAGTAAACTTTATGTTTGATGCGGTAGAGTTTTCGTAAGCGCTTTATACTCAAGGGTATAAGAATGAAGTGTCTGATTATAGAAGTGACTATTTTCCCTAACGTGAAGTATGGAACACTTATTAATTTATAGGTGACTATGTAGTCACGGCACAGTCGTAATAAAAGTGACATTATGTCTGAAGACAAATAGATTACTACTGTTTTACGCAGATAAATTGTGCCGCAGTGGTAACGAAATTTTGCGCGAAGTATATACCACCATCTTTACAAATTGTGGTATTTTATAAATGTTGACAAATTGATTTACGATTTCCATCTACAAATATTAATAAGAATAGAAGAATAGAAAGAGTATTAATAAGAAATAACATAAATGTACTTGGAAGTATGTATATCATTCATAATAATATATTTACACTAAAAGTATATTTCAAAATATGTAGTAATATATACCGAAGCAAAAATTGAGATCAAGACAAACAGATAGTGAGTGACATTATAAAAATTATTATTTTCTTATAACCTTTGTAAATTTATTTCTACGCGAGAGAAATAAAATAAAGAGTTATTCTCGAATTTATCTCGATATATGTAATAGATTAACAAGTTTTGCTCGAATTTGAATGTCACAATAAATAACTTGGAAATGTTGTTCGCCTTTGAATATATTCTTGCAATAAAAAATTGACAAATAATTTCTAAATTTTCCAAGTCAACCATACCAAACTAATAACATATAGATTTTTGTAAAAACAAAAACATGTAATGTTGTTAGCAATCATTTTAGAGGCTTTTTTATATTACCTTATTTTACGACTAGTTCGTCTTATACGGTCAATTTATTCATAGTATTTTTAAACCTGTATAATAATATGAATACTGATGGGTCTATACTTGAAAGTATTGTCCAGTGTTCTCTGATAGTTTTTGCACTGAGAAATAAGCACTAAATTCTTATAAATGCTGGTAGACAGTTTCCATACCAGGTATTTAAACTGCTGGACAAATTTAAGGGAACTCATAAAGAGGCGAACAAATGTTTACAATTAACTTTGAAAATTGCATGACATAATCATGTTATTTTCAAATTTAAATACTAATATAAATGGTCAATACACAAACTGAACCTTTTCTATTTTTCCCCTAAATTTGTCCAGGAGTGTATGTTTTAATGTTGATTACAAACCTCGCTTCTTTTAGAAAAGATCGAAGACAACGATAACGAGTCGAAGTTGTTTTGATTTATAAACTACCGACTTTTTTTGTGAAAACCATTGATTTTATCTTTAGATTTTAACTTTCATTCCGCCCTTGAAGGCTTTTATCTAATTATGAACATGTTGAACTCATTTGATATTTTTCTAACATAGTAAAATACAAGTTAGATACGGGAAGGATAGGGGATGCGATATATTTTTACATATTAAGGATATCGTGCCTTGAAAAGGTTGAAAAAGAATGCTCTATGGAATTTAGGCCAGGAGTCGTACTGTGTTGTGGGTTGACAACGAATGTTTTTCTACATGAGAGAAAATAACACTGTTATCGCGCGGTTATCTATGATAAACTTCGGTCACTGTTTGTATTACCCCTTTATCTGACAACACTTTCTCGAAATTAAACGCCCTGCGCTATATTTGTATAATTACGTAACGTTTTTCTTTTAAACTCTGACATAATTTTAGGTAAAACAGTCATATTATTATAGTGTTATTACACTATAATAATAGTGGTAAAATATTGACTGATATTTGAACGAACCTCACTAGTTTAGGGAAATCTTAACAATGTTGAGATCGGATCAACAGTAATTCCATAGCCGTTCCTTATGTAAGCTGTACAGTGTGAATACTTACTAAAACTGGTTTGTTGATATAATGTGGTTTGAAAATTTTTGCATCGGTTTAGATGTGAGTTTAAGAAAAAATCTGTTTCCATTTTTTTATTGATAATTGAATTTCATCAAGTAAACAGAAAAAAGAAGAAAGAATCAGTTGGTAAATTGAGGAGAAAAATATCTTTAACTCTTTTGTATTTACCTATTCCTACATTGATTTAATAAAATCATATGACTGTGTTTAAGGAAAAATTATAAATTCATAAAAGATCTCGTTATTTTTGTACAAATTATTTATTCGTCGTTTGTTTTTAAGAATATGTTAATTCATTGTTAATTTTATTCATACATATTATATCAGTTCTAGATTAGTAATCTTTGGTAAATGATTCACTCGACTTTCCAATTGGGAAATTGGTCATCGTGAATAGATTTTTCAGTTACATATAAATACTGTTTTGTTGATGTCTGGCAAACATAAAACAGCAAGTTTGATTCAATGAAAATTCTAGATATATAACTGTGTTGGTATTTATAGTCTGTCTGTTCTTTATTGATGATACTTACGATAAGCGTAGTTCTTTACAATTAAATTAAATAATTTCACTTATTAATTGGCTTGCAAAATAGCTATTACGAATGAGAAGTTTGATTTTAAACAGAGCTTTGAGTAGGTTATTTTTATAACCAACACTTAAAAACTTCATAAAATAAGAATAATCACGTGATTTTCTGGATTTTTCCCCGTCTTTATGTACGTCAACGCTATTTATTATTAACTAACTACGTTTTAGTATACATATTTTGGTATATTAGGTAATAATGTGTAATATTCTTAAAAGAATAACAGAGAGAATTAAGTTATAAAACATTTGCAAGTTCTCTTACTTATTATATACTTTGCATGTTGTCATGTACCAGTGGTTGTCGCTGGCATAGTTACTATGTGATATCATAACCGATTCCAATTACAGGTACGATACCGCGAAAGAATAACAATTCTCCGCGGCAACCACGAGTCGCGTCAGATCACCCAAGTGTACGGTTTCTACGACGAATGCCTCCGGAAGTACGGCAATGCGTCCGTGTGGAAACACTTCACGGATCTGTTCGACTTCTTGCCGCTGACCGCTTTGGTCGACAGCCAGATATTCTGCCTGCACGGAGGCCTCAGCCCCTCTATAGACACCCTGGACCACATTAGGGCGTTGGATCGCCTCCAGGAGGTGCCGCATGAAGGCCCAATGTGTGATCTCTTGTGGAGTGACCCCGATGATAGGTAAGTTACTGGCAATTTCTTAGAACACTAGCCTACACTGGTTTTTAATTTAGAAACGCCGGTATTGTCTACAACTCTTGTCGAAATTGTAGTTCTAGAGTTCCCTATTACTTTCAACATTAAAAATAGTTTTATAAAGAGCAAACTTTGTAAATGTTTTTTTATACTGTATAGGCTGTATATTCTTAAGTGATGATTTGATCCAGGATGGTAAAAACAAACAAAACCTAGAGGTACTGGTTCTCAAGTGGTGATGCTGGACACACAACTATTAGTATTTGGCGATAGGTTTTCAAACTTGAGGGTGGGGTCGCTACTCAGTTTCACATTATTAGCAAATGCCCTACCTCCAAACTATGGTTTCCTCAGGATGTGTTCCTTCACCGAAAGCGCAGGCTGATTTTAGAGTTGGATAGAGGGGCTCGAACCCGCATGCATTGACACAGAATCCGGCCCCTATGGTAACTGCGCCATCATCGCTTAGTTTAAATGTGTGAACACTATCGACCATCATTCTTCATTATTAAAAATTATTTCATCAGTAAAATTAAAAAGTCAATCAATGCAGCAACATTTAATGTAAAGAACCTATGACTAATAATACATTTTGTTTGGACATACATTAATGTATTTTTAGAGATGCCACGAATATTCGGCAACTATTCGGTATTCGGTTATTCGGTAATTATTTTCCACTATTCGTAATCGAACACCGAATAGTAATACGAAAAAAAAATTGCATAATATTACTTACTTAAAATCAGGCAATGGTAAGTTATGATGAATTAAAAAAATTTTCAGCGTTTTTCAATCAAAAAATTGCGCTTTTCCTCATAAATTAGATCGGCTTTTAAAAATATCCACTTACTGAATACACTACTTACCGGCAGATGATAAACAAATCTCAGCAAACTCTGCTAGGTTTATGCTAATATTGTTTTGAGTTTGCTGACCACCGCTTGTAACCGCTGTCCTATCTAGGCGAACAAACATGAATTAAAGCGCCCACGGCGCGTCGTCCTCACACGTATTTTAGTGATGCAGGTATTATAGTTGTCACCCCGGAAAGTACTAAGTGTTGCCAAATATTCGGCGCTTCGGCCAAGAGCCTTGGCGAATATACGTTATTCGGTCAAACCTGTATTCGTGGCATCTCTAGTATTTTTTTATTGAAATGCAAATACGTCAAATCATCAAGTGTTCACTAATATGCAATAGTAATAGGTCAACATGGTCCCAAAGATTTCTCAGAAGTGGAATGCAAATAGGTATTTCAGTAAAGATAATTTAAAACCATATTTTAAATAATTAATAAGCTTGGTTGGTTTCTCAATATAATGACATATTTACACATGTCCTGTGCATAAATCATACTCACATTGTGCACTCAAGGACGTTATCACACTCACTAGCTTGTGTGATTCGTGCTAATTACACCGATAATTGTACCGACAATGTTGTGTCTATTTCTTAGTTTATCTAGTCGCGTGCGTCCGCGTTAGGGGTAAGGTTCAAGTAACATTACGTGGGATTAGTTTAATACTATAGAATTCATTTATCATTCTATTTGACATCTAAAGTATTTTATATTAGTAAACCGTGATTCTAATTGAGTCTGTACATTTTAGATGTTTATTATAAAAATATATTTTTTTAAAGATCTTTTGCTTCTAGCTATTACCAATCTCTAGGTTACAATGGTCAATAATCAATGTCTCTCGACAGGCAAATTTGTGAGTCAGAAAGCATTCTAATTTTGAAAGTGTAATTTTCGGGTGTATGTTTTTGTTATTGTCAGTTGCTATTCAATAATAAAAAAAAACAGTATTTTCCTTATGATACAGGACCAGTAATTTGTAGAGATGGCTGGAACATGGTCATACTGAATGTTTGGCAAAACTAACCGAATTGAATTGAACTGTATTTTAATTACATTTATTTATCTTAAATTATTATCTTTAAAATTTACGTGCTTAGCCTTGAGCACTAACCCGACGTTTACGCCAGCTTTCCATTGTTTCCCTATTGTCTCATTTGTATGGGTAATCGACATATCAATATCAATCGGTTTTCAATCAATATTGTTTATGTTCTGTTTACATTGAATATAATAGTCATAACATAACATAAGCTCACGCCTGTTATCCCCTAAAAGGTTAGGCAGAGGTGATCTAGCGAACTACAGCACCCACATTTCGCCGAGCTTAGTTCCGTCCCAGATATGACAGGGGGCGAGCCTGTCGCAATATCGGGCACAAATTCCAGACTCTGGGATGATACTGAGTAGAAAAACACAATTTCACCTGATCCGACCCGGGGATCGAACCCGAGACCTCAGAACGACAGTGATACCGAAATACAACTGCGCCACCGAGGCAGTTATTAGTTTAATAGTCGTGCACAATTATACAGCATCTAGTGTAGTGAAAACTTGGATTATTACTTCGCTTGATATTTGGTGGTTTAGCCGAATACGAATGTTCGGTAAAACTGCCGAATAAGAAGTTTATATTCGCTTCTTCTAAAGCACAGTTTCTCAACCTTGTTATGTTCACCGCCCACTTTGATAATATGTTCTTTTAGAATCCTTCAGCACTATCTTAATGCCCCTTTTTTTTTCTTTGGGTCTTCTACTGCCCCTGAAAGTTTCAAGGGGGCGTTATCGTACACGTCGAGAACCTAGTATCTATAGTAATTGTTGACATAAAGTTTAATGTATGATACAGAGGCGGATGGGGCATATCTCCCCGTGGCGCTGGCTACACATTCGGTCAGGATATCTCGGAGACATTTAACCACAGCAACGGGCTAACGCTCGTGTCGAGGGCCCACCAGCTCGTCATGGAGGGCTACAACTGGTGTCACGATAGAAACGTTGTCACTATATTTTCAGCACCTAATTACTGCTATAGGTGAGTGATTTATTAATATTTAGATCCATGTCAACATGAGTTAACTAGATCAAAGAAAAATGGATGGATTGTGCGAAAGATGACATGTTTAGAAGGGGAGCAAATGCGGAGATTACTGCAAATAGAGAGGAATGGAAGGGGAAGACATGTTGCTCTGGCCCCAAAAGAAAATGGGGTAAAGGTTGGGAGATGATTATGATCGACATTGGTTAACATAAATGAATTTATTTGTTAACAATCAAAAGACCGCATTTTTTAAAAATCAATTAATCCCTTATTACTTAATGTCGTCCAGTTAATACAATCTTTAACATTCTATCAATGTTATAAAAACAACCAGATTGTGCAAATATAATAATGTACAAAAGTAAATATACTGTCATAAAAAAAGGATAATTACAAAGAGAATGGCAGTATATAAAAGTTAAACAAATCCTTAAATCATTAAATTTGAGATATTTGTTTTTTTAAATAAAATAAAAAAGAACTATAATATAAAAAAGTTTTTATAATAGTTCTCTTGATAAACAAATAACAATGGATATACAGACAAAACAATGAGCATGAAATAAATATGTATATATGTAATTCTATATGTTGTGATTAAATAAACAACACATTTGTTTCAGATGTGGTAATCAAGCAGCCATTATGGAATTGGATGATGCACTTAAGTATTCATTGTGAGTATTGTTTTATCCCTATTTATTTTTAAGAGTTATATTTATATAAAAAGTTATTTGTAGTTTATCATTGAATGGATTGAATTATAAATATTGACTATCTATTGAGATACACCGTTATAGACTTGACTTGAAACATTTAAAATATAAGCGTTTAGGTTACCCCCTAATTGCATTTCCCCCCGTCAAATGCATTCCCCCCCCGTCAAAAATGCATTTCCCCCGTCAAAAAATGCGTCTCCCCCCGTCAAAAAAAATGCATTTCCCCCCTTCAAAAAAAATAAAGGTTACCCCCTAATGGAATCATTATTGAAAATTAAAAGTTTATCAAATATTTTTTATTGATGACACTAATAAAGAATATCGTTTAATAAGCAGAAAAAAGAGAAATTATTACTCTTTTTATAGGGATTAAGTAGTAAATAATATCATTAATTTAAATAAGTTGCGGACGTAGTCGGAAATTAATCACTATCTTTGACCATAAAATTAATTATGTCTCCCTATTATATATTTTTAATTTCTCGTTTATAAGGAATGATTAGCAGCGCAAAGTGATGACAGAATAAATTTGATTAACAATCAGATTTATCACAATCGACTATGTGTCGATTTGTTTTTTTTTTGGATACTTAAGTTTTATGACCTTTATTGTATTCAAATTGACTTAGTGTTTACAGTAATTATTGATTAATAGAATATAAAATTATTTGTTATTTTACACAGCCTTCAGTTTGACCCGGCACCGCGACGCGGCGAGCCGCACGTTACACGGCGGACGCCAGATTACTTCATGTAGGCTGCAAGTGAGTACTAAAACACTATAATGTAGTCAAAAAGAACTATTAAACATTAACTTGATTATAATATTTGTGGTGTAGTACTGTGCGGATGATATTAGAATCTAGGTAAACTAACCAACGTAAGCGATAACGCCCCCTTGTGGGCGTTTGAGACTTTCCGAGGGGACAGTACAAGACTCGGAGAAAATTAGGGGTGTATAGAAATAGCGTGGGCAGATTAATATTAAAAACTATAGTATAAAGAGACAAAAAAAAAAAATTAGATTTGGGTCTCTAGAAAAAAAACATTCAAAAAATTACATGAGCCGTTCCTTTTCACCTTTGAATGTTATCTCTATTTACAGTCTTGTCTATTTATTTCAGTTGCACCCCAAATGTCTATGTATATTCACAAATAATCCCGAACTAACAAGCGGCCTAGATACCTTCGGGTCGATATCGGTCTATTTCAATTCCGATCTTAACCTCTTTTTAACTATTGCAATCCAGAATTTCAATCCTTTTATTCTCTCCGATTTATTTTTAGTTTGATCTCCAATATATATTACACGTTAATAATAGATATTACGACTGACCGACCGTATGTGTTTAAGGAAGTAAGTGGTTGAAGCAGTAAGTTAAAGCATGAAGGAAAAATAATTACATATATATACTAATAATAAAATTGTAAATTCACGTGTCTGTGCATTTTCGATTTTTGTGAAAAAAATTATTGTAAGGGACTAAAAATAAGTAATTAAACACATCATTTTTAGAAATGTCTGTCTATTTGTGGAGGTATCAATTAGAAAGTACTAAGTATGTTTTAAAAATTCAAACATAATTATAAACCATATTCCTAGGTTACGTCAAAACTTTATTTCACTAAAATCGGTCTACTCTATCAAAAGTTACAGGAATTTGAATGATACACGGCGTCTTTAGTATGAAAGAAGAGTTTGTAAATAAAAGCGTTTGTCTTATTCGAGAACAAAAAATTGATGGATTGATTGAAATTGAACAAAATGACATAATATAAAATATAACTATCGTATATAAATAATAAATATCTAAGCATAGTAAATGAAATAACAATATTAAGGAGTCATTTTATAGATTTTTATAGTAGTGAACTGAATTTAAATTATAAAACCAATAGGTAAATATTATTTAATTGTACTTATAATTAGACGGTACTTGTTTTCTTTATTTTTGATGACATGGGTGACTAAGTGTTATAAATGGTGCAAATATACGTAAGCAAATTATCTATGTATTTCTGGCGATTATTCATAGATGACTATATTTTTTTTATATAATAATTTGGAGTGATTTGAAATATTACTATGTAGGACTTCAGAATGTAATACACGACACATTTCGACAGTTTAATTTTTTTTGTTGTATGTTTATTTTTTTTTTTTTCGCCAATCACGCAAAATCTACTGAACCGATTTCGATGAAATTTGGTATGATATAGTAGTTTTTACACATATATACGTATTTATATAATGTACTAGCTGCTCTCTCCTCTTTGTAACCTTAGTGTAGAGATTAGAGTTTATTTAAATTCATTAAAACACCGTAATAATGAACTGTATGAGTAAGAACATCAGGTAAAGTTAGTTTGGATGTACCAGTGATCCGATTTTTGAAGTTCTTTCACTGTTAGAAAGCTATGTTATATACAAGGTACTTTTTCCGGGACGGGACGCGACGCCCGAATTCCACGCGAACGAAGTCGCGGGCACAGCTAGTAAATAATAAATATCGCTATTAGCAGGCATTAGTTAGTTGCGGGACCCTTTTCTCTATTTTTTTTCTTTACTTCAGCTTACATTTTTCTATGGGAGATATGCCGAGATTTTTAAATGTTACTGCTAACATTAAATTGCATATCACTTCTGTAGTTATGTGATAATGACGGCTTGATAGCAAAACAGGAACGAGTCATACTAAAGAAAGAAAACAATTTTTATTTTTACTAGACTCAATATCTAATCTTATTTGGTTTGAACTTTATCTCTCTTCTAGGTAATTATAATATTATTAAAAAATATTTGGGTAAACAGGAAAATGTTTCGTTACAAGACTATTTTCGTATTCAGTTTTGCATCATTTTTTTTTGTTTATACTTTAAACATTTGTTTAAATTTGTTTCTATCAGTAATTTGTAAATTAAGTAAGGAGTACACTGTTTTGTAAAAGTATAGTATTCGTAGCATTGAACAACTATAAAAATTTAATATAAATTTTATAAAACCCCTTGCAGTTGTTCCAGTTTCAGATTTCGTTAATTCAGTGAATGTTTAATATATAACAAATAAAATAAGTAATTCCGAAGTTATACCACATAGTATGTAAAAGGTTCGTTTTTTTTTATTGGAGCTTGATAAATTTCCTTAACTGGAATACGCCTACTGGAATACTGGATAATAGACTATCGATAATCAATATTATTATTATGGCCTACAACTAGCACGGCTAAAAAATAGTTTATATAACTTTTGAGATATACTCTTGTTGATGATATGGGAACAAGGTTCACACAAACTTGTCACTATTTGATCCCAAGCTTAACCACTATGCACCCCGCATATAAACAATGTTTCATGTTTGTTAATGTCATTGTACAGATGAGGCGCCTATCAAGCGGCAGGTGCGGACGCTGCGGCGACGACGCTTCGTATCCCGCGTTCCGCTCTCGGGCAAGTCGTTCGCCTCCTCCCCCGCCGCCTCCTCCGTGTTCGCCGCCGCCGCCCGCGACCGATGCAAGCGGCTGGCGAGTCTGGTGCGCGTCGCGCATTGGCTGGCCAACGCTTGACTGGCACCCACCCTCCCCCCTCTAACCTCACCTCCCTGTACCGCGGTCACGTTACGTACGGTGCTCTCGTAGGCGCGAGTGAATAATACGCAGCGTATCCGCGCCGCACGCGACTCGCTCCTATCCCTATTCGATGTACGGGCATGCTCGGGAACGTGACGTCTAGTGTAGTTCTTGTATTCCGGTGTTTTTTAAAACTAACGTCTGTTATGTCGTGTCAGAGTGTATGGTAGTGTCAAATGTTATGTTAAAGTACGTTAAATCCTAGCCCGGGTTTAAGTGATTGTGCTGTGTGTTTGTGTGTGTGTGCAGCACACCTATATCGATAATCAATTTGAATTCTATGAACGGTTGATGGAATGAAACGTGGGTATGAGAGAGCAAATCTTGTTGTTTTTTTTTTCTGTTGGAGCTTCGTGTATGCATGGCTGGATGTTTGTTTGCTAGTCAGTATGCGTGCGTGTGTGTGTATGCATGTGTGGTGTATTGGATTATAATACAGTAATATCGTATAATGTAGTTGACTGTCTGTCGCGTCTCGCTTACAGATATAACGTAGAAACACATTCGTAAAAGTTATCTGGTTGTAATAGTAGCCGTTCCGTTTCATGAGTATACAGTTTACTTTCATAATGGAGTGTTTGTGGTATAGGGGCGGAGCGCGTGCGGCGCCTGACTTGGGTTATTAGGAGTTGGTGTGGAGAGGGTGAGGGGGGGGGCGGGGCGGGGAAGGTACGCGGTACGCGTTTCTAAAATTGTTTAATCATCAGTCGCAAAGTTAGGATCTTGCCGGTCGGGACGCGTAACGGCGCGTCGTCCTCGCGTTTATGCTGGTATGTTCATTAGCGGCCGACGAACGTCACCGATTGTATAATCTATTCAATTTGTATGTATCAAAGACACTGTTCATTAAACGGCGTACAATTGCTAAAACCAAGGTAGTTTTATTTCAAAGCGGACCGGAACCCAGTCACCATAGATTTCACAATGGACATACCACCATAATTTCAATCTTTGGTGACGTCACATAATTTTTTTATCTCGACGACGGTGACCATTTTCTCTATAAGCTTACATATAAAATACTAGATTAATTTAATCGTATTCATTTCTCGTTTAAAAATAAAACTAAGAAAATATTCACGAATACAAAGTTCAGATATTTCGGAGCGCGATTTTATATTGATCAAAACTAAAGTCCCATTTTTATATGTATAATTTTTTTTTGCGTATATATTTGTAGTTTATTCTGAAAAAATAAAATAATACTTTACTGATTGATAGGCTAAAATTTATGTCGTTTATTTTACACTCATAATAATACACTGTTAATATATTTTTAAGTAATTAATGAACTTTTAAACGAACAATTATATTTTTTTTTTCTTTTATTTCAACATCCTTCATAGATTTGAGCGAAGCAATAATATTATTTGATGAGCATTTAATTTTTCTATTTTATTTTCGTGACAGAATGGTATTATCCATGTTATGAATGAAATATATTTTAGAGTATAATTTATCGTATTTTTTTTATCTATTAAAACGTCTGACTAGAAGTCTATATGAGAAATTATTTAGAATATATTATATAGGTTACTCCCAGTGCAATCATTCTGTCATAAAATGAGTATAAAATGTGCATATCGGGGTTCTTTTTTTTTAATATCGTATATAAAATAAAAATTGAGGAATTTTACAGTTTGTCTATTCTTGCGGGATTCTCTATAGTTATTTTTTTTTAATATAAAAAGGTAAAACACACATTAAGTGGGATTTTCAATATCAGTATGTTTAGGTAAACCAATGTGAATACCTAAAAAAAAGATAAAAACAGACGTGATTAATTATTAGATTAAGTTTGAAATTATTTGTCCCGTAAATATTATAATATATATTTTTCGCACACACACTCACTAATTGAGGTAAGTATTAACAGGCTTTATAGGTATGAAGGCGATTGTATAACATTTTTGTTTTAAATTGGTAAATAATAAAGTTGAGATTTATGACTAAACCATCTATTTCAACGATTCCCATACATATATGAAGCATTTTTACTTATATGATATATAAAACTGACAAAAGCGATTTTATATGTTGAATTCATCCTTTACTTAGAATTCTTTTCTTTTGTCGGTGCCATCTAATGTAATTTAATTAATGTTAAAGGAATTCAGGATTATAAAATGATATTTTATATTCCCTTATTATAATAATGAAAACGCGTGTGTACAACTTATAAAAAAAAACCTTACCCACCAATGTCACCTAAAACCACACGTTTCGTTGCTCTTAATTAAGTAAGTTGTAGGTAAAAAAAAAAAGATAATTAAAATTCCCAAAAAAAAAACAACAAAAAAAAAAAAATTATATATATGTATACAAATGTAACGAATTCGAGCCTCGTTAGCGTGAAATAAATTGAAATTTAATAAAGGCACAAGTAAAACAATGTTAATGTTTTTAATATTTTGGTCTCGTTTTAATTATTTCACCCGATCGAAGCTCGGTTTTTAAATTAATATTTAAGGCTTTCCCGGCAAGCTGCATAGGCGATTCACAATAATTAGGTACAGATATTATGTTGATCAAACTTATAACTGGTGGATGACAACATTTGGTAATAATTAATGCTCGTGTTGTATTTGGTAAAATAAGCAAAAATTTAGCGAATAGCTGTATTAATTAATGCAATAGACAGGTTCAATCATTTATTCTTTGAACTGTACTATGCCCGTTGATAGGATTTAGGTAATAAATAAAATTAATTATAATAACAAGTATTTTCTTTTAATAAAATCCATTCCATTCCCTTAGAAATAAATAAAAAAAAAAATATATGTGGAAAAAATAATTTATTTATCATAATTAAATTACATTAACAATATTACAATGTTTTGTATCTTTGGTGCGATACATCAATAATTCTTAAATTATATTTTAATAGAGCTGTGCCGAGTAACACTTTTGCCGAGTAACGAGTACCGAGTTTTACTTGGCTCAATTTTTTTTCAACCGAGTACTCGGCCGAATAACTCGGTTCAATCAAAACGCGCGTAAACAAGTGCAAACAGGTTTGCGCCGGTCAAGACGTCGGCACGCGTTGATACATCCCTCACCCCGCCCACGCCTTTCAATTACTAGTCACTTGATTGTTTGCAAACAAACACGTCACGTTGCGCGTCATAGTAGATAAATAATTGAAAAAGTTTGTTAATTAACGATTGACTGTGTGCAGTACCTGATCAGTGATTATTGACATAATGACTTCACGTAAAAGATCCCGAATTTGGGCGTTTTACGACGAAATTGTAGAAGATAAAGCAAAAGTGAAATGTACTTTATGTAATTCTCTAATTTCACGTAGTGGTGTTGGACGAAAGGCTTCTACGACGGCAATGTTAAACCACGTTAAAATAAAACACAGAAGAGTTTAAAAATTTGGAAAACGAAACTTTGTGGGAGTTATCTCAAAATCGTGAGCCAGTAGCATCAACTTCGTCATCGCAATCGAATGCAATGAAAATACAGCAAACCCTTTTCGAGTCTTTTGCTAGTACTACAAAATGGGATACGACTGACTCGCGCGCTAAAGAAATTCACAAAGTTGTAGCGGAGATGATCGCGTTAGATAACCAACCGATATCTATGTTGGAAAATAATGGTTTCCAAAGATTAATGAATATCTTAAAACCCAAATACCAAATTCCTAGCAGGAAATACATGAGCGAGGTTGTCATACCAGAAGTTTACACCAAAGTAAAAAACGCAATAAGAGCGGAAATTTCAAAAGCTAAAGCTATATCAATAACTACTGATATTTGGACCTGCACGAATAATTTACTCGGATTCTTAAGCTACACCGCTCACTGGCTAGACGAGGAGTTTGGGCTTCAGCACAGTGCTGCAGATGTCACATTTTAGAGGACCCCACACAGCGGACAATATTCGATCAGTGCTTTCAGATTTATCCGTGAAGTGGGATATTGATACTCGCATTCATCTTGTTTTGAGAGACAATGGACCCAATGTGGTGAAAGCCATAAATGATAGTCAAAATGTTGGCAAAGGATGCTATATACATACGCTGCAATTAGCTGTAAAAGCTTCGTTGAAGGAACCAAATGTTATCGACGTTATTGCTTCTGCTAGAAAAATTGTAGGCCACTTTAACTATTCTGCAGCGGCACAAGAAAAACTGACCCAGATACAAAAAGAACTAAAACTGCCAGAGCACAAACTCGTGCAAGATGTTACCACAGGATGGAACAGTACTTTTTATATGATAAACAGATTGATAGAGCAAAAAAGGGCAATATCTCTCTACATCACGGACAACCCAAGTACAGCCAATCTACAACAATTAACTGAACGTCAGTGGGAGATCCTACGAGAGTGCATCACATTACTGAAACCATTTGAAGAAGTTACTAAAATTACAAGCTCCACATTAGCATCAATTTCTGAAGTAATACCTCATACCAATACCCTATTAAAATATCTATCAAAACCTGAAGTCTCCCAAACCTGCCCAAATATAGCAGATATGAAACAAAAGCTTGAAGATGAGATTCAGAGCCGCTTTCGAGGATTAGAAACAGACAAATATTATAGTTTGGCAACTTCGCTAGATCCCAGATTCAGGATGCGATTTTTTCAGCCAGAAAACTATGAACTGATAAGGAATATGCTATTTTTAGAATCAGTAAAAAGAAGTGACATTACAGAGAGTGCTAGCAGTAGTGAAGAAAACGAATCTGAACTATTACCACAGTCACAAGATTCTCATGCATCTTTCTGGAATTGCTTCGAAGAATTAGCTTCCACCCAGCCACTGGAGCGCGATGATCCTAAAAGCCCAATTGCTTTAGAATTAGATAGCTATTTAAAAGAAAATTTATTGACAAAAATGAAGAGTCCTTTTGAGTGGTGGACAAGGGCACCAATCAAGGTATCCAGAGCTGGCGCGTTTAGCAAGAGTATTTCTATGTGCACCTGCAAGCACTGTGTTTAGCGAGCGATTATTTTCGGAGGCCGGTAATGTCTACGAAGAAAAGAGGAATAGGCTGTTACCAGAACGTGCAGAGAGCCTTGTGTTCCTGCATCATAACTTACCTTTGTTAAATTTTCAATATTAATCATTTTTATTACTGTTCTCATAATTTTGTCTCATTACTGTCGCATTATTTTTTGTCACTTTGTCACATTACTGTTCTCGTAATTTTATCTGAGTTATCTCATTACTCCTAAATCATTAACATAATTTTGATTTCATTAATTCAGATTTTGAAAGATTTCCTAAATTACTAATAAATACTTTTTGATTAACAATTGTTTTAATTATATCTACCTAAATATATTGCTTTTCTTAAACAAAGTATACTCGTTACTCGTTATCAAATAACCGAGTTATTCGGCAGAGTACGAGTATCAAAAAAACCCGCCGAGTACGCAGAGTACCGAGTATCAAACGAGTACTCGGCACATCTCTATATTTTAATAACCATAGTTTTAAAAAAAATTCTATTATTTCAATTATAGAGTTAATTTTCTTAAGATTTTTGATGAAGATTTAATTTTCAATTCCGTAATTCATTCGAGTAAATATAATTTTTTAATTTAAAAATCTTATTTCCAATTGTCGCACAATGAGAAATAAATTTTCATACTACTTATATAATGAAATATTAAAAATCTATGGAAGGCACAAACCACTAGAAATCTATGGGCTGATTTCATTGAGAAATTTAATTTCTAATAACTTATGAATACTATTGTTTTCTAGCTATTTCTTTTATAAAGTCATCTTTTTTTTTATATGTATTCTCTATATATCAGTGGTCGTCACAGTTTTCTATAAAATAGTTTAATGTTATTAGTTTGTAATTTAAGTAATTGGACGAATGTATTTTATACATTCGTTCATAATCAGTTTGGTAATTTTAGGTGGATTTGTCATATCAATGTAAAAATTGATGACATTTCTAAGAATATATGATTATCTATTAATTTTATCCTCTATAATAACACAACTCTATAAAATAATTTGAAATATCGAAATACGTTTGATGTATGTCAAAACCAGTGGTCGTCATACTTTTTTGGTCAAGGGCCACTTTGGACAATGTGAGATATATGAGTATATAACAGTGGGCCGCATGTTTATGGATTAGGTAGTGGACATCCCCAATCAAATGATAAATTTTTATACGTTGTCAAAACGCATTTTTCTTATAATTTTACTCCTTTATTTACCTTCATTGATTTCACAGTAACTATAAATAGAAAGCGCATTTAATTGAAAAATTTCAGGGCCAAAATAAAGTTAAGATTTTAGGAATTACTGAATAACAGCGATAATGGGTCATAATGCATATTGAAAAAAAAAAGTACATTCGTTTTTTATTTTATTTTAACATGCAACTCTTACTGACGCAATCAGAGAGGTCCATTAATTTAAGCCTAATGAACAGTTAATTAATTTTCATTAAAAACTTTCATGACAGATAAAAATATATTGTGCGCAGTCTCGGTAAAGTTTTCGTTACGAGGTAGATTCTTCCTAAATTCCTGCTTTTCACGACGTTCAATGAAATGAGCTTTGAGCTCAGTGTCGTAGTTTTTTTTTTTAACTTTTCGTTTGATCAACCCTCTGAAATTAATATGTAAGACTACATCATAATAATTGACTTGTAATTCCTTAACCCCCTGAGCACTAACCTGGCGTTTACGCCAGCTTTCCATTGTTTTCCTATTGTCTCATTTTTATGGGTAAATGATATATTACGCAGCTTTTGACATTTTCGACGGATTTTCACGCGTGTGTATGAATTTTAATGGGGGTTTATAACGGTATGCCAAAGTTTTTTGATGCAACAAATAACGAATGGAAAGCAAAATGAAATGCTTCCCGCAGTGAGTAAAAACATTAACTATGTCGCGGACCGCAGTTTGACGACCACTGGTCTATACTAAAAATTCAGCACTTTTAAAAGACGCCATTTTTGCTGGAAACACAAAACGTGATATTTCTAAATCGGAAGCTTCTTTGATACGAGAATTTGACCGTCGCATTGTAAAATAAATAAAAAGTATTTTGTATTTGATTCGGACCTATATCTTACTATCTAAAGTAGGCAGTTCATATTTGGATTACATTTATGCTATTAAACAGAAAAGAATAACATACATCTTGCAATAAAAAAATAATTCATTTTTACTTATATTACTAATTTAAATTAAAGTCGTTTACATTTCGAATACTGCTCGACTTAGTATAAAAGATAAAATAACTAAGTTACAAAGAAGTAATAAATAACATAACATAAAATTTATCTACTTTACCTTTACTTGTCAGTAAAAAAGTTTTAATAAATGCTTTTACTAACTAAGAATATGTGTATTACATCAAGGAAATATATAAAAACAGTATATAAAATAAAAACAGTTGTAATTAGACCCTTAAATGCACTAACTGGAAGAGATAAAAATATTTATATCAATCAATGTCGTTCTTTATATAAATGCTTTTGTAGTTTCTTCTCGTATTATTTGAAAGATTTGTGTTTTCCCTGTACCAAATAAATAATATCTCTCTACATATATGAAGAGATACTCTAAAAAAAGCAGAAAATACCACGTAAAATGACACCAAAATAGATAACATACCACAAATAATTTAACAAGAAATAAAAACTACTACACGACAAACAAATATCCCTGCAAAATCCCATAGTTATTTATACAATTAAAAAATTATAATTTTTGCGTAAAGTAACCATATTTTCAGATAATATTCTCGTGGGACTGTATTAAAAACTATGACATGTAAATACAAAAATAGCATAAGTGGAATTTAAAATAATTCTAGTTTTGGAAACACATTTAGGGCTGCTCAAGTATTACGCATCCATATTTTTGACATCCCCTTCCCCTCAGCACTAATAAACTCCCACCTCCCCATATGATTACGTATGCGTTGGAATAACTTCGACATAAAAAACGAAATTTATTAAGTAAATAATGCTTAAGTAATCATCATTCGGACCCCCGAATAAACTTCAACCATTAATGCAGTGGCAGTTCAAGAGGGCGTAGAGGTCATGACCCCCCATAATAGTACATGCGGAAATTAACAAAACACAAAAAATCAGACAGTTCACGAAATTTTTAAATAAATTACCTGCTCAAAACGTTTAAATAAAAACTAGGTATTAAAAATAATTTTGAAAAATACGATAATAAAGTCTGGCTGCGGTCGCGTCTTCATTGATGCGTACGTAATAGTTGTGCGGCCCCTTTGCTATTGGAATAGAGAGTTATCTAAACTAAGTTACCTTGCCTTATGATACTTTCATGCCGGTGTCTAGATGCAGTACTTGCTTCATGAGTTCGTAAGTCGAGAACGAAGTCGCTACCATCGGTATAGCTCTGATGTAGTTGATGCTCATACCGCGGTACAGACCTTTCATTATACCGTTCTCGCGATATATCAGGGTGAGGGTCTTCACCATTCCCGTACTGTATACAATAATTATATAATATATATTTTGCAAAAAATATAAAATCAAAGAAATCAAACTGAATACCATTCTTCATAAAATCCAGAAATATAAAGGTGTGATATCGAGATTAATAGCAATAATTAAATGGGAGCTTGTAATTATATTCAGAAATAAATTTTAAATATGTTTAGTGGAAAAAATATTAAAAATCCAACTATAAAGCATGCATTTTATAAATTCAATTAACGTGTCAAAATCGTGTAGCCGTTTTGCAGCGGTCGAAGACTCTGTAACCGTGTAACATTATCAACTGATGTGTGCGAGTGCGGTAGTCGTCCGCCGAATACGCATCACACGGTTTATATACTTCAATTATATATTTTTAATTTAAATATTTTTTGACTTTATTATTTTTCGTTTTGTACTTATTCAGAATCATAATTACAAGCTCCCATTTAATTATTGCCATTGATTTCAAAGTCACCTCTGTAGATTGCTACTGATAACATACTTCCGTGCAAGGTGATTTTAAATATCATACCATTGGAAATACCATACAAATCTAAATATATAAAAATATGCAAAGATAAAGCAATTCAGTATATTCTTCTGCACTGTTTGTGTTTTCTTTCATTTTTCATCTAGTACCAATTGACAAGTTCTAGTGTTACCGATATTAGAAAAAAAAATTTCCCTCTAATTTTCAATAATTTTTACTTTCGACATATTATGTAGAGACATAAATTTTAAATTTTTAGTTCACTTAATTAAGAGCTACTGAAATTATTTAGTTGTGTATTTATTTTTATGCGTGTAACACTGAATACGTTATGTGTTACCAGACGCACAGTTTGTCTACACGACACATAATTGTGAGTCACAATTATTTAGCTTTTATGATACGTTTTTTAACTTCTGATGGTTAATATGTCTATTACCCATAAAAATGAGACAATAGGAAAACAATGGAAAGCTGACGTAAACGCCAGGTCAGTGCTCAAGGGGTTAAGATACAACATTTAGGCAGTTACAACAACACATTAACAATGCAAACGATAATGATTTAGTGGTATCGCACGACGTAGATTCGAAACACACAATGGACTTTTCCTGATGACAGATAACATTGTTATTTAACTATAGCAGTGCCGTTAACTCGGTTGAAAATCTAACATTTAACCTTTACAGTTGCACTATGGTAAATGTCTTAATATACACCTCAGAGATAGTTCTTCTAGTCTTAGATAAATAACCAAATCTCTATAGTCTAACAAACATTATATAAAAATAAACAAACGAACCTCCTGTTAATGTTGCCAACACCATATGTGCAAGTGACATGCAAAATCAGAAACAATTAGTATTTTGTTAGTAACTTGTGTTTTTTATTATGTTATTTACAAATTATTAATACATAGTTAGGTACTGAAAAGAAGAAATATTAGCTACTACATAAACGAACGGTTATTTTCAATAGTTTATAGTGACTATTCAATTGGGAGCCCCGAGGGATAAATGCAATTAAATTTAAGAAAGATAACAAGTGTATTGAACAAATCTCATTGTAAAGAGTGTCGTGTATATCTTATGTTTTTCTGTTCTGTTCTTGTCTATGGGTTGAAAATGTAAAAAAATAAATAGTGAACTACGATGAGAATTAATAAAGACAATTTTTAACGATAGACTAATAAGGAAACTGATTTACAACATCGAGCATGTATAAGGTAAGTGCATGCTTCCATTTTGGTACACACGTCAGCTGCTTGCAACTAATAATTCCGCGAAATGTTTTCAAGCTAAAGTTTAAAAATCCTATAATAGTTATTTAAAAAGAACTAGGCAGCCATAGGGACAGAATTGAAAACTCGATACTCTGTAAAACTGTTTTTTTTATTTGGAAATTAAAAACATAGCCTAGTATTTGACATATAACATTTACGTACATTTTCATATAGGTAGTTTATACCTAATCAAAACATACGACATGCTGGGTAAGTATACATTTTATGTGCCAGCACTTAAACACCATCTTATATTTGACATACTGTAGCATGTTAATGGTTGACGTCGTTGTATTGGTAAAGCGAATCTATAAGTTTTTCCCTACCGAGAATCGCTTAACGCCGCTAAAGAAGATTTTACTTCAAAACAAGGGTAAACTAGTTCCTCTATAATCGATGACAACAATGGCTGATCCTGTGTCATGTCTTCCTCTTACATATAGTAGTTTTAGATCATGGTTGCGTCAATATACCCACCAGTACTCACAGTGAGAGATGGGCTACCCCCCCCCCCCCCCCCCCCCGGCTTTAGACATTACATAGCTTGGCCCGGAGACTGCTCAGGTTATCTCGCACTAACCTTCGCCTATAGCGGGTGTAATGACGTGACATTGTTCACATAGTAAACATTTATTTACTATAGGTCTGGCAAATAGTCCCATGTGTAGGGGATGTCAGGAAGAAGGGGCTGCTGCACATGTGGTTATGGAGTGTACGCGATTAGTCAACCAACGGGTAAAAATCCTCAAAAAAACGAGGTCGGACGGGAAGCCTGTGATCGCCCCGAGGGGGCTTCTGCGCTTCCGGAAGGAGCTGGGCTGGCTGACCCTGCACGCACAACGGACCGCCAACGTGTCTAATTGCGGAAACAGGAGCCCACCAACAAGTAACAAGGTCTCCTACAGAATCTATATACCTGCGTGTAATGTGCACGAGTGTATATTTGTGTCACTGTATCGGTGTAAAAGAGTTTCTTCTTCTAAGGTGTCGGTGAACGGCTTTGGACAAAACCAGGGGTGAGGTGAGGGGGGGGGGAGTGGAACTTGAAAACAGTAATAAACGAACCCGAATTTACTTGTGGCTGGGTCCATGCAGGCGAGCTGCATGCGTCTCCGGGTCACGTCGAGCGGGTACGAGACGGACTGCGCCACCGCGCCCGCGACTCCGCCGCATAACAACTTACCGGTCACCGTCAGCACCAGACCACCTCACAGTCAACATTTTATACATATGAATTCCCCTTAAGTTAAATTTAACACCTGTACTGCTCTAGGTATGGCCGCCTCCCCCCGTGCTTCGCTTACGTATAAAAAAATTTTTTTCTTTACTATTACTTGAAGCGATGATGGCGCAGCGGGTAGTGCGGCCGGATTCCAGATCAATCCGACGCGCGCGTTCGATCCCCACCTATCCGACTTTAAAGTCGGCCTGAGCTTTCGGTAAAGGAAAACATCGTGAGGAAACCATAGCATGGCCACTTGGGTAGCTACCACCCTCAAGTTTGAAAACCTGTCACAAAATACCAATAGGTGTGTTCCGGTAACATCACTTGAGAACCAGTACCTCTAGGCTTAGTGTGTTTACCATTCTGGAGCACGTCATCACTTATCATCAGATGAGATTATGGTCAAAACTCTTAGCCTACCCCGTGTAAATATAAAAAAAACAAAATCGCATTATAGTAATGTATTTTTATTGGGGATAGTAAAATGAGTTACCGGTATTCCTATCGCACTTGCGACATAACGTCGTTGGCAAGTACTTCATGCAGAAATACTTGAGAGACTCGAAGCAGTAGAAGCTGAAGCCGGCGTAGGGCACCATTCCCATCATGGTCGGCACGAAGCCGCGGTATAGAGCGCGAATACCGCCCTCCTGGAATATTCAAATGTTTATCTAAACTCATAATAGTACATTATTGCAAAGGCCGTGAAATAGGCAATTGCAGCTCGAGCATGAGTTTGACTTCAATAATACGAGACAGGCAATTGCCATTTCCGTCGAGGCATATATAATGCTTTTTGCAAAAGAATGCAGGAAAATAAACTTTTTATTTATACATTTAATTTCATTAATATTAAAATTTGTATTTATTAAGTATGTAAATAACATATCAAGACGAATTTTCAGCTTTACCGCCAATTTTCTATTTATCATCTGTGTCGAAGGGCAAGCGCATTTATGGCTATACACTCACGTGAACGCAATTTGTAATAAGCAAAGAATTTTACTTTAGTATGCCAAGAATGATAAAAGAGATCTTATTAAAGAGTATTTAATAAACCAAGCACGCCGTTTTATAAAAAAATGTTGGAGCGTTGTAATGTTCCAAATTCAAAAAACGCTCCTGCAATGGATTTGATTTTCTTTGTCCGTAAATTCGATACTTCGCGTGTTCCTTTTTCGAAAATAATGACAAATACTTCCATGCATGTTTCAGAAAATAGAATTAAAGCGTCTGTTTGTAATTATTAAAATAACAACTTTTTACTAAATACATATGAATGTGTATATAAAGTACCTGTGTTCAAAACAATTTTGACATGCATATACAATTCATGTTATGTATTTAATGAAAAGTTATTGTGATATTACAATCAGACACTTAAATTTTATTTTTAGTATGTTACGTAGCCGTATACCATGGAAAAGTCTACGTTGCAGTTTTTCTAATATCATGGACCTAAGACACATCGCTGAATCCAACGGAAACCGCTACATATTAGTTTCCTTGTAATAATTGTAACATTGGACCACCGACGCTACATATAACCTGTTATTATACAGAATTCGAAACATGTCATCGTGGGATCCACCTCACCAGCCGAGGATCACTGAAGCTCGCCTCGCCTATCACTTGCAGAAGACACTGTCGCGGTAGTCACCTCTCTTAGGTCTAAGAACTATTCGTTTCTTAAGTTTAGTTTAAATATAAGTGTAATTGTAGCTCTGAATTAAATTAGTGTTTTAATTTGAATTGGCTTTATTTACGCTTCTCGGGCGCACCGCACATAATTAGTATAGATTGTTGGAAGACAAACGGTTGACTGACCGTACGGAACATTGTGGTAGCGGCGTGCGCGATGCCCGTGTACTTGTGCTGGCCCGTGATTTGAAACGCGAGCCGAGCCCTTATCGTGTCCAGCGGGTATGTAAAAGTGACTGCTGTCACTCCAGCCGCCGCGCCCGCTACGAACTTATCACCATGCTGAACAACCGGTATGTGGATACCGCTCAGGTACTGGAATTAAAAACTTAATACTGTGCTATCGAAAATTAAATTAATACGCGTACCTTAACTTGAAGCGATGATGGCTTAGTTTGATTTCGCTTTAATGAACGGGGGTTCAAAGCCATGTATCCAACTGTAAAAAAATCAGCTTGAGCTTTCGGTGAAGGAAAACATCGTGAGGAAACCATAGCATGGCGGTAATCTTAAAATAATGCTCGCCTGGGTAGTTACCACCCTCAAGTTGGAAAACCTGTCGCCAAATATCAATAGGTGTGTTCCGGCAGCATCACTTGAAAACCAGTGTCTCTAGGTTAAGTGTGTTTACCATCCGGAACCACATCGTCACTTAACATCAGGAAAATTGTGGTCAAAGCACTGAGCCTATATCGTGTAGAAAAAACATTTGATCAACTGTTGGATGTTAAATGATCCAAGAACTATGACCACACCGATAGGCAACATCATTATACTGCCTGCCGCCTACATCTACTCACGGTAAAGCGTGTCATGTAGGCATATCTATACTAATAAATCAAATTGAAGTGTCTGTTTGTTAATATCAAAATAAACTTTTTGTACTAAATAGATATGAATGTATATACGACACATTTTTCAAAAATACATTTTTTTAAATTTTTGTCTGTCTGTTTGTTCCGAGTAATCTCGGGAACGGCTGGACGGATTTTGACAGGACTTTTTTTGGTAGATAGTTGAAGTTACAGCGGATAACTTAGGCTACTTTTAAATTTCGAAAATAATTAGGGTTTCGCGTAAAAAAATTAAAACATGAATTTATGAGAAATATTTTTACTTTATCTTAGTAAATAAGATATTGGAGTTTGTAACACAATTGTATTTTTCTCGTTCATCGCTGTCCCTGCTATCAACAAAGAAATCAAAATGGTCCCTGGTCAAGGAAAGTTTAGGAACCACTGTTTTAGATGATGCATAAGATGTGTGGGAAATACCAATAGCTGAGATTGAATTGTTCCAGGAACCGTCGGGAGTTACAACCTAATTAGCCTATTATATTTATGTTGATATAGAAGTAATAAATACTTGCTTGCAAAAATCATATCAAAAAATCAAGATATTATATACTTTTTAAGCCACTACTAGCAAGATGGAGATAAAGATCAGACGGGAATTATTCATACACAAAGTTTCAGACATTCTCGTTTGTAGGGTTATCACATATAATATACAAAGCATATGAAGCAATGAGTCAAACTTAACCTAGCTAATGCTGTTCACCGGAAGGGCCTTTACAGCTTCACCGTGACTTTGGGGGCGAGTGCTAAAGGCACTCAGCCGCAAAAAGGTAACTAGCACAAGGGTCACCAAAATGGCACGAACCTCGGCTTGGCCGTTACCTGAGTGTAAAAACTCTCTCGCGAGTTTGATCCTAACTAAACCCTACATTTTTTATTTAACATAACTGCCGGGGACGTGGTATTTATATATATGGGTCATTCCACCAAATAAGAACATTTTTACGAGGCGACCCTCGCGGATTATGTTTAAAATTTATGGAGGTTTTCTCTATCATAAGACAAAAATTCCCTGAGAGTTTTAGCTCTTAATACGCAGCGGTCTTGAAGTTATGATTTTTTGAAATTTTGGAAATAACATTTTTTCAACTTTTTCGTCAATTTTGTCTGATATGAAAAACATTTTTAAACAAAATTGACAAACATTGTATTTTGTAGGAAAAATTCTCAGCTTTTGAATGAAAATATTTTTTTTTTTCATAAACTCATCAGAAGACCCTTAAAAATCGAATTAAAGTGGAAGAACAAAAAATATGCACATCGGCAAAACGCTATATATTGTGTAAAAAATTCTCAGCTTTCAGAAAAAAAATTCAATTTTGAAGAATTTTGGGCTGCACACCGAAAAAAATCAATTCTTACACTTTAATTCGATTTTTAAGGGAATGAAAAAAAAAATATTTTCATTCAAAAGCTGAGAATTTTTCCTACAAAATACAATGTTTGTCAATTTTGTTTAAAAATGTTTTTCATATCAGAAAAATTGACGAAAAAGTTGAAAAAATGTTTTTCCCAAAATTTCAAAAAATCATAACTTCAAGACCGCTGCGTATTAAGAGCTAAAACTCTCAGGGAATATTTGTCTTATGATAGAGAACACCTCCATAAATTTTAAACATAATCCGCGAGGGTTGCCCCGTAAAAATGTTCTTATTTGGTGGAATGACCCATATATATATTTTTTTGTCATACACATCTCCAAGTCAGTGGGGTTAAACTGGTTACAAGGCAGCTGCCTTTATTATAGTCCCTCTTATAAGGCACAAAAAATATTAATAACAATACAAGCAAAAGAAACATAACTATAAGCTTGTCGGTATTATTAGTTTTTACTTCATTTCTGTTCATAATTTTATTATAATTATAAATTATACAGTATAATTTAAATATAAGAAAGAAAGACACGGAGAATTAATATTGTAAAGTTAAATTAAATATAGTAACGAATATCTGGCGACCGCAAGTCGACTTCATGAAATTGTCTGAATATTAAACATTTTATTATACTTATACAATTATATTGTAATTTTAGAGGACTTTGTTACTTTATGAAAATAATAGTATTACAAATGCTTGTAGTTGATATTGCAAGTTGAGTACATAACTATAACATTTAGTGACAAAAGAAGTTGGTATTAAATCATTTTTTCTTAAAATATTCTTTAGGCACTATTATTATTACCTTTGCAATAGGGATTCACGAATAATAATTATTTAATATGAAGTGTTTATTTTTATGATAAATAGCTGGTACTTTTTATACTGTACCGGTTTGGAGCACAATTTCACTTGAAGTGATAATGTAGTCCAGGATGGAAAACACATTAAGCCTAGAGGTACTGGTATTTGACAGGTTTTCAAACAGCAGGTTGATAGCTACTCATGCGGGGATTATTAGAAAATGCCCTATCCATCATGCTATGTCACCGATAGCTAAGGTTTATTATAGAGTTGGATAGGTACGTTCGAACAATAAATAACTTAGCCGAACCTACATCCATCATCGCTTTATATGAAATTAGAACCATAACCATATTACTTCTATAAGAATTCGATCTGAATTACAACATAACTACTTTTTAAAGTTGCTCATATAGGAAATTATAATTTTACTTCAAAGCAAACAACATAGGAAGAATGTATTAAATGACACTGTCCGTGGAATAGCATCTATTCAACCATAAAACGTCCACTGTTGGACATAGTTCTCCCCCAATAAAGAGGGTTTGCCATAAGAGCCAAGCTTGGCAAGCGGTTTGGCAATCGCAGTAGCTGAATGTGATACTCAGAAGATGCTGCTGCCCATCCTGTTTTTTCTCCCTTAGTCGCCTTTTACGACACCCACGGGAATATATGGGGTGGCATTATAATTGTAATTGATAGCATAAGTAATTATATATAAATATTAAATACACGTCTTTATAACGTATTTCATGATTTCGCAATACGTTAACGAGTATCCGGACGTGGACGCTTGCATTAACCGACCGTCGCAAACATCAAGTTTTGTTTCGTAATATCCTCTTTAACAATCCAAGAAATCCATGGATTTTGTGACTTATTATTTCTGTATCTAGACTCTAGATTCTAGAGGGTTTTGGTAATTATTAAGTGTTAGTTAGCATTAGACAGTCTGCTTTTTTACCTACTTGTTGTCTCTAAACACAGTAACTACAATTTCTTGAAAATACCTGCTGAAATACTCAAATATTTCGCTTAGACTAGAGTTGTATTCATACCGGTTTGTTAGTGATTACTTTATCGAGAGGCATTACCATTGACGGGCGTCATTTTTACACTACCTAACAATATTACTGTCTTAGCTAAATTGCCTTAAGCGACCAAAATAAGACATATCAGAATGAGCCAATGAAAACTACCTTATTAATTTATAATCTATATGTTATACAAAACATTACACATCATAACTAAATGACCTCATTATTATTTATTTAAGTACTACATTATTTTATGAAATAATTAATAACGTTTTTGAATTTAGTCTTCTTATTTACATTTTATCATTTATGCGTCAACATTTAAATTAGTTAACGAGGTACAAGCGAAAATATCACTTAAATATATTGAGTGAAGAGATTTCCAAAGTTTTCTTAAATACCTATGATGATAATATCTTAATTTTATTAACAGGTAAGGTAAATAATAAAAGTAAATAAGCTTATTTACTTTGGCTGTTGTAATAAAGTGAATATTTATGTTAACGTGTCGATTTATTTCGATTAATTTTAATAAATTATTATTAGTTAACATAATAAATAAAAATTAGAAATATGTACCTATATAGAAACGTATTAATAAGTTAAATAATAACTGGATTGGAATTCATGGAATATCGCGTAACTTTAGGCTTTTGTGTTGTTGAAATCAAAGTTATTTTTATACATACACACATAAAAAATGTCTAAACCAAATGTATGTTTTAAACTTTTGAATGATTTTTAGTATTGTACGATATTTATATTTCTTTTATAATATCTTCTATAAGCAACAAAATTTACATTGAAATGTTCACTAAATTACAATCATTAACAATATGTGTACCATGTAATACGTAGTACGAAATAAAGCTATTTCCTTTAAACGAAATTGAACTTTTTCATTTTTTACAAAATTAAATTACGACAATTCTTTTATTATTATTGTTATTTGATAATTCAATACAAAGTGTGACCTCTTTTGTTGTTTAAAACTTGTCGGCGACGGTTTCCCATTAAATTTATATCGGATTCTGCGGAAATCGCTTCCAATAAAATGACTTATCCTTCACTTGTTGGGTTGTCGACATTCCCCATGCTTGCTCGATAGGATATCTGGTGATTGTCCAGTGCCAACGCACATTATTATACCATGATTTACTTAACACGCGCAATGATAATATTCCCTAAGTCCTAAAAAAAAATGACTGTCTCACAGTCTCACCTTAGCACAAGGATCATCCGGGCAGGAGGAATTTAAAAAAAAAGAGGATTATATCATAGGATTTGATTTTTCGTTCTAGCTGGTAATTTTAAGATGTTCATTAATTTATGGTTTCAACCAGGTGATTTCAATTTCATTTTACAACAGCGACGTGCAAACGGATGAGGTGTGTTATTTAAAGGTCGCTGGCCTCCATAGTACAATAACTGATTTTTAACATACCGGTTTCAATAAAAGCGAAGACAAATATCGTGGGTAAAGCGATGACTTACCCAGTCAAGGTGGTTTAGTGACATGGCAAATTTATCTCCAAGTATAAAACAGAAATATTTACTTATTACCCTCAATTATATGCGAGAAGGAATAGTGCCAAACGAAGCTCATGGACTTCATTTGATTTTTGTATTATTTTCCTTATAAAGCTATTATATGAAATGTTACTAAGGGCTTTCATTTAAATGTGTTGATTTATATGATCTATGTATATGTTATATGTGAACTGTAAATTGTTAAGAAATGAATCACAGGCTACCAAGTTGCACATAATACATAATCTACATTCTTTTAACGTGGGCTGTATCTTATAATTAACCTGAGCTTTAGGTTAAGATAAACAACATGATTAACTCATTTAGTAGTGAGGTATCTTCTAACTCGTTCGACTACCTATCACATTAAGGTTAAAAAAAAACTGTCATGAAGTATTAATTGGCATGTTCCTACCATCTGTATTTGATTACCAATCTCTTTTCTAAGCTTAGCGTGTTAACATTTTTAGTTACATCGCCACTTAATATCAAGTGAGGTTGTCCCAAAATATATTATTCATAACACGGACACTCTTATAACCATTTTTTGTAGAATACACTAGCATAATTATGTAAAATATATAAATTTCGGATATTTCCTATTCCCTAGAAATATATTTTATCACTAAATAATACACTCAGGTAACGGCCAAGCCGAGGTTCGTACCATTTTGGTAACCCTTGTGCTAGTTACCTTTTTGCGGTTGAGTGCCTTCAGCACTCGCCCCCAAAGTCACGGTGAAGCTGTAAAGGCCCTTCCGGTCAACAGCGTTAGCTAGGTTCGAAAAAAAACCAAAATAATTAATTCTGTGATTACAAAAACACGTATATATAACGCGGTGAATAATAAAATTTTAGAATAGCACAGGGGTCACAAATTATTTTCATTTGGGGTCTTCGTATCAAATGTAAAATAAATTGTAGCGGTACGCTCGATAAATGATGAAAATATAATGTCATAAAAATTACATTGTTATTTTATTTAAAAAAAAATATGCCAAATCTAAAAAAAAAAAAATTTTACAAAATTTCTGCTTGGAAGCCTGGACTTATTCATATCAGCGTAACTTTTTGTCATTAAGGCCTGAAGATAATCGTCAACTCTTCGAGAACGAAGTTTTTATTTTAACAGGATTTATTAGACAAAATGTCGCTTCACAAATATACATCAAATCAGACGCTATACAAAGGCCCTGTTTCAGGGCAAAATTTTTAAGTTCGGTATTACAACAATTTTTGTGCAAAATTCTTGGATCCACACAGAATAGATCGGAAGTCTGCATACGGAACGCGGTACGCTATTTGGTGACCCTAAGCTTATAGAAGCGGATTGACTGGCACATCTAGTTTAATATAAAAAAGTTTGTCATCACAGGACGCTCGGCAGATGTGAAACATCAAACGTCATTTGTCGACACGGCATACGAATCAAAAAATAGAAAGCTTTTTCCATATGCCTATATCGCCATTTGAAAAGATCAGACGGATTCATCAACGTAAATATTTAAATTATGTAGGTGTGTTCTGTTCGCTCGGATAATATGAATTCCACGATAAAAACATGTATAGAATACGTTTAGCATTATTAGCAACCGAACACTAATTTGAATATTTCAGATCGTAAGTAAAAATAACGAATATTTAATTTTATAAATACATACCTACACAAATATGCGATGGTTAAAATATCGTAATCGAAAATGATCTTAATTGGGTTATATAATTAAACGAAAAGCTAATGAATAATATATAAAACGTCTTCATGGTTAGAATAAACAATCAATCATAGATGAGTAATCATAGCACAAGAACCCACGACAGCCAGAACTCAGTTATATTATAAAGGCTGAAAGTTTCTCTATGTACGTCTCCAACACAGGTAAGAACGATCCCAGATTATGAAACTTGAGTGGTGATGGCTTTGACAGATAACAAGTACTAAAGGTGTAAAAAATTCACCTCAAATTCGTTATAGTATTAGCTCAGTTTTTACATATTTTATTCAGAATGATATTAGAAATCACGTGGTTCATTACCAGACACTTAGCATTGTTCCTTCCCCCTGCCAGACACCCTAAAACTATTGTAAATTGTAAGTATACTTTCGTTATAGTATAAAAGCTGGTTTTTATATATGTTACGTAGCGAACTATCAATAGATGCTTTTTCAGTTACTAGACAGTTTCGACGATTCCTTCATCTTGCCGGACACAGAAAACTGCCGTAGTTGCGAGCGCAAAGTATATACATTCAAGCGGGTGCGAGTGAAATTGTACGTTAGGTGAAGAGATTTGTTTTTTTTTACACAGTAGTGTAGCCCTATCGGAGCATACCCAATATAACTTGCAAAAATAACAATAATAATAATATAAAAAAAAAAAAAACTAAATTAAATTATGTCTTAACTTACTACTTGTAATAATAATGTTCCATAGCATACTAGCAGAATCGGACATCAGTTCTGCTAGCACACCATGGAACATGCCTATATTTAAATAACATAACCCTAAGACCCAAAACCTAACAACTTCTAGCCCCCGCATTTCGGGTACATTCCACCAACAGATGCTGAGTGTCTTCGACTTTTCCACAACCTTCAGTTGGGTGAGTCTACTCTCCTCATTATATCAAATGGACGCAGGTTCGAGCTCACCTATCTAACTCGAAAATGAGCCTGACCTTACGGTGAAGGAATACGTCGTGAGAAAACCATAGAATGGTGGTGGCATTTACTAATAATGCCTACCACCCTCAAGTTTGAAAACCTGTCGCCAAATACCAATAGGTGTGTTCCGGAAGCATCACTTAAACCAGTACCTTTAGGGTTAATGTGTATATCATACTGCTGGTGTTTATCATTGTTACTTATCAGGCGAAATTGTGGTCAAACTCTAATATAAATTTCGACTGTGTAGTGATTGCCAGATTTGATTTTATATGCTTTAATTATTTAAGTATAACAACGTTTGTTACACAACGGTGATATCGGATATAATAAATTGTATACATGTTTATTTACTCTTATGTAACGTTTCACTAATAATAATAGTATCCCATACAACGCAAACATTTTATGTATATCAATAAAAAATAACTATCATTGTTATAAAATAAAGTATGAATCTATTAATACAAGTATTCATAATAATGAACTAACATATTTTATAGGATTAAAATCTACAGAGCAATTGAATATAACCAATAATTTTGGATGAGTTTTGACCGAGGCCGTGTGTAGTTCGTTACACGGAATTTTTACAACAAACAAATAAAACGTGCGAAACGAGCGAATCTAACTAGCATGCGGTATGATTTGTTTTATTTCACGTAAACCACAATTTATCTTAAACATATTATGTGCTAATACATAATACAAGAAACAATTACAAAATTAATTTAGTACCTTTTTATATATTTCGAAGCTGGTAAACTGCGTTGCCGCGTAGGGAAATATTCTGACCATTTGAGCACCGTTACCCTTGTAGAGAGCTATTAAGGATTCCTGCTTTACAATGGCGGTAAGGCCACCGAATACGCCATGGTGCTTGTATTGCGAGGACTGCGCCTGCAGAAGAATCTTTATACGGTCCAACGGCGCTACTGTTGTTTTAGCACACATTCCAGCTACACCTGTACCAGGAAAAAAATATTTACGAGCGTTGGTATTTATCATTCGCAACTTACAAAAAAAAACCAGTATCTCTATGAAATTTACACTGCGTATACAAGGTTTGAGTTCTCCAGCAGACGATCTAAGATTTTTTCGAACCGGGATTGACTAGTGTTTGAGATAAATTATGTACTTAAAAAACCCACAAATATATAATTGTTGGCATATTATTGGTCTATGTATATCTATATTTTCAACCAGGCTTCCGTATGCTAGGCGCTGTGTGGAGCAAGTTTATTTTTAATGATTTTATGTTATGATTTTGGCGCTGGCATGTGCCCCCGTTTGCTTTACCCTAGATCCGGGCCTGTTGGGTTTATTTAGTTACTTATCTTAAGAGGCAGAGCCGTCTTTACCTATAGTACAGGGTACAGGTGCAGCATACACGGGTGCAGGTTTTTAGGTGGTGCCGAACGACGCTCGCGACACCTGTAAAGGATTGTCGCTCCGGGCGCCAATGCTCTCAAAGACCCTGCAACCGTGTTATGGCCGGCACCGAGCGTGGTAATGTTAACCGAGCGCTGTTAAGAGGAAACAGGGTCGGCAACAAATTTGAAGGACAGGTATTTCAGACTATAGCTATCACATTGCACCCCAGTGAAAGAGTTATAAGTTACGAAAGAGACTATTGTAGCTCGGGCTGATATAAACGAAATCATCACTTCGTATTCCTCAGTTTCCTCCTGTAAAATTGGACCGATTTAAGTTTTTCTTCAGATTATAAAATGAGAAAAATTTTGACTATCCTCTACGTTTTTATTTTTTGTTTTTTTTCTTTATATTAGTCAAGTTGGTGGCCGGACGGACGAAACGAAAGTTAAACCAGGAATTTTACTTTTGAAACATTTTATATCTGCGCCTTTGAAAAATGTACTAATCTTATCCTGCTCTGACAATAAAATATGTCGACACAAAATAAATCTATCATCCAAAAGGTAAGTTTTTGCAAGTTAATAAGTATAAGCAAAATTTATTGCTGACAGTACGGCGCATTTACACACATATTATGCGATAAATTACAGGTATGGTAAGGTAAGTACCATGCATGACTCAAAACTTGGTCCTGGTCTGATCATTTCAAGTTATTTATTTATTTACTAGCTGTCTGCCCGCGTTTCATATATCCTTCACTGCGTTTTAATGTTTTTATAAGGAACCCCAATTATTTTCCTAAAAAAATGTAGTTCTAAGATATAGTAAAAATGTTTCCCATAAATTATGGCACTTGCCCGTAAAACTGTGCATTGAATCGGATTTTATTGAAATTTTTATGTTTTTTTTTTACATGGAACCGTAATTATTTTCGAAAAGTAAAATTACCCTATGTTACCCAGAGTAACTTCAGCTATCTACTAAAAAAGTCCCGTTAAAATTGGTCCAGCCATTCCGGAGATTATCCATTACAAATACATAGATCAAAATTTTGAAAATTGTATTTTTGGTTTGATCTATCTGTTTGTAGTGGGTAATCTCCGGAACGGCTGGACCAATTTTGAGATATATATATATTAATATCCATTTATTTAAAAAAATAATTTTGAGATTACAAACAGACACTTCAATTTTATTTATTAGTATAGATTGGTTCACAATAATTGTAACATCGATTCCTTATGGCACAGATAAAGTATATACAGAATCTGTAAATAAAAAAGAATTTATTTTTGACATCATATGGGTATCCTTATTAATTATAAACTTAATCTTTATCTTTTTTGTGGTGTCTGTATATTATAAAACAAGATAAATCAGCTCTCAAGGACTTAGAAAAGTCAGTTGAAGTAGATTAGATGTAATTTAGAAGATACGAAATTAATAGGCTGAAAACTAGGTCTCAAATTAATAAAGGTGCTAAAGAAAATTTTACTTAAATAATAACACAGAGCTGACAAGTTTTTTTATACTGAATAGGCATAGGTACTTTCACAATATTCTCAGCTGATGTTAAGTAACAATATGGTTTAAGATTATAAACACTCTAAATCTCAAGGGACTGGCTCTCAAGTGATGCTGCCCGAACATATCTACCAGTGCTTGATGACAGGCTTTAAAAATCTTTATTGTTATTACTATCTAAGACTGCCCTATATAGTTGTAACACTTAAATAGAAAATTACCGATGGCTAAATGTTGGTGTTTCCTGTAAATAATGTGTCAAGTACCCATAAAAATAAGGCAATAGAAAGACAATAGGAAAACAATGGATAGCTGGCATAAATGAGTTAAGTTTTAAAGTAGTTGGGTTATTTCTAGGCTTATGCAATCATATTCAATTGTAATGTTAGTTAAAGTAGATAATGTAGTAATTTTTTAAAATTTAAAGCACAACAAAAAAATCTTTAATATGTATTTATAAACACTTAGAATTCATTATTTTTTTCTATAATATATGCACACATTTCCAATTCTTAATTCTCTCTATAGTAATGTTTACCGGTAATTAGTGATTTACTTCATTGTGTAGTCGATTACTTGAACATTGAATGAAATGTTCTATATGTACTACTAATTTTTCATTTAATATATTAAGCAAAGTTTTGTTTTAGTATAACCACTCACTAATTTTGTATCTCGCAAATCAAAATTTAATATGGTACAATTTTTTTGTATAAATATAGAACTACAGTCCTGTTAGTAACATTTTATGCATAAACAAATCATATCTTTATAAAACTAACATTTTGAGAGAGAGTATCCCAAAAAGTTAAATGTATTTTAATTTCTAAATTATGTTATTACTTATTCTTCTCAAGATATTGTTTTCAATAACTGTATTATTTTGTAGTCAGAATATCATATCACTTAGATGATGTGCAGTTGCAATTCAATCAAAAGAAATCCACTGTTGCATATAGGTTTCCCCTAATTAAATCTACTACAATATTCTCCAGTTGAAAATATTCTTTTAGAAATACCATATAGTTGTTAATTATATAATTTAATACATCAATAAGCTATCCATATTGGTTTGAATAGTAAGAATAAAATATTTATATTTACATTGTCTTAATTAATATTATTTTGCTTACCTCCAGCTAGTAAGTTTTTCAATATGAAGTCAATATCATTCTTTTTTTCCACTTTCAAAGCCATTATGTATATTCAAAATTTAAAATAATAAAAAAAAGATCTTTTACTTGTGGTTTATTAAAAATTAAAAGAATTTCACTAAAGCGCGTACCATGGCACACTTTCGAAATCTATAAAATAATTTATACAAGGAACAAACGAACGCGACGTATTCTGAGTACTATCACACGCGACATTTACCGACTTTCACCTATGTTACGGAAATGACAACTTTTCCCCGTAATTCGTCAGCAAGGTCTGTGTATGTACGTTTCTTGGTCTGCGGCAGATGCGAGTGAGCCACTAAACGGCGGTAACATTAATAATGCGATATATTGTATACTGGAACTTTAAATTTAAAACAACTCGATTTACTAAATTCTTGTTTATAAATACCCGTGTTGTTCAACTTTCAATCAGCTGATATACGTAATATTAATATTAGAAAAAAAAAAGACTTTTATCACTAATTAAATTTTATGTTATTTAGATATCTATTTTGTTCTTAATATAAATTATCTTATATTGTAAATAAAAATTGTAATGTTTGCTCAGAACAGTTAACTGAGTTCAATGTTGTAGTTTCAATGACCTTGAGATCAGTGTTGCTCCTGCCTTCATTTAGGGTTACCGCACACAAGTGGGAAAATTACCGTATTTGATAAAAAATTACTGTACTCTCAATTCAAAAACATTTATTTGAATAAAAAAAACACTATTTCTATTCTTCTCGTCCTAATCAATCTACGAAGTTTTTCACAGAATCTTTATTCGCTTCATCCGGGTTATAATATGAAGACATGTGTTTACGGGCGTCAAAAATTCTGTCAGAATCGGCTTTTGTGTGTGGCAATGAAAGAATTTCAAAATTTTGCCAAATTAAAAAAAATAGGTTCTGGATAATGTAGTATTATGTCCCAAAATTCATCTGGTGACATCAATTCTACATTGCAAAACATATTTTCTGGAAAATCTGTATTTAACGAAAGATTAAATTCATCATCAATAACCTGTTTCTCTTCATGTTTCTTATCTAGCATGGTGCAGGGAACCTATAACATTATGGGCGGTAAAGATGGCGTCTGAAAGATGCTCGTTAGATTAGTGTCGTGAAATTACCGTATTTTAGCATACGATAATAACTACTCAACCGTATGCCATACATTGTGCAATTTGAAGGCCAAATTACCGTTCGAAACGGTAATTACCGTACTTTCGCAACACTACTTGAGATGTCGAGAGACAATTGCTGATTTATTTCTATTACAACCATTAGCAAAGATTAAAAAACTTTTTTACTTTACTTTTTTTCTATCAAACTTACATTTTATTTCACTTTTTTTAAACGGGGCCTTTCCAGACTTCTTTCTTCTTAATCCATCTTTTTTTTTTTAACGTGGGGAAATGCATTTACGTTTCACCCTACAAACTCCAATCCGGATCTCCCGGATTAAATTTGGTACGGAGTATGTGGGACTCGGCTGACGTGAAGCATTGAAAATATCTACTAAAATCCCATGGTACCAACCGCCGCCTTCCTGGGATGACACAGGATCATTCTTGCAAGATCCGTATTGCCCCAGCTGCAGCCCCGACCAGTTACCGAGGGGATCCTCCTCCCGTATAGTCTCTGCGGCCTACTTCTGCGAGCAAGTCATGCTGCATGGTTTTCACCACGCTCGGTATCGAGAGGTCAGGTCCTACCGCCACTGCTACCAACCGGTGCAGTTTGGCCCACGCAGCACATTCAGCAAGGGTGTGATGCTCAATGTTTTCTGCCACAACGAGTGGTGGTAGGCGGGAGACGGCTCCCTCCTCGCAATCTTATGCAGATACCATTCGAAGCATTCATACCCTTATAGTATCTGCATAAGTCGGAAAGTCGTGGAGCCATGCTCCCTTTCCATCCTCTCTCGGAGGACCGAACGGACTGTATCTACGATATAACCATTATTCCATCTTACTTCAACTATTAAAGTCTATGACGGATGTTGAACCTTAAGACAGTGACATACGTCGAAGTTTTTGGCGGGATCTCAATCTGTCGTGTAGCAGTTATTGTATGTACAAGTTAAGTTTATTATGAAAATAACGCGTAGCATTTATTCTAAGGTGCCGACAACTCACTGGAAAGTTCGAGCAAGATGTATTGCTGGAGCTTGGTAACACTGATACAGATTCAAAATACTCTCTACTCTTACTACTTACTCTTATGACACTGGCACAAATTGTGTGTACACAAATTGCCATTATCTAAGAAGAAGACATACTTTCGGAGATTTATACCACAGAATAATGTTACTCCTACCGGAGATTTATACGGATCACGGATCGACGCACAAAGATGCTTTAACATCTCTAGTAAGTTTGTGGCACAGAGTAACCATAGACGTATAGAGGGGCCGCATATGAGATAGAAATAACTTTTAATAGCATGTTTTTGAAACCTAAAACACTGAAACCCACCATCGCACTTACATTAATTAAATTAAAGATCAACGAGTCACTGCCTCAAAACTACCTATTGAATGAAAAAAAAAAAAAAAAACTAAACGCTACTAGTTTGTTTGAATAACCTTCAAGTTCGCCACTGAGTAAAAAACGGGCATAAACGGGCGATAAAATAATACTTTTTTTTCGTTTTATCACATAGGTAAAATCATTTAAACATATCATGCAGTCTCTTTCTGTCATATTAAGTAATATTCTGGGAGTAGTAAAGGATAAGTAAAAAAAGTTGAAACTTTTACTACCGCAACGACATCTTTAGCATAGTAGATACGTAATTTCACTATGTGTAGTAACAAAACTTTAATATTGTTCTTTGCCTTTATAATAGATGTCGCTATTGGCATTACTAGAGTGGCGGTAATTTGAAACAAAATATTATTAGATAATTCATTAAATGTATAGGATTTTATTCAGAATATTCAACTTTTAACTGAAAATATTAAAAAATGTATGTGTGGAAAATACATTGCACAATTTTAAGGACGATTTCCTTGTTTTTCATTGATCTTGTTATTGAAGGTCACCTTGGAGGAACGCGAAAGCTCGCACGGAGTGCAGAGCGCATCAGGCGCCCAAAGCAGAAAGTAGAGTATTTTAAAGCTTTTCTATACATGGAACCGAGCACGTTTTTCCGTTAAGCTAAAATATAAAGTCAAGCGAGTCGCGCCGACTGAATCAAACATTTCAACATGATTGACGAAGTTGCGTGTGCATAGGTGCCTTTTTCACTCGTTTCAACGCGACATCCTCGCGTATGCGTGCATGTTGTTTTAGTGTATAAAAATTAATAAATTGACTGTTGTTATAAAACTATTTTAATTATCAATCATTATGGATGTGCCGGCAAAAGGAAATGTTTTAGGACGTAAGTTTAACATTTATTATTAATTATAATGATTTATATTTTTTAATATAAAAATATAAATTTATTGATTTTATTTAAGATTTTAAAGAGAATGTTTAGATTTTCTTTTTTTTGTTATAAAATTGTTTGTTTCAATTTTTTTCGCTTACGAAGATTTTTATAAATGTCCGATGATAAACACATGTTACTTTGTAAATGTAACTCTGTTAAAAACGTGTACCTATATATTATGTTCCGAAGATGCGCACTTTTATGGAGAATTCTTTAGTATTACAGTAATTTATTATTAGATTAGCGTGATTACAGGAATTTAAAATTAATGATTTCGGCGTGTGGTACAACATACTTAGATAGTAGTGTGTAAAGTTTGCTTACACTATATTATATTATTTACCTATTACTTATACCTATTATTTATATTTTAAAGCAAGTAATATTTAATTCAATAAAATAACCTTTGGGAATCCTGAATATTTATACTTTAAATAACATATGTATATGCGTTTTTATACGTGCCGTTTTTAAAATTCCTTTTATTATATTTTCCATATTCAAAAATATTAATTTAATATTAATTTATAAAAATCCTTATTAGTCTCTAATCTTTGTATTAATAAATACAATAAGTGCATCCTTTTTTCAGTTCACTTAATAATGATTTTAAAGTTTGTAAATAATAAATGTAATGTTATGTACTGTTTGTAATCTAACCTTATTTTTGAATCGTTTAGTTATGCTAATTATACCACGTAATTGTATACATTTATAGAGATATGTACAGGAATTAAATATTATAATAATTTTGAATAAAATGATTTTAGGCATATAATAAAATTGTAAGTTATTTCGTGTTCGAAGATGAACACATAAAAATTAAGGAATCGTTTTGAAAATAGTTTTCGAAGAAGGTTACGGGTTAAATATCATTACGGTTTTTAATCTGGGTTAAGTAATTTAATGAAATGGTTCCACGTGAACTTGATTTATGTAATTAATTCAAAATATTTTTTTTAATCTATGCAGTTAATTATCGGTACCTTCTGGAACGCATCTTCTCAACTCATGGTAAGGTCAATGAACTAATAAACAAAGATTTAACTATTGCAAGCCCTGCAGTAATTAAGATTGTGGTTGCTATGTTATTAACCTCATTTTATTTATCTCATGGATTTATATATATGTCAGGTATGCGTCAGTATTTGAGGGTTTTTTATTCAACCCTTTTGCGGCTCCTACCTCTTATAATACCAAAGGTTTGTTTTACTTTACACTATAATTGTACCACAGATAAAACTCAATAATAACAAAACGTTCTAAACAGGCAAAGTAAGGGTAAGTATTAGACAGCCTCGTCAAAAAGGAAAGGCTGAGTCGATGCTAAATCCGACACTTTTCCCCAACGGACATGCATGCATGGAATTAATCCGTTGATTTCTATACATGTATGATTAAAAGAACCATCGTATTTCCTTTATTATGAAATTATATAGTATGTTTTCCTGTAGTGGCTATATATAGTATAATATAGTAATATTCGCGTAACCGAGTATACGTGTTAAATAAACATAAACGCCGTGTGATTCATTCTCGTGATTTGCGACGTCACAAACTTCTTGCTATTAATTTATTTTTAGGTTTCTGCTTTACCTACCTATATTTATTGTCTATTGGAATATTAATGTTTACCGTTTCATCGCAATCTAATTCGATATTAAGGGGCTTAAGATAGTGAGATGTTGTAAAACACTTATAGGCGATCGGTCACAGATTTTCTATTTTCTGGTTTTAACACAGAGCGAGATTCTTCTGTAGGAACATCACGCTGGCATCTTGTCCAATGTATGGCATACTAACAAATAAAATTGAAGCGTCTGTTTGTAATGTTACAATTATTTACTAAATATATATGAATAGGATACGATACCTATACCAAAAATACATTTTTTTTTATTTTGTCTGTCGGTCTGTTTGTTCTGGGTAATCTCGGGAACGGCTGGACGGGTTTTAACGGCATTTTTTGGTAGATAGCTGATGTTACTCCGCGTAGTAACTTAGGGCACTTTTGATTTTCGAAAATAATTATAGTTCCGCGTAAAAAACTTAAAACTCATAAAAAATTGAATAAAATCCGGTTTAATGCACAGGTTTACGGGTAAGTGTTTGAATTTATGATATTTTTTTACTTTATCTTAGTACAAAAATTTTTTTAGGAAAATAATTTATCTTAGCGTCCTAAATCATTCACTATTTGAGATATACATATAATGTTGTGTATAATTATTATTTACGACGCACAGTTAATATAAAATAAACAATAAATAACTTTATTTACTTCATCCAACATTTAATGATACGTGCATTTGCGCACGTGACCGAACGCATGTTCGTAAACATCGATATTTAATAAGATGCTGTTAACCTTTCACTGAAATATTTAATAAAGATTAGTCATTTTAGTTTGGTCAATTGTATATCGGTCAAATGTATATCGAGGAATTCAAATAAATGAGCTTCAATACAATATTAACACCCCTTTATTTACGAGCGATAATTTAACGTACTGACGACGAGTATGGTTAAAATTTTAAAGCGATGATAACTTATTTTTGTCTCAGTGGTAATTGTATTCGGATGCTTGTTGGACGATAAGGGTTCCAATTTAACCATTGGTTTGTGTTTTATAAAATAACATATTTTAGTAAAGTAACCTCATGTTTCGCTGTGAAAATGCTAGCTAAGCATTCGTTATTTTTTGTTCTGACATTTGTATTTTACTTACGCTCTACAGATACTTACCAATTTCTGAAAATTTTAAATGCCTATTAGCTATTACTTATGTCTAAGGTTAATGAACTCACATCGACATGTGAAACTTTTGACAGTGAAACCGGTTACTCTGTGACAACCATAGAGTACGTACTTAGTGGTGACAACATGCTGCTGAAACGAAATATTAAATACAAATATTAAAGTATATTTAACAGAATAATTTAAAAACTTATTAGTTATAAACGACATGAATGCATATGCGTAGCTTCTGAGTGCTTCAAAGATTACGAAATAATATTTTGCACCTTATACCGTGGAAACCGTGTGGTGCCGGACAAAAATAGTATCACCCGTATCTTCCCATGGGTGTCGTAAAAGGCGACTAAGGGAATAAAACCAGAGGATGGGCAGCAGCATCCTCTGAGTACCACAAACACCTACTGCGATCGCCAACTCGCCTGCCAAGCGTGGCGATTATGGCAATCCCCCCTTATTGGGGGAGACCTATATCCAACAGAGGACGGCTTATGGTTGAATGGATGTATGGATTTTGCACTTTTACGAATGTGATTCAGGAACCTGGAACCGTAAATATTTTACACATAACTGTTGAACACACAGTTTTGTCTATACAGTTAGGTATCAGTTATTTAATTGTTAAAGTCGTGATTACCTAATCCACATAAAAATATTATAATCAGATAATTTAAAAAAGTTACAGCTTACGTTTTATATTGACACTAAAATAATTGCACGATGCAGTCTGCATTTTGATGGAAGTCCAACCAAGTATTATGTTGTGTATGTGTGTGTGTATTATGACAAAATATTTTTTTAAAATATATGTTGTAATAAGGTCGGTCACAATCACTACATCTCATCTCCTGTTAAGTGACGATGTAGTTAAAGATGATAAGAACTCTAAGACTAGAAATATTAGACATTAGAAAATGCCGTACCGCTATTGTATAGTTTCCTTACGATGTTTCCCTTTATCGAAAGTTTAGGTTCATTATAGTAACTGGTGAATTCGAGAACCTACAACCTTTGAGGTCTAATCCGTCCAAAATACACAGAGATACATACAAAGAGATGTTATCTTTTATAATGAACCTAGTGTGATTTTTATGGTGAATTTAGTGGGGTGTTATACCTCTAGCGAATAGTTTAAAAAAATCTCGATTTGTATCAGTAATTTACAGAGTTACTATTAACTATAATAGCAAATCAATAATTTTAAAGCATTTTAGAAAAATAAATATGAGTTATAACAGCTAACTTATAAATTTTCATTTATATTCTACTAGCTGTGCTCGGCAAACGTTGTGATGCCACGGAAATATTTTTTTAGGCCCATAAACAAAACAACTCACCTAAGTTTCATTATAATCGGATGAATAATTTTAGATGTGCATAGAAGACAAACATACCTACTTACAGTATTTTTATTACTTAGAATTATTTAAGCAGATTAGTTTTACTAAAATATATAATAATTGTTTCAGATTTCGTCCCAGCGCGATACATCCTCGCTGTTCTCGGCTCTATTGGTATGGCCATAGTTTATGGGCTAAAGGTTAATCTGTCCGTAGCTATGGTCGGAATGTTAAACCATACAGCTATCAAACTGAACCTTGGACACGGTGACGTGGAAAATGTGACTACAACGATTGCTGGTGACGTCGAGTGTGAACCTACGGGAGGTTCGAACAGTAGCGCTAAGGTATTGTGCCCTCCTCTTTTAACATTTTTTTTATACTGGCACGACAAAATGATTGTTCTTTATCTTAGTTTAAAACTAGCTGTTCCCGAGGCTCCACCCGCGTATCATTCTTTCTAATCCCCAGTCATGAGAAGAGATGAAAATCACGTGATTAGAAGAATGTTAAGTATGAATGTGGATGGATAAGGAGGGAGACTGAAGAAGATATAGATAGGTTGTATGAAGAATGATACATGTATAAAGGGTGTGAATGTTGATATGACCACTAACACAGGAAAATGGAAGAATATACGCCATGACTGTACTTAAACTTATTTCTCATTGTCACTTTTGTTTTTGATTGTACCATAGATACATAAAGCCCCTTCGTAATTTCATCGAGTTAATCTATGTATGAACTGTATCAAAACTATGACGCATTTCTAATATGTATATTCATTAATTGATGGATCGATTGATAGGACATAAACGCGGCTCATGATAACTGATATTATCATTTAACAAACAAACACTAATAAATTCCAGTAACCGTTAGACGTTCGAGTTATTGTTTACTTTTTTACGTTGCAGTAAATATCAATATGTTTTATGGATAGTAAATATAATTAAAAACGTAATCTTCTTGTCTAATCAGTAATCAATCAGTTGAAATGATGTTCATGGATTGTCTTGTTAGATTCTATGATATTATCTTACGTATGATGTAAACACATGAAGGTTTTGGATTCTTATCTAAGGCATCAGAACATTACTCGCAAACTGACTATAGTAAAAGCGTCACTAAGTTATTTTATTATTTTTTATAAAAATAGCAATAATTCTTATTATCATCAATTATTTATTGAAATAAATTAAACTAGATTTTTTAGTTTTATTTTAAAGAATGCATAAAGTAAGTATGGAAACATGTTTTTCCATTGAACTACTTTTAATTTCAAATAGATTTAAGGGCACATAACAGATTATATAGATCAGATAACCGTATTATCTGATCGATTTCAATTTACTGTTTTCAAAACGAAACAAATAAATAAGAACATTCTAAAGCATAGTAACTGTAGTGATAGGTTATAAAAAGGATGAAAATAATATATTAATAAAATGAATGGTTCTTAAAGGTAGGATCTCGACTAACTCCGTCCCGTCGACAAACAGACATTTAATAATAAATATACAAAAATCTTTGTTTTTAGAGTTACGTAAATTTTATGTTGTCTAGACAAAGTCAATAACTTTTCTCCGGTCACAGAAGGAGAATAAACATATACCTACCTAAAACAAAGTTAGTATATGTTCGGGGAATTCGGGGATTTATAAAAAAAAAGACGAAGTTATCTTTCATTATAAATTGTAACAAGATAGGTTTGGAAAGTAACTTAGGATACATTCAACTCTATTAAGATTTAAAAAATCTATAAAATAATGAAAAAAAGCAAAGAAATATTTTAATGTTTTCATTCATTCATTCAATCAACCATAAGACATCCACTGCTAGACATAAGTATCCCTCAACAAGGGGGGGATTGCCATGATCACCACGCTTGGCAGGCAGATTGGCGATCGCAGTAAGGTGTTTATGGTACTCAGAGGATGTTGCTCCCCATCCCCTGGTTTATCCCTTAATCGCCTTATACGACACCTGCAAAACATTAAAAATATAACATTATAAAAATTAAGAGTGTAAGTAGGTTCAATAACTCACTTGTATAACGCATATCGTTAAAATATCACGGTCAATCGTAAAAGACAATAATTTATGTTGTTTAATTTTAGATGTACCGTAGACCATATATTCCGTGAATGTAAGTCACTTTATATATTTAATTTTATTGTATGACACTTTACCGAAGTTATCCTAGACGTACGTAGGCTGTACGAAATTCGAATGGCTTTCAAACAGCTTAAGAACAACAAAGCGTCTGGTAATGACGGAATAACAGCCAAGTCACTAAAGGCAGGTGGAAAACCGATTTTTGAGGCCCTTCAGAAGCTTATTAATTCCGTAAATACTCGAGGGAAAAAACGCCACTGGCATAGCACAGAGGTGTGGTGGTTCTCTTTTTTTAAAAAAGGTGACGACACCATTTTGAAAAATTATAGACCCAATTGACTTCTGTTTTCGAGAGTACTCACGAATCGACTAGCGTGCAGGCTTTTTTTTTAAACGGTATAGCCTCAGTGCTTTGACCACAATCTCGCCTGATGTTAAGTGGCGATATGGTCCAGGGTGCTAAATACACTAAGCCTAGAGGTACTAGTTCTCAAATGATGCTGCAGGAACACACCTTTTGGTATTTGGCGAAAGGTTTTTCTATCTTGAGGGTGGAAGCTACCCAAGCGGCCATTATTTTAAAATGCTCTACCACCAAGCTATGGTTTCCTCACTATTTTTTCCTTCACCGAAAGCTCAGGCCGGTTTTAGAGTTGGATAGGTAGGTTTGAACCCGCGCCCATTGACACGAAATCCCACCGCACTACAAACTAAGCCATCATCGTTTTAAAAAGTCGCACAACGACTTCCAGCCTATTGTGTGTCATATAATATATAATAAATAGTTTTTGAAAACTTATTGCACTAATGTCACACAAAAAATGTTTTTCCGAATGTTTTAATTATCAACATAATAATAAATAAATAAAATAAAGCTCGTTAATCTCTTTCGCTGGTTCACTTCATATATTAAAAATCGAATACAAGCAGTGGTTTTATATGGGTCATATTTCTATTTGGAAATATATACCCTCTGGGGTGCCCCAAGGTTCAATTTTGGGCCCTCTTTTATTTACTATTTTTATATCTGATATTAATAAATGTTTCCATAATTCTCGTATCCTTTTATATGCTGACGATATGAAAATCATAAAACCAATGGATAATGTATCTGATGCATTAGACCTCCAAAATGATCTCGACAGATTTGCATCATATTGTACTCTTAACAAACTTCAACTTAACGTCTCCAAATGTTTTAATATAACTTTTTCCAGTCGTGTAAGTTTAATCAATGCCAACTACACCTTCTACAATAACACTATTAGTAAGGTAAGCTACGTGAAAGATCTGGGGGTATTACATGACCATAAGTTTTTATTTGATAAACATATTGACTATATAATTACAAAATCGTCCAAAGCTTTGGGTTTCATTATGAGATCGACAGCTAACTTTCGGTCGTTAAAACCTATAAAAATTTTGTATTGTTCCTTCGTACCTAGAATATGCGTCACAAGTTTGGAACCCTCAATACAAATGTTACATATCTAGAATTGAACAAATACAGAAAAAATTTCTAAAATATTTGGATTATAGGGCACAACAATTGTCGCATAACTATTATGATCGCTGTATTAAATATCATTTCTTATCACTAGAAAATAGACGCAAAATTGGTGATATTTGTTACCTATTAAAGTTAGCAAGGAGTATGATTGATAGTTCTGAGTTGTAATCTAAAATCAAGCTTCCTACTGATGGTCTAAGTCTTAGACAACGTTCACTGCTACAAATTCCATTTGCACGTTCAAACTACAGAAAAAATGCATTTATTGCACGAAGTTCCAGGAGTTGGAGTAAACTACCTCCTAACTTAAACATAGATATATTCTGCACCAGCTTGAACACTGTAAAACGTTTATTAACACAGGAGTTTTGTAACATATAGCGGCACATATTTGTTATTATAATTATTAATGCGTTTATATTATTATATAAAGGTGGAGGCTTATAATTAGCAATTGTAACACTTTCATAATTTCTTCTACCTATATTCAACATTTGACTGTAAGCCTTCCCAAAAACTATAAAATAAAAAACTATAAAATAAAATAAAAATAAATAAACAAAAAAAATACATATTCGGTTGGTTGACAAACTTGAGAGAAAAAAGGTACTAAACTATATTAAATCGATTACTTTACGATTATCGGTCGAGACAACGCAAACGCGATTCAAATTGAAATAATCAACCTTGAAATAGGACATGTATTATAAACGCGAACGTACTGATTACGTATTGGACAAGTTCCAACAGATGTGTATAACTCTGGAGAAAGAATTCGCAATAACTTGTGTAAAATATGGAAGGATTATTTGGGCGGCGTTAATATATAAATAGAATACAATAAAGTTGTATTTTCATACAAATTCGTTTATTAGTACAATAGCAGTGCCCGCGGCTTCACCCGTTTGGAATTCAGACAATGTCTATGTTCTCCCTCTGAATGCATTATCAAATATCATCGAATTCTCTTCATTAGTTTTTGCGTGATTGGCGAACAAATCAATAAACAGACAGACAAAAAAAAACTAACGAAATGTGTTCTGTACCGTAATCTGAAGCTCCGCATATTATCTTTTCTTAAATATCTACAGATTCTATGTACAGTATTCGTCACGTTAGCCTTTTATTATACCACTAGCTGCACCCGCGATTTAATTGTGTTTATGCAGCGCCCTAGTTAATTTTCGTAAAAAAAATGTAGTACTAAGATAAAGTAAAATATTTCTCATAAATTATAGCACTTGTCCGTAAAACTGTGTATTGAATTGGATTTTATTTGAATTTTTATTTTTTTTTATGCGGAATCCTAATTATTTTCCAAAATTAAAAGTACTCTAAGTAATCCAGAGTAACTTCAGCTATCTACCAAAAAAAAAGTCCCATCTAAATCGGCCTAGCAGTTATGGAGATTACCCGATACAAACAGACAGACAGACAAAAATATTAAAAATTGTATTTTTGGTATAGATATCGTATTTACACTCATATCTATTTAGTAAAAAAAATAATTTTGACATTACAAACTGACACTTCAATTTTGTTTATTAGTATAGATTGTACATTGTCTTTTTTTGTATTACTAGTTTTTTTTATTAGTTAATAATATAACGCCTTTATAATAAATGTATTTATTTGTTTATATATAACATTTTTAGTTAATTATGAATTTGAAAATTATGTGATTTACTTAGTTAGAAAAAAAAATTCTACGAAAGGTGTAGATAACTCTTATACAGTAACATTTATTTGCAATAGTTTAGCTGAAGTTAATGGAGAATATGATTTCTTACCACCGACACTTAGGTACTAACTTACCATTCTAATGTCAATACAACTTATTAGTAATGCGGAATGCAGTTGTTTACTTTAAATATTTACGTACATTAAGCCCACTCAGAAGCCACGATGTAACTAACATAGGGCCTCAAATACAACAAAGCTCTTGAATTTTTGATTTTTCTTGTTTTAAGTTTACATAAATAATATATCATTAAAAATTAATTTAAAAGTAAATTAAGTAATTCCATCTCGAAATTATTACTCAAAGTACTTAATAAAAAAAATCTCGGGAGCCTCTACAAAGCTGTGCTTTTTCCAGGTAAAATGATATTGAAATCGTATACCTGTCGAGTAACACTGTCGAGTACCGCAAGTAGGCCAACGCGCGGAGCCGTCGCGCATCTAATTTGACATACGTATTGCGGGTCTATTCTGTCAGCGTCAAGGCGCGTAACCGGCCCTGTTGCTATTTGCCCTAAGCTTTAGGAAAGCATAGTAATGTAGCAACAACACAATAGTGTAATTACATAGATACATGTTAACGCCAATCTCTGATTTAAAATACCTACGTCACAACACATTACTGTTTTGCACTTCTAAACTGTCTGTCTGTTATAATTTAAAAAAGTAGCCACTTATATTTTTATATATATAACTATATATATATAACTTATATATATAACTAGAAAAACAATTACTATAAAAGCATTATAATAAAGGCAAAATAATTAATAACAAATATACAATGTACAAATACAGTATAAAAATACACAACAAATAGATTATTGAAAAATAGTTTACATTGAATATTGAGTTACTTTATCCTTAACGTAGTAATAAACGAACTTGTTATTGTACTAAAAAGGGCAAAGACGATGTGTTCATGATGAGCATTCCTCTCGAAGGAAATACTCAAACGAATCTATGTAAGCTATGTAGTAAAATATTGGACTCGTAGTATAATTTTTATTGCAATATTCATAAATTTCTCTTTAAATATTTTCAAATAAATTTGTTATAAAAAATATAATTAATGTCAATTTTAATTCAAAGTCCTCTATTTCGAAATCAGTTCAATTATTTAAGTTTTTGTAGTGGAAATTGATTACGTTTCTGTCGTATCGTAAATTTATTTGGCACGAATTTTCGAATCACGCGAGTGAATCGTGATTGGTTCGTAAGTTTATTTTTCCAGTCTTCCTGTCGTTGTAAATAATATTTTGGAATGATAATCATTACATGAAGTTGTATTAAATGAGATTATTTTAATGTGATTTCAGTTTTTCTTTTATAACACCTAAAGCTCTGTAACTGTGACTACATATTATAATGGTGGTCATGATCCATTTAGGCACCAAAGCCTTACCTACCTCTTGACATACTTAAATATCTAGATTTAAAAATAATCATGCGTTATTAGGAGATTAATATATATGTAAATAGGCACCCACCTATCCAACTCTAAAATAAGCTTGAGATTCCAGTGAAAGAAAACATCGTGAGGAAGCTATAGCATTTTCAAATAATACATAACGTTTGAAAACCTGTCCCCAAATACCAATAGGTGTGTTCCGGGATTATAACTTGAGAAGCAGTACTTATAGGCTTAGTGTATTTACTCCCTGGACCACATCGTTACTTAATGTCAGGTGTGATTGTGCTCAAAGCACTGAGTCTACCCATTGAAAAAAGTTGGTTCTAATTTAAAAAAAAGGAATATAAAATAATGTCAAAGCTCAGATTCACTTCAATTCCATTTGATAATTACATTAATTTTATGAAGTTATTAATACAATTAATATTTTAGGAGCTGAATGGCCCGTTTATTTGGTCCTCGGAAGTGCAAGGAATCGTACTCAGCTGCTACTTTTGGGGTTATTTCGTTTCTCAAATACCAGGTAATAATAAACTAATAATCTTTAAACTAATGCCTGTGTCAGAATTTTATTAGGAATGCGGTTAATTATATAATTAACACTTATACAGTTACTATAAAGATTTTTTCAAAGATTTTTAAATATGCATTTAGATGGAATTCACAAAAACATTAAGTAATTGTCATAGTAAAACATAACAAAACCTCATATAGCGATCAGAAGGCATCAGATTACAGACTGACATAAACAGTCTAAAACTGGCAGATACTTTTGTCGGTGTCTGTGGTTACTTTCGTATTATTCCCGAGATCTTCAGCAAACAAAGCCAGGACAGAATCCCAAACAAAGAGTTCTAACGGTCATAGGAACTCTGAATTTTTTTTCTAATGAAATTTAATCCGGTTGCTATCAGCCTGTAATTATTCCGCAAAATCATAAAGGATTTATTAATTTAATCGTCTGACCAGCCAGTGACGATTTTTAACAAATGAGAGTGAATTCCATGTTTTTAAATTTGGAATCGCAAATTAGTACTGTCATAGGCATGATGATTCTTCAACAGGTGCTCGAGTGGCAGAATTATTATTTTCTGCGAAATGGGTTATGTTCTTCAGTGTATCTATAAACGTCGTATGCACGCTGCTGACGCCCGTGATGGCGGAGGCACATTACATTGCCGTTGTGCTAATGAGAATTGGAGAGGGCATCGGAGGAGTGAGTTATTATTATTTAATTATTAATTAAATTTATTTACTTACTAATTATATATGTATTGTGTACTAGCTGTACCCGCGACTACGCTCGTGTGGAATTCAGACAATTACAATTTTATTCTAATAGACAGCCTATATCTATAGATGCAATGTATGTCCCGTCTTGTCCCGTCCCGGGACACATAGTGTATGACTGTTTTTATACTGTCTTCATATAGACACAATAGCGATATAAAAAATTATAGTCTACAAATAGACTTCAAAAATATATAAAAAACTATTCAAACATAACGTAGGCAAAATTTTGATCATTGGTAACGATCCACCTCTCCCCGCTTGTCAACACTAGTAAGCAAACCGTCCTATTATTATGTAGGCATAGGCATAATTATTGTGAATAAAAAACCCAAGATATTGCTTACGTAATCACCATTCAAACCATCCTTACCCCCATGTTAATAAAAATAAGCAAAGCATAAACATTGATACTTACACAATATTGGAACAGCCCCAAAGAATTAGATTTTTTAAAGAGTGTTGAGCAGGTTATTATTATATTAATATTTAAATTTGTTTGGCATTAATTCGAAACAAGGTCGTAAAAGGCGACTAAGGGATATAAACCAAGAGCATCCTTTAAGTAGCAAAAACAATTTAATGCGTGACGATTATGGCAATCCCCCCCTTATTGGGGAAGACCTATGTCCAGCAGTAGACGTCTTATGGTTGAATGGATAGATGGAACAATTACGGTTGCATTTCATACATGCATACAAACCCTCATGCCTTTCTCCCCTTGGGGGTAGGGTAGAGACTACGTCCTTGCACTTGCTACGATCTTGACACCTCTTTCACTTTTTCTACTTTTATGATCGCTTTCATACATGCTCGTCGGTTATAAGTACTTTTCACCTGACCTTTGTTTAAGACACTCGATCTGGTCGAGAATCGTTCGCCTAGGTCGGCCCTTACCGACGTGCCCAATTACCCTCGCCTTGTAAATTTGTTTGATCGTCAATCTTCTGCCATTCATTCCCTCCGCGTGCCCGAAACAACTAATCATTACTTTCCCTACCTTGGCCACTTCATTCTCTACCATACCACAGCATTCTCTTACTCATACTATTCCTGACTTTGATTGACAATTTGATTGACCTTCAAAATTAAACTGTTAAATTTTTAAGTCATAACATAAACAATACATGACTACATTTATATATACGTAAACATTATCAAGAATACGAGTGCATTTATTTACATTGACCCAGTTCGAAACACTTCATTTATTTTATTATTGCGACCTGGTTCTGATGAAATATTACATCTGTGTTCAATAATTTAACATCCAAGATCCTTTAAAAAGTTTTATTGGTTATCAAGTGATGAAGGAATGCAATTTCATCACGCGTGATATTTTAACCGCATAAACAATATAAATTTAACATTCACTACCTTCTGGTTCTTGCTCAGTTTATCTAGAGTACTATTGTAGTGTTTTTGGTTCATACCTCAAAATTCAAAATCTCTTCATTTATGTCATGTAGTTTTCAGGTAATTTATGATCATCTATGGTACTCCTTCTCTTTCCTCCAGTATTCATTATTCTCTTAGTCATAAGGTCATCATATGTTCAAACCAATGTCTCGTTTTATCGTCCTTAAAACTACCACAGATGTAAAAGATTATATTACAAAATAAACCTTATTCTTACATCATATGAAATGCAACGTTGTCCCTTAGTATATACAAGTGGGGTCGTGGGCACTCAGCTAGTATTTTATAACAGGACAATAAAACTTTATACTCGCATTGTTACTCTTTGCTATGGCATAATTGTAATTATTTTTAAATATATAACATGTTATGTGTACGAGGACTATGGACTATCTACTTGTATTCCTACTGCCTGATTTAAATTTTTAATATTATATATTCTTATGTATAGTATGGATTTTAGCGTTTTTACTAGAATCCCATCTAATAACAAATATATAATTAACAATAATGCGGTTACCAAGACTCGCTAAATCTAGAGTTACTCGATCGGCGGGAAGTTGTTTGTTTATTTTGACCCAACAGATTTTGTTGCGGTGTTTAGCCTCAGTTAGATATTTTGTACTTATATGTGAATAGAGAATTTCTTAAAACGTGGTCATAAAAAAAAAAACAATTATAATGCGAATGGCTTACGAAAGCTAAGCTAAATCTTACGATATACATAAATATTATATGCTAGAGAATTTAAAGAACCATAGAGAAAAGTTATGGCGATGGCATATGTGTCACAAATGTTTTAGATCCGATTTTAAAGTGAACCCGTTCAAAATCGCAGAAGCTAGTTAGATTAAAAATACACTTAAGTGGTAACCACATTAGGTAACCGGTAGTTGATTAACCAAAGATTATCTGTCATTTTCTATTATCCTATGTTTATGAAGCGCTTACCGCTTACCGTAAAATAATTATACACTGAATAAACATAATTATACTATTCCAGTCATATTTTGAAGCACATGATAAAATGCGTGAGAAGGATCATTAGCACTTATTAAAATTCGAATAAAACAATACAAGTCAATTGTAAAATTATATTGTAGCAGATTGTTTGCGATTTGGCCAGTACGTTCTAATTAATATGCGAATAGTTTTCGTGTTTATTCAATTACATGATTTGTAACACTTTGGTAGTGATGTCGGACGTACAGTTTTATGATGCGATTCACTCTATTTCATTTAAATGACATATAAAAAGCAAATGGTATTTGAAAAAGAAATTATTTATTTGAATCGATTACTTGGACGGTATGTTTGGCTTGAAGAGGTATGTGAAATTGCGGAGTAAGTTGAATGAAAAATTAGGTAGACAGATATATCGTTTTTTCTCTTATAAATTTCTATACTCGAAAGGTTTAGGTACCTAATTAAATAAAAGTAAAGAAATAATAAAAGAGATGATTGATATATTGAAAATATAGACAATCTGAACAATTTTTCTTTTATAACTTTCCTTTGGAAACTTTTCGAATAGTGCAACTAGAAATAAGGAGTTCTCCATTAATCACGTGATGTTTTCTATATTTTTGATTTCTTTCCCTAGTGATACTTGGCGAAGTTTTTGGTTAACACTCCAACTCCGACGCAGAATCACGAGAATATTTTTTAGTACAAAGTATGATAGAAATCAATGATAAAATAAGTACACGTGATGTCTCACTGCAGAACTGTTACTTTTAAGCTGTTATGTGAATCCGGCATAAAGTTATATTTATTCACATTCTATATATAACATTTGACCTTTAGGTTAGGGTAAATCTATTGCCGTTTGTCGAGTTAACAAAGAAGTTTTTAATTTCTAAACTATCACGGTATCAAACATGTATGTTATTTGTATTCCCAGGGTGTAACGTTTCCCGCTATGCACGTGTTATTGTCGAAGTGGGCGCCCCCGGCTGAACGAAGCGTAATGGCGGCTCTAGTTTACGCGGGTACCTCTCTCGGTACTGTCATCTCTATGTTAATGGCCGGCGTTTTAACTGCGAATGTCGGTGAGTGAAATTTAAAATTACTTAGACTTGTTCATACAGATGAGGTTATCAATTTTATTTTATCTAAAACGACGCGTGTAAACAACCTACTTAAAAGCTCTTTAGTTTTAAGTTGGAAGTTGACAACAAGTAATATAAGATAGGATCTATTTTTTTCCTTAAATTACCTCCCTTCTCGCACCACGTGCATTCATTGCCCTCGACAGGCGTTTCTTATTTTGTATGAGTGTAATTTATTGAAATACGTGTAAACGCTTGCCTACTGAAATGTTAGTAAATTTTAAGTCATAAAACTTAGTTAACCACTTTGTCGCTTAATACGCATGAACAGGCCATTACAGTTTTTTCTATGGTCAAATAATCTCGTCGTTTTTAGGTAAGCGAAATAATAATCATCTGAGTATAAATTTGATATATGGCAAGGTCAGCATCGCTGTTACCTGGAAGGGACAAAGACACCTTTACTACTTTTGGGGCAAACGTTTAAAGAGTTCAGTCAGAAGAGATATAGCTAGCGAAAGAGCACTCGAGTAGTTTATCCTGGGCTGCTATATTAGGGAGCGATTAAGTATTACGTAACGCAATTTTTGGAGATTTTTGTTGTTTTAATCACGTTAATAATATTTATTGACATTTGAAATATCTTTTTTTTTAAAACATTTTTCCTCTATCCGCCATTGTTCTTCACATGCATGACCGAACCGACCGCGAGACCGAACAATAACGAAACCATCCAAAGTGCGGTAACATAACACGCCTTAACGTGTCATTATAGCGGGGTTTTTACCGTGTTTTACTGAAATAACCATAGTATACTGCAGAATAATTTTGATCACCTAAAGTAAAAAAAAATAGATTTGATTAACATCAACAATTTACTAGTAATTTGCACGTATTTTTCGTATCAGGATGGGAGAGCGTATTCTATGTAATGGGGGGTCTCTCTTGCATCTGGTGTGTGTACTGTGGGTGATACTGGTTCAAGACACACCGCAACAGCAGCCATTTATTAGTATTGAAGAAAGAACTATGATTGTCACGTCTTTGGGTGGAAAGGCTGATGATGGACATGGACACAAGGTAAACCAAAATATTTCGCTTGTTAAAAGAAATCCAATAAAAAATGTACAATTAGATTCTTATTGGTTCGAGTAGAATGAAAAACAATAGGCATGTCTTAAATTAATACACCTAATTAGAATGCCTACCTAGTATCTACCTATCTGTATATGATTTTTTTGTCCCGAAACATCGGTCTGCAATTTATCCAAAAAAAAGTTTGTATACATACACACCATTCAAACCTACCCATGTCATCAAAAACAAGCAAAGGACAGGACCTTCCACTCCTTTTGTTGATGCCTCCATCTATTCAACCGAAAGACGTCCACTGGATTACATAGGTCGGTCTTGCGCCACCCGCATCCAGCGGACTCCTGCGACCTTCACCAGGTCATCGGTCCACCTTCTGGGGGGCCTATCCACGCTACGTCTTCCGGTGCGTGGTACCCATTTGAAAACCCGTTGGCCCCATCGGGCATCGGTTCTATGAGCAATGTGGCTAGCCCATTGCCACTTCAGTCTGGCAATTCTCCGGGCAATGTCGTTTACTTTGGTTCTTCTGCAGATCTTCTCATTTCTGATTCGAACACACAGTGAAACTTCGAGCATAGCCCTCTCCATTGCCCTTTGAGTAACTTTGACCTTCCTAATAAGGCCCATTGTAAGTGACCACGTCTCAGTGCCAGAAGTCATCACATCAAGTTGATGCTTACGTACCTAATATTTAAAACGTACAAGTATGCATAAACGGATGGACGCATAAACAAACATTTTATATGATTTGTTGTAATTTATACTAGTTGTTTCTTAGAAACTGGCAGTACCGTGGCGTGCAGTGTTGACATCGCCCGCATTCCTTGCGATCCTGGTGTCCCACGCGTGCTCCAACTGGGGCTGGTACATGCTCCTCATAGAAACACCTTTCTACATGAAACAAGTCCTCAAGTTTAACATGACTGAGGTAAGTTAAAAAAATATACTATTTTTTGTTACTCAACTTCAGTTATTCGATGGTAAAAGTTTGTAATAAAAAACTTATTTACTTATGCGTAGGTTAGTATGTGTAATCATGAAACCATTTTTTTTTTATTTATAAGTAGAATAATAAAGCATTGCGGTTTTAAACCATATTACTTTGGTTTGGAAACAATATTTCTTTTTGAGTCATAATGTTATATTTTTATGTAGGTATTAAACTTTTTGTGTAAGTAGTGATTGGTAGAGTTTTGAAGTATGTGCTTATTGTAAGGCGCGTCTACATACAATATTATGAGATCAATAAAAGGTATTGTATGTATGTTAATAAACATGCATGACCCAAAACTTGATTCTTGTCTGGTTATTTGTGCGCCTTGGCTAGGGTTTGTGCCTTGTGCCTAGGTATCGCTAGGATCGCCCTAGTTCCGGCACTGATACCTTTACAAAATAACCCCCGCAAGTACCTACAATGTGTCAGCAATATGGTAATTTTCTTTGATTGATGACTTTATTAACACAGTTTTATGACACATCTATTGTTTAACACAGATCGAATGAAATATGAGAAAAGGTTAAAAAAGACCCATCAAATGATAACGAGGGTGAGGTTGACTGACGCAATTCAATTACTTAGTAGGTACCTAGTGACAATAAAAGTAATGATAGATACTTCGAGAGAAAATAATGCTCGTTAAATATATATGTGCAATAAAATCAATAATAGGTAAACAAAAGTAAAGTAAATGTGGATTACGCAATGTGCAGGATTAGTGGAGCTTTTTCTTAATACACTCTAGGCTAGTATAACTTTTTTAATGACGGACAACAAAGTTTAAGAAATTCTAGAGGAGGGCCAGAATTATAGAAAAAATGCATTTTGTTTTTAAAGCTTTTAATCATCAGTCAGATCAGTATTACGCCGCATTACATGAACTACGCGGCTAGGTTAGCTTCACCTATAAGGTTATGCATCTATTATTCTACTAAGTAGAATCTACTTTTTCTTCTCGACCGCCAAAACGTAATTATAACGGGGCATATATGTACGAGCGTACTATCCATATGGATGGACCCTCGGCGGGCCGGATTAAATACGTTCACGGGCCGGAGTTGGCCCGCGGGCCGTACTTTGCCCATCACTGATCTAGGCTTTTTGATCCAAATGATAAATAAATTAATATTTTACTTTATTTAGTCCATATTATGCATGCTGTGGTTTAGTTAAACTATACTCATTAAGAAAATTGAAGCGTAGATTTTTTTTTTGTGAACCTGGCTAGATGCTGTTAACCGGAAGGGCCTTAACAGCTTCACCGTAACTTTGTAGGCGAGTACTGAATTATTAAAGGTTATTTTAACTATAACAGAATGCAGTAACGACCGCTCTGCCGTTCTTGTCGCTGTGGATATTCAGCATTGCCCTCAGCAGAACGTTGGATTGGCTCCGTGGGAAGAACGTTATAACAACTACAACGGCTAGGAAGATTGCCACTTTGTTCGGTCAGTATAATGTTATTACGTTTATTTACTAGTGAGCACTTGTAACATTCATCTTTTGGCATTCACAGAAACATTTACTGTTTTTAATTGTAACTTTATCATAACAAACCAGGGCATCCTCCCCGGCGCGCAGTTTCAGGGGCGGCAAAAAAACAATTTATAAAATCATTAAAAATAAAGTTGCTCCACACAGCGCCTAGCATACGGAAGCCTGGTTGAAAATTTACATATACATAGACCATTAATATGCAAACCATTAGGTATATATTTGTGAGTTTTCTGCCTCGGTTCGAAAAAATCATAGATTTCCTGCTGCCCTGAATAGAAGTTCTTTAGGCGGCCCAACTTCGTATTATTTTACTAATTTTCAATCCTCTTGATTGAAATCCTCTTCTAACAAAGTGGCGATCATTTGGATAAAAGTATATATTTAAAAACCTGCTGTTACCACTTTAAATTAATGGATTCTTTTTCTTAAATTCAAAAATCATATAACGAGTTCAAATTTGGTAGAATTTTAAAATTACCAAAATTTTGCTTACGTTATATTTTAATGGCCCTTGATATGACAGCATCGGCTGTGCCAGCGGCGTGTTTGCTGTCACTCTGCTACATCGGATGCAACCGCACCGCGGCCGTCGTGCTGATGGCGATCGGTATCACCGGCATCGGAGGAATGTTCTTCTGCGGTTTCTTATCCAACCATATCGATATCGCGCCCAACTTCGCAGGTGTAACAATTTAATTTACTGTGGCGTCGATCATTAATCACGTGACGTTTTTTATTAACTTATGGTTTTGCCACATAGCGGGATCGGGACTCTAGCGCGCTTTTACTATAGAAGTGATTGCGCGTGGCTCGGGTCGACGCGATGTCTTCTATAGAAACATCACGCTGGCTTCTCCATACGTCCGTTGTGTGGCGAAAACATTAGGTTAAACCCTCCCCGCTTCACCTAAGATCGCCTGTATTTTTTTCTAATATAAAGTATCATAAGTTTCAGAATATTATCTTTAAACACAGGTATAAAGTAATTATGGAATACTTTATAGATTAGAAAATTACAAGATATTGTAAGTATAATATCTATACTAATATAAAATGCTAAAAGAATAAATTTTATCGAAGAACACACAAAAACTATTGAACCGATTCCGATAAAATTTGATATGATAGTAGTTTATACTCTGTAGTAACATAATATATAGGACTTTTTACATTTATATGCAAATGTATCTATATAACGTATAAACAGTGTATCTTATTAGTATACATTCATAGTAGAAAAAAAAGTATCTTGGGGTGAAAAAGTGAATGGAAATGAAAAAAATGTATTGGAATTAGTTTAGTTTTAGGGGCTTGAATCTTTGTATTTAAGGTCTTAGTTATAAAAGAACTCCAGAGTTAAAGTTAAATATAGTTTACATTTCTTTTAAACTTACGATAGAGTGAATAAAAGGGGGTTATAATCCACGCAGACAGTGTCGCGGAGACAGCTAGTACTTAATATGTTTTAAATGTTTACAGGTACTCTTATGGCAATAACAAATACGGTGGCCACTGTACCCGGCATTGTCGTTCCTATATTCGTAGGAGTGTTAACACATGGGAATGTAAGTAATCTTTATAGATACAACAATATTTATTTTATATAAAATTTCTAAATACCTATTAATCTAATCAGATTTAAAAAAAACTGTCACAATCAGAAAACTATAGAAAATCTATCCTGAAGCAGTTAATATATATTCCGGCGTCTTTATTTGAACCCTTTTAAAATATCAGTCCACAGTGGCACCTAAGGACAGGTATTATTGTGGACAAATCCTACTTAATAATGTAGAAATTCCAAAGTCAGAACATTGAAGAAGCAACCAGCATAAGGATTTTTATAGACATCTTTTAAAAACATAGGTATATACTTGGTCGATTTGTTTCAAAATAATTTAAAATTTGTAATTTCATTGTCGTAAGGGACCATTCAAGTATTACGTATATTAGACAAGAATAAGCCTTAGATAGGCATTATTAAAAAAAAAAAATTATGAAAAGGAAATAAGTACTCATTGCTTGCGTAATACGTAAAAAAATAATAGGGTTGATAAACTCAGTTAAAAATCCTTTAATGATTTTCAAATAATACATAGAAAAAATTGTTTTCAGCAAACCATATCGGCATGGCGTGTGATATTTTTCGTAACGATTGGATTATATATCATCGAGATCATTGCTTACACACTATTCGGATCCGGCGAGGAACAACCCTGGAACAAGGTGCCCGAACACGAGAACAACGATATCGAGACCAAACCACTCAACAAGGAAACCGAAAAGACGCATGTTTAGATGAAAAAATTATAATAATCAACAAGTATCTTAGGAAAGTATTAATTGTTATGGTACAAATTGATAATAAACATCTAAAAAATTCCATGACAATTTTCCAATGCTTCTATGGATTTGCATGTACTTAGAGAAAACTTTGGAAAATGCTTACTGAAAGCTTAAAGATTTTTGTACTTATTGATTATACAGTTTAATACTTCAAAGTTAATAAAAAGACTTAAATACAAGTAGGCTGTATGACAAAGAAGTCAGTGTTTGAAAATGTAGTGTAATCAAGAACACTATTTTTTAAAAGCATTTTTCAACGTTAGATGCCAGTATTTTGATATGAACAGTAGGCAATATTTTTCAACATATTTAGCGTTATAATTATATTAATTTTCAACGTAAAATGTAATTCAATTAATTATGTCTTATACAAGCTATTAATTGTGTCTTCGTTCACTTGAAAAATCATTACTGTTTAATTCCTATACAAAAGAGTGATGACATGTAACCTAAATCGTTGTTGAGGGTGTTTGCTTCTGTATTAATCTGAAAACTATATTCAAATCACTTCAGTAATTTTGAAAAGTGCGCGCTCGAACATTTTATAATTCGAATCTTTTATATATATATTATAAACAACTGATAGCGTTTACAGATAAAAAAAATAACAGCAAACTATTCTCTTTCTAAAGAGAATATGGTTTCTTAGTTTTGTTTGGATAACCCTTTGATCCTTAACTCAGTATAAAGGGCACTATTGTAGTCACACATTTAATTTTATAGTAATCTTTATATATATAAATCTTCTGTGCGTGTGTATGCGACTCAATTCATCGTAAACGGTTGAACCGATTTTAATGAAATTTTTAGTGTCTATTCCTTTGGATTCGAGAATGGTTAGATTCACAATTTGATTCAATTTAAATTTTTATATATGAAACGTAAACGAAATCGCGTGCACAGCTAGTATTATTATATTAATCATTAACTGATAATTATAAAATCTCAGTGTGAATAGAAGTTAATTATTTAATATAAAATAAGTTAGTTTTCTTATTTACGATTAACAACGCGATATAAAATTATGAAAAATATTATATTTGAATAACTTGTTGGCTTAAATTGGTGAGATATATAAGTATATTTAACCATATACATTTATAGATTAAATGTTTTTGTACTAATTAACGCATTTATTATTTTTTTATATGTTTAATACACGTATTTTAACGTTAATATAAAAAGTATATGCAAGTAAATTCATAATCATAAGTAATATTATATTGAGTTATGAATTATCCCTTAAGAAAATAGTATTCTATTGTACATACAGCTTTATTTTAAAACAAATTTCTAAAAATGTTAAGGTTTAGATGTGTTTTATAGAAACGTGTCTCAATTGTTTTTTTTTATTTATTTGAACAAAATCATGCGTTTTGAGGGTTAAGCGAATAAGAAATTACATATTTACTGTAAATTAATTAAATATATCATTTTTTTTTAATAATCAATGAATCAGATATTTAATAAATGCAGTATGTTTATAGATGTCTCTAGAATATTCTGCTTTGATGTTATGAATGTTACTGCCAATAATATAATTAAACTTTGTACGTAAATTTTTGAATGTCTATTTATATATGCATATATATATATATTATTATATTTTAATAGTTGTTTAATTACCAAAGACTTATGTGTACTTACTGACCTCGATAATGATATGTTGGTTTTTCTTTTAAATAAAACTGCTAATTTAATAATAATATATTTTTATTTATTGACACAATATTTGAGAGTAATTTACAATATTTACATGAAAATTTAAATCAATTATTATTCCTATGGTTCGTTAATACATTTGAGGTTTTTTTATTCTTGCCAATGCAAAACTATCAAAAGACGCATCTTCTCATCATTTCCAAGGCTGTGTTTCAAATAATTTGTAAAGAATTATTTTGATGATGGCTCAATGCTGGTGCGGTCGCCCACCGCATTTGCTCAAATGGGTTCAAATCCAACAGTAAAATCCTGGGATAGAATAAAATGTAATCAAACCAAAATGTTATAATCTTTCTTTACATTGAATTCGTATGAAGCAATAATAACACAGTGGCATTCAGATTTTGGTGTTAATGTACGTACGTTTCAATCTATCTATGCTATATGAAATTTCGGTGAGAGCAGACAGATATTTTTATGAAATTTTATGATAGGACATTTTCTCATGTTCGTTTGACTACGGACTATTCAAGTATTTATTACGTAACCATATGCTTTAGGCATATGCTTTGGTTCTTTTTGATGATATTTGATATTGTTATTATGTAATAAGACCTTCGTTTACTATTACAGACAAGGGGATTAAATTCAGCTAACAATGTTTGTAATTATTTCTATAGATTTTATGTAAAAACAATATTTATGCTTTGAATTTATAAAAAAAGGAACCAGATCGAGTTTCTTGCCGGCTCTTCTCGACCGGGTTGTTTTCCAAACCGGTGGTAGTGTTTTTTTAGTCGTTCATATGCGTCTTATTAGGGCCTAAATTGAATAAAGAATTTTTTACTTTGATTGAAATCTCCAAAATTCGGCAGTTATCACTGAACCACATCGTAACTCAACATTAGATAAGAATGGCAACCAAAATTTAAACAATATAAATAATATCTGAAGGCAGATGTACTTAAACGACCTGTTACATTTCCTCATACGTAAGGAATTTGAAAAAAAAAAATATACACAACAAAATTTCGTCAGAATGGATAGGATCAGAAATGAGTATGTTGGAGGACATTTGAAAGTGGCTCCAGTGATAGTAAAGAAACGAAACGCATGTGACGAAGGAATTGATGACTATAAAAGTTATGGGATGGAGGGGAGAGGGGGAGAGGGGAAGAGGGGAAGATATGAAGGCAAAAGGGGTGAAAGAAAATATAATAATAATATAATAAAAGTGTTTATTCAATATCAAATATACATTTTGAATTTCAATTGATTACTTCTGCCAAACTGTATGGCAGTTTATTGGCAGATATAGCTTCCATTTTTAATCAGATTTGCCTACAGATATAAACACTTAATAATTAATATATTTTAAAAAAGCAATAGAATTTACAGTAAAAAAAAAAAGAAAAATGAATATAAAGTGTCCTGATAGAGAAGTATGGAAGCAGAAGACATATGCGCCGATCACAAATAACAAATTGGGAGCAGGACGATTTTTTTTGGTGAAAATTTTGTCATACCACCTGTTCGTAAGTAGAAAAAAAAATGAAATTACCTTATTCCTCTCGTAGATTTTCGCATTGAAGCTACATATCATTGTCATCAATAGGCAAGTTTTTGATTATTTAACTCTGACAAGTTTTGCGATGTACGAGGGCCCAAAGTTAGCCGTCACCGAAGGCAATACCAACTGCCCGTACTTAGGTGCACTCGATCCTGTGCCTAGATGTAACGTGCTACTGAATCCTGATAGAGATGCTGAGAGATCCCTGAAAATGACAGTGAAGGATCGTGTTTCGACAGCATTACTTGAGAAAAGCGATGATGGCGCAGTTGGTAGTGCGGTCGTATTTCGTGTCAATGGACGCAAGTTCTTACTCACCTATCCACTTCTTAAATCAGTCTGAGCTTTCGTTAAATGAAAATATCGTGAGGAAACTGTGCCAGGGCATTTTATAATAATCCCCTACTACCTTCAAGTTTGAAAACCTGTCGCCAAATACCAACAGATGTGTCCCGAGAGTATCGTTTGAGAACCATTACCTCTAGGCTTAGTGTGTCTACCGTCCTGGACCACATCATCACTTTATTATGGTAAAGAGGCTCAGTATAAAAAAATCAGGTTTAACGTGTAAAAAAAAAGAACGAGTCCCAGTATACTTTTCCCACCAGGATAATCACTTTTTGATAGCTCGAACTAATGATTAAATTGAATTTTTAAAACTATTATAATCTATTTATTTAATAACTTAACAGTAATTTTATAGTCTATGATTTAAATGAATCCGAGAATATATCACTATTTGATAATCCGCAACAATAAATTGTGACATTGTCAACGAATTTCGCGTAGTGTTAAAATGTGAAACTTGAGAAGTATGAAAAACGTCAAAAAAACGATGAACATAGTAGACAAGGCTTGGCGTGTTACCAACTTAGGTCATATCATCACTTAAGATGATCAAACTTATGAGGTTATAAAGATATTCAGCACAGAAATGCTTACCGATTTATCAAGTTGGTTTTTAAAATTAACTAGTATGCCGTGACGACAAACGGCATAACAGTCTCACATGCCATCATGACGCATTTACGTTATCGACTGTGTTGCGTATACAGTTCGTTGTTTCTGTTTATGAGTTGTGCACATTTCTATTTGAGTATATGCACATTTTACTCTAAATTTATTTATTTGCATTAATTATTATAAATTCTAGCAATAAATTTGATGCTACTATCCGTCAAACTTCCTGTCTCGCGACGGACAACTTCTTTCTAGAGTGGCTAAAGATTTTATTTATTTTAGGCCAAATTTACTATTCATTTATCTAAATATCCACTTTTAATTAAATAAATGATACGCGATACGAGTACGGCACAAAGTAAGAACAGATAATATAACATTTCAAAAAGGCAATGCAAATGTTGCCAGAATAATATGTACAAAAATATGTAGGCCGAACATTGATCGTTAATTGAATCGATAAGGTAAACGACTACTAGTACTTTCTATTCAAATACTTTTCAGTATGAATATGTAGGACAGAAAACCATGTATGCAAGCACAGACGCAGGACAGAACTAGGGATTCGTCCATAAATATCACCTCCCCCTTCCACTACTAAAGAGTACATGTATATTTTTTTAGGCAAAAAGTATCCTAAGCATTTATCTTTTAAGTACAGGTAACCTATAACCTAATTGAATTCTGGAAATCGTCAATGACTAGTCAAGTTCACGCACTGCTTCTAGGTGTAGAAAAAAAAATTACACGCTATTCCTCATTTCGCCGCCTTGTGATGTTTTACGACACCTCCCCTCCATTTCCCCTTTCGAGTAGACCGTGATTAACAATCCCTAGAATAGTATAAAACATCATTGTTACTCACCTAACAGTGGCGATGATGCCACTATCTTCGAAGGCGTTTTTGAGAGCGAAATGAACGACGCCATCGTTCTGTATGGGGCTTAAGGAACACGTCGAATAAACCACTGAACCGCCGACTTTCACCAGCTTCAGCGCGTTACTGTATAGTGAATTGTGACGTCACAGGTAAAGTAAAGTAAAGGATAAAAAAGCGATACAAATTATGCGTGCTCACTTGACATGCGCACGCTTTCTAAAGCATTAATATAGCACAAAGAAGCCAATATAATAATTCTAAAGATAAGAGTACATCGTGATAATTATTTACATTTGTCTCTCTATCTCTCTCACTCCATACTTCTATTGCTCTCTCTGTAGCATAGAAATTAGAATGCTTATAAGTTCTTTATTTTTTATCCGATTTTAATTTCGTTTTCATTGATCAGCTTCAGTTCCGGTTTTTAATTAGAGAACACACAAAAAAACATTTAACATAGCTACGGGGCGGTTTCAGTATTACGTATAATCTATATTTATTTATTTTTTATCATAATTGCACCCTTACTTACGTCATCATTGGGTGGATAAGGGTTAAGAAATAATCAAAATTTTTGTTACGTAATACTGAAACGGGCCCTGATGTGTAAAATCTAATATCTCACCTGAGCAGTTGCGATTGCATTTCCGGTATCTTTAACCGTTCTTTGATTCTGTCCGGTCTGAAGATGTTGTTCTCGTCTTCGTTGACGGAATGTCTATCCGTCGTACACGGCACGTCTACAAGTACCTATTTAAGGGATGTTCAAGTTATTTTTCACATTATAAGCACAATATCACCTTATGTTAAGTGACGATGTGGTCCAGGATGGCAAACACACTAAGCACACAGGTACTGTTTCCCTCGAGTGATGCTGCCGGAACACACCTATTGGTATTTGGCGACAAGTTTTCTAACTTGAGGGTGGTAGCTACCCAGGCGGGCATTATTTTAAAATGCTCTACTAATAAGCTATGGAACCTTACGATGTTTTCTTTCACCGAAAGCTCAAGCTGTTTTTTAGAGTTGGATAGTTGGGCTCGAACGGATTCATTGACGCCGAATCCGACAGCACTATCCACTACGCCATCATCGCTTCAAGTATCTAGATTTGTAGACATTTTTTTCCCTTCCCCCCCCGCCCCCTTGCCAGAAATAATAGTAAGCAAAGCTCTCACAGTGATAATAATTTAGACTATCGACTATACACATGAAAAATAAAGTATTTAAATTAAAATAATAAATATTAATCTAGATTTTTTTTCACAAATAAAATTGTGATATTGCAATTAGTCACGTGACAATGAAGACCAATCATAGCGCGTGACGTCACAGTATAGAATACATGACAAGCTATTAATGATTTGTCAATTATTTGTAAATTCCAGTAATTTTGATTTAAAATAATAGTACGTATATTATAGAGATAATCCCATAATTTATATGAATTTACGTGATGACAATTACTATCACATTATGGATAGATAGTTGTTTATTAATCATAGCCGTAAATGACGATGGCTTTGTAGTATAGTATATACCAGGGGTGGCCAACCTGCTGCTCGCGAGCCACTTGCGGCTCTTTGATCGACTATTTGTGGCGTTCTATTAATGTATCCGAGTTCCCTTTTCATTTTTGTGTTATTATATTTTACAAAAAATATTATCGTTCCGTATGTGTTTCAAAATGTCTTTTAAATTACCGACAACAAACATAAAGACTAAGTTGTAACAAAATTCATTTCCGTCAAGTTCAAAACTCATCGAGAACAGTGTGAACGAACATATTAGTGACGTAATCGACCGACTCCAGGAACCAGACCGATTTCGAATTTGTAAACTTTTTTGCATGCCTACGTATTTAATTGCGGCTTGCGAAAAATTTTAAATTTTGTAAAATGCCTCGGACTATCAAGGAGCTTGGCCATGCTATGCGTTTCAAATAAGAATATGCGCGTCAATGACCTTGATCCATCAAAGCTCGATACAAAAGTATGGAAAGCAACAAACATATCTGCAGTTTTTTTTTTGTGAATTATTAAGACTATTAATATGCGTTCTTTTAATGAACCATACACACCCTATATAATTTTTTCATTAGTTATGACGTCACAATATGGCGCAGGTCCATGCACATTCTTATTTGAAACGCGTTATATGCGGCGGACTTCACGTTAATAAAAATCGGTTCGACTATGACAATAAACTGACTTCAGTTTTGAATCTATATAGTTTTATATACTTTCTATATATGCCTGGATAGCTATGTTTTTTTCTTGGGTTTTGTAAGCGATTTTTTTACACTCATTTAACTACTTAATAACAAATGATAATGGGCTTTTAAGGTACAGCGATACTCGATTACTTAAATATTCTCTTATGTATAACAATTTTACCTTATCAAAGCCAAGATCATCTAAGAAATGTCGCCCGTCAACACTTTTGAATAACACCCGTTCTTGCCAACGATTGCTTGTTTCGAAATCGAACAAGTAATCTTTGAAAATCCTTCGCATTCTATAAAAAAAACATGTACTAATATTTTTTTTTATTTGTTAAAGAATTTGTTGTTTAAGAATAAATTATCCATTATTTTACCTATTAATTTTCCAATAAAAGGCATGAATTGAATTACGATTAGCTGTGTGCCCGTGACTCCGTTCGCGTATACTGACAGACAGATTGACATTGCTTTTTTATATAGTGTAAGAATATTCACTGACCATGTACAAACGCTTAGTAATACATGTATTTTTATTTCCCCATTACATGCGGTAACAGAGATTTTATTTTTAGGAGCAACTTTTTTTTCACATCGTTTTACACTTGATGTCAAGTAACAATGTTGTCCAAGATTGTATGGGGTCGTCCAAATATTACGTAAGCAAAATACTCTCACCCCTCCCTTGTCAGCAACAGTAAGCAACCCCCCCCCCCCATCCCTGATTATGTAAACTATGGCATAATTATGAAAAAAGGAAAATCAAATATCGCTTACGTAACCAATACTCCAGACTCCTCGACCTTTTTGTATCAAAAATAAGCAAAGCGTAAACCTCCCATCGTTGCTTACGTCTGATACTTGAGGAATCCTTAAACAGGCTGAGCCTAAAGTGTCTCTCCATGACAGATTTTTAGTTTTGAGAGCGGTAACTAAGCCAGGTGGACATTACAAAATATCCTACCACCATGGTATAGTTTTATCATCATGTTCACCGCAAGCTCAGGCTTTTTACGGAATCCAACCATCCATGCAACCATGCCATAATCGCCACACTTGGCAGGAAGTTGGCGATCGCAATAGATGTTTGTGGTGCTCAGAGGATGCTGCTACCCAACCCCTGGTTTATATCCCTTAATCGGCTTTTACGACACCGGCATCACACGTTAATTGGAATATCTTTATGATATAGGATTCCAACCTTCCAACTTTCCAACCAAAGGCTTCCAACCACAATAACATTCAGCCATGACCACTTTATTGTATAGGTAATCAATTTTACATAATAATATTTTCCTTCACTGTCAACTGATGGTGAATTCTATAAAAATCCTTTTTTTTTATATCAATGGACGTACAGGCAGACAGATGGTAAATGATTACAGACGCCTACGGACAACAGCAATACGAGGAGTACTACCGATGGGTCGCTAGCCTTGGGAGTGCGTTTCTAAGTCCTTTTTTGAAGAGCCGAATGTCGTAGCCTTAGGGTAAGACTGTGCTGAGTAACCCATTCCATAGCGTTAGTGTACGCGGTAAAAAGGTCCTGGGGTATCTAAATGTAGGGACGTTAAGGCTAGGTTTAAGGGTATGGGGATGAGCGCCCATCCAACGGCGGAGTCGTAAGGTTTCGGAATGGCGACGAAGGTACCATTTCGAAAAGTTCTTCTGAGCCCTCTCCACTGTACATGCAGTACAAGGCACATAGAGGCCCGAAGTCTCTGCGAATCTCCATAGAATCTAGACCCCATGTTAATTCAGGATCATCAAAAAACCTAATAGCACGCTTTTGCACGGAGTTAAGAGGAGAAAGCTGGTAAGCAGGTGAACCAGCCCAAATATGTGAGCAGTACTCCATGTGAGGTCGGGCTCATACCTCACATGGAGTACTGCTCAGACCGGTTGAGAATACCTAGCTTTTTTGCTGCCAATTTGGGTCAAACTGGCAGACATTAGTCATTGATGGTTTTTTTCCATGGTAGTTACGACGTTTATTCATACCTATTTGATCTGGATATTGATATATCATTGCATATAACCACATCTGGTAGGAGAGTTTGTAGAGCGACTAGCGCTTTGCCTCCGGGGGCGGAGCACAGATCAAGCACTCTATTGCCAGCTGTCAAGCCGAGAGCTAGCACTGCCAGCACACTACCGCAGTCCATCGGATAGTAATTGTATACTCCTGGAGACATGTTAAAGAAGAAAATAAGTCTCACCAATATTTTTTTTTTCTAATTAGCTAACACTGTTGACCAGAATGGCCTTTACATTTCACCGTGACTTTGTGGGCGAGTGCTGAAGGTACAAGGGTTACCAAAGTGGAACGGACCTCGGCTTGGCCGTTACCTGAGTGTAAAAAAAACCGCGGAATTTTGAACCTAGTTAATGCCTACATTTTTTATTTAATAATAATAATATAAAAAAAGGTTCCTTCTAATTTGCGAGATCGTCTGTGTCGCAACCACCATGCACATTTTGAAGCGATGATAACGTTCGGATTTCGCGTTAACAGACGCGGTTTCGAGCCCACCTATCCGACTCTAAAATCAGCCTGAGTTTTCGGTAAAGAAAAACATCGTGAGGAAACCATAGCATGGTGGTGGTAGGACATTTTGTAATAACGCCCGCCTGGATAACAACCACCCTCAGGTTTAAAAACCCGTCGCCAAATACCAATAGATGTATACCGCGGCAGCTTAAATTGAGAACCAGTACTTCTAAGCTTATTGTGTTTACCATCCTGGACCACATCGTCACATAACATGAAAATTCACTATCATGAGACGTTCCGGCGCGTCGCATTTCGAGATCTGTCAGCGTGTCCAGCAAAAGGCAAAAAGTTTCTACCGCAATAGACTGGATCGTGAATAGCGTACAAAATATATCGTAGTGACACGGTATGGTGCGTCGGGATCAATAAACCCTATTTAAAGCCTTTAGCTGTGTTAGATTTAGTATTATTATTCTGACTGTTGATAAATTCTCCTTTATCGACAGTCACAGTTCTTGCACTATCTACCCACCCATCCATTCAATCGAAAGACGTCCACTGCTGGACATAGGACTCTCCCAAAGATCTCAACGATTAGCGGTCTTGCGCCACCCGCATCGCACAATACTTTATTTAATATTAACTGCTATCCGCGGTTTTACCCGCGTAATTCGCGTTCCCGTGGGATTTTCGGAATAAAAGTCCTATCCTATCCTATGTCACTCCCTGGATTTTAAACTATCTCCTTTCCAAATCGTTTAAGTAGTTTTTAAGTTTATTTGTTACATACAAAAATACAAATCTTTTCCTCTTTATAATATTAGTATAGATTGGTGGTATTTTAGGTAATAAAATATTGTTTTTTTTTGCCTGAGTGAAGTGCATTATAAAAATGAACTCTGAGATATCAAAAAATTCCACTTTTAGCAAGATGGCCATAGTTTTGCTAGAGTATCAGAGTATAGATGTAATTCAATCCAAAAGATGATGTTAGAATTCTGAAAATGTAATTCACAGATTATCAATAACTAAGAAGAAATAAAAAAAAAAAAAAAACTTGTTGCAAAACAAAAACATTAAATACCTGTTTGACATCTCTTAGGCTCTGGGAATGACGTCCAATCACTGTCCATCTCATAAGTAAACACTTTCAGATGCTCAGGGTATACTAAATCAGTCTCAGGTTCTATAGCCAAAGGAAAATCTGTGCCCTCTGTATACAGAAACAATATGTTTATTTAGTGGAATAGTTCAAACACAAACGGATATGTTAATGATTTGTGAATGGAATGGTTATTAAATATTCAAAACTACTGAATAACATTATGAAAATAAAAACAATACAAATTAAAGATATTGTACTTGAATGATAGGAGTAATGAGCTGATTCAGGTATCCATTCGTCAGCTCCTTTTAACTTTGTGGCCGGTATAAACTGGTAGAGAGCTTCCGATGTTATTCCCATTGTAGGGTCAATGATACGGGACTCGTCTATGATTGCTTCGGCCAGTGATTCATCAAGTGTTTTATTTGACTGTTTTCTGAAATTTTATAATGTAAACATAATAATATGGCTGTAAAGTTGTAATGCTAGTTTAAGTATAAATATAGTGTTCTATAATTACAAGTAAAGACTCTAGTGGCAATAATAAATTTTAGAAAATTAATAGTTTTAAGTTATATTTTGACATTGTACTAAAAGTTACTACCGTGAATGTAATTTTTTTTTTTGTTAATTATTTAATAGATACTTTAAAATGTAGATTCATTTTATGTATTGCATTTTCTCTTTTTTTTTAAATACTATTTTTTTTTTTGTGCAGGGGAAAACTGTTACCTAATTATTTTTTTTTTTAAACACTAAATCTCATCAATACCAACTTGACAAAAAGAAAGTCAGTTGATAGAGTAGAAAAGACAATTGTTTTGTCATTGGTAGTTTATATAGAGATTTTGTATTGGTAAAAATAAAAAAAAATCAACAAGGCTTTGGCATTTTTCACAATGGAGAAATACTTTAATAAAATTTATGTTATTTTTATTATAATAGGTGTTTGAAGAATATGTTCTATTTAAGACCTATTAAAAATTCTACTACTGAATTAGCAGATGGTCAACTATTGAAATAAAGAGGAAACAAATAAATAACATTAATTCATTGTACTAAAGTACTCAAACAATAACTATAGAAATAAAAAAAAAATTAACATACGTAATTATACAGTGTATCTAACTAAATTTAAGTCTTATTACCATGCGCTATCTCTTATAGCTTATGCTATCACCTAAGGCCATTTTTACCTGGGTCTCTACCAAAATGCCATTGGCCAAATGGCTTCATTCGAAAAAGGAATCAGGATAGATAAAAATAAAATTCTAGATATTTAATGATATCCATAAATTAACTTACATATTTTTCTCCTCCTTTTCTGTTTTATTCTTACTTTCTGGTTCATAATCACTTAAGTCCAATCTATCAGGAATGTTCACACTGTTAGGATAGATTTTGGATATTGTATCTGAAGTTGTTTTTTCTGCAAACTCTTGTAGCCTGCTTGAATGCTGATTATCATCTTTTCTGTATCGATGAACTTTCTGATGGGTATTGAGTGTGAAATTCTTTTTGTACAGTAATCAGTTTCTTAAGGCAGTGTGCTCCTTCAATTTTCATGTAAGTAAATGAAAGAAAACATACTTTTTTGAGTTTTATATAAATGCTATCAAATGACTTTTTTCAGAATAAGCTTTTTAAATACTACAGACTAAATAAATATTGTTATATTGAGAAATAGAAAAATTGAAGTTTAATGAGGTATGTATATGTATATCACGATGACTTAAATGAGGTAAACCAATAAAATTTGTAATTTTAAAAAGTAATACAATAATTACCCCTATTCGTCAAGTATTCCATAGTCTCATCAGCATCTCCATAGTTATTAACAACAGCTACATATTTAGAGCGTCGCAACAATGCTTCCCTCATGGAATCCCATTTATCACCAAAAACCGAACCGTAAAAGTCATCGAAGTGGTTCAACGCTTTGTACTTAGCACTCGTTTTCTTTTTCAGCTTTGCCTGTGAGTAATCAAATTAGTTGTTGATTACCTTATTGCTAAGCAATTTTACCAATCAATACACTTTTATTTTCATATAAAACTTTATCGAGCAGTTACCATACCCAATGTATTTTCGTTTTAAAACGAGTCTGTAGCAATATGAAAGAAGTTACGGAAGGTTGTCTGCATATATTTGAAAAGTTAAACATTTCAAATAATATCCACAACACAGATAAATAGTAAAAATAATCCACAATATTATTTACTATTTCAATAACCTATAAGTTTTTAATTATTTTGTTTCATTTTTTCCCGTTTAATAAGGGAAAGGCAAAGGTACCAGTAGATCATGCAGCCAAGTCAGACTTTAAGAACACTATCTATTAATGGCGGTAACAAAATGGCTGCCCTGTGTTCAACCACAACGGGAATGATTAGGACATTTCAGAAATCACGCTCTTTGTCATTATTATCACTTCATTACATTTGTGCATTATAACTACATTATATCACGTCAAATGCCACTAAAATTATCTGAATTATAGTCAAATAGTGCTAAATAAAAAAGTAAAAATAAGGACGACAACATGAGCGACCAAAATCGCGCTAAGCATTCCTAAACTATAAACAACAATGAGAACAAAATGACACTTATGTAGACGTTTAGAAATTGATTTTTTTTATGCACTGTATTTTTGGAATATTTATGAAAGTAAACTATATTTTGAATTTATTATTTATCTCTGATTGAACCATATTATTTGTTTTAAATTGTTTTACAAATTTGTATGTCATTTCACGAATGATTTATTGTATTTTATCTTAACGCAAAAAGTCATGATTGTCAAAAAAATTGCGCGAGCCGCGAGATAGAAACAGGAATATATCGTTGATTCCCTTTTCCCTACAGCAGCGTACGGCGCGCAAACCCGAAAATTGTAGTATTGATTTGTTTACAAGAAACGATGAAACACTGATACGGAAGATTCTTAAAGTATCGCGTTTATAGCTATATCTAACAACCTTGTCAAATGATAGAGAGATAATATTCCGAGTTAATTGCCGTTTCTCGTGTCTGTTGTTATCAGTGTTTCGTGCCGGCACGGTGCAGAGTTTCGAGCGAATTACTTTCGAGGGTACTTCTATTATACAGGCAATAAAAGCTTAATTAGCCCAGTTTCGGGTAAGGTATTATATTGATTGTACGCTTCATCGTGAGCTTATAAATCTGTACTCTTGCAGGATTACCTGTGGTATGCGATAAAACTTTTAAAATGTGTGAAAAGAAAATCTGTGTCGTCACTGCTTTTGAGAAATTAGGTCACGGGTAAGTAGCTCTCTGTATTATAATTTGAGATAATAGTTGCAGATCTTGTGAATAAAGTACAATACATTTAATGAATTTACCATTTGATAGTGCTCCTAATTTGAATTTGGATGCTTCTTCAATTCTTTGGTAGTACATGTTAATGTTTCAATCTCCATAAAATATTTTACTAATTGACACCAAAAAAATACAGCTGGCATTTTCCTTCAATTTCTTTATTTATTAATTTACATTAAAAAATTCACAGTTTTTATAAAATAGATATATAAACTAAACACATACATTAAAATAAAGAGCCAAAATTGGATTTATCATTATTTAAAAACTGAATATAAAACTATATTTACATGTATGTATGTGTATGTGCGTGCGTGCATATATATATTTGTCAATATGTGTATGTAAGGATAAATGGCTATGGATAAATTTTATGTTATTTGTTTACTAGAGAGACTTTAATTTGGTTTCTAAAACTGTTTGTAGATATATGTTTTTTATGAAGTTTGAAGTTAAACAGATCTATATCAAAGTGCACAATATTGCGACTACATCACAATATTTTGTTGATGAGTGTAGAACAATAGAGTTCACCTGAATACATCATATAATAGTGACATGTCTTGAAGAATTGGCCTGCCAATCATAAACTTTACATCTTTGTAGTATTAGCATAGATGTTATTATGCATACACTTCATTATTAGGGTTTTTTAATGAATTTAGATAAACACTATTCACACATTATATAAATACATACATACTGTCACTATAGAGTATAAACTACTACCATATTGAATTTCATTGAAATCGGTTCAGTAGTTTTTGAACAAATTAATAAACAGACAGACAACATTTTTTAGCCTTTTATTATTATAGTATTATTTAGTTTATCTATATCCTTGTAAAGTTTCAAAGTAGCTTATGCTCATAATCGTCAAATAATAATTTACAATGTAAACTTAAAAATTTTAAAAACTTTAATTGCATGTGCATGTTCATTTGTGACATATTTATAGTGTCCTACTGAAGGTAGATTTTTGGCCGAAGCCGATTCATAGGAAAGCTGAACATTTAATAAATCTAATAAATATGGGCCGTGATTGGCTATATTTTGAAAAACTTATGCTGACTATATTAGCTTAACGAGATGATTGAAAATTACCTCCAATTGGTTAACAATAAAAACACACAAATAATATTATTTCTAATATTTATTTACTTAAAAGTACTTTAAGTATCACTATCAGTCCAAGTTCTGTCTTAGTCTCACTTTTGTCGACTTGTGTCAAACTAGACTAAAAAATATATTCTTTAATCACTGTGTATTAAACTTTGGTTAATTAATAATTATAAATTGGGTACTGGCCATTTTACTGACAAGAAAAAGTAATTTAAGCTAACCATAAATAAAGTAATGTGAAGTTTGCTAAACCGTCCAATTGATGGCCCTTTACGGAACACCTGAGGGGGCTGGTGATTTGACGGCCCGCAACATCACAGGCCTGCGGAAGCCGCAGACAGCGATGGCCGACAGGTCAATCAGGGGATACCGCTCGGTATCTTTTGAGGCCTCGACGATGTTGGCTGCCTGCTCAACCTGGGACTTGGAGGCGAGAGCTTTTTCCGCCCTGTACTAGTTGCGGGTCGAGGTACTAAAATGAGGAGCTTGCTATGAGCCACGTAAAATCGAGGTGAGGAGGCTTGAGCTCCGTTCACTAATCATCACAGAGTGGCAACTGTGTCTGGATCATCCCAGATTCGACGCAGCCACTGTAGAGCTTATACGCACTCTACTATTACCGAATTGGACTGCGCGAAGGGGTGATACCCTAACCCCTAACCTTTCGTCTGACAGGTACTCTCGGGGCGCGGGTGCTTCGGTAGTTACCTGTGTCGGATAGGTAGAGAGATCACCCCTGACTGCCCTGACGGTGCACGTGATGGACGTACATCACACGGTCGCAGTCTGGCCGGCATGGGACTGGGGTTTGGATGGCCTTGCGAAATGTATTTCGCCCACATCTAATTATAGTCTTGGTCCCGCCACTGGTCAGTGGAAGTCTGACATAACTCACCCACCGTTGCCCGATGGGGGTGAATATTCTAGAAGCATTACCTCACTTAAAAAAAAGTTCGCAAAACTACATTTCTAATTAACCTGGCATTTACGCTAGCTTTCCATTGTTTTCCTATTGTGTCTCATTTTTATGAGAACTCGACACATTAATTTCTTAATCTCTCTAATTTCTTTCTAAAGAAGGAAATTACTTCTATATTGATTATTGTTTGAAAAGTCACATAAATAACAATACCTGTAAAGGAGTATTTAATTGATGTAATTATTAGTATAAATAAGGTAGGGCACGACGAGATATATATTTTACTTTTCTTTTTCTCAATCAAATAATAATTTTCACGGTCGTATAACAAAAACAAACACTAAATATCAAAGCAGATAATCCAAATGGGCGTACGAACTTGTTTTGTTTTGGCTATTAACGTACGTTAGCGGATGTCCGTCGGCCGTTGTAACGCAATGTAACACCTCCCTTCTAGGCGTTTTCGAAGCGCTCTCACGCATTTGTATCGTATTAGATCGGTGATTAATTTAGATTAATTTCGATGCTTGCTAGAGATCTTCGGCTTCGGCTAAAACTTTGGGGCATTATGGCCGAAGCCGAATATTTGACCGAAGGTGGCAGAAGCCAATGCCGGAGCCGAAGCTTCGGTCGGACACTACATATTCCATACTGGGCTGCAGTATTCTAGTATGCTGTGAACTTAAGCTAAGTTGAATATTTTTAGAAATGGTACGTCAGTAAATCCCTGAGTTAAACGGAAAATGAACCCTAGGTTTTTGTAGGCTTTATCAACAATATAATCAATATGTGTGGAGAGGGTAGACTTTGCATCCAACATAATGAAAACAATGCTTTAGTATGATTATCATCTAAATAATCAAATGGAAATTAAGGTATTTAAAAAAATGAACAAAGAAAAAAAAACCATTTATACTAATCTAAAGTTATGGATATAAAATAAATATTGTCAACATATCACAATACTAAATAAAGAATAGAATTTTTACAATATTGTAACATATTTTAATTGTTATTTATGTTGTGTAATTGAGCATTTGGATTCTTTTACCTCCTGAAAGTAAAACAGTGAGAATCATTTTATAGAATTTTGTTAACACTGTTTGTTATAGGGTTTCACAAAACATGGACTACTCAATGATTTAAGTTGAAAAATTTTGAAGGAGCAAACATGTATGGAACAAGAGTTGGTAAAGGTAAAAGGCAGGAATGGATAGTGGTCGATTGGAAACAGTCCCATCCGGGGCTGTTAATTTGGACACAGTAAGGACTCTTCACCAGACAGTTGTTTCCCTAAGAACTGCATTGGAAATTTCCAAGAATGAACTGAGAGAATTAAAGGAGAAGTATGAACAACATTCCAGTTGTATTGAATATGCAGATGTGATAGAAAAATTAACATTAGAAAATCATATCTTGAGAAGAAAGATTATTGATTCAGATGTCGAAAAGGAACATAAGGAGCAAAATATAAAATTGGAATTCCCTTACAGTTCTAATAACTATATTGATAATGCCAATAAAAGCAATACAAGTGCTACTGCAGAAAATGTTAATACTGTAGATAGCATCATATCAGATGAATTTGAAGACATTAATACTGTAAACAGAAATTTTGAACAAAATTCACATGACAACAGAAGTTTTTGTTCTGTAGAAAAGTTTAACAATAGCCCAGCTTCTGAATCTCCTGAATTAAATAGAAATATAGACTTAAGCCCACATGATGATTCAAACAAAACAGATGTAGATATCAGTCAAGCAGCTAGTCTGCCTAAGAGAGACACAAACAAACAGAACTATCAGCCATATTATAAAACAAAACTAGAATTGTTATCAAAGTTTGATGTAAAAATAAATGTAAAAACTTTAAAAAATGGTTCAGTCTCAAGCACAACTTCTGAGACTGAATCTGTTTCTGTAGAAAATAAAAAAGATAGAGAGGCAGCAGACTCAAAAGTAAATTTATATTTCGAAGAAAAAACAGGACAGTTTGAAGATTTTGAAAATAAAAAAGGTGAAAAAGTAAATATTAAAACCACATCAAAAGAACGTATTAAAATGGCTGTCCCTAACGAGGGAGATGTAAAATCTAAGGCAGATAAATTTGATGTGCAAGTAAAGATAACATCTGAGGAAAATCTAGTTGTAAAAGAAAGTACAGAGAGATCTAGAAGAAAAGATACTCTTAACTTGGATGTTGATGATTTGAGCCTTAGGTCAGTTTGTTAAGTTTTAATATCTGCAAGAAGATTTCTTTTTCGAATTTATATAGGTTTGAAATTTTATATAAGGATACAATAATTTAATATAACATGCTTCATAGCATTGATTAAAGTTGTTAATAATTGACTTTTTTATATGAAAGTATGATAGTTAATGTAAGGACTAAATCTTTTAGATCACTTTCGGAAGGTGATAACTCAGTGTTTTCTGAAGGGGGTACATCCCCTGCAGATCAACAAATTGTGACAGGCACAGGAGATAAATTAGAGCATGAGGCGAGTGGGAATGAATCTGAAGAGGTAGATGACATAGAACTTATATTCACTACAGATGAATCAAGAGATATGAGTAACTTACAGGTAACTAATTTATTATGGCATAGGATCTAAAACTCAAGTGTAGTCCTATTTATTAAATGTGCTGAAATCTTAATAGAACATTGTGCATTTTTTTATTTTACTTCTTAGACACTTGGTCCTTGTTTAGGAAAAAACATGAAATCTGCATTTCATACAAAATTTCTAGTTCTAAGAAACTACGATTTTTATAAACATTACACATGCAACATGTGTTTTTTTTGGAGTGGTAAATTTGGATAAATGTTGCTGAGTAGATTTTAGTCATATTTTTACTTCTTAAAGAAATATTCTTAAATCAACAAAATATCAATATTTATGTACGTATTTTAACATATAAATAACGCAGACGAAGTTAATCCAAGTTGTTGTGAATAAACACGTCTAATGGCTACAAGATTTTATTCAAGACTGAACTTTCCGTTCTATGATTGAATTCCAGGAGGATCTGGTTTCGATACGCGAGACAGATCAATGGCCGCTGCAGTCAGCTTCGACAACGCACTCGACACCAGTACTTATAAAATTTCACACGCTAGACCCTGACTTCCAACCGGGCGCTGATTCGGACAACGCTGAAAATGAGAACCAGGAGAACAGCACCCTGCAGAACGTCATACCAGGGTCCTCTTTGAGAGTAAAAAGAGTCTCTCTCCCAAACGACAAGGAGATCAGACACGTCGCTTTTAACAGCAAAGGAAGCTTAGATTTACCTGGTAGAGGGATTTTGAAAAGTTGCGATAACCGTTCCGATAATATGCTGTACAAAAGGAGTCCGAACGCAAGTACCAGGAGATTAGACAGCGTAGACAGTTTGACCTGCGAATACAATAGAGGCCTCAGTTTAGACAATACAAAGTCGTCTAGTTTCGAGCTAGGTTCCAGCATGGATATACTACATAGGGATGAGAGTGTGGATAGCTTCCGTACGAGTCATTTGGGCCACAGGTTTTCGGTATTCGCCGAAAGGGACATCTCCAAGTGCGGTACTTCCGAGGACGATTTATCAGCAAATTTGAACTTGAGACGAAACACGTGTCCAAATCCTTTTCAATTTAGGTAAGTGTTAGCTTATTTCTTTCCATAATTTACAAGTAAAAAAAAAAATTAAGTTGGGGTGCTTGTTTCATATAATCTATTTTATGAAGGGCAATGTCACTTTGTCTGCCCATTAGTTGCTTTGTAACTCGAGAACCACTTTGTTAACATGATTATTTTAAACTTTAGCCAGGTTTTAACATATATTTTGTTATCTTAGACATTACATATTAAAAAGTTATGAGAGTGATGGTGAAAAAAAAAACTCCAAAAAGTGATCAATTTCGGTTTTTTTACTATTATACTTTATCATGAATTTATCTATACTCTATACTAATAAATAAAATATAAGTGTCTGCAATGTCAAAATAGCAATTTTTTACTAAATACATATGAATGTATACATGATATTTATAGCGAAAATACAATTTTTGTCTGCCTGTCTGTCCGTCTCCGGAACGGCTGGACCGATTTTGATGGACTGTTTTTGGTAGACAGCTGAAGTTACTCTAGATAACTTAGGGTATTTTCGATTTTCGAAAATAATTATGGTTTCGCTTAAAAAAACACGAAACTCATAACATTATGAATAAATTCCGATTCAATGGTTAGTTTTATGGACAAGTGCTTGAATTTATGAGAGTATTTTTACTTTACTTATCTTAGTGCCAAAAAAATGAGGAATATAAATAATTATGGTTCCCTATAGAAAAACAAAACGCAGTGAAGAATATACGAAACGCGTGCGCAGCCGCCGCCTCACAGCTAGTACATAATATATAGTTTAGCCAGGTTGTAAGATATTTTGTTATTTGAGTTAATATATAAAAAAAATAGTCTGTTTGTAGTGTCAAATTTTTTTTTAACTAATTAGATATGAATGTATATACGATACCTATACCAATAATACAATTTTTAAAATTTTTGGCTGTCTGTCAGTCTTTTTTTCCAGGTTATCTCCGGAACGGCCGGATGGATGTTAAACGGGACTTTTTTTGGTAGATAGCTGAAGTTACTCCGGGTAACTTGGGGGGTACTTGTAATTTTTGAAAATAATTAGGGTTCCGCGTAAGAGAATTAAAACTCATAAAAAATTGATTAAAATCCGTTTCAATTCACAGTTTTATTTTAGTTACACTTTATCTTAGTTCTAAAAAAATATCAGGGTATAAGGGGAATAAAATAACGTAATTAAAAAAATAATAATTTAGCTTAGTAATAGACAAAAATGTCTTGAACTGTGTTGTCTCTGTGCATTAGTATATAAAGCTATGTTGTGTATATGTAAGAGCGGCACAGCAGCGCGGCGTGTACCGGGGCGGGCCGGTGCGCGCGTGTGTGAGCGGGACGGGGCGTGTGCGACCCGTGCTGCGCGAGTACGGACTCGCGCGACGCGAGAACAGCGCACAAACTGACGTGTCCGCGCTCCCGCCACGGTGGAGCTCAGACGGACATCTCGCACATAAAGTATATCCATCTACTATAATAACTCTATAATTAATTATGTTTAAAATGAATACTTTTTTTACAAGGTATAGGCTCAATGCTTTGACCACAATCTCACCTGATGTTAAGTGACGATGTGGTCCAGGATGGTAAACACACTAAGCCTAGGTACTGGTTCTCAAATAATGATGCCGGAACACACCTATTGGTACTTGGCGATAGGTTTTCAAACTTGAGGGTGGTAGTTACCCAGGCGGGCATCATTAGAAAATCCCTTACCACCAAGCTATAGTTTCTTCACGATGTTTTCCTTCACCGAAAGCTCATGGCGATTTTAGAGTTGGATAGGTGGGGATCGATTGACGCGGAATCCGGCCGCACTAACCGCTGCGTCATCATCGCTTTAAAAATAATTTCAGAGTCAATGAGAACAAGAGTAAGCGAGAAATCTTTATAAATGAGAGTACACCCTAAAACAACTAAAAATAAGATCTTACTACGTTACTGCATTTGACAAGTACCAATAGCGAAATTAATGTCAATCACAATATCACACAGGCTGTTAAAAACGATTTTCATAAATCTTGATCGGTTATTTTCTGGTTTCCGCGAATATGTTGTTTATAAAGTGATATTGTCAGTTGTCGGTTCCGCGGAGTGTTGCTATGCCGACGTTGCCGCAGCGCGCGGCCGCCGCTGTGACGTCACGGCGTGTGACTGCACCCGACGCGCGCCCCTCCGCCCTCTCCCGCCGCTGTGACGAGGCGAGGCGCGTACTCCTCAGCGATATAGGTATAATATATTAGACCGATAATACCTATCAATATAATTTTTAATTTTTGTGTCTCTCTGTTCCGGGTAATCTCCGGAACGGCTATACCGATCTTGACAGGACTTCTTTTTATTACATATTTGAAATTACTCCGCGTTACTTTGGGTGTTTTTCTTTTACGAAAATTAATTAGGGTTCCGTGTAAAAAAAAAAAACACATGCAAGTGTGAATAGAATCCGATTCAAAGCACAATTTTACTGGCACGTAATTGTGACATGCAGGGTAAGAATAGTACCAACATATATCGTTCCCGTGGGTGTCGTAAAATACTACTAAGATATAAACCAGGGCGGCAGCATCCTCTGAGTACCACAAATACCTACTGCGATCGCGAACCCGCCTGCCAAGCGTGGCGATTATGGCATTCTTCCCCTCCTTATTGACGAGACAATGGCACAAGACTGGTCGTCGTCGTCGACCTATGTCCAGCAGTGGACATCTGTCGGTTGAATGGATGGATTTAAATTTGTGAGAAATATCTTTGCTTTCTGTTAGCATACCAAAAATCATTTCAGAAAAGTTATTAACGTTCCTTACAAAAAAAAAAAAAAAAAAATATATATATTTATGAAATTGTGATCAAAATACGATTTAAAAGATATATTACGCAGTGAAGAATATACGAAACGCGGCCAAAGCCGCGGGCATACAGCTAGTATTAAAGAAATTAATGTGTGCAATTAACACGTGGTAGAAGTGAAACTATCAAAAAAAACGTAAAATACAAACACGTATACAAAACACCGCGGCTATTGTGATGCCTTTTCCCAAGCTTTGTACTATACATGCGCGCACAAACACGTGCTGTCGCTTTTTCGTTTCACCGACTTTCAAATCGCAATGATACTGAAGAAGTTTTCACTACAAAAAAAAAGTATGTACATGTATATTGTATACCTACGTTCTATGTATGTACCTATATACATGGATGGATGTATATTATTTAAGGAAACCAGATCGAGTTTATTGCCGGCTTTTCTCGACCGGGTTGTTTTACGAATCGGTGGTAGTGTTTTTTTGACGCTCATAAGCGCCTTCTCAAGGTCTAAATAGAATAAAGGTTTTTTTTTATTTTGACTTTTGATTCTTTGATTTTGATAATAATATGTCAACGTTAGGATTTACATCAATGGTGCCAGAGTTATCTCGTTCAGCGGATCCGGTTTGGGCGCTTGCTAAACGGATGCCTAACTTCGAGGAGACCTCAACCAACTCGACATCAAAGTAAGATTAACGATGCTAAACGATTCAAATTAGCTCTCATATCTTATTAATGTTCGATATATTTATGTTTCTTGTACAAATAATAAGAAAAAAAAAAAATCTCGTCGGAGCACATATTTACGTGAGTAACAAGTTTTGGGGCATTCTATACTAAATCCACTTTTGACCCCGGGATCGTTTGATTTGGCTGAAAGTTTATTATATTTTTTTCTAACCTATGAATCAAAATTGAAAAAAAAAAAAACAGAATTTTTTTATCCAATTTCCAAAAAAGTTATGAATAATTAAAAAAAAAGAACGTCTGTTTAAAAAAACCGACATAATTTCTATATTAAAACAACTTTAAACGATATCCATATAACAGGTTCTTGTCGCGTGGTTCTTCGTATCGATCTCCTTCGGTCAGTATGGACAGGAGTAACGAATGGACCAATCGCGCTTACCTACCAATTAAAGGTACTTATTAAATTCAATTCAATTTATCATTAAAACATTAGTTTAATTTTTGAAGGACACGCCACTAAACTATTCATGATTTACTCTATTATATTCTATTTAAATTACATAACTACAGATAAGATGAAGGAATTCAAATTTCCATATTTTATCGTCATAACGAAAAGTAACTATTTTTTTGGCGCAGTACTGATATTTTAAATATATAAATGTAACATTGAATAAATAACTTAATATCAAATTTAGAACTGATCAAATTCTTGAAAGTTGTTGGTTTAAAGTCAAGATTTTAAAACTTGGCCTAATGTGAAATTTTCAGTATAAAATGAAGATATTCAATGATGGGCTCAAGTCAAAGTCGGCCCAATAAATACCTGTAAAATATTCGGTATAAAATCAAAATGTTAAATATGGCCTAAAGTTAAAATTGGCCTAATAAATAACGGCATAGTATTCCTATACGTTATAGAAACTCGTGCATGGCGCTGTTCCCTACCGGACGTGCGTAGTGATGATACAGAGGAACTCTTGGATGAGGCGGAGAGTTTCCTTCGTAGGTCCATTGACAACTTGCCATCCACATCGCTTGACTGTGAGTGTATTATTATATATAAACAAAACTTTTTTTTGTTTAAATTAAACACACAATCGGCTTCAAAATGCACTAAAAATTAAATAAATAAATACTTTATTAATCTACTTATGTTTACTTCAATATATCCTTTGTTTGAATACCATTATAACCGTGTAAACTAACTCGACATAGTTACCTATTGCAAGCTCCATTTGCTTTATCTAATTATAGGAAAAACTCTTATTTAATTCGGGCCAGTAAAAGTTTTAATAATTTGTGTGAACGGTATAACATCGATCCTTTCTGAATAATCGTTACTTCGGCTAGAAGGTGCTTAAGTCCTACCTTTTTTAATACTTAAATTGTTCCTTTTATTATTCTGTATTGAATTTTTTTGCTTCTCATTGGTCTTCGTAGTAGTGTTAACAACGTCACAAATGGCCACATTTTCTTTATAATTTAACTGATTTTTATATGTCATGACTTGTTATTGGTAAATATGTTATTATACTGTTAACTGTTACTGTTAAATTACTTTATTGTTAGTCAAACCATAATAATAAATAAATAATTTTGAAATCGGTGCCACCAGCTGCTAATGGATAACAAAGTGGTTTAATTGTGTCGAAATTCGATTATTATTAATTGTTCCTTAAAATAACCTTAGTCATTAGTTTATGCAGTTCGACTCTAAAATTATTATAAATCGGTCCACAATTGACGGCGAAATCGCGTAATAAACATACAGACGAATTTAGAACCTCATCCTTTTTGAAGTCTATTAAAAAAGCTACACTATACATCATTTTTGACTATGTACAATTTTCCGTGTAATTGACAGGAATTTAATTTATAATACAGTGTTTAAATTTTTAAATAATTCCTCTCTGATAATAGTAATTGCTTTTGAGAGTAAAAATTCTTTTCTAAGCCCATCAGGGTGTTTTACTTTGTATTTTTGCTGTAAATTTTTACGTTGTGTTTACCTTATACTTAACGGGCCCTATTTACAATTTGCATTGTTTATGGTTTCGCTACACAGCAGACGGGTAGTGACGCCATATATTTGTATAGACGACATCGCATCGACGCGGTTTGCGCGACTTCTTCTATAGTAAAAGTATGCTGGCGTCCCGTCCCACCCACTGTGTGGCGAAACCATTGTTATATTTTTCATACAAACCAACTTGTTTAAAGGGTATTAAGTGTTAGTGTTTATGGTGAACAGTTGAGAAAAGCAGTGAACAGGGCGGAGCACCCGGTCGCCCGTACATACCGGCTGAACCGAAACATTTAAGGCTCGGGCATACTGTCAAAGTGATCACACCCCACGGCCGTATCGCAGTCGGCAGAGTCAGGTGATATTACTTATTCATCATTTTATTAATAATTAAAAATATCTATTCTTGATAATTTTACACTATATTTCTCTTAAATATCCAATTATTTAGTTAATAGTCAACTAACGTACAGATAACAGAGAGACCTTTGCCTTATAATAATATGTAAGAATGAACCGGGAAAATACTTCAGAATTCACCTTTTTGGAGTTTAAAAACCACTTTAGAAATGACTTTATTTCATCGAGAGTGTAGCATAAAGACACATATCTCATGGTTTTACACGACAAATGCCCTCAAACTAACATTCCCCCCTACCCCCAATACGCTAAATGTATTACCGCTTCGGCACCATTCAAGTATTACGTAAACTTCAATAGGGAACGAGGGTTTGAATAGTGGTTACGTAAGAAATATTTACTTATTCATTTCTTGGGAGGTTTTTTTTTTTACAAAATAATGCCAATGCCTATGTAAGGACTTTGTTTACTTTTGTTGATAAAGGGCAAGAAGAGAGGGGTCAAAAATTTTCAGAATTTTCTTTACGTAATATTTGACCGAGCCCTAAAATCCACTCCATTTCTTAAGGTTTCATTACACAGCGGACGGAACGTTAGCGTGATGTGAACAGTTGTAATGTTCTAATTACTATAATCGTCGCTCGGCTTGCGTCGACGTGATTTTTTCTATTGTAGCAACGCGCTGGCGACCCGCCGCCATCGGGCCTCGTCCACTGTGTCTCGAAGCCTTAATACTATTTACTTCCCCCATATAAGTCCCCCCCTCCAGCCCGCCAAAATGTCGCTGCTACGTGCTTACACCACGTGACCGGGTAAGTATATCGTAGTGTAATTATTTTGTAGGTACGTAGGTATAGCGGGTGGCACCGCACAATCGAGCGGTGTGGTTGTAGGCGCGGAGTTCGTACACACTCAGTACCCGGGTTTAGCGCGTAACGACGGGACGCACCGCGGCCGCCGGTACTTCCTCGCTTCCTCGCTGTGCACCGCGCTTTTCGTACCCTTCTCGAAGGTCGTCATGGCCTGGGCCAATTGATCCACCGACGATCATTATTTTTTTGCCATCGGAACGTATTTCATATCTTAAAAATTAAAGCAACAATTTATAGGACCTGTCATGATGTACGGGTTTTGGGTGTCAGGTAACTAAATAGATGGAAGCAAGAAGAGTGCATGTGTTAAAATGGATGTCTAGAATGAACAGAGAAATCTTGAAAGTAGAACTAGTGGTAGAGAAGTTTCGAATTATGTACCGTGTAATTATGAAAGTGACTTGCATTAAAAGAGTGGATGGTGTGAAGAAAGTTATGTGTATAAAAAGTGTAAATATAAAGATCATTATGTCAAAACATCTTATGCCCTAATTTGTAAGACAAGATCAATTTTTTTGTGAAAAGCTTGAAGATGCTTTGATGTTTCACTGTGTTACAATGAGCTTGAGCTTTCGGTGAATAAAAATATCGTGAGGAAACCGTAACATGGTGGTTGGACATGTCCTAATGGCCGTCTGGCTAGCTACCACTCTCAAGTTTTAAAATTTGTCGCCAAAAACCTATAGGTGTCTTTTAGCAGCGATCACTTGAACCACAGTTCCTTTGGGCTCGTTCATTAATCACGTAAGGCTTGAATGGAAGCGGGGTTCGGAAAAAATAATAAAATATCACGCATATTTCTATTTCGTTGAACGCGTTATGTCTAAACCGAAAAGCAGCAAACCTTAACTCACAGTTGGTCAGGCAATTATTTCCAAAAAAAAAAAAATCCGAATTAAATTATACCTTTATTTTAAGGTTATATTCTGATTTTTTAAGATACTTTATACTAAAAAAATAAACGTGATTTTGAGTACGGTGGGAGGAGTTAAAAAAAAAAAACGTAACGTGATTTATGGACGACTTCTTAAGGCTTAGCGTGGCCAGATCATTACTTAACATCAGTTGGGAGTTTGGTCACCTTAATTAAACCTTATATACTGTAAAAATAATGATAGGAATAGAGTTATAGGAGAAGAAGGATGATAAGAAGAAACGGAAAGAAAGAAAGAAGAAGTACGGCTGGAACAACCCCAGACGACTTATCGGTCTACTGGCTTCTATACAAACTTATTGGTGGAAGTCTGCATTATTTATGGTCGTACTGTATAATAGTAATAATATTAAAATATTTTTTTTAGTAATAAGTAATCGAGATTCTGTATTACGCTTATGTTTATTTGAATGATGTAAATAATTCTTTTTCTAATCAAGATTGTATTAGAAAATTGGTCCTTCGAGCCAGAAAAATTGTAAATATTGTAAATTAATTTTTTTTGGTTAAAGAATTATCGTCGTAAAAATAAGTTGTCCTTATCTAATATAGTGTTTTAAGAGGTATTTTTTTTGGAAATTAATTTTAAATAGCTTAAAGCTCCTAAATATAAAAGTGGTAGGTAGGTATCGTATATGTGTTTCAAACTGCTTTTTAAAGATATATTACAATATTGTAGAATTCCGTAGCGAATAAGATGGGAAACGAAACCACTAAAATTTCTTATTACATATATAGGTCCTTTTTCTGAAATAGGTATGTAGATATAGTTATTATAAGCTCTAAGATAATTCATAGGTAATATACGGATCCTTCAAACGGGAGTCTAACTCACTCTTTCCTATAATTATTATTCCCTAGAAGTAATGGTTTTGTCACACTGCGAAAAGTTCTGGACGCCACCACGATGTTTCTATAGAATACATCGCGTCAACGCAATCCGAGCGGCCTCTTCTATGATAAAAGCACGCTGGCTTCTCGGTCCGGCCGCTGTGTGGCGTACCATTAGTTTTGTAATGTAATTTTTAGTTCGGATTTATTTTTCTAATTATATTATAAATAGGTAATTTCTATACATAGTGTGTATAAATATATGCCTAAATGGAATTGCTATTCGCTTTCTCTTTCCTTCATATTTAGTCGTAATATAAAGGTTATAGGGGTGGGCAAAGATGGATATATTTTTTCGTGGTTACGTCAAGGGTATTTAATGAGCGGGTAGTTATAGTACTTGTACATTCATTATAACTAATAACTGGGAAGATAATTAGAAACATTTATGTTGTTTTAATATAGAATAAAATATTTTATTAAATAAATAGGTTTAAATTCGTTAAGTAGGTTAATTCGTTAGTTTTTTTTACCTATCAAACGCTGTTAACCAGGTGGCCTTTACAGCTTTACCGAACTTTGGGAGCGAGTGCTAAAGACACTCAGCCGCAAAGGTAACTAGCACAAGGGTCACCAAAGTGGTACGAACCTCGGTTTGGTCGTTACCTGAGTGTGAAAACTCCCGCGGAATTTTTATCCTAGCTAAACCCTACATTTATTATTTAACATAAAAAATAGGTTTCTCACTGGACCTATGTACTTGCGTGTTGCGTGGAGGAGTGTGTGTATGTAATGCTTAATGCATGGTCAGTGTCACTTTATCACGCTGGCGGCGACGTCAAGAGCCTCCCCGGTTGGGAAACGAGACACGTCAGCGGAGCAAAGTTAGCCGCCTGTCCCCGGCGGTGGAAACGCACCCAAATCGGTTCAGCCGTTTTGAAGTGATGCGATTTCGAACTTGCAAATTTTATTACATACATACATATATAATTAAATTTGTTTGTAATATTCGAATTTAAAATTATAATTATAATATCTGGTGAACAAAAATTGAAACTTGCAATTTGCTTTACTTATTATAAAAGAAATTGTCACTTCTCTTATTCTGTATACATATATATTGTGAATATTCTGAATTACTTGACTATTATTATAACTCTAATATATATATACGTACATTTTCATATATTAATAATGATTGCTCATAGTTTTCTCTTTATGGTGCTCTGTGAATACTAGTTTGTCATTTATATATAGTTGCATATTTTTTTTATATGTATTTGTTATTTCTAAGCTTGTTATCTTATTTTAAAACAGTATGAAGATTATTGGCGATCTATATTTTTCTATTTTGTCTAGAAGCTTTTGCTATAGAAATAATTAGTAATAAGAATTGTATGGTAACATAAACATACGTAGTTTGTATGTTATAGACATTTATGATTACATATATAATGTACAGTCACGATGAAAATAGATATAAAACAATAATTCTTCGATTGTTGTAATTGTTAATTGGATGATTTTAAAGTGATCTGTATCGTCGAATACATATTCAATATTAACCCTCAATGTCCCAAGAAATCTTACCCGATATATTCTATTCACTGCAATGCAACTATCTTTTGATATATCTCTATATTTATATAGAGATATCTCAAATCTCGATAGATAGATTTTTAGGTTAATTAAAGATTCATCTCTATAGATTATTCTATCGAGCTATTTGAATAAATTTGAATGAGATTTAGAAACCTTCAATCTTAAATGATCTTTGAAATTCTCTATAATGAAAAATCTTTTAATCCTACCCCAATTTAATATAGTACACTTAAGTAAATTAGGCTCTTCATATAGGTAATTAATAATTATGTCAATTTAAAGACATTGTATCCATACTAGATTAAAATTGAATAAAAAACAATTGTTTAGCAATATATATTAATTAGCAATATAATATATTTAACAATATAGTTACTGTAAAAAAAATATACTTAATAATTTAGTATAGCCTTCTGTATGTCGACTTATAGGGTAAAAGAGTACATTGATAATCCTTTTCAGATTAAAATTTTTTTTCTCGGTGTTAGCTTAATTTTTAAATTACAAAAAAAAAAAAACTTTATCTTTGAAGTTTTTTCTTTCAGAATTCATGTATTTTCTGATGTTGTATTAATAAATGAACAGTATTATATGTATAGTGTGTAATATGATATAGGCTTATGTACTATTTTGTTAATAATTTCGATCTCTTATACCAAAAAATAAGTAACAATATATATATATATATATTTCAATTAAAATAACTTTTAGCGCTGACTGTACATATGTACGAGATTAAATCTATTCTAGTTGTCGTCGTTCGATGTAATTGTATATCGGTGTGTCTTATTTATATCAATATGTATGTTCTAGAAAAAGATTCTCGACTTTGTAAAATATGAAATAAAAATTGACTGACTGTGAACGTATGAGTATTTCGATTTTATATATCGAGATTGCGAGTGATTTGAATCGATTGTTAAAAAAATATTCGAGTAGATAACCTTACATATTCGATTGCTTTTACCAAATATTAATTACAGTAATTCCTATTTATAAAAATAGAATATAGAAATATTACCGACATTTATTTAACGATCTCTATTTTAGAGTCGAAAAAAATACGTTTTTCTTTATATAACTGTTAAGGTTTTTGATCTCGAATTAAGATTTCTTTATCGATACAACTGTTGTAAATTTTTAACAGATTTTTTAAATTATTATTTAACTAAGACTATATTAGATTCTTATGAAACCCTCTTTGTTGCGGTTATGTACTTTTTTTTAAGACTAGCCGTTAGATTTAAATTTTTTGAAATTGCTTTCCACTGAGCGTGGCCATCTTGATTTGTATCGAAACTAAATTCTATATAATCCACTGAAATCGTACTCCTTATTAATTTAAATGTCGCTCAAAATTTTCTAACAATTACAACTAACCATGGATATAAGCTAATGTTAGTGGCGTAATTATAAAGTGGTAGAGCTGGCAAAATCCCACGGGCTCCGGTCAGTAGAAGCCGCGGTACGCGAAGACGCAAGCTCAGAAGAATCCTAACATATTTAACAAAATTTAGTAAAAGTTATAAGTTCAATTAAAGTTCGACAAGACTAAATACTTAAATGCTTTAAAGATCACTTTAACGATTTATTAAAATCTTTTTTACTGGGACCTCATCTAATGTTTTTTCCACGGGCCTCAGATGCTATAGTTACGCCACTGGCTAAGGAATTATTTTTATAATTTCTACATTTAATTCGCTAATACTATTAATGTTGCATCTGCTATTGCTACTATAATATTAAAGGACTGTGTACTTTTATAACTTTAAATAACATTAGAACCAAAAGTTAGTTATTTAATTGAATTTTAAAGTAAAACCTTGTTTATTACTTACTTATGACAGGAACGTGTACAAACGTATCCTCAGTATTTAATCTGTATATTTTACTGTTTATTTACTATGCCCCCTACGTAATTAAACGTGCCAAATCTTTTGGCATTGCATTGAAAGAAAAAAGTAAATTATATATTATATATTTGTACATTTTAAATGTATCCGTGAAGTAATATAGTAGTTTCGTCTTTTATTAAAAGTATATTAAAACTCGTTATAGAGGTTAGATTTGAAAATATATGTTCTCAAATAACTTGATGTTTAGTATGCTCCGCTGTCTGTAGTCACATTGAATAATTATATGCTACTGAAGTTTAGATTTCAAAATAACTAATACACTTAAGAGCTTTAAATTCATTCTACATATAAAAATATACATCTATGGTTTTCTTTATAATAATGAAGTATCAAAATCCGCCGGTAATTTTTTTTCTTATTTTCGTAACTTCTAGAAATCATATTATTACAATAGCACGTACTTATTTATTTTTTGAGCAAAAGTAAAACATAATCGTGTTTTAAGAGTTATTATTTATAATATTTAAATTATTATTTGAATAATTTATACATAATTTAAACATTTTTTAAACCTTACAATATCTACCTCTTGTATTATGAAATCAGATAAATTGAATGAATTATCTACTGAGTATGTATTTATTCTGATCTGAAAGCTTAGTTTAAATACTTTAATATTAAGGTATAAAATTTTCATTATATTCAACGCCTACATATGAAGTATATGTAATATTTTGTGAAAGTATATACATGTTTATGCATAGCTTAAGAATGAGGTCAGTCCAGTGTTTTATTATCAATTTTCTATTATATCTCAATATTACCTCGTATATCTTGATAGATGACATAATATTTAATAAACTGTACTTGAGAATAATCCTTGGGATTGACCTCGTTGTGACCTAAGAATCTTCTAGTATCTAAACAGCTATACTCTGCGCTGTTAACGAAATCGAAATAATCTATTTTAAATATTGTATAAAATTACGTGTTAAATGTATGAAATAAATGTATAAAATCTAAAATTTTACTTTTTATTTTCTACCTACTTACCCTATAAGCAAATAGGAACGTTTTTTTTTATAATTTTACAGAACCATAGTTTAGACTTTTGGGAAAGGAGAATAAAACAACACAATTATAAAACAAAAGAAATTTTAATAAACAATAATAATAAATGTGTAACATTCGTAAAATTCAATAAATTATAATGAAATTTTTATTAATCGTATCTGGTAGTTCCACAAAAGAAAATAATACCTACTAGTAGTAAGAGAAAAATGATGAAAGCGAAAGAATAGAAAAGAATAAAATAGTTAAAGAAAATGAAAATAGGTAAAGAGTATAAAAGAATAAGGTTTGAAATTACTTGCTGCACAAGTAGACGGAAACACGATTGTTATTTTTTTCCTTTTGAGAGAAAGTTCGTAATCGTGTCTTGCGTTCAGGTCTTAAATTGACATAATACCAAGTGGCTTGTATACCCATTTCAATTATTATGAGAAAATACAGTATACGTAACTAACGCTTGCGAAATATGCACAGATTAAATATTGGAAAAAAATAAAAAAAAAATAGCAAGGAAAATAAGGCGCAACAATTGAAAAAGGTATAAATATAGATTATATGCTTATGATTGAAGAAATACGTGAAAAGAATAACTAAATGAGTAAGCTGTGATTAGAAAGGAGAAGTAAGCAGACTGAAATGTAGAGAGATATAGAAGTAGCCAAGTAAGAAAAAGTTATATATAGGTTATAGCTCAATGATTACATTTATGAATAGATAAATAATGATTAAGGGCTTGCAAAATATAAGTTATAAGAAAGAAAATAATGTAAAGGATAATCAGCAGTAACATAAAGAGGTAGTAAACAATAGTAAGAAAATACATGCCTATGGCAAAGAGAAAATAAAATAAAAATAGTATTTATATTAGAAGAAAAGCAGAGAAGTAGAAAAGAAATAATAGAATGAATAAAAAGATGTTACAAGTAATGAAGAGAAAAGTGCATACTCACTAACGAGTTGTACCAAAGGGAGCACATATTTAACTACGGGTGAGTTAGGTTGAATCATTTAGAGTCGGAAGATATAATTTTTTTATTCATAAATAATAATAAAGCAAAGAAGGCATAAAATCTATACATAAATAATAAAGAACTATCAAGACTTTGCAGAAACAGAACAAGCAAATTTACGTATCTAAATGTAAGGATTATATTTTAAGTAAGCAGTGGAAGAAGAATATTTTATATAGCATATAGCCATATTAGTTAAGAAGGAAATAGAGAAGAGATAGATGTGAAATAAAAAGAAGTTAAGAAAAAAGAGAGATAGAGAATAAGAAAAAAGCAGAATAGTAGAAAAGGCATTTATTAGATTTATGTGTGTTATAGAAGAAAAAGAATGAATAGGTTTTCATAGTAACGCGTATCTAATGTGTTTCTATAAACGGTTGTCGATATTGTTGGATTTCCAATGTTTAAACTTGATCAGTTTTTCTCCCAAATGTCAGGTACAGTCCATCAATAACTCCATAGTACATATTGTAGTTAACAAAATTTTAAATTTGTCATTTTCAGCAATGTTAGTCAACGTCATAGTAAGTATCTAATTAAAATATTTTTTTTCATCGATGGTCTAACTTTTTTTTGAGCATCTATTAATGGTAATACGAGCCTGAGATTTTACTGCTTTGCAGAGATGGATGGAAATAAGACCAGTATTTCTTTCGAAAATTGTATCATGCAACTATTACTATATTATAGACATATACATATAAGTAGAAGTGAAGAAGGAAAAGAAATATAGAAAGATAAGATTAGGTAGTTGAGTAGGTATTAAAATTGTACTAAAGTATAAATATATGATAGAGAAGTGTAGAGAACGAATATAAATATTGTAATATACATATTACACAGAGAAATAACACATAAACATGATACTTATGAAAGAAAGAAAGATAAATTAGAAAAAAAAATTACCTATGTTTAAATGTAAAGAATATTAAGATATACATAGGCAGTATTTAAAATATACGTAAAGATAAAGTACATACATGCCACGTAATAAAAACTATTAAAAGGAATAAGAGGAGTTGAAATGATAAGATAAGAAAATAAAAAGACAGATAATGAAAAAAAGGTACTTAGTATATACATAAAGTACTTAGACTAGATAGTGGTAGAGAATATATAAAAGTTAAAGGCGAAAATAAAACTGTTTGATAGAATAGGTGTTTGAAAGATAAAAATGAAAAATATGTGTATATTTATGAAAACTTGAATGAAAATAGATTTTTTAAAGTAAATAATAAGGAGAAAATGTTGAAATAATAGGTCAGGATAGTGAGTTTAAAGCAAGATTAAAAGCAAAAACTGAGTTAAAGAAATAGATAAAGAAAGAAAAAGAAATAAGTAGTAGGTAGAAGAGGTAAGATAAATATAAAAGTAGGAAACATTTCAAAAGTAAAGAATGTAAAAATGATTGATGAATGAAAAGCAGAAGAGAAGATGAAATATTATGCATAATGAAAGTAGAAGAAAGAATGTATAAATAAACAGAATATAAGTATAATAGATAGGTAATGAAAATAAATTTCAATGTAGTTAGGTAAATAAACAAATACACGCAAATGAAGTTTATAAATGAAGTATATAAGTATTCTAGGAGAAAAGAAGTTGAAATATTATGTATGAGAAAGTAGTAGAATTTTAAAACATAATATAAGTAAAATACGTATATAATGAGAGAATTTAAAATTACTTATATAAAAAAAAAATTATACACAAATGATGTTTAGAAGGAAAGTATATAAGTATTCTATTTGTTATATGAATAAATAAGTACAGATAATTATGATAAGAAATTAATAAGAAAGATCATTAAGAGTAGACATGAATAAAAATAGATGTCTAGTAATAAATAACTTATTTAAAAAGTTTTTACATAGTAAGTATAAAGTTATTTAAAAAAGTATTGTATTTGATAAATGAAATGCTATAAATATACTCAAAAGATTATGACGAGTAAGTTAATATTATTACATAGAATGCATGTAAATGAAGAGAACGAAATAAGTAGATATGAAATAATTGCGTGAGTTTATTATTTTAGAATTTAGACATGAAAGAAGAAGAATTTATAAAACGCCTATAATATATGGTGAATATTGTTGTTACATATAGAAAAGAAGAAAGCATAACATATTTCTATTAAAATAACTAAGATTTATGTTAAATAGTTTTTCATTGATAATGAACAAAGGAAGATATTGCAGAGGTGTTATGAGATGTTAATGAAATGATTATACAATTTCCAAAATATAAAGGTGAAGAAAATTGAGATTCGGTACGTAAAATATATTAAAGATATATATTTAATTAAAAAGAAAATTATAGAAAAGTAAGTTAGTTGAGTAGTAAAGAAAATGTACTCTAGATATTACTTTCAAATACATAGGTAAGAAAATTGTCATAGATGTAAGTAAAATATAGATGCATTTGAAAGATAGGTGAAAGACGCTGTGGTGTGGTAGAGGATGTGGTGACCAAAATATAGAAAGGTTTGAGCATGTAGAGAGGATGGATGAGAGAAGATTAACGAAATGAATTTATAAGGCGAGGGGTGAATGGGCAAGTCGGTAAGGGTCGACCTAGGCGAACGTATCTAGACCAAATCGATCACGTGTTAAATAAAGGCCACTTGAAAAGTACTCATAACCGACGAGCATGTATGAAAGCGCTCATGAAAGTAGAGGAAGCGAAAGAGGTGTGTCAAGATCGTAGCAAGTGGTAGGACGTAATCTCTGCCTACCCCCACGGGAGAAAGGCTTGATGATATGTATGTATGTATGTTGAAAGATAGGAAGACAAGATAGCAATGGAAAAAAGATAGTGCTGTAAGATATATCTAAGACGCTTGTTACAAAAATTACGTTAACTAGAAAACCGCGGGTTTATTTATGAGCTACGTCACGTGAAATGCCAAAGCGAGAAAAGGTGTCTGGTTAATTTCGATCAAACATTATTCATTACAGACAAAATATAATTAGTAATTTAAAAAAAAAAATGTTTCGTTTGGAGTTATCTGTGACTCGTAGACTGCACCTGCGAGCTTCTAGCTCGGTAGATAATGAAACTTATAACTGCGTCATGAAACCTGTAACCTTATTGTAACAGAAAAGCCACAAGTAGGTGTAATATATAACACAATACATACCTACATACATACAAATGAAATGTAAAAAGGCAATGAAATAAGAATATAAAAGAAAACCTAAGTAGAAGATATGTGACAAGAATGAAAATAAATTATTTTCGTGGAAAATAAATGGATAAATCAATAATACAGTTATTTGTGTATGGAAATATAAAAAATTAACGATGATAAATAATGAAGACGAAGAATTACAAATAAAAAGAAGTAAATAGAGCACAAAAAGTAAAATATTAATTAACGTGACTAAATAAATGATAAATATAAATGAAAGAAGACAATTAATTGAATGTGTAAAAGTGATTGAATGTGAAATTGTGAGTTAAACGATGTAGCAATGAAATGAAACGAAGACGAACGTAACAATTTATATTTATAAAATTAACAGAGTCGATAACAATAATGAAAATGAATTGTGAATGTGAAGTACAGAGAAACAAGTAAAAGCATTTACATTTAAGGCAGAAACTATAAAGTATTAAGAAGAACAGACAGAATACAAGATAAAGCGTGAAATAGAAAAGCATGATTTGTGAAATTAGAAAGAAACGGTGATGAAAAAAACAAAAAACATTGAACTACCATTGTACGTATCACAGTGTACTTTGCAATATAAAATCTAAAGGAACTATTAACTATAAGTGCAAAAATATTATATAGTTCAGCGGAATATACCGTTTGAAACAAATGTGCGGTAATTCGGCTTAAAATATTATTATTATTATCTAATACTAATACTATCACTTGGAAATAATACTGTCTTTGGTAATAGTTTATATAATTTGTGATTTTTGGCAAGTGTAAAAAGAGGCTGTTACAACTTTTAAAAAAAAACCTCTATTCAGTTTTGCTCTGACCACAACCAAATTGATTTTGAAATATTAATAAAAATTCATAATTAAACTTTTGTATCATAACTATGAAAGAAAGTTTTAAATCTTTAATTAAAGAAGTCATTGGCCATTATCTCAATGAAATTACCATTAGTTTGGTGTGAGTCAGAACTTACACTTTGATTGTCCTATTTCCTATATCCAGAATCATCGTGGTTATTGACTGGATAGTCAGCGTACCAACCGAATGCACCTTGGTCTCCGGTATGTGCTCCGAAATCAACATATTCACCGAAATCTGGTGGTCTTTCAGCTAAACGTGAACCAGTGGAGCCAAGAGAAGCAGCCCCTGAAGAATCTTGAGGTTGAAGACGGATTAATCTTGCTGGTTCTTGTTCTGGCGGTGGAGCAAGTGCGACTGCTGCAATTAACCAATTTATTTATTTTCTGATTATGTATTATAGTTGAAGTCGTTAGATATAATTATACTGATGGAAAGTTAAAGTGGTTATATAAAAGTCGTAAACAAGAAAGTTTTAACAATACCTAAATTACGCCTGCAATAACAATCGTGCGCGCTAAATAAACTACAATCATTTATCTATTACGAAAGTGAAAAATTGCGCAAAAACGCGTGACTTGTAAACTGAACGAGGCCTTAGATTTAAGAGTTTAGGACAATGTTATATTGTTCGCTTACGATAATCATTTACGAAACAACTTTTTGATTGATTAAAATTGTATTGGATTTTTATTTATATTAAATTCGTATAATTAACATTAATTCGCCGAAACCAATTTATTAACGAATTACCTATCGTGGTAAACTTTGATTGCGGTTTTCAATTTTGCATTTGGTGGAACTGATTGAAAGCGTAGGTATCATAATTTGGATAAAAAAGTAAATTGGGAAAGTTAGAAATTAATTGGTTTTAAATATAAAGATGAGATGATTTGGGTTAAACAAAGGGCAACTAACCTTTGTTTACTTTATTATACCTAAAGGTAATAATTGTGTCCTTTTATATACACCGACCTAAACCAACAAAATTTGTAAAATTATATACGTATTACCTAACTAAAAATATACTACACCTATACATTGTTCACTATTAATATCTAATGTACACGAAAATACACCAATAAAGTGATACTAACAACATTACATAAATTGTTCGGTTCAACTTAGAAAGCTCGCTAAAAACTGTTGCGTAAATCTAACGCTTGGACAACAAAAGAAAGTTATATTTTATCTAACGTCATTGTAAGTATTGTACGTCATTTATGCGATAGTGGGTATGTATAAGCTATTGAATGCAAAACACGCAGTAACCGAGTTACGGATGCATAGAAAGTAATAGTTAATCCTTTGTGCTAAGTGAAAGTGAGACGATTGCAAATTATGATTGACGGTCTTAACATTTGACGTATACAGACAGATTCACTTTCGTTTCGTATCGACTTGCAGACGAATTTTCATCCATGCAAATTTGGAAGACTCGCCTTTTGTTATTGAATGAGAATTCTTACGGGAATTTTTCATATTTGATCGATTGTGTTTATCTTCATTTTAGTTTCTTTGAACTACAAACCCCATGTTGGTATTGTTAGAATTTTTTAAATATTTACATGATTAGATAACATTTACTGGCAGAATATACGCATTGGGTTTGCTTTTATTGAAGGCATAACGTAAAAAAAGAAGTATCTATGCCTGCACCTTCGCTTGCATGTAATAATTTTTCATTTTCAAAATTATGCAGTCCATTATTTCTCTTAAGTAGCTTAGGGGAAAATATTGTAAGAATTGCATTAGGGATTGTAACTTGTTTATCGAATTAATTCGTTATTATGATCATAATTATATATATCATAACTATAACATATAGACCAAACACAGAAATATATTAAATACGACCAGTAAACATATCTAAACTAAAATATCCATGTAAATTGATTCAGTTGTTCTCAATTTACTCGCAGCTCATTGTAATACAATAGGTACGTAAGGATGAATAATTGTGAATTCGTAGGCTTACATTGTTGCTGGTATTGTTGTAGCGGTATCGGCTGGTAATCCTGTTCGTAGAGTGACTGCGGAAGCTGCGCCGGCAGTGGAGGCGGAGCGAGAGTCTGCCGTGGTACTCTTCGTACTCTTAGAGCTGATAGATCCACGAACGCGATCTGATCTGCAGGCACTGCTATATATGACGGCATGGCGGTCGCCACCGTTGCCAGCGCAGCGAGTATTACTGTTTGCTGCAACAATAATATAGTTATAAAATAAACGTTAAATCAACAAAGAAGAAATCGTAATTTTTTCACATGTATTGACGTAATATAACGTAAAAAATAACTTATAACGGTTTAAAGGTTGATTAAGACACATGAATATGTTTATATCGCTGACAATTTAGAGTGGCAGGATCTATCTGGGATTGATGAATGAAGTTGATTCCAATGTCGTCTTTAGAAACTGCAATTGGTTTTTCGAGTCGCTTTTCAATTTGGGCAGCGTTTTTTAGCTTGGTGTGTCTGTCTACTTTCATGTGAAGTGCATGCTGTTTGCTACTTCATTTCACAGTAAATAAAAAAGATTTTCTGCAATATAATTTAACTAAAATAATATTAATTCGAGAAAGTAAGCGAACAAAAGCTATGTAACGTCTTTTTCATTAAAATAATAAATAGTTCAATAGATTCGACTAACCCTTTTTACAATGTTTATGGTTTTACACGGCACAGATACTACCAAGAATGCACGAATTTACACGGTGTTTATTTATGCATCATTTGTTACGATTATGTAATTTGTACTGGCCCATACAATATGTAGCGCAATGTAGGTCTGTGTTGCTCAATGATTGTATTTATATTGCATAGAGCTCGAGACGAAGTAATTATACAAATCACGTTTCGTTTAGCATCGAACGACGTCGTTAGTTAATACTGGGGGGTATGCGCTTACACAACTATGGGTAATTAGATCTCTCGTGTTAATATATTACACATTTTAATATACAAATTGTAAGTCATTTTAAGTTGCAAAATTTAGAGACTAATAATTTACATCCGAGTGTTTGGTTGAGATATTTCGGGATTTATAATTTAAAAAATATCGGATTCGGCTACGGTGACTCGATTATTCTGGACTGAGTCACTCAAGTCCGGTATCCAGAATGCAGTCTGTTGCGCAGAAAATATTTAGATGCATTGGTGTGCGGGCATACACAAATGCACCCTCTCGTCTTTAGAACTGAGTAGACTGAATATTAATAAATAATTGAATGAAGTAGGCAATTATGAAAAGTTCCTAGTTTTGGCTTTCATTTTCAGTCAACTCTTTCGAAAGCTAAGAAATATTTAGTTTAGATTGCAGTCATTGTTATCACACTTATTTGTCATATAAAATGTTATAGTATGTAATTATTATTAAGATGAATTCAGATTAATAATAATTTTAAATAAATAAATAAAATAAAGAAAAAAAAACTGTCATACGATGGAGTGTCTAGTCGTTACTCGAGACAGAGATGATTAGGTACCGAACTTGTGTTAGTTTTAACTTAAATTTAGATCGTGCCGCATAATTTGACTTAATCATATATAATATGTATTTGTGGATGACGCGGGTTACGGCGAAACGATGATGCCGGGAAGCCGCCCTGCACGGGATGGGGGGATGCAAGAATTGCCACTTACTGTTGTTCTACGCGGTAATTTGCACGCGCCTCATACTTCACCTAAAAAGAAATCATAACGCCAGTTCTAGCTACATGACGCGTGTCATTCGAATCGTTGATAAGTAATATAAGTCATGGTGAAGCTGTAAAGGCCCTTCTGATCAACATCGTTAGCTAGTTAGAAAAAAAAAAACGTAATATAAATACAATAAATGTTCGTTTTCGAATATTTTTAATTAGATTTTAAAAAACTAATCTATCTGTAGAAGATTGAAATATTATGTAAATATTTAATTTATTCATCGAAAACATCGAAAAAATAAAATGATTTATATATACGAGTATATGTAAACGATTTCCACTAACCTTCACATATAAAAGACAAAATAAGCACTATTAATATACTGTTTTATAATGTCATATAATCAGTTTTGTGATTTTTTATTGTACTCGTACAACTTATATGAAAATATTACATTATAATATGTCTTAAATAATCAACAGAGTAGGCAAAGTATTCCAAGAAATGAAATTATTGTTTTTTTTTTTTAACTAAATTCACTATTATTCTTATAAAACCAAATATTACTTAATGCAGCAAAAAAAAACTATTTTAACAAATCTATCCTAACCAGAGAAGATACGAATGATTTTTAAAAGTCGGCCGTCACGGGGTTCCGAGGAGATATGAAACATCAAACATCATTAGCCGTCACGACATACCGAGTCAGTTTAATTGCTTAGCGCGCCAATAAATAATAATGTAAATTGGTGTTATAATACACGGAGCTTTTATACCTAGTCGATTAAAATGTATTATCTATGTGATTTTTGGTTAGGTATTATATCGAAGGGCTATATTCATTGCTAACTAGTTCATGCTCGTTACTAAGTTCACGTGACCTCTATAAAAAAGTGTTATGATATTTAACCTAGATATCAAGGTCTGGTGAAACTCAATTATAAAATTATTGTGATCAAAGTTTCATTGAAGTAGCGGACGTCCGATAGTCTGTAATAATGATCTTTTGGTTCCTTGTCGAAATCCTGGACAACATCATGCCGGATTATACGGATTAATCTTGTTATTTTTATTAAGTAAATCAAATTCAAAAAAGATAAATTCTTCACATGCATGTATTGTCTAATTTATGAGATTTTAAAATGTTAACTGAGTTAGCGTTACATTAAGTTTCATAATTTATTGTAACATTTTACGAAATATTGTGTTATCTACACCGTCCACTTTTAGTGCGTGAGAATCTTCACACATGATTTAAGCTTTTACACAATGAGATAATTAAGTAAGTACGCTTTACCGCACAGTGTCTGTCTAAGTTTCGACATACTAATAGAAATAAATATTCTATCATATTTTCTACAGCTCGAGCTGCTCAAGTCTTATCTTATTGTTTTAACTATATAAATTACATTTTTATTATATTCAAAGTATCGAAAACATTGGTTGGAAAACCATGTCCATAACTTTTTACCATATAGGTACTATATTTAGGCAACAAGTTATTCACTAAAATCTGGCCGACGGTATGTCTCTGATTGTAAAAATAAAGTTGCTTCAAACATTAAAGTGCAACGGCTCTCAATTTATAAAAGAACTACAAAACAGACGGACAGATTGAGAGATGCAGATTTAGTGTTATAATTAGTGCAAATGTGAATTTGTTTCTTTGTTACTCTTTTATTAAGTACTAAACCGATCATTATGAAATTCCGCATAAACGTTGTCGGAAGCCGCGAGTAAAAACTGTTATTATAAGTATACAATATTCTACCGTTTATTTTACAACTGAAGTTTTATTTTATAGTTTTCTGTAATCATAATTGAAAACGTATTTAAACAAGTTGTTATAAAACCACATCGACCTTGTTACTTGGTAGTTCAGTATGAAAACAGGAATTTTATAAATTACGTTGCTAAACTCGATTATTTACAGCATTGCGATGTTGTAATTAAGGTTTTATGTGTCCACCGGTTATATTTGTTCACAAAGAAGGATAAGTATTTTTTTAAATTGAAATATTTTAACTTAGCCTATAATTACTATTTTAAAATGATAACTTAGTATTGGCAACAATACCGAATTGATTAATTTCGTTATTTTATGAAATAATAGAGAAACTTTATGATAGCTGAAAATTATTGAAAACACTTTACTTGCGAGCTTTAAATTAGAAATAATTATGTGTTATAGACGTTTTCGACAATTCGCGACGACGCGACGGCTCAGTTTTAATGAGATTTGTTTTTCTAAGTTTACAATCTTGGTGTCCAACTCGTCACTTAACATCAGGCGAGATTGTAGTCTAAGTGTTGTACATAGACAGCAGAAAAAAGAACTTAGAGAACTTTGAAAAAAAAAGAATTTAAATTTTCATCAAATATTTGTAAAATCAAATAGCTCGTAAAATTAGACCAAATATAATTAATAAAAAATACGTAAAGTTGGACAAAAATCAATAAAACATGAATTCCCATTTTTGGGAAATGCGAATACGAAGATGCGAAATAACTACTAGGATATTTAAAATTAATTTTTATTTATTTGTTAGCAGCGCCCGCTCTAGAGGGAGGAGGGCAAGCCGGACCTTTGTTCGGGGCGCCAAAATGTGGAGGCTCCGCGACGGACGTTTGATTGTAAAAATTAGAACTGCGTTGATGAATCAGTCAATCAGAACAACTAATTTTATATATAAACATTATAAAAACATATTTTTTATATGAAATTTTTTTTAAATGTAATATTAGTTTTCTTATTATCAAAAAATATCTACTTACTATTATTTAAAAAAAAACTTAAGGGGGAGCAATTTGTCTTTTTGTCCTGAACGGCGTAACTGATAGAGCCGATGCTTTTGTTAGTTACACATATATCAGACAATTAATAGTTAATATTATTATTAATAGTTAATATTAATTGAAGTCGATTAACCGGTACGTGGTTTTCGAAAGTGTTAAAACCAAATTATGTTTTATGTAATCTCAAGTTATCACGCTCGATTAGTTGTTGTTGTCGTTTCTGAAATCGGCTCGCAAACGTTACGTATTTATTTTAGAAAGTGGAGTAAAAGCAATTATTACTGAATTGCTTTAAAATCGTTTAAGATCCAATTACACAACAGTGACAACGATTTGTAACGAAACGCCATCATTGGTTTGTATTTTACCAACGGAAATAATCGAATTAATTCGATCCGTTTCTGTATTTAAATTTTGCGGGATTATTAATTTTATTTGTAAACCTTAAAATTACTACGGTTTTTTTTCTAACCCAAACTTTTTTTCTAAAGAAAATTAAATTAATCTACAATGCAAGTAAATACAGTTGTATCGTTTTGAGTTTGTTTTTTCTTTGTTCATTCCATAGAAAATTATATATTGAAAAACAACTAATCAAAACTTCTTAAGGGACGGTGTGAATTGGATTTTAACAAAATTTTATGAAACGAAAATGTGTAACGAATTTCAGTTCCATCATTAACCAATAGATGCCACTAAATAATAATATAATATTTGTTTGTTAGTAAAAAATAAACAAACTAGATATCACTAAAACCAAGTTTCACTTCTACCGCGTGTGAACTCACACTCATTTTTTTTTTGTAATAAATTTGTCAATAAGGTTTTAATGTGGGCGTAAGTTTATTCCGCGTAGTTATACCGCCTCGTTTGTTCCTGTTCGCCTTCGCTCGCGCGATCGCGTCAGTTCCGCCAGTGAAAGGGTTCTCAATGCCATTTACTTTTGCCATTACAATATTGTATAACAAAAAGTAAAATAATTTACTTTGTCATAATATCAAGGTCGATTCTTATTAGAAGTGTCCAAAATCTTTTAGAGTAGGTATCTGTGTTTAAAAGACTTAAAATTATATCTCCGAGTGTGTTGATATGTTTACATATAATTTGAGATTTATTTATTATTTTGCATTAAGTAAATATTTAATTAAATAAGGAATGAGTAGATTTTTTATAGATATTTTTTATATTTTATAGACATAGTATATGAAATATAATTGAAAAAGAGAGATAATAATTATTAGCCGAATACAAAAATATGTTATACTTAATTGGTTAATTTATATGAGGTGGTAGACAACTTACTTGGAGTAAAGTAAGTTACTTCACAACCTTTCCGCAAATTATTCCGAATTAGAAAATATATATCACTATACATAGTATAGATGGCGATACTATGAATAGTGATATATATTTTCCAATTCAAAATAATGAACTGCAAAAATTACATGACTATTCTAATAGGCTAACGAAAGAACGACATACGAGTCTAGACAGGAAGTTAAACTTTTACATATTTATTCTTTTTTTTTCTAACTAGCTAACGCTGTTAACCGGAACGACCTTTAAAGCTTCATCGTGACTTTGAGGGAGAGTACAGAAGGCACTTAGCCACAAAAAGGTAACTAACACAAGAGTTACCAAAGAGGTACGGACCTCGGCTTGATCGTTACCTGAGTGTAAAAAATTCCGCGCAATTTTAAACCTAGTTAAATTACATATTTCTTTAGGTCGTACAAGTGTCAGACATTCCTATATGGACATATTTTATAATAATAATGTATTATAGTTATGTTCCTATATCCGAAGGCCTTCTATGGAATACTTATTGTATAACATTTTTATTTTGATACTAGCTGTGCGCCCACGGCTGCGACCGCGTTTTATATGTTCTTCACTGCTTTTTAATAATTTTATTCGGAACCCTTATTATTTTAGAAAATTAAAATGTACCCAAAGTTACCCGAAGTAACTTCAGCTATCTACCAAAAAAAATCCCGTCAAAATCGGTCCAGCCGTTCCGGAGATTACTATTACAAACAAACAGATAGACAGACAAAAATGTTAAAAATCGTATTTTTGGTACATATGTCGTATAAACAATAATATCTATTTAGTAAAAAAAACATTTTGACATTACAAACAGACACTTCAATTTTATTTATTAGTATAGATATGATATCATAAAAAATATCACTATAAAATGGTGTTATGAACCTGCTAAAGTCTCATATTTTCATAATTTATTGCCGTTCAAGCGTCGTAAAGTCTTTGAAAAGTTCAGTACGTACATTTTATACTAAAGTTCAAGGTTTTATCAATTGTAGGTGATATATTTTTAGTATTATAATAATCTGATATATACATTCATTTCATTCAACAATATTTTATTTGCCATATATGTGATTTTAGCTAATATCCTGTAACTTTATTGTGTACTTTATCTGTTTAGTGGCAAATTAAATTATGTATTTTGATTATTAAAATCTTTTCGAAAATATTTTGTTATTCATAGTCATAGTTTAGTGTAATTAGATCTGAAAATGTCAGGTAATAATTAATAACATCACAATAAATCATTAACACTGACGAGTACTTGTTTGGTGACCATTTCGTGACAAATTATCTTCCAAGTTAACCGTAATTAACTTTCAACCGTATGTCCCAATTGTATTAATGGAGAATGAGGTCAATGTATCAATATATTAATAGATAATACAATCTTGAACAAATTATTTATAGATAATTTAGACACATTCCACGGACAGCAACAAAATATGTTACAAACAGAATCTGTAATATTTTTCTTTTTTGTTTCTGGGTTTAATAACTAACAAATTGATTTTGTTTTTTATAATACTAAATTGATGATTATGCATTAAATTAATAAGGGCCTTAGTCTCTGCTATCGAGAGATGTTTTGGGACAACTAAAAGAAATTCTGCCAGTTCGAAATTACAACTGCAAAAGTCATTGGTTATTAAAGCCAATTATATTTATTGTACTTACATGATCTTAGTAACATTTAGGAGTGTGTAAAGAGCGTGAGAGTGTACTTTTACTTTTAGTGTCGGGTGCAAGTTTGTAGCAAGGTTGTACTTTCAACTGAGGGGCACGAGCGCGCCGCAACGGCCCTGCCCAATTCGATCGTTTTTGAATTACGAAATCCAGTCTGTTTTAGCTAACTGGAGTTTATTTTAGCCGTTAGTTACAGTTGACTGAACGACCCGTCCTACTTACGCTTTACGTTCATTTAAATAACCGTTTTTGTTTAATTTCGTAAATACTTTTATTACGTCCTAATAATGTTCTTAATTTTAACTTTCTTTTATTTAACACATGTTCCATTATTCACATTTTTTTTCATCGTTCAAATACCAATAAAAATTTAACAATAGGAAAACAATTGAAAGCTGGCGTAAACACCAGGTTGATGTTTGAACGGTTAATAGTAATTAATATTATTTACTTATTTCTGATATTATAGTTACCTAAAAGAATTAACTTCCATTGAAGGTTAAGTAAAAAAGTATATTAAGGCCATTGGGCAATGTTTTTTGTGAACATTATTCTGTCCATACTGGTTTAATTGATATATATTTACAGCGTAAACTCGAATAACTTAATCGTCTTGTTATTAGCATAACAAAACAATATGAAACGAATTTTAAAAAGTCTGCACTGGAATTATTTATAAACCTCGAAGATAATTTTACTATGCTAAGTGAGAAGAATGAAGTTACATGAATCAAATTAAATGTGGATTAAATCTTGAAATAAATTTATAGATAACATTTATTGTAGAAGCTTTAAAAAAGCAGTAAGGAAATTATATCGTAAATATTTTCTTTGGGATAAAGCTGATTATTATATTATTATATAATTCGATTTTATAAGAACATCGTTATAAAAATTGGATAAAAAATCATTAGGAAATCGGTTACGAGTAACAAAATGCTAATATGAATAATATGAAAGGTATAATTAACGGCAAATATTATAATACCTTAAATCGCTTAACAAAACGTTATATCAAACAAGGTTAATTAAAAATTATGCAAACAATTACACACTAGCCTTGAGTACTTATATCGGTCAATTTATGCTCTGATAATCTCGAAACTATTGGTTAATTAACAATATTTTTCATATATCATTATTATTTGAATATTAATTCATTTAAAATGTAAGAGAAAAATGAAATGAATACTTTATTTTAGTATAATTTTTGTAAAGACTACCTGCACTACCTAAATAAACTAAAATTTTTCTCAAAAAAAAAATTAAATCACTGATTTTAAAATTTATATCACAAATTGACCGATATAACGTGTGGCACTAATGAAATTTGTTTTATATATGAATTATTTATTACAAGGTGACTGACCATTTTGCAAGTTGCTGTCAGCACTCCACCGACGGCGCGCTTCGACTGAGCACGCTGCTGACGGTACCCCATTTTTTATAGGAACCTTCTGACAAGCGGTTTTCACTTTCTATTCGGACTCCGGTCCAGTTCGATCGACTTTTTTACGGCCGCCATGACAATTTTATGGTGAACAAAGCCTTTTCACCCCGAGGATGTGCTCTATGCTTGGAAATTACTCGACATGTGCACACCATCAAAGTTGATTCGTGTCTTAGATAACGATCACATGTTATTTAAAAGTTGGTTTAATAACTTAGTTTATGTTAATACTATGTTTTCCATTTTGGTTCCACATCGTTAAAGTTAGGTTGATGTGTTTAGTTTTTTAGAAAATTGAATGTTGAATTTATTTGACTTATAATAAAAGTGTTACGTATGTATCAATTTGTTTCGGGGGTCTATGCTTTGCGTACTTTTGATGACATGGGGCAATGAGGAATCTGAATAGTAATTTAAAATTATGCCAATTGGGGTTTCAAAAATGACCAAACAATGTATCGATAAGCAATAAATAGGAATATATAGATATGTAGTTTCGACGTGTCTAAAGCGACAATATTCGTAATGATATAATTCGACGAATACTAAGAGTCGCATACGTAGTTATTAAGGTTAACAATCAAAGGATGCATATTATTTCAAAGAATCTATGACAATTGCAAGTAGAGCTCTCGACTGGCATAGGCGATTGGGTTTGGCAAACGTAAGACGCTAACTTTAAAATTATTCTTTTTGCCGATTTCAGTTAAATAGTTCTTCCAATATTCAAAGATTATGAGACAATACTCAGTTTAGAACCACGCCTTGAAGCCTCCAAACGCAAATTAATAACTGAAATAATAGTTACAATATGCTTGATAAAGATTATATAAAATATTGAAATCCAAATGGATTAAAATCACAATCATCATTTTAAATTGTAATAATGTAAAAAACGTAACACAATCCCATTGGTGGGGTTAATATTAAGCGAAAGAGATTTAAATAAAAAAGTTAATTACGGATGTAGGCTTAGTCGTATTTTTTATGATCTCTTTTAAATTAGGCAAAATATAGTTAATACTCACATAAAGGCATAAATTCAAATTTTATGTTCACTATATTATTATGAATACATTCTCCAAAAATGGACTTATTTATTTATTATCTTTTTTTTTGGTAATGATAAGAAACGTATAAAGATAAATTACTACAAATGTCATGTATTATTTGCTTGTTATACGATTTAAATGTCTACTTGTATCGTGTTCAAATCGGCTTATCTGTAAAGGAAAATCATTTATAAGAGTTAATGTTAAATATTCAAGCAAAAACTGGTTAGCACAAAAAAAATACACCACATTGGCATTTCCATGAACTCGCCGAAAATGTAGCATTCAAATTGAAGCACGCTGGTTATTAGTGAAACTTCTTTGGGGTAAGATGGACAAAAAAAATGCAACGGAAGTCGCGTTACGTTAAATATTTAAAATTTATAAAGTTAATTATAAGCAATTTGTTTTTGTAGAGATTAAACTTTTCATTCTATTTTCAAGTGAAAGTAAAGCGATGACGGCGCAGTGGGTAATGCGGCCAAATTCCGCGTCAACCGACGCGGGTTCGATCCCGCCTACCCAACTCTAAAATCGGCCTGAGCTTTCGGTGAAGGAAAACATCATGAGGAAACCATAGCATGGTTGTAGGGGATTTTCTAATGATGCCCGCCTCCAACTACCACTCCGCTACCACCCTCCAATTTGAAAACCTGTCACCAAATAACAATAGGCGTTACGACAGATAATTTTTTAAACATTTGACGTTATAGGAACCATTACACAGATAATATTTATCTATATAACCAAACCGAGATAATTCTTTATTTCATTGTCGTAGTTGGAGTAATATCTGAAACTCCTCGGTCGTAAATAAATCGTATGCGATCTAAGCACGACCTATTTTGATCAGTATGGATTGCAGTTACGTGTATTTGCTATACGTAAATATATTTTAGCGTTTCTACTTTATCTATTCTGGTTGTAGGAAAAAATAAATTTTAAGCTCTTTTAACTTCTAGGTTCTTTTACACTGTACGGGCTCAACCGATTAAACATAATTCGACCAGATGTTGCCTAAGATGCTAAACCTAGAAGTACTGGCTCTCAAGTGATACTCCCACAAGACACCTATAGGTGCTTATTGATATATTTTGAAACTTGAGGCTGGCATTAAAAATGTCCGTAACGATGCTATGTTATGTACAATATACCGAGAAATCAACTTATTGTAGAGTAGGATAGATGGGCTTGAACTTACATACATCGATACTGTGTATCCGATCACGCTAAAACTGAGCCATCATCGCTTCAATTTACGACCACGAGATAAGAATAAAAGGTTAGTGATCTTTGCGCGCTCCTTGGTATACATTAAATGAAAATATGTTTTACATTCAACCGTAGAAGATTATTTCGAAAAAAGAAACCTTCAGTACAGCGTATCGTATCACGGTGATAACCTTCGCAAATCGATTACGAATAAATTCAAGTAAATTTTCATTTAGTTTAGTCAGAGTTCCGAATATTAGTGTTGTAATATTCGTTCGGAAAGCAAATCATCCATTATTGTTCAGTGGGCGCTAAGATAGATTATTTCTCGTTCGTTATTATGAGAATAATCATCCAACAGTGACAAGTAAAAAAGGGTTATTACGTCACTACTGCGTCTACACAAGTACGTTAGAACTGATAGCAATATTCAATGAAGTGGTGATTCTTTCCATTTTTAATACGCGCAACTAGGATTATCAAATCTCCCTGGCTTTATCCCATTTTTAATTGGGCTCAGCACAACATGTCTTCCTTGAATCCATGTTGCTTTCAAGATTCGTCTATTTACTTTACAACCGGCCGCCTGCCTGACGTCAACCCTCATTGGGGATGTTATTTTTGGTGGTTAAACCACCAGCCACAGTCTGAGTGTAGATGTATGCCCATGTTTTCCCTTCTTTCGACACCACACGGGATTGGAAAGGGGGTGTTGGTATTCTAGAGCCACACACAAAGCAAAAAAAAATAATTTTAAAATGGCAATTTAACAAATATACACGACCTAAATTAATTTATTTGTTTTCCTAAATTTTTAATTTGTTGTTGTCCATTAATCAACTGCTGTTGGATTATCATAAATAATACCGAAATTTTTATTTCCTTAATGTTTCGTTTTTCTTCCATTTTGATTTTTCTTGCCGCCAATATTATGAATAAAACATTTATAAATTACATTACATAACATTTATAAGTTAATATATTTACACAACAGTAGAAAATAAAATAAATAAAGAACATTGATGATGGTTATATACAATGAAGGTTTTATAGTAACTACTCCAGCATGGTAGGTATTAAAATAGGTATAAATACTCCTAAATGTGACATTATGATCTTTAGAGTCAATGGCGTTATCAAATAAAGACTGTGTGTGTGTTATATCTATTTCTTCCTAGTCCGTCATAAACGTCTTAGAACAATAGATTTTAAGATTTGTTCATGAAAAAGATATTTCACAAGAATCGTGTTCATATTGTAGATACTGTTCGGTGGTATATAATGAGAAATATGTTTCGAGTTAAAAAAAAACAAAGTAGGCGATAATTTGGAACTGCATGAACTCCTAACATTATTCTAATTGCATAGTATTGTAAATCTTATGTCTATAGTGCCGTATAACAAACAACATTACATTTTACGTTGACAAATAAACAAAAGAGGTCATAATCGATAATTGCAACCTTCATGGTAAGGTAACAAAAAGAAGTCGCTATTTGCAAAAACTATCATCAGCATGCATATAATTTATTTAAACATTACATCGACGTTACATGTAATGTAATATTACCAGAATTCACTTGATACCACCATAATACCACTCGTATTATGAACTCTATTTATATATGTCATTAGATTATACATTGAACATACGATCTACGCGGATTATTTTACTGTTGTTGACATAAATTATATATATCTTTTAAATTACAAATAAAATATGATTTATAATAAATTTGTTATTTTATGTATAATAAATAATTATATATTGCGAAGGCATAATAAAACAAATAAATAAGTTAAATAGTAGATAATTTATAAATAAGAAATTGTATGTGACATTGAATATAGAAAAACAACACGTGTTTTCTTTATGATTTATATTTGTATGGATAAAAAAGTAAATACCTACGTTACGAAACCTTAGATTGTATTCATTGGAAGATATTTCATTATTTATTGAATAACCTTCAAGTGCGGACTTGGTTTTATTCAGTCATATTTGAGCAAACTAATTTACATGTAATACAAAAGAGAATAACCCAAAACAGTGGTTCCCAACCGGTGGTCCGCAGGATCAAAATATGCTGTACAAATGATTTGAAATTTCGTGTAATAAAGGTGCTAGAAAACTACATGGATGCTGGTGGAGTAGCTTTGAGCAATGATATCAGTTCCAGAATTATGGAACTTTAGAAAAAGATACAAGCTCAAAAGTCACATTAATTTAAAAGATAATTTGCTAGTAAAAAGTTTTATTCGTGTACTTGCTAACAAAAAAATATTAAAGTGGTCCCTCGACAATAAAGGGTTGGGATTTGGGAACCACTACTCTAAAAAGACATAATAAATAGATGACTGCAAATTAAATGTGTAGTCTTAATTTATATATTTAGCTACTGATGTTTAAACGAACTCTTTCAAATTACAAATATTTCATCACTCATAAACAACAAATAAAGTTAAATTAATACTTTCTTTTTCTTTTTTTAGTTATGGTCATAGATGGATTATTATATTTTTATAGTCTTTGTTATGGTCTATCGATAGTAGGGTTTGAAATTTAGTTTTTTCTTTATATATATGAACGTAAATATACGCGTTACATATAATTTTAAACGATAAATTATATAATTAATTCTCGATAAATTAATTCTTTTCTTAGACGGCTAACACAAATTTTAGCGGTAGTGAAGTGTTAAATAACTTTCTTTTGATAAGAGATATTCGATTTCAAATAGCGCTTGACTAGAATCATTTACGGTAAGACTATTATGTAAGAATCGCACGACTAGGCCGACTCGCGGTGTAGCAATATTATCACTTGTGTGATAACAATGAAAACAATATTTATTACGTATTGTTCTTGTTTCTAAACTATATAAAGTATTAGTTACGACCGCGGCGCATACCACATACCTATGTAGGCGGTCGCACGGAAGATACAGAGTGGCCCAATCCAATAATAGGCCGGGACTGCTTCCAGGACTACGCGGAGCGTGCAGGCGTGATCCCGTGTCACCCAAGGAAGGCGGCGGACGGCACCGTAGAGATTTAATGGGTATTCTCGGCGGTTCATTACGGGCGAGCCCCACATAGCTCCTACCAACTCAACCGCATAGAGTTTACTCTCCGCTTAAGTAGGTCACGTTAAAAAAAGTTCTTTCATTTGAAATTGGGGTTTTGTCAGAAGATGTTAATAACCATTGAACAAAAATGAACATTGCAGGCTCGAAATTACTTTTAGTACTAACAGAAAGCAAAAATATTACTCTCATAAACAAACACTAGTCTGCCAATCTGATTTAATTCACAATTCATGGTTCTCAAAACTCAGGGTTTTAGGTTTCTTTACGCGAAACCTTAACTATTTTCCTAAAATATAAGTACCCTAAGTTATATAACTTCAATTATGTGTTAGAAAAAGTCTCGTCAAAATCGGAGATTGAATGGAACAAACAGACACCTCAAAATGGCCTTTCAGCAGAAAAGTGTTAGGTTAACTGGGTTAGGTTGTAACAACTATATACGACTATTTTGTTTTCTGTTTTATTATCAAAGCTAGTCAACACATAATAATATAGATTATTCTAACGTTTACTAAATAAGTATTATCGTTTATCCACTTTGTAGATTCATATCCAAATACATACGACGTCGCTCAGTTAGTTACATCCCGGTAACTGATAGCGGTTTCCTTTCGCAACTATGCACCTACTAACTTATTAGGTCTAGATATGGTTCTTTCACCTACATCTGGGCTCGGTTCTCGTGAAAGTGCCTACGTAAACCAGTAAGTGTTCCATTATAGGTATGTTCATAGAATACATTTTCTAAGAAAGTTCAAATATACATAAATTGTAGAGGCGTTTGAACTCATACAAGACTACGTTCTATGTCTGCCCGTCAATTTGTTTTTATTTTGAAAACGATAATTCTGATTTACATAATTTGTTTTTTTAGTTAATATGAGTTAATTCCACGTGAGAAATGTTTACAATCTCACATAGCGCATGTAAGCATATTATTTATATGTAATATGTAAATGTATATGTAGGCAGGCGGCCGGTCGTAAAATAAATAGCCAAAACTTAAAGCAACATGGATTCGAAGAGGAAGACTTGTTGCGCTGACCCTATATAAAAATGGAATAAGGGCAGGGAGATGAAGATGACGACTAAACAATTTTCTCGAGTATTTAGGTTATTCGTAAATCTGCATTGACGTGACCCAAGTAATAGCTTTTATATAACAATTGTGTGTAAACACATAGGTACATACTTTCTTAAGACGTTAAGACGGACGTCATTTTGTAGATAACGTCTCTCTATTTGTTTGTCTGTCTCTATCGAATGAATTGGTTTACATGTGTTTTTAAAAGGTATTTTCTAAGTCAGGTTTTAGTATATTTTGTTACATTAAGTAACACTAAAACAAATTACGAGAACAATAATGTATCATATGGAGTTTCTCGTCGGCTCTTCCCGACTGGGTTGTTTTCCGAACCGGTGGTAATTTTTTGACGTTTGTAACCGTCTCAGCGCCCAAGTTGTTTTTTTTTTTAAAATATTAATTGACATAAACATTTATATTTCAGAGATAAAATGCAGTAGATAAATGTGAATAATAGAAGTTGCTAAATGAGAATGGAGTCGTTGGCTTAGAGTACCTTCTTTTTACCACTAAAGTGCCAAACAGTCATACGATCCGCCTGATGGTAACAGTCACTATAGCCTCTGGACGCCGGCAACACAAGAGGAATAACTTGTGCGTTGCCAACTCTTTAAAAAAAACTTTCTTACGCTTTTTTTGAAGCACCCGGGTATTTCGGGGGAAACAGCCGCTGGAAGCTCATTACACATCCAGTAGTTCGCGGGAGGAATCTCCTCTGGAACCGCTTTGTCCGGGACCATTCTTGCTACAAGATGTAAATATAATAACATTTTCTATGTACGAATCGATTTGGATGTAGTAACCATACTGAGTGATGCTATGCTTGAGAATATGAATGGATATTTATATATATGATATATAGGTTTCTTAAATATGTCATAGGTTCAGCGTTTCTCATCTCAGCTAATGTTAAGTAAAGGTATGGTTCTGGATGGTAAACACACTATGCCTAGAGTTACTAGCACTCAAGTGATGCTGTCGACAAACATTTGTATGTGCTTGGCGTCAGATTTACAAGCTTGAAGGTGTTAGATTTTCAAGCGTCTATTACTTTAGAAAGGCCGATTCGAACGTACGTCCATCGACATGGAATCTAAACAAAATGGCGCTAAGTCATTATCGTTTAAAAAAATACTTATGACAGATTTTACATCTTAAACACAATTTTTTGGTTTGGGAGATACCTGCGTCAGATAGGCCAGTAACAAGGTGGAGGGTGCCACCACTGTGGCGGTGTACTAGACTCCTCAACACACGGTGGTAGAATGCACCGCTTGGGAGGAACAAGGAAAGAAAGTCCCGTCCAAGTCGGTCTAGCCGTTCCGGAGATTAGCCGTTACAAACAGACAGACAACAATTTAAAAAATTGTGTTTTTGGTATAAGTATCGTATACACCCACATACATATGTATTTTGTAAAAAAAGAACAGAAACTGATTTTCGACAACAACAGAACGACAACAAAAATTGATTTTCTTTGATGGATTCTACATCGCGCTGTGGTTATGTTGTCTTCCATTATACATTATGTTTCTAAACAGCGTTTCGGTCCAATTTCCATATAAACCTCGTTCACACGCGTGCCAGCGCCCACGCAAACCGCTGTTCCCGCCGCCGGTGACTGGCGGCTAACTTTGCTCCAGTATACTCTCCGTGACCTCTCAGGCGGCGACCCAAGACGTGTCTTGTTTCCCAACTGGGGAGGGTCTTGACACCACCGCTACCAGTGCGATACAGTGGACACTGACCAACATTAAACAGAACACTGCACACACACCCCTGTACTTAACACGCAGGTACATAGGTCCTGTGAGGAACCTTTTTTTATTAGTAAATAAAAAATTTAGGGATTAGCTAGGATTAAAATTCCGAGGGAGTTTTCACACTCAGGTAACGACCAAGCCGAGATTCAAACTCTTGTGCTAGTTACCTTTTGCGGCGAGTGCCTTCAGTACTCGCCCACAAAGTTACGGTGAAGCTGTTAAGGCCCGTCCGGTCAACAGCGTTAGCTAGGTTAGAAAAAAAATCTATGCTTTAATTTTATTTATTGGTATAGATATATAGTATCATTTATATACTAATCATAGATATACCAACGTATCCGACAGTTTTCATTCACCGGACGTCAGTTGGAAACCGTTACTAATGGTAAATGGATAATAATTTTCACCCGGAGAGAGCATAAACGGTTTCTGCAACGTATCCTATCCTACCCATTGTTTACTATAATATCGAAACAATTATAGAAATTACGTGGAACCCGGCGTTTAACGGTACGCTGCCGACGAGTTTTGGTAATCGCTAGTTACCGACCAATGACGTATTTTCGCTTTCGGCTTAACGTTCGGGTAAACGTTTTTAATATTGCTCGATTTTATTGCATGTAACAGTAATATATATATATATATATATATATATGTAATATCGTACATTTCGAAGAACCCTATTTTATTTAAGAAAAAGACAAAGTTCTTTAAGTTTATGCGTAAAATAAATATTTGTATACATGAAATCGGAAAATCCCAACATCATTGGACCCATCACGATGAAAATGTACATGTTTTTCTTCGTGAAGATTGTCTATATGTGTGTCTCTTCATTGTAACTTGTCATTATGTGGCGTTACAGCTGCATACCAATAATTTTTGCACACCTATTTTTGCAAGAAATGAACTCGGGATACTTTATATAGATTTAAATAGTTCCGTCGAATTTCACCAACCTTTAATTTACAACAAGCGAAGCGAGCGAATAACTGCGCCAGTACTTTATACTTATCACACTGTGGCGAAACTATAGGGTGGCAGAGCTGGCAAAATGCTACGGGCCCCGAAGCGATGGGGCCCTTGCCCGCGAAACCACGACCTCAGATGTATCCTAACATTTTTTTAATAAAATTTAGTAAAAATTATAAATTCAATTGAATTCAGATACGATTAAACATTTAAACGTTTTAGTGATTATTTGAGTGATTTATTAAAATCAGATTACAATGTGACAATTTTTATTGGGGCCCCATCCAATGAATTTGCCACGGGCATCAGATAGTATAGTTACAACACCACGATGTGTGTGTGTGTGTGTATATATATATAATTTAGTTATACAAGATATGCTCCTATCTCCAGCTCTTGCATTCGCTGACAGCACGATATAGTTACACTGTAAAACCACGCACAGCTCTGAATATCACACATTTATACTTCACGACAGAAACGGTATGTTCTCTCATGGTCATTTTTTACGTAGTTGGAAAGGTAATTCATGCCCATACACATACTACCTAAATACTTAGATATACAGAAATACGCATAGTTCCGTGTGCATATGTATGTGACTACAAATATAGCTCGAAACGGTTAGCTAGATATTCGCAGAATTGCTAGACAGGTATAATTCAAATCTTGGTTTGGCCACTTTGGCACCTTTGAGCATGTTTACTTCTACGGCTAAATGACACCACGCCCGGTAAAACTATAAAAGCTATTCAAGCCAGTTACCTACATAGTTATATTACAAATATATATTTCGAAGCAATTAAATATTATTACCTATGATTATCATAATAAATTCAGTGGTAACTTATACTGACATCGAAATTCGGTTTCGGTTTTAAAATTTGATAACTATCAGTAAGACACAAATAACATCCACGAATACTTTTACTAAAATTTACGTTACGTAAAATGATTTCTGTCTAGGCATTGTTGTAAATTTTACGCGAACGAATTTCAAACGGTTGAAAACAGTTAATTCCAACGATTGACGTGAAATTTAATGCTGATCCGTCAAAAGTAAAAAAGAATCGCGCTGCTGTCTTTGATTCGTTACAGATTGCGCGTGATGAAATTATTGATCAATACAATTTTATAAGTTTCATCTACTGTATCAGGAGTAATTACAAATTCAATGTGATAGGACATTTTTAGTAATTACTAATGTCTCATATTTGCCATTTACCAATCTCAATTATTCCAATCTTTTGAATGACTTTCTATACTTAGGAAATAAAATTATTTATTACATCATGACTTAAATAAATAAAATTGAAGTGTCTGTTTGTTATATCAAAATAAGTAAATACATATACACATATTAATATGTATATGATACTACTCCTACCAAAAACGCAATTTAAAGTTTTTCTGTCTCTATCTGTTTGGTCCGGCTATACTTTGAAACGACAGAACCGATTTTGACAGGATTTTTTTTTGGTAGATAGCTGAAGCTATAAGGTGTAACTTAGACTACTTTTATTTTTGGAAATTAATTAGGGTTCCGACTAAAATTAAAGTCAAGAAATTATGAACAAAATCCGATTTAATGCACAGATTTACTGACAAGTGTTTGTATTTGTGACAAATCTCTTGGTCTTTTCTCAGAAGTATGCGGCCCTTGGCCGCTATTTGTGTGACTCGCGATATAGCAAACAATTTTGTCATCTTTGACAACTTCTCTAACAAACATTTCATTTTAACTCTGAAAACCCGATAATTTTCAACTAACCGTAAATTAGTTTTTTAGTTACTTTGAAATCAATGAATAGTTGTAATGTCGAAAATGGCTTCACAGGTTGTTATTACTATTATATATAAAAATTTATGGGGAATTCACCTTTGAGAACTCATAAAAATGTCAATTAATAGATGGTTTCAACTACCAAATTCATAAAAGTGTGTCCCTGTATCTTACATTGAACTATGTGACCCTTGAACAGAAAAATGTGACGACTACTGGCTTAGACTGAATAAAGTATTTTTTATTTGATTGATGGCTTATAATAGTAATGTGGTTTGAAAGTGAAAGAACATATCGTGATAAAACCACATTATTTTTTAATAGCCGCCTAGATCTAGCAATTACATTTAAGTTAAAAAAATCTGCCGCCAAGGACCTATTGAGAGTCGGTTACTCTAAGTTGCTTAGTTCACTAGACAACAGGTGATTGTAAAAAAGTTTTGAACTGTAGGACAATGAGTGTGTAATAACATAAATTTATTTCCACATAGGTGTGATTTGCTTTGTGGGTCGAGTAACAATGAACAAAGGATATTCTAAAATAATATGACAAGCTTCAACGTTCTTGTGGACAGCTAGATTTTTAAACTTACCTATCAACGACCAGATACTTTGCAAATAATATATTGCAATCTCTCTTTGATACATAACTATGTTTGACCCATCAACGATTGTTTTAAAAATATTGTTTAGTTCGAGTATAGTATACTATAGTAGTTGTCACACGTTATTATTAACAAAATCTCACCCTAAACTCTTAGCAAAATTGGAATAGAAATAAGGATTTTAACTAAACCAACACCGTCTTATTACTAATTCAGTCACAAAAAACTAGGCAGCTATGGAAACTGCCGATAGAAGTGTAAACTCGAAACGAAATGTTTAAAATTTAGTACGAGTAATTAGTATGACGTTATAGAATTAGTAACGCGAAATAATAAGTTTATGCCCTACTGCCCTACCGAGAATCGCTCAAAGCAGTTAAAGAATTTGTCTTCAAATTTCACGTCAGTAATAAGGAGTTCATATCGCCTAATAGTGAAACGTACTTATGTGTGGCCCGAAGAATTTTTTGTTACGTTTGACATCATCTACTTACATATTATTCTCATGTTTCATACTTTTTACACTTCCAATTCGTTATGTGTATTTTCTGCTACTGTAATATGCAATCGTTGCAGTCTAGGTTCTGACATCGACGTAAACGCTAGCCAGTAAAAAATAATTATATAACAAAGGTCTCCGGTCTCCTTGTATTGTTCTAATACTAGATAATTTTAGAAGTATTTATTTATTTATTTGGGAAGCAAGCAGTACATTACGCGTAAAACTAAATACATCATATTTAAATTTTCATATTTCAACAAAGTTTCAACCTATTACTAAAACATACAAGCCAACGTGTAATATACAAATATTCATTTGATAATAAAAATTGTTTAAAAAAAAAGTTTTAAACACACTCACAAAAGGCACAAATATTAAAATGAAAATATAGTGTGACAATCAAATTACAAACAGCGAACCAATTAAATAATAAATAATTACTTTTGCAATCCAATCTTAACAATATCACTCTTAGTTTGAATTAGTTTTTTAAATGTGATAAGCGAGTGATTAAACATATCAATTTCATTAAAATATAAATTATTTAAATAACACGCTCTATGTAAAAATGAATTCGCAATAAAATTTGTTTTGAAAAATGCCACATTAAACAAAAATCGATTTCTGGCATTAGGTCTAGGGCATCTAAAGTTATATTCACTTAAAAGATAAGGCGGGTCTCTTACCATGCGACGTTTACGCAGAGAAGATAAAAACAAAAGCGTTAGGCTGATAACAAAATTTATATTGTAAATATTTCATAAATTTATGCTGCATTTTTTCAGTACTTTCAATATGATTAGAGTAGTGCGGGCTTCAAACAGTAGAGGCATATTCAAGCACAGAAGTAAGTTAATATGTTAAGTGAATTATTAACACAATAGTTGCATAGACTATCTAGATCGTTCTGCAAGTGGGTGCAGTCTGCAATTGTTTTTATAGTTCGGAATATCTTCATATCATCAGCGTAAAAAGAATAATATTAGAGTTAATAAATATAGGATAGATATCATTTATAAAGATGTTAAATAAGAGAGGTTCCAGGTGAGATTCCTGAGACACTCCAGAAGTTAAAGTATGTAATGTAGTGAAAGAACTGCTAACAAGTAGTTAAAATATAACATAATTGCTTGTTCAGATCCGATTATATTAACTGAAGATAATTATGAGTTTTAAAGATGACATGCTATTATTTACTGCTTCGGCTTTTTTGCTACGAATATCCAGATACTTTAATAATTAACATAACATAAGCTCACGCCTGTTATCCCCGAAGGGTTAGGCAGAGGTGAAATAGCGAACCACCACCCACATGTCGCCGAGCTTAGTTCCGTCCCAGACGTGACAGGGGTCGAGCCTGTCGCCATATCGGGCACAAATTCCAGAATCCGGGATGATACTGAGTAGAAAAACCCAATATCACTTGACCCGTCTCGGGGATTGAACCCGAGACATCAGAACGACAGTCGTACCGCAACACAACTGCGCCACCGAGGCACTTGCAATAAATCTACGTATTTTAAATAGTCCACTTATTAAATAATTCAGCGACACTTCTGTATTTCGGAAAAGAAGATTCTGCGTAGCTTATCTCGAACACAGAGCAGCAGTTGGATTAAAAAACTGACCTCTTTCTTGAAGTTGGACTTACCTAACTACAGTTTGTACCCGTTATAAGTAACTGTTAAAAATTTCGAGATGCATCATATTTTTAAGGCCATATTTGCTGAAACTTTAGAAATAGGTAAAGACAGATAAAGTTGATCGTCTTCTTTTCATATCGATTGTAGATAAAGAAAATAAAACACAAAAAATATTGATTTCAATTTATTCTTTTAATTACAAAAAATCTTTTACAACTTACATACATTCCATTTTTATTCGAGTCACAAGAATAACAAAAAAACTAAAAATAAAACAATGTTTCTAATATTAAACAAAGCGAACGTATTTTGCAATATACATATTAGCTAAGTAAGCGTTAAGGGGGACTCGTTACTCTCACGTTTTATGGCACCATAGACAACTCTCAGCTACCTGTCAACACTACCCGGATATAGTGTTGCTATTGTACAATTTCACATGTTTCAAACTTTTTTTACCAACTGACTTGCTAAGGTAAGAATAAATTATCTGCCAAAAAAATTACACTTGACAATAATAATAATAATAAGAAAGAAAAAAAGTAAGTTAGTATAAACTTAAAACTTCTATAAATTTTTAAAATCAAAATTAAAAATCTTTACTCAATTTAGGCCCTAAGAAGGCGCTTATGAAAGTCATAAACACTTCCACCGGTTCGGAAAACAAACCCAGTCGAGAAGAGCGCAGGCATGAAACTCGATCTGGTTTTTTTTTAAAATAAATATGATATATATATTTTGAAAGTCAATGTAAGGTAAGTTAATAAGATATATTTTATCAACGCATAAGCAATACCAAGTTACACTGAGAGTCGTCACAAGTTTAAATTAATAATTTTAATATTTTCTATTAGACAGGCCTTACATATAACCAGCCTCTTGAAACTAAAATTAAATGAATTTATAAATAATTCCTTTTTATTCAAAGAGTTTTTACACTTATATCACTATATTAAGTTTACACTTTTATATAGATTATTAAGCACCTTTAAGTAACAAAACATTATTGAGCAGTGTACTTTTGGAAAAAATCGCAACTTAGTCAAAAGTTACCTTCCATAGATAGAAGATAAAGAGAATAGTTGCCATATTAAAAAAAAATTTTTTTTTTCATGAATTCCATTACGCAATGTGGATACTTCAGACGACTTGAAAAATATATGATAATGAGTTCTAATAAAAATGATATTTAAATAACTTAAACAGAAGTACATATGTACGCGTTCTAAATCGCGTTTTTCTTTATATACATAACCGATCGCGAGGATGTTCTTACTGAGCCTAATATAAAATACAATCAAACATTTTGGTCGCACAGAAAATGTGTTCCTGATAGTGCGTATTTGGATGGACGATGTGCCTTTAAAATGGGAAAACATTTACGAAAAAAATATTTTCATTATTTATTTGCACAAGTTATACAGAATTAAATTATCACTGAAAATATAACTTTAACTTTTGATAATTAATTTAATAAAAGAAATCAATATACTTTTAGATCCATACTGCGCCATTTTAATGTCACTTCAACTGTTTATTTTTGTTATACAAGTAATTGAAATGAAATTACTTGTTATTGTGCCAAAGTTGTCACTAGTGATAGCTGAATCGCGTACGCAAAGCAAATTCTTTGAGTTTTGAGCGTTCTTAATAATAATAGGAAAAGAAAAATTATGCGCCATTTTGGCATAAAACCCCATCAACTGTTGCTGTGATACGACCTTTTTGCATAAGGTACGTAAAATGAGAACTGTCAGAAACGCAAACTCTCAGTGACCTACCCGCAATATTGTAAGTTATGCATATATTTAAGGCACTCATACGATAAATTATATGCAAATTTATAATATTACATTGTTGAAACGGTAATTATTTAGCAAAAATTACCACCATACTTAACGCGGTAACTTGTTATTATTAGGTTATCTAATAACTACTATAATATAAAAGTTATTTACAAAATCACAGACTACTGGTACAGTTTAATTAATTTGTATTGGCTCGAAAATGAATTAATAATAATTCGGTACAAATTAAGTACTTTACAGGTCATATACGCAATGCCAAGAAGTTAGGGTGAGTGAGTGGGATTGAATTATGGATTTCTGACTGATCAAAAGCTGTAAAACACTCAGAAGGATACACCAATCTTATAGCCAATCCAATAGCTATCAGTTAAGTAGACAAATTGCATCGAAAAGGAAATAATTACAAAAGTACGAGAAGAAAATTACCGAGTTATTGAAAAATAATTAGGAGAGAGATTAAGAGATTGATGATTACTTTTTTTAATTCTAATAATTCTATCAACGGACCAATATAAATTAATAAAAACTATACAATACTAAATTGGCGAATAATATGTACTTAAATTATTATGCAATATTTTTTTTCGTTTTAGTGAAGTAAAATCAAAAACGGTAATGTAGGGAATCGTAGTAACAATAAAAACATAGCGTAAGTGTATTAGAAATAATAATAACATGGAATTCGGTTTAGAGATGTCACAAAAACTCCAAGAAAAGCTCTGACAATATGGCTATCGTTTTGCTACAGCTTCTATATAAGAGTAAAACAGTTTACATTGTAGAATGATGTATGTAAATCACACATCGCTGTTAACTAAGAATTTGAAGACAATTTTTAAGATTTACTTTACCGTTTTTGATTTTATACAAATATAATACATAATATATAATATCCCATCTAATTCTTATAAATAACAATTTCAAAAGAAATCGCAATAAGATAAAAAGATTCATGAAGGAGGGCACTTGAGTTACTTTTAATCTATGGTTTAACTATAGACAAAAGGAACTAAGATCCATGTAACGATTAGAAGGAGACAGAAAGATTTCACAAAATAATAGTACATAAATTGAGTCAAAAAAATATTTATAACTACTATTAGAAAAGAAAATTGATGAATGAATTATTAAATCTAAATAATGTAACAATTATTCGTCTATTTATTTTATTGTTTTATTTGTGCGATATCAATGCGTGTTCTATAGGTTTGACCACAATTTCACCTATTGTTAAATGACCATGTACTCGAAGATGGCAACAGTATAGAGGAACTAGCTTTAAGCCTGATAATAAATGATGAAAAACACCGCTATGAAACAAGAGCATGGTTGTATGATAATTTCAAATTTCCGTCTGGTGATCTACCACTCTCAAATTCAATATCTGCCACCGAGAACTCTTATAGAATTGCGGCGCTTTGGACTATGGCAAAAAAACAGTATAGAGCAGCCTGTATAGTTCACTATATATACACTATATATGTGTGTATATTTATAAAGGGTTTTATTGCAATTTAATCCTTCGACTTCTTCCCCATTACATTTTGTATCAAGCAAAGACGCGCGTCTTAATATGGGCCGTATATATAACACGTAAGAGATATTACCTAAGCTGATAATGTAGTTGGGGGAGTATGGTTTTTTATGCTTGAATGATGATTACGTGTAAGCAATATTAACTTATTAAATTTAGTTTTTTTTTTTTAAGCGAAACTTCTTATGGGACTGTGTGAATTGTTAGTTATGAAACGAAAATGTGTAACGAAAAAGAGGCAACAGTTCCATCATTAACCAATAGATGTCACTAAATAATATGACAAATTGGTGCAAACATTTGTTTTTTTAGTATAAAATAAGATGTTTGATTTTTTTAGATGTTTTTAAAGCGATGAAGTCGCAGTGGGTAGTGCGTTCGAATTTCGCGTCTATCGACGCAGGTTCGATTCCTCCTATCCAACTCTAAAATCAGTCCGAGCTTTCGGTGAAGAAAACCATCGTAAGGAAACAAACCACATCATGGTGGTGGTAAGGCATTTTCTAATACTGCCCACTTGGGTAGCTACCACCCTCAAGTTTGAAAACCTGTCGCCAAATACTAATAGGTGTGTTCCGGCAGCATCACCTGTGAGAACCAGTACCTAGGTTTAGCGTGTGTAACCACCCTGGACCACATCGTTACTTAACGTGAGGTGAGATTGTGGTCAAAGCACTTAGCCTATATTGTTTTTAAAAAAAGGCACTAAAACAAAGTTTCACTTCTACCGCGTGTAAACTCATGTTCAATTTTTTTTTTTAAATTATACCAACTCTTACGTAATCATGCTAATTACTGCTGACAAAAGGGAGGGTAGGAGGGTCAAAAGGACTAAATTTTTGTTTACACTTGAACGACCCCCACACATTCATTATTAGTAATTTAGTTGTTATATAAACCCGGCGGTTGCGATTCGCCGAGCGATTCGAGATTGCTATGATGCGAATCGATTCTGTTCATGTTCGCTTTGAATTCGTCCCCCTGCCCCTTGGAGAGTATGGGGGTCGTCGGGGTCGTGGGGGTTAAAGTCCCCTCCCTGTCGACATGCTGGCGTTCGTTGTGAAGGAACACATTCTGGGATCCGTTCAGCTGAGGTCTAGGCTTATCGCTATAGGATAGATCGAAATTGGACACAGATAGCGGATGCCTGTCAGATGTTTCTAGACCGGACGAGAGTGATTTCGATGCCGATATACCTTCGTTATCTGTAATTAATATTATTTGAAATAATATACAGCATGTAACAGGAATAACGAACACCCTCAAACACCGTAATTAGAAAAATTTAAATATAATCATACATAAAGACGAAACAAATTTACTTGTACAAGTTTTGATATTGTTTATTCATGAAATTAGTTATACCCCATTGTGGATAAGTTGTATGGTCACATTACAAATTTACGCACAAAATATACGCATAGTCAACAGACACGTGACGTCACGAGACGCCTCGACAAACGGTTCAACGAGGGGGGTGATTAATTTACCCTATACATTTAAAATAATTGCCTATATTAATGTGTCGAGCACCCGTAAAAATACGACAATAGGAAAACAATGGAAAGCTGGCGTAAACGCGAGGTAAGTGCTGAAGGGGTTAAGAATAAATAAAATCGATTGTCAATTCTTAACAAACTACTTACATAGTTTGCGTTTATTATGTCACATGTTGTATGTATTTAGTGTATGTGTTGTTGTGTTAAAAAAAAAAAAAAAAAAAATTAATAGAAAAAGAACATCACATAAATGCCGATTATATCATATCATATCATGTATCACTAGTATACGTATATATAGAAGTCCATTAAATTGTATTTAATATTTGTTTCGGCGGTATATTTGAAATAAAACTTCTCCGTGTGCAACTAACGGCCGGTTTCAATATCGAATCTTAACTTTTTTATTTTGAGATCAAACCAAAAATGTACGTCATAATATAATTTATAAATAAGTATTGTAATTGTTAATATTTTATCAATGGAATACCTCTGGTCGGAATTAATCCTTTTAGTTTGTTATCGCTCCCGTCATCTTTGTGGTCCTTTGGTAGAGACGCTGACCTTCCACCGACATCTTCCATACATAGCACCCTAATAGAAAAAAAAATTGTGTGTAAGTTCCACAGATTTATACAGATCGACGTATAGCGTGGTGCATGAGACAGAAATAATTTTTAATAGTACGCCTTTTGCAAACCTAAAACACTGCAACCCACCATCGCTCTTACAGTAATTAAATTAATGTTTTTTTTCTAAACTAGCTAATGCTGTTGACCGGAAGGGCCTTAACAGTTTTACCGTATCTTTGAGGGCGAGTGCTGAAGGCACTCAGCCGCAAAAAGCAACTGACACAAGGGTTCGAACCTCGGCTTGGCCGCTACCTCTGTTTTAAATTGAAGATCAACGAGTCACTGCCTCGAAACGAACTTTTGAATGAGAAAAAAAAAACGCAAACACTAAACGGCCACGGCGACAAGGACAAGAAAAATCTTTTGTCTTTTTTCATCATGTCATTTAAACATATCATGACGACACTTTAGGTAAATTTTAAGTAACATTCTGGAAGCAGTAATTCTATTGCGAGTTCACACGCGGTAGAAGTGAAGCTTCGTTTTAGTGACATCTAGTTTGTTTCTTTTGTACTAACAAAGAACATATTGCAACTCTGAGATCTTATTTAGTGACATCTATTGGTAAATGATGGAACTAAATTTCGATACACATTTTCGCAACAAAACCCTTACTTATTCTTTAATAACTTTTTCAAATTTTAACACTAAATACTAAAAAAAAAATTACTAAAAATCTATGCAATCAAATCTTAATTAAAATTATAATATATAATCCCTTTGATTTCTTTACTTATTCGTCACATTATATTTTTTTATGAAAATTAAGATGATGGGTCTCGTAAGTCGGCTTCAATATGCGTTCTCAATCTGTTTTTATCAACTGCAATCCTTTTGTTCTCTAAAATTTCAGATCAGTGACAATGATCAAACAGTCAGTAAAAACTATTTATTTTTGGTATTTTCTAAATCTTAAAATTAATTTTCGATATTGAGACCGGCCGATATGGAACCAAGGGATTGAGAACGTTTGAAAGTTCCCAGTAAAAGAGGTGTTTCAGAGCAAAAGTATTATTGTAATTAATAATAGGAGAAGTTTCTCATTTATCCAGGGTCAACAAATTAACAAAGTAATTATTGTAATAGCAGAAAAATAAAACAATAATATTACTTGGAATTACTGAGGTCTCCAAAGGGTGTGTGATTACCACGAGGGGGAGAGGGTCGCGGCGACGAGAGCTCTCCAGCTACCGCCCACCCTTCCTCTATCAAAACACCCCCAACGTCCATTTCACCCTCTGGAAAAATTATATATAGTTATCGCCTGAATTATTTCAAAATATTTCCTATAACTCGAAATTTTAATATTATAATTTTATAAGACAGACACTAAAAATGTTCAAAAACGTGTGAAACAATGGCCGTAATAGTATAAATACCAGCAAACATCTTTACAATTGACCTTGACCGCGCAGGTATAGTTTCTAAGCTCTGATTGGTCGCTGTCGCACAGAGAACTGTTGTGTCGATCGTGTGATTAGTTGATCAGTCCAACAATCTTATTCGAAATATATTTATCAGTATTTATACCAGTAAAATATTAATAATTTACAGGTTGAAATTTATTAATGTTATTATTTTTATTTTCGCGTTCCATATTTAAATGCAGTTATTAAAAACGGGGTTTAAATTACATTATAGTGTTTCAAGACAAAATAAGTAAGAAAACAGAATACAACATATATTTAAATTATTTTTTTAATTTCATTTCTTTAAAATGATATTACGATAGTTAAAATAAATAAATAATATAAAGATAAATATCAAAACCATTACATACCGTCGGTTACATCGAAAAGTTTGATTCCGGGTATCTCCTTCACTTTATCTTCTTCGTTTGTTGAAGTTTTCTTGTAAGTACAGGTTCGGGACACCAGGGATTTCCATCTCGCTACCTGGAAATAAAACAGGATAGTTTAGTAGTAATAGTTAGTTTAATCACTATTTTAATACATTACAATTATTATGTATTAAAATATTTGGTGATTATGAAATTTGTTTTAAAAAGCTTCATAACCAAGTAACAACTTTAAAACATCTCTTATGGTGTTTCTGGTCTAATACGTGTTGTTAATAAAAAAAAGGTTTTACTAAATAAGATAACAGTTAATGAAGCTGAATAAACAAATTAATTACAAAAAAATAACTAGACCAAAACACATACGTTAATAAGTACAACTCGGCGTAAACATGTATATTAGTGAGTAAAACTCGGCATAAACATGTATATTAGTGAGTAAAACTCGGCATAAATGTGTATTTTAAAGATTAAAACTTGGCATAAACAATGAAATTAAATTAAGATACATAATTCTGGTAAAATTAAATGCCACCATAGACAAGTATTATTATATATATTTTTTACGTAATATATTGACCAAACGTATACATATGTATTTATTTACCTGTGTGAGTTCTTCGAATCGTTCGATGGCTTGCGGGTGCCAGCGGTCCCAGCGCTGCCCAGCTGGTGTCACACCGACTGTCTCCGTCTCGCTGCCAGCTGGCTTCACTCCAGCCAAGAAGCACTCCATAGCCTGTGTATAATAATCGTTAACTCAAAACCCATATCGTTTGCGTGGAGTGTCGTAAAAGGCATCTAAGGGATAAACCCCAGGGGATGGGCAGCAGCATCCTACCGCCAACCCGCCTGCCAATCTCCCTCTTTTTTGGAGGAGACATATGGACAGTGGACGTCTTATGGTTGAATGGATGGATGGAAGTAAGCATTAGTGTAGTTTAAAAAAAACGAAAATAAATAAGTAAATATTGCTTACTTAAAACCACCTTTCACACCCCCCCATTGATATTTACGTAATACTTGAACGGCCTCTAATGAGAAAAGAAAAAGCAATAAAGTCAAGCGGTTAACTCTCTCGATATCGATATCGTATATACGATTATATACGTCAGGTATAGAACAACTTTACTTAAGTAACTTATAAAAAAATATTTTTAATCTGAGCATAGCATAGGCTAAGTTATTTATATGACCTATTAAACATATTTAAATACTAGCTTTGTGACATTTTAATTTTTTTCCTACGGAACCCTAATTTATATTTTTAGTATAAAGATAAAGTAAAAATATTTCTTATAAATTCAAGCACTTTTGTCCGTAAAGCTGTGCATTGAATCGGTTTTTACTCACTCTTGTTATGAGTTTTAATTTTATTTTACACGGAACCCTAACTATTATTGAAAATTAAAAGTACCTTAAGGTACCCTGAGTAACTTCAGCTATCAATAAAAAAAAGTCCCATCAAAATCCGTCCAGCCGTTCTAGAGATTACCCAGAACAAATAGACAGATTAAAAAAAAATTGTATTTTTGCTATAGGTACCTATCGTAAATACATTCTCATCCGTATAGTAAAAAAAAATTACACTACAAACAGACACTTCAATTTTATTTATTAGTATAGATAAGAACGCGGTACAAATAACATTGTATCACAGCCAGTCGTAAACTGCTATAGCAAAAATTTTATTAAATTTTAATATTAAATATTTTGACATCCTCTTACTACGCTATGACGTCATCGGTTTATAGCATTAATCTAATTGTCTAACATCAAAAGTGGCATAATGAGTCGGACCGGAAAAAAAATGTTTTACAAAAGAACTTTGAAAATATAGTATCACCTGGAATCGAAGTCGTAACAAATCGGCTCGCAGTTCACACAGTTCGTGGGTCGCGACGTATTCGCTGTCTCCATAATCCAAGAAGAAGACGTCAGCCACCTAGACCGTTTTTTTTTTTAATTTAAATAAATCACACAATTAAAATTTGAATTAATAAATTCAATTAAATATCGATACAAACTCTCGATATATCCAATTAATACGATATTATCGAATCATCTGATATCGCTATATTTTATCCAATACAATATATATGTAACAAAATTAAAAATACACTACTTTGATGATGGCACCTCTGAATTCATTCTTTCAACAGTTCTACCACCTACAAAACTTCACAATAATTTCACGTATGATAGTAGTAAATATGTTATAATATATATCAATAATAGATAATTCTAAAACTTTTAGTGACTGGCGGGCCTGGAAATATTTTTTCGATATATCGTTTAGTATCGATAGAACGTTACGATGAATCGAGTCGAAAAAATATATCGATATTTTTGTGAATGAACATCTCTATTTATGAGGTTTTATTATTGTAAGGCTTGATTGATTAAAAATGGTTTCAAGCCGTCACAGCTCTATATGGTCATGTTCCTGAACGACAATAGAAAACACAAGATGTTGGAGATTTCCCTCAATTCTCCCCCTTTGTTCCCAAAAGTGATATATAGAGGTGTTGTTATAATGTTGGTGCGAACCTGTTGCGAGGAATCGAACTCGTTGGGCCGGATGTCGTGCACGCGGGCGCGGTACCACCGACCGTCGTGTCTGAACACGGCCGCCACCACTTGCCCCACTGACACGTGCTTCAACTACAAAAAAACTATTTAATTCGGAAACACATATATTAAATTGCATAACAATATTACATGAACCAAAGTTTCCACTCAAATTATAATTAATGAAAGTAAATATAATAATATTGGTTGGGCGGGTAATCCGCATTTTTTTTCTTAATTGATTTAATTAGCCTATACAATGAATCGGGGGTAATTTTCTGACGCAGACTTTCGAGCGATTAGTTAGTCGCCAACCGCTTGCTTACCGTGCGTCTGCGTTCCTTACGCGCAGACGTCATTCCGCATATTAACCCCTTGAGCACTAACCTGGCGTTTACGCCAGCCTTCCATTGTTTTCCTATTGTCTCATTTTTATGGGTAATTGACATATTAATTAATAATAATAACATATTAAATAGAGAACTTTAAGTATACGGTCGTAAACAGTTCTCATCCCGCTACTGGACCACGGCTATTTACACGCCTGCCTTTCTAAATATTAATACCTTTATAATATTATGGTAAATACTAGAAGTTTAAAACTTTTCTCAGCAATTTATTTAAAAGATCTAACGAGACATGCAAATGTATCAATCTTATTAAAAATCTTATTATACATATCGCATGAACGAAATAAATATATTTTCTCCACATACCTCATTTAATTCATTCAATAATTCTAACATTCAGTTATTTTTTTTAGTTAAAAATTTCTTTAGCGGTTTCGAGGGAAAATCGTTCTCGGTAATGGGAAAACTTATAGACTCGCGTCACCTACAATTCTATGACGTCACCCGTCAACCTGCTACAATATGTCAAATATAAGATGGCGTTCAAATTAAATTTAAAAAAAGAGTTGTGTTGCCACATCTAAAATATTTTCCCATAAATGCTTATGTTCAATTCATTTTGATTTTTTTTACATATCGAAGTGTGTGAAACACGTACTTAGATACTGAGCTAATTTAAACATTAAAAAAACAGATCTTGCTACGTTTCGAGTTTTCAATTCTGTTAGCACTCTTCGTGGTTCTCTAATTTTTTTTTTTCAAATTGGCGTAATGCAAATTTACTTATTCAATTTTATTGAAGCGATGATGGTGCAGTGGATAGTGCGGCCGGATTTCGCGTTAATGGATGCGGGCTCGAAGCGAACTATCCAACTCTTAACACCAGGCCGAGTTTCCGGTGAAAGAAACATCGTGAGGAAACCACAGGATAATGGTAGGGCATTTTCTAATAGTACCCGCCTGGATAGCTACCACGCTTAAGTTTTAAAACCTGTCGCCAAATACCAATAGGTGTTTCGACAGTATCACTTGAGAACCAGTACTTCTAGGCTTAGTGTGTTCACCACCCTGGACCACATCGTCACATCAGGTGTGATTGTAGTCAAAGCACTGAGCCTATACCGTGTAAAAAAAGTTTTTCAGAATTAGGCCAATGCTTACGTAATCATAGAGAGACGAACCTTAGTATGGTGTCGTGCAAGTATTACGTGAACAGAATTTTATACTCTGTGACTTCTACTTGTCAGCAATAGTAAGTAAAGTTCTCATTTCCTCCCCCCATAGCAATAACGTAGTAAGCATCGGCATATTTTTTAATATCTGCTAAGTGATATGCTAAACATTCAAAAATTTATTTTGTAAACAGAAATATTCAGGGGGAAAAAATGGACTAACGGTATGCGCAGCTCTATTTTCCTTGTTGGAATAGTATTCGGTCATGTGCGCGACGAGATCGTCCAACTGCGACACCTGAGACCCGACGAACTGTACCCAGAAGCGAGACGGCGACGACACAGCCGACACGTAAACCTCGATATTCGCCGCGTTTGTCTCTGTCACACAGTAACAGTCACCAAACGTTACATTACGTTTACAGTACGTACGACTGATAATTATTCATAAATATAATCACATTTAATTTTTTACTGTAAATAACAATGACTATTGAAAACGATAATAAAATCCGATCAAACATATAAATCATTGATGCGTTTCAAAAAACAAAAAAATACATTGTATGGTTTTATGAAACCAAGATGTAAGTGAAACTTATCAAGTAACAAGTCAAGTCATTGTTTACTTATTTTAGTTACTATAAAATATTTCAAAACATGCAAATATCGCGGAGTACTTGGACGAAGGAGTGAGAATATAAATGCTACACGGTTAGCTAATGCGGGCCATGGGCGTCGCCATATTGGCTGCTCTGCCATGGGCCTTTCACTTCACCCCTACTCCGCGGCCGGCTGTAATGCGACATGCGATAGATGGACGAAAAAATTTTAGGCGAAGGAAAAAGTCTCGCTTTAATAGTAGCTAAAATTTATAAATACTATTGTATTCCAATGGTCGAAATCTTTTTTTGTTGATAACACGCCAAAGTTTCTAAATACCTACTAAACAACACAAATAAATTCTGTTGATAAATAGGAGAGGAGGGAAAAATGTCTTAAACTGTATTATGATCTTTATCCTAGAAATATATAGATCATATGATGATATAATTTTAGATATTTTAACAATTTAATGTAATAAATGAAATAGATTCATAATCCATATAAAAAAAGAATCTATGAGGTTAAATGTGATTATTACCTGTAATTATAAAAAAAAAAAAAACAAGAAATCCTCATTCAAAATGAGCAGTTACATTAACTATTCAACCAAAACCAACTAATGACAAACAAAAACATCACAAAAAAATACGGCAAACAAGAAAAACCACCCTATACCATATAACACACATATAAATCAAAATACAAAACATCTATATAAATAATTAAACTTGGAAGTCTCTATTTGTAATATCAGAATAACACCTTTTACATATGAATATAATATACATATGAATAAGGCCATAACCAAAAACCCATACCAAAAACACACTTTTTTAAAATTTTATCTGTGTCTGTATGTTCTGGCTTATCTCCGAAACACACTTTATCTTTATCGATTTTAACGAAACGTTTATTTTTCAAAAATAATTAGTCACGCGTAAAAAAAAATAAAACTCATAAGATTGTGATTAAAATTAGATACAATGCACAGTTTTACTGGCAAGTGAAGAAGGCATTTGTAAGAAAAATCTTTCCTTTCTCTTTGTATCAAAAAATGCAAGGATTTATTAGCACTCCATATAAAGCAGACGTAACAACGGGAACACAGCTAGTAACCAATGTATATATTACACACTTTTTTAAATATAAGATTTTTATATAATAGGAATTGCATATAAGTAAAAATATCCTCATTAAACATTTAAAATAATTATTAATGAGTTGATTTATAAAAAAAAATTCAATTGTTATTTGGAGAATAAAATACTTTTATAATTTTGTAAATATATATGTATGTTTATATTTATATATCATAACTGATAAATGTATAATATATTTACTATAATATTAATTTATTTATTTGTATAGTCATTTACTAGAATAGTTTACTAAATCCATTAGTGAACCTTGAATCAGGTCACACTATCAAGGTCTATAAATTGTTTACGAAGTGTATTAACACTGCACATTCTAAGGTCTATAAAATTTTTACATTTATTATAAGACTAGCTGTGTGCCCGCGGCTGCGTCCGTGTTTCATATATTCTTCACTGCATTTTAAATATTTTTTATACGGAACCCTATTTATTTTCCTAAAAAAAACTAGTACTAAGATAAAGTAAAAATATTTCTCATAAATTATAGCACTTGCAATTATAGAACTGTGCATTGAATCGGATTTTATTCAAATTTATACGAGTTTTATTTTTTTACGCGTAATCATAATTATTTTCGAAAATTAAAAGTACTTTAAGTTACCCGGAGTAATTACGGCTATCTACCAAAGAAAGTTACGCCAAAATCTGTCCAGCCGTTTCGAAGATTCGTATTTGCATCGTATATACATGCATATCTATTTAGTAAATAAATGTAATATTGATTTTACAAACAGACACTTCAATTTTATTTATTAGCATCAATTTCTATGTATATCTTTGTATATCCGTCTGTTCAATGTTGGTTTATAAATCCAAAATCAAAGAATCAATTTATATGATTTTTAGTAAGATATTTAAAAGACAAACTGTAATGAATTATTGTGAAAAATATAGATTGTGTTACAAGAAAAGTCACGGAGTCAAACAATTTTTTTTCTTTGCTGATTTTTTTTATACTGTATATGCTCAGTACATTGACGACAATCTCACCAGATGTTAAGTGACAATGTGGTCTAGGATGATAAACACGCTAAGCCTAGAGGTACTGGTTCTCAAGTGATGCTGCCGGAACATACCTATCTATTGGTATTTGGCGACAGGTTTTCATACTTAAGGGTGGTAACTACCCAGGCAGGGGCTATTTTAAGATGAACTAACACCATGCTATGGTTTCCTTACGATGTTTTCCTTCACTGAAAGTTCAAACCGATTTAAGAGTTGCATAGGTGAGGATCGAACCCGCGTCGGTTGTCGCGGAATTCTGCTTAACTAGCCGCTGCGCCATCTTCGCTTTTAACTGCAATTACCGATGAAGCTACTTGCTAAAGCTCCCAAGTGGTAATACAACATTTCCATTGTACCCCGTTTTAGGGAGAATAATAATATACTATAGTCGACGCATTATGAACTGAGGCGTCGGGTCATACATCATATTTATCTGTCTGTCTCGCTCGCACTTACAGGTCTTATGGAGAGTTGTAGTGGTGTGCGTAAGAATTGTAGAGGTGCATATCGATAACGGGATAAGTACGATCGATATGCAAAATTATGTTAAGTTTTAATTGGAATAATTTATCGCTATCTGAAAATAAAAGTATTTAATTTGTAAGATAAAATGTTTATTTCGAAATAATTAATCGAAAATAAATTCGTATCGCATATTTCGTAACGAAGCGTAAGTAATGTAATGAGTGCCATAACAAAAAATATTATATTTATAGAAAAACAACAAACCATTATTCGTAACGACCAATCAGGAGTCAGGAGTGCTAATGAAGGTCACGATGACGCATCGACCTCGCGCGCGCAGTTAGCTAAGTATCGATAACGGGTTGCATTCCTACTGTCAGTGACATTTATTGCCCGACGTCACTAAGTTTAAAATGCGTCGACTATAGAGGTAAAATCTCACATTTGGTCCTGTGATTTGAAACTATAGCTTACTTTACAATACATTTACACAATTTTTACCAAACTATTACCAATATTCAATACAAACACAATAAAAAAAACAAATATGTTCACCGCAAAAAGTTGGCCCCGCGCCGGAATTGAACCTGAGATCTGTCCGGTCAACATAAAGGCTGGCAAGTGTAAAAAAGTCTTTAATAATTGTTTTGTATATTTTTTTTAAAGTGAGGTTTATTAGTCTGCATCCGCGAGACGATCAAACGAAACCATTAAAATGGTTACCAATGTTGCCAGAATATTCTTCAAAAATATGTAAATTTAAAAAATGGCGAAAACTTGAAAATACAAATTTCAACAGCGTATTTTATGCAAAAGGGTTTTTGGCGAGATTCAAGTGTATCCCTTGTTCTCCCCTACACAAAAAACTTTACTAGATAGATTTCGATCAACTTTTTTACATCCTTTTTTACATCCATAGACATTTGCACATATTTACAAAAAATCATGAGATTTTCATTTTATGACACTTTCAAATTATATTAAGTGACGAAATGTTTACTAAAACGATGTGTATAAAAAACAAATTAAATTTTCTTTAGTTCTAACTCGTAAGTAAGCAATTTAGTGAATAAATAGAATACATTGAATTAATTTTTTCATTTAGTGACCTCCCCCTTCCATTCCCCTCGGTAGGCGTGGCTTATAAATTAATGCATCAACTAAATTATTTAATTTAAAAAAAAAAGTTTGAAATACATGTGTTCATACGTTCGCCTACTTAAAAGTAACTTATTTTAATTTTAGGCTAAAATTTACCTTATCATTTTCTCACTTAATACGTATGAACAGGATTTTATATGAAATTATTAGTTTTAATAAAGCAGATGAAGGAGTTTTTGGAGGGATCTCAGTCTGTCATGTACCGGTTGTTTTCTTTAATTCAATAAATTTGTGTATTCGATTGAATATTATGTAATTTTGGTGGCTTTTTGTGTGATATAGTTTGGTTATTGTGTAAAAGTCCAATTTATTATGGGAAATAACGCGTAGCATTTATTATGAGGTGCCGACAGAGCCTCATGGAAAGTTCTAGCAGGATGAGCCACAGTTTTACTGGAGCTTGGTAACGCTGATACAAGTTTGAAAATACATCTAACCTACATGATATTAGCACTAATTGTTTGAACACAAATTGTCATTATCTCAGAAGAAAGTAGATGAATTCGCGGGTTCGCGCAACTTGTTTGGGTATAATTTATCGGAATAACCTGGCAACATCGGTAAACTTGTCGATCATCGCGGTGACACTACAGACAAACGACATGACATGCAGTTAGCGAGTCTTACCAGGCCGTTTATATTTGACATGCGCGTGCGTTCGGAGGCGCGCTTCACCTGGTTCCTCGCGGTCGCTGCCAACAGGCGAAGAGGGCGGAGTCGCTGGACCGCCCGAGGAGTCCTTAGCCCTCTGCGGTGTCGGCGAAGCTGCCGGCGAGGATGTCGGCGAAGGCACGTGCCGCGGACTCCGTTTCGATTGCTCGATTTCACGACGGCATTTCTCTTGAGCCACCTATAAAAAATAAATTATGCCATCATCTGTGGACATATGATATTCTTAATGCAGTTGCAAATAAGCAAATCCGTAGACTGCCGCTCACAACGAATCACTAAATAAAAGAATCTAGTTGTTTTTCCTAATTCCACACCAAACTAATATAAATAGTCTTAACTTACAAACTATACATGTGTACTTTTGATACCACAATTAATTTTAAAATAATATAAACAATTCATTCATAGTTATTTTACTTCTAATGGCACTGCCAATTGTATGTTTTATTTGAGCTTAGCAAAATGACATGACAGACACCTGTCGGTCTCCTCTGTTTATCCACTTGATTTTTTTTTTAATTTTGTTGTAGTAAATTTTTTCGTTAATAATTTATTACGGCAATGAATACTTCTATAGGCCCAACTTCATATTATTTTGCATATCTTCAGCGCCCGAACAAGTCGCCATTTTTTTTAAAGAGATTTTTATGATTTATCGAATCGAACATCTGACAATATTAGTTTTTCAAATTACCTTACATTGTACATTATATTTTCGACTAAATATCACTTATCAGTAGATTATTTAATTCGAAGGAAATCACAACCGAGTACGATGTGATAGTATAAAACGCGGAATTAGATAACTTTCAAAAAAACATCGTGTATTTTAAATGAAAAATTAATACACGATCAGGTAATATATATGTGTGTATACTAGCTGTACCCGGGACTTCACTCGCATGGAATTTAGATAATTATATTCTCGCGTCCCGTCTCCTTGCAATGTTTCTGAACAATCCAAGTTATAAAAAATTAAGAATAGCGCCATCTATGAATAATCTTCGTTCTAGATGTCGTCAAAAATGAACGAAACGTGAACCGTCCAATTATAGTTAGAATTAAATAATATTATGTTCCACGCCTAATTGGAGACGCCAAGAGCAGGCACGGTAGGACAAAATGGCAAGGGAAGCGCGGTATATGCGGGAACAAGGAAGTCGTGCAATGTCTGTTCCTCAGTAGCAGCAAGCGCCTTCGACGATGTAGATCCTCTAGAAGCTGCCCGAAGGCACCCTCGAATAACATACGAGGGCTTCAGACACCTCACACACTTCATCCAATACCCGACGTTATCACATTAATTGCGGTTATAGTTTTTTGGCGATTTATTACCCGGAGGTACCGTGTAGTTGGTCGACGTAGGAGTTAAAATAGAACACCGTAGATTGACTCACTGCTTTTAATTATTACCAAAATTACAGAATGAGTAATAGTTTACAATATAATACAATGTAATGACAAGACGTAACGTCATAAGCTTAATGTTTTTTCCGCGTCTATCATAGCGTCCTGCAGCAAAGAGTATCTAATACACGTTAAAGTTAAATAGTTAAAATATGAAACTTAATAATATTAATACAAAAAAGGCGGAACGCCACATCACCCCCCCACGGAGAAGGATAAATGCCTAAAAATAGAAATAATCCTCAGCTTTCCGAAATTTTACACGACGACCGGATCTTGTTGCACTAGGTTGTGAGTTAGGGGTGACGGAATCTGCGGTTGAGGGTTCAGGATCCTGAGGTATGTCTGAAGGAGGTAAGTTACCTGCAGTTGTGTCTTTAGTCGTAGGACGTTCCCAGTTGTCAGACTCAGAAAAAGCTGGTTTGACGCGGTTTACGCTCACCACAATCTGTCTGCCCTTGATATCCAAGGTCAGGGTCTTTCCATCAGTAGAACGCTCTAATATAGCGAACGGACCGGTGTAAGGAGGTTGTAGTGGGTGTCGTACTGTGTCGTCTCGTAGGAAAACGTGGGAGGCCGAAGATAATGATTGAAATACAAAAGCAGCTGGATTTGCGTGACGTGAGGCAGGTATTGGCCGTAAAGCTGCCATCTTACGTCGTAGTTGACCTACAAAATCAACAGGGTCGTATGGACGGTCTGCGCCAGGTGGATGAGCCAACATTTCTCCTGGCAAACGCAGCGTTTCACCATACAGCATCTCTGCTGCTGTAGACTTAAGGTCTTCTTTGTATGCCGTTCGCATTCCGAGAAGTACGAGCGGAAGAGCCCGAACCCATGATTCTGTGTGGCACATAAGAGCTGCCTTCATTTGGCGATGTACTCGCTCGATCATCCCGTTTGCGCAGGGGTGATAGGCGGTCGTCCTAGTACGTTTTATGGCGAACGTTGCCATGAGTCGACGAAACAGATCAGACTCAAATTGAGTGCCTTGGTCTGTTGTAATTACTGCGGGTACGCCAAAACGCGATATCCATTCTCGAATGAGAGTGTCGGCCACTTCTTCAGCTGTGATGGATCTCATGGGCCACGCTTCAGGCCATCGTGAAACTCTGTCAACTGCGGTTAGACAATAACGATAGTCGTTGCAGACTGGCAGAGGTCCCACGATGTCGATATGGATATGCATGAAACGACCAGATTGTTGATCGATGGTACCGAGAGGAGCAGAGATGTGTCTGGATACTTTAGCGCGTTGACAAGCCATACAAGCCTGAGCCCATTGGCGAGAGTCCTTTCTGATCGAGGGCCAAACGTAGCGTTCGACCAGAAGGCGAGTGGTTGCTCGCACGCCAGGGTGGCTCAAGTTATGAATCTTGTCGAACACCGCACGGCGAAATGAAGGGGTCAAGTAAGGACGAGGCTTGCCTGTGGACAAGTCACATAGGACAGAAACCTTAGTCCCTGGAATGATAACCTGATCAAATTTAAGGCTACAATTTCCTTGACGTAGGCTTGCGAGTTCTTGATCCTCCTCCTGTGATTTTGAGAGGGCCTCGTAATCTTCTTCTAAAGAAATAGCCTCTATCCGGGACATTGCATCAGCGACAATGTTGTCCTCACCTTTGATATAGCGGATGTCTGTCGTAAACTGGCCTATGAACGATAACTGGTTCAACTGCGCAGGCGGAAGTTTTTCTCGGCGCTGTACGAAAGCGTACAGCAACGGTTTGTGATCCGTGTAAATCGTAACGTGCTGGACTTCGAGTATGTGTCGGAAATGTTGAACGCTCTCGTACACCGCCAATAATTCCCGATAATAAGCTGGCCACTGTGTCTGTTGAGGAGTCAGCTTTTTGCTGAAGAAGGCCAGCGGGCACCATTGGCCGTTCACTTGCTGCTGAAGACAGGATCCAATATGGACACTTGATGCGTCCGTATACAGGCCAAGGGGTACGCCGTTGACTGGGTGCTGCAACAGAGTCGCGTTAGATAAGCTCGATTTGCAATTTTCAAACTGTACTAGAAGCTCAGGTGACCATACAAATGGCTTAGCACCTTTGCCATTGGTAGCGACAACAGCTTCTATTAGGGGAGCCTGAAACTGAGCAGCGTGGGGCACAAAACGGCGGTAGTAATTTAACATACCGAGAAAACGACGCACACCTTGAACAGTCTTCGGAGGGGGAAAATCCAGAAGGGCTTGAATGCGATCTTGAGGAGGACGCGTGCCTTCCCCGCTAATATTAAAGCCCAGGAACACAACCTCTGTGGCTCCGAATACACACTTTGACGGATTAATTACAACCCCATAATCATTCAAGCGCTTAAAAAGGATTCTTAAATGTTCCTTGTGAAGAGCCTCATTTGCTGAATATATGAGGATGTCATCTATGTAAGGAAAAACAAAATCAAGACCCCGAGTGACCTCATCGATGAACCGTTGAAAAGTTTGCCCTGCATTTCGCAACCCAAAAGTCATGTAAGGGAATTCGAAAAGGCCAAACGGGGTAATGATGGCGGTCTTAGGGATATCCTCCTCAGCAACAGGTATCTGATGATAGGCCTTCACAAGGTCAACAGTACTAAATATTTTAGCCCCAGAAAGATTATGGGTAAAATCATTGATGTGTCGTACCGGGTAACGGTCTGGTATGGTCCTGGCGTTCAGGGCACGAAAGTCGCCGCATGGACGCCATGACTGGTCTTTTTTACGGGTCATGTGCAACGGAGAGGACCAAGCACTTTGCGAAGGTCGCGCTGTGCCATTCCGCAGCATATCCTGGAATTCCTTTCTGGCAGCAGTCAATTTATGTGGCGCCAAACGTCGAGGACGGGAGGAAGTTGGAGGTCCATCTGTGGTCCGAATATGATGCACAGTGTTATGCTTTATTTCCCGTGGTAGTCCAGGTGGTTTAGTGACGTCAGGGAACTCGGCCAGCACTTGTGCAAAAACAGAGCTCTGAATATTAATAGTCTTGATGCTGGACTGTTTTGCTGGTGGCATCAGAAGCAATGATGGCTAAACCAGTAGTGCCGTCAACTAATCTCTTGGTACGGCAGTCTGGCAGGAGGTGGTAGTATGCTAGGAAATCTGATCCTATAATGGCAGTGCTGACGTCAGCAACCACAAACTGCCAAACAAAGGTACGGCGCAGTCCAAGATTAAGTTTAAGGTTCACAGTTCCAAAGGTCTTGATAGTGCTACCGTTGGCAGCACTGAGTTCCCAGTCAGAAGGTTTCCTCTGATCTCGAACCCAGCGATAAGGGTAGCAGCATAAGTCAGACCCGGTATCATAACAAATAGACGGCGGCCGTGGTCCACTAAGCAGCAATCAGTTTCCGCCCTTACTGATTGCTGGTCGGGTTTTCCGGCTTCCAATCGCAGGGCTTTGTGCACTTGGTAGCATTGGTACCATACTTTTTATGATACCAACACCGTTTGATTACCGGAGTGCCACTTCGGCTGTTGTTCCGTGAGGCAGGTCGATTCCTAAGTCTGCCACGTGGTTGCAAAGCAGTATAATCCGTAAATCCGTGAAATGTTTATTTAATTGAATCAGGAGGTCTTTGATTGATGGATCTTCGTTAGGTTTGCTGTTTACAGCGTATACCTTTGAAGAACTAGGTAGGGTCACTTCAATAATTTTATCTGCAAGCTCAGCTAGCTTTTGTAAGCTGAGATCCTCCTGTGCAGCCAGAATTGCTTGGACCTGAGTGGGCAATCGACGCATCCAAAGCTGTCTAATTATACTGTCGTCTTTAGATTTGCCGGCAAGTGACTGCAGATGCCGAAGAAAAGCTGTAGGCTTCCGGTCTCCTAGTTCTTCGTCACTAACCAAGCGCTCCACCCGCTGTTGTTCTGATGCCGATAGTCTGCGAATGAGTTCCTGTTTTAATATATGATATTTGTTTTCAGGTGGCGGATCCAAGACAATATCCTCAATTTCCCCAATTAACCTTTGGCCTATTGTGCTGATAACGTGGCTGAACATTGTGATATCATTTTTAATTCCTGCCAGGTGAAATTGAGCTTCCGCCTGGGCAAACCAGACTGCAGGTCTGTCTGCCCAGAAGGGAGGAAGCTTGACGGATACTGAATTAACCTGGTGTTGTACTGGCTGTGTCTGAAGGCGTGCCTCGAGTGCGGCATTCTGTGTCCGCAGGTGTTCGAGTTCTACACGCAGGTCTTCGTTCATTATGACAACCTTGTATGTGCTCACAATATGTTGGTAGGCTTACCCTTTTCCGTGAGTTGTGGACAATTATATAAAGCAATATTTAATTATAATAATATAAATACACAAATAATACAATTTACAATCGTACACAGGAGAATAAAAGCAGACAAACAAAAAATAATAGCAATTGAAACTGTTAAATGCACAAAACCAAACAATTAATGTAAATAATAATTAATGTTACTCAAAATAAAATAGAGGTGGTTATTAAATAGTTTGCAAGTTCTATGCACACTTAAAATTAACTAATGGTCAACAAATGTTTTGAGAAACACAAAAAATAAAATACAATATAAGGTTTTGTTCAGCTACCTAAAAAGATTACATTTAACAAATTATGTTTAGTTCGTAACTTAATGTTCCAAACTCCAATGCAAAAAAAAAAAATTTACTTGTGTTCAGAAATTCCTGTGTTAATATACAAAATTAATATACAAGAGTTCGAATTGAATAAAATGTTTCTGCTCATAGTGTATCTAATCGACATTTAGGCGAGTTGTCGATTGATGACGTACGCTGGTATTTGAACAAAAAACAAAAACCTAATCTAAAAGTTCGATGAGAAAATCATGAAACAGAATTATGTTCGAAGTTATTATGACCGCACTTAGAAAAAAAAACACACACATATGACAAGATATTTCTTAACACAATGCTGTTTTTAACGTGGTGTTGAAATGCCGGTCGAATGAACACGTTGACCTCGAGGTGTTTATCGGCCGCCAGATGCCGAAACCGCAATCGGAGATGAGTGATATGCACTCAATGCACGCTGCAGGAAGAGAAGAATCCAGGTGCGGTGCCAGGGATAGATGCCTTCTTCGATGCGTTGACTTAGGTGTCGTAAGTCGAGGGTCACCACTTTGGCGATTTATTACCCGGAGGTACCGTGTAGTTGGTCGACGTAGGAGTTAAAATAGAACACCGTAGATTGACTCACTGCTTTTAATTATTACCAAAATTACAGAATGAGTAATAGTTTACAATATAATACAATGTAATGACAAGACGTAACGTCATAAGCTTAATGTTTTTTTTTTTTTCCGCGTCTATCATAGCGTCCTGCAGCAAAGAGTATCTAATACACGTTAAAGTTAAATAGTTAAAATATGAAACTTAATAATATTAATACAAAAAAGGCGGAACGCCACAGTTTATTTTATAAGTGGTATAGCGAAAAGAAAAGGTCCAAAGACCTTTTCGCGATATCTCATATAATATGCGGTTTTATAAGCGGGTTACGAATTAGTATATATCCACCAGGGTTTCGAGGCGGCGCGGGCGCGGTTAGGAGGACAAGTCTGTATTGCGCGGTTTTTTCTTTTTTTTCTAACCTAGCTAATGCTGTTGACCGGAGGGCCTTTACAGCTTCACCGAACTTTGGGGGCGAGTGCTGAGGGCACTCATAGATATATATATGGTTTATATATAAACACTTACAACATTCTCTACGAGTCCTTTAGCTACTTCGATCTGTTCCTTGGTACCGCGGAAGGTGACCAGCCTACTTGACGTCCTATCACCACTCGGTAGCCCTTCTAACTTCACTCGAGCTCCGCTTCTGTGGCTTATTTCGTTTATATTTTCACCACCGGTACCTGAATATATTTATTTTATCTATTAACCCACCTTGATTTCTTTACTTTTTCCATAAATTATTATTATTGAATGAAAATTAAGATGTACGTGTCTGCCTTGTGAATGAGTGAATTCAGTAGAAAAGAGTCGCATGTTTGTTTACATTTAGTTATTAATTACTTAAGATTACGGAGTATAGTTTTGTCAATAAGTTTTTTATATAACGTTTGTGTCTATGTTGAGTATATTTTTTATCGTGTATCCACGGTTTTTAAATTAGCCTCGAGCGTAATAATATGTAAAGAGAAAAATTGTATAAGGTATTTTAAGTGCAAAATCTAAATATAATTATTGTAATATAGAAATATATAATCACCATGCAAACTCCCATGCGAACGCCATGTCATCAAAAGTAAGCCAAAGCATAGACATTATTTTCTTTAAACTGTATAGGCTCAGTACTTCGACCACAATCTCACCTGATGTTACGTGACGAGGTGGTCCAAGATAGTAAACACACTAAACCTAGATAGATACTGGTTCTCAAGTGATGCTGCCGGAACACACCTGTTGGTATTTGGCGACAGGTTTTTAAACTTGAGGGTGGTAGCTACGCAGGTGGGCATTATTAGAAAATGCCGTCCCACCATGCTATTGGTTTCCTCACAATGTTTTCCTTCACCGAAAGCTCAGGCTGATTTTAGAGTTGAATAGGTGGGTCTAGAACCCGTGTCCAATGACGCGGAATCCGGCCGCACTATCCACTGCGCCATCATCGCTTCACGGATCAATATGTTAAACAAATTAAGCCTAGGAGGTACTGGTTCTCAACCTATGCTGTCGGAACACATCTGTTGGTATTTGGCGACAAGTTTTCAAATATAATGGTGGTAGTAACAACCTAGGCAATATTAGAAAATGACCTACCACCATTAAACCGCACTATAAATTGCGCCATCATCGCTCCCTTGTTCTTCAGATTTACTAACTATAAACCAAGAAGACCAACCGATAATCCTGCCGCAAGCCCAACCGGGTACAGTGCTACTGTCCTCGATGATAACCGGCTGTCGTTTTATGAAATCGTGCACTAAAGTCTCGGCGAGCTGTGTCGCTTCGCTTCTGCCTCGGACAATGCAAACGTCGTACTCCTTGTCGCTGAACTTCTTGAAGTGGATCAGAGCGCCGGATTTTCTTTCTATCTCCTTAACATTAGAGCCGCTGCGGCCTGGAAATAAATCAGTATACTCGATCGATACTAAAATTTAGACCCAAGAGCCAGGGGCGTCTTTACCTATAGTGCAGTGTGCAGCGAACACAGGCGAAGCGATACTCGCGACACCTACATAGATGCCTCACTCGGGGCGTCAACGCTCTCAAAGACCGACACCGAGCGCAGTAATGGTTAAAATTAAAATTGCTTCCCGACATGAAAAATTGCATCCGAATTGTCGTTTGAAAATATAACTGTACGTATTGTTTGGAATTTGTACCCGATATGTCGACAGGCTCGCCCCCTTTCACATCTGGGACGGAACTAAGCTCGGCGAAATGTGGGTGGTGGTGTAGTTCGCTATTTCACCTCTGCCTAATCCTTCGGGGATAACAGGCGTGAGCTTATGTTATGTATTCCATTTTGACCGCGCGCCCGCTAGCGGGCGCCAATATATTGGTTCCACACGGGCGCTACAAGGCCCAGAGCCGCCTATGCTAAGGGCTGTGTTATATCTATAATTTGTCTGACAGCTAAATTTATACTAATAAATAATATTGAATTGTCCGTTTACATATCAAAATAACAACTTTTTAATAAATACATATGAATGTTTATATGAAACGTATTCCAAAACATAACATTTTCAATGTCAATCTGTCTGTTTGTTCCGGCTAATTTCCGGAACGGCTGGACCGATTTGATGGAACTGTTTTTGGCAGATAGCTGAAGTTACTCCGCGTTGGGCTTTTATTGAGTTAATTATAATAATAATCTTTATTTTATTATCATGCATTTAACTTTCTCGTTTGTATTTAGCGTAATAGACCGTATATGCAATAGAGTAAAATGTAATCTATACTAATAAATAAAATTTAAGTGTCTGTTTGTAATGTCAAAATTATTTTTTTTTTACAAAACAGATATGAATGTATATACGATACGTATACCAAAAATACAATTTTTAAAATTTTGTCTGTCTGTTTGTTTGTTCCGGGTAATCTCCGGAACGGCTGGACGGATTTTGACGGGACTTTTTTTGGTAGATAGCTGAAGTTACTCCTGGTAACTTAGGTTACTTTTAATTTCCGAAAACAATTAGGCTCCCGAGTAAAAAAATAAAACTCAGCAAATGGAATAAAATCCGATTCCATACACAGTTTTACGAACAAGTACTTGAATTTATGGGAAATATTTTTACTTTATCTTAGTCTTAAAAGAAGTATTAGAGTCCGTATAAAAAAATTACAAAACAGTGAAGAATATATAAAAATAAAAATTATAGAATATATAAAACGCAGGCGCAGCCGCGGGCACACAGCTAGTTATCTAAAGAAGTTGAGTGATAAGTACAATATAAAAATGACGCAGACCAATGTCAATGCGATACTAAAATATATCAACAGTGCTTGCTAACTCAGCCTTGGCGTAACCAAAGTTGCTTGGACTTTTCTTGTCTATTTCAAATTAAATTTGGTTCATATATCAACTTACTTTGTTACAACCTTCAGATAAAGTCCAATTCGAAGGTAAAGAAATATTATATAATATGGTGTCAAATTATTAATACATATTGGATAACCAAAACATGACACTATGCGGAAAAATTTCACAAAAACAACATACAGTGATTGAAACACAATATACAATTTTTTGAAGCAACAAAATAAATTCATACTAACTAACATTTTCGATTTAAAACTTTGAATAACGATATAAAAACCTTAAATATTAAAAACTGTGTGCCCGTGGCTGCACCCGCATTTCATATATTCTTCACTGTATTTTTTTTTATGGCACCCTAATTTTTTTTAGTACTAAGATAATGTAAAAATATTTCTCATAAATTCATTCAAGTTAATCAAGTCAATACAATTTAAAAACTAAGCTGAAGTGACTTGTTGCAAATCCATTAATATCGATTTTTTTTACATTGTATGCCTAGGCTCACTGCTTTGAGCACAATTTCACCTGATGTTAAATGACGATATGGTCCCGGAAGGTAAACACATTAGACCTAGATGTACTGGTTTCAAATGATGCTGCCGGAACATACCTAGAGGCGGCGTAAGGCATGCGCGACCTCCTATAGCTTCGTGGTCTGAGAAGCCTCGCGCCAGAGCCCAAATATATATATTACTAGCTGAGTGCCCGCTGCTCCGCCCGCGTTGTATATAATGCATTTGGCATTGCTTGGTTATCGCAGGGGGGAAGGGGCCTCGCAAAATGTCACTCGCCACTGAACACAACTAATAGTTGTTTAGCAACAGGATTTCAAACTTGAGGGTGGTAGTTTATCAGAAAATACCCTACGACCATACTATGGTTTCCTCATGGTGTTTTTCATGTGCTTTTTTATGTTTGGTAGTTATTAATAAGCATTAGTGATATTTTTTCCTCAAATTAAAAAAAATAATAATAATTATTCTAAATTTTTGAACCCACTTAATAACTTTTTCTTTATACTTATAGTTATTAAACTGTTAGGATTTACTTCCAATGAAGTGTACTCTAACTTTTCGAAGTCCCCAAATCTTTTATTTTTTTACGTAATGCCAAAATTATTTTTTTTACTAAATAGATATGAATGCATGTACATACGACACCTATAACAAAAATACAATTTTTAAAATTTTTGTTTGTCTGTCTGTTTTTTTTTCCGGGCAATCTTCTGAACGGCTGAACAAATTTTGCAGGGAGTTTTTTTTAGTAGATAGCTGAGGTTGCTCCGGGTAACTTAGGGTACTTTTAATTTTCTAAAATAATTAGGGTTCCGCGTAAAATAATTAAAACTCATAATAATTTGAATAAAATTCAATTCAATGCACAGTTTTACGGAAAATTGCTTCAATTTATGAGAAATATTTTTTACTTTATCTTAGAACCAGCAAAATTTTACGAAAATAATTAGGGTTCACTATAAAAATTAAAATGCAGTAAAGAATATTTTAAACGCGGACGCAGGCGCGGGCTCAAATCTAGTTTAGTATATAAAATGTAATTATTTGAAATTTATGAAACGAGTAAAGAATAGATGATTCTTAAATAGTAATAGCCAACACTATAATACCTAGATAAAAATATCCTAAAAAAAAAAATATATGAAAAGTTAAATTAAATCAAAGTTCTACAAATGCCATTTGTTAAATGACATAATCCATATTAACACATTTCAAGGTATCATCATATACTCATATATATGAATAGTCAGCAATATCAAGGAAAAATAGTCTTCACATATTTAAATACACATTATTAAATGTCACACAAATCCTTGTTTTATTAATTTTAGTGAAAGAAGTCTGTGATTCTAATTTGTTTTAAGTAATTGATGTTTCAAATTCAATTTCATTGTCAATTAGCTCTGAGCCTACGGTGCGCCCGTGTTTCATATATTCATCTCAGCATTTTAATTTTTTTTTATAGGGAATCCTAATTAATTTCCTATATTTTTTGGTACTATGATAAAGTAAATTATTTCTCATAAATTCAAGCACTTGCCTGTAAAACTGACCATTAAATCGGATTTTATTCACAATTTCATGAATATTTTTTTTACTTTAATTTTAACTTTAATTATTTTCAAAAATTAAAAGAACCCTAAAAATATTTTGACATTACAAACTGACACTTCAATTTTATTTATTAGTATAGATATTAAATAAAGCAGAGACAAAATCCTCTTCAATATTACTACATTGTTGTATAAAAGATTGCAAAATTATTATAGAGGTTTTTGGGACTCTCCAGTCTCCGGAAAGGAATTAGATTTTTTTTTTTAAGTTATAGAGGTTTTTAAGTAATCAAGACTTGAGTTATAGAGGTTCTACTGTATTAATAAGAATTAAATCACCAAACTTAGTACACAAAATGTGGGAATTACATAATATGCAACTATAGAAAGCTTGACTTTATAGTACAGTTCTTGGACATGGAATCTAATACCCTAAAACATAAACCTTTTCTGCACCCAGCTTGAAGATCCTAAAATGGTTATTAACACAAGAATTTTGCAATACACACACACACTGCAACACTCACTCAAACTATATTCTTTATATTAACGTTTTAGAAGTAGGGGAAAACATTTTTCTCGTTCTAAAATTGATGAGTGTCTGTTTAATTAAGCATTCAAATTTAAAACGATTTTTTTAAAGTCTTTAAAATTCTAAACATCTACACTTTCTAATGCACTTTTTTATAATTTTTGTATACTCTTAGTTAAAAAAAAGAAATAAACAGCTCAATGCTAATAATTGAATATAAATGCTTGAATGGGCTAATTATTAATTATAACTGTGCTTATTTTGTTACAAAAAAGTGGAGTCCTATCAAGTAACTGTACAATTATCTTTTTTATTGACTTATGTTTTAATTTAGAATGTAGGGAACAAATGTAAATAAATAAATTTATAGATAGTTTTTTTTTACTTTTTTTAACAAATTTTCTAAATGCTTTAAGAAGTATCATAATATTTTCATTTTAATTTAGATTCCCTTTAAGATAGAACCATCCTATGCTAAAGCCACCTCCCTTTCCGGTCAACAGCATTAGCTAGGTTAGAAAAAAAAATTAAAGCCAACAAAAAAACCAACATTGATTATACCTATAGAATAAGTAACACATATTGTTCTAATCAATTTAACTTACCAATTAAAGCTGGTACTATGCTCTTAGGCACATTGATTTCAATTAAGTTAACTCTTGATGATTTAATTGATTCTGTGCTGTTTTCCTCTTCATCATCTTTTTTGAAGACATAGTAGACTACAAAAGCTGTTACTGTGACCAGTGATAATCCCAAAGCGAATGGTAATGCTATCTTTGCATTAACAGGCATCTTACTAAAAAAAGAAACAGTTTATTAAAAAAATATTAACACAATATTGAAAAGATGTATATAATTAATGTATTTAACATTTTTATACAAATAAGAATACTTAGATTTATATTTGATTATCTTAAATAATGTATGCAATAAGCAATTAATAAGTGAGCTACTCAAATAAATAATAAATAATTCAAGTTCAAACTTAGAGGAAATATATTACCTCATGTTATACAACAATATAAAGTTTGAGACATGGAAAACAAGTTTAGATCAAAACTTGGTTTAGACTATTCAATTTTAAAGTCAGTTTTTAGAAAAAACTAACTCAGTTAACAAGTTTAAAATAACTACAATGTATGTAAAAATTTTAACACAGCTCCTAAGTTTTCATTTTTTGAACAATTTATAAACATAATTATAAGAACTGGTAAACGTTTTACAATCTCAATATAATTTATAGTTTGTTTAGACACGGTTTTATGGTTTTACTTTTAGCACTCTATTAGAAGCTATGACATAATATCAAGTACAAAAATTGCCCAACAAAGTAACATGATACTTGCAGTGTGAATAATTATTATACCTATATTGTTTACCACTCAGTTTTTGTCAGAGTCGTGATACACAATTGTTTGTAATCGCATCCAACACTTTAACGATGTTTGGCTATAATACCCACAAATGATTTAATGAAAGTTTACTAACGATTTGTATTTATTTTTAAACTATGATCAAATTAAAACTGTTAGTAAAAAGCAAGCAACACCACCAACCTCCGGTAGGAGTATTATTGTTCTGTGCCACCAACATGTTCGTTCCACAGAGAAAAGTAAAATGATTTTTTGGTACAAACAAATAAACATATTTTTTAATCTGTCATTTTTCCATTACTCAACACTGCCATTTACAGCTAAATAATATAACTAATTATTTTAAAGATATTTTGGTTAATTTCTCGGAGTTTCGGTCTGGTTAATAATAAAATTAAGCCAAACTGTATCACTCAACACGCCAAAATTACATAATATAGGGTTAATATCACAATATAGATGATGAAATGAAGACAATAACTGCTAAATGACAGACTAAGATCCTACAAAAAATTATATTCAACATATTATTATTTCTGAATATTATTACCAAATACATTTTGAGTTGAAAGCTATTCATTTGTTTTATTTTATACTAGCTGTTCCCATTAGCTCGTGTTTATTTTTTCTATTTCGCGCAAATATGCACTGCGTAATATAGTTATTAAATAATGAATGAAAATAATTGTCCCTACTTTTGTATAGGTTCTAAATTATTTTTGGTACTAACACAAAGCAAAGATATTTCTAATTAGGCCCCCAGAATACCCTGAGTAATCCCTTTTAAAAGTAATAACGAGATATAGAGTTCGCATTTAAAACATTTGACTGTAAGAATAATCGACTGTTTTACAATGTAAAATCAAAAATAGTAGCGCTCGAGGCATCACAGAAGTAAAAAACTGACCTAATACTGCATATTGCTGCCTATATATACTTTTTGTTAATGTCAAATAACTTTTGACAAATCAAATTGATAGATTAGGAAAATAAAATAAGAATATTTTATTTCAAAAGATCGCATTTAGTCACAAGAAAAAACCTGCTATAATTAACATCAGCAACAATAAAATGTTAATACCAGCAACCAAAAGTCTTTAAACACTCCATTTTGTTCGGTTGTTTCGGTTGTTTCAACGGTAAGATTTATTCAAAATTCTCATTCAAGTAAGGTTAAAAATATTAAAAATTTGATATCATGTTTTAATATCTTTCAAAATTTTTATATTCGGTTGCAATTATGTAAACATGTAATATTTATTGTCATGAATAACTATTCAAAAAGTGTAAATTAAAATACATGAATTATTGCATCCGAACAACATAAAATCATAACTGCTCTTGCGTAGACTATAAAATTGGTTGCATAAAGAAACTTGTGCGTCGGTCGTACCAGAAAGAGATAAACCAGATATCACAGCCATGTGCACCATCCGGCAGTGGCCTAGGATGTACTTCGATCCCCAACTGAAGAAAGTTCTGTGCTCGTCACCACCGCAATACAATAACATTTTTATGTACCGATATAACATACATTATACTGCACCCCCACACTACTGTATACTATATATATGTAAGTAGTTTCCTTTAACCACGGTATATTTAGTGTGGAGAAATTCCACGGAATTTACGTCTTAGGCGGCCCAAGAAAAAGTCCATAGTCCATACCACTTTGGTCCCTATGCGCTAGCTACCACTCGTCCAGCTGAGCGCCCTAAGCGCCCGTCCTAAAAGTTCAGTAAAACTGTCAAGACCCTTCTTCTTGAATAATGGTAATCTGTGTCCACACAACTTGTGCCAGTGTTATTTGGGTAAACTATATTATCAATTTTGTATCAGCGTTCCCAAGCTCCAGCAAAACGGTGGCTCATCCGGCTTGAACTTTTCATGGAGTTTTGTCGGCACCTAAGAATGAACGTTACGCATTATCTTTTCTAATAAACACAATAACCAAATTATCACAAAACGCCACCAAGATTACATGATATAGTCACATACACAAGTTTCATGAATTAAATAAAACTACTGCTACATAACAAACTGAGATCCCGCCAAAACTCCGTCAAGACCATTCAGGTCAACAGTATTTAGTCAGTTCAAAAAAAAGCTGACGTAGCACCCAACTGTATTAATTCCGAAACTAGCTTCGAAGAACACGTATCTATCAGTGCAATTAAACTCAGGAAAGAAATACCTATTTCCAAAAAACTTACCGGTCTAAATCAAAGAATAAATATTATTATAAACATTTGTTATTTTAAAAACGTTATAGTTGTATTTCAGGATATGGACATATTATTTCAATAATAAGATTTTGAAAAACAATTAACTATGACCTGGGACGTTACTTTAGGTAAGATTTGTAATAAGTCGTATAACAATAATGTTAACTGTAATTATATTTTATTGTAAAGGTATTGAGAAAAGACGCTGAAATATACATTTTTAAATGTACAGTAAATGCAATGTCTAGAGTTTGCTTAGAATGCGCCTGTTTGATAAAAATAGACAATCTTTATTTCGAATCTGTTTATGTCTTGCATGTTTCGTAAAACATTTATTGTCTAGCTGTGAATAGCCTTTTGAGTTATGCTCGTAATCTATATAAGTTGACTTAATGCATGACAATTGACAACTTAAGGTACATATGTAAAATGTAGGGCTTAGATTGGTTCAAACTTCTGTGGAATTTTTTACATTCAGGTAACGGCCAAGTCGAGGTTCGTACAACTTTGGTAATCTTTGTGCTACTTCCTTTTTGCGGCTGAGTACCTTCAGCACTCGAACTACCTTTAGTACCTCGAGTACCTTTAGCACGCTCAAAAAATTTTTGAATTAAAATTGAATAAATAGTTCTTGATTTTTCGCAAGCCTCGTAAGAATTAATGATCACCTGTGGTTAGTTATAGTTGTCCCGTTTAGTTTCATTAGGAGTCAAATCCATTTGAGTTATTTCTCAGAAAGTAACCGGTTTGTGATTAAATAGACATTCTGGAAATTAATATTTTTATACAATCATAGGAGATATTTATTTTAAAGTTTTATTTAAAATCACTTTGCGAGAAACAAAAAAAAAAAAACCTTAGAAAGAATACATAATAAATTTAAATATTAAGGCCGTTTTTTTTATCTAAATCTCCTTAAAACCAAACGACACAGTTGTAGTATCTTTGTTCTGAGCAGTTTTGGCAATTTTTCGTGCACTGTTATATTTTCATGTCGTAAAGAAAACGATTTAATGATACCGTCCTGTGATAGTCGGTTCGGTAAGGTGACCAATTAGTGTCAAAGTAGTTTTAGGAATATCAGTAAATTATCTTAAAATAGTTTTTAAAACAATGAATTACAACACATTTTTTATGTAAGCATTCTTGTATTTAATTATATATCGAAATTATAGTTTTCGCAGAAACACGCTGAGTAAGGGGCTGCCCAAGTATTACGTAATCATAAATGGGGAGCGGGAAACATATGTGATTACGTAAGCAGTATTAACAGCAGCTGCCAGAACACACCTATTGGTATTCGGCGCCAGGTTTTCTAACTTGAGGGTGGCAGCTACCCAGCAGGACATTATTAGAAAATTTCCTACCACCATGCTATGGTTTCCTCGCGATGTTTTCCTTCACCGAAAGGTCACGCTGATTTTAGAGGTGGATAAATGAGTTTGAACCCGCGTCCATTGACACGAAATCTGACAGCAACACCAACCCTAAGCCATCATTGCTTCAAAATTTTCTTTACATCATACTTGAATGGCCCCTAAGCTTTTTAAGTATTTAAGGAATTACACACACGCAGCAACATTAATATAAAATAATGCGCTTAGTGCAAGTTGCTTAACAAAATAGCTAAAAAAATAACCTAAATATTCTAATAATATAATATAAAATATGAATAAAATACAGCTTTTTCTTAGTATAGTTTCTCTCTCTTACCGATTAGGTACAGTTTGACTGCTACGTTGATTTTCTGTAATATAGTTTTAAAAAAACTTTTAAATGAATCAATTTTATATTTATCGGATATCATGGGCACCCTACATTACCGCGAGCGTGTCCCCCCAATAAAATGTAATAATCGGATTCATCATATTTTTTTATTGTCCCAACGATCACGAAACATTTCATGGGATTCGCCAGTTGGTTTACAAGTACAGAGCCATGCAGCGACCTTACCTTCGTCGGTATTTGGCTCCGAATAATATGCACGAACCTTACCACGGCGGTAATACAATTAAATAAAAAAGATTAAATTCAAAATAATTGAATCAACATATCACAAAAAATATTAGGTTTTTATTTAAAAGTTTTACAAGTTTACATTGCATTAAAATTTAATTAAACACATAATTTATTTTTTAATAAATAGTCACGTAATTATAACTGAATATACAGCAGAGTATGTGTTTCATAGGGTTTGTTTTGTAGTTAATTACTAATTAACTTAATTTATTAGTAATATTATTTATAAAATTATTAACATTTTTTTTATTGGCTATTAGATTTTGAATATGTGGTAACAAAGAAGGCACCACCTCGAATATGCTTCGGGACAGGGTTGGAGAGAGAGGTACTGCCGACAAAGGGTCCTTGTATGACCCCTTTCATGAGACGGAATATTGGTGAAGTAAAAGTTAATCTGGGCCCCGGTACATATGATTCACAGAGAGATGCATTCTATGACTTTACTCACAGGGTACATATGAGTAGATTAGATTTCATTGTGATAGATTTTAGACTAAATATAACACAAGCATTTTTGGTGTGAAAATACGAACGCTGGTTTAAACTTCGATTCCTGCTGCCGGAATACATCGATACCTAAGTGCTTGGTAATAGTTTTTAGCTTTAGAGTGCTTTTCATTCTTGTAAACCCTAAAGAATGTAGAAAATGCCGTAACTAGAATTATGCAAATATCACTTACGAGATGCACAGAAGTATACAGTAGCCTTTTACATTTGGACAATTTGGATAAAACACGAGGCTTCTATAATTATTTGTTTCATTATTTTTTAAAATAACTTTGGTATAAACAACAATGTAATTAGCAATTTAGGAGAATATATGCCGTCTTGTTCTGAATTAGGGTCTAACCTAATTACATTAAAATCAGTAAGTGGTAAGTTCCTTTGGGGTCCTGCAAAGTTATTTGCTATGGGGATGTATAGATATACATACTAGTATTAAAAGATATGTATATATTGGTTAATTAGGAATTTCTGAATGATGCCATCTGACACATGAAAATTTTGAGTCGGAAATAGTAAACTTCATGCACCTACTTTAATTTTACTAAGAAAACTTATGTGGATATAGTCAACAACTTGTCGATTAATTTTATTATAACAGCATTACAGTAAATTTGGACTCGGAGCTAAAACGTCACGTTGGTTGGTTAAGCACGAGTATCAACCTCCAATAACTGCACCAGCATTCAAACCGGCCATAACTCAAAAACTGTGCACCTTTTAACGCAACATCCAAGAGGAAGGGCATTTTTAAATCGACTGAGTACCCAGCGTAAAGTATTTATAATATCTGAACAAATTTATTCTTAATTGTATTTTATTAATAGTTTAGTAATTTATTTTATTATCTATGTGAAATAGATTTCCTGTAGCTATAAAGAGAATAACTAATGTATACTAATATTATATTATTGTTTACTATTGGTTATGTTCGTTTTGATTATTATATTATTGTCTGACAGGCCTTGTGATTATTGCCCAGAATATAAGAAACGGCAGATGAAGTTCATTTACAGTTTTACGGGCAAAAAGACATTGAAATGTGCAGTTGAGGTAAATTTATTTTTCTGCTTCCTTCCAAAAAAGCCTTTTATATTATACTTGCCTACTTATAACTCACCTACATGCTTTCTTGTGACTTTTGAAATCTTACGAATCTGCTGAGTGATTTACTATTGTACTAAAGGTGACTTACTGAAAAATCTGAAATATTTTTATCTAAATAAAACAGATATGGAAATTTAGAACAATTAGGCCCAGTATCGAAACTCAAAGGTACTCTCTCCAGCGGTATCAAGTAGATTATCAGTACATCAAAGCACTGAAGTGTTTATTTCAGTCTGATTAAAGACTAAACCTTGAAATCCATACCTATGCAGCGTGATGTCTTTGAAACAGTTCACCGTTACGTTGGACGATTTCTTCAAGGTTCTGGAAAGGAATGGATAAGGCATCGACATAAACATGGAGTACCTACATAAGACTGATTCCCCGATGATTTAGTACTCATAGTTGAGACTGTAAAAGAACTAAATACGATGCTTGACAACTTTAGTAGAGCCTTCGAACGAGTTGGTCTTATAATGAACACAGACAAGTCGAAAATCATGTTCAATGTTCTTGTTGTATTAACTGCTATAAAAATCTGAGACTTTACGCTTAAATTTATTGATAGTTACGTTTACATGGAACGAATTATTTAGTTAAATAATTTCAACTTCGGGGAAGAGATCAATCGTCGAATACTCTCTGCTGAGATGCGTTTGTGAAACTACGCTCAAGACGAATGCTTCGATCAGTGTGTGTTGCCAGTGATACATACGACTCCGAGACGTTATCACTCATAATGGATTTCATAAGACGGAAGGTTGCTCAAAGGATATTGGAGAGGGCTGTGCTCAGAGTTACACTACGTGATCGAATCAGGGATAAGAAAATCCTCCAAAAAAACCTAAGTAGCTAACTTTACTCCATAGTAATTATTATACTCTACTTTGCTTCAAGAATTCTCTAACTTAAGTGAAATTTAGAAGAATCAAAGACAACTATAGAAAATAATCATAAATTTTATTCAACTAATCATATCTAAATACTGTAAATGTACATTTATATAAACATTTACCACATTTCTATAATAAGGATTATAGATATAATATTATTTTATAAAGCACAAGTTTTTGAAATCCATTCCTAGATTATTTATGACGGTAAATAATTTTAGATAAAATGTGTACCATACAATTTGGATGTATGTGGAGTATGTGGATGTTCATGTTCAGCTCAAGGAGATTATTGGCATTACGAGAACCGTTTATTTTTATGCAGGAAACATTACGCTAGATTGTTTAAGCATTGTTTATCAAAATTTCTGGGTGCTCAACTGGCTGAATTTAAGGTATAATATATTTATATATTTTTTTTTTGTAAACTTGTCAGACTTTATGTATTTTTTAATTATATATAAATTGCAGTCAGTAAGAGATTGTTTCTTCGCTCATGCGCACAACAGTTGTAAAGCTGCTCTAAAGATAATGAAAAGTGAGGAAATAGAAAAAAAATTGAGGAAGGAAGCATATCTCGATTTATATTTTCCACAGCGTCGATTTTGTAGTCTGTAATATGCTTTTAACCTTCTGATGGATAATGATATATTTTCATGGCAACACTTTTATTACCAATCATCTGACTTTTTTGATTAAGTTTCCATTTATTTATTTTGATACCAAATCAATATTTTGAAACAACGTAATTGACAACATGAAACTAGACTCGAATAATAAGATGATAAACAATGAGAATGGTACTGATTCGCCGGAAGACGTAATAGACCCAAGACAGAATGCCGAAGATATTATTGACGAAATCCTGGCAGAATTTACAGAATCCAGATCTCCTCCGGTGAGGCATAACAATGGTATTCCAGACAACTTATTCAATATGATACAACCTCCGCGAACGAGAACTCCGGCTAATTCTCTTTCGGAAAATGCTACTATAGATGACATAGACCCCGCTTCCGATCTCGGTACATCGATCAGGAACAAGTGTTTAGAACTAGAAGAGATTCTGCAAAGCTTGAAGTCGCGACTTAATCATGTCGTACTTGATGAGAATATTATTTTGAGCCCTGAAGCTAACTCGTTGGAGGCCGAACTTGAGCATGACTTGGACACAGATTGTCAGGAAGATTTATCACTACAAGAGTTTCTAGATCTTCTCCACTCACAGAACAAAGTAAATGGTGTACAATGAGCAACGAAACTGTTACACATTAAATAAGACCAAATGTATATGAATTTATTGTGTGCAAATTTAAAATTAGAGTTTATTGGAAAATTAAACTATTAAATTCAGTTTTGGTTTTTTATTGTAAGAATGGTATTTTTGTATATTTCTACACACACTTATATAAATCTTTCTTGACAATTTTAACTAAAAGAAATTCTAAATATACTATGATAACTCTCTTCATTTTAAATTTTTTATTGATTTATTAACACATTTCAAAATATTTTTATGCTTTGACAGTCTATAACAGATTTAAATTAAAGGTTTTTATGAATAAAACATTTATTATAAGAATAACCATGACAGATTAATATTTTAGTAAAAAAATAAACATTTCATATTTTTATCATGATACAATGTGGACAATATTTTCTGTGTGAACTAATGTTCTGTAATTATATAATAATGTAAAAGTATTTTTGTATTCTCATTTTAAACAGCTGAAAAATTATTCCTGTTCAAAAATATTTGATATTAGCTTCTCTTTGTGGTTTTACCCTCTTAGTTCCAGTTCTGTGGGATTTTCGGAATATAAAAACTATTCTATGTTACTCCCTAGATTTCAAACTATCTCCATACCAAATTTCATCCAAACCGATCCAGTAGTTTTTTAAGTTTATTCTTTACTTACAAATCTTTCCTCTTTATAATATTAGTATAGATAAATTATATGCAATAGAAATATAATCCTTGACATGGTTTTTAGTGGAAGTATATAGATATTTAACATTTTTGTTGCTAATCGCACACCAGCTCATGATGTGGAGTCAACTTCACATGTGACCAGGGACAAGTGTTTTAAAAAATTCATCAATATTTCATTCAATTTACATTTCATCAAACATATCATTCACTTCCTTATTAATCTTTATGTCTGTAGCATCAGGAACAGTGTCATATTTGTACATTTGACTTTCGTCATGACTGAACTCATTGTCAAATGTACTAGAACTATTCTCACATTTTAAGATATAATCAAGGTTTTTCTCAGTGATAATGTTTAAAACATCATCTTTATTCCGATTTTTAAGTACAATCTTGAATTTTTGGAGCCAATCGTTATAAACATTTGGATCATCTTTGATACATACTGTTCGGAAATGCATCCAAGCCTTTAAAGCTTTGGAATAGCCTTCATCCAAACTGAAATAAATTAAACTTTCTATTGCATCAGTCATCTGTGGTGCTAGGTCGGATAAAGTACTTCCTGCATTAATAAGGTCTGTAAAGTTACTCACAGGATCAACAGTGCCTATCTTTTGAACCTTTGTAACAGTTGCTGTAGGAAGTGTAATCCTTGGCATAAAATCCTTATTTCCTGCCTGTGTCATATCTGAGGTTGAAGCCTGTTCATTATCAATTGAATTTGATTCAGTATCTCTTATTATTTTACGTTTTCTTGTTTTCACTTCTACTTCTTTCAGTGTAAACAATTGTTTTATTTTCTCTAAAGGTTGTCTGGACTGTTCTTCTATAAGTGGTGGAACTTTGAATAAAGCCATAATCTCATCTCTAGGTTGAGGTAATGGTTTTTCAGGATTCAAAGCTCGGAATGCAATGCAATCTAGTATATATTGTGCAGCAGGACTGACAGCTTCAGCTATAGGGAATGCTTCTGTATCATCGAATGTTTCATCATAAGCTTTAGCCAAATCCATGGCTTTGATGAGGTCTTTAAAAGCATTTACTTGTTCAAATGTTGATGAATATCGCTTTGTATTAATTTGTGGAAACATCATGTGCTTAATTTCTTCTTTGTAGCATAAAGGTAGCAAAGATAGACATATATAGTTATTCTTATCAATTACAGGCATTAGTGCAAACATTTTTGGGCCAGTATTATTGTAGTGAACTTTTCTTACTATTCCAGCTAATTTCATTCTTTCCAAACATTCAACAAGACATCTTATGGCATGTTGAGATTTTTGATCTCCTTTTCTTCCAAATATGTAGTATATACCATCCCCACTTAGGGTTTGCCATTGTATCTTGCTTCTATCTGTGAATCCATATAAAAACAAACCCTTTTCACCAGACTTATAAAGCATTGCTTTATCAGATTCATCAAATGGTATTAATTCTTCTCCAAAGTGATAAGCCTTCCCAATGTCTGTTGATTCAGAAACAGGCTTGTTTTCTGTGTCATAGTATTTTTTACCATATGTAATGCTTTCAGTTGTACTAGCTTTTGATGTTATGGGATCTCTGATATATTTCTTCCATTTTCCCACAACAGATTCATCCTTAATTCTTATATATCCTGAAATGGGTATTTTTAAATTGGGACCAATACACAAATCCACATTCCAGGGTGTTGGATTAGGAGCCTTCTTTTTATGGAAAAGTAGATATCTCATAGTATAGTCGAATGTTGCTGTGGTGCCATCTGTAATTGTTACTAATTGTCTAGCCAATTCAAAATCTTTGCAATCATCTTGATTTATATCAGGGCCTATTACATCAATTTCAAAAGTTTCATTCTGAAGTCCTTCAAATATCTGTCAGGATGGAGAAAGTAATTTTTAAACAATAGTTTTTTAAAGATAGCTACATAGTTTGAATCTTTGATGAAGATAATGTATAATTTTAGATGACATGTAAAAGAACATAAATTAATAAAAAAATATCCATTGTTAATTTTGTTTTAATTAATTTTAACAGATGCAACTTTCACAACCCAGTCTAACTTAATCATTTTAATACATAATTGTCATAATGCTTTTTGAACATACTGTATATTTGTAATTGCTTAGTGCTGAATATAAAAGTACAAAAGTAAAGTACTTTGTGAGAAAAGAGTGTGCTCATAATATAGTATGTTAGAACATTAGAATGATTTCTTGATTTAATTTGAGTCTTAAACAACAAGTAATTTTGACCTTTGAGGATAAAACCATAGAATGGTAGTAGAGCTAGGCTGACCAGCTATCATGGTCAAGTATAAAAACCAATCAAGCAAATACAGTGGGTGTTCTGGCACATAGCTTGTAGACAGTACCTTATTAGACTTTAATGTTTACATCCCAGGTCATATCATTACTTAAGATAACATGATATTGCCTAAACAACATTAAAAATAACCCAGATTAAGAGCTTTATTTACTTTTTAGCTTTGTATGTTTAGCTATTTGTGTGAACTGTGAAAAACAGTTCTACCTGCCATTCAGTGATCCAATGTACATACATTTTGAAAGTAATTTCTTACTAAGAAATTCTTAGTTAGGTTGAAAGTTACCCTTACTTTATAATTAATTTAAACATATAATAAATATCAATATTATACCAATTGGATTTTTTTAGAGTCCATTGTTGTTGGTTCCTCAAAATTTGTCAGCAATATAATTTTCATACTGTTCAGTTTAACACCATGTATATTATTTTTCAAATAATTAGTTGCCACTAAGAGAGAGTCCACCCAGTCGCCTGAATATTTTGTTGCCTGTAAATAATTTTATATAATTATTTTTAAGTATAAATTTAACAACTGACATGAAATGATCAATTTTTTTACCTCTTGAGGTAAATTTCGAATCAACTCCCATGTAGGCTCTTGTGGCTCTGATAACCACTTTATATTGCTGAAACTTACCTCGTCTAAATTATCTTTTTTAGACGATTTGCAGCCCAGCAATAAAATTCCCAATAAATTATTGCCTCCACTTAAAATTTTACGCTCTATTATACGTGCTACACAGTCTCTTGCACTTATAAAAAATGATTTTTCTCCATCTACATTCACAGCAACGTTTTTACCTATATCTAATATTATGACGGTCCCTTGAACTGTTCTTGGAGCCATTTTCAAAATTAGTAGTACTTTTAAACTTTTTAGTTAGTACCACAAAGTATAAAAATTTACAAATACTTTTTACCGCCAAAGACCTTTAAACTAATTAATAAGTTAGTTTACTAATTTATATTTAGTTAGTTACTAATTTGAAAACTACATATTTTCCTATCAATTCTGTAGGAGAAAGGTAGAAACTAAAATAAAAGTGAGAAAAATGAAAACGTTCAATGTTGGTTGAATAAAATATCCACAGAAAAATAATTAAAACATGAAAACATGTTTTGACATGAAAGGAAATTAAAAAGTAATAACTTGTTTAAGGGCCCTGTGTTCAAGCCCCTTTGAGCTTGTAGCTTTTTATTAAAGACCATAGTCCATAAACACTTTTCTCTATTCCGGTAAAAATATAAAAGCACCTAAATCACGCAACCAAGTCAAACGTTCCAATTGTTTTATCATATAATCCAATCAATAAATCTATTATCAATATATCTGTAATAATACAATTATCAAGGCTAGAATTCTCAAAACGGTAACCATCTTGCAAAAACATTGCAGGGAGTTTTTTAAATAGGAGGTCATACATATTATATGTTTTCATTAGAATGAACACTTTACTTTTACAATAACCAAAGCATTTAAAACATTGTCAATATTTTCTAATATAAAGTCAAAATTATAAGTTTAGGTTATTTATTAATAAATAAAAATCACTGCATGGCAAACCAAAATGCCATCAATCACTTGATCAAAGACTTTTTTTGTTCCATTTACTCCTTTTCAAGAAAAAGGCAAAGGTACTAGTAGACTATGCAGCCAAGTCAGACGTTAGGAACACTATCAATCAATTAATAGAGGCAACAAAATGGTGGCCTTCTATTACAACCACAACGGGAATTTACAGTCCGTGTCATTATTTTCACTTCACTACACTTGTGTACCATAACTACACTGTATCACGTAAAATGTCACCAAAATTACACAAAGTCAAATACTGCAAAATAATGCATTTAAAACAAGAACGGCAACATGACAGACCAAAATCGCGGCAAGCACACGCTTGACCATGGACTTTTGTCCGATTTATTCTTTTTGAATGCAATAGTACTAGACCATGCAGCCAAGTCTGACTTTGGAAATATTTTTCATAAAACGCTCTTACAAAATAGCAGCATTTTGTTACAATTTTGCATACAGTTTTTGGCATCTCAGAATTCATGCACTATTATTGCTATACTCACATGGCTATTATTTTCATAACGCTTTGGCGATTTATTACCCGAAGGTACCGTGTACTTTGTCGACGGAGAAGTTAAAATAGAACACCGTAGATTGACTCACTGCTTTTAATTAATATCAAAAATACAGAATGAGTATATATATTTTACAATCTAAATCAATGTAATGACAAGACGTATTGTTTTTTTTTGCTTAATGTTTTTTTCGGCGTCTATCATAGCGTCCTGCAGTAAAGAGTATCTAATACACGTTAAAGTTAAATAGTTAAAATATGAAACTTAATAATATTAATACAAAAAAGGCGGAACGCCACACCACCCCCCCACGGAAAAGGATAAATGCCTAAAAATAGAAATAATCCTCAGCTTTCCGAAATTTTACACGACGACCGGATCTTGTTGCACTAGGTTGTGAGTTAGGGGTGACGGAATCTGCGGTTGAGGGTTCAGGATCCTGAGATAGGTCTGAAGGAGGTAAGTTAGCTGCAGTTGCGTCTTCAGTCGTAGGACGTTTCCAGTTGTCAGACTCAGAAAAAGCTGGTTTGACGCGGTTTACGCTCACCACAATCTGTCTGCCCTTGATATCCAAGGTCAGGGTCTTTCCATCAGTAGAACGCTCTAATATAGCGAACGGACCGGTGTAAGGAGGTTGTAGTGGGTGTCGTACTGTGTCGTCTCGTAGGAAAACGTGGGAGGCCGAAGATAATGATTGAAATACAAAAGCAGCTGGATTTGCGTGACGTGAGGCAGGTATTGGCCGTAAAGCTGCCATCTTACGTCGTAGTTGACCTACAAAATCAACAGGGTCGTATGGACGGTCTGCGCCAGGTGGATGAGCCAACATTTCTCCTGGCAAACGCAGCGTTTCACCATACAGCATCTCTGCTGCTGTAGACTTAAGGTCTTCTTTGTATGCCTTTCGCATTCCGAGAAGTACGAGCGGAAGAGCCCGAACCCATGATTCTGTGTGGCACATAAGAGCTGCCTTCATTTGGCGATGTACTCGCTCGATCATCCCGTTTGCGCAGGGGTGATAGGCGGTCGTCCTAGTACGTTTTATGGCGAACGTTGCCATGAGTCGACGAAAAACAGATCAGACTCAAATTGAGTGCCTTGGTCTGTTGTAATTACTGCGGGTACGCCAAAACGCGATATCCATTCTCGAATGAGAGTGTCAGCCACTTCTTCAGCTGTGATGGATCTCATGGGCCACGCCTCAGGCCATCGTGAAACTCTGTCAACTGCGGTTAGGCAATAACGATAGTCGTTGCAGACGGGCAGAGGTCCCACGATGTCGATATGGATATGCATGAAACGACCAGATGGTTGATCGATGGTACCGAGAGGAGCAGAAATGTGTCTGGATACTTTAGCGCGTTGACAAGCCATACAAGCCTGAGCCCATTGGCGAGAGTCCTTTCTGATCGAGGGCCAAACGTAGCGTTCGACCAGAAGGCGAGTGGTTGCTCGCACGCCAGGGTGGCTCAAGTTATGAATCTTGTCGAACACCGCACGGCGAAATGAAGGGGTCAAGTAAGGACGAGGCTTGCCTGTGGACAAGTCACATAGGACAGAAACCTTAGTCCCTGGAATGATAACCTGATCAAATTTAAGGCTACAATTTCCTTGACGTAGGCTTGCGAGTTCTTGATCCTCCTCCTGTGATTTTGAGAGGGCCTCGTAATCTTCTTCTAAAGAAATAGCCTCTATCCGGGACATTGCATCAGCGACAATGTTGTCCTCACCTTTGATATAGCGGATGTCTGTCGTAAACTGGCCTATGAACGATAACTGGTTCAACTGCGCAGGCGGAAGTTTTTCTCGGCGCTGTACGAAAGCGTACAGCAACGGTTTGTGATCCGTGTAAATCGTAACGTGCTGGACTTCGAGTATGTGTCGGAAATGTTGAACGCTCTCGTACACCGCCAATAATTCCCGATAATAAGCTGGCCACTGTGTCTGTTGAGGAGTCAGCTTTTTGCTGAAGAAGGCCAGCGGGCACCATTGGCCGTTCACTTGCTGCTGAAGACAGGATCCAATATGGACACTTGATGCGTCCGTATACAGGCCAAGGGGTACGCCGTTGACTGGGTGCTGCAACAGAGACGCGTTAGATAAGCTCGATTTGCAATTTTCAAACTGTACTAGAAGCTCAGGTGACCATACAAATGGCTTAGCACCTTTGCCATTGGTAGCGACAACAGCTTCTATTAGGGGAGCCTGAAACTGAGCAGCGTGGGGCACAAAACGGCGGTAGTAATTTAACATACCGAGAAAACGACGCACACCTTGAACAGTCTTCGGAGGGGGAAAATCCAGAAGGGCTTGAATGCGATCTTGAGGAGGACGCGTGCCTTCCCCGCTAATATTAAAGCCCAGGAACACAACCTCTGTGGCTCCGAATACACACTTTGACGGATTAATTACAACCCCATAATCATTCAAGCGCTTAAAAAGGATTCTTAAATGTTCCTTGTGAAGAGCCTCATTTGCTGAATATATGAGGATGTCATCTATGTAAGGAAAAACAAAAAATCAAGACCCCGAGTGACCTCATCGATGAACCGTTGAAAAGTTTGCCCTGCATTTCGCAACCCAAAAGTCATGTAAGGGAATTCGAAAAGGCCAAACGGGGTAATGATGGCGGTCTTAGGGATATCCTCCTCAGCAACAGGTATCTGATGATAGGCCTTCACAAGGTCAACAGTACTAAATATTTTAGCCCCAGAAAGATTATGGGTAAAATCATTGATGTGTCGTACCGGGTAACGGTCTGGTATGGTCCTGGCGTTCAGGGCACGAAAGTCGCCGCATGGACGCCATGACTGGTCTTTTTTTACGGGTCATGTGCAACGGAGAGGACCAAGCACTTTGCGAAGGTCGCGCTGTGCCATTCCGCAGCATATCCTGGAATTCCTTTCTGGCAGCAGTCAATTTATGTGGCACCAAACGTCGAGGACGGGAGGAAGTTGGAGGTCCATCTGTGGTCCGAATATGATGCACAGTGTTATGCTTTATTTCCCGTGGTAGTCCAGGTGGTTTAGTGACGTCAGGGAACTCGGCCAGCACTTGTGCAAAAACAGAGCTCTGAATATTAATAGTCTTGATGCTGGACTGTTTGCTGGTGGCATCAGAAGCAATGATGGCTAAACCAGTAGTGCCGTCAACTAATCTCTTGGTACGGCAGTCTGGCAGGAGGTGGTAGTATGCTAGGAAATCTGATCCTATAATGGCAGTGCTGACGTCAGCAACCACAAACTGCCAAACAAAGGTACGGCGCAGTCCAAGATTAAGTTTAAGGTTCACAGTTCCAAAGGTCTTGATAGTGCTACCGTTGGCAGCACTGAGTTCCCAGTCAGAAGGTTTCCTCTGATCTCGAACCCAGCGATAAGGGTAGCAGCATAAGTCAGACCCGGTATCAACTAGGAACTGGTGTTTAGTCTCCTTGTCTGTAACAAATAGACGGCGGCCGTGATCCACTAAGCAGCAATCAGTTTCCGTCCTTACTGATTGCTGGTCGGGTTTTCCGGCTTCCAATCGCAGGGCTTTGTGCACTTGGTAGCATTGGTACCATACTTTTTGTGATACCAACACCGCTTGGTTACCGGAGTGCCACTTCGGCTGTTGTTCCGTGAGGCAGGTCGATTCCTAAGTCTACCACGTGGCTGCAAAGCAGTATAATCCTTGAAATGTTTATTTAATTGAATCAGGAGGTCTTTGATTGATGGATCTTCGTTAGGTTCGCTGTTTACAGCGTATACCTTTGAAGAACTAGGTACGGTCACTTCAATAATTTTGTCTGCTAGCTCAGCTAGTTTTTGTAAGCTGAGATCCTCCTGTGGAGCCAGAATCGCTTGGACCTGGGTGGGCAATCGACGCATCCAAAGCTGTCTAATGATACTATCGTCTTTAGATTTTCCGGCAAGTGACTGCAGATGCCGAAGAAAAGCTGTAGGCTTCCGGTCTCCTAGTTCTTCGTCACTAACCAAGCGTTCCACCCGCTGTTGTTCTGATGCCGATAGTCTGCGAATGAGTTCCTGTTTTAATATATGATATTTGTTTTTCAGGTGGCGGATCCAAGACAATATCCTCAATTTCCCCAATTAACCTTTGGTCTATTATGCTGATAACGTGGCTGAACATTGTGGTATCATTTTTAATTCCTGCTAGGTGAAATTGAGCCTCCGCCTGGGCAAACCAGACTGCAGGTCTGTCTGCCCAGAAGGGAGGAAGCTTGACGGATACTGAATTAACCTGGTGCTGTACTGGCTGTGTCTGAAGGCGTGCCTCGAGTGCGGCATTTTGTGTCCGCAGGTGTTCGAGCTCTGCACGCAGGTCTTCGTTCATTATGACAACCTTAGATGTGCTCACAATATATTGGTAGGCTTACCCTTTTCCGTGAGTTGTGAATAATTATATAAAGTAATACTTAATTATAATAATATAAATAAACAAATAATACAATTTACAATCGTACACAGGAGAATAAAAGCAGACAAACAAAAAATAATAGCAATTGAAACTGTTAAATGCACAAAACCAAACAATTAATGTAAATAATAATTAATGTTACTCAAAATAAAATAGAGGTGTGGTTATTAAATAGTTTGCAAGTTCTATGCACACTTAAAATTAACTAATGGTCAAAAATGTTTTGAGAAACACAAAAAAAAATAAAATAAAATATAAGGTTTTGTTCAGCTACCAAAAAAGATTACATTTAACAAATTATGTTTTGTTAGTAACTTAATGTTCCAAACTCCAATGCAAAAAAAATTTTTACTTTTTCCTTGTGTTCAGGAATTCCTGTCGAAATGATGGTTTGTAATATACAAAAATTAATATTAATTAATATAAAACGTTTCTGCCCATAGTGTATCTAATCGACATTTAGGCGAGTTGTCGATTGATGACGTACGCTGGTTTTTAACAAAAAACAAAAACCTAATCTAAAAGTTCGATGAGAAAATCATGAAACAGAATTATGTTCGAAGTTATTATGACCGCACTTAGAAAAAAAACACGCACATATGACAAGATATCACTCTTAACACAATGCTGTTTTTAACGTGGTGTTGAAATGCCGGTCGAATGAACACGTTTACCTCGAGGTGTTTATCGGCCGCCAGATGCCGAAGCCGCAATCGGAGATGAGTGATATGCACTCAATGCACGCTGCAGGAAGAGAAGAATCCAGGTGCGGTGCAGGGATAGATGCCTTCTTCGATGCGTTGACTTAGGTGTCGTAAGTCGAGGGTCACCACTTTGGCGATTTATTACCCGAAGGTACCGTGTACTTTGTCGACGGAGAAGTTAAAATAGAACACCGTAGATTGACTCACTGCTTTTAATTAATATCAAAAATACAGAATGAGTATATATATTTTTACAATCTAAATCAATGTAATGACAAGACGTATTGTTTTTTGCTTAATGTTTTTTCGGCGTCTATCATAGCGTCCTGCAGCAAAGAGTATCTAATACACGTTAAAGTTAAATAGTTAAAATATGAAACTTAATAATATTAATACAAAAAAGGCGGAACGCCACAACGCTAAACATGTAATGTTTTCCTAATGTCACACTTGGCTGCATGGTTTAAATACCTTTGAATTTTTGTAGAAAAGCACGAATATAAAAATAAAAAACCTGAATCAGTGATGTGAACCATCGACCAATAATAAATGATGAACCGATAACAATATCGAGGACTGTTTTTTTTTTCAATTTCTTTATAGAAATTACATTTTTTTTTACTTTTTATTAAGTTTACAGTTAATGGATTTTTTTACCTCACAGTCAATCAGTTTAATGCTTGTTTTAATCTATAGGTATTGAATATAACGTTTCTACATAAAATCAAGAAAACGCGCAACATATGTATGAACACTGTGTATCGCCATTACAACAGTCGATCTGACTCGCTTCATTAGATGTTTCAGATTAAAAATGAAATGCATTCGGAATCATTTGTACGTAGTTTCGACATGGATTTTATGACTTGTACATTATATAAATCTCAGAAATGTGATATAGGCTCTGCGTCAGATTAGAGGTGGGTAGTTCCGGATCGTAATATTTTCAGGAACGATGTCCTTCGGGAACTATATAGTTTCAATCCAAAATGTCAATTGAAACAGGTTCAAACAGTTCATCTAGTTGCATGTTTCGGGGGTGATTTCACGCGCTAACAAATTTCGAACCGACCATCTAGCGAGAGTCGTTTGCATCGTGGGTATATAAGAGTATCTGCGCGAGCGACTGCATCGCCATCTCTTACTATACTGTTGCGATGAATAATGTTAGTCTTGTGGAATAAAGTCGATTTTTAATTATTGTTTTTGTTTTAAAGTTTCAATTTCTGATTTTCTGATGTCCAATTTCATTTCAATGGAAATTTTGTTTTAAATTATTTATTTTTGTTTTTTTGACTAATTTTTGTTGTGAAAGACTCTTCAGTGCGCGCAGTCTCTAGTATTACATATCTTAACAATTTTATAACGCAAATATGTTCTAAAAATAAACAATCAAATTTTTGTGTGCAAGTGTCGTAGAACGCTGTAATAGTGTTTTTTTTTCATTTGTTTTTAACTTTGTAATTTTATACATAGAATAATCCAATAATTATCATGATAATTTTGACGAGTTCATAAATTTTTTTGGTTTACGAGAGACGGTCTGAACCAACACTATATTATTAAAAGACTCAAATAAACTAACTAGACTTGAGATAGGCCGACGACCAGTAATGAAAAATACCGATAAATAATAATTTTAATATAATATTATATTTACATGTTATATTTCACTATATTAGAACGTACTATAATCTTGTATTGTTAAATATGTATAATTGGTTCATATCGTTTTTGAGGTAAATCATTTTACGTTTTCGTTAATTTTCTTTTTTTTTTTAAAAGAAAATACTATTAACTTTTGTTCTAATAAGCCTAATAAGTTCTAATAAGTTCTTTGTAGCCTCTTAATTGCTTATTAACGTATTATAACTTTAGCATACAAAACTACATTGAAAAAATGTCAAGCCAAACACATATGGCAAATAAAAAAACATATCATATATGAAATCACGTACAGACGGTGCCCACAGATTTATTAAAATAAACAAATTTGTAAGCATTCATAAAATATAATAGTATTTAAGGGAAAAAATAAGTTTAAGTTTGAAAACATGTCGCCAAAAACCAATAGGTATGTTATGTTAACATAATTTGAGAGTTAGTACCTCCAGGCTTAGCGGGTTTACCACCCTAGACTTAGCAATAGGTGAAATTGTAGTCAAAGCACTGAGCCTTTGTAGTATTAAAAACCATTTTACTGTCATGATAAGTATTGATTGAAAGCTTAAAAATGTCGACCTGCATCAACATATTAGTGTTTTAAATGAAAAGTTTTAAATTAAAACTGTCTGCCTCATTATACGGTCTGAAAGAACTGATAAACTGTAAATCATACTTAAATGGTGTCCTGTTTGGTCTTAAGACACGAACGTGAAACAAATTATACATGTGATTTCACCTAACGAGACAGTTCCCCGAACCTGCTTAGCTAGTTTTGCGCAAGACTACGTCAGATACATTGCATCGTTTAAGTACTATTGTACATATTTATATTGTATGTCGTATGTACTATTGAAATTTATGAGCGTGCTCATTTTTCGGAGTCCAATTTATTCGATTATTATATTACGTAAATATATATCGCTCACAAAGTAAACTTAAATAAAAAAATCGGTCGGTGTTGATGAATTACTTATAAATCGGTTTTTTTAGAATCAGTTTACATCACTAACTAGGCACTAGGCAGGCATCTATTGATTGTTTGTTTTTATGTGATAAATAAATGCAGTGTTTGACATGATTTTGTTTATATAAAAATTACATATTTAAATATTGCATATTAATTGATTTTAAAACAATGTGAGTTACACAATGTCTAATACTTAAGCAATAAGAATTACACAATGTCTACGATGTATTCAAGTAAAAGCAAAATAATTAATGAAATGCTGAAGTTTTCTTTTCACCACAGGGCTTTTTACTGCTACTTGGGCATGAGTCTATGGATATTCTTTCTTATTACCGGTAAATGTGAATCTTTTAACACTAGCTTTGTAACGAGATTATAAATCACCTTTATTAAAATGTATCACTAATTTATTTTGTGATTAGTTATTATTTGAATGCTAATGCATGTTTTTGATAATTTTGGGCATGAAATCTTTCATGGCTTTGGAACATATGATAATGCAAAACAACTAAATTGACACTATAAAATCTATGCTAATAAACAAAAAGTGGTTGATTGAAAAGTCATATTTTGTTTTAATAAATAGATATTAATGTGTATACGGTACTTATACCAAAAATACAATTTTATAACATTTTGCTGTCTGTAATGATTAATCTCCAGAACGGCTGGACTAATTTGGATGGGAATTTTTTAGTAAATAGCTGAAGTTACTCTTGGTAACTTAGAGAACTTTTAATTTTAAATAATTAAATAGTGTTCCATGTAAAAATATTCAATAAAATCCGTTTCCATGCATAGTTTTACAGCCAAGTGCTTAAATTTATCAGAAATATTTTTACTGTATCTGAGTACTAAACAAAAATTAGGCTTCCATAGAAAAAAAAAAAAAAAACAGTGAAAAATATATGAAACACGGGCGTAGCTGAGGGCACACAGCTTGTTCAAAATATAATCCAAATTATATTCATTATTATTGTTTCATGATAAAAATAAAAGAATCAATGTAATTATTCAGATATCAAATATATAGTTAAAATTTACACAGAATAAATGGAAGCTTAAAAGATGTAATGAACATGACAGAGATGAATATGTTTTGACTTGTGTATGTAATAATAACTTAATAAAATATATTATAAATGTATTATTTTTTATTGGTACTAAACCGTTTTTAAAATATGTTTGTTTAAAGTTTTGTTTCTTTTTTTTTTAAATTTCAGTGATGTATAAATACGTGACAGAGACTGAAGAAACTATCACCCCTAGGAAATTAACACACAATGAATACATATCGAAGACTGATAAAAAATTCAGGAAAATATACATGAGGTCATGTAACCCTCCTGATAGTATAGTCCGAGGTTCTGAAGGTATTGTGTAGTATACTTAAAGTAATTACTATAAAAAACATTAATTGCTAGAAATTATTAATATAAGATGTGTTCAATCTACATTCATCCATGACTTTTTAAAACTGAAATTAATAGTGTAAAACCAAAGATAAGGCATGTTATGAGTCTTAGGATAGATTTATGTCTAACTCTGTAGTGATACATGCTGATAATGATCGAGTACATTGTTATAAAAAAAAAAAAAAAAAACTAGGTAGCCATGGGGACTGCCGATGAAAGTGAAAATTTTGAAAAACTCTTAAAAGTGGAATTGATAATACACAACTATAGTTCTAATTCTGGTTTATTGCTCATGACATTATTTTGACAACCAACTGAATAATTTAGTAGTAATTGCTTTGACTCGAACACTTTAATTGGGAATTTATGTGAAAATATTTTAGATGTGGTAACACAAAAGTGTCCACTTAATCCTCATTTTATATTTGACAGGCTTTTCCAGAAGAGTTTTTCATTTCAAAAACAAGAAAGTTGGTCTTATGTTGAGGTCCATCATAACTAGTATCCTGATGTAAAAGTATCAAGCAAAGTAATAGAATAATGCATTAAAATAATCAATACCCTAGTGTTCCTTTGATATATTTAGTAAAAAAAAATGTTTAAAAAAAAATAAAACAAATCCAGATGGATTATAGTTTTTTATCAATTCCGGATATCTTTAAAAATATTATTAAAAGAGTAGAAATCTGTTTTACCACTCTATAAATATAACTTCTAAACAGTTATGATATACTCAATGTGTCATGTATTGAGGAGACCATAAATATCAGTTTTTTCCAGACAATCATTGATAGCAATATTGGTAATATTCGATAATAAATTCTTTGTTTTTGTTATGTTGATGTGACTTGGTACCCAAAATCCTTTAAAAAGGATTTTTTTAAGTTTTCACCTTGATATACAAAAAAATGTGAAGTTGAAAGAAATCAGATGTTTAACATTAACTTCTGTTTTATTATACAGAAAAAAATTCAATTCTAATTTTTAACCAATTTCACAGAAAATCAATTAATACTCTCAAATAGACACTATGCACTTTTTGTTTAATCCAATTAAACTAGCTAATGCTTTTAAAATGCGAAATTTTTACAAATTTTGGAAGTCACATAAATTGGATAATCGGCAAAAATTACATTTATTCAGGTCATATAGAAGTATAATTAAATCATTTATCCAATTCAATTAGTCCAATTATTTAAATTACATTTTCAAGTATCATTTTAGGCGCTGTTGACAATGACGCTTGGCTACTACAAAGTGTTCTGGTTATGACTAGACATGGTGACAGGGGGCCTTTAACTCACCTCAAAGGTGGTGACAGGTTGCCATGCGATATAAAACCTGTTTCAACACTTCTAAGGAGGTATGATATATTACTAACTACTTTTACAGTAGGCCATGAAATACGACACTTATAAGGAGAATTTATTTGTACTCAATATGCGTCATGTCGCATTGGATGATGTGGTGTTTTAAAAGTGTGTGTCTTACATTATTTGCGATGAAGAGTTTTGTAGTTACTATCTCTTTATTTAGAGCTGGTGGTTACATCATGTCGCAACTCCCTACACCCAGTGCTGTAACTTGATTTTTAACATGCCTGATCCACAACCTGGTCTTGGTCTGGTCATTTCTGTGCCCCCTTTTTTTACACGGTATAGGCTCGGTGCTTTGATCACTGATCACAATCTCACCTGATGGTAAGTGATGATGTGGTCCAGGATGGTAAAACACACTTAACTTCGAGGTATTGATTCTCAAGTGATGGTGCCGGAACACACTTATTGGTGTTTGGCGACAGGTTTTCAAACTTGAGGGTTGTAGATACCCAGGCTGGTATTAATTAGAAAATACCCTGCTACCATGCTCTATGGTCTCCTCACGATGTTTTCCTTCAACGAAAGCTCAGGACGATTTTAGAGTTGGATAGGTGGGCTCGAACTCGCGTTCATTGATGCGGAATCCGATCGCAATACCAACTGCGCCATCATCTCTTCATAGCTGCATGACTGCACTCCGGCTAAAGTTCTACAGTTTCTAATCTTTCTGCTAAACGATTGTGACGTTTTGTTATCAGCTACGAAGAGTTTGTATCGAATGGAAGTACATCTGGTAGGGCATGGTGGGTGGCTGGACCGGGACCCTTTCACAACTTCCCTTCGTTACCACCACGTGCGACCGGGACGCATTGTGCTTTAGGTCAGATGACTCCACGTGGGATACTGCAAATGCTTACAGTTGGTATGTTTATTTGTTGTCGGTCTGTTTTATTGTACAGGATCCAAGTATTACGTAAGCAAAGTTTAGACATTTTTCATTACTCTTGTCAGCAATAATAAGCAAAGTGCTTACCCCCCTGATATCGTAAGCATTGGAGAAAAAAAGAAAAGTAAATAAGTAGACATTGCTTATGCAAACACCATTCCGATCCTCCGTCCCTCATGCTATCAAAAATAAGCAAAACATAGATTCCCCCAAACCCAATAATGCTTATGTAATTAATTGAATTAAAAATAATAATTACATAGATCAGATCATTGTACATAGGCATTTATTTAACTCAGTGTAGGTAGGTAGTGGTAGGTATTCAACATAGTGTAGTTTAGAAATTAATAACCCTTAAGCGGTTAACACACGTACGGACCGGACCGTGGACATGGTACAGCGTGCGGTCGAGGTTATCAGTCGCCGAAGTAGGAATGGAATACTTTCTGAAATAGAACGATTTATGAATCGATTCGAATCTAAGCTTGGTGAATCGATTCATAAAACTATGAGGTCCAAATGATTGATCTTTCAAACTAATAAAATATCGATTATTAGAGTATCCTTTTTGTTTTCTATGGTATGATGATTATCTGTAAATCTACAAAAATAAAACAGTTCAGTGTCATTTTTTACTTAGTAGGTAAGACGTTCTTCTTCTTTTGTTTAGTTTTTACAAATGACCTTTAGTGCTGTTAATAATAAAAAATGGAAACAGTTTTTACAATAAACGATGACTGTAGTCTTATTTCGACCACTGGTATTTACGAATAAAAAGTCAAATAAAACAAGTTCAAAAAAGATTGATTTCTTGGACCTCGATGTATTGTGAATCGATTAAAGAAATCGATTATTTTGAAAAATCCTATTCGCCATCCCTACTTAGGCGACTGATGACCTCGGCCGCTCGCTATAGCATGTCTGCGGTCCGGTCCGGACGTGTGGTAACAACTTTAATTAAGAAATTACGTTAATTTGAAACAAAATTATTAATTTGAAGTTTACCTATAATAGCTTTTATTTATTTACAGTTTTATTATAAGTATAGATTACGCTATATTCTGTATAAAATGTATGAAACATGTCTTCATGCGGACAAAGCTATTAATTTACAAAAAAATGGAATCTATGGCTTTTATGTTCAGAGTCAAACTATGGTCTAATGTAGTTTGTTATGGTTAATCCGTTGTGCAATAGTTTTAATCATGTCCTTTTCATGTTCCAGGTCATATATTAAGGGAAGCTTACGCAGAAAGTCTGGATTTGGACAATATAGAGTCACAGGGGAAACGTGATGTAGGTTAGTTCATATTATGTTTATTAACCCCTTGAGCATTAACCTGGCGTTTACGCCAGCTTTCCATTGTTTTCCTATTGTCTCATTTTTGTGGGTAATCGACATATTAATAAACGAATATAAACTTATCCTTAAATTCCTGTAATGTTTTTCTAGCGATGTGAATCAATTGTCTAATTATAAAAATACTACGTAAAAAATCAGTTTAAAAATTTTACTAAAAGTACATATTATGTCGAATGTAGATTTTAGATAAATTTGTTTTTTAATTATACAATAAGATTAACCTATTGTAATATTTTTTTAATTGCATATTTCAATGCAGATTTTTGATATTTATTACTATTTTTGTACGCTAAAACATCTGATCTGATAACACCAAAAACTCTCATGCACACACACATATATTCTAATATACCCATCTCTATAATCCTATAACACTATGATATATTAGAGATGTTAATTCTAAAAATATTTTTGTACCTCCTGAAAACTAATCAATATTGGTATATTAGCTGAATTAAATGTAATGTTTCTTCCCATTCGCGAGGAAAATTTTCGAGTTGGATAGAAGAACTAAAAAAAGCAATCAACGCTATCAGTCAATTTATTCTCTAGATATCATGAAACAAAGCCGTACTTAAAAAAAATATGTCTACTATTCGGCACGGAGACAAACCCAATAAATTAAAGATAATAAAAATAGGTTCAGTTGTTTTTGAGGTTACGCTAATTATTTTCGAAAAGTTACGCGGAGTAACTTCAGCTATCTGCCAAAAAAGTCCTCCTCAAATCGGTCCAGGCTTTTCGTAGATTAGCCGAAGCGAACAGCAGACACACAGACAATAATTGTTATTTTGATGTTACAAACAGACACTTCAATTTTATTTTTTAGTATAGATTAAAAGCATTTCATTAATTATTTGTATGTTTCGTGTACAATTCAAGGTGATGTGATAATGTACAGTACTCGGTATCGTCGCACTTATCAGTCGCTGGTCGCTACCGCGTGGGCAACGGCCCCGCCCACCGCTGGGACCAGGGCCAGTGCTGCCCGGGAAGCGCATAGCGTTTCCTTCTGTTTCCGAGATTGCGCCTGTACTGCCCACCACGCTCTTAACAAGTCAGTATTTATACATTGTATTCAGTAACTTTTCATTATTTTAAACCCATTAAAACATAATTAATATCCAAGGTAATTTTACCCCACGGTTATTGCTAAGAATAAGTAAGCCTTTTTTAAGTAAGTTTTCTTCTAAATGTCCTTATAATACAGATTGTTTACAAAATGACAGCTGTCAAAGTTTACCTATATTTGTGTTATATGTAATTAATTATAACGATTTAAATAGTACTTTTTCTCAGCACCACTCACATTAATGCATCAATGCTGAAAAAGTACTGATTAAATCGTTGTAATTAATTACAAATAACACATATATAGGTAAACTGGGAGAATGAAAAGACATGTTTTTTGTAGATAGTTTAATTATAGTAAGTAACAAAAAACAGAAAACGATTTTTTATATTTACGATCGATATTGTTATTATTATTTGTGTTGAAGAAGATATAAGAACATCAATATTCATGTGTCGCCAGCAATAAAATATGACTTCATTATGCTTGAATTTTACGGCAAAAAAATTAATAAATCTATTCACGTTATCTCGATGACAGCTGTAATTCTAATCATACTTGTATTTGTTTTAATATAAAATATGACATTTAAGAATTATTACATTACAGGAAAGTAAATAGTTTAGCGAAAAGTAGACTCGAGTCACATCCCCAAGTAAAGGAGTTAGTCGATAAACTGTCTAAAGTTTTATTCGAGACTCAGGAACGAACCGACGCGGATGTCGTTAGAGACGCTCTCCTAGCGTATATGTGCCATGAGGCGCCGTTACCTTGTTCACAGAAACCTAAACAAACTAAAACGAAATCGACTGTCGATAAGAGACCGAAACTGCGCAACACGCCTGGCTCTAGGAACCTTCTCGATGTCGATATCGATACTCTGAACAGGGAACTCGACTATATAAACAACCAGCCGGATAATACGAACGATATCGGGAGGAAAGTGAGAGATATCATCGGGAAATACTACGATAGTAAAGATAAAAAGGCGCCTTTAGACTTCGACGCACAAATGGAAAGGGAGAAACTTCTCTATTACCAACAGCGTTATATCGATAACGATGCCTACGATGATGTAGTTATCGTCAAGAAGACTTTAGACGCAGATTTCAACTTTCCCAACGACGCGCGAATGGACACAGATTTCGATGAGGATTACAAGGAACCGACACCGGAATTTGAAGATTTCTGTATAAAGAAGGAACACGTTATGGCCCTGTTCTCGTATTTAGAGTGGAGTTATCGACAGGAAGTGAAGAATGTGAACAATAGGAAGCGTAGTTTACTAGTAGCGTACGGTTTGATACATAACATAGTGCAGAATATGATTCGAGTGATATCGGAGAGTAGACCGAAATTGGTCCTTTATTCGGGGCACGATAAAACTTTGCAACCGTTAATTTTAGCGTTAGGTTTAAACAATCATCAGTATTATAACGTACAGTACGCGTCTAGAATGATCTTTGAGGTATACAGGAGGAGAGATTTACACGATGAGTTCTTATTTGAAAAAACGGAAAGCGGTCGCTCAAGATTTTTACTTCCGAGTCGTTTACAACGGTGACGATGTGACGGATAAATTGAGTTTTTGCAAGAATCAGCAAAATATCGTAATGAGAGTCGTCGATCCGTCAGACGATTTGAAGGTTTACAACACATATCTATGTTCGATAGAGAATATTGTTAGGTTTATACATGATGACTATTTTGCTGAGTTCAATGTTACCAATTTTAAAGATGCTTTCCGCGTACGGAAGCGGTAAACACGGGTATTGATTTGTTATGATGCGGTTAATTAAATCCGGTTTTAAATACAGCCCTAGGTATTGGGCTTGGCTGCTAAATGCAGCATAGTACTAGTTTATAGTGTATACACTTTGTACCAGTACGTTTATAGTGTATACACTTTGTACCAGTACGTTTATAGTGTATACACTTGGTACCAGTAAATTTAAAAATGTTACACTATGTAATTCCTCTAACATTAGACTGGTTAGTTTAAGTTCATTTGTTAGTATTTTCGGTTAATTTTATTTTTCGGTCTGACTGTGCCTGTTGGTCTGAAAGACCTTTACATTTAATACTCAGCCGAGAATAGGATATAACAATAGTACCAATCTTATCTTAGGATGTTACTCTGAAAACAATTTCGCGGACTAATTTTAGTTAAACTTAACACTAGTAACAATCATACATACATGGGAATAATTTATGCTTAAAGAGTACAGTGTAGTATGGTCAATTGGAACACACGCATTATCGTTTTTTTTTTTTTTATATTAAAAATGACTTTTACTTATTTATTAATTACCTTAAAGTGATAGAAAATTCAATAAAACTAAATTTATTGAATAAAAAATAGATATAATAGACAAAGACGTAATAACGATGTAGTCTTTTTTGGTATCCATATCATCAAAACAAATATCATGGTTTTTAATTTAACAAAAATTAAGAGGCTTCCTGAATAATCTGTTTTTTTTTTTTAAATTATTTTATTATTTTAATCTGTGTTGTATATAGATCTCAATATTTTTGACATTTTTAACCAACGTTCCTAATTATACAACTTAAGAAATCCTTTCAAATTATGTTTCAATTTAGGAAGATTAAAAATATAACATTATTTGTCATGTGAACATACTCTTTTGTAAGAATAACATTTACAAATGATACAATGAGGCGAAGTTTTATTGCAGTAAATAAATATGAGATATTTTCTCTACAATGGCGTATGTGCAGATAAATTCCTTTATATTTTTCGAAATCGCCATAACAATTATTTAGTTAGTTGTATTTTATTTCTTACAATTAATGTGTGTTTTTAATTCGTCATGAATTTTTAGCGCACAGATTTTTTTTAAGGTTACATACATACATAAGATATATTGGAATCTTTGGTACTATGTTAGTGACGTCACCGCATTGCCATAGACACGCGAGTACGAATTCTGTAATAAACCTGTTTTAAGTTCGAGACTTTGTGAGGAAGCCTTGAATGTATTTATTTAAAATAACGTTTAATATTTCTATAAAATTTATAAATTATTAGTTTAGATTTAATTTTTTTAAAGACTAAGAACATTTTTAGCTTGGTATAGGCTGAAATCGAAATTAATGGCAATAATTAAATTTGAACTTGTAATTATATTCAGAAATATTTTTAAATATGTTTATTGGAAAAAATATGAAAATAAAACTATAAAACATGCAATACAAATTCAATTAAGGTATTAAAATCGCGTAACCGTTTTGCAGCGGTCAATGACCCGGTAACCATGTTGGTAAAATTATCAGCTGATGTGCGCGAGCAGGAGTGCGGCCATCGTCCGCCGAATACGCATCGCACGGGTTTTGATACTTAATTTATATATTTTTGATTCAATACATTTTTTACTGTATTATTTTTTACTTTCTACTTATTCAGAAACATAAGTGTAAGCTCCCATTTAATTATTGCCATTGATTTCAATGTCACCCTATATAATCTGTAAATTTGATTTTCTTTTAGCGTAGCACGTTATTTATTTTATAGATACAATCAAATTCATTATATGATCGTTTTGAGAATTACTCAATTGTATATTCAAATGTTTTTGTTTTTCTACTCGTAGACTACTTTGAAATCCCACGTGTATTAAAAAGAGTCATGTTATTACAATAAATAGACGTATCAGTAAACATATCGTTATTCGAAATAAATATATTAATGTATTTTATAAGTAGTAAAAAACTTTTTTCTTCTTCTTTTAAATATATCACTTATAATATTAAAAAAAACTGTAATTAACAGACATTGTAATCTATATTAATTGATACCATACAGATTAATTAATGCATCATGTTTTTTTTTTTTTATCCACAGTGTAAATTGTTATATATATATATTGTTAATAAAGATATAACATTTTGAAAATTCATTCCTACTTTTAACAATTAAAAATAGTATTGTATCTTTGAATAAAATTAAAATTGTTTGGAATCCTATAGAACAAGGGATTCAAAGCTTTTGATATTACGGTTACGGTTCTTTTGGTATTACGGTCGGTTTCAATTTGCGATCTCAATTGGTTTTTACCTACTGAATCCGAAATGTCAATCCTTTTTAGTTTTAATTAGAAAAACCGATCTATTACTGGTTTGATCTCAAAGTTAAGAGTCAGTTTTGTAACCGGCCGAAAAATAATACTTTTTTATATAAATAGCTAGTTAAAAATGACATGAGATGAGATTAAAAGACATTACTAATAGTATTATCATTATTTAGTTAATATATAATTTTACAGAGTTCTACTATATTATATACTGAATTAATTTAATTTAAACGGATTCTATTTTTTATTTTATTAGTTTTCGATACATTATTATGATTAGTAAGTAATAAATTCAGAATATTGTAATTTTTTTTTTGATTGTTATTAAATTATGTTAAACATTACCTTTTTACAAATATCTACATATCATTACGGAAAGATAAAACAGTTGAAAATATTTTTCTTTACCTTGTTTTTAAGTTTAGAGCTTTCATTAAGGCTATTAATAGAAAATTCTAGAAGAAGGTTTCCCCCCTCATATTTTCAATACGGGATCATCCATTAATCACACGAGGCTAGAAAGGAGGCGGAAGGGATTAGAAAAAAAACACGAATATTAAATTATGTTAAACATTACCTTTTTACAAATATCTACATATCATTACGGAAAGATAAAACAGTTGAAAATATTTTTCTTTACCTTGTTTTTAAGTTTAGAGCTTTCATTAAGGCTATTAATAGAAAATTCTAGAAGAAGGTTTCCCCCCTCATATTTTCAATACGGGATCATCCATTAATCACACGAGGCTAGAAAGGAGGCGGAAGGGATTAGAAAAAAATCACGAAATATCACATTGGTGCAATGAGATCATTTGCATTTATATTTTATGTTATACTGGTGGGAAACAGCACACTTAACGTGTTTAGATGCTAATTTTTCGGAATTAAATTAGTTTATACGTTTATTAGTTTATTTAAAGGTTTTGAAAAGTTTTAAGATACCTTGCATCAAAAATGTTTCACATGATATTGATTATATTTGGGTTAGTCTTAAACCTCAGCACGTATCACTAGTTGGGGTTAAAAGCTACTAAACCATCACGTTATTAATGAACGATCCCTAATGTTTATGGTTGTGTTTCGACCACTAGACGGACACTGGTATATAACATGTAAGCTGTCAAGTTTATAACCTGATATAACAAGGAGTAAGTTTCCATCCACATTATGTATATATGCATATTACGTCACAAGAAAAAATATTCGCAAGGAGCACAAACATCAAGCAGTTTATCTATTACCCAAACAATTTCATATATAATATAAATAATAAATCATATTAAATAATTAATTTTTGCCTTTTTATTTATTACATCTTATGTCGGAGTTTGTACTTCTATTCCAATATCTATACTAATCAACAAAATTGAAGTATCTCTTTGAAATGTCAAAATGATTTTTTTTTGTTTACTAAAAGGTATGAATGTATACACAATTTTTAAAATTTTTGTCTGTATGTCAGTTTGTTCGGGTAATCTCTCGAACGGCTGAATCGATTCTGATGGGACTTTTGATACTAATACTTTTGATTTTCTAAAATATTTAGTGTTCCGCGTAAAAAAATGAAATGCAAAGAAGGATATATGTAACGGACGCAGCCTCGAGCAAACAGGCAAATTCATATAATACTGTAATATAATTTTAATGTTACTGTAAGGTTCGTTTTTATAATTTAAAATAGAAAACAGAGTCGGAGAGACCAATTAGTACTTTATGCATTCTAAATTAACCAAATAAAAAAACACTAAATAGCTATATCAAACTGTGGTATTAATATTAATTAAGAAAGAAACAAGCGGATGTTTTCATCGCGGTTTCCCTAAACTTCCACTGCCTTGATAACTGGGCTATGAAGTTGAAGGTCACATACGGGCGGAAGAACGAATTTAATTTTATTGTCAACGTTTTAACGGAATTGTATAATATTTGTCACGCTGTATGTTTGTACGATTCATTCACGATTAGATATCAAATTTGACCATGAAAATAAAACTTATATGTTCATAATAATTAGACTAGCTGGTGCTCGTGACTTCGACCTACATGAGTGCGATTATCCCGCTCTATATACTAATTATTACCAGGATTAAAAGGTGCATTGTGTTTTCTTTTTTAATTATTATTGATCCCTTCGTACGGAAAAGAGTCACGTTAATGTATAGTACCTGTCTACATATCTTGATCAGTTATACTGCTGTTAAATATATTTACGCACACAAGAAATAATTATATAAATGGTTCTCGAGTTATAAGCCAACTAACAGTCAGATAGATGTTGCATTTTAAATAATTATATTATATAAGAGACATGTTTATTTAGGTCTGCGTTGTAGCCAAACTTGGGCTGAAAACGATTAAAACAAAGACTCGATTTCTGGTAATATCAGGCAAAATTTACCTTTAGTATACTTTTATAATTAAAAATCTTGTGATATAGACTTTAAAATTATATTTACAATACTGTTATTATGTTATTTTTATTTCGGAACTAGATGTGTGCCCACGGCTACGCTCGCGTTTCATATATTCTTCCCTGCTTTTAATTTTTTTAGACAGAACCCTAATGTTTTTTAGTACTAAGATAAAGTAAAAATATTTCTCATTAATACAACCACTTGGTCGTAAAACTGTGCATTGAAACGGTTTTTTTAAGAGTTATAATTCTTTTCACGCGGAACCCTAATTATTTTCGATAATTAATAACCTAAGTTATCGGAGTAACGTCAGCTATCTACCCAAAAAATCCCGTCAAAATCCGTCCAGGCGTTCCGAAGATTACCCGCAACAAACAGACAGACAGACAAAAATTTTAATAATTGTAGTTTTGGTATAGGTATCGTTCATATATTTAGTAAAAGAAATCAATTTTGACATTACAAATGGACACTTCAATTTTATTTATGACATGTCCAGAACAAAAAGTTTTTTACCTCATTTCTAAAATTATATTTTGCAAACTGTTGCAAATGGGAACGATTTAACGTGTATTATATTTTGGAATCGAGATGCAACCTCAGGAATAATGACGCTATAAGTTTGTAATCAAGATTCTTTTTTTGAAGTGAAATTTCTTATGGGGCGGGATCAGTTGGATTTTATGAAACGAAAAAGTGTAACGAATTTCAGTTCCATTATTAACCAATAGATCTCACTTAATATTATGCCTAATAGCGTTAGTTTGTTAGTACAAAATAAACAAACTAGATGTCACTAAAACGAAGTTTCACTTATACCTCGTGTGAACTCACACTCGATAGTTTTATTTTTATATTAGAAACAATAACTTTAGTCCCGCAGTGTGTACTGTTATATATTTCAAAATGTTTAAAAATAAACTTTTTTTTTTTACGGGGGTAATGCATTTACGCACTACCCTTACCTATTGCATTAGTGAGACCGGAGTCCCCCAATGCAACAGGTAAAGGGGCACGGAGGGACGACTCCGTGCTATTGTGGGACTCGCCCGGACGTGAAGCGTCCGGAAATACCCACTAAAACCCCCGGGGCCGTCCGCCGCATTTAGCATGGGGGTAGAAGGGGGGGGGGGGAGAAATTTGTTAATATTTCTATATCTTACACCGCTAATGTTTCAGCATATACTCAGATATTAAACCCTCTTAGTATGTTTAATTAAATATCGTAATAAAAATATGATGTAAAAACAACAACGTTTTTCATCAGATTTCTAAATTTTATTCAAGGAGCTTTTTGTTGCCAGGTCAAAAGTTCACATTTTCGTATCTATTTATTTTTAATTCACTTGACTGGTATGAAGAGATATTGGTAGGTGTCGTATTTAGTGAGGTATTTAATAACGTTGATTAGTGTATGACTATTGTTAAATGTATTTTTATTGAAATAAATCATCAGATATCGTGGTCATCGGTCCACCTTGTGGGGGCTCTACCCACGCTGCGTCTTCCGGTACGCGGCAGCCATTCGAGAACCCGTTGGCTCCATCGAGCATCGGTTCTCCGAGCAATATGCCCAGCCCAGTGCCACTTAAGTTTGGCATTTCTTCGGGCAATGTCGATTATTTTGGTTCTTCTGGGAATCTCCTCATTTTTGATTCGATCACGCAGGGAAATTCCAAGCATAGCCTTCTCCATTGCCCTTTGGGTAACTTTTAGCTATCTTCTATAAATATATAAAATATCATATTGTGTTTTAAGTGGTAAAGAAACAATAAACAGTCATAAAGGTTACCAGATCTATTACTGTCACTGTAGCTTAGGACTTTTCATGGCATACATCAAGTAGATTTCCTATGAGATCGCAAATATGTTGTTTTTGAGAAACGACTTTGACTAATCATACAACTTGGAATGTAATAGAATTGTTAATTTCCTTCATAAATAGTTACAAATTCTAACACCAGGCAATTCTTCTCAGATAAAGGTTTTAATTGTGTTTTTACTCATCATATCCTAATTAAAAAAGTATGTGGCGAAAAATTCAATGCTTTGTTTACTTTGATTAGGTGTATAAAAAATCTGTATCTATATACTATTTTTGCTTGATAATTAAATCGAGGTAGCGTGTTAATTTTATATAGGCTACATATTTATTTTGCAACATAATGATAGTTAAAAACAAATTTGTTTAGTTTGGAGCATCTGGCAACCCAAACCGTGCTGTTTTATATGAAGCCAAGGTCGTTTGTTGTAGACACGTGAGGCCCGGCGCGTAGATACGACATTTCTTTATTTATTTTCGTAACAGTTCACTGAGCCGGTGATAAACATTATCAATAATATTAACATCATTGTTGGTACACTGCGCCGACGTGAGTTTGAATTAAAAATATTAAGTAATAAAGTGATTTAACATTTCTAAACTTATTGTACCGTTTAATAAACTATACGATGCCATAATGTAGGTATAACCACTCAAAGATGCATTTGAATTTTAGAACTGACGTTTTAAGTAAACAATATTTTTTCCTAATGATGGAGTATTCTTGTATTTAGAAAACTTAACAATAATAAAACATAGACTAGGCACCTATAGGCATAATTGTTATAATAGAATAGTCTTAGTTACATCTGTACTCTGCATACATGGACAGATACTTAATACAATCCAAGAGTTATTATCAGTTCAATCTGGGAAAATGAATTAACCATGCTATAATAATATTAAATTAGGTTATAGTTAACAATATAAAAGATTAAATTCCTCAAGCGTAGTTAATTCATTTTTTTCTTATTTACGTTTTTAATTACCCACTTAATATTTTTATAAGTATGTGAAATTTGATAAATGAGTTACGCAACATTGTTTACCATTATCACCGAACACGTGATATGCAATGTGTATCGGATATTTGAAACATACTAAACAACAATTACGTAACTTAACCGATGCGTAGTAGATACACGTGAAATTATTCCAAGTAATCTTTCCGAAAAATTGTAAACACGCTCATCAGTCTATGTTGTTATTGTACATCAATATAAAAACAAGACACCTGTGTTCTATAATAGTTAGTCATTATGGTTAATATATTACATAGCAATTATTATAACGTTGTTACAAATATAGCAACATTTATCGTGTGCTTAATTGGTGTTTCGCACTTAGCATGGTAAATAAGTATCGCAATAATTCTCTTCTTCACTTCTTAGATCCACTTATTAACTAACAACATATCATTGATTCTGACTGGCTCTAGATTTTAGTTCCGTTCCGTAAATATGTTATCTAAGTAGGTTTTTATTACTCAGATTAACATAATCTATTTGTAGATTTTACTATAATCCGTAATTCAAGGTTGAAACAAAATATGACGTGAAGAATTTTATTATATAATTTATACTTACATCAATACAATAGGTACGTACATCAAGTGTATGGGTAATAACTAGTGATGTGGTACCTTTTCGTACTTAACTGGGTAGGGAATTAGGGATGGACCATACGATCCAGTGATGTGCTTTTTTTTCGGAGATCGAAACTCTGGATCATTGAGCTAGAATAGTTAGTGTATTAATCTAAGTACTCTCATCCATTGTTAAGTGTTCAATATGTTCGAACATAACGTTATGTTAATATTATGTCTATGAGAAGTATGAACTCGTATGTATGACATATGAACCGATAGCTCCATTTGAAAAACAATCCTTTCTCGCCATTTAGCGTTTTATTGTCACTTAACTACAGGTTACATTGAAAATTGTAATCAAATCCAACACTAGCTTATAAGTCTTATAACGGAGTTAGGCAGTAAAAAATACGTAGTTAATGGTATATAAAAATTGTTTTGAACACTTTTTTTATGCTGTGTCTAGTCTCAGATATTTGATCACTATTTTATCAGGTGTTAAGTGACGATGTGGACCAAGATAAAAATAATGAGCATAGAAATACTGGCACTAATAAACCATGCTAGGGTATCACGGAATGTTTTCCTTCGCCGAAATTTCAGGACCATTGTAGCAACGGTATGGATTCGAACCTACGTCCATCGATGCGAAATACGACAACGCTACCATCGAACCATCATCGTCACAATTTGTCATTGACAATAGTTCTTTGCCTGACAAATTGATATATATACTAGAACATTCAACGTTTTTGTATTATTACTAAATATGACTTAAAAAATTGCGTATACTCTTCGCTCTGCGTTGTTACTGTTTTAGTTATTCGCGCTAATGCAAATAGCCTTGACAATGAACTACTACGTTTGTTTTTTCCAGACAGAGGCCGCGTGACCACTTTAAAACAAATGATCGATCATTGTACCAAATCACTTTCTTAATAGGTGTAGTAATAACTTATAAACTAGAACATACTACTACTAACTATAACATACTAACTACTTATATAATAAATAAACTAATATGCCATAACTTAGTTATGCATAAAATTTCTAAAGGCATTATAAATCTGTAATGTATTACACAAAACTTGTGACATGTTTTTTGATAAAAGAACAAAATTTAAAAAGGTCATGTTATTAATCAGTCTTCTTCTCTTGGACCACGCATTTATTAAAACAGTTACGTATTTATTATATTTATTAAATTACACATTTTTACACATACACATAGATAATATTAGCACACAATCATATTACGCAATGGAATAATAAATAGTTTTAGTTTTAATTTAGTTCTACAGCTTATTACACTGTTTTTTTTTTTTAATTTGGTATTTATGTAATTAATATGTTTTTTTTGTTTTGTGCATGACGTGACATTTTTAAATGTAACGGCATTTTTTAAAATGTAGAAAAATTTTATTGTTTAAATTTATAATAAAATTGAGTGTCGTGTACTTTATTAGTGTCGTTTAATAAATAAATAAATTTGTAGAATTATTTTAACTTTATTTCGTTGACGCCTGTATCGCGCTGGCAAGAACTTCCGCAGTTGGAGAATGGCTGACGTCATAGACCGCATCTAGAGGCTAGTTTGTGATTATAATTAGGTTGTTTATGAAATGTTCTATCAAGTCATAAATCACTTTGATACGAAATTCCTTCATTACTCGAAAATTTACGCTGACATATTTTAATTTTACCTATATTTTTTTTGAATGAGTTAAATCACACATATATATTCATTAAAGTATTACATAACGCAGATAAGAAAAACCTTGGCATTGACCGTTGTTTATAACATTCTTTAAGTGGGTTTTATTCTTGCATTCCTGATTTGATATGCTTATATTGCTCTGTTAAAAGCTATAAATTTGTATATTAACATTTAGGCTTTTTTTCTATAATTACATTTAATTTATAACATTGTCTATAAACATTTGTCGTCGGAACCAGCGTGATGATGTCTGTAGCCCTCGGTACTACAAGCCAACTCAAACACGTCCTTTTATTTATTTCACGCCCTAAATCTAATAGCTTAGATAAGTTTTAGAAGTAACTGAATTTATTTATTTATCTGATCAAAATATTTAGGGTTAGATTAAGGCTATCTTTCCTTAGATTTGAAACAAAGAATTTTACAGTGGAATTACCAGGACATTTCAGTTTCAAAACAGGACGAAGACAAAATAGTTCTGGGTTAATTGTGAAGGTAATATTGACACACAAATGTTCATACAAGTTAGCTTACTAGTTCGTTTTAAAAATTACAGTAGATTATTTAAAAGGTATCAATAATAATCTATAAAGAAACTGTGGGAAAACAGGGCGATCAACAACGCTCAGTATAGGCCCTAAGATAAGCTTTTCTTTATAATCTATGGATAGGAAAAGGAGTATATTTGATTTATCAGTTTCAGACCCGTTAAAATCAACTGCCATTTTGAATAATTTCGGATGATTTTACAATATGAAGTAAAGTATTTATAACATTGTATTATATAGTAGACATAAATTGTATAATTAGTAGGTAATTTAATTTTATAATTTAACTTTTTTTTACACCGTATAGTCTCAGTGCTTTGACCACAGTCTCACCTGATGTTAAGTGATGATGTGGTCCGGGATGGTAAAGTTGAGCCTAGGTACTGGTTCTCCGACCGCCGGGTGATGACGGAATAACAGCTGAACAGCTGAAGGAGGGTGGAAAACCGATCCTTGAGGCCCTTCAGAAGCTCTTTCATTTCGTCATACTCAAAGGAAAAACGCCACAGGCGTGGCACAGAGGTGTGGTGGTCCTCTTTTTAAAAAAAGGTGATAACACCCTTTTGAAAAATTATAGACCCATCTTATTCTGAGTCATGTCCTTAAGCTGTTTTCGAGAGCCCTCACGAACCGACTAGCGAATGAGTTAAGACATTATGATAGTTTAAAGAAAATTGTCTGCCTTGACGGGACGGGACGGGAAGCGAGCAAAGTCGCGGGCACAGCTAGTATCTAATAATATTACACAACAGAAATGCAGATATAGATACCTACATATATGATTATATGATAAAAAATAATATGAAATATTTATTTTTGTTTATAAGTATGCAGGAAGTTTTATTTTCGGAACAATGCTATTGAAAAATTATGGATTCTTGCCAGACATAAAAATTTAACCGACGTCCGAGTTTATTGTTACAGACAGGCCTTATGTTCATAATATTTTATAAACATTACAATTTTTTTAATTCAGTAGTAAAATTTTCCATTAGCTACATGTGTCTTGCAAAAGCCAAATACACATCTCAAACGCACGTGACACTTGCAATAAGAATTAATTAATTAATTGCAAGTAAATAATATTTCGTTTTTTATTGTAACACTAATTATGAAGCACAATAATGCTAAATCGATTAATTAATCTAAGTTTGATTATTTTATTATTGAAAAACTATATTCTGCGTTCTTAAATAGAAAAGGTGAATATATTTATAAGTTTGTTTATTTTGATAAATGTATGTATGCAGGTATTTACGTTTGTCTATATTGAACAAATAAAGACAACTCAACATACAAATTAAGGACTAGAAACGATGTCAATTTTTAGTGAATGAAATTTAAAGTAACTGTCAGAAGCGGCCAAATGGATTTAAAATTCGACAGATTTTAGTTCGGGGGGAGTCAATAGAATCCTGAGCCTCCATGGGCAATAAATAAACTTAAGTGCTATATAAATCGTTTGTAAATCTGCGAACCGATTTCTCATTCTATAAGAAAATAGACACACTACATATATCTCTTTGGGCTGTTATTCCGGTTTCTAGCGCACAGTAGCCCGTGCCCTGTTTTCCCACTTGCAGATATTGTTGCATCACCCCTAGCCTCTTGGTCTACGTGACAACTGACAGATAACACTTTCCTCCTAATTTATTATTAGCTTCCCGATTTTATAATAGTTTGTTGAGTATGTGTTAATGCAAAATTAAAACGGTTAATTAGGAGCGTCTTCTATCTCGTATACAGTGTAATGTTTTTGTATAATAAATACCTATGTATTTATATTATGAAGATACAGTAGAAACCCGATTATCCGAATCAATAAAAACCGTATTATTCCGTATAATTGTATATCTGGATTAGACGATTTCAAAGTGAAATCAAACAATAATTAAATTTTAATAACCTTTTTATTTTAGAGAGTGTTTTGCATATGTCATTTAGACAATACGATGTAAAAAATGAGTAAACTATGTAATTTAAAATTTTAGTTGGAAGTAATATGTGATTAATCTTTGACGTAATCATTTCATAGACATTTCAGTAGATCATTTCTAAGTCGGTAAAATTAGAGCCGTGAAGGATGAGTCCGGATAATCGATATTCGGATAATCGGGATTCTACTGTATATGCACATATTAATTTTATCAGTTTATATTCTATGTAAACAATTCTGAGTCAACTCTCGTATTATAAGATTCTCTTCTTCCTTTCTCCTCATTCTTGCAGTATTATTTTTAAGGTAGTTTTATGTCTTTATGCTCATCCGTTCCTTTCATAGTTAGCTTAAAGGTAAATATAAATGTATTTAATTTCTTTTGTATACTGGCCAGTATTACATCAGTGGTCTCCGAACTACGTCGTGCAGGCTAACACCAGCTCGCTAGGACTACCCACCCTTAGGGTAGTGCGTAAATGACAAGGGTAGTGCGTAAATGAGGGTAGTGCGTAAATGAGGGTAGTGCGTAAATGCATTTCCCCCCGTCAAAAAAAAAGGACTACCCACCCTTAATTTATTTTGCTAAATGTAATCGACCAAAACTAATTACTCAAAATAAATATTTTAAATATCAACTAAAATATAACTATCAAATAATCCACATACATAATTATTTATGCATGAGGTTCCATAATGGGAATTATGTAGCTGTGCATAATGATTTGGGAACGTTGCGGGATTCATTTCGCACCTAGATTACTACGGCTTCATACATAACTGACTTTCCGGCCATTCCTGAAATAGAAAAATACACGCAAATCAATTCAACTTCAACTTTTAAAACTTTAATTGTGTTGTGATTAAGTAATTTAGATCTTAGCTCTTCGGACAATAGTGGAGCATCAGTCAGAGGCCTTTGGGTTAAAAAGTTTTGGAAAGAAAAGAATTAGTGAGCTACATGCGAGCGAAGTCACGGGGCGAATAGTTTACAATAATTAAAGTATGTATTTGTTTATGATCATTTAATTTTAAAAAGAGAATATTGTGAAATGTTTTTTACAATAATATTTTTTTGAAATGATCGTAGTTGATGCCAGAATTAATTATTATTCGAGTAGTGAAAATATTTTTTTCCTTTAGACTATAGAAGAAATACAGGAACCTACTTACACCGTACATTAGTCATTTGTCTACTATATTCTTCATAGTATTAATGTTTATAAACATGAGGAGGTGTGTCCGCTGCGTAAAAACTATCAGTTACAGAATGACTCACGGACTTATGTAATTAAATTTTTAAGTTGTAAACATGTTTCAAGGTTATTTATTTTGTTTTAACGTGTCTTCGTACGAAATCGTACACGTGGTTGACCGTCAAATCGCGACGTGACGCGACGGGCCGGCGTCTATAAAAATATTAGTTTATTGTAGAAAAATCTTGTTTACTACATATATATATATATATATATATATATATATATATATATATATATATATATATATATATATATATATATATATATATATATATATATATATATATAAGTCACCATTTTCATGCCCTGTTTTCAACTCATTCAATACGCGCAATATGTTCTCTTCTTCCATACGTCTCTATCAGCTGTCATTTCTTCATTTATTCTTTCATATTGTTCCTTATACTCCATCCACACTCTCTTCGGTTTTCCTCTACTTTTCCATCCTTCCACATTCATATTCATTACTATTTTACCCACATACGCTTCCTCTCTTCTCATAACATGTCCATACCACGATAAACGATTCCCTTTCAACTTTTCCACCACTGGCGTCACTTTCAAACTGCCTATAATATATTCGTTCCTTACTTTATATATTCATGTCACGCCACACATCCATCTCAACATTGGCATCTCACATTTACAGATACATAAGTCAATTCTAAAAATAAACACAGATTCTAAATTATACAGTTTCGAGCAAAGATGCGAGGGAAGTACAGGAATTAACTATCACTTGCTTATGACGTAATGACTATTTCATATTACGACTTTTCGACAGTGGCCAATCGAATTTGACAGTAAACTGACAAAGACCAATCGAATATTATTATCAGGACAACTGAAGACTTTTTAATGAAGCTATTTGCTTTTTTAATCATAGCACTTCGCCAATCACCGATCATTGGCATATAATCAATTATTGTCCAAACGCGTTTAGCACTAATCACTAAGCATCCACATTAATCACTAGAATTACTAATCAAAATGCAAACAGGCTTAGGTATCTTAATGAAACCATAGCATGGTGATAGGGGATTTTCTAATACCCGCCTTGTTAACTACCACCTTTAAGTTTCAAAGTCTGTCACCAAGTACCCGTAGTCGTCTTCTGGCAGGAATATGTGAGAGTCTCTGGGCTTAGAATGATTACCAGCCTGAACTACATCATCACTTGATCAGATAAGATTGTATTCAAAGCATCGAACTTGGATAAGTTCGTCCATTCAACCGAAAGACGTTCACTGCTAGACATAGGTCTCTACCAAAGATAGTCACGACGACCGGTCTTGCGCAACCCGCATCCAGCGGCCCTCCCGCGACCTTCACCAGGTCGTTGGTCCACCTTATCGGGGGCCTAGCCATGCTGCGTCTACCAGCACGTGGCAGCCATTCGAGAATCCGTTGGTCCCATCGGGCATCGGTTCTACGAGAAATATGGCCAGTCCATTGCCACTTTAGTTTGGCAATTCTCCGGTCAATGTCGGTTACTTTGGTTCTTTTGCGGATCATCTCATATCTGATTCGATCACGCAGAGGAACTTCGAGCCTAGCCTTCTCCATTGTCCTTTGCGTAACTTTGAGCTTCCTAATAAGGCCTATTGTAAGTGACCACGTCTCAGTGCCACAAGTCCTCACTGGCAACACATACTGGTCGAAGACTTTTGTCTTGAAACACTGCGGTATCTCGGACGAGAATATTCTGCGTAACTTCCCCAACGTGGCCCAGCCGAGTTGAATCGAGCTTATGCAGTATAAAAAACAGACAGACGTTTTTCGTAAATTAAGATAAAATTAGGTAAATTTTTCAAGTTCCTTCCGCGTCTCAAATACAAACAAAACAAACAAGTATCAGTTGATTAAATACGTATTTAAGACGTAGTATCGTAAAACAAAAAAATACTCGTCTCATAAATAAAAAATACATCGACTTTCCAGAAACATGTTTAGAATGCTTGTTTTCGTCTCGCATACAAATTCGTAAATGCAAATTTATATTCTTACTGCGACATCACTGTTGATAACAAGGAAATGATATTGTAATGAAATTAATAAATGTTACCTATAAGCGTCAAACGACATTATAATTCCGTTTTAATAAGATATACTAATTAGATATGCATTGAGCACAATATATCAATTCATATATCATAAAATGCCATTAATATTACATAACATAGAGTCAAATACTGCAAGATTATAAATTACAAATAAAAACCGTTATATGATGGACCAAGATATCGCCAACTATCCGCTATACATTAAGATTATCTTTTTTTTTTTTAATTTCGCATATGCGTTTTCCAACTTAGAATAGCACCAGCTTATACCAACCTTTTAAGATGTTAATATTTTATAATTTCCCTAATCAGTCTAATAATTGACTTTTTGGATATAATGTTTCAATTTTATAAATTATTTTGATTATTTGGATATAATTTTATAAAGAACGAATTGGTTGTTTTTTTAAATCGTAGATATGTGTAAAATGTTATGTGAAAAAAGTTACTCGAAAAAAAAAAAAATTCAACATGAAACTCACCACAATCACGTGTTACTTACACCTATTTAGCTAAACTATTGAATAAGAAATTTTTGACGCCAATTTAGTCTATCATGTCTTTTGATTTAATTCATCGACTTCCAGTATATTACTCTACTCGTATATGTCTATAATATGCACGTTTGATGGCGTTTTATATTATACAGATTTGTTATTATTCATATGTGAAGTATATTGAAGATAATGTCACAGAGAGTGAATTCTGAGATTTTACTGTACCTTGAAAAGCATTAACAGAAGACTGTTATTTTATTGGAACACTAAAGATCTAAAAAACTTGTATTCATCTCCATAATAAATTAAAGCATTTTTTTTATATAGTGCAGTTTCAAAAAGGAATCTTTCAATTAATAATTTTTTTTTTTTTTTGCTTTTAAAAACAAAGAAATCAAAATTTCCTTATCATAAATTCTAATTTGGTTACGTATCGAGTACAAAGGAAAAATAATTATAATAGTAAATCTTGGAAAGTACTGTTAGCGTACCTATTTAATATGAATGAAGCTGCCTTTGTCTTCAATATAGGTGTTAAATATTAAACACTGTCTCAATAAGTACCTAACAAACATTAATATCGGCCATTGTTTATGAAGTCAATATAAATGTAGAGTTTGACCCAAATACACTGGTGTCAATATATTAATATACTCGGATCAATTAACACAGGAATAAAGCGACTTTATTTGAATCCAACATACGATTGTTTCGTTTTTATAGCGTAGCGTACACTTTATCCTATCGTATTAATCTATACAAATAAATAAAATTTAAGCGTCTGCTTGTAATATTTTTTTTTTACTAAATACATACCAATGTGTATACGGTACCTATAACAAAACAGAATTTTTAATAATTTTGTCTGTTTTGCCTAATCTCCGATACGACTGGAGCGATTTTGACGGGACTTTTTCTGGCAGATAGCTGCAGTTAGTAAGTACACGTAAAGTAAGTAGCCACCATTTATTTTTTGAAAATAATTAGAGTTCTGTGTATAATATATTAAAATTCACAAAATTATAAGGAAAACACGATTTAATGGACAGCGTCATCAAAACATTATTTTACAAAGATTATTAAAAAACTATTTTTTATTTACACGGTATAGTCTCAGTGCTTTGATCACAATCTCACCTGATGTTAAGTGACGATGTGGTTCAGAATGGTAAACACACTAACCCTAGAGGTACTGGTTCTCAAATGATGCTGCCGGAACACATCTATTGGTATTTGGCAACAGGTGGTAGCTACCCAGGCGGGCATCATTAGGAAATACGTTGCCACCATGCTATAGCTTCCTCACGATGTTTTCCTTCACTGAAAGCTCAGGTCGATTTTAGAGTCGGATAGGTGGGGATCGAACCCGCGTCGATTGACGCGGGATCCGGCCGCACTACCGCTGCCCCGTCATCGCTTCAAGTGAAGAATATATGAAACGCGGGCTAAGCGTGGTTTAGTTACTGTTGTTTACGGTAAAACAAATCGAGCGGAACGCGGTCAAGGTTATTTTTTTTTTTTCACGAATGACGTTGACGCTATTTAATGAATTAATAATCCGTTCGTCTCTGAATATTAGCTCTCCTTTTCTGATTATATTATCAAGTTCAAACGGTGTGTGTGTTGTCACTTCCATTCAACCATCCATCCATTCAATCGAAAGACGTCCACTGCTGGACATAGGTCTCCCCAAAGATCTCCACGACGACCGGTATTGCGCATAATCCTTTTGAATTTCATTTGTATTATTTATTTATGTGGTATCTTCTGGTTAATTTGAAATTCGTTTCGAAGTTTACGTACCTAAGTGCAATAAAATATTAGGTATACTATTGTCTGTTCTGGATTAATAATTATGACATAGAATTATACGATGTATATCATAGATACTCTTATTTCTTATTCCATTTTTATTTGGGGATTGTGCAACATGTCTTCCTTTTACATTCATGTCTATTTGAAATTATCTCCGCATTCACTCCCTGAAACATGAAGGTTACATTAACTTTCTAGATATATTACATTAAAGATTAAATCTTAATTTTCATTTACGTAAAACATCGACAATGGATCTAACAAACATATAAATAGGTACGTATGTAAGACGGAACGAATTTGCAATGCCGTAGCTAATAAAAGTTTTAAATAAAAAAATGTTTCTAACTACTATTAAGTTTGTACGCTTACACATTTTAATACTGCGCAGTTATATATTTAAATTGTAATAGTGAACAAAATATGATATTATGAGCCGGAATTAATGAAGTAAATGTAATAATATTTATGTGTTTGTTTTGTTCCATAAGAATTTTACGATTTTATTTAGTACTTTAATCTCCGTGGGTTATAATTAATGGATATATTATTTAAGAAAGGCCAATTAAAATTGATACTAATTGGTTAGGTTAGGTTAGCGCTTGCTAGCCTATTATTTTTATATATAAACTTGTAAACTTTATAAACTTGATAACACTTAAATAATATTTACCTATTATAACTGGACATTGATGTAAGCGTTGCAATTCATTCTCTTATCGCGTAGGTACTTTGCTTGTCGAATTTGATAAAAAAAATCTTCATGGATATTATTTGTACATTTCTTGGTACATTTATTTTCCTGTGGAATTGTTTACATTGACTGCTTTTCGTCTGTTATCATGATATCACAAGAAACACTTTCAAAATATTATTTTCAAGATATAAGTCTTAAGTATAAGATATAAGAATATCTTTCGTCTTGTATAATAGTGATAGTAAATGGGTAAATGTTTGTAAAATCTTATTGTGCCAGGAAGTTTGTATAGAATTATAGAAATAATATATAGCATCGGAACGTTATATAACATTTAATTAAGATAAATTAACTTGTGTTTATGAAATGTATCGTGTGATGCCGGCTAGCAATAGTACCACTCCATACCGTTCCAGTGGGTGTCATAAAAGGCGACTAAGGGATAGACCATATATAACATCCTATGTTGTACCACATACACCTGAATGGGATCGCCAACCCACCTGCAAAGCGTGGCGATTATGACAATTCCCCCCTTTTTGGGGGAGTCCTTCTGGACAGAAGTGAATGTCTTTCAGTTAAACAAATGAAATAAACTAGTTACTAAAATTAATAGTGTTAGGTTCTAAAACAAAGTCCTAAAGTGGTAATCTATCTATTTACTTTACAATAAGTCAAGTTTTAATATTGTAAAGGTTTAACGATGGTGATGTCTGGAATTGATTCCCTTTTATGTACATCCACTAAAAACTTTGTAACTATGAGTTGTATAGGTCCATAAAAAAAAAAAAACTAGGCAGCCATGGGGAATGCCGACAGAAGTAAAAACTTGAAACTTTTTTTAAAATGTTTAATTGTCATAATTTGTTACTTGAAATTATTAACATATTTAACCTAACATATAACATTTGTCTCTTTTGTGTGTCTCATATAAATCTGTTAGCGTTCCGAGCAATAATTATGCACACTATCATATAGTTAACCAGAACATACGATAGTCTTGCATAAGTATATACGTATATTAATATGGATGTCTTAGCGTCAACACTTAAACCCCACCTGATACTTGACATACTGTACCATGTTGACGGCTCAAGTTTACCCTACCGAGAGTCGCTCAGCGCTGCCAAAGAAGTTTTCATTTCAAATCAATACAAAAACCAGATTTCTTGCCTGGTCTTTTTGATAGCTATAGTTTGTTTTCCGAACCGGTATTAAATAATTATAACGCTAAAGTTTATGCGGTAATGTTCATAATGTTCTTTGACAAAGCCTCAATTGAATTGTATAATTTTTTAATTTGAATTCACTATATACAAGTAATTATTAAACAAACAATACAAATAACGTAACTAGTAAAAAGCCAAACTAAACAAAATAATATTAATACATAAATAGTTTACTCTGAAGTATGAGATCGCACTGGAAGCAATATTTTGAGCTTCAGAAACCGCGTCGCCGCGCCCCCCGTCTTAGTCGTTTGGTTAAACAAAAATAAATGTTATGCAAAACTAAAATTATCTCTCAACTGCTTTGTATGAAATGAGTCGTTGAACTCGTAATAATGTTATTATATGTATAAATAATAGCTATAGTTATTGTTACTGATTTCTCTTGTTAGATACACATTTCATTTACTGTCAAGGCCTTCCGCTTTGGCCTTTATTGGTTATGTTAACAATTTACAGTTAGCATTGCTAATCATTAATGTAAATAAATATGTTCTCAATTATAATATAATAATAAATCATATTATTGTTATTTTTTAGTTATGTAGGATCCCACGACGTTTTTTATTTTGCTACTGAATTTAAGGAATGATCTAGCCGTTGATAAGAATTTTTCATTATAGTTAATATAAAAACTCAGGCTTGACTTTGAAATATTTTTTCCAAAGTACTAACGGAAATTATTATGTTCATGTGGTATGGTTTTATTCCAAATACAAGACGATTTTTCATTACCATTAAGTCATGACATACATAGGTGCACCTTCAACACTCTCTTCCATTAGCTATGATCTACATATCTTATGCATCTTCTACTTTTGTGAGCGCTTCGATCGTGTCAAGAAACGTTCTTAGATCGACTTCTACCGAGTTACTAAATCACCCTCTCCTTCTAGGTGTTTTTTATGATTCTTCTTTTATCAATCCTCTCCACGTGCCCCATTCAACTAAGTATTCCTTTGTTACCACATTCTCCGCCACGTGGCAACGTTCCCTTATCACATCGTTACCTCGTCTAGTTTAGGTTATTGATTTGATTATTACTGTTCCCAATCACTATGTTTCAATACATTGTCAAGAAACTGACGAAATTTTACAATTCTAATACTTTTTACTAATATACAAATAAAGTCCTCGCGTAACAATAAATACAGTAGGCACTTACTTATATTTTATCAATCATTGAAATGATCAATGTACAATACACTTTGTTTTGTTTTTCGTGTTTAAATAAGTACATAAATACAAAAATAAACAGAAGCTATCTCTCACGTTCGCGTAAAAATATAAACCGTCTGATAAAAAAATAGTTGTCAGATAAATTTGATAAGTATCTTAAACCTGTATGTCTATGTATATCCTTGAGCTAAACCCTACCATGAATACAACAATTGAGGTAAATATAATATTGTATATGTGTTTTTACAAGATATGCCTGGGTTTAGCTTTTACGATCATTATTGTATAGTATAGTTATTATTAATTGCATTATAATCTATATATATATATATATATATATATAGATAAATGGGGTTACTTTGACGCACCATCACCTCAAAACCTCTAAACATATCGAGGTGGGACTACTACCATTCGACGCAGAATTTTTCGTAGATAGTTAGTTATAGGCTTATTTATTTTAAGCGATTCTTCGACCTATTAACTTTTTTTTCAATTTATTCTTATGTAACCAAGAAGAACTAAAAGTTTATCTAAATCTACATTTGGCTAAAATCTTAACATTTTAAGAGCTTTGCTTACTATTGCTGAAAAAGTGAAAGGGGGGGGGGGAGGGTTGGCAAAAATGACTAAAAAAAATGACATTGCAATATTTAAACGACTCTATTCCTTTCTATGTTCTTTAAATAAAAACAATTAATAAAACGCTAGACCTTATACAATACAACTCAAGCTAGATAAAATACAGCTTCAAGTAAATGATATAAGGATTAGTAAGATACTTAACTGTTTAATTAATTAGTGCCTATGTCACAAAAATATCAATATTACACTTTAGACTTTTCAAAACGTTGAATAGATTAATCTTTACAAGTATAATAAAAGGCTAGAGGGACGAAATCTGCACATTGATAATATTTTTCAGAAAAAATATCATGAGGGGATTCAGAATTGACAAAAGAACACATTTCGATGGTTTTTAAAATTTTTGTCTCTCTATCTTTGTATTAATTTGTTCGCCAATCACGGAAAAAGTACTCTACCGAACTGGATGAAATTTGGTATGATTGTAGTATATACTCTGTAGTAACATTTAGAATACATATTCATACATATATATACATTTATATAATGCGTAAATAGCCTTTATCTATGTTCATATTAAAACATCTCAATAAATGTGTTTACTTAATATTGTTATAAATGAATAGTGAAATGAGCAGAAAAAAGTAAATAAATTAACATAATTTATTTACATTGAATTTTGAAAAAATTATGTGTTTTTAAGGATTATTAATAGATGGTGCTATATAATTTTTTTTTTTATAATTTGTACTTTTTTGAAACATTACAAGGACATAAATTAACTATACTAAATAATACTGTAATAATAAATGGTAAAAACATTGTTTGACTGGCTGTTTATTCATTTTTTCAAAAACTACTTAAAACGCCCTTGTGGACGCTGTATGCCTAAAAGGGATCGGTAAGAGACTCAGGAAAAAAGGGGAGGGGGTGCGCTGTAGAGGCTGAAGGGGTTATTTGTAATATAAGAATAAACTTTTATAAACATTCACTAACTAGATGTGCGCCCGCGGCTACGCCCGTGTTTCATCTGTTCTTCTCTGAATTTTATTTTTATATACGGACCATAGTTATTTTGCGATAAATAAAGTAGCGTTACGCGGAGTAATTTCAGGTATCTACCAAAAAAATCGCTCCAGCCGTTCCGGAGATTACCCGAAACAAACAGACAGACAATTTTTTTTTTTAATTGTGGTTTTGGTTTGGTTATCGTATGTAAATTCATATCTATTTAGTAAAAAAAAAATACTTTGACTTTACAAACAGACACTTCAATTTTATTTATTTGTATAGATTGTTTTTATAGAAGGTTAAAATTTTTGTCACAACTTGCTTAAATGGAATTTACTATTGTCGAACCCCATATACTGTTTGCGTTCGTGTACCTCTATATTTTGTTTTCGCTGACGTAGCACTTGAAGTTGGAAATACATCCCTGGTGGTCTGAACAACTTTGGTGACCTACGATCTAGAGGTAGAAAAATAAATGATTAATAAACCGTTTTCAGTTTTGTCAAGAAGAACTTCGCTTTAAGAAAACGATAAGGAGGATTGATCATTGAATGCAGTAAAACGAAATAATCACTTGTCATACCAACTGTTTTTCACACGCACAATTTTCCTTAAAACAATATTTCATGACTAAACAGATAATCGTTTTCCTTGTAATTAAAATTCATTTAACGATTTCATTGTTTCAACTGCGAAGTAGATACTTTTATATAAAAAAATTGTTTTATTTTGTTTTTAAATTGGTATATTTGTGTATTTTTGTATGTATTATTATGTGAACAACTAACTACAACATTTTTATTATAACCGTTGCTCTCCATCCCATTTCAGACCTCTTATTTTTAACTTTAGATTTGTTCAGCATTTTACAAACAAATACTTAATGAGAGTTCTAAAAAATAAACATGATTAATTTATAAAATAATTGTATTAAGTAAAAAAATAATAAATATAAATACAGAATCAATTTATGACATTATCAAAAACACATAAACATCAATTATTATGTTTCCTATAGCTATTATTTTAATTTTAAACTGGATATTAGCTGTTCTTCTTGATTCTCATACAACATACAGAATTGGTATACTAAAATTAATGTAACATTTGCCTTGAACTTTTACTTGTTGTTTTATAGGTAACATTTATACTTGGTATGTTAATAAGACCCAATTCAATTCGCATAGTAATTGTGTCTAATACGTACAAATATAAAGATATGTTATATTCTTTAGGTAAGCGTTTATATATGCTCGTTTATAATGCTTTTCGAATTTATTCGCAAGAGTATTAGCAACCTATTTGACTGGCCTCTAATTACGAGGACTAATGTCTTTTTTTTACTGACTAAACGCTGTTGACCAGATACTCCTTGACAGCTACACCGGATTTTGAGGCGAGCGCTTAAGGCACTCAGCCTAAAAATGGTAGCAAGCGCAAGGGCACCAAAATGGTACGAACCTTGGCTTGAGTTGCTACCAATGTTAAAAGTTTGGCGCAATGCATTTACGCACTACCCTTATCTATTGTACTTAGGGGATCAAAGTCCCCCAGTACACTAGATAAGGGGCACGGAGTGACGAGCTCCGTGCAGTTCTCTAGCTAACCTAACGGTTAGTAAACCTGTAAAGACAAAAAGGTTCCATACAGAACCTATGTACCTAACGTACAGTGTGCAGGTATGTGTGTGCAGTACGATGCGTGTGATGCTAGTGCATGCGGTGTTAATGTATCGCGGGTAACGGCGGCTACAAGAGCTTCCACAGGTGGGGATCCGAGCATGTCCTGTGCATCTGTCGAAGAAAAGGACCCGGACTATTATCCTTTTGAGATAAGTCGTAGAGACTGTTATAACAACTTAGCATTAGGTGGTCTATCAACTTCGTTCGACAATTAATTTACAATCATGTAAATGTATTATAATGAGAAAGTTAAGTCATAATATTGTAGTTTTACTTTTATTAGTGTTCATCCGGTGGTCGAATCCGGACGATAATCATTAGTAAAAATTGAATGAAAAAAAAATTGTAGTATCAAATTTTTTTTTTAAATTGATAAGTCTAAAAGTCACTAAAAGTCATCAACAGCTACTAAACAAAAAAATAAGGAAATCCGATTGTTAAAAAAGAGAATAAAAGGTTCACGACTCTTCGCCCATTTATACGAACTAGTGCTCACTTAAAATCGAAATACGACCAGAATTAGTTAAAGTATTAAGTTAAAAACTATAAAAATATGTATAATATTACAACAAATGTTTATTATTATTTAAATTGCAAATGTAGAGAATACATTTTAATTAGTTATCAGCATATCATATCTTGACTATCCTTATGTAAGTTCTTGTATATGTACTTTTATTGCATAGAGACACTAAAAAGATACCATGATATTATTTTAATAAATATTACGCAATTGATTGGTATTGAGCCAAAGAAAGACTCTACCGATTCTATGGTTCAATTTACTTCACTTTAAAAAATCAATGGTCGTCCACAATTTGTAAATTTAGACCAATATCAGCATGTAAAAACCAGCAGCAGCAGACTTACTTAGGCAATAGTTACATTTTACAGTTTTAATAATGGTGCTATTAACTAAATCACTACCCACCTACTGCCTATATAGTTCAGAAACACATATATAGTGTTATGGCCAACGGTTAATACACAAAAAATACGTTTTCACCTTGACCTGTATCCCAATTGAATTAAAATGTAGTACAGAGATTTTGAATTAAAATTCTTTCGGATTTATACTTTGTATTATTGTACCAGAGCGCGATCGCTGCCACTCAGCCCGGCTTCATAAACATATCATGATATCAAGAATATAAATGAGTCGCCATAACATTTGTGCTACGCTCCGAAGCTGAACCACACAAACTACGCATATAGCTCTGTTATTAGTTGTATAATGTGTGGGTGATAACAACGTTTGTATGTGTTTCTCGTCAAAGACTAAGAATAACAATGTTTACGTAGAATAGTCATTTTTAATCGACCACGTGCTCGGTTACATAACCTTACTTTCATTTACATGCGTATTTTTCTTCTTAGATCGTTTTAACAGTCGATTACCTTTAGATGAATTATTAGTTAAGCCTAAAAATTTTAATCAATGGTCCTGAGAGTTCAAGTACATATATTTGCCTCAACATTTAGTTCGTTTGGTACGTAGTTATCTTTATTAATCTAAAAAAAAAAATGCATTATAATTAAAATATATAGGTATTCTTGCTTTAGTTAGTTCCTTATTCCTTTAGTTTAGGGAAGTATTTTTTTGTCACTACTCGTTATAACAATATGGCAAGAATAGATATAGCAGCTGACACATTTAAATAACAAGAAATAATAGTCATATTTCAAATGTATCATAGAATAGAAAAATAGTAAAATATTTACGTAAAAGAGTAGACATTTTAAATTCAATTAGCTTTTAATAATTTTTGCATGTAAATAACAATGGCTAGTAAAAATGTTGATGCAGTAGGTAAAGAAAATAAAGGTGTTTACAATTAACATATACTAATAAATAAAATTGAAGTGTCTGTATGTAATGACATAAATACAATTTTTAAAATTTTTGTCTGTCTGTTTATTCCGGGTAGTCTCCGGAACGACTCTACGGATTTAACGGAACTTTTTTGGTAGATAGCTGAAGATACTCCGCGTAACTTAGGGTACTTTTAATTTTCGAAAGTAATTAGGGTACCGTGTAAAAAAATTAAAAGTCATAAAAATTTGAAAAAAAAAAAAAATCCGATTCAATGTATAGTTGTTTTACGGGCAAGTGCTTGAATTTATAAGAAATATTTTTACTTTATCTTTGGGCTGAATCTAATTTAAAATTAGCAAAAAATTAGGGTTCCGTATATAAAAAAAAACTAAAACACAGTGAAGGACATATGAAACGCAGGCGCAGCTGCGGGCGCACACAGCACGTCTGTTCACGTAATTGATCTATACTTGTTTTGAAGTAATGCGTCCATGTGTTAAATATTTATACAACATTACGTTTAGTAGTGTGCGTGTAACTCGAACGACGGAACGAGTATTTATTTTAGGTATCCGCCTACAGCCGGCTCAGTCGATTTCGTTCCCAACAACAACTAACAGTGTCTTGTGTCGTGCTATAAAAAAAAAAGAACTTTAAAAAATGTCCGCATCCCCGATCGCCAGGCAAGCGACCCACAGTCAAGCCATCCCATCGAGGAGGGTTTTAATCACGGACCCATCGCAAATGCCTGATGTATACTCGAGCACACCAGGCGGTACAGTCTACTCAACGACGCCTGGAGGTAATTGAACTTTAGAATTATAGGTTAATTAATTAAAACATGGCCTGATACGCGTTACCAAGTGTTGGTAGGTGCTTGGCCTTGACACATTCTCGGACCATTCGGTATAACATATCGTCATCACAACATGCGGTTATATAACGTTATCCAGACGCATGAAAATATTTAATACTATTCCAAATAACATAATATGACAAAATTATTAATTCTATTTTTTTTTTTTGGGTAGGTAGAGAAATTTGGGTGGTGCTTAAAATGTTTATATATTATGGAATATTTGAAGAATAAAAAACATGGCTCTTAGATTTTTTTTTATTGATAGCTTATTAATCGCTAAAATCGGTTAATAAAAGAAAGTAATGTTGAAATGTAGTTAGTTATCTTTACCTTTTTATAGGTAGATTATCAAATTAAAGTAAAAATATAAGAAAGAAGGGAACTATTACATTGTAAAAGTTTGATGTTCGCCGGTCGAGGAAGAACGGTCAGATTATCCTGACTCAGGTGATTAAATATAATAACGTGGTTTCTGATCCACATTGAAATCCGAAATAAGTCGACTATACGTTACAAGGGACTTTTGGATACTTTTTTAATTGCATAAAAATTTAAAAATGAGTCCTCTTTCTAGGAATTGGTTTTTGATACAAATATGAACAAAAATAGTAGGAATCGAAGGAACAAAAATATATAAAACAATTCTATTGTATAATATAAAACATATTCGTTTAAAAAAAAAAGAATCAATAGAAAACTGAAAATTTTCCAAGTTTTAATAAAACAAAGTTTAATTTTAAGAAGGTATTTAAAAATGATAATATTCCGTTATGGTACAATTTAACACATCGATGGTGTCTGATGAGTTTAAATTGTTCGACGCGGATATTCATTTCGCTATTTAATTAACACGAAGAGGTAAAATAAAGACCATTTTCTTAGCGAATGAGGAAAACAATGTGTCAATGTCAAGACAAACAACTTCCTTAATTTTTAAAACGAAAATAAAGATTTTCTAAAATAACTTTCATGTTGATCGGTTTTTTGTACTAATATTTAGAATATTTTATTAAGCTGGCAAGACACCAATTTGTCGACTGCCATAGATCTTCAAAAAATGTGTAATTATTTGAAAGTTTTAATTCACAATATTGGTAGATACCAAATTATACATGCATAACGTCTGTGATTAATCAAAATTTTGTTTTCATATGATAACAAAAAAAATTAAATTAAAAAACGGCGCGTTTCATAAATCGTTAGTGATAAGATTACATAGGTTAGCTGATTATACAGAGTATGTCTACTGAACATGTGCTTAATCTTATAACAATAATATTGTAGGTATATCTAAGTTACAGTCACTTATTCAAAAGAATGAATAAGAATTAAATCATTTGTACGAAACCCGGTTTCCTCCACGTCTTAACATCATAGGTGTGATATTCAGATGAATTAGTGAAAGTCCCTCTAAACTGTAAGATCAGTAAACTCGTAATTGAACAGAATAAATGCAATGAACCTATGTTCTCGCCTTCAATTACATACAACTCACGATAACATCTCTACACATGTTTGAAACATTACGCTTATATCACAGAATAATAATACTCCTACCGGAGGCATATATTTAGACCTACTGGAGGCATATATTTAGACGTGACAACGACCTTATGCGAAAAGGCTTATATTGTGTGCATAAAGGGACCGGCCGGTAGGTAAAAAAACCGTCAAATTCGTATTTATTCTAAATACAAATCCAAAGAAGTTTCAATTCTTTCATTAAAACAAAAAAAAAAATTATATATATTTCACGAAATCATAAAGTTCGTCTTAAATCGACGTAAAAATAAATTCTATGAAAATCAATCATAATTGCAAGCTCTAATATTACTTATGAAAAGAGAGAATGGTAATAATTATGGTAATAATATAAAGTTTGTGATATTTTATACCGGGTTTTTTTTAATGATTTTAAAATATTCCTATCACGCGCACAAAAACTGTCCTAAGGAGATTACTAATATGTGTATGCGCATTGACGATGATAAAATCTACTTTAAATATCAGCTTTAGATTATAAGAAGGTCCACAAACAACAATGTCTGCAAGTGTGCGTGTTTGAATTACTTATGTAACATGTCAATAGTGCCACATGGGTCCTTGACAGTTTTTGTCATATTTATTTTGTACGTATTCTGCTAGAAGTTTTTGTCGTGTTTTGTATTTTTTTTTTAATGTTGTATAAGAATAAAATTTAAATACATATAATATTTCTGGTTATTAGTCCCGCTGAGAATAAATTTTAGATATCTATCTGTATTGTTAAGAAAGGACTACATAGGTTACAAATTATTTTTATTCGTATTATTTTTTTTATTTATTCTCGATCACTGCATTAAACGTGGATCCATAACATCGATTGTCCTTTAATTAATACAATGGTAATATACAATTAATATTAAATTGTTCTTATACCTACAGTCAAATAAGGCTTTGCCAAGTTCTAAGTTTCTTAGATTTTTACGAACTATTAAAGAGTGTTTATCGAGTTTCAAACTTATAAAAATATTTTTATTTATGCTACCATAATGTTCACATTTATTTAACCCCTTGAGCACTAATCTGTCGTTTGCGACAGTTTTTCTATTGTTTTCCTATTGTCTCATTTTTATGGGTAATCGACATATTTAAAAAGCAGGGCAAAATGAAAATAATTTCGTTTTTTACTAAATTTAGGCCTTGAGAAGGTCCACGTGATGAACGTCAAAACACTACCATGTTGCAACAAAGCAAGCATATAGATATATTTTTTAATTCATATGTAGGTACTCGGACTAAAACACCGACAAACTTGAAAAAATAGTTATTTATACAAAAATGTAGTGTATTAGTATAATATGCTTCCTTATACATTTTTTATGGTTTATACTGTTTAGGGGTGATCTTGACTAGATGGACTGATTATTAATTATTGACTGATGATTTTCTACTTTATTTATCTAGATTGTAACTTCAACTAGTTTTGAACCCCTGAACACAACTATTATATTAACATTAGATTAAAACCTTCGACAAAACATTCTAATGTTGTGATGCGATGTTTTCTATTATTAAAGCTGCAAATGATGAATTGTTACACATTCGATTTCATATGTCGACTATTTGTTCAACTGCAATGTAATAATAATAATAATAATATTTTTCTTAACATAGCATTTTTATCTAAACAAGAATAATATAGGTAGCAAAATCGATATAATATAAAAGAAATTAAAATTTTAATAATTATTTTAATCGCATTATTCTCTTTTTTTCAGGAACCAGGATCGTGTATGAACGGTCGTTCATGATGTCACTGAGACAATCACCGATCTCTCAAACGCCACCGAAGTGTGCGTTACCCTCGGCGATGGTGAAAAATCCTGGCACTGTACCGATCCTACAAACGAACAACGTTCGGAAACCACGATCCAATTCGATATCCTTCGACGAATCACAGGAAACTTTCAGCATGGATTTCTAAATATTTATTTTAAGTTCAAGTCATTAATTAATGTTAGTTAATAATATAATACGTGCTTGTATACATCCCAACATCTCGGCTGTTGTATTTGAAAATTTACGTATGTAATTTTAAAATCTAAAATCAATTTGATCTCTGTAAATCTTTTGATGCCGTCAAGGTGTATACAAGTTGTTTGGGCCGATCACTGCTTAATTCCTTTTCTTACCGAAATCGGCTAAACTAACATCCGGCTTACGAAGGACCATTAAAAGATGTAGCAGCGACCACTAAATATAAATTATTCGACCACTGCTATTGTTGTTGGGAATTAAGCAGTGATCGGCCCAAACACAAGTTATTATTTTAATTTTTTTTATTTTAATATGTCGATTACCCATAAAAATGAGACAATAGGATGACAATAGGAAAACAATGGAATGTTGGCGTATACGCCAGGTTAGTGCTCAGGGGTATTTAGTTTTTTATTATGCGTGACTGAACATTATTATTGCGTTCAAAACGCAATCCTATGCCGTGTTGTATTGGATAAAAAAACATCTAATTAATAGAGTAGAAAAGATATTTGGTGATTTTAATGTGGTTTTATGAGAATAATGACGAAAAATATGCAAATATCTATTAGATTATATTAATTACGCGTTTGACGCGTTATATTTTTATGTAACAGGTGCCTTAGTATTTTTATGGTATGTTTTACGACAGTTTTGAGTCATCTTTGAGGATTCTAAGGGGTGCAAGCCGATATACATGCACCCAAATTTATTAACCGATTTAGAATTTTAAATAAATGTAATACCAAATGTATTCAGACTCTAACTGTAAATAAAAAAAAAACATTTGTTGTAATATCAACTGAACGAGAAGGGTGCAAAGTAAATTTAATATAATTTAGCTCTGAAATATACTTAAAAACCCCTAAAACAAGTACAATTACTGTATGCAAAATAACATTCTCGTGTTTAATCAATAATTGTAATTAATTATTTAAACTTTTATGTAATCTCAAATTACAGATATTAAATTACATAAATTTTCTATTTAGTAATTAGATTTGAAAGTATTTTAATGAGTGTTAATTATTGTGATTGATTATTATACAATATGATGATGTTTCTTTTGTTGTTTTTTGAATTGTTCTATGGAATGTATACATGCTGCAATTAAAAAAAAAAAGCATTTACTTTTGAAATAGTTAAACGCACATTACAAAGAATACTTTGTTTGATTCTTTGCATAGGTAGAAATTTACAATCAATTGTTTTGTGATTCTATTCAAATTTAATGCTATTTACTTATTTCGAATTACTATAATTTTTAAAGCGCAAAAAGAATTGAAAAATATAAACGTATGAGGAATATTTTTCAATATTACAAAACTACAATTAGAATTTTAAAAAAAAATCTATAACATTTGATTCATTGTTGAAGGGCAAGAAGCATTTAATATTTTAATTTGTTACTTTAGAAAATAATAAGTATTGTTATAAACGACTCTCTTTATTTTATGTGAGTTTGCAATGTTTTTTTCTTTCGGTGATCTGTAATGTTTACGCATGGAATTTTTTCTGTAGTAATTTTCAACTACTGGTATGAAAACAGAAAAAAATAAAAATAAATTAAATAAAAAATATATTGTTTTTTATTAATATGTACTAAGTCTATCAACGGATTACTAACTTAATATAAATGCAACTCCTTGTTGAATCTATTTAAATACCTGAAAAGTAATTTTAAATTTTACGCTATCGAAATTCTGTACTACACAGAGGATTCTGCATAGGAACTTGAATATGATTGAAAAAAAAAATAGAATTTACGTAAATCGGTTTAGTGATTATTTATTTATTTATCATTTGGGTAAATTGGATGGATATGTGTTGCTGACGATATTCATCAATAAATTGTTGCAAGAAGGAACTACACCCGAGGAATAGTATAAGCGACTGCCCATTGTTAAAAACAAGGGGAATGTTCAAAATTGCAACAGTTATCGGGGAAAATAAATGAACGACATCTGTAAGAAGAGAGTGAGATTTCACGAAACCAGTTTAGTTTTATGTCTGATCGCGGGAAAAGTACAGAGTGGCACACAAGAATCTGCATATGGTGTTTGTTGACCCTGAAAAGGCATATGACTGGATTCCTCGTAAAATTCCTCTATATCAGTTCACTCTTGCAGTGTGACGGAGAAATCGAGAGAAATAAGGCAAAGAATCAAGTTGGATGATTGTTGTGATGAGGGAGAAAGCGCATGTGGTTAAAATAGTAATGAATATGAATGTGGGAGGATGGAAAAGTAAAGAAAGGCCAAAGAAAGTGTGGATGGAGTGTGTAAGAAATGATATGAAAGAAAAAGACTCATGGAAGAAAAAAACATACTGCGCCGACTACAAGTGAATTGGGAATGAAGCATGAGAATGATAATTTATTTATCTATTCTCTTTTTATAACATATGTCATAGGCTATTGGCCAACAAAACTGTACATCCAGTTCGACAGTTATCATAAAATTACATGATCTTATAGAGTACCATAATATATAATTATTAAAATATTTTTTCAAACTTATTTTAAACATAACTTTGTACGATTCCTCTCTGATATCTCTGTTCTCCAGTAATGATCCAACTAACCGACAGATAGAGAGACATGATCTTTTACAATATATAACCAACTACTACAGATACAACTATCATAATAATATACAAACACTTCGAAACTAGTACATCAATGTAATTCTATACCACCTTAAGGAATATTAATGATTTCGAGAAATTTCTATTATAGTAGGTATAATATCCTTGAATCGATTTTCGAGTAAAGAATTCACTAGCAATAACTGTGTTTTATGATACTCGGGATTGGGTTTTTTACAAGTATGAGGAGGTCGCGATATCTGGTCGGATTCAATAGCCCTACAATCCTACAACCAGCAAATGTCATACGATATTTTTCTCAAAATTCTTGGCAACCCTAACGACAACAAAGGACCTATACAAGGCTCACGCGGGATAACCGCCATAGTTACTCCTATTTCTAAATACCTAACACAACACTCACATAACATAAAACAAACATCCTTTGTAATTATTTACTGCATTATAACCTCTTAAGCATTGCTTGCTTAAGAAATGAAAGGGATCGTATTGATGTGCGGTGAGTAATTTGTTTATAGCTTAATTAATGTTGTTTCTAATGTAATAAATAATATAACTAGGATGATCTAACAGTCATAGTGTTTGTCATATATCGCTTCGATGGACGTAGATTCGAATCTGCTTATCATATTCACAAAAGCTTTTGGTAGATCTAATCATCGTTACGAAGCTTACCATGGTGGTAGAACATTTGGTACCACACTCAAGTTTGAAAATCTGCCTTGTTCTTCTGTAGTATCATTCTTGAGAGCCAGTTCCTTTAGGTTTTATTCTACAATCTTGAACCACACCGTCACATAAAGTCAAAGCATGGATACTAAATGTACATTAAATAAAAAGTTAATAAAACATCATATTTGAAGGCTGGTCAGAGAATACTTATACTAATGGTCGTCACACTTATCTGGTCAAGGGCCACCCACATACATCAATATGAGGTACCACCACGTGCCGCACTTTTATGTATTGGGTAGTTGATACTATCTGTTAATTGACATATTGTTATGATCGTATCGCGAATTCTAAATATTTTGTAATAATTTCGTATAGCAATAACAACCTATGAAGCCATTTTTGGGAATATAATTTAAAACAATTCATTGATTACCAAACAACTGAATACCTGATTCGCGATTAATTGAACATTTTCTAGTTAAAAGATAAAATGAAATGTTTCTTAGAGATATTGAATTCTGGAATAATAGATTTGTGGTGACAAAATTGTTTGCTACATCGCGGTTTGCACGAATACCAGTTGAGGGCCGCACGCGCCCCGTGGAACGCAGTTTGACAACCACTGACATGTACGATTAAAAAAGAGCGTATAAACAGAGTACTTGTGTCAGAAATGAAACTTCTTCTTGAATAATAAATATTATCTTAAATAATAAAAGAGATAAAAACGTTTATGGTCATTTTCTAAAATACTGCCATACACGTTTTCTCAAGAATGAATATAAGCACAAAGGTAGAAAATAATAATTCTACAGTAAAAAAAAACCATTTTATTTTTTGTCGCTTTCTCTTTTATCACGTATTTCTATTCGTCCTCTAATATTCAAAATCGTGTCGCTAATATATAACGCTTAAGAGGACATGCGAGAGGCATTTATTCCATACAAAAGAAGTCCCCTGTTTCCTTCCTAGATAATAGCATTATGTTTAATATTTTTATACCAAATAATATATATCCACCACCGCTATGACTTTACGTTTTGATTTTTCCATAAATTAGTTATTGTAGAAACTATGACCCTTTTGATTATGAAAAATACTCGATTATTACCATCATTTTCAGACGTTTGTCAAACAAATTTGAAGGGTAAAATACAAAAAGCTATAAGCAAAGATTTTCTTATACTATAACTGAAAGAAAATTAAAAATTGGTTCAGTTTTGGAAGAGGAATCAGGGTACAACGAAGTGATGTTTTCGTTTATTTTGCATAGGTAAAATCAGCCTGAAATGCAGTTGTCTCTTTCGTGTTTTTATTTTTTTCTTTGGGGCGCAACGCGATAGCAATATCTTTCTGAAATACCTACTTTTCAATAATGTCGCCGACCCCATGTTCTTTTAATAGTTTAGTGTCATCGCACGCAAAGAAGTTTCATTTTAAAAAAATCATGCAATTTGGCTCCGTAGTTTTCGAGTTGTAATCGTACAAAAGGGATCATTGAAATATTACGCCAGCAATTTTTTTTCTGTTTTGAATGGTCAAGGCGTACAGAGATTGCTATTTATAAAATGCAAGTATGCAATGCAGACGCCACGAGTAATAAATACTCACATGTAATCTTTATACTCACCCACCCCTAAACACGATAAGAATCATGATGGATAAATTCACATTTATAAGTTCATTGAACCCTTTCACTCTCTAAGGGAACAAATACAATTATGATGTGCCTGCGAATTATGCCTATATGAAATTTCATTTCATACGCACAGACGATAAGGTTCGTATTGCTGTGTCAGTGTTATGTGCAGCCCCCGTTCGACTCTCGCCCCCGCGTCGTTCGTTTAACAAGTCTGGAACTAATCTGTTCTGATGTTTGCTTTGACATTCGGCTCTAGATGCTAATAGGATTTGAGTGGTTTATACATTTTTCAGTTTTCATTTTTGTAAAATTTTATATCTGTCATATAATATATGACTAATCGAGACATCTTGAAGTGTAACGGAATATGGATAGTAGGAATGCTATTTTGTGTATTTGCGTATATTTTAACACAAGTTAAATTAAACTTGATCAGTAGTATACAGGGAATAGTATACAGGGGTATTGATAGTTTACAGGGAATGAAAATATTGTAAAGTAATCTAGACGTTTGTAAAATGTAGTGGGTCAATAGAGGTAAATATGTTTTATGGTGTTATCAACAGCAGGGGTGTAGCTACCGCCGTATCAATGATAATATCGAACCCCCGGGCTACAGGGGTGTCGCGGTGGGTGAGTATAAATTAGTAACATGCTCATACAGGGCCTTTATCGTCGACTTGTGCTTTGGCACAGTCGGGTAAAAGGTTCTACTTCTTTTTTATGTAGAGATTTCTTCTTTAAAATACCAATCCTCACCGGTTGGCGAAGTTAGTCAGAGTCTGGCTGAAACCCCACGATGTTCATTCTTTCACCTATTTCGTCGAGGACTAGGAACGGAACTGGTTGCGCATTACATCTACTTATGCCTCTTTTGAAAGTTGGATATTTATAGGTGGGTATTATTTATTACTTTATTAGTGACCAAAGTATGTTAATGTCATGAAGGCTCACTGGTAGGATATGGCGATCTGGATACGAATAACATTTTAAAATGAGCCTGAGTTTTCAATGTAGGGAGAGATAGTAATGCTGTCATAGCATGGTAGTAGAATTTTTGATAATAACCGTCTGGCTGTAGTTAGCTTCATTGTCATCTGTAATAATAATAATTGTAATCTGTCACCAAGGAATTTATTGTATTGTATTTTTATAAGAAGCTCTAATTATTTATCTACCATACGATAGTTACGATTTATTCGGGCAAGTGTACTTCAATAATTTAGCTCTAACTTAACTGAAAGTGTAAGGTCATATTTACATTATTTCCAAAAGAGACATAAAGAAAGAAAGCGGGTATGTATGTAGGGTTGTTACCTTCAATTACAATTTGGTCAATTATACTGTATACAATATTAGGTTATTACATAGATATGAAATAAGAATTAATTTTCTTAATAAGAAAGAAAGAAAAAATAAGGAATCTTATCTATATACCTTATCACTCTAAGGGAACATTATGGTGTGCTAAAGGATGTAATAATAAAGATAGAGAAAGAAAAGCTTAATTGGCACGTAGAGAGGACGGATTTAAAAAGATCGACGAAGCAAATTTACAAGAGGAGGGAGACTAGGCAAGTCGGTAAAGGTCGACGTAGTTGAACGTATCTCGGCCGGATCGAAGACGTTCTAAGAGAGTGTATGAAAACGCATATGAAAGTAGTAGAAACGAAAGACTTATGTCAGGATCGTAGAAGGTAGAAGAATGTAGTAGGCCTTACAGAGAGGCGTGATGTTGTTTTTTTTTTTTAAACGGAATAGGCTCAATCTCACCTGATGTTAAGTGATGATGCCGCAACACACCTATTGGTATTTGGCGACAGGTTTTCAAACTTGAGGGTGGTAGCTACCAAGCCGAGCATTACTAAAAAATGCTCTACCGACATGTTATGATTTCTTCAAGATATTTTCCTTCACCGAAAGCTCAGGCTGATTATAGAGGTGGACTCGACCCCGCGTCCATTGATGCGGAATCCGGCCGCACTACCCTGCGCCATCATCGCATCATTGATTATAAACATGCTTGATTGATTTTAAACGGGAAATGTTCAACTCATTTCATCAAATACAGAATAATTATGTCGATGCCTTCATTTTTTTGTTTCAAATAATTATGATAACCGGCATAAATTCAACTTGATTTTATGTGAGCATTGAAACCACCCATAATTAAAAAGATAGTTGAAGATTGCTTTTCTTACCTTTATTAAGACAACTGTTTGAAAACACTAGTTGGCGGGGACTACCACTTTTGACCTAAAGGAACGTCGGATTGTACTGTTACCGGTAACCATATTTCTCTATTTCTTTCGAAGAAAAAAAGGTCCCTAGACGTGGCTGTTCAGTGTGCATGGGTGTGTCGTGTAGTGTATTGCTAATGTATGCAGTGTCACTATATCGCACTGGAGGTGACTACATAAGTTCCCAGTTGAGTATCTTAATGGGTACTTCATGGGTCTCTGTCGGAAAGAGATGATGAGAAGGATGTTTATAACAAACAAAATCGGAGCGCTTGGCGATATCTCGGGCTGTCATATAGTGGTTTTTTATTTGTTATTGGACTCTAGGTTATGCAATTTTGGTAGCATTTTACGTGATGTTAATTTGGTTGCTCGGATCAAGGGAAGTGCATTAAAAGTAATACGTACGTACGTGATTTCTAAGAAAAACTGCCTGAATATTTATACCAAGATGGTCGTCACCATCACATTTTGCTTGAAACGTTGAAAATATAAATTATTGAGTCGTTGATATATGATTGGAAAAGTTGCGTACGTAATTCAAATATTCAAACTTGAACCCGGTGGGGCTATCCATGTATTACCGTTATTATCAGGCATTATTAGAAAATGTCCTACCACCATGCTATATGGTTTCCTCACGATGTTTTCCTTCAACGGAAGCTCAGGCCGATTGTTAGAGTCGGATAGGTGGGTATCGAACCCGCGTCGATTGACGCGGAATCCAGCCGTACTGACGCAACGCCATCATTGCTTCAAAATGTATGTTTGTTTATTAACCCCTTGAGCACTAACTTGGCGTTTACGCCAGCGTTTCATTGTTTTCCTATTGTCTCATTTTTATGGGTAATCAACATATTAAAGAAAGACTGTTGAAGTTTGAGACAACCATATTTACAACTGTGGATGCAAATCACGAGAGGTACGGGTGCGGACGAGGTCATTAGTAATGTGTTTAGCTGAAACCTTACATGCGCTATAGACGATTCTCTGTTAAGCTATTGTTTGTTTATAGATATATCTTGTAATATGCGTGTCTCGTATTGTCACAACAAAGAAGAATTATAAAAATAAACTCCTTTATCATTCAGTTAGGTGCCGGGTAGATCAAAACTAAGTATCGCACGTTGACTTTACTATAAATAAAATACTAAATACAATAATATTATCTTTTTATACAGAAGATGTTTTTTTTACATTTAAATATCTATTATTGTGCGTTGCTATTTAAATTGGCTCGTATGTCGAGACGGATAATGGCATGACGCTACCTTATGTCGTCATGTGAGCGTGTCTTTTTACTGTTTATTTGAATATAGTATATTTGATGCGTTCAGCGGTTCTATACAAACTCATTATTTCTTTTTTATATTATTTTTATTTTTTTTATCTCTATTAGGGGCTTTATTGGTTTTCATTATTGAACTGATAACTTTTTTAGCGACGTTGTTCGATTCTCGGTAGGGGAAAATTTTATAGATTCGTGTTACCAATAGTATAACGTCAACTGTCAACATGTTACAGTATTTCAAGTATAAGATAGTGTTTTTAAGTGTTCAGAGTTAAATAAAAACATATTTACGCAGCCAATCGTATGTTTTGATTATGAATAAACTCTGTGAAAATGTACATAATGTAAATGTAAACAAATGTAATGTAAATAATGATTGCTCGGAGCGCCAATAGATTTAAAAATAAAACAAATGTTTTACGTTAAATGTAAGGTTAGGTTAATAGTTTCGATCAACAAATTAAAAAGGTAATAATTTATAAACAACAATTTTTTAATAAAATAAAAAAGAGGTTTTTTATTAATTCTACGATCAAATTTGATGTCTTACAATTACTAGGCGTCCAGTTAACGCCATTGTTCGTATGTTCACTTTCTATAATAATATTTCTAAAGATGATTAAAAAAAAACTTATGAAGTGTAGTATTTATGCATTATTATTATTTCTAATGAATTTTTAATAAATTGTGATGATGGGAGCCTCACATTTATTTTATCGCCGGCGGCCCAAGCAAGGGTTTATTCGCCTCTTGTTTCATCCCAAACAAATGAGAGAATGAGAAGGAGTTACGGCAAGAGGTGGTGGTAAACTGTAATTAAAGCTAAATATAATTTTACTTTCATTAATTATAATTTTAGTGGAAACTTGACTGGTTTATGTATTATTGTTATGTAATTTCATATGTGTATGTTATAACTGTGTAACTGTGTGTTTCCCAAAAAAATAAATAAATCGAAGAATAAATAAGCCTATATGGAGAAAAGGAGAGAGAGAGAGAGAGAGACTACAAAGGCGGTGCATTTGAAAGTAGTATCGCAACTTAATAAAAATTGTTTTTAGGTCAATTTTCGTATCGGCTCACTTGCGAAGATAATTTCAAGGAGAGGTAACAAATCAATAAATGTCTCTAAGCCGTTTATTTTTTCATTTATATTAACTTCTTTTACATTGTTGTTTTCAAATAAATTATTAGCATTCTACTAATGATAATAAAGTGTTTAGTTAGAAATAGGAAATAAAATAACGTATTATACTGAATTAACTTTTTTTACATTGTTCAGTCTTTTGACCACAATCTCACCTGATCTGAAATGATGATGTGGTCATTAAGCCATTAAGCCTAGATGTACCAGTTATCAAGGGATCTTGTCTAAACACACTTGTTGGTATTTGGCGACAGGTTTTCAAACTTGAACCCGGTGGCGCTATCCAGGCATTACCGTTATTATCAGGCATTATTAGAAAATGTCCTACCACCATACTTTATGGTTTATTCACGATGTTTTGCATCACTAAAAGCTCAAGTTGATTTTAGAATTAGATAGGTGCGTATGAACCCGTGTCCATTGACGCGAAATCCGAGTGCACAACCAACTAAGCTTTACGAAACTAAATATATAAGAGCCAATTACAAACATAAAAATAGCAACATATAAATATTTGTTTGTAGGGGTATTTATTTGTCTGTTTGTTTTTATTTGTTATGCATAAACTTACAATATTTAGGTCTATATTTTGCAGTGTTGGTCTCATTTTACTTAATATGGTATGGATATTGTTCCCGAGTGTGTGAGAATAAATAATGTCCAATGTTAATTTTGAGGTACCTATCACAAAAACTCTTTGGAAAGTTCTAGTAAGATGGCCACTGATGCTAATATTGCTTAAACTACGTATACTGGCAGAATTGAATACATACGTTACCTAATAAGAAAAAGGAGAAAGAAGAACACATAAAAATTACATGGTTACCTTCATAATTCAACAAGAATCGACGGACGATAAACGGATTTTATTGACATACTAGGGTTGACTTGAGCATTGAAAATTCGTATCTTTAAAAGGGTAAATTCACAACAGCATCGCCGATCCTTGCTCACGTATACTCTATTTGAAAGAAGTTGAAATTAATTAACATTGAAACTAGCTACGTAATATCACCCTATATCAGCAATCTATAAGGGACGCTTTCTTCAAAATCTAAACGTGAAAATCAAAAATATTTTAGAATTGTAGTACGTATTTATGCGGATATTTATTAAATATCTCGGTACAAATGGCATATTTGAGCCGATTGGATAGCTTTTCAGTATAAAAATGTTTTTTTTTTTGCCTATAAATTTGGATCGTTTCAAATAAAGTACATGTACTTATATCTTTGATAAATATATAGTTGTATTATGGTTGTATGTGGTGAGGTATTTTATAATTATAACATATTTACTAACTATACATGCGGCTCCGCTTGCAGGTACAGTTTCTATTTTTCATAGCGTTCATTTTGTAATGGTTTATGTAAGTAGTCGATTGTGTTATTCAATTCAGGGATAATAGGTACCCTATATATTTTTCTACGCTCTTGAAGACCTGTATGTAAAATTTTATGATGATCAGTTGAGTAGTTAAGTCGTGAAAACGTAACAAACAAACAAACTCATCATCGCATTTACGATATTCTATAGTTAGGTTTGCAATAGTATGTGGTGATGATGGTCCTTTTTGTCAACTTAATTAATTATTATGCTCATAATATGAAAAAACAATCATGAAAATTTGTTTAGTGGTTCTCACGAACACACAAAATCCGGCAGAGATTCGTTGTCTTTTGTAATATCTGAGGATAACTAAACAAAATTAGTAAAATATATTTTTGATTGTAACTTAATTATAAAATAAAAAATTAATATGTATCAATAAAATTAATAAGCCTACCTACTTTAGGTTTCTCCAAGGATGTAGGAGAGTGGGACATATGAAATGTGCAAGTATGAATATCAAAAAGACTTCTGTTATCCAGGAATACGCTGCGGCATACCTACCTTATTTTAACATAAACTCTTTAGTTTAATATTAAATTTTATTTTAAGGAAACACCACATTTTATAAAACTGTAATCCTTTCAATGAGTTTGACGTTGCTAAAGTTTGAACAGTGTAATAAGCGCCGAATATTACATATAGGTAAATCCTAACCAGCTTTTAGTTTTTAAAGTATTAAAGAAAATTCAATATTAAACATTCACTAGTTCACGATTTGTTTGTGATTCCTTTTGTTTCTTGGTACGTTTTTGTGACGACACGAATGTATTAGTTTGTTGGAGCAACAACACTTTGGAGGCTTCGCATTGCGGTATTATAGTTGTACTGTATTCTCTTCCCGATTTTTTGTTTAGTTTTATTATTTTTTTTAGTTATATTCAGATTTTCAGTTATGGAAATAAATTAAAACATTAATAATGATCTCATAAATATTGATACGTCTTGTGACTTATTCTTATTTATATAAATAGGCATGTTTCTGTATCTTTTTTCTATTCTGTTTGTCAAAAGAGTTCTTTTTATTTTTGTAGCTATTGGATATAACATATATAATAGCAATTGAATTTTTTAAAATCAGTTTTTTATTTCAAAATTGCAGTAACAAACTTCGATCTCTAGGCGAGCGTTAGTTAATATGAATAAGTAAATATTGAGATACTCGAAGAGAGAGTGAAGCACGTTTAAATTCTACCCAGTTTGAAACTTATGCTACATTAAACCATCTTGTCTCAAAACTTAATTAAAATTAATAAGCGATGTATGATTTAGAGGAGACAGGGGTTTGTTTACCGGGGCGGGGCTGGAGTCAGAGCGGCGGTCAGGTCAGCTGGATGCGTGCGCACCGGTCGATAGCCAGGGAAGAGCAGCGCGCACGCGCCACCCTATCGAGCCCACAAGGGCCCTCGCCGCCGCCGGTCGCGAACGTGATGAATGCGGGTACCTAGCGGCTGCAAGAGCGCGGGCCACATGGGCACCGTGCTAAGCTTTAGCCCGCGCGAGCGGCGCCCGCCGGCTGGCGTGCCCCCGCCGGACCGCGCCGCGCTCGCTTACTCATACGAACGTCTCAACAACGCCAAGAACAGGGAGAATCGCGACCTGCCCCGCGACGAACGACGCGCCACCCTGGACGACGCGGCTAAAATCATCTCAGAGAAGACAGCCCTCGAGAAGAATCTCAAGAAGCATTCGTTGTTCATAAACGCTCTGTCTTGGAAGAGGTTTTCGACGGCGAACAATAATAAGAAAAAAAACTGGAATGCAAAAGTAAGAGCGTCGCAACGTTCCGAGCGCCGTTAACGGACAATGCGCCGCTTGATAGGAACAAAAATGTTAGCGTACAAGGAGTGTATGCACGACCTGTTCCGGCACCTCTCCCTCCGCCCCCGGCGGTAGAAGTTGCACGTGCGAATGCACTAAACAACAATGTTTGTTATACGGAGAAGCCACCCGTGGCGACCGTGGGCCCGGTGGTCGCGCCGCGGAAGACCGTCATCCAGGCGTCGACATCGGAGCTGCTCAAGTGCCTTGGCATGTTCCTCCACACGCGATGCCATCGACTGCGTGACTTCCAGGCAGGAGATGCCGTCATGTGGTTGCGAACAGTGGATAGATCGTTACTGTTACAGGGCTGGCAGGTAAATTGCGCATTCATACATAACGATGCCATGTTTTACCCTCCCACGCAAGGGCTAAATTCGATTTGACTACCCTAACATTTGCATATATCAAATTTTCCTTGAGTTGAGGGCAATGTTATTACGTATATTAACAATATATTATATCATTTGAGTATATTAATTATCTAGGTACCTTTTCTAACCTCCATATAATTTTAATAATAGAAAGAAAATAATCCATCTAGAAAATTAATTCATCCCATTTATATTTAATTACTCTATTTCATAAAATCTGCATAATATCCTTCAATAGAAAAAACTAAATATAGGCACAAAAATACATGATAATTAATGAAGCTTCAATTAAGGCCAATTACCATTTAGGTGAAATATTTTTATAGTTGAAGAATAACTAACATTATGTGTCAAATATTGTGGTAAATGTAATTAATTAAAGTTTTGTATAATTAGTTTTCTCAAACGTAAGTACTAAAGGTCAGTATAACGACACCACAATAAATTCTCCTTTTGTATGCAATTTGAAGTTCTTACAAAGGCTGTTGATCTTGGACTGCTTAGACACTGAAAGTACTTTATCAACTTCGTTAACAAATTAAATATGAAATGGTTTTTGGATAATCAACTATCGATCGAATTTTGTTCCACTTTCTTGAACCAATTTCATATGTACTCGAGGGAAATTACTCCATACTTTGAAATAAAATTGGTCGGCATTTCTAAATTGCGTTGTTTATGAACCATAAAGCATTATTGTGCCAACTACTCTTTAAAAGTGTTTAATGTAGAGTTTTGTTTTCTCCTGGCCATGATGATTAAAGTCCTTGATTATACAATACGTGAGGGTGTCCTTTGTTCCCTCAAATAGTTTTCTGTTGTTAATAAGCCTCAAGATACTGGCCCTTTTTTTGATAATTGATAATTCAGACAATATAACTTATGTTCTTCCTCTGCATGCAATCTATTTCGTTGCCATAATTTTGTCGACATCTTTTTAATGATTTAGGATTTTGTTCAAAGTTTCGAGTTTCCATTTCTACGGGCAGTGCCCGTGGCTACCTAGTTTTTTTTATTGAGTCTCATACATAGACAGTGTTTAGTGTATACTGCACTCCCTATTTTAACTTGTGTCTCTGGTATTCACATATTCGTCTCAAATATAAGCGATAGTGGTCAGGTGATAGTGGTTTCTGATATAAAGTCTATGTGTTATGCCCGCGGCTTTACTCGCTTGGAATTCAGACAATTTGCAATGTGTCTATGTTCTCGGCCTTGATGCAATATATGTCCTTACCAACTTACATCGAAATCGGTTCATTAGTTTTTGCGTGATTGGCGAACAAATTAATAAGAGACAGACAGATAGATAAAAAAAAAAAAAACTATCTAACATCTAACTATCTATCTAAAAAACTATCTATAAAACAGATTTCGTCTTGTTCGCCTTTTATAATAAGTATAGATGGAAAACCGTGTTGATACCATAGTTTCTGCTGCTTAGCTACAACCCTCAAGTTAAAAAATCAAGACGGACAGTATTTCAAACTTGAAGGTGATGGCTACCGTGGGGACTATTATCAGAAAACACCTTACCACTATGCTATAGTTTCCTCAAAATATTTTTCATCACCGAAAGCTCAGGATTAATATAGAGTTGAATAGGTTACGTCAATCAAACGTCAGTCAAATCAAAAACGTCGAACTTACGTCAGTCGACGCGGAATCCGAATACTGAGCCCTGGTAGTTTCAAATTTTCAAAAATTATTGTTTCCAATTCCATTAGCGTTATATACCTACTTACATATAAAACTGTAATATAATCTGATTCAATATTGAATAAGTCCATGACATATATTTACATGACCGTGTGTATCGAACTTGTAATCCATTCAGAAAACAAATATAGTCGCCTACAGCCGTATCATGTGGAATGCTGTCCTTGTCACATTTACGCGTAGTTATACGAATAGATTTATCACTTCTGAAATGTATAGGCTATATATCAAGTTGATACCTACATCATTAAAATTTTAGAATAATAATAAACGATTTATTGCCAAAATATATTAAATAACTTAAGAAATAAACATGACGTGATATAATGGTTAGGCAATGGTGCAGGCTCAGCTGGTTATGCGGAATTATCACATACCGCCTCGATACATTATTGAATATCTCACTTTTTGTGCAGTCGCTCGGTCCGTAAACAATTTTAATTACTCTGACAGTGAAATGACATTGTGGAGTAATAATAGAAATGATATCTAATTATAAGGAAAGAGTATATATATAAAAATACACATAAATATCAATAAAGATAGTGATACATCCTCAAGTAGTCAATATACGCTGCATGTATTAAGGAGAACGCCAAATTGCGGTATTTTCTATTTGTTTTTTTAAAACTCTTTGAATGTGTAATTTAAATTCAAAAATACTTTATTCAGTTTTGGTCAGCGTGAAAAACATCCCAGTCATCAAGACTAACTGGTAACAAACTCGATCTGATTTTTTTTTCAACTTTACAACTAATAGTTACAATGTTTATTAGTAGATGCACTGAGAAAGCTGTCACTTCCAGATATCACCATCGTTCACATAATGATCCACCCTATAATACAACCTTTGCAAATTAAAACCTGCTTGACATGGTGGTGCTTGAACCTTTTGTCCGGTAAATCGATAATGTGCTTTGGGATTTTATTGTGAAACCTAACACCTAGACAACTCTTATTAGTTTAGCTAACTCTGAAACGTAGAACTGTTCATTTATATTTATTCCTTGTATTAAAATTATGCTGGTCGTTTACAAGTTGTTAACATGCTCAACGCCTTGATTTATTTTTGTCTGATGTTCCTATGTGGTATAGCTCTTCTATACCATGGTAAGCTCAAAAAAAGCTAGAAGTACTGGCTTTCAAGTGATGGTGCCAAAGGTGTCTACAGGTGCTTAGCGACAGGTTCTCAAACTTGACTTGAAACAGCTTAGCCACACGGCCATTATTAGAAATTGTCCTATACACTTTTTTACAAATATTTTAACCGACTGAAATCCTAGACTCATTATAGAATACGGTAGTTGGATTAGAACTGGAAAAAGGCATGTGTGCAGTTCACATGCGGAACCTTCAAACTAGACACTATGCTTACTCCATGACTATATTAACCGTACCAAGAGAAGACCGAGAATATAAGAAACACTCTATCATAATGTATTCTACCTCATTCTCTCGCAAGTTATCTATACTAATAAATTAAATGTAAGTGTCTGTTTGTAACATCAAAATATCATTTTTTTTTACTAAATACATGTATGAATGTATACACGATACCTATACCAAAAATACAATTTTTTAAATTTTTGCCTGTCTGTCTGTTTGTTTCGGGTAATCGTCGGAACGTCTGGACAGGTTATGACGAGATTTCTTTTGGTAGATAGCAGAAATTACTCTGCGTAACTTAGGGTACTTTTAATTTTCGAAAATAATTAGGGTTCCATGTAAAAAAATTAAAACTCATAAAAATTTGAATAAAATCCAATTCAACGCACAGTTTTACGGGCAAGTGTTTGATTTTATGAGAAATATTTTTACTTTATCTTAGTACTAAAATGTATTAAGGTTCTGTATAAAAAATTAAAACGCAATGAAGCATATTTGAAAAGCGGGTGCAGCCGCGGGAACACAGCTAGTATACTACAAATGTATGTGTTGTCTCAATTTATAATGTCGCGTTTTTCGTTTCATCGAGTTGGCTGGTTTGTCTTCAAAAGACAAAACAGTTTTTTTTAAATTTAAAATAATCGATTAGAGTTCCAGAACCGATTGATTCAATAGTTACTTCTTTTTAATTAGTGACGTCGTGTGAATTACGTACACAAACTTTTTCAATCATATACATATCAACTACTCAATAATTCATACTTTTAACGTTTCAAGCAAAATGGTGTCCATTTTGGTACAAATTTTCAGAGAGTTTTTTTTTAGAAATCAGTACGTATGTATTACTTTTAATGCACTTACCTTGATCCGAGCAACGAAATCAACATCACGTAAAATACTACCATCATTGCATAACATAGAGTCCAATAACAAATGAAAACCGCTATATGACAGTCCGAGATATCGCCAGGTGCCCCGATTTTGTTTGTTATAAACATCCTCCTCATCATCTCTTTCCGACAGAGACCAATAACGTGGGTAGGTATACTCAACTGGGAACTTTTGTAGCCACCTCAAGTGCGATATAGTCACTCTGCATGCATTAGCAATACGCTACACGACACACCCTTGTATACTGAACAGCCACGTCCAGGGACCCTTTTCTTCAAAAGAAATATGGATACCGGTAACAGCATTAACCGAGGTTCCTTTAGGTCAAAAGTGGTAGTCCTCGCCTACTGGTGTTTGCCAACAGTTGTCTTAACAAAGGTAAGAATAGCAATCTTTTTAATTATGGGTGTTTTCAATGCTCACATAAAATCAAGTTGAATTCATGCCTGTTATCATAATTATTGGAAATAAAAAAATGAAGGCATCGACATAATAATTCTGTATTTGATGCAATGAGTTGAACATTTCCCGTTTATAATCAATCAAGCATGTTTATAATCAATGATGCGTTGATGGCGCAGGGTAGTGTGGCCCGATTCCGCATCAATGGACGTGGGTTCGAGCCCACCTCTTCAACTCTGTAATTAGCCTGAGCTTTCGGTGAAGGAAAACATCTTGAGGAAATCATAGCATGGCGGTAGGGCATTTTCTTATAATGCCCCCCTTGGTAGCTACCACCTTCAAGTTTGAAAACCTATCGCCAAATACCAATAGGTGTGTTCTGGAGATCATTTGAGAACAAGTACCTCTAGGCTTAGTGTGTTTACCATCCTGGACCACATCGTCACTTAAAAGCAGGTGAGATTGTGGTCAAAACACTGAGCCTAAACCGTATTAAAATATTACATTATGAATGTCAAATATACACTATACTAATAATATATCTGAAGGCTTTGTCTGTCATTTAATTTTTTTTTAGAAATTTTGCTACTAATTTTGAGTCTGACATTTAATGAAAAAAATATTCATTATGTTTTTTTTTTTAAATAATTAACAATAAAGATAGCTTTTATCTACAGTCTAATTAAAAATTGTCTGTACCGTTCTTTGCGTTTGATTGTTACTTCGGCTCTGCGTCGACGCCATAACGGGGCAACATTAAAGCCTTATCGATTTTCTTTTCTCACTTGCTAGACGGTTTTGTTTTAGCCGTATTTTATTCATTATATACAATGAATGGCGATGATTTTAAAATACGAAGGTCGAATACATATTTTATAAATAGGCACCTAGGTTATAAGTGATTCACTTTTACATTGTTTGTTTTTTAACATTGTGTTTGTAATATATTTACATGGTTTTAAAAGATCTCTTTGTTCTGTTAGCTTCTGTTCACAGTCGGTCCTAATTCACACTTTGTACCTATTTATTATGTGCTACAGTATCGCACATATCAACTGAATTTATGATACAATAACTTTATAACTCTATAAAAATACATTTCTAAATCGTTTTGTTAAAACCAAAATATAAATAACTAGCTGGTGCCCGCGGCTTCGCACGCGTTTTATATATTCCGTGCATATAACATTTCACTTATACCTAACCTAAAAAAACAAATGAATGTAGAAAAATGGGAGTCTTTTGTTTTTATTAGCTAAAAAAATTGACATAAGAGTAAACTGAAAAAAAAAAAATGAGTTGGGTCGATAGAATCTAAAAAACAAATAGCCTATAACCATCTACGAAAAATTCTGGGCCGAATGGTAGTAGTCCCATCCCGTTTTGTGTTCAGTAGTTTCAGTAGTTTTGGTGATGGTGCCTCAAAGGAACCCCATTTTCCTTTTATATCTATAGATAGATAATGATTGAATAATATTTATAATTCTGTAAAACCGTAGACAATTAATTGATCAAAAAGACTTAAAATTTACCATCAAAAAGAAATTCACAAGAGTTCTCTGATAACCGGGAAATATGGAAAAATATGCATTAAGATCTACTAAATTTGGCTAAATAAATATATCCATAATATATTAATTAAACAAACAGGTAAAAGAAGAATGCGTGTAGCAGTGATGCAAACTTTACAATGTATGTGTGGTAGATAGTTTTTACCAAAGACTACAAAATATATAATTTATCTATGCTATTACTAAAGTGGATAAGATTAGAAATGCGTAGATCAGAGCAACCCTAAAATTAAAACCAGTGACAAACCGATAGGTAATACGGTTTTCCTGGGACTACTAATTACATATTAGAGATGTACCTACTGTATAAATAAATAATAAAATCAATAGAGAAGTTAAAGAGTTAGCGTGGTATGGATACCCAGTGAAGAATTATTTCTCTAATTTATTTATTTTTTTCAACTTTTTCTACTTTTTTGGAAAGAACCTATCACAATGGACAATTGCGTCTCGCACGTCTCGTCATCAAAATTCGTAGGTACCTATGTAACTTTTTTTAACCAAAATTATACAGGGCTATTTATAATTTATATACTCCTTTAGTCAAATAAAGCGTGGGCGGAGTCATGATAAGCTTAAAAAACGTGAATAAAATGTACGTGGATAGAATTGTAGCTTATTGTTTTCATTGGAAACATTTAGAATACGTAAGTCTCTTACGTAAACTCATACTTTTTACTTAAGCTATTTTAATAACGGATATTGAAATTTGTTACAAAACCGTCAGTATCCAGTTTACTATCTTGGACCCCATCCTCACTTAACATCCGATAAGATCGTGGTCGAAATTATTTAAAATGTCTGACTATATATTATTAATAGATATTGTTTTTTTTTCAGTAATATGACCTATAATATATATTTTTACAAAGTCCCATTATAATGTTTCAAGTACCTCAGAGGGTCCAGAGGATTTTATAAAATTGTGATAAATAGAGTGGATTATACGCAAAAGGGACATCAATTTCCTCTGTAAAGAGTATTTAGTAATCTTACTTTTCTGTGTTAAGATATTTGTATAGATTTTTTGTTGCGTAGGAAGACATTCCACGAAACTTAATAAACGAAAATAGGGTTCACGTGGTGATAAACTTGACCGACCGACTTCCTTCGCTGTGTTTAAGTCTGGGTCTAGGTTGATGTGAACTAATTTATTTAATTGATTTTATTTCTTATTCCAGGACGTTGCGTTCATAAACCCGGCGAACGTGGTCTTCGTGTACATGCTGGTCCGCGAGCTTGTCGACGGCGAACGAATAGCCCGTCCGCAGGAACTCCAGGCGGTCGTCCTCACCTGCCTCTACCTCTCCTACTCCTATATGGGCAACGAGATCTCCTATCCACTCAAGCCGTTCCTCGTTGAAGACTCCAAAGATAAATTCTGGGACCGATGCCTGTTGATCGTCGATCGGCTCTCGTTCAACATGTTGAGGATTAATTCGGAGCCGGGTTTCTTCACTGAAGTGTTCACGGAGTTAAAGGCGTGCGGCGTAGTGGACTGTCCGCCCCCGGCGCCCGCGCACCCCGCACCTACACCCCCTCATGCCATCACTGCTGCCTGACACACAGAGGTGGCCGTCCTAAGGTTAGCATTAACTGACCGGCCGAGCCGTGTCTGATGCCGGCTGTTGACGCGCGAAGGTTTTGGTCAAACGTGCGTTTTTCATATTAAGGTATAATAATAGTAATAGAAGTTCATTGAAACGGCGCCTGATTCGTACACAGTATTGGTAAACTCTCTCCGAAGTTCCATTTCAATGGAAATTAGTCTGTAAAATGAAGTGAATAGTATATATAAATATTGATTCCGGTGTGTGGTATTTCAAACTGGTCATGTTCCTTCGTCCGTGGAATTCTGATATAGTTTGTTAATTTTTTTTATGTTATGTAGGATTTGTTTTGATTATTATTGATGTGACAATAATAATAATTGTAAATCAATTTTTAACAATAAATTTTCGTGTGTTATGGTATGAAAGTATACAAAAAATTATAGACCCGTACTTAATAAGCGTAAGACGTAGCCCCCCCCCCCACAAGGTGGACCGACAACCTTGTGAAGGTCGCGAGAATCCGCTGGATGCAAGGAATCCGTTGGATGCAAGTGGCGCAAGACCGGTTGTCGAGGATATCTTTGGAGAAGACCTATGCCCAGCAGTGACGACTTTCGGTTGAATGGATGGATTTAATAAATAAATGAGAAATGGCAGTAATATCAGTGATATTCATAATTGTTATAAAAAGTCTTGTCTTGTCTTATTCGTCTGTGGTACATCCAACGATTTTAATCTATGTGCATCATGTGTTATTATTTTTACCGAGTTATCTAGTTCAGACATAATAATAATCAAAAGAAAGTAGCTTTGTTTTACGTCCCTTAAATAATTTAGATAACTTTATTTGAAGACACTAATCTACTAGATCAAAAACATTGATTAAAAATAAATATATGTTGTTTAAAAGAAAACGATTGACCAATACCTTCGGTAAAATGAAATCAGAAAGGGATTAACGAAAAGAAACAAATGACTGTATTAAAAAATCTGAAATAAACTCAAATTGTTATAATCGCTTAATCAAAAACTGAAAGATTTTTTACAGCAATGGTTTACAACCTTTGCATAAAAAGTACCTAGAGCGTGAATGAGATCGGTAAACAAAACAAAGGATGCCACTTTAGGGTTGTACATCAATCAATAATAATAGTTAATTATCAATTCAATTAATATTCTAAGACTGTTTTACGAACATTCCGTAGCGTGGGAATTTCCAAACGAAATTTTTTAGTATCATTAAAAAGTTTACAGTAGAATGTACATCTAAATACATAATGCATGAATTTCACTTTTATTTCAACTGTTCAACTATAAATAAATGATCCGATCTACCTTATCTGTGATATAAGGTATATTAATTATTCAATAATAATTATCTTAAATACATCTAGTACTTTCCAGAAAAAAGCCCTTGATTACTAGCTGTTTATAATCATGTATAAAGTAAATTTAAAAGTAAATACGAATTTAGGTCTCGTGGCGATGATAACGAATAACCTTTTGAATTGTACCCTGAAAAAAAAACGTGAATTAGGACATTTACGCTTTGGTAGCCCCATATAATTACGATAACGTACAAGTTAGTCACGAAAGTGTTTGTATAAAGTGTTATTTTTCACGTTGTGTTGTGTTTTTTCGTTATTATTTTGTTGTCGAATGTAGGAATTTATTGTTTTTCATACTAAAAGAATAGTAGTAGACTGAAAAGTACGTAATTAATTAAATGCTGGAAAGTGAAAATGCTCGAATTTACACAACGATAAACAATTCTCAGAAGAAATTATTCATAATTATTTGTATAATCAAATAGAATCATTATGATAGTTGATTAACTTGGTCTTCAATAACAATTCTCAATTAAAATGTATGATTGGTTGAGTCTAAACAGAGTTTTACAAATTAGAAAAAAACACATCCTCTTTCAAAAATAGCGGGGAATAAACACTTTAGTGTGAGTTATAGTGTTTTCGCTTTCCACGAGCAATTATTACTTTTACGGTTCAGTTTGATGGCTCAACAGTATGCGTAGGTTGGCTACCTCTCGCCAGACGCTAGTCTTAATCGATAGAGAAGGACAACGGATAGTTCGAAGTGTAAGTATCAAGTATAACTTGTTTCCTTAAAGAATCGTATTGAAACGGAGTGTGCACTTTTAATATAATATAATATTTATAGTGTTTATCTAGGTAATTATCTGGTATTGTTACTTTATCGAGCTGCTGGCTCGGCGGCAGTATTTCAAGTCCAATAGAGAAGCGGTTAGTTAGTAAGTTTAAACTGTTTAATGTTTCTTAAAGGTAGAGAAATGATTGTATTGACACATAGTTAGTTAGATGATATTAGCGAAATGTCTGGCAGGCGGGAGGGTGCAATAATGTCGGGAATTCGTTAGTATGTACTCCGGTAAGCCCTTCTATGAAATATACGTACGTATAAAATATAAGGCCGGCTTAAAGCGCGGTATGACTTGTTTGATATAATATATAATTAAACGTATCTATTCATAACAAATAGGTCAAATTTTGCTGATGAATAAGCATTTTGTACAGTAAACAATCGAATAATATTATAATACATAATAATAAGTTTTAAGCTGTAGTATAGATTAGTAAAAAAAATTGGATTGGCACTCGGGTTTTTCCAATAAATATGTCTGACGGTAACTGATGTTTTAAGTGTTATTATTGAAGTATTTTTTTTAGACAAAAAAAATTATATACTTTCATTAATTAATTAAATAAACATTCAATTAATAAATTATAATACATGTATAACTCGTATAATAGGTATAAAAATTATTTATTTATCATTATTATTTCTATGCTAATCTAAACAACGGCTAATTTTAATCAACAGTTACCACTTCATTTGATAGGGCATGATAATAGTTGGCGGAAAGAAACAAGTGATTTCTGTTATTGAAAGTTGTTGAATATAGCGTATTCAGTATACAATAATTTACAAACATAAAAAACACTACCTATGTATGTCGTTAGATATTATTTTCAATTTTAACCCCTTAAGCACTAACCTGGCGTTTACGCCAGCTTTCCATTATTTTCCTTTTGTCTTATTTTTATGGATAATCGACATATTAATAATATTATCAAACATAAGATATGCCACCATGCACCGAGTGCCGTAGTTAAGTTAAAATATATTTAGTCGAGTGTTCTTCACGAGAATGCAATTGTGTACTTATTTATTATAGCTAAACAAAGTTTACATAATTAATTTTAAATTTAAAGGTTCTATAAAATTAAAGGCTATTCGTAAAAATATTCCATTTTGATAGTTTTGTCATGATAGTATCTATTTAAAACTGTACCTACCGCTGAAAAATACTATCGTATTCATAACGTTATACCTATGTGTACATAGATTATCATGTAATAAATTGTCATGACAATTTTCGCCGCAGGCATAAAACTTAAAAACATCAGTTTTTTCCGCTATCTTAATAGATATGACTATTTTAGCGGCACGCTATGATGCCTGTTTTGACACATTATAATAGTAAATAAAAAAAAATTTTGCTTATTTATAATACTTTAAAAGTGTTACTTACTTATATTTGCACACAAGAAACAAATTCAAACAAAAAGAGACAAAAATTGCCGTATTATATCTGGTTCGTTCATATTGCTATTTTCATTATCGTCGCGTTATTATTAATAATAAAGAACAGCAATTTATATCTTCAAATGTAGTTATTCATTTATACAAAACTTCATGAGCGATACACATCAAAACGGCCATCATAGCGTGACGCTATTATAGTGTGGAATTTATTTCAAAGAGTGGTTTAATATTGCCAACTAAGCCTATCTATAAGGGTCTGAGACACTATACAACTGTCATAAATATTAGCGATAGTGTTCACAGAACGTATAGCTAATTTATGATCAATGATGTACGTACAATTATGGTAGCGTTTTGTGATAGAACTAACATTATGGAAGGCCTCTACAGTTCATGTATTTTCTGGAAAAAAAATTGCTTTGTAATAAGTTTAATCATTTATTTCTAGAACAAACATTGTGGTTACCTATTTATTCATTATATTTGAACATAATATAGTAGGTAAAACTTTAATTATAAGAAGGAATCTCAATATATTCCAGTCATTATTTATTAGGTGGATGTAGATGTCTGTGATGTTTATTGAATCTTAGCTTTTGTGGTAGTTTTTGTTGTTTTTTTATTTTGTTATATATATAAGTTGTTGTGACCGTATTTATTGTACCTATTATAATAAACGGCTATTTTCTGATATTTCTAGTTATTTTATTATGTAATGTAGGTATTTCATATATCTTATTATATATAATATGAAGTAGATAATAATTTAATCATTAAATCAGAAATATCTGCCTCTATAATATCCGATACTATATATAAACTTTATTTCATATCCTCTTATAAGCATAAAATTTAAAAAAAAATGGCTGACGAAAAACTTAACATTACCATAGACTTAAATATTCATTATGATAAATAGATTAGTATTATTATAAATGAGTTTAAGTATTATAATGTATAAACAACAAGTAGGAATCTGTTGAATGTAGCTGTGGTTTCCCTTCAGGTTGAACTATATGCTTGTTTAGGTATATTTTTTTAACGACACTAAATATATAATATAAACACGTCCTCATTGACTATTTCACCGGTACAATTTAATTTGAATTTAAAATTGTTGTAAGGGTTTAGAATTGTTTTTGGCTTTGGTCTATACGCATCACGTACAAGACTTACGAAATTTCGATATTTGCGACTTTATAGTAATGGACAAGGAGGCGAACTAGGCCTTTATAATCCACCGCCAAAGGTCAGTCGTAAAAATATAAAGTCTGATAAGTACAGATATAATTTAATGTTGAAATTTAATGATCTCTCATAATTAATAAGTTATAGTATTACAATTGATATTTTGAAGTATGAATGTGCATTATCGATGATGTTAACAGGTCCAGTATAATACGTGCTAATAAAGAAACAAGAAATAAAATTACGTCTACTCGTTGCTCTCTTTTTATATCTTTAATAAAAAAAATCAGTGGATTGCGATTGTCTGCATCATCAAATTGTTTCTTTTTTTACTGCGCTTGATACGTCCTCTTAAATAATTCATATAACACACATTTGTTATTTAACCTATTGTAAATATACCCAATGATTAAAAAAACTTTCATATAAACACAAATCTTGTTTAATTTTAACTGTTGTAACTTATTCCCAATATGTAGGATGTATGTATAAATGAAATGAACGATACTCGACGATTTGGCGGGATCTCAGTCTGACATGTAGCAGTTGTTTTCTTTAATTCATTAAACTTGTGTATTTGTAGATCTTGGTGGCTTTTTGTGTGATATAGTTTAGTTTTGTGTTCAATTTAAATTTATTTTAGAAGTTAGCACATAGCACGTTTTCTGAGGTGCCGACAAAGCCCCATAGATAGTTCGAGCAGGATGGGGGTCATAGTTTTGCTAGAACTTGGTATCAGACAAGATTGATAATACATCTTACCTACATGACACATGCACAAATTGTTTGTACATAAAATGCCATTATCTAAGAAGACAATACTTTGACTAATCGATCAATAATAAAAAAACTTTGACTGTTGACCACATAAAAATAATTATCCTTTTTTTTATTAACTTGTTTTAACGGCCCTGGGTTCAATAATACTCCTAGCGGTCAGCGTTGCCATTTACATGGCAATTGCCTTGTTATACGGTAATTGGGGTCGTCCAGCAAAAAAAACACACGGTACACGGCAGACATTAACAATGGCAGAACAATGGTTGCCGTATCCTAAAACACGGTAATCAGAGTACAAGCCTAATTTAAGCGCAGAAAGTCGCGGGATACTGCTAGTCCACGACGAAATCGCATATAGTCAATAATAATACAGTCCGGTAATTGACTTCAGTCTTTATATTTAGTAAAAAAAAAAAAAAAAAAAAACAGAGATATACGGATACGATAGTGGGTAAGAGCACTGTTACTGTTAAAACGGAAGTCTATATTAGAGAAATAGTTACGAAATCTAGATTCGTAGGGAATCAACTTATATTATGACAAGCAGAGATGAATAATAATATAAGACAAGAGATGAATAACAATATGTGACAAGACTGTACTTGATTCATAGCAAATACACTAGATGACAGCATTAAGAAACTACTTTCCTTTTTCTGATACAAAGTTTTTATTTTCGTCCTCTTCAATCTCTATCTAGTAGACCTTCCTGAACTCGAAAGAGTTCAGTTAGATCTCTACGCGGATGACACAGTTATATACTATGCCGATCGTAGGAAAAATCTCCTCCGAAAATACGTCCAAAGAGCTGTCGACGATCTCAGCTCTTGATACTTCAAGTGACGTATCGCAATATACCAGAGTAAGAGTACCGCGATCGTATTCAATAAGACCGTGCGATTAGGAAAAATCCTCCCATACCCATCCAGTACGCAGGTACTGTTATCCCTTACAGCACCGAAGTCAGGTACCTAGGAGTTCAATTAGACGCTCAACTGACTTTCAAAGTCCACATTCAGAAAGTCAAGCGCCAGTCCGCCATGGTGCTAGGCCGTCTCTACCCGCTCTACAACAGCAAGAGCAAAATGGCCCTCCGCCATAAAATTACCCTGTACTAGATGGTGGTCAAACCCACCATCACGTGCTGCGCACCCGCCTTCGGTCACATTAGGAAATCCCAGATGCACGCCTTACCAAGGATTCAGAATCACTTTGGAAGGAAAGCTGCAGGTGCCTAATGGTTCCAGAGAAATTTGGATTTACACAGAGATCTGAACCTGCTCACCATTAGGTCCGTCCTCAAAACCCACTGTCGCGCTTTCTTCGAATGCGCAGAGACACACCGGAACCCTCTCATAGTATGAGCCGTCTCGTACGCGCCCGACCCGAATGCCTACCCCAAGATGCGACGACCGCGTAACATCTTGACCGACCGCGACGATAACATCACTCGTATTAATAGGACCTTTCCATATAAACCTCGTTTAACGCCCGCGAAACCGCCGTTCCCGCCGTCGGGGACAGGCGGCTAATTTTGCTCCCGCACACTCTCCGTGTCCCCCTCAGACGGCGATCTAAGATGTGTCTCGTTCCCCAACTGGGGAGGCTCTTGACGTCGCCGCCAGTTCGATACAGTGACACTGACCACGCATCAAACATTACACGCACAACACTACATACACACTCCTACACATAACATGCAGGTACTTAGGTCCTGTGAGGAACCTTTTTTTATTATATACAAAATAAAAGTTGTAGGGTTTAGCTAGGTTCAAATTCCGCGGGAATTTTATGATATAGGTAGCGGCCAAGCCGAGGTTCAAACCATTAGTAGTAGTTTGTAATAGTTACCTTTTGCGGCTGGGTGCCTTCTGCACTAGTCCCCAAAGTTACGGTGAAGCTGTAAAGGGCCTTCCGGTCAACAGCATTAGTTAGTTTAGAAAAAAAAGTTTTTTATTTTGCTACAAATGTAACGTTTCATTTTTAGTTCTAAACTTAATTTAATAATAAAGTAATAGAAAAGATAAACCTGTTTTTAGAAATTGTATCATTTTACTGAATCGAATTAGAGATGAATCCTGATTGAAAATATCTTCTAGCCACCGGTGAAGGTGACCATCGTCAGGGATTTTTTGTAACACCATAGTTAATGTGACGTATCATGATTTTCAACATACTTCACAACAAAATATAATAAAGTAAATCATGCATGCAGTACCGCACACGTGATATAAATGAAAAATAATAGTTGCTATTTACTGCGAGAAACAGTGAGAGGATCTTAATAGAAAATCAATATTATTTAATTTGTATAATCTACATATAAAACAAATGTAATTTCATACCTCCATAAATAGAGAATTAAGCGGTTACACGATTTTCTATGTATAATTGGAATATTAAACGTGTTAAATCTAGTAATTAAGTTAAGCTTAAAGGACGTGTATGCAGTAGCCGCATTCATTACAAAAAGTTGCCTTATTAAACACTTTTGAAATTTACTTTTCGTTTGCTTTTCATCGTTTTCGAAGCCCTCGTGTGATTTCTTTGTACAAGTTTGTTGTTTGTTATTATTTGTTTAGTTTTAATTAAATATCATTGTTACTAATTGTTATTTTTATTTTTGTGAGAACAGCCTATAGATACTATAAGTAAAAATTTACATTTATTAATAGATGTCATATCTTACATAGAGGTATAATATTACGAGAGGGTCCTGTTTTCCATAAAGTAATTATTATACTCTTTGAAGGGCACTTCGTTTTGCTTCGTGCTAACTCTCTTCGCTTCCGGTGACTTCTGATTATTACCTGTTTTTGGATCCAAGTCGAAAGCCTCAAAAAATTCCCGAAGTGCTACGTGAAGCGTCTGACTACACTACTCTGTTCACTTTGGTTCATGTCGAGATCTACAAAATGCGTAATTAGTGATGAGCTGCGAGAATTCACATTACAGTGACACCTGTCACTTAAATATATCTCATTATGCGTAGCCAATAGGCGCTGGCAAATAAGCTCCTCGCGAGCTTACACAAGTCTGTGGTTATATATTTCAGACTTCGGTTATAGCTCTAAAAACATTAAGTTAGGCCATCTAAATAAATATATTATCCACAGAGCAACACAGTACTTATATTAACAATGCCCCATGCTAACACTGACTGTAAAACAATTTTTAGCACCGTAAATATGGTCAAAACGAAATCACATAATAAAATCATCACTTCCATCATAAATAACACGTTACTTGTAAAACAGTATTTCAGTCGACCAAAGGAATGTTAAATTACATGAAATATAGCTCTAATATAATTCTAAGAAGAAATAAACACCTTTGATATAAGGTATTTATATTATGATGATTGTGACCAACCAATCCATTGTTAACGAATCCGACATATTTATTTTTAATAATCATTATTTTATGAATCTTGTACAAAACTGTCAGGTCGTGAGATGACTTGAACTTGTCTAATTTATTTTTTATCACTGTACAAATATAAAACAATAATACAAAACTGTATAGGCGTAAAACAATTGCGAAAGTTAAAATTTTACTAAAAATTTGTATGAGACACGGCAATTTTTTTAACTTTTACCCCAAAACACGGCAATTCGACCATCCAAAACCCGGATATTAATTTTTTTTTAATGGCAGCGCCTACCCGTTGACAGTTTGACACATGACAAATAATTATTTTGGTCGAGTCGGTTGGATTATTTGCTTAGTGTTTCGATTTTTAATGTTTGTAGTTTATTAAAAAACTATTATTTGTGCTCGCATTTCTTATTTGTTTCATATTCGTAATTATAATTATAGTGTTTTATATTCAAAAATTGTGACTTGTTTACAAATTTTGTTTGGTGCTATTTGTGATTATAAAAACCGCGAAAATGGATGAATATCCTGATCCTGATGAAGAATATGAACTCATGTATGCTGAGGAGATGGAAATGATGAGAAATGAAGAAGTTCATGCAGGTGAGGAAACAAATATACCCTGGAACCAACTCGTCATTTAGGATTAAGGAAATATTTTTATTCATCTTGCTTTTATTTGAGTATAAATTATTTAAATATTTATAAAACATTTAAATTTCAGATGAAATTATAAGCATAAAACCTATGCCGGCAAGAAGAAGCCTAAACTTCTCAAGTCCGATTAACAAATCAAGTCAGCTTAATACAGAATTTTCTCAAAACAATAATTTTGTAAGTGAAAGTGATAACATAGCTATCTCTCAAACAAGTGTAACATCTAATTTAGAACCTCTTGAAGATGAATTACCTCCGAATAACCCAAATAAAAGGACAGCAGAAGAATTATTTGGTGATATTGATGATATAAATTTTGATGATGTTCAGCTACCAAGTAAAAGGCAAAAAACCGAAGAGGAAAATGATTTAGATATGATAAATAAAATAATTGAGGGTAGAAGACTCAGGCAAATGATTTCTGAACCTAAGAGCAGGGTTCAAAATGTTCCACAATCAAATTATAATATAATGGAGAATATTTCTTTGGATATTCCAAAGTGAGTAGATTTTTGTATACTATATAGGCTGAGAATTTTAACCACAATTTCACCTAGTGTTAAGTGACAATGTGGTCTAAGGTAGTAAACACTCTAAACCTAGTGATATTGGCTCACAAGTAATCCTACCAGAATAGCTATAAGTGCTTGATGAGAAATTTTAAAATTTACAGGCTTAGTAGTATCTTATCAGGCAGGCATTAGATGACATGTGTATTAGGACATAAGTAAAAAAAAAATAAATTTATAAATTGCTAAATTCTATTGAAATAATGATAAATATCAGTCCTAAAAATTAAAACTAACTAAATAAAACATTGTCAAATTAAACTTATTCTATTTTTAGAAGATTAATATATAGATTTATTAATATATTAATAAACAGATATATTAATATGTTTGTATAAATTGTTGTATTGTTATTTGTTTGTCATTATTCATTTGGATTAAATTTAAAAAGGTTATTTTTTATTCATGTATTTTATAATATTGTTATTTTAATTAATATTATGTATGTTCTGCGGAACAGTGTTGAATAAATACCTCTAATGATTTAAGATTTTGTCTAACTTAGTATATGGGGTATTTTATGTCAAGCGGACAACCAAAAAAAATGAGGCTGTGTATTTTGTCTATACTCTAGTCAGTTATACTTCTAGTAGACGTGGATGTGTTCACAATTTTTTTTTTCGTATGATGCTTTATTGCTAAGTTATGAGCTTTTAAAAATTTGCCAAGAATGAAATCATGAATTTTGGATGTTTATTATCTGTACCATTTGTAAAAAAAACTAAAAAGTATTATTTCTTATAGTTACAAAGTTGAAGTTTTTAATTTTTTTGTCGACTTCTAAATTTGAATTGTTTTACGTATAGTAAACTGGAAGTGAAAATTTCAAATTCATGTTTGAGTAACTGTAAACTGAGAGCAGTTTTATTAATTTAGATTGAAACAGTATTAATTAAAATAGAGAGATTTATTTTGTAATTTTTTACTATTTCCACTAGCACTAATTCTTTTTACACATATGCCCTCGTTGGTTGGAAGTAAAGCATGCAGATATTTAGTTCCTGGAATGGTGATAGCGGAAGCAAAACGGACTCGAAGTAAATCTCGTTCTTGTTAAATACTTTTTTTAAGTTACTGTTAATTTTAACCATAATCATATTTGAAGAATAAAATATACCTCTTTTTTTTGGTAACACGAAAGCTTGTGAAAGACTACTAAATAAAAAAAGAAAGAAAATTTATTGACACATAGACACGTAAAAGGATGTGTTTTGCTTTCCTAATTTATGTATACATGCTGAGAAATAAATATGTGAATTACAGATGGGCCTTCCTGCCTGTGACAAATTCAGATGGTCACCGAGTATATGTAAGAATTCAGTCAGAAGACTTGTGGGATAAGATTCTGGATGAAGTAATAGATCAACCTTCTCTGCATGCAACATATTCAAAGACTTGGGAGGAAGCACAAAAAATCGTATGTTAATGAAGTTGAATTTAATAATTATAAAATAGTATATGCTCTTTAAATTCATATAACTGTGATATAATACGAAAACAAAAAATTATATTATTAAAATTTTTCCTTCAAATACACGCAAACAACATCATGTACTTGGAGAACCCATAATTGTGTGCGTGTGTATTTGAACCATTATATAATAACAAAGATTTTCAACGTCTAATAGAAAACAAATTATCTCAATTACAGTTAGAAGCAAAACAAGAGCAACAAATAAAAAAAACCCAAGATGTAGTTACAAATGCTCCATCGGAAATGAATTCTGAGGTTCATGATGCAACATTGTGGGTAGAAAAATATAAACCTCTATGTTATATAGACTTATTATCTGAGGAACCAGTTAACAGGGCCTTGTTACACTGGCTTCACTTATGGGATAAGGTAATGTACATTATTTCATAATGCCATAATGTATCATGTTCAAATAGCTAACCTAATTTCATTGTTTCATCAGAAAATTCAAATTTTTTCTTTACTTAATGTTCATGTCTCAACTATATTATTTTTATAGAAATTGAGAGGTTGTCTACTGAAAAAAAAGAGAGAGAGTTATGTGAAATTAGAAATCAGTCTCTAAATTTTTATTTATATCTAGCTGTGTGCTCGCGGCTGCGCCCGCCTTTCATATGATCTTCACTGCTATTTAATTTTTTTATACGGAACCTTAATATGTTTTTTTTGTAATAAGATAAAGTAAATATATTTCTAATAACTTCAAGCACTTGCCCTTAAAACTGTGCATTGAATCAGACTTTATTCATTTCTTAATAAGTTTTAATTTTTTTATGCGGATCCCTAATTATATTCGAAAATTTAAAGTACCCGGAGTAACTTCAGCTATCTACCAAAAAGCCCCGTCAAAATCCGTCCAGCCGTTCTGGATATTACCCAGAACAAACAGACGGACAAAAATGTAAAAAATTGTATTTTTGGTATAGGTATCGTATATACATTCATATCTATTTAGAAAAAAAAATAATTTTGACATTACAGACAGACACTTCAATTTTATTTATTAGTATTAGATAATAAAAACGTAAACGTAATAAAATCTGTAAATTAGTTACATTTGAGAAATTTACACATTTTATGGAATTTTTGTTTGTGTCTGTGATGCTATTGAAGTGCAAAAAGTTACTAATTATGCAACTAACTGAGAGATAGATGTCCATTTGAAATTTATGGCGGAATTAACGTTGCCATTAACAACTGTAACAATTGTATCGTACGTCGATAATATTGGAGGTATGACGTTTTTAACTGACTATTCACACAAGAGTCGGAACGTCTGTTATCACTATTACTACAAAGTATAAATCAGTACTATATTAAAAACAATAAAATCTAATATAATTTGGTGTAGTAGTTTTTTGCGTGCTCGGTGACAACACCTTTTTATTCATTTATTATAAAGAAACAAACGGTCATATGAGCGTATAAAAACAACGAAAACAATACAAACAAAAATACTTATACTAGTATATAACAAATATATACCATAGATATTGTGTATTATATTATAAAGTATAAACAATCTGACTCTGTAATTTATAGGAAAACAAAACGGCAACTCAAAATAGGATTTTAATTTTTTATTTATTTTTGTAATACTTTTTTTTTAACAAAAGAAACATTAAAAGGATCAATACGACTCAATACGTTATTGTAAAATTTACATGCACGTCTAATAAATGAGTTTCCTGCGTAACATGTTATAAAAGGTGCTATTGAATATAATTTTTTTTTTTTTGCGAATAATTCTTTTTAAGGCACACGAAAATTAATTTTACTGAGAAGCATTGGTGAACCAATGATATTATTTATAATTATGTATAGAAATAATGCATCACAAGTATTACGACTCTGCTACAAGAAAGGGTAATTATATATTTTTGATGAAGATTCATAGTCCATGTAGATATTACCAGTTCTGAAATCATGTGTTTTTACAAACTTTTTCTGAAGCTTTTCCAATCTTTCAGAATGCTTATTGTAAAGTAAATTCCAAACTGTACTCGCATATTCTAAATGACAGCAAACATAACTATAATATAGAGCAGTGATTCTCAACCTTTTTTTTTGTTGTGGCACATATTTAACGATTTCAAAATTTGGCGGCACACAAAGAAAAAGATACAAATTATTTACTTACTAAAAATAAAAATATTTTTAATGCGAAATTTGAGCTTGATGTTTTTTGATAATTTCATTTATATTTGGTCGTAAAAATGACAATGCTACTCTCATATCGTCTTCTACATTTAACAACCTTGATCTTTTTTTAGTTTTAATGTTGGTTAATGCTGAAAATCCGAATTCACACAAATAAGCTGTGGAAAATTGTAATAATATGTTTAAAGCTTTTTTGGCTATATTGGTTAATCCCAAATGAATTAATTGATTCTTCTGAATGTTTTAAAATTAAATCTGGATTATTGGAAAGCAAAATGAGTTCTTCCTCTTCATTCAAAGTTAAGTCAAATACAGAAGTATCCGTTATGAGAAATGGATTACGAAACCCAATCAAATTTCTTAATATCTAATTTTGGGAAATAATGAATAATTCTCTCCTCTAATGTTGTCAAATGAGCAACAAAAATTAATTTAATAGTTTTATAACTGTCTTAGGGACTGACTCAAACTTTTCTAAATTGCCTTCTTGAGCTTTATTTTTCCATAAAGTTACTTGTTTTTTGAATACCACCAGCTTATCGGTTGAGTTTAAGATATTTTCATTAGGCCCTTGCATACTTGAATTGATGTAGTTAAAAATATTTTTCTTTTTAAATGATATAATTTAATAATATTTACATTATTATATATTTGCAAAATTTGGTGGAACACTTTTGAAATTTGGCGGCACACAAAAGTGCCGCGGCACAGTGGTTGAGAATCACTGATATAGAGGTTTATACGTCAAAGAATGCTTAAATGATTTACCTACACGTAATATGAAACCCATTTGTTTGTAGGCTTTATTCAAGACCTTATCAATATGAGGTATGAATGTAAGTTTAGAATCCGTTAATACACCTAAGTCTCTAAGAATTAACCTAAGAATTTCTGAAACTCTGTTTAACTGTTTTTGCCCTAGTATGTAATCGAAAATGATGGGATTAGGTTCTCTGCTGTAGCTGATCACATAGCATTTATATGAATTTAAAAAAAGATCATTTAGATGGCATGACAATTCAAAATTTCTTAAAACATCTTGTAATAGCTTACAACCTAGTGGATTCCGGATGATTCTAAAAAAATTTGTATCATCTGCATACCAAAGTGCATTACTACCACCAAAATTATTGCTAATATCGTTAATGTAAATAATAAATAAAAGAGGTGACAGATAAGAACCTTGAGGCACTTCAGAGCTGATATTTTTATAACCAGATATGAATCCACGTAAGACTACAGCTTGATTCCTATTTTCAATATAATATTTAATCCAACGAAAAAGGACGCCATGCACTCCAAGTTTCTATAACTTCATTAACCCCTTGAGCACACCTGGCGTTTACGGCAGCTTTCTATTGTTTTCCTATTGTCTTTTTTTTTATGGGTACTCGACACATTAACAGAATATTGTGTGAAATTTTATCAAATGCGTTAGCCAAATCGGTGTACGCAGCGTCTACTTGCCACTTATTATTATTATTTCTTCAGGGTAATTTCTGTGAAATTTTATTTTTTATTTACCTACTATTAATTAACATTGTAATAATCTATAGGTAGTTTTCAAAAAAGAAGTTAAAACCAAAGAACCCCTGCAAAGGAATAGTTTTAGCAAGCGCACTGGCCAGTTCCAGTTGACGAACAGTTGGAAAGGGAAAAAAGAGGCTGAGCCTGAAATGGACGAGGATGGTAGACCTCACTATAAGGTTGCGTTACTCTGTGGACCGCCTGGTGTCGGTAAAACCACATTAGCGCATCTATTAGCCAAACTAGCCGGTAAGTATTTTCTTTTAATGCTTACAATTTATTCTGTTATATTTGTTAACATTTTTTTAAATGTGAATGAAAGAGGTCTTTAATATCAATTTCATATTTACAATATTGTTATAACGGCAATATAATTTGGTATTATGATAGACCACGACTACGCTTGTAGTTGTACGCTTTAAACAATTTTGAAATATTAGTATCCAATTGCTTCCAGGTTATAGGCCTGTGGAGTTAAATGCATCTGATGATGAATGCAGTACTGAAGCCTTCCGGAGCGCCTTACAGAGCGCTACTCTAATGAGGTCAGTGCTGGACGCTGATAAAAGACCAAATTGTCTTATTTTGGGTAAGATTTGATATATGAAAGTTGTGTTTTTTGACAGTATAAATTTAGCATTTGACCATCCTTAAAAGAAAACGTTATAATAAAAGTGTAGCTTCAGGGTCAAAAGTCGCTTAGAACTTCTGTCTGTTACCTTACTCAATGTTACCATCTTCGATTTCATTTTATCTCTATCAGTTATTAAATTAAATTATAGTAACAGATATTTAAAATGTATTATAGTATTTTGAAATTTATTCAGTACCGCTTTGACAATAATCTCTTCCGATACTATATTATATATGTATTTAATTTTAAACTTCTTATAATCTTTAGAAAAAAGTGTGTCTGTACTTATGTACGTACGTAAGAAGTTATACTTCTTTGACGTAATAATAGAAAAAACTAAAACGTTGACAGCTAACTTCAGGGTGTTGGTTTTTCGTGACGGTGTGCGCATGCATCATATGTTGACTAGCTAACTTCAGGGTGTCGTTTTTCCGTGACGGCGTGCGTGCGTATCGTAAAAATTTACTCTAATCATTTTCCCCTAACGCGCCAAAAGAAGTATAACTTCAAAAAGAATCTGTAAAAATAATTTAAAATACAAAAAAAAAATATTATTTTATTAAATACATTACGTTTTCTTTCATTTCTCCAGCCGAACTACCATACTTCCGGTATAGCCCTAAAACAATTATTCTAGAAACAAACCTATAAGTAATACCTATATAATTCTTCATTATTTCATGAATACTTTCATTGAATGTAAAAAATAAACAAATCCAAACGGGTCAAATTATTTTCGTCTTGATTGTTCTCGCACTTGCGTCCAACTTCCGATCTGCCATTAGGTTTACATCGAACTATCACACGACTCTACAAAAAACAAAACATTTTTTGTCCTAAAGTTTATTTTATGATTTTTCGTTTAATTATGCACAAAAACGAAAAGAAAATAACTTTTTTTGGTATAATTTTTGCTTGTGGGATAAACGTTAGTTGAGGATATGCTAAAGCATTTTAAGGCCCATGGGCTGAGGGTGTCATTAAATGTACATATGCTGCATGTTAATTTAAATAAGTTTAAAAACGACATGGGAGCGTATTCAGAAGAGCAAGGAGAACGTTTTCATCGGGACATTATGAGCTACGAACAACGTTATCAAGACCAGTACAATGAAAACATGATGGGAGACTATATTTGAGGTTTATTGATAGATATTACTTAGGTAAAAGTAAAAGCGTGCACATTATTTCCCATTTTTTTTGTAATTTATTTTGATAGTAAATCTTAATAAAAATAATAAACATATTAATTTGAATGATTTCGTCTTCGATTAAAAATTAAAATCGCTGATTTTGAAAAAGTATCGTTCAATTGGTCCCCTAAATACAAAAGCAAACGTCATATATGTTTAAATTCCGACCTAAAATATCGACATTTTATACTTTAAAGTCAAAGATAAATTTTTTGTTAACCCGTGTATGTGTAGTATGTGGAGAAAAAAAAAATGAAATGAACCTTTTAGATGAAATAGACGGTGCACCGTTGCCAACTGTTGAATTATTAGTGAGATGGTGCACCGGCTCTTTGGACGGTGGTAAGAAGAAAGGCAAAACGCAATCTCTCCGCCGGCCTGTTATTGCTATATGCAACGATTTGTACGCTCCTTCTTTAAGACCACTCAGGTATTTATGCATTTAATAATTTTATCTGACTTTTTTTATTGTTTTATCCATTATGCATTTAATAATTTTATCTGACTTTTTTTATTGTTTTATCTATTTATACATATACTGGCTGTCTGCCTGAGGCTGCGCCTGCGGCTGCGCTTCATATATTCTTCATTGTGTTTTAATTTTTTTTATACGCCCTAATGACTTTTTTAGAACGAAGATAAAGTAAAAATATTTCTAATAAATTAAAATTCATTTGTCAGTAAAACTGTGCATTGAATCGGATTTTATTCAAATTTTTATGAGTTATGCTGTTTTTACGCGGAATCCTAATTATTTACGAAAATTAAAAGTACTCTACGTTACCCCGAGTAACTCCAGCTATATACCAAAAAAAGTCACGTCTAAATCTGTCCAGCCATGCTGGAGATTACCCATTACAAACAGACAGACAGGTAAAAATTTTGAAAATTGTATTTTTGGTATAGGTATCGTTCATTCATATCTATTTAGTAAAACAAATAATTTTGACATAATAAACAGACACTTCAATTTTATTTATTAGTATAGATGTGTTTTTGGTCGCGCTCCTCCGTAACAACTCGCCCGATTTTTATGAATGTTTTCAATGTATATTTGTCAGGTATTCTAGGTCGTAAAGTATAGGATGTTTTTTTTTTCTATTTTTTTTTTTTTAATTGGCATCAAAAAATGCTGTTGTTCCTAAATATTTTCCCGCCTACCGCCCCGCCCTCCTAATATTTTAATCTCGATTTTAGTATATTTGTGTGTACAATATCTAAGTCTGCCGGGTCATCTAGTATTTTATAAGAGCAATGAAGTCCAATGTAAATTAATAAATAAGATGAAGTGCGATAATTTTTGTCTTTATCGGGGTAACAAAAAAATTAACTTAAATAATGTTGGAAGACCAGTGAGCCTTGTGGTGCGGGTCGGGGGTGCCTCTGCGGGTCGGGTGTCGGGTCGGGTGACGCTCGTAGCACGCGCTGAGGGATTGATATTAACCCCTAACGTGACCGCTGCGTTGGTCGCGAGGGTGCAAGGGGACATCCGCCTTGCCATACATCTCCTCAGCTTCGTCAAAGCCGGTGCTAAAGCTGAGGTATGTATGTGTATCTATCAATTATTATCAAAAAAAAAAAATGCCTTACCAGGACATGCGGTCGGAGAAGTATGTGTTTCAGAAATTTATTGCAATCGCGTTGCGCCCCAAAGAAAGAATTATAAAACACGAAAGGGACAACTGCAGCGCGGGGTGATTTTAACCGTATGCAAATAGACGAAAACATCACTTCGTGTTACCATGCTTCCTCCTCCAAAAATGAACCGATTTTTTATTTACTTTCAGTTTTACTTCGGCTATGCCTGTACGTTTTTTTTTTTTTTTTTAATTTTATCCATCAAATTTGTTTGACGAACGTCTGAAAATGACGATAAGAATCGAGTTTTTTTTCAATTTCAAAGGCTCCTAGTTTCTACAAGTAACTAATTTATGAAAAAAAATCAAAACCTACGGGCATGGCGGTGGTAGATATATATTATTTGGTATAAAAATATTTACCATAAGGCTATTATCCAGGGAGGAAACAGGGGACTACGTTTGTATGCAATAATTACCCCTAGGATATCCTCTTAATATAGAAATACTAATATTACTAAAGTGTAAGTATTATTGGCACGTTTATTCGTCTTACTCTAGTCTAGCACTATAAATATTGTGTAAATTTGGCCTGAAATTACTTACTTGAAGACGCTAGAACCTAAATCTAAGTGATCTAGATGACATTTTTGTCAAAAGGGCTGTTTTGTTTAAAAAAAAAACATATATTTTTTTGTTATCTGCAAATTCTAATGCTTTGTTATCTAAACACCAAGTTATTAGGGTATATTATTATATATTTTAATGAAAGTTGATTAATAACTAGTAATTAGTTTTCTTACAATAACTCTGAACACGTTTTCTTAAATTTCTTTAAAAGAACACAATTTCACTTGGACCGCTATAGTTTTAATGTCGTCTTTTTTAATTTATTTATCAAACGTAGACAAATTTATAGATTATAACTAATCTAGGAATACGTTTATTTGTGTATGTTTAATATGTCGATTACCCATAAAATTGAGAAAATAGGAAAACAATGGAAAGCTGGCGTAAACGCCAGGTTAGTGCTCAAGGGGTTAAAATATCTTTTTTTTATATATTTAAAATGCTTGGCGAAAGACTATCAAACTTCAGAATGGTCGAACTCTGGGAAAATATCTAACACCATGATCTATGGTTTCATCAAATAACTTGGCTAATTTTAACGCTACTCATCCTACACATTAATTACACATAATTAGGCTAATCTATTAATAGTGATAAACCAAGAGCATTTTCCTTAACACAGAACTCAAGTATCTGCCTATCAGTTCTACCATGCCTTATAGTCCTACAAACATATCTGGCCCGGAGGTGGCGTCGCTGTGTGATCGCTTTTAGTGTTGCCAGTAAATACTTTTTAGAATAAAATTGGGTATAGACAATACATATATATTATAATGATTGGATGTTTTTAATTTTAATGATATGTCATGATATTAAAAAATCTAAGAAAAATAATAAACCCAAGTTGCTGTGATCCAAACAGGCGATTATTTAACGAAAGGCAGACAGACTATTGACATTAAAAGATGGAGTTCGCTAGTTCCCGTTTTGTTCGCTGGGCTAGATAAGTTTGTCGCTATATATATAGCATTTTCATGAAGTTGTCGCGAATGGTTCAATCTGACGTTTGTCACAGACAAGCCAAACGCTAAATATTTGCTATTATATAAATAAATTGATGATTTAATTCATCTTTACTCTTACAGTTAAATATGTCAGATGTTGAGAACGTAGCCATTGGATCGAAAGATTCTAACAAAACGCTAATGCAAGCGTTACAAGCTGTCTTCACTATCAACGATAAACAGCCGGACAGTGTTATTAAAGCGGTCCAATCCGCTGGAGAGTATGATAGGTGAGGATTTAACTATTATTTTATTATTTTGAAGTGATAACTTGTTATGAGAGAGTGAACCGCTTTCTTACGTAACGCGTTACGGCGTGCAGCCAGTCTGTCTGGCTTCCCTCTCTCTCACGCGTACGGTAGGCAGGCTCCTCCTCTCTCATTCTAACCCACAGCGCTAGCCGTATTTCGGACAGACGCTTCCCTCTCTCTCTACTCAGTGTTTAGAGTGCGATAGACATATACTGTTTATTAAATAATGAGACTAATGATGTATATACACGAAATTCTAATGTACATATTCAAGAATTGTAACTTAGAATAAAATAAATTTCATAATCAATAAAAAAAAATATAAATAAATAATAACCTTTCCTTACATTATCATATTAATCTACATACAATTTAAGTACTAACCTAAGCTTTTCTCAAGTTAAACATTTCAATATTAAATAGTTTAACTTAGATTAGAACAGCCGAGTCCACATTCTGAGAGAAATTACATGTCTATCTTGCAACCATATCAATAGCCACCATCATCCTAACAGTGTATTTAACAAATTCAGCAATGTCCGTACTCCGTAACAGCTCATCATCATACCATCAACATCAACATCATAGTGCCGCTATTGATTAGGCGTCCACTGCTGGACGTACGTCTCTCCTAAAGATCTCCACAATGCCCGGTTTTTTGCGATACCAGCGTCCAACGGATTCCCACGACCTTCACCACGTCGTAGTTCCACCTTGTGGAGGGGGTCGGGGGTTACTCACGCTGCGTCTTCCGGTACGCGGCAGCCATTCGAGAACCCGATGGTTCCATCGGGCATAGGTACTGCGAGCAATGTGCTCAGCCTATTGCCAGTTAATTTGGCAATTCTTCGGGCAATGTCAGTTACTTTGGTTCTTCTACGGAATCCTCATTTCTAGTTCCATTACGCAGTGAAATTCTGAGTATATATCCCTCTACATTGCCCTTTGGGTAACTTTGAGTTTTCTGATTAGGCCCATTGTAAGCGACCACATGTCAAAAGTTATCACTGGCAACACACACTGGTCGAAGACTTCTGTCTTGAGACACTACGGTATTTCGGACGAGAAGATTCTACGTACCTAGCATCCGTTGTGCAAATTATAGTTTTTTTTTAGATTAGTGGATGGCATATTCGAGAACTATCTATTGGCGCGCGTAGACTCACGTTTGATGATCGCTACTGATACGTTATCGTGGCTTCGTTTGTACGACACGATACAATCTTGGACTCTCAGAAACCAGAATTATTCTTTGTACGGCGCCTTACCTTTATGTATCGCTCGATGTTACGGACTTTTAGCTTCAAGAGCGCCGCAGAGAATCAAATTCCCTACAGAGGCTCAGGAGGTGAGGATGATTGTTCGTTTTTTTTTTTCTCTATAGTCACTATAATTAAAAAATGTATACTTTATAATAAATAAATCCATAATACTTAAAATATATTTTGACTTGTTATGTTATTTATTTTGTATGCAGTTTACGGCAAAACATAAATATACGTGGTCTCGATGACAGCTGTCATTTTAATTAAGTTATTATATATTTCAAAGATTGGACTATCATGTGGTATAATTTAGTAAGTGTGTGGAAATGACTTCACGATTTTTTACTCTTTCACCACAACTGGGGAATAATTCTTCACGTTGCATTCCATGGCTAAAAATTGGTTTGCCCCAAGATTCAGGGCTGGTGTGAAAAATTGGTGACAGGACTCGAACGCTAGGCCATAACAAATAAACAAAATAAAGAACCTATCTATTTCACGCTATTTATAATAAAAGGAAAATACATTTACAAAAATAAAATATTAAAAACAATCGCAACGAATAATAATTGTGGACACACAAAAACACTTAGGGCGTAAACCTCTCTCAGCTGAGTGTAAAGGCTTCGAATTCATAGATCTCCAAGTCTCTATCCATTTTTTTATCAATATTTTACATGAATCATCTATTGTCCTTGTTTTTTGTCTTCCTCTTTTGCCTGTGGTCTTCTGTTTTTAAACGATTTCTGACAATATTTCAAATAATATTGAACTGTTTAAAAAATACATTAGGAATTTTCAGATGTATCGTAAGAGATTGGAACTGGACAGTATAGTGTGTTCAGTATGGCGAGGCTGTACTCCGGCTGTATCGCTCAGCCGATCGGTATTACATCTTGATGTGTTACCGTTACTCCCTTACTTGTTGTCGCCATCGCTTCGCTCTGCTAACGTGCAGGTAATACTTGTCTCTCTGTTTGCTTGTTTCTTTGTTCTGTAATAATTCGATAACTTTTGCACCGATTGAAAACTTATTTTTTTTTCAGTCATAATCACAACTAAAAATACTACTTCGATATTTAGGTTCATATTTGTTGAACATACACTCGTTAATTTTTTAATATGATACAGAATAGTAACGCTGGCTAAGAATAGTACCACCCCATATCGTTCTCGTGGGCGATTAAGGGATAAACCATGCGATGGGAATAGCAATCCCCCCCTTAAGAACGACATAATGAAGGTCGCGGGAGTCCGCTGGATACGGGTGGCGCAAGACCGGTCGTAGTTGAGATCTTTGGGGGAGACCTATGTCCATCAGTGGACGTCTTTCGGTAGAATGGATGGACGGACACACTATAACGATACCCTAAAAAAAATTACGATTATTGTCAGTCATCATCACTTCCTTATTTTACAAAACCTTTCTCTTTTATTCGAGCTTGGCAAACTGATTGCATTTAATCTGATGTTATTATACAAAATACTACCGTCGACAAATCAATATATATCGACAGTCGCCAACTTCATTCTGGCTAATATCTATCACGGACAAAGCCTATAGGTAGTTTTGAATATACAAATAGACTACTTACTAAACCCAGAACGTGGCGCACTGTAACGTGTTCCTATAACGGGGTTTTTACAAGTGTATGGTGGTCAAATCAGGCTCAATTGCTTCATCACACCGCTAACTTTAGGATCCCGGAAAACGATGTGCGGAAACTTATGGGTTTTTCGCAATGTGTACGGTGGTCACGATTAAAAAAAAACAAAAAATCAAAAATCTTTACTCAATTTAGGCCCTAAGAAGGCGCTTATGAACGTCTAAAACACTACCAGCGGTTCGGAAAACAAAACTCAGTCGAGAAGAGCGCAGGCAAGAAACTCGATCTGGTTCTTTTTTTAATAAATATTATATATATAATTTTTTTTTTCTTTAAAAAAAAACTATACAAATCATCACAAGTTTTAACTAATGTTAGCGGAAGCACAGAGATCTAGGTTAATTCCAGACATCACTATCGTTCACGTAATGATCCACCATGTAATAAATAACTTTTTGAGATTAAAACTTGCTTGACATAATACTTGAACTTATTGTCAGGTAAGTCGGTAATGTTACTTGGGATCTTTTTGTAAAACCGAGTACTATTACCTATAAAGCTTTTATTACACTTAGCCTAAAGCGTGGGACGGACAACTTGTCTTTATTTCTAATATTAAAATTATGACGATCATTCACTAGATCGAGCTTGTCTAAATTTTTACGAATATGCATTAAGTTATCGAAGATGGCCGGCTGATCTTAGTCGCGATATTGGCCGGTGTATAAAAATACAGACGGGTGTTAGTTGTGCAGTGAGAACGAGCGCAAGGCGCTGAGTGCGTGCGCGGGCGCCATGTGCGACTACGGGCTGCAGTACGTGCAGCAACGTACGCCCGAGGGACTGTACGCGTTCCTCTTGGAACCTGACATATATAAAATCGCATTTCTAGGTATATTTTACTTTTCATATTTTACACACGGTTTTTCATATCGATTAACCATGGTATTATTTACACTAATAAATAAAATTGAAGTGTCCGTTTGTTATGTCAAAATTTCTGTTTTTTTTACTAAATAGATATAAATGTTTATACGATACGTATACCAAAAATATAATTTTTATCTGTCTGTTTGTTCCGGGTAACCTCCGGAACGGCTGGAAGGATTTTGACGGGACTTTTTTTGGTAGATAGCTGAAGTTACTCTGGGTAACATAGTGTACTTTTAATTTTAGTAAATAATTAGATTAGATTCGTAAAAAATTAAAACTCCTAAAAAATGTAGTAAAATCCTAATCAATGCACAGTTTTACAGGCAAGTTCTTGAATTTATGAGAAATATTTTTACTTTATCTTAGTACTAAAAAAGTGTTAAGGTTTCGTATAAAAAACTAAAATGCAGTGTAAAATTTAAGAAACGCGGGCGCAGCCGCGGGCACACAGCTACTATATAATAAATGTCTTAGTCCAAAGTATTTGTTTTATAATACGACCATTTTATATACATTGGCTTGCTTATGTTGTAACCGTTTCGTATCGTTACTTTTAATTTGATCGGACAATAATCTGAGAGTCTCTTGATTTATCTGTTAGATGGCGCTGGATACAAATATGTAAATTTGTACCTATCTTCTATCTTAGAATCATGTAATCTTAAACAAAGTGTATCTGTTTTCATTTTTTTATATTTAATAAAAATGGCTAGAAAATAATTAAACTATAGCTATAACAACATATTAATAAATGCATTAATATCTCTGTTTAATGTCGAATAATAACATTTCTAAACGAAATGAACGCTGTCAGTGTCAAATGAAGTTAAGTGTTCTTTTGTAAGTTTTGTTAGATGGAGTACTGGAGTGTTATTATAATAAATTATGCAATTAATTTTTGAATAAATTATACAATATACATACCAGTGTATATTGCTACCAATACTGGATGTTGGCTTAGTGATTAAAGACATTTTTTAGGTAATGAAGAGAGAGCTAGACCACCACCGGCAGTTAGACAGGCGATAGCGCGCGAACAACAGTTAGAAGTCATAAGACGTAATGAAGAAATGGTGAGTATATTTTAACCTTCAAGTGGTAATGGCTCAGTGGTACTTTGTTGGTACTCAGTGGTGGTGGTTCTCAATAAAATCCAATAATTTCCAGGTTTACTAATGGCTTTAATTACAATCTCGTCTGATGCTAATTGACGATGAGCTCCAGGATAGTAAATAGGCTAAGATTAGAATTACTTTTTTATCCATGATCGGTAAAATGACTGCATTTCATCTGATGGAATGCTTAGTTGAGGGCAAGTCGGTAAGAATCGACTTAGGCTATTTTTTACACGATATAGGCTACTGGTTGGTGACAGATTTTCAAACTTGAGGGTGGTAGCTACCCAGGCGGGGAGTATTAGAAAATGCCCTACCGCCATGGTATAGTTTCTTCACGATGTTTTCCTTCACCGAAACCTCCGGGCCGATTCTACAGTCGGATCGATTGACGCGGAAGCCGGCCGCACTACCCGCTGCGTCATTATCGCTAGCATATATATATATATATATATATATATACACACATAGCATTACGCCTCTCTCCCTTGGAGGTAGGCAGAGACTATGTCCTTCCACTTACTACGACCTTGACACACTTCTACTTTTATGGGCGCTTTCATGCACGTCGGTTATGGATACTATTCACTTGGGTTTTATTTAAGACGTGCTCGATTTGGTCGAGATACATTCGCCTGCGAAGTGATGGTGGCGCAGCGGATAGTGCGACCGGATTCCGCGTCAATGGACGCGGGTTCAAATCCTCCTATCCGACTTTTAAAATTAGCCTGAGCTTTCGATGAAGGAAAACATCGTGAGGAAACCATAGCATGGTGGGAGGGCGTTTTCTAATAATTCCCGCCTGGGTAGCTACCACCCTCAAGTTTGAAAACCTGTTGCCAAATACTGATAAGTGTGTTCCGTCAGTATCTCTTCAGAACCAGTACTTTAGGTTTAGTGTTATTATCATTCTGGATCACATAGTCACTTAACGTCAGGTGAGATTGTCGTTAAAGTACTGAGCATATACCGTATAAAAATCTGGCACACGGAGCCGCTGTGGCGACTTCCCTATCGTTATAGCTTTTTCACTAGGATACAATTACCCTCCCGTTTGCCAGTAGAGTTCGAACCTACGTCGATCGACCATTGCGCTTTCATCTCCTCTTTAACTGCTGCAAGCATCTCTGTCTAATATCGTTAATAATTAACCTTTAATCCATCCATTTAACCGAAAGACGTCCACTTCTGGACTTATAATCTCCCTCAAAGATCTCCAAAACTACTGATTTTGCCCGATCCGCATCCAGCGGACTCCCGCGACCTTCACCAGGTCGTCGTTCCAGCTTGTGGGTGGCGCACACCCACGCTACGTCTCCCGGTGCGTTGTAGCCATTTGAGAACTCGTTAGCCCCATCGGGCATCGGTTCCGCGAGCAATATGCCCAGCCCACTGCCACTTAATTTTAGAAATTCTTCAGGCAATGTCGATTACTTTGATTCTTCTGCGGATCTCCTCATCCCATTCGATCACGCAGTGAAAGTCCAAGAATAGCCCTCTCTGTTGCCCTTTGAGCATCTTTGAGCTTTATTAGACTAATTTATATATAATTATCATTCATAGACAAGTAGAGCGGTTTCGAATACAAAGACAACAGATGGCACCAGTAGGAAGAGTAAAGATAGTAAGGTCGTACCGGATATGAAGATAGAGGAAAGTCACCTCCCGAACCACCTGCAGAAGCTGAAACCTAAAGAGCTCGTTAAGGTCAAACCTCAGGTGAGTACCGCTTTATTGTGTTATTTAATTGTAAACCGAATGGTTAATAGTTTTTTTGGGGGGAATTATTAGCAGGATCTAAGTGTATCATGTAGTAGTTTTTATTTTTTATTCATAAACTATCTGTGTGCCCGTGGCTGCGCCCGCGTTTCATACATTCTTCACTATGTTTTATTTTTGTTATTATACGGAACCCTAATTTTTTTATTAGTACTTAGATAAAGTATAAATATTTCTCATAGATTCAAGCACTTGCCCATAAAACCGTGCGTTTAATAGGATTTTATTCAATTTTTTATGAGTTTTGTTGTTTTTACGCGGAACCATAATTATTTTTGAAAAATAAAAGTAACGTGACGTTAAATTAAAAGTAACGTAGGGTACGTTACCCGGAGTATATACCAAAAAACTCCCGTCAAAATTGGTCCAGCGGTTCCGGAGATTACCCATTACAAACAGACAGACAAAAATTTTAAAAATCGTTTTGGTATAGGTGTTGGATATATATATATTCAGTAAAATAATCAATTTTGACATCACATCCAGACACTCCAATTTATTTATTAGTATAGATTAGGTGTGTGTCCGCTGCTGCTGCGCCCGCGTTTCATATGTTCTTCACTGCGTTTTAATTTGTTTATGTACGGAACCCTAATAATTTTCTTAGTACCTACTAAGAGAAAGTAAAAATATTTCTAATAAATTCAAGCACATAAACTTTGCTAAGTTCGCAAAAAATTTAACATACTTGTTATAGCAAACGGCCGGTACCTTTTTAATACCAGAAATAATCACAAACAAGCTGTCTCATGCTTGACGCTTAGTAAGTCTAATATAAGTTTTTTTTAGGTAATTATGTCAGGTTCTACAATATGGTTCCAAATTACATTACAATCTGTAATAAGTGACAATAAGTTCAGGCACTCTGTTAAGCAGCCTTTAACGTCCAAAGGTTATGATTGTAAGATGGATCATTAGTTGAACGATAGTGATGTCTGGAAATAACACCCTTCCATGTGCTTCCGATAAAATCGTATAATTAAAAACAAACATATTTACAAAACAATGCAGATTAAGGCTTTTTGCTCCTCTTGACTGGATTGTTTTCCGATCTGGTGGTCATTTTTTGATGTTGACATTTCAAATGATCTTTGATTTGTTGGATTATTCTTTGCTCCGAATTACAGAATAAAACTACTGAAGTATGAAAAATTTTCACTACAGAAAATTCCTCTTTTAATACTGTTCGTGTATCGATCAGGTTTTTTGATAATATCTCAAAAACGGATTAACTAATTTCGATTCATTTTTTCTTTGTTCGTCTCTCGTTGGGAAAGATATTAAATTTAATGTAGCCAGTAACACAGAAAGTCGATTCAGTCACACAGATTCTGAATCGATACGAAGTTCGCCAGAAGAGAAAGTTTATAATATTATAGAGGTAATAGATATGTACGCAAGGGTAACGGAATCTAGATAAGCGTGTACATAGTGCTGTAGATACAATAAGACCGCGGTGCGCACTAACAAGGTACGGCGTCGGATTCCAAAGAGCTCGTTACCGCGCTGAAAGGACGGCGACCCAGATTGAAGTTTACTCGCTTGATGGAATAAATTAACGCTCTTGCGATGAATGATGATCTCGCGCCCCCACTACCAGACGGATATACATTTTTATACCAGCTCTTACCCCCCTCGGTTATGTTTCATAATAAACTTTCAACTTCTTTACTTTTTCCATATTAAGACGCGCGTTTTTATATGTAAACCAACGGGTTAATGTTTTTTTTTATAATATAAAGAACTTGATTAAAAACTTTGAGCTCGGCGAAATGTGGGTGGTGTAGTTCGCTATTTCACCTCTGCCTAACCCTTCGGGGATAACAGGCATGAGCTTATGTTAAATGTTTAAAAACTTTGATGACTTAAAGATTTGATGCGCTTAGAAAAAAGTATTCAGTTAAGATTTCATGGCGTAATCAAGTTTAGTTAGGTTGTCTATAATTCTGTACTAATAAATTAAATTGAAGTGTCTGTCTGTAATATCAAAATAACATTTTTTATTACTAAATACATATGTATGTATACACGATACCCTATACCAAAAATACAATTTTTAAATATTTTGTCTTTCTCCGTCTTCTTGTTCCGGGTAATTTCCGGAACGGCTGGTCAGATAAGGACGGGATTTTTTTAGTAGACAGCTGAAGTTACTCCTGGTAACTTTGGGTACTTTCGATTTTCGAAAATAATTAGTGTTCCGCGTAAAAAAATTAAAACGCAATGAAGAATATATAAAACGCGGACGTAGCCGCGGTCACACACCTAGTATATAATATGAAACAATAGAACCATATGAGATCGCTGACTCAACATTACGGGTATTGGAAGAGAAAAATGAAGTGTTTAAGGTTAGTTCTTTATAAAAATAATTTTATTTATTTGTAATTTACGTTTACTAATTAAACTTAAACTATTCTAAGTAGAAACTGAAATGATAATTATTAAAATTACTACTTATTTCTAAAATAATAAAAGACAAAGCATTTTAACAAGTAAACTAATATCGTATATCTATATTATGTAGAGAAAAAGATAGACAGCCAGAGTACACTCGACGTATCTCTCTAATTGAAACTGTGTTTGCTAAATCCGCATCGCGTATTGTGAGAGCGTGAAAGCGCTCTAAAACAACTTGCCATAGAATACATATTATTCAGAGTCGACACTATTTTGGACAATATAATATTTGTCTATTTCTAGTCTAATTATTCTTTGCATTATATCTCTTGATTTTCAGTTCAGTTAAGTATACAATAAAGAAAACTTATTTCTTTGTCTCCATAATTCACTGTTATTTTAACAAGTTGTTCCTTATATTACTTAATTTAACAAAACATAATTTAGCTAGAAAACACATGTCTGGATTTAAAAAAATAATCACGTTTAATCGGTTCAATTTGTCTTTAGTTATTTCTAACAAATGACTTATGTTAAAGTTTACTTATTTATTGTATGGACTTTAAATGGATTTACAATACGTCTTAATATATTAAACATTATTATTTATCAATGTTATTTAGACCTATAATAAATAAACTTGTTAACTTAAATGAGTGTTACATAGACATTAATACATTTATGGCATTATCGAAATCATAACTTTTACCTCTTGTCTCGAGATGTTTGTAAAGACACTTAACTGAAATATTTACATTTATAATTTAATTTTTTAACGAATATTAGTGAACAGTTCTAATTGTTTGGCGGTAAAGCATCATAAATAATCATCGTTAACACGTTGAATAAACAAATAAACATTAACCCCTTGAGCACTTACCTGGTGTTTACGCCAGCTTTCCATTGTTTTCCTATTGTATTTCTATTGTCTTATTTTTACGGGCACTCTACACATTAAGCAAAATAATACACGTAAACAATATAAACATTCATCTTCACGTATAGATAGATATATCTGATTTGATACCGGCTGTGTAAAGGTAGCATTGGTTTGTACTATTTTTGCCTCATTTGATAATATGGCAAGGTACAACTTAGCTTTAACATGCTATTAAGGCATTATATTGTCTTTTAAGAAAACCCAGTTAAATAGATACGAGTGTCGTATCTACACGCACGGATAGTCTTTGCGTCTAAACACAGTTCCGCGGCGCGTATTCACGTAATCACGGCAATCTTCCTGCACAAAAAGAAATAATTAACCCATCCACGGCGCTCGCGTTTGTCACTCACTTCTACCATTCCCTCTACCGCTTTGACTGGAACGCATTCTGTTAACTTGCTTTTAATTACCTGTTTTTATATTATTTTGATTACTTATGTGAATGTTTATTATAAGTATTTGATATGAATACATTTTAGTTATAGAGATAGAGAATCAGACACAATATTATGTCTTCTGCCATATTCATAATTAATTTCACAATGCTTGACATAATTATTCTTACGTATTGTTTCTGTCTACTCGTTAGTTGATCTCAAATTATAGCTCAAGAATCAGTGAACCGGCTTAGACAATTTTCTTTTAGATGTAATTCTCTGGTTAGGTTTCATTATATATTTTGTTACATAAGGTAAAATATATGGATAATAGTGAAATTAAGTCGACAAATAAAGTCTCACATAACTTTAACAAGTAACATTTTACCAAATATAATGTATTTTAAGAGAGATAAAGCAGTAGATACAAAAATTAAATACAAACACACTCACAAATTATAATGAGCACATTAATATAGTGCTAGGTTTGAATATGTTAATTTTTAAAGGACCAATTCAGACTTGTTCTAGATAATACACGAAATACAAAGCTAAACTAAACGTCAAAAAGTATTTCTAAAAAATAATAATTGTGGTTATAAAATATAAGACATTTTACCGATAAACAATTACTTTAAAATAAAAATGAAGCCGTGCCATTTTCTTAATTATAACATAAAGTGTCCATCGAAAATGTATCAAAAATATTTCGTAAATCGTCAGTGTCAAAACATCAAAAGTTGTGCTTCTAATGACCGTCGGAATTGGCATACTCTGGTGCCGATGCCGCGGCGTCGGTCAGACAGTAAGCTCCCTCGTAAACACAATAACTAATCACAATAAAAGGGTTTTGCAGGCGATTCTCTATTAAAAACTCGCTAAGAATTCCATCGGAGGGTCGGTTTAAGTGCGATGTACACTGAATGAATTTATTTTTTTAATCAAAATCTATTATAATAAACCAAACTTACGAAGATTTAGAATGATATTATGCTTCACATAACAAGTCACTTTTTTGCTTATGTAAACTATACGCTTTTGTAAAAATAATTGTCAGTTTAGATAAAAGACAAACATTGAATTATTAACTATTAAACATTATCATATGCTAGTTCCTTTTATTTAGAAAAACCACATACCGTTCTACATCAAAATACACTTTATAGTTAGCTAAAGTTGGGCGTAAATTTTATTACAGACAACCTTTATCAAATTTAAGATCGTAACATGTTCTAAAATACAATTTAAAAGCAATATATTTTTTGGTAGGTTGCACTATATTTACTATGTTATACTATACGAACTTTCGTTAATAGCTAAAAAAAAAATAAACAATTACAGTAAACTATTGATAAGTTATTTATCTATAAACAATACGGAATTATTAATTTAAAATAAATATATGAATTTTAATGAAGCTAACGTACTTCATGCATAAATCTATTTAAAAATAGACGAAGACAAAACCGTTATATGCATTGGTTCCTCTGTTAACCGATCTTCTTTATTTGTTTATTTAGTTGATAACCTTTGATAACCTTAACTTTTAATAATAAAAAAAATGGCAACTGTTAGTTCTTCCCCTTCATAATTTCAGTAATGAATTTTGAAAACTTGTAGAAATAATCAAATTCAAAAAATCTTTATGCAGTTTAGGCCTTAAGAAGGCGCTTATGAACGTCTAAAACATTACCACCGGTTCAGAAAACAACCCAGTCGAGAAGAGCCGGCAAGAAACTCGAACTGGTTCTTTTTTTAATAAATATAATATATATATAATTTTATGATGTCATAATGTGTGATAACAAACAGGAAGCTTTTTATAAAATAACTGGTGTTTACGAATACGATCAAGTGAACTAATTTTGTTACTACTGATGAAACCTTTTGGCGTGATGTGACGATGAGTAATGTAGATCTTTCTTAGGATTATTATTTATATAAAAACTATATTAAAATCGTTTATGTAGTGTTCCGATGATGAGCTTCCGAATCCAGTTTACAACTTTAATATGTTACATATTATATATTAATCATTTATTTCGATTGGGATTTTTGATACATATTTATATTAATTAGTGTTCGCTTGTGATCGAAATTCGTCCATAATTTATTACTGTTTAATTCGTTATATAAAAAATAATTTTAAAAATGCTAACTGCTTGCCACATTAGTCGTCAATTACTTAAGAATTTATTCCACGTGGTATATAAATGTGAAATCTGTCAGCTTATTGATAATGCATTCGTGATCGTAAGGGATAATTTAAATGCAATTATCATATACATAAAAATATTAGCTTTCTGCACTCCTCTACTTTAATTGTCCCAAATGTCATACCTACCCTTCCGTCTACGCAATTTTTATAAAAAGTGGTACTAAGTTTCTAGTTGTTACATGTATTAATATAATTATGTAGATAGGTACTTATTGAAATGATTCTTTCAACGCTCACTGTACGTTGGTCATATATAATTTTTCCTTTAACTTTTCCTTTCCGCTAATGGTGTCGAGGCGGGCGGGTTGAGCCTGTCGATTCATTCCATAATTCGTTTCTCCAAAAGACGATATTATAGATAAAGTTAAGTAAAAATTACATTAAATATTTTAGGAAGTAAAATTATTATTTTGAAATATTCATTTTAAGAAAATTTCCGAAGTTTTTTAAATAATGTGATGTGAAAATTACTATGACACTCAGTTTAGAACAATGTCGTCTAAAAACGCATTTTCATACCTAGCACTATTTTATCGAATAAAATATTATGCGAAAAAGTTTTAGATGGCGTTCAAGTGCTAGCACTTTTGCGTTGTCACATTAAAAACTAGTTTTTTTTGTTTTGAGTTCTCACTTCTGTCGGCAGTCCCTAGGGCTGCTTAGTTTTGTTCTTCAAATTGTGAGAGCAGACCTACTTTACCGACCGATAGAGGTATATATACAAAGGCGTCTTAGTATGTATATTTACAAATGGCTGCGAAGTAATTTGTTGAATAACATTATACCAATAAAATTAATAGCCTAGTAATTACAGAATCGTTCAATGAATTAGTTATGTTTATTATAAAAACAAAAAAGAATAAGATGATTAGGAACATAAGCGATTCATCGTACACGATCTACGCTTGCCGTTGACGTTCCTCCAGAAGTGAAGTCTGTCACGGCTGCACTGACTAATCGACACGACGCTTCGCCAGAGTGGCAGCGTGTTAAGTCTTGTTCCGACGTAATTAAAAAGAAAGCTTTAATAACGTGCCATCATATATTTCCTGTGTTTCATTTTTAATCTCTCGAGCTGCTTAAACTACTTCTGTATTTTCTTTGTGTGCCCACTTGTTTGAATAAGAGGTAGAGTTCCGGCTCAAGCCATTATAAGTACCTATCGTTTAAGGTACCTAACATTTTTTTCCCAATATTAAATATACCTATCAATCCGCTTTAATACTGCACCAAATCAAAGACTTCATCCTATTTAACAATTATCTTGCTGGCAATTTGTTCTATTATACCATTCTCTGGCACATAAAATCTGAACGGAGCACTTAAGGCGGCGTTTCGTTAAACAAAGATATTAAACTATTGTGGACGCGTTGGAACGTGGAAAATTAAATCTTAAATTACGGGCAGTTGTCAATTGTCGTAAGTGGTGTCCTATCGTATTTTAACAATACTTGCCAACTCACAAAAATAATAATCACAAAGATATTTTCTAAAGAACAAACGTTTTAATTCAGTAGCGGGTTGTTATTTTAACTCTTATATAAATTATTATTAATTTTGGCGATAATAAGGTGTTATGGCTATTGCGCCGATACTCGTGGCCTAAAACTTGGTTAAGAGGGAATTCCCCGTTTTTGTACCTACATACAATTTATTAAGGCTTATTACTGTTAAAGAGTATGTCAATTTATTGCGCTGCAATAAATAGATTCGTAAATGTTATCTTTTTGTATATATTATTAGAATAAAAAAATATCTTATTCAGTTTAGAGCGATGATTGCGCAGTGATAGTGCGGCCAGATTCCGCGTCAATGGACGCAGGTTCATACCCACCTATTTAACTCTAAATCTAATCAGCTTGAGCATTAGGTAAAGGAAAACATCGTGAGGAAACCATAGCATAGTGGTAGGGCATTTTCTAACAATGCTCGCCTCAGTACCTACAACCATCAAGTTCGAATACCTTTCGCCAAATACCAATAGGTGTTTTCCGGCAGCATCACTTTAGAACCAGTATCTAGTAGTGCGTTTAGCATCCTGGACCACGTCGTCACTTAATGTTGTGTATAAGCCCTTGGCACAGCGAAATAAAACAATACATTCAATATTATGAACATATAACATTATTTATTACTTTTATAATATCATTTATAATTATAACTAAAATATGTATTTATTATGAGGATTGAGGACAATTTGGCATAGGTACCACAGGAAACGTCCGAATGCCCGTTGACCATAGATAATGTTTTTTCTGTGTCATAGACTGCGTGAGTATATTATATTACAATTAACAGCAGGTGGTATTGTGGTTAAAGCACTGAGTCTGCACCGTATCAAAAAAATTTGTTTATGCTCTGAGAAGGCGTTTATGAACCTGTAAACCGGTTCGTAAAAAACCCAGTCGAGAAAAGCCGGCAAGAAAGAGAGGAGTTTCATTTCCAGACGTCACTATTGTTCACGTAATGATCCACCATGTATTAAAATAATCTTTTAAAATCAAAACTTGCTTGAGAAAGTGCTTGAACTTATTATCAGGTAAATGGGTAATGTTCTTTGGGATCTTCTTATAAAATCTAACACTAATACTTAAAAAAAGCTTTTATTGGACACACTGATTTATCTTAATTGATAAATTCTCTATATATTTAAAGGTCTTTGCAGTTGAACTACCACTTTGGCACGGCGGTCGCGTGCTCGCAGCGGGGGGCGGTCAGTTAACAGCGAGTAAATTTATTACGTGGGCGTGAATACATTTTTGTAGTAGCCGCTGTAATGGACTCGGTTGGGGAGGCAATAATAAATGTTAATACGTTGACCAACCCTTTTATTGTTAAGTTTTTTTTTTTTACAATCTTGTGATCGTATAGAAGTGACTGATAAGTATTTTACTTTGCTTGAAGGCTGAGCGTAGAGGCTTGCAATAAAACATATATTTCATCATATCAGTATTTCTGTGAAAGTAATTATGCTCTCCGATTCCGCACCTATGTCACCAGTATTTGTTTTCGTTTCGTGTACTTACACATTGTCAGATTATTTCTTTAAATTGGAGTGGAGCGTAAAGCACAACTCTAGAATCTTTCTAAATAAGCAGATTAACACATTTTTTTTATTAAGATTCTCGTATTAGCACGATAGTGACTAATAAGTCAGTCATGCACATCTTCCAAAATCTTTTAAATAATTTAGAACAAAGACGTTGAGTAATTTTTATGCGTGACTGAATTTTTGTTTTCAGTTTCCGTTTACTGAATTATTACATATATATGATATACAAAAACCATTTTACTGTTAAATACTTTCGACATTTTTTCTAAAGTCTTAGCCGAGAGCTCTTTGGAAGAAACAGCCCGCGACGTTTAAGTGTTTCCAACGAACCAACAGTGTTATTATGTGGTCGTAAACGCACCTTTTTACCTATCACTATAAAATACTCCAATATCACATAATAATAATAAATGGTCAATAATATGTTCCTTGTTCATGACACATTTCATTGATATTAGAAAAAAAAACTAAATTAAAATGAATAATTCTTTCTCACAAAGTAAATTGTTGCCATGTAAAAAAACTGATTAACGTAATAATACCATTAAACAAAAACAATAAGGAGTAAGCACGCACGATCGTCGGTAACGAATTCGCAGCATTAAGCGGCCCACACTCTTCTCGTAATAAAGGCAATAACACTCAAACTCGGAAAGAGTGCCCGTGTAATGCGTCGGGTAAACGAATATGTGGGGAAATTGCCTACCAGCCGACGCAGATGCGATTGCTGACGGTGTTGCTAACCTTTATCAGATTTCCTTATTTGTCGGGTACTTTTGTTCATTGTGGCATAGGTACATACACATTAAGTTACGTTAAGTTAACTGAGTTGCATATTATTAAATTATTGAGGTATTTTATTTGTCGTTTTTTTAATTTAAAAAATTCAAAAAAAAATTATGAAATATATATTTTTCCTTATTCTTTCATATCAGTAATGTATAGTTTATATAAAAACAATAATCTCAATAGTGTGTAAAATAGCCTTTGTTAAAAAAAAACATCACAAGTTGGGAAATTTGTTCCTATAAATTGGCAACCCCGTATCGCCGGAGGCCGGATACGGGCAATCATCAATCTACCCCCCCGGGCCGGTCGGGTCGTAAATCACGCGTACAATGGCCCGGGGAAGTTCTTAAGAAGAAAAACTATAGGTTATATCCTTCCGGGGGCACTGGCCAATCGGAAGCCGGCACATACGTGCTCCCTGCCCTACGAAGGGTTATCGGTTTGATTGCGTTGGCTTGCTACGAGTAATTGTTCAACTGCGTTACCTACATGAATTGCTTTATTTCTAGCGCTTCGAGTTTACTGCGTTTTATTGTCTTAATCCTTGTATTATATTAATATATTTTTTTATATGCTTTGTTTACTTTGACCATATTATGTGACGGTATGTTTTAGGATAGTAAACACACTTATTGGCGACAGTTTTCAAACATAACGGTGGTAGCTACCAAATCGGTTATTACTACAAATAGGTAGGTAGGGTAGTGTACCTACAATATGCTATGGTTTCCTCAAGATGTTTTCCATTATCCAAAAATCAAGCTCACTATAGAATTATCAAACCTACACCTATCGACGCGGAATCCGATCATACTATTACTTCCATAATATATTTAGGTGAAAATAGCTTTGAAGCATAGAGTTAGGAACTGAACGAGTCGGTAAAGGTCGACCTAAGAGAACGTATCTCGACCAGATCGAAGACGTTCAAAGTGCCCGTAATCGAAGGGCTTGTATAAAGGGCTAATGAAAGTGGCAGAAGCGAAAGACGTGTGTCAAGATCATAGTAGGTGGAAGGATATAGTCTCTGCCTTCCCTAATGGGAGGGAGGCGTGATGTTATGTATTATATGTATTTAGTGCTCGACTGATTAGATATACCTTCAAATTGAAGGTCGACACCAAACAATATGTATTCTATAGAGGTTTGGCGTGCTACATTTTATTACATCGTCACTTAACATCAAGTGAAATATCTGATTATAAATAAATATATTTAATATGTCTATTGTACACACAATCTACAGTTTAAGTATCTTGGGAATCTCTTAGCGAATCCTCCTATAATAAACTAAATATTTACTATTTTCTTTTGTTTGTGTGTCTTCTGGTTGCTTTATTGAATATAATTGTAATAAAAAGTAATCATACATATTTATTATCCTCAAACAGGTATTGTTTTATTTAATATTTTAAAACTACTACCGGACATTGAGTTCCTTTACTGAAAAGTGTGCTGGTCGTAATTCATCATGTAAATATATTGGATTCTGACCTTTAAATTGGAGATATATTCTTAAATATATAAATTGTTACAAAATTACAAGATAATTTTTATTCATTTGAAAGAAAACAAGTTTTATTTACGCGTGCTTGCTACTATTAATAGTATCGGTATTTATTATTGAAAATTACAACTTATTTCTATATGAAAATCATGATATTTCGATTATAAACTCCTTGGAATTATATAGTCCTCATGACTGATAGATACTACTTTTTGTCAGTGATATAGAATTATAAAAATCTAATTTGTATGAATCATAAGAATGCATTTTTTTTACATTCCTTGGTATCCAAAGGTCATTTTGTTTGGGTGTGATATATATTTGTGTCTCTCCCTTTGGACGGAGAGTCTATCATCCACCATCTACGCGGATTAAACGTAATCCTACCCCGGCAATGATGGGAAATGGGTTACGTGAACGAGATGTGACAGATGGGAGAGGGAGTATTTAAATTGATGACAAGCGCACCTTCAACTTTGCTTTGTATGTCATGCCTACCACAATATCTGGCATTTTGTCCATTGAAATATTCCAGAAATGTTTGCGTAATGAACTGCGTAGGTTATATAGATATTTGGATATAAATTATTTGATCTTGTTAATAAGACAAGCGTTCAGTACCATTTAGTGATTCATCATAGGAGTCATCCTAAATTTTAATTCGGTATTTCTAAAAGAAGCCGAATGAAGCACAAGCCATAGGTATATGAATTATAATGTATCTATCTCAAGGGAAAAGCATTTACAATTTTAATTATAACTATTAGTGTAACTCTTGTTCAAGGTTATTATTGTAATCCAAAGTATAAAAAAATATGTAAGATTTCTATTGTTATATGCTATTAGGAGGCATTTTTTACCTTTAACGGTATTATAAAAGTAATAGAAAAAAAAAGTCAGGTTGCGACTTGAGGTTTTTGTTAAGTGACAATGTAGTTGAAATCACTAAGTCAAAATAACGCGACTCTCAAGTATCACAAATAAGTAACCTGGAAGAGTTTTTAATTTTGTGGATGTTAACTAGACAAAAGGAAAAAAATATCTAGTATCACGCTTTAGTTTCATCAAGATATTATCATTCTTCAAAGCTCTATACTAACTACAGGGTTTGGACGTATAGAGTGTTCGAAGAAAATGCTACCATCATTTCACGTACACTTATCAATGTCTAAATCAAGCAACTTATATTTTTGAAGTGACCAAGCCGAAAGAAGGTATTAAACAGAAGTTATGAACGATCTTTTCAAACAAAACGAATATATTACATTTTTTATCAATGCGAAGCGTTTTCTGTTCGTTGGCAACATTGTATAAAATTTGAATTTAGAAAGCGTTCCCCGGACGCTAGCGGGCGAGGCAAATTGTGAATTAGACCGCCGCGGGCGCACCAAGCGCACCACAGCTTGTTAGTTAGTTTTTACGTTGGCAATCCCTTTGTCAGTGAAATTGTATCAATGTTGCTGTTCGCTCGCTATTTAAAAGGGGTTGCGTGCAGATTATATGATCATGTGGCGAGTTTATTTTACACTAATCATGTTTATATTTGTTTATGTGGTTTTTCTTTTTTTCAAGTAATACTGCATAAAACATAGTCTGGGCCTTTATACAAAATATATGTTAACTTCAAATATGGCATGTCTTAAATGTTTTGTATATATTGGTTTTAGAAGGTATTATTAACACGACAATCAATTTTTCAATTATTAAATTCGCTACAAACTGTAAGCCAGTTTGTAAGCTTGTAGGTATAGAAAGTTTAAAATTATAATTGAATGATGTCTTATACGATTATCTTAATGAATGCTTTATAATCTTCTATATGCCTTACAGCAAATACCATGAATAATTCTGTCCTTAAATAATTTACCAGTCTTACACGCTGTAATTTTCATTTCGCGCTCCGCATTACAAGGATTACGCCCCAAATTTTCCGACCCCACCTCACTCTATTATTGTAACTAATCTTGTCACTAAATCCTAGTCCGATTATCCGAACGCGGCTCCAAATTCAAATGGGCTCAAATAATGCGGTTCGAAATTTAAACACGCGTATAATTTTTGAAATTAGAAAAGTGCGTACGCCATATGTATAGCTCAAGGCGTTATTCTTTTCTTTTTTTTTTTTGTGGCGCCACAGAGTCGCACCCGTTCGGATACGCGTCAGTGAGACCGGTTAAATGAGCATTAGGAACATAAATGTATTCAAAAGTGGGGTGAAACGGGATAATAAACGGTTTTATTGGCTTTATCCCGTTGTCTGAGACGTTGAGTCTGTGCCAACAATGGGTGGCTTGTTTTCTTTATTGTCAGTGGAAAGTTATATGCGTGTTTTATTAGTTTATTTCGCTAGTTTGAAGAATTATTGTTTCAATGGCAGCGTTTAAAATATTTGTAAATATTGTTTTTCTTTTTCATTTTCACTCTGCACAAGCACATATAATTTCAATAAAACCGCGAAAGCTAAAATTGAGTTTCTTAAAAGTATGTCTTGAATATTTTATTCAAATGCAACTGAATAAACTAGTAAAAATGGCCGTATATTACAGATAAGTTAAACTAGTAATCAATACTGTAAATAGTAACTAAAAGCAACTGAGAGTAATATTAACTCTGCGAAATTTTTTTACGGTGTCAATTGAAACAAAAAACCAAACTCATGAGTTTAAAGGGTAAATGGGTAAAAAAATGTAATAATTAACGTTACTTATGTAATCTTATTGTTGTTAATGGTTACTATAAGAATAGGACTTTTAATATCATCCATCCACCTGAAATAAACATTAGAAAAATACTTAATTACAGCTTTAAAAATATATATACATATATATTTTGAATGATAGATTTATAATGGATACTTGGTGGAAAGGCACAGTTTGTAATTATTTCATGTTGCTTCGACAAACATGTGGCATATTGTGCTCCGGTATCTGATTAACGCAAACAATTTTGAAAAGCATTCGCGACCCCGCTCCTCTGCTTTGACTGCAACGTTCTACAACGCTTCGGGCCAAACTACACAAAATGTACGGGGTTAATTGCAATTTGTTTGAAGAGCGATATCTTTTTTTTATGCACATCGTGGTTTTATACTGGACAGTTATGCTGGGGTTTGCTTTTATAAGGCCAGAAAGAAAATAATACGAACCTGTAACTACATCCATCATGACAAAGGTGATATAATTATATAAAATAGTGTCGCTTGTGATCGAAATTCATCTATAATTTAATTTCTTTTTTAAGTAGTAATAATTCATTTGAAAAATGTTAATTATCTCGTTTGCCCTACCTTGCCAATTGCTTAATGTGTCGAGTACCCAAAAAAATAAGATAATAGGAAAACAATGGAAAGCTGGCGTAAACGCCAGGTAAGTGCTCAAGGGGTTAAACCTTCTCAAAAATAAACTTTCTGTCCACACCGTAAATAAATGTCAAGTGTGAGAATGTTAGGTGATTGATAATACATTAGTAATCTTTAGGGAAAATAAAAGATATGTCAAGATATTTATAAGAGAGATGTGTGTGTCAAATGTATGGTAGTGTGTAATGTTTTTAAAAAAAATTAATATACTTGTATATTATATTATGATATAAAAATATTAACATTCTGAATTCCTTCTCCATATAAACTTTTAACTATGCTACACTGCACACTACTCAGTGCACGGAGTGTTCTTAAAAAGCGATCTAAAATTCGGTTCACGTAAGTAAATATATTATAAATAAATAAAAATAAAAACAAAATCTTTTATTTCAGACAAAAGTATATTTGGTTAATATACATACAACTTAGCAACTAGTGTTAGTACTTACCTACATTTACAACAACTAATTATTTTTATAACGCCACAGTGGCGGTCCAAGGCGTGCTCCGTTCTTCAACTGGGGATGCTCTTGACGCTGCTACCAGCGCGATACAGTGACACTGAACATGCATTAAGCATTACAAGCACAACGCATTCACACTCCTGCACATAACACGCAAGTAGAATTTTGGCGGGATCTCAGTCTGACATGTAGCAATTGTTTTCTTTAATTCATTAAACTTGTGTACTTGACTCTATATCATGTAATCTTGGTGGCGTTTTGTGTGAAATAGTTTAGTTATTGTGTTCAAGTTAAGTTTATTATAGAAGACAACGCGTAGCATACATTCTGAGGTGCCGACAAAGCTCCATGGAAAGTTCGAGCAGGATAGGCCACCGTTTTGTTGGAGCTTGGTAACGCTGATACAAGATTGAAAATCTTACCCACATGACATTGGCACAAATTGTGTGTACACACAGATTGCCATTAACTAAGAAGAAGAAGAAAACACGCAAGTACATAGGTCCTGTAAGGAAACTTTTTTTTATATGAAATATAAAAAGGTAGGGATTAGCTAGGATTAAAATTTTTCTACACAGGTAACGGCTAACCCGAGTTTCGTACCACTTTGGTGCCCTGGTCCTAGTCACCTTTTGCAGCGAATGCCTTCAGCACTAGTCCTAGAAGTTACAGTGAAGCTGTTCAGACCCCTCCGCTCAACACCACTAGCTAGGTTAAAAAAAACCCTGCGCATAAAATCTATAACAATATAAAATTACGCTTCCAAATTGTTGTTTTAAAATTTTCCTTATTAATTAATGAATAAGACATGCAAATTGCATTGAGCGCGAAACGATTTGTTACTCAAGTTAAAATATTACATAATAGAAACGGATACTCCCCGGAGTATTGGAGGGTATGATCGATCGGCTATCAGTGTCAATAGAAAGTATTATAAATGTAATTGAAAAGGCGCAGTCAACCGCATTAGCGGAATCGAACCTTGTCTTAAATATAAATACGTGCTGGGTATTATTTCTAAACCATTATATATTTTATCGGTATATAATATAGTAAGGAGCGGTCAACTTGTTGCCTAATACGCCAATTACTACTTGTAAACCTATGTGTAGTGAATTTATATATAAAAAAAAAAACAGATTTTTTTAGTATCTGACGTAATTCAAGGAAATCAAGTAGTCGGTCACGTAAATTTAAACACGACGACCTGTCTGTTATTGCTATTGTTGATCGTCACTACTGGATGTTGTATTATGAAAAGAAGTAATGAAATATAATCACGACTATCTGTCTGCCAGCTGCTGCGCCCGCGTTTGATATAATCGTCAATGCGTTTTAATGTTTTTATGTGGAACCCTAATTCTTTTCCTAAAAAAATTGTAGTACTAAGATGAAATAAAAATATTTCACATACCTAAATTATAGCACTTGCCCGTACAACTGCGTTTGATAGGATTCTATTCGAAATTTCATGAGTTTCAATTTTTTAACGCGGAATCCTAATTATTTTCGAGAAACAAAAGTTATGCGGAGTAACTTTAGCTATAAACCAAAAAAGTCCCGCCAAAATCGGCTCAGCCGTTCCGGAAATTACCCGGAAAAACAGACCGACGGACGGACAAACATTTTAAAAATTGTATTTTTGGTAAAGGTATCGGATATACATTCATTTTTATTTAGTAAAAAAAAAAATATTTTGAATTTACAAACAGATACTTCAATTTTATTTATTAGTATAGTTGATAAACAATCAAGTGTTCATGATATATACATATGTATGTATGTCTATATTATCGGTATGTATTGAATAGTTTACGCAACAGCGCCGCGCCGAGAAAAACTAATACATTATTCCCTCTTTATCCGAAAAACCTTTCGTGAATTGTTTATGTGAATAAAGGCTATTTATTTTGTTGGCCCGACGACTGATATATTATTGTTTGCTTTTATTACTAACGTACACGATGAAATAATGCTAAAACCACTATCATTCTAACAATATCAATAAGGGGTTTCCATAGAACAAAGGAGGGGTTTTGATGAAGTCTTTGAAATTGTTCTCATATTTAGTATGCCCTTGAATTATTTGGTCTAAGCAATATATTATTGTATGTGATTACTGTAACTATGTAATTATGTGATTTTTTTTTTATAAATGTATGTATGGTTGTATGCTAATTGCTACTTATTGCATATCGAAATTAAACGCTGTTATGGCGCTTGGTAAATCGAAAACTTTAACTGCTTTGAAAAGAAAAACTCTTTTGTGGAGTTGAAATGATGAGAGGCTTTTTTGTTAACGATATACGTTCAGTGGTTTGACCACAATCTCACCTGATGTTTAGTGACGATGTGGTCCAGGATGTTGAACACACTAAGCCTAGGTACTGGTTCTCATGTGATACTGCCGGAACACGTGGTAGCTACCCAGGCGGGGCAGGATTAGAAAATGTCTTACCACCATGCTATGGTTTTCTCACGATATTTTCCTTCAGCGAAAGCCCAGGCTGATTTTAGAGTTGGACGCATTTTAGAGTCTATTGACGCAGAATCCGACCGCAATATCCACTTTGTCATCAGCATCATTTAAATTAAGTTTAGAGTGTCATATTAATGAATTAACTGCTGGATGATAGGATACTATAATTTTTGCGTTTTTTATTAAATAAACCTTAACTAAACCTTACATATTAAGTAAATATTATAATATAATACAACCACTGTTCCTCTATATGTCTGTTCGTTGAGAATAACTTGAGATCGGATTTGAGGATTCGGATTTGTATAATGCATTTTTAAATGACAAAATGACCGCGTTCCTTACAATGCAATAGATAAAGAACAGAAACTATTTATATTTATGTAAAGGAAAATAGAGAGTATACATAATAAAATCCAATCTAAAGCGAATCTTATAGCACATGAACCATTAAATAAATATCGCGTAGGTTAGATCGCGCGGCGATATACGACCGGCATTACGATATAAATGGGCAATTTCTCTGTAAATAATTTCTACGTATACGTAAAATGTTTTCATATAGTTACTGTATTACTTTGAGAGCATTACGTATGTATAAGACGGTTTGATGTTTTATATTTGTTAACAATATAATCGTACTTGAGGTGCGCCTCGAACAATAATGTTCAACGTTATTATTTTCTATAATAAACGTTGTTAGTATTTGCCTGAATAGTAAATCTTATCTGTTGATCATTATAGACTTTAATGATATTTTTTAATGTTTTAAAAACAGCCCGTATCAATTAACTGGGATATATTCTTGTTGAAAAAAAATCAAAATAAATGTTGAATAAATGCAGTGCCGAAAAGCGAATTAAGTTTTGTATGGTTTAGACTAATTAGTTTTGTAATTTTCGTTCGCACTGATTAATAATTTGAGTATTATCTCAATTTTGTTATAGAGCTGTCAAGTTTGATATTTGGTTATTATAAAAAAAAAAAAAATCTTAATTCAATTTGCTATTACATAATGGGAGTTTGCGTTAATTTTGTAATGCTATAATTCTTTAGTAAGGGATTATTATGCCAACAATAACAGGCCGAAAGAAAAACATAATTTGTTTTTTTAAATCCTCTTAAACTCGTTTCTAACACCTCTTAAACATAAACATTGTATAAATAAGTAGTTACATTCGAACGCCCTCGTATTTACGATTATTGAAACGGTACCCGGTGGCGTCCAACTCGGAACAATGAAAAATGACCGGTGGAAAATTGCGCGGATTCGTTCGGATCCACCCGCGAGACAATACAGAGAGCCGCTCTTGCGAGAAGTGTGCCAGGCATGTATTAGGACCTTATTTAACTTCTAGTATTATTGTTACTAGGAATCTATTTTAATGAATTCCCTAGTTCTTGAATTTGAAATAAATTTGTAGCATGAAACATTTACGATATAGGAAACAGGTTCGCTAATCTACCAAAAGCGTCTGAATTTCTTCAAATTTTCAATAATAATTTTTTTCGAATTCCGACCGCTAAACAAATACTTGTTAAAATAAAAATCTTCATAGATCTTAGGACTTTTATGTAAATAAGTTGTTGTATGCGTGAGTATGTAAGTTATTTTATTGTTTCGGGTGCGTCCTATGTTTCTAATTCTTATTCTGCGTTTCAAATTCTTATGTATAACCCCAATTTATGTTTGTTTCCGGTATACATTTGAATTTGTCTTATATCTAAATGATAAGTTTAAGCATATTACGTGAACGATAGTGATGTCTGGAAGTGAAACTTCCGCTAAAACCGTTTATTGTTATTATGAATTGGATAATTTTAATAACTTAAAAGAAACATTTAAAAAGAAACCAGATCGAGTTTCTTGCCGGCTCTTTTCGACTGGGTTATTTTCCGAACCGGCGGTAACTTTTTGACGTTCATAAGCGCCTTCTAAGAGCCCAAATTGAATAAAGAATTATGTAATTTGATTTGATTAAAGGTTTGTTTCGCTCTTTCGATACATGGTTACATTGTTTATACTTATCCCAGGTTTAACTTTAGTTTATATTCCATACCCTATTTCAGAAAACTCCAATAATAATAGTGATGATAGCAATATAGCAAGATAGCAAAAGCACCAAAAGTAAATATAATAGCAAAAATAAAAAATATAATAATAATATTAATAACGTTTTATAATTTACCATTTTGTTTTTAATATGTATTTTAACATTCCGTTTTTAAATTAATTTTACGTGTCACAGATCGCTATCCATTACCTGTACCATAGACCATTACCTGTTTCCTTTTTGGCGACGGTAACGACAGTAGATACAAAATTCGTGTTCCTCTCGCGTATCCTCGTCAGCCTTGTGTTTGTGATTGGATGAGTGGAATAAATTTTTTGTATGTCACTATTGCGATAAATGGCGTCAGTGTTAACGCATTTTTACCATATGGACTTATCATACCATAAAATGAAATACTAAAAATAGTTGCTCTGCTAGGGATCGGAAATAGTTCGCCCGAGGCGGCCCTGTATCATCGCGCACTCTATTTTCCTATTTGTGCGGCAGATTGGCTCTGATTGTATTGTTTGCGGTGAGGCGGGGCGAACTGATACCTAACCCCCTATCTCGGTGCTCTCGCCCCCGCTACTGTTGGATTGCAGTCGCCTGGAAAAATTGCTATCTACGATCCGCAATATTGTATGTCCATAAATATTTGAGATGGAATGAATGTTTAATTTTTGTTGTTGTTGACTCTTTATAATGTGCCCAGTGTGGCCAACGTTTATCTAAAAGGAATATGGACAAATGTGGTGATTGTGTTTTAATCGGTTTTTATTTTGATTGTCTGGAAAATAATATTAAAATAATCATTTACAAATATCCTAATTTCAAAAATGTATTTTTTAGGGTTTTTGTGTTTGAATATTATTCACCTAAAGTTAAGTGACGATATGTTTTCAGTTGGTAACACACTAGCCTATAAGTAACGTTGTCAGAACACCTATATTTACTTGGAGACCAAATTTCAATTTGAGGACGATAGGAAGTACCCTGTGAGAATGCGGTGTTTTCCTTTGTTCAGGCACATTGTTGTTGCTTTATTAATTACCAATGAATCATAAATCATATAAAATAAATTACCCAAACTGGCGTAAAACCCACAAATAAATATCATAAAATCAAAACACACAATTGCGAGTATCGTTCGGTAATTGACAATATAACCAATACGACCCGATGTGAGGCTGTAATGTAACCTCTCTCGGTGCCGGGTGTATAAGGCGTCAACCCCGCGGTAACTTTTATGAGCGAGAAATTGTGTTTATGCGGGTGTACGTCGCGATTTACCGTCGTCGACGTCGCCGTCACCCGGCCGTATATACTCGCCTATACTGTAATCGGAAATATTGCTCGAGAACAAGGTTAGCGTATGGTCCAATTTAAAGGAACAATCTAGTGAATTTAAAAATATCGTTTTGTACAGCGTTAATAAATAAATAATTTGTATACATGTAAAATAAGTATAAATTTAGACAAGTTTTAAATAAAGGTCATTGAAGAAAATTACAATAAAAAGATTACTATAAACCATTCATAAAATTATAGTAATTCTCGTCCATTGTCAAATTCGATACGTAAACGACGCTCTAATATTTGCGTTGTTTATTCAACAAAAATACATGGTGCTTATTCGCTTATGCATATAATTGTAAATTATTTGATAGTTACTACATATACAATTCTTAAGTACAATAAACAATGAATTTTCACTTAAAATAATTTCATAATTTTTGCACATACATATATTACTGCTTCTATAATAACCGTAATTATAAACAATCAAGATTTTTCCTCTGGGTCATTTCTCTATTAATCTGAAAACTATATTCAATTCGGTTGAGTATTTTTTCTAGTGATGCTCGTTCTATCGCGGATAATTTTTTAAATACTAATTGTGCTCCGTAAGTTTAATTGCATGTAACAACTGCTATTGTACATAGTTATTCACTGCATTTTAATAAATAATATTCCATGATGATAATTTAAAAGTATTGTCGTGTAAATTGTGTTCACGAGTTATTAGACAATTCGTTTTTATAATATAAAAGATATAGATTGTGTCGTACCATTTATTTTATTTGTATGATGAACAACTATTTCGCTGCTATGGGAATGTAACGTATGTCTATAAATTAGTATTTGAGAATCTTAAGACAAAATTGAAAGACAGTCGCTTACTACTTACACCACACGATTATATCGGCATCCCCTCAAGTCTCGTTATTGTCGATCCCGTTTCACTAGCCAAACTCCTATATAACAAACTAGTAATTGGTTTGCTATTGCTCGCTACTATTTTGATATTATTTACTTGTCTCTTATATAGATTATATAGATCCCATCATATTGTATTTATTTTTTTACAAAATGTTTTAGCGCTTACTACATTTAATATACAGGCTGGGCCATGAGTTTGCTTCCATTTAAGTTTGATTTCCCGCGCAAAGCCAAGTTTAGCTGAGCACTAGGAGGAGTCTAGTAGATTGCACGTGTCATAGAAAATTTTGTCGTAATGGATCACTTCACGGGGTCGCAGCGCGTTTTCTGTGTAAAGCAATTTTATTTAAATAATGGTTCGCCCATTGTTGTGAGGTGCTTGTTTCGCGTTGAATACAATTTACACGACTTAAATCAGTGCCCGAGCCGAGTTTTAATCAAGAAATGGGTGAAGAAGTTCAAAGAGAAGGGATTGGCACTAAATGTGAAGTCGGTCGGCGGATTACGAACTTCACGGAGTGAAGAGAACGTGAAGAGTTTCATTTCGACAGAATCCTGATTTATCGACGTTCAGCTGAATTAGAAATATCGTGCACATCTTTACGCTGTGTTTTAAAATTTAATTTCAAATTATATCCATACAAGATTCAGCTAGTACAGGAATTAAAGACTAACGATTTGAACTTGCGCAATTGTATGCTGAGACAATGTTGAATCATTACGTAACTTCGACAATATCTTGTTTTCCGACCAGGGCCATTTTCATTTAAATGGGGACGTCAATAAACAGAACTCAAAATCAAATCAAATCAAAATTTATTTATTCAATTTAGGCCCTAAGAAGGCGCTTATGAACGTCTAAACACTACCACTTACTTAACGTAACTTTAGATACTGAAGCAGCGAAAATCCCTAAACTAAATATCAAAGAGCACTTCATTCGCTTAAGGTTACTGTTTGAGCAGGGATTTCAGATAGAGGCATCATTGAGCCCTATTTTTTTGAGGATAATCGTCAGCGAAAGGTCGCTGTTAACTCTGCTGTGTATGTGAGAATGTTACGACAGTTTCTGTCACCACAGCTACAGAAATTTGCTGGCTACAATCGCAATACGTGGTTTCAGCAAGATGGAGCAACCTCTAATGATTCCCTGCCTGTCTTAAAAGAGATGTTCCCGGAAAAGTTGTATTATTTTCGGCAAGGCGATAGATATCCCATGATCACTCAGGAGTCTCGATTTGACGCCAGCGGATTTCTTTCTGTGGGGATATCTTAAGTATTGTGTAACACCGTTTCAATTAAAGACAAAGATTAGATAAGAGATGTCAGCAATCTCACATTTTTTATGCTTTTAGAGTATTAGAAAACTTCAGTGCTGGTTTAAAAGGATGTTTAAATCGCGACGGTAATCATTTAAATGATATAATTTTTAAAAAGTAATTTCCAGTGATTTGTTATCTCATAAATACATATTTTTTGAGGTACGGCATATAATTTTTTTAAATGGAAACGAACTCATGATCCGCCCTGTACATATTTATGTATAAATAGGCAAAGATACAAACAACTAGTAACATTTTTTCTTATCAACCGATTCCCTTTATTGTTTTTTTTTGTTTAGTAGCTAGTTAAATATTGGGCGTGCTAAATGAGCTTTTTAAAAACTATAGGAAATTTCTTTCCTCTAGGAGAGTCAATATAATATTAAGATTATTTAAAAAAAGGTCTTTCAAACTTTAAAAGAGGTAAGTATTCTTACAACTTGCCTACTGGGCACTTTCAGTAACTAAATATAAAGTTTAGTTAATTACTAATTAAATCTTTACAACCATTGAGGTTGAGGTCACACTCTAATCATGTGGTGTAGACTTTGAGGATACATTTTGAATATTAACACTAAAAGACATTGCAAGGAAGAAGGCAAAGATTCCACGATTCAGATCAAGATTCAAAGATTTACTTAATCTGTTGTTCTAATAAATTTAACACGAGTGAAATATCCCCTCTTATTCTAAGTGATTGCATGCTTTCTTTAATTGTAGACGAAGCTACTACGCAGGCGTAGCAATCGTAGCTGTAGCTACGTAGGTTTGCTACATTACTTCATTGCTACGATTTTAGCGTAGCTTAAAGCATTTTTTACACGGTATTATTATATGCTTAGTGCTTTGCCACAATCTCACCTTATGTTAAGTTACGATGTGGTCCAGGATGGTAAACACACTAAACCTAGGTACTGGTTCTCAAGTGGTGCTGCCGGAACACACCTGTTGGTATTTGGCGAATGATTTTCATACTTGAGGGAGGAAGCTACCCAGGCGGGCATTATTTTAAAATGCACTACCACCAAGCTATGGTTTCCTCATGATGTTTTCCTTCACCGAAAGCTCATGTGGATTTTAGAGTCGGATAGGTGGGAACGAACCCACGTCGATTTACGCGGAATCCTGCCGCACTATTCACTGCGCCATCACCGCTTCAAAACAATCTTAAATTTATCGGGCTCATGAAAGAATTAAAGAAATAGTAACTTAAAAAACAATATTAAAAGGACGGATAAAAATACGTTGTTAGAGAGAAAGAGACAAAAATAATAAGGACGCTATTGTTTTTGACTGTAATTATACTATTTTCTCCGTTTTTGCTATACTTGTTATTGAGGAATCATGCGCATGTCTTTATTTTAGAAAATGGGAATACAATTTTTTTTCTCTGTCTGTGATATATATCTTTCCTTTACTAATCATTTGTCTTACAGATTTATAAACTAAATATGTATTGTCGAAGAAGTTTCATTTCTGATACAAGCGCCGTTTTTTTATTGGTTTAATAATCAAGGTTACTTCAATATGTGTACGTATATATTTTTATTATATTTACCAGTTTGTCAGTATTTAAAAAGGGTGTCATTATTTCAATTGGATGGTTATTTAAAAAGTAATCTTTACTCATTATTTGTTGCACAAATTGTACTTAATTGCATACTCTCCGCCACTATATACTTGCGAATGACAACTCTATTTACCTATTTATATAGGCTAGCTCAAATTCGACTTAAGACCGTATATAATGGTTTCTATTTTCTTAGACGTGATATACGTACTTGTAAAAATAGTATGGTAAAGCATATGAGATACACTTAACGCGCGACGCATCTTCACCACAATCGACGCTAACGATGTCTCTACCACGTAAACACGGTTTTTATAATTTACATTTCACAAATACACTAAAAGTGCGTGTGATTTTAATCCTTATTTCATAGGGTTTAAGGTCAAAATTGAAATATAATTCTCATGCACAAAGGATTGTGAAGAGCACCAGTAGGGTAACTATCAGAACATTTTATTTATTTTACAATAAAGCGTAGTTATGGCAGTGGCAAAACTTAGGCAGAAAAAAAAAAGAAAGTGAAGTATGTGCAACATACATGTTTTTTTTAAATAAATTGGTTGCTTATATCTATGTTTATTGTATAAGTTTATATAAGTTTAGTTTATTTACAATCATAATATTTTATGTAAAACTTATTGCAAGAAAAATTAATTTAGTAAGTGATTTTAATAGTTATAACAAGAAACGTACAAGTTCAGTAACAAAACTTATACGTTTAAATATACTCATTAATTTCATAAAATATTATGATTGTAAATAACCCAAAATTGTATAAACTTTTACAAAAACACATAAGCCGTCAATTTATTTTGAAAAAAAAAACATGTATGTTGCACATAGTTCACTTTTTAAATAATTATATATTAATTAATTATATGTTAATATTATACTGCCGTGTGGTCCCGGCTAAGAATAGTACCACCCCATATCGTTACCGTGAGTGTCGTAAAAGGCGACTAAGGGATATAAATCAAGGGATGAGCAGTAGCATTCTCTGAGTACCGAAAATACCTTACTACGATCCCTAACCCGCCTGCCAAGCATGGCGATAATGGTAATCAACCTCCCCCCCCCCCAGTTTATTGGGGGAGACCTATGTCCAGCAGTGGACGTCTTAGGTTGAATGGACTATATTGTAAACAAACCAGGCAGTGTTTATTTTCACTTTTTTTTTAAATAAATCGTGTTAAGGACTATGAGAAAGCAGGTCAAGGCTTGGGTCGACTAATATCAAGTTTTTTGGTTTTATAAATAAAACTTCCTTACTGTTACTTTATGATATGTCGGTCAATGTGCTATTTGTAATTGGAGACTTTGTCGTTAGGTCCGTCTCGAGTTATATCATACACGATATAGGCCAGATTGTTCACTCTACTATTATATTGACAATACGTGGTATATAGACTCATGCTAGACGTTATTACGTCTTATTACGATGATTTCTACCATGCGTCGTGTTTTGTAAAGATATTTCTCTAAGAAGAAAAACCTGTTACAAATGGACCAGCTGTTGTTGTTTAACTATGGCAGCGTCTACGTACAATGTGGTTTTTTAAATTGTCACGTAAGAAGTGTAAGATTACACTATCACAGTAACGAGGCCCTTTCACAAAGCCGTTATGTGAACTTCTCAAAAGATATGACTGCTTAAAACATTTTGATACAGTTTCTAAATAAACGAATGCATGAGATTAGTGCATAATTGTTGTGTTAAAACTACATGTTAGTATTATGTTTTCGATACAGCATATTCAACACTTGAAGCTCATATTTGGGATGTAAATTATTATAGAAAAGATTTAGACAGTCGGTAAGCTAAAACGTATGCACAAATGTTATAATATGATTGAGAGCTCGAATATGAATCATTACCTAGTCAAGATTTTACTTCCACGCCATTTTGTATTAGTTTGAAATATTAAAAAAAAACAATGATATAAACAAAAGGTCGCAGGCTTTTTATTATTAATTATGCTTGTCAGTAATTGACATTGACTATAAGTAACAGTCGCTCATATACTGTAAATGTACCTCTGGTGTTAGTTTGCGGCCAAGACTAATCTTTTTATTTATATGGACTACAATTATTATTTACTTTGTTGCTTAGAAATAATTGTTTCTCTTGTTGCAGGTTCATAAAGATTTTTTCGGGCGGATTGTTCCACTTTCACAAGTACAAAGGCCAGGTAAATCATTCGATACCCGTTTTCTATAGTTTTTTTTTACTTACTTATATTTTTGTTTTTACCTTTTTTTGTGTATGTGTGTATTAGGGTGGGTCAAAAAATCGAATAATGTATTATTTTGACTTTATACTCTGAAAAATAGGTTCGTTGACACCTAAAAAGAATTCTCTCCAAGTATGAGCTCTTAATTATAACGGGAAGGTCCTCCGCTTTGCGGGTTTCTATTTTTTTTTTTCGAATAATCAGATAAAAAAATTTATATAGCGCTTCCAACTGCTTGGAAAAATATTCCGTGGCAAAGACTTTGTAAGAAATTGAATGCTCTACAAAAAAGGTCTCTTATGGTTTTTACAAAAACCCAACTGATTAAAAGATATTCATAGTTGAAGTTTGGCTATTTTAAGGAAAATATTCGTTTTTATTATGAATTTTATAAGTCGATGAAAAAATGCTAATGTTCCATCGCGATGTTTTCCTTCACCTTTCGGTACGCTTTCGCTTAGGCACGTTATTTAATTGACAGATAGATACAAACCTACATCCTTTGACACGATATCAGACCACGCTATCTTGTGGTCATCAACGCATCAAAACGAAGGTTATTCGGAAGATTCGAAACGAATAACTTATGAGGTGTTAAACTGCATGCCCGAGCCCTTAATCCATCTTTACATATCATAAAAGACGAATGTCTCTGGTTTGTCAGTTAGTGGACTTGAGTATTACTAGAACCGATATAATCCTTTTACTTATATCATACATGTATCCACGGCTCATGATTATATGGTTCTTAGTTCCATTAATCGATACATGAAAGAAAATATGAGGGCGATTGATTGATTGATATAATTCGTTCGAAAATCTCTAAGTAGTACTTTGCCTAAATAATCAATGTAGCGAGTGAGAAATGTGTATTGTTTATTTTTTAATTGGAGCTAGGTGAGATGCCTACACTTCTTTATATGCTAAATAAAGTAGATACAGTCTAAGAAAGATCAAGGCACCCTATTAATTAAAATCTATTGACAGTCACCGTCATCGTATCGGCTTACATCTACAACGGTTTAACCTCTAGGTATGACTGGATATACACACGCGTAAACGTATTGCTAAGGTGGGTTACATATTAGCGCAAGAAAGTCCTACCACCACGCAGAAATATTACTACCAATTACCTTCATACAAGTAGTAAAACTCCTAAAGCATTATCGAATAAAGTTAATCACGCGTCTAGTTACAACAGGGATGTCTATTATTTTCAATTACAACCACCCCCCGGCACGAGTACGAAAGGGTTGTTAATATTCATTTCTGTGACACCGCCCCGCGGTTCGCACCTGATCGCATTCCCTCCCTGCCCCCTCGCATCTCTTCTCCTCCTCCACTTCCCTAGCCGCCCCGCAGTCGTGGTAATACACCGATTGTCTACCATTTTCATATTAATCGCGTTTAATTTATCTGCGGATGTGGAAGGAGAGTTTTCACAGGATATGAATTGTGAGCGGTTTACACCTGCGGTTGAATCTTGCATTTCTATAGTTGAACTATTAATACTATATTCGGTCTATACATTGTCGATTTAATGAACTAGTGGTGGAATAATATGCTAACTGAAGCCTTTGAGATTTTTATCATCAAGACTAAATCTAAAGCGAAAATCTTTGCATATTATAAACATTTACCACTGAACCGATATATGAGATTTTTTTTTTAAATCATAGGTATTTTATTTGGCCAAGTTTTAGTATATGTTTTGTTGCATTAGTTTAGCAAATTATAAAGATAAAAGTGAAATTTTCATACTGTCATTAAATTGTTAAATTTGTATAAAAAGCAAATTTCAAGTTTGAAATGCCAAACAAAATTAATTTACTATGTTCTTTAACCGTCTGTATGTTACTGAATCGCTTTGACCACAATCGTAAATGATGTTAATTGACGATTTAGTTCAGAAAGTTCAAATACATTAAGTCTAGAGATACTCAAGTGATGCCGCCGGAACACGTGTATAGTAGCTTGGTGATGGCTTTTAAAAATTGAAAATGATAGTTAGCCAGAAGGAAATTAGAAAAAGTCAAGATAGATATATTCGAACCTACGTCCATTGACGTGGAATCCGAACACATTATTAACTAAACCATCATCGCTTCGGTTAAACCAAGTTCCGAGGTATTTGATCTATTTTCAACCAGCCACAAACACAATTGGAAATTAATTAACTAATCGTTAACAAAAATCGTTTCGAGATTAATTTCAAACAAACGTATACTAATATAATAGGTATTAGTTATAAATCAACAAATCAGATCGTTATTAAAACAGAATTTATTAGAATAAGCGGTTAAATCAAACATTAAAGTCGATTTCAGTACAACGTCGGCGCGGAGAGGCGGCCTTTGCCTCCGAACAATTAAGTTTACACAGCCAGTATTCGTTATAAACTTCAACTAGATATTGTTCTGTACAGTCAGAACGCGATGATAATATTTGTATAAAATATCGTAACGAATAAATATAGAATGGTTATGGGATTTTTTTTAAATTAACTTGAAGTTTAATAATCTATAGGCAAGCTTTTCAATTGTGTTCAGGAGCATCATTTGAGAGCCAGTCCTTATATGATTAACAGGCTTATTATATTAGTTTACCTCGTAACTTCAAAATTAACACATAGGGGTATATCCCTTGACATCCGTAGTTTTCCTTATCCATCATAGGTTTAGTACGGGGCTAATTCTGCCGAATTTATATTTTATGTATCAGTTTGCAACCCGAAGTTCGTACCACTTTGATTTCCTTGCGTTAGTAAAATTTGGTGAACCTGTCAACAGCGTTGTAAACAATTCGAAAAGGAAATGTAACATCCAGGTGAATCTGTGGTCAAACGCTTTACATACAGTTTAGTAAAATGGGTACTAAAATACTTTCAAAGGGATAAAAATATTATATTTCACTGCATGCTTATGTATTAAATTTGTATGAAATAAAAATAATGTAACTTTTAAGGATTTAATCAATGTAGATAAAGACATTTTTTACATTGAGCGCTTATTTCATTATTATCAATATGTGAGATATCTGGACATGTTATGAGAAGCGAGGAAGCTCATGTGGATAAATGAGTAATTATCATGAAAGTGGAAGGACGGATAAGTAGACAAAGAAACTTTGGATGGAGTTTATAAGGAGTAATATAAAAGAAAAAAGGGTAAATGAAGAGATGACCGCTGATAGAGGTGTATGGAAGGAGAAAACATACTGCGCCGGTCTCAAGTGAGTTCGGAACAGGGCATGACAATGATCTGAATTTGAAAAGATTTGGAATTGCGATGAATGTTGAAAAAAAAAAAATGTATTTAATTAATACATTTCTCTACCCGACTGTACCGAACCGCAGGAACAATAAGCTCTACGGGAGAGACGTCTCGAGCAAATTTCCACTCAATCCCATTACAAATCGCGTTGAGATTATTAAACAGTCACCTTAATGAGAATTGTGATGGCGGGTGGGGGGCGCCGGGAGAGGGGAGGGGGAAGTCACCTCAAGTGGGTTTGAGGAGCAATGGAATTGCGTAGTAGGTACAATAGAATTTAGGCTGAAACTACAAAAACGTTTTTTTTTTTTTTCATAACATTATTAAAGTAAAATTTAAATTAATTGGATATCATGAAAATAAATAATTATAAGTGTTTGTGTTTGGTGACAGATTTATATTTTAAACGTGCAAATAAAACACTATGTTATTATTGATTCATGCCTTTTTTCATCGAATACGTAGCCTAATATTGTATAGTAAAGAAAAAAAGCACAAATACGAACTTCTCGTTTTTCGTTCAAATACGAACGAATTTCTCCGAGTTACTTTACAATATAAAATAATAAAAAACTATAGCACCATTACAAGAAACAATTCATTGTTGTTGTTACTTGTTGGTGGGCTCCTGTTTCCGCACTTAGACACATTGGCGGTCCATTGTGCGTGCAGGATCAGCCAGCTACTCGAGCCAGCCCAGCTCCTTCCAGAAGCGCAGAAGCCTCCTGGGGCGATCGCAGGCTTCCTGGAGCGACCTCATTTGCTTGAGGGTTTTTGCCCGTTGGTTGACTACTCCCGTGCATTCCAGGATCACGTGGGCAGCAGTCTCTTCTTTTTCCAGACATCCCCTACACATGGGGCTATCTGTCAGACCTATGGTGAATAAATGTTTATTAAGTGAGCAATGTCCCGTCATTACACCCACCACTAGACGAAGATCAGTGCGAGATAAGCTGAGCAGTCTCCGGGCCAAGCTCCGTGATATTACCGGAACAGCTTGTTTAGACTGTCTACAGCCAGGAGTGTTAGCCCATCTCTCACTGTGAGTGCTGTGGGTGTATTGACGCAACCATGATCTAAAAGTACTGTAAGCAAGAGGAAGATAAGGCACAGGGCCTGCCACTGTTGTTGTCGATCCTCTTCTTGCCAGTTCATCTGCTGCGTCGTTACCCATTGATTCGCTGTGACCCTTTATCCATTGTAGGATGACCCTGTTGACTGCCGCTATGCGTTGCAGTGCAAGGTGACATTCGTATATGAGGCCTGAGGTAATGGAAATATTCTCAAGCGCTTGGAGTACGGCCTTACTATCAGAGAGAATTCGGATGCCAAAGTCCCTTATCTCCCTTTTGAAGACTGCGTTTGCTGCTTGGATGATGGCGACACATTCACATTGGAATATGGTACTGTGCTCACCCAACCCTGTAGATAGCTTGATATTGAGATCATGCGAGAATACTCCCGCACCTGTTCCAGATTTCATCTTGGATCCATCCGTGTAGATGTGATGTTCAAGGGTAATCTGTTCATCTTTTATATCTTCCCTAAGCTGTATTTTATACATTCTGTCGAATATTAAAATTTTTGGGATCTTGTCGCAGGGGGCTTCGAGAAGAGGTTGTATGCCTACCATTCTGTCCCATATTTTGGTATGAGACCCACCTGTTCTTTGCCATAGGCCTAGTTGGGTGAGGCGTAGGGCTGCCATGCTCGCCTCCTGCTGTATGAACAGATCAAGAGGCGGTAAGTTAATAAAGGCCTCTATGGCTGCTGTTGGAGCTGTACGCATACAGCCTGTTAGGGCCACACAGGCTAGTCTTTGAAACCTCTGTAAGCGAGCTTTCGTGGTGCTTTGCTCTGTCCTGGGCCACCAGACCACTGCACCATAAGTAATTAATGGTCTAATAATGGCTGTGTAGAGCCATAGTGTGATTTTTGGCGAGATCCCCCAGGTTTTTCCTAGAAGTCTTTTACACTGCCAGAAAATTATGCAAGCTTTCTCAAGCTTTTGGTCTAGGTGCTTGTTCCATAGAAGTTTACTGTCAAGAGTAACGCCCAGGTACTTGACTTCACTTGATAGTGACAAGCGGGTATTGAAGAGTTTCGGTAATATCATATTCCCTTGAGTTCTCTTTTTAGTAAACAGTACTAATTCCGTCTTAGCCGGGTTAACTGTCAGGTCGTGTTTAGAGCACCATTCTTCTACAATCTTAAAGGCAAGCCTCATCCGGTCGCAGAGTATGTTCTGGAAAGGTCCACTAATAAGTATGGCGAGGTCATCGGCGTAACCAACTGTGTACAACCCGACATTGTTAAGTCGTCGTATTAGTTCGTCGACTACAATGTTCCATAGTAAGGGAGACAGGACCCCACCCTGGGGACAACCCCTGCATACCACCGCCCTCGTGGTTGTATTCACAGTATATTGAACGGCCCTATAACGGAGCATGTTGTCTATCCACTCGGCAATTGTGGACGCTACCCCATGTCTCATCAAGGCTTGATTTATGCTAATAAAGCTCGTTTTGTCAAAGGCGCCTTCGACATCAATGAAGGCTCCAAGTGTTGATTGCCCGGGTCTTATTCCGCTCTCTATACGCGTAACTACGTTATGGAGCGCAGATTCCGTTGATTTGCCTTTGCAATAGGCATGCTGATTGGCATGAATTGGTGCATTAGGCAGCGCATATGTCCTTATGTCCCTGTCACATAGCCTCTCTAGGATCTTGAGTAGGAACGATGTAAGGCTGATAGGTCTAAAAGATTTTGGCAGTGTATAATCACCTTTGCCAGGTTTGGGTATAAACACTACCTTGACTTCTCTCCATCGTAGAGGTGTGTATTTGTGTGCCAAACACCCTATGTAGACTGCTACTAGATGTTTTGCAGTCTCTGTCGTACTCCATTGAAGCAGACCCGGGAAGATTCCATCCGGGCCGGCGCTCTTGTACGGAAGGAAACTGCTGATGGCCCACTTAACTTTTTCCAAGCTGACGACTCGGTAAGCATTTGTCCAGTCTAGCGGGACCGGTGTCATGCTTGAAATTTGCTCCCACTCCCAGGTGTTCGTGATCGCGCACCCAGGAAAGTGCGCTCCTAAGAGGAGTTCACAAGCTTCAGCATCGGTTTTGGTATAGGTTCCGTCAGGTTTTTTCAAACTGCCTAGATTTCTGTCTGGTTCCTTAGACAGAATATTCTTGACTTTTGTGGCCTGATTAGTATTTTCGATATTGGTACAGAAGCGCCTCCAGCATTCCTGCCTTTTCTGGCGAATTATCTTCTTATATTGATATTGGGCTAGTTTATAGTTGGTCAGTCCGTTTGGTTCATAGTGTTCTTTGCCCTGTTAAAAAGTTTCCTTACTTTGCATCGCGTTTTCTCCAAAGCTGGTCCCCACCAGTGGTGCTTGCGTTTCGGGTTTGGTGACGGCGTCACTAGAGGGCATGTCTTTTCGTAACTGTTTATAAGTATAGATGTTATGTCATTTACGTGTTTGTCGATATCTGCAGTGTCACTATATGCAACGGGTATGGGTAATTCCCGTAACAGTTCCGTAGTCATCACAGATAGTTTTGACCGGTCTGTCCTCCGGGGATTGCGTCTAGGTTCTGCAGGTCTTATGTTAGATAGCAAGTTAAATCTGATCCATCTATGGTCTGAGCAAGAGAGCTCGTCCGATACCTTCCAGTTCGTGATGAACTGCGATATTTCCTCAGTCGCCATGGTCAGATCTATAATTGTTTGCGCACGTGAGGTCACGAAAGTGGGCTCTGCGCCTTTGTTTAGTATCCTTAAGTTGGTTGAGAAGAGATAAGTAATCAATTCCTCACCTCTACCGTTCGTTGATGTGCTACCCCAAAGCGTATGATGTGCATTGGTGTCAGCACAGATGATCAGTTCTAGCTTCTCCTTTTCACAGTGTGTTATCAGCGCTATCAGCTCCACGGGAGGTACGTCAGCGTCACTTGGCATATAAACCGACGCGAGTACTACTTCAGATAGGCTGGAAGAGGAGTGACACAGGAGCCTGATAGCTGTCAGGTCTCTGGAACAGAACTCAGTCATTAGAATGGTATTGGCATGTTTTGGAGCAAAAATACATGTTCTTGGTTTACTTACCGTGGTGTTTAGGAGTATCTTACCTCCGATGTTAGACAGACCACAGATGCGTTCACTTCTAATCCACGGCTCCTGGATTAGTGCTATGGTCTCAGGTTTTTCCTCCAGTACCCTGCGTAAGGAAGCCGTCGCAGTCTGGCTATGCTGGAGGTTGGTTTGGATGATGTTAAGAGGATCGAGGTGAGCTGGGCGGTCCATCACTTCCCAGTACTTCCTCGTCCTCCGACCCGCGGTCCCTCTCGCCCCACCTTACCGTCGTCGCACGACATTCCCCCGAAGGAGCGTCAGCGGCCGATGGCTTGATGGTCACTGTGTCCCTTCCTTGTGTAGGGTTGGGATCTACAGTTGGCGCACTGGGAACGGCGTCTATTGCAGTGCCTTGATTCGGCAGTGCATGCGTCGACGTCGGCTTTTCTTCAGTTTGGTCCCTCAAACTGACGTACACAGAACCAAGCTTGTACGCCAACCTGCGGTCCCTTGCCTGAAGTTTAGGGATGTCGCTTTCGGGAATGCCGAAAACGATGAAGAAGGCCTCCTTTTCAGGCTGCTTTTCTGCATGGTACACCACCCATTGGTTGATATCGTACCACGGGTTCTGGGATTGGAACCTCTTCCTAAGTTGGTCGAGTTCCTCCCCCTTGTACCGTGGCAACAGTACCGTCCCCTTCACCCTTTTGGGGATTTCTGACTGACGTTTTAGCGTCAGCTTTGTCCCCGGACAGGGTGAAGCGATCGTATGGATGGCCTCCGTCAACCATTCCCTGGCAAAGTGGTCCTCGCACCAAAGCTTGAGAACCCCTTCGCTATGGAATGCCTTGCCTCTAAAAGCAGGTGCCTTAGGAGGGGGGACCTGTACAGATCCACCGGTGCCATAGACAAAATTGTCTAGGGCATCCTCTATGGCTTCCTCAATTGCTGAGGCCTGCTCCTGAGTCATCATTTTAAAAGGCTCTGTCATAACCGCCATGCAGAGATCATTGATCTTCAATGCATCCGCGTATTTGACAGAGCCTACATTTGTTCTGGGAGTCGAGGTGGAGGGTTTGTGGCGTTTCTCCACTCGAGGCGACATGGTGTCGTCAGGCCGAACCCTTTTTGAGGGCTTGACTTGGCCTGTCGCCTCGTCCGGGACGGTAGCCTTCTTCCCTCCACGCTTTCCTCTTGGGCGCGGTGCTCGACGCCGCGGTTGACTGACTGACGCTCGCAGAGGCGCTGGATGGGGGGGCCTGTTCGGCTGACACTGTCCCTGCTGCTGTATTAGCGCATTGGGGCGGCGTTTCGCCTACTAACGCATCGTGCGCCATAGTGGCAGCTTCGGTAGCCTCTGGCTGCCTACTTCCCTTTTCCTTCGCCTTCTGCAGACGTCTGGCTTCCGCACGAGCTAGAGCACGGCGCTTTTTACTTGGCGTAATCTTTTTTTGTATTGCTTGCTTAACTTCAGCAGGCTTTTTGGTAGTACCTCTCTTGCGCGTTGAGATAACCTTCCAAACTGGCTCCTCCAAGGAGGAGACAGCTGGTATGGCATCTCTCAGCTGAGAGAGGTCTATAGTCAGTGTGTCTTTCGGCACACTGGTGGGTATCAATGGCGCGCTTTGCAGCGCCGCCTCGGTCGAGAGCGAGCCTTGCGGCGCAGTCACGACCGATGTCATTGACTGTGAATTAGGTCTTGGCGCTTCCGAAGATGCAGCCTGACCAGATTGGACTTAAAAGAGCTCTTTTTATCCATTAGTGATTAGTATTAAAAATTCATCCAGTGCGCGCTTCACCCGCCACGGAGCCCTCAATGGGGACGCCACACGCCAAGCGCATGTGGTCGCCAAAGACTTGCAGACCACCGGATATAGGGTCCCAGCCCTGACAGAAGTGACATCCAACTTGCAGCCTCAGATACCCTCCGCTCCCCTCAAGGAAGAGACCACCCTGGGTTTCACGTTGGGTCCTCGGCTGGGCCGAAAGTCTCCGTCAGTTCGGGATCCTTGCCTGACAGCCCTCTGACGGGATGTCGTAGCCGATTGACCATAGGTGGCTAGCCTATGGCCTCCCGTTTCGGTACAAATCCAGGTCAAAGCCATGTGTTGAAGACGTACCGCCTTCTCAACGACCAGAATCCCTTCATCATCCCTTACGGGTCTCCACGCACGGCACAAACACGCGGGTGGCTATCTTCTCCTTGTTTGCCATCAACTTTATACGTGATGTAAACCCCCCTCCACGGAGCCACACGGGATGGGGTTCAGGAGGTGCTCGGGGCCGGATTTGAGGCGCCGGTGATTCGCCTTCGCGACAGACATAGGTTCGGCCGTTTGCCGCCACGAGTTGTGCGGGGGCTCGTATGGGCTGCAAACGTTACCAGTGTGCACGACGAGGACGTACTATGCTGCACTTGATGGTGGGCGCCCATAGCCTGATCCCCACTATCAGGCGTACGCATTACGGCATTTCCTGGTGCTTATTAGGAGGCACCCTACCAGCTTGGGTACCCCCTCCAGGGCCCTGTTCACCACCACCCAAAAGCACACCATTCATTGTTGTTGTTATTATTAATACAAAATAAGTAACTCACTTGTTTTCCTATTGTCTAATTTTTATGGGTAATCGACATATTAAAACTCGAGAATCATTTAAGACTTTAGTATATAGGATAAATATATTTTAGGATATACATTTTGTTGTAGCATAAGGTAATAATAATGACGATAATCGTTAAATCAAGATTGATAAAAAAAACATTTCAAATTTAACCTACTTTATTTTTAATTTGTCCTTAATATTTAAATTTTCGTCGAATTCCGATCATCTGGCGAACGACAAATCTTTTGTGCGAAACTGCGGGCATAACTATTCGTTTACATAAAGCGATACGAAGAGCAGAGACACTATGTACATTAATTAACTAGTGTAAACACACCACGTTCTGTTCTTGTTGTCATATCTGACTGTGTAGGTATCACTCGGCATATAATTATCTTTCTTGTGTCGAGATAAAAATTAGCTTTTCGAATATTTTCATTCGCATTCATATTTTTTCCGCATTTATATTCATACGTTTTTAATTTATCGCGTAATTAGAAATTAACACGCCTTAAGGTTTTTTGGCCATTTTATTTTTATTATATATTCACAAGTATAGTTTCTCATAACTTTTTATCATTTACAAATGAAGACATGAATGGATGAAGGGATATTGTGAAAATGTTAAGATATTTTTACATTAAATCGTACCGTAATTACAGAATATTTTCAGGTACGATTGATTGATGAAGGAGTTGTGTATTTTTTTCTTGCACTTGTCCTTACTTTACTTTCTCTGTAATATTGTATCTTATATATCAAATAGTTCAGTGCCTTTTTCTATTCTGTTTATCATTAAATGTTTTCTTCTGTTTATTAGCTATTAATGAGTTTTAGTGCTATATCGATAACATTTTTGGAAACTATGTTTTCTCGCCGTTACAAAAAAAATAGCTCTAAACTGTTTGAATTGGAACGTACATAATAAAATACAAAAGTGTGTATTCTCTGATATATAAAAAAATATTTTAAAAGACTAGGAAATTTTTCGACTATCGGGCGGACAAGAGTATGCACATTTGATATATTCTATTAACATATTAACAATAAAAAAAGTTACTCAATCTTGTCCATTTTCTTGATTTTTAGAATTTCTACAATCGCCCCCCCCATCCGCTCATATTAACAATTATAAATGTTTATTGCACACAGATGCAGTAACCGACCTCATTTCTTCAAGCAACGTTTTCTATCAGTACAGAGAGGGCTTCAACAACGCTGTCCGGAGGAATGTGCGAATAAGAGATTTATTATAGGAGTTATTTATGTGATATCGGTTATGTATCAGTTTAAGAATTTATGTTATGTATAGAAGTGTCAAATAATCATCAATTAAGCCAGTGAAATGTATAACTACTTAATAAATATTTCTATATTTTCGTTTGTTTTTAATGTTCTTACCTATTTATATATTTTTACCAGCGAAATACATGCTTGAAAATACTTTATTTAATGTATTTAATTACTCTGCAATACTCATTACTAAGGAGAAGTAGGGTTTTAAAATTACATTTGTCTTCTTTGAAATAAACCAGAGTCAGATTAAAACGGGCCTTCTAATAACAATTGGTGAAATTGAAAATGAGCTTCTTTTTAAATAGTTTTTATTGACAAGGTTAACTTAATTTAACATATTCTGGTTAACCATTGGTTGACCAGAAGGGCCTTGCTAATTAACACAAGGACACCACAAATACAAATGCTTTGGACTTGACGCTAATTCAATTTGGCATAGAGAAGCAAAAGGTACCTTACATAATCTGTGTAGTTTGTACTTACGTGTAGTGTGTAACGGTGTGTTGTGTTTTTTGAGTTTTATTGTACGAAGTGTCACTCTGTATCGCGCTAGCTAATGGAAGGGGTGATGTGTACCCGAGATGTGTGTGGGGCCAAAATTTGCAGCCTATCACTGAAACCAGATTTAATAATCGAATTGAATATAAAGCCCATTTTGAGAATTTTATGAAGGCCATTTGAGATATTTGCATAAATTTATGACAACGAGTATCATAACAGATAAAGCGCAGTAAATCGTAAAGTTATACGTTAACATCGTCTGTCAGTCCGTTCAACACCTGAGGTGGGAACTTTACGCATAAATCGACTAGGACGCGCGTCTCGTCGCACAAGGAATCTGCTCGGTTACATTGTTTTTAATTTCAACTTTAATATTAACATGTATAATGTTGTTCTGCGTTATGTGTATAGTTTTTAGTGTTACATCAGGATAAATTTTATGGAATTATCATACCGGTCGGAGCTCAAGTCATGTACCATTGTGGGGTGTTCTTGTGTAAGTTACCATTGATTACACGTCATTGTTGAACTTGATCTTTTAATTTAACATCAGATAAAGTGTTCGCTTGTACAAAGCTCAGGTACAGCGCTTTTTTTATTTGATCACGGCAGAATAACTGAACTTCATCTAATGTTAAATTCAAAGGTTAAGTTCATACGAACATTGCTAGTTAAGGAGTTATTAACAGTCCGTCATAGGCTATATCTACCACAGAAAATACAACAGGTACGTAGGAACGCGACGCGTCACAACGTATCACTATAACACTATTATACAAGTGTTCGTTGATCGCGATCCAATAGATACTAATTATTTACACTATTTATTATTATTCGAAAAGGGGCTATGCAGGTTAAGATAGTCCTGTATTATTGCGACCTAATTAGATCTATTTTCTTCGCCACTATTTATTATTATTTTATTATAGATCATTTACACTAACTGATAAGTAGAATGTGACACGCCGAAACGTGCCAGTCACTTAAAGCGGGTTTTTCACAATAGCATTGTGATCGTACCGAGTCGGCCATGAAAGACACTACTTCTCCATAAAGTCACTCAGTGTTAGTCAGATCGTAAGAAATTGTACTCTAAATTGCAACAAATATCCCATAACACGTTAGTCTCATTACTGAGCGACAATAACATAAATTAATAGAACGTGATTTTAAATCAAAACACATGTCAGCATCACATAACGTTTGTTTGTCGAAAATGAGTTAATTATATGGAGTAAGCGCTCATGTGCTAATTTTATTTAACAGTAGCGATCCGTCCCTTTCTCGCACAGGTATAGAAAATGTTTAATTTAAAAAATAAGTATTACTTGGTGATAACACATGAAAGATTTTTTGTATTCGGTAAATTTGTTTTTGACTTTGTTCGTAACAAACAAAAAGTCAATTTTACCTGTGTATATAGGATAATAGCAAATAGTATAGACAAGTAAACTATAGGCTTAATTTCATTTGACTCTAAACTATATTCAATGTAGTTTCTGCATTTTAATAAATTCTCATATTTTAGTAATTGGTTACGTCGTACTTCGGAACCGTTTACAGGACGTACTGTAACTATAAGGCACAAATAAAAAACATCCAAAAATTGGTTCAATTTTAATCGACATTCATTTCGGTCCATGTGAAAAAGTTCTCATAAGCCTTCCTAATAATAATTTTATTAATTACCACAAAAGAGCTGATGAGTACAAATAAATTCTACAAATAAATCATAACTTTAACAAGAAATAAGATATTTCGTTCTCAGATACCGGTTTGAATCTAAACTTACTTCATAAATACGAACTGCTTCGTTATTTATGAGTGTTTACACTGTTTTATTGTGATGTATTGCTAAACTTAGTATCTCTTAATGTATTGTTTATAAGTTCATTCTTAGGAATCAGTACAATCCAAACAGTAGGTAAATTTAGTTGCAAGCGCATCCTTCTTGAATGTTTCTTTGCGTGTCAACTGTTTTGTGTAAATGCTAGAACTGAATCTCAATTGGTAATCGTTGTGGTGCACAGTCTTGAAATATACCACTGATGACCAAAAATTTCTCATAGAACAATCGGGCATACGGTGCGGCCTACCAACAATTAGTATATTACAAAGGAATATTTTCACTAAAGCGATTTAAAACAATGCCGGTTAGCATAGGTATATAATCTGTAATTGTTTATTTTATGAAGAAATCGTTTCCACTTTTCTAAATCGCTTTATGTAAGTGGAACGAACTCAGACGCCAGACGAGCTTAATTTTGGTGTTAAAAAATCTTTTCCTAAGTTATCAGTTTTCTACGCCGTTTTTTACTTCATCCTCAGTGGATAGTGTTACACGTTTATTAAAGTTTGACTGTGAATTGATAAAATTAAATATATTAAATAATGTTTATGTCTCACGAATCCTTAAAAGACTCTTTGGTGCTGATATCTGCAGGCATCGGAACTGTTAACTCAACACTTTAGGTAATTCCACCCTAAAACTTAATAGATGATTAAATATATGCCAATACTTTTCGAAGGAAAAATGATTTTTATTTAAGATTTAAAAAATTATATTATTAGACATCTCTCATTATTTGACAATTCGACATTAATTTATTTTGAACGATTTTGTAGGTTAAACCAAAATTAAAATATTTCCATTAGGAATTATGCGGGTAGTTAACCCGTTACAAACTTATGTTGACTGATTATAATTATAGTTTGTGATTGAATTTGAAGAGTAAATCTAGTTATGTTAATGTGTTTTTATATATATTTCCCCATCCAACCTAATGAATCCATACATAATTTTTTCATAAAATTCTGGTATAACTTATAATGATGATGTTTTTTTTTTCTTTATTGAGAGGATAGGAGATACTTTAGTTAATTTCTCATTTACTGCATAATTTAGTTCTGCTCCCAGGATATTTTCGTTTCAATGTTTTAGGTTACATGGTATAAGGTCCTCAACGGCGATTTGATTTTATATTGTTTTTGTTGTGTTGTGTTTGAAAATATATTTAAATAGTACTTTACATCAACAAACGACAACTCATCCCAACAGGCAATTTCTCCATGGCTACACTAATTTGGTGGTAAAGCAGTTTTATCATTTTGTCATCATGTCCGCCAGTAATAGATGTGTTCTGGCTGTTTTACTTGGGAACCATTACATCCAAGTTTAGTGTAACTATCATGCTGGACTACATCGTCACTTAACATTAGGTAACATTGTAGTCAAAGCCCAAACAGTATAAAAAAGGGTTTGGAAATAAACGGTAGGCTTTGTCATTGTTACTCAAAATGGTAGTGACTTGTCAGATAATTCAATGATGTTCACGTTCTTTGAATTAATTTATAATTCAATTCTAATCTTAAAATATGGTCACAATAAAGGTTAGAATAAAAATTCAAGTTATTCATACGTAATGTGGTATATTTCGTCATAATTAAAACAACTATATCTAAACTAGATACATAATTTTATATTAAGTTATTTTTATATATAATATGTTACAATGCGCCCGCGCCAACAATTCCAAGTTTCGTGCATGATGCAGTAAATTTGTATGTCTTTCTCTGTTACACTATTTACAAACATGGCGCAGACGTTTTATTAATTTTATATTCTGTATAAGTTAATTTAAAAAAAAAAACTTATAACAGATTGAATGTACATAATAATATTTAACAATTTTATTACTTATAGATTTAAAAAAGAGCATATAGATATTCAAGTTTTTTTTTAACTCCTTAGTTGCTAACTTGGATAGATTTCGTCTAAATTATATTGTATTGAAATCGTTTACGAAATACGAGTAAAAAGTGCAAAAAGTTTCAGAGTTCTCTTAAATCTATTTTTTATTTTAGAGTTACAAAAAAACAATTATTCCTTTTTAGGATAAAGAAAACTGTATACAAGATATACTTTGAAACGTCTTATAAATTTATATTTACTGTAAATAGCGAATTAAAGAGGTATTTGTACATTATCACTAAAGATAGATGATTACATCTTTGAAGTTTATCATAAAAAAGGCTCATCCAGAAAGACGGTAAGTTTCAACCGGAATTTCAAAGGGTTCATTACTAACCAGAGCAAAATTATCAAAGAAAATCCGATAAACATAATAATAGCTTTCCGCGAGAAACGAAAACAATGCGGAACCTGTCTTGTACCGCGAATCTGTACAAAGATCAGAGCATAAAACTAAATGTATGACAACACTGAATGGTATCAAGTAATATTTAGATACCGTCACAAAGTAATGTGAAAATTTCGATCGGATTTTAGGCTTTCTCGGGAGTATCTTATGAATCTACAAATTATTTCTTATTTATACCGCTATTTATTATCTATCAACTCTTATTCGATTAAAGAAATGTACTTACAATATTTAAATAGTGTATTTATTTATACATATGTGCAATCTACTTCAAACACGAACATCATAACTATGAATACTGTTTGGTATTATTAAACTAATATTTACAAAATTCATAATATTTACAATTATTTATCATTTTGTAAATCAATAAAAACATCTAAAGAATTATTCACAACAGCTTTTTGATGGTCAGACGTAATTGTAAAGAAAAATGTATTGTGAAAAAAATAATACCAAAACATTGATTTCAAAATACAATAGACTGAAAATTGTCTTATAATGTAAGTTTTTACGGATTGTATTGTATATTTCCGTGATATAACATTATTTAGTACGATTACTATAATACGAATAAAATACAATGCTTAAATTAAAATTATCTGACAAGTGATGGCATAAACGATTTATTTTACATGGCACATGAGAATTCACATACGTTAATAAACAAAGTTTCTGTAGTAAGTTAACATTGTATGAAAAATTGTATGAAAGTATATTCACAAATTACAAAACCAGATTATAGACTAATGGTGAAAGTAACTAAATTTCTATCACTAACATTCTATCACTTATTGATATTTCCGTAATCCTATGTTGGAACGTCAGAAAACATTTCATTTTCCTATTTGCTGATAACTTATGGTTTATTATACCTAGAAACTTGATAATTCTATATTCGTTGGGTCGTTCTTACTGTACGATCGGTTCTGAAAAACAATTGCATTTAAAAGCAATAGTTGAATATATTACTGAATACGATATAATATTAAGAGATGTTTTTAAGTTTAAATACAGTATAGCATCTGAAACAAAACAGTAAAAATAATGTGTAAACTTATGCGAGGACGCATGATGTTATAATCCTCTGGTGTAATATAAGAAATACTTCTTTTAAATATTTTAATCGTTTTGCATCGAGTCAAACGTTTAAAAAAAATACACATTATGTTAAATAAATATTTACATTTAAAATAAATTGTTTATATTTTATTTCGAACAAGAATTTATTATATAATGAGCTTTAATTTAATGGAGTTGCAAAGGCGTACGTAATTTCCGTTTAGAGCTAAAAATTCACTCTCAGCGGTTAATTATAATGCACCAAAATAAATTTCATGCCAAAATCTATGGTTGTTCATGAATAAATAAAGCTCACAGAAAAAAAAAAAATGCAAAATAAGGGTGCTATATGTTTCAGGTCTGATCGTTCAGAACTTTTTAAACGCTAAGTTAAATTATCTACTTTTTGAATGAAAGGCTCAAAATCTTTTTCCGCAGTAGCATAGGGAATATTCTAAATGGTCATAGTATTGCAAAGTAGAACAAACCCGCAATATGTTACATTTGAGACAATTGAATTTTTGCAGCAAAAGAGTACAATTACTAGATAATTTTATTTTAAATAACATCTTTACCAAACTTATGTGTAGCATTTATAATAAAATTAACTGAGCGTAATAATAACAACATAATTAGAACTCCGGAAGGTACTCTCTAGAGCTATTCGTTGGTTTCTCTAGTTTGCATAACTCTGCCCAAATGTAAAATTGTTTAGTGATGTAACAATTGTTTATTAAGTTTTACTCGAGATGTTTGGGCAGATCCGGTGGTGTTGGGGTTGAGGCTTGTTGTGGTGCGTCGTGGGGTAACAGTGCGAGAGGGAGTGGTGGCAGATGTAGTGGTAAAGGTAACAGAGCGCGCGACTGGAAGCTAGCTAGGGAGTGTAAGAGTGCGGCGGAGTGTTCGTGCGCTTTGCGTCTTAGCTCTGCAACACTTGAGGAACGCGCTTCTTCCTTTGGGCAGCACGGGCATGGAGCTCCCCATCCTGTAGACAGCGGATTAATATATTATAGTCTTCTAAGAAGACGTTTTAATTCATACTTATTCAATTTTCAACATAAAAGCGAATGCGAATGAAGCGGTGATGGCGCAACGAGTGGTGCGGCCGCATTCCGCGTCAATCGACGCGGGTTCGATCCCCAACTATCCGACTCTAAAATCGGCCTGGGCTTTCGGTGAAGAAAAACATCACGAGGAAACCATATCATGGTGGTAGGGCATTTTCTAATAATGTCCGCCTGGGTAACTCAAGTTTGGAAACCTGTCGCCAAATACCAATAGGTGTGTTCTGGCAGCATCACTTGAGAACCAGTACCTCTAGGCTTAGTGTGTTTACCATCCTCACCACATCGTCACTTATCCGGTGAAATTGTGGTCAAAGCCTATTGCATGTAAATAAAAAAAATATACAAAAAAAAAACAAATTATATAAAAATCCAACCTATATTGTTTTTTATTTATTTATGTACAAGTAATGTATAAAAAAAATCCTTAAGTACCTGATGTTAAGTGATGTTAAAATAAAATATGCTATGATAAATCCTATTATGATTACTATATAAAAAAAAAATAGGATTTCTAAAATTTATTTATGACTGAAAGGGTTATATTTTAGAATCATAGAGACAATTGAACAATAGCTTGGCATAACCTGCTACTATATTAAATTGTATTGCTAGGTATAAAAAAACAAAATACATAGACTAATTAACAAAATGCTGTTTCCTTTTTATTTTATATAGGTATATTGTATTGTATAAGACTCACATGAAGGTTTTTTTAATTATTTATCTTGAAGTTATTTATAATTTATAAAAAAAAAATATAATCAACTTTCATAGTTGATAACTTATGTTTATCATTTTATTCTACAATTAAATATCATAATAAGTTTGCTGATGGTGTTATAAATATTTAAAAATAAAAATTGTAAACGATTTTGTTACACTTACCTTTCAAAGGGAAGAACGGCTGTGACAAGTGGTTGAGATGTTGCGAGAGATGTGATAAATGTGGGGGCAGGAACAACGGCGGAGGGGGTGCGGGAGGAGTGTCGCCCGTCGCACCACCTGGCGACGAGCGATACACACCACTACTGTAACAAAAATAATACATTTCAATAATATTATCAGTTTGCAACACTATTAAAATACAAGTATAATTTTTAACAAAAAATATCGTAATAACTTATAGGCATTAAGAACTGCAATAAAATAATTGACCTTAACGAACGTTTTTTTTTGTAATCTTTTAGTGAAGCGATCCGCCATCTTTTATTGTATTTTTATATAAACACAGAAAAACCACATTAAAAATATATATACCTATTTCATCGGTTATTTCCCATCGCTTTGTATTACTGGATGTTTTGGGAGAATTCTGTAGTTGTAATATTAAAAAGTATAGTATAGTATTTGTGTAGGAAAGTTCATCATGATGTCAAATAAGTGATCTATTTATCCGATAAAGACGACATTGATAATTAATTTTAGTTTTTTATTCGTAAATCGACCAATCGTTTTATCTATAAATTAAGCATGCAATATATGTTCGTAAAAGATATCAAGGAAAGTATAGTATTTGCAAGAAGGTTTTATGTAAATAAGTTGCATGTAGAGACCGAATGCATATCGATAGAGATACGCTTTGATCTCCACAAACGAAGTTGCGACCGGCCAACCGTCTCGCCTTTTGAAACGCTGTCCCTGATTCTATCTATTAGATCCAATAAAAACTGTACCGTTGAAATTTTAAAATAATTTAAATGTAAATTGTAAATGAAAGTACTCGTGTCAAGAATTGTATATAAAATTATTGTTAAGATATTGAGAATATGAATGTGCTTTCTTTAATTAAATTTATTATTATTAATTTATAATTTATAATTACAGATTTCTTTTTGTACACGTTAATTAGTTTTTAATTTATTATTTGCTTCATATTAATTTAATCGTAATTAATTTTCTTACATATTACTTTACATAATATGAAAGTATGTATTGGTCTGTAAAAATGTGTTTTCTAACTTTTTTATACTATATAATCTGTAAAGTAACTCCATAAAAAAAAAACAGTACAGATTTGCGCGCGTTGATATCTTTAGCAAGTGAAGCTCTCTTGGGAATAAAGTAAAATTTAATACATCTGTAACTCTCAGTTTCGTTATCTTTTGATCAGATCTGTTATTATTTGAGGTTTGTAATTTTACATATTTCGTTTCATGCTTTGGTAATTAATACGTGATATATTACGGTTTCCCCTATTATTTTTTCTAAACTAAAAATTACATTATTTTAACGAATAAACGACAACTAATATTATATTAATAGTAAAATGTCTAACTCTACAAAATATCTAAATATAACTAAAAGCGTTTTATTAAAATTAACTTATTATTAATAAAGGAAATAATATATAATGTAAATCTTGTAAGAGTGAAGTGTTTCAAATACTGTCAAGGTCTCGAAATTTCACGAGTCTGTGTAGGCAAAGTAGTGAACCACTCCGGCGCTATATCGCATCAGAGTGGGCGGTGTGTAAAAGGAGTAGACAATGAAATGAACGCCGGCCCGAGGTGTCGCGCGCCTCTCGCATTCTCTCAGTGCATACTTGATGTAGCGCGTCTGTAGTGCCTCATGTTACAAGCGTTAGCTTTATTGATAAATGGCACAACTTGAAATCCGTTTTCTATTATATTATTTAATTAGCAGATTGCCCACGGCTGCGCCCTTGTTTCTTAAATTCTATGCGGAACCCTAATTAATTTCGTAATTCTTTTTTTTGGTTGTAAGATAAAGTAAAAATATTTCCTATAAATTCAAGCACTTGCCCGTAAAACTGTGCTTTGAATCGGTGTTTATTCAAACTTTTATGAGTTTTAATTTTTTTACATGGAACCCTAATTATTTTCGAAAATTAAAAGTTACTCTTCGTTACTTCAGCTATCTAACAAAAAAAATCGTGTCAAAATCCCTCCAGTCGTTCCGGAAATTAGTCGGAATAAACAGACAGACAAAAATTTTTTAAATTGTATTTTAGGTTTAAGTATCGCATAATATATACAATATTTAGTAAAAAAAAAAAATAACATTACAAACAGACCTTCAATTTTATTTATTTGTATAATAGATACTATTTATATTTTGTAATTGCTAAAATTAATAAAGTACATGAATAATGAAGAGATGGCCACATACTTAAATAATTAGATAATTATATATAGAGTCATAAAATATCGATTACCATGCATTTAATAAATTATGTAGACCTTTATAATGATTGATGGAACAATAAGTGAAACTTGATCTGTTGAGTTTTCCCAGCCTAGCATAGACTTTCATTTGATAAATAAATAAGTCAAAAGTACATAGTAATCGACTTACATTAAAAAAAGCTCAAGCTGAGCAGGTGCATTAAAAACAAATTTGTTAAGAATTATTCGTTGTGATTTCACTCATGGCGTACACCAGCGCGTTCCCCTGGTATTCGTTCAATGGAATCAAAGGATTTGCGTTCATTACAGATGGTAATAATTGATGTGTCGCAGAGTTTGTGCCGCCGGTCGCCACAGATGCCGCCCGAAATCGTTTGCATACGACACTTTGCACACACATTGAACATGCACTCTTAACTGGTACTTTTCAAAAATAAAAACATAGTGATGGCTGGGTATCTTCTATTCGTTACCAAAAATTATTGCTAGCCATAGTTATCTACCGTTCTATGGAAATCTTTTAAGAAACACCTATTGGTATTCTAATACCTTTGAGCACTAAATTCTTAGTACTTCCACATTTTTTCATTTTTTCCACATTTACTAATGGGATAACACTAAAGCTAATCAAAATCCACTACAAAAAATAACAACAATTATTCATAAACACAGCAGAAAAATATCTTTACCTATTTATGTTATGACATATTTTTTTATTATTTTTATAGTCAGATTGTAAATCAGTTCCATTAGTTAGTTTTGTTTATTTCTTCCAAATGTTATAATAATTAAAGTAATAAGTAAAATGCATAATATGAAAACCCGTTAAGCATTTCTGTTAAATAGCCCATTGCTGGTAAAGTCCGTCATCGATTCTCCTTGCAAGCTGAAATTCCATTACGAAGACAGGGGTCAAGCCGTCAAGTTTCCCCGCATAACGAACCGTTCCCTTATTAATTGATTTCCGAGGGAGGGAGGGAGAGACCGGGGACATTAGGAAAACGTCCGCCTTGAGACGCGACTTATATGAATATTCAACTGATGAATACAAGAAAACTGGAGAGAACAAAGAGAATTAATATCGCTTTCAACAACATTACAGCTTTGATTAGGGACGGCTTGAGAAATTGAATGCTGTTCTAATATTCATAAACACTATTCGATTTTAATTAAAATTATTGTTTAATTCTATCACAAGTTTGATTATTATTTTTGTGGTCATTTATTTATTTATTTAATCTTTATTGTACACCATTAAACACATATAATGTGGAATTAGTATAAATGGCGGCCTTATTGCTAATAGCAATCTCTTCCTGGCAACCTTTGGATGGATGTTCCATGGAGAAGAATCAACGGTGTTTTTGGTATATAGTAAATATAACCAAATAAATACGACTTAAATTGAAATAAAGTGAACTATAACATACATATGAAATATACTATAAAATACAGATAATATATATCTTATAGACTACATTATAACAATACGTAGATATGGACCAATATTGAGTATATTATTACAATTTATCACATAAAGTTATGTTAAAGAAGACATATAGTACTTTTTAAGTAAATTTTTAAAAATGCCCATCGTTTGTACCCGTCTCAGAGAAACAGGTAACGAATTCCATAATTGTGCAGCCTGGACTGTGTGATTTGTTTGATTAATTAATTTAGATAGTGAGTTTATTTGATCCATGAAGGTAAGTAAATGCTTCTCGAATATCATGTGCGCAGTGGATTCACATCAGACAACTTTGATAACAAGAGTGCATCTAAAACATTTTTATTCATTTGAAAGTTATTTGATAAGTTTCAAATATTTAACAAGCACAATTAACATAAGCGTTAATTCATCTTTCAATTCCTTTTGGGAGAGAAAGACAAAAAATAAATGTATTTTTTTAAATTAATATAGTTTAATCAAAACCATTACATTATAGTGTCATTATTTTTATATAAGTAGTTCAACAACCCCCCGGAATGCAGTGCTTCTAACAATTTCTTTTATTTAATGTAAACATAATTATCTTCACACTTTAAACGGATTTTATAAGATATATTGTAGGCACTAACTGATCCCGACATGCTTTGCGATGTCACGAATTTTTTTTTTGGCTAGGTACCTCCTGCAAATGCGAACAACTCTTTCAAGTTTCATCATAATCAGATTAATAGTTTAGGATTGCATAGAGGATATACATATTTACGTCGATTTTTATTTATATTGGCTCAGCGCTACATTGACCACAATCACTATCAGGTTAAGATAGAATGTATGGGTAATGTATAGAATGAATGGGTAGTAAGCACACTAAATTTTAGACATACTAGCTCTTAAATTATGCTTCCGAAGCATACCTATACTTAGTAACAGATTTTTGAACATCAACAAATTTATCAAGAAAATGATTATTATGGGTATTATTATTATTATTATTATTATGGGTATTAGAAAATGCATTTTACATTGCAATACAATAAAAGTTCAATCTCGTAAAATATGATAAATGCATTCGAACCTACGTATGTCGATTACTGAGTCAACATCGCTTCTTATCGGAGTTACGATGTGCAAACAGTTTCTGAAACTATATGTAACTATAGATCAGTGTAACCATATACAAAGCTGGGGTGGCTACAGTGGGGCGTTAGTGTCGCAATAATCAGTTAATTGCATGAATAATTAAGAGCGTAGCGGATAGTAGAACCGAACTCGGTAGTTATGCACGGCAATTTCACTCGATTTATTGTAATACCACTACAAAATGATTGTATAAATTGCATGAAAATGTTTAGAAGTTAGAGACCTTTTCGCTTATATTTAGTTAAAATATAGGTACTATTATATACTACAATTTAAATTTGTTTGTGCTAAGACACATAGGTTATAACAGACTGTACCTGCGTCACGTATACCGGCTTCTGTCATATATGTAGGTGTGATCACTAGACGTCGTGTTTCCTTGCATTACTTATACATTCAAAGCCGTAACAACGTTAGAGCCCAGCTCAGTAGATACATAAACAGTGTCGCGGTAAACGTCGCCGCCCTGTATCACGTAATTAGCGTCAATTTATCACGTTGCATAATTAATTTTCATTTGTACGCGCCAGTCCGTGCGCGCCAAGCGTATAGTAACAGGATAGAGGGAACAGTAAGTTAACTCAATACCATTTCACTGGTATAATTCACCACTTGTGTGAAGGCGATGTGGAGAGTTTTTTTGTTCGAAGCGACTAAATACTATTGACCAGAAGGGCCTTGACAGCTTCACGAAACTTTTGAGGTAAAGTATTAAAGGGCACATCCAGAAGGGTGATAGCGCAAGGGACCAAAATAGTAAGGACCTCGGCTTAGACTGCTACCACCTGAGACGTAAATTCCACGGAATTTACCTTGCGCTAAATATACGGCAATTACGAAAAACTACAGTTCTCAGGGTCCCCTGGTGAAGCCGTGTAGAGTACAGGGAGATTGGGGAAATTAACAATATAAAGTGATGATTTGCTCTCCAGTAGTAATCGAATGCAATATTCAAAGCCATAACAACAACAGTTGGGTAGCATCCATTAGTTAAAGTAATCCGTCGTTAAGAATATGTGATTTTACGACAAATGTCATTTTGAGATATCTTTTTAGTCTTATTCTGTTATTATTTTCAAAAAGTATCACTTAACGTTTGTTGTGAATATCGTCAAAAAGCAAGCGCATATTTCAATTAAAACCTATGTTATGGGAAGAACCAATTAACTCTGTTTAGGTTAAGGGTAATTGATTCTCAAGATTTTTAAATGTATATATCTTATAATCGCACGAGTTGTGTACTATTTGTTTTAACAAAAAGGTATTATAAATCCTCGAGGGAGATGTAAAAGGTATATGAAAAAACATGCCATAAGAAACGCAACACTCAACAGTCAAGTGGTTGGCGGTTACTTTTTAAAAACTGATTCCAAAATTTAACCGCTTCAATATTATAGCAATTAGTGTTATACATAAATAATTAACACGTTCATTCAATTATTTTATCAAATAAATTTATCTGATCATATTCTTTATTCACTTAATTCAATTTAAAAGTTATGAAAAACAAACGAGTATAGATTTAAAAAAAAAACATTAGGAATTTTATAGGAACCGTACATAAACTCGACGGATAAATAGTCTATTCTAGTAGTTGTTTTTTTTTTATTATTGTATTAACTTTATTTGTTAAACTATCACTGGTATTCATATTAATTATATTGCTGTAATTATAAAACATCTATAAGAAGGAATTATTTGAAAGATTTCGAAATACATTTGAAAATATATTTATAGCCCAAAATATGAAAAGAAATAGTTAAAATTAAATCTTGTCATACTGTTTCACACTATTAATGTTGGTCCCAAACATATCAAGTGTGTATCGGTTAGCGTCTCAACTATATTTTGATAATTTATTCATGACTCCGTGTCAGACATTTCATGATGCTCAATATCAAAGGCTATATTGAATAAATATATTATAGACACATACATGACTATTTTATTTAATAAACGTAAGACATTTCGTATAAACTTTCTGTTTTTTAAAGTTTCAGTCATACTTTATCTAGCTATATTAGTGTCTTATTATAATAACTTTCTTATATAATATATTACAGGGAGACAGACAAAAAAAAATCTAATGTCAGATACGAAATTTGTAACGTCTAAAATGGTTATTTGTCACAATATTTAAAATAGAGCCCGCAGTTTTATTATTGGTGAAGTAAAGTTGATCTAAATAAAGTTTTTGAACATCACGTTAAAAACTATAAAATTCGATGTTGATTATATTTAATGTTAAAACATATAATGTAAGAGTTAATATTTACTAGAATCTATTAGTTCTCAAAATCCTACAGGAACGAAGTTCTTCATTGTTGAAAAAATGAAAACAAAAAGGTTTCCAAAGTTTTTTTTATTAATAATACTAAAACTCGTCAACAGCTTTTTTTGACACGTTATAGGCTTAGTGCTTTGACCACAATATCACCTGATATTAAGTGACAATGTGGTTCAGGATGGTAAATACACTAAGCTTAGAGGTACTGGTTCTCAAGAAATGCTACCGTAATACACCAATTGGTATTTGGCGACAGGTTTTCTAACTCGAGGGTGGTAGCTACACAAGCAGGCATTATTAATTTCCCTACCATCATGCTATAGTGTCCTCACGATCTTTTCTTTTACCAAAAGCTCAGGCTGATTTTAGAGTTGAATCCGGCCGCACTATTCACTGCGCCATCATCGCTTCAAATACTTCATAGCTACTAAATACGAAGAAAAAAAAACGATTAAATAAATAGAGGAGAAAAGGGTACTAAACTATGTATTGTGTTTACCTGTTTATACGTAAATAAAACATGTGATTATGTAAATATCTTATATGATATTTTAAATAAGTAGAAATAAACATCAGAAAATTATTTTCATATAAAATCAGCAAATTTACTTAATAGGTACGTAAACATTCAACTCCAAACAGTTTGAGAAAGAAAAATATAAAATATTAAAACATAACACTCAATTTGTGTACGTCTTTAAGGTACAAATTCAATTGCTATGTATAACAGCAGGGAGGGGGCGCGCGGCGGCGGGTTGTGCGGGGGACGCGGCCGTCCTCCTAATTGGCAATTTTCTTTTTACGCCATTTTTTTTTCAGCTTTTAAGAAGTAAAATTCGTTAATGCATATTTAATAGCCGTAATCGTCTCTCCCCGCTTACGAGTTTTAAGACGCAGGCTCTTCGTTTTTATGTAGGTATACCTTTAATGTTTGAATTTAATAAGTGTTAATAATTTAAACATTCTGTTTTCACGGGTACGATAATATCTCATTATAATATTCGGCTTAATGCGTGTACTAGACTAGATTATTATACATTAGTACAGTTAAGTATATTTACTAACATGCACTTTGTATCGATTGCCAAGCAAAGAGGAAGCAGACTGTAAACAACATGCCTCAAACATGTAAACAACAAAAAGCCTCTTAATTATAATTATATCTTACATTACCCATGGCTCTCTGTAATTATCTTATTATCAATGAATTAATATGATATGATGCCTTTAATAACGATATATATTCTCTTGCCAGCGATTAGTATCTAAATATAAATAAGAAAAACTAAAACAGTTCATTGGATTTTCTTTCTTTTTTTTGTCTAGTAATAATTGAAGAAGTTTACGTGTTATTAATAACTTTACTTTAAGCATATTTCTTCTTTAAATTCTTCATAGTGATTATGATTGCCTTTCGTCCACTGTATACGTACGTACGTGTATGCACACGTAATTATTGGATATTTGTAATACATTTTACATATAAATTCCACATATAATAGTCATAGTATGCATAAAAAATCAATAACGACAGCACGTACATACAACCTTAGAGATGCAAAGATAACTTGCTTATTTATAAGGTCTCGTCGCGAACGCATTACGTGATTACTATAGTACAGTCCATGCCACAGTGATATTTCATATAAAAGCCGGGGCCGCGCCGGGGCGTAATTCCACAAATGGGTGTAACCCGAAACGGGGCAGGCTTAAAATTGAAATTTATATGCGCGCATTATGCATGAGGTGCGGGATTATGGCGGACTCGAAGGAAATGATCGCGGACTTGACGTAGAGTTGCGTCGCATTCCCTAATAGTAAATATTAGTTTAGTTCGTGTATTTTTGTAATAAGACAGTTTAGTGCTTGTCTTTTTACTGAACTTTTGTGGCGAGCACTTAAAGCGCACACCCGGAAGAGTGGTTGCGAGCCTAATGCGGTACGGACCTCACCTTGGGCTGCTATCTCATATGCAAATTCTGCAGAGATTGCCCCGCGCTAAACCTAAACTGATGAAGAGAACCTAGGGATCTTAAGGTCCATTATGGAACTCAGGGGTGCAGTGTAGTAGCCAGGAGTGAGCCGTTGCCGGTGTGCCACCACTGCGGCGCGGCTGAGGATACGGCGCACCATACCCTCGGAGCGGAGAGCGGAGAGGGCCCGGGAGGAGGATCCAGTGCGGATCCTCGGAGGAGAAAGAGGCCCCGGGGGAGATGGGCATGCTACGTGCGGAGTTTCTTCCGTATGTAGGCGTGCCCGGGGGGGGGGGGGGGGGGGTTGTCGGTGGGAGAGGTTCTCCCTGTCTTGTTCTTCTTTCTTCTTCTTTCCTTCTTTCTGTCTTCCAGGTATCCCTCTCCTTCCTACGTCTTGTCGATTGAGACAAGATGAGTGAAGGAGAAGGACCTAAACTCCCTTTCAAAGCAGTGGCGGGTTGTTTCATCTTTCTCTTTGCACGCCACTGTTCTGTCCAATTCTTTGTTCTTCCCTTTTTATGGGAGGCAGGAAGTATATCCTGCCCCCCGGACTTTCGACCAATTGGTCGTACCTTTTTGTGAGAGGTGGACTAAAAGGTGGGGGGGAAGTATTCTCCTCCATCCCTACTAGGCCATTGCACGGACGAGGCCCGGTGGGTTCGCCGCAGGGGGCGACGTGGTGCTTGCGAAAGCTATCCCGTATCGCCCCCATCCCAAATGCGGCGGACGGCCCCGGGGAGTTTTAGTGGGTATTTGCGGGCGCTTCACGCCCGGGTGAGTCCCACACTGGCACGGAGTTCGTCCCTCCGTGCCCCCTTACCTATTGCATTGGGGGACTCCGGTCTCACTAATGCAATAGGTAAGGGTAGTGCGCATTTCCCCCCGTCAAAAAAAAAAAAAAAAAAAAAAGAGGTGCAGTGTAGTGCAATGCATGGTATTTTTTTTGTTTTTCACGGAATAGGTTTAGTGCTTTGACCACAATCTCACCTGATGTTAAGTGACGATGTGGTAAACACACTAAGCCTAGAGGTACTGGTTCTCAAGTGATGCTGCCAGAACGCACCTATTGGTATATGGTATACGACAGGTTTTGAAACTTGAGGGTAGTAGATACCCAGGCGGGCATCATTAGATAATGCCCTACTACCATGTTTTGGTTTCCTCACGATGTTTTCATTCACCGAAAACTCAAGCCGGATAGGTGGAGATCGAACCCACGTCGATTGACGCGGAATCCGGCTGCACTACCCGCTACACCATCATCGCTTATGATACTGAATGAGTCACTGTAATGCGCTAACAGCACCTACCCAGACGGTGACACAGTTGACTAAATAAATGTGTAACAAAGAATTGAGTCCATCTCATTAACTAGATACCTGAGAATTGTTGACGAGATGTCAGGTTGTTATCCGTCCATCCATCCATTCTACCAAAATACTTCCACTGCTGGACTCCCCCAAAGATCATAAGAAGGAGAGATTGCTATAATCGCCATTTATGGCAGTTGGGTTGATGATCGCGCTAGGTGTTTGTGGTACTCGTGTAGAAGTGTGTCTTTTGCGTCAAATATTTGTAATTGTTGTAGTAGAAATAGTCATGGATCATCTATTCTGGCGTTCCACAAAAACTCCATGGAAAGTTCTAACAAGATGTCCACAGACTGCTAGAGTATTGAAGATGCGAAATATAACGTTTTCTTGGACAAAAAAGAATAGATTTGTTTATTTTTAATCTGATTTTTAGTTCCCAAAAGAATTCAGAAGAAATGTATTTTTTTTATTACACGAAATAAGCCAGTTATTGATTTTTAAAATTACAATCAAAAGTAACAAGCCGACGGTTCACGAGTTATATTAAAATTTATTACAAACGACAAGCAACCCTAAAGCCTCGAGGTCATATCAAAAGTCGATGGAGACAAAGCTAACATGAGGGTTGAGTTGAAAGAAAAAAGTTACTCGCTTTCATGGGGATCTGCGAGTGTTGCAAACTGTTGTATAAAATTAATATTATTTAAAAAAAAATCATTTAATTTTTCTATGAATTTATGTTATAGATGTTCTGTAATTTTTTTATACAATATGATCAATTCTTAATACTGATTACTTGGCTTTAAATTTATGACTTGAAGGTAAACATAACTTAAATGAAACTGCAGAAATGTATTTCGTATTTCATGTGCTTTATAATGAGAGACGTATTTTAGTAGAAGCGTAGGAAGGAAAGTACTATGATAAAACCATAGCATGATGCTAAGACGCTTTGTAATGCAAGTCTGGCTAAAATAAAAACTTCATGTTTGAAAATTTGTCGTCATACCTATAACTGCGTTCCGTCACCATCACTTAAGGGCCAGTACTACTACGTTTAGAGTGTTTACCATCTTGATCCACGTTGTTGCTTAACATCTAATGAGCGCTGTCTACATATTATAGAAAATGTAATTACCACAGATATTTGCAAATGAATACATTTGTTGTTTTTTAATCAGTGTGGTGCCGTCCAAACATCGTACCACCCCATATCTTCCCGTGGGTATCGTAAAAGGCGACTAAGGGATAAAAAAACCAGAGAATGGGCAGCAGCATCCTCTGAGTACCACAAATCACCTTACTGCGATCGCCAACCCGCCTGCCAAGCGTGGCGATTATGGCAATACCTACCTCATTGGGGGAGACCTATGTCCAGCAGTCGACGTCTCATGGTTTAATGGATGGATGCAATCTACAATGATGTAATATTTGTGCATAGTCTGATTATTTAGGAATTAAAATATTACCAGTTCACCAAAGCACAAAAATTGTTAATAAAGGTGACAAAGTATAATAATTAAATAACTCATAAATATTATTAATATGTCGATTACCCATAAAAATGAGACAATTAAAAGCTGGCGTCAACGCCAGGTTAGTGCTTCAGGGATAAATATGTGACATTATATTTATAGAATATTTAAAAGTAAGACCGCATTTCTTATAATTTATATTATTATTTAAATTCTTTCCTAAACCTTCCTAAATCCAATTCCATAAAATGGTATAATAATTCAGTGAATATCACAAACAATTGATTTAATTTTATATCAAAATTTTTAACCGAGATACTAAGTATATTCATTTAATATTTCATAAGACCAACTAATTCGACTCGACAATCCGTGGAAAGAGAATAATAACATTTGTGCAAATCCGCGACCGCTAATGTACCGAATCCCGGCGGAGTTTAAACTGCTTAATGCGGTTTAAAAAAAAACTCTCGACTGCCGACCCCGTAAGCCCTTCGATAAGAGGTTTGTTCTACAACACAACAAGAACGATCAGAAAACATAGACGAGTTTTTGTGAAATAAGAAAGAACAAACTTTTTCATTGTTCCTGCATTCTACTTAGGAAACTGTTCGCTCACTCTTTAGTGCAGCTAAAAATACTTGATTATATCTATGGAAATAATACATTAGAAGCAAAACATCATAGTGGTAACTTCAAGCACTGCATCAAGCAAGTCTTAATTTCAAAAGGATACTACAGGACGGATAATTGCGTGAACGATAGTGAGGTCTAGAAATGACACCCCTCTCTGTGTTTCCACTAACAACGGTTATAACTATAAATTGTATAGTTTCACATAAAAATATGTCTGGATATTTCCTTTTTTTATTATAAAATTGAGTTATTGCTGGTTTTACTCGACTGGGTTGTTTTGCGAACCGGTGTTAGTGGTTTGACGTTTAGAAGTGCCTTCTCAGTGCCTAAATTGAATAATGAAATTTTTGATTTTGATTTTCTAGCTCGATCTGATACTTTGTGAATGGATTGATTGATTCAATTGTTGCTAGTAGCTCGAACATGTAATGAAATTAACATAGTAAAGAATTCACAAAACGGTAGAAGAGAATTGTGTAATGCTCGCCATGTTAGTTACAGCATTCAATTTGAGAATCTATCACCAGGGACCAATAGGCTACATATCTATACTAATAAATAAAATTGAAGTGTCTGTTTGTAATGTCAATTTTTTTTTACTAATTAGATATTAATGTATATACGATACCTGTAACAAAAATACAATTTTCAAAATATTTGTCTGTCTATCTGTCTGTTTGTTCCGGGTAATCTCCGGAACGGCTAGACGGATTTTGACTGAACTTTTTTGGTAGATAGCTGAAGTTACTCTGGGTAACTTAGGGTACTTTTAACTTTCGAAAATAATCAGGGTTCCGCGTAAAAAAAATTGAACTCATAAAAAATTGAACAAAATCCGATTCAACACACAGTTTTACTGGCACTTGCTTGAATTTGTGAGAAATGTTTTTATTTTATCTTAGTACTAAAAAAAAATAAAATTCAGTGAAGAATATAAGAAACGCGGGCGCAGCCGCGGAAACATGGCTAGTAGTGTATAAATTCGCGAGGCGGCTCTGTTCATAAACTGTAATTTCGTCTTTAAATATGGATCACTAGAAATTAGAATCAAACTATAGCTATAATCAAAATTTAAGAGATAATATTTTATGAAAACTATCATTTGCACTAGTAATCCGTTGTCAAATAATGATTTTAAATTTATACTAGGATTACATGTACAGATAAGATTTTATTTTAAATAGGAAAAGTTAAAACAGTAGGTACAGTTTTCTTCCTCTACTTAGGTACCAAACTCTTTTTTTTTATGGTACCTGTTGTTGAATTTTAATGTTATCAATACAAATATGGAAGTTGTTATTTTTAAATTTCGACCAGTTTGCGAACACTAATATTGAATAAATAATAGATTTTGTAATTTGATATTTATAATGTATGTTAATATTTTACTAATTCATTTACTCGATACAGTTCATGCGCAAATTAATATTAGTCGTTTAACATTTGATTCCCTGTGATAAAAATCTTCGCATATTACTAAAAGCTCTATGTCTATCTGTCCGTTAATTGAGTTATAACTCGATAACCAGTGAATCGATATATAAATCATAAACGTACTATAATATGGCCAAAATTTGGTTGCATTAAAAATAATTTTTATTTTCAAAGTACTATTCAATGAAGTTGACAAAAAATACTTACAAATACATTTTATTATAATCACTTATAATATAATATACGTAATATTATTGAATATTTAGAGCACGGAAATTGTTGTTTGCAATTGAAACCGTAGGTACGATTAATTTTAAATAAGTAACGTAATTATTTTCTTCAGGCATCATAGTATTACAATGTTACCAAAGCGAATGTTTACCTATGATCTATCAAGTCGACGCAATAGTAACAGACCCCTCTTATATTTGACGCGTTGATGACCATTTAATCGAATCAAGGTCCATTCAAATCGACAAAAACAATTTTGTCTGTACCCGTCACGTCAATCGAAACACATTTGTTCGAATTACGCTTATGAATTGAGACGATATTGTCTTCCAGGCGTCGCGCCTCACCGGCCGCCACGTCATAAATTTCAATGAACAGCCAACCGACGGTTATCAAATTAGAAAAATTAAAAGTGATAAATAAAGTCCAATTAAACTTTATTGCGTAAAAAAGGCATAAATTAATGCGCGGATGAGACGCGGGAGACTGACGAAAAAAAAATAACATGCGACGAGCGAGTCGGTTCGTGTAATAGTCAAGTGGATTAGGGATGGTGAGTGTCGATGAAACGTATTAAAAAGTTATAACAATTCCAATATTTTTATAACAGTTATTTACGTGGAACTTTTTTTTACTAATTTCGTAAAGTATATAACGTACATTATATAAAAATAAACTTGTGCCTGTAAGTTGATTTATAATTCGAGAACCACTAAACCGATTTACTTGTTTTTTTTTTAAATCGGAGGTATGTTATAAAAACACCCTTAATAAAATGACATTTATTGTGTTCTGTCTTTATATACACATATACATCATATTATTTAAAAGAATAAATGTTAGCCATAATTTGATCATTGCCGTGAGCACAGCTAAGAAATAGTCTTTAAATTATTATTTATAATTATGCTTTTGTTTGCTACATTAGCTAGTTTCGTGTCTTTTACTCAAACTGATAGTTATTTAAATACAGGTACGTACAATAGTGAACTCCTTTTAATCTTTTTATATCAATATAATCTGTCACCAAGCGTTTATAGGTATGTGGTAAATTAAGGCAAATGAACCTGACAGGATCAGTAACCGTCATACACTTGTGAAAACACCCTCAATGTGACACGCTAAGGCGTCTATTGCCTTTCGGGATTAGCTAGTTTATATCAAGATCTAACTAGAGGATTTAGCCGTGGTAGACGTAGGCTGACATGATGATATCGACCGTCAATAGATTCTTATCTATTGGCGATCGTTATCATGATTAAATTTTACTTTTTTTAACATCAGATAAAGTGTAGTCATTTTTCTGACCCGGGATAAACAAAAAAAAACCGGTGTTGAAAAGAAAAACAAATATGGACAACACAGAATAAAAAGACATCACTATAAGTTGCGTCACACGTGTGTCCTCTAATTACTCGCTTAAATTGTATTAATTAATACGCCTCGTGAAAGGGTTCCGTCCGAATTAAATAGCATTTTAGATGAGTGTGTAACTCCATCCGTCATTGTCCTCGCCTGTGTGCGACTGTTCCTGACACTTATACGGGTTATTAGCATAATTTTAATTGTGTTTCTTAATTAATTGTGGGTTTTAAGTTCATTCTTAACCCCTTGAGCACTAACCTGGCGTTTACGCCAGCTTTCCATTGTTTTCCTATTGTCTATTTTTTATGGGTAATCGGACATATTAAGAGATCTCTGTCAGTTGATCGCGAATAAAAGTTAAACTTATTATTAAAACTAGTAAAAGTAAAATTCATTTCAAGTAAAATTTTTGAAAGTGTAACCGAGGTTTAAATAGCAAGTCATCTGTCTACTTTGTTTAATATAAAATTTGTTTTATTAAATAATATAATAATTCTCATAAATTTATAATCTAATTATTTGTAATCGTAAAATTTAAAATCAGGTATATCACATGTTAATATTAATTACTTTAATGAGTCAATATTGTGTGTTTAAAATTCAGTTTTATTGCCAATAGTTTTTACTTTAAAATTTTAGTATGTATTTGACTAACTTTAAGAGGACATAAAAAGTAGGTATTTCAGAAGTCTATTGCTATCGCGTTGTGCCTCAAAGAAACAATTATCAAACACAAAAGGGACAACTGCAGCTCGAGCTGAGTTTACCTATGCAAATAGACAAAAACATCACTTCGTAGTGCCCTGTTTCCACCACCGACACTGAACCGATTTTTAATTTTCTTTCAGTTTTAGAATAAGAAAGACTTTGGCTATACATGTACGATTTGCTTTTTTTTTAAATTTTATGCATCAAATTTTTTTTCATTTTCAAAGGCTCCTGATTTCTTCAATAATTAATTTATGAAAAAAACGTATGGGCATGGTGGTGGTGGATATATTATTTCATATAAAAATATTTACTATAATTCTATTATCTAGGGAAGAAACAGGGGGCTATGTTTATATGGAATGAATACCGCTAGGATATTCTCTTAGGAATTTCATGAGAAAAATCATAAGTCACGTCAGTTAGATTCGGTTTTTAGACTATCGTATCTTGAAATGCGATGTACAATTTATTCTAAAGGGTCATTCATATATGACGTAAACAAGAGTGAGCGGTCTTTTTCTATGACAAGAGAATTGAGTGTGTTGAATGGTGATTACGTAAGTTATGTTTACATATTTACTTTTAATTGTTTGATTGATTTAACCGAAAGACTGCTGCTGGACATAGGTCTTCCCCAAATAAGAGGGAATTGCCATAATCGCAATGCTTGGCAGGTGGGTTGGTAATCGTAGTTATGTGTAAGTGGTACTCAGAGGATGTTGCTACCCATCCCCTGGTTTATCCCTTAGTCGCCTTTACGACACCCGCGGGAACGATATGGGTTGGTAATATTCTTTACCGACAACATACGGTACTTTTAATTACTTCAAGATATTAAAATATAAATGTTTACTTACTTTATCATTTTTTTTATTTTTTTTAATAGTCCCCCCTGACATAATCAGGGATTTTGGTAAAGACTCGGGTAATTAATAGGAATCTTCCCCCCCTTTTCTTCCCTTTTATTCTTTTGTATGCTTTTTTCTTTTACCTCTTGTTCTATATTCTTTTCTTTATCTTTTATTTTTTTTTCACTCACTTTATCTACTTAACTAAACTTAAATTTAATTTACATCGTCTTGTACTTTATAATTTTGGAGGATACGAGTTTTGCTTACAATGTGCTTACAATTATTCTTTCATAATAAATATGTATAGTTAAAATGTAACCCAAGAAATTTTTAATATAAACATAGTAGCCGCTTAGAAAATAATAAAAGTAAACTATATAAGCAATAAAGATGTGAATAATAACTCTATGTGGTAAGTGAGACGATGGTATAACATCAAAAGGAGCTATTATGAAAAATCGTAACGCATTTACTGGGCGGACGCTCCTACATTATTCATGAACTGAAATTGCTCCTAACAGGGCCGTATCGAAGATACATTTCTGTATGTGCGTACCCCACGGAAATAAACAAACAAAATATTTTTGTAAACAAATCTTTAATATCTTACTATTTAATTATTACATTAAAGACGTTTTTTCTTTAATTTCAACATGTTTATTTTAATTTAATATTAATTTAATTTTCAAACATTTAAGTTTTTTATTTCTGCTAATTGGACACTTTTCACCAATACAGTGCACAACCTAAGTGATCACCATTTTAAGATAATGGCAGTGAAACATTTAGTACATCTTTTTAAAAAATATTGAAAAATGATAAGTTACTACAGACATTTGACTGGTCTTGATTTTTTACAACGTATCGTTTTATTTAAAACGTTGGTTGATAGAATGAAATAAAAATGTTAAGGTGTTAAGCTAGTTTTGAATTGGAAACTTGGACAATAGAAATATTACATACATTATTTTGTCACACGATATTATTTTATAATATCTACGTTTAATAATCTTGCGTTTGACATAAAAATCGTGATTATTTTTTTTTTTTTTAAGAGTTAATATTGTGTCGCTTATCAGCGTCCTATTAGTGATGTCATATTTTAACTAATACAACTGTAAAAAACTCTATGTTTTTAATTTCCAGAACATTTGTAAGCTTAATATTTTTTCTTTAGTAAGAAACATCTGTTCCCACAAAAACTAGTCCACGCCTGGAGGTACATTGTGGATATTTATACGTACCTGTACACTTCCGATGGCGCGTACGTTATTTATATTTGTATCGCCTGATAGCCGCTATTGGGGGTGAGTACGCCACGCCCCGCTGTGCTAAACTTAGGTATTTTCCGGAGGATTCATTCAACAAACTACTGTTTATTTTAATATTTTTACAAAGATTTTCCTATATGTGGATTATTTTATATATACATGCCTACCATTCTGATCAAATCTTTCTATAGTATATTCAATTACTTTGTACTAATAATACATCATTGAAAAATTGAGCGAAATAACCGCTTGCATAATGTTTTTTAAAAAAAAAAAGATTATACTTATTTACGTATAAATAAATATGTCTGCGATATAATGATTATGTAAATTTTATCATACTAGTCAGTTGTAAAAATAATTTTTAATACAGTTTATAAAAATTACTATTTATGAACGGAGCCGTGAGGCTCTATTGTGGATACCCATGTCCAGCAGTAGACGTCTTATGGTTGATCGTAGGTAGATAGAAATTACGGTAGTAATAATAAATGTTTTTTTTTTAACACGATATAATAATATAATTAATGATATAACAGTATAATACTCGTAACACAAAATTAGTATTCATTCAAGTTAATCCAAATCTGTGAAAGTGTATCAACCGCGCGGTAGGGTAAGAGGGTGGAATAAGGAATCGAGTCACGAACGAAGGCGAATGTCGCGCGCCTAACGACTTTACGGCACAAACACTCGTGATTGCGACGCGGCGCGACGACGAGACATCGACGACACGGATACGACACGACGCCTCTGCGACGACATCACGGGAAATTGAATTTAATGTTTTTTTTTTTGTCTTTCTTTATGTTAGGGATCGTGTAGATTACACGTGATTAAGGACGCTTGGAGAATTGTGATACATTTTTGTTATTCAAACAGTAAAGTGTTTTCGAATTATACTTTATATCAAACATGTATATAAATAAAAAAAAATCAAGAACTATTTTGTTCCAGCGATAACAATTATTATATACGCTTGTAATCAACACTGCTCTATATCGGACAAACGTTTCTTATTATTACAAAACCTTTATCTTTTCTGAGTATTTACAGCTATAATTAAAATATCAATAAAAATCAAACAAAAAATTATTCAAATATTATTCGTTCATTTTTATCATTACAATATCATCATATTTCTCGTGTTATTATTTATACGGAACTCAGTAAATGTGTCCTATATTATTACTTGTCCTAATAAATAATTTAAAATATATAGTATATACATTAAAAAAAAAATATGGCAACATTACATTATACAAAACGTAATACAAAAGCAAATGATCCGACTCTTGTAAAATAATAAAGCTCGCGCCTCACTCCGCTCGCGCCTCACAGTAAGCAAAAACTCAATTATCATATTTTATACCTCATAATACTTACCAAAGAGATATTCAATTATATAATTTTTCCTCTGAAAAGGGAATCCCTTTTCATTTCTCATTTGGATTTTTCTCTTAAGCAATTACGCGGGTGCCTCGGGGAGGACCGGATTGGATATTCGGATATACACTTCCACGCGCGGACGGAGCGGCTCGCAATTCTAAATTATCTTTTAACAACGAACAGAATGTTATGTTAATGTTAGCTTATGCGCGCGGGCCGCGTTAGCTGTGTTTTCGTTTAATAAAAGTGTGTTCCGCGGATGATTTTATGAATTTCAGTGAGTTATGAATTCGTTTGCGCCGCGGAATAGAAATGAGCTCATTTCGCGAGTCCCGGGCCTTCTATATGTTACCCGTATTAAGCTTTATTTACTTCTCATTTATATGCGAATAAAGCTTCCTTTGCATTTCTTGGTTTATATTTAAAAAAATAGATGCTATTTGACCGTACCGAAATAAATTTCAAACGGTATAAGATTATAATTACGGAATACGAAATAAATTCGGTTACACCATTTATAACACAAAAACGGCTGGACCGATTTTTATGATCTCTGATTAGTTGACTTTGTCTATATCCCGAATAGCAGAATAACTATTAAAACAACGTGAAAAGTTCACAGACAAAAACTTTGTCACAGTTTGTATCGAACGAGAACGGATTGGCTAATTCCGACATTCTTGTGTTCGTCTCTTATTCGAGATGTTTCCTCGCGTGTTGAAAGAAAAACTGTAGTTAATCGGTCTAATAATACAACATTTAATGATTCTGAGACGATACACAGTTTCCGGGACAGCCAGAAATGATCACAAAATAGCCGTCTTATGGTTTAGGCTAAGTAAGTCTAATAAAAGTTTTTAGGTAATAGTTTCAGTGTGAATGATAGTGATGTCTGGAAATTACTTCACTTTGTGTGCTTCCGCTAAAACCTTCTATAACTATGAACTGTATAATTAATACATAAAAACATTTTATTTAATAAAAAACAGATAGAGTCTTCTCGATTGAGCTATTTTCCGAAGTGATGGTAGTTTTTTGACGTTCACAAGCGAAATTTCAGGGCCCAAATTGAATAAAGAATTTTGAATTTTGATTTTATAGTCACTATGCCACAGAGAATATTCGATTTTACACTAAAACGTAAATATATCACATTGATAAAACATAAATATTTAAATCTCGAAACAGGAGTACCTACCTACCTACATTAAAAGTCACTTTGATTTGCCGAAGTTTAATTTGATATCGATGTTATAATTTGAGTAGATAAGTTAATGTTCGCAACTCGATACGCTCAAGCGACTCGGCTCGAGCGAATTCGATTCTGGAAACTGTCGGATCGGATTCCGTGGAAACTTGGTAATTGCATCGCGCGGCCGGGAACACAAATTATTCGTACGCCCGAAACTCCCTAACTTCGTCAACCCTATAAAGGAGGTAAAGAACAAAGCGAAACCACAATTGGCCGTGGATACGTCGAACCCAGTCTCTCCTACCTGAGTCGATGAAAGTTTTAAAAATGCCGGGCTCTTTGATAAGTAACTCAATAAGACGGAGCCCGCGGGACGCGTAAATGCAATTTCTGTGGAATCGTTGTTGCCTTTGACGTATACTACTTCGTTTGTACGCTCGTTTGTTTGACTATATGACTCCTGGTTTATTGTATGATTTTGTTGCCCATAAATAACTAAAAGAAACATCTATCACAAACATCATGTCAATTGCTTTCCACGAAATAAATTGATTAATAGTTATCAAAACATTGCTTTAATTTAATGAAGTCCAATTATTATTTTTTCTTTTTATCTAAAAAATATAATACTTATTTGACTGATATTATTGTAGCTTGAAATAAAATTTAATTACAACGAATTCAACTTTTGATTTTAATATCAAATTCATTTAATTATTATTTTAAATCAATTTATGAACAATGACTATAATTTTCTTATAATAATAAATATTATGCAATAAATAAAAATATACTAAATTTTTTCAACTAGGCTATACCTATAGTTTAAAAATAACTGTTAATAGAAGACGTTCTTATTTCTAATTTTATTTTCCCTTTAATCCTTGCTAATTTAGAAATGACAATATCAGATCACATTAACCATTAATATTTGAATCAGTAAGTACGTTAATACATTTATTGATGTAATATTGAGGAAATAGCAAAAGTTTTAAATAGATCAGCATAATTTTTATTAAGTAAATCATTACCGAGTCGAGGAGGAGAGATATTTCAGCATCGCCAAGTTTTGAAATAAGTGGCTCGCCGCATCTAGTTGACGTTAGTCGTAGGGTTACATTGTTTAATGAAATTCTTGGACTAATTTCGTATTTAATAGGATAAAAAAACCGTAAGAGAATATTATTTTTCTATAAATATACAGGTTAATAAATCGATAACATAATACCAAATAACGTGCAACTTTACGATTAAAATTAGTACAGTCACACATGTTTTAGTATCTCTAATCTGAATGCATGATTGTCACCCTATAAATACAATATTGCTATGTAAATTGTGTGGAATGATAGACTCGTTTCTGCGTACAAATTACAACGAGAGAGAATTATTTTAATTTGTTATCTGGATTCATAAAGATAATGACTAATACAATTTCACTATAACCGGTAGTAATGTAAGAGTTTTTTTTATAATAAATATTTTTTGCAAACTGTAGTTATTTGTCTTTTAATTTGTTAAATACTGAAATGATTTTAATTTCTCGAATATATAAAACTACTATAGTAATGATATAATAATTTAACATAAAACAAAATAGCGACTAATTTAAAATGAAAGTATAAATTCATAAAGTGTAGAGTACACTAGAAGTTGTTGACAGTTATGTATACCTGGGACCAACTGTCTAGTTAGGTAAGTCCAACTTCGAAAAAGAGGTTAATCTTCGAATCCAAAACGGTTGGACCGCGTTTGAGAAGTTACGCAGAAGATTTTCGCCCGAAATACCGTAGTGTCTCAAGACACACAAGTCTTCGACCAGTGTGTGTTGTACTTTTATGACTTATGGCACTGAGACGTGGTCGCTCATAATGGGCCTAATTAGAAAAATCCCAAAGTTACCCAAAGGGTAATGAAGAGGGCTATGCTCGGAGTTTCCCTGCGAGATCGAATCAGAAATAAGGAGATCCGCAGAAGAACCAAAGTAACTGACATTGCCCGAAGTACTGTTAAACTTAAGTGGTATGGGCTAAGCATATTGCTCGTAGAACCGATATCTAACAGGTCCAATGGATTCTCGAATATCTGCCGCGTACCGGAAGACGTAGCGTGGGTAGTCTCCCCTCAAGGTGGACCGACTACTTGGTGAAGGTCGCGGAAATCCGCTAGATGCGGGTGGCGCAAGACCAGTCGTCGTGGAGATCTTTAGGAGAGACCTGTGGTGGATATATTACGGTTGAACGGATGGATGGATTACATTTCCCATTAACCGTTTACGAATTCAAACACAATTCTTCCAAGTAATTTGATTTAAATATGAAACAGTCCAGTTTTAAGCTACGCGACGAAAATATAATCTAACCTATACACTACATCCCACCGTGATGCCTACCAACTCTATGAAATCCTAAAATGAACAAACTAAATATTTATAAAATGAACTGTATATTCTAAATAGCAGAGTTCATTTCACATTGGGAACGTTTTAAAAATTGGTGCTTGTTGAACGAAGGCGGTAAACGAGTTAGGCTCGTTAATACCCTTACGTCCCGGTTAGTTGGGTAATAGTAACGAATTCGGGGCGCGATCTAATCACCAACGTTAGTTAGAGGATCGTTTTACTAATTCCTATACCTGGTTAGAGTCCTCAATTGAACGGCAACCTTATTAATTACATATACATAGGTAATAAACAAATTACTTATTAATTCTATTCACTTGAGAAGTAGGTAACTCATCTATTTACGCTTATTTTTTTGTTTGTTGGATGTAGGTATAGGTACTGATTTATATTTTAGTACTAGTGTTTCTTCTATAATTTATTAAAAAAGAACCTTCATAACGGCCGGTCTTGCGCTACCCACATCCAATGGATTCTCGCAACCTTCACCAGGCCGTCGCTCCACATTGTAGGGGACCACGCTGAGTATTTTGGTACGCAACAGCCATTAAAGAACCTGTTGACCACATATGGCATCGGTTCTACGAGCAATACCGGTTATTTTGGTTCTTCTCCGAGTCTCCGCAATCTTGATTTGATCATGCAGTAACATGCAAATGCAAACCAATGCAAAACATTGGTCATAACTCTCTCTCTCTCTCTCAAATCAATCCATTGTTCTTTGAGGAACTTTGAGTTTTCTTATTAAGTCTAATATATTTTACTTACGCAAAATAACTGATTACTTAAAACTGCAGCAAAATTACCAAAAATTACGGAACAAATACAATAATATATGTAACTTGAAAGTGAGATATCTGTTTCTAGTTGTGTTAATAAATATATCATTGAATATGCTTAATGCAACATTTTAGAAGATAAATGAAAATTTATAACACACAGAAAAAGTCATTTATGTTATGTGATTACTTGTTATTTACTTAGTAACAATATTTTAAAATAGTTTCATATTTTTTATTACCTGTGAATTCGCGGCTGCGTCCACGTTTCGTGTATTTTTCAAAACGTAATATAGTTTTTATTTCTTTTTTATAATAAACCCTTCCAAAATTTTTTTGCTATTAACATTAAGCAAAGACATTTCTCACAAATTGAAATACCTGCCAGTAAAACTGCATTGAATCGGATTTTATTCTCAATTTCAGGAGTTTTAATTTTTTTACGCGGCACCTTTATTATTTTTAAAAAATGAAAGTAGCCTAATTTACTCGGAGTAACTTCAACTACCAGTCATAAAGTCCCATCAAAATCGGTCCAGCCGTTCCGAAGATTACCCGGATTACCCAGATTAACAAACAGACAGACAAAAATTAAAAAAATGTATTTTTGGTATTGGTATGGTAAATGCATTCATATCTATTTAGTAAAAAAATCGTTTTGACATCACAAACAGACTCTTCAATTTTATTTATTAGTATAGATTGGAAATCCAATCTAATATACTAACGTTTCATTTGACTTAACAATGGATTCTTGCGTAATCAATACGACGTCTGTATTGTAACATATTCGGTACGAAATTTAGTTTGTCCCCTACGTTTTGGTTAACCCGCATAGTGCGGTCATCGAAGGGGTTATAATAAAAAGGTCATACGGCCACTCAATCTTTACGCACCGCCGATCATTGCGTTCGTTTGATTTATTTTTTATGGCCTCTCTAACCATTTCTATGCCGGCGTGTCTAATTATGACATAAAATTTAAACATTTAATCAATACTTCTTTTGGTCATAATTTTATTATCGTAAATAGACATTAAAAAAATAGGTATTTTCAATATCTTTAAAGTGTATATATTTCATATCGCAACCATAAAGATTAACAATATCAACCTGCCATCGATTTGTCACGTTTATACCGAATAGCTTCGCAAGCCGGCACCAGCTTAACAACACACATTACACCACAACCCGTATCCCTACACACTACACTACACTAACTAAAGATACATGAGTTCTGTAAGGGACCTTAACCCCTTGAGCACTAACTTCGCGTTTACGCCAGCTTTCCATTGTTTTCCTATTGTCTCATTTTTATGGGTAATCGACATATTAAGGGTCAAATATGAAAAATTTCAGTATTTCAGAAATCTATTGCTATCGCATTACCCCGGAAAAAAGATCTATAAAACTCTAAAGGTAGGTAGGTACAACTGCGGGGAGAGGGGTGGCTATACTCCTCTCCCGGACGATAATAATTCTCTTTCGAGAATTTAGCTAAGAGGTTACCCCCCTAAATGCGGCTGGCGGCTCCGGGGGAGTTAGTGGGTATTTCCGGACGCTTCACGTCCGGGTGAGTCCCACACTGGTGCGGAGACGTCACTCCGCACCCCCTTACCAATTGCATTGGGGGACTTCGGTCTCACTAATACAATTGGTAAGGGTAGTGCGTAAATGCATTCCCCTCGTCAAAAAAAAAATGTAGGTACAACTGCAACTCTTGATGATTTTACCTTTACAAAATAGTCGAAAAAATCATTTCGTATTTCTCTGTTTCCTCCTTCAAAAACAGACCGTTTTTAATTTTTCTTACAATTATAGAACACGAAAGACTATGGTTATGCCTCTAAGTTTTCCTTCTTTTTTTTTTTGTTCATCACCAAAATTATTTGACTGACGTCTGAAAACAACGGTAAAAGTTGAGCATTTTTTTGGTCATTTTCAAAGTCAATTTTTCTATAATAACTAATTTAGGAAAAAAACCAAAACGTACGGGCATGGCGGTGGTGAATATATAATATATGGTACAAAAATATTTACCATAATGCTATTATTCAGGAATGAAACAGAGGACTACACGTTTGTTTGGAATAAACACTGCTCGCATATCTTCTTAACATACGTAATTTCATTTAACTTAGGTATAACTAGGGCAAATTCTAAGGTAGCAGCCAACCTGAGCTCTGTAGTACTTTGGTGTCCTTGGGCCAGCTAACTAACCCGGCTGAACGCCCAAAGTGCTCACACCAAAAAATCGGTAAAACTGTTAACGACATTCAGTTAAAAAAATACGATCTCTGTATAAGCGTGTACATATATCGCTGCGCGGCGGCACGTGCCTCCAGTGTATTATCGTACAATATTGTCAAACGGCCGGCGGGCCACAGCAGGGTGTCGAATCTTTATATAAAACTACGCACGATTTGATGATAACAGAAGCATAAAAATATTGAGGATTGAATGATTCTTGTTTATGAAATTCCCATTATTATCGTTTAAGTGACATTGTATTGACTATTCGTGTATTCCCATTTTTACTATTAATTTCGTAATAATTATTCGTTTAATAAAAATGTATAATCGTATTCGTATAATTAGTAATTATAGTTTTGTTTTAAATCTTAAATAGTATAGTTTTATAATTATTAAAAAAAATCGATTTATGGATATTCACATAAAGTCAGACATCATAAGTCATAAGAAAAATCTTTTTAAATAAGATTAATAAAGAGAATAAACTGACCTGTTTAAACTATTGGATAAGTTAAAAATACGTTTATTTCACAAAGGCATTTTATATATTAACTTTGTTAAATCTATTTTATAAAATTTTCGCATTCCGAATTGTATTTAATCGAATCGTTATTTTTACAGAGTAACCAATATTTAATACAACAAATATTAACTTCCATGTGGCTTATTTTTAAATTGGTGTTATTTCGATTTACCACATTGAATATAGATTCCCTTCCAATTGTTCCGATTCCTGAAAACGTTTTTTTTGTTATCTTTGCTGTTGACCGCTTTGACAGCTATAGTGACCTTTAGAGCAAGCGCATTAAGGTACTCAGCCGAAAGAGGTAACTAGCGCAAGGGCATCAAAGCAGTACGACCCGCAGCTGACCGTTACCAGTGTAAACAATTTCGCGGAATTGGCTCTAACTAATTAATGCCTATAATTTGTAACAGAAGAAACAAAAACAAAGGTTTCTTATAGAACCCATGTACCTGCGTGTGTTGTGCAGGAGTGCGTGTGTAGTGTGGTGCGTGCGTAATGCTAGCGTGCATGCAATGTATGTGTTTTGGGCCACTGCTGGAATAGGACCCGGGGTGTGTAACAAAAGGTTTTTCCTGTTTAGCTTTAGGATATTCGGCTCTACGTTGTTCGCAACCAACAGATTTTATTTTAAAATAACTATGATATATTTTTATAAGTAAAAAAATATCAACAGAAGCAAGCGATATACAATTGAGAAGTAAATGAGTCATCAATTAATGTAATGTAACAAAATCAAGATCCAATTACAGTACATTTAATATCAATGGATTCGCACGAATCAGCTCGGGGTCGCGTCTCCTCTCACTGTTTGTTTATCGACCAGATTCGAATCAATTTAGCGTGTAGTCATCGGTTATTCCAAGAATCTTCCGGGAGGGGGGGGGGTCGGTTGTGCCTTGCGCTTCAGTGGTGTCTTAATTTTCCACGCTTAAACTATATTTTATTTACACTAAAATAGACAGAAAGATAGTCTGTCAAATGTAACCACTGAAAATGCGCATTGTAACAATTTTCGACTGCCTTAACGATTTACCAATGATACACTTAAATTATTAAGAGGAGGACACCTGGTTATCAAACATAGGATTTCGCACACTTATAGTTTATATGGAGAAGGGGTGAAGAATGCTCATTTTTTTTTAAATTATGCATAAAAAATAAATTAAATAATAAAACTCTGCCTCGGTGGCGCAGTTGTATTACGGTACGACTCTCGTTTGATGTCTCGGGTAAACCAATAAAAAAACATTACACACTCTACCATATATTTGACACACACACACGATTATCAATCCATTATCATTCATTCATTCGTGTCATTTATAATACTTGACATTTATTTACCGCGTAAGCAAAATGTTTACTTTTAGGAAGGTTTTACTAATCAATTGACAAGAAAATACGAATAAAATTGTGAACATTTATTAAATTTATTATTACACTTTTGTAAAAGAAACCATATAGTATACTGAATTATGGTCGAATTTCAATCACAGGCAAGCACTAGTATATATTAATACGTGTTATTATTATTATTATTAAGGTAGGTATAGTACCTTTGTACCCCTTTATATAAAAAAAACTACGTATGACATATTTTAAATTACTAAAAAACATAACACACACACACACACACACATATCTATCACATTATCTGTTGCGATTATCAGTGCATGTAATTTTGGAGGTGTTACTTGTAAGCATTTTAGAAAGGACAAACAAGATTCTTGACATTTTTAAAATTAATTATTACCTTTTATAAAATGAACCAAATACATTTGTGAATTATGGTTGAATATCGATAACAGGCGAGCACTAGTATAAAATAAATTGTCAAGGTCTTTTTAGTATTATATGTCAGTAGTGTGGTGTGGAAAATTTTATTCTCAATGTACATACATTACAATTGAACAAAATCCTTTTTCAATCTCATGCTGATTATAAAGTATAAAACAAAATCTAATCCAAAATACAATTCGAATTTATTTCCTCTACCTTCTTGTCTGGCTGCACTAGTACTACTTGTTAATATTCAATGATTCGATAATATGAACATTTATATTATTCAATGGATATTAAAATACAAGTCGAGTAGTTAAATATAAGGTGCTGCTAACGGTTTAATGTACTTTAGATCGTTTCGCGTCAACCCTTACGCGCCCGCATGTCGGCGTAATTGGGCGTGTATTTCATAAATACATTTACATATGCCGTCGTTTATAATCTCGTATTGTTACTTACTGTTATTTTTGCGTTTTGTTTTAAAATATGTAAATATCTTTAAGCCCTCTTACAGATTATTTCATGATAATTATCGTATCATTCTAAATTATTATTTTTTTTACAAGAATTTATAATGGTGCCGTTCAAGCAATTAGCATGGTGACAATGTTTGCATAGTTGATATTGGATATATTGGCGCGTAATTTTGAAGAAAAAAAAACGGAAATTAATAAGTAAATATTGCTTACGTAATCACCATTCTGAAACCTTCGTCTCCCTTAACATCAAAATAAGTAAAGCGTAGACCCTCCCCACTCATTGATAGTTGAACGGTCTATTTAGTTTAAATGCTTCTTATCCCAAAATAAATATCTTAATTGGTTATTAATTTCAAAATTTTAATTGCTTCAACTGTTCAAACACAATTCGATTTTTTTTTAAATTATACTAGATACATGTTTAAATATTTCACAGATAATTGAGACAATTAACTAATAACTATAAAATACATTAATCGTCATGAATATTAAAGAGAATATATGGAATTAGACACGACACAGTATATCCGAGTATGAAATAGAAAAATTCGATTAAGTTCTAAAGCGCTGTCATTTATGGGAGTAGTTCGTCGACAGTTGTAGGAATAAATTTGTTAGTCGACCATTTGTCGGCACGAACGCTCTCGCTAATTTGTAGACGGGAATAAATCCGATGTATAACAGACTAATTGTACAGTATGATGGTTTGTTTAGGGATTACTGCCCCTCGTAGACGATTGGTTTAGAATAATTCAATCCGCCTTACAATCGATTTATAGACTAAATCTATGAAATTATTAGCTGTACGCTCGCGGTTTCGCTCACATACATTTATTACTAACAGATAAATAGATGTTGCAATTTATATAATCTAATACTAATATCTCTCAATAAGTTCAGAGGTAGCAACTTTTTTTCAAGATTACTTCACTGACATCCGTCTAGAATTAACAAAATGTGTGACATCGTCACCCAATGGTGCCACTTTACTTCTGAAAAAATTTGAGGGCCCTACAAATTCAAATTTAGTTTTACTCCAGTTGTGCAGGTGAAATAATAAAATCTTTCATACAGTTGAAACTAAAACGTACCAAAGATATTTACGGAATGTTGGTAATAGTTCTACAGTCAATAATTGTTAACATTTCACCATATTTGGTACCAACAGGTACCTTACCCAATTTAATAAAATAAGTAAAGTAGTGCCTCTGTTCAAATCTGGATTTAGAAGTTGCATTGAAAATTATAGATCTATTTCTGTACTTTCGTCGATAAGTAATATATTCGAAAGGATTATGCCTAATCAATTAGTTGCATATTTTAAAATAGAAAAGATTTTGAATGAACGGCAGTTCGGTTTAACGAAATCCAAATCTACCGCTGACTCTGGTGCAACGCTAATAAGCCATATTTTTGGGACCTGCGAGGATTCACATGAGGCAATTGGTGCGTTTTGTGATCTCTCTAAGTCTTTCGACTGCGTTTACCACAGTATTCTAATTTTAAAACTAAAATATTATAGTGTTTCTGGAATTTCTCTTGCCGTTATTATGTCTTACCTATAAGAACGTTGTCAGAAAGTTAATGTAAATGGAGCTATTTCCACGGGCACATTAGTTCAAATCGGCGTTCTCCAAGGTTCGATTTTAGGACCGTTATTTACCGCTAATGGTTGATAACCGTGATGACATGGTGTTTTTTGCAGATGACACATCCATTATTTTCAAAGTTAAGAGAAAAGAATCAGGTTAGTCGAGTAAAAAACTGTAACTTAGCTAAAATCTCTGAATGGTTAACTGTCAATAATTTACTATTAATACTAATAAAACAAAATGTGTCAAGTTGGCCTTGCCCAACGTCCAACATGTTGATTGGAATATCAAGATAGATGGGAACTTACAAGGCTTAGTTAATAGTAGTGTGCTCTTTGGTATTACAGTTGATGATAAATTACAGTGGGGTCCACACATAAAAAGTTTAGTACGAAGATTAAGTTCCGCTGTTTTTGCAGTGCGTAAGATTCGTTAGTTAACTGATTTTGCTTCTGCTAGATTAGTCTACTTTGGTTACTTTCATAGTTTGATGTCTTGTGGCATTTTGCTGTGGGGAACAGCACCTGAAGTAGATACTTTACTTATTTTACAATAACGAGCAATTTATAATATAGGACCTCGCAAATCACTTAAAAACAAGTTTCCAGTATGTAGTATCTTAATCTCGCCCTCCCATTATATTCTTGACATTTTACTGTATGCCCGCAATAATTTAGATAAACTTGAACTTGTAAAGAATCAGCATAATTTTAATACAAAGATTTAACATAAATGAGCAGTTCCATGTTTCAGGCTTAGCAAAACTAATAAGAGTTTTCTAGGTTATAGTGTTAGGTTTTACAGTAAAATCCAAAAGCACATTACCGATTTATTGAACAACAAGTTCAAGCACCATTTCAAGCATGTTTTGATTTGTGAAGGTTATTATGGGGTGGATCATTATGTGAACGATGGTGATGTCTGGAAGTGACAGCCTTCTCTGTGCATCTACTAATAAACTTTGTAACAGTTAGATGTAAAGTTGCAAAAAAACATGCAGAAAAAAACCAGATCGAGTTTCTTGCCGGTTCTTCTTGATGACTGGATTGTTTTCCGAACCGGTGGTAGTATTTTGACGTTCATAAGCACCTTATCAGGGCATAAATTGAATAAAGTATTTTTGAATTTTAAAATTGAATAAATAAAATTGAAATGTTTGTTTGTAATGTCAAAATACAATTTTTTTACTAATTAAATATATGATACCTATTTCAAAAAAAAATTTTTTTTAATCTGTCTGTCTGTTTGTTCCGGCTAACCTCCGGAACGGCTGGACGCATTTTGACGAGACTTTTTTTAGTAGATATGTGAAGTTACTCCGCATAACTTAATTATGTAGTACTTTTAATTTTCGAAAATAATTAGGGTTCCGCGTAAAAATGATTAAAACTCATAAAAATTTAAATAAAAATCCGGTTCAATGCGCAGTTTTACGGGCAAGTGAATTTATGAGAAATATTTTTTCTTTATCGTATGATAGAATCAATAAATATTACAAAAAAAATTTGGGTTCCGTATAAAAAAATTAAAAAACGCAGTGAAGAATATATAAAAACGGGCACACAGCTAGTTCTTTTAATAAAATTCTGAGGTAAAGAGTTTTTGATGGAGATCGTGACAGGGATAGTGTATCCCTTTCCCGCATAACGAATGTTAGTATAAAACATGTACGAAACAAAGTGAGGCATCATATTTTATAAATCTCTCTCTCTCTCTCTGAGAAGAAATTGAAATCCTTAATTAATTACTTTTGATCACATTTTAATTTTAATATTTGGTCAGCTTTATTTATGGTCTTAATTGCTACTTCTAGTACGAATTTATTTCGTTGCATAAATTACAATTATAACGGGGTTTTAAAGTTAATAAATTAATCTAATTTCAATGTCAAATTACACAGCTGGTTAGTTGGTACATTACAAAGTAATAATTTGAATTCCGACAATTGAAACGTAAAATTTATAATTTCTATTTATTATTACTAGGACTAATAAAATAAATCTGTGTTTAACCACAATTAAAACTAGAACTATAAAACTTTAGTCAATTAATAATAGCGTATAGAATGAATAAAAAATATATAAATTACGTGCTTTGCTTGCATATTTTCTGCTCTTAACAAATATGTGACGTCCATGAATTACGTGTGGTGATTTTGACGATTTTTGAACGCCCTCTCTACCCTTAATCTCACTTCAGATTATTCAAACGATCTTCAGGATACTACAGTTAATGTATACTCGATGATATGAGATTAATTTTAAAAAATGTTCATTTTGAAGACCGATTTTTGGAAATATTATTCTATTCCTTTTATCCATGTCTAATTTGCGATGGTGCCGCAGTGGATAGTGCGGCTAGATTCCGCATCAATGGACGCGGGTTCAAATCCTCCTACCCAACTCTAAAATCAGCCTAAGCTTTTGGTGAAGGAAAACATCGTGAGGAAACCATAGCATGGAAGTAGGGCATATTCTAACAATATCCGCCTAGGTAGCTACCAACCTCATGTTCGAAAACCTGTTGCCAAATATCAATGTGTTCCGGCAGTATCACTTAAGAACCAATATCGTGCGTTAGTGCGTTTACCATCCTGGACCACATCGTCACTTAACATCAGATGAGACTGTGGTCAACGTACATTAAAGCCTTAAAAAGCATTAAAGCTTATACCGTATAAAACAATCTTAAAATTATAAGAATAAACATAACAAAGACCGATCCCGTCAATAGGCATCCTTGATACGTAATATACAAAGCTAGCGGGTCGACCAGAGTAGGTCGGTACAGTCGGTTCCGCGTATTCTCGCGTTGATTGCCGTATAAATAATTGCATGACTATTTAAGTCAATTCAACTCTAATTAATGTAGTTAATGAAACAGTTGAGACGCACTCCGTTCCTATTCGTATACTAAAGTATAGTTTATAGCTTGATAGACAATTTTAATGTTGTTAGATACTGTTACGGTGAGCATAGGTGTGAATCCATCTTACCTATTCTATAATGAACCTGAAAATAATATGATTGATATTACTAATAAAAATATGTATTTATTTATTTAATGGTATTTCATTAATATCTTCATTGTATCAACCAGATGACGTCCACTACTGGATTATTCCAAAGTTCTTCATAGTGACCGGTAATGTACAACCGCATCCAGAGGTTTTCCGGAACCTTCATCAGGTCTTCGGTCCACCTTGTTGGTGGTCTGCCCACGTTGCGTCTTCCGGTACATGGTCGCCCGTGGAGAACCCGTTAAACTTATCGGGAATCGCTTCTATGAGCAATATGCCTCGCCTACTACCTCTTTACTCTAGCAAAGTCGGTTGGTTGTCCTTCTGCAGATGTCCCTAATCTTGGTTTGATCACTTAGTGAAACTCCAAGCGTATGCCTCTCCATTGTCCTTTGAGTAATTATGAGGTCACTTTGTGTTACCATCTTAAAGCCACACTTATCATGGAGTTATTTCGTGAATTTATTTTGTCGATTTTCATAAACATATGTAATAGTATTTTTATTTCGTGTTTGATTATATACAGACTTTTTTTAACATAAAATGGTTTATGAAATGGTCGAACGGCGCGGTCCGTTACGGTAATGTGTCGCGATACTTGATCCAATTGCCGTCGCTAAATTGATACTCTATTTGGTTCAATTAAACATTAATTAATGCCGTTAATGAACACTGAGCCGGTGTATTGTTCTGCGCTGTGTGACTCGGGCGACCTCTTCGCTGTTTGTCCCTCGGAATATTATTTTTTTTATGACACTAGACTAGTTGTGCCACCACTCGTATACATATATCTTTTTATTATTCACAACAGGGAAGTCGAATGATTATAATGTTATTATGGTTTGCATAAATAATGCTGACCAGTGAAAACAAAATTAAAATCAGAGAAAAAAAAAAGAAGGAACCCAGAATAAGTATTTTAATTTTATCCTAGAGAGAGAGGGAGTAGTAATAAGACTTGAGATCACATTTTACGTGCTTCATACAAGTTATATACACTAACATTTGTTTTGGAAGAAAAGAATAGAGCATCTCCACTCTATCTGTACTCAAAATCTGTATCTCAGAATGTTGTTAGCCAAATTAATTATACTAAATGAAATGCAATTATATTATTACACTAGCTTTGCGCCTGCGGCTGTGTCCGCGTTTCATATATTCTTTACTACGTTTTAATTTTTTTAAGCGGAACCCTATTTTTTTTTTTTGTAGTATTAGGATGAAGTAAATATATTTGTCATTAATTCACTTGATAAAAGCACTTGCCCGTGAAACTGTGAATAGGATTTTATTCAGTTTTTTAGGAGCTTTGATTTTTTACGCGGATCCCTTATTATTTTCGAAAATGAGAAGTACCCTAAGTTACCCGGAGTAACTTCAGCTATCTACCAAAAAAGTCCCGGCCAAACTCGGTCCAGCCGTTCCGTAGATTAGTCGGAAAAAAAAACAGACAGACAGACAAAGGGTAAAAAAAATGTATTTTATTGTATTCTATTTTTGGTATTGGTAACGTATTCATAACTATTTAGTAAAAAAAAAAAAATTTGACATTACAAACAGACACTCCAATCTTATTTATTAGTATAGATAAATGAAATAACCTATTATTCACTGTACCATATGCTGTATCTGAACACTTAATGTTTTACACTACAGGAGAATAAATGTGCAATTTTTTTTATATTGAATTTACTTCTATCTTCATTGTTTGGCCAGATAATATATCTGTGGTTTTAAAAAGAGAATCTTGTGTATCGGTTCCGTGCTTCTCGAATTATACGCTAATTAACGAACAGATAGATAAATAGATGTTTTTTTTTTATTAGAACAGGTTTAGGATTACCTAGAAACGAGATACATACTCGTTTTTTTGTAATGTTCACCTTAGAGGTTCGTTTATATAAAATAATCTATAGTAATATTATAAAGAGGAAAGATTCGTATTTTTGTATGTAAGGAATAAACTTAAAAATTACTGGACTGATTTTTCTGTTATTTGGTATGGAGATAATTTGAAATCCAGGGAGTAACATAGGATTTTATTCCGAAAATCCCACGGGAACGGGAACTATGCGGGTAAAACCGCGAAGAGCAGCTAGTTAGTTAATATAGAAAAAAATGTGTTCTAAAATGTAACCAGATAATGTATCTATAATTTATAAAAAAATCTTGTAGATCGCTTCAATTACATTTGACGTATTTTTTTTAAATAGTCTCTTGAGTAGATTACAAAGTTTTTATCCGAGGCAAGTTTAAAATTTAAAGTATAAAAAAAAACTACTTGAATTTAAAAATAGGTTAACTAGAGAGAAGACTTTAAATTACATGTACATATTATGAACGATAAACCGACTAGCAGAATAATATGTTGTTTTAATTGAACCATTTCATTAGATTTAACAATGATAGTGTTTTTGAAATAATAGTTAATTAACGTATGATGGGAATGACCAATTTTGTGTGCCGCTTTATTAGTTAATTGAGGTCTGTGATCTTTTTAAAGGTTCATTCATTACGCTTATCACTTTCGGGGCGTAAGTTGATTTGTTTGTTTATTACGAAAATTAAATCATTTTTTTCAATTTTCAAAGTTTCCATTTTTGAAAATTTGAAGAAAAAGCCTTGATTCTAAAACGTTACAACACGAAAACTGCTCCATAGTACATTATAAATGTTGTACAACAACGCACAATATTAATAATAACAAATGAGGAAATGTCTTAAAGTATAAGTTAGCTCATACGTAAGCATAGCAGAAACTGCATTGCCTAGTCATGATCCAACTAACTCAATAAAATTTTATAGCAGTACAATTGCTTCGCTGACGTGCACGCGAGATTTTGATACATATATTGTACGATACTTCATCGCTCCTATGCATAGTATGAAAGACGTTCATCTGAAAAATTAAATGGATACGTTATTTTAAAATATTTTATTTTAATTACAAGCAATACTTTCGAACTGTGATCATTATTACCATAATGCCGTTTATACAGATATTAAGTATGCTAATGCAGCGGATATTGGTTTAATGTTATAAGTAAGTTAAAAGTATAATAAGTATTTAAGAGAAATAACAAACATTTGATTATTCAGAACTTTATATTTTAGTTAGAATATAGTTGAAATTGAAGTAAACAAAGTTGCTTCTGATTGTGATCGTAAGATTAAATAAAGAGAAAAATTAAATAAAGTTCTCCTTACGTAAATATTTCATTTAAAATACCGTATTCACTCAATTATCAATCTGAGTGTAGCACTAAATAATTGACCTCCCGTAGTGCGCACGCGACGTCAACGCGCAAGTTCGAAATTCAAATAATAGTAGTTATTGTAAGTGATAGTGCGCCAGCGCCGAATGTATTGTTATTGGGGTTATGGTACAAAGGGCACTGGCATTTAGAGATTGCCTTCGTCAATATTATGGATTAATTGAGACCTCAAGTAATATTTTAAAAAAATTGTGGCAATTGCATTAATTAGAACTAAAATAAAAAGAATCAGTAAAATATTTAAAAAAATCGAAGAAATTACAGAATAATAAAATATTTTCTTTTTATTCCATTTATTCTTCTTCTTCTTAGTTAATGGCAATCTGTGTACACACAATTTGTGCCAGTGTCATGTGAGTAAGTGGTATTTTTCAGCCTTGTATCAGCGTTACCAACAAAACGGTGACTCATCCTGTTCGAACTTTCTATGGAGCTATGTCGGCATCTCAAAATATCGTAAAACAAAATCTGAAGTAAAAAAGAAGTATTACAAGGAGTTAAAACTACAAGTGGTTACCGCTTTGCACAGAGAAAAGTCTGCTTTCTTTAAATACAACATAAACAATAAAATTAAGGACCCTAAGTCACTATGGAATAATATCAAGAATACTCTAACCCCTTCAAACAAGAATCTAGAACTCCCAGCCCATCTTACTAATCCAAATGAAATAAATGAGCACTTTTTAAATGTCCCTGGCAAGGATAAAACTAATATTTCGCATTTGACCTACTATCAATATCACTTACATAATAGTGATATAAAACACTTTCAGCATCAAACCGGTCTCGGAAAAATTAATATTTCGGTTAATCCAGACCCTACAATCAAATGCTGAGGGTTGTGACTGCATTAATCTTAAGATGCTTTTATTAACACTACCTTATACACTAAAACCAATAACAGATGTTATAAATTTGTCAGTAACAACCTCCACGTTTCCTGAGTCTTGGAAAACTGCAAAAGTGAGACCTATACCAAAAAAACCCAATCCACAGGGGCTTGCGGATCTACGACCAATTAGCATACTACCATGTCTATCAAAGGTTCTGGAAAGGGTGGTGAGTGAGCAATTGACATCTTTTCTCGAAAGACACAAAATCTTACCAACTTTGCAGTCAGGTTTCAGAAAGCGACGTAGCACGTCCACAGCGCTAATTGATGTAACGGCCAATATATTATCGGCGCAAGACCAAGGCATGTGTACATTGTTGGTACTGTTGGACTTCTCCCGCGCTTTCGACTGTATTAATGTTCCCCTTTTTTTGTCCAAACTTCATTATTACGGATTTGATCAGAAGGCTGTACAGTGGTTTCACAGCTATTTACACAATCGCAAACAATTCGTTGAATTGCAATTATGCGATGGTTCAAAAAAACAATCAGATATTATGACAGTGACTAGAGGTGTGCCTCAAGGCTCTATCCTTGGACCAATAATTTTTATTCTTTACTGCGCTGACATTACAGCATGTTTCCAGAATTGTCGCTACCACATATATGCTGATGATGTTCAATTGTATATTTCATTTAAAATCAGTGAATACCAGGCTGCAATAAGAGATGTAAATGAAGATCTAAATAAAGTAGCCATATGAACTGAAAAAAATTGCCTTGTGTTAAATCCAAATAAAACTAAATACTTAGTTTTCGGCACTGATCAACAACTCAGGAGATTACCAACAGTTTTAAATGTTACACTATTGGGGAAGCCATTGGAGAGAGTTAAAGAGGCTCGGAATCTTGGACTTATTATGGACGAAAATTTGCGTTTTGAAAATCACATAATCTCTGCGGTCCAAAATTGTTTCTACCGTTTAAGGATATTGTATAAGATAAGACCATACTTATCGGAAGAAATACGTACACAATTAGTTGAGTCATTAGTTCTTTCTAAACTCAACTATGCGGACACTGTATATGGGCCACGGTTATTCGCTCGAACAAAGCGACTTATCCAGAGAGTGCAGAATGCTACAGCTCGGTTTTGCTTCTCGATTCCCCCTCGCAATCACATAACCCCTTTCTTTAACCAGCATGCCATTCTTAAAATGAGGTCTCGTCGTAAATTACATCTGGCTTGTCTCTTATTTGGTGTCATCAAATATCAAGAACCATCCTACTTGTATAGGAAACTAACTTGGGTGTCGAGTAAGAGGGAATGTGCAAGTAGAAAATTGTTAATACCAAAACACAAGTCAGCAACGTTTAGAGGAAGCTTTTGTTATGCTGCATCCAAGGTCTGGAACAATATACCACCGCCTTTGAAAGTGCTAAACACAATAGCTACTTTCAGAACACGACTGCGAATATTTCTTTTGGATGCACAACGAAAACTTAGCGATATTGACAGGGATCTCTCTCTTATATAAATAGCCTATTATTATTTATTTACTCATTCTTGCGTTTTTACACACAAAATACTTTATAAAAACAACTTTCCTTTTTAGCTATTTGTTTATATGTATATATATCTATATGTATGTACATTCGTGTAATTCGTGTTTTAATTTAATATTTATCCCCTATATCTAAATGTATGTACTATTGTGTTATCTGTAATAATAATCCATATATGGTGTATCACACTCCGTGACATAATGATGATGGATCATTTTCAAGTCCAGGCTGAAAACCAGCGCTTGTGCAACCTTCGTTGCGAGAGCAATTAGCTGAGTCTGGGGTCTTTTTTCCAGCGTAGTACAGCACTTACAGTAAAATTATGGTTGTAATGTATATATACTAATAAAATATGTGCTGTGTATATGGTGGAAATAAACAAATTCTTTCTTTCTTTCTTTCAAAATAAATGTTTCGCGTTATTTTCTATAATAGACTTCACTTGTAAACAACAACCAAACTATATCACACAAAACGCCTCCAAGATTACATGATATAGAGTCAAATACACAAATTTTATGAATTAAAGAATACAACTGCTACATGTCAGACTGAGATCCCGCCAAAAAACTCCTTCCATTTCTTCTTCTTCTTGTGTTTTTTAATGGCTCTGCACGGCTTGTGTCTTAGCCAGTGTCAAGTAAATGTCCTTCCATTTATGAATTTATTTTTGAGCAATAGGCAAAGGTACTACACTATACAGCCAAGTCTGACGTTTTCACCGTTTTAACAGAATGGTAATCCTGTAATAAATATTTTCAAGGAGCGTTTGAGATTTCACGCTCCACGTCAATATTTTCAACACAATCCACTTGTGCACAACAATCAAACTATATCGTATAAAATGCCTCCACGCCATCTAATTGGAGGTACATACAACATAACAGACCAAGATACCACCAAAAACTCAAAAATATAATTAAAACAACAGCAATGTTAATATGACAATCTTTTGTCCACCACAAAATACAAGTTCTTTAGGCTTGAATTTGTGTCAGTTTTTTTTTATCTCCAATAATAATATTCCAAAATTTTTTTGTATTACCTCTGAACTTTCCTCCATGTTATTATTATTTAAAATAAGTTAATGATAGCAGATACTTATGTTAATTCTTAACTAAAATATAATAGTAAAAATAGATAATGAATAATTGTTTTTTTGGCTTTATATGAGTAAACTTCCTCAGTCAGCTCACATGCGTCTTATATGGACACGCGCCCACAACTGTTACTGTATGGTATGCCGTGTGTTATTTTACTAGCTTTATGTAACTTACCATTTTTCTTACATATCAGACAAATATCAAATTATAAAAAAAATGTCTTCTGCTTTTGTCGTTTTCGACAATCACACACCTAAGAAAGTTTTCCAAAAATCTGCATGCTTTAAAGTTGGCAACTTATATGAAAGATTCAAAACTATGTATTAATAATACTATTCGTATAATGAACCGTTTGCTTACCGTTTTCGATTTAAATATGAAGTTTATTTTCTTAATAAAGAACAAAGAAAAAGACCGAAAACAGCAATTCTGAGTTTTCATCACAAACGCGGGGAGATAAGTCGCAGGCGATATAAGCTCGGATCTCCGACACATATCGCATTAACGGAACTTCCGGTCAGGCCGGAAGCAGCCATGTTGTTTTGTATCGTTAACATGTTTGTTCCGAATACACGGAACGTTTAGAACGGAATGTTTTGCAGTAAGGATGAACCTTGTTGTGTATAAAATAATAACAAAAACTATATTACTTTTTGAATATATTTAAGCAACAAACGGAAATCAAACCTGAGTCTTCTTAAATACCGAAATACATATTTAAAATATACCATGGAAACGATTAAAATTAATATAATTCTCTTAATGAAAACAAAATGAAAACTGTGTAATTAAGAACTTGAGAATCAATCGTTCCCAACTTGTAAAGTTAATAACTTAAGTGGAGTCAAGTTAACCGGCTATCATTATTGACAGTTAAACTCACTTTGATTCGATTAAATTCAATCTTCCCTTGTAACTTAAACGCGACTTGATAAACTTCGAGTTAACTACAATCATCCTTATTGTTCATACTTTACAATGTAGACAGAGAAATGAAACAACAGTTTTTTTTTAAAGGAATATATGATGATAATTCTAAATAATATTTTTGAAAGTTAAAAGAAAAGTTGGTTTTGTGACACCATATTATATTATATTACACTATATTATATTTTTGTTGACACATATTGTTGGTTTTGTGAATTAAGAATTTGCGTGACTGCAATTTTATCTAACGCTTTGCTTATTTTTGATGACATGTGGAAGAGATGCTCTGAATTGTGATTACCTAAGCAACATTTACTCTAATTTTTCAACTTTTGTCACTTCTTAGGTAATCATGGAGGGGAGGAGTAAGAGCTCGATTCCAATTATTGACAAGAAGTAACGAGGGAGATGCGGGTCAAAATGTTTAAAATCTTGCTTACGTAACACTTGAAAGGCCACTAATGTATGGTGGAATGGCATTTATAATAATGCTCGCATAGGTAACCATCACCCTCAAATTTGAAAATCTGACACCAAGCAACAATACGTGTGTTGCGGCAGCATCACTTGAAAGCCAATAACTCTAGTCTTAGTGTGTTTATTATTCTGGACCACAGCGTCACTTAACGTCAGGCAAGATTGTGGTCAAAGCGCTGAGTGCCTACACAGTATTTTAAAAAAATATGTGAAATATTATTTTTAACCTATGCCACTACTTCCCGGAATAATAAACTTTATACAAACTAAGCCACTATAAAATTACTAACTTTCGTAGCAAATAAACACTTTGTTATACTTAACCTATATTAATTGAATTATCTTCTTCTTCTTTTTTAATTTAGCTTATAGATTAAGCCATATTCAAATTGAGTAGCGTACAAATAACTCGACATTAAGAGCACATGAAAGATATGTTATTATATTGAAGTATTGAGTTTGTAACATGGTCCATATACATCGGTATTCAGGTTACAATTGTGCCTGTTATTAGATATCTATAAAGGAATCAAATATCAATTACGCTCGATGGCCCAATACAATGCGATCGTGATAGCAATTTAATATACATATAATATCTACACTAATTAAGAAAATTGAAGTGTCTGTATGTAATATTAAAATAACAAATTTTACTATGAATGTATATACGACATCTATACCGAAAACATATTATTTAAAAAAATTGTCTGTTTGCCTTTTTGTTCCGGCTAATCTCCGGAACGGCTGGACCAATCTTGACGGGACTTTTTCTGGCAGATAGCTGAAGTTACTCCGTGTATCTTCAGTTGCTTTTATTTCTCGATAATGTTTAGGATTCCACAAAATAAAATTAAAACTCATGAAATTGAGAATAAAATCCAATTCGATGCATAATTTTACAAGCAGGTATTTGAATTTGTGAGATATATCTTTGCTTTCTGTTAGTACCAAAAAAATTTTAGGAACATAATTAGGATTCCCTGTTTAAATATTAATACTCTGGATATCGTGTACAAATTACGATTCAATCGTAATTTCGTCAAGGAATCGACACGACAAGGACTTTACTGGCAAGTGCTTGAACTTGTGAGAAATGTCTTTGTTGTCTGTTAGTACCAAAACGAATTTAGGGCCAAAAAATAGTGACCATCAAATCATTATTTTCAAAAGATTATTTAAAATTAATTGACGCAGAAAGGAAATACGATAAACGGGCGGAGCCGCCGGCACACAACTAGTAATCATATAAATTTCAATAATGACTAGCTTCAACTGACGAGTTTGCTCGATTCGGAATCGAAATAGTACCTACTTCTTACTGATGTATCTGTAAAGATTTATCACACATAACTGATGCAAAAATTTTCATGAAAAATAATCGCTTCATAATATTCATTCAGAAGCATTTCGAATGTAAAATAATTTGTTTACCACTTGATTATTATTGTCATTGTTCCGTTAGAGCTGCAGACGACACGTCACCACCACCACATTGCGTACGATGCAATGTAATTACCGTTCATAAGGCCGGCGCATCCTTAATCGAATAATTGCCATTGTATAGCTATTTTCATAACAACTCGCTCGGTTACTCCTAAATGATACTGTTCAGAGGCTGTATAGAGTTCAGAAACATCTATATTTATAACAAATAAACTAAATCTAAAGATTCATTATACAAATGTGAGGTATTTTTTTTAATCAATGAGAGAATACGTCTCTGATTTTTGGGAAATCTTGTTTTTCTGTTCTGTTCACGCATCATGTAAAAACTACTCAATAGATTTTGGTGAATTTTTGTTTGGAAGTAGTCTCGGTAGTAAATCTCGGAGTGTAATGTAGGATTTTTCTAAACGGAACCCCCAAAGTGGGTGAGAAGGAGGAAATTTTGATGGAAATTAACACACTTTTACAATTATAAAACTTTGTATTTAAGATCTTAGTTATAAAATAAATATTGTAAACCTCGAAATAATAAGTCTGTAGTTCTTTAAGATCTATCTAGATACTTTAGTCGTAGTCATTTAGTTGTAGTATAGAAAACATCTAATTATAATCATCAAATTGGGTAAATTAATTTATGTTAATTTACGTAGTGGTTACGCCACACAGTATGGGAGCGCGATGTTTCTATAGAATATTGCGTCGACCCGAGCCGAACGCGAGCTGTGCGCGGCCTTTTCTACAGTAAAAGCGCACTAGCGTCCCAACCCACCCGCTGTATGGCGCAACCATAAGCATTAATTTCTCGTAACGTATGTAATTAGAACGATGTATAATAACAATGAAATAATAACGTCATTCATTTAACAGATTAATTGTTATAATAAACTCGTCTAAACTCAAACCGACCACCGAACATGACGTTACCTACTGTGTGATTCAGCTTGAACAAGTTAACTGTTATAGTGCATAATAGTGTGTTTAGATTAAGATTAATAAATTGGACAGTTTAACTGTGGGACGTCTCAAAAGAATTTATCATAACGTATACATTATGATTATAAGAAGCTCTAATGTTCCAAGATCTCTGTGACAGATGAATTTCATTGGTGGTGTAACTCACTTATGAGTTAGGCCCACCCCAGACTTTTTTTTTTAAACGAGCATTGCAAAATAATTGTACTTTAGCTGATACTAAATAAGGCTGACTGCCTTGGTGGCGTAATTGTATTACGGTACGACTGTCGTTCTGAGGTCTCTGGTTCGATACCCGAATTCGGTCAAGTGACATCGGGTTTTTCTACTCAGTATCATCTCGGAGGCTGAAATTTGTGCCCGACATGGAGACAGGTTCGCCCCTTGTCATATCTGGGACGGAACTAAGCTCGACGAAATGCGGGTGGTGTAGTCCGCTATTTCACCTCTGCCTAACCCTTCGAGGATAACAGGCGTGAGCTTATGTTATGTTAAATAAAGTGAGTAGGTACGTAGCATGGGCAGGCCCCCACAAGGTGGACATACGACCTGGTGAAGGTCGCGGTAGTACGATGGATGCGGGTGGCGTACGACCGGTAGTCGGGAAGATATTTGGGGGGCACCTATGTGCAGCAGTAGACCTCTTTCGGTTGAATAGATGGACGAATAGAATAAATCGACGATCAGCATTAAAATGAAGGTCTATGTCTACGTGTCAATAGTATGACTGGAACATCAGTTCAAAAAAATTTATGTTCATTGTTTTTGCCGTTATTTGTACGAGTATAATAGGATCCGGTTAAATATTACAGTCAGTAATGGTAAGCACGGATCTTACTCCCGCCCCTCCCATCATTACATAAGCATTGGCATAATTGAGAAGAAAAGAAAACGAAGATTTATAAGTATAAGTAGTTTACGTAACTACCAGCTCGCCCTCCCCCCATTGATGCTTACGTAATATTGTAAATTGACAAAATGTAAGTAAAGTAATAATAATGTAATGTAGGTAAGTAAACTTTAAAAAGAGAACAGAACATAAACTTTGCGGAGCAGTTTAAAATTTACATGTTACTACGTAACTACTTCTTGTATTGTTTTTTTAACCAATTTTATTGTTCATTTCATATCGGACTTCTTTTTGTTTTTTTTTACACAATATACATACAAAATTTTTTTCATACGTAAATAAACTATTCCAGGACATGAATAATAGGTACAACTCGTATAATAGTTTCTAAAGAAAGAAAAAACACCCACGAGCAAACACAATAGGGAAACAGAGAACTTTCTTTTTCAAGCAGAGTAAAAACTATGAAACTCACTGATCAAACGGTGAGAAGATATGGTGAGCTGGTCGCTGCTCTGTAGTTGCTTCTCTGGACCCGGCGCTGCCTACTGAGGGCGCTGGCGACGGGCAACTGGTTTCCGATCTTATAAAACGAATATATTACTTATTATTACGAAAATATTAGAATAATTACATCTTTTTAACATCCCCACAAAAAGGAAGCCGAACCAAATATAAAAAATAACTTTTATATTAACATCAGGAAAATTGTAAAGAAGCTGTTGAACTATCTTCTCGTAGCGGACAATTAAGAAGGTTAATTAGTAGGTAAGTAAAAGGAATAGAAGAAAGCTATTTTTTTACAAGCTTTCTATTCATCATATCCCTCCCATAATCTATTTTCATTTGGGATCGGCGCAACATGTCTCCCTCTTCCATTCCTCTCTATTTGCAGTCTTCTCGGCATTCACTACCTTTCTAAACATATGATCTTTACGACGATCCATCCATCTTTTCTTCAGTCTTCCACTTTCCCTATAGCCGTCCACATTTATATCCAACACCTCTTTTACAAGATCCCTGCGCGTCACATACCCATATCAGGACAGGCAACTACTGCTTAACATCTCTGTTACTGGCGCCACTTTCAAACTTCCTCTAATGTACTCATTCATAATCCTGTCTATTCTTGTTACCCCACACATCCATCTCAATATTCGCATCTCAGCTGCATGCAGTTTTCTTTCGTCCGTCACCTTTGTAGGTCAACATTCTGATCCATACAAGTCGATAGGCAGGTTTGTTGTCGTAAACTTTCTCCTTCAATTTGAAGGGGATTTGCGGATCACACGTAGTAGCTGCATGCTGCCTTAATTCTATGCGTTACAACCCGATTTTGCCATTACTTTGCAGGAGTACTTGAAATGCTCCTTAATTTATCTGTTACTGGTCCCACTTTCAAACATCCTCTAATGTACCACCTTTCTATTGTTTTACAATAATATTTGTATGTTTCCATCTACGCAACCAGAATAGTATTTACTCGATGTAGATCTGTTAAAAAAATTGTATGCATGGTTTAGCATTTGAATAAATTTTCCCCTAATTTTAAGTTACTAAATTGCCAAAGATGGAACTGGTTCTTAAGTGATACTGCGAGAGCACATTTGTAGCTCCTGGCAATAGATTTCCAACCTTTAGAGGGTAGCTAATCAGCATTAGAAACCGCCATGCTATAATTTCATTTCAAACTTTTTTTAATACTGTTGGGGCTCAGCGCTTTAACCGCAATCCCACCTGATGATGATACAAATCTTTAGAAAATATATTTTATTTCATTGTAAGATTCGAAGTTAAGCCATACTATAGTATACTACTATACCATACTATAGTAGAGTTATCATTAGTTTAAATGCCGCTCTAATCACTATTATAAATCAGGATATCCGTAACTTACCGTTCAGGTCTTGGCGATCTGTTTGGCGAACGTCGCGGAGAACGAAGCGGGGATCGGCGGGGAGATCCTGGAGTCACAGGTGGCGAGGTGCGGGGAGAAGCGGCCATACCCGACACGGGTGACGCCTCCGCAGACCCGCGGGACATTCCGCATTCCGACGAGCCCTTCGGAATTCGAAATTCGTTTGATCTGAATCCATTTCGTTTTTATTGAATTATAGACTAACAATTGATCTTTCTTATCTGATTTTCAGCGACGATATAGATGAAGCTGGTAAAAATATTTTTAAAAAATACGGAGCCTGCAAAGTTCACGTTTTATAAGTGAAAATTAAAGTAAAGAATACGATAGATTTAGAGCATGTATGTGTTAGATAGAGAGGAAGAAATACATACAAAAAAACAAAACTAAATTTATGTAATAACATTTATAAAACAAAATGCAACTGATAAACTCTCTCTCTGTCTTACTTACTGGGCTCTGAACTTGAGGAGAATAATTTACTTTTCTTTTTATAAATAATTATTTTTTGTCTCTTTCTCTCTTACTCCGTACTTCTATTCGTTCTTTAGTATTAAAAATCGTGACGTTCGTATTCAGACGCTCATCGCGTGAATACATCTGGTAAATTTTACGGTCAAAAGAAAATTGTAGTGACTATTTTTTAAACTTGTACCTATAAAGTCAAATTCATTTTAATTCTAGAATAAATTCTACATTTATTGTATCGCATTGTTTCTTATTTTTCGATTAACAAAACAAAATAAATAAACGTACTTTTTTATTATGCATTTTAAAACCTGATTATTTTTTTATTTAATCATTATTCTATATAACACAAAACCAGCTTTTAGTTGATATGATATTATGGGATAACTGTATTATTACAATTAAAAGAAATAGGGTCAAGTTAGTAAAGCACTTTGATACAAGTGTCACGCTCATATAGTAGAAAATATGATGACAAGAATATACCGATCATTTACACCCGGAAGCAATCCTCTTGAAGGAATACCTGATTGTCATTTTCTGTTACATGGATATTGTAAACCAGGTATAATTGTAATAATAGTAGGCGCATTTTATTTGTGCCGCTCTGAAGTATGCTACAAATGGCTGTATAGTAGACTATCATGTATGACCACAACAGTATTGCGCATGCGCTTAGATTTCTCGCTCCTTTATTTTCACATCTAGTTCGCTCTAGGTCTTACAACAGTTTTTCTTATGCTTATATTTTCTACAGAGCGGCATAGTTAAAATACGCGTACTATAAACGTTAGTCTATGGACATATTAGAACACTCACTAATGGGGCCACTTAATTTGTAGAACTTACTTTATCGTCAGCGGGATCTCTTTTGGTTAATACATCAGCTCCTTCTCTTTTCCTTTGCTCTTCTTTCAATCGCTCCGCCTTCCGCCACTTCGCTCGCCGATTTTGAAACCACACCTGAAATAGACTTTGACATGACTACCAACGGCAATATTATTTCGTATTAGCAAGCGTTTATTATTATAAAGTTTCTCGTTATCACGGTCTCTCCGCAATTCCATAGTAAATATTTCTGAAGTAGAAAAGTTAATATTATTCGCTTCGGCTCGGCTTGACACTGGTCGACATTAATCTTAATATTTTTTTAAAACTATTTCATATTTTATTTAATTGCAACATTAATCTGACAGTAAATAATTCAATAGTGTTATTTCTATATAAGCTATCCCTTAATACAAACTGAATCCCTAGTAGCCAAGATGTCAACATTCCACATCGTAATGGTACGTCATTACCACCCTATTTTGTTACTTGTTATAACTCAAAGATTACAGATAATACTCCGCAGCAATCCTTAAGGGTGACTGTCCACTTGAAAATGATCTTGATTTTCATAAAACTAACTTGCTACGAGAGACCACAATACGATAGAGCTTATCGTCCATAATAACACGAGCTCTTTATCCGAATAGATCGGATGATTGCCGAGCTCGTTCATTATTGGATTTTTAAACTAGCTACCATTAGTACTGTATTTTTTGTATTACAATCACAATAAGCCTTCTAGAGGGGAGTGGTTATAATATAATAATTATTTAATAAATGGTAATTGTGGAATTTTTTTGGTTAATAAAATATTATTACCATCTTATGATAAATAATAGTAATAAATCAGTTATTTTTAACTATCTATTGTAGCAAATTATTACAAAAAATATTAACAAATATACTGAAAATATATATTTGTTAGTCCCACCGATAATTTCCGTGATTTATGTCGGATGTAAAAATAATTCTGGAAAAAAATGTAGCAATTTATCGAATGCATGATTGCTAATGATTTACACGTTTACACAAAGATTACAATATTCTAAATAACTATGCAAACTGTAACTTCCATTAGTGAATTTTCTTTTAAAGACTGGGTGCTAAATAAAAATTGGGACTCCTCTGTTCCAATTTATTTTTACTCTTTGGCGCTCACTCGTATAATCCACAGAGTGCCCCGTCGACAGTAAGCTAATTTAGTTAAAATAATAATTCCACCATAATCCGACGTGCCCTAATAGTTTTTATCTATTATAAGGGTTGTTAATATTTGAACGCGACAGGTTCTCCTTTTGGGGTCAATAATTCTAACTAAGTTTTAACATATTATGAAAAAAAAAACTAATAGATGTAATTTTTTTCTATTATTTTTATTTAATTTTAAAGAAATTTGTTTCATATATAATTACTACTTTATCTATCCTAAGCACATCAATATGATTTATATAAAAAAAAAACTGTAAATCACCAAAATCTATAGATTAAATATTTTGATATAACCCCCTCGTGGGAGCTTAAAATTAATTACAGAACGCATTTCTATGATTTTTCAAATATTTGTCTATCTGACTACCTGCCCACTTATTGCGAAAAACTGGTGTATTGATTTAAACGAAATTTCATATGGAAGTAATCTGTATCACGGAATTAGGCAGGATTCATTGTAGTTTTAAAAAGTGGAATGAAAATGCGTATAAAAGTTAAGTATCTTTTAGAGTAATGAAACAGCTTCTTCTTACTGTACTTTACACAGCAAATGCACAGTATTACTGTAACTTCAAAAAAAAAAACTAGTATACCCCTTATTTACCAACTTTTAGAATAAAAATATAATAATAAATGTAAATAAATCAAATAAAATATTTTTAGAGAAAACTGAACGTGTGAAAAAAATGATTCCTTATTTAATAAAGATGTAACGTTTATTTTTACTGATTATTTTTCGTAAATGTAAAATCTCAATCAAGAAACATTTAAAAATACAAACCAACAAAAGCTTTCAAAACGATTCAACCCCCGCTAAGCTGTTACCTTCCTAAACACATGTTAACACACGACTTTGTCACTTTCACTCAACTCGATCACTGTAAGCAGACCTCCCACCCCTCCCTAATAACTTACAAACATCATTACAAACGGGAAGCATGAATAAATCTTGGCGGTTCAATGTATACTTGTCGTGCTGGTAGGCTCATTATAAGGGGTGTTGCACAGTAGGGGCGCAGTAATTACCTTCTGTGCGCGGTAATCGAGGAGTGTTTGCGTTTGTTACACTCACATTGTTTGCTTTAGGGTTAAATAATAACAAATATTATTTATTGTGGAGTGAAGCTAGTAATGAGTCTCTTCGGTTGGTTAATTGCTTCCTTTGTTAATATTCATACCACAGTAAGATGGTAACAGGGTTATCTAAAATTTAACGATGATTTATTTTCATTTAACAAGTTATCACGGATATTTTGTAACATTTATATACACTTTACATATTTCTTTTTTGTATAATAATAGAGTTTTTATTTAAAATAACTTAAATTATCAGTTTATAAAATTTAATTGACAATTTAGAAATACGATATTCAGGAATTTTAAAAATAACCTCAAATTCTTTTTCAAATAAAATATGGCGTAAATTACGAAGTTAGCTTTAACACGCCACTCAAACCATAAACGAAAGTTAAAAAGGTACCTCACTTTAAAGTTACGCCTCTCTAATTACGTCGATTCTTGCTAATGCTTAAAATACTCCATACGAGGTTTTAACGTAAAAGTTAACGTCAGCGATGTATGAAAATACGTTAAGAAAACGAGAACAAACTGCTTAAGTAGCGCGTAATGTTTTCATAACTTGACGATATATATGACGAGTTATAACGTAAGAGGGAATTTGGAGGTTATATGTGACGAAAACAACATTCTATATTAATAAATTTGCCGTTATAAACAATAGATAGGTATATTTACTTAAATTTATCTATAGAATAATTGAGGTCGCTAATAATACCAAGTTGCAAACCATTTTTTCAATCAGCTAACGCCGCAGAAGCATTTACCAGTGTCAAACACAAAAATCCTCAAACCATTCGTAATTTATGTTAAATATGACATTTATTTTTGTGTATCTACGTATATTTTAACTTTATTTAAAACACTAACTGCATAATATAGTTTTTAATTAAAGGGGAAGATATACAAGAGCATGATCCGGCCTGTTGTCTTGTCTTGTCGGATCAGAATCTTGGCCCCTAAAGGTGATGGGTGAAAGGAGGCTGCATGCACCCGAGATGAGAATGTAGAGAAGGATTTGTGGAGTAAAAAAATGGACAGGATTGGTAATGAATACATTAGAGGAAGTTTGAGATTGGTACCAGTGACAGAGAAGGTAACAAGCAGACGTCTGTCTTGGTATGGGCATATAATGCAGAGGGAGGAAGAGGATGTTCTAAGAAAGGTATTGGATAGATATGAATGAGGACGGTTATATGGGAAGGGGGAGACCAAAGAAAAGATGGATGGACTGTGTGAAAGATAATATGTCTACAAAGGGAGTGAAGGTAGGTATGACCTCAAATAGAGATGAATGGAAGAGGAAGACATGTGGCAACAATCCCTAATAAAAATGAGATAAGGATAGGGAAATGATGAATATAGTTTTTAATTTTTTAAACGGATCCCTAATTATTCTCCAAAAATGTTTTTGCTGTTAGCATTAAGCATAGGTTATATTTATCATAAATTCATACTCATTGAATCGGATTTTATTCGAATTTTTGTGATTTCTAATTTTTTTTAATTGGAACCCTAATCATTCTCGAAAATTCAAAATACCCTTAGGTTGGTGGAGTAACATCAGCTATCTACCAAAAAAAGTCCCATAAAAATCTGTCCAGCCGTTCCGGAGATTACCCATTACAAACTAAATGACAGACAGACAAAAATAAGTTTCGTATATACATTCCTAGCTATTTAGTAAAAAAAATAATATTGACATTACAAACAGACACTTTAATTTTATTTATTAGTATAGATAATAATAATTATGAAACGACTTAATTTAAGAGCATCTGACACGAGTTTATTAAAAGACTAATGGAGTGGCGGCGTGTAGAGTCTCCTTAATTTACCCACAAACTTTTTAATATTTCATACAGACTTTAAATAACTCAGTAGCCGCTCTACACTCAATATGAATAAATCGTTCCTAAACAAAAGTGTACCTTTAAACTTTAACATGATAGTGATTTTATATTTACATTTTCTAGTTTACCGATGCTAATGTTATATGTATGTTTAATTACCTGACATTTTAGTGGTATCATTATTCCTTAAGAGGAAATGCGGTCCACGACAGATTTGAAAGGCACGTATTTGAGAAATCTATTGCTATCGCGTTGCGTCCCGAAGAAAGAGTTATAAAACACGAAAGGGACAACTGCATCTCGGGCTGATTTTACCGTATGCAAATAGACGAAAATATCACTCCGTAGTAACCTGTTTCCTCCTCAAAAATTGAATCGATTTATATTTTTCTTTAAGTTTCAGAACAATAAAGGCCTTGGCAAAGCAACGTATAGTGCTTTTTTAAATTTTATTCATCAAATTTGTTTCACGAACGTTTGAAAATAACGGTAAGAATCGAGCATTTTTTTTTTTCATTTTCAAAGGCTCCTAGTTTCTGCAATAACTAATTTATGGAAAAAATCAAAACGTACGGGCATGGTGGTGGTGGATATATACTATTTGGTATAAAATATTTACCATAATGCTTTTATCCAGGGAAGAAACAAGGAACTACATTTGTATGGAATATATGCTGCTAGCATATCCTCTTAATATCACTGAGTAAAAAATCGCAACTTTGAATAAGTGGTTGTAGGTAAATAGGACTGTTCAAGATAGTGTGTTGGAATATATTCGGAATTAAAATTATTGAATGGCGTGTTTTGAAACGAATAAGTATTGGCTTTCTTCACAGTATCTATATTAGAATTGTAGTTATGTTAACAGTATTTATATATTGACCTAAATAAATATTTATTTAGTTATATATATTATAAGTAAATCATCTAAATTGAGTGAGTTTTCAAAAGTATCCGGTTCTTTAATACTAAAACTCGTAATTCATCTATTTACTAAACAGCAAAATGCAATATAGACCATTAATTTCATTAATAATTATTAACGTAATCTACATACCTTTATTAGTTTCTATAAAACAGATTAAATACCTAATTCTCGTTGAGAGGATTAACATGTTTCGCTAGTTACCGCATATTAGCTGCGTAATCAGTAACTTACAGGGATGTATTTTTCATAGGACGACCGTAGTTTTACATAAAATTCATAGGTAAATCTCTGAGAACTCAATTATAATTATTATTACTTAAGACTCTTTTTACTTCGAAGGTTTCTCTTACAAATAATGTCTCCATTATTTTTAGACTAGGATATTTATCGTGTAACCTCATAATTAATTTACCTGTAAATATAGTTTCTTTCTACGCTTTGTTATTATAGAATTACTTTAAATTATCAGTTCATCACAACAAATAATGGCGATATGCTTTAATTATCTCTATTTGTAACTTATTTGAACGAAAATTAGCCGGATATCAACAAGTGTTACAAAAAAAAGGATATAGCTAACTTAAATATTCTCCATAAAAAATTACGTTTATAAACTGTAAAAGACAGTTTATCGCATTACGTTTATCTTATTTTTCAAATGGCAATTAGCCACTCATTTACTAAATGTCGCCTGTTTGAATCAAGAATTCTGTATAAAGTAGATGATAGCACAATCGCTGCCCCGGCATATTCGTATATTTTAAATTAATTATTGATGTTTTAAGAACAAGTTTTATAATTATCCTCCTAGCTGATTTCGGCTACAGCGACTAGTCTCTGTAACAAGAGTCCAGTGCTATGCGCAGGTTTTATTGCGGTGTATAGATGTATGTCCAGTACACAAATGCACCCTCACATCTGACTCTCCTTGATCTGGCGGAACGGAGAACCGTTACCAACAGAGAAGAGTTGAATGCGGAATAAAATTATCTAACAAAAAAGCATCGAAAAGAAGTAGTCTAATTTTAACAGAATTCTAAAAAACTGAAAAACTCTCTCTACATGTTTGGCAACGCATCTGTAATATCATGATGAAGAAGCATGATGACCAGGTATATTGTTTTACGCTTCGCCTTTACCGACGATTTTTTTTTAACGCCAATAATTTACCACCAAATGGACCGTTTTTTACCGTCTCATTAATTATAACTAAAATTAAATTAAATTTATATGTTATTGTATTACTAAAACAAACAAGTAAATATTTGACCACTTGGTAAAACCTTAGAATAACATAACTCGCTAAAGTTAAGTTTTTCATGACATGATTAGGGGAGAATGGCTCCTATCCACCTCATACGGTACTCGACACTCTGGGGATACTGAAAGTATTCCGTAATCCCGGATTCCCGGCTAAGAACCGTCAGTTTTCTTGTCTTAGCGACAATGATTCACAAATATTTCAATAATGTTGCAATACAATTTCTCGAGGGATTTCTTTATCATTAGAAATATTATAATCCTTTTGAAACTATAAATTTAAAAAGTATATGTGCCTGATGACAAACATAGTACTTTCTACCTACATATACATAAGAATCTGGCAGTATACCCGTGTGGTATACAAGTGATGCTACCGAGATACACTTATTATGCTTGAATATCCAAACGGACATTATAAGAAAATCCTTTACCACCATGCTTTGGTTTCCTCACAATATTTGCCTTCACCGAAAACTCGGACTATGCCGATCAAAAGCGGAACCCGACCACACTTCCAACTGAGCCATCATCGCTTCTAAATTTATAAAATGCCTACCTTATAGCACATCCATATTTCGTGCATCGGTACATCCGTCCAAACCCGCGTGTAATTAGATTCCACAGCGAGAGTGGTGTAATTCGCGCAAAATGGAATATATACCGAACTAACATGTTTACTACTAAATTATCTTTCGGATCATTCGTCAGTAGGTATGGCTTTAGCTTATAACTTTGTACCGAGTTCTGACAGTTGTGATACAAATATAGAATTATATCTGGGGAATAGTGATAAATGAACATTATTAAATTAATTCTTGTTTGAACAAAAAAAAGCTGTACTAAATTTATATTATTTTACATTGATAAGAAACACATCAAAGAACCAACTGTAAAATAGAGAGTGAAAAGTCACTATTATTCTTAGAGCATATAATAATTAGGCTAATAATAACGTTCACATAAATTACGTTTGGCAAGGGTATTTTCCAATCAGTCTCAAGTTGCAAATCTGTCTGCGTGTGTTTCGGCAGTTACGTTTGAGACCCTGCCCTGGGCTACAAGTTTTGACACACATCTAATTGATAAAAAATCATGTTATATAAGTTAGTTAAGCCGATTTCGAGATTTAAGCGTATAAACAAACAGACGGATAGAGATATTTAGCCGTCGATAGTATTATGTTCTGTTATTAAAATATCAGAAGAGATTCTGATTTGTTCATGGTAATTTATACATTTTATTTTGTTTTTTTAATATTTTTTTAAATACAAAAAATCATTAAATATTGTATGTAATTTCATACATACCTCTATAGTAATATAATTTGACAAGTTAAGCAAACGTTAAAACCATTACCTACGAACATAGAATGGTTTCATTGTAATGTTTGTCTTCAGCGAATATTATAGTTCATTTTAGGATTTGTAGTTATAACATTCGAATTGGTATCCGTTTGCGCTACCAACTAGAAATCTCTTGCAAAAATAGATGTGTTTAAAATTGCAAAAAATCAGTAATCCACCTTTAAAATTAAAAATCACCTCCCCATTGACACTGAAGCAGAGCTCTACACTCGCGAATGTAAACAATAGGGTTGTCAAAACGTGTAAAGAACGTACAACAAGGCATTACAACGAAAACAATGGCACTTGAGCGTCTCGCCGGCGCAGGGGGGCGCAAACACTCGAATAATTGTTTAGGGCTGCTAATAAACTCTTATTTAATATTTGTTTGTTTTGTCATTCAAAAATAATTGATCGTTGAAATTGTTTATTTTTAAAAGGATATTGTATTAGTTGTTAAGTTAACATTCTGTATAATGTTGTGCAGAAATAATTATTCATGCTCTATGTCATTTTTCTTTTGTTTTAGGTTTTACATAATCTGCCGTTTAAAAAATAAAATCCAAGTGCTGTTTTTAAACTCACATAATTCACTATGATCAGGTGCATTTTTGATACACAAAATGAATAAATGTATAATTTATATATTTTTTTATTGTAAACTGAGTTCGAAACTAATTTGTTGTGTTTTTATGGTAATCGTGTAAAAAAATAAATTAACACTAATAAGATAATGGATCAGTTTTATAGTAATTTGTCTACCTACATGTAACTAAAATAGAATGGTTCTCAAGGGAGTCAACCCTACCGTCGTGTGACAGAAGCTAACGACGCGTCATATTGAACCGTTGTTAAAACATACGGAATCGGTTTCGTTTCAAATTGGCGTTTTACTGACTACTGGGCACATGGACTGTTACGATATGTATAAAAATGATAATGAAGACTGATTTGCTATATTCAAAATTCCAAAAAGTTAAAAACTCTCTGACGTTCTAATGAAACCAAACTATATTGCAAGTTAATTCTATATTCTATCTTGTGAATTCAGTCGATAAACAATCGTTAGACGATGTTATGATTCTGGCCTATTGAAATTTAGCGATACATTTGTTTATCCCGAATAACTATGAACCAAAGTGAAACATAATGACGCAAACGTGTTTATCATCTTTTTGCGATTCATACGTGAAAGGAAATTCTACCATGCCGTTTGATCACCGAATTTACACATTATTTTTACCAACAAAATTGACACATTCAAGTTTACATTTTTTTGTTATCAATTTATTTTTGAATTTTATTTTCATTTATACCATGAATAGGTCATTCATAGAATTAGTTATACCAGGGTTTTTAGTTTTAATTATAATCTGCGATAAAATTTATACATTTAAACAATGATATACATTTATAATGGTTTTATTTGCCACTTATAAATAATACAGGAAATAATATACAACTTCTGCAGATTACAATAACTGGTAAAAGGAATTGCAATCGAAATATGTAATTTTAAAAAAAGTTGTCAATGTTTGCATGTGAGATGTTATAACTTTCCGTCGCGTTTAATAACGTTTTTCACTCCCGTATTTTTAACGTTCACTTTCATTTTTCTCCACTTGTCGCGTGAGCCATGTTGGAAACGCTCTGTCGCTCTCTTTATCAATCATTTTCTAACAGAAATTAAATCAAGGATGAAAACGAAATGTGTCATTTTTTGTTTTTCAGTTTTCACGCCGTAATTTGGTGTCGGCTTAAAGGAAAGCAAAGCAAGTGGCTCTTCTTATGATGTTACCGATTTCTAAAAAAAATATGTTTATTAATCATAGAATGAAAAAATGAATCTATATTATACGATACAAGGTTTTTTCTGTTCGGGTAAAAAAGAAAGAATCAAATGACGCGTTTTTTTTTGTTGTTTTTTGTTTTGTTTCGTATAGTATTGAAAGAAGAGGGCTACTTTTAATTATAGTTGCACAAAAATTTTAAAAATTGTGTTTTATTTGTCTATATGTATGGTAAGAAAGCTCAAAGTTGCTTAAAGGGCAAAGAAGAGGGCTATACTCGGAGTTTCACTGCGTAATCGAATCAGGAATGAGGAGATCCGCAGAAGAACCAAAGTAATCGACATGGCCCGAAAAATTGCTAAACTTAAGTGTCAGTGGGCTGGTTACATTACTCGCGGAACCTATGACCGATGGGGCCAACGAGTGCATGGCATAGGAAGACATAGCATGGGCAAGTCCCCCACAAGGTGAATCGACGTCCTGATGAAGGTTGCGGAAATCCGCTGAATGCAGGTAGTGTACGACCGGTTGTTGTAAGATCTTTGGGGGAGACCTACATCCAGCAGTGGACGTTTTTCGGTTGAATGGATGGATTGTATTTTTGTTATATGAATCGTATATACATTTATATGTACTTTGTAAAAAATTGTGGTTGCACCGTTGCATGTATGTATATTATAGAATAAAATGTAATATTTATAATAAAGTTTACAGTACCTAATACAAATGTAAGTAATGAAACACCCGTGGGATAATACTCAGGGGATTCGAATCGACCACCCTTTGTAACATCATAGTACTCGATAATTATTATGCGTACGTAGTGTAATTTGTATGTATAATCAAGTAATATTTATTTTCGAATAAATAAAACTGTTTTATATTTGTTTACGAAGGCTAATACCTTACTTAATATTGATACTTTAAACCTGAGAAAAGTGTATAGTAGTATACCTCTTTTTTGTCGGAATAAAAATGTTAATCTACAATTTATTATAACTTGAAAATTTTATTTTACATAAGTTTAATTATACGTATAATCACCCACTAAAAATGTTCGTTGTTATGACACATATAGACAAAAAAAAATTGTATTGTATATGAATTAAGACAAATCCCAATGTAAACCAAACCGTCGATAGTATGGGGTAAACTTAATTTTGTTACCATTTATCAAAAAACTACGACACGGTCAATAGACATCAGATAGTTTGGTCTGTAGGAATAGAAATGACATTAATCGACTTAAAAAAAGTTGTCTGTTTTCTAAATAGATATATTTGTAGTGAACATTTTTTTAAGAATCCAGAGGTCTGATTTTTTTTTATTAATGTATTTTTTTAGGAAAGGTATAGACTATCAGTGGTGGAGCGCCCTTATAACCCGATTCCTTATAAACTTACTAAAAAAATGTTATAATCATGGGAACATTTATCACAAACGAAATGAATTTGACATTCCGTAATTAGCTTGCTAAATAATTTAATCTCGAAGCAACTTACCATACTTGACATGCAGTTTATGTAACTCCAGTGATTTCAAGTATGGTGCAGGTCATTAACTATTACTGTAACTGAATAGCTTCCCTCAGCAGCACAAGCATCCATCGTTCATTACTTTAGTAATTTTCAAGAGGAAGAAGTATGACGACCAGGTTGATTTTTTATGCTCCGGCTTTACCGACGAATTTTTTCAGGGTACGTCACTGAAGACTATGTATGGCATTTTGTGATTGTATTTATGGATGATATTTTTTCAGTTACTTTTACAGGAAGATACTTAAAAGTTCGAAATAAAATAAAAATAGGTACTTTCTTTAAACAGATATATAAATAAATGAATATTATCTACACTTATATTAAAATATTGAATATAATATTATAAAGAGAAAATATTTTTTTTTGTATGTAACGAATAAACTTATAAACTACTGAACCGATTTGAATAAAATTTGGTATGGAAAAATCCAGGGAGTGACATAGAATAGTTTTTATTCCGAAAATCTCACGGGAACGTGAACTACGCGAGTAAAATCGCGGAGAGCAGTTAGTAATCAATGTAAATAAAAATTAATGGATGTTTGTGTTTATAAAATCGCCAAATTCTGATCTGCCGTATTTATGGAAGCTATGGTCGACAATGTTCACTCACACAGACTCACTTTACCACGAGTAATTCAATATGTCTGACAGCTGCTCCCAAAGCTTCGTTTTTATATTTTTCGGGCGAATTATCACCGACACTCCCCGGTTGGACGAGAATTCGAATCAAATTGAAAGACGACTCAATTATATTTACCTAGTGGGCTTTAGGGCTACCACTAAGATGTCGTTCGTCTATATTATTGATAGAAAAGATAACCTCTTCTATAGCAAAATATGGCTACCATATGTTATTACGATATGCTAAAGATATGAGAAGAGGAGACCTATGCCCAGCAGTGGACGTGTTTCATTGAATGGATGGAATGAGGTCATTAAAGTAGGTATATCCATCCATTTAACCAAAGGATCTCCATGACGACCGGTCTCGCCCCACCCGCATCTAGCGGATTCCCGCAACCTTCACCAGGTCGTCGCTTCACTCTGTGGGGGTCTACCCACGCTACGTCTTCCAGTGCCTGGTTGCCATTCGAGAACCCGTCTCATTGGACATCGGTTCTGCGAGAAATGTGTCCAGCCCGTACCACTTAAGTTTAGCAATTCTTCAGGCAATGTCGGTTACTTGGTTCTTTTGCTGATCTCCTCAATCTTGATTCGATCGCGCAGTGAAACTCCAAGCATAGCCCTCTCCATTTTTTTGCGCGACTTTGAGTTTTCTTATTAGGCCCATTGTGAACGACCACGTATCAGGGCCCTAAGTATGTATATAGGTAAGTAGGTACATATTATATGTACTTTATACCGTGAGTGTATTTTTAAAACGGCATATGTTCTAGGCCTTATTTGAAGTCCTCATTTCAGCTCGTATTATATACGTATAATCGCGATTAAAAAAAAGTCGATTACTAATAAGGTCCTGTTCTTGTAAATCACAGCAGTCACGGTACCGCAATCGTACCTAATAAAAAATCGTCGTAAAGTCATTAGATATAAATAGTAATGGTATTTCAACCATTTTTTGTTTAAGTTTCTTCCAAAACGTTTGTATGAATTGTATAAAAAGGTTATTTTTCAAGAAAAAATTGTTTATTGAATAATTAGTACTGTAATAAGATAATTAGTATTTAGAAGGCTTTTTCAAGGATGTTTTCGTGGCGTCCGATGTACGAAAATCACTACTTTATTTTCCATCCATCCATCCATTCAACAAGACGTCCATTGCTGGACATAGGTTTCCCCCAAAGATCTCCACGACGACCGGTCTTGCGGCACCCGCATCCAACGGATGAATTTAATTAAGTAAAAATTTTAATAATAACTCAAAAAAAAAAAATAATGCAGGAAACAATTTTTAATACAAACCAATAAATATCGTAGAAACTTTTGCGGATATGTTTTTTATGTTACAACAACAAAAAAAATAGTTGACTGATCCATATATTCGATTCAAAATATTGACATAAGAAAATATTTATTAACATGGATACAATATGTGCATTTACGAAATTACTAGAAACGTTACGTAACTACATAAGTTCTAAAGTTACACTGAACACTACAGCGACACCCCTTAATCCCAAAAGCACGTGCCACATGGTGTGAGAGGGTTGGCGACGGGCCACGGGAGGGGAGGGCGTAACAGCTTCATACTGTAATACCATTCCGAGATGAGCGACTTAAATGTGTTACAAACCGCCAACCTAACCTGATCTCGCTCACCTACCTAAACGCTACTCACACGTAACGTTATCGTCAAAATTGAATGATCCGCCAATGGTCCAAGAACTTTTGGACGCTCGTACACGTCAAATTCTCAACTGTTTTGGTGGTTTTGCGGACTAGACTAGCTTTTGACAATAGCCGATAGTCGACTAATGTAAGTGGATTCGCACGAATCGATAGTTAAATGAAATTGGATGCTGTCTTACGTGTCTGGGTGTATATTATCGCGAACGGTTATCAAGTAAATTGCTGATCATGTTTTTTCGGAAATGATAGTTTGTTTATTTCCTACTAAGTGAACTATATTACTTTTGGTCGCTTGTGAAAACCACGTTTACAATGATTGATAGTAAACGATTCATTACAATTTAAATTTTATAATATTAATAAGACGCCGCTTCAGCCGTTTTATATTATCTACACTCTTTAAGAGAGAATGAGTTGCAAAACCAAAACCTTCAACAGGAAGGGTTTCATCTAGTCTCCATATATTATTTAAAGAGTATTTTAATAATAAATGAAGAATCATTGGAATTTATAATAACTAGATGTGCCCTGTACCTGTGCTTGGTATAAAAATTTCAACGGTTTATGTTAACGTTTACGAAGGCTTCAAAAATATAAATTAATAATTCAATTTTTAAGTTAAACGAACTTAAATTAGTTTGTTTATTAAAATAATTGTTAATTTTATTATTGAGTAGTCATCATGTTACCTTAATAAGGAGAGATATTATTACGCTACCTAAGCTTAAAAAGAGAAAAAAAAATATTTTCAAAATTTATTTTGAATTTTTCTTACATAGTTTTAAATAATAATAATAATACGGTATAGTTTTAGAATTTACTTCTGATTAAGTATTACTACTCATAATTTAAGCAAACAATATCATGTTAATCGCAATTTGATTATCTTTACTTTATCGCTCAATCCTCGCACGAAACAAAAGAATACTATAAAAGATACGAATCATATTACAGTTCCTACTTACGTAAAACTCCATAAAAAGTAATCGCGAAGGCGAACGACAGCCGCTAAAATGTTGCTAGATTATGCCCAGCCGGTAGAATTGGGCATTTTTTATTCCAACATAAATAAAACACGCCAGGTTGAGGAGAGCAATTTGCTTAAAGCCGGCCGTGTCGGTTTGTTGCTCACGAACTGGGCATAACCGGTTATCTTCGTGCGTGTGCTCGCGCCATACATAAAACAATTGTGAATATTTCACGTTGCATTAGTGTAATTTTTGTTGTGAAGAAAGTCGACACTTTTCTTTAGTACAACAGGCAGTTTGGGGAAATGCAGGACTTTTTGTGCCCCAGAACATTACACTACTTTGCGCAGATAATATAATTCCTCTTTTTTACGATTTGGTGTATTCGGCGGCGACTCAAGACGTGTCTCATTCCCCAACTGAGCAGGTTCCTGACGTCGCCGCCAGCGCCATACAGTGACACTGCCCATGCAATGAGCATCATATGAACACAACACGCAGGTACATGGGTCCTGTAAGGAACCTTTTTATTATTATTATTAAATAAATAAAAAATTAGTTAGGATTAAAATTCCACGGGAAATTTTACTCTTAGATAAAAACCAAACCGAGGTTCGAACCTTGGAGTTAGTTACCTTTTTGCGACTGAGTGCCTTCAGCACTCGCCCACAAAGTTCGATGAAGCTGTAAAGTCCCTTCCAGTCAAGAGCATTAGATAAGTTAGATAAAAAAAGATTCGGTGTATTTAAAAAATTTGTTATATTAGATTTTTTCAGCCATGTTTAATAATACTTCATTTGATTTTTTTGTTTCAAATTAAATAGGGTTTATATATTTTGTGGTTTATTGTGATAGTTATGATATTATGTTTTATTAAACCCTTTGTTACAACCGAATTTATTAGTAAATTTTATGAACAGAAAGGCATTACTTGATGTTATTTTCATATTTCCGTGTCATTATTATTGAAGATGATTTTGCGCAAATTATCTTGAGTTTCTGGATCTATTTTATTGTACATTATAAAATCACGGAAGATTAGCTTATTTGTGACCTTTGATTAATTATTTGAAATAATAATGAAAACTGGTTATTGTATTTTATTTATAGACTTCCTTATATTATTTTTTTAAATTGAGTCTATTAAGGTATCAAAAGTTAAATGATTGTTTACATTATCTTAATTTACCCATTTTAAAATAAAAAAATATATATTTAAAACAATTTTTTTTATTTAATACTGAATATATCTGAGAAATATATCTGTGAATAAAGGTACAAATGTTAGTGTGCGATCTATAAACAGTAACGTTGACAATTTATAACCTCGCAGAGCCGCCAACTCCAATGATATTAGACAAACACTCTCAAGACTCTGGTGTTATAAAACAACCCCTTATTGCCAAAAAACGTCAAACATATTCGCTTAAGTTGTAAATTTTACACGCGCGCGATCAAATTTTTTTTGCTTGCTTGAATTGAAGTGATATTGCTGTTGTATTAAGATTTATTTATAACCTCCTATTACACAGTAGATATATAACAGCGACAATATTTATTCACAGTGAAAGCATTTAACAAATAATGAAAATTCTAAACGAATAAAAAAAGTATTTGGTTCAGAAAAAGACTCATGAAATTATTTGATGGTACTGCTCATCGTGGTGTGCTGGTATGAATTATCATACCAGTCATTAGAGTGATGGATTTAATTGCAATAGAGATGAGAAGTCAGAGCATAGCTGGAGTGAAGATGATGGACAAGGTACGGATTAGTCTGATAAGGGAACGTTGCGGTGAGGTAGAGGATGCAGTGATTAAGATAAAGGAACGCATAGTTGGTTAATATAAGGTAAGTGAAGATGTTGAATGGCAGAAGATTGTTGAAACAAATCTATAAGGCAAGAGTAATTGTGCACGTCGGTAAGGATAAGGTGAACGTATAAGGTGAACGTACAACCAGATCAAATATCTTCTTAAAAATGCTATGTGAGAAATAGGTGTCACTAACCGTCGAGCATGTATGAAAGCGCTCATGAAAGCAGAAGAAGCTAAAGAGGTAGTACAAACCTGTACTCTAGCTTCTGTGAGGTTGATCTTAAGCGCGAGGTCCTCTCTCGTGAAGACATCAGGGTAATGTGTCTGCGCGAACGCAGTTTCCAATTCTTCCAGCTGTAGAAGTAATAACATTCATAGATACGATTTTTCTGTTAATGTTTCTATTTTTTGCAATATTTCAACTCACAGCTAAGTCAGAATGTCTAATTTGACCGAATTTAGAACTATTTTCTTAAATCTTGAAAGATTTTCATTGATAAAAATTATGCTTAATTTTTTTTGGTTAGTGCTTGCACACCGCTTTACTAGATTTTAAATGTTCGAAAATGCTAGCCTAGAAATGTAACTAACTTATAACATCGTCTGCTGAAACACAAAAACACGCGCTTAGTAACTAATTTTGAGTCTAAAAAGCATGAGAATATTTCATTACAAATCTCATTTTGTTACAAGTTTTACAAATATTTTTTGTATATTGTATTAAGTATGCAAAATTTCTCTATTTAGAATTCTGATAGTAAGATCAACATCGGATAAGAAAATTCCATTTACCGAATTCAACTGTAGGACTACCATTGCATCTGTGAACATAACAGCCGCCCGGTGCACGACACCTTTTTGCTCTCATCGCATTCGATCTCATCAGTAACATATTTATATGTACAAATTAATTTTAGTTTATTAGTGTTTCCACTACTGAATCAGAACGCAGTAGATACTAGTAAAAGCGGGAGGAGAATTTATATCTAATGTTGTACTGGTTTTTATAATACATAAATTTGTACTACAATTGAAATTTACCGGAAAATCTTTTTTGTCTTCGAGGCTATTTGACGCCCTACTGCAAGTGGCGCCGTGTGCATGGATAGTACCACTCACACCCCCTCACTACGTCACTGGATAACATAGATATTAAAGTGATTACCTGTTGTAGAGTAAAGGTCGTCCGATTCCGCCTTTGTTTTCGACGCACAAAAGTATCATCGTGTATCGCCGGGTGGTACGAATAACTAGTATCTGCAAATAATACAATCCAATTAATACAGCTGGTTTTATTTTTGTAGCCAAATAGCAAAATATAATTTTCATCATTTTTATCACACTCGTGATCATTTATTTATATTTGTAGTTACAGATTTCTATTATATTAATATTTAATAGTTTCTTTTTTTCCATAATAAGGATTTCTCCATTGCACTACGATAATATTCCATCTATCCATTCAACCAAAAGACGTCCACTGCTGGACATAGGTCTCCCCCAAAGATCTCCACGACGACCGGTCTTGCGAAACCCGCATCCAGCGGATTCCCACGACCTTGACCAGGTCGTCGGTCCACCATGTGAGGGGAAGGGCCTACCCACGCTACGTTTTCCAGTGCGTGGTAGCCATTCGAGAGCCATTAATATTATTATTTTCTAAGAAATTTATTATAATTAATGTTTTTTTTTTAAATGTTGGTAGCAAAAATAACATTAAAAGAAAAGAAAATAATCATTTAATAAATACTTTTTAGTACAACGATCTATTATTTTTGAAAACAAAGACAAAATCTTAATAGTGCGTATAGAGAGATAGCGGAACCGGAACTCAGAGGGCCATTACACAGAGAGTGCTAAATCGCCGCCCCTACCAGTTATTATGGGCTTCTGAACGGATCCGCGTGTCTATAGGAATTGATGAGGCGGGGACATAACGTTGTTTAGGGTAGCCACAAATTTACGATTTTTTTACATTTGCAGATTTAAAAACATATAATATAAAACAGAAAATATAAAAACTATTTGTTTCATTATTAATATTAATATTTTACTAAAGTTATAATTGTCCTTTTACTTGATTTTTCTCAATTCAGATAAGAGACTTTTGTAAAATAGCTCTGAATATTAAAATAATGAGAAATATATAAATATAGAAGTAAATTTTAAATTTAGTAGTATTTCATATCATAAATTCATTCAAAATTTTAATCAATATTTTATTATATTAGGTCATATTTGGAATAACTTATAAGTATAATCGACTATTAAGTTAATAAAAGATTACTAGTCGCGCCTATTTTTCAAATACTTGACTTCAAAAATAACACATTAAAAAATGTATCAAACCAAAAAACACTTTATTCAATTAAGGCCCTGTCTTGATAATGCTTGGTGCTTATAAACGGAAAACAGTCCAGTTGAGAAGCGCTGGCAGAAACTCGATCATGTTTTTAAGGAATTATACAACCCATAGTTCCAAGGTTTAGATGCACAGATAAGGGTGTCATTTCCATTTCATTATGTAGTAATAATTATGAAAAAAAAATTTTACTCACGACAGCTAATTATAAAACATTTTTTATTGCATAATATAATCGTAACATAACTCATGGGGTCCCTAGTGTGCCGCAATAGATTCATTGACAAATGCTAGGGCCGTCCGCCCTCGTCCCCCACTAACATTTCTATTATTCTTCGAGATAATGTCATTCCATACATTACTTGACGAAAATTACCCTTAATAGACGGTATTACTCGCTGTCCTCGATTGTCGATGAATGACTTTTCTTTTTGTATTTAGGGAGGATATGAAGTGAGTTATTATTCATTAATAAAAAAAAATGATATATGAATTGTATCCCAGTATTTCATTTAATGGAAAGTGGCAATGTTATGGTAACACTTGGAGTAAATCTGGAGACGACAGATTTGAATTTCGATTAATGCGATCTCTAAAAAATGTGATATTTTTGGTAGTTGTCAATCTGTCATGTGTCTAGTAGTTCTTATGTAACCTGTATTTTTGGCGGCATTATATCTGATACAGTTTGATTATTGTGCACAACTGTAGTGTATTGCAATTGCATTCTGGAATGCTACAACTATACACTGAATAATTGTAACAAAAAACCGGATTGTTTTCTAGAAGTTTGAACAATATTATAACACATTTTCAGTATGAGTTTAACAGAAATATCTAGAAATTAATCTACAAACTTCAGTTGAGTTAAAAACAATAACTAATCGTTTTTAAAGCGATTTAATTTGTCATGTTTTAATTTGTTATGATCAATCAGTTATAAGTCTTGTTAGATCACACGAAAGTTATCTTTTCAGTGACTTCTGAATGAAATTGCTATTGAATACATTTAGTTACTCTCTACTTAAATAATCAGGAGTGAATAATATTATCTATCGATGACATCGATACGAGGCGGTCGGTAATTTAAAAAAAGCATAAATGAATGAATATTTTAAGTAATCCTAAGTAGGACTTTATAATGGCGAGACGGCTAATAGAATGAAACGATTCTAATAATTTCGTATAATTCGTTTTATTTTTTCGAACTAACTAAATGCTGTTATTTCGATGTTGTTGACAGCTACACCGGATTTTTGGGGCGAACTCTTATGGCACTAGCTGGAAAAAAAAGGTAGGTGCATCAAAGTACCACGAACTTCAGCTTGGGTTACTAACTGTGTAAAAAAATCCACGGAATTTATACTAGATAGTAAAAATGAAAAAAAGGTATCTTAAAGAACCCATGTACCTATGTTTAGTTTGTATGTGCAGTGTGACAGAGGTGATGCTAGTGCATGCGATGTCACTAGCTGTATCGCGCAAACGGTGGCTTATAAGTGCTTCCCCAGTTGGGGATCTGAGCACAAATTAGCTAGGACTAAAATCCCGCGCAATTTTTACCGACAGGTAACGGCTAAGTTGAGGGTTCGTACCACATTGGTGCCTTCAGCACTCGCTCACAAAGTTCGGTGAAGCTGTAAAGGCCCTTCTGGTCAACAAGCATTAGCTAGGTTTAAAAAAAATAATCTGAGCACATCGTGGGCCGCCCAGCATCGTTACTAATTATCACTATGGTTTTATGAGACTAGCTGCTCTCCTCGGTTTTACCCGTGTAGTTCCCGTTCCCGTGGGATTTTCTGAATAAAAAACTCTTGTCACTTCCTGGATTTCAAACTATCTCCATACCAAATTTCATCCCAATCGGTCCAGTAGTTTTTTAGTTTATTCGTTACATACAAAAAATTACATACAAATCTTTCCTTGTTATAATATTAGTATAGATTTTTTTAACATAAACAAATTTTTAGATCTTTCGAGTGATACTGCCGGAACAAACCTATTTCCTTGTAGTTTCCAACCGATTTTTAGACATGATAACGATTGCTAACAAGATGGGAATGAGAAAATACTCTAGTACCATGAAATGATTTCGCTGAGCTCATCATTTCATATAATAGAATAGGCAGATTTGAACCTACATCCATCAACGCGGTATCCCATTACAGAAGCACAGAGAATCACTTCCAAAATAAATTTTAACAATGAATAAGTTATGTAATGAGAAATATGAATAATATGTATGACCCTAGAGATAAAATAGCAGGAGATTTAAATATTATAATATTATTAATTGAATGTTAATAATTGAAGACCACGGCAATGGCTGGAGAAAAATACCACCCGAGGGCGGAAATTAAAAAGTACAACAACATCCGCCGGAAGTGGCTCCAGTCTGAGCTTGAGTGCAATGAAAAAAGTTGACCGAATCCGAGCGGATTAACTAGCTCGGTGTTAAATGCAATGAAAATTGTTTGGAATATAACTTAATAATTTCTATGTTTATTCATAATTTTAAACTTAAAATGTTATCTTAAACTTATTACATATCTATATATATCCTAATAAATAAAATTCAAGTGTCTATTTGTAATGTCAGAATATTATTTTTTACTAAATAGATCTTTGATACCTATACCACAATTATAATTTTTGTCTTTCCATCTGTCTGTTTGATTGTTCCAGGTAATCTCCTGAATGGCTGGACAGATTTTGACGTGAATTTTTTGGTAGATAGCTGAAGTTACTCCGCGTAACTTAAGGTACTTTTAATTTTTGAAAATAATTAGGGTACGGCGTTAAAAATTAAACTTAATAAAAAATTGAATAAAGTCCAATTCAATGCACAGTTTTAAGATCAAGTACTTGAATTTATTAGAAATATTTTTACTTTATCTTAGTAGGTACTAAGAAAATTATTAGAGTTCCTTATAAAGTTAACTAAAACGCAATGAAGATTATATGAAACGCGAGCGCAGCCGCGGGCACACAGCTAGTGCTCCTATACAAATGGCTCGGAGGAAGTTAATAGTTCAATTAATGTGTCGAGTACCCATAAAAATAAAACAATAGGAAAACAATGGAAATGGAAATGGCGTAAACGCCAGGTAAGTGCTCAAGGGGTTAAGTAAAGGTACGTATGTAAATGCTTATTCTATTGGTGTTAATTATGGAACTTGTATTAAGCGAGATATAACTGACTAACTAAAAGATAACGACTAAGTTAAAAACAATGATACAAAGTTGTTACTAATTGAGAAAGTATTACATAGTTTTCCGGTGCTTCTTGATTATAAGTCAAGTACTGCTTAGTGATGCATGCTTGCTTAATATGTCGATTACCCATAAAAAACGAAATAATAGGAAAGCAGGCGTAAGCGCCAGGTTATTGCTCAAGGGGTTAATCACTATTGCGTTTGTAAGTACCTTATATCCACTTAAACTTCATTAGGCTTTACAGTTACGATTTAGCGTACCTATAAATATAAACTATCTGTGTCCTCGCGGCTCTGCTCACGTATAGTACTGATAGACAAACAGTTGGATATTGCCTGTTATATACCGTCCAATGATAAGGATGTAAAGAACTATTATGGTGATTTTTATAAAATACTATTTTCCTATAATTGAGCATACTCATATAATACATACCTACTATTTAACGTAATAAACTATATGCTAAGACCTGACAATGTAATATATCGACGATATAAAAAGCAGAATCATGTAAATCGGTTAAGAGGTTCTCGAGTTATATGTCAACTAACGGACAGACAGATAGATAGACGTCGATAAAATAAAAAAATAAGTAAGTACGGGTTATAGACCCGATAGGATAAAAATGCTAAAATAAGCAATATTTTAAAAGTGATTGTTAATTTTATGAACAATTCCAACCTTGTTAAGTCCATTTGTTATAAGGCGAGAAAAAAAAGGTTTTAATTCGTGATTAAAATTATTAAAAATGATCGCAAACCACGACTCCGCGGCGCGCAGTGTGATTGCGTACTAATGAGCAGCCCGGAGCTATCCGACGCAGCGTTGGAAATTGCCTTATACATTTTTAATAGATCCGTTTAAAGCCGCTTTTTTATCGACTAGCCAGGGCTAGAAGGCTCGACGAGCTTTTTTTTTTCTTAAACTTCTATCATTCCCGCATCCCCCCACTCTGTTAATAGGTTTTTTTTTAATAAATATATTTACGCAATTACAGCAGACGGGGCGGACTGTCATTTTCAACGGGCCAAACGTAATAAGGCGACGTTAACTTCATTACGTTCCTCCTTTGATCATTGTTAAAAAAAGCGATACGCTTTGGGACTAATCAAAAGTGACATGATACTTATTAAGTTAGCAATGTAACCGTGTTAAGCGAACGGCGGCGCGACTCAAAAACTATTTTATGAATAATAGATGGCAGAGTGGCGACCAATCCCAGAGGAGTACCGCCCACAGTCGCCCCTGTGCCCCTGCGCCCCGCTAACCCCGGCGCACCCCTACGGCGGCTCACCCCCGCGACGCCCTGGCCTGCCTTCTCTATTCATTAGCACATTACCACCCTCGGGCACGCGAGTCAGCCAGGATAACGGGAAAGAAACTGATTTTTGCCATTTGAGGTTTTCGTTACCCGTTCGCTGATTAAATGAGAAGTTTGTTTTTAACTAATTTATTATTTCATTTATTTAAAATTATTCTTTTTTATCGTTCGTATTTTTAATTTAATTTAAATTATAAAAATGTGGGAGGTATTCCGTTAACTGTTTTCTCGAACAGAGTGAATTTCTTATTACTTATAATTGCGAATAGTATAATTTTACGTTTTACATCAATAGGCAGAAGTAAAACAGTTCGATGTCTTTTTCTCGAATTTTCTCGTAAAAAGCTTATAGTTAAAAAGCATGCTAGTATGGTGGTGTAATTTATTTGACTACTAAATTTATTAAACTCGTTATAATTTGTTATATAGGATATTATTTAATATAAGAAAAAGCTGATCATAAAATACAGGTATAATTAAAAAAATAATAATGTACATGTATATGTATGTATGTATAACTTAATCAATTCAGTGGTTTTAAACATATTCAAGAACAGACAGGTAGATGTATATCACGTTACATTTTTAATTATATAAGGATACCTAATGTCATTGGAAATTTAAATTATATTGCTTACCGAGTCTATTTATCTGTTTAAACTCATTTTAGTATAAAAGTAAACAAATTAAATAAATTTACAAACGAGATTAAATTCATTAATTATTGCCCATAAATAATTGAAAACAATAAAATTTATTTAAGGAATGATTTAAACTTTAATACATTTTTATCTATTTTTATTCAATCAATAAACTCATGTAGTAAATCTGATAAAATTTTGTATTTTTTTTTTTTGAACTTAACTGACAAACCTAAGCGTAAAACGTTATTGTTAAAGAAATTTTTGACTTTCTTTTTTTTTTTTGACATTTAGATGCGTATTATTATTGTTTTTATTATATTATTTTTTTGATAAATAATTCTTTGTGGGTAATTTGCAAAGTATTATACTGTTTTTTGTTTTGTTAAATTTATGGATAATTTTTGTTACGGTCACAACCTATGCTTGCGGTGGTGTCCTTAAAACGCAAATGCACTGATAATTGTTTACATGTTATTAAATGAATGTAATGTAGTGTTACTATTAGTCATACTTTTAATAAATAAATAAAAAACTACGCAGCTATTGCTGGGCTATTTATTAAATTATGATGTCCGTTACAATTGACAAGCATATTTCGGAGTACAATAATACACTGAAGCCTTATTTGTAATTATATTATTATACTAGCTGTGTGCCCGCGGCTAAGCCCGCGTTTCATATATTCTTCACTGCATTTTGTTCTTTTATACGGGAACCCTAATATTTTTTTCAGTAATAACTAAAGAAAAATTATTTCTCATAAATTTCAACCACTTACTCGTAAAACTGTATATTGAATAGGATTTTATTCATTTTTTTAAGAGTTTAATTTTTTTACGCGGAAGTCTAATTATTTTCGAAAATTAAAAGTTATGTTACCCGGAGTAACTTCAGCTATCTACCAAAAAAAGTCCCGTCAAAATCCGTCCAGCTGTTCCGAAGATTCCCCAGAACAAACAGACAGACAGACAAAAATTTTAAAAATAACATTTTTGGTATTGGTATCGTATATATATTCATATCTATTTAGTAAAAAAACCTAATTTTGACATTACAAACGGACACTTCAATTTTATTTATTAGTATAGATATAGCGTTGTTCGCAGAGTATGCTCATAATAGTCTCGTTAGTCATGCATACAATAGGTTACGTTTACTATGGATACGCTAACGTTATGTGCCTACGACACACAGCCATGTGTGAAAACACGAAACTGTGATTTTGAAGTTTATATTTCATATTTTGTTAATTGAAATCATTAACATGTTTTAACATTTATCTGCTTTTTACATTCATTGACGCTCCGAGAAATAACTATCCACATTTTCGTATAGTTATTTCATAATCAAACATACGATACGCCCTCGTAACTATAAATTGTATGAATTATCTCTGAGCGCCAGCATTTATACGCCATCTTATCCTTGACATACTGTAGCATGTTGACGGCTGACGTCATAGCGTCGGTAACGCAAAGTTTTCACTTCAAAAAATAAATGGATTCCATATCACTTCTAAAAATAAGCAAATAAAATACCCAAAAAAGATACAACAATATCAGTAAATAAAATAACCACTAAGTAAAATCAATTTACGGAAGATTCATTAGCGACCATCGATTAATTGAAACGTAATCGAGTTACCTGTTAGTGTATCGAGTTGAAAATCGTAACTAGACGCGTACTACAACGGCTGATAATAACACGATTAGTGCGTAGGTACCGACCCGTGGGCCCTTCGAATACTGTTAATCAAGTTTCTCAAAAGATACGTGAAGTTCTCGGCTTCTGGTTTACCAACGTTATACTCTAAATCAAACTTCACAGTTTTTTTTTATTATATTTGAAAAAAAAAATTGATTTAAAGTTATATTGAGTCGTTAATTCTTATCTTAATTTTATTTGCTCATTGGTTATTTGTGTTATAAGCGGATATTTATGTTTTGTTATATGATTTTTTTTTAATAAAGAAATTCTATAAATAAGAATAAATTTATATATATAAGTATTAAGTATGTATTTATTATATATAAGTATACGAATCTACTGTGATGTATACCGATTTTGATAGGATCTTGTTCGTTTTGTTTTTTATTATTACTTTGAACACCAAATTATATAATATAAAAATAGGGGCGCATTCTATAACTAACTATAATAACTAAATCTAGAATATTTTTCAATTTAATATTTTTTTTTGTATTTGCAGCTAATCTTTATAGGTATAGATAGGCATAACCTAGATAAAATAGTTCAAGACATTTTTGTACTATTTTTTTTTCAAACTGTTGATGGTCGAATCTTGATCACTAAGCATACATTTATATAATTAAATACTTACAAGGATGTGAAGCAGTGAAAGGGTATTCTAAGGTAGGCAGTCGATGCTGGTGTGGCGGCAAGCTCGGCGGGCAGTGGTAGCAGAACAGTCCACGACCGCCGCCGCCGCCGCTCGCCAGCTATGAAAAAAGTAATAACTTATCTGAGTTACCTTGAATATACCTCAATACTTAATTAAAGATGTGTATAGAAAATCTCTCCAAATTTTTGGCGGAAGATGAAAACCGTTACAGCCCTAATAAATTTCTTAAAGGAGGTAACCAAAAAATTAAGGATATGAAACAAATACAGGTAAATTTAGTACTTTTGAAACGCCGATTCCAGGATGGATAACGCAATGTACGAAATAAAATAAGGAGAAATGTATAGTTTAAGTAATATCAAAATATACATAATCATCATTTAAAAAAAAGAAGAAAATAAATGAGAGCAAGAAAAGAAAAAAGGAGTACCAAAAAAGGTATATAGAAAGGAAATGTACAGGATTGTCAAAATCGAGAATCATATCAGAGAATTAAGAGGTGACTTTAACAAAAGCAGCTACGATAACGGTGGAAAATACATACTACATACTATTTATGACGCCATAAATTATACTTCATAGAGATCCAATATTCCTTAGCCAATATAAATGAAAGCTGACAATGATATTATAACAGACAACCCAACTTTATATTCAAATCGCAATTACAATAACAACGCTAAAGAATGAACCGTCATGTTATTAAATATCATACACGATCAGTAATCACAAGCGATCTAATCGTAAATTAACATAGAAGAGAGACCGCATTTAATATCAAAGGTATTATATATACGTGCGCTTGCGCATTGCATTTAAAGTTCGATCCCTAAACAATCGCGAATGTAATTGCCATCGGCGTTGTTCACTCATCATAGAGCATTGGTACAACATGTGTATTAGAATCATATGTGTATAAAATTCACTATCTGCTTCATTTGTTTAGGTAAAGTTATGTTTAAAGTATTATGGTATAATTTTATTATCAAAAAAAAATTTCTCTGTCACGTCGCCTTGTCTCGAGCCTGTAGTAATATCGTGATGAAACCAAAGCACTAGAAACTCAAGTTAAACCCCTGAAAATCGAACCTTTGACAAACCATCAATTAAAGTTGTATACAAATTCCAAACTAAACGAGTAACTCCAAAAGGTCAAGCTCGGCATTATTGTTTTACTAGCACTTGTGTTAGTTACCTCTTTCGGTTCACTTTAAAAGTTCGGAGATTTCAGAATTCATGCTCTGTGTTATTATTTACGATACACTGCACTTGTGCATAATAACGAACCTATATCACGTAAACATAACATAAGCTCACGCCTGTTATCCCCGAAGGTTTAGGCAGAGATGAAATAGCGAACTACACCACCCACATTTCGCCGAGTTTAGTTCCGTCCCAGAAGTGACGGGGGCGAGCCTGTCGCCATATCGGGCACAAATCCCAGACTCCGGGATGATACTGAGTAGAAAAACCCAATATCACATGACCCGACCCGGGGATCGAACCTGAGACCTCAGAACGACAGTTGTACCGTAATACAACTACGCCACCTAGGCAGTCACGTAAAACACCACCAAAATTACATAATATAGATTTATATACTACTAGCTAATGAATTTAAAACAAGGACCACAACATGCCAGTTTAAAATCGCGCCAAGACCTCTCTAAAACTCGATGAAGTATTTTATCTTCTTAAACTAAAATAACTACATTATAGGATTTTTGCCAAATTAGAGGAGTAATGTGGATAATTACTTCTTATTTTTGTTATGCCTACTATTGGACGTAAAAGTACACGTTACAGATTCACGGAACTAACGTAAATCAATTAATGACGATGTATAAATTGCTAGATTACACCACCATTTCTAATCATTGTAGAATATCTACGAAAGACTTAAATATAAAGTAAGGTCTGCAATGAAACTAAAATAAATATAATGAGACCTAAACTATACCTATATTTTAAGCATTAAAAATAATAATCGAAGGTGACACTAATACACTGAACATCCTTTTCAAGATTTCTAAAATATCAAGCGTAAAATCACGGCTACTTATTCCATTAGTGCAGTCTGACATAACTTTATTTACAAAAGGAGATTGGCAATGAAATTCAATTGCGAACATTGCAAATGTCCCGTACTTACGCTACTGTGCGTGGCTCATTTATGTGAACGGTATGTACATTATCCAACAATGCGTCGGTGTAATCATTGTCAATTAGAACAATAACGTGTATAAATAAATTAGCAATTTGTTTATAAAACAAAACAAACAAAAGACATACGCTTACCATATTATTAAAATTCATATGAACATTTTAAACGAATATTGCGTATGATACTCGGATATATCTATTACTTGTTGATTAGAACGTATCAATTAAATAATAAATATCTTGCAACCTATCATGAAACATGTTAATTTTATTAACTTAATTTTTAAGTAGCTTAATCTCGATGTCCGATGAAGTGACACAAATGATGTTTCAGAACACAAGATGTCAGTCATGATTGAGGTGCGTAGGGAGTTGGTGTGGTTATTATAGTGAAAACCATACTAATAATTAAGAGTACGCTTTGTGGAGTTTCTATATAGAAGGAGTTAATAAAAATCACTGATTATACTTAAATTATATTAGGTTTGTCAAAACAAAATATCAAGAATCATTTACGCAAACTAATAAAAAAACGAAAACTGTCTATGCGTAAATATAAGGGTAAAAATGTTGTCTGTGGTTTCAAAAATGTACCTTTTATTGAAATGCTAACTAGAGAAGGAGTGCGCATATTGCAGACTACTCGTCTGTCGGTCCGTTTGAACGAATGATATTATTAATGGGGCAATGTGACGGCTAAACGATGCGCGGGCGCAACCGGCGACGATGCTCACGTCAACGCGCAGTGGTCAAAGTGTACTAGATTTTCTTGCCAAATAAATTGTATAGGTAATAATTCTAAAAAATAATTTCTTCCGCGGTTTAACCGTGCACAGATACTACAATAATTAGTAGTATTATATTATTTTCTCCGTTGATATAATAACGTATTTACGTTATATGGTTCATTGAAATGTGTTAAAATATTGCTTTCAAAACGAATTATGTATAAACTAGCTGTGTACCCGCGGCTGCTCCCGCGCCCGCGTTTCATATAAACTTCATTGTTTTATTTTTTTTATACGGAAACCTATTTCTCTAAAAAAATTTAGTACTAAGATAAAGTTAAAATATTTCTTATAAACTATAGCACTTGCCCGTAAAACTGTGCATTGTATCGGCTTTTATTCAATTTTATACTGTATAGGGTCAGTGTTTTGACCAAAATCTTGATGTTAAGTGATAATGTGGTCCAGGATGGTAAACACACTAAGCCTAAAACTTTTATAAGTTCCTTTTTTAAGCGAAACCCTAAATGTTTTCGAAAAATTAAAAGTACCTTAAGTTACCCGCTGTAACTTCAGCTATCTACCAAAAAAAGTCCCGTCAAAATCTGTCGAACCATTTTATACTTGACATACTGTTGCATATTGACAGCTGACGTCATACCATTGGTAACGTGAATGTATGCGCTTTTCTCTACCGAGAATTGCTCAACGGTGTTAAAGAAGTTTTCACTTTAAAAATAATATTTGATATTTGTAGTGAGTAACTTTAACGGTCAATTACTGATAAAAGTTGATAATTATGAATAATATCAACGATTAATTTTATTTCGTTAAAAAATTTTAACGAAAAATAGACTATAAATAGATGTGAATTTGTAAAAATACATATTTTTACCTATTTTCAAATGTGTTTCTTTATATTCTTCCTTTAAATAATATTGAATACGAAATATGTTAAACTCGTGTGTTTTAAATTATTTCATTTATGTCTGTAATATCGTCTGCATTCGCACCACTGTGCCACGTGTATTGGTTCGTCCTGTCTGCGCGCGTGGGGTCTTGATCCGTTAATCCTATTTATATTATTGTGTCATTACCGTATTATACCCACGGAGCCGCCCGCACCCGCATCCGTATCACATTCACCTTGATTTACGTGCAGGTTTACATTTGTCGCGAAATATACGTAATTCATTTCAAGAAATTCGATTTTTTACAATTTACAATTGCGCTTTAAAATGATTCATGAAGTGAAAGTAATGCTACAGTTTGTTTTACTTCAATAGGATATTTAACGGTCGTTTAATTCATTGAAAACAACAAACATAAACACACAAGCCTAAATTTGAATTTGGAATTCATAATCAAACGCTAGATATTTGGGATGAAAGTGGCCAGTTCGACAAAACACCAATTTCATATGTATAAGAACCTAATATTACTTACTCACAAAACGATTGTTATCATTGAATAAGTTTCTTTTTTTGATCGAATTTTAATTTTGTTTTCAGTAGTCAGATTTATTTGTGTCTGTTTATTATTATTAGTCTATTTTTTTATGAGACAACAAGAATAAATGAAACTTAGAATTATTAATGGCGTTATGTTTCGACTGATGTAAGGACTTCTAAAACTATTTAAATCGCTTTAAACGTTGTTAAAAATTTGTTGTTTTAAACAAAGTATGTAAGAGTATAGGTATAATGTAAATTTATGAAATTTTATTATGACTTTCATCTGGTTTATACAATGTTAAAGTTTACACTATTTAAATATCTTGTTTTACTAATGTTCAACTTATAATCGTGTGAACGTTGAAAAACAACCGATTAAGTTCATTTTCGCAACATACATTAGTTTTCAAAAGACTATGATTCGTAACAATACCTGGATTTGAAAAGAATTATAATGCATTGGCATTGTAAACGAATTATTAATAAATTTTATATTTACCCAAACCCAATGAAAATCTATAACCATCTTTATAGCCAACTTTATATTATTTTTCTAATCTTCACTGTTTCAAGAAGATTTCTGCTTTTTATTGGAAATTGCAGAGATTTTTTATGACATCTAATTATATTTTCAATGTAATAACCAAACTATTACGAAAAATACTATCAAAATTCCAGCTTATAGGGTCAAAACTATAAGTTAACGAATGAATAAAGACAATGCCAAAACAAAAAATGCCGCCAATAACTTAAAATACTAATGTGAACCTTAATTTATAAAAAAGATAAACAAATTTAAAACCCTTACATTAATTTAAATATACGTTTTTGTCTAAATGATTTACTCCATACTTGTACTCTGTAAATAAAACAAATGAAATAACCTAATTTACCAACTCTTCTACACCTGGCAGTCTGCATTATATCATGAAATATAATATAGCATTAAAAAAAATCAAAGGCAAAAACATCCTGCCATACAGCCACTTATTTAATTTAAAAAAAAATTATAACCATATAGAAGTACATAATACAATCATTATTTGAATCAAAAAAGGAATTTACACTAAATGAAATGACAATTATTTATTTTCGATGATGGCAAAGGCACTTCATTTTGTAGGCGAGATTATCGTCACCGGCACAACACGGTGAGTGCCGAAGGGTCTTTTGTGAGGAACCGCCAAGTGTGGGAACAGATTTATCTCGCTAACCCTTTCCATATTTTATTATATTAACGGCTATTTAAGATTTTTAGTATTATTTTTCTTTATATTAAATTTATTTGACTCAAGGACGCGCAGGTGAATGTACGAAAAGCTTAATTAAATTATAACATATTTTTTCTATCATTTTCATTTAGGATGATTTAACATCTATATTATTCAAGTCTATATTAAAGTACAAAGTGTACTATTTCGTCTCTTTCTCCAATGTTCCAAGGAAAAGGTCCTGGTGTAATGTTACATGTATACATACATACAAAATAACTAAATAATGAAAAACTAAATTAAAGTAAAATTATTATTATTACCTAAAAAAAACTGTAAATAATGAATCCCGTCCATCTCGCCGCCAGAAGGGAAGGTTCCCAGAAGGCTGGCCACATTGCCACGTTGGATGGCAATGCATAAGCATAACCGCTGTGCCAAATATTGGCCAGCCCTCTGGTCGCGAGATGAGTTGATTAGATGACTCACGAGCTCGTTGAAAAGGCTGTGAGCACTCGGCTCCAGAGTCTCGGCCCCAATAAATATAATATTTAACATACAAATTAGGTAAATTTTACAGAATCACATTTAACAGACAAAATACAAACAAATTTTCCCATAGCGGCCCAATACGACCTGTTTCAATATGCAATCTCAATCTGTTTTAGTAAACTCTACAGAATTTACATACCGGTAACAGATTCAACCGAGATTCTTACAATTGTATTGCCCTCGTCTTATTACTTTCAGATTGAGTGCCTAAAAGAGCCTTTACAGCTTCAACGCGTTCTTATGGTGAGCACTTATGAGCATTAGTCAATAAAAAAAGGATTACATGAGGGTTACATATTAACCTTGAAAGATCTTGAAATCTTAAAAAAATAGGCACAACAATGTATAATAACTATAACGATAGAGTATAGTTATTTATTTATTGTAAAAGATTTCCAATCATACAAATAATAAGAATACTAGTAAATGATTACATTACATTAAAGTAGATTACATTATAATAATCGAACAGACACAAGTGTTACATTCTTTAAAATTCATATGTTCATTTTAGATGAATATTGGCCAATGCGCAGACATTTTCATTACTGATTATAAATAATTTGTCAATATACGACATATCTTGTTTATTATTTCAAGTAAAGTAATAAATAATTTACAACCTGTTATAAAATATGATTCATTTTATATTGTATTTTTATAATCACATTTGATTGTTAGTAATTCGTTTTATTAATTTAAATCTGTAAGTACCTCAAGCTCGATTTCCGGCAATCTGAGAAAATGATGTTTTCAGAACACTAAAATAATAACAAAAAGCACTAATATTTCAGGCTTATTGAGCTCCAATACCAGTTGGTTTTGTTCTAGTAAAAAGTGAATTATATTTAAATAGAGAACGCTTTCTGGAAAAATGAATTGTTAAATAATACTATTGTCGTAAACTAGTCCCGCATCGTCTTCGCACGGGTATATGGAAATTAGTAATTAAAAACAGTATTATATAGCCTGTATTACTTCGTGATAGTGTACTCTTCTATAGGTGAAATATTTTTTTTTTATTGATTAAGTAGTTTTTGAGTTTATCCATTCATCCATCCATTCAACCAAAAAACGTCCACTGCTGGACATAGGTCTTCCCCAACGATCTCCACGACGATCGGTCTTACGCCACCCGCATTCAGCGGATTCCCGCGACCTTCACCAGGTCGTAGGTCCACCTACAAACGCTAGGTCTTCCTGTGCGTGGTAGCCATTCGAGAACCCGTTGGCCCCATCGGACATCGGTTCTGCGAGCAATATGCCCAGCTCACTTCCACTTAAGTTTAGGAATTCTTCGGGCAATGTTGGTTACTTTGGTTCTTCTGCACATTTCCTCATTCCTAATTCGATCACAGAGTGACCTTTGAGCATCTTTAGGCTTTCTTATTAGGCCCATAACAAACCAAAAATCTATTTTACCTCATACATAATATATAATAGATAAATAATAATGACGAAAATAGTATTAATTATTTATTCATTCATTAAATTACACCTGTAGTACAAGTGTATATTGCACGCCAGTAATTATACAAGTTCATTCGATTTAATCGAATTGGTTAACTCATTTAAGTCAATTGGTAATAAAACTGTTTCAATACGATTTTGGTTGTTAATTATATTTACTTTCGGAATTGATCGTGACTGCGGTATTTACTCTCGGCGTACTATTTACACACCTATTTACAGAATATATGAATTACTGAAGAGATATTATATTTTACAAGCGAATTCCCACGACTTCGTTCACGTGGATAGTGGATCTTACATTGACATCATAGTGTATAAAAACATGTTCCCATTGATAATTATTAATTAGAGTAAAGAAATTGAAAAAATAATTTTTAGTAATTCACACCCGCTTATATGACACGACCAATAAAAATTTAATCACTGAGTCCACTACAACCCGTTCATTGGATATCGATGTTTTATAAACTGTAATCGAGATCAATTGAACGGTTTAAATTAACTATTAACGGCGGCCGGCAGTTCACGGGGGGCGCTAGAAAAGCGCGGGACAATCCGGCCTACTCAAAGGACCAAATGTATGTACGTATTTGCTTATTATTTTTCCATTTGTATTTATTAAAGTTTTTATTCGTTTATGTTGGCTACTTTAAACGTAATCTACATTTATTTTTCTTAAATAAGCTCACTAATGAAATTTAATACGTATCTAACAAGAAGTTTCTGATTGTAACCTAGTATGTCATGTAAGGGTTTTTATTTATTTTTTTAGAAAATTTTGCAGTATTAAACTTTATATTATGTAATATTGGTGGCATTTTATGTTTTTAATAGTTTGGTTACTATGCTCAAATGAAATATATTAGATATAAAACACGGAACGAAAATTCTGAGGTGTCACAAAAACTTCTTGGAAAATACAAGTTAGCTACCGTTTCACCAAAATCAAAAATCGAAATCAAAATTTTTTTTTATTCAATTTAGGGCTTAAGAAGGCGCTTATGTACGTCAAAAACACTACCATCGGTTCGGAAAAGATCCCAGTCGAGAAGAGCCGGCAAGAAACTCGATCTGGTACTTTTTTTTATAAATATAATATCTACCATTTTTTTTTTTCATTAAAAATAAACTATACAAATCAGATACAAGTCTTAACTAATGTTAGCGGAAGCACAGAGATCTAGGTTAACTCCAGATATCACTGTCGTTCACGTAATGATCCGCCCTGTAATAAATAACCTTTTGAGATTAAAACTTGCTGGACATAATACTTGAACTTATTGTCAGGTAAATTGGTAATGTTTCTTGGGATCTTATTGTAACTCTTTTATTAGACTTACTTAGCATAAAGCGTGGGACGGCCAACTTGTCTTTATTTCTATTATTAAAATTATGACGATTATTCACTTGATCGAGCTTGTCTAAATTTTTACGAATACTTATTAAGTTATAGAAGATGTATTGGGAGGGCAAAATTAAGATATCATATTCTTGAAACTTGTTTTTTAGAGATTCGCGAGGTCCCATATTGTGTATTGCTCGAACAGCTCTCTTTTGTAACGTAAAAATGGTGTCTACCTCTGCTCCTGTACCCCACAGCAAAATACCGTAAGATATTAAGCTATGAAAGTAAGCAAAGTAGACTAACCGAGCAGTAGCAATATCCGTCAACTGGCGAATTTTTCGATCCGCAAAAACAGCGGAACTAAGCCTTCCTGCCAAAGTTTTAATATGCACCAATGAGTTGAAAGTTGACACTGACATGCTTTTATATAATTCACACGTTATCAATAAAGACAAAATAAACATATTCCAAAATGATAAAGTATACTTAATATGAATACTTAAGACCTATAATAAAATATTTCTCAATATAATTTTCCAAATTAGTTTAGCAATAATGATAAGAGTTAAAAGACAACCTTTTTAATAAGGGTGTGTTATAAATTACCATGCAATATTAAATGCATATTCACATGATTGAACTTGTTAGTTATAACTAGTTATATTATCATAATATTATCTATATATTTTTTCCAATAAAAATATAATACAACCATATTTTTTTCCATAATCTCTTTTTAATTGTTTGTGTAACTGATGTAATTGATAACATTTCAAGAATGTGTGATATCTTTATATGCTAACTAATAAAGGTTTCGTCACACAGCGGGCGGTACAGGACGCTATCGAGTTTTTTCTATGAAAGATATCAAGTCAACGCGAGAAGAACGCGAGCTGTGTGTGACCTCTTCTATAGTAAAATAATGCTGGCGTCCAGACCCGAGCTATGTGACCAAACCATATTGATTTCATTAAAAATGATTTCAACGTTCACGCACACGCAAATTATGTGTTATCGAAATAATTTTATTAATATTAATTAATTAATATTCATAGATCAAAATGAACATTTATATCTATGGTGTTTATTAATTGTGCGAAGATATTTCTCTAATTTGCAGATGAACACTCAAATTAAACCACAACCCAAACACTAATGTTCCTGAGTGGAGCGAATAGCCCAATGAATTTGCGAAACAATTACTGGCTTTATACGCTTATTAGCGCATTCAATGGTTATATGGTAAAACTATGAGAACATTGCAAGGTTTTCATTATTGATTACGTTCAAATTTTGTGAAAACCATTTATTATACTTTAGAGGAAATAATTATTATATTCATCCATCCATTCAACCGAAAGTCGCCACTGCTGGACATAAGTCTCCCCCAAAGATCTCCACGACGATCGGTCTTGCGCCACCCGCAACCAGCAGTCTCCAGCGGGGCCCCATCGGGCACCGGTTCTGCGAGTAATGTGCCCAGCCCACTGCCACTTAAATTTAGGAATTCTTCGGGCAATATCGGTTACTTTAGTTTTTCTGCGGATCTTCTCATTCCTGATTCGATCACGCAGTGAAACTCCAAGCATAGCCCTCTCCATGATCTTTGAGCCACTTTGAGCTAATGTTATATTATTAATTTTAATATTATTAATCAACTTAACATATTACATCATATCATACATACATAACGTCACGCCTCTCTCTTATAAGGTAGGACACCGAGACGCATAGACCACATCCTTCCACTTGCTACGATCCTGACACACGTCTTTCGCTTCTTCTACGTTCATAAGCACCTTAATACTTTCTCTTCAGTTACGGGTACTTTTGACCTGGCCTTTCTACAGAACGTTCTCGATCTAGTCGAAATACGTTCACCTAAGACGACCCTTACCAGCTTAACCAGTCACACTCGCCTTGTAAGTTTATTTCGTCAATCTTCTTTCATCTCTTCTGTCTACAGGTCTAATCCAACTAAACATCCCTTTCTCTATCACTATTAAAAAAAAACACTACATCCTTTACCACACCACAATATTCCCTTATCACACTATTCCTTACTATGTCTATCATTCTCATGCCAGCTATACTTCTTAGATTTCTCATCGCTACTGCATTAATCTTGCTTTCATGTTTCTTCTGCCAGACCAAGCACATTCAAATTTTGCCTGATATATGTAGTTTGAATATTATGCACACATGAATTTGTTAGATTGCTACAATATCTTCTATCAGAATCTCAATTAATTGTAAAATTTGAACCCAAATCCTTCTAATTGATTTAACTAAGATACTTTTGATTTTTTTATTATCGTATACTATATTGGCACAGCGCTTTTTTACCACAAACTAATGTTAAATGATATATCATTATAAATAAGATGATGCACTCGGTAAGCTCAAAGATACTGGTCCTTAATTGATGCTGCCGGAACACACCTATTTGCTCTTGACAACACATTTACAAATTGAAAGGTGATAGCTACTAGCTAAATGAGTATGAAAAACGTCCTACCATCACGCTATGGTTTCGTCGCGATGAAAAGTAGAAAACAAGGAAAAGATAGGCTCATTATAGAATAGTACAGGTGGATTTGAACATACATCCATCAACAAGATACCCCAATACACAACCTCTGAAACATTAAGAGGAAATATTAATGTGGTTAGTAAAGTAGGTATTTCAGAAAACTATTGATATCGCGTTGCGTCCCTAAAAAAGCGTAAGGGACAACTGCAGTGCGGGCTAAATTAACTATGCAAAATAGACGAAAACATCACATCGTAGTACCCTGTTTCATCCTCTGAACCGATTTTTAATTTTCATTTAGTTTTAGAATAATAAAGGCTATGCCTGTACATTTTGCTTTTTATAATTATATCCCTCAAAACGTCTTAAAATGGCGGTAAAAACCGAGCTTTTTTTATTTTCAAAGGCTTCTTCTAGTTTCTACAATAACTAATTTATGAAAAAAATTAAAACGGTGGTGAATATATTGGTATAAAAATATTTACCATATTCATATTATCCCAGGAGGAAACAGGGAACTACGTTTGTATGGAATAAAGGCCGCTAGGATATCCTCTTAACTATTTAGCATGAGTTAAAATTTACTACACAATTCTTGTACACATGCGACTTTAAAATAAGTTTTTCCGTTTTTCTATTTGTAGCTGCATATAGTACGCATTATTTTCCAATTTCACTATTGAAAAATATCAAAACTGTACACGTCGAGGTGTTTCCGTACAACGAGTTATAATATATACAAACAAGTCGATTTGTAACTACCTACTGTAGTATTCACAAAAGCTAGTCTGATAATAGTTCTGCAGTCCGTGAGTGAATTTCAGGCACGCATAGAAGCTGTATATGTAGCGGATAAGCGGGTACATATTTATACATTCACGAACATACTCACAAACACTTATACACATGCACACGCAATCATAAACACACGAAAGGCGCGCTTAAATAAAGTATTTCTGTATTTTTTAAGATTCATTCTTTTAGAGTAAAGAAATATGTATATTAGGAAGACGATGACACCTGAGTCACAGCTTAAAAAGCCTAGTTAAAGGGTTAAATTTTATGTTGTTAGAAAATATATTTTAGAAAATAAAGTAAATTATCTACACTAATAAGTAAAATTGTCTGTGCCTGTTTGTAATTTCCTAATAACAACTCTGTACTTATAGGCCGATTTTCTTGATTCTTCTTTGGTTTAGTGAGTTACTGATGGATGAACTTTTAGTGTTATAAAAAAATTGAAACCGATTATTCTTTAAATGTGAAATATTGACAACAACGTGAACACTATATTTCATAAATAAATAAACATAATTATATAATTGTTTAAATTTTTAAATTAACATTTTTCAGAGGAATATATTGATTTCATGTTATATGAAACAGTGTTCTGATTTCGACCGTTATTAATTTTGCGCCACTAATTTTTTTTTAACTATAATATATAGATGTTTATAATATCCGAAGTTTTTTTTTTTTCTGTATTTTGTGTTTTTAGATATATTGTTATTGTATCTTCTTAATGAAATGTAGTTTATGTTGCAGATATTATGTCAAAATCTACGCTATGTATGATGTTAAGCTTTTTTTTTATTTCTTTACATTTACATAATAAATTTTCATATTTATATACGAGTATACTCCAATAACGCATATATCGAATAAACTTTCTTGTTTTTAATGATTTAATGAGATTAAAGAAACTTGCGAACATAGAATTAGTTTTTGAAAAGACTCGGAAAGAAATTCGAACGCTATAGAAAAAAGATTGCATTTTTATTTATTATTTATTTTCGTAGCATTTTCGTAGCCGCGTAGACATATCGTAGTTTGACAGCACCGAAGCAGTAAGGATCAAACTTTAAAAAACACACAAGCACAAAACAATTACACCACAGACTAACTGAAAACCGCGACTTCATCTAGGTTTTTTATTATCCTTACTATATATTAAATTAAGATAACATGAGTTTTTCTTAATTTTAACACTAAATAGATAACAAAATTAAAGTAAAAAGAAAAACTATCAAAATCTATACAGAAATTCTTGCCCTACTTCTCCACGGCAAGAAATACCACATCAATGAGTGCGTAGTGCTTATAAAAATCACAATTTCTTAAAAATAACATAATTTTATTTAAAATGAAGATATCGTGATATTTTTATGTGAGGATTTTTATCTAAGAAAAATAAATAAGTAAAGAAATCGACGTATAGTAGTTTTTTTATGTAGCATTTATAATGTATTATATAGATGACATTTCAATACAATAATGTCATATTATATGTGAATATGTGTGTATATAACAGAACGTCGTACATAATTGTACGGGCGCCGGTCGTGATTGCATATCAATATAATGTCCACATTTACCAGTAATTGGCATTATTGGACGCGGTGCCACATTGGCTTTTATTATATTACTGACGTCGTTTGAGACGGTCTGAAATGCAGTGACATTTTAATGAAACAATTGATAGCGAGTCTACTGGTCGACTTATTCTCTCCTATATCATTACTACGAAGGATTGTAAATGTTTTTTGACATTAAAAACTTGTAAATTTTTTTTGTAGGTTTATTAATTGATGACTATTTGTTTTAACCCCGTATATTATAAAAGGAATATATGTATGTTTGTATGCCTGTTCGATTCCAGGTTTTTATTTTGAGAACGACTGAATTAATTTAATTGATTCTTTTTGAATATAAATATATTTGCTGTATTACTAGTGTTTAGTAAATAAATACTCTTTTATATTAGATAGTATAAATTATTATAGCTTAGACCACAATTTCACCCGATGTTAAATGACTATGTGGTCTAAGATGAAAGTAACAAGATGAGAGATACCAACAAAAACTCCCGTTTTATCATTCCTTTTATTGTTTTGCTACGGCCATGAATACAAGTTCTTTAAGCGCAACTATTTATTAGTAAATTTCTAGCACTCCAACAAATTGGGGACCCTTTGTTGAATGAAGTACCCAAGGAAGTTGTTGTTTTCAATACACTTCGATTGTGCTCAATAAGTAATCTATATCACTAAGACACCAAAAATAAGGACAAATACATGGTAAATCAAAATTATTTGTTATTAGCAAATTACGCTTAAACGAAAATAGTGCCTAAACCCAGATATCTATAGCGAAGGTAAATTTTTATATTATTATGTAACTATGATGGCATTTTACGTGAAATTCTTTGATTATTAGGCAAAATTGGAGTATATTTATTATAATTTCTGAGCGAACAAAATACTAATTAGAATATTTCGTTTTAAACTAATTTAAAAAACTATGAAAATGTGTTATAATTCTTTCGACGGCAGAATTTTTTATACCTACTGATAGGTAAATTTCGCACACTTATAGTTTATATGGAGAAGGAGCGCAGAATGGTAATATTTTTGTGTAATTATGCATAAAAAATAAATTAAATCAATAAAAAAACATTGCCATGTATTTGACACAGATACACATCTATCATTATCCCTTACGATCACCGATATATTATCAATCACATGTGTTAACGCTATCTATTATCATATATATTTTCTTCTTATTCCAAGTTATTTCTTGTCTATATTGTCTACACGCCCCCGCTCTATTTAGTCTATGTATGCATTATCCCTTTCTTTTCTTATTCAAAAACGGAACGCCAACACGCAACCGCCGCCGCTGTCTCTCGTAATAATATTTAAAAGTGCACATTCATTATCCGATTATATTACTAAATTACGAGAATATTTCTATATTCACCATCCGGCTCGAAGAACCAGACAAGACAATATAGACAAGAAATAACTTAGAATAAGAAGAAAATCTATATGATAATAGATGACGTTAACATGTCAATGTCAGACTTGACATTTATTTACCGTGTAGACAGAATATTGACTTCTTAGAAGGTTTTACTTTAAGCAATTGCCAATAAAAGGCAAACAAAATTGTTAGCGTTTTATGTAATATGGTCGAATTTCGATCACAGGGAAGCACTAGTAATGATTATTAAATGAAATCGTTTTGTCACAAGAAAATGATAAACTGACTTGAAAGTTGTTACTGGATATTTTTCACATATGTACCTATCTACTTAAATTGCGACGGACCTCACAGTCTTCTAAAAACAAACGAAATTGATTTAAAACTGTAACGTTTCTTCTAATGTGGTTAGTAACAGAATAACATAAAACCTATGTTAGTTCCTTAGGTTCAAATAAAAACATTATTTGCACCGGACAAGCACGGGCAATTCGATTACCGAGAATTATCCAAAGCATAGTACAGTACTGCTGACTATAGTTTTGGTATATAAAGCCAGGGGTGGACTGAGGAGATATAACTACCTACTAAATAAGCTAGTATCAACATTTGAAACATTTATAATTATCGAGTAAGAATAAAAGTAGGTTCCCTAGTTATAAAATCAAAAATCAAAATTAATTCAAGGAGGATTATAGTTATAGAGTGATTGATTAACATTACATTCAAATATTAAATACTAATAGATAGACTAAGCATTGCTTAGTTTTACAAGGGAAGTGTAAGGCTAAAGAATAAACAGAAGAAGACCCATGCGATGGATTGACCATAATATTCTGCTCTGGGCGGCTCATTGTATGAGTCGACTAGATTAACAGCCAACCAAGACGTTTGGCGAAATATGGTAAGGTAAATATCAACAACCACTCTGTCTGTAATGCGACTGAGAAGAAGAATAGATCTATAAAAAATCTGAACGGATTAAAAAAACAAGAAAAACTGATGCAACCGTAGCGTACAATATAATTCTTCTTTAGATTCAACAAATGTGTTTTTAATATGTATATATTAAGAACGCAAGTTTATTTGTTAATATATATGTACCATTCATGTTATTTAAATTTTTGCATGAAACGAATTAAACATACCGCAGGAATAAGGAAAAACAAATTACCTATATATGTTTATTAGATATTGTTTGCTAAACAGAATTCATCATATAGATTAGTTAAGCAGTCTCGTCATAATGATATAAACCTTCACTAATATCGCCATACTTTTAAACAGCAGCAGAGATCTAACAGGCTTTTAAGATCCAATAACGGTCCCCGTCGGTAACCCGCTTCCAGCGACAAATATCACGTTAAAAACTATTAAGTATATTGCACACGTATATTAATTACATTAAAAGATCCATACGATTCTGTTCGTTCAATAAGGCTCGTCTAATAACATCATAAGTCTTCTGTATCGGAGTTGCCTCATGAATGCCGAAAAATCAATGTTTGACATAAATAATAATTTTATCGAACAATAAATCCGATAGGATATTTCTATAGAGCTTTCGTAGCATCATATATTTGATAGAAAAAAAAATTGTATGTATAACATTGATTTAATATGATTCATTAATAATAAAAATAATAATGAGAAAATTTACCTTATTTGCGTCCGAAAATATTTTGTCGAGTTGTGGGCGGGAAATTTTCCCGCCTAATTCCACGTGTGAAAGAGCGCGGTCACCGCGCCGACATAGCCGAATTGAAACGAGCACTCGCGAACCCTAGCGACGTGCAACTGACGTACACCACACTAGCTGCGAATACCGTACTGCTAGTACTGAGAGTAAATGTTCCGAATCCGCCCTCAAGCAAACAAAACCCCACCCGCCGTAAAGAGCATTTTAGCACGCGCGCCTCCCCGCCCCCGCGCCCTGATTTAATAGCGAGCGCGGGCACTGATTCACTTAACCGAACGCAACTACTCCCCTCTCGCTCGCTCCCGTTCAAACGATAATCCACTCTGTATCACCTCGCCCTCTTACTCACGTTCGGATACAGAAAATGTGAAAGAGATAGCGTCGCGGTCGCGGACACTTCTTTCATCCAACTCGATTTGCATGCGAGCGAGGGTCGCTCCGCAAACTTTATGTCCTCATTTCGTTAATTATTTATACGTTTGGAAATACTTTTAACGGTCTATACGGACGACCAAAAAAGATTGCTTTTAAAATGAGTCGTATTAAGTGAGTGACCGGGACGTGATGATTTTAATCAAATTTAATCTCCTCGCATGGTCACTTTGAAGAGTGAGCGAGATATTATGATCATTATGTACAAATCCCAGAGGAAAATAACAAGCGAATTGAATTAGTAAATTAAAAAGTTTTGGTTGACGTAATATCTAATATTGTTGCATAAATGTTCTGTGACGGACAATTTTGTTACTACCACGTTTGTTAATTTGTCCAAAATAAATTGACTTTCAGAATAACTAAGATGCAAAATAAACTATCTATTGGCTAGGTTATATTCCGCTTTATTATTTCTTCTTCTTCTTCTTAGTTAATGGCAATCTGTGTGTACACACAATTTGTGCCAATGTCATGTAGGTAAGATTTTCAATCTTGTATCAGCGTTACCAAGCTCCAACAGAACGGTGGCCTATCCTGCTCAAACTTTCCATGGAGCTTTGTCGGCACCTCAGAATGTATGCTACGCGTTGTCTTCTATAATAAACTTAACTTGAACACAATAACTAAACTATTTCACACAAAACGCCACCAAGATTACATGATATAGAGTCAAGTACACAAGTTTAATGAATTAAAGAAAACAATTGCTACATGTCAGACTGAGATCCCGCCAAAAACTCTCGCTTTATTATTTATCGTTTGAAAGGGTAAAACAAATGAAGTAAGTAATACATTTTTATTAACAGAACTACCTGTGCGCCCGCGGAATTGCCCGCGTTTATTTATTCTTCACTTCGAAATATAGTTTTTAAAACATCTTTGGAAAATAATATTTTAATGGTGTTGTATATTAAATCGTATTTTGTTTGCAATTTCACGAGTTTTAGTTTTTTTTACAATGAACCCAATTAATTATTTTCCTAAAAAAGTTTTTCTACTAAAAGAATGAATACATTTTTCTCATAAATTAAAGCCCTTGCTTTTAAAACTGACCATTGAATCATCTTTTTTTCACAGGTATTTGTTTTAATTTTTTATGTGGCACCCTAATCATTTTCGTGAAATTATTTTAGTACTAACAAAAAGAAAAAGATACTTCTCACAAATTCAACCATCTGTAAGTGAAACTATGAGTAGAATCGGATTTTATTCGAAGTTTCTTGTTTTTTTTTACGCGGAACCTCAATTATTTTTTACAAACAAAAGTACCTTAAGTTAAGCGGAATAATTTCAGCTATATACCAACAAACTCCCATCAAAATCAGTCCAGCCGTTCTGGAGATTACCCGGAACAAACATATAGACAAACAAAAAAAAAATATAAAAGTTGTATTTTGGTATTGGTATCGTAAATACATTCATATGTATATAGTAAAACATTATTATTTTGACATTACAAACAGACACTTCAATTTAATTTATTAGTAAGCATAAAAATATCGATTAAATAGAACACATAAATATAGAACATACAAGGATGTTGACGTAAATGCTGATTTAAAATTCTCGTTAATAAGTACAAACTTTCATTGAGTTAAAAATAATATTAAGTTTTAAAGCGAACTTCCAATCTCATGATGAAATTACAGAATCGTTGTAGCGTTTGCCAAAATAACTACCTATCACCATCGATTTTGAAAATTAGTCACCAAAATTCCTTTTTTTGCCGGCAGCAACACTTGATAGTTTGTACCTCTAGGTTTAACGAATTTACCGATTTAAAATAAAGTGCTAGTGCTCGGCTGTTATCGAAATTCGACCATAATTCATAATTCATGAAAACACTAACAATTTTGTTTGCTTTTCATTCTCAATTGCATAAAGTAAAACCTTCTCAAATGTCAATATTCTGTCTACACGGTAAATAAATGTCAAGTCTGACATTGACATGTGATTGATAATGCATCGGTAATCGTTAGAGATAATGATAGATGTGTGTTTCTGTGTCAAATTAATGGTAGTATGTGAACTGTATTGTTTTACGCATTGTTATGCATAATGCATTCTGCACTCCTTCTCCATATAAACTATAAGTGTGCGAAATTTAATACTCCTCCGTTTGAGCAATTTTCATAAAAAGGGGTGTAATGTTCACATTTTCATATATTAATATTGTGATGATGATGATTTTTAACCGACTTCAAAAAGAAGGAGGTTATCGATTCGCCTGTATTTTTTTCTTTTTATTTTGTATGTTTGTTGCCTGATTTCTCCGTTAATTGTAAACAGTTGTAGAAATTTTTACAACGGAGTACACTCGTACACAACAGATTTTTACGGAGTACACTACCAGGTGGTTCCATTTCCGCCAAATCAGGATCTGATCGATAAAACTTAGGGAAATCGAGAAAAACCTTCGAATTTTATAAACATTTCACCTTTTTCATATATTTGTTTCCAAATCCATAAAGTAGGCATTACAGCTATACTTAAAAGTATATACTTAAACTAAAAAGTAGCTAAGGAACTTTTTTAATTAAAAACAAAACCGACTTCAAAGAAAAAGCCGTAAAATGCATTGAAAAGTAATTAAATAATTTTTTTTTTAATCTGCTTCTGTTTACTTCAATATATCCTTAGTTTTAATATCATTAATAATATTGGAGTCGATGCCAGCTAGAGTTAACCAATGTACTCATTTATAAATGTAAATCACTGCCTAAATTTTATCACAATTACATGTAAACTAAATAAAGAAGTAGGGTAATTTAAAAGAAAAAATGACCAAAATCGAATATAATTAGCGACATAAATTTACACCACTTTGTTATCCGTAAGCTGGCACATATTTCAAAATTAATAATGATTTTAAAACAAAGAATGTATTGAAGTAAACAGAAGCAGATTAAAAAAGTAATTATTTATTTACTTTTTAGAGCATTTTTGTGGCTTATTCTTTTGAAGTAATTTTTGTTAATAATTAAAAAAGTTTTTTACAAATTAGGTACGTCTTTTAAAACACCACTAACAATGTATGCCGTGAACGTTCCACAAAACGTTTACAACATGACTGGTGGTAACTGCTTGTTTGTTTGTTAATTCATAACATTTTTTTACACGGTATACTGGTTCAGTTCTTTGACCATAATCTTACCTGATGTTATGTGACGATGTGGTCCAGGATGGTAAACATACTATGCATAGATGTACTGGTACTCAAGCGATTCTCCGGAACATGCCTGTTGGTATTTGACGACAGGTTTTCTTATTTGAGGGTGATAGAAAATTAGAAAATGCCCTACCATCATGCTATGGTTTCCTCACGATATTTTCTTACATCGAAAACTCAGGTTGATTTTAGAGTTGAATAGGTTGGCTCGAACCTGCATCCATGAACACAGAATCCTGCCACATTACTGCCTACTGCGGCATCATCGCTTCAAAACATGAAATTCTTGTAAATTATTTTTTAACAATAAAGTCATATCGATAACAAGTGTTATCTAAAGAAAAGAGTAGAAAATCCTAAATGCGACGGCGGTTAATCTATCCAATTAACAATTATCTGATTATTGTTGGAGGTAAACTAACTTTTAATGGCCGCCGTGACCCTTTTACTAAGTCTCGTTTCAGCGAGTATTCGGTTTCAGAACGTGATCCCCTACTACGTGATCTCGGGTTTTCATTTCATAGAGAAATAATTTTGGAGGTTATTTTTAATACGAATAAGTATTTAGGTATATTTTACATTAAATTTGTATATTGATTATTGTTTTTGTAAATCACAAGTTTCCAACACAACTAATAAAAGAAATCAATTTACGAAGATAAAGCTCTATCAATTTCAGAACGTGAATGTTCCTGAAACTGATATTTTAATATTTTATTTATCAGGATTTCAAATATGTAGGTATTACTTAATATTTGACTTGCCAATTTTTTTTTTAAATTAAAACTTCTTTAGCGGCTTTGACATCTATACTAAAAATTAAAATTGAAGAGTAACACACACACACACACATACACACACACACACACACACACACACACACATATATATATATATATATATAATGGATGACAACACAACCACAGCGTGATATAGAATCGTTCAAAGAAAATCAATTTCTCTTGTCGTTAATATATAAAATTGAAGTTTTTTTTTACTAAATATATATGAATGTATTTACGATACCTGTACCAAAAATGCATTTTTTTTATTTCTCTATCTGCCTATTTATTCCGGATAATCTCCGGAATGGCTGGACCGATTTGGACGGGATTTTCTTTTTTTTAGACAGCTAAAGTTACTCCGCATAAGTTATGTTTTTGAAAATAATTTCTGCGTAAAAAATAAAAATTTGAATAAAATCCAATTCATTGCACAGTTTTGCTGGCAGCTATTTCAGTTTGTGAGAAATATCTTTAGTACCAAAATAAAAAATTGGAAAATAATTAGGGTTAAGTATAAAAAAAAATAAAAAGTATATTATGCAGTGAAAAATATAAAAAACGCGGGCGCAGCCACGGATACACAGCTAGTCTAAAATATTTTCCTATAAGTGCCCAAAAAGATTTTTTAAGTCTAAACGATTATTCCTAATTTTTTTCTCTGGTTTGTCTATGTAAGTCCTCAAAACTGTAGTCCATGCATTACTAATGCCACTTTGAAAAATGATTTTGTAAAAATTAAACCGTTTTAAAATATCAATAGGTACATGGTCATAAGACACCAAGCTAATTTAAACATTAAAAACAATTTTTCCAACGTTTTAAATTGTCACTTCTGTCGACAGGCCTCCATGGCTGCCTAAATTTTGTTATTTTATTTGTTTATCTTATACATAATTGTATATGCTATACAAATCTCCTTATATTGTGATTTACAGTTATTATATTCTATTTTTTTAAGTACTACTTTATATATTATTCCATTTTTCTATTTTTGTATGTAAAATTCTACTGATTCGAACGTAATAAAAATATAAATTTACGAACTAAAATCGAATTCGCATGGTGATAGATATTTTGCTATAATTCGTATAATGTCTAATCACCTTAATTATACCCGGTATTCGTTACACTGAGAACGAGATTATAAATTCTGAATGTAACTAAATAAAGTAAAAATTTATTTTCCATTTTTTATATTACCTACAAATGTGAAAAATAATGCCTAACATTCTCGACAATGAGACATGCCCAAATAAACAATTATGAAGATTACAAATCTCTCTCAAGATAGATAAGCATACTGTCATAATCTAGAAATCATTATTATTAATAAATATCCTCGACAATCCAGAATAACCGCGTTAATACTTTACAAGCAATCGTTTCAGCGTCTGATTCTTTAATCAGAACGCTGATTCAAAATTTACTTGTCTTGTATACATACATACACCTTGACCAATCTCCAAAGCTTTTCTTGTAAAATGAACTGTCAGCGATTTTCAACCTTATTTTTGTAAAGTTAATAGCGTTTGTATTTTTTCAATAAACACTAAAGAGTCAAACAAATCTTAGTCGAGGTATAAGTGACAATAAAACGGGAGGTTAGCTCTCTGGGCCGTCTTTAAGTCAAACGGCGGGGTGAGGGGCAAACTGCAGGGGGAATCGAAGACCGCACTAACAGACACTACTTGTCTCGCTTTAACACTTGAGCCGCGATCGTTCGTTTCATTTCTTGGTTGTTTCTTACCCATTTGCTACATAATTTATTTTGAGCGGGCACATTTAAAAAATAGGCTACACCGGTCGTGCCGCGCCGCGCATACGAGTTAAAGCGGCTAAATGCTAGATTACAGACCAACGGGTTCGGTAGGCTGGAGAGGGAGGGAAAGGGGGAAGGGAGGGGACGTCGCCAAATGAAAATATTATGGTAAATGATTTCATTTGAATTGCCGTGTGTAATCGTTGGGGCGGGTAATGGACCGTGCGCGTCCCGGTCTATTGTCCGTACCGTTTTCATTTACGCGCTGAATTTATTTTGCCGGCTTTTATTGCAGCACTTGACTTTTATCGCCCTTTATGTTGTCCCCATACATATTCAATGCGTCCGGGCATCCCGTCCCGTCGCGCCGCGACTGCGAAACTATGTTTTGATGACACTGTATGACGTCACGCGGTTCACTAACAACGAATAATAGATTTAATTACTGAATATGATAATAACGATGTTCGAACGATTCATTACATCATTTTTAAATACAAATATTGAGTAGAGTTAGTATTTACTTCCTTTTTTTGTGCCTGTTCAAAACTTTTTATAATAGCTCGTTTTCATTTTTTTGTTTCAATTTAACGTTACCAACATTATAATTATATAATTATAAAGAACTCTTTCTATTTTAAATAATTAACAATCATAAAACCATTCTCAATTCGACTCGTTCTCCGACCACAACGATTTCGGATTAAACAAAGATATAATTTATTAATAACTATTTTAAGAACGCCACTGGGATTGCATTCTAAATCCTCGTGTTTTAATAAATACTAAGTTAAGAATATTATTTGAAACTTAATTGTTGATTTAATTTGTTGTTCATAAATTTAGTCTATTTTGATAGCATTGTACGCAGTAGAGTTTTAATCTATACATATAATAAAAATGTAACGGATCGCTGTCTGTACATGGAAGATATATGAGAAAAAATATTATTAGGACCTTTATAAACGCAAATAGGACCCAAAACTATGATTTTTAAAATTTTTGTCTGTTTGTCTGTGCGTTTGTGCACGCTAATCTCAGAAACGGCTTATCCGATTTAGATGCAGTTTTCACCAATATATTGTAGTAAGCTTCACTTAACATTTAGTGTTTGTTTCATGTAAATCGGTACATAAATAAAAAAGTTATGCCAATTTAAAGAATCACCGTGAACATGTATTCTATCTAAATTCTTTCTCTGTTCAGGTGCATTGTATGAAACTTTACTAAACTCCATAATGGTCTATATAAAAGTATGATTATATATTATATTAATAATAATATGTTAATAAATAGAAGTTAAAAATGATCAGTTTCAGAAATGTTAATTTCCAATTTAAGTTGACCTCAGACATATATCATCATTCATATGAAATAGGGTTCAGGTTAGGCTGGCAATTCAGGTTGTTTATATATGTATAGATAAAGCACGTCGAGAGCCGGGCCGCTTTCGGAGGCGCATGGCGTATCAGTTGCATTCGATAACACTGACTGTTTGCTTATTTTACATATTTATATTTGTATGTATATAGTATAGGTTAATTAGTTTTCAAATTAGGTAAACACGTCTTATTAGTTAAACTGTAAATACAAGTTTATACAAGTTCTTAATTTTTATGTTTAAAAAACAATTTAGTAATTTGCGATTAATTAATACATAAATGTATCTATTAGACATTTCTTTTATTTTCGATAATTAATAGGTTAGTTTATTACGTCTTAATAGTTATTAAACTGTAATAAAGTTAAGCTGTGTAATAATCTGTAAGTATTTAATTTTTTTGTTTATGATGAGTATGTGTTCACTAAATAACGCTGAGTTAGTACTAATTACTACTTCTTATAAGAATGCCTCGAAAAAGATCTAACCTCCCCCGGTGCAGCAGAAATGCTATAAGGTTGAGATTAGTTCTCATTACTTCACTGCATTTCAGTAACGTTAGGCCAGGTTTCATGTTACAGAAACTTCAGCTCAGCGAAAATCTCGATTGAGTTCACATCGTTCTCGAATGATGGCCACTTGAGTTAGGATGAACAGGGAACAGCGTGAAGCACGTTTGTCCACCGATCGCAAGGCTCATGCAATATCGCGTGAGTCTGAGACCTTTACTACTATACTTACCTTTACTACTATAGGGAAACCCGCCTGAGCTCTCAAAAAGCACGAACTTTGCAGTCTAGAAAACTGAAAGTAGCTTAGATCGTGAATCTCGATTAACAGCTGATCGAGAAGAAGAAAGAAACTGCAGAACAACGTCAGTCACGACTAAATGCCGATCGACTTCGGCATATACTCAATAAAATGTTATCAAGTTTGATAGAAGACCCAGAAACTGGAGCGGAAATTGATATCCTTCCATGGATTACCAAAGAGAAAACAGGTTATTTGTATTCGCCCAGAATTGATTACTCTGAATTCGCATCTATAGTAGGTATGGTGGTATGTTGTCAGTTTTTTAATGCTCAAAAATGGAGAAAAAAACCATATGGAATATGCTATTCAGGTGGCAAAGTGCTCATTTAAACTTATGACGATACCCCTTTATAAAAGTTTTACTAAATAGCGAGCATCCTCAGTGTAAACATTTTTAGACTATATCCGTTTATATAATAGTGTATTCCAAATGACATCTTTTGGGGTCAAACATATCACATCCAACTTTTAAAGTGCAGGGCCAATTTATCACTTGATTGGATCTTTGCTTCTTCAAAATGAGCCAAAATTTCTTTAAATTTATTTTGTATCAAATTACAATGAACAGGCCCATATACGACATCATAACTTTCCTCAGCTGAACATCAACTTTATATTTCAACTTGAGGATATGTTACATCAAGTAAATCCGTATGTCAGAAGTTTCAAAGCCGCAATAGATTCCATCCCACAAGGCCAAAATAACAATGATAAAGTTATAAATAAGGCTGATAGACGTCCTGCGGAAGAACATCGTGAAAAGTACAATGTCCCCGTTGCAGACGAAGTTGCAGTAATATTAGTCAATCAGGAATGTAATAGACATGACATCGCGCAGCGCACTCATGATGATCGCTTACAACGTATTTATGAAACACACCGAGCATATGATGCCCTGCAGTATCCTTTGATATATTTCCATGGTCAGGATGGGTACAATTTCAGACTCTACCAAGTTAGATACAAATTAGATGAAATTGTTGTATCTATTGCTACTTTATTTTCTCGATAGTAACTTGAGATCGGTAACGGTGTGTATCTGCAGGAACAAGCAAAAGTTGTTCTAAACGCAAACCTATGCATGAATGCGAGACCTCATATCATCCGTGTATGGAAACGCAACGCAAATACTAACTTGCGAAAATTCATGGCTTTGCGAAAGAGCTATTTTAAGTCCACGAAACGACCAAGCAACAGCATTATTGCATTATTATGCTGAAGTTTTGAGCTTTGTTTCGGAGGATAATGTAGAGTATATCTCCATTAACAGAGTTATAAAAGATGAAGAATCTACCAATTACCCAGTAGAATTTTTAGGATCCCTCAGTGCTCCTGGACTACCAGCTCATAAAATAAATTTAAAGTCGGCGTACCCATAATGCTGCTAAGAAATTTAAGACCGCTTAAACTTTGCAACAATACTTGATTAAAAGTGAATTTTTCTCTTTTAAATTTCTGATTCTGCGAAACCTGATAGAAGCAGAGATTTTAACAGGTGGTAGTGTTTTTATGCCTCGGGTTCCTCTCATTCCAAACAATTTTCCGTTTAGTTTTAAACGAGTTCAGTTTCCAGTGAGCTTATGACCAGTTTAGCGATGACAATTAATAAAGCCTATGGTCAGACGCTAAAAGTTGTGGATGTGGATCTAAGTATTAGCTGTTTTTCGCACGGTCAGCTTTATGTGGCTTTATCACGTGTTAATAATTCTAGCAGCCTGTATGCTTTGTTCCCCGATGGCTATACGATGTAACGACGGTGATTATAATCCAGAATAAACCAAAATCCGAAAAATGCTGCCCAAAGTCACTATTCCACGCAGACGAAGTTGCGGGCACAGCTAGTTATTAAATAAAATTACACATGAATTTATACTTCTTAAATTAACAAGAACTCTTTACAAAGTTTTAATACATGATCATTTTTACACGGTTTTTTACTTTAAGTAACAAGACTATTACAGGACAAACACGTCATCGTCATAATTATCATGGCCTGTTCCCAACTTTTGTGTCGGTACAGTATGTATTCTTCTTCCATACGTCCCTATCAGCCGCCATCTCTTTATTTACTCCTGTTTCTTTCATGTCATTTCTTACACACTCTTATAACCTTTCAACTGTTCTACTACTAGTATTGTAACACCACACATACATGTCAACATTCTCATCTCAGCTATATGCAATCGTTTCTCATACATCTTCTTACAACATATATCCTGCCCTTAAATTTAAGGGGCATACTATAATCACAAATCACACCAGAGACCTGTCGCTATTACATCAATCGTGAGTAGATTCTTTCCCTTATTTATCGGTGGATTTCTCTTTCACCCTGCAAGAGTGACACGAAGTAGCAAAATTCAGAGCAGACTGATACTGGTGTTCCTCCGAGTGTTGTTTGCTTAAGTTTGGAGATACCGTTAAAGTTACAGAATAAAGATGAAAGTTTTTGTTCCTAAATTCTCCAATCTTTGCCGCCACTTGTCTTTGCCGACAGGATGTCTGTATTGCACCTTTCGGCCACTCTCACCGACCAGCACGATGTCATCGCGGCGAACATCATGCACCAGGGTGCTTCTTCTTGTTTATCCAATTCAATTCAAAAATCAAAGTTACGCTAAGTAAAAAGAGCTACTCTCAACTCTCAAAATTTCGCTTATTGGGCATCCCTCACTACTGCATCGCATTTATTGTGGAAAAGCATCGTCATTGGTTAAAGCTACGCAACGTAATACCGTAGTACAGTTACTTAACGCTACGTAGCAATACCCAATATTTGTGCTTTTTGACATTGTTCCGTTTTCCACGGTTCAGGGTTTAGATGCTCTTTCCTCGGTTGTTCTCCGCACACCTGTCACCTGTAATGAGGTCGCCACCGCTATTAAGGGCCTTAAGCCTAAGAAATCTCCCGGTCTGGACGGGATTAGGAATGAAGGTCTTAAGCTTCTTCCATCCTATCTCGTCGCGTTGCTGGTCTGCATCTTTAATGCGGCCATTAAAATTCACCCCCCATTAAAATTCCACCCCCCTGGAAAGAAGCGATAGTTATAGGTAAACACAAGCCTGGAAAAGACGCCAGGTTACCAGATAATTACTGTCCAATCAAATTATTAAGCACACTAAGTAAACTCTACGAGCGGACCCTACTAAACCATCTCCTAGTAGTGATAGAGGACAAAACTCTCTTGCCCTCTAACAGTTTGATTTCAGAGCCAGACACTCGCGCGGATCAAGTGCAACGCCTCACGGAGCACATCCTGTCAAATTTTCATCGAATCCCAGTCTCACCCCGACATACGATCGCTGTCTTCTTAGATGTTGTCAAGGCATTCGACAAGGTCTGGCATGCCTGCCTTGTATTCAAACTAGTAGAGTTAGGTATCCCCGACATGCTAGTTCACATCTTACGCGATTACATTTCAAATCGTAGTTTCCGCTTTAGAGTAGAGTCTGCTCTCTCTTCAGCCCACCCGATTCGCGCAGGAGTTCCCCAGGGCTCCATTCTGGTGCCTATCCTCTTCAACCTCTACATAGTAGATCTACCCGATCTAAACCCGAACCTGAAATAACACCCGATCCCTGGCCGAGAGTCAAATTTAGGTCTGTACGCCGATGACACGGTCATTTACTTCTCTTATAGATAAAGAGTCATTCTCAGAGCCCACGTCCAAAAGGCTGTGAACACCTTAAGTCTTTGATACAGAAAGTGGTGCATTGTGATAAACCCGGAAAGAGCACCGCGATGATGTTTTCCGAAGGGGACGACACCCCTCCTCGTCCCATTAAATACCTAGGAGTAGAGATTCCCTAGGCTACCGAAGTCAAGTACTTCGGTTTCCTACTAGACGTCCAAATAACCTTCGAACCTCACATGAAGAAAGTCAAGTACCAGACCGCCATGGTACTAGAGCGTCTTTTTTCCCCTATATGATTCCGGGAGTAAAATGGCCCTCCGCCAAAAAGTTACTCTTTATAAAACGGTAGTCAGACCCCTCATGACGTATTGCACCTCTGCTTTTGCCCATAAAGACTTGGCTTCTTTTTAAGTGATTCAGAATCGCTTCGTAAAGAAAGCCGTAGTTACCCGAGGGTTTCAGAAAAATGTGGAGTTAGACAGAGATCTGAACCTGCCCTCCATTAGTTCCGTAATCAAGTTCCAATGTCGCGCCTTCTTCGATAGCGCAGAGACACACCCAAATCTGCTCATAGCGAGAGCCGTCGCGTACTTCATCGATCCGTTAGCTTCGAAATCGCTGCGAAGACCGCGAAACGTCCTCACCCACCCCGATGATAAAATCACAATCGAGAATAGGATCTTTCCCCATCAATCAAGGAAATATGCGTGCCAGCGCCCACGGCCGCGATACCGCCGTTCCTGCCGCCGGGGACTGGCAGGTAACTTTGCTCCCGCACACTCTCCGGGTCCCCCTCAGGCGGCGACCCAAGACGTGTCTCATTCCCCGAATGGAGAAGCTTTTGACGTCGCCGCCAGCGGGATACAGTGACACTGCCTTTACAGTAAGCATCACACGAACTATACTGCGCACACACCCCTGCACACAATACGCAGGCACATAGGTCCTGTAAAGAACCTTTTTTTATTATTCAATATTAAAAATGTAGGGATTTGATAGGATTAAAAATCCGCGGGAATTTTTACTCTTAGCTCGTTAGGCTTGGTCGTTGCCAAGCCGAGGTTCGAACCCTCGGCCTAGTTACTATTTTGCGGCTGAGTGCCTTCAGCACTCGCCCACAAAGTTCGGTGAAGCTGGAAAGGCCCCTCCGATCAACAGCATAATATAGATTAGAAAAAAAAAGAAGTTCCGTTTCTCCAATTACTATATGGTAAACTAGCTGTGCTCTGCTCCACATTATATATATCTAATATAGCTATCTATATAATCTGTGAAAAACTAATTGACAAACAAAATAAAACAAATTAACGAATAGACAAATAGACGTTATTTTTTATGTATCCCATGCAATGATACAACTTATAAGACATAAAAGAATATTCCTCAATCTTTCTTTCATAAGATATTTTTTATTGTGTCACTTAAAACATTGATGTCGCGTCATTTTTTTAAAATATAAAACACGAACACAGAATGACTTAACAGAAGTCTTAATAGATTCTTAATACAGCATCAATGGTTGATTATGGTTTTGTAATCGTATCTGTCTATTCGAAACGTAAGCCCCGACCCTCTTAACGTCGGGAAGGTTTTTTCGATCCCTCGCCGAGGGTGATTTATTGAAGAAAGCTTTTAAAAACCCTTGCGGGTGCTTCATTGTTGAGATATTGTCTTTTATTTGAAACACGGATCATTACAGTTTGTGTTCAGATTTGCTCTGTTAATTTAATGTTTTGATAATTGATTTTGTTTTGTTCGTTTTGTTTACTTTATTTCTTTTTTATTTGATTATGTAAACTTGTGAGTATGAAATAATGTATTGTATTAATATTCTGAAAAGCAATTTGAAGCGATAACGGTGTAGCGTGTAGTGCGCCGGATTCCGCGTCAATCGAGGCGGGTGCGATCCCCACCTATCTGACTCTAAAATCGGCCTGAGCTTTCGGTGAAGGACAAGATCGTGAGGAAACCATAGCTTGGTGGTAGGGGGCATTTTTTAATGATGCCCGCCTGGAGGGTGATCCTCAAGTTTGAAAACCTGTCGCCAAATAGGTGTGTTCCTGCAGCATCACTTGAGAACCAGTACCTCTAGGCTTAGTGTGTTTACCATCCTGGACCACATCGTCACTTAACATCAGGTAAGATTGTGGTCAAAGAAATGAGCTTATTCCGTGTAAAAAAATGTTCATAATACAACAATATAGGTTGAGCATCATATTTATCGTTAGATGAAACTTGGAAGCTAAAATACAAGCGTTCTTAAGTAATTACTATTTGCTTGACAATAAGATTAAATGTCAGACAATCGATAACGCTAGGGTTATCTTCAAAAAAGTCCTGCTTGTACCGATACTGAAGTATAATTTATGCATGTATCTATGTTATGTGACGTCAAATTCTAATTGCACGGGTATTTCAATGTGTTTCGTAAATCAAATTCAAATAATTCTTGATTCTATTTAAGCCCTAAGAAGGCGCTTATGAATGTCTAAACACTACCACCGGTTCGGAAAACAATCCAGTCGAGAAAAACACAGGCAACAAACTCGATCTGGTTTCTTTTAAAAAAAAAATTAAAACATACGTAATAATTTTTTATATAAAAACTATACAAATTACAGTTATAACAGGAACATCGACAGCGAAATCACTGCGGTTGATAGTTCTTAATTTAAATAGTAACTTTTAAAATTTCTTTAACTTCTTTATACATTTTGTTTTCCAGCAGCTGCAAATGCCTTCATAAAATATAACCACTCTGTCTGACCACTGAAACGATGTTCAATTTATTTTCTTCATTGTTCAACTAATTTCCATGTTTCATTAGATATAGGGAATTAGGTATAGGCGAATCTCCCATAGAAAAATGTAGGCCGAAGCATAGAGTTAGAGACCCTATTAAGAAAAAGGCCCCGCAACGAACAATTCTTGCTAATAGTTATATTAATTATTTACAAATAAAAAACATTGTATAAGTAGGAATCAATGTGTAGGGACTGTGTATACATAATAATTTACTGCGCACGGGCTGATCAGAACGAATGTGCACTAGATTTAGGGGGGAAAAGTAAATTCGGCGTATGTCTTGCTTACGCATAAAACAATATTCAAATTTTATTTATTTATACTTTTTTTACAATTTGTGTAAAAAGGCGGACTTAATGCGAGAGGCATTCTCTACCAGTCAACCTTTGGGTGGTGCAGAGATAAAAAAAAAGTAGGTGAGATAAAAGATAAATAGAGAATAGAGATGAATGGAAAAAGTAGAGAAAGAAAATGTGTGACATTAATAGATAATACATATGATATTATATGTACATATACGTACACACATACCTATATATATACATACATCCATAAACACATACAAACATATACATATAAATAATATTATAAACTTAATAATACACAATATACACATGATATAAAATAGTAATATACTAGTAATAATAAATGGAATAAATAATCAAATATGTAAATACAAAACTATTATAATATATATATATTATACAAACTTAGCAATACTATTATGCTATAGTAATGGTGCAGCAATTTTATTTATAAGTAATTCTCGAACTTTTAATTTAAACGTGTAACGACTGTCAGACATTCGAATATCAAGAGGAAGCGCGTTCCAGAGAAGAACGGATTGAACGGGAAAAGATGAATTAACAAAACCGGAACTATGAGAAGGACACAGAAGAAGACGATAATTCGTAGAACGGAGATCTTTCTCGTGATTGGAGCATAGGTACTGAAAATAAGGAGTTAAGTAGAATGGTGCATTGGGAGATACAAGAATAGAAAAGAGCGTAGCAAGTGCGCGAAGATCCCGGCGTTGACGAATGGGTAACCACTTCAACTGGCAACGATATAATGACACGTGGTCGTACTTACGAAGATTGTAAATAAATCTAATGCAGTGTTAAGAAGACGGTCAAGTTTGTTGAGAAGATCTGCATTCAGGTCAAAGTAGCACACATCACCATAGTCGATTACAGGGAAAATTAAGGTTTGTACAAGCGTTGCCTTTGTTTTAGACGGAAGGAAGTTCTTCAGACGATATAGGGCACGAAGAATACCGGTTACCCTTTGACAAATACTGTTCAGTTGTGTTCGCCACTCAAATTAGAATCTATATATAAGCCAAGATTCTTAACTGCAGCACATAGTGGAATAACTGAGCCATTAAACAAAACAGGTGGAAGAGGTGCGGTGTCTAATCTGCTCATCATTTTCTGGCTGCCCACAATTATAGCTTGGCACTTAGAAGGATTAACTGATAAACCAAAGTTGTAAGACCAGTTCTTAAGATGTTCTAAGTCCTTGTTAACCCTATCTATTGCCGAAGAGACACCGTCAATGCTCTCCTGAGCATATATTTGCAAGTCATCAGCGTACAAATGATACGAACACTGTAAGTTGATAGTTATTAGATTCATAAAAAGATAAAATAGTAAAGGTGAGAGAATACCGTCTTGAGGTACACCAGAAAGAAGATCATCCCAGTTAGAAGAAGATTCATTGAGATGGACTGACTGCTGTCGCCCTTGAAGGTAGCTCGAGAACCATTCAAGTGCAACGGAAGAAATCATTGAATGGGAGAGGATAGACAATAGGATATCATGACTGACAGTGTTAAAGGCGTTCAAGAAATCAACGAGAGCTAATACAGTGAATTTGGTATCCTCCATGGCCGTCCTAATATCCCCTGTCACTTTAATGAGTGCAGAAATAGTACTGTGGCCAGACCTAAAGCCGGATTGTAATGGGCTTAACAAATTATTTTGGTACACAAACTTGGATAGTTGCTTGTGAACACAGGCCTCGAGCACCTTAGATAGAAAGGGGAGAATGGATATGGGCCGGAAATGGCTCGGGACAGATGGGTTTGGGATTTTGGGTAGAGGGATTACATAGGCTTACGCCATAAAGACGGGAAAACACCAGAACTAAGGGAAAAAATAATGATGTGGGAAATAGCCGGTAGAAGAGAGTCAAGGATTCCGATTACCATACGGCGGCTAATGTTATCACTGCCTATAGCATTTGATTTAATAGAGAGGATTATCTTTTTGAGTTCACCCATGCCAACAGGAGAAAAGTTGAAAGGATCGATGTTGGGATACTCTAGCTGAGCCAAATATCCCAGAGTATGAACTTTGGTCTGATGATCAAGGGGCATATGGTTGGTGAAATGATGGTTGATTTCGTCCAAATCAATTATTTTCTGAAACTCTATTTTTTTCTGTTTGCCAATACCCAATGTCCCAAGGAACTTCCAAGTACTAACAGGAGAAGAGGAGGAAATGTTGCTGAGAATATAACGGCGTTTAGCGTTACGTATCATCTGGTTACAACGATTCCTTGCTTACTTCAAAAGATTCCAATGTTCCTCCGAGCGAACCCTCCTGTACCTACAGAAAGCCCGGTCTCTACGCGTCATTGCCATCCGTACATCCGTTGTCATCCACGGTGCAGGAGGACGTTTCAGTTTTGTTTTCCTAATGGGTGCATAAGTGTCATATAGCTTTAGAAGATTGGCGTTGAAAATGTGAACTTTTCATGCATTCCGTTTATCCGTTTATTATTTAAGTACGTTTATCCTTTATGGTAATGGTCGTTACATTTTTCTGATCAATGGATCTGATCAATCAGGATTATGTGAGGTATCACTGCGGGCCGCACAATAATAGTTTCAACATACAGCAAGAAGATCCGGAGGCCAACGCGAATTTTCTAGAAAACACGTCACGTCGATGCCAGCCGGTCGTGACGGCTCTGTATGCGTAGTCTATACTATCTATAGTCTGACCGTAACCACTGTACTGCGCCTTAGGTATGCGCAGGATGATGGGGAGTAGGAAGGAAACAGCACGAACTCACATGAGATTCGTAATGTCAGACAGACCTTATGATATCAAAGCACACATTACAACTGATCACGTCGCGCTAGCTTCAGTATGTTGTTCCGACCCGCCCGCTGTCCGTTGAATACATTATGGATTTGAGAATTCACATCCCCATCAATTTTCATATTTTTATAAGCTTTCAAAACGCGATGCCTCATACACTAAACTTATGGCAACAGCAAGACTGTGAAATTTTTTCTAAGCAACTAAATATGTTACTTGAAAATAATCAGATTTTTAGTATTGGAATAAAGTGTGTTTTGAGTTCTCTCCCACAAATCCATTCAGCTTATACTCGGGATTTCGTACCACGTACTTCTGTTTCGTTAATTTTAATGTTATTAGACAAAATCAGTTTTACTCAAATAGTCATTAGTTACTAAAATGAAATTATTTATTGAACATCATCAAATGCTGCCATTTTCCCGAGATCAGATAAAAAAATACTATTTTGTTGTAAATAATTACAAGGATGAGGAATTTGTTAATTTCGATAAAATCGGGCATGTCAAACTCGCGGCCATCTACACATTTATCTACGGCAGTAGCAGAGCAAGACTATAATTTGATGTGGGCATAATACACTTTTACGAGGCATCCCCCACCCCTCCAATGCCCCCCGCCCCTCAAATGCATTTCATAAACCCGGGCGGATTCGTGAGCTCTCAACTAGTAAAATATATACTTGGACTCTGGTGCGAGGCCCCTCGGTCCACGAGGCCGTAGGCAGTCACCCACGTAGCTCACGCCTTACGCCGAGTCTGACCTGCGGCACAATCTAATTCTTCCTGTTGCTTTCACAAAATCTGTAATTTATAACTGTTAAACGTTTAAGTAAACGTACACTCAAGTGATGTTAGTAATCCAAGAGATTGTAACTCTCTTGTACCCTTTATAAATCAAAGAAGAAAAATTTATATAAGGCCGTTGGCTTCCTTAAAGATTCAAGAAAGTATGTTAGGTGGGAAGCTACTCATTGAAACAGTTTTAATTGACTTAAGCTCCCTAGGTCTATCCGAAATGTGTTTTTGTGAGTCCGCATACGCTCTTGTGTTATTTTAGACAACCTCAGCACCTAGACCGCAAAGCCTACTCAAAGGGTTGTAACGGTTAGGACACAGTAATCCAGAACATCTGATTCCATTTTTAAACGCGCTTGCACCCTAGACGAGGGCGTGCGTCGTGTTTTAATTAAGAGCGTTGTAGACCTTTAAATATTATGATAAGAATAAAATAAATATAGAAGGAATAAATTATAAAGTTCGTACGTATTTAGAAATAGTCATATCGTCATATTTATAAAATATGGTTGAAGAATTTATAAAAAAATTTAAATAATGATTCCATTCAATACACGAAAGTCAAAGGTTTGTCGATAATCGAGCCATATTGAAAAATTGTATTTTTGATACTGGTATCATATATACATACAAATGTATTTAGAAAAAAAATAATATAATTTTGACATTACAAACAGACACTCCTATATTATTTATTAGTGTAGATGGACTTGCTATAATAAATAAGTTGGTTGCTTTGAAAATAATTTTAAAAGAGAAGGAATCCAGTGGTATTGGTACATTACAACTATATTGTTTTTTTAAATCAAACTAACCAACATTAATATAAAATATTATTGTATTATCCCAAGCATGAATTTCAACTTTGTTTTTCATACATACAGGTGGAAGACCTTGCTGTGTGTAGCACACATTCCTTTAAAACAGCTTATTTACTATATTATTTAAAGAATTTCATTAATGATTAGCGTTTCACAAAAAATAAAAATGTAAAAAACTTAAGTATTAGTATATTATCTATGATAACCCTGAAAATTGATCATTAGAGAATCACTGTCATCTAGTTATGTATAGACAAACGGTTTTATACAAATGTTCTATGCAAAGTTTATAAATAAGTATAAAAATCAAATCAAATATTTTAGACTTATATTTAAATGATCAGAATGGCACTACAAAATAGTTTTCAATTTATTAGTATTTACTGAACAAAAATCTATTTTTCTAGTGACCATGACACTAACCTTTACTATCTGTGGTATAGTTTGTTTCATATCTGTAGGAGCTTGTTCTCGTATAGCACCATCTCTTGACAAAGAAAATTACTACATAGTACCATTGTAGAGTACAATTAGTTTTAATTTGTAAATATCAATTATTGTAGCATGTATACTTATTAATGAAATGATTATAGTTTGAAATATTACATTACAATATTTTCTAAGTAATCATCACAACGTAACAAGACTAGAAATATATACAAATTGTTTATAATTGTAATTCCCGCGTTAATGTCGGCGACAATCCATCCATTTTGTGAACCCCGCGACAGGAAGTGAATGTTGTAGGTGCTACGCAGGCGCAAATTGACTTTTCGGTTGAAGAACCCGTCGGTCACATGTGAGTGTCGATAAATATCTTAGTTTAATCGTGTATCTTTTATTATTAGTAATCTTCGTTGTTTTCGTAAGTATTTTCTATAGTGAATACGATTATGTGAAAGTACGGCGTCGCCGCGATGTGGTTTTAGTGTAGATAATAAAAAAAAAATTAAATGCGGCGGCGCCGGCACGTTTGTCAAATTGGTAATTTTTTATTATGTCCATTCTGGAATAAAGATCAAGTTTATTTCAAACAGTTTCTTTCTAAATACTGTAATAAAATATGTGAATGTGTAAAAATGTTCGTTGTTGATATTTGTGTATACCAAAATGAAAGTAAGATTTGCCCAAAATGTCTCTAGAAAAGCCACATGTTGGGTTCAATACTATCAACTCTGGGGTTGTCAATAAGTATCTACATGGCTTATTTTTATTAACTGTCTATATTAGTTTTTGTAGATTCCTATGTAATCGTGAGCAGAAAATACCTTATGCTTAATAATTAGTAAGCAAATTTTTATGAAGGGTTTTCTTGACGATGCGGTAGGTGGGGTTAGGTGGATGGTATTTTTTAAAACATGTGAAAAACTTCGTACTTTATAATATGTCGAAGTATATTGAGATCCAGTGAAAGATGTAATGTTGTATTTTATTCCTGGTTGTGTCTCGAGCTCTTAAATTTGGCATGAATCATTGCTGTTTCCAAAGTTTTATCTGTCACACATTTTCTTGTCTTTGTTAAATTTTATTGATTTGTATGATAAAGGGCTAATCTTTCCTTGAACAAATTATCTATGGTATTATAAGAATATAATTACATTAAAAAAAATCAATCCGTTACTTTTATCTGAATATAAAGATAAAAATTGGAAATGTCTAACCTAACAAACTATACTTGTGTCATCTCATATTTGCTTCGAAGAAAACAGTTATTCAATTTACTGAAAAGTGTTTAGTAGTAACACTAAAATTAAATTACTAAATCTCAATCATCATGAAATTTCAATGTCCACTATGACCACCAACATTCAGATCTCTGTATATGGATCTAAATTTGTAATTTGTTCCAAGTGTTATTTAATAATGTATGTTCTTTGAACTATGTTATCCATATTGCTTTCAAAAGAATCTAATTATTTTACATTCATTCTATCTTCATATTTTTGCAAATTAAAAGAATAAATGTTTTATTTTGTAAATTTTAGAAACAGATTCAGTTTAATAATACTCATTATTTTGTTTCTAAATACATATTTTTATTGTTCCCATTTGTTGACACTTTCTTTGTACCTAAATGTTTATCTGTTATTATTACTTACATTATTGGCCCAATGTTATAACTGTGTATATAAAGGATTTCTAATAATGACATTGTTGCATGTTCATTAAATTAAAATATAATTAATTAATAGTATTAAGTTTAGTAGTTAATCATTCGGATGATACATTTTCGAGCCCATAGAGTCGCAACTTAAATTCTTGTTTTATATTTGTGCTGAGGGTACTCGAAAAGCAAATACCAATCCTGACTATGCGTCTCGCTGCACAAATTTGCTTTGAGATCACCGTCCAGGGATACAATGTTTCAATATTATAATCCAAATTCCTTATCTTTAACCCCTTTGAACACTAACCTACACCAGCTTTCCATTGTTAATATGTCGATTACCCATAAAAATGAGAATAGAAAGCTGGCATAAACGCCTGGTTAGTGCTCAAGGGGTTAAGTAAGGATGTTGTTCATACTTGCTTTTAAAATATCACATTCTTTGAAAATATGTGCTAAAATACAACAAGTTAGTATTTTCACATTATAAGACAGATTCAAATCCCTCACTTGGTTCTAGCTGGTTTACAAACTCATCCTAGTAAACACAAAATTGCAAAGCTTCAAAAATAAAATATGTCTTTTTATATATATTTAGCCCTCCTTATTAAAGTTCATCAAAACCTGTGTACAATGACCTTTGTATTCAGTTTGTTTTTGTCAATTAGTGAATCATTCACAGCTATTGCCAAGGTACTGTATGTAAAATATATTGAAGGTGTCATCTATTCCAACATTGCCTCATAGTGAGTTTTGTATTACCAGTTGTTGGTGACTAAATATTTTCTGTACATTTTTGTACATATTGTATAGGAAATTGGGTACATGGCCAATAAAGATTCGGGGTAGTAAAAGATCAATTAGCTTAATTTTTTCGGAGAACAAATCTACTACTAATAGTATGCTGTGAAAATTCATCATTAATTATTTATTTTATTGTTACATTGCTTCTATAATATTAGGCCTTTTGTTTAAACTCATCAATTTAGTCTTTTGTATGTTGTCTGTGGTCTGCGCAAACCTTGTTGAGCTACATTGCAAAACTTGTCACAAATCTAATTATTTTGAAATCAGCATATTTTAGTGGAAAAAAAAAAAAAATATTTCTTAAGTTAAAATAAATACTTATGAATTTGGTTGTTATAGAAATTAACAAAATAATTCTGTTTAATCATCAGAAGAAGGAATTGTTTTTGATTACATTGAAAATTTTGAGATTCTTATATTTGAGATTTGTTTGCTATTTGTAGAAAACTTTCTTATTGTTCTTAGTATTCTTATTGTTGAATGGTGTTGCCTAAGTTAAAATTTATGTATTTCGTAATTTTTTCATAGTGTTTTTTTTAATTAGTACATAACTTAATTACAATACAATTAATCATGTGTACTAAGTTTTAAAATTTATTAAGAGTTTTTTTTATCTGAGTACTGACTTTGTGTATTATTATTATCTACAGATCACTCCTTACCGTAATTGAAACTCAGTACACACAACACAATGGGTGACATTGAAGATACACATTTCGAGACCGGAGACTCCGGTGCCTCGGCAACATTTCCCATGCAGTGCTCCGCCCTGCGTAAGAACGGTTTCGTAATGTTGAAGAGTCGCCCCTGCAAGATTGTCGAGATGTCCACTTCCAAAACTGGCAAACACGGTCACGCTAAGGTTCACTTGGTCGGCATTGATATATTCAATGGCAAGAAGTGAGTAGTAACATTAAAATACTTTTGTTATACCCGTGAGAATCTCACCTGATGTAAGTGATAATATGGTCCAAGATGGTAAACAGTCTAACCCTTTAGGTACTGGCTCTCAAGTGATGCTGCCAAAAGATGTATATAATATATGTGTGTATACATCTCCATTAGGAGACATAGATAAAAGTCAACCTTTTAAGTAATCTAAGGATATTTCAAGGTAATAATAGTTTTAAGAAACATTGTCATCATGAAAGATATGATTATTTTCTAGTATAACAAATAATAATTCTAATTTATTACAAATGAAATCTTCTTAGAGATAGTATAAATCTAAAAATATGTGATACAGTTATTGAGTAACAACAGAGAAACCTTGATATTTATTTTAATTTTTTTTACAATTCATTGAAACAATATACAAATGCTATGACTCTCTGTCCAGACTTCTATATAGATATATTCTATATAGACATATGTTTTACATATGTAAAACATACTTGCTTAAAACCCTTATAATAAATGTCATTGCAATATGCGAGCCCATAGAGTCGCGAGTGTAGTTTTTATATTACACTCGTGCTGCGGGTACTCGAAAATCATACTCCAGTCCCGACTATGCGTCTCATCGCACGACTGTGCTTTGAGATCACCGTCCAAGGGTACAAATTCAATGAATAATTCTTGCTTCTCATATTTATAATCCATATTTTTTTTGTTATTTATGACAAATTGAAGGTTACAAATAAAAGTCTGAATAGAAAAATCTTGTTCCTACATTGTATTACACATACATGACCTGACAGTTTAATTTTGTTAACATTGGTATGGTGTTTTGACTACAATGACTGTTAAAATCTGGTAAATTATATGGGACTGAGATTGTAACACGTCAAACCTTATAGGATATTGATTTTTAGTGTTACTACTATCAGTGCATATTTAAGACTTACCAGGCAGTCATTAGATATGCCATACACAAATATGTGGCAGTGGGCTGGGCACATTGTTCTCAGAACCGATGCCCAATGAGTTCTCGAATGGCTGCCGCCGCGTACTGGAAGACGTAGCGGGGTAGCCCCCCCCCCCCGTCTGCCCCCGCTTGATGCGGGTGGCGCAAGACTGGTCGTCGTGGAGACCTTTGTGGGAAACCTATGAGAGCAGTGGGATATCTTTCGGTTGAATGGAAGTTTGGATGGTTGTTATTAAATGCTCGCTTTGTCACTTAGATATGAAGATATTTGCCCCTCCACCCACAACATGGACGTTCCCCACGTTAAACGCGAAGACTACCAACTGACCGATATCTCTGACGACGGCTACCTCACCCTCATGGCTGACAACGGTGACCTGCGTGAAGACCTCAAGATACCGGACGGCGATCTCGGCGTACAACTGCGTACCGACTTTGACAGCGGCAAGGAGTTACTGGTGAGTAAACATCACATCTACTACTTTTACAGCCTGCTGAAATTTATATCCTTTTTTACTCTCTTAAATTGTCAGATCAGCGATCAATCAGTCAGAAAAGCCAATTTCTTTTTGGTTTGATCCCTATCCAGTAACAGGTATTCCTTCACATTTTCGGACACGAAGTATAACAATAAAAAAATCTAATACATGATAAAAGTTATTGAGATCTCTATGTATAAGCAATATAAATTGACAATATAACAAAAGGAGAATTTTTTAACATTTGTTAAGAGCAAACAGTTTTTGCATATTGACACAGCTTCGAGTATAAAAATCACTTAAATAAATAAAAAAAGATGCATAAATATGATTATTCAACGCATAATATGTATGGTGTACAATATTGTAGAAATGATAAATATTAATCCTCATAATAAATAGTTTCCGAGTGTAGAGTCTCTGATACACTTCAATAGTGTTTCGGTGCTAAATTAACTCGAAGATAATCACTCTACTCTTTACCTGGACCTTTGTCTATCATCTGTCATATGGAAAAATGAGTTTTGAGAACAATTATTTATTTATTAAGATTATTTTTCCCTTTTTACTTTACTAATCAGCCAAATTATTTTAAAAGATATTAATTTTGCAATTAATAAAAACTTGTGCTAAAGATGTGTATCTATGGCTAGAGTTAAAATGTCAATTTATCAATAAAGAAGTATGATCTCTGCCAAAAAAAGAAAATTTGATAGTGGATATGAAGATTTTTACATATATGAAGAACACTTTCAATAAAAAGCAAATCTTTCTGACTTAAAAGGCAAATAACGATGATCGTCCTAGATCACTTTCACTCTATTTATTAAGCAGTTATTGATTCCTCCAAGATATATTTATATGAGATAAAATTCCTTTTTTTATCAGTCTGTTGAAGATAATTTAGTTAAGAAACCTAATAAAAAACGTGCTAAAGTCGTTTTTGTAACACAAAATAGTTATAGTAGAGATATATGTATAAGATATAAATACTTACTATTAGTTAGGAGTATGCATGTGAAATGTTATATTCTATCCATTCATCCATTATATGTCTGCTGTTGGATGTAGGTCTCTCCCAATAAGGGGGGGTTTGACATAATCGCCACGCTTGGCAGGCAGGTTGGCAATGACAGTAGTTGTTTGTGATACTCAGAGGAAGCTGCTGCCCATTGCTTGCTCTGGTTTTATCCCTTAGTCGCCTTTTACGACACCCGCGGGAAGATATGGGGTGGTTCTATTCTTGGGCGAAATGTTATATTGATCACTACTAAATCTTTCATTGATTAATAAAGCAGTGAATTTATTTGTTTTTGTTTCAATAACTTTTGAGTCACTATAATTTTGTTGATATTAACCATTTCTTCAGTACTTTATGTCTATAGTTTAAATGTTCAAGGGTGTTATTTTCTAAATACTATACTTCCTCTTGAGACAGTAGTGCTTGGTGATAATTATTTTTTAAATTGATACATAGTAAAAATAGTCTCTATCTGCAACTATTTGTTTAAAGATAGTTTATTCCTAATTAGCCGTGTGCCCGCAGCCCCGCCCACGTTTCATATGTTCTTTAATACGTTTTAATTTTTTGATACGAAATCCTATTTATTTTCCTTAATCTTTTTTTGGTACTAAGATAAAGTAAATCTATTTCTCACAAATTCAAACACCTGCCAGTGAAACTGTGCGTTGAATCGGATTTTATTCGAAATTTCATGAGTATTAATTTTTTTTTTACTCGTAACTCGTATTTTCAAAAAAAGTACGGTAAGTTACGCAGGGTAACTGCAGCTATCTAACAAAAAATACCCGTCAAAATCGGTTCAGCCGTTCTGGGGTTACCCAAACAAACAGATAGACATACAAAAATTTAAAAAATTGTATAGTTATGACTTATAGTATATACATTCATATATATTCAGTAAAAAAGGTAATTTTGACATTACAAACAGACACTTCAATTTTATTTATTAATATAGGTTAACCTTTTGTATAGATAAAAATTATATTTTCATATCTCACATGAGCTAAATCTTAAGAAATACTTTAAAATAATCTACCAGAGAATTGTGGTTCCTCAGAAATCTGAGAGAAAACTTTGCAATGTCATTATCTCTATTTCCTACAATTGTCTTGCAATAACACTGTTTTTTTATATCTGTACCCAATTATAAAGTCGGAGATGAAGAAGTTAGCTACATACGGTGTTATTACAAAAAAAGTTAAACTCGCGTCGAACACATTTTTAAACACAAGTTCAATTACAAAAGAGTGTTTTAGGGTTATTTATCAATTATATTTTATACAATTTTAAATTTTAGACAATGTTTGGTAAAGAAGCGTGTTTAACGCTAGTTTATTTCTGTTTTTGTAAAAAGACCGATAATTTTTAACACATTGTTATTGTTTTGTTCCAGTGCACTGTGCTGAAATCTTGCGGTGAGGAGTGTGTGATCGCAGTCAAAGCAAACACAGCTCTCGACAAATAAACCAACTCAGCATTTATAGGGTTATAATAACAAACTTATAATTTTTTTTACAATCGAAAAAAAAACCATATTACATAAATGTAAAACATAATATGTCTAATTTAACTTTAAAAAAAAATATAGTGGTGGGGTGCGGACGTCACGGGCTTACTCTCCACTCTGTCTGTCACCTGAAGTCCAAATAAGTGGAAACGTTACACGGTACCATTGAAACTTTGCCAATAGGTTTCATCGGTCACCGTTCATTCCGGCGACAGTTCTGATGCATTCTATAATACTGGATTATGTATGTATATTAGAGGTGCGAGCGATCTACGCTTTCTGTCAAAGGGTAGCCAGTTCAGCTTCTTTGACATTTAAGCGAGATTTAATTAAGCAAATAGAAGCATTACGTGAAGGGGGAATATTAAGGATGGCTTAATAAAGGACTATTGGTGTAGTCGGAACGGAGAGTGAGTTTGATGGCGCCGCGCCCGGCCGCCAGGAACTACTTTTTTTTTGTTTTGTTTGTTTTCTTTCGCTTATAACGTTCTCTAATTAACGTCTGTTACGTAGCGCTCTGCCCAATGATCCACGGGATCATTCTCGAAGGTGCAACGGATCAAATGTTCGTCCCCGATGATATCAACTGTTCCCCCAACAGTTCGTATTATCCCGACGAAAACATTGTCCAAACTTTGAGGTGAATAATACCATATGTAAAATATGCTAAACTAATTAATACATTCGTATAGAGAGGTAAAAAATTAAATTTTAAAAAATCACAAAAAAAATTATACAAAATGAAAAATACAAATAAATAAAAAAATAATCTTGAATGTGCGCTGTGTGATTGATTAGTCCTCTATTTGGAGACGTTTGTATAGGTCTCCCGTGTCGTCTGCAAGGGCTTTCCCCTCGCGCGGTATCGCGGGCCGCATTCCCCCTCGAGAGGGCATTATGATTCCCCTTAATGGGTAACACTTGCCGTCTGTTCAAATAACGTGTCAAGCACAGTCATGTGCTCCTGGAGTTGTATCAACTGATAATTTCGGTCGAAAGACTTATTTATCTCTCTTATTACACGATCAATAAAGACTGACTTTGGAAACGTCTCCCGAGTATGATCCTCAGTAAAGACTGACGATGCATTTTTTTTATACCAGGGGATAATAAATAAATATAAATATTTGTTGAGATTTTTTTGATTTTTATTTTCATACTCATCTAGGCCTTTCCTTGCTCTCTTTTAACTGATTTGAACATTACGGATAATGAATTGAGTATATTCCGTGGTGTCTCGAAATGGCCACTCTCCTGCAAGTGTTACCTTCAAGGGGCTAGTTGTAAAGTACTACTTACTTATATATAAATATTTATATATTAGTGGACTTATCAAACTTTTCAAATAACATATTGTCAAAGACAATGTGATTATACGAAATTTAATATAAGGACGTAAGGTAAGGCCCTATAGGAGGAAGATGATATTTTTTTATGCATTCAAAGTAAATTCTTAACGCTGGAGAGAGAGGGTTGTCTTTTTAGGCTGTTGATACACGAACTACGATATTAAGTTGCACATTATGTTGAACTTTGTACATTAGTTTTCTATCGTAATCGCATAATCGTTGATTGTTGGTAATTTTTTTTAAATATACACCTACTTAGCAGCGCCTAATTGGTTTTTTACCGTATAAAAAAAAATATTTGTAACACCCAGAGGGTGTGAAATAAGAAAGCACTTTAGTAAAAAAAAAAAACTTTTTATCTTTGTGACGACTATAAAAACATATTGTGTTGCGCGATCCATTTTAAAGTAAAAATGTTATCACTTTGTTGTATTTCTTTTATTTTACAATATTATAATAAATAAATTACATGGTAGATTTCGTAAATGTTTTTAGATTTAATTATTTGGTGCACCCGTACTTTATGGTAAACATAATTTTGTTAGCAATTGATACTCATTCCGCGAGTGATTTAATGTTTTGGCTGGTTTTTGCTATATATCGAAAAGGGAACGAAACGGCTTTACGTTATAGGGCAATGTGTGCATAACACAAGATTTGTTTTTAGCAAAGAGATCTATGAAATGTTGCTAAGGGTAGTTAACTGTGTGTGATTTTATTTATATATTTTTTTTATATTTCGGGGCTCGGGGTGTTTAAGAGTTGAGATATCACATTCAATACTAAACAACTCTGTACATACGTTAGTTTGGAATAAAATTATTAGCGAACGATAAATAATATGGGTATTAGAATGTAATAATAAATCTTTGAATAATCCACACACAATTATTATCGTGTATATCCCGTATGTGCGAACCCGCTACCGAATTAAATATTAAAAAAAAAAAAAAAAACATAATAAGTAAAATGTAATAAAACAGTTAAGTATTTAACAGTCTGTCGAATTAAATCTGTACAAAAACAATTATCGTGAGTTTTATAATTCTTGTCCCATCGGTGTACCCCTCTTCTGTACTTTAATTTTAGTTCTATAGTTACCTTCACATAATTTATCGAGTAATTATAAATATTATTGTTGTTAATAATAAAAGTGTTAATAGGATGCTTTATTAACGCAAGTATGGTAAGATGGTTTACTTGACTTCACAGGATAGGTAAGTACAAAGGCAAAATAAATACAGGGGATTATGACAATCCAGAGCAACATTACTAGCAAATAACACATGCAGATATCATCAAAGTAAATGGAAACAACAGGAATTATCTATAAATTATATGCGCAATTTTTATTCGATTGTAGGAAATTTTTGTTATTGTAATTTTTTATTTATCCGGGTAAGATATTTTTCTTAGCAATCTGACATTATAAAAGGATATTATTTATTTACATATTCAACCGAATGGGATCGCTCTAAATTATTTTTTGCAAATTCGTATTATGGCTACACTTTTCTTTTGTAACCTAGCTAATGCTGTTGACCGGAAGGGCCTGTACAGCTTCACCGAACTTTGGGGGCGAGTGCTGAAGGCGCTCAGCCGCAGGTTTTAGCTATACCACAACAAATGGTGTTCAGAGGATATCCTAGCGGGATTTATTCCATACGAACGTAGTCCCCTATTTCCTCCCTGGATAATAGCATCATGGTAAATATTTTATACCAAATACTATAATACATCCACCACCGCTATGCCCGTATGTTTTGACTTTTCCTAAATTAGTTATTGTAGAAACTAGGAGCCTTTGAAAATGAATAAAATTAAAAAAAAAAAAAGCAAATCGTGCAGACATAGCCAAAGTCTATTATGCTAAAACTAAAAAAATTATAAAAAATCGGTTAAATTTTGGAGGAGGAAACGGTACTACGGAGTGATCTTTTCATTTATTTGCATAGATAAAATCAGTCCGAGCAGCAATTGTCCCTTTCGTGTTTTATAATTCTTTGGGGCTCAACCCGATAGCAATAGATTTCTAAAATAACTACTTTTCCGACCGCATATCTTCTTAAACATGACAACAGCAGGGGCGTGGGTAACTTTACCATCTGAATCCCGGGTTAAATTCATTGGATGGGGACCCATTAAAAATGGTCACGTAATTTGATTTTAATGAATCACTAAAGCGTTTAAATTTTTAATCGTATCTAACTTTAATTGTATTTATAATTTTTGCTGAATTTTGTTAAAAAATATTAGGATTCTTTAGAGCTCTCGGTTTCGCGGGCCGGGGTATTTTGCCAGCTCTGCCACCCTATAGTTACGCCACTGGCCAACAGGTAACTTTAGGTATATGCTCTTTTGAGTTATTATGTCGATTTACCCATAAAAATGAGACAATAGGGAAACAATGGAAAGCTAGCGTTAACGTCAGTTAAGGGCTTGAGGGACCAACAAAATCATTAAACTTGAGGATTTCAAAAGTATATGACTAAAAGATCGGTCATACACTGCTATTTATGTCCATAAGACGTGATTGGTGGTACGGTACGATATTTCTCCAATCGGTTATGAATATAACTACTATACACGACGTTGACTATAAACACTAATACGAAAGACTGTGATGCATTGCCCATTATTATTATATTAAGAAATTCACTAACGATACATCCTAAATTGTTATAACTATGCAGATTCTTCAAGAAATTGTAGTTACTGTGGTTTCTAAATGTTGCCTATTTCTTGATTTGCCCGCTATATTCCATTTTTTTATAAATAACTCTTATATCGTGAGCGTATATTGTAACAGCATCTTCAAGTTAATTCCAACACATCACAGTTAGTGTTAGAGTATATTAGGAAAATAAAAAACATTAATTTATATAATTAGAATTTGTTTTATTTATACAAATATTTCATTGTGTTAACTAGTATAATCTACACACTGTTATTAATGAAAACCTTTTTACTTAATATAAAAGGCACTAAGCGCCAAAAATCCATTCTTGATTTTAGTAATAGCGCTGCCATTTTTTTTATCTCAGAATGGATGAGGGCATTTGCGACGATTTGCAGGACTTTGTATTTGATTTTGTATAAATTATTTTTGGTTATCCATATATGTAATTAAAGTTCATTCACAATATTCTAAATGTTTATTTAAAATATATTAAAATGTATATTTATCAATATAGCATTTTAATATTATAAAAAACATAGCGAAATAAAAACTAAACCGATTTCGTAGGTAAGTATTTGTTTCAATTTATAAAATTCCAAAATGTTCTTGTTAACAACATGCACCTCCAATGAATTCCAATTAGGTAATTATCTAGCAGTCAAATTATCACTTTGGTGAAATAATTCACCAAATATTATTATTTTCCCTGATTTCATCACCAGTACCCTGGCCACGATCTAAATGACAACTTGTTTTCAAGTTGAAAACAAACTTTTTTTCTTTTTCATGTTTAGGTAAAAAAAAATGCTTATATCCGATATCGCGACGAAATTTTGTTGCCACACTTCGAATTTCCCCTCCCTAGAGCACGAGCCCCTAATGCCAATTCGATGCTGTTTGACACATAAAAAAGCTAATTCAGGTCCGGGTGTGTTACTTATTAATATTATATCAGTATATTTACATCAAAATATGTACATTTAAATAAAAAGATTTAATTTTACAAATTATTAAAAAAATATCAGTCATTCAGTGAATTTAAATATAATAACATAAAAAAGATTATTAAAATCTACGACGATGCACCACGATATTCTTACCCATATATTTTTACCCTTTCCTGATACTTTTAATATTAGAGTTCAGGTAAAATTTTCACAATGTTATATTTAAGTACAGGTATAAATAACCTAATGTAAATTTGGACATTTCATTACCAGACAAGGACTAGTTAAATAGTCAACTTCTCGTTTTAAACATCGCGTGTTTAACAAAATAATAAATAACACAATATGAACGCCACTAAACCCGATTAAAACCTTGAAACCCTTCAGATCAAGATTATTTCATAATAAAACCGTTAATAAAAAAAAATCGGAGTCGCAAATTTCAACATTTTTTTTTTGTTTAAAAAAAAATACCTCTGTAATTCCTTTATTCAATTTTCATCTTCACTATCAGAAGAAATTTCGATCACCAAGAATGGATCTACTACTTCTATGATAGTTGATGAAAAATCATCACCTAATTCATCTAATATTGCTGAAATGTCTAGTGGTTCAGATTTCACTTTGGAAGTATTAAGTTCACTTTCCGCTATAGAATTAGCGTTAGCATTTTCAGTATTCACATTATTAGGATTCAAGATTCGAGTTTCCACATTAACAACACCTTGCCGGTTTTCATTGTCGGACTCATCACATGAATCTTCTTCGTTTGCTGCAATTAAATTCAGTTGTTGCGAATTTTTATATTGGGTTTTGTGCTCCTTGTTAGTGTATCTGAAAAATGGAAATTTATTCTTTAGTGAAATATAAAAGACTGTATTTTTTTTTAATACTGTGTATGCTCAATGCTTTGACCAGAATACCACCCAATGTTAAATAAGTCGTGTTTAAAGATGACAATCAAGTTTAATCTAGAGGCATTGTACAAATACATAACATCACGACTCGTTCCTGCGAAGATAGTTAGAGAATGCATCCACTGTTACGATCCACCTTTCGCTTTATCTGCTTTCATGAGCGCTTTCATCCATGCTCTTTGGTTAAGAGTCCTTTTATCCTGGACTTTCTGTAGAACGTCTTCTATCTGATTGATATACGTTCAAGCCTTTTAACGGCTTACCCAGTCACCCTCGCTTAATAAATGTTTTATTTTCAATTTATTTTTATCCATCCTCTTCCTATTCTTAAAAATCATCCACCACATAGCTACATTCCCTTAATTACTATTGATTGCTTTTCCGTCATCTTAAATTACCTATTGGACTACCAATTGCTACAGCACAGTCAACCATGCCTTTTTAGGCACTTTCTGTCTGTTTATGGATTTATGCAGATATCACCCAATTTCTCAACGCAACTTTTCTATCAGTCACACTCCAACAATCTTTAACTCCCGAGTATAGAAAATCTTTTACATGTTTCACTCTTTCTCCTTCAAGACACTTCCACAAAATGATGTGCCAATGTCACCGAATACCCTATTATTTTCATATGTCCATCCTATATAAGTACCAAATGACGTAGCAAACTGTAAATTAAAACCTAATTAACCCCTTGAGCACTTACCTCGCCAGCTTTCCATTGTTTTCCTATAGTCTCATTTTTATGGGTAATCGACATATTAAAGGATCTACAATGTATATATATATATAAGGTATAATAAGAAGTAACAAACAGACAACGACCGTGCCTTCTATATATAAAGATATTGTTAGGTGGCTGTTTATTTTGAAAATGTTAGGACAAATAAAACATGCCTCCCTTCGAAAGGGTGGGCGAAGAGGTGGGGGGGGGGAGTATTCCTCTCCCATCCCCATTGGGCCATTGCACGGTCGAGGCCCGGTGGGTTCGCCGCAGGGGGCGACGCGGTGGCATGCATTGCAATCCCGTATCGCCCCCATCCCAAATGCGGCGGACGGCCCCGGGGGGTTTTAGAGGGTATTTCCGGGCGACTCCCACACTGGAACGGAGTTCGTCCCTCCGTGCTCCCTTACCCATTGCATTAGGGGACTTCGGTCTCACTAATGCAATGGGTAAGGGTAGTGCGTAAATGCATTACCCCCCGACAAAAAAAAAAGGACAAATAAGACAAGTATATAAGAAAAAGAGATCACATTTCGAGCAAGTCCTCTTCCCTCTTCAACGCGACCCGTTTGTTCTCCTCGAGCTTCGCGAGCAGCTCGGGGTCTTCGTCAGCAGGGTCCTGTACGTCCTTGAGGTCGACGCGACCGAGCATGTGGCGCCAGGCGCGCTGCTGCCGGCGCTTCTGTAGCGCGCGACCGCATCGTGTGAACAACAAGCTCGCTACAAAGTCAACATTTCAATTTATGTAGGTACTAGTACACCCACGGCTCCGCCCGCGTTTCATACATTCTTTAGATGCGAGTGAAAAAGTACACATAATATTCAATTTATACCTAACCTTAAAATAAACAAATTAATGAATAAAAATCAGTTTTATTTTTATTATCGGAGAAAATGTACGTAAGAGAAAATTGAAAAAAAAAAAAATGATCTAAAAAATAAATAGCCTATAACCTACGAAAAATTCAGTGTCGAATGGTAGTAGTCCCATCCCGATATGTTCAGTGGTCTTGAGATGATGGTGCGTCAAAGGAACCCCCATTAACCTTTTATATATAGATAGAAGATAAATTAGCCTTCTTATCCGACGTTGCCCATCGGTCTATGACACGAGGAACTGCAGAACTTAATAGGGTAAGCAATATTTACCTATTTAATTACATAAAATCTGCATTTTGTAAGAAATATGCAAATTACGTTACGACGGGCGGAGGAAGGTGGTAAGATCTTTGGAGGGAGTAAAACATTCATAACTCCTCACATAACACTTGAAACGCCTCTTACATATATGTGCAAAAAAAACGGAATGGAAATAATAAATTGAAATTTACATTCGTCTAGAAGTTTTTGAGTTACCTACCCACGTGGTATTTAATAAAATTTCAGTATTAATAAAATACATGGGTCAAGATAAAAAAATTGAAGACAATTCTCAACTCTGGGTTATTAACTGATTTTTTATTTAGTAAATTAATAAGGTTTAGTGGTATAAGTAAAAAATTGTTGAAAACATTTATCTTAAGTTTTTAAATATGACCAGCTAAGATTAATTAACATGCATACATTACTGAGTTCAAAAGCAATACAGATTAAAAACACGTTAACAAATGTCGACTCAAAGATTCAAAAGACAATCTTTTATCAAAAGATGGACCATAAATAAGCCAGTCAACTGAAAACAAAATTTTGAGCCTAATAAAAAATAATGAACTTATATCGCATATTAGTTTTAACCTAAAGATATAGCATATACTAAAATGTGACGTCACACCTACGTATATATTCGTTTTGAGGGAAAGGAATAGAACATCCCTACCAACCAAACGTATCCTTGTATCTTACACTTATTATCAGCCGAATCCATATATACTAATAAATAAAACTGTAATGTCTATTTGTAATATCTATTTAATAGTTGAAGTTACTACGCGTAACTTAAGGTACTTTTATTTTTCTATAATTATTATGATTAAGCGTACAAAAAATTAAAACTCGTAAAATTGTGAAACAAAAATCCGATTTAATGCACAGTTTTACTGGCAAGAATTTTAATTTATGAGAATTATATTTACTTTCTGTCTGCATTAAAAAAAATAGAAAATAATTAAGCGTAAAAAAAAACGATTCAATGATAAGTTTTACTGCGAGAATTTATGTAATTACTGTGAATTTGTGAGAAACATCTTTGCTCTCTCTTAGTACGTACCATAAAAAATTAGAAAAGTAATTAGCGTTCCGTGTAATAAACTTAAAACTCATGAAATTGTGAACAAAGTTTGATTCAATGGATAACACCATCAAAATATACTTTCCAATTATTATTTAAAAACTATATTACGCAGTGAAGAATATGTATATGAAACGCGAGCGGAGCCGCGGGTACACAGTTAGTTAATACAGTAAAATAAAAACATTCTACCTTCATCGATTTTGTATTACCTTCATGCATAATCTGGACCGCATTCCATCCGAGGTTGTCGCTTTGATTGGCCGCAGCGACACAAGACAGTACATCACGGAAATCCGGAAAAGGCGGCTCTCCATTTTGACCGATGTTGTCATTTAAAAAACTGTTCTAAATATTTAACAGGCGCCGGCGAACGACCTGGTAAGACTTGCAAGCGAACTTCACGCCGCTTTACTGGTTCATCGCCAGTAATCTTACAAAGCTCTTTATATAGTTCCACTACTCTTTCTTTGTATCTGGAAAGTGTTTAATTGGCTTAATATAGTTTCACTAACTACATTTATTATTAACTAGCTGGTGCCCGCGGCTCCGCCCGCGTTTCATATATTTTGTACATATGACGTTTCATTTATAGCTAATTTAAAAAAACAAATGAATGAATAAAAGTAAGAGTATTTTGTTTTTATTAGGGGAAAAAATGTATATTACAAGGATAAATGAACAATTAACAATTAAATTAATAAACAAACAAATTGAAAAAACATGGCAAAGATCTCATAGAATTTGAAAAATATATAGCCTATAACCATCTACGATTAATTCCGCGTCGAATGGTTGTGGTTTCATGCTGTTCGGTCCAGTAGTTTTCGAGTTTACCTCGGACAAAGACAAACAAACTTTGATTATATATATATATAGATAGATAGATTAATTCAGTGTTGTACTTTAGCCAAAAAAAAATTAACAAACTTAAATGACTATCCGCTATTTCCGTGTTGTGCCGGCTAAGAATAATACCACCCCATATCTTCTTGTGTATGTCGTAAGAGGCGACTAAGGGATAAACCGGTCTAACAGTGGACGTATATCGGTTGGCTGATGATGGTAATGAAATGGCAATGAGACAGTGCCTTCTTTTATTTTTAGATATAGCGGCTAAAGTACTAATCGTATGAAAAAAGTTAAACAGAAATGTTGTAGACCTTTTAATGCACTACAAATTTATTCCATCACCTATGGTTCAAAAGTTAATAAATATCCAAAATCTTATTTTTATTGTTGTTCAAAATTTAATACATTAAAATATCAACTATAGAAAAAAATGTTTAAGGACAATTGGACTGGAAATTCAAAACTCGAGAGGACCAATTTTTGTTTATCTGGAAATAACTGTTCTAAACAGTATGCAGATGAAACAGAGCTGAAAAAATCTAGTATACCACGTTCAATTTAAATCTGATGATGGATCTTTCATAATGAATCTTACGGTTTAAACTTTGACCAAATTTTCATTTTAGTAAATATCGAGAATTTTTCATGAATGTGGAAAAATTATTAATTAAATTATCTATTTATTTTTAAACACCCTAGTGTATACATAACCACAATCTCATCTGATTGCTTACAGACAATGTAATTTAAGATGATAACAAACTATGCTTAAAGGAACTGACTCCCAGGTAATATTCCCAGAACACATCTATCTAGTTGATAACAGATATTCAACTTGAAGATGATGGCTAGTCAAGGAAGTATAAGAATATAAAAAGTAACTTCAGCTATCTACCAAAACAAGTCCCGTCAAAATCCGTCCAGCCGTTCCAGAGATTACCCAAAACAAACAAGCAGACAGACAAATATTTAAAAAATTGTATTTTTTTTTGTTTTTTGGTTATACCTATGTATCGTATATACATTCATATCTATTTAGTAAAAAATAATAATTTTGACATTACAAACAGACACTTCAATTTTATTTCTAAGTATAGATGAAATAGTTATTGGTGAAATTATGTAATTTATTGGCATTTCTAAAACACAAATTCCATTCCATTATCGCGAATTATTAATAATTAATAACTTGATTACATATTTCAAGAAATAAGAAATGAAATATACTACCATTTTCACAAAAAAAGTAACCCATTGAGAAATATACAATATTTCTTTACAAGTTCAAAAAAAAGTATTAAAAGAAGTTGTTGTTACTCACTTCTCACACCTAATGTAAGGTGATGACATAGAAAAGTCAGTAATTTCTTCTTGATCCAATAATAAAATTTTATGTTTACAAAATGCAATCTCTTCTTCAATTTGTTTTATTCGTGCTTGATCTACATGAGTATCTACATTAGAGTTCACTACAGGAACTAAAAATGAATTATCCACTTCATTGTAATTATCTTCTAGCCTGTGTAAAACTTCATTTATAGTTTGACCTGTTGCTAAATTTAGATTATTATTGGATTCTCTATTACCAAAATGTTCTGTAGTATTTTCTGATATTTCATTATTTTTATTTATTGGTAGATTGTTTTCTTTATCACAGTTATCCTTTTGGTCTAATAAATTAATTTCAACATCACTATCTAGATCTATAACAGCATCTTCATGATCATCTAAATCAATAACATCTGCTTTTTGTCCTTTTCTTACTCTGTGAACTGAGTTGTGCTGTCTCATAAGATTATTACTATTTCCTGAAAGAATTAAGAAAAACAGGGTACTAACGTATTAACACCACCGCAGCAAAAATTCTACCAATGGCCAATAAAGAGAATTTGTAAAAAGCAGCTTAACTTATCAGATAAAACTGTTATACATTGGAACAATTACATGTGTGAATTATATGTCTTAGATATGAAGAATAAACGAAATATGAAGATAGGTGGAACAGGTTGCATTGTGAAAACTGATTTATGTCACCTCGGAACAATCATTGGTAATTTTGTATATTAGCAACTTGATGATTTTAAATGTTCGCCGACTGCTGCCTCGGCTGGCTCACGCATTATTTTAATTACAAGTTTAACCTAACCAAACTCAATCTGGTTTGCTCGTTCACTTGGCATTATATATGAAAAAAGCCATTTAAATTTTTGTTTTTCTTTTTCTATAATAATAATGAATAATTATAAAATAATAATAAATATGTATTAATTAACAAAATTATCATATTATAAAACTTTAAAAATGCACATATGAAAGCAAAATCATGTTCCATTACACATAACTTCAAAAACATTTTGTTTAAACTACATGTCTCTGCAGGTTGAGGGGGGGTGTCATTTGAAAAGGGTAATCAACCCCTATAAAAAATAATCCTTAACAAAACCAAATTTGAGATGCAAATTTCAAATGACAACCCAAATAAAGTAAATTTTTGCTGCAGTGGCATTAATGTGTAAGTACCAAAAAGAGCAGTTTTGTACAATTGTTCATATTTTTGTGTCAATTGTTTAAAGCTGGCATCCACAATTTAGTTCATGTGAAATAAAAATTTCTTCAATTAAGTAATGGTTAACTCTAAAAAGGCTAGAATCACAAGCTTAAATTATTTCCCAGGAACAGTTCTAAGCTAATCTGAAAACTGCTATTAAATTAGTTCAGTAGATTTAATAGTGCCTAGCACTTAACAGGAAAAAGTTTGGATTCCATTATATATATATATATATATATACATAAATAAGCAGAGATAAAACAGATCATAACATTTTTGAAGAAAGACATTATTTTCAACTTTAACTTTTAAAAATAAGGAACACTGAAAGTTACCACTTGAATCACTATTTCTTTTATTCAAACATGTAGATAAAGTAATCAAATTCACCCTTTTTGGGCTTGTGTAATTTTAAATTATCACAAAGATTTTTCATGTGAGAAAACTTGTGGTCAGGGTCTGTTTGCAGTCTGTATATTGTTTCATTTAATATCTTCGTTATTTCTTCTGAATTCTTATGATTTGGATCAATCTGATCATATATTGAAAGCATGTATTTATTAATTACTCTAAACATGCCTTCAGAATGTTCTAGTTTTAAACAGAAATTAATAATTTTATTCATAAGTTCATTTTCGTGGTGCACATATTCATCAATTTGTTGACATCCTTCGGTAGATTCTGTATCTTCGTCTGTGCTGGAAATATTCTGAGTCTCATCCACGACAATTATACTGTTACTGGTGTTTCCTTGCGACGATGGTAGATCTATTTCAATTTCAATCATTTCTATAGATGTATTTGACATAGCACAGTTGTATCAAGAGTATTGAATAAATTTTCTTGTTATATTTATTACTCGTAAAAGTTCATAAAACTGAAAACTTGATGTACAATTTTTTTTAATGCAAAATTGTTATACAATTGAATTTGTAAAATTATAAATAAACAAATGTATTACAAAAATATATAACAAAATTTGAATCAGCTCTTTACCGTATTTTCAAATTTTACTAATTTCTAACCTCATTGACAGTCAACGTTGCCATTAAAAAAATTGATTGCTGTTTAGGATGATCGAATTGCCGAGCTTTGGAGTACAAGTTGAAAAATTGCCGTGCATCATAAAAATTTTTAGCAAAATGTAAACTTTCGCAATTGTTTTATACCTATACAATGTTGTATAATTGTTTTATACTTGTACAGTGATAAAAAATAAATTGGAGAAGTCCAAGTAAAGTCACACCATTTTTTTTTTTTTTGTAGAGGGGAAATGCATTTACGCACTACCCTTACCTATGAGACCGAAGTCCCCCAATGCAATAGGTAAGGAGGCACGAAGGGACGAACTCCGTGCCAGTGTGGGACTCGCCTGGGCGTGAAGCGCCCGGAAAGACCCACTAAAACCCCCCGGGGCCGTCTGCCGCATTTGGGATGGGGGCGACACGGGGTGGCTTTCGCAAGCACCGCGTCGCCCCCTGCGGCGAACCCACCGGGCCTCGTCCGTGCAATGGCCCAAGTAAAGTCACACCCTAACAGTTCTGTACAAGATTCCTAAAAATATCATTATCAAAAATAAAAATTTGCAATTATATAACAATGGATAGGTCATTGGTCCCAATCATCATAATATAAATGCCTTATATCAAAGATGCTTAATTCTTCTTTCTTAAAATTATATTTGAGTTATCTTTCACGTAATTTAGCATTCCTTTGGTCGACTTAAATACTGTTTTACATGCAACGTGTTATTTATAGTGTAATTACTATTGTGTAATCAATAGTGTAAATTACTTATAGTGTAATAATTTATAAAGTAATTTCACTGTGATTTCGTTTTGACGATATTTAAAGTGCTAAAAAAATTGTTTCACAGTCAGTGTTAGTAGGTGGTAGTGATAATGCATTTATTTAGATGGCCTAATTTAATGTTTTTAGAGCTATAATTGAAGTACGTAACCACAGACTTGGGTAAACTCACGAGGAGCTTATTCACCAGCGTTTATTAGCTACGCATAATTGGATTATATTTAAGTGACAGGTCTCATTGTAATGTGCATTCTCGCGTCTTATCACTAAGTGTGTATTTTGTTCATGTCGACAAAAACCAAAGTGAGCAGAGTAGTATAGTTAAACGCTTCATGAGAATTTCGAGGTCTTTGACTTGGACATAAAAATAAGCAAATAATCAGAAGTCACCTGAAGCGAAGAGAGGTAGCACCCCAGAATAATATTACTCCTACCGGAGTAGCCGAAGCGAAACGGAATGCCCTTTCACAGTATCGTAAAATCTGTATTGGTTTTTTGTTTGACTTCGTATAAAGACTAAAGTCAATTACCGAACTGTATTATTGAGTATACGCGATTTCGTCGTGGACTAGCTGTTTCTCACGACTTAATGCGCTTCGATTAGGCTTATGCTCTGATTGCCGTGTTTTAGGTTACGGCAACCATTATTTTGCCGTGTACCGTGTTTTTTTTTTTGCTGGACGACCCCAATTACCGTATAATATGCCAATCGCCGTGTATAGTCCGTTCACATTTCTTTTATCTCTGAAGTCACATTTTAGTATTTTAGCATTACTAGCTGTCACCTAGTCAAATAAGATTTACTTGGTACTTTTTAATTGATGCCTGCACAAACAAACAGACAGACATTTCTAAAAATAATAGAAATGTGTTTAATCACCTATTTTAGTCCCTTGCAATAATTCTTTTCACAAAAATCGGAAATGTGAACACGTGAAATTTACAATTCTATTATTATAGATTATATATAGTCAGAAAAAAAAAATGATAATGATTTAATAGCACGTAGGAATAAATAATGATACAAATTGTTGATAAATATAACTTTATTTAGAGAGGCCAATTTAAAAATTATTATTTTCGTATTATGTGAAATAAATAGCAACATTAAAAATTGGCTTGTTGCTGTCTCTAACATTATCATAAGTATTGTAAGTGTACAGAATACCTTATTCGTTTATTTATAATATCTTAATTTTTAATAAGTCTACAATAAAAACATCCTAAGCAATAAAAAAAAAGCAATATAAATTGAGATGGATCATATTTGAGTAATTAAAAACAATTTTAAAAGCATAAATCACATGTGATACTTTAAAATTTGAATGAACCAAAAAATAAAAGTTGGACAATAATAATCAATACTGATACACTTAACCTAATAATCATGTTTTAAATAAAAAAAATGGAGTAAAAACTTCTTTAACCCCGTTGTTATTTGAAACTAGTTGAAACGAAAAAAAAGCGACATTAAAAAGAGACAAACACATACAACTATGGGATTTAGCATAGGATACAATGAAATAGAACACATTTAGATAGTATTATATTAGCGTTCTCTTCCTTATGCAGTGTTCCGTTGTTCATAGATCTAAGATGGTAAGCTAAATCTTTAGGAATTAGCTCGTTAAGTGGTGCTCCCGGAACAGACCTATGGGTGTTTGATAACAGATTTTACGACAATCATAGTATCTAATTACCATATCAAGTTATGTTACCGTGTTACCACACGTTCGGACCGAGCCGCGGACATAGTACGGCGGGCGGCCGATGTTATCAGCCCCCTACGTAGGGATAGGAATACTTTTCGAAAAAGATCGATTTCTGAATCTATTCGAATCTAAGTTTGATAAATCGATTCCCAAAAAATAGATCATTCAAACAAATAAATTATCGATTATTAGTGTCATTTTTGTTTTCTATAAATAAACATAACATTAAATAATCTCACGCCTGTTATCCCCGAAGGGTGAGGCAGAGGTGAAATAGCGAACTACACCACCCACATTTCGCCTAGTTTAGTTCCGTCCCAGATGTGACAGCGGGCGAGCCTGTCGCCATATCGGACACAAATTCCAAACTCCGGAATGATACTGAGTAGAAAAAAACCCAATACCACTTGACCCGACCCGGGTATCGAACCCGAGACCTCAGAACGGCAGTCGCACCGTAATACAACTGCACCACCGAGGCATCATCTATAATATGATGTATATATGTATATCATCTGTAAATAGGCAAAAATAAAACAGTTCAGTGTCATTTTTCTTTAGTAGGTTAGACATTCTTTTTTTTTGTCTAGTTGCTGTTGATGTACCTTTAGTACTGTCAATAAAAAAAAAATGGAAACAGTTTTTGCAACAAATGATGATTATAGTCTAATTTCCAAAACTGGAAGAATACTATTTACGAATAAAAAGTCGAATAAAACAACTAGAAAAAATACTCATCTATTGGATCTCGATGTTTTGTGAATCGATTCCAAATATAGATCATTTTCAAAAATCTTATACCCATCCCTACTTAGGCGACTGATGACCTCGGCCGCTCGACGTACCGTGTCCGCGGTCCGGTCCGTACGTGTATTAACAGCATTTTTTTGCTTAACCGAAAGTTCTTGGTCATTTAGAATTAAATGTTGTTTTGGAAATTGGAACATAAGTCCTACCTAAGGTATATCAGTACCTCTCCAAACATCATCACTCCATTAACTATTATTATTAAGTAATTACATTGCCATTATACTTTTATGTTATTCTGTAATATTATTACATTAAACAACTTAGTATTGAAATAATGAGTATCACATGTGCATTACCCCTTACTGTACATTATTTTTTTACATATCAAATAAATTCTATGAAGACATTAAATATACGGACTATTTTTATCAAAGCACCATAGTGGCTGCATTACTTATTATTTGTTACAATACACTATTAACACGATAACAAAAGAAAACTTTTAACAAAAAAAGAATTTAATTCGTTCACTGCATAAGCATCACTCGTAAATATGTCTTAATTGTAACATCCAATATATCCACCTCATCTGAAAAGAAAACATGTATCAATACTCTAAATTAACAACAATTATTACAGTAAAAGTTATTGCAATATTACAACAAAATATCAAAATGAATTAATTTCACAGAAATAGCTGTATTGGATGAAATTTTGTCATCATCATTCTCATGCTATCAGCTGTCATCTCTTCATTCACACACTCCATCCAAAATTCCTTTGGGCCTCTTCTACTTTTCCATTCTTCTATATTTATATTCATCATTATTGTATCCACTAGCTTCTATTTAGTAATAACATGTAAATACCACAAATGATTCACTTACAACTTTTGTACCACTGGAGCTTTTAAACTCCCTGTAATATATTGACTCCTGACTTTATTGATTAATCGTGCCACTACACATCCATCTCAACATTTTCACCTCTGTTACATGTAATCGTTTCTCATCCATCTTCTTAGTAAATCTTTCTTAAATTTTATAGTTAGAAAAAACAATAGATTCTATTCTTTCTAATTATACCTGGATGTGTCTCAAATCTTTTTTTACACGGTATACGCTTAGTGCTTTGACCACAATCCCACCTGATGTTAAGTGACGATGTGGTCCAGGACGGTAAACACACTAAGCCTAGAGGTACTGATTTTTTTTTTTTTTTTTTTTTTTTTTTTTTTTTTTTTATTCTCTGATTTACACCTTACAACATAGATTACTGACCCACAAAACTGAACATTCAGTTTGACTGCAGGTCATGGTATTAAAATTTCTTACATAATTATATACCTTTAGAGTACCTCAAGAATATCACAAACTATCTCATTCAATATCTCAAAAAATAAACAATCAAATTCTATTCCTATGGTAAAAAATTTATAAAATAATTTTTCAACTTAATTTTAAACTTAACTATGTTCCTTTCTTCTCTGATGTCTGTGGGTAAACTATTCAATATATATGGGATTCTCTTTTTGAGAGTTCTGTCTCCATACACATTGGTAACTCTCGGTACCACATATTTACCCGCAGCCATCGCTCTTGTATTATATTTATTCATGACATTTTCCATTGGTATATACTCCTTATTACTATGGTTTTTAACGAGTACAAGGTATTTATGCTTAATGCTAACCGGTAATATATTACTAATTTTAAATAATTTTCGATAATCATATTTAAATTTCATTTTAGTTTTTTTATCTACAAGTAATTTTATGAACCTCATTTGAAGATTTTCTACTTTATCGATATAAGTTTTAAATGTTAGCCCATAGCAGTCGAGAGCATAGTCCAAAATAGAATCTACCAAAGAGTTGTACAGTAATTTTAGTGTGGCAGTAGGAACTCGGTAACTGAGATGATAAAATTTCCCTAGTAACACCCTCAGTTTATTACATATGAAGTCTATATGTTCCGTCCAAGAAAAATGTTCATCAACTTTCATACCCAAATATGTTGCGCACTTAACTCTTTCTATCGGTTTGCAGCTACAATTACTTAGGTTATCATGAAAACAAGCAAAAGAATGAGCAAATAATAGCGGTGGGGTATTATTTAAAGGTAAATAGGGAGAATGTATATATAATAATTTTGTTTTATCTATATTTAAAGTTATTCCGTTGTCGTGAGACCATTTGACAACAGCGTCTATATCTTGTTGGACAAGGTGACAGATGTCCACTAGATCGGTGCCGGCGCGTAAAATGCATAAATCATCCGCAAACATGTATGATGAACAGTACCTCAGTATTCCACACACGCTGTTTACATGCATCAAGTAGCATACAGGCCCACATCCTGATCCTTGGGGCACTCCACATCGTACTGGTTTTTTATCACTTAGCGTGTCACCAACCTTCACCCGGTAACAGCGTGAGGAGAGGTAATCTTTGAACCACTCGTTCAGAGGCCACCCCACTCCACACTCCCTTATTGCACTCAATAATGCATCAAATTCCAAAGTATCGAATGCTTTTTTAAAGTCAAAAAATATAGCAACAACAATTTTTTTATCGTTTAAGTGAGTATTGATCTCTTCGGTAAATTTAGACAGCAAAGTGTTAGTACTTTTCCCTTTTTGAAAACCATATTGTGATTTATTTAACACATTATTTGACTGCAAATAGTTCCCGAGCTGATTTATTATACATTTTTCTATTATTTTGTCCATACTTGATAATATAGCTATTGGTCTATAATTTGTATAATTCTTATGATTACCTTTTTTATGAATAGGTCGTATGATTGCCTCTTTAAGCTTGTTCGGAAATATATGACGTTTGATGGATAAGTTAATCAGCTTAGTAACCACAGGACTTATTTTGTCACTAATCATTTGTATGTCCGACATCCTTATGAGATCGCTTCCCGGTGACTTTTTTGCATTCATTTTTTTAATAATATGCCTTACGTAGTTGTCGCTGACAGGCTGCCATCTCATACTTCTGTCGATTTTCTGCACATAATGATCCCTATTTAGCCATTTAACATCACATACATGTTTAATTTGTTGAATTTCCTCGTCAAACGTAGTCGCAAACCGATTTGTTACGTAATCAACATTACCCTGCGCATTCATATTGTTTAATATAATATTATCTAAAGATTGATTACCTTTTCCTAACAATATATTTATTCTGTTCCATATCTTTTTAATGTTTTTATTACAATTAATTATACTCTGTTTATCATATTCATTACTACATTTAGTTATTACTTTATTACATTTATTCCTATATTTAGTATATTCTAATCTCTTAATCATATTCTTTGGTTCGTTACACCACTTCGTAAACAGCCTATCTCTCTCTTTTATCATATTTTTTAATTTCTTCGTTACCCAGCCTTTATTATTTCTTAAACTACACCGTACAGTTACAGTTTTATAACATTCATTATAAATATTATCAAATAGTCGTTTGAGAGCAATGTATAATTCTACAGGGCAATCAATTGCCATTAATGTTTGAAAATCCGTTCTTAGTAATCGTTCTCTTACCAAACGATTGTCTAACACACTCCGATTCATACACGGTACAATGCATCGGCGAGCACCCCCCGTTTCTTGGGTTGCTGTAGCCCTTGTGACGCGGTCACTACTCAGTAGCGTGGGGTTCCACTTCACTACGGCCGATACGGGATAATGGTCCGATATTTTTTGTTGTATTATTGCTGAATAAATTTGAGCCGGCTGCACTCGAATGTAAATGTGATCTAAGCATGATTCAACAATATTTCCATTAGTAACTTCTTTACGAGTTATTTTATTGATGCATTTGATTAATCCAAATTCAGCTAATAAGTTTTCATATTCAATAACTTCAGAATCTCGATTATTTAATAGATTTATATTTATATCTCCACAAAAAAGAATTTTAATATTTTTTGGTAAACTTTCTAATATATCGCGCAATTCTTTAAGAAATTGTTTTATTTTATTCTTTTTATATATTCTGGGCGGTCTATATATAGCTAGTATGTATATCGGGTCACTCCCGGTTTCATCGAGTATAACGGAAACACACTCAGCCGATCTCATGTTGTGCGTATGCGTTGTCTCATTCACTCGAGCTGTCCATGTCGCACGCGTGTACACTAGAACTCCACCACCTGTTCTTTCCGCGCGTGTATAACTATATATATTAAATCCTTTGATGTGAAAATAGTTTATCATTGAAAAATTGATATTTGGCTCTGTTATTATAATTACATCAATATCTTTTAAGTTGCTATCTATAGTTACAAGTAACTCGTTAAAGTTCTTCTTCAATGATCTAATATTTACATGTAATATACAGAAGTCGTATTTATTGTGTAATGATGATAACCATATATTTAGACTCCCGATCTCAGTTGCATTTATAGTATCGTCGTCAGGTATAGTTATAATATTATCTAATTCCGTGAATTTTAGTTCTAGTTTTAAGCACTATAAATCATAGATGTATAAGTGAATGAAAAAGAAAGACAAAGTGTACTAAATTTTTGATTTAATAAGATCATTTATGTCATTTTCTGATCTCACCCAGATTGCTTTATCTCCATCATTTTTCTTTATTAATATTTTACCATTCGTCACCCAGATATATTTATAAATAGTATGTAGTTCCTTCTTGGTATTCCATAATAATCTACGGGTTGTTTTGGTTAAGTCCTCATTGATGTAAACTTTATTCGTGCTCGTTCCCCCAGTTATTTTATCACTAGTAGTATCACTAAGCTTACGTCTTCCTAAAAGCCAGGTGTCACGAGACTCAGTACCTGAGGTTTTAAATCCGACGATGATGGAGGTAGTTTTATTACCTAGTTTTTGCGGGTGATTTCGTCTTGCCCATTCAATGTCGTCGCTGCGGGCATTAATAATTTTTCCAACTTTATGCACAATTCCTAAGACATCTTCATTAGGAATTTGTTCAATACCTACAATCTCAATATTGTGTTTGCGGGTAGATTGCTCATAATCATGTAGTCTTTGTTCTAATGCGGTATTGCATTTTTCCGTATATATGCATTTATTATTCAAGTTCTCGACAGTTTTTTCAAGCTTATGTATTTTATCTTTAGATTTTTCGTGCTCAGCTAATAATATGTCATATTTTTCCGAGAGTAATGACATACTGTATTTTATTGAATCTAGTTGTTTAGTTAGGACGGGGATAGATCTTACGTTTTTTTGAATATCCTTTAGTATTTTATCAAAATCTCTGCTTTCAACTTCCTGTTCTTCATTTTCAGATTCATCCTCCTCACAGCTGTTGCAATATATGCGACTTTTGCCGGCTTTTAAATCAGCAACCAAGCCTTTTACACAACTTCTATGAAAAGTACCTTGGCATTGACCTTGACATAGGAAATGAGATCCTTTCTTTGAGAGCACTTTTTTACACTTTTGGCACTCCATTTTATAATCAACGTCTTTTGTACACTTTTATATTTAATGATAGTCGCGAGCGACGCGCAATTAACACGTGCCTCTACGCACGCACTAGAAGGCAATTAACACGCACAACAAAATTATCAATGATGATGCCGGAATGCACCTATTGGTATTTGTCGACTGGTTTTCAAACTTGAGGGTGGTAGCTCCTCAGGCTAACCATGCTATTATTTCCTTACGATGTTTACCTTCACCGAAAGCTCTGGCCGGTTTTGAGAGTTGGATAGGTTGGATCGAACCCGAATCCGGCCGCACTACCTGCTGCGCCATCATCGCTTCATTTTAATCTGTAAGTACTTCAAAATTAGAAGCAATTTAACTATATGTCAATAGGATGCTTTAGTATGGATAGGTAGAATTATTTTTTGATTGAGCTCCAAATGTTTGCACTTCATCTGATGTTAAATAAAGTACAGTTCAAGAACTATAAAAACGGTGGATAGATGAGAATCTATAGACAGTGTATCATCATGACCGTTTACACTGTTAAAAACAAAATCAAAATAATCTTTATTCAATTTAGGCCTTAAGAAGAAGCTTATGAACGTCGAAAACACTACCACCGGTTCGGAAAACAAACCCAGGCGAGAAGAGCGCAGGCAAGAAACTCGATCTGGTTCTTTTTTTTATAAATATACTATTTATATCATTTTATTACATAAAAACTGTAAAAATCATAGTCATAACCAATTTTAGCGGAAGCACAGAGATATGTGTTAATTCTAGACATCACTATCGTTCCCGTAATGATCCACACTGCTTGACATAATACTCTTATTGTCGGTAATGTTATTTGGGATCTTATTGTAAATCTAATACTATTACCTATAAAGTTTTTATTAGACTTACTTAGCCTAAAGTGTGGGACAGCCAACTAATCTTTATTTCTAATATTAAAATTATAACGATCATTCACTCGATCAAGTTTGTGTAAATTTTTACGAACATACATTAAGTTATCGAAGATGTATTGGGAACTTGTTCTTTAGAGATTTGCGAGGTCCCATATTGTATATTGCTCGAACAGCTCTCTTTGGTAACGTAAAAATGATGTCTACCTCTGCCGCTGTACCCCACAGCAAAATACCGTAAGACATTAAGCTGTGAAAGTAAGTACAGTAGACTAACCTAGCAGTAGCAATATCCGTCAACTGGCGAATTTTTCGAATCGCAAAAGCAGTCGAGCAAAGCCTTTCTGCTAAAGTTTTAACATGCGAACCCCACTGTAACTTATAAAGACTCTACATGGGATTGAACGTAATGATTACAGAATGTGATGCTCTTTAACTAATGGCAGGGTTTTTACCTGTAACCAATGGTTCCAATTCAGTTGGGCTAAATTGCCTTACTACTTTACACTGGCTGTTCCCGGAACACATTAATTTCACCATATGCATAGTGCTCAAAACCCCTATCACATCTCAAAGCATTTACCAAAAAGTATAAAAATAATAGACGCGAATTTCATACAAAAAGATGAACAACATTGAAACATGTACTCGAAATGTATACCAACATAACAAACAAGTATGACGGCTATATCAATGCATGCGATAGAGTCGAATAGGTATTAATAAAGCAAGACAGCGATAACCGCCATTATTTCCAGTACACGTTTCATACATGTTCAGGCTTAATTTTTTTACAAGGCAGTTGTGCCAGACTGGTATATACTACCATATTTTCTTACTTCATGAGAAACTCACATATACAGGCGTATGTGGAGCAGCGAGCTCAGTCGTCGCGCTGGACGTGCCGACGCTGCAGAACTTGTGCTAGGTCGTGCTGCAGGGCTGCGGTGCGTCGGACCACCTCAGCCGGTACCACTGACCTCAGCCCATTCACAATGTCCTTCGTTTTACCTGTACACGAAAAATAATATGGGACCATTCCAGTAATAATCATCAATAGAGACTATGTAAATGGTGATTACATAAGAAATATTTATTTATTAATTCTATTTTTTTTATTCATCCCAATGTTTATGTGATAATGGAGGAAGGGTTATTATTGTTGACAAAACAGTGGGGTCAAAGAATACCAAAATTTCAATTATGTATTATTTGAATGACCCCTATATAATTTGCAGTTGCAGTGTACTGTCTGTATAATCCTAAATTAATTCTTGACATATACACTTGTTTTAGTTTACCTATTTCTTAAAATTAATATTTTTTTACATTGCCATAAGACTATGTCCAGGACTTATTTTACTACATAGTTGTGGAAAATATTCAAAAAAATATTTATATGGTCACCTGATATAATTTTCGTCATCACAATGAAATATATATATAAGTCCCTACTTGTACCATTATCAACAACAAATAGGTTAAATACTAATAGACAAATCTGATAAATTTTCATACAAATTCTAAAACAAAAGTTTTAACTATGACCTACAATTATTGATATAAAGTTTTCTCTGTAAAAATATATTTTACAATAAGTAAATTGAAAGTATTATATATATTACCAAAATAAATATCATTAAGTGTGTTCCTAATCTTGTTCTCCATATCTTCAACCATACGACCAATATTAGCAATGTGTGGTGTCACATCACTCACTGCTGAGTCCTGTTCTGCCTGGAAATTTACACAAATAACTTAAATATGTATGATTAGGATATATGAGTAAAAGCAGGTCAGCATAACGGCTGCTAATGTCAAGGGAATCTATTACCAAAGATGATTGTGCCACACTTACCATCACATATTGTACAGTTACTTTACTACAGTTCTACAGTCAGCTAAGTAAGCTAACTTAAAATTTAACAATAATATAGTATGCAATGTATGTAACAATTTATTTGCATAATAAATCATTTTCTAGGTGCTACAGAGTAGAATATATAACCCAACTTATACATAAAGAACACTTAAATAAAAGACCTAAAGAACAGAATTTTATAATGTAACAAATATAAATATTTTAGCACAATTGATATATAAGACTGAAAAAAAAAAATTACAAACATAATTGAGGAGATATCAAATCAAATCTTACTGATATTTTGAAGTAGTATTAAGCATGTTTTGAAAACTAACCAATCTCAATTTTACTTAATTAATTTAATACAAAGAAAATAGTACAAAACAAACAATTTATATTATATTTATAATTTATATATATTTATTTATAATAAAATAAAGAAATAAAAATGTATGCATGTTTTCTAAGAAGTACTAATATATACATTATACTTATAGTGATGTATTACATAAATGAGCTTTATATGTTACAGTTGATTTGATTTTTAGATAAAAAATTAATTGAAAATATGTATTCTTACTTGTCTAGTTAAACTACCACCAAGGTTCATAGTACCACTGCTCTCCTTGTTAGTCTGCAGCCAGAGCATTGCAGTAGAGGTTAACTTATAATGGGCATTGCGACCTGAACTCTTTTCAATTACTTCAACAACATGGATGGAGTCCCAGCAACCCTTGATCTTCTGACTACCATCACCAGCTTTCTTTATCAATATTACTCCTGAAATTAATTTATTAAAAACATCAAATCAAATCAAAATTTATTTATTCAATTTAGGCCCTAAGAAGGCGCTTATGAACGTCTAAAACACTACCACCGGTTCGGAAAACAACCCAGTCGAGAAGAGCCGGCAAGAAACTCAATCTGGTTCTTTTTTTTTCATAAATATAATATAAATCTTTTTTTTTTGTCATATAAAAAACTATACAAATCGTAGTTTTAATAATGTTAGTGGAAGCACAGAGATGTGGGTTAATTCCAGACATCACTATCGTTCACGTAATGATCCACCCTGTAATAACCTTTTGAGATTAAAACTTGCTTGACATAATACTTGAACTTATTGTCAGGTAAATCGGTAATGTTACTTGGGATCTTATTGTAAAACCGAAAAACTATTACCTATAAAGCTTTTATTACACTTACTTAACCTAAAGCAAGAGACGGCCAACTTGTCTTTACTTCTAATATTAAAATTATGACGATCATTCACTAGATCTAGCTTGTCTAAATTTTTACGAATATGCATTAAGTTATCGAAGATGTATTGGGAGGGCAAAGTTAAGAATAAATCATACATCAAAAATATTGTTACTTCCAAAAATAGACTACTTACAATTGAAAACAATTATTTTAAGATTTTTGTGTGTAAGTGTAATATTTTCCATAATGATATCTAGTATAAATTTTCTAGACAACAATATGAAGGTCCAGAGTAATAAGACAGAACCAATTTTTTTTATATGTAAATTCAGTATCTGCTATACCACTGTACAAGGAAAATAAATAAAGTGGAAACTTAGAAAAAGTTAAATAATATTTCAATATTCATTTTAAAAATCGCTGTAAGTGTTAATCGAAAAGTTAACAAAAAAGATTGTATATATATAATTTGCATAATATAAAATAACAAACCTGCAAACCCATGGTCCATATCCCACAAGTAAACAGAACTGACACCACCCTCAAAATACATCTCTCTGTATTGATCGAAAGCATGATTTGCCTCTATTTCCAACTTTCTCAGTCTTTCTGATGGCATTGAGCCGTCTTCAAGTGGTGGATCATAAGTATTCGACCATGGTGACCTGTATGAGTCACCATCACGATTGTAATCACAGAGAAGGTAATCCTTTCCGTTACTCTGATCCTGGGCGATCTTGAGTGGCTGGTCTACAGACGATAATAAGTCATCGCACATGTTCGGAACTAGATCAATCAAATCAGTCAAGTTTTTCTCGATCTGTTGAGGCGGAAGCCTCCGCATCAGATCGAGGGCACAATCCATCTGTTGATCGGTCTGTAACGTTAATAAAAACAGGATAAAGTATTAAAAATACGTGTTAATTTTCTTGTATTAGTCATCATAACAAATAATATTGTTTAATAATTTGTAGCACAGGCTAGAGACAAATAACTTACCATGACTGAATTAAATGTTAAGATAACAGGCAAGTAACTAAAATTAAACGAAAAAATCTGGGTGTCGGTTAGAGTATTAGTAAAAAACAAATAATAGGAAGTCTCGACTAGTCCCTATCCTAAAAAGATAACTTGACGTAATTTGACAGCTACTACTCGATTTTTTTTTGGTTCCATGTACTGTCTACGATTAATTCCTATAAAAGAAAAATGCAAAGGTACTAGTAGACTATGCAGCCAAGTTAGACTTTTTTTTTACCTAGCTAATGCTGTTAACCGGAAGAGCCTTTACAGCTCCACCGAATTTTGGGGGCGAGTGCAAGTCAGATGTTAGGAACACTATCAATAAATGAATAGCGGCAACAAAATGCTGGCCTTCTGTTACGATCACAACGGGAATGTTTTCAGAATTTACGCTTCGTGTATATATATATATATATATATATATATATATATATATAATAAAACAGCGCCGTTTTTTTGGCAACAGTTATAAAGCGGCAAATGCTGACGCCAGTCCTTATTACCATATGTTTTTATTTTGTTTATATGCTTAATATATTTATTTATGCTTAGTTTTTTTGTTAATTTTGTAATCTATTCTAAAATATGGTAATAAATGTCTTTCTTCTTCTTCTTCATAAATACGTTGAAAAATTAATATTATAATGTTTAATCTAGTCATAAATGTATAAAAAATTAAGAGTCACAAAAACAATAAATACAAAGTATCAAAATTGTGTAAGCGTTATGTACTAACCTCGGCCGTTTCCTAATGTTTACTGTATAATTATCTGGATTTCTCTACCGTTTTCTTGACTGTCTGGGTAGACACGTTGTCACGGAATGTTCCATAGTTTAAAAGAAACAATAATTTTAATTGTTTTATCAAATATATCCAGCTAGAAGCATTAAAAACCAAGAGCAGACTGACTCTGTATCAACGTCGATCCCATACAAAATTTTGCGTACTGATTGGTCAAAGTGGAGACTGCCAAATTCGAAAACAACACTCTAGGAGAATGCCGCTTTTGAATGTTACTTCAAAGTTAAAATGGTTTTTAATAGGAAGATTGCCGTTTTTGTAAGGACCTTATTATTCAATATAAACAATTGGATAATAGACAATATTTTGGCATTAATATATTTTTTTTTGTCCAAAAATGGAGATAGCCGTTTTGATAATATACGACTCATATGTAAACTTTAAGTTTTTTTAAATTATACTCGGTGACACTTTGTGCTTTCATATCTTTCGAACTCAGGATTGAGCGCTCTACATTATAATAGTGCCTATCGGGGCTTAATTGCATTTTACTCCAGTGAGGCAGTTTAGGACACCAAAGTCAAATTCTGTAGAAATTTCTTGTTTAATTTGTTGTTAATTTATTAATGGCTGAATCTACACGGAAAATGTTAATAAGACATTTATGGAAAACTTAAAAATATTGTAAGGCATTATTGAGCCAAATAAAGAAATCTACATGCACGCTGGTGTACATTGCTATAAAATTAGGTTTTTGATTTTGACCGAAAAAAAATAATTCTACTCCTTCAAAGTTGCAAAACGTCAGTTTATGATTTTTACTTTTTAGTCTTATATTTGTGTGACGTTTGTGTCAAAGTTTTGTTGTTATTACTTTTAGTGGCGTTACACATTTTATTACTTTTATAAATGGAATCGTGATTTATATAGGTTAAACCTTTGGAGTATTTCTGTTTTTTATCACTGGATTAAAAAGGTGTTTTATATGTAAATATTTGTTTTATTATTATTACTATTATAATGATTCATTATTTGAGAATGTTACGCGAGATATAATAATGCGTCTATTATGTTGCCCTAATCAGGAAGCGAGGTGAATAAAACAATTCATTTTGTTGTATGATAACAAAGGTTTCTACAAATGATCTGATTTATTGATAGGTTATGGTCGACTTACGAAGTAGGGAAACCTTAGTTTCTTATTTGTACTTTGGTTTTGTTATAATTATGTTGTTGGATAGGTTCTTTTAAGTATATCGCAGAGAATCTTATGGTCATAATAGTAAAACACTTTGTTAAGATTTGTCTCTATTGTATTGTGAACTTTTTAGATTTGTTTTAGGGCAAGATGTTTCAATTATAATATATTTTTTAACTTTAATGTTTAGTCATATGTAAATCATTTTAAAACCGAAATGAAATTAGTGTCCAATATGGGTATTTTAAAATACTGATACTAATAACTTAACCCTGAAGTATACACTGTCAAAATATTTGATATTAAAAATAATTCAAATTTATTATTAAATTTCATTAAATATTACATACATATAAGTTAAAAGCTTAACACTTGTGTTTGATATTTTAATGAATGTTTCATTCTTATTAGTTTAATAATAATAGTTCTTATATTTTATGTCTAATAAAATTGTATAGTCATGACATACACTGTACTTTGGAAGATGTTTTCATATTTTATAAATCTTTTAAATAAGTTTTAAGTATTAATTTAATTATCAAATTTTACAAAGAAAAAAATTTAGAATTATTAATAAGAGAATTTCATATCTATGATAAAGAGAATGTAAAATAAAGCTATGATTGACATTATCAATTCATCTTTAAGATTGCAATAGTCATATAAACACTCTTTTATATAATAATATACTATTTAATACAATACTTTTCCTATTATATTCCAGGTCCAATATTATTGATTGCATAGCACCATAACTCTGTCATGATGCCTACCCAACTAGTGAATCAAGATAATCATGCAAATGATGTTCGTGTAAAAACTGTATACAGTGGTGATGTTATGATAACATATATTAATCATAGTATTGGCATTGAGGAATTCACCCAGGAAATGGTTGCAATATGCCGTTTTGCACCAGATCAGGTTTGTAGTGCATTATTTTTCATCAGACAGTTTGTTACTGCTCAAAAAGGAAGGCCAGATCCTTTAAATCATTATATATTCATGTGCTCTCAATTTCATGATATATTATTTAGCAGACTGGACTATGTCAATATAAAGTGGGATAATAAGTTACAATAGGGTCCACATATTAAAACATGGACAGGAAGGCTTAGCTCTGCTGCTTTTGCCGTTACAAAAATTTGCCAGTTAATAGATATTGGTACTTGTAGGTTAGTCTACTTTGCTTACTTTCATAGCTTAATGTCTTATGGTATTGTGCTGTGGGGTACAGCAGCTGAGGTAGACACCATTTTTACATTACAAAAGAGAGCTGTTCGAGCAATATACAATATGGGACCTTGTGAATCTTTAAAGAATAAGTTTCAAGAATATGATATTTTAACTTTGCCCTCCCAATACATCTTCGATAACCTAATGTATGTTCATAAAAATTTGGACAAGCTTGATCTAGTAAATAATCGTCATAATTTTAATATTAGAAATAGAAATAAGTTGGCCATCCCACACTTTAGGCTAAGTAAATCTAATAAAACTTTTATAGGTAACAGTCATCGGTTTATAATAAGATCACAAAGAACATTACTGATTTACCTGACAATAATTTCAAGCACCATGCCAACTATATCTTAATTTCAAAAAGTTATTATCCAGTGATCAATAGTGAAGGATAGTGATGTCTGAGGGAATTTGCACCCCTCTCTGTGCTTCCGTTAACAATGGTTGTAACCATAAATGAATAATAATAGTTTATAATAGACTATGATTTGTATAGTCTTTATTTCAAAATATTTATATTTTGAATTTGTATAAAAAGTTATTAAAGTTATTTGTCGGCTCCTCTCGACTGTGTTATTTTCCGAACCAGTGGTAGTGTTTTGACATTCATAAGTGCCTTATTAGGGCCTAAATGGAATAAAGAATTTTTTTATTTTGATTGATTGTTACAGATACTATACACTCTACTATTTTCTTTCCTTAGGTATTTCTTGTAAAAAGGACAACTGAACTTATCAGTTTTCTTGTGCAGCCAGTTACAGATGTCAAGCCTAAATATTACTAAATTATAAAAAATTGATATTTTACTTGAATTTATTTCTCTATGATATATCTCAACTTCAGGTTAAAATTCTTAAAGAGACTTTGTATATTCGATAATATAATGATAATGTGTATAAGTGACAACTCTTGTTTTTTAGAATTACCTATCAAACATATTCAAATATAGGAATGTAATACAAATTATATTGCATAATTTTAACACAAATTTGTTTAAATTATTAAGTAAACTGTTTAAATTTCATTATTATTAAAATTCCAAATATTTTTCAAGGTTTTTACTATGAAATGGGTAGATGAAGAAGGTGATCCCTGCACAATATCTACTCAATTGGAGCTGGATGAGGCATTGAGGCTGTATGAGCTGAATCGAGACTCGGAGCTAACTGTTCATGGTAAGTACACAATTTTCTTGTCCCATTGGTTTTACTAACCTTAGTGTTTTTTTCATATTTTTATGAATCATCAGTGCTATAATTTGCAAAAAAGAGGTGTTACAAATTTAATATTTAATAACTATCTCCTCTGATATGAATATGTTCTAAGGTGCATGAGCTATATTTGAGCTATATATGAGGGTATTTGTTGAAAAATTCTAACTTTTAAAAAAGTTCCTAATATATGTGTTCTGACACTATTGTGTCACATAATGCCATACCACCATAAACATTGTTATTTAAGAAATCTTTTAACTATAATATTATAACTCCCTACTTTTAATTGTTATTATACATGCTCAAATTTTTAAAATTTATAAATAGAACAATATAAAAGTGCTACTTTATAATATGTAGGAAGTATATCTTTCTTTGTTGTTCTTGTTTTGTCTTTTTTTGATGGTCGTTCTGTGAAAAACTAGACAGCCTTGAGAAGTGAATAAACATAGGTGTTTTGTAAATTACTGTTCAGTTTATTCTTTGTTTTCACAGAGCGATAGATGGTGTTCTTTTCAAATAGTGACTGTAACTACGAAATTCTTTCAACATGTTACTCGTAGAAAGTTTATGATAGGAAACATAGATGGCGGTATTAAGCAATATTTTGTTGTATTTTCATTTGAAATTAATAAAACAAGTCCGATTTAGTTAATAATGATAATTTTTATTTTAAAGTATGAACTATGTATACTGTGAGATAACGTCGCAATATTATTAAAACTACATTTTCTCATTTGTTCAATATTTCAAAATCAAATTCGTTAACCAGACTACACATGTACCTGTAAGTTTTTAATTAGTAGTTCGAAGCATCGTTACGGGTGTATATTATAATTTTATGAAACGGAATTGCAACTGAATTTCTTCATAAGATATTATCCTACACTACAATACATTACATTCACGCACTCGTACGCTAATTTCTTCAAGTATAATATGTAAGACGACAGCGTTAATTAACGTTTGTTAGTTAACTTGTTTGCGTTCGCATCGAGCGGTTAAACAATACGATGTTGGTTATTCTCGAATAGGTAATGATAGCCCCTATCATCATTAAGAGTTCCCAGGTCGTACACCTTACCATAAATTCAAAATCGTTGTGTAAGGAAAGCCGTAGGCGCCCAATACTATCAGAGAAATGTGGATATACACAGGGATCTGAACCTGCCCACTATCAAGTTCGTTTTCAAATACCAGTGTCGCGTCTTCTTTGAACGCGCAGAGACACACCCAAATCCCCTCATAGTACAAACCGTCTCGTACTCGCCCGACCTGAACGCCTCCCCCCGAAGATGCGACGGCCGCGACGGCCGCGTAACATCTTGATAACATCACTAGCATGAATAGGATCTTCCCGCATCAATCGCGTACACTTGCGTGTCAACGCCCACGTCCTCGTAACAGCCGTTTCCGCCGCCGGGGACTTGCGGCTAATTTGCTCCCTCATACACTCCGGGCCCCTTCCGGAGGCGGCCCAAAATGTGTTTCGTTCCCCAACTTGGGAGGCTCTTGACGCCGTTGCCGATACAGTGACACTGAACATGCCTTAAACATTACACGCATAACACTGCACACACACTCTCCTGCACATAAAACGGAGGTTTTTTTTTCAAGTTTGTTAATGCTGTTGTCCGGGAGGGCCTTTACAGCTTCACCGTGGCTTTGTGAGCGTAAAAACTCCTATGATTTTTACACGCAGGTAACGGCCAAGCCGAGGTCCGTACCACTTTGGTAATCATTTTGCTAGTTACCTTTTTGCGACTGAGTGCCTTCAACACTCGCTCCCAAAGTCACGGTGAAGCTGCAAAGGTCATTCCGGTCAACAGCGTTAGCTAGTTAAAACTTGTTTTAAATAAATAAATAATAATTAAGAAATCCTCATCGAAATATTGAGAGTCGGAGTTTTCGAAAGCTGTTATTGCAATTAATCAAATAGATTTCTAAGTATATAATACAATTTCTAAGTCAAATAAATAATCTATCTGAGAATGTTAATAATTTTTCTCAGAAATTGTTTTTTTTTTTTTTTCTTCGTAATGTAAACCTGAAGTTGATATTAAAAGTCTGTTTTTTATTACCGACTTCGTGTTTTTTATATTTTATTATTTTTACTCGTAAATATAGCCTGTAGTATAGAAATATTATGTTAAAAAAAAATAGAATGTTATTTCTAGTGCCTTTATAATTTGATCCTGGGACTGGACTAGATAAAAAAATATATATTTAAGAAAGTCACATGTGTGTAACATGCTAATTTATTTGAATGTTATGTGATACATAATTTTGATACATAAATATGGAATTACAAAGAAACGAATAATACAAATGTATTTGTCACTTCTGAAGAATTTTATACTATTTGCCAAATACTTCCGGATATATTCCGTGTATTGTTCACTTATCGGGTTCATTTTACACATACTCGTGTGTTTATCCGGCCGGGTGTACTTTTACTATAAAATCCTTATCTACCCGCATTGCGAATCCGGTCGGCGGCCATTTCCATATTCAAATTGGCTTTTTTGGCGAAGGATATTTGTGTTTTTCTTTCTTTTTTTACCGAATCGTCGAGCTCTGTCGTAACGAACTCATGTTTCGCAGCGATTTGAATCGAGTGTTGGTTTTTTTTTTTGGGAGTAAGTATTCTGTAATTCTATATATCGTTCTTACTATTAATTTTAACTGTGAGGTTTTTGTCTCATTAAATTGACAAGTTAGAGTTCAATACTATCTGTATAAATTAGTATTCATTATTATATACAATATTTATTAAAATACCTAATAGAAAATATTATTAAAAAAAAACATATTTAGTAATAAGTTTATGTCAAAAACATTAATAAAGTAATGTAGTGTTAGAGAGCTGTTTGGTTCTTAATTGACACAGTATCTCATAACTTAACAGCATACTTAATTATAATAAAAAAAGTAATAAACGACTTTGCTATTTTGCAAATAAATAGCTTTGTTGTTAATAAAACCATAGGTAATTTGTAAAGGCTTATTTGAAAATAAACACTTGAAATATTTACATTGTATTCATACAACTAGTTCATTTAAATAGAATTCATAGAGATAATGCTACTAATTGTAGCTTAGTTTCCTGTCGCTGGACATTTACGGGATATAATTTAGAATCCCATTCTGAATATTTTCAGCATTTTTTTATAGTTACATATTTATTATCTTGCAGTTCTTTTGCTCTTTCAGCTCATTTAGTTAGGTATTCTCATATATTATGTATTGTGTCCTAATAACTTAAACTACTGTAATGTACTGTAATAAATAAGATATAACACATATATATGAATTTCGAGTAAAGAAAAGAAGGAAAATAAGAAAAAGAAAAAAAATGAATAAATATTTATTTAATAAAAAGACAGACCTAATATAAAGTAAAGAGGGACAACAAAGACTCCGATCAAGCCTGAGGTGTGTAGGGTATAAAAAATCCAAATAACTTATACTCATGCTACGTTACTCGATTTTAAAGTATGACTATGTGCATACAGCGAACTTCTTAATTACATTGTACACTGTTCTATACACGAAAACACGTATATCGCGTTATTTCATCTTGCACGTTTCAAACTATAGGCAAATGCAATATGCTTTTTACCAACTTGAGCCATTACCCGTATTTTATATCAGAACCTGGTTTCTAATATTTTCCTCTCTAATATTCAACAACTCCAGTATCAATCATTTTAATATAATATAATATAATAAAATTATAAATTGAGTTGAAAGTCATTATTTTAAAGTTCTCGAAATGGAACACAAAAGACCCGCTCATAGCCCGATCATAATCTTATAAGTTTTTATTAAATTTTCCATGACTTTTCATTGAAAGGATAACATAAATATCAATTAACAAGTAGAAAATTAAGTGCCTGGGAAAGTGGTACAATAATATAAAATTAAAAATTCTCTGATTTTGTTGAAGCTTGAACTTCAAAGACAACGATTGCAACTTTCATATTATTTTGTCACGTGTTATCACGAATCTTTATAATTGATATGAAATCTATTTCGTTTACACTGTATACGCTCAGTGCTTAAGACCAAATAAGAAGACCGCAGAAGAACCAAAGTAACCGACATTGCCCGAAAAATTGCTAAACTTAAATGGTAGTGAGCTGGGCACATTGCTCGTAAACCGATGCCCGATGGGGCCAACGGGTTCTCGAATAGCTACCATGCACCGGAAGACGTAGCGTGGGTAGGCCCTCCAGAAGGTGGACCGACGACCTGGTGAAGGTTGCGGGAATCCGTTGGATGCGGGTGGCGCAAGACGGGTCGTCGTGGAGATTTTTGGGGAGACCTATATCCAGCAGTGGACGTCTATCGGTTGAATGGATGGGTGGATGGATGGAGGGCTTAGTGCTATGACCATAATTTCACCTGATGTTAAATGATGATATGATTCAGGACGGTAAACATACTAAGCCTGGTAAGGTACTCGTTCTCAAGTGATGCTGCCGGAACAAACCTATTGGTATTTGCGGACAGGTTTTCAAACTTGAGGGTAGCAACCCAGGCGAGCATTATTAGAACATGACTAATCACAAAGCCTATGGTTTCACGACGTTTTCCGCCAGCGAAAGCTCAGGTTTGTTTTAGAGTTGTGTGTAGGTGGGCTAAAACACGCATCCATTGACGCGAAATCCAACCGTACTACCAGCTACCCCATAATCGCTTCGGATGTGGTTCTTGTAATAAATAATAATACGTTACAAATCTATCATTTCTTTTATATTAGTTTTGTTGTCGACATTAATGTGCTTAACGTTTGGTTTTTAAAACATTTTTCAGTACTTAATAAAGTAAAATATGTAGGTAGGTAAAAAAAGTCAGAAACATTGTAATTGTAATCGCGTCCGTCGGTGATTTATGTTTCCCAAACTGTATGCAAATAAAACGTGAGAGATGTAAATTCGTGCGAAAGCAAACTTGAAAAAGTGCAAACATTGCGGAAGGTCGGGTGTTGGCGCCCCACTGTTGGGTACAGTTTGTTGATCGTGTCGTTTGTTCTGGGGGGTAATTAGGTGTGTTTTTTAATTAACTTTATGAACGAAAATTCAGAATCGTATTCGACTAATTGAATACGTTGTTTGACCGGGCCTGAGGTCCTCCTGCTGTTTGTGAATGTCATTTCAATATTGCCATCAGTTAATTCAGTCGATGTTAAGGTGTTTAATATATTCGATTATTACATTTTTATAAAAATTTGGATTATACAAAAATACTCACTAATCCGGCACTATTTAAATCTATGTGGTCATTATTGGAATTTTCGGATTACTGGATTGAGTAGAGAAAAAATCATAGTAATTATAATATGTATTCGTCCATCTTCAATTCATTTCGTAGAGCGATTGGAAAGATAAAGTCGTTTCTGTTCACTTGAGATTTTTAACATTTTAAATAGTGTATAAATTGTATTGTTTAGTTTCATTAAAAATGTCCAAATTTTTCTAACGGAATAATTAAGCGGACCTTATTATTAGATAGATCTCAGCGCTTTAACTACGATCTCAGCTGATGCTAAGTGGCCAACGTAACCTCAAACACACTACATCTAAAGACACTGACTCTCATAGGTAGTTGACAACAGATTTTCAAATTTGTGAGTAGTTGGTAGCAATTAGGCATTAGAACCTTCCTTACCGCAGTTGCTTCCTAAACCGAAAACTGGCTCATCTATACTAATAATAAAATTATAAATTTCACGTGTCTGTACGTACATGTTTGATTTTTGTGCAAAGAATTATTACAAAGGGTTTAAAATAGGTAATTAAACACATTTCTATCATTTTTAGAAATGTCTGTCTGTTAGTTTGCCTGTGCAGGTTTGATGTCTATCAATTAGAAAGTGCAAAGGATATTTTAAAAATGGAATTATAATTATGAAGCATATTCCTGGGGTAACATCAAAATTTTATTTCTTTAAAATCGGTCCACTCTATGAAAAGTTACAGTAATTTGAATGAGACGCGGCGACTATAGTATGAAAGAAGAATTTTTAAAGAAATGCGTTTTAGTCTTATTCGAGAACAAAAGATTGATGGATTGATTGAAATTGAGCAAAATGACATAATATTATTTAATTATAATTATTATTTTATTTTTATTTTATAGTTTTTTGGAAGGTTTACAGTCAAATGTTGAATATAGGTAAAAAAATTATGAAAGTATTACAATTGCTAATTATAAGCCTTAACCTTTATATAATAATATAAACGCATTAATAATTATAATAAAGAATATGTGCCGCCTATATGTTACAAAACTCATGTGTTCATTCAAGCTGGTGAAGAATATATCTATGTTTAAGTTAGGAGGTAGTTCACTCCAACTCCTAGAACGAATTAGACGGTTCATGTTTTGTTTATTTATGACGATGACATGGGTGATGAAGTGTTATGAATAATGATTACGTAAGCAAATTGTTTATGTATTTCTGACGATTATTCATAAATGGTGCTACGCTATTTTTTTAATAATTTGGTATGTTCTGAAATATTACTGTGTAGGGCTTCAGAATCTACTACATGATAGATTTAGACAGTTTTTTTCTGTTCATTAATTTGTTCGCCAACCACGCATAAACTACTGAACCGATTTGGATGAAATTTGGGTTGTTAGTAGTTTATGCTCTATAGTAATGTCTTTTTATACATACATGTATGAATAGCGTTTAATTAGATTTATTAAAAAAACATAATAATGAAGTGTATGCATAAGAACATCTATACTATTATTATAAAGAGGTAAAGTTTGTGAGTTTCAATGTTCGGGGTAATCTCCGGTACCACTGATCCGATTTTGGAAATTCTTTCACTGTTACAAAGCAATATTTATTTTTACGGGACGTGACGCCTAAATTCCACGCGAGCGAAGTCACGGGCACAGCTAGTTATAAAATATAATAAATGACTGGTATTCGTAACGCTGAGTCATTGTCACTTCATTATATAAATTATTTGCCAAATTATAGGTCAAACTTATTTTACCGCTTTTCATTTGACGCGGCTCATTTAATGTATGATATATTAGGCCAGATTTTATTACTGTAAATTTAAAATTCAAACATAATACCCTTAACGAAGAGTTGTATTTTTTATTCGAGGATCTAGAGATCATTATTATACTTATCTCAGCGTTATAACACCTTCTTCATATAAGTAAACCATAGGTAGCATGAGAAAAAACACGACTGGCCAGTAAAAATGCTTGTAGCATGATTCACAGTTAATACTAACTTCAATCTGTATCCAATGTGTGCCTTTGTGTAAAAAAAAACCTCTATCGAATTTTTGCAATCTATAGGTACAAGATCTTTTGAGAACAAATAAAAGATATTCTGGAATTTTCCTAGTGATTATTTTTAAAGTATGTAAAAATATTTCAAATAAATGTTTTTTGCAAAGGACGTAATATGTTAACAGGGAACTCGTTTCTGCGGAATTAATTCTATCTACGAGTGAGTGAATCGGCATATCAAAGCGTTGAAGGATTTGTACGAAAACGCCACCGATCACCGATCACTGACCGTCAGTCCGATTACAGGACTAGACTTCGAAACCTAGACCCTTGCCGCTTGGCGTTAGACAGGGAGATGTTATTTCTCCGAAACTCTTCACGTCTTTTGGTTGAATGGAGGGATGGATGGATTGGACGAGTGAATTTCTTTGTAATTTTAGGTGGAAAAATGAGCAGGTCTATTACTGATATGAAAATAGTTAATTTTTTTACACATGATTTGCAATACGATAAAACAAAAGAGGCAATTTAATGAATTAAGGATTCTTAAGTATAGTATACAATATTGTGGTTCTGTCTATTATTATTATAAAAATATATCTTCTAAAATAATATTCAATAAGATAAAAAGAAAAAATCCTTTTTTTTTTAGAACTAGGTTATGTGTGTTTAATATTTATCTTATTCTATAATAGAATTATTAGCCTGAGAACTGTATATTTGAACGCCCAAAATCCGTACAAGTTTAATCTGAACGATCGATTTTTGGTATTATTAACATAGTCCGTTTATGCAGTAAGATTACAACTTCATGTTACTAAAGCCTATCTAAAGCGGATGAAGCTGCTGCTAAGGTCTAGTAATTTAAACAACGATCCAGTCAGGATATTAAAAAAGATGTACCATGAATAATTTATTGCAATCTAGCGTTTGTAATAGTTATTAGACTGGATGACTTCATGATAGATGAAGATCTGCATACGCTGAGGTAAAAAACCTTTAAAATGGATTCTATACTGTTTAGAGTAAATGCTTTGACCACAACATTACTTTCCAGCCAAGAGTGACTGGCTTCTTGCATTAACATAACAAGCTTAACAAACAGTTGTATAATGCATACTATACCCCCACACTCCTGCACACTACATGCAAGTTCATGTGTTATTATCCATATTACAATATCCTTAGTTTCTTATAATTCAGTTATAGCTAGGGAATATTCCGCAGAATCTACGTCTAGGTTAGCGTACTGATCTGAGGTCCGTACTACTTTGGTATCCTTGTGCTAGCTTCCACTCGCCCGGCCTAAGCGGTACCCTCAAAAGTTCACCTAAGCTGTTCAAGACTCTTCCGGTCAACAGCATTTAGTCAATTTTTGTGATTGGCTCTCAAGTCATTTTGCGGGAACACTCCCACAGATATTTGTGGACAATTTTTTATACTTGAAGGACTAAGATAAGCTACGTTAGCACAGATCGCTACCGAGCCGTCATCGCTTATCTTTCACACCTCATTATCAATAGTGTTAATCGGAATCAATCTCCATTTGCTCCTACACGATTACTCGAGTAAATTAATTTTGTTTTTATACTTTAAAGATGTTATTAAGTTATTTTTAGAGGTGAATATAAATTATATAAAGTAGGTCATCGTTCTCAAAATATGACTATATTTTGCCATTAAAATAACGGTATTTCCAATAAAAATTTTAACGTCTACGCATTGATTTACAATGTGACAATGTTTGGACTCGGGCTGTATACGCGGAAGTTGTTGTGGGCGTAATTGACTCAATTATTGAAGCTATCATCGTACGAATAAATTTGGTCACGTTTTCGTTTACAAATTATATAACGATAAAATATAATCAAAAGAAATGTTTTAGTTTATTTTATTTGGCTGTGTGCTACCGCGGTTGCGCTCGCGTTTCGTATGAATTTTCACTGCGTAATATAGTTTTTAATTATTTTTTATACGGAAATAATTTTTTCTTTGGTACTAACATTAAAAGTAGTAAAAATGTGCATTGAATCGGATTTTATTCAGAATGTAATGGAGTTTTAATTATTTTCGAAAAACAAAAGTTACGTGGAATAACTTCAGCTATCTACCAAAACAAGTCCCATCAAAATAGGCCCAGTAATAAACAGACAGACATTTTTTTAATTTTTGTGTATTGTATAATTATCTAATTAGTAAAAGAAACAAACTAGGCAGCCATGGGGACTACCGACAGAAGTGAAAACTTTGAAGACTGGTTTTTTTGTTGTTTAAATGATAGAACGAATAATTATTTAGAATTGACAGATTTAGTATGACATGTTGTGTATATGTGAATATTGTAGAAGATCCATTTTCTCAATACTACATTTATATTGTTTATTCATTTAACTTCATATGTTTTAAATACAATGGGTAAATCAGCAACATTACTAGAAGATCTTTGAATCAAAACATCGACACTGGCAAATGCATCTGCGGTGCTAAGATAAGAAAAGAAAAACAAAAAAACTTTCCATGTCGTTGAAAGCAGGTTAATAGCTAATGTCACATTCCATTAGTAACCCGAATCTATAAGTTTTACCCATACATTTTCACTTCAAAATATTTTGACATTACAAAGAGACACTTCAATTTTATTTATTATTATATATTAAAAACATTTAAAATAAATATTGTAGGTGGTATAATATAGTACAAGCAAACGGATACACAAATTTCATAATATTATACTCGTATTGTAAAAAACTTTTGCAAGAGGAGACTAACGGCCGGTTTTAGTATGCGATCTCAATCTGTTTTTCCCAAATGTTGTGTCCTCGAATATGTTAATTGACAAGAAGCAAATTCTGCTGTGTTCTGAACCTTTAATTCACAGAAGAATTTAATACATAATGCGTATATTATATACGTGTATTGTTAAATGTTTTAGTCAGTAAATGTTCTTTTTTGGGTAACTGTTTGCCGCCTTTAAGATACGTTCTTTTTATTTTTGGGTTCCAAAATAAGAATTTTATGTCTTTAACACGATTATAAATAGTCATACAACTGCGCATCAAATTTTGTAAATTAAGTAGAATTTATTTTCATAATTTAAGAAAGACAAAGGAAATTTGCTAAAACAACAAACGACTATTAAAGTTACTGGCACTAGTAGTTTGTTCTAAGACCATACCAAGCATATTTTTATTAAGCCGTATGTACCATATGATAGTGATTATGTCTAATATAAAAGGGGAACACAGTAATTGGTATAAATGTCAAGTTATAATTATAGGAGCGGGCATTGGCCGCATACGCTACGCACCCCGCCCGTGACGTCACGACCGCCTTCCGTGCCAATTCCAAGCCGTCATAAAAATTACGATCCGGTTCACACTGGACATGATTTCGAGCCCCAGTGCGATATCATTGACTTATTTTAGCATCTATTTTACCCGATTAACGTTAAAAATTTAAAAACGAATGACCTTGTTATCTTATAAAGGATTTATTAACAAAAGCTTTTGAAGTTTTGAAATTTTACCATAACGATAATTACTAATGATAATAACATGAACAAAATAATATATTTTGTCGATTGTCTACATAAAGAGTGTAGTAAATCTAATCTATCTATAATAATAAATAAAAATTGGAGTGTGTTTGTAAAGCCAATTTTATTTTTACTAAATAGATATGAATGTATATACCAAAAATACAATTTTTACAATTTTTGTTTGTCTCTTTGTTTCGGGTAATGTCCGGAACGACAGGACGGATTTTGAAGGGACTTTTTTTGGTAGATAACTAAAGTTACTCCGGGTAAATTAGGATACATTTAATTTTGGAAAATAATTAGGTTTCCGCGTAAAAAAAATTAAATCTCATAACAAAGTATCTCATAGTCATATGGGCAAATGCTTGAATTAATGAGAAATATTCTTACTTTATCTCAGTACTAAAATATTTTAAGGAAAATAATTAGTGTCTCGTATAAAAAAAAAATCAAACGCAGTGAAGAACATATGTATGATACGCGGACGCAGCCGCGTACACACAGCTAGTTGTAAATAAATTCGGTTAAAATATTTTTCAGTCTTGAGTTACGGTGTTTATTTCTGAAGTTATATCTTTTCCAGGTCGAATTTACCTATCCATCTCCATAATAGTCCTAAGTTTTTGGCGAATGAAAGTACCATAAGGGAACCATAGCTTGGTGGTAACGCATTTTCTAATTTCTTACTTCAAGTTTGAAAACCTATCGCCAAGGACCAAAAGGTGTGTTCCGGCTGCAGCACTTGAGAGCCAGTATGTCTAGGCTTAGTGTGTTTACCATCCTTGAACACATTGTCACTTAACATCATGTGCGATTGTGGTCAAAGCGCTGAGCCTACATAATATAAAATAAAATTGCTTAGGTGTTTATTGTAGCTAAGGACCGTCTCGGATTTCGATCAATTTGTGTGGTAAAAAACATTCGTTGCAGTTAATGAACTCTGATGTCGAAATAAGTGATTTGTTTTGCGAAGATTGACTTGGTAAACATTAAATATATAACGGTACTCAACGCAGATACTTTATCACAAAATCACGAGTTTCGGTTATCTTAAAATCGTGATTGTAGAATTTTCAATCAAATTAGTGCAAAACGAAAACTAACCGTTAAATCTAAATATGTTTGAAATAACCAGGTTTTCCTGACTCATTAAGGTCAATCTTGGGATAATCGAGCCACTAAATGACGTGTTACGTTATGAAGTTAACGTTATGTAAATTTTAGATAGTTTCATCTCATAGCAGTTCATTGTTCGTATTTGGGATTGGCATTTCAATCTGTGTCTATAGAGACTGTTGAGAACGGAGATCAGGAGTAATTGGCCATGTCTTTGTTTTACACCAAAATTTTGGGCCCTAAAGATTTATATGATGAATTATTTATGGATAAAAATGACTTATACATCTTTAACTATATTCTCTGTATTGAAAGTAATGAAATACCATAAAGATATAATAATATATGTATTTGAGGGTCTTTATAGTTAAATATTATCTTGTTATTAGGGTAATTGTTTTTAAGTGTTGGCAACTCTTTCACCCGGCGGAGGCAGTGGGGTTACGGAAACCGGCGTGCGCGCGCGTGTTTCGTGCGCCGGTCTGTCTGCGCGCGATCTAGAGATCAAGCCTCAAGCGCACCGATGATTATTTAGCATTACAAAACATTCGATTGCGGTGTTCCCACCCGGCACCGCTAATGGTAGCGATGACCGCTGTTGACAATCGACGAGGTGGTTTTGTATTCGTGACGGATGCAGTTTTTACTTACCGTTCGTTGTAAGATCTCTTTTATTTTTTCTCTGTGTTTGTGCAGATAACGTCGCGACGACCCACATCAGGGTTTGTAATATTATTTCGTAAGATGCGGTCTGTGGTCGATCGAATAACATATGTGTTTTATGTGTCGTTTCAGTAGGTATACGTTATTATCGAACGCGAATCAGTTATGCTAATAGTTGCGCGACAAACAGTTTAGTTTGTGTTGTTATCACCCGGTGAAAATATATACAATACTGGTTGTATAAACGAAACATCCTTTGTCCGAGTCGTAATACGAGTTGTGATTTGACCTCGCGTGGGAAAAAGTAACAAAAAATGCGACACTTTACGTACTGTGTTTGGATTAAAACAAAATATATATGTAAGGGTTTAAAATTTACTAGTGTTAGGAGACAAAATATGCAGTATAATCGTTTTATAACTTGGCGCTGTTTTCAGTGAAGGCATTTTAATTTAAAAATTCAATGCATCACAGCTGTTTATAATTAAATGAATTGTGTTAAGTTGAGATAAGGAATTTAGTTTATTTTTTAATTAAACATTAAATCTTCCATAGTCGTATTTGAACTATAAATTATGTATTTTCCTCGTGGAAATTTTTTCAGTTGCTGATATATATTTTTTTAATTATCATCCATATGCTGCGAAAGACACTATTCAATTTCGTCTCTGGATTTTAATTAGCATATCTATAAATTATATCAGTATTTATAATTAATTTTCGCAATAAATTCATGATATCATATACATAAATAAATAAAATTGCAGATATTAGTAACTAAATGTAATGTAAATAACAGATAATTATCTGTATAACATTGTTACTGGTATTTTGATTAACATTTTTTTTTAATATATTATATAAAATATTAATATCTTTTTATCTTTACGTTTCTAGATGATCGAGAAACATCTAATTGAAACGATTTGAGGTCTAATTCAAATAACTTGTTTATGTTTTGTGACAACGCGATGATGTATGGTTGTTTGCTAGATGGTAGCTAAAACGGTAGCATAACATGAAAATCATTATGTCATTTTTCAGAAAAGGCAAAGACATTTTGTTATGCAAGCTAATTATTTGCATTTTGTTATTACATTAAAAATTTTAGTTTTGTTTTACATATAACCGAATAAATTTCAACAAATTTATTTGAGCACTTTAAATTGTAATATTTATGCATGTTTACGTTATATAAAATTAGCATTTCATACAACTCAGATTATTTTTAAATCTTTTATAACAACTTTTTACTAACGAAATTAACTCATACTAAACATTTATTTTCAATAATATTTTTAAAGGAATTTAGTAGAAATGTGCAATTTTACCGTACACTATACAAATATATTTAATCCTTTGAGCACTAATCTGGCGTTTACGCCAGATTTCCATTGTCTTTCATTTTCTCACTTTTATGGTTAATCGACATATTAATATACTTATTCGGTGTAAATTCAAATGCTACGATAATATAAAAATATTATATAGAACCATAGATAATAGACATTAAATCTTAGGTTAATATAAACACGAATACAAGGTGAACTAATTCATTTGCATATTGAATTAGCTATCAAAAATAATTATCAAAACCAGACCGACGGTTTTAAAGCTTGCTTCAATCTGATTATATAAAAAAAAAACAAACAAGCAAGGTCGTTCTCTATGTATAATTTTAGTACCGATGGCTTGTACAGAAATTATTATCCGATATCTATACACGTCTACAAACGGAATGTATAATTTTGAACTCTATACTAAAGATTTTAGAGTATAAATTAAGGTTTATCTAAACTTGTTGGATAGGCCAATAGCCTCCCTTCGGAAACCTTGATCTGGCTGCGAAATATTTAGTGACTCACAAACATAACCAGTTAGTGTTTTGTTTACATATGTGTAGATTATTATCTTATGGGTTTAATATTGCAGAGGGTTTTGTCGTATTGTTAACGTAGATATTAGAAACATCTTTAAAATGTGTGAAGCATGTTATGTTAAGAGAAACGAAGGACATTATTAAAAATATGTATTTTTAGGAGTTCTTGGCTGTAGGTTCGAATTGAACTGAGATTTCAGTGAAGAAAAATTCAATACTCAAGTTTTAGATACGAGTCATCTATACTAAAAAATAAAATTGAAGTGTCTATTCGTAGTGTCAAAATACAATTCTTTTACCAAATAGATAAGAATGTATGTACGATAGATGTACCTAAAATACAATTTTTAAAATATTTTGTCTGTCTATCTGTTTGTTCCGGCTAATATCCGAAACGGCTGGACGGCTTTTAAGGGGACTTTTTTCGGTAGATAGCTGACGTTACTCTGCGTAACTTAGGGTGTACTTTTAATTTTCGAAAATAATTAGGATTCCGCGTAAAAAAAAAATAATACTAGTAAAAAATTTAATAAAATTCGATTCAATGCACAGATTTATGGAAAAGTGCATAGATTTATGAGATATATTTTTACTTTATCTTCGAACCCAAAAAAAATTACGAAAAAAATTAGGGTTCCGTATAAAATTAAAACTCAGTGAAGAGTATATGGAACGCGGGTGCAGCCGCGGGTACACAGCTAGTCTCATGTATAATTGATTGGTTTGATTGATTCAACCGAAAGACGGCCGCAAGTGCCATAATAGCCACGTTTGGTAGGCGGGTTGGCGATCGAAGTAGGTGTTTGTTGTACTCAGAGGATGCTGCTGCCCATCCCCTGGTTTATCCCTAAGTCGATTTTTACTACACCTATAGGAAGATATGGATATAATCCGATCCCCAATTGAGGAAGTTTTGGATTTTCGTTGAGATGACTCTTATTTTTAGTTACTTGTATTCTAGGAAAGAATAAAAAATCGTTTATGTGTTTTTTTAAAGTACGTTGAAAGTAATCAAACTTACATTGTACAAACTTGATTATTTTTATCTAAATGTGAAATTCTAGATATAGAGTGCAGTTTTTTACATCATTATATATTTCTTTATACTCTCAGAATTAACAAAAAATGTCGTTTGTCAACTTTTTAAATAACTAGGCAGCCTGAATTCTTGGTTAAATAAAATAAAATAACGTGTAACAGACGCGGTAACATTTGCCTCTCGACAGGCAGATTTTTTAATTTATAGGTGCAAATAGTTTAATTAAACATCTATTTAGGATTATTCTCTAAACATATATTCAATACTAATCATCCGATTTCTGTCACATAAGTTTTTTTTTAATACATTCGACCTCTGTCATATCTGAACATTCGAGGAAGATAAAATTAATATTTTATATTTTTCAATATATTTTTACTATTCTTTTACATTCCTTTTACTGTGTATCTGAGAATAAGCACTTTTATATTTTACGAAAGGAACTTGACTATAAAAAATAATGTTTTGAGGATATTGGCAATCAAATTTTTCAAAAAGATTTCCCTCCTTGCCCTTTGTTCCTCAATATTTTCTTATAGATTCATATTTACAAAATATACATATATTTTAATCACAAGTTAGTTTTATGGCTTTAACCCAGTATTTCGACTTTTTACTCGAATCAGTTTCGTTCTGAAGGTGCATAACAATTCTATATTTCATTTTATAAATGCGGGGAAAAAATAACTTCAGAAAAATTATCGATAGCAATAAAGTTCGTCAATAGCTATTAAACAAGTCGATTCACAAAGTAGAAAAATTTACTGAAGTCTTTTATGTATATGGATTATTATATAATGCAAAAAATGTGTACACAAATACCTGATTAATAAAATATCTTTAGATTTTAAAAAGAACGACGTAATTTGGTTCAAGGGTTTTAGAATTATAACCCAATGCTAGTTAGAGCAGACAGAAAATTAATCACCTTTGTTAGTATGTTAGTATAAACAAGGTCAATTTGCGACGGAATTTGGATTTAAGATAAAACTTAAAGCTATTATTACGCGTTTGAATTATTAATCTTCGGAATCCTTGAAAGAGACTGGTTACGTTAATAATTTACATATGTAAAAATAGAATAAAGGACTGTGCTCTGTTATATAAAGTTCTCACATTTTGCAGCGACCTACTTTTTTCATGTTTATCCTGATTTCGAAATTTGCAGATGGCAACCCTAGATTAACACAATCAGATACGCGCTACTTCAAAATTAATGTGTACTTTCTGTTCTACGTGTTACAGAATAAAGTCTATTATAGTTTGGAATGAATCCCCGGTATGCACCGCAAGATAACCAACGTAATTATTTAGCCATGTTTGTAAAACTGTGTAATCTCTTTATTATGTGAATTTACTCGATGAGCATCTGTGTTACCCAGATATGGTGCGTTTTCCCTTTAGTTTGTTATAACGCTTCGTGCATTCAATTTTCTTAATTGTTCGTTTGTTTATTATCATCTCTAATAATAAAATATGGTTGGTCTGACTTTGCGTGTGTGTGCTTGCTGCATGTAATAATGAGCTTACTAATTGGAGTTTGTTTAGTTTTTCTTTACAAAATAGTTATAAGTCTTAATTGATATCATAATGGTTCAAACGATTTCTTGCTACACTAAGAGAATATCATGATGTAACTATCGCTAACTGATAACATTTTCTAGCATTTACAAATTTATAAACGCAATTTGCTACTCTGATTCAAAATCACGTAAAAACACCACGTGGTTTATCCTCCTATTCTGTTTTTATTCCTTGTGATAAGCACATCGCTTGACAACAGCAAGATATCGGTTCGGATAATTTTTTAATTGTTTGTAATTTTATGTTTTTTTTTTGTACGTAATACATACTTGCAACGCAAGATTATGTTTTTTTCGTTATGTTCGTTATAGTCCTGAAAACATTTTTCAGTAAACAATATTCTTAAAACTAAAACTAAAAAAAAATGCATTCTTGAAGATAATCATTGATCTAATGAATGTTAATAATATAGATCTCAAGGACAGTTTCTCGTAGCTGTCTGTATTTTATAAGTAAACTTATTTTATGTAAACGAAGTTGCGTACATCGTCTAGTCTATACTATTATGTAAAAGAGTTAACATTGGTATTTTGTTTGTTTAGGAATAAACTCAATACATAGAAAGATATATTATCAGTAACATTATAATTATCATTTTATTAAAAAGACAGATTTTATAAATACGTGCGAAGCCGGGGCACGTCGCTAGTTATTAGATATTTCAGATTATCTTTAATTAAACCGCGGTGTCTTATGATGGATACCATGTCGATGTTAAAACGTAACATGAAACGTAAACGCGTATGTACGTTTCGCAACACTAAGTACAGACTTTCACCTCAAGGCCGAAAATAACCATTAACGAGCACAACGGTTCTGCATCAATTGCCGTGCGTGCCTATACGCTGTCACTTGCACGCACGCAAAGCTTTATTTAAGCGTGAGCGAGATATCGATACGCACGTGCGGTCTAGACTTGGTCGCGTCTGATTAAGAGAAAGTTATTAACGTGGGTGTTATAGGTTTCGATTTAAATGGGTTGGTTATAAAGTTTTCTTTGGTTAAGAGGATATATAGCATGTTACAATATTTCTTTTCGATACTAGAAAGTTGTAGAATTACAAATATGCGCACATATTGAAACAATATTATGTTTATAACATCGAAAAATAAATTTCATTTGTATTTGGAAAGGTGAAACAGGCGAAGTATAAGTAGCAGCTGAAGAAAATTTATTAAAAAGCGGTTATATGTTTTAAGCACGATTTATGAGTCTTGCTTGGACATAATTTATGCGAGATACCCGGAAATATCATAAACCTTTTCCTTAAAATTTCCCAATGATTGTTCGAAAATGTTCCCTCCATATTTGCGAACGTGTTTATGATTTATCACTTTCTATGGTTGGGAAGCACTGTGTAAGAGAGATGAGTCTATAAAATGAGTAGAAATAACTCGACATATAAGTTTTCACACGGTAATCAACAAACTGTGGTTAAATTTTTGAAATGTCACTGACTGTGCGAATTCACATTATTATAAAACAGTTATTCGGGTGTTTTGTTTGTTTGAGATATATGTTATGCGCACACGGAGCGCATTGACCTCTTCAAGTGTGAACGTCGTGTTTGACATTCGCATCATAATTTGTCAGTCTCTCGAATTAATATTTGTTCAAGGTTTAAAAACTTAGTTTTTGGTGGAAAGTGTGTCTAGGGAATTTACTTTATAGTATAAGTTTCTTTGTTCGTACCGTGATGGAAACTACAGTGTATCTGTGAATTCGTAGACCAACCCGCGCGGTTCTGTTTCGGAAGTGAGATGAAGGGATAAAGTTGTACAACTTCTCATAGAACATCAGTTAAGGAATTTTTAGCTCTTAGTTACGTTTATATCATTCATAATGCGAACGGCCCGCCAATGTAGTTTATTTAGGGCATTAAGTAGAATTATACGAACCAAAAATGTTGATTACAATTGAACATTTTTGAATCGGACTGAAGTAAGTTTTACGAAAATGTTACAAAGTAAAATGAGTGGAAAAATATAAGGGTTTTTTGGTAGAATATGTTATCAAATAACATCATGAGTTTTCGAGCGTATTTACTTATATATATTTATATTATTTCTTGTAAATTTTTAAGATGATATCTACCTAACAAACTGTTCCCTCTTTTAAACACCGCGCAATGTAGTATCCAAACAGTGCTTATTACACTTCATGAAACAACGAACTGAGTAAACCTATTAATTGATTTTATAGTCTGTTTCATAAATAAATGATTATAGAGATAGTGTGAGTGATAACTAATTCGATTTTAAAATATTTCATTTCCTATTCTTTAGTTATGGAGCCCATGGAACATAAAGAATGTCAGGAATAACGTCTTTGTTACACACAACAACTTAATACTTTTACGTTTTAAAATACAATAATAAAGTTCGTACGTGAATATGTGAAAAATTAATTGATTTTAGAAGTTGAGTAATTACCATAGTGAACAAGGAAGCGCTTGCCTGTTGGTTACCTTGAAAATAAAATTGGTTTATATTGTATGGGTCAATTGGCAGGGTCAATTATGTGCGTCGAAAACGACATTGGATGACGAATTCTTAATAATATCACATTTGTTTGTATGTAACTTCATTTCTTTTTTTTTAAAACAGGATCGAATTAATGAAGCACAATTTTAATGTAAAAGGTATGTTTCAGGTAGTTATGATAAGAAAATCTATAGAGGTATAGGTGTTTCTGGCAACATTTTCACACTTAAATTTTTTAGTAAATACTCAAAACTATCCAGAATTTTTGTGAGATTAAACACAGTGTAAATAAGCATAAACCAGTGTGACTAGCCAAATTCAAGTGAACTACATTTGAAATATTTGCTACTTCCGTTACAAAAAAACATATCGTTTTATATTTTCACACTTGTAATGAAAAGGGTTATTAATCCGGCATGATTAGCAGAATAGTTTCTATCTAGAATGTTAAGTAAAAACTAGGCCATGTATCGTTTTGCAATAAAACACGCACGATGTGTGTTGTGTTTGGCTTCAAACTTAACGGAAGTCTGTCTATAAGTTGGATATATAATTTTTTTCTCTCAAGAATTGTATCGCTACTAATTACTAATGTATGTAAGTATGGCTTTGTCTTTAACCCGCTTACTGTATATTTTTTCTAGATTTTACTATTATATTTTCGCTATGAATATGAACAGATGTGAATGAACACAATGGGAAAAAATTCTCCAAACATCTCGGTTGCGGCGAATAAACCATGACGTCACCCAGTTCTCATAACACTTGTAACTAATATATCCATTTAGCGCAGCACTGGACGGACCGGTCTTGTTAGGTGCGGGATACACCGAGTTTTCGTGCGCGCAGTTTTACGGCCGGATTTCAATCAGTTTTTATCAACTGAAATAGCAATTCTTTTTTTCTCTAAAGCTTCAGATCAGTGATCAGAAAACCCGATTTGTTTTTGGTTTGATCTCAATCTTAAAATTAATATTCGATATTGTAAACAGTCGTTAGCCTGAATGATCTACATGATTTTAATCATATTTATTGTGTTCATATGCAGTTTTAAATATCGTGATTTGTTTTGTATATATTTTTATATTACTGTACAAATTAAATATTCTGTGAAATTGTCCCCTCGAAACGTTATTCAACTACTAAATCATAAATTTTATTGTTTTAACATAGTAGTATCGCAATTTAAAAAACGTTTACCGAAAAAAAAAACCTGTTTTTAGTTTATTTTTAACTATGAGTACGATTTCCAAAGTTGTATGACAAGGACTTTAGACCACTAAGAACTAATTTTGATATATTTATAGAAGAGATTGAAAGTAACATAGTCATATTTTACGATTAAAATCTTATGTATACAGAGCGTTATTGCGCTTAGTGTACCCATATCTTTATCCTTGGACCAAGATAATTGGGCACAATTGTTCGAGACCATTGTTGATTTAGAGCCAATATACTTCGCTTGAAATAATATAACGTCTTCTCCCATATATTATAATTTTATTGGGACATTATTTTGCTATGTTATCATTTTCATTATTACCTTATGTTTCTTGACAAATTAGTGGTGACTGATATGGTGTTCGAAATGCGTGACCATAAAGATTATCACATACACTCTATTTCAATAATTCATTTTGAAACAAAGAGTTTAGCAAATTGGATAAAAGGGTATGCCAGCGGCATTTTTTCCATACAAACGTAGTCTTCTCTTTCCTCTTAGATAATAGCATTATGGTAAATATTTTATACCAAATAATATATATTTACCACCGCCATGCCCGTACGTTTTGATTTTTCCATAAATTAGTTATTGTAGAAACTAGAAGCCTTTGAAAATGAAAAAAGCTCGATTTTTAACGTCATTTTCAGACGTTCGTCAAACAACTTTGATAAATAAAACTAAAAAAAAATCAAAACGTAGAGGCATAGCCAAAGACGTTCTTATTGTATAACTGCAAATTAAAAATCGGTTCAGTTTTGAACGAGAAAACAGGGTACTACGAAGTGATGTTTTCGTCTATTTTGCATTGGTAAAATCAGTCCGAGCTGCAGTTGTCCCTTTCGTGTTTTATAACTCTTTCTTTGAGGCGCAACGCGTTAGCAATAGATTTCTGAAATACCTACTTTTCAAATCTTTCACCGACCACATGTTCTTTTAAGAACGAAGATATAAAATGAACAAACTGTTGTTTGAAATCTGAAATAGTCTGCCACACTACCATATTCCTTATAGGTGTCGTTATCGATTTTGTAAATAGAGAACGTGGAAAGGATATATAACTATAAACTAAAATTATATATAAAGAAGATTCTTTTCGAAATTATAGCGGGACCAGTAGAAATAGACGTATAGTTGTTCAAATGAAAAATACTAAGCGTAAAACACTCACCGAACAGCCGTGGATGCATGGAAGAATTAATTACTGAAAGTTGAAAGGGTAATGAGAAATTGCATCCCTTTTTTCCTGCATATGTCTTTACTTCCAATTGTTTTTTGAATAGTTTTTAATGTTATATAGTATTCCATTTTTATGTTGTTCTTAATACGTTTATTAAAAAAGGTGGATACAATGAGATCTTATTTGGATTCATATCTGTCACTTATCCAACACAAGTGGAGATACTACTGACACATCAAAATTATCATCGTTTGGAACATAAATTATCGCATAATTGTTATTATCTACATATAATTAGCACATACAAGAAAGATTGTATATTAATATATTAAATCATTAGCATATATATTAAATTTATTTTAAAATATAACGTAAATTAATTATTCAAAACCGGTTACGATTTTTGCTACGGTTTTTGACCTAGGACCTTTACACATTTTTAAATATTATATTTTAAGGCATTATTCATATTGTGGTAACGTAAATACTAGCTTTATAAAAAAGTTTTAAAGGTGACAAGCAATTTTTCAAATAACTTTAGTAAAAATTTAATGCCAGGTATTATTGTTATGAATGATATTTAACTGGATTTACCTACTTTTCGTCACTATTTGTTAATATACGGTGCCCGCTGACGAAGTATGACTTTACTCACATCGAGGACAATTGAATAGAGTAAGTACGATGTTCAATGGGCATAGCTGGACGAAATTTAACCGCGCGATTTCGAATTAATTTCCCCAGCGCTAGTACAAAATCCTAGAATTTTGCATTTATAATACAGGTCTTGATACAGGTTTTGATATCAAGCAATGTTGTAGAAGTGAAACTTAGTATTCTGGTTAATTTAAGAGAAAGAGATGAACACATTACGGACGTGGTAAGCAGAGAATAATAGATATAGAAAGCGAGAGAGAGAGAGTGCAATTGATCGACAGTTTTTTTATTACTTTTTATTATTTATTATATATATTATTTATATATTTTTATTATTTTCAACAAAAATAAAAATGTATCAATTTAATAATTTATATTAATAAATGAAAACATAAAGAGGAGACGAAGGATAGGGAAACTATATAGCATTCTATCTCATTCTGTGACAGCCTAAAACCTATATATGCATATATAGCTATCTCTTTTTCGTTATACATTTTCGTTTCATAAAGTCCAGTTCACACCGTCCGATAAGAAGTTTAACTTCAAGAATTCTTATTCGTGTTAAAGAATGTGAACAAGTGAACAGATAACTTTATTTTGTTTATTATTCTATTTTACATTATTGCTTTCTAAGTATAAAAAAGTTAAATAACTAAAAGCACGTACAAAATTATCGGAGAACGTAGATATTTTTTTGAGTTCGGGATGCATAAAATAAAGGACTAATTATTACATGTCCATGTTATTTTAATATTTTATTAGTAATGTTCGTTTAAATGCATTAGATTTTGATATTCGCTTCTGTACATTAACGTGAAGCGGTTGTCCCGCTCTATTTAACATTGTACGTGAGTCTTACACGAAGTCAATTTTGTTGTCGGGCATTGTTGCAAAAAAATTAGGTCAGTGTACTGTATTTCTGATAAAAGAAATATATCATTGGAACGTGGATTTGTAAATACTGCTGTTGATTTATGGTAGTTTACAGTTTTCTCTTTATATTTGTAGTGTTACGTGTATCTAAGTAGATTGTTTCACCAGCTGCGACCCATCTGAATTTGTTCTCACACAATCGGACTTTAACTGTTGTTTTATTTGAGTTCGGCAAAATAGTTGCATTTAATTTGATTTTAAATGAACTATAGTCCAAGAATGATAGATGAAAATTTATCGATAGTCGCTATCATTATACCACCATTCTTTACCACGACTTTAACCTCCACGTAGGTTTGTATGTATACTTGCTGATTCAGGAAGGCAATGTGCCATTTTAGCGAGTTTATCACCCAAGTGCATGTTAGTCGTCACTAAGTTGGATACGAAAGCACTACTACCGTATGTAGCAATTGCTAATAAAGTAAATATATACTCATATGGTTTTATACAATTGCCAGTTATCGCTAGTTACCATCCTCAAGTAAAAATCTGATTCTTTCATGGTTATCATTCATAGTTAATTTCTGTAGGCTTAACGTGTAATGTCTACATAAAATAGCATGTGATACTGTAGCCAAAGACTATGCTATTAAAGACCTATGCTAAATAGAAAAAACGTTACTGAAATCTGTTCCGAAATTTCCAGCTTTCATTTTTTACGTTACTTCTTAGCTATATATAATTTTTCATAGGGATATTGCTATTAAAAATGTTTTTAACTGATTGAGTAATTGGATGATGTTTAGCATCTTCAGGTCTATATCTACCAGTAGTTAAGGTTGTGCTTATGGTGATAAAGTGGTATAGTTTCGAGCTATGACAGAATACTTGTTTTGAGGACGTTCATCACGTCGAATCAAATTAATAAAAACCCACCAATGAGTGTAAACTTTCTATGAATTCCTTTCATACCATTCCGATGAAACAATAGTAAATTAGTAAAACATTTAATTCTAATGCCCGTCTATATAGTTGCCTCCCTGAAGAGAGAACTACCGGTAGGCGCCTGTAGTGTTACGGAATTAATCGAAAGCTAAAATTTATCCAGTTGAAAAATATCCGCTTTATTGCGTAGATTTATGGAAAAGGATGCTAAGGGACAAGGGAAGAGAATGGATGAAAAAAAATGTGCAAGGCAAGGGTGACTGGGTGCAGATAATGGTCGTCCTAGGTGAACGTAACTCGACCAGATCGAGGACGTTCTAGAGAAGCCTTCCTTCATAAGTACCTGGAACCGAAGAACGTGTATGAAAGCGTTTAATGGAAAAAGCGAAACACTTGTGTCAATATCGTAGTAGTTGGAAGGATATAGTCTCTCCTTATCTTTATTGGAGAGAAGTTTGATGTTATGTTTGTATGTATATGTAATATATTATGGTAAATGTGTTACTTGAAATGATCCCAAAATACATTTTTTTCTATCAAAACTTTGGTACCATAGAAGGACACAATATGTATGTTTTGAAGCGATGATGGGGTAGTAGGTAGTACGGCCGAATTCCGCGGCAATCGACGCGGGTTCGATCCCACCTATCCAACTCTAAAATCGGCCTGAGCTTTCGGTGAAGGAAAACATCGTGAGACAACCATAGCATGGCGGTAGGGCATTTTGATGTCCACCGGGGAAGCAACCACCCTCAAGTTTGGAAACCTGTCGCCAAATACCAATAGGTGTGTTCCGGCAGCATCACTTGAGAACCAGTACCTAGGTTTAGTGTGTTTACTATCCTGGACCACATTGTCACTTAACATCAGAATAGATTATGGTCAACGCAATATGCCTATATCGTGTAAAAAATGTAAATAAATAATAAATTGTGTTTGATGTATCGTGTACATAAATCATGGGCATTATCAAAAATGGAGATCAAAGCGATACATCGCGCCAGTGCAAATAAAGCGACGATTTATTGACGCTTGTGTGCAAATGCTCGTACAAATCCTGTAAGGCAACGGTACGTTTAACTGTGTTACAAGTACAAATAAAACCAGATCGCTTACAACAAATAAAATCATAATCATCTAAACTTGATTACATTGTATGAGATGGAAGTTATTCGTAATTGCAAAAAAAAAACCAGAAAAACATTTACTATTATCGTGCAGAACCGACAAGAAATTTTTTTGAGGTCCCATCGTAAGTTATTCCTAGAAGGCCGTGTCAAAATTGTATTAATATCTAAGTGCTGATATTAGTATTATAATACAATAAATCTTCATTATAATTCCATTTGAAACATATCACAGTACCCTCGATGAAATTATTGCTAAAAATGTGGAAATGAGGCCTAAATTTTCATATTCCAATAGGAATATTCTAATTTACGCAGAATCGATCGTCTGTCAGATCCGCACCGGAGCTGACATGATGGAATCGTAAACCGGGGAAGACTAAGGGTTCTCGAGAGTGAGGGGGAGGGGAAGGCGGAGCAGGACTCAGGAAATTGACAAAATAAAACGTTACTTCTGTAGCTATTCGAGATTATGTTTGCTTAAGACGTTGGTAAGCGCGCCGAATTGAGTACCACGTAAATTGTCGAATGTCTACAGTGGAAGTCTTTGATTGGTTTAAAAGGTATTTTTAATTGAAAGTTGTATTTTTTTTCACTTTCAATAAGTAAATTAAAGTTACGAAGTCATCATTGGAATTGCATACATATTCCTACACACTTTCGACGGTTGGAAGGTTGAGGTTTTAATTTTGTGTTTTTTTAATTAATTAATTCCTATCAATTTCATGTGATGTTAAATAAAACAAGCTCCAAGATCGTATCTAGGTAACCGTTCTCAAGTACAAGCCTACAAGTTTTTGAAAGTAAAAAAAATTAATCTCTAAGATGATATCAAAAAACTATTATAATGTGACATTATTTTCAAAACTTTCTTTTGTCAATTGTATGATCGTCAAACCTTCATTAGTTGTTACATAATGTATCGGCTGTCTGGCCACTTTCTTTTCCTATGCGTAACTCGACGTAGCAATCTGAAATTTAAAAAAAAATCCTGTGTCTATTTAGTTTGAGAATTACTAAAGAATAAACACAGAAATATTCAAATTTGTAATAATGCTTAGATATCATAGTTATTAACGTTTTGAATATACAATCACACTGTAATGTTTGTAAGTGTAACGACCGCCTAAGGATATTTCTGTGATATAATAGGCTTCACCTTGGACATATGGTATGAGCCTTGATAAATTTTTTTCAAAGAGGAAACATCATCGTGATTGCAGGGCAATTAACGTCGTATTTACAAGTGTGTGAATTTGTCTATAAGTACATAATTGTATTTACGTACGAAATGTAGTAGAACCGCCATTCCCGCTTAGTGAATACAGAAGATATTCTGTTTTCATAGCTGCACATAAAAGTTTGTAAATCTATAATTTGTGCTCGTTACGTATCGTATGAAGTCGTGAATTTGAAAGTCAAATCTGGTTGCTGTTTTGTCGGTCGTGTTTTGTTATGTTTAGTGACGTCAGCGCACGCCCAACACTTGTCGAGGAAAGAATAATTAAAAATCAATACAGTGCTGTTTGATTTTCAAACAATTGGAATTTCTTTAATGAGAGTACCAACTGTTGATTTTAAGAATTACATTAATCGATCAGTTTTGCTCCATATGGAGTAATGGGGTATATGCTCAATACATTTTTCAGACAAACAGAACTGAAATATTGTATTATTTAAGATTTGTATTCGTCTAGATAATACATTTGTAACATACCTATAATAGCTACCATAAGCCACTGCATCATACGCTAAAAACCTACCTCGCCAAGCAATACATCGCGTAATGGCCGAATATCGTAAGATTATTAAATTCAAAAAGTATTTTTGAAATATCAATACTCATACGTATGTGCTATGTTTTTATGATTGTTACTGGGCTAGAACTTGTTCATTGTTTCTTTAACATAACAAATTCAAGTACACGACGTTAAGAAATCCTATTTATTATCACTGTTAAGTTTGTCAAGTTTTGTAGAAAGCATACAATGCTCGTGCAAGGCCTAGATTATCGTTAAGATAAATTGTGCGCCACTAGAGACTAATTGTAGTCCATTCGTCAACAGACTCCGGAATATCTTGTCGACTGGACAATTCCCGCGAGTGTTTGTCTAAGCTCAGTTAACTTTATTGTTCAAGTTGTTTACGTTACAGTTTATATTGTCAAAAGCTTTTGTCTGCGACTCCGCTCTCCTAGAATTAACTTATCATTTGGGGTCAGACTTCAAATAGATAATTTTTGCATAACAATTCTAAAGTCTTTATAAAATGAGATAACACAAAACCCAGGCTATAATAAATTTGATGAAACTCTTGATTTTATGTTCGGCTTTGACTTTAAAATTGTACTTATCCTAATATATATTGTTCTTTTTTATTAGTTTATAAATTTTGTACCTATTTTGTACTACACAAAGATTTAAAATAGGTTTATATTTTTACAATAAATCATTTTTTTATTATCATTACTTTTTACTTGATTAAATTTTCGCACCTTATTACTTTACAAATTATCATACCTGGTAGGTACGGCAGATTAACTTAGTATTTCTAGGCTTCCTAAAATGTCTGCGGTCCACTGGCTCTTTAACTATTGCTTTTGGGTTCTTATGAACTGAATTCTTTTCAGAAAACTCTGATTTTTTTTTACAAAATATCAATCTGCGATCACCTTCAAACGCTTTACAAAATCGTCTCTTCAAAATGTTTCATAATAAATAGTCATTTACAAACGCATTTAGAAATAAAACTCTCGAATATCTAGAATGCGGTTATAAATAATTGTTTTTTAGAAAAAAGATTTTATAAATGCTTTGCGCGTCTGCGCTAGAGGAATCCCCTTTATGAGATTCTTGGTGGAATCCCATCTGTCACCTAGGAACAAAGCTGCGTCTGGCGCGCGACGTGATAACGTTTCAACCACGTGGGAGTAATCAACTTGATCCCTGCTACCTTGTGTTTTGAATCAAGTTCCATCAATCAGATTCAATGAATCATTTAATAGTGTATTTTAATGACATTAACCATGTCCTTTATATTAAACCATGGCTAATGTGTAGCGGTTATAATAAATTATTTAGACAAATTTTGACCTTTTGATATTATTTTGGTCCACTAAATAATACTCAACGACATCCAGTATTTACAATTATATTATTATTAATCCTAACTCAAATTCTTATATGTAAACGTAATAAGGTGGCTTGGCTTATTTTTTTATTCAAACGGATAATATATATAACTCAAAATATATGTATAATGTTAATACATGTAAGGTTATATTAACATAGCCCGTTAAAAGTCATTCATTTCAAAACCACTAGACGTACATAATAAAAATACTGCAAAACCTTAACTGAGCCGGTGAATTGCTTGCATGCTCATAAAAAATATTTAGTTAGACGTGTCGTGTCGACGGATGTCAGCATCCCGAGGTGAAATATCCCTTAAACCCCGGGATCGCTCCAGAATATTCTATAGAATAGGTTTCTGTATAAAATGCATTTATAATTTTATATTACATAGGTCATCCGAATTATTCACGAATGCAAAACCACTTTTAGTATATGTTATACAGAAATCAAGATATAGAAATGCAAGTGAATTGTAGTGATGGAATATTATCGGTGGTCTAGTGTTGGTACAGTGGAAGCAGTGAGAATGTTGGTGTTATCAAATGTGTTCAGAGCGCACCACCCGCAGGATCAAATGGTACATAGAGAGCTAAATAGTTTACCGGTGAAGAAAAACGAAACTAGGGAAAAAACAAAATTAATGACTCAAAGTTCGTTGAGAATTAAACAACGCAGGAAAACGCACGATAACATTAATCCGCATAAGATGGATCTCAGTGGAAAAAATGGAACACGTGAGAAGTGTCTATCCAACAGCGTTGACGCGATAGTCACGCACAATGATGCCAAAAGTAAAGTGATATGCAGTGCCAAAGGTTTATTAGAGACAAATTTAGATGACTTGTTTAACGATGTTGAAAAACTGGTCGGTTGGAATCCCGAGCCAAAGAGTTTGGGTGCCAGTGAACCAACTTTAAGTTTAAGTGATGAAGTGAAGCACGGATCGCTCATCTCAGACGATGACATTGATGACGATACGGCAACTGATAGTGATGAGAGTGATGAGGTTTTACGCGAGCAGAGGATATGTATGGGCGCAAGAAGATTTGGACATATGCTGCGAAGGGTTATATCAAGAAATGGTAAGAATTACACTCTTATATGTCATTGTTAACTAACGGTAATCATAGCTGCGCTTCACCAAACTTGTATTGTACTAAACTAATGTGCCCTTGTTTCGGTATTTTAAAATGTTATTCTAATTTAATAGTTCTGGGCTTAAAGTTTGGTGGTGTGGTAATCGAAAAAAAGGTCCATAAGTATGTGTAATATCTCATTTCGCTGATCCTGGTACTTCCTACACCTTAACAATTGTCCAGGCCCACCAAAATACTCGGGCCCAGTTGTACAATGTCAACTTACCTGGTGTGCCGTGATACAAATACTTCGCCTTGGTGTTATGTACAGTTGCGTTTACTTCGTCTTCTCATTATTGAGCGGCCGCCCTTTTGTGTATTAACCTTCACTATTGTTATAGTTCTAGTATGCAACACACACGTTTCCGGAAATTGTATTTACACATTTAAAACGATTTATACTTAAAACATTACGAAATAACAACGGGATCTAATAACAAAAAAAAATCAGACCGTGTCGTTATCCAGGTAGAGACCGTTGACGAGAGAGTTACACTAGTTGGGCTTAGATAAATGGCATCGCCTGAACAAAGTTGGTATGAAATATGGAAATGATATTTCTTAATTCTAAAAGTGCCTGATGAGTTAGTTACCTTTCATTGTTCAATTAACGTAAATTGAGCATTAACTATGAAAAAGTTATTTTAATTTGTTTAATGTTCTTTTTTTAAATAGATCGAATGATTCTACCTGGTGATTGATTACCAAGCACACTTGCAAAACGCTGCAGGTTGTTTATCGTTTTATATTTCTTGGAAGTTTGTTTTTCGTCTTCCAGAACAAATCAGATTTTTGCAATAGTAGTAAAAAATGGCTGTTGTCAAATATTTTGCACTTCATCAATAAAGAAACCCGGCAATATAGCAGTTATCGTTCGGAAGCGTGGTCGTTGAATCAAGTCCGTGACTGTCGTTTATTTATTTTCAATTGTAGCAAATAGCTTCTCGCGGTCTGATTGAGATGACCGTCGTAAAATCATGTTAGACGTTCGCAATCTATTCGTTGTTTGTTCCTCACTCGCGGTATAATTGGAATCTGTGATTCTTTTATAGATTGTTTTTTATTTTAACTTATAAATGTCAGTGTCTAATTGCTATATTATGTAAAGGTTTGTTTTTTTATTGTCTATTAGCGTTATGGCTCTAATGCTATTAGATATTTTATTGTGGATTCTTTTTTACTTTTAAATTTTGTTATTTAAATGTGTTTAACATTACATTTAAAAGTTATTTTAATGTATCTTACGTCTGATTATGTAATACTGACTCGGTAACGCAGTTGTATTACGGTACGACTGTCGTTCTGAGGTCTAGGGTTCGACCTCCGGGTCGGGTCAAGTGATATTGGATTTTTCTAGTCAGTATCATCCCGGAGTCTGGAATTTGTGCCTGATATAGCGACAGGCTCGCCCCTGTCACATCTGGGACGGAACTAAGCTTGACGAAATGTGGGTGGTGTAGTTCGCTATTTCACCTCTGCCTAACCCTTCAGGGATAACAGGTGTGAACTTATGTTATGTTATGTATGATTATGTAATAAATAACAGTGTAACAATTTTCTTTTTATTTTCTAACAAGAACACAAACTTTCAGCAGTATATTTTTTAAGGTTTTATATCATGAATTGTTTGTGAGGTATGCTTACATGCAATATATAGACGTATACCAAACCGACTCCTGGTTTACGTATTTATTTTGTAGTGAATTGTGTTCTATATCCCAATAATTGTTAAAACTCATTAGGGTCTAGATATTTGTTAATATATATACATACATACATAACGTCAGGCCTCTCTCTCATAAAGGTAGGCAGAGACCACATCCTTTCACTTGCTAGGATCCTGACACACTTCTTTCGCTTCTTCTACTTTCTTTCTTCTTTGTTTAATATGTCGATTACCCATAAAAATGAGACAATAGAAAAACAACGGAAAGCTGGCGTTAACGCCGGGTTAATGCTCAAGGGTTATATAAATTAGCATAAATCACTAATCTTATCTAAGACCTGTTTTTTTGCATATTGTTTTGCTTGTGAACCATTTAACATAATATTTGATGGTTGTTTCTATTATAGATTATTTTGTAAATATATATTATTTATTTGTTTTTCTATTCACAGTGGCTGCTATGAATATATCAAAGATAGGATAATATTAAAATTGTTTTCCGAACAATAACGTCGCAGAATACTTTCGTATAATAAATCTTCGACTGGTATATTAAACAGAGATTATTTGTTCAATATTAAGACACTTAGATCCTGGTATTATGTAACGTTTATGTTAGAAAAATATACATAAGTATATTTTAACTATAATAAGTGTACATTAAAAAAAAGTGTTTTTATAATTACAGTATCCTATGCTAATAAATAAAATTGAAGTGCGTGTTTGTAATGTCAAAATTTTAACCCCTTGAGTACTTACCTGGCGTTTACGCCAGCTTTCCATTGTTTTCCTATTGTATTCCAATTGTCTTATTTTTATGGGTACTCGACACATTATTTTTTTTTTACTAAACACTTATGAATGTATACTCGTATACGACAACTATATCAAAAATAGAATATTTATAATTTCTGTTTATCTGTCCGTCAGACTGACTGTCCGATTTTGACGGGACTTTTTTTGGTAGATAGCTGATGTTACTCCGCTAACTTAGCGTACTTTAGAGTTTCGAATATAATTACAGTTCCGCGTAAACAAATTAAAACTCATAAAATATTGAATAAAATCCGATTCAATGCACAGTTTTACGGACAAGTGGAAACATTTTTCTTTATCTTAGTACTAAAAAATGTTACGAAAATAATTAGGGTTCCGTATAAAAAAATTAAAACGCAATCGTATAGAATTCATATTAAAATATTTTTACAGTACATATGAATAAATATAATAAAAAACCTATCTTTTTAAAATTCTATATTTAACAGTTTTTCATTGTTTCTCACTCACTACACAAAAAGACACCTTTGTCATCATCATGCTTAAACTTGTATAGGCACGCACCATATTATGAATGTACCCATAATGGCGAGCATGTATGAAAGCGCTCATGAAAGTAGAGGAACCGAAAGAGGTGTGTCAAAATCGTAGCAAGTGGAAGGACGTAATCTCTGCCTACCCCCAAGGGAGAAAGGCGTGATCTATGTATTTATGTGTGTGTTATAAATATATATTTCGCATACGTTACTACAAGTGATGACCATTTTATCCAGCCTGTGTTATAAAGTTACGCCCCTTTTTACGTCTGGTGAATCATTCGGTTGCTGGGGTGAGAATGTCAGGAATCCCTGTCATTCTTGCCGAGTGATTTTCTCTTGCCTGGCAACCCGCGCCGCGAGTTAAGTTTGACAGTTGGTTTTAAAAGTATACGCGCAACCGCTCCGCAACGCAAACCGCATAACTTTTATAATAATCTACAATATCGCCGCATCACGTTTTTACACCGCTTCTACGCCATTACGTAAGCTGCAGGATCCTCGGGATTGGATGTGCACGAGAGAGATTGCTCGGTAAGTGGACATATTCCTTATATTTTTCGCCCTGAGCGACCCAGTGTATCACCCGACCCTTGGCAAGAAATAGGAGATTTGGAGGCCGGCCAGCCCGCAGTTGGTATTTTCTACCATCTTTTAATGGTCCTTCGTTCCTGGATTGTGCCCTAAATTCCCTATTTTTACATCCTAAGACTTTAAAACCGCATACGCAATTTCATAAATTTATTATTTACCCTCGCATTTTTGATATTTTATATTACCGTTGAGACGAATACTATTCAATTGTATTTGTTTTTTAATTACATTGTTTAATATTATTAACTTTAAAAATGGAGCATAGGTCCAAAAAGGGAGAAGTAGCTGAAGGTTCAGTAGGTATCGGAGAAATATCTCTACTCGAAAGTAAAAAACAATCTTATTATTTACGCATTAAATCTATTTACGAATCTATACCTACGAGTCAGGAGGATCGCCAAACTCCTCTCTTTATTAGTCAAGCGACAAACATAGATTCGATGCGCGAAGAATTTCAAAATATAGTCGATAATATTAACCGACTTAATTTGAAATTAGATCCTAAGTACCTACCAAATTATGAGGCAATATGGGCATTCGAAGATTATTATTGTGGAGTAAAAAATGCCTTAACACGCTTCAATATATCGCAAAATGTTAATAACGCTGAACACAATGAACAATATTTAAATTTTCAATTAGAGAAATTATCAATACCGGAATTCTATGGTGACTATGAAAAATTTCCTATGTTCATTGAATGTTATAACTCAATGGTTCACAATAATCCGAGTCTAAATGACTCACTACGTGTAAGGTACTTAATTAGTAAACTTAAAGGGAAGGCTGAGTCAATATGGCTAAGTTTAAGCCCGACCGCAGAAAATTATAATATAATTTATAACGCACTGGTTGATAAATACACGGACGACCGTGAGATAGCTACTACCTATATAGAAAAAATATTAAATCTAAAATCGCTTCACAATGCTACGCCGAGTCAATTAGACGCATTCATTGACGAATATTCTACGTCTGTAGCCGCTTTGAAACAATTAAAGATCGATAATTTGTTAGATTACATGTTTGTTCATTTAGGTTTACGCAAACTAGATACGGACACAGTGCAACAATTCGAAAATATTAATAGAAAACAATCATATCCCAATTACGAAGACTTTGTAATATTTCTCCGGGAACAATATAAAATATTAAAAAGAATTACGCCAGATATTAAAATCAACGCAAGCACCGGTAGTAAGTATAAGCACTGCGCCGCTGGAGACGCGAGGAGCGGTCGCTCGACACAGCGAGCTCCACGCGCATTAATTGCAAATGACGTCACCGCGCGTCTTAATAAACACTGTTCATTTTGTAAATCGAATGAACATGAACAAATATATAATTGCGCTAAATTTAAAACTCTTTCACCGCTAGATAGATACAAATATATAAAGAATGTGAACGGTTGTATAAATTGTTTGAGTTTGTTGCATACTAGTCGATTTTGTCAGTCTGTATCATCGTGTAAATTTTGTAAAGGAAACAAGAGGCACCATTCCTTGTTACACTTTCATGAGAACAGTTTAGATGGCATGGTCGGGGGGAATTCAAGGTCATTGACCTCTGATAATCAACTACATAATAACGATACATCTAAAGGTATCCAAGACAAAACTGTATCTCTTTGTAGTCAGATGAATTCTGAATCCACGCGTCATAAAAATAAAATTATTTTGTTAGGTTCCGCAGTCATTTTAGTAAAAGATAAAAATTCTACATTACACCCAGTCAGAGTACTTATCGATATGGGTTCTCAGAGACATTTTATTACCAAACAATGTTGTAAGAAACTTGGATTAAATATATTTAACTCCGCCAATTCCATTCAAGTAAATGGTATTGGTGACAATCCGCAACCGATACAGGGTATAGCCAATGTAACAGTATTTTCGCGACATAATGATTTCCGCTTGAACATACAATGTTTAGTTATTAATAAGATTTCGGGTGATTTACCGCAAGTTAATGTAGATTGTACATCGCTCGATTATTTATTTAATTTACCGCTCGCAGACCAATCGTTTCATACGAAGGGTCCAATAGACATGCTAATTGGTTCAGAAGTTTTTGCCCACATATTGAAGGGAAATAAAATCATAGGTTCGAATGGGAATCCCGACGCTCTTGAATCCGAATTTGGTTATATTATTGTAGGCTCCGCACGTGTTTTACAATCCGCGTCCGCTAACGCTACCGCTTGTCTCAGTGACACATACTCATATATTTGTAGTGAGGATACTTCAATGGAAGGTTTAATGAATCGTTTTTTGAACGTTGAAGATGTACCGGACAAAAAACATTTTTCACCCGTGGATAAACAATGTGAGTTGTTATATTCAAATAATATTTCTCGCGATAAATCAGGCCGCTTCACTACTATTTTACCCTTTAACCAAGACCCGTCGCAGTTAGGGGATTCATTTAAAATCGCGCATCTAAGAGATATACGCATTTAGAACGCAAGTTTAAACTCAATAATAATTTAAAATTACAGTATGACGAAATTATTAGAGAGTACTTAAATAAAAATTATATTACCCGCATAGATAATTATAATTCCAGTGAGAGGCAATATATTATTCCTCACCACGCAGTTTCACGCAATGATAAAATTAGTACGAAATTACGAATAGTTCTAGATGCAAGTGCAAAAACAACTTCCGGGTTGTCGTTAAACGACTGTCTGCATACCGGGCCAAACTTACAAAATGATTTACTTGCGATCTTAATTCAATTTCGTTTATTTCCTATTGCTATAAGTGCCGATATTAAGCAGATGTATTTACAAATATTGGTACATAATAATTATCGTAAATTTTTACGAATTCTATATCGCTTTGAAGATGAGGATAGCGCTAATTTATATGAGTTCAATCGCGTTTGTTTCGGTCTGTCTTGCAGCCCATATTTAGCAATGCGGACAATCCGCGAACTAGCTGAACAAGAGAGACAGGAATATCCATACGCAGCAGATGTAGCTCAAAGTAATTTATTCATGGACGATTTGGCAATATCCGTATGTACACCGCAAGAAGGTATAAACCTATCTAACCAATTAATAAACATGTTTAAAAAAGGTGGTTTTGATCTAGTAAAATTTATAAGTAATTGCCCCGCATTATTAGAATCAATTCCTGAAAATCATAACCTTTCACATGTTCATTTTGATCAAAATGACAATTTAAAATTATTAGGCTTAAAATGGATTCCTGAAAAAGATCAATTCGTAATCTCGGTAAAGGAAACTTCGCAAATAATTACTAAACGCATTATCTTAGCAACTATCGCTCGCTTGTGGGATATCAATGGTTTCTGTGCACCCGTAATATTAAAGGCTAAGTTAATTATGAAATCGCTTTGGTTACAACATGTAGATTGGGATGAATGCCCACCACAAGATATTTGCGACGCATGGTGCATCCTTCGAAATGAGCTACCACTTTTATCTAGTGTAAAAATTCCTCGTTTCTTAGGAGTGCCATCTTACAGTTCTGAGTTGATAGTAGTAGGTTTTTCAGACGCAAGTGAAAGTGGATACGGCGCCAACGTTTATTTGTGCATTAAGGGTTCTCCCAACACGGTCAATCTAGTATGCGCTAAAAGCAAGGTGTCGCCAACTGCTAATAAAATGCAAACTCTAGCACGCCTCGAATTATGTGCATTGTTATTATTATCGAAGCTTATTCACTTTGTTATCACCACTATTTCACCGCGTTGCAATATTACAAATATATTCGCCTTAACCGATTCCACAGTAGCCTTATATTGGACACATTCTTCTCCGCATAGATTTCAAGTATACGTAGCAAACCGCATCGCTCGCATTCAAGAGTATTTATCACCCAAACACATTTTTCACGTAGCGGGAAAGGATAATCCGAGTGATTGCTTATCGAGAGGTTTATTGCCTTCCCAATTATTAGACCATCCGACATGGATGCATGGCCCCACTTGGCTTCAAAATCCAGTGACAGAATGGCCTATTCGACGCTTTTTATTTGAGGATCAAATATTCCCACCTGATAAACAATATGAACATAAAAATGATCGCGCTTTAGTCACGACGATAAATGAACAACCCTTTTTCCATACAGTCGCAGCTCGACTATCTTCGTGGTCGAAACTTTTGCGAGTTGCGACTTATGTTTTAATATTTATTAGGAAAATTCCTAGATCTAATACTGTAACGGTAAATCAGTTAAAAATAGCTGAGTTGTACATTTTGCGCAGCGTTCAGCAAGTTCATTTTGCAACCGAACTAACTTCTTTAAAAGAAAATCGTCCACTTACAAAATCATTTAGAACACTGTCACCCTTTATAGATAGCGATGGCTTGATCAGGGTTGGGGGCAGATTACAGCACAGTAGCTTACGGTTCGAAGCGAAACACCCTATTCTGCTTCCTAAACGCGATCACATCACAAATATACTTATCGATTATTATCATAAAAAATATTTACACGCAGGTCCTCACCAATTACTCTCGATGTTACGCTTAAATTACTGGATTATTTCAGGCAGGACAGTAGTTCGAAAGCGTTTTCAAGCTTGTAACAGCTGTTTTAAAGTTTCGCCTAAACCCATGTTTCCATATATGTCCGCTCTTCCCTCCTTTCGAGTTAATGAAGCTAAGCCTTTTCTAAAAACCGGGACCGATTATGCAGGCCCAATTCCTATATTAATAAGTAGATATCGAGGTGCGCGCCAAGAAAAGGCTTTTATTTGTTTATTTACTTGTTTAGTAACAAGAGCTGTGCACATTGAATTCGCGGTTGATTTAAGTACTGAGTCATTTATCAAAGCTTTCAAGCGATTTATATCACGTAGAGGAAATTGCTTAGAGTTATTTTCGGACAATGGCACTAACTTTGTAGGTGCAAAAGCGCATTATAATGATTTACATAATTTTATTAAATCTAAAACTTATTCGGAGGCATTTTTGAATGAAGCTGTAGAGCACGGTATTACCTGGAAAACGATCACTCCCAACGCTCCTCATTTTGGTGGTGCTTGGGAATCTAATATAAAAAGCATTAAGTCGCATTTAAAACGCGTTATAGGCGACACGCTACTTACCTATGAAGAGTTTACAACACTTCTTACACAAATCGAATGTATACTAAACTCACGACCACTTTCTGTTTTGAGTTCGGATCCGGCCGAACCTACAGCTCTAACTCCCGCACATTTTCTTAACTATGAACCGCTCAATTCTTTTAATTTAGTTGACACTGCTTCGCAACCGCAATCTTTGTTGAAGCGCAAATACTTATTGGATAAGCTCGTGGAATCCTATTGGAAACGCTGGAGGAATGAATATTTGTCAACGCTCCAAACTAGACAAAAATGGAATGCACGTACCGCAAATCCTACTGTAGGTTCTGTTGTTCTACTTAAATCTGATAACGCTCCTCCATTAAGGTGGCCACTTGGTATTATTGAAACCTGCCACCCTGGTGCTGACGGAATAGTCCGTGTGGTTACTGTCCGCACTCAAAGCGGTACTTATACGCGCCCGGTTGTAAAGGTCTGTCCTTTACCTACCCAATAATCCTTCTAATAGTTCCTTTCCTTTGTATATTATTATCCTTTTTCTACTTTAATATTAGTTTATCCTTCAGTTAAATTTGTAATTCCGCTTCCGCATTTCCGCTCATCCATCTAATTTTCTTTCACCTCCTCTCCAATATTTTGAGCTTAGGAGACGCTTCTCTCCTAAGGTCGGGGGTTATGGTGAATCATTCGGTTGCTGGGGTGAGAATGTCAGGAATCCCTGTCATTCTTGCCGAGTGATTTTCTCTTGCCTGGCAACCCGCGCCGCGAGTTAAGTTTGACAGTTGGTTTTAAAAGTATACGCGCAACCGCTCCGCAACGCAAACCGCATAACTTTTATAATAATCTACAATATCGCCGCATCACGTTTTTACACCGCTTCTACGCCATTACGTAAGCTGCAGGATCCTCGGGATTGGATGTGCACGAGAGATTGCTCGGTAAGTGGACATATTCCTTATATTTTTCGCCCTGAGCGACCCAGTGTATCACCCGACCCTTGGCAAGAAATAGGAGATTTGGAGGCCGGCCAGCCCGCAGTTGGTATTTTCTACCAACGTCTTTTCCCGTTTTTACGTCTGGACGTAAAAAATTCTCAATTTTCTCGACAACTTTTACAGGGAATTATCATAATTTTAAACAAACCAACCAGGGCGCACAAGTCATACTAGTTGTAGGCGTCCTACATGCTGTTCTCTAATAATTTTATTTTCTCTTTAATAAAAGTTAAATGGAATTACAGTATTAAGTTTTACTTTGTGCCGTGCACAGAGTGTATACACGAAGAGCTTTAACCTCTAGCGAATACGTTATCTACAAATTATGAATGGTATTAAAACAAAGGATATATCGAAGTATATGAATAAATATTAATAAATTAATGATTTATTTACTGTTTAGTGTATTCTTTTGAAGTCTGTTTTGTTTTTAATTAAAAAAGTTTTGTTTTCTACTTTTTAGTTTAAGTATGTACTTTTGCCATTTATATGTATGAAGTCAGTTTTGTTTCTTCCTCTTTTTTATTGACTATTAGTGCACATGAATAAAGTATAACTTTTACAAAAAAATATTCTTCAACGTTAAAATGTTGTATCTTCCATCATAAGATCAGCGAAATTAGATGGTGACTGCAATACTTAAATAGCTTTAAAGCTTAATAAACGAGAGTTTCTCTCGATTTCCCTGAGATTTACGGATCAGATCCTGACTTAGTGACAGTGGGACCACATCTGGAATGTACTCCTTCGAATAAAAAAGAAAAAAAAATTACAAATCGATCCACAATTGACGGAGAAGTCACATAACAAACAAACAACAAAAAATACAGACGAATAATAATTGAGAATCTCCTCTTTTTTGAAGTCGGTTAAAAAGGTAAAGTCATTATCGACTCAGACTGCTCCTGGTTCAAACAGCGTGCACTATACTTCTGAACAATATGTACTAAGAGCATTAATAGACCGTAACATACTATGTTTATTGTGTTACTAACCTACTTACTTTGATGTTAGGGAAAATGCTTCTAGAATGTTTTACGTATTTAAATATAGATGTAATCTATTTAGAATATAAATATATTTATATGGAGCAATCAGAATGCCATCTTTGTCATTAAACTCTGGTTCTGAATACAATGAATAAGTCATGAAATTTAATTAAAACTAATTGATCCAGCGGCGGATTCAATTATATGGTAAAATGCATCCCACACTCCTGCATACTACACGCAGGTACATGAGTTCTGTAAGGGACCTTGAGGTCCACCAATTCCGATTAATCACCGTAATCAGCGCATATTCCGTAGAATTCAAGACTCAGGTAGCAATCCAAACCGAAGTCCGTACCACTTTAGTGACCTTTGCGCTAGCTAGCTACCAATGTTGTCTTTCGTCGAAAGCTCATCATTCTTATTAGATTTCAACCAATGTCTATCGAGGCGATATCCGGTTAACGGAGTCATTATTTACTGAAACTCAGATCCTCACTAATCTACTGACATCTGGGAATATCGCAAAAATATATTAAATTAGAATGAATATAGCACAAAGAAGATTAAATAATACTAATACAGTCAAAAAGTATAGCATACTTCTTATTTTTTACTGTTTCTATCTGACTAACTTTCTCTCACACACACTCCAGGTCCTCCTCTGGTGGCGGTCCAAGACGTGCTTCGTTCCCCATATGGAAAGGCTCTTAATGCCGCTGCCAGCACGATACAGCGACACTGAACATGCATTAAACATTTTATTAATTTAAAAAAAAAATAGGGTTTAGCTAGGTTCAAAATTCCGCGGAATTTTTACGCTCGGGTAACTTTGGTAACTCTTGTGCTAGTTACTTTTTTGCGGCTGAGTGCCTTCAGCATTGGCCCCCGAAGTCACGGTGAAGCTGTAAAGGCCCTTCCGGTCAACAGCGTTTGCTAATTAAAAAAAACATCTTTTAATATTCAACACCGTGACTCTGTTACTGTTATTATTACTCTAAAGCTCCTAATATTATTATCATCACCTTGAAATTTTACTCTTATCGCGTGCAAAGAAGTTTCACATTAAAAACGAAATTATTTGATGCAAACTAACGAGTGGCTTGTCACATTGCGAGCTAGATAGTGTCGTATTAACGTTTTCGCAACGTGGACACGCATGAGCAAACAAGGTGCGTGAGGTCCATTGTTGACACACCTCTTACCGTGTGTATGTATGCTTTATCAAGCATTATTATACCCGATTAAGAATAATAGGCTAGTCTAGAAGATTTGGTAGAAATATCGCTTTTTAATATATTGTTATGGCAATAACCTCAAGATACCTAGTCTTCTTACGAAATTGATATGTTGTTGTAGTAATTTTTAAAGAAGTTAGTCTCTGGTCAATTTTCTCTTGCCACTGATTTTTAATATTAAAATTTTCTTATTACCTTTTGTAAAGTTGATGTTTATAATCTTATTACCGGATTCTTTTGTTTTGATTTCATGTTAAAAAATGTAAATTGCAACAATGTTTAATTAATCATGTTATATTAATGAGAACGAATATCGTATTCCATAAATAAACATCACGTAGTCCCACAAGTCCTACCTACCTAATCGGTTTCATTGTATTCTACGTGGTAAATAAAGTAAATAGATTTCAAAGTACGTCTCTTATACAAGTTCTCATTTTTTTACACGATATAGGATCATCTGATGATGACGATGTGGTCCAGGATGGTAAACACTCTAAGCCTAGGTACCGGTTCTCAAGTGATGCTGCCGAAACACACTTATTGGTATTTGGCGACAGGTTTTTAAACTCGAGGGTGGTAGCTGCGGGCATCATTACAAAATGTCCTACCACCATGGTATAATTCCACACGATATTTTCCTTCACCGAAAGCTCAGGCTGATTTTAGAGTTGGATAGGTGGGATCGAACCCGCGTCGATTGACGCGGAATACGACATCACTACCCACTGCACCATCATATATTCGTGAATAATCTGTGAAGGCTTCTTTAAAAAACAGACGTAAACTTGATCTTGACTCTGCCCGTAAACATTATCTTCTGTCAAAAGATATTTCGAGAAAAATATGCTTAAATATAAGTTCACGGCAGTTTTTTAAGAGATATATTGTAAATTACCAAAAACCGAAATATTGTTTATTATATGACCCATTAAATTATATGACCCTAATTGTCTTAATACAGATAATAGTCCATATTCAAAACTTATGCTCCGCTCAATAAGAAGCAAATGTTCTTTTATGCATGTTTTTTTATTAGTTTATTATTATTTATTAAATTGGTTTTAAGGGTTTTCTGAAATTTATTCGTCTCATAGTACGTTCCGAACGAATCGTTTCACGTTTCGTTTTGAGACATATTTCTTGAAGCATCGAGTAACAGAAGGTCCCAGTTAACTTAAACGAATTAAGTAATTTGTACATTTTACATTGCGTGGTGGCTATATTAAAAAGAGATAACATTTATTCACCAACGAGACAGAACAACGACAACAGACAACGAGACGAACACATAAAACACAGATACAAATCTTGTGTTTCATTATAATCATCAAGTATCGGATGATTCCTCATGTGAGATGCTATGTTTAAATCCGAGCTTTGGCACTAATAAAACTATTGCAAAATTTGAGGATTATAAAAATGGCTGAAATTATTAGAAATATTCAGTGTTGTCATCCACTCTTGTTAATCCATAAATAGTACACCAGTCTAATTACAAAGTCGGTATGTGGCATGTCTGCAAACTTACAATTATTCAGTAATTAGTCCATTATATGCGTCTAAAATTAAATGAACACCTTTACATTGCTACCGTATTCAGTAAGATGGATCGTTTCCCAGAACGATAGGAATCTCATCGGCATTTTGACTGACTTCCTTCTGATAGCTTGAATGAATTTTTAAATGTTGAACTCATGAAATGCAGCAATGTTATCGTTCATTTCTGCTTTTTATTGGTGTTTATGAGTAAACCTTATTCTCTAAAACTCTAGCAAAGCGGGTTCTTTTGATCGTTATTTTTGGATCTCTGCAATAGGATGGGAAATGTCATCGTCTGAAGCTATATAATGTGTACAGATGTTTTTTATTTGGCTGATTATATCTATGGCTATTCTGAATGCTATTATTACGTATAAAAGTTTCATTTTGATACCGAAACATATGCAAACACAAAAACAAGTGCAACGTGCTCAGTACTGAGCTTATGAAAATATGTGTCCACCTACATAGTGTGATATATTGTAGCAGTTTACGAAAATAATTAGTCCAAGTGCAACTCAAGCGAATGATTGTATCCGTACATTACTTCTAATTTCAGTACCTTTCTTGTTTATCCTTCAGGTAATTATCGTAATTTGATGTAACGGAAGTAAATTTACTGAAAACCACAATAAATGAAATCAAATACTGTGCTCGGAAAACAAACGGTTATGGTTACATAGAATTTCATTGCATAAAAGCGTTTTATTAAAAGCGACTAACAAAAGCCAAAACAATATCTCTCTGTAATATCTATGGTTTCCATCACAAGGCTGTTCGCCCTAATATCTCCATTCTCTCGTTTCAATAGTTTGTAATCTACAGAGTGGAATCGTTCGTATTTCTGACTTTTGTTGTCAGATTAAAATGTTCGAACTTTTATGCATCCTTATTAGTAACTTTTGAATGTTAACAGCCATTTGTGTATGTCGCGTAAGTAGATGTTATCATCTATACTAATAAATAAAATTGAAATGCTTGTTTGTATACCATTATATATCAAACACACAATTTTTGAAATATTTGCCTGTCTGTTTGTTCCGGCTAATCTCCGGAACGGCTAGGCGGATTTTGAAGGGACTTTTTTTGATAAATAGCTGAAGTTACTCCGTGTAACTTAGGGTTCGAAAATCAATTCGAAAATAATTAGGGTTCTGCGTAAATTAACTGATAATAATTTGAATAAAATCCGATCCAATCCACTGTTTTACGAGCAAGTGCTTGAAGTTATGAGAAATATTTTACTTTATTTTAGTAGGTACCAAACACTTTTTTTCGAAAATTATTAGGGTTCCGTATAAAATAAATTACAGGGCATTGAAGAATATATGAAACCCGGGCGCAGCCGCAGACCCACAGCCAGTTTATATTAATAAATTTGTGACAAATCTGTAACAAATTGAATTTACCGAAAGCTGTATAATTGTTCGCAGTATTTTAGTTTATTAGTACTGAGAAACACGGTATGGGTTCTGTGTAAATGATCGCTATTCTGAACAAAATGTATAATTTAAATATTTCTAGTTTTAGTATTCATAATATAAATAAATGCACTTGTAAATAATTGAGACAACCTAACGGTTATTATATCATCACCGGAAAAATTCGATACGGACCGCAAAACAAAATAACTGTAACACTGTAAGGTAAACAACCGATTTTATTCGCGACACTTCCATTACAGGTTTATTCCAGTTATCGTCCAGTAAAAGTGTTCTGTCATGGTGTTCGACGACATCATTGTTCTATCGTCAATCGGGAACAATGAACGAAAGTGTATCGAAACGTGCGGAACTTTAGTCAACTCTGCGCGCAAATTTATTATACTTTAATCTAGTAAGGATTGAGAACTCTTTTAAAAATCTGTTCATAATATTACAGTGGATTATAACATACAATATATTACAGAGCTAGAAGTAATAATTTATTTTGTGGATAGAGGTCACCCATTAATCACATGATGTTTCTTGCTAATTGTAACCCCCGATGGTACGTGGTAAGGTTTCAGCTTACCCCCTTCCAGCACCTAAAATGTTTTTTGTGATTTATAATAATACGAAATTTGTCATATTATTCTTTAAATAAAGGTATAACCTAATTTCATTCTGGAATATTTTTGGAAATTAAGATAAGATCACGTGGCGTTTTGTTGTGTGTTCAACGAAATAATAAATACACATGATATCTCTCTGCATCCATTCTCTGATCTTCGTCTGATTGTGATGTTTCGTGATTTCTTCCGACCACTCCACCCCTTTCGACCCACACGTGAATCATTGACGATTCTATAGAGATCAAGAATAAATTAACCTACATAATTTTTCTGGATTAGTAGTTTTAGTTTTAAGTTGAGGTGACCAACTAATAATTTTACATCAGTATCTCTATTATTTACACTGTTAAAAGCTTTTAAGAGCGAATATTACTACAGTCTCTGTAATTTGATTACTCTGTTAGTGTTGAGTTGCAAGAGCTCTTTAGTTAAAAGCTATCTAGTAAGGTGCACCACGGCAACAGATTTATTCTTACGGCGCGTGCAGTAGATATTAACAATTGTACCGGACAAGACAAAGTTTCATTCTACTTTTGAGAAGAGAAGAGAATTTGTGTTCGTCCGGGTGGAAGAAATTCGATCAAAAACATTACTACAAATTTGAAAAATAAACACTATTTCCTATAAATAGCTACGTACTTAACAAAAAAACTCGGTTAATAAACAGAGGGGAAAATGTTTTAAACTGTTCTATCTTTGCCTATTTAGCTATAGACTAGCTCTTTGCTTGCGGTTCTGCTCACGTATAATGTCTATCAATAAAAAATATCGCTACTATATATATAATTACATATATTTATGGTTTTGTTAAAATATTAATTGATAATTTGTTGGTGGTAATTTTTTATACTTTACTAAAATAGAATTAAATAAATCAGTTTAGTAAATTTCGAGTTATAAAGCCAATTAACGGACTGACAGACACAGACGTTTTATATAATGTAAAGAAAGGATGATTTATCTCTTAATTGTGATTTACAAAACCTATTATGTATTGTATATATGAGCAAAGAGGATTTTGTAATGAGAGTACGTTTCTTTCAAGATTTTGAGAATATTCGAATCGGCAAGTAGACTTCTAAAACCACGTTCAAGAACAAAACCACTCGAGAGTCGAACAATTTGAACGGTTGTAAAATATTTTTAGCCCCAACTTTGCCTGTACTTGTACAAGATCTCCACTCAAGTGTTGTTCAGTGTTTCGGTATTCCGGAATATTCGATTGAACTTTTGTTTATGGTTTGATATCATGGAAATTCTAACAGAGAGTAAACCTATCTATTTAATTTATTGAAGCATATTTTCATACATCAAAGAGCATAATTCTAAAAGAATAGCAACTAAAATAGACAATAAAAGTATTGTATATTTTAAGCTACTTTTGAACTTGAATTAGGTGTTTTTATGAGTGCATCGATATAGTGGAGTAGCGACATTAAATGAAATATTTAAGTCTAGAATATCAATTCATAATTATATAAAACGTAAAAATATCAATAGTTGATTTATTTTATGAATTTGAGATATGATTTTGAATGACTTCGTATTTTTGAACTAACGATAAATATTTTTAATATTATAATTTTTTATTGTCTTTGTAACTGCAAGCAATGTAATGCTAAAAGATGATGTATAAGATTTTTTTTATGTAATCATCGGTCATACAAGAACTAGGCTCCAAATTTAAATACAGTGCTAAATGTATGTAATTCCAAATTGCTTTAAATTGTTTGTTAAATTACTTATAGCTACAAAACTGCTTGACAGATTTACAAATATTTTAATCACAAACAATTTAAAAAAAAATCGTCATATAAAGTAATATATTTAGAAAGATTAAAGATAATAGTGAATTACATTGACATAAATACGACTATACCACCCGTCTTGTTAACTCCGTCTTGTCGTAGTTCCGAGTGGTATTGAAAGTTAAACATTACTGACATAATTACAGAATACAAATTACTAAAATAGTTTAAGCTGTATTGAATAATCTATGTCGCCTATAATACTGAATTAATATTGTTAACCATCAGATTACACTTATTTTAGAACTAGCTGAGAGCGCCCGCGTTTTATATTTTCTTCACTGCGTTTTAATTTTTTTATACGGAGCCCTAATTATTTTCCTAAAAAAAATTTAGTACTAAGATAAAGTAAATATATTTCTCATAAATTCAAGCACTTGCCCGTAAAACTGTTGGTTGAATCGGATTTTATTCATTTTTTATGAGTTTTATTTTTTTTATGAGGAACTATAATTATTTTCGAAAAATAAAAGTACCCTAAGTTACCCGAGTAACTTCAGTTATCTACTAAAAAGACTCGTCAAAATCTGTCCAGCCGTTCCGGAGATTACACAGAACAAACAAAAAGACAAAAAAATTTAAAAATTGCATTTTTGGTATAGGTATCAAATCTATTTAGCAAAAAAAATTTTTTTTTACTTTACAAACAGACACTTCAATTTTATTTATTAGTATAGATGTATGTTTAAAATGTTAAATTTTCTTTTTTTCAGGTAAGTGCCGTATCTTGGTATGTAACTTTTGGACACAGTGTCTCTTCCCTTCAAGCTTCGAGATACACGTATGTAATTTATTTGTTGCAAATAAATTGCACAGTTTTGGCAATGAAATATTTATTTAATTAAACTTACTATTTTTACTAAATAATAAATAAAGGAATAGCGGCAGCTGGCGCAGTTATCGCTTCCAACTGGACAACATTCAACATACATATAGTTAAAAACCTGTCGCATGAATATTTACCAACGCTTTGTTTTCCAATATAATTTGTTATTTTTCAACTTAATCTACGAACGATGCATACTCTATTATGACCGTATTTCTTTACAATGTTGTCTTTTATTAATTTTAGCAAGTGTTGTGTTGGTATAGTCTTTGCTCATCGGTGTTTATTGTCGTAGTTTTTAATTCTAGTCTATAGTAAACCTGAGCTTTTGATGAAAAAAAAAAAAACATCATAAACATGTTTCAGCTTGGCGGGGAATGCTCTATCATGTGATATTGTGGTCAAACACTGAGCATATATACAACAATTGAATTTTTTATTTATTACGCTTATGCTGTGTAGTTTATTAGTTTGAAAAATTAAACCTGTAGGTGCGATATCAGGATACGATCGATCGTCATTAAATCAATAGAGAGTAGAGGGAACGCGCCGCGCGAACTAATGTGTAATTAAGGTCGTGATGTCTCCCGTCTGGTCGGCTGCGTTGGTTGATTAATATCTCAACGGTTTAGTGCTCTCGTGAAATATTCATAAAGTGAAATCCTAATTTCGATTGAGCGAGTATGAAATTTTCATTAGCACCTATCGAAATATCGACAAATCCATATAAATGTGGGCAAGCCTTGAACTACGTCGTTTCGAGATAGGTCAAACAAATGTTTGAAACTATTCCTCTAAGATACGTCAGTTGTTTCGACTTACGTCTTAAGGGAATTTCCTTGTCGTACGTCGCGTAAGTGTACGGGGAAATTCCAGTTTTCTGAGTGGCCCAGAGTGAAATATCCCCAACATGCATTCTCCACACGCTTTCGCTTTATTTGAATATATTGAAATTTAATTTCTACTATGGCACTTAATAGTAATTATCAATTAAAGAAGAAACCAATAAATGTTTTTTTTTATTAAGGAAAAGTCACATTCTATGTAACAAATGCAGTTTTATTTTTGCATAAAAAGTCCTTACAGAACCTAACCTCAGGATTTTATTTGTGTATGTATAAAAAAGAGATGATGTCAGATTCAGTCGTTTCAATTTACGCTGCGTATTCTATGAACCTAATATATCGTAAGTACGAGAATTGTCCCTATACGATTTCATTTTGTCAAATAAAGATTAGCCAGCATTTACCGTAAAGTCAGGAGGTTTACAAACGAGCGTCTACCGGTATCATCATACTAGTGGACGTTTAAACTCCATGTTTCAAGCACTGTTGTACCATTACTCATGCAAATTGAATATTCTAAGCGGGTACGAATATACCGTGTCTGTGCTATCTCTGTACGTCCCCTTCATCCGATTATGACTACAATAAGCGTGAAAGAGACGGCGACGTGTAAGGATTTAATGAAAAGCGAGAATAAGGCTCCAGGGTAGAGAATATGTTTAGTAATGCAAATATCATAAAGATATATTTGAAAGTCACATCGTGTTCTATGTTTTTATTTCACTTTCAGTTATGCTTTATGAATAGATTTTTTTAAATAAATAGGATGAAATATTGCCAAGGTACAAAAATACGATAGAAGTTTTTTAGGAATATATCTGCATTCAGCTTGCTTTTGGATTTCAGCAATATAGACGGCGTTTTTTTAATCAACAATAGATTATGGTTTATCTTTAAATCATTGTATGCTTTTTGAATAAATTACGATTGTATCAGTTTGTTGCAACACTTGAACTTTATCGTTGATTTCAGATATATAATATCTTTAAATAATTTTAGCAAGCGAACAAAACCACTGGCATATCTTGTCTGAAATATTTTATTATACTAGTTGTGGCTGCGACTCCATCCGCGTGGAATTATTTGTAAAACTGCGATTCCGAAATGATACAGATACAAATTTACAGCTTCGATTTTAAACTCGTCCGGCGTGAAGCGCCGGGAATATCCACTAAAATCCACTTTACCTACCGCCGCCTTCCTGGGGTGATACGGGACTGGTCGAGTAAACTCCGCGTCGGGCCCGGCGCCTTCCGCCTCTTATGGATGACCCCTTTTTTTTTTTTTTTGACGGGGTGAAATGCTTTTACGCACTTCCCTTACCTATTGTATTAGTGAGACCGAGGTCCCCCAATACAATAGGTAAGGGGGCACGGAGTGACGAACTCCGTGCCAGTGTGGAACTCGCCCGGGCGTGAAGCGCCCGGAAATACCCACTAAAACCCCCCGGGGCCGTCCGCTGCATTTGGGATGGGGGCGACGCGGTGCTTGCGAAAGCCACCGGGCCTCGTCGTGCAATGGCCCAGTGGGGATGGTTATGGATGACCCCTAGCCAGGCGGACATTGAAAACGTATTTTCAAAACGTAAAATTTACATTAATTTTTTATAAAGTTAATGCTTTGTTATTTGACGAGAGTGGGTTTCTTTGGGTTTTTCTATCTAACACAGGACCTTTGGTTTTACTGTTCAAAGGTCTGTTTTCTCACAGCGTTGTCCGTAATCTTGTTATCTCACTGTCTTTTTGTTTCATTTTTCAAAGCGAAACGGATCTACGAACTGTTTTTGCTACGGTTTCATTATTTCTGTGTTCACGTTATTTTTTTTAATGACGGAGACCTTTTCATATTTATTGTTATGTTTTCAGGTTATACAAATTTCGGTGCGAGATAATTTTTATAATTTTAACAGTATTTAGTTTATATGCAGATTTGCTAGTTATCTCGAATGAGTTATATTTAAATAAACATATTTATCCTAATTTATGTCAATGTTTAGTTATCCATTCAATCTTGCTTTTTACCTTTCATTGAACAATTTTTAAAATGATAATTTTTTTTTTCGTACTGACTATCCCGCGTTGCTTTGTGTGAATGAGAAGTTGATGTAATCCGGCGAAGCTATTTAGAGCTATAAAAGCTTTCCCATATTAATTTGCTTCACAAAATGTACTTGTAAATCGAATTACTTAATTATCTACAGCGCCATCTGGTGGTGAGTTCTAACTAAAAGGATGAAATAATGTAAAAACTTTTTATATAACTTTCATGGTAGGTGGTGAAATGATGTTCGGAGTTTAACGTATTTATAAATATAAACTGTCATTATACGTTTACAATATTTTTTATTATATTTTAATGAATATATAATTTGAAGCAGTTCAAGAAAGAAAAAATATTCTCTCTATTTCACTACCAAGTTTCTTTTTATTTTCTATTTAGTAGTTTTGGAAAAAAAAATCAATGTAAGAAGATTGGAAATAATTTTTATTCTAAAATTTTCCATATTGATTATAGCCAAATGTATATATGTACATTTTCACAATTTCATATGTCTATCTAAGCATTTCAATTTAACGGAGTTTAAAATAATTAAGTTACTAGGCACTGAGACCAGTTTATTAGATTGTAAATCTACCGCAGACGTTCCCGTTGACCCTACAAGTCTGCGTTGTGCTAAAATCTAGATTTTATAGTGCCGCAGACAGGAGGTACATAGTACGGTGCGGTGCGGTGCGGCGTGGCGCGGTCTGGTCGAAATACGGACGACGTTAACTTTAATTACTCCGTGAAATATGGACTTTGTTGTTGGTTGTGGACTATGAATTTAGGTTATTTACGCTCAAGGCTTAAAGGCATAAATGTTTATAATAATTTGATAAAAAGTTTGTTTGTTTCAGTGGAAAATGACAACTAAGATGGAATTGTCTCGTGTTCTTTATTGTTAAATTCTTAAGTTCCTAATTCTTTAGTGTTAAATGCTAATAGTTCTTTCAATTTCGACTTTTGTCTTTTCATTTCACTTTTCAACGTACTCTGTTCTTCTGGCAATATTAGAAGTGATAAAACTCTTCGATTCGTTAAATAAAAATATTCAATAACGTATCTTTGAAAATTCTGAAAAGTGTAATGGATTACTTTTTTTACACGGTATAGGCTTAGTGCTTTGACCACAATCTCTCCTGATGTTAAACGACGATGTGATCCAGGATGGTAAACACATTAACCCTAGAGGTACTGGTTCTCAAATGATGCTGCCGGAACACACCTGTTGGTATTTGGCGACAGGTTTTCAAACTTGAGGGTGGTAGCTACCCAGGCGGACATCATAAGGAAATTCCCAACTACCATGATGTGGTTTCCTCACGATGTTTTCCTTTACCGAAAGCTCAGGCCGATTTAACAGTCGGATAGGTGGGGATCGAACCCGCGTCGATTGAGGCGAAATCTGGCCGCGCTACCCGCTGCGCCATCATCATCTTTTAGTCTGAGCAGTATTCAGAATATCGAGTGGCTCATTAATATGTGTCTTATATAGACTACCTGCATTGAGATATTATATATGTTCTGAAAATAAAGATCACCCCCTTTTAGTTAACTACTAAAATCCATACTTTATGCTTATGAATAATAAATAGAAACCACTACATGACAGGCTAAAACGACGCCAAAAACTAAAGTTTTTAAAGATACAGAGTTTTTTATACTTACTGTATTTAAACTTTTAAGTATCATATATTGTTTGCGGATACCTATTTTTAGGTTACATCATAACCCCACATAATTAATATTGGTAATCAATAATATTTGTTATTTCATTCAACAACTCTACGATACGACCATTTATATAAGTATTGTTCAAAATCAATACTCAGTTGTCGTAATATATCACCCGAAATTCTAAGAGAACTATAACTAGGCGAATCTATCATCTCGTTCAGAGACATTTCCACAATTGCTCCGTTTCTAAAGATTTTATGACAAAAGTGCGGCCGCTCATTCGGCGGGATTTGCGGAGTTATCATCTAAAGATTTTTTTTGGTAGTAAAATATTTTTATCGAGGCAAATTCTTGATTTCTTCTCTATAAGCTTCGAGATTAGTAAAAACTTATACTAAACGTTTGTATAAAGATTCGATGGTCACGAAAATATTGTCTTCACTACTTCATTCTTCGTTAGTGTTTCTTTATTTATTAAGTGTGATAATCCAGAGCGCTTCATTTGTTTATTAAAGTGTTGCATGCACCCTATGCGCTGATTTGCTATTAATATACCAGATCTAAAAGTAATGTTAAATTGTCAGAATAGCGGATTTTGAACAATTTTTAAATTGCCTCATTATTTCATGGTTATACTATTGGTTAGAATTCAGTTTTTTTTTTAACTTTTTTGGTCAACCGATTTTCTCTTTCTTTTTTGTTTAGTTTATTAACATCCTTTCGTGTTAACAACAAAAACCCTTTACAAAAAACAATAGAATAAAATGTTAGAAAATGTAAATCCATATAAGTTTTCCCACAATTTTTCTATAAAAAATTATGGTGGAATTTCAATCAATGGGTGAACACTGGCTTCTATTAATTAACTATTCTTTTTTATTTTGTGTTATTTCTGTTCATGTACACACTTTAAGTAGGGACAATACAAAGTAGTTAAACGTGTTATATACACAGAATCCTTTATTCAGGTTGTTAGTAAAGTTTTTCACACGCGTACCTAAATTTTATAATGTACTTAACAAAGTTGGTGTAATGTAGGCATCTGTAGAAGGGTTGAAACGAAATGTAGCTTATTTTAGGTTTAATCGTAAGGCACTAAGCAGTAATGGTGTTGTTTACGTTGATATTTTAGTGTAAAGTATTTTTTTTTATATACGTAAGATTAATGCTCGTCATCTAATGTTAAATGAAGTACACTCAAAAAAAGGTGTCAATAGCCATCATCGACATCATGCAGACCTACATCTACAACGCCTATAGATTCTAGGTAGATCTGTATATATTATACTTGTTAATGCCATAATGCGACATGCATTAAAATTTCACTTTGGCGTGTATTTCATAATTTGTATGGTCGAGCACGAAAGACGACGACGACGGAACTATTATGGTATCAACATACAGCGGACTGGACGACACGCCAGCGCGATTTTACTATAGAAGAGGTCACGCTAGGCGGGCGTCGACGAGACGTCTTTTGAAGTATAAATCGCGTTGACGTCCCTACGTGCTGGCTGTGTGTTGAAACCATTAAGTAATTTTAGCGCGTCCCTTTTAATTAGCCACACCCAATTAACATTAAGGATAGTTTGTGAATACTTGATTGATGAAAGCGTTACGCCAGTACCATTGTGTAAAACCTAGACGGACCCCGAAAGGTTAGTATTGTAGTTTAAAGGTACTCTATTATTATGAAAATAAACACTATTCATCTAATTTTCTGTACATTAATCTACTATCTCTACTAAAATTTGCAAATGCTCTGGAAAAAAATGTTTTATTTTGTTATGATAAAACCGAGAGTAAATTTAAAATAATGATGGATTTATCGGTATATGGTGTTATCGAATTTTATTTTTTTTTTAATTTCCTGTACCAGGATGTTGTCTAATATTTATTTTAAAGTAGACCAATAACTTTAATTTGAATTCTGTGTGGAATAATCGATTCTCTTTTCTGTAATTATTATGGATCCACTCAATTGAAATATGTATAGAGTTATAAAAGATATTGTAATATCTTTTTTATTCGTTTAGATTTTACTAGAATAGATGATCGCAGAATGTCGTTTTTCTTTATACTTGGTTTAAAGATATAGCACCATATATATAGGTATTAATATAAAACAGTAGGAAGGCCGGTTTTTACTATACCGTGCACTAACACTTAAAGTAGTCCTTAACTTTGTTCTGAACTCGTTTAAAAGCTATCAGGTATATGAGCTGGCAAAACTCTAATATCGTAAACCGTGTTTAAATTGTAACAAAGTACATGCTATAAATATATTTTAAGGTGTAACATTCATGTATAATGGTTAAAATTTGTGCTCAAGTAATATTTTTTCTTTAAGCTTAATTCAACGAAATATATGGTAGTAATAAAATTGCAATTTTATCATGTTTTTTTTTTTGTTTACACCTACGGATTATGGCGTTGATTTAATAGTAATCCGATCGTATATAATGATTTGTTGGAGAGAAGTATTGTGAGCTCAAAAAGGTTATGTTTATATCTTTTGGATACGTAAAGAAGGGAAAAGATATAGAGCGCTAGGGTTTTCGTGTCCAACTGGGTGCGACCAGCATGAACGTGGTGATAACTTAACGGCTTATCGTGTTTGAAAATTGAAGTATATTTAATAAAAGCTTTGATCTCTCGGAAACCGTAGTTTGTGTTTCGATTGTATTGGGTTTATTCTCAGGCATAGTGTCTTTACTTTGTCATATCGTATTCATCACGAATTAATATACAGAATAAAATGCAGATAATAATAATTATCGTGATGCTACTCGCATGTTCTGAAATATAAACAAACTAAATTTAATTAAAATATATTAATAAATTCTCGTCAATATGTTAACTGCGTTGAAATTTTAAACACGTTTTCAGGCTTCGGTTATAACGTAGTGAGAAATAAATGTGAAAATTATCAACCGCAAAGTATCATTTTTCAGGTAAATATATCCGATATAATTACACTTTAAAATAATTTATGAGGTTAATTTAAAGGTTCGTTTACATTTCAACACCCGATATTGTTTCGACGAACTGAATGCAGTAAAGCAATTATAATATAATTAAATTTTAGGTATATTTCGTTCTAGCAGAACTGATGTCCGATTCCTGCTAGTATGCTATGGAACTTTATTATTACAAGTAGTAAGTTAAGACATATATTAATTTAGTTGTTTTTGTTATTTTATTATTATTATTGTTATTTTTGTAAGGTATATTGGGTATGCTCAGATTCACTAATGTATAAAAAACCTGTTCAAATAAATGATTTTAAAAAAGGTACATTTCGGCAGTATTACTTGAAAGCCGATTTAATCATTTTATCTTAGGTTACAACATCATTTAACGTCAAGTGAAACTGTGCTCAAACACTAAACGTGTACAAATTAAAAAGCATATAATAATTGCCTCAGAACTTCATCTATTAAGGCAATGTACAAGATGAGTCGTAAATATTTTTTTTTTTTTTTCAAAAAGATCTCGATATATTGGCAGTCAAAAGTGGATAACTTCTAATCAAAAAAAGAAAATACGCCTCGTGTTAACTAATAATGAAGGTAAAACTGCGCGTCAAAGCTAGTTTAAATTCTACCATAAATAAGATCATGGCTGTCCTCCCATCAATGTATCCGATATTGCAGCGTAAAATGTTTTATTAAATGTAAAAAGTGTCATGGCCGCAATTGTTAAAATGAATTTTATATGTTTACGACGGGCCGATCTAATTTAAGTACGAGATCCCTTGTAATAATATATAGTACGGCGAATGCTTTATCATATTTATTATTTAAGCTGTCTTGTTAGCCGGCCGGTACCTACGTGTAACTTTGAGGGGCGTGCCTAACAGATAAAATGTTCTCTACGTTCGAATCTATAATCGTATTATCAAATATTGCGTAAAATCTCATGAAATCTTAATATTTCTATTTTGATACCTAGTTACTTGTTTCGATATCATTTGTGTTGACTTCTTTATTTGTTGACTATAATAATCTAGTATGTCGCAAATCTGATCGTTACTAAAATCACGGCTACTTTTCTCTTACTGTGTACCGTCTTTCCTAAGAATGTCGACAGAAAAAAAAACTAGGCAGCCATGGGTAGTGCTGACAAAAGTGAAAATACGAAACTTTGGAAAACTGTTTTTTTTTTTGTATGTTTAAATTATAGTATGAACAATTAAAATTTCATAATTTATTAATTGAAATTATTAACATAACCTAAAATTGAATGTGTAACATTTGTCTGGTTTTTTTACATCTATTGGCAGTCCGAGCACTATTTCATATAGTATTTCATATATTGCATATAGTTTATTCATAATCAAAACATACGGCAGGCTACGTTCATATAAATACAACTTAAATTAAATAATAATTAGTATATATATAATTAAATAATTTTTTTTAACTAAAACATGACGAAAATAATTCTTCGACTCAAACATTTATCGGGCATTTATGCGAAAATATTTTAGATATGGTAACATAAAAGTGTCAGCACTTACACGCCATCTAATACTTGACATACTATGGCATGTCGTTGAAGGCTGTCATAGCATTATCGGTAACGCGAATTCAATTTTTTTTTTCTCTACCGACAACCGCTCCACGTTGCTAGATAAGTTTTTTCACTTCAAAAACAAAAATTATCTCTCTATATTGCCATCAACAACACATATAGAAAATATCTGTTTCGTTTTCATTGTAATATTTAATAATTCAGTGGTCGTCGATTTAACATGACCAATTTTCATTATAACAAAATTATTAGTAACTGTTACGTAAAAATTAATCGATTATTTTTTATTATATCATCTTTTAATACGATAAATGTGAATACATATTTCAATGTTTATTCCTTCATAATCACTCTCATCTTTTCAACCAAAAGACGACCAGTAGTAATAACAAATGTATAACATTATCGTATGTCATTAGTTGGCTGAACTGGATTTATTTACTTAAAGCAAGGCGTTCTAAAGTTCTCCTCTCGGGAATGTAATGGGGCGTAGCGTAATTACGTTTATATGCACTATCCGGTCCGGTCGTGTCATAAATCAGAATGGAGCATCTAGATCCGCGTGGAATGGACGCACCGTTGCTCCCGCTCACAAAGCACTGATACTGTCCATTTAGCATTTGGATCCCGACCAACGGGCATAGTGTCCGGCATGAATAAAAAATATTTTGGAATGGTACCACGAAATATTTCGTATCAGTTATCGCTTAGTTATGTTTCTGAAGATGGTAACATTGAATTTAGCACCGTTGTATGAACGTCACAAAAAACTTTTGCCATAATATAAGTCTGTACATAATACATCATTATATATTAATAAATGAATATATTTATAGCTCAATTGAAGATTTTAAATATGGTTTTCTGACTAACGGTGACGACGTGATCACGGCTTTTTGTTAAAAATAAATTAATGGTTTTAATAAGCTAAAAATAATACAACTGAAAATAAGGTATCGAGAAAAGCATTCGTCTCGTACAGCTACATGAGTGGTCCTATCCCCTGCCACCTGCAGTCTACTTAAGTTAATGCCGTATTCACCCACATTTACCCGGAGAGCTAGATTGAACTCATACGGGGAACGATGCTTCATGTTTGAAGAATTGAAATATTACGAATATATCGCTCTGGAATCAAGACTTATCTTCTATAATAATAAATAAAACTGAAGTGTCTGTTTGTAATATCATAATGTTTTTTTTTACTAAATAGATACAAATGTATATACGATACCTATATCTAAAATACAATTTTTATAATGTTTGTCTGTCTGACTATTGTACAGGGTCTAATCTCCGGAACGGCTTGACCGATATTGACGGAACTTTTTTTGGTAGATAGCTAAAGTTACTCTGCGTAACTTACGGTACTTTTGATTTTCGAAAATAGTTAGGGTTCCGCGTAAAAAATTAAGACTAATAAAAAGTTGGATTAAATCCGATTCAAGGCACAGTTTTACGGGCATGTGTTTGTGTTTATGAAAAATATTTTAATTTATCTTAGTACTAAAAAAATGTTGAAAAAAATTAGGATTCCGTGTAAAAATTTTTAAATTTAGTGAAGAATATATGAAACGCGGGCGCAGCCGCGGACACAGCTAGTTTGTAATAAATTCACTTTTGTGTTTAATATTATTTGAATATTTTCAGTTATTTTAAAAAATTATATCACATGTTTAATGAACAAAATCAATTAAAGATCCCGCTAATTTTCATGCCCGATCAATTAGGATTATATACACTTTTAAGGTAACTAAAAGCAGATAAAACAGACGAATTCATTCACTCCTACCAATCAATATATTTTCCCTCTCTGTCATTCACTTGATCGTTCATTTATATACGAAGCGTGTAATAATTATGTTTAAAATAAAAGAAAGAAATATATATGTATTATTCCATGTCTTATTTATAGAACACAAGAAAACTTAAACCTAAAATAATTAGTGAATTTAAGTGGAAATTAAACATTTTAGTGCTACAAATCAAAATCAAAAGATTTCTTTATTCAATTTAGGCTCTAAGAAGGCGCTTATGAACGTCTAAAAAAACTACCACCGGTTCGGAAAATAACCCAGCCGAGAAGATCCGACAAGAAACTCGATCTGGTTTTTTTTTATAAATATAATATGTATCAATTTTTTTCATATAAAAACTTATACAAATCATAGTCTTGACTAATGTTACCGGAAGCACAGAGATGTGGGTTTAATGTGGGCGACATTATAAGTATCACGAACTACGGTATACATTATATTCCAGAATCACCTATCAACACTTAAAATCTAACACCAACAAAACAAAACAGATAATAGAATTAGTTTTATAATTGTATAATGTAAAAATAGATGTAATACTAGGAGGAAGTTTGAGAAGAGAATAAAGAATTACCAAAAAATTATACTATATTCTCATTGTTTATCTTGACGCATAAGTCGATAAATACTATTTAACATTTCAAGATTATGTAGAGAAAATGTAAATAAATAGCATAAAAGTCAACCAAGTTACTGGTTTCATTTTGGCTTTATTCAATATGCAAAAAAACTCAAAAAATTATGCACCGTTCCAAACAAACATGTAATGAGAATGGGCTTCGGAATCATCTAGTTATTTATTCAAAAAACCATTATTTTTCGTGAACGAACCGATATTAGCTTCGTAAATTATTTATTTACATAATGATGAGTTATTTATTTTATTATTTCTTGCCCAATGTTTAGAAAATGTAAAATGATTAAGGATCTATCTTATAAACGTGATTATATTTTGAGTGCTTACAGTTAATATATCGAATACCCATAAAAATGAGACAATATGAAAACAATGGAAAGCTGGCGTAAACGCCAGGTTAGTGCTCAAGGGGTTATGAAATAAGGGGTTATAAACGTATTTCACACTTTTTTTAAGTGTGAAGGATGGGTACCCGACAGCGAATAATAAACTTCTGACTAAAATCTAACGGTGTTCATTTATCACCTATTTGATGGGAGAATAGTAACTGCTTGAGCATTACATCATATTCTACTTAAATTATCGTTATGATTCTGCAAGGGTTTCCGAACGCAACATTTTCTTGTTAAAATATATAATCACACCGGTTTTGATGACGTCTACTATTATTTCATCATTAACTGTGATGTAAAACCTATCCCAAAATAAGAATATGGTTCCGGTATAATCAGAATTATATTGTTACATCACCACATTCACAAATAATATGCGCATGCTCTGAACTATTTATAAGCAATTCAGTTTATAAAGCTATTGGCTTCACGAAATGAGTTCAATGAGTGATAACATTTAAAAAAATCTCCGAAAAGAATTTCGCCGTGGTAAAACAGATAAAAATATTGGTTTTGATATGAGAAATGATTTTTTTGTAACTAAAGCTTTCTTTCCTTTGACTTTTCAACCAACATTTAATATTTTATTCATACCGCAATATAAGTTTACAAGAAAACTTCGCTAAAGTTGAACTGCAAATGCGGTATTTGCGGTCTATTCCTTTAGTGATAAAGTTTTCCGATTGGCATCAAGGAACACTAACTTTTATGTACTTTATTTTTTTAAAGTTAGTTTTGCTCTTAAATGTAATTTACACATTATTTATTGTGACATTAATATATCTGTACACTGCAAGGTGATCGTATTTTTAAAGTAAAAAATTAAGTTCGATATGTTCGGAACATAACCTTACAGGAGCGGCTATTTGAGCTCTAACCCAGTCAGCTTTATCGATCCAGGGGATACAAGGAGGGTTACGCTGTATTGTGACATGCCAAATTCCTTTGCTGAATGATCTATCGTTAAGTATTCGTTCCACAGGCCTATACAGCGCCTTTTTACAATATAAAACCCTTCCAAGAAAAAGGGGTAGCCTCTCTTATTTACTTATTTTTAGACAGATACCAAGTAAAACTACTGAATCAAGGTGAGTAATTTATTAGCAGAATAGTACGTCTTTTTCGTATCGTGTTTCGATTTATTTAAATCTCTTCGTGATTGATTTGTCTTGTTTTTTGAAACGAAAATGTAGTTTACCTCTAGCACGGGATGAGGTCGTAAATAACGTTTATCGCTCCACAGTGTTTCAGTGTGCCATTTTCTTATGCACTTTACAGATAAATTGCTTACAACTGGTGCTTAAGCTTACCTTTTAGGGCGAGAATTAACTTCGAAGTTAATATTTATCGTCGAGTGATTTTGATATTTTCTTGGCTCTAAATAGTAAGGTTCATGAGGCGAAGGATTACTGCATCTTCCACGCACGTTAAATGATTTACAATAAATTTTGGTGGAGTATTTGGCAAAGTGGCAAAATTTACGAGAAACTTGAAGTGTTTATTATATTTACACTTTAAAATCAAGAGTGTAGCTTCTTGTAATTTCTTTGCGTGGCCTATACAAACTAAATGATCTTTCAAAATGTTTTCTAGTAATGCAACTCGATTGTAATTAATAAATTAATAATTTATTAATCTAGAATTCATACAATATTATGATTCATACAATTGGACATTACAATTACGATGTCCTGTCAAAGAAATAAACATGGAACAATCATTTCCTGATGTGGTCCGGTTAACCGTACTAATTGAAAATCCGCAGTTTTATCATATATGACAAATGTGTACGAGAGAATACATTCAAGAGCCGTGAAAGTGTGTGAACAATTGGAATTGAAATGTCACCATCACGCATCGCTAGTTCCGACTTCCTCGCAAAAAATACAATTAAATAAAAACTGTTACATGTTACGCAGATAAGGTACTACTAATTGGCTCATATGTCGGGAGTTTAAAAAAATATATTTTTCACTTCAGAATCTAATTTATAAAATTAAAACCAAGCTTAAATTTATCTTAATCTCGTATTTTTACATTTATCGTTTGTAATATTCAACAAAGTTTATCTAAGTTCAAATACACAATATTGAAATACTAATCCGCCGTCAGAATGAAACCGTCCATTTCACCATTCGTCATCTTTATCGACGACCGCAGTTCCACTAGCTGGAGGGCGCTCTATTGAAATGAATTCATTAGTCAGAGAGACGGAGCGCAATATTTTAGCAGATGAATGGTAGAAATTATTTCTCCTCGAAGCTACTGTATTCGTCAAATATGAATCGTTGTGCCGATTGGATTGCCGACTTTATTGCTTTTGTATAGAGATGAATGGAAAGAATTGGAGGTACGACGCTGAATGTTCGGAATGTTTTGTTTTATACCGTAGATGACACATCATTTCGTATACGTTTTCGTTTCGCTGAATCTTGCAATCTATTGGAAAGAATGGATTTCTTCACTGCGTAAAGCCTCACACACTAGCGTTCACACTCACAAGCCGAATTGTTTCGAAAAGCACTATTGTTACCTCTTCTCACGTTTATTTTGTGGATAGATGCAAAAACACGTGCATAACCGAGAAATACTGTTACCGCAACACATTAAAACAGCAAACATCCTAAAAATAGCTGGAGTTATATTTTTTCTTTGAATATTACATTTAGAGAGGTATTTAGCGCAAGTGTATCAGAAGCCTTACTTTTTGTGGTTTTCTTATCAAGGTGTTTTGACCCTTGCGTCGAAAGGTTTTCAGGTCAAGTTACCGTTAGGGATATCTAAAGTTTTTGATAATCGAAATTAGTTTTAGAATTCGACCTCTCATGTTCAATAGGAGGACAGTCCTATCATCGATAAGATCTTGATAGCTCTAGCTATTGACATATTTTACCTATTAAATGTTGAATTATATAGTTTGTACATGTAAGTTGCTATTAATTAAATCTTACTGATTTCTTGCCTTCAATGTATTTATTACCTTTGTCCCTAATCTTTTAAGTTTTGTGGTATAACTTATTTTAAAGACTTGAATGTTTGATGTCATTTTTTAATAAGAGTATAACATTATCACGTCTACGAAAGTGATATCACGTTTTTTGGATATTACAATATTAAAACTATTGTGATAAAACTAGCTCGGTGTAGTAGGTAAATACATTAACCGCTGTTTGTTTTATACGACCATCATTCTAACCCTTCTCTACGATGTGAGAGTTTCCGCTGATGTTACGCATGTGTACGCATTACGCATTAGAGCGGAACTAGTGCGGGGGTAGTAACATCCCTTTAAAATGGTAACTCAAATCTGTTACATCTTTATACAGTGAAATTCTATTCTCTAGGTTTTTGGCGGAATGTCAGTCTATTATGTAGCAGTTATTGTCTTTTAATCCATAAACTTGCGTATTTGACCCTATATTGTGTAATTTTGGTGGCGTTTTATGTGATATAATTTGGTTATTATGCACAGATTATGTGTGATCGAAATAATGACGCCAAACGTTTATTCTGAGGTGCCACGAAAACCCCATGGAAAGTTCTAGCAAGACGAGCCATCTGTTTTGCTGGAGCTTAGAAACGTTGCCACAAGATTAAATACATAACTTATCATAGGACACTGGCAAAATGATATATGTACATCGCAAATTGCCTTTAACCAAACAGGATGGAGAAGAATTCTATTCATTAGTAGATAATCTTGAGCTCTGTATAATTAAACCTTGTTTATTTATACTTATTTTATTTAAACTCTTTATTTACTCGTACATTTATGTATGTATATAGTTCAGTATGTTTAATTCAAAGTGTGTGCAGATATGTAAGAAAATGTTATAAGTTAAGACTTTCTTATGAAACCCACTAATCTATGCGTACCTGAATCATCTATTCAATTGTGATAAAACTTTGGTTAGTTTTCCAGAAGGTACAAAAAAATCCGTGGTAAGCATGTCACATACAGCTAGTATTAAAATGTATGTATTCTACTCGTATAATAAGGCGTATAAAAGAAAAATATACTTAATAATTTGCTTCTGTAATTTTGTTCTAATTATCCTTTCTCGTGAGTGATTATGTTAACTAAAGCTATTTCAGAAGTTCCACTGTTCGTTGCTATTGTTGCGCTTAATGCTTCTTACTAAAATTGTTATAGAGATGTTGTATAGGGATAGACAGTATCAAACTTTAGTCTGACAGTTATTTTTTTATTAATAATTAAAGACAAAAATAGTGATAAGTTTTGTGTTTTTACAAATGCGCGTTTAATTTAGTAGTAACATTAATTTTATTTCGAATTGTAATATTAGCAAACAATCGAAAATTCTATGGAAAGTATTTTATAATAACTGCTACGAAGTACCGTATATATTCTTTTTTTAAATAGATTTGGGACAGGAAAATGTAAATCTGTTTCTAAAATGTTTTTTTCGATACATGTTAATTGTGAATAGCGCTAGGATGTCCATTGTTTACCGAGACTTTTTTTTATCGTCTAAGTTATTAGTTTACATTTTAATGCTGTTATTTTTTCAAAAGTTTGTATAGTTATTTTTTTTTTTATTTACACAAGTTCTCTTATATCCGGACGTATGTTGAAAATTTTAAACTATTAAAAATATTGTTTCATGCGCACCATCGATACTGTCTGCTGATCTTAGTTGTGAACTGCGTGAGTTCGCTTTGCTGTTCTATTCAAGTTTACTGTCATAAGGCGTACCATTCACAGCCGCTTTAATTGCCTCATCGACAGGCATCTAGGGTTACAGCTTTACAAATTTGCGTACCGATTAAAATTACATTTTCATACCGTCAAAACCTGTTTAATAAATATACGGGCCAATAAATATCAAGATAGTTAATACCACTTTACAATTGCGCATAATATAACTATTTTTTCATTAATAAAACTGCGCAATCAGTCTCAAACAAATATACATAAGTAAATATCGATATTAACAATCCAAAATGAAATGTTTTATTATTTTACAAGCCGTTTTAATTTATTTTATTTTTTTACTTGCAGGTAAGTGATTGAATTTTATTAACGAGGCGTCGATTACGCAATGGATGTCATCGGTCACGTACGTACGTGTTATTTAAAAAAGTAATATTAAATCATTGGTATACGGACGACGTACAAAATACAAAGTACTTACTACAAAATTTGCTTTTATTACTTGTCTTTCGTAGACATTTTTTGTTTTTGTTTTTATTATATAGTTGTGATGGTAAATAATTATGATTATATCATCACCTTGTTAAAAGATATTGCATTCACCGAAGTCGCTTTAAACATTCAATAATCTCGAGCTCTGAAAAGTTAAGGAAGATATTGTAATAAAACTGAAGCGTAGTGATAGGGTATTTTTAATGTCAACCTGGTTATAGTTAGCATCGTGAAATTGAAAACTGTCACCAATCACCCTACAAATGTGTTCCAGTAGCGCATTTGAGAGCCCGCCCCTGGAAGTTACCATTTATCAATGGTACATGGTCACTCATCTAAAACGCATATACAAAAGTTTAATGTACGAAATCCGTAATACTTGGTTAATCGGTGGTAGAAATTAAACCATATAATTTTCCAATATTTCCTATTTTTTTATTTATTGATAACGTAAGGCTCATCAAAAGCTGATATACATAGGATAAAATTGTCTTGAACTATTTTATCTTTAATTATTTATGTATAGATAAACGAAAGTATTTTTATTATATAAATGCACTTTTAGCTTTATACAACAATACAGTGAGTAACAAAGCACATGCCGCAATCAAGAACAATGGCGCCGAGAACGATAAAAGTTCTACATAGCGCGTATTTTATGATCAACAAATCAAGCAAATAGTGTCGTCTGTTCCAACCGTATCAACACCAATATGGCTAAAAATGTATATTCCTCTTACTTTTGATTCTTCTTTCTCGATAACGTTATATGTCTTTTGTTGTAATAATTTGGTTTCATTAATATTCTTCTCCATTCATAGTGCCTTTAACAGAAGAGACTTTTTACTGAGTTCAATATTATCTCACTTTATGAAATAGTCTTTTCAAAATTTCACGTTTTCAAACGTGTCTGTAGTTTATTATAAAGAATAAGAAGCAAAGGTCGGAGGATTACTCGTTTTTAGTAAAGTCTACAACCATTTGAAACTTCTGAATGCAAGTGTTCGATGAATCATTCTTTAAAGCATTGGTCAGACCGATGCAAGAAAAAATTAAAGAAGATAAAATAAATCAACGTAACACAAAGTTTTACAAAGATTTGAACTTTCCAGACTGGATTTAGATTTCTCGAGGGTGCTCTAAAATATTCAGAGGATCGATAATACACTAAGCGAAGTATTACTTTTAAGTAACAATATTATTTAAGTTTTATAGTTATACTAGCTATATGCCCGCGGCTGCGCCCGCGTTATTCACTGCGTTTTAATTTTTTATATGATGCCCTAATTATTTTTGTAAATAAAATTTAATAGTAAGATGAAGTAAAAATATTTCTCATAAATTCTAGCACTTGCCCGTAGAATTATGCTCTGAATCAGATTTTATTCAAATTTTTATGAGTTTTAATTTTTATACGCGGAACTCTAATTATTTTATTACTAAAAATGACGTGCACTCTACATACAAAAATTGACGTATGAATAAATATTTTGACGGTAAGTCGTTCATGCAACTGGCTGTTTCTGCATCTCACGGTTGGACAAAGTTTTGAATAGTTGGGAGCTGTTCCATGTAAGCTCAACGATCTACGGTTGCAACTCATTTAACTTTCCCATATGTTTTGAATAAAAGCTTTAATTCAGTATTTTATGTCCTAAATTTATTAAATGCTTGTTTATTATTTAATTGATACACTATAGTCAAATGCACAGATGTTACGCGCTATGGTCTTGTTACATTTATAATTTATGTGCAATTATTTGAGTAGTCAGAAATAATAGAGTAATCTTAATATGCAATCCGATGAAACCTAGATTTTATTGTTGTGCGAGCCCTGTTGAAAACAATTTCCCCCAGACAATTCGACCAAATTTAAGGGTGTTTTTTTTTAAATTATGCAGTATGTTTGACGTTTTGACAGCAATAATATATGCTATACTTATTTACGTAGTACACATAATAGTAAAATATAATTTTCGTATTGTACTGAAAAAATATAATAACCTTAAAATTATTACATGAAAACGATAATTTCGAATGGCGACTTTTAACAATAAAGAAAATCTTTTTAACCAACATACGTATAATGTTTCTTGCATTTAGGTAGGTCTGAGTATAGTGTAACACCACACGGTCGGGTAAAGTTTTAAATGCTTGCGGTCGCTCGCTTTCCGTTCTGCGACCAGTTGCAGCTCATTTAACTTACCCTGCTATGTTACATTCTATTTTAAATTTACTCCGTAATTAGTAATATATATTAGACATATATTACTATACTAGATAGTAGATAGAACGAAATTCAAATTGCAGAATCAACTACACAAAGTCAAAACAAACCTTTTCGTGGTACAAAATTACCTACACTAAGTTTAAAACGCCAGCAATATAAAAATCGGTATTAATTCCAGAAAAGATAACTTTTATAACAATATTTTTTTATTTAATAAATATATATGGACAACTTTATATTCTATATTATATGCATTATCTTATGTGGCAGCATAAAGTAGATCAGTCAAATTATTTTGTTGAGTGTTGAGAGGTATTAAGACAAACAACACGTTTATTAAAACAAGACGAAAAATAAAAATATAGAGATAATGTATATTACTAAAATACTAATTCATATAGAAAAGACAAAGATAAACTAGTTCATTGGGTTTCTCCTTTGTTTTTCAAACGGATTTTCTTGTTTATTTAGTTTTTTTCCACCATTAAATGAAAAATGGTACTGAAGGGTTTGTTTGAAGAGATGAAACGCACGTGACGAAGAAAGTGATGACTATGACAATTCAGGGATGAAGGGGAAAGGATGTCCAAAGATAAGACGGATGGAGTGTGTGAGGGAAGATATGAAGGCAAAGGGGTGATTGAAGATATGGTGGCTGATGGAGACGTGTGAAAGAAGAAAACCGTGTTTGTTGGTATAGAAATAGACGGTAATCTGTTTTATAAATTCTTTTAATAAATAGGCATACGAAATTGTTTACTGACTGAGCAATTTATTGAAATTTGAAAAATTGATTTGTATAATACCTGTGTAACTTTTCAAATAGCTCTGTTTTTCGTACCTTATTTCAAAAATATTTAATTACGTAGTGGTTCCGCAGCGCATCAACAATGTTCAACCAGAATACCAGCGCTGCTCTGACTTTTTAAGTTTCAGTGTGCAGCAATCAAGCTGAGGTTGGGCCTTGTTTACATAAGTGCAACACTTGTTTTATGTTACACTAGCTGTGCCCGAGACTTCGCTTGCGTGAAATTCAGGCGTCAACCTCGTCCCGTTCCGTAAAAAGTACCCTATATATAATATAGCTTTCTAACAGCGAAAGAATTACCAAAAACCAGATTAGTGGTACCGGAGATTACCCCGAACATCCAAACTCACAAACTTTACCTCTTTATAATAATAGTACAGATGTTCTTACGCAAACACTTCATTATTATGGTGTTTTAATGAATCTATGTAAACGCTATTCATACATTATGTAAATACATATATATGTGTGTAAAAAGACGTTACTATAAAGTATAAACTGCTAACATACAGTTAGCAGATAGCTGTTCAGTAGATTTTGTGACATCGGCGAGGAATTTAGTAAACATACTAAAAAAAAATTAAAACAGTCGAAATGTGTCGTGTAGTAGATTCTGAAGTCCTACATAGTAATATTTACGAACATTCCAAATTATTAAAAAAATAGTATAGAGTTATCTATAAATAATCGTTAGAAATACATAGATAATTTGCTTACGTAATCACCATTCATAACACTTCGTCACCCACGTCATCAAAAATAAACAAAACATGAATCGTCTAATTATACTTCAATAATATTATGTTCCCCGTCATATTTACCTATTGATGTTGTAATTGAAATTCAGTTCACTACTTCCATAAAATGACTCCTCAACAAAATGCCTAGATAGTATAAAATATCAAAATATTGTTTTCTCATTTACTATGTCTTAGGTGTTAGACAATGTCTTATATATTATTTATTTACTAAACATATATTTTATATTATGTCATTTTGATCAATTTCAATTAACCCATCAATTTATTGTTGTCGAATAAGACTAAAACGCACTTATTTACAAACTCTTCATACTAAAGTCGCCGCGTGTCATTCAAATTACTGTAAGTTTTGATAGAGTAGACCGGTTTTAATGAAATACAGTTTTGATGTTACCCCGGAATATGGAATTATCTTTTTGAATTTTTAATATATACTTAATACTTTCTAATTGATATCTGCACAGACAATCAGATAGAAATTTGTAAAAACGATAGAAATGTGTTTAATTACCTAATTTTAGCGCTTTGCAATAATTATTTTCACATAAATCGAAAATGTACAGGACACGTGAAATTTACAATTTTATTATTAGTATAGATTATGTATTTTCTGTGTGTTTAAATTTGTGTTGTTTTTTGTGCAAATAAAAAGTATTATATTCTATTCTACATACTGCGCTGATCCCAAATAACGAATTGGGAGCAGGGCGACGATGATGGTACTGAAGGGCTTGTATCGTAAGTGCATATAAAACAGTCGAAGAACGATAGTAATCGCCGATAGATAACACAATCTATCGAAAGTTGCCATTTTCATGCGTGCCTACATCAACCATGTCTAAAGTCTCTAGGTACTTGATCACTTGATACTCTGAAAATTTCAATAACGCGTGAATATGTCTAATTTCCTACATTCAATTCATCTCGTTCAAAATATCTCTGCTATCATATCGTAGCGAAAACCAATACTGTAGCGTGCGTAGCGGTACGCTCGTAGCACGTAGAATTTACGTAGCATATTCGTAGCACGTCTGCGTCCGCTTAGGATTGAAACCGTAACATTTAGGGAATATATGTGTATATTATACGTCGGTATATATTGTAACATTAACATTTTAATATATTTATAATGTAAATATATGGTTTGAATAAACTTTTAGGGTTATGAATATTTTATCAACATAATGTAACGTGCGCTAGTTTAATATTTATTGGATAAAAGTAATATTTTAAAAGCGTTCGAATTTATGTAAGTTCAGTTTGCTCTGTATAAATATTTTTTATTGTCTTATTTATAAACCTAAGAATGAATATAAAACGTAATCGTGCAAAACTTCTCCTAATAAAATAGACTTATCTACTTAACGTGCTCCACATAAAGAACAACTGAAGAAACACTTAAAACTCCGTTTACAGCTCTATTTAGCACTTCAAAGACTTAAGTTCGGTTCGGCTGTAAAAATAAATTACTACATTAAAAAGCGCTGATGTAATAATTGTTTTATATCAGACAAGATTATGCGAATCTATTTACGCATATTTCTTTTTTTTGTTTGTGATTTTTACACTGAGTGATTTGAGATATTAATAGGACATGCGGTCGGAAAACTATGTATTCCCGAAATCCATTGCTATCGCTTTGTGTCCCAAAAAAAGAATTAGAAAACACGGAAAGGGACAACTGCAGCAGCTTGGGCTGATTTTACCTCTGCAAAATAGACAAAAACATCACTTTGTAGTACCCTGTTTTCTCGTTCAAAACTGAACCAATTTTTAATTTGCAGTTATAAAATAAGAAAGTCTTTGGCTATGCCTCTACGTTTTTAATTTTATTCATCAAAATTGTTTGAAGAACGTCTGAAGTAACGATAAAAACCGAGCATTTTTTTCATTTTCAAAGGTTCCTAGTTTCTACAATAACTAATTAATGGAAAAAATCGAAACGTATGTGCATGGCGATGGTGGATGTATATTATTTGGGATAAAAATATTTACCCTCATGCTATTATCCTAGGAGGAAACAGGAGTCTACATTTGTATGAAATAAACGCCACTAGCATATCCTTTTGAATAATATTTTGTATGCGTTAAATAAAAATAAAAAAAAACCGCGTGGAAACAGTACCACACCATTTCTTCCCATAGGTGCCGTAAAAGGTGACTAAGGGATAAACCAGTGGATGGGCAGAAGCATCCTCTGAGTACCACAAACACCTTACTACGATCGCCATCTCGTCTGCCAATCGTGGCTATTATGGCAATCCTTCGCTTATTGGGGGAAACCTATGTCCAACAGTGGATCAGCTGGTTGGTTGATTGAAATGAAAGAAAATTCTAAACTGTTATGAATTAATTAATGTCAAAATTATGAATAATCATCTATAGTGCAAGGGCAAACTTCTTAGTACTCAGATGGGTTAGGATAGTCCTAAGCTTTTTGTATCACATTACTGGAAAACTACTACTTTGTAATAGTCAATCCTCAGTTTTTTAAATGAATTCCAGGTCGAATGAAGCATCCAAATTTATTATTAACTATTCGGATCCGTTGTTAAATTCGAAAGCAATTTTTAAGGTTTTAATGAAATAAAATGGATGTAGTTTAGTTAACGAGCGAGAGTTCCCGTGTAGTCGATATTATTTTTTAGGAACAACGCTTGCTAGAAATGATTGTTTTCATGAAAAACGACAAAGAACTGCGTTAATTTATCCCAACTTAATAGCAGGATTCTATTAAACAGTGAGTTTATTAGTATAACTAATGTTCAGAAATAGTTCTCATTTAAATTGAGATATTTATCAATGAATCCATGATGATACCTGTATAACATTGATTTATTGATTCAACCGACGTTCATCGCTGGACATAGGTCTCCCCCAAAAGTGTAAAATTGCCATAATCACCACTCCTGGTTACTTGGCGATCCCTGGTTTATCCCATAGTCGCCTTTTACGACACCGACGGGAAGATATGGGGTGGTACTATTCTTAACCGGTACAACACGGAATACCATGTACTCGTATAATTGCACCAGACTATGAAGCTATACGGTAAACTTTACTCTAATAGTTGTAAACGTTTCTTAACTTACTCGTAATGTCTATTCTATTATAATATCGAAGCCTTTGTGCGATGTTGTTGAGTTCTATAGAATGCTGTGGCTCACGATTGTATTCGACACGGGGTGAATTGGAGAACACGACCTTATGTATTGTGTGAATCTTGTCCAACAACTATGTACGATATATAAGCTGAACTAAGTATATATATAGCTACGTGATACATAGCGTTTAACTATCTGTAGAAGGTTAATAAATTATATAGATATTTTTGAATATTCAATAATAACGTAAATAATAATTGTAATATAAGTGAATAAATTGTTTTGATGAATGTTTATAAAAATGTACGCATTCGAAAAACCCGTCATACTACCAGCTACCAGCAAGTGCTAGTGAGTATTCCTGGCGTTTCACTTCAGGCGTCGTAGCATCCTTGCCCTGATATCTTTAATCCAGGAGCAAGAATCACACGCAGGTGTTACCTAGAGGATGATATGATGTCAGAGACTATGTGACGGGTGATAGAAATACGGTAATTTTGCTAAACTTATATAAAAAGAAAAAAAAAAACCGTCGTGAGTTGCTTCTTACAAAATAGTCACATATTGGAAAACGGTTTTGAAATCAATTTCGCACGTACCCACCCACCCGTCGCGAGGCTATCGTTTTGTGCAAACTTGCCGCAACCAATTTCCAACCATACGTCCCAGTTTCAAATCCAATAGGAAACGTCATGATCATATGATAGGTGCGGCGCATTGCGCCCACCTGTCGCCGCGCGTGCGTCCCGCTATGACGTCACCACCGCCACCACGACCGATCCCGAATTCGCCCGGATACGCCCGAGCGAAACCGACCTGCGGACCGCACCGGATTGATCCGGGCTAGCCTCCACGAGCCACTAATCAAACGAACCAATCGCCAATTCAAGTAAAAATGGACGTGTTTATGCTGTATAAATTAATAATTAAGTATATTAACAGATACTATTGTAGAATAGTTAATTTTGAAGGTGAAAGTGTCGAGCGTTACGGAGTGTATCTCTCGTCACGAGTCCTCATCTAGTTCTTAATCCAAGATAAATATTATATCAATCGGGGGAGGAGTACGGGGCGGATCACGCAGGCGCGCGCGGCCTCCGTCTGTTCAGTCCCGCTCGGGTCGCGTCGCACCGTACTACGTCTCAGCGAACATCACTAACGCGGCGGTGATTCGCCCGGTGTCTCATTCGCGAATTCGTGCCATAAATAATTTAAAAAAAATCATTATAATACACCGATGCATCATCAACATTAAAGTTTTACATCGTTAAACGTCGTCCACGTGCCCCCGCACCGTTGCGTAAGTTGGAATAACTTGAACCCGCCGAAAATAAACCTATTCTCCTATTGACGTGACAGGAAAACAAACGTATGTAGCTTAAATATCGACCACACCGTGTTTACCGTTAGCATACGACTTTCTTTTAATTCTTAATTCACGTGTAATAAAAACAATGTTGAAACTAGCGTCCGTGAATTTAATTATAACATTTTTATGTTGTTATTAAAAGCCGCACCCGTGGTTTTTTAATTCTATAATATGCACGTACCGATTGACCATAAAACTCGTGAACTAGAGTAGCGAACATTCCACGTGTTTGCCGAAGACACTTTATATTTACGTATTTTGGGAATGAGCAACGCAGCAAGCACCGGTTAAAACGTAATTGCTTCTTAAAGCGTGAACTCGGTTTATTTAGGCTCGTTCCGATTCCTTTCCTTTGAATACGCTCAGAATCGTATTCATCATATTAATATTCCAACGAAGTTATAATTTATAACTCGTGTTATATTTTATTTATTTCTCTTAGACTTACAACAATATTTAAGAAAGTTTTTGAAACGTTTGTGTCGTAATTAATCGAGGATGCAAGTTTTTTCTGTAGCTCAAATAAAAACGATAATAAATAAATATCTTCTTCATTTAAAAAAATCAAATACTTTAGTCTATCAATTTGAATGAATGCAAATCGTTTTTTATAACGTTGACAATGAATGACAATTGAAAGGTGTTAAGGTGAAAATGGACAATATTATCTTTAGTATATTATTTTTGATAATAAAGGATGAATTTCTCTTGTTCTTAAACAAAATACATTGGATTGGTTCTCCCTTGTAATCGAGTGTCGACAACCATGGAACAACAAGAAAGCCCTTTTTGGTATTTTATTCTTAGGTAATAGGTATTCCTTTCACATAAAGTAACTTCTAACAATAATGGACGGTTATAATTTATTTTACTCTTGAATTTTTCACCACGAAGTAATGTAGAATGATTTAACTACAGAGCAAGTGCAGTAATTTTGCAAAGAACAAATAAAAATAATGCACAATTTTAAAATGTCTATTTAGGCATTAATAATTTTGCATTAGTAATCTTAATTTTTACAATGACAAATACGACAATATAATAATAAAAGAAAATCAACAGCTGTCAAGCTAAAATGGAAGAAAAATTTCTTGTTAACTGTCTCATGAACAAAAGCGAAATTTCATGGAAAATTCATTTTTCTCCTGTCAAAAGTCATTAATTAGCGCTGAGAGTCATTAGAGACCATTAAATACAGTAAGTGGGCATTTATATTATAAAATATATGCCTAATGGTTAAATATATGCAGAGGTGGTCGAATGAATTCAATAGCTGTAACTCTGGGTGATTTTTTTAAGTTTTTAAGACAAAGAATTATGTTGAAGAATTTAAATTGTTATCACATACGTTAGATTGTATGTAATAAGTGTGTTGTTTTTAAAAGGTAATACAAAAAAAAGTGAGGGTTGAACTCGATTGATTTTTCTTACAGTTTTCTTTGCGAAAATGGAAGGTTAAATAATAGATTGATGGCTATTTTAATTTTCACTAGTATATTCGCATACATTTTAAAAATAGGCGTAATTTAGAATTGTGTTTATTTAAGTTAAATAAAAAACACATTATAAATTTATTATCTTCAGGTATCGCTCTCATTGTGAAATGTACAAATAACAATATTTGTGACTTGACCTTGGAATAAATAATAGGATGTCAATAACTTATGTGTAATAGGTACTTATAAAATTATATCAATCTGAAACTCGAGCATAAATTACACTTAAAAAAGCTAATTTCGTAAAATTACAATTTCTCGCCACAAGTATTTATTTAAATTAAAATACTTCTGTTAAAACCTTAAGGTAAAAAGATTAAGGTCAAACTACAGGCAGTCACGGCATGGTTGAAAAAGTGACATTTTTGTATAGAATTACGTTATGTACTTTTTTTAGGTATAATTAATTAAGAATATGAACAAGTTCCTCTATAAGAATAAGCCTTGTATGTTTTGGATGTAACCTTTAAAGTATTTTAACTTCAAATTATTGTACTCATTTTTAAAAAATAACGTTTATTATTATTGTTACTTCAATGTCCTAAAAAGCATTAAATTGATTTCAGTAAGTTTTATTTTTTAATTTTAAGTGTATTATTCTATGGATGGGTTTTTATATATATTTTATTATGTTGCGTTATTATTTATGATAATAATAAGACCTCTCTTGATACAGGATTAAATAAACAAACACTATATAAAACAGTTTTCAAGTTAATTAGACACGGGTTTTCAGACCTTATGAATCTCTTTAGGATTGTTCATAAAATTGATTTGTAAATTAAAGTGTGTAAATACACGTTAAGAATACTCTAAAGTTAGCAAAAACTTGTAAATAAAGTACAAAACCATTAGTTTATTTATACAAAGAGCGAAATTGCTTATGAGCAATATACAAATCCTGTAAGAATGTACATGAAAACGCTATTTATGGATACACAATCAAAATCTCGCATAATAATTGTACACTTAATCTTATTAGGGGTATGTAAGAATTGATTGGAATGAAACATTACGTTTTGTCATTTTTCTACTTGACTTTTAATTTTATATGAATTCAGGTAAGAATATTTCTTGAAATAATTGTAATGACACTCCCAATCATGGATAATGGTAATATATATATTTTGTCAAAGGAAAATTTTGTTTCAGTAATTAATAAAAAATCACTAAAGTAATTTATGTTTATAAGCATTAGATTCTTATTATGTTTCATTTGTTTAAAATTTTATGTGTATTTTATAACCCAATTTTTGTGCATAGTTACTGTTTTGTATTTGTCTTAAATATTGTAACTAAGTTTGGTTAAAATACTGCTAAAGAATAATTTGTTGAAAAATAATATAAAGAAAAATGGACAAATATTGGAATTCAGTAATGTAGAATTTGGACCACCTGGCGACCATTATTATTACTTAATCTAACAATTTATACAGGTAATAAAATTTGATTAAAGAATTTATACATAAGAGGAATATAAATCGCGTCAGTGGCTCTCAAGTTATAAGCCTACGAACGATCAAATAGAGATGTTGAATACGTAAGGCTATATATATTTTTTTTACTTCTAAAAAATTTACGCAAAACACCGCAGTTTAATAATATCCATATTACTGTTCATAATGATAAACCAGATCTAACTTATATAACTCAAGAAGTGAACAGTCACTCGGTGCTATAAATGTCCGGCTACGTTTATGCATTGTCATTTAATGCGAAGTGACAACTAGCTCTGTGGAAATAGCACGTGTCTTTCTACATTATGACGGCTATTGTGCCGGTATACACGAGCTGAGATAATGACAGTTTGTAATAAAATTAATTTTAAAACATTTTTGAAATTTTGTATGTGTGGAATTTTGAAAAACTACTTACACAGATATATTTGATTGATGAAGGCTTGCCCTTACTTTGCAGAAATTAATCGTAACTAATATTAACCTTTTGAGCACTAACCTGGCGTTTACGCCAGCTTTCCATTGTTTTCCTATTGTTTCATTTTTATGGGTAATCGACGTATTAATGTTAAAAATTACTTTGTTAAAATACCGCTTAGATACTGTTAACAATTATTAATTGCAACACAATTAGCTGAGTTTAATAGATAAATAAAGTATGGTAGATACTCCATGTGTTTATTAAATAAGTTCGTATCATCTTTAATAAAAGTTAATAGTTAGAAGAATAGAAGTAAATAAACACCTACCTAAAACTCTGTCTTTGCTACATTTACACTGCATGTGTAACATTGAATTACATTGTAACTTTTACAGTAATCAGTGTCAACAAAAAGAGGATTATTTTTTAAAACAGTGTTTGTTTAGCGTTGTGACCATAATCTCACTTGGTGATGGCACGTGGTCCAACATGAAATATGTAAATGGGTGGTAAATTTAGAGACTTTCAAGTGATGCTATTGAAACATTCATATTTAGATGCTTGGAGGCAGATTTTCAAACTTGAGGGTGTTCACGAACTTGATCTACCTCTACACCCATGCTATGTTGTCTACATGTTTTAATTTACTGAAATCTCAGACTCATTATAAAATGTATGGATTCGAAACTACTTGAACGGCGGCGATATGTGAGATTACAAAGCCTAAAACAAAAATCGCATAATAGTCAATTCGCAAATAAATTTCGCAGTCTGCAAAAAAGATGGCGTCGTCTTAGGCATACCAATAACCCGGTAGAAACCATAACCAGAATGTTTAACCAAATTACCAAATAAAAAGAGACTTATAATTTTTTTAACAATATAAATCTTATGAAGCATTAAAAATGTCGTCTCCGGCGACTGACTTCTTGGTCTGACCGAGTCGTTTACTATGAAAATATTCTAATTTTATATTTTCTCCTTCCCGTTATTGTAATTGAGGAGTTCTTTCATTGAATAAGCTTTATTAATAGCACTTTCTATATACTCTTTTACCCTTGTATTTTATCCTTATAGACTTTTTTGTAAGAAATAATTCTTTTTTTCTTTATTGCCTTCTTTGTGTCATTCCTATTCTTTTTTTTTAAATAACTTGAAGTCCTTAATCTATATAGAAATATATCATTAAGAATCTAACAAAATGAGTTACACATATCCGTCTTGCATCGCGAAAATTATGGTCGCGAGTTCATACAACGATCCCATAAAAAGTTCTATTAATTTTCCAGCACCCAGAATGTGTCCGAAAAGGCACGTATGGCCGTGCATCCTGGTGTACTAGTCCCAACACTCTCATGTGTGGTAGTGAATTCTAGGTTTGACTGAAGAAGCATGAAAACAAGGCTATTAAAATAGTTGGAGAAAGGCCAGGTCAAAAGTACCTGAAGGAGGGGTTAGCTGAGGCAAGGTATGGCAGAAGAATGCTGGACGCCATCAGACCTGTGCTGAAGAAATGGTGTAGGAGGGGGTGGTGCGCCGTCACATTTAGAATGGCACAGGTCCTTACAGGTCATGGCTGTTTCGGCAATTACTTGCACAAAAATGCTAGAAGAGAGATCACGCCATGGTGTCACCATTATGAGGCTGAGATAGATACGGCGCAACACACACTCGAGGAATGCGTGGGGTTCGAGGAGCAGCGGTGTGTGCTGCGCGGTGTGATAGGGAGTGATCTGACTCTGCCGAAGGTAGTTGAGGGAATGTTGGTGGATGAACGAGGTTGGATGGCGGTGCAATCCTTTTGTGAGGAAGTGGTACAGGCGAAAGACGTTGTAGAGCGGGAGCGCGAAACGGACCCGGGAGCGGACCCACAAAGGAGGCGTCGGCAGCGTCAGATCTTCTTTGTTCATATTAGCCGCCGGTGCAACGCGGTAGAATGCGCAAGCCATCCCGTATTGCCCCACTCAAAGTGGCGGGTGGGACCGGGAGGTTTAGTGGGTAGTGGTTAATGGCGCTTCTCGTCGCGAGTTCCACACTAATACTGGTGTGTGACAGTCCCTCACACTTGCTTAGTGTGAGAGACTGTCACGAACCGACGGATCCAGTCCTTTCCTGGGGGGTACGTCCCTTTGGGTTAGACTGGACAGCAAGTGCGTAAATGCATTCCCCTTGTCAAAAAAAAAAACAGGTCAAAAGTACCTGTAACCGAAGAGCATGTATGGAATTAGAAGAAGCGAAAGACGTGTGTTTGGGATCCTAGCAGGTGGAAGGATGTAATCTCTGCCTAAACCTAATGGCAGAGAGGCGTGACGTTATGTATGTATGTTATTTTTTTCTGGGTAGCTTCTTGGGTTTCTTCTTGCTATAAAAACCTTATTCGGACTATAAAAAAAATAAGTTATTCAAATTGTCTAACCGTTCTGCAGTATTTGCGTTTACCTACAGACAGTATTGAATTTCTATCTGTGCAGATCATAACAAATAAAATGTACGTAAGAATAAATGTTATGAATGAGAACATTTTTATGTATATAGCGAGGAATTGAACTGCACTGAAAGAATTCCAGTGAGTTCGAATTTCTCTTATTAAATATCTCCTACAGATTGAGAAACAGTACCATCTCGCGTTGCTTCTGCTGTAACAAAAAACGATCATGCGCCACGGCCGCCAGCCAATCAGAATCCACGGCGAAACATAAACACTAGTTTACGACCCGGACAGTGCCGTTAAATTGTACTAGTTGCCTGATGGAAATGCGAGGCAGTCGTATATTGTTCCCTATTGGTTTATGTGTGTTCTTTAGTTGCATACTAATGTTGAAATTAGACTTTAAATATTTATTGTTTACCGCATACTTTTTTTTCTTCAACATGTGCGTCCGTCTTGTAACAAATATTGATAAATATTTCCTTGTCCCATTATACTTTTAATAACTAACAGATTTCCAGTATATTCAGCGAATCATAATATTAAAGAATAAGTTTAATAACTTGGAAACAATTGAGAACATGCTTGGTTATTATTAACTAAGGAAGATTAACTAAGGCCGTATTAGAATAGTGGTCAAACGTCAGTCTTTCCAGTATAACATTGGTATTATAGTTTTAAAAAAATTACATCAAAAATCTTGAGAAAGGATACTTATACACTATTCTCAATTATAGATGGATATTAGCTGTTTAATTTTATAGAATATAGTCAATTCTGAAGCGTGTGGATTGTTTGGTTTGAAAGGATACTTACAATGTGCTTTCGGTAAAAGAAAAACATCGATATGAAGCAATAATATTGTGCTAAGGCATGTTCTAACCCTTTAACTAGCTAGCTACTGACTTCATTTTGAAATTCTGTCGCTAAGCATCTACAATATGTATCAGCAATATCCCTTTGGTCATACCATTTTTTTGGATTTTTTCAATTCTAGAATGAAGACAAATGTAGTACTATAGTTACTAGTACTATAGTTACTATAGTTAGTAGTGTACTGTAGTACTATTCTACAATTTATATATTGATTCTGTAAAATATAAAACCTTTCATTGCAATCGTACATTCGTTTTCCAATATGTTGCAAAAATATCTAGTGTTTTTGTCAGGAATCGTATGTGATAATAAATTTAAAATAATAACCACGTATGTTGTCGTCATTTATTTTGTTTGTTCGCTTTTTATTATATTAACATTTTTCTGTGTTCGAATGCAAATTCTATTGGGGTTTTATTTTACTTTATATATTTCTGTCACGTTTTCTGTTAGTTATGATTTTACTACATTTGTAATGTTATCTCTTTCAAAAATTCACCGTCTTTATTTGTCAATTCTATAATTATTGTGTTTAATATAAATCGCTAAATAGGTATATTTTATTGTCTCATTAAAAGATAATATATAAATAGGGTTGACCGCTGAAATAAAATTAAAATCTAATCAAAAATAAGGTACTTATAAGAGTTTTAGTTGCATCCTAGAAAGAGAGCGCACTATTTTATAGCATAAAGTCACACTATAAGTGGTGCATATAAGTTTGGTTCTATGTTTAAAGGGACAGAACGTCCCCTCTCAATCTTCACCAAAATATACAAACGCTTATTTGTATCTCAGATTTTAATTATGCTATTCATTTAGTATATTGTTTGCAATAAATGAAATAAAAGATGGTGTGAAATTTTTATTTCTTCTTTTAATCTGATACAGTACTTCTTTTTTTCTGTGAACGTTTTTTGATTTTTATGATTCAAATATAAAAGTAATCGACCATGCGAATATCCATTATTTGTAAACTTTTTATTAAACTGAAACTATGCAATGTTGCTTATGTTATTATCTAGTAAAAATTGTTATTTTGACATTACAAACAGACAATTCAAATTTATTTATTAGTATAGATTAATGCAAGATTTAAATATTTGTCAAAATATTATAATTATTATTCTGGGATCTGGCGAAATTTAAATTAGATTGAATGGTTTTTTTGTATACTTTTTAGGGCAAAATATTTATAAAACACGACTAACGTATTGTAAAATGTTGATGAGAGTTAACATTTGAAGTAAATTGGTGTAGCCATTGAGTATTTTAATTAACATCCAATGGAGTAAGTATTAAACGAAGCCGGCTCTTAAGTACCTCTGGCAGAGTTCTAAGCAAGTGGAAACTCGGTAGTCTTAGCTTTTAATTATATCAAACTCGTATCTTACGTACTTTCATATCTTAGAAGTCTCAAAGGAGCAGAGTAATGAAATAAGTTCACTCCGACGACCGACACCAATGAGAACGGAATCTTGCGCTGTTTTTTTTTTCCGGACGGCGGAACCGGAACTTCTCTCTTACATTTTTTAACTTTTGTTAGTTAATGTGAAACGCAGTTTTTATAGTCTACGATTTCTTCAAGTTTAGATGTTATTCGTAGATAAAAACAAAAGTATTATGGATTTGTAGAGATTTGTCGCAAATTTTGTTAATCATTTTTTTTTGTCATATAAGAAGGTAGTTTGCCTACTCATTTTCTGAAAATTAAAGAAAATTTGTCGATATTAATGTAATTATAAAAAAATGGAAAATATAATTTTTTACTCGAATACTCCTTATCTTATTTTCTGTAATCAATTGGGTTTTTTTACTAAGGAAACACTTCCTTTCATATCTCTTTAACCTAATATACCTAAGACAAAATGAAAATAACGAATTTAAAATTTTAAAATATATTGGCCTAATGATATATCTTTTTGCCCAACTTGAAATATATATATATATGTTTCCAATTCCTCTATAAACAAATTGATATTATACTAGTAGAAGCGACGATTTTTTAATAAAAAAATCTTGAACTCCTACAGCTTTACATTGAAATGGTCGACTATTTGGCACGGTGGCATACGTTCTTACCAGCTAATTTAACTTATGTTTTGTCTTCTCGTGTGTTATTTGTTGGTCAAATACTTTCATCTCAAAATGTAGTTTATTAATCTATTATTTTGTTTAATTTATTTATCTTTTAAATGTATGCTTTAACAAAAAGAAAAGCATACACAACATATTCAGAATGCCACACAATATTCGAAGTATTTTATAATTTCAAAGATAGTTCACCAATTGTTAGAAATCATAGACGGCCTAATAACATGAAAGCAATAATTGGGCATACAATGGAATTAATTTAGCAAAGGATAATGATATTCAAATACGTGAATTAACTACGCCATTATTGTGTACAATTCGAAAACGAATATTCAATATTCATATCGGTGATACATATTCGCTGAGGATTTGAACGTTGTTTATCGTTATTCAGTAAACTTTCCATCTCATTAAGTCGTTCCGATTTTATACTATCATACAGAATTGAGGACGTTTTACACTTAGCTTTATTTTAGGGCAAAATATTTTTTACTTATATTTTTATATTTTAGATTATTATGCACTACTTGAAGAATCTGATGTGTTATGTAAAAGAGAAATATAATATGTAGAATAATATTTCTCTGGTATTAAAATTGTCAAAAAATATTTACATAAATTAATCACACTCATGTGGTACAGATTAAATTATGAGCCTTTGTTAATTTACGTTGCTTCTCGCGTGTAAATGTTAGTCGACTTATCATAGAAAAAATCATATTATTATAGAATTCATTTTAATTTAGTTAATTTATTATAAGTTAAAATGAATATTGACTATTTTGTTCTTTAATACAAACCCTTCGTATGAATGTTAAAATTATTGTTGACATAATTTGTTTTATTAGGGATTGTATAAAACCTTGACTATTCTACATATAAGGGAACAAATTTAATGAAATATGAAAAAGGCTATTTTTCGACCGTACTTCACAAGTATAAATTTATCGTATGTCACTTTCGTACAATGACGTGAGTTATGAAAGAACCTTCGAACAGAATTAGTGGCGCCTCATCACCGCGCTTGTTTTTATCGATGAAACGAGACATATTTATAAGTACGATGATATTTAACGTTACTCATTGGTCGCGACTCGACGTTAACACGATCGTATGATTACTAAACTGACAGGCTGGAAATATTGACACGTTATAATACTTTGGGCACACTTTGGGCTTATCATGAAAGTCTATAATATCTAGAAAATTATCTTTTATATTAGAAAGGTTTTATGAATGTGCCGGTTAGCCGTATTAAGGTAAAGTTATAAGTAGTAGTTGATAAATAAGTAGGTAGCTAGATAATTCATTAAACTCCGTATAATGGTTAAATATTATAAATTCCAATAATTAGAATGAATGACATTTTTGAATCCTTTTTCATGTTAAGTTTTTATGATTAAAATTGAGTAATAATATAAAAAAAAAAACAGTCTAAGTATATACTACATATGTTATCTGTATTATATACAGACTATAATATGTGTGATCGTAATATCTATTTGCTTCTTATACTCCTATATATGTGTTCGGCATTCTTTATACAATATATTATATTATGAAGATAAAACTATTCTGTATATAATGAATTTATAATTATTAACCATTAATTCACAAACAAAAAATAAGAAATTTAAAATTATTGAAAGCCATAAAGGCTGGCTTTGAGAATTCAATCGTTCTCGTGAAGTCATTCGTAGAAACATTTCTCCAATCACGTGTGTATTGCGGTCACGAAGCTCGCCGTTCGGAGCGAAACGTCGCCGTCAAAGGAGATCAGGTTTGTTTTCACAATAACGTGTCTCGGCCGATACCGATAGCTACACTCCTGGATTACTCGGCCATAAAGCTCATTGAGTTGTCAAATCGCGCATTTCTAGGATCCGAGCCGTCAAGTTTATGGGCATCAGATTATAAAGATGGCGTGGGGATACTGGTCGGCGTCGTCCGTCATGCCCGACAGGGGTAGGAGCCCTCGACGAGCTGGCACCTCGGCTGTGCACACGCATCCTAATCCTCCGACAGCGAGGGAAGTCATGGAGAGTCGGGAGGACAGTATCATACACACCGCTTCGACATCGCGTGACAGCAGGGAGCATTCCTCATCCCCGCATTCCTCATCGAACGGTGGTCACTCGCACCACCACGAGATCCGTCACGCCGTGCCGGCGAGTGCGTTGTTTGGAGAAAGTTACGGAGAGTTGTCGCGGAGGCCGTCTTTGGATTTAGGCTCAGTGAGAAGTGCGTTAGCTTCGTGTTCAGGAGGCGGAACTTTAAGTGCCGGGTCGACTTTGAATCGCGGTGGGACACTTACTGATTACCTGCCGCCGACCCCGTGTCCGCACCATCACCGGGTGTACGTCGATCATCATAAACACTATGAGCAACCGATACAACCAGTGCACGTCGGTGTCGCTCACCACAGTCACTCGCACGCCTCGAGCCGACACCAAACCGACGACGAGGACGACCTCGAACCGACCTACGCCACAGGTATGTTCAAACACATTCACTTTACGATCATAAAATGTTATCTATCAAAGAATTTATGGCTCACAACATTGACAGCTTTACGGCCGGCCATATTTTATTTGTTTCTATTGAAACGACGTACTGTAAATAGGTCATACGTATCGGGATATAAATTTATATTGGCTTTATATTTTTCCACTTAATATTCCTTTAGCAGCATATAGTCTTCAGCATTTGAATTAAGTAAAAAACTAAAATGGTTTATTTTCAATTGACATTGATTATTGTTATATCGATATAAATATCTAAATAATATCAAGTTCGACAAAAAAAAAATCGACCGACTGTCACAGGTTCAAACGTTAACTTGAAATACTGAAAGTTTAGGTTTCTATTTGGACTTTAATTGAAAATCCTTCTTGGCGGTAGAAGAAGCCTCTTCGAACTTTCAAAAAATCCAGAGAATTACACTCTCAAATATTAAAAAAAAAACGGCTTCTCCCTGCCATTATGTACGTTAGTAGATTCATAAAACGAGAATCTCGCTGTACCAATGTTCATTTTTACCACAGATATATTATCTAGATAGATTATGGTATTTATTTTGATCGACTAGAAATCGCGTTACTTGCTGTACGTTAAGAAAACAATTAAATACCTAAGAGAACTTGAGACGTGAATAAATGAAGAATATTTTTTTTTATATACGAGTGGAGCCGTAAGTAGCGTTTTTTTTCTCTTAATCTTTTAAGGGATTTTTGTCTTAAAAGACATCTCCCATCGTAACTAATCTAAATCTATTCATAAATACTTTAAAATACAACTGGAAAAATAAATTATCAACTAAATTTAAAAGAACTGCACAGCATTCTGGCAGACCCTGATGTTGGATCTGGCAGCATACTGTGATAAAGTATAGTGTTGTTAAAAATGGATACTAGTCGAAAAAATTAACTGAAAAGTATCTATTCTTTGATAATATCTTTCATTAATTCCTTACAGAAATTCGCCGAGTATTTTGTTACATTAATTATAAAAGTTTTTCGCCTTATTTCGTTAATGTATTTGTAGGTTTCCCTTTCTCTCTCTCTCTCATCGACCTAGTTTCCATCGGCTAGCGTTCATCGCGGGCGGACAGTGTTGCCAACTCTATGCGAAAAAAGCCCGAAGTTAAAATACGATTTAATTTATTGTTGCTACAACAGTTTGGATTGTCGGTTAGTTATGGTAACTTTTTATTTGAAAATGAAACCATCGTACAACTTAGTTTCATCGCAGATGAGGATTTTTTTGTTTTTAATCCTTTACGCGAGCGTGTGGATACTAAATGTCATTTCAAATGAAATCGTCACGATTTATTCTTACTTAATCCCTTAAGCACAACCTGGCGTTTATGCCAGCTTTCCATTGTTTTCCCATTGTCTCATTTTTATGGGTAATCGACATATTACGTAATTTTTTTTAGTAAATTAGCTATGTCGTCAAGTGTCACTTAATGATTTGACTGAAGAAAATGAGCTAGCTCTCAAGTGTGACTGTCGAAATCGATACACGTTGGGGTAGGTTCGAACCTCATCTATACTAATATAAAATTAAATGTAATAAAATTGTAAATTTCACGTGTCTGTACATTTTCGATTTTTGTGAAAATAATTATTGCAAGAGGCTAAAAATAGGTAATTAAACACATTTCTATCTTTTGTAGAAATGTCTGTCTGTCTGTCTGTTTGTCTGTGCAGGCAACAATTAGAAAGTACTAGGTATATTTAAAAAATTATAAAGCATAATTCGGGGTAACATCAAAACTTTATTTCATTAAAATCGGTCTACTGTATCAAAAGTTACAGTAATTTCACACGCGGCGTCTTTAGTATGAAAGAAAGAAGAGATTGAAATTAAACAAAATGACATAATACAAAATATATATAGTGTATAAAAAATAAATATCTAAGACCTAGTAAAAGAGAAAACAATTTTTTTTTTTCATTTTTATACAATATCTAAGCCGTTGTATTAAGGAGCCATTTTATGGAAGTAGTGGAAGTATGGAACTGTATTTCAATTATGTTATCAATACGTATATATGGCGGGAAACATAATAATATTTAATTCTAATTATAATTAGACGGTTCATGTTTTGTTTTTTTTTTTTTTTTGAAAACATGAAGTGTTATGAATGGTGATTACGTAATCAAATTATCTATGTATTCTGACGATTATTCATAGATGGCGCTATACTTATTCGTTTATAATTTGAACTTTTCTGAAATATTACATAGACATAGATAATCTAGATTTATAATAAAAGGCTAACGGGACGAAATCTGTACGTTGAAGATATTTGAGAAAAAACTATGTAGGGTTTCAGAATATCCAAGACAAGTTTTAAGTTCAAAAGAAAATTGTTTCTCTGTGTTTATTAATTTGTTCGCCGATTCTCTTTATTAATTTGGACGTGCCTGCACAACCAAACAGGCATACAGACATTTCTGAAAATGATAGAAATGCATTTAATTACCTATTTTTAGGCCCTTGCAAATTCTTTTAAAAAAAATCGGAAATCTACAGACACGTGAAATTTACAATTTAATTATTAGTATAGATAGGGTACTTTTTACGGTAACCTTCCATAGCACTGGGGAAGCCGTCGGGGTCTGGTCTTGGTAGACCGGGACTGGTCCCTAAGTAAGTAGGGACTTGGCTTTCGGGCTGGGTCATCCGTCCGGGGGTACGTCGCAGCGTTAACTTGAGAACCCGTGTTGCCCTCCTCGTGTGGCGGTAGAGACGGTCAATCATAGGGTTTTAGTGGGTAGCCGCTAGAGTCCTCTTCTATAGTGTTAGTTCTACACACCCTCCCTGTCCCCGCATGGAAGAACGACGCCTAAATGCATTCCCCTATGTAAAAAAGGTTTCTTTTTATGTTATGGGTTGGGGCGGTACGCCATAATTCCACGCGAGCGTAGTCACGGGCACAACTAGTTCTACAATAAAACTTAACTATCAGTAAAGGAAAATAAATATAACGATGTGACCATAACATAATAGTAATTTTTAATACTATCTAGTCTAGTTAGCTAGGCACTACTCTCAAATCAAATAGCGGCTTTTCAACTTAAGTCACATTTTCACTTCACTGGTGAGATCTTAGTTAAAATCCTAAATTTGTACGCTTAAAAAAATATATGTGTGTACCTATAATGATTGAACTAGAGCATGATAATTTATTTAGCGTGGCCTAACGACACGTTATATGGTTTCATTACAATGTTATCCTTGACTAATAATGTGTTGGTTTATAGTATGATTAGAACTTAAATCAATCGACGCTATATCAATAAACGCTAATTCTGAGCTCTCATTTCTTTAAAAGGAATTATTTTTGTATCAGGCATCTGAGTATATAAATTGTAAGAATAAATTCACTGTAGGAAAAAAAAAACGAAACAAAAATACTCTGTGTCAATTTGCAATAAAAAAAAAGTATTTTATGTTTTTATTAATTGATAAACCTTGTTCATTATTTGTATTTTGCTAGTAACTGATTTTGCTAGTTAGGTAAAAAAACTCTTCAAGTATACTCGTTTTTTTTTACATTGACATGTACTTTTAGTTTTATGTCAATCGCACTTTAGAAATCTGCACCCAATGTATCTTTATGAATAGAAAAATATACAAGCTTTCAAATATGCACGTAACTTACATTCAATGAAACGCTGAATATATATTTTTTAAATGCATTCAGATTTTCTTGAAGTACGCTATAGGATACTGGTGCATCCGCGCTGGCAGCTATGTAACATGAACTGGCTGAATTAGTGAATGAAGGACTGAATGGAAACGTCGAAAATGTACTTTAAAGTGAATGTAATTATGCGTCCCATTCACTTGGCACGAATGAAACTTAACAAACGAGCCACGACCTACATACTATTTCATTCATTCGACTGAAGTGAAAATAATGTTATATGTTTAAGGGCTGGATTTAGACTTGTTATTTTTGAAATACCAGCGAGTGCTTTAGATACGGTTTGTTGCGCAGAAGTTGAATTGTATTTAACTATACACATTCACCACTGAACCGAGATTACATCAAAAAGGATTTACTGAACCTTAATAAATGTCGACAACAAATATTTTTATAAACTTCTGGTTACATAGCATTTTAATGGTCGATTTGAATTAGATTTTAAGTTATGTACCTAATACAAATAACAGAAATTTGATTGAGACCTTGACATTAATAAAACTTGTATTAGTAATATCTTGGTTTATATCTCTACCCAACAAAGCTCGGGTCACGGGAATCTGTAGTACATCGGTGATTGCATCGTTCCCAGTCAATTGTTAATAACGCTCGGCTAGCGTAGATGAGCACAAATTATTGCTGGGGCTTTCGAAGGTTGGTGGAAGTTTGAAACTGTTAGCGATTTAATTTAATATATTCTTTTTTCGTGAAAGGAAATCCATTCATTCAAAACTTCATTAACTGTATACTACGTTTGAACAAAACAATTTGAATTATTTACTATGTCTTCTTCCTATTTGTATTAATATATTTTTTTATTTATTCAGTTAGCATTAATATCTTAGCAACTCCATCTTAGGTTTTTAGAATTATTTGATACTAAAGAAATTCGCGACTCAGCTCGTATACAACAATATCTATTTATTCATTGCAATAATTCCACTAAATATATGTATATACTGGATGTATATATTTTAAATTTTCAATTATTCGTGAAAGTATTGCTAGAAAAATTGGTTTTTTCTATTTTCTAGCGCGATACAATCACACTTTCATACAGTGGTATTACACTGCACCTCACACCTACAGACTACATGCAGGTACGGGGCTCTGCAAGGGGCTCTGGATCTTGTGATAGTGTATTGTCCCTTAACTGCAATAGGTTTAGTCATGCTGAATTTGTTTCTCATGCAGACTCGCTACCTCTTTTCTGGCAAAACGCCTTAAGCGCTCACTACAAAACTTTGGTAAAGTAGAAATACCCTTTCAGTAAGAAAATTGAGTCTATTTGGAAAAAAAAAAAACATGATTTATAAGCAAAGTAACGGGCAGACAAACAGAGACGTTGCATTTTAGTTTATACTACGTATCCATCAGTTAAAACGATTCGAGTGCTGTATTTCAAGCTTAATCCGTTTTACTGATTTATATCCCGTAGAATTTTCTTAAAATGAAACATCGCTCTCATTTCTGACTTATGGCACACATGAATGTTCACTACGTTCCTTCCAGTTTACATATTGCGGTTGTATTGTGGCTAATGGCCGAGTAATTTGTTGTGTCTCACCGCCTGATATCTCGTTATCGGTCCTGGTTCTGATGTTCACCAGACGATCCAATTAATTTGAAATTGGAATGTTTGGTGTATTCACTATGTCTACCTTTATGTTTACCGCTTTAATATTACAAAGATAATTCATTTACTTATTTACAATAGCGACAAAGACTCGTCAAAAGTAGACAACTAGTTAAGCGCATCATTGTCTTTCTTTGCTGCCACTAATCCTTTCCGGTTTACAATTATTTATTTTTCTATAAAGGTGAAAACACACTAAGCCTAAAGAAACCTATAGTTTCTTGGAGACAGATATTCAACTTGAGGGTTCAACAACTTTTTTTCTTTGTTAAAATCTCAGTAACATTATTGGATTCGTATCCATGTCGACAGTCACGACGGTATGCCTTACCACACCAACGCTAAGCAGTCTTCTCTTTGACTTCTACTTTTCTTTTACACTTGGTTACTTTTTATAATTATAATGACTCTTTACCATCCATTCACCCGAAAGGCGTCCACTTCTGGACATAGGTCTCCCCCAAAGATCTCCACGACGACCGGTATTGCGCCACCCGCATCCAGCGGATACCTGCGATCTTCACCAGGTCGTCGGTCCACCTTGTGGGAGGTCTGGTCTACCCACGCTACGTCTTCCGACCTCTTTACATGAAAAGTTTAAAAATAACCTATAAAAGATTATTACAAAGTTGTCGAAATAAATATTAAAAAAAAAAACAACAACAACCTCGTTAACGATTTACAAATCTATTATACGTTTTTCATGTTACATTTGACATAGCTGTAATGATGTTTCGGCTACCGTCATGGCGTGTCGCGTCGACGCGAAGGGAAAAACGGGGAAACTCATGTAAATCTCATTCCCCGGGACGACGCTTCAACATTGTCGACATAAAAATTTTCCGGTAGCGTGTAGAAAGCTTCGCACATCGAGTGGTTTAGTTAGGATCACCGGGTTGTAGGATTTTTACGGATGTTGTTATCCTTAAAGAGTTTAAGAAATAGGTATGTACATCATTTCAAATTTATGATTGACTAGCAGTATGTCCGCGGCTGCGCCCGCGTTTCATATATTTTTCACTGCGTTTTAATTTTTTTTATGCGGAACCCTAATTATTTTCCTAAAAAATTCTTGTACTAAGATAAAGTAATAACATTTCTCATAAATTATAGCATTTGGCCGTAATTTAAACAAAATGTTATTGGTATATGTATAGTATGTACATTCATATCTATTTAGTATAAAAATTCAGTTTGACATCACAAACAGACACTTCAATTTTATTTATTAGTATATATTTGAAAGATGTTTCTCGATTTAAGCAAATTGAAATATAGCTAGTGTATTTTTTTAAGGGATTTACTTTAATTATTACAAGTTATGGTGGAAAAAATACAATACAAAAACAACGGGTATTATTAAAGGAGCTGTGGCAACCATAGTCATATTTCATTTTAAAAGAATATAGGTACGTAGTATATAATATATAATGTACAATATGAGTAACTATGACATAATCAATGTATGTGTTGGGACGCATATGTTCTACATTTCTTATATTGCTTGAAAGTGGGATGATCTGAAAGTCTAGTTTTAATTATTTTTTTCTGAATAAATTTCCATCATTATACTCTATGTAAATATAGTTTTTCTTGACACTTAAAATTTGATAATGTATTGGGATTGTATGTTTTTATGGACTTTATTAAAATATACTTGAAAGGCAATTGACGAATAAAATGCCTCATACTGACAGCCCTAGTTTCAAAATGCAAATTGTAAGGTAGCACTCTCTCTCACATCTATACTCTTACGCCCTCCTGACTCGAATAGCGGAGTTCCATCTTCAGGAAAAATATTATCATTGGAATTTTTTTAACACCTCTGTCATTTTTGAATATTTAAAATTATTGCTGTGGTTGGAAATAGCATGGATACCTAAGTATTGGATAATGTTTTAATTATAGCAGTCAAGATGGCCGATTTTGTTTTTGCAAAATATGACAAGATTTGTACATAGTTTAGTTTGGTTATAACTTAGGGGATTGTTTCTATGTTAGGTTTAACAAAAATTGTGCATGTGCCAACATGGCACCTGGGATGTAAATTTAAAAGATTTATTTACAAGAACAGGCTTTAATAATTTACTGTAAGCATGGATTCTTTAAAATATTTAAAATTTGTTACCTGTAATTTATAGGCTAGCGGTCGGCTTCAATATGCGATTTTGATCTATTTTACCGCAATTTCAATCCTTTTTATCTGTAAGTGTCAGACTAGAAGTCCATTACATATAAAGGATGTTGACGTCGTGTGCTAGTCGTCTAGTCGAGACAATATCACAGACGTCAGCGAATACCCATTTAGGTAGGTACCTATGACATTTCTGAGTAGTTAGAAGCTGTGTTGGGAGTTGGTGGGTGTTTTTGTGTGTGTTCGTGCGTATTGCGTGACAAATTACATATAAAAGTATACTGTAACCCTTTGACAATTTTTCCGTTTTATCATCATATTCTATTTTATTTTATACAAGAGATAGAATCAAGTTACTTATATAAGATTTATTATAAATCCTTGATGTTAAATATACGGCAAATAAGGTGTTTTCATTTCATAATTCTGCAGGAAATTCGTATCAAAGGGAATAATCTAATTTGTTATCATAGCACCTTGGAACATAAAGACCTATCTAGTTAACATGATATCAAAGTCTACGGTTAAAAAAATATAATTTCATTGTATTATCACCTCTAGAGTTAAGAAATTTATAATGATAAATCCCCTCGACCCGCGAAAGTTACCTAATTCACGAACAAAATTCGTCTCGCGTCAAGTCTGAATTCGGTACACGTTTACGGCGCACGGAGGGGTCGCTCCGGATCCTGACCGCCTTTGTAATTATAATCCGTTAATTGTGAAAAATCAACGGCTACCCGCCGGGATTAAGTGATCCCTCGGATTAAAGATGAACCGTGATTAAAATGAACGATACAATTAAACGAGAAACGCGTAATTCTTTTATTTTTTTAATTACTGATTGATTATGTTTTGTAAAAATATCTTTGAGAATCTATCTATCTATCTTTGAGAATATTTAAGTTAATAAATAATTTGAAGTAGCTTAACAAATGAACAGTTGTTTTAAAGATAATACATTGGTATCAAAATTTTAATTAATAATCTTACAATACTTGCTTTTACCTTATTATTGCAGGGTGAAACTATTTTTCCCAGAGAATTGTACAGGTTTCGTTTCAACGTCAACTAACCACGTATTGGTGATTTTAAATAAAGAAAAATCTGCAGATTTATATTTTTACCCACAATATTGTGCTACCTATTACAAAAGCATTCCTCAACCCTTTTTAATTATTAAATACTTACGAGTATAATAAAAGGTTAATACTTATAATAAAAGGTTAACAAGACGAAATCTATACATTGAAGATATTTAAGAAAAAAAAATATTTACTACGCTTCAGAATCGACTACAGAACACATTTCAGTAGTTTAAATTTTTTTTGTCTTTCTGTCGCCAATCATGCAAAAGGTAGTGAAACCAAATTCGATCATATTTGGTAATGACATATATGTATCCAGGAAGAGAACATAGGATGCAAATTGTCTGAATTCCAAGCGGATGAAGTTGTGGGTACAGCTAGTATAAACTGCAAGTATAGTTCATTGTTATTGAACATGTTAAATAATTGATGCCTCGTGTCCAATTAGTCAAACAAAAGAAAAATTATACAAAGCAGTTAATAATCTAAATATCAACAGTGGTAATCAGGTTCTTTTATAAACCAGATAAAATGTAGCATATTTTTGGTTGCTACGTATATATTTTTAAATAAGCCAACAGTTATGGCTGAAATAGATATGTAGGTACAATATAAAAAACGAGGTGAAAAACTGCTCGCTCTATTCAATAAACTTTATTGATATTTCTGTAGTGCTTTTCGATATAGAGTAATAGAGTAACTATTACATTCACTCCAAGCGATTGGTTGGTATATGATTATAGGAAAACATATAACATTTTATGATAACGTTTTGAGAACAGTTACCCTAGATGATCTTTATACCTGTGTGTAATTGTTAGTTACACCAATTATAACTCAAGAACAGCTGGACAAACTTTTATGATCTTTGATTTGATGGATTGGTCTCTGTTCCGAATAGCCGAACAACTAGAAAACAATAGAAAATTTCACAAAGAAAATTTATATTTTATACAGTTTGTATGGAACGGCCTTTTCGATGATATCTCGAGAACTCGCTTTCGATGGATTTTTTTGGTCTTGGACTCTAGAAATATCCTCGTGCTTTGGAAGAAAAAATTAATAAATGTTCATCTGATAAATTATTCTGTAGCAGTACGAAGTTCGCCGGTACAGCTAATAATATATATAATAAAATCGTAAATTTTGCGTGATCGAACGCGCATCATTTGAAAGTTACTGAATCGATTTAAGTGTGTTTTTCACATTCGTATCGGTTAAACCTGGAGAATGATGTATTCTACAAACTATTTACGCACTGTATTATGCCTTATAAGCAGTATTTCAAAATCATATGACTTGCTTTTAAAAAGATCAGATCGCTCATGATTACGATAAGCTAAGTAAAGTAATTCTTTAAAATGTATTTGTTGTTCTACGATATTACGTACATTAAATTGTAGACTGTTCTCGCACAGCCAACCCTAAAAATGTTGTCGGATCACCACTACGGTCGGCTTCAATGTAACAAATGGCGAAGTACCCTCTGAATACGAATAAACTTTTTAAGATTACCACCTCCCTCCTTTACCCCCACTTGCTTGCTACCTGAGAGTTATGTAACTCGTTGAAAGTCATACCTTCGCCTGCCCGTCTTCACGGGTTAAATTAATACTTTTTATCTTCACTGTAGTTATTTGAGAACGTACTGGCAACTGTCTATCTGTCAATTATATTTAGTAACATGAAGAAAACAAAAGGTTATTTTTATATAACTCAGGACATTACCTATATTAAATATTTAATGTTCTATTTGGTTAATTATTCTAAGAGAGAATTCACTTTATTAGCTATTATTTATATATTGAAACATTGGAAAGAAAGCAACCAGATATATTTTAAATAGATTAGATTTATATTAGCAATCTGTTATTACGATAAAATAACGTGTTTGGAATGTATATCACACAAGGGTTCGTCCGCTCTGGAGAAGATAAGTAAAAACCGATTACATTCCTATCCTATTTAATTATTCAGCAAGAGTGTGCGATGCTGTATCCAGAATGGATTTACGCGTCCGCAATTCCTTCTAAATATACGGGTAAATTTGATTAAATTAATGCCTTTTACCTTTTATCGCTTAGGAGTTGAGTCGGTATGGCCATATACCGTGAAATAAATAATTCAAATTGTTTTAATAACTGTAGTAATATCTGAAGTGTAAGATTTTATTAAGATAATTCTTTTTCAGTACAATATTTTTTGCGATCTTAAAAATATAAACAGTCTGCTTATGTTAGGCTACTTATGTTAGTTATCTAAGCTGTGTTTTCCGATATGTGGTCGTCATACGAGAATCCGTTGGTCTCCCATCGGCCATCGGTTCTACCGGCATAGCTCTTTCTATTGCCTTTTGAGTGACCTGAAGGCGTCTTATGAGGCCCATTATGAACGAGCTCGTCTTAGTCCCGAATGTCATCACTGGCAACACACACTGGTCGAAGACTTTCGGCTTGAGACACTGCGGTATTTTGGACGAGAAGCTCCTGTGTAGCTCGCGACAACAACCCAGCAGAATTAGACGCGTTTAACTATAACTAACACATCCATAACACAGACTAATCAGTAGATACTCGGTAAATACGGCCAAATGTTGCGACTGAGTCTAGAGTGATGCAGTAGAGACAGGTTACTCTAAAATTTCAGTTACTAACTAGGAAATATACGTACTAGGATATATACGTACTACTCAGAAAGAAATGTGGGGTTCTCGTCTTGGAGGCCATAATTCACTCGGGGTCACTGCATCAAGGGTGTACTTAAAATCTGAAAATAAACCAATAGGCCTTTTAGTATGTATGTGGTACCTATGAAAGTGAGACTGTAACAACAGTACAGAAATAGTCCATTAACATCGAATGGCATTTGTTTGCGCAAGTATCGGTTTTGCGATTATGATTGGACATTCATTATCGCTGATAATGGATGCATCGCGGTCGCAAAATATTAGTTTGCTGTTCAATGTTATGCGAATTGATGAAACAAACACATATACACTTACATTAGAAGAATATATTCATACTTTGTTATAAAATAACCTACAATATTTACCAGAAACGTGTGCCTTCATGAATCTAAAGTATACTGTTAAACCATTCGCTGTATTATAAATAATGATTCTGTTGATGCGATACTGTAAGTGCTGGTTGAAGGAAATTAAGGTAAAAGGATATCACGCTTTAAATATAGTAGAAAGCTGTCATTGGCTATAGATAGTGTAATTTGTTTTATTTGAAGAATCTTTTCTGTTTGAATAAATAACACTTACTAGTAAGTTGTTCTGTCTTCTCAACACACTAAGTAACACACTAAGTCCGTGTCGTGTACACACTGGTTAATCAGTATTTTTAGGTTATCAAATAATGCATGCGTGCGTACTTGGATAATTTTTTAAAGCACTATTGACGAAAATTCCCGTCTTTTCAAAATTGCGTATGCGCTGTATCTTGCGTTTTAGGCTAGAACCACTTTTTTAGGTTATAGGAAAGGAAAATGGACGTTAACAAACTATATATACATATACATATGATATAAATAGGCAAAGACAAGTTCCTATATTTGTCTCCTCTGTCAACTGTTTTTTTTTGTGTTACTCAATGCCTATTGACTCATTTAGTGTTGTTATCATAAAAAGAATATGAAACAGTCACTTTTATTTTGTTTAAGTTTTCAAATATAATTATGGTTTACAATCGACCACTGCGCGATCGAATAGGTTTACATCTTGTATCTGGGCAGAGATTTTAACTAAGTTTTACATGAAGTTGGATTTATATACCACTCTATCCAATACAAGACACGACTTTAACTCTCGCTGCACTTTAATAATGCATAACAAAAAGAATCTCTGGAAAATCTCCACTGCAGTTCGAAGCTTGCCAAGGAAATGTTCCATTCCCGGTTCGCATTGAAAAAACTTATTCACATTTCACGAATCGTTTATTCAATATGCTAAATGATTTATGAACGGATTTCGTGCGGAATATTTTGTAGATTTTAATAACCTTAGCCCGATTTAGATTTTCGAATGTTTCAGTGACTGATCACATCTCTTTGCTTTAATAATTATTTAATTTTATATCAATGTAAAAGTCGTTTGCGAATAATCATATGATATTCCTCCAAATATATCTACATTTAAGTAAAAAGGTATTGTCGTATTAACTGATTATATAATTATTATATCCTGGACGGTTTATTGAATCGTTAGTTCTACATACTTATGTTGCATACATAAGATAAGAAGAACATTGAAGGTCATATTTCAACAAATAATGTTTTGTTCAATATGAAGATATTAAACCAAGCCGTTGTTGTTAGTTAGTGATTTTTTTTTAAACTGTATAAACAAAAAAAGGTGTATCAGGACATCAGAAAGAAGAAGAAAAAATAGATTTAATATGGTGTGATGATGCAGATAACACTTTATGGTATCTGTATCATCATCATCATCATCATCATCATCCCTGCCCTTATCACATTTTCATTTGAGTTAGGTGCAACATGTCTTCCTCTTCAATTCAGCACTATTTGAGGTCATACCTACATTCACTTTCTTTCTAAATATATCATCTCTCACACAGTCCATCCATCTTTTCTTTGGTCTTCCTTTGCCCCTATACCCGTCCACATTCATATCCATTACATTTCTTAGAACATCCTCTTCCTCCTCATTACATGCACATACCAAGACAGACGCCTGCTTCTTACCTTCTCTGTCACTGGTACCACTTTCAAACTTCCTCTAATGTATTCAGTCCTATTCCTGTCCATTCTTGCTACCCATACATCCATCTCAACATTCTCACCTTGGCTGCATGCAGTCTTCTTTCATCCATGACCTTTATGATATTTAATTTATTAATTTTTTTTTACATCTTTTATGTAACCGCTTTTTTGACGATATCTCAACTATTAACTGATTTGACTATGAACATTTACACTACCGACTACGTCATCACCGCTTATATAATCCTGCCATTATAACGGTACTAAGTGTAATAGTCGTCAGAGAATCAAAATTACCATAATTTTTATAATTCCCACCGTTACAAAAATGCTTTGAAGCGTACCGGAAATGGACGCTTGAAAACTTCGCAGGTACGCCGTGAAGAATGTTTTTATTACAAAATTAGAATTAAATTTTAAATATCTGCTACGAAAGTTTACTATGGCTTTTGTTTTTATGTCGTGTTGCTTTTTACTTTAGATTATACTGTCGGTTTTATATCGACACTAAAGAGTTGTAGAAAAATATGTATGGTATACCTTTTAATATTTTTTTTAATTACGTCACGAACTCCGTCTTATTATATAGTCTATTATGTTTAATAAAAATAAAGTATAGGAACAATATGAAAATATTTACACTGAATTAATTTATATTTTCATGTTCTATTTCAGGTAAGTTTCTATACAATTTTCATGTTATTCGGTCTCCCTGAAGATTTAAAAGGTAAGTCGTTTATCATGTTAAAATACTTTCAGAGTAAGTAATAAAAAGGTTTTGCTCATATCTTTTCTCACACACATCGAAAAAGGACTCATCCGTTAGAATGACGAGTGATCTGAATTATTTATTGGTTTCTCTGAACAAAGCTAACATAATGAACTTAACGAATAATGTTAAAACTAACTAAAAAACTTGGCAACAACTCTGAATTGTATGCAAGTTTTTGTAATAATACTTGTTTTCGTTTTTAGGCTAGCGACTACAGGCAACGATTTTTATTCCTACATCTTTACCTTTGTCTCTATACATATCTATATAGTACTAGCTAGCTGATCCGACAGACTTTAACTTGTCTTATCTATGAATATTGAATTCAAAATGTAAACTTCCTTAAAAAAATATGATTCCAAAATATGTGCACCAAGAAATTTTACATTAATTATTTTTATAATTCCAACCATAGACATAGTATGCTTTCGTTGATGTGATTCCACCCGATGTATCTGTTTGAAACGATATTTGCAGCGCGCATTCTGTCAATCACGCCACTTTATTGTCATACATGTGCGACAGTTATGTCGAACGTAATAAGGTTTACGTTCGAAAAGTTAATATGATAGTTAAGTTTTGTTAAATTTTCTAAGTTTATGCGCAATTTTCTTTAATGTATTAAGTATTTTTTTTTTTAAGTATTAGAAAATATTAAATAAGAAATATCAATAAAATCGGTAAAGCCATTCTTATTAGCCATTCTTATCATATTCTTATAGCTTGTCCAGAAGAAATAAGGTTCATTTTTATATACATACTATTTATATATAGATGTAGTACTATACATAGTCTGTACAGTAGTTTACTTAAAATAAATTCTTGACGTTCGTAAAACAAACTTGCATCCTCTTTAGTTCAGACCTAATGATTTTATTAATTTACTAGATGTGTGTCCGCGGCTGCGACTGCGTTTCACATATTTTTCATTGCAGTATATAGTTTTTATTGGAGACTCTAATTATTTTTCAATTTTTTTTTGTTACTAACTTTAAACAAAGATATTTCTCACAAATTCAAATACCTGCCAGTAACACTGTGCATTGAATCAGACTTTATTCCAGTTTTTATGAGTTTTAATTATTTTACACGTGACCCTTCGAAAAGTTAAGTTACAAGGAGTAACTTCACTTATCTAAAAAAAAGTTCCGACTAAATCCGTCCAGCTGTTCCGAAGATTAGCCGGAACAAACAAACAACAAACAATTTTTTTTTTAATTTGCATTTTTTTGTAGGTATCGCATATATATTCATATGTATTTAGTAAAAAATGTACTTCAATTTTATATATTATTAAAAAGAAAAATTGATTTTCTTTGAACGATCCTACAGCGCGATATAAATTTATGCCCTGCTACAGAGAACAAATTAAGCTTATGCTAATAATTTACGAAATTAAATGTACAATGACGTAATTTGCACTCTTATTAAATAAATGCCCAACACTTACATACTAAATAAATTTATAACAAATACTTCGAAGAACTTATTATAAGATCTTAAGAAAACATATAACAGAAATTTAAATGAATGTAATAATACCAAAGTACGATGCTCGGTGACCTCAGTAGCCTCCGAACGAGTCGGTCTGAAACTGAACATGGACAAGACATGGAGAAGTCATGTGTAATGTCCATGTTGTGGCAACTTCTATAGAAATCGCTGACTCTACGCTCAAAGTTGTTGACACTTATGGGCCTCACAATGGGCCTAATATAAAAACTCAAAGTTGCTCAAAGGGCAATGGAGAGGGTAATACTTGGAGGTTCACTGTATGATCGAATCAGGAATGAGGAGATCCGCAGAAGAACCAAAGTAACCGACATTGCCCGAAGACTTGCTAAACTCAAGTGGCAGTGGGCTAGGCACATTGCACGCAGAACCGATGCCCGATGGGGCCAACGGGTTCTCGATTGGCTACCGTGCACCGGAAGACGTAGCGTGGGTAGGGCCCCTACAAGGTGGACCGACGACCTGGTGAAGGTTGCCAAAATCCACTGGATGCGGGTATCGCAATTCCGGTCGTCGTGGAGATCTTAGTGGAGACCTATGTCCAGCAGTGGACGTCTTTCGGTTGAATGGATGGATCGGGTACAAAACAAATTATCATGCATGTTATTGAAAATTATTTCTTGATTACAAATCTGTTTCCAAAGTTTTCGAAGTAAGCTAAATTAAAAAAAATGCTTGAAAAGTTAAAAATTTCACTTCATTTACCTATGTAAGAATATGTTATAAATTTTCTTGTACAAAGTTTACTTCAGTACACGCTGTATAAGAGGTCGTAGTGGAACGAATATTAGTTGTTGTTTAGAGTTATTGTTTTACTTGTTTAATTGTTCTTCTAAAATGTTTAGTGTCTCCGGTATGTTGGTGTGTGTGTGTTTACATACAAAACTTTACCCGCATAGAGTTTAGGTATTTGAACGTTGCATGGTGGTAGCGAGTCGACGCATCCGGTAGGAGGGTTTCCTGGCACGGAGCCCGAAAGCGGCTCCGATTACATTACTATAGTCGGGTTCGGTTTCATTTGGCTGTTAAGCTGCCAACAACTCTCTGTATGTATTTACGCTATGAACTGCGATGATATTCGTTAGATAAGTGATCGTTTTTTATGTCTTACCACTTGGGCCTGTGCTACACGTATGTGTTTTTTACATTGTAATACACGCGCATCTTCCCTGCAGATGAAATCATGATTACCAAATCATAAAAAAAAACTATATTTCATTTCACGAACTAATAAACATTATGAATGCGGATCCGCCATTGTTTCTTTTGGTTTCATTATTCATATGTCGTTGTTATCAAAATTAATATGTATTAAGTGCACTTTTTTTTTTAAATTTGCAACCAAAACATTCAAGTAGCATTTGTTTTATGACAACATTCTGGCTGATACACATACCATATCTTTTTATCAGCTATAACGATATTTATACCAGAACATGATTTTTAAACTGATTACTTGACCAAAAATATGGTATGTGGATGACCTAGAACATGGTGATAAAACACATGCTATATCTTGTTTGCTAATAGTATACAAAACAGCAGATATTTGACAATTATATTCTAGTTCTTCATGAATATCTTTTACCTGTGTAAAAATTTACTGTAGTGTACCTAGAGACTGAACATCAGCAACGTATGTGGTGGTCACAATCCCTTGAGAAAATATTAATTTACAACTCTGTTATCGCTAAAACGAAAGTATTTGAAGCAACAATAACTTCAGCAGAGTAATAGCTAAAACTAATTTTGTTAAGACAACACTGCTGGGTATTGCGAGCGAGGTCCTTTGCCAAATGATACTTGCGTTGCACTTTACATCTGAATATTGTTTTTGTTCAACTTGCCCGTTTAAATTGAATCTGAAATGTAAGTATTATTTAATTTGTTACAGTAAAAGTTTACTTTTAAATTTAACACATATAAAATTTGGAAAGTGTTTATTTATAAGCAAGACAAAGATAAGTTTTCAAAATTCAAAGCCTCGTATTAATGAAAGTATTTAGTTGTTTTTGTATTGAATATACAGTCACATCACGACTATGATTTTCACACTAAATTTTTTTTTTTTCGTTAACAAAATATAAAACTATGTCTAAATTATATCAAATATACGTTCGATAGATCCAATAGCCTATTTCAATTGACTTTGTTTGACGCGATATAAATTAGGAAAGGGAACTTTATACTTTTAAAATAGAAGAAAGAGACGTATATCATCTCATAGGTAGCCTTTTACCATCATCAGGTCAAACCCAAAATATATTCGATTTATCTAAGTAAAGTACTAAGGTATATTTCTATCGGAGCCTGGGCAAGTCACTAGTTTTTAATAAAATTGATGTCAAAATAATCAAAATATATTTATATTTATGATATTACGTTTTCCTCGTATGAATAAATTCACTCGAGAAAAGATTTATGCAAGTTTTATTGAGTAAACCTAAACAAATTATAAAATAGCTCAGCGTGTTACATGTTCATTTAACAATGATTTCGATTTTTGTTATAAACAAATAATGTTTTACCAGGATAGATGTGAAAAAATTTATACATTATTTACAGCTAATATTCTAGAAGTAAAATTGCTTGTAGAAATTAATTAATAATTAATATAGGTATTTTATAACTACGTATTTCCTTGTCATTATAACAATTTGATACATATTAAGTATTCCTTATACTTCGACAAAAAAGTATACGAAGCAAAAAAAAGCTTTATTTTTTTTACAAATATTTAATAGTAAATGTTATTCTAATAATTGAACAAATAAAAAAACCGTTTTCGCTTCTGTTTATTTTCCCTCGAAAACCTTATCTAGTTTTGTTGGGTAAACATTTGTCGACTGGGTAAAGGTTTCGCTGCCAAATTGCGGCACATATGGCGACGATGCACGTGCCCGCTGTATTGGCACTGTTTTACTTGACCGTATCTACTTAACCCTTCTACATACGACCGGTTTTAGAAATGGAACGGCTAGAAAACTTTCACTGTGTAAAGGTTTTCTATCAATATTGTTTTTAAATGTAACAAACAGTTCACGGCAGCCCAATAGTTAAATTTTAGGGAGATCGTTTCATTTGAACTTCCACTAGTATATTTAATTGATTTAATTGGATAATTTTAGGAAAAAAAAACGTTTGAAAACATTTCAATGTTACAATAGCTTTTTACTAATTTTCGGGGTGGTACGGCTTTCACGCCAGACTAGGTTGACACCGTCATGTTTTTGATGAAAAACTCGCGATAGTGAAATATTTTGAGGCGTCTCATTCATCCAGTGTACGCGACATTCAACGGTTAGCGTAATGATATGGCAATAGAGACTGAATATATCATGGACAATGTACACTTGTAATTTTGTACATCATACTGACATATCAAAGCCCGTCGCATTCTGGAAGCAGCAAACTCAGACCTACCTAGAGACTTTTTCTACGGATGTATGCTGGAATGATAAAAAAATTTTTGTGTATCGCCAAGTTGAACTCCGTGAACATGATATAAGAATACTCAGTATTCCGTACACACAGGCGGACGTGCTGTCATAAAAGTGAATTAAAAATGAGAGACATGTCTCGAGTTGTTTTTTACCTTTAGAATTATTCATAAGTAAGGCGTTATGATAATTGTTTCATGAGGTTTATGATGATGTGGATACTGCGGTAAGGGTAAGTAACACTGGCGTAGTTATTTCTGTCTCAAAGCGTCAGTGATCACACTGCTTGTTCTATTCCACAAGGTATACTTAACTACGCAACTGTTACACATCATCATTTTTCATAGGACCAACGCTTTGACCACTATCTCTCTGATGTCAAGTGATGATCGATAACCTTTATATCTAATGATACCCTGTGTTATTCCTATTACGATTTTGTAAACTAAGGTACTCGTAGCATTTACGTACTTAATGAACATCTATTGACCATATATTCAGTCAAAAAAGTATCGGGAATCGATGATTTGTATATGGTTCCTAATTACATTTTTTGTTTTTTTTTGTTGTTGTTAGATTGGCACAACTGTTTTTCATTTTCGCGCGAAGTCTGAGTTGCATCTGTTTTTTAGATTTAATACAGCGGTGTTTTTAGTTAGAAAATATCAAGTGTGTATTGCGAACTTCATAATGGACAACAATATCGAACAAAGAGTTCGTTCTCGAAGACACTGAAAATGTTACAGAAGGCTTACGATGAATCGATTTTTTATCAAAAACTGATGCTTATGAGTAGCATAAAGCTTTCAAAAGCGATCGAGATATGTTGGACCGTCTTCACTGAAATGAACATTGCAAAACTTTCTGTCTCACCAGTCGATCCTTATTATTTTATATTATCACTTGATTGTGAAATATATTGCCACTCGGCTAGTCCCACCATGATAATGCGCCTTTGCACAAGGTCATCATTGTTAACGAATTTTTGCCAAAAACTCAACAAATACCATTGAGCAAACACCAGATGTGGGTCCCCAGCCTACTTATTTATTTTTCCTAAACCTAGATTACCACTTCATGGCACCCGTTTTAATTCTGTAGAAGACATAAAGGTGAATTCGCGACGAGAAATAAACTCAATTCCGGAAAATGCGTTTAACAAATGTTTTGATATTTTGAGGGCGATAAAAAAAATTAGGATGAATAACTAACATTTTGTGTGTTATCGATATTTTCCAGGTACTTTTTCGACAGAGTAGTATGTTCTTTGTACTCGTACATTTTCTATTTACTGCACAAACACTTTATTAGTTTGCTACGTTGAGACGCTACGAGTTTCTTATGCTACGTAATCGTTACACTGGTGTAGAAAACGTCAGTCTTTGTTATGCCTCTGAAACAAACCAAAACCTCTTCCATTAGTAATTAAAGTAACTCTACTTTGATATTTTTCATTGAATTTTAATGGTGAAATTAAATCACGTAGAAATCTATGAGATGAATTTGTGATTAGTGAGTGTTAATAATAACGTTTTTTTAATAGTCTTAATAGTGATTGAATTTATTTAACAAGGCTGTTATTCAGAGATTTATGTTGCTTGGTTGTGCTACCATTGGACCGTGAAACTGTAAAATCAAATTGAATCCGTTGACCCGTGATGGTTTTAATAATCAACGGAACAATTTCAATGGAAGTTTGTTTTTACAAATACTATTCCAATTAATATTATTCAATTGCTGTATATATTTAGGGCACTTCGTATCTCTTTATAATTATTTAGTTTTAAGAGAAATAAAATTAATAATCTTCAATTTGATATCGGCGGATTGAATAATAGGACATTTCTCTGTATTCTCTACCAGGTTCAAATTATTTCTAAAGGTAATCAGTAAATAATCCAATATGATTGTTTGTTTATTATCCTAATACGTCAAATTTACAGCACTTGTTGAGAATAGATAAATGAAGGTAAACATGCTAACCAGGCTAACATGATTCTTGGATGTTCTCGCACTTTTCCAGTACGACAATCCATTTGGCCAATCGAAGTTCTTGTACTCATGTGTTCGTGTCGATATAGAGCAGTGATTCTCAACCTTTTTTTTATTGCGGAACATATTTAACGATTTCAATATTTGGCGGCACACAAAGAAAAAGAAAAAAATTATTTACTTACTACAACACACTGCATAAATATTTTTCTTTTTAAATGATATAATTTAATAATATTAACATTATTATATATTTGCAAAATTTGGCCGCACACTTTTGAAATTTGGCGGCACACAAAAGTGCCGCGGCACAGTGGTTAAGAATCACTGATATAGAGGGTACTATATAACTGTAGTTTCGTACATCAATGTTAGAGGTTTGGACAGGTCGAGAGATGGTTTATTTTCAATTTACTCTAAAAAATATGAACTAAAAGTTAACTTCAAAAGTCAAATTGTTTGGATTTTTACACAAAAATATTAACCACAACAAAAACATCATCATAAAGGCGTACACAATGCCTTATTTAAGAAAGGAATCTTGACTTGACGACCTCATTTCTCCTATCGTATGAATTAATTCCTTCTGAATGTATATAGATAAGGCTTCCGTCAGCCAACAGGTGTCGTTCTGATAACGCAGTGAATAGTTTTTGCGGCGGCATCGGGCCTTTGTGCGCGGCCCGGCCGAGATAAACGCGGCGCAGCGTTCCGGTATTCACTGCGGACATTCTCGGCGCAAACGGCTCGTGGTCTCTTTAGAAGCTTTTCATTGTAATGTCCTTAATGTCAGCAACATCTTTGTGCTGTAAATGAGTTCTTGCGTTTTGTTAATGACCTTGAAGTGCTTTCGAATAAAAAAAACCATTCCTAAAACATGATTTTTATTTTTTTTCGTAGTGCTCATTGTTTTTTTACCACCGTTAAATTTGAAAACTTGCCGCCAAGCAATACTCCAATAGGTGTGTTTAGGCAGCATCACTTGAGAGCTAGTACTAGGCTAGCGTGCTTACCATCCTTGACTTCATCGTCACTTAACATCGGGTAAGATTGTGGTTAACGCCTAGCTGATGGGTACCTCTACCGTTAAGGATTTTGCATTTTCAATGACATTCTAAAACATATTGAATCATGTATTACTTTTTTGTGGCAAAAATATAATATTGCTATCGCAGTTAAAGCTTACCTAGGTTCCCCTTTTCAATTATGGATTCTAATGGTTACGTAGCGCTTGCCTTAGGATAATGCGGTCGGTTGCCGACTACGCTTGCTTACATAGTAAAGGCTTATTTCTCCTAAAGGTCAACGTCGTTAAATATTAATTCGACGGTATTCTAGTGGTACGTTTCCAAGACATTATGAATTCGTTTACATTCTCTAATTTATTTCATAACACCATCTACTTTATTAACAATTATCTGTTTTCTCAATTCAGATTATCTAAGATTTTCAGTGACTTTTAATGAGTAATCAGTAAGCCTCACTTTTTTCTAGAAAATAGAAGCATGTAGGTAAAGAGTAATCAGTATCATAAAAGTAATCACGATAGAATAATAGAACCACTTGAGTCCAGGGTATTCGTGAAGAATCTAAAGAAGAGCACTCGAAAATTTCTTCTCATTTTTTGTTGACATCATAAGCACTCGGACGCCACCTATTAATAGCGCAAATGAATTTGCAAATTGCCTGTATCCAACGAACGTAGCCGCGGCGGGCTTTAATTGTCGGACCCCGACGGCGCTATTGTCTTGCCGTTTTCTTTTTAACTCGAAAGATAGCCCCTCTTCATTATTTCGTTGAAAATAAATTTGCGGTCGCTTGGTTGAAATTAATAATAGAATGGCGAGAGCCGCCGCACCGCGCCGGCCGGAGGCGATTTATCGCTCAATTATGGCCGATAAATTTTATATAAATAAAAACGTTGTTATATAAAATAAGTCTAGACCGCAACGTTGGTTTTCGTTGCGCAATTTAATTGAGTTTCGAAGGTGGTAGAAACGTTTACCGCAAGAAACTACACTCATGACAAAACGCAATACGATTCTTAGGAAAACTCAAAAAGATCTCTTTTATTATAAATAGTATAGTTAACTAATTAAAATCGTAATCCGATTTATAAATGTAATACTTGACTTCATTGCTTACCAAGTATTTAGTCACGGACTATCATGTAAATTTAACATCTATCTGGTAGTGGACTGCGTGCATGTTTAAATATCAAGAAACGTTTCATAGTAACTTATAATTTTGTTATTAGTAAGAATAGGTGTTAAAGTCTAATGTGGTAAGTAAAATTAAGACGCTAATCCGTTTAAAACATTTTTACGTAAGTAAGCTTAACCTTGTGTTAACGTGTAAAATGTTTTAACTCAGATTATATTTCTTTTTCAGAGGTCAAACTTGGGGTATGTATTGAACAGTAGAAACATAAATTGTAACAATATATTATGAAATAGAAAGACTTTCTTCGGTGAACGGTTGTTACAGCCAACTTTACTAACACACAATATGTATTTCGAGAAATATTTGAATTAACTTTGTACGCTTTCGCAATAACTTCGACGATTTCATCTCGAGTTTTTTGAGAATATTGCTTACGTGTAGTATTTCGTAAACTCTGTAACTGAAATAATGCGAAATCACCTTGCGAATTATTCTCACCCTGAGATTATGAATAGTTACCTGGATAGTTTTTTTATTTGATGTCTGGTGCAACAAATATTTTCTGGTTGTTTAAAAAGTATTTTTAACTAAACCTTTTTAAATTTAATCTTAAATCTTTACTTAATCTCAAAATAAACTCAATATCTATACATATAATAAAACTGTAACTAAGCCAAATCCGTACAATAAATATTTTATGAAAATTGTAATCGGGGTGAACTTTGTTATCGGTATAGAAGCCAAAAATATTTTATTTAGAATTTTTGTCTGTCTGTCTGTCTTTCCCTGTGTACGCGTATTACTGAAAGTACTGAACCAATTTTGATGTAATTTGACATAGTGATAACTAATGTTATAGAGTAATATCGAGGATACTTTTTGTCCCATAAAACCCAAGCGGTACTCTAGGATAACGAACAAAAATAAAAACAATGTAGTAAATGAAATTCTTGGCAGATTTTGATAAAATTTTATTTGTGAAAGGCCTATTAGCCTGTTACTATACCATATTAGGGCAAGAATGGCTAGATGCATAGTTTCAGCTCAGGTGCCCCGCGAGTGCTATGTCCAGACAGTGGTTCAGTCATTGCAAAACCAAGGGGAGAAGAGGCGGGACCCTGACCTTCCATTACACTGCGAAAGTTTTCTAGGAGGTGGCCTGGTCTGGCCGGCGTGACCTCCACCACGTGTGACGGGATGGAACGGGACGGGGTATAGATAGAGAATAATTGGTAATGAGATAGATTGCATCTAGACGGAGAATATAGTCTGTCTATTAGAATATATTTTGTCTGAACTCCACGCGAACGAAGTCGCGGGCACAGCTAGTACATAATAAATCAACAAGATTTATGTGTCAATTTTCGATGAGAGACAATAAATTGTGTGCAGTAAATAAATTCTGTTCTGTATTGAATAACGAAAGTCCGTCGTCACGGCCGTATAAGCACTGTGGGCGCGGAATTGATTGACCGCGCGGCGGGCGCCACCGCACCACTACAGCCGACGCGAGTCGCGCCTCATTCCCCGCCTCTAAAGCCTTTGCTGTGTCACATAAATAACTTTATAAACTGAATTTTGTTCTCATCTCTCATCGTACTAGATTAGTTTTTAACTTTAACGGGCAACTTTTTTTTTTAGTCTTATTTAACATTATCTGGATTTATATAAATACTTCAAATTATATATCAATTGACGCTATTTATATCAACCGATTCCTTAAATCGCTTTTTATTTAGATTTTTTTAACAGAATGGTTCCCAATTGGGTATCGTCTTTATTTTTATAGAGTATGGTTTTGACAATCTAATCTGATATTAAATGACGACGTGGACTAAGATTGTACCACGCTAACACTAGACTACTACAGGATATACACAGATATTTCGCACGCTGATATGATTGTTTATCTGGTAATAGCTTGTCAAACTCTTGGTTGTGTGTCTGTTTTTAGATTATACTGTGCTTTCCTAAAAGCTTTTAGCAAACACTTCACCATGAACAAAATAAGCAATCAATGGTTAAAAAGAATACAAATTAATATTTTTGAAAACTAATATTCACGTATATATTAGAGATGGGCCGAATATTCCTTTCACATTCGGTATTCGACAGCTTTACCATAATTACAGAAGACTTTTATTCGGTCTAATATTTGGCTAAATCACCCGAATATTCGGTGACGTAGTAATCTTAAATTTTTGTACTGTACTAACATATATATAAGTGGAGCATGATTAAGAAATTTAATATTTTCATTAGCTATTATTCATAATTAAGATTATACTTTGGAAATAAGAAGTAATTATAACAAAAAAGCACGCACATTTTGTACTATTCCGATGCTATGATAATTTGAGGCGTATCAGGGTGGGTAGTGACGGAAAGGTTTAACGTCAATCTACGCCTTCCATAAACTAGGCTCAGTATGAGGTTCGGTTTCAGTATGGGAATTAAGTATGCCAAATGTTCTGTTTAGTATAGGCAGGTAGTAATAGTTTTTAATTTTTTGTGTCATTTCTTTCTTTTTTTTTTTTGATTGACGTACCACGACGGGCAGTCGCGTTGAGGGCATGCGAGTGTCAACGTGGTTTTGTATAACGTCGCGGTCCATATGTTTTTGTTTGTTGGTTGATTGAATTTAAGTACAGATATAGTGTTGTGGATTGTGAACTATTGTTGTATGATTGAACATTGATATAAACGTTAATCACCGAGTGTTGGAGAGTGATAGTGCCGAGCCGCCGCCTTTGGATGTCAGGTGGTATCACGCTTACACATTCCTCACATCTCCTACACAAAACCTACACACCCTACTTCCACCTGTCTCCGGAGCATCGGTGTCGACTGGTATAGGGTGAGTACACTTAATTTAGCGCTGTGGTAACGCATGCCGGGTGCTCTGTTACACGGACGCATCGTTCCGCCATCCGACTATCACATATAATTTGTATCACCGGGCCCAGCACGCATAGTTGGATGGTGGTTCGGGTGCGTTCGGTTATGTAACATAGTTCGCCTCGATGGTAGCAGAGCGTGGTTACCACAAGACGCCTTGATGGTAGTAGGTCACCATAAAATTTGTATGATTTGTAGGTATTGTAATTTGGTAATTTGTCAAGTCTACCTACATGTTTTGATTCAATATTTGAAATTGATAAATTGTTAGGAAGTTATGTTTACCTACATATTTTGATTAAAAAATTGAATTAATGATTTGATGTGCCCGCTTTTTGTTTTGGTTAGTAAAACAAAAATATTCATATCTACTCGCATTAAATTGATAATATTTGTGAACATATTTGAAATAATATTTTTGTTTCTTATTGTAACTTTGTATGTTTTGTAACTTTGCTTATTTTATTATATTGTTTGCATTGATTAATTAAAACAATTGGTATTAATTTAATTTGAATTTTGTTTTGCTTTGATTTGATTTGATTTCGTTAAACAAATAGTTTGTAATTTTATTTTTGTTAAATTATGGCTCCAGATCCAAGAACTCTTATTCTTTCTGAGTTACGTTGGTGGTCAACTGCCTACGCTTTGGTGGATAGGTCAGACAGAGTCGATGCACTCTTACGCCGATATGAAACTGTTGATGATAGATTGAAAACTGTCGAGCAGTTGTATTCCGCGTTCATAGCCGCCAGCGCCGGGGTATCAGAAGATGTCCGTAACCAGGTTGCTAATGATATTGATCAGGTGTATGAAATGTATGACACAATTGTTCAGCGGGCAAGATCCCTTGTTAATATTGATCGATCGGTTGACAAGGCTGATATCACACCGACTCCCACGGCTTTGTTGAATCGACTCCCAAATTTAGATTTGCCAAAATTTGACGGTTCATTGGAAACTTGGATCGGCTATATAAATTTATTTGATAGTTTGGTTGATAGTAGGGCTGACCTCACGGCTAGTCAAAAATTGGCTTACATGCGCTCCTCCCTTTCCGGTGAGGCAGCTCAACTTGTACAACACATCGCTGTTGATAATGAGGGATACCCAATAGCACGCGAAATTTTGTTTGGTCGCTACCAAAACATCCGCTGTTTAGCCGACACCCATGCGGCTATTATTTTGGGTCTCCCAAAGATAGGTAGTACTTTACGTTTAAGAAGCGACCTACTTAATCCTTTGTTGTTAGCATATAATACGCTTAATAAACTTAAAATAAACCTAGAAAAGGATTCTTCTTGTTGCTGCATATTGTGCTAACGAAATTGTCTCCAGAACTTCGGTCGCGCTTTGAGCACAAATATGGTGGTGACAGCACTACGTACGTACCACCTTTTACAGACTTGTTGAAGTTCTTAGAAGACGAATGTCGTCTAGCAGACAATTCCACTCCTGCGGTTGCACAGGGAGGTCAGCCGCGTGACCGTCCTTCTCAGCCGTTTCGCAAGCGCTCCCCTAGGTATGCGCCAATGATACGCAACTCTGTACGTTGCATGTATTGTAATTGTGAAGGTCATCGTGTGACCTCATGCCAGAATTTTTTGGCATTGTCAGTTGATGATCGCAGGCGTTGTGCTCATAGGAGCCAATGGTGTTACGCCTGCCTTGGAGATCATTATCAACGTTCTTGTACAGCACGCATTGGTCCGTGCAAATTTTGCTCCGGTGCGCATCATCCTATTTTGTGCGCTAATCGTACCGGTAGTCGAAGCCCGCAACCACCGGAGCCTGCTTTGGGCATATGAATGTTGGACCGAGATCTCAGGGATCCGGTCAAAGAGGTAGTCGTAGGACAAAACGTCCCCTTCGTAATCGTAGGTCTAGAGGTCAAGGTACCTCTCCTCAGGAGGAAAGAATTACATCCCCTGCAAGTGAGGGGCATGTAAATCCTCCACAACAACGCTATTATCCGCGTACATATGTACGACAGGTGCCGCATTCGGCTGGCACGGGCGGGGGGAATGAATCCCACCCGCGCGCAAATTGCAATGAGCGCACTATAGTGATGGCAACGCGAGCCACCAATCGGGACCGTGTAGCGGCTTCCTGTGATGAATTGTTGAAGCGGCCACGACTGAACTCAGGTTCAGGTCGATTTGATCGCCGCAATGATGGCTCTTATGAGCCTCCGGCAAGACGTGACATAGCGCATCAATCCTATGCCGATTTTGATCCATTGGCTCATTGTGAGTACCCCGATCAATCTCGGGGCTCACAATAGCTATTAAGAACACACCTTCCCCAACCACCACCAAGACCCCATTTGTGTTGCTACCTACAGCTTTAGTTTGTGTACGGGGTCCTAAGCGACATTTGATTGTGCGCGCCTTATTAGATTCAGGCGCCCAAGGTTGCCTTGTCTCTAAGTGGTTGGTGCAAGAGTTAGGATTGCCCATGGAACCCTACTCAGAGGGTATTCGTGGGGTGGGTGACGCTATGATTGGTCACCTTTCATTGGTCACCGCTATTGGTCAAGTGAAGATAAACTTCACATCGCTGCAGCAGTACGGAACTGCTTTGCGCAGCGTCGCTATTGTCCTGAACCGGGTAGTTGGAGATTTGCCACAGATAGCGTTGCCACCTGAAGTAACAGGTTTGACATCTGGTTTGGACTTAGCAGATCCTAAGTTCCATATACCTGGACCAGTAGATTTGTTGCTTGGTGCAGATTTGTTAGGACAGCTGCTCATTGGGAACAAGAAGGTTTTGGTACCAGGCGGTCTTGTAGCCTTACCAACTTCTTTGGGATCAGTAGTTATGGGTCCAATTCTTGGAGCATCAGATTCCTTTGTTATTGAAAATTCTTTACTGGTAGGCTCGGCGCTTTCTGACGCTGTTCAGAAATTCTGGGAAGTTGAAGAACCGCCCACTACATTGCGCATAAGCCCAGAACAGAAGAAGTGTGAGGTGTTTTATCGTAGCAACACGGTTCGCCTCCCTTCTGGTCGTTTGCTTACGCGGTTGCCTTTTCTTGCGGGTGCATATTGTTGCCAAAGACCTTGATATTGATGGCAAATTTATTATCGAGCGTTATAGCTCGTTTCCAAAATTTATTGGTGTAGTTGGTTGGATGCGTCGATTTATCCACAATTGTAAACACCCAAAACGAAAGATAACTGGACTTCTTTCGCCAGAAGAACGTCATAACGCTTTGTTGAATTGTGTACGCATTGTACAACAAAACCCATTTTGCTAACGAGATTGAGATCATTGTCGGTGAACGTTCCCGATTGAAAGGAGCCGTCGCCAAACTCAATCCGTTCCTAGATCAGTCAGGCCTTCTTCGAGTTGGTGGTAGATTGCGGAATGCCCAACTACCTTTTGGGGCTCGTCACCCTCTTTTGTTGCCAAAGTCGGGGAACTTTGTACGCCTATTAGTGCATGATCGGCACATCACTAATGCTCATGCTGGGTGTAATGCATTACTAGCAATTTTACAGCGCGATTTTTGGATTTTGTCTGCTGCTAGGCGTGCTATTCGTGGAGTCATCTTTAGATGTATTTCTTGCTATAGACTTAGGGCTCCATTGATGCAGCCGATTATGGGAGATTTGCCTGCTGACCGTGTGCAGTCAGCACGACCTTTTCTCGGGGTGGGTACAGACTTTGCTGGCCCATTTATAGTAAAATCTTCGCGCCTTCGTAATGCAAAGGCCTTGAAAGCATATTTGTGTGTATTTGTCTGCTTATCAACCAAGGCCGTTCATCTTGAGCTCGTTTCTGCACTTAGCACTGAAGCCTTGTTGCTGCCTTTTCTCGTTTCGTCTCGCGTAGAGGACTACCAACGTTGCTCAGATCAGATTGTGGAACTAATTATAAGGGTGCCGATAATTATTTGAACGATGTACATAAATTTTTGATTGATAATCACTCTGAAATTGATACTGACCTCTCTCGTCGTGGCATCAAGTGGAAGTTTGACCCTCCTGGGTGCCCCCACTGGGGAGGTATTTTTGAAGCTTGTGTTAAAATTGCTAAGACACATCTACGACGGGTGATTGGAGAGAGTATTTTAACTTTTGAAGAACTGGCCACCGTATTTTGTAAAATTGAAGCTGTCCTAAACTCACGGCCATTATGTCCACTCTCTTCAGACCCGAACGACCTCGAGGTATTGACCCCAGGTCATTTTTTGATCGGACAGCCACTTAACGCGCTGCCAGAATTGCCTTTCGAAGGGATTACTTCAAATAGATTATCGCGCTTTGAATTATTACAACAGTTAACCCAGAGCTTTTGGCGTCGATGGTCTCTGGAATACCTACACATTTTGCAGCAGCGCCTTAAGTGGACTGAGAAAAGCACTCCACCTAAAGTTGGAGATTTAGTATTGTTGAAGGATGCTAACCTACCGCCTTTATGTTGGCGCAAGGGGCGCATTATTAAACTTTTCCCTGGTGCTGATGGAGTACCACGGTTTGCCGAAATCCTGACGAGGGATTCGGTTTTGAAGCGAGCTGTCGCTACTCTCTCCCGTTTCCCAATAGATTAACGTGCAGATATCTCTGCCCGGAGCGGGGGTTTGTTTAGTATAGGCAGGTAGTAATAGTTTTTAATTTTTGTGTCATTTCTTTCTTTTTTTTTGATTGACGTACCACGACGGGCAGTCGCGTTGAGGGCATGCGAGTGTCAACGTGGTTTTGTATAACGTCGCGGTCCATATGTTTTTGTTTGTTGGTTGATTGAATTTAAGTACAGATATAGTGTTGTGGATTGTGAACTATTGTTGTATGATTGAACATTGATATAAACGTTAATCACCGAGTGTTGGAGAGTGATAGTGCCGAGCCGCCGCCTTTGGATGTCAGGTGGTATCACGCTTACACATTCCTCACATCTCCTACACAAAACCTACACACCCTACTTCCACCTGTCTCCGGAGCATCGGTGTCGACTGGTATAGGGTGAGTACACTTAATTTAGCGCTGTGGTAACGCATGCCGGGTGCTCTGTTACACGGACGCATCGTTCCGCCATCCGACTATCACATATAATTTGTATCACCGGGCCCAGCACGCATAGTTGGATGGTGGTTCGGGTGCGTTCGGTTATGTAACATGTTCAGTTCGGTTAAAGTTTTGCCGAATATTCTTATTCATTGAAACTCATGTTCGGCACATCTCTAATATATAAAACTTATTTGGAGTATCTCACTTCTTTTCTAATTTTATCGTATCTTATTTGATCGGTAATTTATGTTAAGAATGTTACAAAATATAGTATGTGAGCTTAATAAACTATATATATGTTAACTTTACCCACCTCGCCCTGACCTTGACGAATGATAGGAACATCGTTGGATTTTTATTCCGTCCTAGCCGGAAATAACCACCGCGGTCTGCTGGCACCGGACAAGTATCCGAAAAGATAATTCCAAGTTTATAAAACATATATTCGTATTATTTTTGATCCTATCTTCAACTAACTACGGAGTTGTATAATATAATAGTATCAATATAGGTCTCAGTTATAAGTTAACAAAGAAAATTAAATTCATAGCTTAATTGTATCCATTATTGACTTTCTCGTATTCGGCTGATATTTAAATGTTTAATAAATACAATAATCTAATAAATAAAATTGAAGTGTGAGTTTGTAATATAAAAATAATATTTTTTTACTAAATAAAAACAATTAAGTACAATTTAAATTATTTAATCGTTACATTTAACAATAGTAAATAATAAATACTTATGATACAAGACTAACGAGACGAAATCTGTACAATGAAGATATCTAAGAAAAAATTATACGCAGGGCTTCAGAACCATTTACACAACACATTTCGATAGTTTAAAAAAAAAATCACCTGTCTGTTTATTAACTTCTTCGCCAATCATACAAAAACTAATGTACCGAATTCGATGAAAATTGGTATTGACATATAATGTATTCAGGAGGAGAACATAGGGTGCAAATTTACTGAATTCCAAGCGGGTGAAGCCGCGGACACAGCTAGTATATGAATAAAAGTAAGCCCTCGCTCGTCATTGTAAATTTCATAAATACTTTATTGAAACAATTTTCATTTTAAATTACAAAACGTTCGCACTAAAAAGGGACAACAATAAAACCAAAAGGTCGACCCGGTGAAACGGTGCCGCCCGGTAATAATATCTGGAGAAATTACTCGGGAGTGAAATTAATGAGCACGTTTTCTCTTAAATTCGGCGAAAGGGGCGAAACTACGTAACGGCGGCGTCTTATTAGTAAGGGATGGAGGGACAACTAATTACTGAATGATAATCGACGTTATTATGTATTATACTAGCTGTGTGCGCGGCTGCGCCCGCGTTTCATACATTATGCACTGCGTTTTAATTTTTTTTACGCGTAACCTAAATTATTTTCGAAAAAGAAAAGTACCCTAAGTTACGCGGAGTAACTGGAACTATCTACCAAAAAAAGTCCCGTCGAAATCGGTCCTACCGCTCCGGCGATTACCCGGAACAAACAGACAGACAGACAAAACTTTTAAAAATTGTATAATTGGTATAGGTATCGTACAAACAGACACTTCAGTTTTAATTATTAGTATAGATAGATGAAAGTATTTTTTATGATCGCAACGTAAATCCTTATATAGGCAAGTAGTTTAAAGTACTTTTAAAGTAATAAAAAAATCATATATATATATATATATATATGTATATATATATATATATGTATATGTATATATTGAAATAGATATATATTATAAGAAAAGCAGAGGAATGCCAAAGAAAGTGTGGCTGGAGTGAGTAAGAAATGATATGAAAGAAAAAGGAGTAAATGAAGAGATAACGGCTGATTGGGAGGTACGTATGGAAGAAGAAAACATACTGCGCCGACGTGTGCCGAAGTGAATTGGGAATGAGCCATGAGGATGATGAATGTTATATACATACATACATGAAAATGCTTTGCGGCATTTAGTGTACAGATTATGAGTACAATAAAGAATTAATCTATTCATATCTACACTCTTAGCTTTCGAATGATGAAGGCGATACTTTGGGAAATCCATCATATATAATTTGGTTGATTTTTTACTTTGCCAACTCCACTTCAAATGATTTGTAGCTATCACATATCTTGGCAACTAATTTGTTTATATTAATATATAATATAGAAAAACCAAAGCATGGTGACAGAGTATTTTCTAATAATGCCTATCTGAATAGCTACCACCTTCAAGTTTGAAAACCTGTTGCCAAACACCATAAAGTAACAGAGTCATTGTGTTCAGAGACACCAATAGGTATGTTCCGGCATCATCACTCGATAGCCAGTACCTCAAAGGTTAGTGTGTGTTACTATCCTGGACCACATTGTCACATAACAACAGGTAAAGAAGCATTGAGCGTATACAGTGTAAAACACATCTAAAATACAATTTGTCTAGTTTAAAATCTACAAATAAACATGTTCTTTGCGGGTAAGCTTTTACTCTTTACAGCGTCTAAAAACACTTGAATCGATAAAACTGCCGAATTCGATTGCTCTCGTGCTCTGCCGCCTGTCGAGTGGCCATGCCGTTTCGTAATAGCCATCTTGAATTTTTACGCACTAGGCTTCACTATGAATCATTTTATTTCATCTGCAGATTTAGGTGTGTATATTATCATGTAATATATATCATGTATACTACTTTTTTTAATTAATTTGGTTATTATCTGTAGTAAACTTTCAAAAGATAACGGGTAAGTGATAATGTGCTTAGACGTCTATTCGATTGACTCGGGTCCGAAGCCTATAAGATACTTGAGATTTTTTTTATTTTTTTTAATTTAGGTTCACAATCCAGACAGCATGCCGAATAAAGTACAATATATAGAGTAATTTTACAAATATTACGTATGGCACCTGCCTTCAAAAAGTGAACACAGCTTGCATAGGATGAACATGATACATTGCAATCTATGTTCATATATACGATCTTAAGTTTTATCTTCACTAATGGTAAAGAACAGGAAAAAATATCAAAATTGTGTCTTACGGCATTATAACTCGAAAACATTCTGTTCAATGGAGAATGTTGTCCAACATTGGTTTTGCATTGAGGTATGAAGAAAGTTTTTCTATTAATTACGCGACTTCTAGACCGGGGTACTTCAAAATTTAGTTTCCCAAGCAAGTCCTCGCAATCAACAAACCCATGAATTAGTTTATACAAAAGGATAATATCCGCAGCCTTCCATCTTTTATATAATTCTTTCATTTTGAAATGAGTCAGTCTAGCTTCATATGAATTTAAAGTTCCACATTTATTATCTGAATTAGCTAGATGATATACAAAACGCTTTTGTACTCGCTCAATTCTATTTGAGTGTACTTCGTAACATGGGTTCCACACTTGGGTTCCATATTCTAAGATACTACGTATGATCGCATTGTACACTGAAATAGTAACCTTTGGGTCGCCAAACGATTTGAACTGTCTAGAGATAAAACCTTACAATCGGGCAGCTTGACGTATAATTTCATCAATATGATACCGAAAACTTAACTGACTGTCCATAATTACCCCTAAATCACGAATGCTGGAGACCTCAACTAATGGGACATTATTGGTATAGTAAACAGCTTGTATAAGATTTTTCTTTTTTTGGAAAATTTAATAAAGTAGATTTCTGCAAAAACAATAATTACGTCTATCATTTGTGTTTCCTTAATTAAACACTAATGCCAGTTGAAAGTATTCGCACGCGACAACTACACGTGCATTATGGTAGTTGAAATTGTAAGCCAATTCCATACACTGGTTTTGGTTTCTATGTCATCTTTGTATCGTTACTTAACATCAGGTGAAATCGAAGTCGAATTTTATGGCAAGTTACCTTTTTCATTTAAGCTACTTCAATTATATTCGTTTATGTTATTCTCGGTTATGAACCACGAGTCCTTTATTATTTATTACATGGACGGCATTTGAGTAGTCCGTGAAGCTATATTACAAAACCGGTTTTACTTTATAATACCATGAAATAAATCTTTCAAGTGAATTCATCTCCGGGACCTTCAAGCGAAGACTCATACACCGAATTAATTAAACAAAAGGGTTCTAAAACTTGAACAAAAGCCTCTCTGATATACATCCACCCGTGTAGGTGCGCCGTACATTGTCACACTTCATTACCCCAGCGAGGTTGATATTAGCGGTTTGTCTCGGATTCACACCGGCTACGGAATATTTCCTATCTAGTATGAAGTTTCATATTACATTCGGTGGGGTATTCATTCGTCGAACAGTCGGTTTGAATTCAACCTTGAATAAATTATTGTTGAAGGGTTCCGGGTGCGTTTACGAACCGATGCTCGTTGCTAAGAGCTCGCCGACCTTTGTGACTTGTATATAATATTCTCTGTTTCATATTTTCAACTCAATTTTAATCTATCATAAGGTTGCATTCGGATCGACGAGTTTTCTTTGGGGATTAACGAATTTAAATTCCATTGAAAATGTAAAGTTGTATTAATTTTTTTTGTTAAGATTTCCTGTCTACTATAAAAAAAAAGGAATAAATAGAAATCATAATAAAAATATATATTAAAATTATTAGAAAAGTTCCGCTTTGAACGTGAAGAATTATTGCAGCGCTTGTGGCGCGCCGTCGAATGCTAACGGTATCGGGCTGCGCATGCGCACCCCGAGACTCGCCGCCCGCATACCGCGCCGTCCGGCACACCGTATCCAACTAGCCACGGAGAAACACGTATCGCTCGCTCGGACCACCGACGCACTTATTTATTAAGATCGTGCCTACATTGGTGACCCCTCAATTGTGAACACTGTGTTTTTCAACAAAACCTGATTTTTAGTGCTTGTTAGTGTCCAATAATGGCTTTCGACATAAAAACAAATAAAGTGCACGATCTGGCACCAAGATCTTCACATCAAGTGGCATCAGCTGACGTCATACTTAGATCTACACTTGATGTGTTTGCAAAACAGATAGAGGATCTAACTCGTCAAGTACAATCGCTTTCTACAGGAGCCTCAGCAAGAACTCGTTCGAGAAAACGAGACATACAAGAACGAAACCACCGCGAACGAAGCAAAAGTAATATACGTTCACAAGCTTGCTATAAGAAGTTTCCTATGTGCTATTTTCATCATAGATACGGTGATAAAGCTCGAAAGTGTCTGAAACCGTGCGACCATCAGCCGGGAAATGCCAGGGGCGGTCGTTAATAGCGACGAATGATTGCCTCAGTTCAAAAGGTCGCGTATTCGTAACGGATAAGTATTCAAAAACGCAATTTTTAGTCGACACTGGGAGCGACCTTTGTGTTTTTTTCCACGTTCCGCTCTCAAACAAAGACGACCACGAACTGCATACGAACTCACTGCCGCAAATGGATCAACAATTGTTACCTACGGATTTATACATTTGGAATTAAATCTAGGTCTTCGCCGTTCTTTTTCATGGCGTTTCGTAGTAGCTGATATTACCAAACCAATCATCGGCATCGATTTTTTATCACATTATGGTCTCATAGTCGACTGTCGTAATCAACGTCTCATCGATACCGTCACGACCTTGAAGACTACAACGGTACCAGTAAAATCAGTAAACGCTATTTCTTCTGTGAAGACATTCATCGGTGATACCACTTATCATCAATTGCTACGTGAGTACCCGGAAATAACACGTCCAGCTGGAACCGACCGCATCTTGAACCATGGCGTGCACGGTGCAAGGTCCACCATATAAGGACTACACCGGGACCACCAGTCTCCTGTTCACCGCGTCGCCTAGCTCCAGATAAACTGCGCATTGCTAAGCAAGAGTTCGAAGCTATGATAAAGGCAGGAACCGCAAGACCATCTGAGAGTCCTTGGTCATCACCTCTTCACCTAGCGCCTAAAAAAGAAAACGGATGGAGACCCTGCGGCGATTACAGAATGCTTAATGCGAGGACCATCCCTGACCGATACCCAATTCCTCACATCCAAGACTTCACTCATAACATTTCTGGCTGTAAATTCTTCTCCACCATCGATTTAGTGAGAGCCTACAATCAGATTCCAGTAAATAATGAGGATATAGCCAAAACCGCAATTACTACACCTTTCGGACTATATGAGTTTCCCTATATGACCTTCGGCCTAAGAAACGCAGGTCAAACTTTCCAGCGATTCGTCGATGAAATCACCAGAGGCCTGGATTTTACATACGCGTTTCTCGACGATTTTTTAATTTTTTCAAAAGACGAAAATGCCCACAAAGATCACCTACGTCAAATTTTTGAAAAACTTCGCGACTACGGTATGGTGATAAACACATCAAAGTGTGTATTCGGATCTCCAGAAGTTACCTTCCTAGGTTATACCGTTTCTTCTGCCGGAATCAAACCTCTGGAATCCAAAGTGGAAGCAATTAAAGAATTTCCTTTACCAAAAACAGTGAAGGAACTACGACGCTTCCTAGGCATGATAAACTTCTACCGCAAGTTTCTCCCTGGTGCAGCAAAAATTCAAGCACCACTCCACGCATTGCTTACCGACAAAACAAAAAGCTCACATCCAGTGAACATTACCGGTGAGGCATTGATCGCATTTGATGAATGCAAGAACAACTTGTGCCAAGCCACACTACTTGCGCATCCAGACTTAGATGCAAAGATAGCAATGGTCACAGACGCATCGGATACTGCAATAGGCGCCGCCCTTCATCAATTCAAGGACGGCACTTGGAATCCCCTTGCCTTTTTCTCTCGTAAGCTCAGCCCATCGCAAGTAAAATATTCTCCATACGACAGAGAACTACTTGCGATCTATGAAGGAATACGATATTTTAGACACATGCTAGAAGCGCGCCATTTTTTGATCTACACTGACCATAAACCTATTTGTTATGCTTTCGCTACACGTCGAGACAAATGCTCACCACGACAATTCCGTCACTTGGACTATATTTCCCAATTCAGCACAGACATACGCCATATATCGGGAAAAGAAAATGTCGTGGCCGACACCTTATCGAGAATTGAGGAAATAACAAAACCTGTTGACTTAGTACTCCTAGCGAAATCACAAGAGAGCGACATTGAGTTAAAAAAAATTATCGATGGAGAAACTTCGCTTACTCTACGTAAAATTACTATACCGGGAACGCAGGTAGAACTCTATTGTAATGACAACAATGAAACACTCAGACCCTTCGTCCCAACGCCATTTCGACGCCAAGTGTTTGAAAGTTTACATTCCTTGAGTCATCCGGGGGCGAATGCTACCTTAAAATTAATAGCTCAGCGCTTTGTATGGCCCAGTATGAACAAAGATTGTCGCGAGTGGTCAAAACTATGTCATGCTTGTCAACGTACGAAGATCTCTAGGCATGTTACAGCACCCTGGGGAACATTCAAACTACCGAACTCCAGATTCCAGTTTATCCATATAGACTTGATAGGTCCACTACCTCCTTCTGACGGATATCGTTACTGCCTTACCGCCATCGACAGATTCACACGTTGGCCTGAGGCAATACCATTGCAAGACGTAACGGCCGAAACTGTCGCCAAAGCCTTTGTATCCAACTGGATAGCACGCTACGGTTGTCCATCTGAAATTGTTACCGATCGCGGAAAGCAGTTCGAATCCGCGCTGATGAAAAAACTAGCCGAACTAGCTGGATTTCAACGCAATCGAACAACTGCTTATCATCCCACAAGCAATGGCATGGTCGAACGAATGCACAGACAGCTGAAAACAGCCATAATGTGCCACGGAGGACAAAACTGGACTGAAACCTTGCCTTTAGTACTACTGGGAATTAGAAGCGCTTTCAAAGAGGACTTACAAGCTTCACCGGCCGAACTCCTCTATGGCGAGACTCTCAGATTACCTGGAGAATTTTTCCACCCAAGTACTACCTCTCATACTAGTGACATCACAGAATTTACCACACGCCTTCGTAACAATTTGAAAAATATTCGACCACAACCAGCATCCAGACACAGCAAACCTAACGTTTTTATATTTAAAGACTTACCTTACACCACTCATGTTTACGTCAGAGATGATACCATCAGAGGTTCTCTTCAACCAGCATATTCAGGACCATATAAGGTGGTACAGCGAACCAACAAATTCTATAAGCTTTTGATAAAGGGAAAGGAACAAACAGTATCAATAGACAGATTAAAACCAGCATATATATCAAACAAACCAGATATTGCCAAAGATACGCACCAAGATTCCTGTTCGCGGAAAAATGAAGAGACAGAACCTACAACTACGCGCTCTGGGAGGATAGTTAGATTTCCAAATTACTATCGCCCATCCTAAGATGGTCTCTCGAGGGGGAGTATTGTGGCGCGCCGTCGAATGCTAACGGTATCGGGCTGCGCATGCGCACCCCGAGACTCGCCGCCCGCATACCGCGCCGTCCGGCACACCGTATCCAACTAGCCACGGAGAAAAACACGTATCGCTCGCTCGGACCACCGACGCACTTATTTATTAAGATCGTGCCTACACGCTCATTAATGACATGAGCAATAAGTGCATTAAAAACTAGTTATTAATAACGTTGCGTCGTTTAGCTCAAGTTTGAAAATATTTCAATACTTGTCTTTGCATACTTTAGCTACTCGACTATTTATTATGAAAATTTAGATTGACCTATGATCATTATATGGCAGAACATCTTAAACTTCAACTATTCTGATTTCACCTTTTTTTGTTGAGTAGGAAATGCCTTAACGCTCTCTAGCATCTTTAATCCGGGAGTTTGATTTTACCTACCGGAACTATATCGTTAAGTTACAAACACAACATGCTTTGTTATCACATACTTAGCGGTAATATATTTGCTTTAAATATACAATATGTTGCAGAAATAAGTTTGTGATTAAGTCATATTGTAATTTTTGAATAATATTATGTGTGATAGCTTCTATCTGTCCATCTGTATTTTTAACATTGTAAATTTTTTTGATCAGGTTTTAGTACATATTTTCTTCCAACAAGCAGTAATTAAGCGTAACAGTAAACGAAGTTTATAGAAAAATAACCACCATTGCGTTCATTAACTAACATATGTAATGGTATATTAGTGATTAGATGAATGTGCAACCGCAGACATGTCTAGTAAAAATAAATGTATATCTAGCTAGTTTGATAACCAGTATATCCAAATGTCAATTTAACAAAACGGATCCATCAATAAAAAGATCGTCAAACTTTCAAAAGCAATATAGATTGATTCTCAGTAAAACTTGTCACAGTTTTACTATTTCCCTTTCATATTTAAAGAGAGTAGTTCTTTGCCGCGGTCTATTTACAGGTATCGTGCCCATCGATCGACTGTTTGCTTAAGCTATATATTAGCAATGGACACGCCTCTTCGTTGTCCGAGCGGGGAAAAAAGCCAACAGCCTAGGCCCTTTGGAATCATGCTTTTTTATATTGTTTTCTTTCTTAGCTCGATATGAACTTTCAATATTTTTACTATTCGCGATTACAGTTTTCTTTACGTCTTATGACTACTATTGCAGGATTTTTTGGCGGGATCTCAGTCTTTCATGTAGCAGTTGATTTCTTTAATTCATTAAACTTGTGTATTTGACTCTATATCATGTAATCTTGGTGGCGTTTTGTATTATATAGTTTGGTTATTATATTATATAGTTTATTAGAGAAAATAACGCGTATCATTTATTCTGAGGTACAGACAAAGCTCCACGGAAAGTTCGAGCAGGGTGGGCCACCGCTTTGCTGGAGCTTGGTAACGCTGATACAAGATTCAAAATACATCTTACCCACATGACGCTGGCACAATGCCATTATTCAAGAAGAAGACTACTATTGTTCTTTTATTGAACTGTCTTTGCCTATTTATGTACAGAAAATATAAATTTTCAAGTAATCCAAGACATGAAAAGAAAAACGTCAATAACGTTGTCATGTTGAAGAAAAAAATTAGTAATTATAAATTTATTCACCTACTGGTAAATTATTAGTTAACACAAAAGAAGACAAAACTAATAAGGATCTAAAATACTTAACCGAGGCAAAGGTAATGTTCGCGTAAGTTACTACTGACAACATAAATTAAGATGAAGGGAAGGGTTTTTTTTTGTTAAAGTAATTTCACCTCACTAAGGTCTCTCGTTTATTTGCACGTAGCTATATAAAATAATGTCGAAATGTTAACCGAAAGTGTACGAAAAGTTAAAAAACAAGATTCCTTCCACAGGCATACTCTACAATGACTTGTTAATTCGAGTAGCACTTCAACCGAGTAAAGACCACTTGTGCGCGAGTATCTCTTAAACAGCTTCATAACCATCAAATATTTTGTATAAAACTTATTATATAGAATTCCTCCCCAATTCAATAAGTCTGAAACATGGAACTGATAATTTATGTTTATGTTTATACTTGTACAGTTAAAACCAAATATTATGACGTTTGCGATATGCTAATTTTACAACCGTCTAGCTATTAGAATTTACGACTTTTTTTCGTTTCAATTTCAATGTTTATTGGAATACAAATAATTTTTACTTTCTGATATAAAGACATACAGGTTGGATTTATTTAAATACTTCAATTCTATTTAAATCTACTGAATATATATGTAGAATGTTTTTTTTTCATCATAATCTAGAAATAATTGTATTTGTTATTTTATCAATTTTAGTCATCTGGCTTTGATTTTGGTTTAACATTGATTTATACTGAAACATGATAAATTGAAGGAAGTCGGTGTTTTTGGTAGAATATGTATTTTTTTATTATTACTATTTGTTTTACTTCTTTTACCTTGTCAAATATAAGTAAATAATGTTTTTATTATCGACGTTTTTTTATTATTTATTTATTATTGTAATATTGTGGTTTAATCGTTGGAATGCGGCATGTATATTAGGATCCGCAGTGCGCGTTTGCTTTGACTGCGTCTAATTACGGATCCCCGATTACATGAGAGATTAATTCTACTACTAACAGTTATCGAATTAGCAGCGATTATATCAAATAATAACATTTTATTTTATTAAGTACCTCTAGCAACCAATAAAAAAAGAATAAATAACCTAATACAAATTAAATACTATAAATTCTGCCTCTAATAAAATCGTTTTAGCGTGGAATATAATAGCTAGTTTAAGTAAATAGTTAAAAATCGATCTTAGATTAGTAAGATATTACCAGCTTTTCGGAACACCTCGTATAAATAATCAGGAAACTAGGTAAAAAAGAAGCCAACCATAATCGTAAATCAAAATTACAATTGAAGAGCAAAGAATAATAAAATCAAAAAAAATTTAAAAGTAACATTAAAATATAACTTTTACAATATTAATAATAATAGTGTTACAAGTATTAGTACGCCTGAACGCAATCTGTAAACAAGTCTTGTTTAAAATTATTAAAAGACGTAAAGGTCATTTTTCAGAATAATTTTAATATTGGTCAGGAAGCGTTTAGTTTATCAGGTAAAGCGAAGTGTATTCTCATTGTAAGATATTTGATAGCTTGTTTCAAGTCTAATTTTGATAATTGTACAAGTACCTAGAGCTAGGTAGAAATGTTAAAAACAACCCGATGCCTGTTGTGATTTTTAAAACCATGCTAACTTGGTGTTATACACTAGCAATGGTCTCAGAGCTTTACCAGACCCACTTGCATTATATATTGACCGGCGAAGATTTAATATCTGCTCGACCGACGAAGTAGCTGCCGTTGCAGTGTTAGGGTTACTCTAACAAAAATATTTTGTTTAAACCATCAAAAATAAAATGACCATTGAGTAACCAACCTACAATCTCTAATATACTATAACTTAAGCTACATATCACTTTAATACCATTAAGCGACAACTTTAGATCCCTTTTTGAAAATAATGCTCCCACCAAGGCGTGTAAGATTTAGCATAGTTAAAGGCTATATGGAGAATAAGTGCTGAAAGTTAAACTTTACATTATATATGTGTTGTAAACCTATCTATGTACTTATGTGCTGTAAAACAAAGTTATGTTAGTTATTAGATATCAGTTGGACTAATGTTTATGATCTTTGATTTGTTGGCTTCGTCACCACTCCGATTAGAATATTAAAACGACGGGAAATTCGAGGAATTTTTGAAGATATTTTTTTTTTCATACCGTTCATTCGCCAGACTTGACATTAATTTACCGCGAAGATAATGTATAATTTCTAGAAAGTCAAGGATTTAAATCAATCAAAAACGCATGATAAACAAAATACAATATGTTTAATTATTACTTTTAAAAAATTAACTAAATAATCTAATAAGTTTCGACTACTCTAGGGGATCACTAGATTGAATTAAGTGTTTAATGTTTCTTAGATGTGTAAATTAGCCTTAAAAACCGATTTATACTATATTTATTATAGCTAAAAAAAGTTGGATACCATCGGTTCAAAATATACCAGAAAATTGCACTTATAATATATATATTTTAGTAATTGGTCGTTCATGGGTGTATGAATATGTGTGTGTGTATGTGGGTAGGGCCAGTAGTTTTTATGACTTTATAATTACTAGTCGATTGGCAACAATAGTACACTCGTTCGAGCTGAAATGTGTATCACGTCGTTTACTTGGAACTAAAAGTTAAATAAATAGGTTAATCTGTTAATAATTCATATGGCAACTCTAAAGAATGAACGTAGTGCGAGTCGATGGATTGAAACTCGTGTGCCCGTAACTCTTTCGAGCTGATAGCTCGGGTGCGCTAACTGGTTTCAAGTTTAATGGTATCGCCACACAGCGGGCAGGTCGGGAGTCCAGCGTGCTTTTACTATAAAAGAGGTCGCACAAGGCTCGCATCTACGCGATGTCTTCTATATATACATCACTCTGGCGTCCCAACTCGCCCGCTGTGTGGCGAAACCTTAAGAGAATAAAGACTCTCAAGCGATTTCGATGTATTTTTTTTGCGCCGAGTACAATATTGCATTGTTGTAATTTTGATTATATATTTACAGATTAGTAACATCATGTTAACGGAGGTCGACTCTCTATCTCTGTGTTCACCAGTATGTGTACGAAATTTCAAATTTTGTAACACTTGTACAACATATTGAAAATATATGGACAGTGAAAGTTATACTTAAGTTCCCTATTTCGTGTGCAGAACACACGAGTCCCCAATCGTAAATCTGCCAACACCGCCACTCGTCGTAAAAAACTCCCAATTTAACTGTAAGGGTCAATTTTATGTCTAACGTGTACGCCCTCGAGGAGAAATGGACATTTTGCAAGAAAAAACTTACCAGTGAAATGAATACAACATTGTAACTATTTTTACTTTTATTAGTATGGTGACGGTAACAATACATTGAACAATTGTGTTACGTTCTTCGTCCTTTTTAAATGTTGCGAAGCTTTTCCTACAATGCATAGTTTACTATAAGGAAATACTGTTTATTTTATATTACGTTTTATCACAGATTTACATATATATGTAACATCATGCCTCTCTCTCATAAAGTAAACAGAAGTAAGGGAGTAAACAGAAACTAAATCCTTCCACTTGCTACAATCCTGACACACCTCTATCGATTCTTCTATATTAATGAGCATTTTCGTACATCGGTTATAAGTACTTTTCATTTAACTAGCTATAGGACATCTTCGATCTGGTCGAGATACGTTTGCCTAGGTCCACCATTACCTAGATAAGGGTAGTGTTTAGATAAGGGTAGTGCGTAAAAAAAAAAAAAAAAGAAAAAAAAAAAAAACGGCGACCATTACCGACGTGCGAAGTCACTTTCGCCTTATATAGTTATTTCGACAATATTCTGTCATGTGTATATTACAGGGAGTTTGAATGTTGTGTCAATGGTAGAAAAATTGATAGGTTCTCGTTTGTCGTGGTATGGACATGATATGAGAAGAGAGGAAGCGCATGTGGGTAAAATAGTAATGAATATGAATGTGGAAGGATGGAAAAGTAGAGGAAGCCAAAGAAAGATTGGATGGGGTGTGTAAGAAATGATATGAAAGAAAAAGGAGTGAATGAAGAGATGACGGCTGATAGAGACGTATGGAAGAAGAAAACATACTGCGCCGACCCCAAGTGAGTTGGGAAAAGGCAGGAGAATGATGATGTGTCCTCTACATGGTCGTACCAACTAAGCATAGACAGGACGACAATTGTCCGTATAAACACACCTCTATATTGTCACTATTATCCATAGTACATTATTATATAGTTTCTATTGCGTATGCTTTTGTTATTTTGACTAATATAAGATATTGAACTAGTTGTGCTGTAAATTGAAAAATTATATGAAAAACAAGGCCTATTGTAAACAACATTTATTTCCTAAACTATGAAACTATAATACCAAATAGGGCACTGTGAAGGACTGACATACTAGTAGATACTATAAAACAAAGTATATACTAAACCCACGATTTAAAAAAGAATCATGTAAATCGGCTTAGCGGCTTTCCAGGATTACGTAAGCGTTGGCATAATAAAAAAAAACGCTTATTAATAAGTAAAGATTGCATACGTAATCATTATTCAGACACTTTAAGAAATTTAACAATAGGAAATCAATTGAAAGCTGGCGTAAACGCCAGGTTGGTGCTTAACCGGTTAAGCATTAACATTTCTCACAAATTCAAATAACTGCCAGTAAAACTGTGTAGTAAATCGGATTTTATTCACAGTTTCATAAGTTTTAATTTTTTGAAGCGGAATCATAATTATTTTCGAAAAACAAAAGTACCCTAAGTTACGCGCTGTAACTTCAGCTATGTAACAAAAAAAGAGCCCCGTTAAAATCGGTCCAGCCGTTCCGGAGATTACCCGGAACAAACAGACACAAAAAAATTAAAATTGTATTTTTGGAATAGGTATTGTATATACATACATTCACGTCTGTTAAGTAAAAAAAAATATTTTGACATTACAAACAGACTCTTCAATTTTATTTATTATATATAAATAAAGAATATAACAATAACTCGAGATATGAAACCGGACAAAGTTAAATAAACGTGGTTTACGTAATAAAGTCTTCAATATTCAAGAAACGAATCTCCCGGAGCTATTTTCTGTAATGGCTACACTGTTATGCCCTATAATTTGATCAACTCTCCGGCCGCTATGGAAAGGCAATTTAATTTTTTTTACTCCTGCCGCTCTATGTGGAAAGTTTCTAATGAAAAATACCCGTGTTGTATGGATTTTTTGTTGTAAAATAAATATTACTAAGGTAGTTAACTAGCTGGATAACTTTAACATGTATCTTAGAAACTATGAAATTGTGATTAATTAAATTAAACCCTTATTTTCAGGTACGTAATTTTCAAATCAACTGCAAGAAATATAAGCGAGGTAAGTAGGTAGATACAGAAAAGTTGTAAAACTTCGGAACTGAAAAGTCGAAGCGGAAATTAACGATCGTTGTTATCGGACATAGGGTTGTCACTTTAAAATAGGATATTTAAATATAAGTTGGTTAATTTTTAGTTGATGAATATTTTGTCAAGCTGAATAATCGTTATGTGATGTTTTATTTATAATTTCCTTATCTTTTTTCAGTACATAAACTCGTATAAATATACGCAATTATATGTCGAGGTGGAATGTACATATTGCATTTAAAAAGTACATCTTTAACGTTTGTTATTTTATGTTTAATAGTATATTTTAATTGTTAAAATTACATAGATAAGTAACCGGATTCTAATATCCTCGGTATTCAATCGTTACTTCAAACGACCCTGAAACACTAAGTTGATTTTGCTAGATGTATTATACTAGTTTCTATGTTTGTAGCTTTTTAGTCAATTTAGGTTTCTGGATTTAGAAAATTGGAACAAAAAGTATATAAAATAATTAAAGAAAGCGAATTAACATATATTATAAAATATTGAAAAGAAAAAAATATTTGCATTTTACAAATACAAAAACGGAGCTCTTAGATTTACTCTAAACTAAATTCAATTTCTCTATTATAATTATGTAATTTTTCCTCTAGTAAAAGGATCAATCAGCATCGCTGATTTTCTTCTTCAGTTTATACCTCCTTTGTCATAAAGTATAGTACTAAATAATTATATTAAATTTCTCCGAGTATATGTTAGCCCTACGTAAGAAGCCTCTTTGAAATTAACCCCAGAACTCAATTCCCTAAGTGCGGTGTTATAACCATGCAAGTTTACGTGGTACACTGCAATCGATGCAAAAGGCGTGTCTGTGTGACACGACACCGTTGAATTATGTGAACACGGCTACAAGGTGTATTTGCAGAAGACATTAATTCGTTCTATATAAGAGTATAAATCGACATGAAACTTTAGAAATACATTTTAGGCATCTTCACAAATGTCACTTCATTTTTCAAAACCATTTCGTAAGGCAACAATTAGTACGGGCCCAATAAAAAACCAGCGCAATGACATTTCTTCTTCCTCTTCCATTCCCATGTAACCGTCCACATTCATATCCAATACCTTTCTTACAACATCCTCTTTCTCCCTGCGCATCACATGTCCATATCATATATATATATTGCTTTCTATATGCCTAATAATAGTTTTATTCACGTAGTTTGAATTGTGTTTAGATTTAAATCAATTTTGAAGACATCTTGTATATTTTAATAGTTAGAGCTAAGCCAGTTCTCCTATCATCTATTCTTGAAAATTATTAACTACATTACATCTTTTATATATTTTAAAATAATGCAAGGAACATGATCATTATAATCTTTGATTTTTTCTTATGAATACCAGACCAGAGAGCTCACATATGATTTAAAAAAAAGTGCTATGTAAATTGTGATGCGGTTTATTCTTTTTTATAATCAAAGCCTACAAACAGAAATATAGACATTCAAAGATACCTTTCAGAATATGAGTATTTATAGACGTAAGATATACACTGATATATGTTAATTATATCCGTTTATTTCATCACTACCCGAGTATTAATTTAATTCAACAAACCAATTAGTGCATGTTATGCAATAGCTAGTTTACAATACTAATAAACTATAGTTTGGTATTACGTGATGTGTGAATTGTTATTAATTACTAACAATAACTGATAATTATATGATGAGTAGTTAACATTCTGTCAGTAAACAGATCCCGTCTAATGTACTGGAAACAAGTATTCCATTACCAACTAAATGTTGAACGATGGAGACTTCTTTGTGTTGGTGTTCCAATTCCGCCGGTTTAATGGAATCTTCCACCTTTAATCGATTTTCTTACAAGCCTTACATTCTCAGAAGAAATAATGTTATGGATATTATTTCGTTATACCCTAGCCTACTTTCCTTTACAGGTACTTTTTGTTACATAAAGTCCTATTATCATATATATAGAAGCTAAAACGGTAACTTTATCGTTCATTGATTTTTAAATAGATATAATTTATTTCCAGAATTAACTTTATACAGTCAATGTTACTTGATATATATCGTTGTATCCGATGTATTTGTTTTAAATTATTATATGACCCATATTAATTATAAAATTACACAAAGATTGGTCCTGACCTTACCTAATTTTATACACATTAAAGATACCCCTGTTATCCCTAACATTCTCAGGGACCTTTTTAATGCTTTGCACTAAATTGGACGCGCTCAGCTTTACTTATTATTACATTCTTCGTATTTCCATACTCGGTCGTTTTTTAATTCCTTTTATTACTTTTTCTTCCAGTAATTATATTTCCAATACACCAATTGGCTACCTAGGGTCCTTTATCCCTTAAATCCTTTATCCTTGAAATTGTTTAAATTACCCAAGCATTTTAATGACTTATTAGTCTTTTATCAAAGTTAATTTTTTTTTTACATTATATCTCGTAGTAAACTTAATATTAAGTGATGATTGACTATACCTGAATCGGACCACAGGTCTAAATCAGTTCAGACCAGATCAGTAAATTAAGCTGCAATAGCTCATGTGCCAATGCATGTTGCTAACCACACAATTTAAGACCGTAATTCAGCAGCATGCAATTCTTTGCGGCGGAGATAAATGTGATGATGGTGCATCCACAGTTGAAGAAAGGTTTTCCATCAGACATCTAGTGTATCATACTTATCGGCAAAACTCCATGCATACAAAATATAGAGACTATTTTGTGCAAACTATGCTTTTACGTGACCTCTAGGGATGCTACCCCTTTTTAACGTCGACGGTAGATGTCGCGAGGGACTCGCTAGTTTACCAGTCGGTATTATCGACGTATCGCCCCCCGAGGTACTCAGACAATACACGTTCGATAAATAGGGATTTGTTGATGTTGACTGCATTGCGGACGGTCTGTTTTCTTTGTGTACCCCAAACTTACAGCAAGATGATACAGAGATATCAAGTTCACCTCTAAAGGAAGTGAATTTGTGACATTGTTTTCTACACACTTATTTGTTGGATGGTGTGTTTGGTTACTGTGACATTTGGTTAAATCAATAATAACGTTGTTGGCGGAAGTGTTTACTGCAAATATGGAACAAATTGCCAACCCTTGGCAAATAATAGTTATTAGTCAAATGATTATGCGATTAACCGATCATTGCGATAGTTAGTGCTAGGCAATTTAAATCCAGATAGTATCAAGCATGGCAAGTCATGGTCCCTAAATGAGATTACGAATGAGGTCGAGGAGAAGAATAAATTTCGATAAGTTTTAAAATTTCATGTTACATTTAATCGGTATATTAACCTCAAAAGTAGTTCGTTAAAATTCTTGTTTGCCTGAATATTGCACTAGGAAAAAGCTGCTGATCTTTTTCTTGTGGCAGTTATCGATTTATGTTTGGCTTACTACTATGTTCAATTTGAAAATCTATTGAAAACATGCTTTCTGGTAGTATTTTAGGTATTTAGCGCTTATGGTCAAACTTAAAAGCTATATAAAAAGAGTCCTATACAATAATATTTTACAAATATTTATGTGTAATTACATGAACAGTTTTGTGTATTACCGTTTAGCATCAAAGCTGGTAACATGTAAGTGTGGCGGAAACGAAACGGTACATTGAGCAAACATATCATGAATCAGACACGTCCGGAGCCGAGGCCGATTGCCGGCGGACATTTGGCAACCAGTGAATATCCCTTAATCATTCGTTAAATATTATTAGCCTTAACCTTTGAAAGTATTATAAAATATGTTTTGTATATTTATTTCCTTACATGGTCGTAGGCAAGCTGGGAATGATTATATAAAATCTGTGATTTAATTTGATTCTTAAAGAGACCACCGCTCAGTCAGTATTTTCACAATGAGAATTTTTTGCCACCAAACACATTCACTACTGTCCGTGTATTCAACTAATCTATTATAATTATGGTGTATTCGACACAAGATGCAAAGCTTTTTTTTATTCTAATTAGAATTAAAAAAAATGATGTTACATTATGTATCATTATTTGGCTTTGACTCTAGCAATATATGGATTACGGCATAATTATTTTAAATGGATAAGTGTTATTACAATTTAAATGTAAAGTAGTAGAAAACAGTCGTGAATCCGCATATAAATGCATATATTTTTATATATTAAGGGATTCTGTTTAGTTACAGTCTTTACTAGATTCAACATACTCTTTGTCTTAAGAGACTACGTCCATTAAAACTACTGGATGTATACCTTTGGATGATTGATGACAGATTTTCCTATTAAACTTTGTAGATATACAGATGGGCACTATAAATATCCCCTGAAATATCTATTCAGAAATCCATGAATCGTGATTATTCATTAAGAAAAGGAAACATTTCCCGAGAATTCCTTTCCAATTTCAATTTGGATTCATTCGAGATCTATCAATTTTTATTGGGTCTGTGTTCGTCATACAGTAAAATGGAATTTAAAAAATGATTTAAGAAATTGCAGTTAAGTTTTCGCTTTCAAATATTTCAAATGGAATTTCCAATATAAATTGTTCAAGGAATCGTTCTGTTAATAGTACATCCATAATTTTAAGCCTTTGTACAATCTTTGATGTGTATTTTTTTATTGGCGATTCTTATTTTCTCAAATATATTACTGGGTATTTTATTTATTATTTATCCTCTAATGGTGTTTATTTTTTTTTTTTGTGATTTTGACGTTAAAGTGATTTTTGCTTTGTTTTGTAAGCAAAAAAGAAAACATTTATTATAAATTGTTTTAGTATAAAGCTCTACCATATTTTTCATATGGTATTAAATTATGATTTATAGCCTGACATAGTAACACCGTAAGCGTACAAAAATGGTTCTCAGGTGATATTTCTGAAATAAATCATCTGCATCTACTGCGACAGACGTTAAATATGAAGGGAAATTTGAAGATAGTCATTATTGTATTCAAGCTTACTTTGAAAAAAAAAAGCCGTAGATTTAAAAATAGATTTTCTATCACCTAAGAATCGAACCGATCATTTTCACATTGAAACAAAATATTGCTACCAATTATAATAATTACTCATAAAAATACGATAAAAATCAAGAAAATTGAAAGGAAAAAAATATTTATTATCCCGGGTTCCAGTTCCTTTCTTTATAATGCTGTTAATACAAGTACAGACCGGGCGGCGGACATAGTATGTCGAGCGACCGAGGTCATCAATCGTCTAAGTAGGGATGGGGAATAAGATTTTTCAAAAAAATGGATTTTTTTAATCTAATCACAAAACATCGAGGTCCAAGAGATCATATTTTTTTTTTTTTATTCGACTTTTTATTCGTATATAGTATTCTTCCAGTTTAGATTTATATGTATATATGTGTTTATGCTATTGTTAGATACTCGACAGATTATAAATAGATGTCATGACTAAAAGAGCCTACTATTCGAATTTAATCAAAACGTCATTCTAAAATTACAAAAAAATCATTATCTGGTAGAAATTTAGAACCCAGAAGAAATACTTATAAATAACGCGGAGTAAAGGTTCAGTATCTTCATAGTTAACATTAAATAACCAGTTTTTTTAATTGTATTTTTCCGTAATATTACGTTCGCTCGATGAATATTACTTTGTTTCGAATAATTCGTTGAATTGTTCATCATTTGTCTCGTTAGTCATTAGGTAACGTTAATTTGTTATGAGAAAAAAACATAATCACTCAAGGGTTGCGCATGAAAGTCATAATTAAACTTTTCCGTTTTTTGTTCGCACGCATTTGAATATAAAATACCCTTTAATATAATTAATAATATGGACCAAAGAATTCGGTGGTAATTAGACGGTACGGTTATGCTATTTATGTTCCTGTTCTAGAGTTGTTGTGTATTTTGTATATTATAATATGGTTCAGTTTAGTTTATTTTTAATAATTTACTATTTTTACATTGAATACTATGTTACTTTAAGACTATTAATTATGCAGAGCTACTAAAAAGCTACGTATTCTAAAGAAAATTGATAATTAAAATATTTTTTTCTGATAGCAATACTAAATTCGCTCAGTGTTCGAAATTCGACATTTAAAATGTTTATATTGATAAGAGTAAAACACATCATTAACCTATCTATACTAATAAATAAAATTAAAATGTCTGTTTGTAATGTCAAATGATTATTTTTTCTACTAAATAGATATGAATGTATATACAATACTAGTTTTAACTAAGGAAAAAAAAAAAAAATCAGTTGATAAACAAAAGGTACTACGGATACTGAACAATTTTGTCTTTATTTATTTAAGATTTTAAATGAGAAGAATAACTAAACATTATGATTCAATTCGAAATTAATTAACCCCTTGAGCACTAACCTGGCGTTTACGCCAGCATGCCATTGTTTTCTTATTGTCTTCCTATTGTTTCATTTTTATGGGTAATCGACATAATAAACCACTAATTCGTTTATATGTATCAATCACGTATTCGTTCCAATAAATGTTGTTTTAATAGGAGAAGTCACTTTCATGATTAAATATAAGACACATATTGCAAACCTACATGTAACGCTTGCAGGCGTCGAATAGATCTGCCTAATGAGCACGTAAATTAGGAGACTGATATGAGAAATTCATCCGCTACGTATATATCGAGTTAGGTTCATTTTAGTGTATGGCTTGAATACCGCAATATATAATAAATTAATATCTAATTTTTGTTTTTTTATTGGTTAAAATTCAAGTTTACAAGTTACATATACGTTTAGTAGAATTTTAAAACTGTAAATTGACAGGATTATTACATGGGGCTGTTTAGGAAAGATCTGAAAATTTTTCTCAAAGGTCAATAACAGAACCTCTGTTGTTGCAGTTGTTCGTAGGCGACGGTAACCATTTACCGTCAGATGGGCCGTCTGTCTGTTTTGACATATAATTATCATTTAGGCTATATAAATTTATATACGTAAAAGTATAAGGTAGTTTATTTATTTTTTTGTTATTTTTTTTATTTTATAGTTCAAGTGTTTTGAAGCTTACTTGGTATTATATGCCATTCCTTTCATATATAAAGAATTGGGTAACATAACTGAGCCTGTTCCACAAAGCAAAATAACTGATTACTAAACAATGGAAATCGATTCAAGGAAACAAGCTCTCAAAACTTGAAACGTCAAGTGTTTTTTGGAATTCATACTAACCCTATATTAATGGCATTTATGGCATATGCCATAGATGTATATACTTTACGGAAATATTCAGTGTAATGTTTACTATGGATGAATTCATATATAAATTAAGTTAAATTAAATTACAGGAAAGTAATCAAATTACGTATACGTACGTACGTACTACGTAATAGTACACGTAATGTTTTGAAATAATGGCATATTACTTTCGTGTTCCAAGCGGCGGTTGATAGTTGCAAGCATCTCAAATTATTTAAATGGCGTCATACATAATAAAATGGTTGTATTGTGTTTTGAAACGGGTGTAGCGATTTTCATTAAATAGCCGACGGAATTGCACCGTGTATTATTATGCAAATGTGGCGAGGAAGCGCGCCGCCACCGGCGTCTAGGCGCTGCTCTCTCCGAACTTTGCGTGTAGTATCACTTACAGCGGATTACGTAATAAATCATGTTATTTTACATGTTTTAAAATTTTTCGCTCTTACTTTTGTGTGTCTGTTTGATTATATTAAAGAACATTACAAAATGTACTAATTATATGAAAGTATAAAATAAGGAAACGAATTTGATTCATTTCACTCACAAAATATTCTTATTTATGTCGATCACCCATAAAAATGAGACAATAGGAAAACAATGAAAAGCTGGCGTCAACGCCAGGTTAGTGCTCAAGGGGTTAAAATATTGGTTAATAAAACAAGTGGACGAATAAAATTTTGCAAGTATAATCTTTTCCACATCATGGATTTTATAACCGTAATGCGACTTTAATTGTAGTAAAAACTGGTGTAAAAAAATGAAAAAGAATTCAGTTGGCAATAAAAGAAAAAAATACTGAACTGTTTTGCCTATGCCTATTATATATTTGTATATATATATAGATATTTGTTCTAAGGTTCCCTAGACCCCGTTCAGTCTAAATACATGTAAGTCTTTGACAAATACATGTCCTTAGGCGTATGATGGGTTATAACCAAAAAATAATGTTATTGTTACTTGTCAATTTGGTTTGAATAAATTTACTAAACCCGCTACTAACTTATCGCTGGAAGTTTCACCCGAGTACAATTTCGTCAGACCTCCGGTTTATGAAAATCCGTAGCCAGAACTCGCTTCAGTAAATTTCCTCTGGCTTTTCAATGTCTGTTTTTTATTTTATGATATTTTAAACGACTATTTTTTAACTTTACGAATTTTATATTTTTTAAAAGTTACACTTTCCAAATTAATTAAGTTAAATTTCATTCGTTGTGTTTTGATTTGATGTGTTTAATCATGTGATGTTTTTCTGTACGACACTGCAACTTCATGTTTTTACAAAAAAAACTTCAGTTACAGCGCTTCCAATCACATGAAAGTAATACCTCGATCCATGCCCATAATTTTTTTCTATCTCGTAACTACAGATTTTGTAATTTTTTGGTTTTTGCAATACACGAAATTTTGAGGGTATACGAGTCAAACGGACCTCAGATTCGGATTCAGCGCGTCGAAATACATGTCGGCAAATGCACAGACCACTTGTTATTTTCAAGTCAAGTCAAGGTTTCTGTTAGAACAATTAAAAAATAATAATCAATTAATAGTAATCAAAAAATTGATCACATATATTATTCGTATAACTGAAAATTATTTTTATATGCGGTTTAAAGTTAATTAATAAAACTTACTTTGATACAGTTGTGTTTATCACAAATACTCGATAAGTTTATATACTTTTTAATTATGTAACGAAAATAATAGGTCATAACGGAATAATAGAAGCCATCGAAATACGAGAGGTACTGTTTCTAAGTGAGGAGGATGATTATTTATTTTATTTTCCTGTGACATCCAAGTATACTCCATTGTAGTTTGTTTTTTATTTAGTTTCCAGTGCGCTGATCACAGGCGTTTGCCTCTCTCGACTTTCTGTTTTTAGTTTCCCGTTCTGAGTTGTTAGGAAGACTTGTGAATTCTCGGGAATATATTTGAATACTTTTATTTTATAGTTTTCTTTTATGCTCTAGTTTCAATTTAATATTTACTAGAGAAAATATTTACGTTTATATTTTTATAATTTGTTTAGAACTTTACATAGAAATATTATTGAACAGTCACGGACAAGAACATCGTCACGTATGTACTATATTTATTAAAGTGATCAAAGAAAAATAGTTCCCAGGTATGAATTCATATCCAGGAGAATACACTTTGCAGATTTAACTATACCATAAATATTTTGGTAAATAGTTCCTTTGTTTCAATTTCTGTTGAATTTAATACTTTCTTATTTACTTTTCAAGAATAAGCTCCAAAAGACATAGTAGAAAGTAGAAATGTTTTGAAAGAGCGAAACAAAAAGAGCGAGACAAAAGAGAAGTATGACGTAATAATTTATGATGAAAATCGACCGTTAACGCTTTATTGTTTAATATAAGAGACGTAGTATACAAAGAAAGATGTAGCTAATGTAGTTAACGTAATGATAAAAAACCTATTTTAAATACAATTTAAAAATTCATGTAGTGTCAGTAGTAATATATTTCTATGACATTTTATCGTACTCGTGCTTTCCAAATATTAAATAAAAATGCTATAAATTAGGTTGAGGATGCAAAATAAATCGTCTAAATTACAAATTATCGATCTAAAATGTGGTTTGTCTGTATCTACATATAATATTTTTAAATAACTGGCATTTAATTTTTTATAAGGCTATTTAAGAAATAAACCGATAATATATCTTAAAAACATTATTTGTCGTCTAACTATTTCAATAGACTTTTCCAAATTTGTAGTTAATTGTAAATAAATACTCAAAATAAAAATCGAGGTAAAGTATTTGTATAATATAAATCGTTTTAACTGTTATCACACCTCCGGCGATATAAATGCAATAGCTCAATGTTGGATTATTTACAAAATAATTAATTCAATTTAAAGCCTCGATGTCGATCGCAGTTCGGCTCCCCGCCGATCGGGATAGCGGTGGAGGCGACGTTGATCTCACGAAATGAAACAAAAATTAATAAACCGCCAACATCAGCGAACTGTATTACTCTGTTTATTTAAACTGGTTATTTTAGATGTCCGTATGATCATCATTCTTATGCCCTGTTTACAACACACTTGGTGTCGGGGCAGTTTGTTTTCTTCTTCCATACTTCCGTCAGCAGTCATTTCTTCATCTACTCGTTTTGCTTGCACATTATTCCTAACAAGCTCCATCCACTCTTTTCTTGTTTTCTTCTTTATTTTTCCATCCTGCCACATTTATATTCATTATTATTTTATCATGCGCTTTCCTCTCTTCTCATAACATGTCCATACACAAACGAGAACCTTTCAACTTTTCTACCAATCGCGTCACTTTCAAACTCCTAATATATTCATTCCTGACTTTATCCACTCTTGTCAGTCACACCAAACATCGATTTCAACATTCATATGGTAAAAAATAAAACATGGATATAGACTTACATGATTATTTTCTTACATCGTACTTATTTTATCTGGTCTGGTTTTAATATTTGTTTTGTAACATATTTAATTTGAACAGAACATGGGAATAATATTAAATTAAGCTAGAAATAATGACGAAATGAAATATGTTACACGAACGGAGCTGGGTGCACGAGCTGGTTAGGTGAATTTTTACAAGCTATGATTATAATATTGTAAGAAAGAAATAGTGAAAGAGCGTAAGCGAAGTAAAAATAACTATCAATCATGTGCTTTTGCAATAATATACCTATTTAAGAACATAACATTTAATTTTCAAGAAGATGAAGAAATATTTCCTGTACTAAGCGTACAATGTTAGATAGTTGTTTTTTTTTTTACATAAGTACACATCATTTGACATTGGGTAAAATAGCAATGACGCGTAATATAGTTTAGCGTTAAATAAAAAGACCGCTCGTCTGCAACAGACAAAGTTGGCGGCCTCAGACGTTCCACCCACTGAGCGCACGAGCAGAAAACTTGCTCCGAAGCAAACTTTTCAAATATGATTGAGCCAAGTAAGTTCTTGCAAAGACGCCCTCGGCTCTTACAACTTTAGTTAAGTGTTAAGTAAAAATTGTTTTTATTTACAACTGTTCTGTTTTTAGTTTTCTATTGATAACACAAATCAATCAAATAGAAATAACTTATCGAGTGCTATAAATATAAACGATTGAAAAATGTAATCATGAGTAGATTATTAATTTGATATGAAGATTCTGTTAATATATAATAACGCGTTACTTGAGTTATTTTTTATCAACATGTAATTTTTTTTTTTTTTTAAATTAATGGACAACGAACAAGCAGACGGCACATCTTATGGTAAATGGTTACCGTCGTCTATGGACCACTGCAACAATAAGAGTACCGATGCGTCTATTATATCGTGGATTACTTTTCATTATTGTGATGTTATTAGTATAAAATATAAGTATCCGGTTATAATAAAAAAAAACGATTTTGAAGCGATGGTGGTGCAGTGGATAGTGCGGGCGGATTCCGCGTCAATGGACGCGGGTTCAAATCTTCCTATGCAACTCTAAAATAGGCCTGAGCTTTCGGTGAAGTAAAACATCGTGAGGAAACCATAGCATGATGACCCTATCATTTCCTAATAATGCCCGCCTGGGTAGCTATCACCGTCAAGTTTGAAAACCTGTTGCCAAATACCAATAGGTGTGTTCCGACAGCATCACCTGAGAACCTATACCTCTAGGCTTAGTGTATTTACCGTGCTGGACCACATCTTCACTTAACATCAGGTGAGATTGTGGTCAAAGCACTGAGCCCATATCCTGTAAATATATCATCTGTGAAGTTACCAATCGTCATTAACGAGTATCATTGTAGTAGGATATTTTTAATGCTAACTCTTATGTTGTAAATCTGTTTTCAAAACTCTACAGGGGTATTCCTCTTAAATGCCCAGAAGAATTTTGGCATCAAGATTCCTTAAAACAAAAAAAAAAATGATTAAATAATTGTGGATTTAAGTGCGCCAAGGAAATATTCATCTGGATACAAAATAAATAATAAGTATGTATAATACGCATTTACAGTACTAGCTGTGTGCCTGCGGCTCCGCCCGCGTTTATATGTTTTTCACTGCGTTTTTAATATGTACTTTTTTTTGTTTTTTTTGACGGGGGGAAATGCATTTACCCACTACCCTTACCTATTGCATTAGTGAGACCGAAGTCCCCCAATGCAATAGGTAAGGGGGCACGGAGGGACGACTCCGTGCCAGTGTGGGACTCACCCGGACGTGAAGCGTCCGGAGATACCCACTAAAACCCCCCGGGGCCGTCCGCCGCATTTGGGATGGGGGCGACACGGGGTGGCTTTCGCAAGCACCGCGTCGCCCCCTGCGGCGAACCCACCGGGCATCGTCCATGCAATGGCCCAATGGGGATGGGGGGGAATACTTCCCCACCCACCTCTTAGCCCACCTCTCTCAGAGAGGCACGACCGAAATTGGTCGAAAGTCCGGGGGGCAGGATATACTTCCTGCCCCCCATAAAAGAGAAATAGAAGAATGAGACAGAGCAGTGGCGGGCAAAGAGAAAGAAAGAAGAAACCCGCCACTGCTATAAAAGGGAAATGGGTCCCTCCCCTTCACTCATCTTGTCTTAGTCGACAAGACGTAGGAAGGAGAGGGATACCTGGAAGAACATAAAAAAGGGAAGAAAGAAGAAGAAACTTTTAATATGTACCTAACCCAAAAAACAAATGAGTGAAGAACAATGAAAGATTGTTGTTTTTTATTAGCGGGGAAAAAAATGTACGTAAGAGTAAATCGGAAAAAGAAAATGAGTAAGGGCCAGTGGAATTAAAAAAAAATAGCCTATAACCATCTACGAAAAATTACGCGTCGAATGGTAGTAGTCCCACCTCGTTCAGTAGTTTTGAGGTGATTGTGCCTCAAAGGAACTCAATTTTATATATATATATATATACATAAATATAAAATGGAGTTCCAATAAATCACAATTAATTATTCATAACGTGAAACTATATCTTATCTTAAAATTATAAATTAACGTATCGCAGTTAAGTTAAATATTCCGATGTGTTGCGTTGTGAATCTCTATTCTACGTGTATAAAATCATTAATTTTTTGCATAATGGTAGAACGTTTTCTTACTGCCGCCCGGCTAGCTACAGCTCCATCCTTCAGTTGCAAATTTGTACCTTAGCATATTATGTATATATGTTCAGGCAAGACCAAGGCCTGTTAGAGCGAATAGCTCAAAAGGCCTTGAACCCAGGGACCGTTAATCAGATTAAACAATTCATCGATATTGTGTTTAAAAATGTATCTTACTGAAAGATAAATAGTATTAATCTTATACTATCTTCCTCCTATGGGTTCGAATGCGAGGAAAGGTTTTTTTTTGGACAGGAATCTTCACAGACGTACGCAGAGCAACACCATAATTGTAAGATAATGAATGGTTTAGAGTCACAGAGTACAAACATACATTAACCATTAATTTAATTTATGTAATTAGTGCTTAGATCTTATACCATAATAATACTTTTTACTCGGAATATACTCAGTGCTTTGACCACGATCTCACCTGATGTTATGTGACGATCTGGTCCAGGATGGTAAACACCCTAAGCCTAGAGGTACTGGTTCTCTTATTATGCTGCTGGAACACATCTATTGGTATTTGGCGTCAGGTTTTCAAACTTGAGGGTGGTAGCTACTCAGGCGGGCATCATTAGAAAATGTCCTACCACCATGCTATGGTTTCCTCACGATGTTATCCTTAACCGAAAGCTCGGGCCAATTTTAGAGTCGGATAAGTGACGATCGTACCTGCGTCGATTGAAGCGGAATCCGGCCTCACTAGCCGCTGCGCCATCATAGTTGTGCTTTCTTGTTGAAAAATAACATTATATTTCCTTACATATGTATCTTTTACATCCTTCGAATTTAATAGTAATTAAATAAGAAATCAGATGTATTAAATCGGATATTTATTAAAGATTTTACCGTATTCAAGATATTATTAACATGGAAACCTAATATGTGAGCAAACATGCTTCTAGGCTGGTAAACTAGACATTCTAATAATACGTCTAGTTACAAATATTAAAGAGACTGATATTAACAAGAGCACGCTACATGTATCTGACATACCTAACGTGTACAAGACACCGTAAACTAATGGTATTACGTCACGGGTGCCCAGAGCACAGCTTCGGTTACTTAGTGGCGGCTTAAAGTATAACTTGTGCTTAGTGCCGGCTTTCAGAGCAAACTTAATGCTTCAGATAAACATCGCCCGAGTACGTTTCTTATTACTTAATTCTAACTTGAATTAACATAATATTCTGCAAGTCTGTATTATTCCCCATGTTACCGATTGATCAAGTTTTGTAGATTTTTTCCAGTTACTACTAATTTAGTGTTTTGCCATAGTTGCACTATAGATAGTGGTGACTCAGCGGAAAATAGAAAAACTAAATTAGCGTTTCCCAAAGTTTAGGTCGCAATCCACGCGTCTGAATATTGAACTGAACCTAGAATATAACGATGCACTTCACGTATTTAAGTATGTTTTTTTTTTCATGGATCTGATTTTATTCTTATTTGAATATCCATCGAATGATTCTTTTGAAAGATTTCCAAAAGTTCCAGAATTTGGAAGTTATTGTTCGATTGGTCGTGGTCCAGTCAATTTTGGGAACCACTGAACTATGTAAATATCTTGGCTTTCAGTAGTTCATAATCACTCTTTTTTACACATTATTCGCGCTGTGTTTTAACCACAATCTTACCTGGTTTTGGGTGAACATGTGGTCCAGAATAGTAAACACATTAAGCCTAAAGGTACTGGTTCTCAAATGATAATGTCGGAACACACCTATTGGTATTTGGCGACAGGTTTTCAAACTTTGAGGGTGGTCGCTACCTTGGCGGGCATTTAATTCCATCGACGTGGAATCTGGGCACATTACCAACTGCACCGTCATTGTTGTCTAATCAGTAACAAAAAAATGTACTCTCGTCGTTTTGCTAATATAATCTCCACACCCAGCCGCTACGACTCGACCCGACCGCGGGTTCGGGTACGACCTCGTTTAGTTTACCGGATAAAGTATTTTACTGCGCTCAGTTACTCCATGGGAATGATAAATGTATGGACATCAGTCAGCAATGAGATCCATTAATGGTCACCGCGACCTACTAACACCGTACTCTCCACTTTGCAATCTGCAAACTATGTTTCAACTATTTATCCCGGTATATATTTTGAAATGGATTAGTAGTAAAAAATATGCTCTTGTTGTTTCAGTCAATAAGTTGTGGCAGGGTGTGATAATTGAAGTCCATTCCTTTTTGATAAATGTTATATGCAAATAGTTTTAAGTCTCTGTATTATTTTGCACAACATTTTTTATAATAAATCGATTACCATCTCACTTTGTCTTTTCTGTATAACTCAAATATTTACAGCAGGTAAAGTGTTGTAAACAAAGATAATATATTATCTTTGTTGAATCCGTTGAATTCGGCACACGTTGTTTTGGCATAGCGTATTTAAAATATGTTCCATGCTCAAGTATCTATTTATATATTTTTTTTATCGGTTGAACAGTATGTAAGTTGATATACTGTAGTGTCGTCTGGTGGTGAATAACAACAAAGAGGATAACACAAAAACTCGATGGATATAGAATTTGTATCATTTATAGAGATTTTTCATTGACTTAATTTTCAAAATCTGTCCAAGGTTTGAAAAACTTTATTTACAGAAGGAACCGTGAAGCACTTATAAAAGCGAATCTTAATTAAACAGGTTTGAAAATTCCCACTAGCAAGAGGTTAAAGCAAAAGTGTCGAGACCTCATCATAATCCTTAGGTTTCACTGTAGGTGCATGACAATTATAATGGTGATCGGATTAATGGTTTTGATATAGCGATCTCTTATATACAAACACTTTTGTTATACATATATATATATGTATAACATATATATATATATATATACAGGTGTCACTTTCTATTTTACTAATGATTGTTTAAGAAAATACTAACTCAACTAAGTTAAGTTATAAGTTATCCAGTCCTTAATGTTTTTACATCGTGGCATACCAGAGATCCGACGGCCGGTTGCGGGCGGGGCTCGATGCGTCCTGACCTTATTTACTTCCAGGATAAAATGACTCGACGGGAATGATAAATGCGCGGCCATCAAGGTTGCGGCGTGTTCTTCGCACGGGATATACTCCTGGCACTAACTTTCGACCTTGACTATTGAAACGTACAAGACTATCTAAATACGGTTTTTCCCCAATACAATTTATACATATATTTTAATTAGGTATAATTATATTATGGGGTTATTATGGGTGTATAATTAAATTAATACTGTAGTGTTCGTACAGTCAATTAGACAATCATTATTGATAATTTGCAGAAAAAATACCAATTTATAATTTTTTTATTGATCATTAGTGTGACAAACGAAACAAAAAAGGGTTGATAAACTGTGGAGAAAATGTATTAAAATTGAATATAAAATTATCTACATATTTATTACCTGTTAGTTGTTAATTATTGCATCATCATTATTAATTCGAAATTTTTTTTCGAGTTCTATTACGATAATAATGACGTAAATATATTTGTTTATACAATATACATGTCATGCGAATCATTTTACTGATAAATTACATAAAATTATTCTATTGAATACAGTGGTAGAATCATTTTTATAAAAAGACGTATCATCGTCCAAAATTGAAAATTAACAGAAGACATAATTTGCACAACAAAATACCACTTTGGACCAGTATACAGTCATTTATACCTTCGTAATTACTTACCATTTGTGTTAATGCCCCATTACATAATACTATTACATGATTTTATTAAATTGTAGTCATAAAACAAATGTTAATTAAAAAGTTCGCCTAATGCGCCTTTGCCTTTAAATTAATTGAATACTTAATAAGTCCTCCAACTAGAAATAAATCAATGATCAGTTATGAACGTCTTTATTTTACGATAATACAATTAAATACTCAAATAAGTTGCAAACAATAAATCAGTTGGAAGAATATCACATATCATGTAAAATATCTTGTAGACAATACCGTAGTTGTTACCTTATTCAGTATAATTTTTTATAAAGTATAGTTTTCATACCAAAAATAAAGACCCTAATCAATATTGGCATAAAAATCTGCTTTTTTTAGTACAGTGAGTTACGAATGACAAAAAAATCTATGTCCAAAAAAAATCCCATTAATTTGTGAATGATAGTGATATATCTAAATTTAAGAAATATCCAGTGTAATAATACCTTACGAAGTGTCCCCTCGGAACTCATCTATCATATCTCGCAGCAGCTCGTCGATCGTTCAGACACTTCGTTCCGAGGGTATATCGGATATCTAATATTAAACTTGCCAAAAGTTTCCCATCTAACAATATTGATTTCATTGAATCCATGAGGAATAAGTATAAGGCAAAATAGAACTATTTATTGCTAATTATATGTTTAAACATTCGAAATTACGCTAGAATTTGTACAAATATCACATTTTACTTTATTAATTTTTTTACACAATTTCGTTATGTGTTAATAATTGTTACCACTGTACACAGTTCCGTGATTGGCTACGCTTTTTTGACTTATCTTCCGAACTGTAACTTCTATTTCTTTATATAAATACTAGCAACCCGCCCCGGCTTCGCATGAGAATACAGATATCTCTATTCTTTATAATTAATGATAGTTTAATTCTCTTCTACACGTGAAAGAATTTAAAAAATCGATTTAGTAGTTTTTGAGTTTATAAAAAAAAAACAATTTGTAACTCTTTATAGAATAGTATACGGGTTCCTTTTTAGGTATCTGTGTATCAATTTTTATTACTGTAATTGTGATTTTCTTTATCAGAGATGGTCAGCCTTGACCCATAAAAATCTGTAGCGTAATTTACCGTAATAGTGTAATTTACTGTTATTAGATAAAATAGATTATTTTGATTATTCATCGTTCGATGTCATTAATAGTCCAATGCGCATTTCAAACACAGCTATATACGAGAGACAAAAGAGATGACAAGGGTTATGCTAAGTTTTTAATTTGGTCTCCATACCCTTATCACTCGATAGTTAATTGACTACGGGCATTAAGGGGCAATCTTGTTTTCAAATTCGACCTTATTTTGGGTAATCTCGTAGCTTCGTATAGTTTTGGTTGAATACCTATCATACTATATAGATATTATTGTAGATTGTAACTCAGTATAGACAATATAATATGAACAAATCCTGACGTTTTCGGTTATTACAACTTCATCACTTTAATATGATACATTTTGAACAAGAATTTAAAATTCTAATATATATTTTATGAAAGACAATTTTTAAATAATACAATACTAAAACTAAATAATTTTGAAAAGGTTAGTCAGTTTGTGTAAAAGGTACCTAAACATTATATTAACTCTAATTTCCCGATTTACTAACAAAATAACCTGTCTTTCAAACTCCGTCTTTTACATTTAATTTATATTCGCTAATTAGGAAAAACGAAAAATTAATAATTTATCTTACAGTGAGAAAATGTATGTCTGTCCTCATTTGTTTTTTATTTTCAATATTGCGCAGTCGTTCTAATTTGTGACTATGTGTGTATAAATAAATAGGGTTAATGTTTACAAGTTGTGTTAAATTAAATTAAACTAATAAAATGCTGGGAACATTCCTAATTTCGACGCAATACTGGAACTAAATCCCGAGCGGGCGGCTTTGCAGTCACATTCATCAGCGCAACATTTGTTACTGCTAATCACCTATGTACCTCGTTTGTTCATTAGTACAAGCTCAAACTAACTCGGGAATGTTTCGCTATTTTCGGGTCGCGGCGTCTGTTGATTCCCTTTATATATTTATGAATATATTCCTTTCAACCGCCTACGTGTAATCTGAGGTCAGGCCGAGTGCGCAAATTCTTATGTATTCTTCGTCAAGAAAAAATATAATTATATTTTTAAAGCGAAAACTTCTTTGAGCAATTCTCGGTAGAGTGGAAAAACTTATAGATTCGCGTTACTAATGGAATGTGACATTACCTTTCTACCGGCTGTCAACGACATGGAATTTTCCATGGCAAATTTTATTTCTTTTCTTGGGATCGCAGAACCATTTGTCAGAGTTTTATTATTTATCTCTGATGTAAAGGAATATTAATATGTCGCTTACCCATAAAAATGATAGAATAGGAAGACAATAGGAAAACAATGGAAAGCTGGTATAAACGCTAGGTTAATACTCAAGGTGTTATGTATGATGGCAGATTCTTAAGGTGTTGTGTTGCAACATCTAAATTATCTCTTAATTATATCCAAATTAACTTTACTTAACTTTAAGTAAGATATAAAAACCAGACAAATGTTAATAATTTCGATGAACAAATTATAAAATTTTAATTTTTTGTGCTATCATTTAAATAACAAAAAAACACGTCTTTTTCAAAGTCTTCACTTCTGTCGCCAGTCCCCATGGCTGCCTAGTTTTTTTGAAGTGATAATTTCTTATGGTAGGGTAAACCGCTTCATTACGAAACGCGTTACGGCACCAGTCTGTCTGGCTTCCCTCTCTCTCACGCATACGGCAGCGGTAGACATCAACTTAGATTAGTTTAAATTCTGTGGGGCGTCCCGAGAAGCACATTTTTTTTACAGTTTGTATGAGTACAATTTGCTATATTGCAAACTATGTTGATAATCGTATTAAAACGATGAGCTAATCTTAGTCAAACATAAAGAAAAAAATCATGAGTACACATAGCAATTTATAATATCAAACAGTGGTAAAATATTTTCGACAATACAAAACTCACATAATATGAGAAGGCTTTATGTGTGAAAATGTAAATAATCACGGTTAATAAAATTCAGCTTACTAACTTGAAATTTGTCGCCTTTCAACAATAGAATAACATTTTCCACAGTTCTCTCGAGTACTTGTAGAATTAAATTCTGTTTTTTCGCATATAGTATTGTTGAAAATGTATTTCTTTGTCTTCTTGTTTGTTTCTATCTAACAAAAGTCGTTGATAAAAGACCATCAACTGTTTGAATGTCTCAAAATTGATAACTGTTTTTTATAAAAGCTCATTAAAATTATTGCACTTTAGTTGATGCCGATATGCTTATAACTTAACAAAAAAAGAACTATTCGCGATATGCGTTAAAGCGATGACTGCGCAGTGGATAGTGCGGCCGGATTCCGCGTCAATGGACGCGGGTTCAAATTATCCTATCCAACTGTAAAATCAGCTTGAGCTTTCGGTGAAGGAAAACATCGTGAAGAAACCATAGCATGGTGGTAGGGAATTTCTTAATAATACCCGCCTGGGTAGCTACACTACCCTCAAGTTTGAAAACGAGTCATCTCGTGCAACCACCCTGTGCAAGGATTGACACAATCGATTTGATCTTGCATTTATTTGTCATAAAAATTGTTAGAATTAACAAAAGTTGAGTTTACAATTTTACTTAAAATAATATGTATATATAATAATATAAACCTGTCGCTAAATGCCAATAGGGCTGTTCCGGCAGCATCACTTGAGAACCAGTACCTCTAGACTTAGCGTGTTTACCATCCTGGACCACATCTTCAATTAACATCAGGTGAGATTGTGGTCAAAGCACTGAGCCTATGTCGTGTAAAATCAACTTGCATAGAACTCTGAATTATAACTTGAAGTGAAGAGAACTTATTAATTTGGTCTTATTAATATTCCCAGTCCAACCGGAGAGTCTCAACGAATAATGAATATAACGGACACTTGAAATGGTAATCATTGTTTTAAACTATTACTACTCTGAGAAAATGTACTGTACTTTTTTTAATTGTAATTTAATTTACTCAATTTTACTTTTCATTATAAATACCTTTTTTACTTAGTAAATAGTAGCATTTGTCGAATACCTACTTATAATCAATTTATACTTAATAACGTTATAATAATATTGACATTACAATATCATTATCCTTTCATTTTATATAAAGCAATGTCTGTTTGTTTCTTCGTAAATTCTAATGTAACTCTAGAATCACTAAATCGATTTATATGACTCTATTTTTAAACTTAAATGTTTTATTATTACCGGGCTAAAATATGAGGATGAAAATAGTTTTAAAAAATGCTACCAGCACATTATCTGGCAATATTTTGACTAAAGCAATTTAAAAAGTGTATGATGCAGTGAATAAATAATTATTGAAGAATAAAAATATAATACGCGAGCGGAGCCGCACGAATACCTTGTCATTCATATTTCGAGTATAATAATAATGTACCATTTTATGTGATCCGTCTGAACGTTAAAGCTGTGTGTCAGTTGTGCAGAGGAACTTCAGCCGCAAAGTTAATGGATCGCTGAACGGCGCGTTTAGCTCGAGAAATCTATTCAAGCGTGACCACTTGCAGGGTGTTGACTGAACTACCTATGTACATACAGCTAGCTGTTTCTGGGATACTCGCAGAGGCGTTCGATTAATTTCAACAATTCAATTGGAAATTTGAACATGGGTTACGAAGTTATGATTCGAGATTCGACTCGACCCATTTCATTCAGTGACTGGGAGTAAGTTCAGTAAGTCTTCAGTTTTGTAATGCCTAGTGGTAGGGCGTTGTCTAACAAAGTCCGCTTGGGTAACTATCAACCTGAAGTTTGAAAATTTATTGCCAGGTACCAATAGATGCGTTTCGACAACAATACTTAAAACCAGGTTTAGTGTGTTTGGTCTATATCGTTACTTAATTTCGGATGATATTATAGTAAAAGCACTGCGCGTATAGAGTTTAAAAAAAATTGAGAAGTTATCTGAAATCTCCAATAAATATTCGTTGGGTTGGAATAATGATTAAACCCGTAGCTTCCCGTGGGAAAAGAGGTTATATCCCAGTGGAGATACATTTACTGGCCAGTGCTATTATTATTATTAAACAAATTGCACCGGCTATAGCATGAACAACAACACATCGATCCCGCGGGATAATGTTTACTGTAAATAATTTTAGTTCGCGCAATATCTCTTTACACTTTTAATAATAGAGTGGATAAAGAATAGGTATATAGATAATAATCGGCCTGTTTTCTATTAAAAAAATATTATATTGGTGAAATTACTTAACTACGGGCATTTTTCACTAGAGTCATGAAATTTTTGTGAAAAGTAGTGATTGCAACTCTTGTCCTCTTAGAGTTCCATTGTAAAATGTATTTTATATTTTGATCTTTAAATCTATGTCGTAACAAATATCATAGTAAGAAACAGTTTTGATTCATCGCGAAAAATAAAGTCACATCTTAATTTGTTTTTTTTTTTTTTAGTAAAACATATTCTGCGGACTCTGGGTCCACACCTTTTTTATGTTAGAGGTTTAATTCGACTTGCGTCAGATAAAACTGCCTATAATATTTCATGCAGCTATGCAGTTACCTTCTTTCATAATTAATTAGGTGAGCTTAAATGTACTGATATCTTGATTTGTTAAAATGTTAGACCCTTGACATAAAATGCCAACTTATGGTTCGGACCAGTTTCCAGCTCGTATTTAGAAATAATAAAATGAAATCGTTTCTTCTGTATTTGTGTGACCTATAAAGAACTCTTATTGATCTTGGATGTTCAGACAATGTACTAGTGTGTTTAACACTGCACTCTGGTTATCAGTGTATGCGTTTTGTTGCAAAACATTACTTACATTTAAAACTATATTATTTTACTATTTTACCTGAATAAATATTTAACACAGCACATACGGCAACATATTAAATGAAATTCAGAAAACACATTAATAATAAAAAGTTTATCGGTGAAATTGCATTGTATTTATTGCATGTTTACTTGGTTAATAATGTACGTGATGTAAATATGTTTAATATTGAAGTATACTTTTATATTCAACTAGTCGTGTGCCCGCGGCTCTGCCCGTGTTTTGTATATTCTTCACTGCATAAAGTAGTTTTTAAATAATCATTGGAAAATAATGTATTGATGATGCGGTCCCTTGAATAAGATTTTATTCGAAATTTCATGAGTTTTAATTTTTTTACGCAGAACCCTAATTATTTTCGAAAAACAAAAGTACCCTAAGTTATGTAGGGTAACTTCAACTGTCTACTAAAAAAAATCGATTCAACCTTTCTGGAGATAACCTGGAACAAACAAACAGACATACAAACATTTAAAAAAATATTTTTAGTATACGTATCGTATCTACATTCATATGTATTTAGTAAAAAAATTGTTATTTTGACATTACAAGCACACACTTCAATTTTATTTATTAGTATAGATTGATAATAGCGTTAATTTACGGATATCCACTGTAAATTATATGGTTGATGTTACTTGGCTATTCCTATTCGTATAAATAAATCAGCTTGAGAAAAAGACGTGTCAGCTGAAAATCATTTGAAACGGAATTAGCAAAGTAACGTCAACTATATTATATACATTATTTCATAAAATAAAATTTTCATTCCGTTTCATTGCTTTGTAATCGAGTAACGTAAGGTTTATAGATTAAACTGATGTTCTCAAACCATCCTCAAATTAAAGAAAAAGTATATTACTCTAACCATTCCCCTTACGCTATTAGTATTTTTATCACACAGATAAAACATTCAGGGAAAGCAGTATAATTCCATTTTCATTCAAGCCTTAAAATGTTACGGCAGACGTCGAATAATAAAATATTTTTTACATATCAACCGTCCTCAGTACACAATACAGACACCTATAAACATAAAGTGTTAGTGTTATCTTCACATACACAGAGAGAACAGATATCTCATTTCGTAGACAATGGCGCAAGAACCAATCAACTCTGTCACACAAAAGACATGACTTGTTACTATTCATGCGCGTATAAAATCATATTTTATTATGATTATAAAGGCAGTTCAATTTGCTGCTATTAGGAAATATGCTTGTATGTATTTCGAAATATTTACAACAATTGCATGTTTTACATAGTTCTTAACTGCGATTAATTTAACCAGGGTGTTAGAGGTACGGATGCCGGATTTGCAAGTGTACTAGCTGATTATGTCAAATTTATACTTTGTCATTTTGTTTAGTGTTGCCAATTTTGTAATAAAAAAATATTGTATTTTTTACTCATAGTCTTGAAAAGAAATCTTTACATTGATACTTTTATCCGGGTGTGACCATATTCAGTTTATGTAGTTTCTCCATCTTAATGGATCACTAGTTAACTAAAGAAATCATTTAAAATAGTATGTTTTAAATAAAATTTCATATAATTAATTGTACCTTTTTCCCAACGGTGTTTTCAGTTTCGTCTATATTTAACTGTTACGTAATTTGAACATCTAACGGCACACTAGCGCGAGCCGCGGGCGCACGGGTTCCATATATTTAATACCTCGTATGAGAGAAGTCCGTGTGTCCCGTCTCGCTCGCACTCTGTATGTTTCCGATTAGCCACCGTAATCTTTGTAAGCCCTACGACTAACGAGGGGATCTTTTAGAATATAAGTCTCACTGTACATCCTCAATATTAATTAATTAATTATATAAGAATCAGTTAATAAATAACTTTCAATGTGTACCACGACTTTCCCTCCAGTCATCCTTCAACTGGCTAGCAGCAACCAAAAAATAAAATAATTCAAATCGAGCTTGACAAATAATTTTCGAATATCTTATTAAAAGTTCTGTTAGATAGTTAAGGGTTTGAAAATTATGATTTGAAAAGTAGATATTTCAAGAAATCTATTGCTACGCGTTGCACCCCAAAGAAAGAGTTATAAAACACGAAAGGGACTACTGCAGCTCAGGCTGATTTTACACATGCAAAATAGACGAAAACATCACTTCGTAGTACCCTGTTTCCTCCTTTAAAACTTAACCTATTTTTAATTTTATTTCAGTTATAGAATAAAAAAGACTGTTTACGCCTCTACGTTTAGCTTTTAAATTTTATTAATTCAATTTCTTTGACAAACATCTGAAAATGACGGTAAAAAAGAGCATTTTTTTCATTTTCAAAGGCTCCTTGTTTCTACAATAACTAATTTATAAACAGAATCAAAACATATAGACATGCCGGTGGTGGATATATATTATTTGGTATAAAAATATTTATCATAATGCTATTATCCAGGGAGGAAACAGGGGACTACGTTTGTATGCTGCTGGCATACCCTCTTAACGAGTAATTTTTGCTCATCATATTTGTCTTCTAGTTCGAAACTTACATCTTCTAGCTCTTAGCGATGAAAGCTATCAATTTAAATTATTTATACAAAGAGGTATAATTTTGTTCGTATTTTTAAATTATGTATAGAATTAGTAGTATATACTAGGATTATTATATGTCTTTTAAAATTTCATTTATATTTTGCTTATACTTTGGGAATTTCGAACGTACCTGGCAACCCGACTCCCCGCGGCAGCGCTTTAACAACGAGCTTTATGATTTTAATTTACACCGCCCCATGGGGTATTATGTAAATGCGTATCCCGGGACATGAGGTTTTCATTAGGTGATGTTGTTTCATTGGAATTATAGAGATAAGACGATGTTGAAATCTCAACTGTGCGACTAGGTTTATGTTCTTTTGTTACAAATTGAAAGCTAACAATTTCAAACACCGACTAGTAAAACTGCAGTGAATCGGATTTTATTCACAATTTCATGAGTTTTTAATTTTTTTACGCAGTACCCTAAAAATTTTCAAAAATTAAAGATACTCGGAATAATTTCAGCTATCTACCAAAAAAAAGTCTCTTCATATACGGCTCAGCCGTTCCAGAGATTAGTCGGAACAAAGACGAACAAATTTTTTATTAATTGTGTTTTTGTTGTAGTATATACGGTATACATTCATATCTATTTAGTAAAAAAAAATAATTATGACATTACAAACAGACGCTACAATTTTATTTATTAGTAGAGAAAAGCAGATTGAAATTTAGATTATGAGGTTCACCGATAGCACTGACCGACACAAGTGCAAAATTATATTGATCGAGTAAGTTTCCGCGCATTATCATTACAATGTGTATACGGATTGAGGGTGTAATGCGGCGTGAAACCGACACGGCACAGATACGATTGTGTCCGGCGCGGCGTTCACTGCGTCGGCATTACACGCTCCGTTTAACGTCTCACCTTTGTGTGATTCAATGGAGCAGTGCACCGGCGATATTATGCATAACACGTCATCAGTTTCGAAGTTTTCTTGGACGGTGATACAAAGGAGTGTTTTTCAGCAATATGTTCCTATTTAATTAACGATTGCTTTACTTTTTACAGTCGCCTAGTTAATAGTAGCAGTGAATAACAAATGAAAACTGCACATCCATTAGACATGCCCTTTAACGTGTAACTTCTTATCTCGACATGTAATGGACGTGTTTCTTGTGAACATTGTAAACCTGTCGTAGCGAAGGGATACTGAATGTGTTTATACTTTCACACGTGCTCTTTGTTGTAACGCATGTATTGTCAATTGTCTTATGTTTGATTTACATTCATTAAGTACTTGTAGTGAGGTGTGAAATGATATTATTATTATAAAAGAAAAACATTATATTCAAAGTTATTACAATATTTCACGATATTAAATACACCACAAATAATATAACCAAAAAAGATAATGTGAATTCGTGTGCCTAAGATAGAGATTAACTCTAATATGCTTTTACAGAAATCCGATAAATAAAGAAAATAAAGAAATAAAATAAAGAAAAATAATATCCGATCAAATAACTACCAATTTTTTACCCATGAATCTATAAGTTATAAGTCAACATAACTCAAGAACCACTAATCCGACTTACATGATAATTTGTTTGCATCCATAAATGTATTTTGTGCCTAGTTTTTAGTAGACAAAATAGACATTGTTGTATGCGAGCGGAACCGCAGGGCTCACATCAAAGGCTAAACATATTCGTGATATCAGCATATATCATTAGTATCATGCCACTCGCTCGTTAGAAGCGTATGACACGTAGACATTTGGTGTAACGAACCTCTTTTCCCGGTGTAAACATAAGCAGGTGTTCGCTCACCGTTAATCATGTCGACGATAAAGTGTGCCAATTATTCATAAATACATATTTTATGGGTATGTATATATAGGACGTACTAAAATATTTAAAGTAATAACTGTCCTACGTCTTTTCTGGCTGAGTGCCTCACGATTAAACCCAGTGAAGCAAATTCAATACGATAGTCTGTTCGGAAAGAATCCTATCTTGATGACTTATTATTGTTGCAGTTAGTACTTGATGTATGTTAAAGTGTATTATTAGTTGTTACAAAACAGAATATAGACTTTTAAAAATAGAGTTATCTCTTTTAAAACATCGATGTTGTGAAAATCTGTTCCATGATAAAATTGGAATTTATTTTTTCGAAATATCATGAAACTCATGACTATATAATTTTTTTATAATTATGGACTTCAATGGACGCGGTTTCGAACCCACCTATCGAACTCTAAACTCAGTCTAAGCTTTCGACGAAAGAAAACATTGTGAGAAAACAATAGCGTGGTTGTAGGCCATATTCTAACAATGCTCGCCTAGATAGCTACCACCTTCAAGTTTGAAAAACCTGTCGCCAAAAACCAATAGGCGTGTTCCCGCAGTATCACTTGAAAATCAGTACCTAGGCTTAGTGTGTATACCATCCTGTATCATATCGTCACTTAACATTCAGGTGAGATTGTGGTCAAAGCACAGAGCCTATACTGTGTAAAAAAACATCGACATATTGTTTACATCTCTTTTTATATACTAAGAAATATTATAATAATACCATTTTATTAGGTTACGTTTCTATTAAATTTAGCACGTTAGGACAGGATAATTACATCTGTTAGATTGTATTGACGTACTACTTCTCTAATTTCCATATAATGATTATCAAATGTTCGGTTGATCATTGATTTCCTACTGTAGTGATGACCTTGTAAAGATATCGAAGGAAACTAGGGCAGAGAGATACAAACTACACACGGCTAGATATATTGTTGTGCTAATAATATCCAATCGTGGCATATTTTATCATTCGCGTATTCTATTTCGCAGTGGATACTTGTTTTTATACAAAGTTTAAAACTTAACAAGCGGCTTGAGTGACTTTAAAAATTGAAACGAAACTAAGTTTAAGTGTATTGAGATTCAATTCAATACTTTTACCGATAACAAAAAGCAATATTAGTTATCCAGTTATGTTAGATAATTTCCCATTTTGTGTCTTTTATTATTATCGTTTATCTCGACTTTTTCAACTCTAACTCACCTAATACCTACTAGTCATTTAATAATTACATTTAAATGTGTTAATACATACAATTATAGTGCATTAATTAAAACTCTGTGTTAAAAGTTACAAAAGGTTAACCAAAATTGACGTATAAACATAGAGAGCGGTTAGTTGGAAAACACGCGCCTCCCTGCTTAATTACTACTTACTGTAGATTAAGGTAACCCAGTCACGTATAAGGTGGATTATTGTAGAAAAATATTATATAATATTTCGGACCTATTACTTCGTATTATTCTTCGTAACTTAATTACATTGTCGGTTAAATCATTTTCGTTTAATTTGTTTATTTGTTACTTGTCAATACCATGTAAGTGATAGTGAAATGACTGACGACATTCCTTGAATCTCAAAGATTACTCAAAGTTCATGAGGTGTTTTTAAAAACTCAAAATGCACAAATTAAATAGATGAATTCAATCAGTGTGGTGTTTATAGACTGAAGTGCAATTATGGTGAGACGTAAAGAAAGAGATTGTATACTCGAACTGTTTTCGTTATTGTGTGATGAAAAATCGACTTCAAAAAGGAAAAGAATAACCAGAGGTAACGATATAATATTTGTGTAAAAATATTAGATGTAAACTAAATTTGCTATAGCAATTTATTTAAAAAAATTTCGCATGTTCGAAACTCAACAAATGAGCTTAAACTTTCGGTGAAGGAAAACATTGTGAGGAAACGTGATGGTAATTTTCTAATACCTATCGGCGCTGGCTACCATCCCATGTTTGAAAATCTATCAACAAATACATATAGTTGGCTGCAATACTTGAGAGCGAGTAGCTTCAGGCTTAATGTGACTACAACGTCACATAACGTCCGATGAGATGGTGACCAAAGCGCTGGGCCTATTATTATTATAGTTTAAAAATTATCACCATTTTCTTGAAAAATAAAAAGACCATCCCACTTTTGAGCATAACGTACATGAATGATTTTTAATTTAAAAGGAACGCATGTAATATATCATATTTGGTCAGTTTATGATTATTGTTCATATTTTGTTTGTTATTTAACGAAGATAATATTCGTTTGTTTATAATATTAAAAATAATAATGAACTTGTTTTAAAATGTACGTATACATATTTATAAAAATTAGATCAATGTCGATTCTAAAAAGATACCAACTGGATATTATCATAAATGTATGACCCAGTTTATTAGATACGTATGAATATATTATCTATATAATAAATAATCATAAAAATACCGTGACATAACGTCCATCACTTACAACCACTGAAATAATTAAAATTACTTTTTAGATTATTATAGGAGCGGACCCAAGAGGTATATTTTAGCGATTTTTCCATAGGAGTTTACGGTAATAATAAATCAGCCTACTTTTAATCAAGATAAGAAGGCTATATAAGATATCAATACAATTTTTATTTGAAAGATATAACAGTGACTGTGAAAAAAACAGTTGTTATCATCATCACATCAGGCAGCAAACATTGCGGCAAAAGTCTCTCATTGTAGAGTTGTCGAACCGGTGAGTCCTCACTCCGCAAACCAGTAGTTGTAATTCATTTGTGTATTTGTCTATTATTATAAACCGCTTTGCAGATTAACTTCGGTTTTTTTCGATAGCTGAATATAGGCAAATAATAATAAATCCCGATTAATATATTTACGGGGTTGTTTATAGAAATTTTTCTATATATTTTTTTGCATCTTGTTTTGATTCAACTCACGCAATATGACAATAAAATACAGCGTGTATTATACAAAATGTAATACGAATGCACTATCACTTGTTTCAACCTAATTGTTGTGTTGTGGGTGAAGCTTATCATGGCGATACGATGCCGAGACAATGCTCTCCTATCGCGATAACACTGTGACAGTGCCCGACCGTCCGTCCCGCGGTTATTTACACACCTCGATCAAAACTCAAATATATTATTAACGTTATTGTTAACCCAAAAAAATTACGTTATAGAAGCACGAATGCGAACGAAGAATTTTCAAATAATTTCTTGTGCGCTATCGTTTTGTAATAGTTATGAGACGCTGTCGATTTATACGAGTATATATCGATGTTTGTTTGTACAAATATGAGTGTATGTGATTTAAAAATATGAACACGTTTTGGAATGATTTTTTAAATGCAGCTGTCAACCATCCGTTTCCTTCGATGTCTGGCGATCTGCTGTCTCCGTTCGATGGACAAAATGGTGAAATAGGAAATGGTTTGTTGTTTTATAAATTGTTGCTTCGATGCGTCAAATGACGCTGAATTGCAAAATTTTGAACGACATGTATTTTTTTTTTCATTCATAAATGATCAGAATTGTTTAGCGGTTTGAATGTGTTAGTAAACTATAACGTTTATTTTCTGTAAGAATCTTTTTAATTTCAAAACTGTATAATTAGATCATCCACATATTTAATCGTTAATAGCAGACGGTTTTTTATAGTAAATAGAAATAAAGTATCTTGTGAATAAACAATTTAAAAAAATGTTAAAGTAATATCTTTCTTTGTGAGAGTTGTTTTGAAAAACGTTATTTATAGACTGGAAAATATTCGATTATGTATTTTATTACTTGTAATATACGAGAAACGTATAGATTGTCCTTTTCCTTTGTGGTGCGGTGCGTTCAACTGCGAATTAGGATGAAACATTAACTCAATTGGTGGTAGGGGAAAGGATTTCTATAACTAAAAATGTTTGTATTAAAAAAAGTATCTTACTTTCTGTTTAGTATAAAGATTATAATTTATATTTTAATGCAAATTTCTTTGCTTTTAAATGTAAAGATTTGAATAAATAAATACAAGTGATTTTTTTGACGTATTGCTCTTTTGAATAACCATGAAAATTATAGTAGATAAGTAAAACACTTCCATTTGTAACTGAAATAATAGAAAAGATACGATAACGTTATGTTTATCAATCACTGCAAAATTACTGCATCATCTATACTTATAATAAAAGGCTAGCGAGAGGAAATCTGTACATTGAAGATATTTAAGGAAAAATACTATGCATCGCTTCAGAATCGACAACAGAACACATTTCGATAGTTCACATTTTATGTCTGTCTGTTTATTAAGTTCTTCGTCAATCACGCAAAAACTACTAAACCGAATTCGATGAATTGTCTAATATAATATGTCTAATCCAATATAACAAGAACTTCTTCAAGAGGTTAATATTCGTTATTTGCCTTCATCCCTGTATATTTGTTGTACATGACCAAGACGAAAAACTCTAAGTAACAGGATATTATATTTATCCTGTCATAAAAAATTTAGCTATAAACATTAGTTCAAAAATTTCTATCGGTTTTTATTTAGTATTTTCTCTTAAAACCTTTCTAGGTTGCTACAGTGCCGCCGACGTATATTGTCCACTCCGATGTTACTTTCTGCTACCTTCTCCGCATGTATTATCAGTAAACTTTATATAAATATAACAGTATCAAATTTAAATAATATTAACCCCTTGAGCACTAACCTGGCGTTTACGCCAGCTTTCCATTGTTTTCCTATTGTCTCATTTTTATGGGTAATCGACATATTAATGTAGAATATAATTTCAACAAATAAATCTCTTTTGTGAAGGCACTGTACTGTAGCTTGGTATTTTACTTGGCTTGTACATTGGTAATTTAACTTAACCTACTCGTTACAATTTTTGGCCGATTGATGCGATTGCTCCTCGATACGTGTTATTATTACTAGACGTTATACACAAATCACAATATAGTTCAACATGAAAATAGTTATAATTTAATTACATAACCTGCTTTGTTGAATAAATTAAACCTCAAATTACAAATTCAATTAACGATCTTTAACAAAGTAATGAATATAGTACAACCATTTTGAATGCCCTTAACCCCTTGAGCACCTTCATGGCGTTTACGCCAGCTTTCTATTGTTTTCCTATTGTCTTTCTATTGTTTTATTTTATGGGTACTCGACACATTAATTCAATAACCTGGTTAACAAATACCAATTAAACAAGAACGAACTCATTTAAACATAACATTCTTAGCTCGCCCTCATTCAATATTATTATCACTCGAGTTATAAAATTAGAGAGTTACATATAAATAGACAAACGTAGAGACTTTAACTTATACAATATGTAAAGACGATCATGATTCCTTGTCAATTTTTAAAACTTATTTGCACAATACCTTGCAAAGGGTATTCGCGCATGTTGGTGATATCGAGTGAGGAATAAAAAACGTTGCGCAAACTCGTGTCGACTATCGTTTCATTATCTCTGTATTATCTATAGATAATACATATTCTCACCTACACAATCTATGACACACATGAATACATATATACATTGATCTCTACGCAAACTGTAACTCGATATTTAGTATCGTTCTAGTTCTAGATGAACAACTCGACTCTCTAAGTCATCTTATGATCTTATCGATTGTGCAACAATTGATATCTTTTAAGGAAATCACGCGCAAAAGTGAATCGATTCGATTGGATCGAGACAATTTAATCTTATCTGTGCTTTTACATTGCCAAGAAATAACGAAGCGTATCGAACGTGTGTGTGTATACAAAGACCAGAGAGTACTCAATAGTGACAAAGAGTTCGTTAATAAAAAAAAATGAATAGTAGGATCGTTTTGAGCCTTGACCTAAATTTAATACTATAGTGTTGTTGTTGTTGTTTTGTGCGGTTAATTTATCGATATGCGGTGGTTACCTCCGGTATCGTGGTCCGAAACGAAAAAATGCTTTCAAGAATGTGCGTGGAATACGTTTTATTGTGGACTGAATACTTGTGAGAAATTTGCTGTGGCACATAATTTATTGGCTCAGCCTTTCCCTAGTTTCGATGTTGTTATCGCAGCACCGACATATGCTAGACACTGTTAGTAAATTTAATGTTTATTATTATTTTTTACTTGCAATTTTTTTTCTTCTAATTGTTAAAAATATCTTTTTTTTAACTGTATAGACTTGGCGCTTTGACCACAACCTCACCTGGTGTTAAGTGGCGATGTGTTCTAGGATGCTAAATATACTAAGCCTTGTTCTAAGTTCTGCCTCTCAAGTGATACTGCGGGAACACACCTATTGATATTTAGCGACGAGTTTACAAACTTGAGGGTGGTAGCTACAAAAGCGGGCAAAATTTAACAGTTGCACAAAACACCCACCGCATTTAATTTATGGTGTTGGAGCGTTGTTATAATTTCTGCTTATTACTATATAAATGAAATATACTTAACAAATACATTTTGTTTGTGGATTTTTACTTATTATTGTTTAAGTAAAAAAATATTAGAATCAAATAAGTCTAATATTGAATTGTACTACAATAATAAAATAATATCCTTACAAAATATTTACCACAACTATTATTACATATAATAGGTATAACACTATGTATTCTCGCTAAGTATAGAGCCTTCATCAATCAAGCGGCTTGTATAATGTTGTGCCTATCATTATCGACACGTTATGTGTCAGTCATAGTTTATTATGGGAATAATTGATTAACACTGTTGATAAAATAACTTTCAATGTGGGTCACAAAATATATTCGAAATGACATAATATATAACTCGGTTATTTTTTTTACATAGCTTAAAACGAAGATGCTTTTACACCTGTCTTTCAGACTCCTCTTAAACGACACACAAGAGTCTAATGCAGTTTGAAAACCGTAAATCCTCAGTTGGATATTTTTTTAAAGTAATGTTTATCATATTTATACTAAGCGTGTAATTTATATTCGAGTCCCCGAAAAATCAATCTTCATGGCCTTAAGTCAACACGGACGAAGACCTGGGTACAAGTTAGTATTTATAAAAAGTAAAAAAAAAATATACACGATAACTTATCAATTCGCCGCTAAGGCGTCTGTCTTGGTATGAGCATGTAATGCGCAGGGAGGAAGAGGATGTTGTAAGAAAGGTATTGGATATGAATGTGGACGGGTATAGGAAAAGAGGAAGACTAAAGAAAAGATGGATGAACTGTGTGAATATGATCTCAAATAGAGATGAATGAAAGAGAAAAACATGTTGCGCCGACCTCAAATAAAAATGGGATAAGGATACGGAGATGATGATCGTAACTTGTCAATTCCTATACAGTTCAATACTGTTAAATTAACACACTCCTTTTGAAGATACAAATAACTCTGTGAAAATTAATTCTATCATTTAAATTATTGATTAAAACAGGTGATTAACACCTACTGTGTGGTGTTTGTTTACAATGCTATTTGTTGTTGATGTTATCTTGTTGATTAGTCGTTGTTTATCGTCACTTGACCAGGATATACCGTAGGGTAAATGAATACTTTCCTAACAAATCCCACGAGGAGAAACTTATTCGATACGTTATTTATTCCATATTACGTTATTTCACGTATTAACAATAATAGTGAAAACGACGAAAAAAAACTTTCAATTGATTTTTGTTATTTTATTTTCTCTTTCAACCGTTTTTAAATGTATACTTTACAGAATTATAAGAGATGTAATTAAATTGCTAAAAATTTAAATAAGTTCATTTTTATCTATAGACATAAATTATACTTGATACAAACGAGAAAGTTTAAATTAAATAGATTTAACTTTTGGCAATTACGTACACCTGGATGTTTGTTCTCGTACGAACAAAGTACGTTTTTGAACATGTTAAGTTGTATTTTAAACAAAAACAAATAACATATAAGCCTTCTCCATATAATTCACGGTTGTGAATTATACACACATTATAATATAATACATAATTTATAAAATCAATTATAGCTTCCTTTACTTCTAGGTATAGGAATAAAATTAAATTATTTTTGTTTATTTATTCTCTATGCGTTCCTACGTAACATCGTGATCGTTATAAAACGAATTGTGTTTATTTGTTCTGCATACTCAAGCGAAGGATCCTGACCAAAAAAAAATTGTTCCATTTTAACAGATGGCTCATGTTGTTTTACTCAAAAATGTCTACCTTCTGTTCAACATTTTATATTATAAAATGTTTCAAACGAAACACTTTAAGTACCTAATAAATTTAACATAATCGCTCCTTTTTAACTACAACATGTTATCCTGATAATCCTCATATTTCAAAATGCTTTGCATTGAATTTATTTTGTATTTAGTTTAAAAGAATAGCATTTCGTATAAATTTCTACTAGTTGTAACAATTAATTTATAATTTTTAAAGATTAGTAGTGTTTTACTTTACGTATTGGAAATAAATCGTTTAAAGACGTAATATTCTAGAAATTTAACTATGATAAAATACATATATGAAAATTATTATAATACTTTTTGGCATTATTTAAAATTCTATTATAGTGGTATTTTTGTTATATTACCAAATAAAAATATTTTTTACGTATTATAATGTCAAAAGAGATCTTAAACAGGCAGTTACTCAGCAGGTGCTTTAGTTACCTTTATTTAGCATTTACTACTTTACTAATAATGACCCAGTGTCATTGTGTTATATTATTTATCAACTCTCAACTTTATTTTTCAATACACTGTATTAACCCCTTGAGCACTAACCTGGCGTTTACGCAAGCTTTCCATTGCTTTCCTATTGTCTTCCTATTGTTTAATTTTTATGGGTAATCGACATATTAAAACGTTACAAAAACAAATTAATTATTCAGTATACCACAAAACAATTTAATTCGTTTGTTAATTTAATAACACAAACGAGAAACAATGTAAATAACTTTCGATCACGTCCATGGCTCTTAGTTTTATTTATATAACAATTAAACCGGTGCAGTTGGAAGCTGAAAAAAAAACAGTTTATATTGATTTTGTACATTTTATAAAACGTAATGAATTTAACCGCGTATTAACAAAACAGTTGGTATTAATTTAGTTTTACCGCAACACGTTAATGTATTAATTCAATTATCGGTTCTGGATGAATCGGTTTGCCTTTAAACAACCAGTGGTGCGTGAAATATGTATTTCTATTTTAGATTATTCTGAATTATTATTTAGTTAATTTACTTTATAATTCATGTGTTCATGGAAACGTGATCTACGTTTGATACTGTAACGAAGAAACTACACTTCATTTAATTATATCTATACTATTATTATAAAGAGGTAAAATTGTTTTTTTTGTTATGGATAAACTCAAAAACCACTCAATCGAGTTTAGCCATTCTTTCATCAGTAATTGACTTAGCAGTTAAGGATTTCTTACATATCTTTGCGAGGCCAAGGCGGGTCATTAGTTTTAATGAAGTTACAAATGTAAAACTACTAAAAAATGTTAAAGTTATACAACTGTATACATCTGTAAATAAATAGATATAGATTTCACACATTTTTCTCTTCTATCCGATTTTTTTTTTAAATCTAATAACTATTATTAACAAAAATTAAGCAATATTTTCTTTCAAATTTTCAATTATGATTATGTTCGAATTTTGACCATCGAACAAACACTACATACATTTAAATAATTTTAATATAATAAAATGAATAGAAACAATAGAGATCGACATTTTTATCGAATGAATGAATCCGTTGCCTTGATGATAAGTTTCTATAATCATTGAGTAGCACGATGGCGCCCGAACCCCGCCTAGATTTTTATATAAAGATAACAAATATAATTTTAAATATAATGAGTATTCATATAAGTGAAAAATAATGTAATGGATTTAATGAATACTGTTAGTGTTTATAGTTTTTTTAATTTGGAAATTATTGGTTGGTTAATCAGATTTTTGAATCAAACCAAAACCCAAAGACTTATTAACTTTTTTTTAAATGAAATTAGAAATAAATGTGTACTGTGTAACTGTTACTGTAATATTTATTACAAGGTTTTCTAAGAAATAATTCGAAGTTTGAAATTCAGTGAAATTTCATACAATAGCTTTCTAGTGAAAACAAAAAAAAATCAACGATAAACCCATTTAGCATTTATCATCGGTTGAAATGTGGTTTAATGATAGTCGCAGACTTAACAAATATATTTTTGACGACGAATATGCTTTTTATATTCACTAATTTGATTAACTTAAATACTGTATAGGTCCCAAAGTTCACCGTTTCATGTGAAATCGCAAGTAAAAATGTATTTTTACTAATAACATTTTCACTTTAATTTTACATTCAAAATATTGTCACTCCAGTTTTCTATTTCGTTTCAAATTACATTTTCTTCAAATATTAGCTTACTCGAGTAAGGCGATGAAACGTTTCTCTAAGTAATAATAATATAACTCCTGCCCGCCCTCCGTCTATTTCGATTATGACTTTCTAAAACATTTATCGATAAATACTCGTACGTTCCCGTTTACGGCACTTTAAAATAAGAAATAATATTAAAGTGTTTTGTCGATTTATGTATAAATTGATAAATTAAAAATGTGTCGCATTATAAAGATAATATAAGAATACCTAATTTTGTAGATTCGATATATTCACGATCGAAAGTTTGTAAGCATTATAAATTAATAACAGTATACTTACGTTTAAACGAAATTGTAAAACTATTAACTTATAAACGTTTGTGAAAAATTATCATTCACATTACACTACCGTATATAAGTAGAACTTAATAACTCTTGATTAATAAATGATTACATACAATAAATATTGATTCTGTAATAATAATGTCAACGTTTTGTTCGTTCTGTTAGTATTTATAATCAGTTCCCTATGTAATGCGATCAAGTTTTCAATTCATTCAGTTTTCAGTTATACACTTTGGCTCTGATAGTGCCGATTATTTTAGCACATATGTAACAGTACAAATAAACGATATATCTTGAGGTTGTTTTAAGTTTAAAATCATTATTTTATTATACTTAGATATATTTACGCTTGCCATAACGTTTATCATCTGTAACAAAATAGTTATTAGAGATATTTTTGTGATAACTCGTCTATGACGATGTCAGTTTGAAAGAAAATTTAATGCACATATTAATTTTTCTGTATGATTGCTATTCAGGCAGTTGATGTTAGTATTCGAAAATGTATCGTATCCGTTAGCTACAATTTCTAAAACACGGCTTATAGGCTCATACTTGCTACGTAGCGTCTACGAATTTCCGTAGTCAGCTAAGTTCTACGAAACTCTACGTCGATATATGAAGACATTTTATATTGCTACGAAGCCGATATATAGTAATTAAATTCCAAATAACAGTTAAAACTGAATGCTTTTTCAGTTATCACTATAAGTCTTTTTTACACGGTGATCGGCATATCGATCAATATTCCTTGCATCGCCTGAATTAAAAAAAACACAAATATAGATGACAATGAAAGCATCTAAATTAATTAAGATTTAATTATATTGTAATATTTGGTATAGTTATGATATTAATTTTATTAGTTCACTATAAATCATTTTTCCTGATTAACATGTAGCTCATATAGAGCGTAATTGTCTGAAAAGTAAATATATACAAACATTTTGTCTTGTTTCTAATAAAAAACACACGCGTCTCAAAGTGTATTTCGCAGAAAGTTTGTTTAGACTCACACATGTTTGGTAAACAACGTGACTGAATCAGAGATTGGCACGATAGCAGCATCGCGTTCATAGTAACCATGATATATTAAAATAATATAAAGTACAATACAATATTTTATTTCCTGTTTTCTACTTTCACTTGAAGCCATTAAGAAAGAGCCTGTTTACTCCTACGCACTGAGGCTGTATGGCTCGTTTTCCAGTGCTTGTTGCCAACCCCTAGAAAAATACCACACATCAGCACGATCACAAATATTATATGGAGGAAATAGGTGTATCTGTGGTCCTTTTTGCTGAACCTTGCACAGTTACTACCACTTTTAAATAATCTTGATAATTTTGTTTTTTATTAAAAACTATAGTATAGGCCACGTTTAAAACTACAAGAATTTGGTTTTAATCCCTTCTAAGATTAAATATATTAGAGAGCCACTCTCAGCGGTTAACATGTTTCATGGAATGTAATGCAATAAAAATAAACTAATAACTTACCATCAATCAAATATATAAATAAACATTTTCATCTCGCAGAAAAATTAATTTACAGACACTCTAGTAGAAAATAGCTTTAACTAAAAGAAAGTAACAAAGAAAACTTGTTAAAACTAAATCTATTAGTTGCGACCATAGCAATTTAGATAGAACGTATGGGGGCAGCACTGTGGTACAACTCTCAACTAAGGATGTCTGATAGTCAATGATATAGCACCCTGTGTACGATATCTCGGTAGTTCTAATGGGATAATTATTGTTGATCGTATTTATGGTACTAATAGAAAAAAATCGAACTTAATTTAAAACAATATTATTTTACTAATATTATGTATCGACTGAGCATGATATTATTTCCTACAAGTACCAAGTATCATAGGAAGGAACTAAGGTACTTTGATAGCCGTTAACACTTTAGATCTACAAATCAACCTACCACGGCATAAGAATAGAGGTAGGATAACCCAGAACAAACCACGATGGTATCTTTGTAAAGTTCAAGCAACTAGGCAATCGAGTTGGAACCATGCGATTTGGTTCGAAATTCTTTTCAGCTCTTCCGGTTAGTTTGTAAGAATGTCGCAGGTTCTTGATATCCCTGTGTTATCTAAATTTAGTATCAGATAAGGCAGTGTCCGTGGTGACAAATATAGATTGACGGTAGGTAGTTAGATAATATTAACTTGAATAGTACATCGATACAATCCAAAATAATTGTGGGCATCTCTATTTTAGACATATTACTTACGGTGAACTTTTGTTTGTTTTATTTATAAAGTTTGCCATTGTATAGCTTTCGTGACCACTCTTTTTATTATACCCGTTGTTGATAAACCAACAATTTATTGAATATAATTATTTATTTACAGTGATAGTATAAGAGAAATAAGTTAATGCTAAATAGCACTTTCTAACTGTCATACAGGAGTGCGCCAGAAAGTGTTATAGGAGTTTTGATAAATTATGTTTAATAAAAGATCCTTAAATATATTTCTTAATATGTTGAGTAATTCTAGTAAAATTGTAATTAATTATTGTATGATTATTGGCAGAGGAAATGTCATTGAGAAATCGTTTCAATAGTCATGTTTGTATTTATGATTTTTATCTATATTTATCAAAAAGTTTATACGTACATAAATTCTCACATTCTCTAAATTATAAATTATAACTATTTAATCATTACAGTCTAGAAGAATAAATAGATAAACACCAAAAATGCATAAATAGTAAAAAAAATTTAAGACGAAAATCTTATATTGTTGGTTTGACTTGCCTCCATGCTTCTCAAGAACGTACTCTATAGAAATACACTTAATTAAGTTGGTTCTCCAAGTAACTCGTGTGTATCTTCTATCTCCCATTACTTATCTTCGTTGTATGCCCGTCTGTCTATGCGGCTATGTATACTGGCGCCCTCGATTCCATTAGAGCTATCCGGATCGAGATGTTATCGCCGGGGCCAATACGTTCCCTGTTAGTGGGAATTCGCTTCAGTTTCTTACATATGTCGGCTTAAGGCGTGATTGTACGTAGCTTTGCGATGCTTCTGATTAATTGTATCCTCGTATTTCGTTTGTCATGAATGTCTTTAAACAAGATAAATCAGTAACTAGTGCTGAGTCTAATAATTTTTTTATAAGCAAGTATTCTCAAGAAGTTTTGATTTCTAAGGTTTATTATAGGGTGGATCATTATGTGGACGATGGTGATGTCTGGAAGTGACAGCTTTCTCTGTGCATCTACTAATAAACTTTGTAACTGTTAGTAGTAAAGTTGCAAGAAAACATGCATAAAAAAACCAGATCAAGTTTCTTGCCGATTCTTCTCGATGACTTGATTGTTTTCCTAACCGGTGGTAGTATTTTGACGTTCATAAGCGCCATATCAGGACCTACATTGAATAAAGTATTTTTGTTTTTTTTTATTGATTGATTGATAACCATGTTTTATTTGTGCTCATTTCCAAAAAGAAAACTTTAATAAACAACAACAATAAGAAAGATTCATATTACGATGGTCACATCTGCAATTGTTTCTGTGAGAGCTTTTTTAAAAGTTCAAATAGAAAGTTTTCCAGTTGAAGTTTTGAACAGTTTGCAGTTATGATTAGTTGACTCGACGTATCAAAAAAAATTTTTTATGTAGGTTTTTATTTGAAAACTGTATGCTCATGGCTCTCATATTTTTTTATTTGCGCTCATGGCTTTTTTATTTATTGCAGGGCAATAACTATACTAGTTATTCCTATGTGATGTTTTTCTCAATTTAATTCAATGTCATCCCCATGACATTATGTAAAATTATGTAAATTGATCTACTAGCTCTAGGGTTTATAATGCAATAATAACAGACACATTTTTTTGAATAATATGTAAAACTTAAAGAATATTATGAAGTTACAAATATTGCTTAAAAAAAAAAATCTAAAAAAACCGAGACTAATTCAGTAATGTAACTTAAAATTAACGACTGTAGATATAATCGTTGCCAAGTTTAATTAAACCTCTCAAATCCTCTGGCAGTTTTGTCTGGACCGGTTCCAAATATGGCTAATTTATCTTTGTTACAAATTAATAGATCTTACACTCTAAGAAGGCGAATTAAAAGGGGAGATTAGGATCTGTGTAAGTATATAATAGGGACGACGAATTGTCTTAGAATATTTACCTTTATCTTGAATGCAATTCATTCTAAAGTGTGAGATACAATTAGCAAACTTAGTACAGATCTCTTGTAATTAGATTACAAGCAAGGTTCTTTTATTCGTGTTTGGCAAAATTACTTGACTTGATCTGATGAGAATTTATCGAGAGCCGACATTGTTATGCTGGCCTACATCTACCATGGCTAATAAAGCCTTTTGGTTGCTAGTACAAGCGTATCATTTGCTGATCTGGGACACGCGACGTACCTTATGAGGATATGCGAGCGGAATTTATTCCATACAAATTTCCCTGTTCCGGGAAATATTCCCCGTGTTTCCTCCCTGTTAATAGTATTATGGTAAATGTTTTTGTACCATATAATATACATTAATTATCATAGAAAAGGGAGCCTTTGATAATGAGAAAATATACTCAATTTTTAACATCGCTTTCAGACGTCCAATAGGTGTGTTCTGGCAGCATCACTTGAGAACTAGTACTTCTAGGCTAAGTGTGTTTACCATCTAGGACCGAATCATCATTTAACATCAGGTGAGATTGTGGTTAAAGCACAGAACCTATACCGTGTAAAAAAATATCATCGGTAAATGTCTCTTTGGGCCTATTATGATGATATAGCCAACTTTACTAAGGTACATTTGTAGATTCCTTCATTTGTTGTGCAGTTGAAATTAAGCTTACGCTAATGATAATTAATTAATATCTATTAATTCTACATCGTTTTTTATATACTATCATTTTAATTAATCAGTGTATAATATATTACTGAAATAATAATCTTATTATATTTAATTTGATTTGAAATAATTCAATATTTATAAAATTACGCTTGAATTTTTTTCTAAGTATGTATGTAATGAATAATTTATAAGAAATATGGTAAAAGAAATGTGTGTATAAAAAGTAAATTTACGTAGGTTCGTTTCAGTCAACAAATCCAAAACAATCAAAGCGATATCCCGAAAGGCCGAATAATATTTCAGCACAAACAAATGCTCACTTTCCTCTTTTTTTCCCCGTAAAACAATAGAATCGTGGAGACGCGGCCTTCCTTGTAACAAGGGTACCATGTGAGAGAATTTCATTTTATTTTGATTCATCGTAAAAACTGGTCAGGATTTTTTTATTGGAAAGTTTTTTTTTTTAATTCCCATTTCACATTGTGGATTTTACAATAATAACATTTTTAAAACGAATCGCATGTCGTCATACTGAATATCATTGTAAAGAAACACACGTAATTTTTTTATTTATGGAGATTTTTTTCTACAATAGAATATGTCTTTTGATATTAGTTGAATTTTATGTATGAATTAATTTAATATTAAATTAGTATATTATATTAATGGCAATATTAAATAGGAGTTTGTTATTATATTCAGAAACATATTAAAATTAATTTAGTGGTAAAATACTAAATAAAACTATGAAAAACATGCATTATAAATTTAATTAAAGTATCAAAATCGCGTAGCCGTTTTGCAGAGATCAATGACCCGGTAACCATGTTGGTAAAATTATCAGCTGATGTGCGCGAGCAGGAGTGCGGCCATCGTCCGCCGAATACGCATCGCACGGTTTTGATACTTCAATTGTTTATTTATTTTACTGAATTGTTTTTGCTTTGTACTTATTTAGAATCATAATTATAAGCCCCAATTTAATTATTGCCATTGATTTCAAAGTCATCCTGTATAAAGGTGAGTTTATATTTGTTTCCTTATACTACCATACAAATGCTTAAAACCTTGTTAACAGTATTGTTAATATAATAATCATTTTTTTTATTATATGAAAAAATCATCTAATTCGAGTTAATTTAATATAGTAAAAGTTATATGATGAAGTTAATTCTTAATGATTTTTGTCTTAGTTACTTCAATGGAGTCTGATTTTATGTACTAAATGAAATATTTTAGCGATGCTTTTGTCTTTACAATAGATTTCTTTTACTTTTTAGCGATGTAAGTGATCAAAAGAAATTGGTCTATTGTGTTCTAAATGAACAAAATGTAATTATACTGGCAATTAATTTTCAAAAAGAATACTCGTCTGATTGTAATGCCATTTATTAAACGCAATATAAAGATCGATTTAACAAAAATAGTTTTCATTCGGTACGTGACGAATTGTCAACTGTATTTTTCCCACCGGTAAAGCACTGACACTGTATTTTATGTTGATTTAATTGTCTGCAATATATTACTGATATTTTTGAGTTTATTTAAATCTATTAAGAAAATTTACGAATTATATGTATAAATAATACAGTGGAAATAAAAAATAAATCATTTTTAGTATGGATCATGGAAGCATTCTATCGAATTATTATAAATTATTTGTAATTAATCTAATTAAATTATACCCTGGTAAATCTGTCTTATACCTCAGTTACTAGATGTAGATTTTGCAAACAATATACAGCAGTCTACAGAATGGCGATATATCGCCCAAACCACTTAAATAAACTTAAATAAATAATAGAGTATAAACTTATACTCTTATTACACTCCTATATAGTTTATTACATATTAATTATATGTACACCATCCACATTTCGCCGAGTTTAGTTCCGTCCCAGATGTGACGGGGGGCGATCCTGTCGCCATATCGAGCACAAATTCCAGACTCCAGGATGATACTGAGTAGAAAAACCCAATTTCACTGGTCCCGACCCTGGGATCAAACCCGAGACCTCAGAATGACTGTCGTATCGTAATACAACGGCGCCACCGAGGCAGCCATGTATATATAGTTTATAAAAGTCTAGAATTGAAATTATGTTTTGACTTGGTTAAAGACAGTCGTGAATGTAGGAAAGCTAGGAGTTAATTCTGATTCTCATAGCACTAAATTGATAAAAAATAATTCATGTTTGTTGCAACCCACAAGGTGGATCGACGACCTGGTGAAGGTCGCGAAAGTCCACTGGATGCAGGTGCCAAAAGACCGGTCGTTGTGGAGATCCTAGGGGGAGACGTGTGTCTAGCATTGGACGTCTTTCGGTTGAATGGATGGAATGTTTGTTAATTGGTAATATATCGTTGTAAAGATCCACATTGGCATTTGTCATACATAGTTTTAAAAACATTCTTAGTTGAAATAAACAGCGTATAATAATAATATCTGCTTCATGTCAATAACTCTAGTAATTCTTACTAGATCTGATATCACAGATTAGACATAAGATTGTTTCACTTAACGAAAATGAATGATTATTTCCTGTAAGAATCCATATTATTGTTGTATTCATATCCGGATTAATATGGTCTGCTGAATAAAAGATTTTTACTTTACTGATTCCTAACTTCGATGTGATTTCTTTTAACGCGTTTGTCTTAAAGTTTTATTGAAAAGAAGCTATAGCAAAAAAACACTCGAAAAATACTCTTCAGGTTTAAATTTCAATCAAAACTTTGTGAACCCTTTTTTACAAAAAAAATATTACTATAAGTAGGTTAAAAGGAACGATCACCGCCAATAACCCAAGAACTATCTGAACTATCTGGGTTCAGTCAGTCGTAACCAAAGCAATAAGATTAGATTTGACGCATTCCCCGACCTCGACCTTTGTATCTAGTTTATTTGAACCCCTCTCCCGACACCCATCAGAACTCGGTTCCGATTAGTTTTCTCTTCTTTGGTTTCACCGTATTCACCATATTGCATTCCATTCGATCGAGACGTTTCTCTTGGAGAATTGTACTAATGAGAGTTGCGTAGTTGGAAGCTTGCTCTCAATTCGCTTTGAACGTTACAAAGTTAATATTATTGATACATACATTGATTTGAATTATTTCAAAGGTTTAATCTTTTAATTAATTTTTTTGTTTTCATGTATTACTTCGATTGAAATTGTTGATCTCTGAGACTAATAGAATTTTCGCGTAAATGGAATTATTTGTTTGATTTTCAAATTCCGATTAATAAATGTAATAAAGAACCTCTTATAAACTATCTTGATATTAATTGATATGCTCTATCGGTTACTGAGATCGAATTTTCTGTCATATTAATAAAACTATATGTTTTGTTACGAACGATTATAGCTCTTAAAACTGGCATGATGGCAAGGTATTTCCTATAAGGCAGCACCATCAAAATGAAAATATATTGATATCTCGGTATGTACGTTTTGCACGAAATCCTTGTCTAAGTTCACCATATTAACGTTATATAATATTATTTGAAATTGTAGTTAAAAAACGTTACACGTTTTTTTTAATTATTTTTATTTTCACAGTATCTACACGATAACGATAGCTTTTTGTTCTATTTTAAAAGAAGAGTTTTTACAAAAACTTTAAAAGTACACGTGAATATTAAATTGTACTATCAAATGCAAAAAATATATTTGTTATAGCAGAGGTGTTTGCTATAATTTTAAATAATATAGAATTTGTTTCAACAAAAAAATAACGTTAAATAGATAGTACGTATAAGTTTGTTTAGGTATCGCGTGACGTCTCGTCCGGTAAATCTACTCGCCCGCCTCCCCCCTCTTTCCGGCGTGACATTAACTTTGCTCTTAGCTGATTTCCTTCCACTGTTTCCTTAACCTGTCACTTTTGTTATTTTATCTACATTTATATCTATTATGTTACATAATAAATAGAGAGAAATCCACATCTGAAATCCCAGAAATATCGTAAGTTATTTTTTACATTATGTTTTCCTCAGATATATACGTAAAATGCGCTCAAGAATCGAACTCGTAATGTGGGTTCAGTACTAATACTTGACGAGATCGAAAAATTAGAATATCCGAATTTGTTTAACCACTCGAGTTTTTTATTAAGACGCGTGTCCTAATTTTAATATTAAAGAAATACTTTTTACTATAATAAAATAAGAAAAAAATAATTTCACTTTATAGCGGGAATAATTTTACATTGGATATGACAATCGATATTTTCGGATTGATATCTTTATTTATTCCTAAATGACTTCTTGCATTGTAAATTTGTTAGTGCTCAAGGGATTAAGAAGGGTATTTGTCAAATAGGCTCATATGTCGAATGTATATTATTTATTGTATTAATCTAAAAACCTATAATTGAATGTAGAAGTATATGTTAGTAGGATGAAATTATAATATTTAGTAGTCGATATTAATTTCAACTCCTACACCTTAAGGTACAATCCTGTTAAGGATTCAATTTTTTTACAACAACGATTGTATTATCCATCCAGGTCGTCGGTACATCTTGTGGAGGGCCTACCCACGCTACGTCTTCCGGTACGTGGTACGCATTCGAGAACCCATTGACCCCATCGGGCATCGTTTCTGGAAGCAATGAGCCCAGCCCACTGCTACTTAAGTTTAGCAATTCTTTGGGCAATGTCGGTTACTTTGGTTGTTCTGCGAATCTCCTCATTCCTGATTCGATCACGTAGTGAAATTCCAAGCATAGCCCTCTCCATTGCTTTTTGAGCAACTTTAATCTTTCTTATGAGGCCCATTGTAAGCGACCACGTCTCAATAACATATGTCATCACTGGCAATACACACTGGTCGAAGACTTTCGTCTTCAGAAACTGCGGTATTTCAGACGAGAATATTTTGCTTAGCTCCTCGTACGTTTGTATTATCAATCGATCATAATTCACATATATGCGAAATATTGTAAGAACTCTTGTTTAGGTAGGTGTTTGGGTGATAGATATATTTCATTATGGTTAATTCACGGTGAAGGTGAAGGATATCACCGCTCAGGCTTACTGTAGATATGGATAGGTGGGTTCCAACCTGCTACCTGAAGTGCTAAAAATGTAAAACACGAAAACAAAAAAATTCTTACAAAGCAGAATCGCCTCGATATTTCAGTAATTCGATGGGACACATAATTTGTTTTTAATATTTAGATATATTTCCACAATTTCATTGCGATATTTAAAAAAAAAAACTGTTCGGTATATACATACTACTCTAGTACTTCTTTATAATGCTTTGGTTCGTTCTCTATTAGAATATGGTTCAATAATATGGAATCCACAATATAACAAATACATTAACCTTATTGAAAGTGTACAAAATCGATTTAAGAGGCACTTAACTTTTAAATGTAAATTGTCAAATAAACCTTTGCCATATCTGCCTTCATTTACTAATCGTCGAATAGTGAGAGATCAAATTTATTTATTTAAACTTCTTAGAAATTTTATTGATTCTCCGTTTCTTGTTAGTGAAATTAATTTTAGGGTTCCTCGACCAAATGCCAGAAACCACTTACTTTTTTTAAAATCCCTGTTGCGCGAACGAGGTATGTGAAGAACACATATTTATTTCGTTCGTGCGATATGTATAATAAGATGTTTACTAAAATTGATATATTTGCATGCCCCATCAGTTCCTTTAAAAAATTGCTAAAAATAGTTTTAAATTTATAGTGTTTGCCATAATATTAAAGCTTGTAAAGATTGTATTAGTGTTGTTATATTTACTTTCATTAATTATAATTTTAGTGGAAACTTGACTGGTTTATGTATTATTGTTATGTAATTTCATATGTGTATATTATTAACTGTGTGTTTCCCAAATAAATAAATAAATAAATAAAAAATCTAAATATAATACAAAGATAAATGTAACGAACCCAAGTAATAGCGAAGTTTGTTCTTCGGATATTATTTTCCAACTCCCGAAGGTCGAAATGCAATTTCGTTTGAGCAAATAAACGAAATGGACACACTAGTGGGATGTAAACTTCGTTTTATTCGTACACTAGCGAATAGACCACAATATCAGTAGAAACAGTATGATAGCTGATAAAATTGTATTTAATACAGTTACATTATACTTGAGATTTATTTAATTTAAAGTTTTATCAGTTATTTTATAAAATAATTTATTTGTCGGAATAGGAAGAGAAATAAATTTGGATTAGTTATAACATTTATAACACAAGTAAGGCTGGACTGTTATGATCTTTGATTTCTTGGATTTGTTTTCATTCCGAATAGCAAAGTAAACACTAAAAAAGAAAATTCTGAGAAATAAAAAATTTGAAGAAAATTCATTTACATATACAGTTTGTATGAAACGGGGGTTTTCATTATGTTATATTGAAATGTATGCTTACGCAGCCAATTGTATGTTTTCATTATGAATAAAATATAGGAAAGTGTGCACAATTATTGCTCAGTGCGCCTATAGATTTAAAAACCGGACAGATGTTATATGTCAAATGTTAGGATATGTTAATAAATTCAATAAAAAAAATATTGAAATTTAAACATTAAAAACATCTGTTTTTCCAGAGTTTCGAGTTTTCACTTCTGTCGGCAGTCCCCACGGCTGCCTGGTTTTTTTTATATTAAATGTTTAACTTATCAGTTAATTATTAACCCCTTGAGCACTAATCTGACGTTTACGCCAGTTTTCCATTGTTTTCCTATTATCTCAACTTTATGGGTAATCGACATATTAAATATAAGATTTATATATAGATAGACTTGTGCTACTGTTATTATCTATACATTGCATTTATTTTAACGTCCAAGGGATACTCTGAAGTAACTGTTGTATTATTTTGGTTTCAGTATTCCCGAATGTGCCCGCAGCGCCTGGCATGCCCTGCGCCGGTGAAGACAGTGAGTATTCTATTTGCATTTTTAAACAGGTTTTTTATTCATACATTTGTTAAGCTATGGAAGCTTATATTAGTAATATAATGTTAAAAAATTAAATTACAATTGAACTTATTTATGTCTTACTCATACTTGTTATTCAATTGAATATAGTGTCCATAATAGTATCCAAATTAACATGAATGTGAGTAATAAATACAAAGGTAATAATTTATCAACTATATAAATTATTAAAAAGTAATAAAAGATCGTGTATGCAGAGAGAGATAAGAGAGATCCCAAAATACACGGTTACGAAATTTCTTATTAAATAAGTTTGTACTTCGGGTAATAAGTATGTCTTGGATTATTGCGTGGCCAACGTTGTGGTTTTATTTGCAGATATTGTTTTTTTTCTTACTTAAACAATAACAACAATTCATAGCGGCTAGATGGCAAACTATCTATCTTCTACATCGTCAAGGATTAATTCAATCTCGAGACGGAGCCAAAATGTGTGGCCAGCTATAACTCTAGGCTTTTATAAGCAGTATATTACTTTAGATATATTTAGGTACTTATTTACGAAAAGGCAGTAATGTTTCGTATACACTGAGCATTCCGGCAAATACTTTATTTATAGTCACTTACGATTTCATAGAATGGGTTAAAACAGACGCAGGATATAATTTGACAAGCGCCCTGTATGCCGCTTATAGACATTAGTTTGAGTATGCGTGATATAACATGGTACAGTGCAGGCAATATTTATGTGTACGCTTGTACTCCGAACCACGGCCCTATTAGCATTTGAATGTGCAGTGGGAGATGGTTAGGGTTGTTAATAAAGAAATATAATTATGTTGATTTTTTCAATATTACATTTGGATCTCTTCCAAGTTTTGTAAGCACTACTCGCGCTAACATATTTTTACAACAACCAAACGAATGGTTTACTAAGAAATTGTAACAAATAAAAATATCTTATAATAAACTTCAAAGCGGGTAAACAAAGCAGATGTTTTATGTAGATGAATATGTCATATTATAGGAAACGCCTCTAGTATTTTCTTGATTACAGCGTGATGTAATCTACTAAAACCTTTTTTACCGCGTATTTACGAACTCGTAATTGCCAGTTACTATTTCAAATTAAGATAATGATTGTTTCTTAAATAAAGGATTTTTTCTGCAGTATGTATTAATACCCGATTTATATTATGATATTTTTGATTATTAGTTTATGATTATTGATTATTATTTAGTTTTATATTAAAGTATTGCCATGAATCTTGTGGTGTTCATCTTTGTGTATACGTCATTCGCTATTTACTCATAACGACTTCCATATGCTACCTAATTTAATATAGTAGTATAAATTTGACTGTATATTCCAATTTTTTCATAGTAAATATCTAAATGCCATCTGCATTCAATAAGGGGCAGTATAATTATATATCCGTTGCGGAGAAACGAATGGAAGAACTCAAAAAAAGAATGCTAATTAAATCAGAAAACGTTTTTAATTTTGTTTTTTTTAGTGCCTTATTATTCCCGTTCTCCGTAAACTTAAAAAAAAAAAAGCAAAACAAAACTTTATGATTTTACGTTAAAGATTGGTTCTCGTTTTCTTTTAAAATTTGAATTGCTTAGGAACTTTGTTAATTACTTTTGACGATGTTTTAAAAATAAAGTTCTTTTTTGTCCCTTTAGTAATATATAGAAGTTTTAACACTTAAATTGTTGTTGGTTATTCGTTATTTTTTTTACGACTTGTACGGATTAATTGTTTAGCGCTTTATCTTAGAGTTCAGGATTCAGAGTTTTATTTCACTATTCATATAAGTGATCTACTTTATAAGATTTTGTTAATTTTTCTTGTTCTAGCATGCTACGTTCTAACGTGTCCTTTTTGTATATGTTACCATTTTTATAAAAGCATAGCTTAGTTATTCGATATAGTTGTGATTATAGATCAGTAGTCTTAATATAGCAAAAACATTTGGTTTAAATTGTAAAGTGTACTTATTACTATCGGCTTATTCTAGGGGTTAATACTTTAAGTTATTTAAAAATATGAATAGAAAAAACTTTATAACATCAATTACAAACTATATATAGACTTTGAACACTTTCGCTGCCATATTAAAAATAAATTTTGATAAAAGCCAACCCTAGATCCACTACGCATTACAGCGCGTACAGCGCTGTTCAATTTGAGTTCGCACGCGTTTGTTGGTTCAACCGTCGCGTCTGTATTCAAAAGCTGAAACGAACAACGTACCGTACCTAGTTCGTACCTAGTACGTTTATGATCATCAGCCGGTATGAACTACATGGTGGCGTAATTTAACCAACTCCTGTTATTGTTAAAATTAAATATAACCTATAATACTCACTGATAATGTAGCTTTCTACAGATGAAAACAGTTTGTAAAATCGGTTGAATAGTTTTTGAGTTTGTCCATATCAAATAAAAAAAGTCAATTTAACCTCTTTATATAATAGTATAGATTAGTGCGCGTATAACTTGAGAACAACTGAACCGATTTACAAGAATCTTATTTGTATTTTCTTAATTTTAGCAAAGTTGGATTCCGCCGATACCTTTTTTTTTTTGACGGGGAGAAATGCATTTACGCACACCGCCGATACCTTTTTTTTTTTTTTTTTTAGACGGGGGGAAATGCATTTACGCACTACCCTTATCTATTGTATTTAGGGGATCAAAGTCCCCCAATACAACAGATAAGAGGGCACGGAGTGACGAGTTCCGTGCCAGTGTGGGACTCACCCGGGCGAGAGTCGCCCGGAAATACCCACTAAAACCCCCCGGGGCCGTCCGCTGCATTTGGGATGGGGGCGACACGGGGTGGCTTTCGCAAGCACCGCGTCGCCCCCTGCACACCGCCGATACCTACCCTGCTCTATAATGAGCCTTAGCTTTTGTGGAAAGAAAATAGCGTGTTGAAACCATAGAAAATAGTTTTTCTTGATAAAAAGGTAATTGTCCAATATTTAAGTGAATTATTACAGTAATTCATTAGTTCGTTAAGGGTAAATATTATTGTACATATAGCTAGATAAATCATATAAATAATAAATTTATGTACGCAATACTAGGAGTAACTTTGCATTTTTCATCATATCGTAATTAATATCTATAATTTAATTTCTATTTGAAGACGATATCATATTTTTAATGTATCCGTCATCTTCTTTGGACTTATAAACGACAGTAAAAGCCACTGGATAGCTAAAGTGGTCGATCCTAAAACGAATAGAAACACAAATAATCAAGAAGAGAAGAAGCTAACTTTAGATATTCGGAACAGACTCTTTATAAGCCCAATATGATAATACAAATAGGCACATAGTATTTTCAACCTAAAATGATAAACGCTATGCATTTTAAACTCGCGCAATCGACACGTAAACCGAACGTAATCAATTTATAAATAGTAGATTTACGAAATTCGCTTGCGACTTGATAAGATATTATACCATCTATCTGATAATCAACATCAGTATCGCGTTGACCACCAACGGCAGTGAGTGGATCGGCTTTCGATACCATGACGAGGGCGTCAAATGTCTTGCTCTCTCCAGGTCGTCAAATTCTTGACAGGTTACGTATTGATAACAACGTTGCTAGTATAACACAGTGCAGTGAAGTTCGGGATTCCGTAAGGGTGGTGTTACATGGCGCGTGATATTTGAAAATTATTATTGACCTGCATTAAAATGCACAGTTGAGTTGTTGAATGTTGGCGATGGCGTTAGGTACTGTGTTTATCGATTGCGAATTGCAAGATATAACGAGGCTTTTCGAAGTGTATTTGGGTTTGTCTGGAATGTTTTTTTTTAAATTATCTTTGATTGTATTGTAATTTTTTTCTGCAGCGTTTGTATTGTTTTGGGTGATTTTTCGAAGGGAATGGTGGTGGTCGCTTGCTGGGAAAGTTAGGTTGTATTATCGTTGTTAAATTACGTTAAATCTTTTTATTTATTGCTAAACGTCCGTAGAAGAAAAATTAACTCTAATTGTAATTGTTTTTGTATTTGCAATTGGGTGTAAATGTTTCGTGTTCAAATTCTCGTAACAGTTTGAAATCTGATAGTTTTTACACGTGCTATGTATAGTATCTGCACGTTTTTTAATAAGATCTAGTAAGATCTAAGATCTATCTAACAGTATCCCCTCTAAACAAGATAACTTTCGTTTTATTTCCTTCTAGAATTCACACTGTTTCTCCTAAGTTTAACCATAACTGTTTTCAATATTTAAGAATATTAACTTATTTAAGTCTGATTAAGTCTAAGATAAGTCTGTTTCATTATAATTTATCTTAGTAATTGTATTTAAAACTATTTAATCTTGAATATGTTTATAAATGTAGCTGAATATTTCATACCGTTTATTCATTTATAAAATTCATTAGAATTTATAATGTCTCATCCATATTATTCTGTATAAATATACTTTATCGGACTTTCGTAATATTGGATGATACGAAACAATATTATCTAGTTGCTACTAAACATTTATCATATAAACGTTTCATTTCTATAATTTCTCACATTTATGTTTATATGAATCTGCTTGTTGTAAAATTCAGTCACTTTTTCTTATAAACACACGATTTATCTTACAAATCCACTACGGATTAACCAAGGCACATGTTTTTTTTGTGATGAAATTAAACGGGTATATTGTATCGTCTTGTATTGGTTCTTAAAACCCATACATACGCCATGTAAAAAATCTTTGAATGTAGTATTATTCAGTTCTAGATTCAGATATATATCGCTAATACCTAGGACTTAGTCGCAACGCCTCGTTTGCCAGTTTCCGTTGCTACTGATACGATTGCATATAATTGAACAATTTTTTTTACTAAATTCTGTAACCTAGAAAAATCTTTGTGGAAAATTATACAAAATTTAAATATGCCTATACATTATAAAAATGAATATCGATTATATTATAATAATGTATGTTTATTAGAATTATATATTATAAAATTATATTGTAAAGAATTAATATGTTACTTAAAAAGATTACAAATATTACGCGTTTAACGTGAAATTATACAGATGAGTCTAATAATAAATGTGTTTATTATTTACTTTACAGGGAGCATATACAGGCGCGGTGCTCGTCGGTGGCGAAAGCTTTACCGGGTCAACGGACACATCTTTCAAGCTAAGAGATTTAATAGAGTAAGCTATTTTTTTATCTATAGTTTTGGACTCCAATGTACTGTCAAATTGAATGGACTACGTAGGTTATTTGAGGTTATTTTTAACTCCTGTTACTGAATTTTTTTATATACAATTAATTGATTACAAAATATTGATTTATTTCTATTTGTTTACGAGTTTAATTGGGACGTATTCTGTAACCTTTCTTGAAAATATATGTAAAGGTTAATTAGAAAAAGTAAGCGAGTAACAAATAGACAGACATGGAAAGCTTCTTTATTTTATTCTATGTATAGAAAAACAATTGGCAGACTTATCATATTTTTAGTTTAAGCAAAATAACCAGTTACAGACTTCATAAAATAATTAAAAATCATTTATAATAGTAGAACAAATTCTGTCATCTTCGAATACAGTTATAATATTAATAAACATAAGATTTTATTTTTCCTCTGTATTTTGTTCCAGCGCGCCTTCTGTGCCTTCTGCCAGGACCGCATCTGGGGTCTCGGGCGTCAGGGCTTCAAGTGTATCCAGTGTAAGCTGCTTGTGCATAAGAAATGTCACAAGCTTGTACAGAAGCCCTGTTCGAACGAGCACGTCGATCCAATCGAGGTCAAGGAGGATGCCAACGGAGAATCGACTCTTGGAAGAGCTTCCTCTGTTAGGTGTGGATCTAAAAATATAGTATACTCCAGTAACGAATATTTAACACAATTTTTATTTGCATATGCGATATGACAGAGGAGATATAGAATCATTTGACTGTAAGTTTAAATGCTATCGTATCGTAAACAAGTAGTGCATGTTTTGGAACTTAAACTCTGTTCATTACGATCTGTATCAAATGAACCACTGCACACTATACACAGGTACATAAATGGTTTCTATAAGGGTCTTTTTTGTAATTTTAAGGATTAGCTTGATCAAATTACGTTTGTAATTTTTACACAAGTAGCAGCCCAAGTCCATTTTCCACTTTGGTGCCATTATTCTAGTTACCTTTTTCGGATAAGTGGATTAAGCTCTCGCTCTTGTTAAAGGAAGCTATCAACAGCATTTATTCAATTTGAAAAAAACCTTCGCTACGAACTCGAGACTAGGTACAGAAACTGTATAGTGCAGTGTTCTATTTTAGTATAATTAGAGGAGATATAGAGGGGCTTAATAAAAACGCTCAAAGTTGCTTAAAGGGCAATGGAGATGGCTATGGTTGGGGTTTTACTGCGTGATCGAATCAGGAATGAGAAGATCCGCAGAAGAACCAAAGTAACCGACATTGCCCGAAGAATTGCTAAACTTAAGTAGCAGTGGGCTGGGCTCATTGCTTCCAGAAACGATGCCCGATGGGGTCAATGGGTTCTCGAATGCGTACCACGTACCGGAAGACGTAGCGTGGGTAGGCCCTCCACAAGATGGCCCGACGACCTGTTGAAGGTCGCGGCAATCCGCTAAATGCGGGTGGCGCAGGACCGGTCGTCGTGCAGATCTTTGGGGGAGACCTATGTCCAGCAGTGACCGTGTTTCGGTCGAATGGATGGATGGAAAGGAAAACTACTTTCCCAGAATCTACGTGAACGCTTAAGGTAATTGAATGTGAAAGCAATGAGACATATATTTAAATCAACATGTATTTTATTCTCAAATTATTCTAATCGTCAGGTCCCGTGCAGAAGAGCAGCCGCCACTACCAGAGACACCACCGGCGCCCGCGCCCACGTCAACTGTACGCCCTGAGGACCTGGAGCCCGGCTCCCAGCGACAGTACTCGCTCGAGGACTTCGAGCTCATTAGGGTCATTGGTCGTGGTTCATACGCCAAGGTGAGAATCTCTCGTGACCGTTTCATGTAGCGTTAATTTTGTTGATACGAATTCTATTCTATTGAGCGTGACTTTTATTAAAACTTATAGAATGGTAACAGAACATTTACCAATATTCGCCCTGGGTAGCAAAAACTTATCTATTAGAAAATATTATTCCAACCACCCATCAGTGTAATCTGACAACTGTACTGAAGAACATCCCTACATATCCAAGCTTAGCACAATACGATCGTTAGTCGTGTAGTAACTTCATGAGTAATTTGTGATTGTTTTAAAAACTTAGTGAAGATTCAAAAGACATTCTTATCTTTTCATACGATATTATAAATTTACATGAACAACGTGAGAGCAATTTTTCGTTCGAACGCACGAACAGTGCTGTTCCCTGAACAGTCCGGGTATGGAATTACCTCCCCGCTGCGGCTTCCTCACTAGAATACTTTATGATAATCTTTGAAAGAACGGTGAAAGGGTTCATAAACTACGATGAACTTTGCCACCTTTATAAACTAAAAAACAATACCCGGTTTAGATTGGGTTTTAAAACTTCAGTTGCTATTTTACCGTTAACTCCAGGTGCTGATGGTGGAGCTGAAGCGAACGAAGCGCATATACGCGATGAAGGTGATCAAGAAGGCTCTAGTGACCGACGACGAGGATATAGACTGGGTGCAGACGGAAAAACACGTGTTCGAGACGGCGTCGAACCACCCGTTCCTCGTGGGACTGCACTCGTGTTTCCAAACACCATCGAGGCTGTTCTTCGTCATCGAATTCGTCAGGGGCGGTGATCTTATGTGAGTTACCGAACCTTTTTATGTACAAAGTTATAGTAATCGTCAAACAAACAGTATAGATGTGCAAAACAAGGTCTCACATTATGTTCAAGGTGCGTAGGAGAAATAAATAAAAAAAAACAACTCTAAAGGTTACTAATGAATCCCTTATAGTAAAAAGCTACTGGCCTGTTACATTTCATTTTTATTCATTAATTATTGTGGTGAAATCCGCATCTAAGGAATTAGGTTCAAAATCACTTATCCTATTTTTGATGCACTTGAATTTTCGGTAAAGGAAAACATTGTGGTGACACCATAGCATGTTGGTAATACCTCCTGACTAGCTATCATCCTCAAATTTGAACATCTGTCCCCAAGCCACCTATAATAGGTGCCTTCCGTCAGCACTTTTCACATCGAGTACCTTTAGATAAGGCGTTTACATTCAAATCGTCAATCTACACTAATATTATAAAGAAGAAATTTTGTATGTAACGAATAAACTTAAAAACTACTGGACCGAATTTTTATTCGGAAAATCCCACGGGAACGGGATCTATGCGGGTAAAACCGCAGAGAGCAGCTAGTGGGTCATAAGGTGATATTGCGGTCTAAACAATAAGGCTATAATTGTGTAAAAAAAGTGTGCGTCACGGGACATCAAGTCCGAACAAGTGATAACTTAAACTAATCTAAGTTCAACTATATAATATTGAAATTAACTTCAAAAAGCTTAGGTATTACTTAAATTTTGTGTATATAAATATGATAAAGTAAGTAAAGGTTATAGTTATTAGTAAAATCTTCTTTTGATTATGAAATATATTTTATTCTTAGTTACAATTCTTGAATATGTATATTTGTGTATGTACATAATTAGTATGATTATTTAATCAACAGTATGTCTGTTGCACTTTAAACACTGAGTAGAGAGAGAGGGAAGCGTATGTCTGAAATACGGCTATCGCTGTGGGTTAGAGTGAGAGAGAGGGAATCCAGAGAGACTGGCCGCACGCCGTAACGCGTTACGTAAGAAAGCGGTTCACCCTCCCATAAGAATTTATCACTTTAAAAGGATATTGTGTCGCTCCAGGTTCCACATGCAGCGGCAGCGACGTCTGCCGGAGGAGCACGCGCGTTTCTACGCGGCGGAGATATCGCTCGCGCTGAACTTCCTCCACGAGCGCGGGGTCATTTACAGAGACTTGAAGCTCGACAACGTACTCCTGGACCATGAGGGGCACATCAAACTCACCGACTACGGCATGTGTAAGGTCGGTGAAACCCTCAGCATTCTCATGCTCTGATTCCAACACACTTGCGGGCTCGGCGCAATATGTTCTCTTCTTCTATACGTCCCTATCAGCCGTCATTTCTTCATTTATTCCCATTTTCTTTCATATTATTCCTCACACACTTCATCACACTTTATTTGGTCTTCCTCTACTCTTCCATCCTTCCACATTTATTTTTGTATGCATTACCTCTCTACTACATTACATATTAATACCAGAATAAACACGTCCCTTACAACTCCCTCTAAATCTCTTCTTATCTATTCTTACCACAACACACATCTATCTCAAAATTCGCTTTTTAGCTATACAGTGACACTTTTATACACTGGAATAGCACGTATTACACTAATCGCTGATCTTAAAACTTAGTCAATTCGACCTGAAACCTCCATCAGCCTTAGCTTCACTTTTTATTGTTACGATTGAAGCCAAGTATCGCCTAGTATTTTATAGAGTACACTCTTGGGTAACTAAACTGACTTTGTAAAAAATATGTAATTGTGCTGTGTGTTGCCGGTCAAGAATAGCTCCCCATATCTTCCTGCGGTTGTCGTAAAAGGCGACTAAGGGATAAAAACCAGAGGTTGGGCAGCAGCATCCTCTGAGTATCACAAGCATCTACTGCGATCGTCAAGTCGCCTGCCAAGCGTGGCGATTATGATAATCCCCCTTATTGGGAAGACCTATGTCCAACCGTGGACGTGTTATGGTTGAATGGAAAATATATAATTAAAGGAGGGCGTAAGACCGGGCGATACGACGTCGACGTTCTGCGGCACTCCGAACTACATAGCACCGGAGATACTCCGCGGCGAGGAGTACGGGTTCTCGGTGGACTGGTGGGCGCTAGGGGTGCTCACCTACGAGATGCTCGCGGGCCGGTCGCCGTTCGACATCGCCCAGGCCGCTGACAACCCTGATCAGAACACAGAGGACTATCTCTTCCAGGTAAGATCACCCCAAACAGACAATTCCAAACGAGCGAAAAACAAAATCATCGAAATCAGTCAATCCGTTCTCGAGATATCATCAACAAAGTAGTCCAATACAGACTGTATGAAACAATGAATTTTATTTTTGTAGATTCTCTAATATTTGGATTGATATTGTGCTATTCGAAGCGGAGACAAATCGAGATTTTCTTGAGTAATTAAAGACCAGTCAGCTATCGTATTTAATTATTTCTTGTTGTAAATTATTCCAGGTGATCCTGGAGAAGACAATACGTATACCTAGATCGTTGTCGGTGAAAGCTGCCTCGGTGCTGAAGGGGTTCCTCAATAAGAACCCGGTGGAGAGACTCGGGTGCGGCGAGACCGGGTTCGTCGATATCATCACGCACCCATTCTTCAAGAGTATCGACTGGGAGATGGTACGCTAAACTCTTACTCTTTTTTCCTATATGCTCTATATTATAAGAGTCTATAATAACAACTATCGTTGTTTTCATTCGAAGTCCCCTTACGATTCACTTTTGAATAAATTTTGTTTACCGTCGCTACACGCGAGAAGATTACTCCTTGATATGTAATAATAAATTCGACTGTAATTATAATACCTTGTAAGCCAAATTTATTATCATGTGCTGCACCGGGCACGCGGCACACGAGAGACCCGTAAGGCTGCATCTATTCGTGTCTACTCCCTGTGAGACTAATGCCGGTGAGCGCGCACCATTTCGGAGAATGACAAAATATTATAACAATCACTTCAATAACATTGAAATATTTGCGTCCTCATTGGCTTCGTTCAAGAGATTTATAAAGGAGACTATCTAAGAATTTATTAATTTGTGGATCCAATGAATTAACCAATTAATAATTGTTTTTCTTTGTTCGTCTAGTTTTATATTAGTTAATATTTTTCTATTTTTTAATTACTTTTTTTTTAATTTTATTATTTGCCTTCTTTTGTATGTTTACGTATTCCGTGGGCAACGGAACTGATTACAATATAAGTACTATTTAAGTATATTGTTGAATTCGTTTACATGTATTTGGTGTAATTGTTTGTTGGCCTAAAAAAACCTACAATTAGTTGAATTGTGAATCCGTACTAAACTTAAAACACAGATTATAGTTTACGTAATAAGTTAATTAATAAGTAATAATTTTGCATTGTTCTATCGAGAAATTATTTAATAATTGAAAATTGAATTAAATATTTTACATGAATCATCGTCTTTTTGGAAACTCGGTTGTATATCTCAATTTGATTGAAAAATCTTAGGGTAAATTTTCATATTTCTTAATCTATACATGTTGTTATAAAATAAATCTATGACTATGTTTAGTCTAAAGGGTCGTTCGTACGTAATATAACGTAAGCAAAATTTTGCTCAGTTTGATCTCTGTGACCCTCCCCCCCTAGTCAGCAATAATAAACAGAGCACTTAAAATATTTATTACCGTGAGCCTACTTGATCATCATTCAAAATCTCAGCCAACGACACCCCCCCTCCCCCGTACTACTTCCTACTTTATGGATTGATGCTTGCGTCAAATTTGATCGGCTAAACGTAGGGGGGAGGGGGGGGGAGGTTTGTTGTTTTATTTGTATAGTGATATAGTTTGTGTGGTCGGTCCAGCTGGAGAGACAAGCAAGTGGTGCCGCCGTTCAAGCCGCGGCTCGAGGGGGAGCGCGACCTCGCCAACTTCCCCCCGGAGTTCACGGACGAGCCGGTGCACCTCACGCCTGACAACGAGTACGTACTCTCGTCCTCGCGCAAATACTCTCTACTTGCAGATAGTTATACTGTCAGATAAAATATTTTTTTTTTACACGATATAGGCTTAGCGCTTTCACCACGTTCTCACCTGATGTTAAGTTTTTAAACTGGAGGGTGGTAGCTACCCAGGCGCTAGCACCATGCTGTGGTTTCCTCACGATGTTTTCCTTCACCGAAAGCTCAGGCCAATTTTAGAGTTGGACAAGTCGGATCGAACCCGCGTCAATTGAGATAGCTCAAGGTGCGGATTTAAGGGAGAATCTAATCTAAAGCGATGCGGCTATGAAAGAAATTGTACTAATCTACTCATCGACGGCGGCAACCGTTTCCTCTGTCAGCGTATATTATCCAGGACGGTCTTCTAGAACCTCATTCCATAAAAAAAACTTATCGTTTGATTATTATATATCAGCGTGCAGCTTCAATAGCACGGGTTTTGTAATAATAGCGTTCGCACCCAAACATACGATGACGATCTAACGACTAGTCCACCGGAAGCGCGCTGTAGACCACCAGAAACCCTTCATAAACAGCATATAAATGGTGTTACTAAATATTTGTCAAGCAAATAAAAATTGCCTGCGTACTGTTGTGAATCGAATGTTCACGAAGTTATATATATATATATATATATATATATGGTTAAAAAAAATATCTTCAAAGTTGATTTTACTCCATCCATCCATCCAAACCGTAAAGGTGTCTTCTGTACTTGGTTTCCCCCAAAGATAAGGCAGGGAATTGTCATAATCGCCACGCTTGGCAAACGGGTTGGTGATCGCAGTAGATGTTTGTGCTGCTCAGAGGATGCTGCTGCCCATCCTCTAGTCTATCCCTTAGTCGCCTTTTACGACACCCCACGGGAATGATATGGATTGGTACTATTCTAAGCCGGCACCACACGTTCAATTGTTTTTACTATTTAAAATAATAGATAATATATTTTCTATAAAAGTCGCTATGTCTTCACATTCAGTATATAAATATATGTAGGACAACAATTAGACTGAATATGAGTTAATTTCAGATGCTCACTTGTTTTTTCGCTGTCCGCTTCACGTGACATGCCCCATACTTAAAGATAATGTTAGCTTACAGTTGTTAATTACCCTAATATATTATCGTTACTTTATTTTACACTTTCGTACCTCGTTTTACCTGCTCGTATATAACCGGTTAATACTTGTATTTAATGTATATGTGTGTGTGTGTACTGTTCGTCCGACAGCAGTGTGATCGCGGACATCGACCAGTCCGAGTTCGAGGGGTTCGAGTACGTGAACCCGCTGCTGATGTCCCTCGAGGACTGCGTGTGACACCACGCCCACCTCGCCCACCTCGCCCAACACACCCAACACCCCTGCGCCTACCACCCATACCACGATACCGCTCAGGTCAGAATCTACACTCTTTACTATTTTTATCGATATCGATAGAGCTCATAGCTCAATAGTTACTAACGAACGGTTCAAGAATTACATAATCCTCCCCTCCCCTCCTCCTTTCCCCTTATGCTCCATATCCTTGAACTCTAAATAAATAAATAAAATCGGTTGATAAACAGACGAGTCTAAAATGTTTTTACTTGCCTGTTTATATGTAATATATAATGTTTTTTTTTTTTTATATTTTATAAATGCTCAGAGTTTTAAACATAATTTCACCTGATGTTAACTAAAGAACGATCCAGGATGGTCAATACACTAAACCTGTAAGTACTAGCTCTGAACTGATGCGGTAAGAACACGCCGACAACAAAATCGAGGGTGATAGTTTCCCAGGCGAGTATTATTAGAAAATTCCCCACCACCATGTTATAGTTTCTTCACGACGTTTTCCATCATAGATAAAGCTCAAGTTCATTATAGAGTTGAATAACTGCATTCGAATCCAAGTCCATCGTCACGGAATTCGACCGCACCACGAACTAAGCGATCATAACGCAAGGGGACCGTTCAAATATTTCATTAATAACACTAAATATAAATGTATAGGATTACAGTAACACATATAATATGTAGGTATTCGGGTATGGGGCGGAGTCCTCGTCCTCGGACTACGACTCCGTATGTTCCGAGATGGCTACTCGCAAGCCGACGCTGCTGCACCACATGTTCTGCTTACCCCTCAACTGACACAAGCGCCGCGATGCGCAACACAAGCACACGCGACTCACCAAAGAAACACAATTCTAATTCCCACTATCTCTTTATTCGCATCTCTTCACGTCAACTCGAAACTTATTTCTATTATTACTAAAGAGTAACAACAACAAAAAAACAACACATTCTTATACCCTTAAATACGACCTTTCGTGTTTTACTCTCTTACTCAATCATTCCATATTATGTAAATCGACCAATTCTATCATTTTTCCTCATTCGCACGCATTATCTTCTTTAGCAACATATTTGTGTTAATACGATGTTAATACTTTTATAATACGATCCGTACAAATTAGTTTCAAAGTTAATGTCGACGTCAACTGCCACACGCGTAGGCTTCGAGTGTCACTTCTGTGTCTGATGCGGTCATTCATACGGTCTATAGTCTATTCTGTCTTATACCTGACTGGGTTGGTCATTAACCTCTTGAGCACTAACCTGGCGTTTAGGCCAGCTTTTCATTGTTTTCCTATTATCTCATTTTTATAGGTAATCGACTTATTAATACCATAGTCTCTATCCCACTGCTGGGAAAATACCTCTTTTTTTCACAACAGAAGACATAAAATTAACAATCACAACCAATCCTTAAAGTATTGTTGATTATGCGTATCTCATCATTCCTAGTACATTCCGCCATCATCTTTCACACAAAATTTATTTAAAAGCACGCATGTCTTAATACATTATTATATTCAGTAATTACTAATTAAATAAGTTTCGTTTTGAACGTGTGTCTTTTATATGTAAAAATGTACTATTGTAGTTATTGGATTTGACGATAGTATTTTAGTAATAATATAAAACAAAAACATCGATATATCGAGAATATTAATCCAATTGTGGATAAGAGGTAACATTAGATGGAAAAAATGTATATTGTATTGCGATTATTACTTAGCTTATCTGTACCATTTGTTAGATTTCGTTAAAATTCATTGAAGTGAATTACGATAAGTAGAGGTTAAATCTTGGAATTGTTTAATCGTTTATTTAAATTAATCGATATTAGAGATGAGATAAATCATCAATAATATGACATAGACGGAATTGATTTAACTCTATACTTATTTACTTAACATTACAGTCGAAAGTAATGAACAAAATAGTTGGAAATTTCCAACCAACTTTTATTATATATACATATGTAAATAATTTACTTGTCTGGTTTCTGTGACCGTATGTATGCGTGTCCTCCATTACTTTTCACTTCACTTTACTTTTTACATTAATTTATTATGAAATCATAAATGAAGTTAGTATTGTAAGATATAATAAATAAATAACGATATAAAAAAAAGTTAAAAAAATATTTTGGGCGTATTTATTTGTTGGAACATGAAAACAAATTGTTACATATTTCTTGTACATTATATTACGCATGCCTATAAAAGTATTTTGAAAATTATAGTTGTTTATTACATTCATGACATATTTGATTTCACAATTTTATTATAAAAATTTAAGTAGGTACCCGCGTATTATTCTTTATCAAAAATAAGTCAAACTTGTCGAATAAACTTAATCTTTTTGTCTAGATAATAGTTTCTATAAAATATGCGTATCTAAATGTAAATTTGTAATTAATTATAATAAAAATATATATATAATATTATATACAAGTTCAGGAAAATTTAATTTGGTGATAACATATTTCAATAAAGTATTATTTTGCCGGAAAACCAAATAGTTTTCATAATATATTATTATAGAATATATATTTACTTGTACTTATTAATCATTAACTTTAAAGTAATATTTGTATATAACACTTATTATCAATTTTATTTTTTCGATAAATTTAAAAACAATCGATCAACAAGAATAGATCGATAATGAAAAGCACGTGAGGAATTAAAAAATAGCGAAAAATCCAATATTGCATTATTTATATCCATTAACATATTATTAGTGTACTCTCTCTGTAGAAGTTTAGATGTAAGCTAGATATTAGCTTTATTTGTGCGATTAAATACCGTATTTGCTTAATATCCCGTAGTGCTGTAGATACACGATAATCGACTATGGCCGTATCGATAGATAAATTATCGATATTAAATTAATTGAATATCGATGTTGCTAGATTTACAGTAAAATAATTATTTCCTGTGTTATAAGTGTAAGGTATATATGGTACTTACATGGCTACGCTTCGAAAGCGATTGAAATTTATATTAATAAATAATTAAAAGTAACTATATATTCTAAAAAAAATTATGTGTCGATAAATAAATGTACAATATATTCCATTTTTAAATATAGTAGTATCTGTTGTCCTTCTTAGCTGAACACGACGCGTTTAGGTAGCGAACAAATTTTATAATTAAAAAAAATGTATATTGAGCACTGAAACGTAAAATATTATTAGAAATATAAATTATCTATGTACAGTAATAAAAATCACAAAAGTAATTAAATGTGTTATGAAATTTCTAACAGACTATTGTTAATGTAGAAAGAAAAAAAAATACTTACGAGAAAAATGATATGGTGTTGTTTGTTTGTTTAAATGCATATAAGCACAACACAATCTCGCAACAACCGTAACTATTCTAAATAGGCTCGTAGAACTATTAGATATTGCACCACTCTTATTATTAGTGATACACACGCGCGCATAGACCTTCCCGCTCGATAAAATATCACGTGGTATTATGTTCTCTCGACTACGCGACCGTATATATTTTGAAAACGTTAGCATACTCTGACGTCATGACATCGTTATATTTAATAATAAATCGGATCTAAAAAATATCATCACAATATTAAGATTTAAACTTTCCGTTTGAAGTACGTATTTATAATAATTTCGTTTTATTTATACTAAAAAATCACATTCTCTACCGAGTTGTTGTCCTGTTCTATCTTCGTTACATAAAAAAGAGATAGATGGTGTCTGAGAAGCGTGCGGCCTGTCAGTGTATGCGATGTAATAAAATAAATTTAATTACTACACATTATTATTATTATTAAGTAACATTATTTCATTACTAATATTACGCTTTAGGTGTTAATAGTTCACATTCCAATGTATCTGAGAGAGTGATATCATCACAGTTGTACTTTCTGTTCATAATAATAATGCATGTTGAATACAAGCATATATACTGTTTTTTTTTTTAAGCCACTTATTAAATTTAAATGTAAAACAAATTACTTTCATACATTTCTCAACACACAGGAATTTCTCTGTTTGTTTTTTTAAATAGATTTTCTTTGAAGTATTAGTATATAAAACACGAACACGAACTCGACATAATCGTGATATAATTAAATATAACCTTAAAAATATGTTTCAATGTGTATTACCAAAAATATGTATATAAAATATTACTACTAACTTCGTATGATAAAATAGAATTTATTTTAATCAAATTTATATTATTTTTGTATTAATTGATGGAGGTAATTGTATGCTTATAGAACAAACTGTGTTTTCTTAGATTATGTTGTTTCACATTCATGCGTGTATTATTATTACTTCGATTATTTTGGAATTAAATTAATTTTTTTTTAAATATAATTATCGTTTAAGTTTAATTATAACGACGCCTGTACGTTTGTATGTATACTTGTCGTGTAAACATGTTACTTAAATATATTGTGGAACGGCTTTGAGCGTGTATGAATACTGTCATGTTAGACTGGAGAGTTTGGGGATACTTGTATTATTACTCTATGCTTAAAAGAAAATAAATAAAGCAGATTAAAATAAAGTCTTCTTTTCATTTCGTCACCCATTTGATGAACAATGAGTAACTTTGAAGCGATGATGGCGCAGTGGGTATGCGGCCGGATTCCGCGTCAATCGACGGGGGTTCTATCCCACTTATCCAACTCTAAAATCGGCCTGAGCTCGGTGACGGAAACCATCGTGAGGAATCCACAGCATGGTGGTAGGGCATTTTCTCATGATGCCTCCTTGGGTAGCTACCACCCTCAAGTTTGAAAACCAGACGCCAAATACCAATAGGTGTGTTCCGGCAGCGTCACTTGAGAACCAGTATCTATCTAGGTTTTGTGTGTTTACCATCTTAGACCACATCGTCACACAACATGAAGTGTATTTGTGGTCAAATCAGAGCCTATATACTGTTAAAAAAATGTGATCAAAATTTCTAGGCGTGTCATTCGATGAACGTCAGATATTAGCGTCAAAATGTTGAATAATAAAAAGGACGGATAAAAATATGTAGTGGGAGAGAAACAGAAATATGATAATAAGCACGATGTACTTTGAAACTGTTTAACTATTTTCTCCTCTTTATGATATATCCGTCCTTGAGGAAACTTGGTAAAGCATGGTTTTATTTTAGTGGATTAACATTCTCTTTCTCAATAACTGATATCTAAATCCGTTGAACAGTTACTGGCATGCACATTCCATGGAATCTATTACGTCCTTCTTTTCCATTTCAATCCATACTTGGTAAACCTATCCATGTGCAAAAAAGAAAATCTATATGCATTGAATGTAGGGAGTGTGATGCTTATAGCTTGCAATATCGTGCTGCAAGAACCTCTTCAGTAGATGATTGGAGCCTATCTTCTCCGGCTCCCGGAGTGACCTATTATCAAGCGTCAGTTCACAATTTGAAGAAACATTCGCCTTTTATTAGCACTTTCATCAGAATATCAAATCCCCGTGATGTTGTTAACATCCTTCTAGTAAAACATATTCAATCTGAAAATAGGAACATTTCATACTAAATCAAATTACATGTTTGGCATCTCTTTTCCGATCTTTTGAAATTAAACACCAATGAATTACAAAATAATTTATTCGAACGAAAACGTAATCTAGATACATTTATATTCAAAATAGTCAATTTTCTTAACGCTATTTAAATAGAGATAAATATGAGGTTACATTTGAAAATATCGAATTAAAACCCGATAGACACATTTATTAAATAATAACAACATCATTTATGACGAACAAAATACAAATTAAAATAAAGAGTCAATCGCATATCAAGATTTTTAACCCTTTAACCAGTATATAATTTAAAACGTATTTGTTAATTGGGTTATAAAAAAATCCCAATATTAACAATAAAAAGAAACTGAAAAGGTTAATCAAGTTAAATTAATTACATATATTATGTATTTATTGAATATGTTTTAACTGTTACAAAAATTAACCAAATTTAAATCGTTAATATCTCATACAATTTTCCTTAACGCAGTCATTGAGTAGGCGATATCTAATCATAAGCTTTTCTGCACGTAAAAGGTCGAAGGACCTCTAAAATGGCTGAAGTTAATTCGACGCGTCTGAAAGAACCAGTTATCGTGATAAGGCGCTGTCGCAGCCAAACACTTTGTGGGGACTTTCCGACATTTGCACCCGAAACAATACAGAAATACATATTCAAAATACTCATGTCTTAAAAATAAAGCATGACATAATGGAAATGACATTTTTCTTAACGTTTATCTAATTATCCTTATATTAAATATAATTAGGTTATTAAATCGATTATACTGAAGTACGCACTGATGTGAGTGTTACAGTTCGTATGGGGTCGTTTTGACCTAATGGAATAAAATAAAATTATAATATTCAGTGTGACAATGTTACATATAACTGACACAATTTAGAACACATCCTTTTATACGTCATGTGAATTCGAATTTCCATACGTTTCTGGTAACAATTTTCCAAGTAATGTTCTTTGTGCCAAAGTAAATAACATTTTGATAGCGTATTTAGAATGTAATGAGATTCCTTCGTATCGTCTCGCAGTGAACTAGTTAAAGCAAATATATGCAACAAATAAATGCAAAGTTCTATAGCTACAATAGAAATAATAATAATACTGTGCAAACTACATATACACGAATGGGATTTGATATCAGATCTTTATAAAATATACTATAGGTCAAAATAATTTCGTAATGGGACTTAAAATTCTGTAAACACTGTTCAAATAAGAGTACAAAATTTTAAAACCGTGGTATTGATTATTTCTGTATTTTTTAAACTAATTCTGTATCAACCACTGTAATTATTACTAAAATTATAATTAATTGGATTGCAGTTGTTGAAAGTCACGAAGTTCACAGAATTTTATATTCATATAAAGATTAGTTAAAAATGAGTTGAAATAGTATCAATTTGATCAGAATGGAGATTCATATATAATTTTGGTTTAGATGCCATAAAAATATTATTCATATCTGAATTACAATTCTAAAACTATATATAAAATGCTAATAATACATTTCTGGAAAGATCTATGTATATATAGCCAAACTGTAGGGTTATTTTTGTTTGTCGAAGATCTAGTAATACTGTAATTTGCACCCGTTTCTATAACACGTCTAAAACTATCTAATATGTCACAAAAATGCATAAGGCTGTTTAGGGTAACACCTTTTTTTCTTCTTTTAGCCCAAATATTTTAACGTATTTTTATTAGAAAACAAAATGTTTATTTGATAATAAATATTGAATAAGAACAAGTAAAAGGTTTATTGTTATAATAATAACAAGGTTTGTTTAAGTTTAAGTTTTACATAAATATATGAGATTAGGATAAAACAAAACAAAAAAACTACCCGTACCACTTTCATTAAAATATCTCAAAGAAAACTTTAACGTATAGATAACTCAAATCCCACAAGAAAGAATATTAATCGAAACAACTCTTAATGTTTAGATTTCTCACTCTAATGGCATATACCTTTGCATTTCAAATTATCACAAACAAAACCATTCCGTCTTCATAAAATTTTATGATGTTTTATATTATGTTATATATAATTTACCCTGAAATAATACCCTCCCGTATATAATTTTAACGTCGATCAATAAAAAGAAAAACAAAAAAAATTGTACAGATAAAAAAATCATCTGTCCACGGCCAATGTATCAAACAGCCTCACAAAAATATTTCTAGTTTCTATTCCTAAAAACACCAAAGTATTGACATATTAAATATGTCATTAATAAATAACCAGATAAAACATACAAAAAAAAACTCTGCGTTTTTGTTGAACAAAAATAAATATACAAGTTAAGCATCTTAACTTATGAACGGACAAATCACAAATCCGTTTAATATAACCTAAAAAATCAAACATAAAATACAATAAGACATTATTATTATAACTAAATGAATTAATGGAAATGCATTATCTAATACTTGGGGAGAGAACAGATGTATTATTCTCGCTGCAGATGGAAATATTAAAAACAAAAATTGTTAATAATTCATTCACTGGTCTCCGTTCTCGTGATTCAACTTCTGCTTCTTGATAGGAGATGAACCGCCAGTGAACATTGTACCGTTCTGCAACTCATTCATAAGGAATGGAACCTATAAAAAAAACTGTTTCATTTTACCCAATTTCTACGAATGTGGCTAAAATAAATAATTACATGACACGAAAATGTTACAATCATAAAATTGGGCTCTTATTTGATGACGACTGTACCAACATAGGTTTATATAATTATCATTACGGATGGCTTCTTTTATACTATTACAGAATATAAAGTTGGCTCTTTTAGATTACACCGGCACACAAAAAAAAAAAAAATTATGTAGATGAAAAATATTGTGGATCCAGATCTAGGATAATTTTGATGTAACTTCTTTTACTGAATATGAAGTTTATTTGGCCTATTAACATACAAAATTTAAAAAAAATCTCAAAAAAACCGAAAAAAAAAAATTGGGCAAGTTATAAATATGAAAAAAAAATCTATTAAGAGAATATGCTAGCGGAATTTATTCCAATACAAACTCCTGTTTCCTCCCCGGATAGTAGCATTATGGTAAATATTTTATATCAAACAATATATATCCCCCACCGCCACGCCCGTAAGTTTTGATTTTTTCTATTAATTAATTATTGTAGAAACTAGGAGCCTTTGAAAATGAAAAAAATTCTCGATTTTTACCATGATTTTCAGCATTTTACTGAAATCGAGGACATGACCGGGACTAAACGGATCTCAAATTCGAATTCAGAGGGTCGAAATACATGTCAGTAGGTAGTAGGGTCCAGTCAAATGGGCAAACAACTTTTTTTTGTGTTCCGGTGATTTATTCAGGTTTTATAAGAGTTTTATGCAAATCTGACTAACAAGATTTATGATCATTTTTTCCCCACCCATCCATCTATTCAGCTGAACAACTTAACATCTCAACAACGTCCGGTCTTGTACTAACTTTATTAGTTTTTCCAAGCTATTCCAATATTTACAAAATTGTATCAATATACAGACCTTTTAAATTTTTTTATATGAATTTACACAATGTTTAAAATGTGTTGTACCAATTTACACGATGTTATATATGAATTTACACGATGTTATGTATGAATTTACACAATGTTATGTATGAATTTACACGATGTTATATATGAATTTACACGATGTTATGTATGAATTTACACAATGTTATGTATGAATTTACACGATGTTATGTATGAATTTACACGATGTTATATATGAATTTACACGATGTTTTGTATGAATTTACACAATGTTATGTATGAATTTACACGATGTTATGTATGAATTTACACGATGTTATGTATGAATTTACACGATGTTATGTATGAATTTACACGATGTTATGTATGAATTTACACGATATTATGTATGAATTTACACCATGTTTAAAATGTGTTGTGTATATTCACAGGATGTGTTGTATGAATATAAAATTGTTAACCTTGTACTCCAGCTGCATGTGGTGGTTCGGGTGCAGCGCGAGACAGGCGCGCATGATGTTCTCGATGCAGGCGCGCTGCTTGAAGAGTGCGTTCACGACGGGCGTCCCGGCCGGCACCAGCGGCGCCTTCAGCAGGTACGCGAGCGAGGACATCACCGCGTGCATACCGCACCACTCTGCACACATGCACACACACACACCCCATCGTACATACAATGCCAATTAAACTAACTTGGTTTGCTTCCCGTTTTGAAGACTATCTTGGAGCACTGTTGTATAATACAGCAAATAAGTTTCTGGGGATTAAACAACTCCAAAGCCATAAATTGAGACAAATTGTATTTAAATGGTTACAATGTATGACCTATGAAACTACTGAAAGTCTATTGAAGGCCCAGTTTAGAATTTAATCATTCTCTATATAACAACGTTCACCCATATTCCCTAAAAAAACACTTGTTACTCCTGCATGATTAGTATTTTCTCTATGTGTAACCTTTGTTGAATAAAGTTTATTATTATTATTATTATAATGCCAACTAAACAGTTATTTTCTTTTTAGTCCACAATTTATTACGAAAATTATTGTATCTTCTATTACAATACAAAAAATACAATATGAACTCTTTAAAACTATGTAGAAGAACGTTTAACCAGTTTTTTTTTAATTATCTTTTGTATCACATACTCGTGTGTACATATCCCCATCCCCAAATATAAAATAATATAGTAAAGAATATCCATGACTACGTGGTAATAAGGTAACTTTTAAATCGCAAATGCGCCCTCAACAATCGATAGGACACGGAATCCTTGAGAGTAATGACTGCAGAACGTTTTTCCAGCATTAAATATTGTCGAAGATCAAAGGTTAAATATTTCTTAATAAAGAAAAAGAAGGGATTAATCTTAACCACTGTTGGACATAGGGATTTGCCTAGGTGTTCTCAAAGCGACCGGTAATGCGGCACCCGCACCCAGCGGAGTCCACCTTGTGGAGGGGCTGCTCGTCCTCAGCTCAATGTGCTCAGCTCATTGACACTTTAGTTCGGTAAATCTGCGAGTAATGTTGGTTACATTGGTTCTTCTGCAGATTACTTCATTCCTGACTCAATCACGCAGGTAAGCTCCAAGCATTTCACCGTTGCTTTTCGTGTAACCTTGAGCCTTAAAGACAGCAAAAATTGATGAGATAAAAAAAACGAACCTTCAGATTCACTCTGTCGAAATGTCACTCTGGAAAAGAAATCGGCGAGCAGGACCAGGTCGAGGATGAGAGGTACAGCCAGCAGCGAGTCCTCACACGTGTTATGTACCACTATAGTGTTAGTTCCGTGGAGCAAAATCTCTGACGTGTATTCGTCCATTGCTCGCTTCGAATCTCCTGTAATGTTTTTTTTTTTACTGCAGTCTTTAAATTTGTTCTTGTCAGCTTAAAAAGGATAGTAGACCCTACCGAGGCTGGTCTAAAACAGGCAGATGCTTTGTGACAAAAATAATGACACTAATTAATAATATTACACACACACTATTTTATTTTTTTTATATTAAGTTTTAATACACTATAAGTAACAAATTCAAAAAGTTTAAATCTGAATCTTGTTGCATCATTGTGTTCAATCAAAAATAAACTTTTTACAAAGTACCAATCATATGAAAATACAGGCCAGAAAAATTAGACTAAATTTGAACTTTTTGACAGTTACTCGTTATTTTTTTAATTAACAATTAACCAAAATTTTAGGCATATTTCATTTTACCTTTTTTTTTATTAATTTCTTTATTTAACAAGCATATTATTAGCCTTACTGTACCTGTTTTTAGACACTCACATTTCACTGTAGTATTTTACGATTTATAAAAAGATAGACTGTATTTTTATCAGTGACGAAGCATGAAAAAGTTGTTCGGTAAAGCCGGAGCTAAAAAATCTACCTGGTCGTCATACTTCTTCCTCTTGAAAATTAGAACAGTAATGAATGATGGATGCTTGTCCTGCTGAGCGAAGATTTGCAAATTGCAGTTAGTGTTAACCACCTTCACCATACTTGCTTGACCTCACTGCAGTTACGTAAACAGTGCATGTCGAGTACGATAAAATGCTTTGAGAATAAGTAGTCTCCTGTTTCCTCGCTGGATCATAGCAATAGATAATAACATACTAACGCTTTCATTGTGTGGGTGATATGAAAGTGAAATATGCATGCATATGTGAATTCGATTCCGTCGTTTCTTGCCGAGTTGTATGTGCAGGTTCTTTGTATGCGTGTTTTATGTTAACGAGTGTGTGGTTGTTATAACACCATGTAATAATAGTATATTTGCTGTTTGTGAAATTAGTTTTGTGGGAATCTATGCGAAGTTAGCCTATAAGGAATCGAGTTATTAGAAGGCTTCGCCACAGACTAGTATATACTCACCGACGTAAGGTACGTATTTGATAACGACCACATGATCCGGTTTCTCTCCGGGTTTGTACAGAATCCGATTAGATTCCACCATGTCGTCCACTACGTTACTCTTTGTTATCTGGCATCACATACAAAAAACATCAATCAAACTTCATTCGAAGGTTTTCTAGAAGCTTCCAGAACTATCGTGTTCATAGGCATTAGTAGACAAAGTAGAGTTTTGGTAAGGACCAAGTAATAATTTAATTGAATACAGCCTCCAACACAAGGCAAAATAAATTAAATCATGGAGATTCCTCTTAAGGAAACCTACAGCTAAATATGCAACCGGATCTCCACTTGTACACAAGTAACAAATTATAAAAAAAGAACTGTCAAATTTCTGAAACATTCAATATTTGGTATTTCTATCTACCGCGTCTTTTCAAACCGCATATCATTTTACTAAATATATAAAAACTTAAACATCGAAATTTTCGGTGATTATCTCTAGAAATAAATTGTCGATAGAGTCGACAGTCGATGGAAAAATATCGATAATTAAGACTCCTCACTAGGCTAAGTCGTAAAAGAATAATACTAACCTCTTTAGATCTAAACTGTTTAGGCGCGGAGAGGTTCTTCCCGTCGTTGTTCCCGAGATGGTTGTAGCTGACGATTGAGACGGGCTTCAAACCTTATTTAACATTAATTATTACTTCCTTACTATATCGTCACTTTAAGATAGAGATGCGACTCGAGTAGGATTTTGTGACTCGAGCCACTCGAGTAATTTTACTACGATACCCGACTTGTACTCGAGTCACTCGAGTAAACTACTTTCACTCCTTACAACTCGAGTATGAATTTATCACTCGAGCTGACTAAGAATTTTTAAACACCTTTACTAAATTAGTAATATTTGTTAAGATGAAATAAAATACAAAATATTATTTACCTTTTTCATGTGATTAATCAACAAAGAAGCATAAAATGACTTCTTACGACTAATTAAGTTGCCATGTATAAATTACTTTAAAATGCAAGTATAAAGTTATTAATTTTTATTTCAAAATTAAATTTAGTTTTTGAGAATCAAGTATCAATAATTAAATAATAATCAGACTAAATTAGGTTTTGTTTATATCTTACAACTAAATATTCCAAATAATAACATTACTTTTTCCTTATCTATATTTTAAAACGACGCACGTGGGGATTCAAGTACTGTTTGTTTACATTGAAGATGCGAATTTGAACTTGTAAAGTCCTGACGTAAACCATTAACGTATTGACATTTAGTGTAGCGCTTACCGAATCTACTCGCCGCGCCGAGTTAACTCGGTAACTCGTGTGCAAACAAACTCGAGTCAAATTCGATTTCACTCGAATATGCATTTAACAAATTCACTCGAGTCACTCAAATAAAAAACGGTTCGAGTCGCATCACTACTTTAAGACGCGCGTCTTAATTAGGAAATGAAGTGGTTAAACTATTTTCCCTTTTATTTAACAATAAAAAGGGATCGAGTTCTAAGAATATAATAAAATTAGTACTATAATTAATAATGGATATTGTATTTCATATGATTTGTTATTATCAAATTGCAGTCATTTTAAATTATTCAAGCACTAAATATAAGTTTAAGAAACATAAATGGGAATAATGGTATTCTTTGTATCTATCTATTACGTAAACGTCACGTGTTAGAAAATAAGAAATATAATTTATCAAGTGCAAATGGTTTTTGGTATGATGTGGTATTTTAACCCCTTGAGCACTAACCTGGCGTTTACGCCAGCTTTCCATTGTCTCATTTTTATGGGTACTTGACACATTAATGTCAAGATCAATCTCGATGATCTATGATTTCTTTGCTATGGTATTTCCCGTAGTGGGTTAATGTATGACAGTAATGACATAATTTAGGATATAGATCCTCACCAGCAGACACGAGGAAGTCTACCAACACGGACTTGAGCTTCGTCTGTCCGGATTTGAAGTCGTCACCGGCAACGAAAACCCCGCGCTTCTCGGCAAGTTCAACAACACCCGGCACTATGGTGTTTTGTGGGGAACCATTGATGTAAGTGCACTGGGAAATCATTCAAAAAGTATTAACTCCACCGCGTACAAATCGGAAATCATCATCTACATTTTTGAATTATTGTACATACGGACAAATCATAAGGATAGAAAATGGTAATTAAACATTTAGAACAACTTTTTAAATAATAAGTTTGTAGAGACATTTTAATTGGTTTTGTTTTTTTATTATTATTATTATTATAACACTAATTGACAATTATAATTTTATTTAAAACATTGACAAATAAATTGAAATAAAAATGTTACATGGTAATACGAAATGTATTTGATTGTCGTTTTGTTTTCACCATTTTTTATTTTATTTTTTAAATAGAGTGAGTTTTAAGTAGGTGGCTGGGCAAGCTGGTAAGGGGTCGATCTAGGCGAACGTATCTAGACCAGATCGAAGACGTTCTAAACAAAGGCCACGGTCAAAAACAAAGAACATATATGAGAGCGCTTATGAAAATAGAAAAAGCGAAATACTTGAATCAGGATCGTAGCAGGTGGAAGGGTGTAGTCTCTGCCTACCCTTATGCTAGAGAGACGTGATATTATGTATGTATTTAGAAATATTACATTAGCGGGCCTAATAAGAAAGCTCAGAATCGGTCATACGGCAATGGAGAGGGCTATGCTTGGAGTTTCAGTGCGTGATCGAATCAGGAATGAGGAGATCCGCAGAAGAACCAAAGAGACCGACATTGCACGAAGAATTGCTAAACTTAATCGATAGTGGGCTGGGCACATTACTCGTAGAACCGATTCCCGATGGGGGCAACGGGTTCTCGAAAGGCTGGCGCGTACCGGAAGATGCAGCGCGGGTAGTCCCAGTAGCAATCGACGTCTTTCGGTTGAATGGATGGGCTAACGCAACACAATTTTGTAAAATATTTGTTACTAGCATTTTAATATATTTAGACTAATTATTTTACAAATAATATACATACGTATAAATACGTTATTATTTAAGTATATACGGTATTAATATGAGTTTATTTAAGTGTTTTTATAAACTACGTTTTTTTTTTACCATCAGTATTTCGGGCTATAGTTCGGGCTCGGGTAAGCCACACTTAGGCAAAATTCCCCCCCCCCCCCCCCCCCCCCCCCCCCCCCCCCCCCCCCCAGTAATGTTACATCAGAATAGCTCTAATAATCTTATCGCAAACTTATAAAACAGTCACATAAACCTTACATATTTCCATACCAACTTTCATCCCCTATTGTTATTTTACACCCTTGAGCGTAAAACTTTTACAAACTTTGAATATCATATATATTTATATCGAATCAAAAGCCAAAAAAATAAGTTTCAAGCTTCTAGCTCTAAAAATGACGATACTTCCATACAACTTTTCATCCTTTTAACTCCTTACAACCCTTTTTTCGCATGATCATATTAATATACATACAATTTAAGTAATAACATAAGCTTTTCTCAAGTTAAACAATTTCCATATTAAATAAATAAATAGTTCAACTTTGATTAGTTTAAGTTATCACTTCTATTGGGCGTCCCGTAACGCACACTTTTTTTGTTTTTTTAAGATTGGCACTGTATTAATTTAGTGTGTCTGTGTTGTTTTAAAAGAATAATACTGTGCTTACCCCTTCGTCGATAGATGCAAGCGCGAAGATAGTTGAAGGCGATATCTCAGAATCGTTTTCGCGTAAAGCTTTTTCCAAATTAGCAGCAGTGTCGTGGACACCATTACGTACTTCACAGAATCTGCAAAGGCGAGTGTGTATGAATGTTTTTGGCGGAATTCTTGTATGTCGTCTTGTACTATATTTTATTTATTATTATTTGACCCTACATTGTGCAATTTTGATGGAACTGCATTATTCAGATTTGTTTTTGTGCACGAGTGAAATGACTTTGAAAAAAAATGAATTCTGTGGTGTCACAAAAACCCAGTGGAAATTTCTAAAAAGTTACTCACCATTTTTCTAGAACTTTATATGAAAACTAGCAATATAATTTACAATTATATCGAGGTGACATTGGCATAAATGAGTATAATAACTGTTACTATAATATTATTTAATTTAAAAAATAAAGAAAGAATATAAATATCACAAATCAACAGTATAAAAATCTACCTTTGCGACTACAGTTTTAGATACCTGGATCATGTCAAGACTTATTACATATGGAGGACATCATTGTTATATTTTTCTGAATATGTTTTTGTTTAAACAGCGATATTAACCTTTTGAACACTAACCTGGCGTTTACGCCAGCTTTCTATTCTTATCCTATTGTCTCATTTTTATAGGTAATCGACATATTAAGAATGATTATCATTAATTACTGTTAAAACGCATCATCCTCGAGCAATACGATCGTACGATAATGAAGTTTATAATGGGTATGGCGTCACGGTTTGTATAAACATATAATACTAAAACTACAATCTGTGCAAATATTACATCAAGGAAATTCTGTATAATAATTATTATTTCGGTTTATTACATCAGGTTTATGATTTTCGTTTAACCTACTTAAAGAATATGGGGCAAAACTCCAGAGTTCCTCGGCTCCATGCAGGTTTCGAAATACAAATAAATATCTGTCGTTTTTAAATTCAAAACCGATGAGTTCTATATTTAGTGTAATTTTACTTAAAATTATGTTAATTCTAAATGTATTCCAAATAATGAAAGTAATTCTAATTTTAAAAAATTAAAAAAATGCAAGTTAACTCATATCTTAAAACTACTTGGTACTACTAATTGGATAAATTATATGCACACAACTTTTGAAATAATAATGTTAAAATAAACTAAACTCTTGTGTTAATTTATATTCCTCCTTCCTTTGTTTCACGAGATAGTACAACCAAATTTACATAATTAAGTTCTATGAAAGTTATCTATTATTGTAATTAAGAAATCAATGAATTGAAAAAAAAAACCGGGATAAAGAAACAATTTTTCACAGCAGAAATACATGGAAGAATTATTTAATATGATATTAAGTTTTACTTATCAGTTAAGTGGCGTTTCCTAGCTCAAGTCAAAATATAAACAAATATAAAGTGGCACATACCGTTCCGTGTTAGCTGTCCACAGCACAATCACTTTATCGACTTTGCTCTTGGATCTGAAATCCTTGATATCGGCACGCACCTGAAGGTATTGCTCGTATCTGGTGCCGCGGATCAAGTTGGTAGCGCGATCGGCCTGCCATTAATAAATACAGAACAAATATTAAAAATAACATGGACGCAATTTCACGTCGCCTATTTTTTTTTATATATATAATCCCGGCATCACCTCTGACGTAATCAGGGACCTTGTTAATACTAAATTACTCGGCGGTATCCGGATCGCAAGCACACGCGGGGCTATCCTTAATTTTAAAACGGTACAGGTACGCTGCGAAGCCCTCGTGACCTATTAAAATATGCACGTGGGTTTGGTGACAATCGAGTCTTCTTCAGCACCCTGTAGGCCTCCTGTATCTAGGGAAAAAGACCCTAATCACCGACCCCGTGTCAGAGGCTTCTTAACGTTCCTGCCATAGCCTGTGCCCCGCCTATGACCTTTTTTATTTACGATCTCGGATATCAATCGTAATAGGGCGCGGATTTCTTGTATGCGGTCCGTTTAGCCAGTTCGTCGGCACGCTCGTTACCTACGGTGCCGACGTGAGCCCTCACTCAATGAAGGCGAACTGAGCGCCCTTCCGCACACATCTCCCGGAGCAACTGTTGCGTTCTAAGGGCCAGATGGTGTGGTGGTGCCAGGTTTGCCAGCACCTCCAGTGACGACTTTGAGTCCCGCGATTTTTTAACCACCTGTACCGCCATAAAAAGCGCATACTAAGTAAAACGTTGAGAACTTGACTTCTCGCTCCTCCTTTCACCATGTTAAGGCGGCTCCTACTCGTCTATTTTTGAACCATCGGTGAAAATTTCTCATACGTCTCACCCTCGCGTTGCGCTAGGTGAGGGAACTGGTCAAACAGTCAAATTACCATCCCGTTTTGCACGGTACAGTGTCTCCACCTCCCGTGCCAGGAGGTCCAGCGGGAACAAGTCTGCCAGCAGAATTGCGGCTGTCAGAGAAACCGTGCGATACGCCTTACAATACCGCAGAAGGGCCCCAGACATTTGCGGCTTCCGGTCGGTTCGATGACAGCTACGTATATCATCCTGATTATCTCCGAGTTCAAGCCCCAACTCACTCTTTCAGCACATGCCAGCTGCTTGTAGATGTCAGCTGCCTTCTTACAGGCTGCAGTGACATGTGTCGCAAAAGTGAGCTTGCTATCGAGGATCAGACCAAGCAGGCGAATCTCGGATGCTAGCGAGATCCGGATTCTGCCCATGACAAGGACTGGTTCGTGGCCTATTAGATTTGCAATGAAACTCTAATATCCTTTATTAAGACATTCAACAATTTACTATGGGCATCAGTTAAATGACGATGTGGCCGAAGATACAAACAACTGGTTCTCAAATAATGCTGCCAGAACACACTTATGTGCGCTTAGCTGTAGATCTTCAATTTAAAGGGAATAATTAGCCGTGCGACTACCACCATGCTATTTACCATGGGTTTACCACGTTTTTCATCACCGATAGCTCAGGGACAATTTAGTATAAGATTCGATCCTACCTATAGGAGTAGACGCCATTTCTAAACTCATTACCATCCGTTTAATATGTTTTTTACCATCATTCACTTATTCCATGCCTTATCTCAAAATAGCTTACACGTTAAAATCATTAACGAATACTGTACTTTTTACATTTTTACTTCAGAGTTTAGAGTACCTATTTAAATCTATCACAAGAAGGATAATTAAATAACATTTGAAAAAACATCTTTATATTATTATTATTATATAGATATTATTATTATTCCTCGATATTTCATTATATGGAGTTGGGGGATGTGAAACGATTATCTCTAGATTATTAATTCCTTATAAATTTGCAGATAAGTATTAGCATTTTCATTCATTACGCAGTAAGTTTCTTTTTCGGAAAGCGATTAGCGAAATTTATACACTATAGTTATTTATTTATTTATTTTCTTTAAACAATTCGCATTTTACCGTTGCAGGTAATCTATAAAAAGATAATGGGGTGCATTTGACGCACCATCATCTCAAAACTGTTGAACATATCGGGATGAGACTACTACCAAATGACGCGGAATTTTCGTAGAATTGCAGGATATTTATTTTTTTAATTCCATCGACCCTTTCTAATTTTTTTCAATTTACTCTTATGTACATTTTTTCCGCAAATAAGAACAGACTCATTTTTCTTCATTCATTTGTTTTTTTTAGATTAGGTATAAATGAAATGTTATTTGCACTTTTTCACTCACACCTAAAGAACATATGAAACGCGGGCGGAAACGCAAGCACCAGCTAGTACTACACAAAAGAGAACGTAACGTTTAATGACATTCGATAACTATTCAACTACTCTATATATAGATGGATGGATAGGCTTTATAGTTAAAAATACTCTCATTTAACGATGGCGACTCGACTCCGTGTCGACAATTGACTCGCAATTGAAAACTTTCGAGAACAGTCGACACGTTCGCATATGAGTGACCTCGAGGCATCGCATCGTGTTATCATATGAATGGCACATCGCTACAATGCATAAAACATATAAAACTTTATTGATTGGGAGCCGTTAATACAAATGACAGAATAATGACAGAGACAACGGGGAGTCTAAATGATGATGACATAAGCATTGTTTACTTATTTAATTTCCTTTCATTTTTATTTATATTTCTTTATTTTTGCTGACAAATGAGAGGGGGAGACCAAAATGTCTACAAAATTTCCTTACGTAACACTTACCTACTGCTTATGTTTTTAATTCGTAAACAAAGAATACAACACTAAAAGTCGACTACCGGTGATACATAATAATTCATGGTTTATAAATGTACAGAGATTTCGAGAACATTTGAATACTGCCTAGACCAGTCACAGACAATAATGATAACAAACATAAATAGGTAACGCGAAATTGCTAATGTTTAAATTAAAGCGTTCGAAACAGTAGGTAGGTATTAATGTTTACTTGTACAGTATAGACACAAAACCAACGGATAGAGCAGGGTTGACAATTCACTCATGTAATCAAATCAAAAACATACCTACGTAAATAAATGTAAATATAAAATTTAAACGAAAGAGACAGTCTTTACACTTTAATAGATACAACAATAAAAAACTACGATTATATAATAACGATTCCACGTATTCGTTTTACACCCCCTCCCCCACCCCCAACCCAAAACCGCGCGAATTTAAATGTATAATCCCAGAGTTCAAAAGTAACTCGAAGTTAAGTTACGATGCGATAAACAAGGCCAACCGCTAAAATCGACAGCACTAATGACAATAGCCGTTTTCTACTTAATTAAAATCAAGCTAATTTAGGTTAACCTATAAATACAATAATATACTTACATAAATTTATAAATATATTTACATCACATTTCACATAAATTATCCGTAAATATATATGTATAGTACCTATATAATGCGTAAATCTATGACGTCAATGAGAACTTGTAGTGAATTCACTACGTTACGCCCCGTCAAACTCTATGACGTTAGAATGAACTATGTTTTATCTATCTAACAATGTGTAATGTTTATTATGAGTCACATGATATGATAGTTTAAATAAAGATCGTCGGATATTAGTCGGATACAAATCTGGATCTTTAATAATTACGTAACAATTAAGCCGCCAATAATCTTACTTGTGGAAAAACACGAATGACCTTTCATGGTCAATCTTAATTAAATTCGATCAATTAGACTGTAAAATTTTATGCAACTAATTGAGCTAACAACTTAATTGGTGGAGGAAACTAGTAATCGAAAAATATCTCGAGGATATACTAAAAAGGGTCAAAACAAACACAATAATTTTGATATTTTTGTTTACAATTTATTACGGCTATGAACACAAATTCTTTAGGTGGATTATTTGTTTTTCTAATTTTTTTATTTTTTTACACGTTATAGGCTATGCTTTGACCACAATCTCACCTGATATTCAGTGACGATGTGGTCCAGGATGGTAAACACACTAAGCCTAGGGGTACTGGTTCTAAAGTGATGATGCCGAAACACACCTTTGGTATTTTTGCGACATGTTTTCAACTTAAAGATGGTAGCTATTCAGGGGGGTATAATTAGAAAATACCCATCCACCATGCATCTTCAAGCAAACTTAAATATATAACTACCAAAATGGGGACCCTTCATCAAAACTTTCCAGGGAGTGTTTATAACATTTCAGAAGTCACGCTCTGTTACTTTTACCAATATGCACATCACTTAATGCATAATAACTACATTGGATCATGTAAAATGCCAATAAAATTATATATATATATATACTAGCTGAGTACCCGCTACTGCGCCCGCGTTTCATAAATTTTACACTGCGTAATATAGTTTTTAATTTTTTATACATTATCTCTTTTTTAAATTTTAAATATTATCAAAAAAAAAATTCTACTAACATTAAGCAATGATATTTCTCAACAATTCAAATACCTGCCATAAAACTGTCTATTGAATCGGATTTTATTCCAACTTTTAGGAGCTTTAATTTATTTATGCGGAACCCTAATTATTTTCGAAAAAAATAAAGTACCTAAAGTTACGCGGAGTAACTTCAGCTATCTAACCAAATCGGTCCTGTCCAAATCGGTCCAGTCGTTCCGGTTATTAGCCGGAACAAACAGACAGACAAACAATAATTTTATTTTTGGTATCATATATATTCATATGTATTTAGTAATAAAAACAGACAATTCAATTTTATATACTTAATTAGGACAACAAAAATTGATTTTCTTTGAACTATTCTACATCGCGCTATGGTTTTGTTGTCTTCCATTATACATATATGTTTCAAAACATTCTGCGCTTCAATTTTATTTTTTAGTATAAATAGGATAACAAACAAAAACTACTCCATGACGGACTTATACCCTCTCAAAATCTCAATACTTTGAACATTAAGATATATTAGAATTCATTATTGGTTATTTAATATAGTTATGGGCTTTTAGAGTAAATCAACTTAATAAAAATACTTAATATTCAAATTTGTTAAATATCTTCTGCCTGCAATTCCAATTGCTAACCAAAGTAAGAAACATGAATCAACAAATTACATTGTGTCAATTTCTGAAAAGTAACAGTTTAATAAATAAATATCTCAAAATATAGGGACCTATACCTAGAATAAAGCACCTGGTTTTCGGAAAAAAATTGGATGAAGAATTATTAATATCTTGTAATCAGTAATGGATACAAAAATGTTCACAGGAATCAGCTTTGAATATTAATTAAAACTTAATAATATCACTGCAAAATTACCTGATTGGCTGCAATAAAGTCTGGATCATAAATGGATGGACGTGGCTTCATAGTCGCCATCTCCTTTTTCAATTTTTGTTGAAGGTTGAAATCAATTACTTTTGCACGGACCATGGATTCAGCTAAGTTCAATGGGCTAATATCCCAGCCGTCTATAACTATGGCAAAGATTTCACGATTAGGAATTAATAATAATACTGAACTAATAAGACAAATAATCTAATTTTCAATTCAATATAAAATATAAATTTACATGTTTTTTTACTCACTAAAAAAGTTTTAATAAAATGTATGAGATGTACAGTTTTATCTGAAATTTATGTCCATTGATAGTTACAATTTTTTTTTAATTTGCAGTTTGATCTGAGTAACTAAATAATTAGAATAAAATAAAATTAAACATAAATAATAATTAACTTTAAGCAATAGGTAAAATAATATTCCTTGTCAAAGGTGAATTTTTATAATTCAATGTATAATGTTCCATAAGTGTAACCACAAGTTTAGAAGAATAAAACAACCTCTAATAATTAAATTTTATAGTATATATGTAGAAAGTATATAAAAATATCTTTGGTAGTAAAATTTTTACTTAGTACATTGATTTGACTTCAAATTTGAAATAGAATGGTATGTAAATGTAAATTTTACTCCTATAATGATTTACCTAAATCATCTGGATGTACCATAGGCAATAGATTACACATTGGCACATATACATCATTGCCTTTTTCATCTAGCCCCAATCGGATGGTTGATGCTTGTGTGATGGACCCAAACCTGTTATAATTCAATAAACAAAATATCAATTGTTAAGCACAGTGCATAAAGTATACATGTACATAAAATGCATTTGAGAATTAAATTTTGTTTAACAATTTGAATTAATTAGTATTAAGTATAATTCTGAAATTTTACATTTACTTTTTGACAAACAACAATGAATTAAGTACTTAGAACCTGGAGTTCTGGCTCACACTACATAGACTAAAAGTTTACTCTTTTACATTCCCTTTCACATGATGTATTTGATAGCATCCATTTTAATAAGTAGCAAAATATCTTTATTAATATTAAAACTCACCAATTTGATTGAAGCATTCCATTTTTAGTGTTCCAAGAAAGCTGATGACGGTTTGCAAGTACTGCTGCAGTGAATGTCGAACCATTGTTACCACCCCCATCCTACTAACATCACACCAACTTTGCCAACTTTTCTCTCAGTACGAATATGCAATGATTTGTTATATGGATGAACCTAGAATGTTTATAATTACAGCACCAATATAATAAATCTTTATTGGACTATTGCATATTATTCTATGCCAGCCCGTATGAGGTAGAAGTCATTAACAATATTTACTTTTTACCTATAAACCTTATGTTAGCCATTTCAGCTTCCTTACCTTCCTATATGTTAATTTACTGATGAAATAAAATTACCTATTCCTAATATAAAAATAAAAACTATAATCAAATAATAATCAATTAAATGCATTTTTGTAATCAAAATATCTTAACTTAATACTCCAGTAGGAGTAATATTATTCTGTGCTTAAATGTCCTTAAAACACATCAAACAATTTTTTTTTCTGGCCTATTCTACTTATTTTAATCAAAAATAAGAACACCTATTTTTTCAAATTGAATTATGTATAGTTCAATAAATCATTTACTTAATTATTACAATAAAAATTAAAAATAATCTGATGTCGGCTAAATTCATAATATACCAAATGGTACGTTCTAAATTATTCTGGAAAAAAATAAATCGATACGGCCGGCGGACGACCGGAAGTAAGAGGTTATGAATGAATAAATTGTCAATCTTACCGTTATCTCATTGTCATTCTTAGTTACCAGAGATTCTTGATATTCATAATTGGAGTAAATAAAATCATCTGTATATTTTATCTTCGGGCTGGAAACTACCAAACTTGGTGATTTCTCCATTTTATTTGGAGATATAGGTTATATATTGTTTGCTTTAGAAATAAACGATGCTTTATTTTCAATGAAAGAGAAACTGTTGAAATCGTCGCATAGGCACTATTAAAGTGAGAAAATGATTATTAATTTATCAACAACCACACTACACTTAGAAACTTATAAAGTACTCTGTGACTCCGAACAACCATACTGAAATCTTTAACCACAGAATACACAACTCCGAAATCTGACAAGCTATACTCATAAGTCAAAAAATTTTTTTTTAGTTCCAGTTCTTCTTATTAAAATGTGACAATTTTTGTACACACAATTTATGCCAGTGTCGTGTGGATAAGACATATTTTCAATCTTTTTATCAGCGTTTCTAAGCTCCAGCAAAACGATGCACCATCTTGCTCAAACTTTTCATGTAGCTTTATCGGTACCTCAGAATATATTTTACGCTTTATCCTCTGTAATAAACTGAACCTGAACTCAATAACTAAACTATATAATACAAAACGCCACCAACATTACATGATATAGAGTCAAATACACAAGTCTAACAAATAAAAAGAAAATACTGCTACATGACAGACTGAGATCCCATCAAAAACTCATTAGTACTATTTATTCCTTTTTACGGAAGAGGCACAGTTACTAAGAAGACCATGCAGTCAAGTATGGCTTTAGAAACCTTATGGTGACTCATTGTTAAAGCTATTTCATGAGAGATGTTAAGGGATTTCAGAGCGTGATGCTCCGTATCATTATTTTAAGTAAACTTCACCTATGCACATTAATCAAACTGTCACATAAAATGCCACCAAAATTACATAATATACTCTATATCGTGTCCGCAAAAAAGTGCACTTCAATTATCCACACATAAAAAAGCGCAGTGTTACATGAGCACATAAAAATATGTACACGTGAAAAATTGCGCACATGGATTTAATTGCACACGGAAAATATAAATGAACACATAGATTTGCACTTTATTTTTTTGGCAATAGTTGTCTTTTATATATTAAATTACTGCAAGGTATAGGTATTTCAGGTTAGGTTAGGTTAGAAAATTTAGGAACAGCCTGTGTGGAATCCACGGCCACAAGGCGGTGGACTGCACAGCGAAACAACCAAAATGCCCCTTTTACGCGTACGCAAGGAGGGAGGATGGGCATCTCATGAAGGGTGTGTATTACCGACCTCCCTTTAAGATGGTGGTGCCTTATACAAGGGAGCTTGCACCTGGTCCGCAAGATTTGGGTGTGAACATGTTATGGTAGAAGGCCGCTGCAGTCACAGGGAGTGCGAGGCGAGGAAGATCCCCTTCTCTGGGGTATTCGTTGCAGGAGAATGCAAGTCCTACGTACTCCCTTCCAACTTAAGAGGGGACCACTCTCCGTTAAGCGGATATTATTTAGGGATGGATAAATAATAGGGTGTTTAAAAATACTTGTTTTCTTCGAACCACGCTCAAAAGTTTGTTTAGATACCAAAATAGGTTTCTGAAAATATGAACCCTTAATATTCATATTAAGGTCGACATCACACTTTTTGATTTCCCGTAAGAATAACACAGGAAAAAATTTGCTTTATTCTCATTTTTGTAACTAATGAACGATAAATTGCACTGCATTGTCCATTGAATATATTTGTAGATAATGGCACGCTCTACAAAAAAAAACTCTAGTCATTTTCGGCGAATCAACTCCGTCAAAAGCTATACGAAGTCAAAGTTGGCGGTTGGTTCCATGAGCGGTGTGAAATATTTATTTATATTTTCTAATCAATGTATTTTAATTTTCGTAGTTAAATTAGAGTATCTAACAGATTAACAGAGACGTTTCTTCTCCTTTGTTCTAATTAGAAGAGATTAAGACTTACTCCATACCGTATTGTATGACTTTAAGAACGCTTTTCATACAACGCTCTAACAAATTGGCGGCCTATTGTTAGAGCATTTCTGGGAGTTCTTTTAAAATCTAAGATTTTACGTTCGGTGTCATTAATCCCTTGCACTTATGTACAATAATCAAACTGTATCCCGTAAAACACCACTAAAACTACATAGGTAATATAGTTTAAATCAGAGTTTAAATACTGTAGGTTAATAAAGTACATACACACCACCACAACTTCTAATAGAAATGATTCATTTGTTTCTTTTTTTTTTCTATGGAAAAGGTATGTAGACCATGCAGCCAAATCAGACATTATTGTCAAACTCTAATATGTCCACGGTTATTATCTTTTATTAAGTATAAAACTTTATTTGGAATTTTATAGCACTTCAGAATTTCAAGTTATATTTATAAGCCACTCGTGGAAGAATAACATCTCAAAGTTAACTTTGATGAACTTGTTTTAACATTTACGTGTGTTATGATTTACGGACCGTAAATAATCTAAAGTAATATGGCATGTCCACTACCACAGTCTTATTGACGTTTAGCTATTCTACATTTATCAGTCGCCAGATACTTTTCCTTTCTTCTTCTTCTTCTTAGTTAATGGCAATCTGTGTGTACACACAATTTGTGCCAATGTCATGTGGGTAAGATTTTCAATCTTGTATCAGCGTTACCAAGTTCCAACAAAACGGTGGCCCATCCTGCTCGAACTTTCCATGGAGCTTTGTCGGCACCTCAGAATACATGCTATGCGTTGTCTTCTATAATAAACTTAACTTGAACACAATAACTAAACTATTTCACACAAAACGCCACCAAGATTACATGATATAGAGTCAAATACACAAGTTTAATGAATTAAAGAAAACAATTGCTACATGTCAGACTGAGATCCCGCCAAAAAACTCCACTTTTCCTTTACAATGTGTTGCAATCTTTTTGTTGCTATACACTTCACTTGAACACAATAATCATAATTTATGAGTTAAAATGATATCAATATTACATTTTATAGAATGCAATTTAACAAACATGAAATCACATCATGACAAATTACTATGCCATCTAAAACCCATCCCGATACAATATCTACAAGTATTAAATGTTTATAAGTCATTACTGAAAAACAAACTACGCTCATTGGCTTGAGAAACAACTCCAAACAGAAATCTGTCTCGGGGACTGACATTCTCGTAATGCCAGACAATACTACGCCAGTATTAACGTTTAAATTGCAATTTAAACTTGTAAAAGCTGTATTTAAGGAGCTTTTTTAATACATGTATTATTAAAAACAGGATTTTTACAAAAAGAAATATTATTCTGTTACTTAATTTATGACAAATTACCTTGTAGCAGTAAAAAGACTTCTTATATTAGAAAACACTGGAGAGAAGTTAAAAATTGGTTATTTTACTTTAAATTTCATAAACAATAAATTTATAAAAAATATATACCCGAGAAGATGATCTATCAATGTAGAGTACTCTTCTAAAGTGATAAAATTTAATTAGTGATGGCTGTAAAATACTTCTTCCAAACTGTATATTTCAAATATGATATTTTCATTAATTTGTTAGTAGTATATATTTAATAGGCACATATGTAAATTCATTATAATTCACGCATACAATTTTATTATTTATTATACCTACCTGATCTCGTATGCCTTATCGCCCACACCTAGGCATATTTAAATGAATACAAGAAATTCCTTGTATATAATTTAAAATTCATTAACCTAACCGGTCAACCGTTCATTTTCAACATTTTAATTTTAATCATAATCTCTTCCACAATAATGACAAATGAATCATTCTTCCAATGCATAGATGAAAAGATGGAATTTAATAAAAGCAAAAAAAAACAACAGCCTATTCTCTCGATTCCCTGGTATACATGTGTGTGTAAATATGGTAAAAAGAGAACCGTACTTTTTATTATACGTGCACACATTCGACCCTTTTTATACAGCTACACAGTATTGAGTATTGTATCCACAGACGTATCACACTGTACTACTCATAATAGCAATAATATATTTATGTATATATACACACATTTTGATTATACGTATATACTCATTTATTTAGGGAAGGGACTTAAACGGGTTATGAAATGCAGAAAAAAGTTTTAAGGCTATTTTTATTGTATAAACATATAAGTATAGGAAAATAATACAGCTTGAAAGATTAGAAGTTGTTTATTTCCGTGGTAATAATCGTTTCTCATAATTTCCAGGAAAGGTAAATTATAACTATATGCAATATTATTCAGAGTTGTATGCAATAATTCGTTGTAGTTAGATGTATGTTCGCTAGACTGTAAATACAATTTATAAAGTTGTATATTAATTAGAGTATAATAAAGCATGCGGGGGGCGCGAGGGGGCGCGCCGCGCTCTCATATTCCGTATATTGATTGTGTGCGAGGGGGCCGGGGCAAGGAGGGGGCCACGGCGTGCCCCACTCTGTTTTTTACGACACGGCTTTCTGTGTAACATAATTATTGTATTAATTTTGTGAAATGTTTCGGTGTTATTTGTGAAAATTCTGGCTGTCGGTAAAGCGAATACGAGGTAAGAAATTCCAGCCAGCACGGTTTTTGTTAAAATTTAAAGTTTTATCAAATATATAATATATAAATAAAATTTTATAGCTCTAAATTCCGTCGGCGGCGCGTACCTACGGTATATTACACTGTCATACCGCGTACGTATAGTGTTTTTTACGGGCATCGTTCTAAAAATAAGTTGTAATAATTATAATTTTATGTAGCGGTCGCAGCAGAGTCGGTTTTCTGTCGATTATCCATCAGACGTAAAGTGGTGTGATTTGTGATTCAAAAAGTGTGTGTGGTGGTGCAGATGCAGGGGCTGGTGAGCGACAAAACGTTCCACTTGAAGTGGAACAACCACCTGCAGAACTTGAGCCAGCTGTTCACTACCATCTACTCATCGTCAGAACTCGCAGACGTGACGCTCTCCTGCCGCGATGGGACCCTCAAGGCGCACAAACTTGTGTTATCCGCCTGCAGTCCTTATTTTGAACAAATTTTTAAGTGAGTACTTGTATTATTATTTTAAAATTGAAATGATTTTCATTCACATTATTTCTTTTTAATTAAATTACATGTAGGTACTGCACCATTTGGTCATAATGACATCATTATTTTTTCTAGTGAAGTTATTTATAATAGCAGCAAAGTATACAAGCCAAGAGCCAATATTTTGTAATCTAGCTAGTTAGAATAAACATATTTTAATATATATGTATTTATAAAACCAATTTGCAGTTGAATGTTACATAAATGTCATTTATGTTTAATATAGTTGTATTTTATCTAATGATAACAGAAAAAAATATGTCCGTTTTAATAAATAGTGAGATAATTTGTTATTCAAATTACAACATTCATAGATAAAACATAGTATTTAATTTACCATCATTTTTTTTCATAGAGACAACCCATGTCAACATCCCATAGTCATATTAAAAGGGATACCCTTTTCGGAGATCAATCTACTTGTGGAGTTTATGTATAAGGGGTCTGTGGATGTTCAAGAGTTGGACTTGCAGTCCCTAATGCACACTGCATCAGAGTTAGAAATCCGAGGATTAGCATACGAGGCTAGAGATAATGCAGCACAGCTGTTGAATGTAAATTTGGAGTATCCATCATATCCTCAGACATCAGTACAAGCACAGCCATCATTTTCACAAGCACAAGCAAGAGGCACAGATGTCGAGCGACTGAAACAGGTGAGTGTTTTTTTAATTAATTTAAAAATTATAAAAAAAAAAACTGGTACTAGTTAGTTTCACAGTGTTTAACAGTTGTAAATTTTATTTAAAAATATAATGCATGTGATATTAAAAATAAAAGATAAGTTTTTATTGCATCAGACAAGTTTTAAGTAAATGAGTTGTCAAAGAAATTTTAAAAGATAAAGAGGTTTAATTATTAATATCATTTGTATGATTATCGTCACTATCAAAATAAACTAAACAAAAACTTTTCATATTTAATAGTGAAACTATTGTAAAGAAAGTAATGGTTTAAAATTGAGTATTTCATTTTCTGTAAAGTTCGATTAAACTTTAATTATTATCTTCCAATCACTAATACAATTTATTGCAAAAGTCAATGAAGACCAGTTCTAGAATTAATTAGCATGTTTGTGATAGTTGGGTAATTAAATAATAAAATAACACTTCTTTTTTTGTTTAATTTCCTTTACATAATAAATTAAATATAAACTTTAATTTAAACTAATTTTTAAAATAAATTTGTTAATATTGATAAAAGTTTCAAAATTAATGAGTGCATTGGTTTTATTATGAATTACCTTTCTTGGAGTTTCTTATAGTTTTTGATATATACATACTTTGAGAATATTTGCAAAATTGTTGCTATTGCTGGATAGTGAATACTTTGCAGTTTACTATTATGGAATATTTTTATATTTATAATTAAAACCTATATGAGAATAAATTTCTCAAATATTCTATTCCTTGCTGGTGAAAACACCAATTAATATAATTAATATGGTATATATATAATATAAAGTAAAAGGTTTAAAACTAACAGAGACTTTGATATTTAAAAGGACTTAATTTGAATAAAATGTAGAATATTAAATATTAGAACCAAAAACTTGTTTACAAATGTATGCTGCCCTTCCATATTCATTTTGTTAGTTTCGCCAGACAGCTTTAAATTTTAAATCATTAATAAAGAATGTTTAATTTTTTTTAATGAATAAAGCCTTCCAGGAAGGACCTTTCAATGAACCTTTGTGTAAGCATTTTTGTTATCTGGGTCTTCTGTCTTTGCATCTTTTACCCAATTTGCATTCCCATTAGAAGGCTTAACTTAAAATACTAGAAAATTTGCTTATCTTACTACCTACTTACTTACTTAGCTTGAATTTTTTCAAGAAATTTTCTATACTGGCCTTATTTGGATCATTAATATTCCTCGTTTTTAAATTAAAGTAGAAAAACTGATATGTGCTATTCACACGTGGTAGAAATGAAACCTTAAGAAAAAAAATATGTTACCCACCCTGGGTTTAAACCTTCGACCTTTCAGTCGTACCATACATGAGACACGCGGATAAGTCCACCGGGCTTACCACGCTCTCAAAAATTTGATGAACAAATCCAACCTTCATCAGAAACGTACTGTCGCTTATTCGTTTCATCGACTTTCAAACACAACGATGCTAACAAAGTTTTCACTTTAAAATAGTAATTACATTCATTATCTTAATATTATAATGTGATACAAACATTCAATTTTATCTGATTTTAGAAAATGTTTATAAATGTTTTGGATGACTTTTGTTTATATATATTTTGAATGGCGTCTGTTTATAATGTACATACAATTGTAAATATATGAATGTATGTATAAACGATAATATAAATACATTTTAAAAAATTTTGTCTGGCTGTTTGTTCCGGGTAATTTCTGGAACGGGGGCCGATTTTGACGGGACTTTTTTCATAGATAGCTGAAATTACTCCACTTAACTTAGGGTACTTTTGTTTTCTAAAATAATTAGGGTCTTGCGTAAAAAAATAATATGTAGATTACCCATAAAAATGTGACAATAGGAAAACAATGGAAAGCTGGTGTAAACGCCAGATTAGTGCTCAAGGGGTTAAAACTCATAAAATTGTTAATAAAATCCAATTTAATGCACAGTTTTACTGGCAGGTATTTGAATTTGTGAGAAATATATGTGCTTAATGTTAGTAGCAAATTTTTTTGGAAAATATTTAGGGTTCCGTGTAAAAAAATTAAAAACTGTATTACGCAGTGAAACATTATTAAACGCGGGCAAAGCCGGGGGCACACAGCTAATACAAAATATAATGGATTTGTCATCTGACTTATCTACAGTACCTCTTATTCAAATTATTAGCAAGGCGGCAACGATCGCGTACCTTCTAAGAGTTTTTGGCGGGATTGTACTTTGTCACGTAATAGTTCTTTTTTGTAATTCATTAAGAGGACATGCAGTCAGAAAAGTAGGTATTTCTGAAATTTATTGCTGTCGCGTTGCGCCTCAAAGAAATAATTATAAATCACGAAAGGGACTACTTCAGCTTGGGCTGATTTTACCTATGCAAAATAGACGTAAACATCACTTCGTAGTACCAAGTTTCCTCCTCCAAAACTGAACCGATTTTTAATTTTCTTTCAGTTTTAGAATAACAAAGACTGGCTATGCCTGTACGTTTTGCTTTTTGAAATTTTATCCGTCAAATTTGTTTGACGAACGTCTGAAATGACGGTAAAAATCGAGCATTTTTTCATTTTCAAAAGCTCCTAGTTTCTACAATTTATGGAATAAATTAAAACCTACGAGCGTGGCGGTAGGAGATACATATTATTTGGTTTAAAAATATTTACCATAATGTTATTATCCAGAGAGGAAACAAGGGACTACGTTTGTATGGAATAAATGCTGCAAGGATATCCTCTTAATTAGGAATATTTTGAGGTATTTTTTTGCATTTATTTATTTTATTTTTTTATGTTTGATTATTATATACACGTAAAGTGGTTTGAAAATAATTATACCGAGCCTGAATTCTCAGGTGTCACAAAAAACTCCGTAGTAAGTCGCTCCGGACATAAAGACAAATTGCCGCCCCCTTAAATATATATATTTTTAATAAGGGTACAGATATTTTTTTAAAGTTTATTACATATTTAAAATATGCGTTATAAAGTTTATATATAAAATTAGTTGTACTGATCCATCGATTCATCAACGCAGATCCTAAACCGCTGAACCTACAAACTTGAAATTTTTACAATAGATACCTTTCATGATGTAAGAATCCACTAAGGAACAATTTTTGAAACTTTTTCTCTTTGGTAAAATTTACTCCGATAGGTTATAGCGGTTGATAGGTTCTAAATATAATCAATATCATTTTTAGAAATTATTAAAAAAGTTCAATAGGGATTGTTCGATTTGAATGAAATTGGGTGTTCGGGAAGCATGTGTCGTTCGGTATGAAAAATCAAACAAAATCAAGATATTTAATTAAGATAAGATATGTAGACGAAGTCTCGGGTACCTTTTGTCAATAAATGCGAACTAGGAATATATTATTGACTAAACCATTTAAATGTAAGGTACGTCCCAATCAAGAAATTTATTAAAATCCATAGGTTAAGTTTTTACACGATACAATGCCAAACGTCAGATGGACAAAGGATACTTAAAACAACAACAGTTCCTCGGTTTTTATGTATATGTTTGCTATTTTTGCCTTAGGTTCAGGAGCTTAAAGATTGCAATTATAATAAATTTTATAATAAATATTTATGCATTAGAATGTAACGAAATAAGTATATATTATTAAAACCTTACCAGAGAAAACATTTTTTTTTTGAAAAATAATTATAAATATAATGAGGATTTGTACGCGAGAAGCGGCAAATATACTTACTTTATTGTTATTTCAAAAAACAAAAGTAGTGTGAGGTTAGACGCTCTAACTTGAGATTCCTTAAATCACTACTTTCCATAGCACCTTGAGAACTGTATTCTTTTGATGTATAATATTTTCAAGGACAGCATATTCGTATTAGAAGATTTGCCAGAAAATTATCGTCCAACGCTTAGAGCCTTAGACCCAGCTTATATAAAATTTGAATACTTACAATTATTACATAAGAAAATACAATAATAATGTTCCTTCCTATGTGCATCATATCTTACGTACAAATTTACATCCAAAAGAGACCTATACTCCGCTTATGATCTATCTCGCTCACACTACCGTTTGAAGTAGCGGCACGACCGTCTGTTGCCTCATCTATTCTCAACAAGTAGCTTACATATATATACTGACTTGATGCTTTTAGAATATTCCGTTTAACATATTTCTTTGTGTGACTTGTCACATCTTCTTTTAAATCAGACGACCGAAGTTATCAGTCGCTTTGCCGAGATAGTCAAATACGGTCGCCATTATAAAATCGCGAAAAAATTCTACTGCTGTACCCAGAACGTTAACGCCGCTATAAAAATCATTACATATTATAAAAGGCAACCTGTATCTGTCTTTATGCCCGTTACATGCTAAAATAGCAATTTCTATTTTTTTTTATGCTTTGAGAATTTTGGAAGCAAGACGTCCGTACCCGTACTCACATGGCGACTGATAACTTCGGTCAATTCAGTCGTCCGCGGTACCATGTATGCGGTCCAGTTTGCGCGTCTGTTAGGACTTTTATCTTTGCCGTACTGTAAAACTGTAGAAGTCACCTAGGTGTAGTGTTTCCTCCTTCCTACAATGTCGCGTCCTTTATATGCTATGTGCAAATGCATCTTAATTTGTAAATATATAGGCATAACAGCGGCGATCGATTTCGATCTTTCGGTGGTCACCAGTTTTTCTATTGTTCTGTGCATCCCATTATACACAGTACCGTCATTTGAATGTGCTAAACTTACTAATCATGCTGCACGTCATTAAAAAACATTTCCATATCTATACTAATAAATAAAATTGTAGTGCCTGTTTGTAATGTCATAATTATTTTTATTTTACTAAATAGATATGAATGTATATACGATACCTATACTAAAAATATTTTTTTTTGTCAGCCTGTTAATTTCTGAAACGGCTGGACCTATTTTGACGGGACTTTTTTTGGTAGATAGCTGAAGTTACATCGAGTAACTTGGGGTACTTTTAATTTTTGAGTATAATAGGATCTCGTAAAAAAACAAAACTAATGAAATTGTAAATTAAATCCGATTTAATGACTACTTTATCTTAGTATTAATTTTTTTTAATGAATATTATTAGGGTTCCGAATAAAAAAATACAACGCAGTGCAGAATATATAAAAACGCGGGCGCAGCCGCGGGCATACAGCTAGTCGAGAATAATAACATTTAAACACACCACATCAGACATAGTGTTCGGACATCTATGAAATATTATTAGTACCATAATCCTAGCGCTCTCATGTATGAGTTAACCTCGGAGCTAAGAGCTAATTAGAGCTATTTATTACATCTATCACACTGGAACATTATGATGTCTAGAAGTGACAGTTTTCTCTGTGCATCCACTAATAAACTTTATAACTATTAGTTGTAAAATTGAAAAAAAAAACATGCAGAAAAAAACCAGAGCTATTTTCTTGCTGGTTCTTCTCGATGACTGGATTGTTTTCCGAGCCGGTGGTAGTATTTTGTCGTTCATAAACGACTTTTATGAGGGCCTAACTGAATAAAGTATTTTTGAATTTTGTATATTCGAAAATAAATAATTAACAGAAGTTAGCAAAAAAAAAAAACAATAAGTTCAACGAGATATTTTTACGTAATTATTATAATATTATGTTTACCAAAAATTTAACCTTGATATGTGTAAATTAAATTCGATAGTAATTGTTAATATTCACACACTAATGGAATATTTTGATATGACTCAAAAATTAATCATGTTGTTGCAACATAATATTAAGTCTATAAAGTATGTTCTCGTAATTTTCGAGGCATAATTTTTTAATATAGCAATACCGATATCATGAATCGTAAGTGGTTACTCGGTAAACACTTTGCTATTAATAATAGAAACAACAAATATTATAAATTACATTATGATACCATAAAATTGATGTATATTGCCGGCCAAAGAAATAGGATATTTCTTATGTACAAAATGTCACATATCAAGTTTTGGAGGCCAAACCCTATAAATATTGTAAAATAATTATTGTTAACGCACGGTATATTTAATGAACAATATTTTATATTTTTTTTTATTAATTATTATTATTATAATTATTCGTAATAAATTGTATAAGGTATTGTTTTTTAAACATCTTTTTTCCTTATCTTGAATATTTACATGTCATAAAATGCAACGTCTGTCTTTCTGTTCTCTGCCTCTGTCTATGATTTTGTTTTCCAAAAGAGTCCTTCAAGGTTTTTTTACACCGTATAGGCTCAGTGCTTTGACCACAATCTCAACTGATGTTAGGTGACGATGTCGTCCAGGATGGTAAACACGTTAAGCCTAAGGGTACTGGTTCTCAAGTGATGCTGCCGGAACACACCTATTAGTATTTCGCGACAGGTTTTCAAACTTCAGGGTGGTAGCTACGCAGGCGGGCATTATTAGAAAAATGCCCTACCACCATGCTATGGTTTCCTGACGATGTTTTCCTTCACCAAAAGCTCAGGCTGATTTTTAAAATTGAATAGGTGGGTTCGAACTCGCGTCCATTGGCGCTGAATTCATCTGCACTATCCACTGCGCCATTATCGCTTTTTAACTTACGGGGTCTATGGTTTGCATATTTTTGATGGTTACGTAAGCAATATTTACTTATTTACCACACAGAATAGACTAATTTGTAAGATAATCTTATGTCCTTTTTGAAACAAACTGGGTGGATGTGTATTATTAGATGTTCATATTTTGTATTCAGTGATTTTAACGTTATATTTTAATACTTGCTGCGTATCCGCCCGCAGCTGCACCCGCGTTTCACATATTGTTCACTGCGTTTTCATTTTTTATACGGAACACTAATTTTTTTCCTTATAATTTTTTATTACTAAAATAAAGTAAAAATATTGTATAACTGTGCATTGAATCGGATTTTATTATGAGTTTTAATTTTTTTACTCGGAAACCTTATTATTTACGATAAATAAAAGTAGCCGAGTTACGAGGAGTAACTTTAACTATCTAACAAAAAAAAGTCCCGTCCAAATCAGTCTAGTCGTTCCGGAGATTAGCCGAAACAGACAGACAATTATTTTTAAATTGTATTTTTGGTATAGATATATTCATATCTATTTAGTAAAAAAAATGACATTACAAACAGACACTTCAATTTTATTTGTTAGTATAGGTATAATATAGATTTTAAATATAGTTAGATTAGAACCGTCCGTCTCTTTTAGTACATTTTAGAACTGATGCAAATTTTTTTAATTTGTTCAAATTTTACACAAATTTGCAATGTTTACAAAGACTTTCATTTCTATTGAATATCTTGATGCAACTAATGTTACAATAATATAAATCTAAAAATCTATTTTTAAACTAACGATTGCATTGCTGAATAAAGATTATTTAATTTTTTTTTATTTTATAACCTATCATACTTAAAATAAAATACTTATTGTTAATAATAAGATAATGTATATCATTAAATAAACAATGACGTATTATGTACCCGGTGACAATATTTTATACGAACTGACTCATTTAAGATGTACGTAGTAAGTACTTGCGTGATGTTACAAAGAATCTTTATTTACATCCATTGTCGCAGGTATTTCCCTTGAATAATAATTAATTTGGGGAATTATTGCCAATATACGTTTATAAATAATTTTATTTAAATTACTCCTTTTTTGATCTGGTCACTAGAATGAGAGAAAATATACGCATTGAATAAATAAGGTATATATATAGTTATTTTTGCTTAGTTTAGATTAGGTTAAGCGAAATCCTAACATGAGAGATAAAATTTCATTTTGTGGAATATTTGCTGCGTCCGTTAGTCAAAATTACGTGTGATTTGCCTGAAATACCTAATATGACAAAACGTACGTATACAAATCCTGGGCAAAAAGTGTATCCATACCTTCTTAAAAGTATGACATAAATCGGGTCAATGATTCTTGAATTATAAAAAGCCTAGAATATGGGGACATTGCTCAATGCATTATTTAAGAATTTGTGGTAGTAATAACTATATATTCGTGGCTGTATACAACAGCGTTAATCTATGTATGTTCAAATCCTCTAAGGTAGTCTTTGAGTTTTTAGTTAAAGAAATCTCTATAATAAGGGGATGTTCAAAAATTACGTAAGCATCGATAGGGTCTATGTGTTACTTATTTTTGATGAGATTATTTAATACCAGGTTGGCTAGTTACTCAAATTTCATTGTATGTCGTCAAGCAACTTCCGGTAGCATCATTTTAGGTTTAGCGTGCTTATATACTATTTAAGCTACACGATCACTTAACATAGGCTGAAATTGTGGGTAAAGCGTAAAACCTATATATCTATATCCAAACTAATAAATAAACTTGAAGTGTCTGTTTGTCTGTCGGTCTGTTTTTTCCCGGTAATCTCGGGAACGGCTGGATGGATTTTGACGGGATTTTCTTTGGCAGATAGCTGAAGTAACTCCTGGTAAAAAAAAGAAAGGTTCCGCGTAAAAAAAATTACAACTCGTAAAAAATTGAATTAAATCCGATTCAATGCACAATTTTACAGGCAAGTGCTTGAATTGAGGTGAAATATTTTTACTTCATCTTAGTCTTAAAAAAAGTATTAGGGTTCCGTATGAAAAAATTAGACCGTAGTAAAGAATATATAAGACGCGGGCGCATCCGCGGACACAGCTAGTTATAAAATAAATTAAAACCAAAACTGTATCTCTCTAGTATTTGCTTGCGTTGGTTTTTATGATAAGCATTTGTTTATGTTTCGATGACTCCTTTCTGTATCATGTGTTAAAACACATCCAATAGCAGAGACTGGTGTCTTGTGTTAAGCTCGTATCGATAGTGTTTCTTAATAAACCGGCTATAAATTTAATTTGGCCAAGTCTGATCTAAGTCTCATGGTAAATGAATAAACATCGGATGTATCCGACAAGCGTTTCGTTATAAAGGGGTACTTTTTTCACGTGTCTTAAGGTCATAATTCATTAAAATGTAGTCGTTCTACCATACAGCTCTTTCCTCGTTTACCACGTCCTGGTGAAGCTGTCTTGGGCCTCTCGAATCAGACACTCCGCAATTAAATTTAATATTTTTCATTAATAACTAAAACAAATCCTTATCTATTTTAGCTTATTCCCTTATTCGCGGAACTTGTAAAATAATTTTATAATTCTTGGTTAACACCCCCTTTGAGAAAGAGTAATTATATCTAACCTTGACCGTTCTCGGGTTCATTCCTCTGAAAACTACGCCCCAAAATTTGTTTAGGATATTTCTAGTGACGCGCCTTCGAATATTAATAATTTATAATTTCATTCAATAGACAAATGGAAGTTTTTGTGCGGGATTTCGGTCTGTCATATCTGTTCTTATTTGTTATTATTTTTATCTTGTGTTATTTGACTAGTATATTATGGAATTTTTTGTGGAATTTGCAAATAAAAATTAGTCACCATTTTGCTAAATTAAAATTGCAAGATGAAAAATTAGAAAAATATAAAATTCTATTTACGGGACATTGACGGAAATGTAAACTTGGCAATTCTGCCATTAATAACGAAAAAGGTGAAGTAATGGACATTTAATTATTATATTTGTATTGTCATGTATACGATTATATTTGAATAAGTTGGAGAATTAAAAAAAAACTTCAATAGGTACTTGAATAATGAATTAATTATTAATGAATAAATAAAAAACAAAACTGACGTATGTTTTTAATAACGACTTCTTGTTTAACACTTAAAAGTATTATATTGTTGAGAAGGCGAATACATACGTATGTATACGTAATTATATTTCGTATTTAATTTTTATAAATTACAATTATTTATAAGACTATATCAGATCATTTGTTTTTTTTCCGTCTCCCATATTTTTTTGCCGTCTTTGTGCTTTGTTGAATACGAATTACATTTATAAAAATGCGAGCGCGGCATAAAAACAAAACTAATTTACAAACTTTTTCTGATACTTTGTGTTTTTTTTTTAAATCTTTATTCTTTTAACAACATGTAACGGAATATTAAAAAACCGTTCGGTGATCCTTTGTGACTTCGAAATTTTTTAATATATTAAGAATATGAGTTAATAAAAGTTAAACCCAGGTATTTTTTACCAACCTTACTGTAAGCGGGTAATTTGAAAGAGGTAGGATAGTCGAATGGATCCAGACACTACGCAAACGGTGAAAACTTTTTAAAGTATCTTGGTTGAGCACGTCGCCTTTCGTGACCAGACCATGTCTACGTCTAAAACATAAAGATCTTAATCTCATGTTTTAACAAAACCACGAAAAGGAAGACTGTCTCTCTTCAGCTGCTCGTCGTTTAGTATCGGCATACAATTTCCTAAAGGTTTCTCTTTCAAATTTATATGATGTTCGATGGTTACTGCTCATTCTAGCACCGCTTACCAACGTTTGACCAGCGCGCTACTTCCTCCGCGTTATCTTTAAAATTGGCGCGAGAAAGAATCTGTTATTCTGGGTCAATCCGGGGAAATAGGGAATTGCCATCGTAAAGCTTCTTCTAGGATTTTTAAAGAAACACAATTCTCTGTTACATAATTCAATTGTGTCTGATAACATTAGATAATCCGTGAAAATTTATTTTTAGCGATTTTGTTTTAAATTATTGATTTGCTCTACTTATGCATTAGCTTACTATACAAATTTTCCTTGAAAAAATATCTACTGAGAGTGAAAATACTATATCAAGATCCGATAGACACGCAGAAAATAACTGTATTTTATACTATGTATAGATGAAACAAATCCAGACAGAATAATCAAGCAGCATCCACAAATGGATAAGTCGTACAAATATGCCTAGCATTAATTACGACCAGGGGAGGGTCCGACCCTAAATGTACATATCTATGTATTTTATATGCACAAAAGCATTCACATCTATATCTGCATCGAATGTGCCCGCGGCTCTGCTTACATATTACGATTTGTATCAATTACTTCACTGTGTATCTTTAAAATATTATGACGACGTAATTCACTATTATCCTAACAAATTATTTTTAAATATAATAAAATTATACTAAAACCTGACCGTAGAATAAATTTATGACTTATAAGTCATTATAAGTAATTGATTAATATGACATATTATATAATCATGTATATCAGCCGAATGATTGTCGTCGAGTTATAAGCCAAACAACGGACAGTCAAGCAGAGGTATCTTTTATGCTCATACCGGGTCCCTCTGGTAGAGGCCCAGGACGTGCTGCGATCTTCAATTGAAGAGGGTCCTGTACACGCCGTCAGCGTGATACAGTGTCACTTTCATACCTTAGCATAACACGCATTAAACTACACTACACATCACAAACTGGCACACTACACTACACATTACAAACTGGCAGACTACACGCAGGTTATTGTGACAACTATGGATTCTGTAAGGAACTATTTGTACCCTTAGCCACCGCAGATTCTAATGTAAATTCCCCGAAATTTATGTCTCAGCAGACCAAGCCGAGATCCGTACTACTGGTGTCGTTACGGTAGTTACCACTCTCTGCTTTAAGTCCTCGTCCCAAAAGTTTGATGAATCTATAAAGGTTATCTTTTATAATATGTAAGAATATAATAGATCAAAGAATATTTTATTCACCAACTACTCAGATAAATATGTATTTAAAATATCAATAATATTTTGAATATAATGTAGCCCCAAATGTTTTAAACGTGTCGGTTGTATTTTTAAGTTTGATATTTTTTTCGAGACCCTTGTAAGCGCGAGAGAGATGGCACAGGTTGAAATTCTCGTTGGGTTTTCAAAAAGGCATATTTGATTAGGTAGGTTACCGTTTCGACTAATGACGCGTATAGTTACATATTTTAAAAAGGGTAACGTCTTTGTCTGTTAGTGAATTTTTAACTCCTGAACCAAGTCACTCATTTACATAATCTTTTTTTTTAATCATTGTATTCTTAAGTCAGTTTTTTTAGATGTTTTGTTACAATTTGTGGAACTTATCAGTGATAATGGATAGTCAATTTAACGAATTTTATTTTTATTTATCAAATTTGTTTGACGAACGTCAACGAAAATGACGGTAAAAATCGTGCATTTTTTTCATTTTCAAACGCCTAGTTTCTACAATAACTAATTTACAGAAAAAAAATCAAAACGTACGGGCATGGTGGTGGTGGATATAAGCCATATTATTTGGTATAAAAATATTTTCCATAATGCTTTTATCCAGGGAGGAAAAACAGGGGACACGTTTGTATGGAATAAAGGCCTCTGGAATATCCTCTTAATAGCATGTGAAATTTTGATTATACGCTATACAGTATAAAAAAGACAGTTTAACGATTTATTTCATAGAGAATTTATGTTGATTCTCAATCTTCATTAAAGGTGACTATCGCCATGTGACTTTAGTTTCCTGTAAATAATGAATGAATTATAGTAAACATACGTATTATTCACAAATAAACATTAGCTAAATAAGGAAAGAAGGACCGGAAATTTTCTGGAACGAGAGTAAACAAACCGCAACGTTTATTTTATATTTAAAATTTATTATTTATTAACATAACATAAGTTCAGGCCCGTTATTCCCGAAGGGTTAGGTAGAGGTGAAATAGCGTGCTACATCATCCACATTTCGCCGGGCTTAGTTCCGTCCCAGAGGTGACAGGGGGCGAGCCTGTCGCCATATTGGGCACAAATTTCAGATTCCGGGATGATACTGAGTAGAAAAACACACTATCACTTGACCTGGGGATTGAACCAGAGACCTCAGAACGGCAGTCGTACCGTGATATAACTGCGCCACCGAGGCAGTTATTTATTGATATAGTTTTATCTTTTCAATGCATTATTTTTATATATAATAAAAAAATAAATATAATAAACAGTATAAAATATATTCAAAGTCTATTATATACAAAAGATATTAAGTACATCACCATGCATGAAATTTTGTCTGTGGTTATTTGGTTACGTAATAATTGGGAATTCCACGACGTAACAAAGATGTTATCTGAAATCTTCAGGTCTCAATAGTCTCAAATTACGTGTACGTTATATTTTTTTCAATCGCCTTTTAAAACATTACTTCTTATTAATGAATACCATTTGAAAATCCTGGAGCTGTATATGGAAATCATTAAAAACTATATAAATAGCGAATAGTCTGTCAGCATAATAATGTGTCTATGTTATTTTGTTTGCTAATTAAAAAAAAAATGAAACTCATTAAGCGCGATTTTGTCTTTACGCAAAGTAGTGGCATGCAAAACACCCTTCTCTTGATGCTGTTTCTCACCTGTTCTTGATCCTTGGTTATATAAGAAGTTAGAAGGCATCATTACTACTTCAATCTTCAGATTTTACATTTTGTTTTTAAAAATGCTTGAAAAATCCCCTGATCGATCATATTGTTTACCTTATTCGGAACATATTTGTTTTACCATTGTGTATGATTTTGGCCTATCAATATTGAGAAGTTAATATCATTGGTAACTTCTCATTGTAGGTTATTTTAGTAGTTAGTGTTTTAACTCTGTTAAGATTTCCCTTGTCAATTTTCTATAGATTTTAAGCACTACATCTTGGCAGTAGAATTGATTACAATGAAAACATAGTAATTAATTACAATTGGTTTCGCGAAGTATTATTATTATTTATTTTTGTATACGATTATACCTTCACTACTTTACTATTTACGGAAGATGAATATTGTTTTTGAAATAACAAATTATTACTATTTAATATATCCTTTGTCTACTAAATAATAGCCAGATCTGACGATATACTGGAAAAGAAAAAACGTGGTTATATCTTATTTTAATATGAATCGTAGCTGATTGGATTACGGCCACTATAAACGTTTCGTTGCGTGTTTCTTGATCAGTAGGTATATAATTAGTTAGTAAGCGAGTTTTTACTTTCCTTACCTGCTTGGGTCACAACTATCATAGTCTAAGTCAGGGGTTGCCAAACTGTTCGCCGCGGCACTCTGGTGCGACGTAGAAAGTGAGGAAGGGCGCTGTGAAGCAATTCTATTTACCATTCCCCTCAAACCTCAACTAACGTATTCGCTGATATGAAATAAATATTCTTGTTTATGTTAATTTTATATACTTATAAATATACAGTTAAGATTCAGAACGTCGTGTGGATGTTTTAATTTTTGTGGCTATCTACCTAAGTAGTATCATTGTACCTTTCTATTTCGACCACCTATATATGTTAGGGCGCCGTGACAAAATAGCAAACATGTACGTGCGCCGCAGACTGAAAAAGATTGGGAACCTCTGGTCTAAGTGATAAAACCGTCAGAGCGAATCGCTATAACCTTAGATCGGTTAATGAATAAGGCTGCATAAGGAAACACTATATTCGACTTTATATTGAATATTTCAGTCACTTTACCGTTATCCAGTAAAAATACAATTAGTATAAGGCAATATGTTCTGATCGGGAGAGGTTTATAAATTCCGAAAATTTAAAATGAATGTAAGTCTCATTTGATAATATTTTGAAATAATTACTAACAACTTCTAATTAATCTTTTAGTACAACAAACAAGATCAATATTATAAGCTTAACATTCACAGAACCTCAACTTATATGGCATATGTAATTAATCAATTAAACTTTGAATAGTTTTTGTTTATGAATTATTTAACTTCCTAACACAAATGCTCTTCCAACGGGGACAAATGAAATTACTTCATACAATTTTAATTATAACAAAAAGGCCTATTAAATTAATGCGCCATTTATAATCATGTATAATACGTAAAAACAACACGCCATTCAAGAAATTAAATTAACGTGTCCAAGTAATGATATAAATTGTTATTCATATATATTATTATTTTATAGCGGACTCATTGTATGGTACAAATGTATACAATTTGCATTCTCAAGCGATTAGTGCACTCGGCAGTTGTATGATATGTTTGAGTAAAAAATATTGAAAAAAATATATATTTTAGCTTTCCGTTCACTGAAAATTAAATTATTATTACTGTCTTTTGCCTACATTCTCACTTTGTGGTCGTTCAGGTATCACGTATGCGAGCGAAGGGAGTATTTGAATGGTGACTAAGTAAGCCATTATTACTTAGTTAGTTTCGTTATTTTTTCTTCATTATCTAGTATGTTCAGATTTGAACATATGACAATGTACTCTATGGTCGAAAGGGATTTTTCGAAGTGATTGGTTATGGCTTACTCGCTCTTACGTATTTATAGTTAGGCAAGAAACTGCCGAAGTAGGGGACGAAAAGCGGGCGCACGATTTTATCTAGTCTAAATATTGTTGGTTTTAGATGCGCTCAGTTTTACTATACTATAGATCCAGATCCATCTTTGGTATGTGTAGTTTAAAATATTGTGTTCTTATAATCTATCTATACTAATAATAAAATTGTATATTTCACGTGTCTGTACATTTCCGATTTTTGTGAAAATAATGATTGCAAGGAACTAAAAGTAGGTGATTAAACTCATTTCTATCATTTTTAGAAATGTCTGTCTATTTGCCTGTGCAGGTATCAATTAAAAAGTACTAAGTATATTTCAAAAACTCAAAAAAAAAGATAATTATAAAATATATTTTTGGGGTAGCAACAACCTGAATTATAATAATTATATAATTAAAATAAACGTTTGGTGTGTATTAATGAACTAATTTCATTCAAATTTAGTGTTTTTAATTTTTTTCATGTTATCAGTTACACGTTCATTTTTATTTTCTGCTACATTTATTTTTCAAATTATTCATTAGATCTTACCTTAGACTTCTTAGAGATGTCTAAGAAGTAAAGATGGAGTAGATGATGGATATAATAACTAAATAAGAGATAGTAAAGGATAAAGGAACATTCTGGTGTTGTAGACGATGCTGTTTCAAAGATACAGAAAAGGGTGCTTAGTTAGTTTAGGCACGTGGAAAGGATGGATGAAACAAATTTATAAGATGAGGGGAATGTGGTGGTCGCTAAGGGTCGATATAGGCGAACATATCTCGACCAGATGGAAGATGTTCTAAAGGAAGGTCGGGTGAAAAGTATCCGTAACCGAACGTAAACGATACAGTTGTCAGTTAAATGCTCAGCAAAATATTTTTGTTATCTCTTAATACCAAAAATATAGGAAAAATAAGGGTTCATATAAAAAAATTACAACTCGATGAAATTGTGAACAATAAAATATCTATAGACAGTATCAATAAAAAAATATTTTCCAATAATTATCTGTACATTATATTACGCAGTGAAGAATATATGAAACGCGGCCGGAGCCACAGGTACACAGCTAATAGACAATAAAAGTAAACATTTATAAAATCTTTAACTTGAATTTTAATATTGAATCGACTTGTATGCAGTATTTAGATTAATACAGGAGTCAATTTCACCAAGCGGGAGCTTAGTTCATTTATAATTTATTCTTATTTTTCATCAACAAATGTCTTTAGCCGTTAAACAATAAATGCAATCTATGTAATAGCACGTACATAAATTTAAGACCTTCCATAGGAGTGAAGCAGTAATGATAAAATAATATCAAATGAACGAAGTAACTTACGTCAGGCTGTCTTGCAAAATAAATTCCAACGAGATTTGGACCTAGCTTGTTTAAATACAATCAAATTATTATCACCTTGAAATATGAAATAACAATTATTATTATATAAAGATAAATAATGTAAATACGATAACTTTGTCATAAGGCACCAAAAATTAAAAATAATACATTAATTACCTGATAAACAAAAAATATATATATAAATATTTTCTATATATTACGTATGCGATAACTCTATTATTTAGCTTTGGAAAATAAATAATATTTTAACGATATTTATTTTATTACGAAACTGATAAAGTGAATAAAAATGTAATTGTGTTTTAAACATTTCTTTATCTAGGTCATGTAATGACACGAGTGAAATCTTTATATTGATGCAGTGGAGCCGTATTATAATTATTTCTCTGTACTAGTATAAGTCAATTTCTAGATGATTAACTATAGTGTTACTTTTAGATTATTACTAAATATGTATGTAACTCTAATTGAGTAGAAAAGTGTGTTTTATCAAGGGGCACTGATTTTAACTTCACGTCAAACGTGGGAGCGGTAAGGCTTTCGCACCAGGGTAATAACCCCATACACTTATGACAAAACCGTTATCTTGGACACATTAAGGCGAGTCGTATTCTGGAATAAGCAAGTGTATATCCAGATTTACTTCTACTTTTTAGCCGTGGTAGATTCTGCTGGGTTACAGCAAAAACAGCGACAGCGGTCGTCAAAGTTCTTGGACTATATTTTATATATTACTAGCAAAACTGTGCAATGAATCGGATTTTATTAAAAAAAATTATGAACGTTAATTGGTTTACGCGGAATTCTAATTATTTTGAAAATTAAAAGTACCCTAAGTTACCCAGAGTAACTTTAGCTATCTAGCAAAAAAAAGTCCCGTCAAAATCCCTCCAGCCGTTCTGGAGATTACCCGGAACAAACAGACAGACAAAAATTTTAAAACTTGTATTTTTGGTATAGGTATTGTATATACATTCATATCTATTTAGTAAAAAAAATGACATTACAAACAGCCTCTTCAATTTTATTTATTACAAAAACTGCAAACTTTTTGAAATCAATTGGAATAAAAAAAAACATAACTATAGTTTGGAAGTAAATAATTCTTTCCACACAACATTATGCTCGTAATAGTGGAATACGTATGATTTCACTAATGTACTCACTGTTTATTGTTGTTTGTTATTTATATTTATAACAAAAAAAATGTTTATTCTCCCTAGATACATATGTACCAGCAGTCGATGATGCGCGCCGAGGAGAGGCGGCGTGATGACGAGTTACGCAGGCGGCGCGGCAGAGATGACAACGTGGGGACCCACACAGCGGTGAACAACATCCTGGCAGCAGCCGCGAGGGAGATGGAGGAGGCTAGGAACGCGTCCCGTGCTGGCGACAGAGTCGTAGCGAGCATTCAGACTGAACACGACCACGGTGAGTGTAGGTAATATCGTGTTGTGATGAGCGTGGTATTGGGTACAAACACTAGGGTTTATCTACGACAAAAAAAATAAACAGGTGGCAGCCCTAGCTGAGATTCTTACCATTTTTGTACCCTAGCATTGATTACCTTTTTCGTCTGAGTGTCTCAAGCGTTTGCCCTTAGAGTAGTGAAGCAGTCAAGGTCGCTCGAGTCAACAGCATTTCACTGTGAAATCTAATACAAGTATATACCAATAATCGTTAGAAGTCCTAATGCACTAAAAACCTATTTTTGTCTTATCTAAACCGTTAATCGAACGAAGCAAGTTATTATAATACTGAGTCGATAAATTAATAATATGATTTTGTTAATGAGAGGAAGTAGGAATCTGAGGTCGTTCGGTATAAAGTTATACCTAAACGTATCGTATTACAATTAGTTCGGTTGTAAAAAAAAAATCATTAGGAATTAATACGATTCTATGAATAAATTTACGTGCAAATATATATGGATAAAAACACGAGTTGTACGGGGTCACGAATCTCGATGGCATTGGCGAAATTGTTCGTCGGAATATAACTAAATACGTCATAGTTTTCGAGTCCGTAAAGTTACGTGTTTCAGATACCCACAATATCTATAGTTGGTTCTTCAGTTGAAGTGTAGAAAGAATTTATTTTCCAAAAGGCTCTATGGACCTTGTCTATTGAACATTGAGAGGATAAGCGAGCGGCGTTTATTCCATACAAACGCAGTTTCCATATATTAGTTTTGTAGAAGAAACTAGAAGAAACCTTTGAAAATTGAAAAAAATACTCGATATTTACCGTCATTTTCAGGCGTTCGTCAAAAAAATTTCACAAATAAAAACAATAAAAGCCAGTCTTTCTTATTCTATAACCGAAAGAAAATTAAAAATCGGTTCAGTTTTGGTCGAGGAAACAGGGTGACGAAGTGATGTTTTTCGTCTATTTTGCATAGGTAAAATCAGCCCGAGCTGCAGTTGTCCCTTTCATGTTTTATAACTCTTTCTTTGAGGTGCAACGCGATAACAATACATTTCTAAAATATCTACTTTTTAAATTTGCCACCGCCGCATATCCTCTTAAGTTCCCGCTACGTATAAATAAATCGGGAAATGGGTAATTTTTTACACCTGCAGCTAGTAATGACACTTTCTTCATTGCGTAGGGGCCGTAAAGTGTTACGGACGGAATATTTTGGACATGTTGAACCTTTTGAACCCCCTCCCTATCCTTGTACCACCCCATATCTTCCCGTGGGCGTCTAAGAGGCGACTAAGAGATAAACCAGGGGGTGGGCAGCAGTTTTGTCTGAGTACCACAAGTACCTACTGCGATTGCCAACCCGCCTGCCGACCGTAGTGATTATGTCAATTCCTTATCTATGTCCAACAGTGGAGGTCTATCGGTTGGGTAATGAACCACCATTCAAAACATCGTCCTCCATGTCATCAAAAGTAAGCGAAGACCACCAAATCGGTGTTTGAGTAATACTGAAGGCTCCCATATCAAACACTTGCACACTATATGCAAGGGTTAGCATGATTTGCTTCTACGGGATTTCATTGTGGCCATGCGAAGTTCGTAATGTTGTTACCTGTTATACTTAGTGCCATTTTCGTTTGCGTAAGCCCTAAACGATAAGTAAAAAGGCTTTTAAGTGGCATTGTTTAGTCTATGCTAATAAATGAAATTGAAGAGTCTGTTTGTAATGTCAATTTTTTATTTTTGCTTAATATATATATATACATATGTATCTATGTATACACGATATCCATACCAAAAATACAATTTTTAATTTATTTTTTTTGTCTGACCGTTTTTGTTGGTTCCGGGGTAATCTCCGGAACGGTTGGACCGATTTTGACGGGATTTTTTTTTGGTAGGTAGCTGAAGTTACATCGAGTAACTTGGGGTACTTTTAATTTTTGAGTATAATAGGATCTCGTAAAAAAAACAAAACTAATGAAATTGTAAATTAAATCCGATTTAATGACTACTTTATCTTAGTATTAATTTTTTTTAATGAATATTATTAGGGTTCCGTATAAAAAAATACAACGCAGTGCAGAATATATAAAACGCGGGCGCAGCCGCGGGCATACAGCTAGTTCCAAAATAAAATAAAAAAAAAACGTCTATAATTCTATTAATCTATTTTTTTTTTTAAAATGCAAAATTAAATTTTGTTAAAATAAAGATCTTTATTTCTTGTTTGTCTGAGAAACTTCATCCGTAGCGCATTATGTAAATATTATATGTCTGGAATAAAAATATTTAATTTATTATAAACGTTCAACCTTTAGATAATGAAACACCATAACATCTGAATTGTTTTAATTTGTTTTAAAATAACTTTTACATTCATTAACTTGTAATGAGTCATTGAATTAATATCGAATACCTAACAAAACTAAAGCGAAAGCTTTACAACATGGGATTAGTCATTTAAATGTTTATTACTATTTTTTTTTAAACAGTATAGACTCCAGTGCTTTGACCACAATCTCACCTGATGTTAAGTGACGATGTGGTCCAGGATGGTAAACACTAAGCTTAGAGGTAATGGTTTTCGAGTGATTCTGACGGAACACACATATGGGTATTTGGCGACAGGTTTTCAAACTTCAGGGTGGTAGCTACCCAGGCGGTCATTATTAGAAAAATAACCCACCACCATGCTATAGTTTCCTCACGATGTTTTCTTTCACTGAAAGTTCAGGCTGATTTTAAAGTTGGATAGGTAGATTTAAACCCGCTTTTCATTGACGCAAAATCAGACCGCACTACCAACTAAGCCATCATCGTTTCAAAATATCCTGTGACTCTTTATGCATAGGTACTTTTTTGTGGACTTCATTCATTATCTTCGTAATTTTTTTATACATGTAACAAAAGATATATCACTTGGACCCGAACAGCGAATACATCTATTATTTAAAATAAGACCCATCTAAATCGGTTAGTGCTTCTCGAATTATAAGCTAACTACTGGGCAGACAGACAGACGTAGCATTTTGTGTGGATAAATTCAAAGGTCATTGAAGATTGTTCATTGTTTGACCATAACCAGGTTAGGAAATAGAGATAACAAAAATTTAATTATAATTAACGAAATTGTTTATGAGTTTTAATTTTATTCTAATTTTAATTTTAGTCTTTTTGTTTCGGCTAATCTCCGGAACGGATTTTGACGGGACTTTTTTTGGTAGATAGCTGAAGTTACTATGGGTAACTTAGGGTACTTTTAATTTTCAAAAATAATTAGGGTTCGCGTAAAAAAATATATCTCATAACAAATTAAATAAAATCCGATTCAATGCACAGTTTTACGGGCAAGTGCTTGAATTTATGAGAAATATATTTTACTTTATCTTAATACTATAAATTTTTAGGAAAATAATAAGGGTTCCGTAAAAAAACACGCAGTGAAGAACATAAAACGCAGGGGGCACAGCTAGTTCGATATAAACTCTAGATTTCTGTGAAGGAAAATTATCGCACTTCAATGACCGCCAGACTAGTTCAACTTCAAGCTTGAAGCACCACGCATTTATGTTCAGCATCACTTCAGAGCCTCTACATTTAGCTATCGTGTTTACCATCATAGAGCATATCGGCCACTAAAAATCTAATGAAAGATTGTGGCCAAAAACACTGAACATATACCTACCAGTTTTAAAAGAATTCTTAGATCATTATGATTCATGGAAGTTTAACTTTATTCCTGGTCAGTTTTTTTGTCCTTTTGCGTGGAGAGCAAAATTTCGTCAATATAACCCGATACTTATGCTTTTGTCGTTCGATTAAATAACATTATATTAACGCTCTATTGTATATTTTATGTAATGTACACATCATTTATTTCATTCTACGTGTAGTCTTGAATCGGAATATCATTTCGTTTGAGAGATCGTCGCTGAAATAACGTTTTTTTTAAAAGATTCTGTTTCTTTGTCTGTCTGCCCGTTATTAATTTCGTGATGTTTTTTTCCAGTATATTTTAACCTACGTGTATTTTTTAGCCATGTTTTCGTGGTATAATATATATTATTTACATTATTGAATGTATGGAAAAACTAATTATTTTATCCTGAAATACTTGAATGGAGAATAGAAGTTTTTATATTATATTATGCGAGTTATCAGCAATTTTTATTAACTGCCTTAACTTTAATGCAGCTCTTGCAGCAGCCACATCGGCATTCGAATTGAAACGGGAACCGGAAGAGGATCGCCCAAAGAAGCGTGTCTCTATCCTATCGCCTGAGGATGAGAAGTTAAGAGTTAAGAAGAAGCCAATGACAGTGCGCTTCCAAGAAGATAATAAGACTGAAGAACGCACCATCAAAATCACATCGCCTGGTAAGTTATTTCACTTCTTTTTTTTCTATTTCAGAGTTTTCTGTATGATTCTTTTGCTGTGGGAGTTAGAGTCCATAGTTAAACAACCCTGATACCACCTTCTTACAGCGCGATTGAGCTAAGTTTGCATATCTTTGGAATGCCGCGCCCTTCCGCTACCCCGCTCACCCCACCTTATCCTCCTCCTCATCATCTGTCACGCGTCAATTCGTCAAGCGTCAGTGTCAATTTTCATAAACTTAGCTTTGTAATTTTTTTTTGTACTGACTAAACTGTCTTTAGACATCAATAAAAATTCCCCCAAAATCATTATTGAAGTAACAAAAATTATCTCACTAATTACTAAAACGTAAAATTATTTGTTGTTTGCTTTTAGTTCAATTGCGTCATTATTTGCAAAGTAATAGTAGATTTAAAAAAACCATTTATTTTATTTTAATTAAAACAGTTGCGAATTAGTTTTTTATATCACTAATGACATTTTCAAATAATCGTTTCGTTTTTCTAAATATATAACATTATATTTGAATGTCACTTGAATAACAGTCTTGAAAGTCTAGACTGATTTTTATAATAAAAAATATTAAATCTTTTAAATTTATTTCATTTTATGTTTTAAAAATGTGTATAATTTTATCAAAATTTTGATGCTTTTTAATTATATCTTCCAATTTAGTAAATCGTTTTTTTGTACAATAAATATATCTGTAATATATTTTATGTTGTTATTATACAAAGAAAAACTATCCACCAAAGAAACATTTTAAAAATGTAAATTTTTTCAGTCCAATTTTATCATTGCTAATTTAATGGAAGATTTTATTTAAGGCTTTATAAAAATATATTCGATCATATCAATGTTTAAAAGTTATTATAAAATGCATCCATGAAAATGTCTGTCTATAATTATTACAAGTGTGCTAAGAAATATCTTTTTTGTCTATTTCTAAGTATACCTGCCGCATAAATCTTTTTAATACATGACCAATTAAATAGATTGTCATATGTAAGCATATATACAAGCCAATAAATACAATTTTCGTTCAGCAAAGTTATACTGTTTATTATAAAATGAAGGATGAATAAACTGTTGCTGGGCATACATATTTGTATGGGTATCCATCGATCCATTCAACCGAATGACGTGCACTGCTGGATATAGGTCTCCCCCAAAGATCTCCACGATGACCGTTCTTGCGCCACCCACATCCAGCAGATTCCCGCGAATTTCACCAGATCGTCGGTCCACCTCGTGGGGGGCTTACCCACGCTACGTCTTCCGATGCATGATAGCCATTCGAGAACCCGTTGGCCCATCGGGCATCGATTCTTTGAGCAATATGCCCAGCCCACTGCCATTTAAGTTTAGCCATTCTTCGGGCAATGTCGGTTACTTTGGTTCTTTTGAGGATTCAATCACGCAGTGAAACTCCAAGCATAGCCACCTAATAATCTTATTTTCGAATTTTGATTTATAGCAGGCACTAATCTTATCCCTTTGCCGATACATAAAAACATTTTATTTAAAAACAAAAATAGAGTGAATTCCTTGCCGGCTGTTTTCCGAACCTGTGGTAGTGTTTTGGCGTTCATAAACGCCTTTTCAGGGCCCAAATTGAATAAAGAATTTTTGATTTGATTTGAATAGTCGGTATATAACCTGCATCCCGTAATATTCCATAAACCATTTAACGTTACATATAGCTTTTAATATTTAAAAAAGAATCATAAATATGTGTTTAAATATACTAACAGGATCGTTGGATATTTTTCTGCTTTTCCGATATACGGGATCAAGAGTTTATATAAACTATAAGGTTTCTCCATAACTTGAGTACAGCTCCACTACTTACAGGGTCTAAATTTTGTGATTTTTTTGTTACTATATACTAATAATATATCATCACTATCATTTCCCTCCCCTTATCCGATTTTTATATGAGGTCGGCGCAACATGTCTTCTTCCCTTTATCTGTATTCATAAGAGCTACATTCAATTCCTTTCTAACCATCTTTCTTATCATTTTTTTTTTGGTTAAACGTCCATTTTAATAACATGCATATATAGATTGTTAATAACGGCTATAACGCCATCTATCGCATTCTATCGTTTAGATAAAACAAACGTATGTTTTTCGTAAATATTATTTAATTCTGTCAAATCTTTCAGAAGTTATATACGATCACAACAGATAATTATTCTAATAAATATAAAAAAATTCAAAACCTTTTAAGTTCTTTTCCTCCATATTTTTTATAATTTATATACCTACATCTTGTGTACGTTACTTTTATTATTTGACGTTCGTATTACAATGCTAAAGGTACATACTTAACGACGAAATAATAATAATAATAAATTATATAAACTGAGCGCTCAGATATGAAACCTTAAAAATAATTAATAAAACACCTGCATAAAATGAAAATCCTTTACATTTTATCATAATATTAAATATTCATATATACGACGTCCAAAGGTTTATTTCAAAATAAGAAACTTGTTATTTATGAATTAAATTATAAAACTGTTGTATTTTATTTTCCTTGTCTCGGTTTTGAAAATAATAATATTTTAATGAAACAATGCATACGAGTAATGCATAGTAATTATATGAAATGAATAATTTTAATAATAATCTTTCACATGACAACAACTAATATACCTAGTTAAAAAACCAGATTATGGTTATTATTGCAGTGTTTTTAAAATCACAAAAAATATTTATAACTTTAGAGGAAATCCATTTGTTTTTCTCTTATTTACACTATTCCTAAATTATATTTATTAATCACTAGCTGTGTGCCCGCAGCTGCACCCGTTTCATATATTCTTCACTGCGTTTTATTTTTTTTATTCGGAACCCTAATTTTGTTATATTACCAAGATAAAGTACAAATATCTCTCATAAATTCAAGCACTTACACGTAAAACTGTGCATTGAGTTTTATTTTATTAAATTTTTTATGAGTTTTTTTATTTTTTTACGCGGAACCCTAATTATTTTCGAAAGTTAAAAGTAGCCTAAGTTACCCAGAGTAACTTCAGCTATCTAACAAAACATTCGCATATCCCATCAAACTCCGTCCAGCCGTTCCGGAGATTACTCGGAACAAACAGACAGACAGGCAAAAAATTAAAAAATCGTATTTTTAGTATCGTATATACATTCATACACGCACATACTAACATACTTATGAAGCTAATAAAAGCGTTTTAAAAACAAACATTTCGTTTATTTATTTTTTACAATAAAAGAACAATTACGTACAGATATTTCATTATACTTATACATGTTTTTTTGCACATGTCCGTACATATGAAAATAAATTATATTAGTATTACTTTTTAAACTTAGCATATTATTTAAATCTCGAGTCGCGGTGCAGTTCGTTATTATTAAATGCAATGAATAGAAGAAGTAAATGGGTATATTATGCAAATTATTGGAATTATATATTATCATAAAAATTATATGAATTTATATTGAAATATAATTTCAAATTAAATTAATCTGACAAGAATGCGATTTATATTATAGCTTGCATTAGCACCAGACAATCGTCAGTCGTTTTGCGTTGTCTGTAGTTTAAGTTAACCTATATTAATACTAGTTGTTCCCGCGCCTTTGATCGTTTATAACAATTTAAATTCTCGCTTACTGCATTGTGTTTCTTAAATAATATCGAAACACATTTTGAAGCATAAAAATTTAAATTAGTAATTAAATCATTTAGGTAGTTAATTTTTCTTCTTGCTGCAATTTTTTTTTATCTCAACGTATATTTTGATATTAAGTATAAAATTGGTCACGAAGTTACTGCAAAAAATAAACTCATTAGGAACGAAAGCCATGAATTATAATGTAAAAAAAACACCGTATTCGGTCTTTTGAATAACGTTCCTAATTGTAAATATAAATAAAAAAAGTTATGCTGGCTCATTGATAATCCGGTCGGATAATGTGCCTCGAGCGTCGTGGATTTGATTTCTATTTTACAATGAACTTTCCTATGAAGGAAAATATGGCATGTGACCATGGGCATGATTATGGAATTCTAGAATAAATTGCCAGGACAAATTCATTCCAAAGAGCTTACCAGAGAATTCACTCAGCCCAAAGCCGTAACCGCGCGTTGTTCCCGGCGGAGGTACAGACTCACTGCCAAAAAGATCTTACAGTAAATCCAGGTTTCAAGTCTAGGCAGTGAGCTATACCAATATAGGGGCGATCAAAATAGATGTAACTGATTTGCAGTGATACAGCGATTGTTCTAGCCTGCATAGCCCGTTTTCCGATAATAATAATGGGCATGGTGATAGGACATTTTGGAACGCAGGAATAGTAACATATTATTAATTTTTATTAGTTAAAACTTTACTTTACAGTTTGAGAATTAACAAAAAAAAAGTATTTACTCCAATTATTTCAAATGCATGCCAGTTCGTTAAATTAATACCATAGATAAAAATTCACATAGAGTAATTATCTTCAGATTCCCGCATAACATTTGGCTTATATAGTATAGTTACCACGAACGATTTTCCAAAATTGTCCTGCAATTTTTTAATCACAAACACCGTCGTATATACAGTATAGTCAGTCATTTGGTTGAAAAAAAAAGGGACAGTTTTCCGGTAGTTTTGAGGATAGGTAAATTTAAAGTTTTTAATGTGCTCTTTTCGAATTTATAATATGCCATCTGGTATCTTTGCCGCTCGGATTGTTATATTGGAAAAGTGGCGCCTAAAAAAAGTTTTTTGACGATATTCCCATTCCGAGTGATTTTACGATTAAACTAGAGAAAATGTCCTATAATTTATGTATCATTTTTCATAAAATCAATAGTTTTGGCGTACGAGCGCCGCAGTGTTATTTAGGACGTGTTTTCGCTGAATAACTCGTTTCTACACTAGGAAAAAAAGGAAATAGGTTTTGAGTAAACCAATGATGAAATGGAAAATGAAGAAACTCAGGCTGAATTTGACAATTTTATCGCAGATGATACAGAAGTAAGTGCAATCTGTGACGTCTCAATCGCTTCTGAAGACGATGAACAGACAACACATGGCCCTTCAACTAGATCTAAATGGAGAAGATTGCGCTGAATTTCTGAATAATAAATGACATGTAGATTAGGCCTACTGGGGAAACCACGGTATAAAAAACCGCACCGGTTACTCTACCTCAAGTTGGTGTGGGAACGAGGTATTCAGCGAAAATACGTGTTAAATACACTACAATACACTTTGCGACGCTGTACACCAAAACGATTGATTTTACGAAAAAAAAATTGTTGGGACATAAATTGTAGGAAATTATCTCTAGTTTAATTTTCTATGTAGATGTTTTTATCGTATAATCACCCGTGTTGTATCGAAGGGTGGGACAAGTAAAACGTCAGGTGGCTAATTACACACTGTTTATTAGACAGGTGGCGCTCAGTGTCGAGCGGCACGTACAATATACATATAGATACATACATATATAACATTTCTCCCCCTTCAAATCACGGTTAGATTTATGAACAAACACATTAATGAAAGAATTGTCTATAGTTCACTGGTGGAATGTTACGCAATAGTCTATTGCTGCTTCTAGACGTAACTTCGGTTGATGGTTGCGAACTCGGTGACGTTACTTCCCTTACCACTTGTTGATCGTCTTGGTCGGGAAGCTGTGACGATGTGTGCAAGTCATCGTGACGAGTGTCGTGTGTATTATTACTCAACATGTTGTCTTTATAGGGTAATATTTGGTTTTTATGTTTACGACAATACCCCTCAATCTCTGAATGAACTGTATACATGACTTTACCCCTAGTTTTTTTAACGATTGTACCTTTCAACCACTGAAATTTATTGTTATTTCCAAATTTTTTGTAGACAATCGGATCTCCTACATTGAAGGTTTGTTTGTTACATCCTTTATAAAATTTACATTGCAAAAACTGTTTTTGTTTTACGCGATTTGCCAGCGATGTAAACGATGTCGAGGAGTCATTGGGATTCAGTAAATCTATACGCGATCTTAGTTTTTGACCAAAAACTAACTGCGAAGGTGAAAACCCAGTGACAGAGTGTATAGAGTTTCGGTAATCAAACAAATACTTCAAAAGTTTTAACTTTATATCCTTAGAACTATGAGCGGTTATCATACAAGATTTTATACCTTTCTTAACAATTTTGACATAGCTTTCAGCTTGACCGTTACTAGCTGGGTGGAAAGCTGGTGACGTCATATGCAAAATACCATTAGACTGACAAAATTGCTTAAATAGAAACGATGTAAAGGCAGTACCATTATCGCTTACAATCGTGTGAGGCAACCCAAATCTCGACATGAATTCATAGAGTTTTTCGATTACAAATGAGGAACCCGTTGTAACACCCATGTTGAACACTTCGACCCATTTCGTATACGCGTCTACGATAATTAAATATGTACAATTATTTATTGGGCCCAGGAAGTCTATGTGAATTCTATAAAATGATTTAGGGGGGTACCGCCAGGGCGCCAGCGGCGCGCGTCTTGGTGATGGTCGTAGCTGTGTGCACACATTACACGCATTTATCATTTTTTCTAATTCCACATCTATCCCGGGAAACCAAAACCGGGCTCTGGCTTCCTCTTTGGTTTTTACGATTCCTAAATGGGACCTATGTAGTTCTGATAATATTTTATCTCTTAATATTTCAGGTATTATTACTTTATGTCCTCTCATTAGGCAACCGTTTTCGACCGATAACTGCGATCGACATAAAAAATACGGTTTTATACGTATATCCAAATTCTTTTTAGGCCAACCATTATTAACAAAAATGAATAACTTTGCTCAGGCAAACATCATTGAGTGTTTTTTCACGTAACTCTAGCAATGTTACGGGCATATCTCCATCGATCACAAAATTAATATAAGTTGCGCGATCGAGCGGAGCAACGTCGTCCCGACCGGCTTTTAGCTGCTCTTCGGGCAGACTGGCGCGCGACAAGTAGTCGGCACTGTTATCGCGACTTCTTATGTACTCTATGGTATAATTATATGCACTTAGGAAGATTGCATACCTCTGAAGTCGGTTTGCGGAGATTTCAGGTATACCTTTATGTGGACCGAATATCGAAATTAAAGGTTTATGATCAGTTCGTAAAATAAACGGATTAGATTTCCCATATAAATATTGATGGAAACGCCTCACACCGAATATTATTGCCGTAGCCTCTTTTTGTATCTGTGAATACTGTTTTTCAGCTTTATTAAGCGTACGCGATGCGAATGATATGGGTCTTTCGACACCGTTAATCTCTTCTTGAGACAAAATCGCACCTAGTCCCGTTGGGGAAGCGTCCACCGTAAGAATAATTTTATAATTAGGATTAAAATGAGCTAAAACCTGATCTGACGATAGCATTTCTTTTATTTTTAGGAATGCGTCCCTGTGCTCATTTGTCCATGTCCATTTAACTTTTTTTTGTAATAATTCGTAAAGTGGACTTAAGATACTTGACGCACCAGGAATAAAATTTCTATAATAATTTACTAATCCTAGAAAAGACTGAAGCTTAGTAACATTTGATGGAACCGGGGCATCTAAAATGGCTTTTACTTTTTCAGGAGATTTTTTTAATCCCTCTTTATTAATTATGTAGCCAAGGTACTTAATTTCGTCTTTAAAAAATTCACACTTATCCTTATGTAAGGTTAACCCTGCATTTTGCAGCCGTTCCAGCACTGCATTGATTTTTTCCCTATGGCTAGATAGGTCTACACTGGTGATTAAAACATCGTCGAGTAGACAAAGAACCCCCTCCATGCCTGCAAGCAAGTTTTCCATGGCTCGCTGGAATATTGAAGGAGCACTCGAAAGACCAAAAACCAACCGAGTAAAATTGAATAACCCACGGTGTGTATTTATACAAGTATAATTTTGTGATTCTTTACATAACATGAGTTGGTTGTAAGCCATGGATAAATCTAATTTCGTGTATACCTGACCTGCATGCAATTTAGAAAATAATTCGTGAACTGTAGGTAAAGGATATTTTTCAACAACTAATTGTTTATTAATTGTTACTGAATAATCTGCGCACAGCCTAACAGAACCATCACGCTTAAGCACTGGCACAATCGGCGATGCGTATTCCGAGTGTTCAACAGGGGTTAAGATACCTAAATTCACTAACCGATCTAGCTCTTTATCAACTTTATCCCTTAACGCGAAGGCTATAGGGCGCGCTTTATAAAACACAGGTTTTGAGTCATCTTTTAATTTTAACATCACCTCATATTTATTAAACTTTCCTAATGCATTTGAAAATAGTTTCGGATATTGTAACTGAAATTTTTGTATTTCATTGTTTGTATTAATAAAGTTACATGTTGTTATTTGTAACCCGAATCTCGCCATAAAATCCCTGCCGAGAATCGGGGGCCCACCTTCACGAACGACATGTACTTTGACCTCAAGCGTCTTTCCTTGATAAGTCAATGGCATGTTTGCTATACCTATACATTTAATAAGAGTACCGTTATACGAATATAAATTTTTGCCTTTTAATAAAGGAATATTGGCAAACATATCATAGTAGGTTTTCTCGGAAATAACTGTTATACTTGATCCGCTATCTATTTCAAATTTTAACTGGACGCCGTTTAAGGTTACAACTTCTGTCAAGGGTTCACCACGCTCAGAACGAATATTAAACAACTTACCGTCATCCCCGTCATCGCTCACCTCGCTCGCCTCCACGTAATTCACTTTTTTACACATTTTACTTAAATGACCTTTTGTATTACACTTATTGCATTTATATTCCGTAAAAGGACACTGAGGTGCAGCATGATTACTGCGTCCGCACACCGTACATTTTATTTCCTTCCCTTGAACTGACATTTTATATACGTTTCTTTCTTGAGAGGTGGGAACGATGATGGTGCTGACCGCTGTAGCCGCTGCTCGTGCACAACGGACGCTTTCGGTGATTTCAACGGCTTTCGTGAAGGTCAACTGGTCAATCTCTTGAACGAAAAGTTTCTCTTTTTCAGGTCCTGGTAACATGCCCATTATAAATTTGTCACGAAGGGCTTCTTCGACGTCATGGAACCCACAGTTGGCAGTCAATCCACGTAGCCTGGCTGCCCATTGATAAGGTTTTTCGTCGATTTGTTGAATAGCTGAGTAGAAACTGTACCTCTCTGAGAATCCGTAGCTTTTAACGGTAAAGTGATTATCAAATAAATTGATAATTCCTTCGTACGGTACATTTTGAAGTTCTCTTGGCAATGCCAAGTCCGCTGCAAGCTTATAGGAACCCTCGCTGAGTGTGCTGAGTAGAATCGCCCGCCGTTTCCTGTCCATTTCTTTCCCGTCCAGTTCATTTGCGATAAACCACTGCGCTAACCGGCCTTTAAAACTCTTCCAGCACTGTATATTGTGGTCAAACGTAGATAAAACTCCGAAAGTCGACATTTTTTTTTTTTGTTTGTGGGTATCTCGTCGCCAATGTTGTATCGAAGGGTGGGACAAGTAAAACGTCAGGTGGCTAATTACACACTGTTTATTAGACAGGTGGCGCTCAGTGTCGAGCGGCACGTACAATATACATATAGATACATACATATATAACAACCCGCAAAGGAAATATTGTTAAAAAACTGCTTTTAAACGCCATTTTTCAATATGGCGGCGCAAGCGGCGAAAATACGAGGTGGCAAAGTGGAAATTTGAAAAAAAAACACATCATACACATACACATATAGGATTATTAGATTTGATTGAACTGTAAATTTACCCATCTTTAAAACTTTCCGAATACTTTCCAGGTAAACTACCAGATGACTCTGTACTAATACTGTGAAATCGGTATAAGCACCCGCGTGGGTACGGGTATATATATATATATATATATATATATACCTACTAAAAAGTCACTAGGCCGACTACTGATATTGGTTTTTCAAATACTTGAGCTTAAATTCAATGGGCCTAATAAGTAAGCTCAAAGTTGCTCAAAGGGCAATGGAGAGGGCTATGCTTGGAGTTTCATTGCGTGATCGAATCAGAAATGAGGAGATCCGTAGAAGAACCAAAGTAACCGACATTGCCCGCAGAATTGCTAAACTCAAGTGGCAATGGGCTGGGCGCATTGCTCACAGAACCGATACCCGATGGGGCCAACGGGTTCTCGAATGGCTACTACGCACCGGAAGATTTAACGTGGGTAGGCCCCCCACAAGGTGGACCGACGACCTGGTGAGGGTCGCGGGAATCCGCTGAATGCGGGTGGCGCAAGACCTATCGTCGTGGAGATCTTTGGGGACTTATGTCCAGCAATGGACGTCTTTCGGTTGAATGGATGGATTGATGAAAGGAGCTTAAAATTGATTGTTAAAGCTGGTTATGGTAATTTATAAAATAGATGTATAAAAAGTATAACTGTACACTATTTGTTCAGCGTTGCCAACCTGAACGATAAATATTAAGACGTACGATAATTTACAATAAAGAAATAAATCATCGTAAAAAAAACGGCAGCAATGTACAATGCATACTCTTTTACTGACATATTTAATATCATTGAAGTGTTCAAATAAAATCTGGTTAAAATTATCACTTTTGATTCTTATTCCAGATTGTACGATAATTTTGTTGTAAAAACTACATAAATTTTAAGCGAAGATACGATAATACATACTTTAAGCGTTGGCAACACTGTATGTGATAGAAGACGTGTTCGGCCGAGATTAACCTTTACGTATCGCAAAAAAAATATCCTGATACAAGATGGGAAAGTGAAAACTTATCGGAACCAGTATCGGTTGCATTAAGATAATATAATGAATATTTATGAAAAAGCGAAACTGGTTTGCAAATATGCTAAAAATGCCTCTCTATAATTACCGCCTATAAACGTTTTTATTTTATTTTTATATCTGTATATACTGACGTTTGCTGCAGGTTTCGCTCTATTTGAATCAAGATTTTAAAATATAGTAATATCAGATAATAGAGATAGTTTTATTTGATTTTAATCAGGAATAGGAATAGTGTCGTGTGGTGCCGGCCATGAATAGTACATCCCCATATCTTTCCAGTGGGTGTCGTAAAAGGCGACTAAGGGATAAAAACCAGAGAATGGGCAGCAGCATCCTCTGAGCATCATAAACACCTACTGCGATCGTCAAGCCGCCTGCCAAGCGTGGCGATTATGACAATTTCCCTCTTATTGGGTGAGACCTATGTCTATCAGTGGACGTCTTGTGGTGGAATGGATGGATGGATCAGGAATAATAAAATATAGGTAAATATCCAGGGTATTGATGGCATATAATGCGTAGGGAGGAAGAGAATGTTTTAAGAAAGGCGTTGGATATGAATGTGGACGGGTATAGGGGAAGAGGAAGACCAAAGAAAGATGGATAGACTGTGTGAAAGATTATAATCTTAGAAAGAGAGTGAACGTAGGTATGACCTCATGAATGGAACAGGAAGACATGTTGCGCCGACCTCAAATAAAAATGGGATAAGGTTAGTTAAACGATAATCGAGATTTAAAAATACTGTGGATTTCATTTATAAGAAACTCGGTTCCATTAAATTTTTTCATATAGCAAAATTGTTGGGTAGCAAACTGTTGGACATAGGGCTCCCCTAAACTCCAGGACGAACACTGATCTTGTGCCACCCGCAACAAGCGGATTTCCGTGACCATCACCAAGTCGTATAATTTTAGAGAAAATTTAATTGTCATAACGAATTTGGATGTGCCGTACTTTTTAGGTACCAGCATAAGGGCTAGTTTTTATGAACTATTTATTGCTAGTTCTCAGAAACCCCTTGCAGATGTTGCAACTGACTCAACAAACAGACAAAAGTTCATTCATAGAGTCATTAAGCTTTCTTATTATTTCTTCACATTTACAGATAATCACCAGTTGTAATAGTTAACAGTTATAGATCTAAAAATCAGTACTTCTAGGTAATTTTCTCTGTCTTTTTCTACCTATGCACGACAAAAGCGACAGGAATATAGTGATGACTTCGTTATAATCGATATACACTGTAATTTTTAGTTTAGAACCATCGCTTTGTTTATTTTAAAATCTTTGAGTTATCCAGGCAGCCCGCAGAAAATCTACCACCATCACTTCATCATCTTGTAGTTTCTTCATGATTTTTTCCTTCACCGAAAGTTCAGGTTCGTTATAGTTTTTGTTAGGAGGATTCGAACTTACGTCCATTGACGTGCTATCATAAGGCACGACCACTGAACTATCACATTTCATATGTGAAACTGAACATAAAAATATCTTGAAATTTACAACTCACGTACAAATATTTGTATATTTCTTTTATGTATAACCCATTTAAAAGATATATGGCTAGTTATATTTTATATAACGTGGCAGTTTCGTTTCAAAATAAATAATTTTACACACATTTAAATAAATAAATAAATTAATTAGTTTTCTGGACTTTTAATTATACCATAATGTTAGCCTTTGCCGAGGTACTATTTTAAATAAATAAATAAAATTTCGGCCTTGTTATATGAGCCTATTAAAATTGCCAAATATTTATTAGAATAAATACGTATGTAAATATTTATAATATGTCAAAAACGGCTCAACAAAATGTTTGTTTTTTTGGCGAATTTTTTATGCGTCTTCATATGAACGGTCATGCTTCGTTCAAAACTATCAAAGTTCGTAAATTCAAATGGAGAGCATATACCATTGCTGTCTGTTGTACATGGACTAAACACTAAGTGCTACAGTAGCAGTTAATTAATATAAACTTATATGAAAACGAGATAAGCAAATATCTAGTTGACGATAAGTGTTGTTAGCTTTTTTAACGGCACCAACAATCAACAAAAAACACCACATATGATGATCCCGCATATCAATGATTTTTTTATTAAAAACCAGTTCAAGATAAACTGGTCTTATTTTCCTACTTATAATATTCACCGTTTCGGAGTCGCTGACATCAGTCATACAAATAATTTAAAAGATGCAAGTCTTTGTTGTCTGTCTTAAATCAATGTAGGTCGCGGGTGCTTGCTAATTTTAACTTAATTGTTGTTCTGATGACTATTGTGTCTAATTTGCCCGGCGAATAATTTACGTATCCTTAATACAACCCGTTTAATAAGCAAAAAAGTTAACCGTCACGGGACACCCGGTCGATGATGTTGTGAATCATCAAACATCATTGGCCGCAACAGCACAGGAGTTAATCTAATTGTACAGAGCGTGCCAATATATGTTTCGCATCAAAATACAGATAAAGAAAATCCATATACTTAAACACGAGTAAACCAGTAGACAGAGGTTAGTGTAAACATGAGGGTAAATTTTGGTTTTAGGATGAATGAGTTTTTTTTTAAGTTACGTCAAGTTATGCTTCCTGAATAAACGAAATCTGGGCGCTCGTTTATTTGCTTCGAGAAAAACTTAACCTAACCTAATAATATCCTAAAATTTACAAAGGGACTATGTATTTCTTATTTGAAATTTACGACACCCCACGTGAAGATATGACGGGGTGGTACTATTCTTAGCCGGCACCACGCGGAATTCAGGCTTTTACAGTAACTTAATATGTACTTTTTTTTTAATAAATATAACCGTATAATCAAATTGTTAAGACTTTTTTAAATATTAAAATACTCAAAATGTATAAGGGTTTTATAAAACAATGATGTGCTTCCAATGTTAACCGAGTTGATTTGAGATCTTTATGAAACAATACTTCATAGTCATGCAATTCTATTGTTTTAATGTTCTATAATATTTATGTTGGAAGTAATTTTCTTGTTCGACTAAACGTGCCAGTTAATGAGAGAAACTACGTCGGATAGACTCTTATATAAAATATGTGAATAATAATATATTATCAGATTGCGTTGGATGTTTTCCTTTTTTTTTTATAATTTTATAAAACCTTTTCATTTCAACAGATTAATATAAGAAATCCTTTAAGTAAGTTTAGTTATATAGAAGATTCCGTTAGGATTATGTATTTAGAGAGAATTAGGTTTAAATTGATGGGGTCAACTATTTCAGATAATTTATGGGCACTATAGTTGTGTAAACAATTAAAATGTCTATTACCCAAAAAAAAAATGAGACAATAGGAAAACAATGGAAAGCTGGCGTAAACGCCAGATTAGTGCTCAAGGGGTTAAGTTCGCCTTAAAATGAACTGTTAGATCTGTTAATACACTATATTCAATAGGAACAACCACATACGGTCAAAAATGTAGGTGTAGATAATAGAAGCAGTACTAAATAGATGCGTAATGAAAAAAAGAACCAGAACAGTTTTTGACTTATTCATTTAAATAATGAATTATTAATATAAAACGCTCAGAAATAATTGAAAAAAAATATATTTATATTATGAGTGATATTAAATAAATTAAAATTATTGAATAAACAGAGTTTAATTTATTCAACTAAATAACCAGTAATATAAACACGCGTGGCAACTACACGTGTATTACAATGAATTATAAGCTATAGAATAAAAATAACAGCTAGCTCACTAATGCCGAGCATGGTTGCGTTGAATGTGATTAAAAACAGTTCAATGATTACGCTTCTGGTTACGTCAGTTTGAGATGAACCAGATTTAAATATACTATATTTTTATTACAAACAAATATCTTATCTGCTTGTTACGTAAATATTCATTTTGGAATTTTTCATTCTCGTGTAGATTTCTTAATTAAATTGTGCGTAATTGTCGTCATACGCAGTTAACATTATGTGGCACTCTGATTAAAAATACATTACAATTTATACTAGCGTCCTGCCCCGGCCTCCGTTTATAGAAGTATACTTAAAAGAAATTTAGTTAGCTTTCTACAGATGAAACCATGTTTAAAATCGGTTAAGTTGTTTATCCAGAACAAATAAAAAAATCATGTTACCATCATGTATATTAAATAGCACAGATAAAAATCGGAAGCATATTTAATATAATTTGTCATAGTAATTGACAAAAAAACACAAGGGAGATCAACTTTCTTCACTTTAAACAGTTTAGATCTAGAAAGAGCGGGGTCACAACGAAACTCACAAAGGTTCATTTGGACGATTATTCTTCCTTTAGCGTAACGTTGACAAGCTGATTTCCTTGAGCTGTGGATAAAGCCTAGTTTCGAACACCATGTAAAATTGAATAGGTATTTTTTTAAATACTTAAATTCTAGTTCTACGATAATTATTATTAAAATAAAACCGGAATGTTAATGATTTTTTTTTTAATTGTTTATTTCAGTAATATTACGAAATTTAAATATTTGATATAAATATAATATATAGGCAAATTTTATGTATGCTAATCAAACTTGCTGATAATATCATTTTATTGATTCAATTAATTATAATTTTATATAATCTAAATACATTTTTTTTTCAATTATAAAACCTAATCCACCTTTGCTAAATCCACAGCCAATTAACGTTAAGTCGTACATTTTATGTTATGAAATAAATCTTTTATTCATTTATTCTACACACACATTTTATTGCTGATACAAGCTGTGTGGCCGCGGCTCTGTCTGCTATACACGGAACCCTAATTATGTTCCCCAAATTATATTTTGACAGTAAAATTTTCGAATAGTTGCTAAATCAGTAAAACTGTGCATTGAATTGCATTTTATACACAATATCATGAGTTTTTATTTCTGAACCCTATTTTTTTTTTAATTTTCTAAATAGTCTTGTAACTTCGGTTATCTTTCAAAAAAATCCTGTCAAAATAGGTCCAGCCGTTCCGGAGATTAGTCGGAACAAGCAGACAAAAAAAATAATTAAAAATTGCGTTTTTGGTATAGGTACATGTGTAAGTTATTTTGATATTGCAAAGATAAACTTCAATTTTATTTATTTCTAGATAGATAACTTCTAAATATAATTTTTTATGTAGTATTTCTAGAAGGATATCATTATAATTATGCCTCTTAAGTAAAACTGTTAAAATACAAAATCAAGGCTTTGAGCAAATACCTGTATTTGCTTCATGTTTATTGGTTTAATTAAAAAAAAAAATATCTTCACGCTTACATATTGAGGTTTATGGATTTCTTCGCATTTCAAATTATTTTTCAACATAATTTTACCAAAACTGTCTCTGTACTGTACTTTTATCTACTATTAAGAGGATTTGCTAGCGGAATTTATTCCATAAAAACGTAGTCCCCTTTTTCCTCCCTGGATAATAGCATTATGGTAAATATTTTTATTTCAAATAATATATATCCACCACCGCCGTACGTTTTGAATTTTTCCATAAATTAGTTATTGTAGAAACTAGGAGCATGAACATGAAAAAAAATTCCTAGATTTCTTCCGTCATTTTCAGACGTTCGTGAAACAAATTTAATAAATAAAAACAAAAAAAGCAAAACGTAGAGGCATAGCCCAAGTCTTTCTTATTCTATAACTGAATTAAAAATCGGTTCAGTTTTGGAGGAGGAAACAGGGTATACACTACGATGTGATATTTTCGTCTATTTTGCATACGGTAAAATCATCCCGAGCTGCAGTTGTCCCTTTCGTGTTTTATAATTCTTTTTCTCTGGGGCGCAACGCGACAGTAATAGATTTCTGAAATACCTACTTTTTAAATTTATCGCCGCCGCATATCCTCCTAATATTTTCGCAATTTCTCGTAGTAGTAAGTTTTACATCTCAAACAATTATTTAACAATGTATTTTGTACTACTTAATATAGACTCAAACTGACATAATATTTTTAATCTTAATTATACGTATTTGAGAGTTTTATATTAAACTAGCTGTGTACTCGCGGCTGCGTCCTGCGTCCGCGTTTTTTATATTTTTCACTACGTAATATAGTTTTTTTTTACATACGGAACCCTAATTATTTTCCAAAAATATTCTACTACTCACATTGAGCAGGTAAGGGGTGTCAGAGATATAAAAAAAAATTAGAATTTTCAATATTTTTTTTTTTGGCAGTAAATTATTTTATTTTATAAAGGTAATAAATATGCCATCATTACATTATTCTTCGACTTGACTTTACAAATATTTAAAAGAGTTTTTTTTAATAATTTTAAAAGTTATGACTGTGTTTGTGTTGATCCAGTTCTAAGAGAAGTTCCTTGCGGTAACCATCACAAGTCCTTGGAGATTCATCTAAAATCAATCGGACTAAAAAAATAGTTTTATTAATATATAATATAATGCCTGATCGAAGCTTTCGAAGCCTGATCGAAAAATAACAGAACAGAATAACAGGCCGCCTCAGGAAATATTTTCAGAAAATGAAATTAAAAAAAATTCTGACTACTCCTAACCCCTTAAGCAAAGATATTTCTTTCAAATACCTGCCAGTAAAACTGTGCATTGAATCGGATTTTATTCACAATTTCATGTTTTAATTTTTTTTTCTAAAACCAAACCCCAAGTTACGCGGAATAACTTCAGCTATCTACCAAAAAAGTAGTATCTCCCGTCAAGATCGGTCCAGCTGTTTCGAAAATTTAGGGGATTGTCTTCAAAGAACCTAATAAAAAAACTACATATAATATAAACGACAGTAAACCGTACAAATAGACACAAATCTCCAAATATAAATCTATACTAATAATAAAACTGAAGTCTGGACATTTAGTTTCTTTTATAATTTTGTAACTGATAACCTATTTTAGACGTTACTAATCTCGAATTTAACAACTTACTTCACATAATCTAATCTAATTAATTTAAATTCCTATTTATCTAAAAAACGGGCGTGATTTTGTTGAAACACTGAAAATTAGAAAAATAATAAAAATTGGGCTTGTTGCTGTAATTTAAAAAAAAATATATAATCATTATCTATACTAATAAATAAAATTTTAGTGTCTGTTTGTAATGTTAAAATTATTTTTATTTTACTAAATATATATGAATGTATATACGATACCTATACTAAAAATACAATTTTTAATTTTTTTTTTGTCTGTCTGTTTGTATCGGGTAATCTCCGGAACGGCTGGATCGATTTTGATAGGACTTTTTTTTGTATATAGCTAAAGTTAGTCCGGGTAACTTAGGATACTTTTACTTTTCGAAAATAATTAGGCTTCCACGTAAAAAAACTCATAAAAATTGAAATAAAATTCGATTCAATTCCAATGCGTGCAAATGCTATAATGTATGATAAATATTTTTGCTTTATTTTAGTACATTTTTTTAGGAAAATAATTAGGGTTCCGTATAAAAAACGCAGTGAATACTCAATCAGTGGCTACTCAATAATATGTAGAAGATTAGACGAGTTTTTGGTGGGATCTCAGTCTGTCATGTAGCGGTTGTTTTCTTTAATTCATTGAATTTGTGCATTTGAGTCTATATCATGTAATGTTGGTGGCATTTTATGTGATATAGTTTAGTTATTGTATACAGGTTAAGTTTATTATAGAAGATGACGCGAAACATTAATAAATTCTGAGGTGCCGACAAAGCTCCATGGAAAGTTCGAGCAGAATGGGCTACCGTTTCGCTGGAGCTTCAAATCCAATAAAAAAATTCTTTATTCAATTTGGGCCCTGAGAAGACGCTTATGAACGTCTAAAAATTACCACCGGTTCGGAAAACAACCCAGTCGAGAAGAGCCCGCAAGAAACTCGATCTAGTTTTTTTTTTAATGATTTTTTTAAGTTATTAAAATTGTACAATTTATAATAAAAATAAACGGTTTTAGCGGAAGCACAAAGAGGGGTGTCACTTCCAGACATAACTATCGTTCACGTAATGATCCACTCTGTAATAACTTTTGGACTTTAGAACCTGTTAGTTAGTTAAACATAGTGCTTAAACTTATCGTCAGGTAAATCGGTAATATCCTTTGGAACCATGTTGTAGAACCTGACACTATTGCCTAAAAAAAAATACCTTTACTAAGCCTAAATCAAGGGACGGCTAGTTTATGATTAGTACTGGTATTAAAATTATGCCGGCTGTTTGCTATATCAAACCTGTTTCAATTTTTGCGGACGTACATTTAATTATCAAAGCCTGATTGCTGAATATACATGATTGAAATTATAAAAATACGTCTTACCCATATTTCACTGGCACAAATTGTGTGTACACAAATTGCCATTATCTAAGAATTTTTGACACGCAATTAGGAGCTTGCTAAAATACACCCACGTCGCATGGAATCCAGATTTCATATTTTTTATTACTCATATGCTCCCATATAACAGTTTTAAATTATTTGTATTTATTCACTTGTCTTCACTAATGTAACATGCAAGACACTAATGTAACTAAATATATACTAAAAAACTAAGCAGACAATATAATTTGTATGATTATAAACAAAATAATCACGTAGCTGAAACTGCTGAGTCATCAATATGAATGATTGAGTTATAAATAAAGTAAAGGACAAACAGACTGTGTAAATATATGAATTATTTAGAAGATAAAAAAAATAGATATCATATAAATCATGTGAACTTAAATAACATCTATTTTTAAAACATAATTAGAATATTTTTTATTGCGACGTTGACATTGTCGCAACAAACCTGTTTTGTCGCAATGCAAGTGTTTTAAATAAGAGATCATTTTTTTGACGTATTTGACTTCTCACTTTTACAGTTAAAAATGGCGCATCTAGTGAGATATAAAAGCTGTTGATTGAATATTTGTAATAGATAAAATTTGTGATTTTTTTAACATCAAGGGCCTCTGATGTTTATAATTGTACTGTACTGTCATCATAAACCATATCCATCATAAACCGATTTTAATATCACTCACGCAACTTAAAAGTAGTAATCATGTCCTAAACCTTAACACAGAACATATATATTAATATGTCGATTACCCATAAAAATTAGACAATAGGAAAACAATGGAAAGCTGGCGTAAACGCCAGGTTAGTTCTCAAGGGGTTAATCTATACAAATAAATACAATTGAAGTTTCTGTTTGTAATATTAAAATAATAACTTTTTATCGATCTAGAACAAAAACACAATTTTCAAAACTTTTATCTGCCGGTCTGTTTGTTCCGACTAATCTCCGGAACGACTCGACCAATTTTAACAGGACTTTTCTGGCAGATAACTGAAGTTACTCCGTGTAATTTAGGCCTATTTTATTTTTCTTACATAATTAGGATTCCGTGTAAAACAATAAAAGTTATGAAATTGTCAATAGAATCCGATTCAATGCAGTTATAGGTGCTAGAGGTGCTATGTCTTTGCTTTTCCAAAAAACAGTGACAATCCAATGATTATTTAAAAACTATATTACGCAGAGAAGAAAATACGATACACGGGTGGAGTAGGGGACACAGCTATTTATACAACTAAAAAAAATCATTCATACATCAATCATGTATTATACAAATACATATAATACATTTACGTACAAAGAGCATTCATATATAAAAACCCAAAGAGGTAGATATAGACAAACGATGCTTACTAAAATAATAACGTTAAGTGTAACGTAAAATAAATCAGTTAATTTATTTATCATTTTTATCGTTTATCTACACGATACTAGTAGCGTTAGTACATCATAAATATGTTCTTTTGAATATCAAATTAGATTATTTCGTTTCAACTTAAACGTGAGTAATATTTACTTTTCGTTATTTAAATAAAAACATATCCTCTGACAGAACCGACCCGTGCGAACAACTCCGTATATAATAAACAAAGCATATATTGTTATACAAAATTATAAAGTGATCTATACATATAAATAAAACTGAAGTGGTCTGTTTGTAATATTAAAATAACAATTATTATTGTCACTAAATATATGTATATTGAATGTATATACGGTACCTATACCAAAAACACAACACATCAATCTTAAAATTGTTGTCTGTTGAAAATTGTTCGGGTTCCGCGTAAAAAAAATTGAAATTGTGAACAAAATGCGATTTAATGGATAATTTTACGCGGGTAAAGCCGTGGGTGCACAGCTAGTATATATAAATAAAAGTTTATACTGCAGTTAGTAAGTACATTGTGTGTGTGTGTCGATGTTTTTTAAATTATAAAACGATATAAGGTGATTGCTCTCGTCTGGTTCACAAAATTTAAATATTTTTGTGTATTTAAAATGTGTATATATTCAACGTCCGAATGCGTAGCACTGGAAAATTATTGCACCAATTAGAATGACATTTTATATTCTGTATAGGAGTTTACTAAACTAATAATATTTAAAAATCAAATATTGCCATGTGGTTAGGTGTAGGTGCCGGTTGCAGGGGGCGACGCGGTGCATGCGACCGCGATCCCGTATCGCCCCCTAAAATGCGGCTAGCGGCTCCGGGGGGTTTTAGTGGGTATTCCCGGGCTACTCTCGCACGAGTGAGTCCCACACTGGCACGGAGACGTCCCTCCGTGCCCCCTTACCCATTGCATTCGGGGACTTCGGTCTCACTAATGCAATGGGTAAGGGTAGTGCGTAAATGCATTTCCCCCCGTCAAAAAAAAAAAGTGTAGGTGCCGGTTGGGAATAGTACCACCTCATATCTTTCCCTTGGGTGTCGTAAAAGGAGACTAAAGGATAAACCAGGGGATGAGCAGCAGGATCCTTTGAGTACCTAAAACACTGTGTCGATTATGGCAATCGCCCCCCTTACTAGGGGACTTATTAGCAGTGGACATCTTACTGTTGAATTACTGAATGACATATTTCTCAAATAACTACAAAGATAAAAAATCTTTGTAAACTCTTGCTTCCTAAAAAAAGAAAATACATTTGTTAATCGTGTACCAAATGTGTCCATGTTTAAGATAATATTCTAGAAAAAAAATACAAGTGGATGGGATTGTTAGTCTAATATAAATTTAATGAAATAGCCCCAGTGATATACAATAAAGTTTATATTGCAAACACGAGCGAAACCATTCGCAGAATATAGTATGTGATAAATTAGTCAGTAATTATTCACGCGGCCCATTAAAATGTGTTCTTGTTTTAGATTCATGATAAAAAGAAAACATGATGTCAGTGTCCCGGCTGTCTCGGTACAAAACGACGGACAGTAATTTAATGTTTTTTATGTATATAATATATATTATAAAATTCGTGTAAGTACTTATACGGTGATATGGTTGAAGCAGTTTCATTGTATTATATGTTTTTTTTGTTCAAAAACTTATGTCATCGACTTTATAGTTTCCCCGGTCCGATACACAGAACATAATATATTTGTATATTTTTTATAATGTCGCGTTCGATTTTTATTTATTTATTATATCAATATTTAAATGTTCAATATTTCTAAACAGAGACGAAAAAAAACCCGAATTAGTAATATCGATTGTCGAACATTAATTTTCTTTCGTAATTTAAAATTTAAAATTTTTGAATATGTAATTTTAATTAATTTAATTATTATACAATAAAATATAGCTTTTGCTTGATGTCGAACAAGTTTCGAAACCTGTTCTTTTTTAAAATCATATTTATTGAATTTTAAAAGAATTTGTCATTTTTTTTAATCGAATTTAAAGGTTGTTGTAGTACTTGTTTGACCAGAATTTCATATATTAATTCACGTCGTTGTATAAAATAATAAAAATAACGAATATGTGTAAAAATTGTAATAGGTATAAAATATTCGTAATAAATAAATCACGTGTAAATATTTAATTGTTGACATATCAAATAGCGATGGAATATTTGACTAAGGAATAGGACAAATTCGGTTTTTAAGCAATAACCATTGGCAGCGGCGTCTCTAGTCCTTTTTAGCGCCCGTGTGCGACGAATTTCCTGGCGCCCTCTAGGCGGGCGGTCAAAATAGAATACTTGATATTTTCAAATAATTCGGGTGCAATTAATGGTGTCAGGAAGCATTTGGTACACGAGTAACAAAAGTATTTTCTTTTTTAGGATGCAAGAGCAAAGATTTTTTTATCTTTGTAGTTATCTGAGAAATATTTCATTCATTAATTCAACCGTAAGATGTCCACTGCAATAAGTCCCCTATAAAGGGGCGATTGCCATAATCGATACACTTTGCGATCACAGTAAGGTGTTTTAGGTACTCAAAGTATGCTGCTGCTCATCCCCTGGTTTATCCTTTAGTCTCCTTTTACGACACCCACGGGAACGATATGTGGTGGTACTATTCCCAACCGGCACCTACACTTAACCACATGGCAATATTTGATTTTAAAATATTTTTAGTTTAAAAATGATCCTTCGCTGTGTCCTACAGTGATCGGGAATGTGAGGTAAATTCTCAGTACTGTGGACAGTTTTTTACACGGTATAGATTCGGTGCTTTGACTACAATTTCACCGGATGTTAAGTGACGATGTGGCCTAGAGGTGCTGGTTCTCAAGTGATGCTGGCGAAACGCATCAATTGGTATTTGACGACAGGTTTCCAAACTTGAGGATGGTAGGTTCCCAGGCAGTCATTATTAGAAAATGCGCTACCAACATGCTATTGTTTCCCTACGATGTTTTCCTTCACCAAAAGCTCGGGATGATTTTGGAGTTGGATGGTTTGGCTCGAACACGCGTCCATTGGTGCGGAATCCGGTTGCACTACCCACTGTCCCATCATCGCTTTACTGGACAACTCATTTGGGAACACTGAAATTAATTTATTCGTAAATAAGTAATTCATAATATCCACCGGCGTAGTGGCATCATTAATAAACAATGATAAGAATTCAATTTAATTCATTCGGCGCGCCTTGCTTTACTAACGGACCCGGCGTCGGTCATAAAACGGGCGCAGGGTCTTCGAGACTGTTGGTGACCCGAGCGACGCATCTTTATAGGTGTCGCTCGGGTCGCTCGTCGCCCCCTAAAACCCTGCGCCAGTGTGCGCTGCACACCCTGCACTATAGGTAAAGACGGCTCTGACCATTGATTCAATTTATATTTTCGTTACATCAATTTACGTTTCATTTTATGGAACAAAGTAATTAAAATCGTATTTGCTTACATAATAATATTGAAAATAGAAGTACATGATTTCTCTCAGAACCAGTATCTAGGCTTAGTGCGTTTACCATCCTGAACCACATCGTCACTTAACATCAGGTGACATTGTGGTCAAAGCATAGACCTATATCGTGTAAAAAAAAACAGAATACTGATTTCGTAGAGTAACGAATGTATAAGAATGATATGAATGAATAATTCTTTAAAGGACATTTTGATAATACACTGGCGAGCTTTTTATAACTTGCTAGTTGTCTGCCCGCGGTTGCACCCGCGTTTAATATATTCATCACTATGTTTTAAGTTATTATACGGAACCCAAATATTATTTTTTTTGTAAGAAGATAAAGTAAAAATATTTCTCATAAATTCAAGCACTTGCCCATAAAACTATGCATTAAATCGGATTGTATTCAATTTTTTATGAGTGTTAATTTTTTTACGTGGAACCCTTATAACTTTCGAAAATTAAAAGTACGGTAAGTTAGCTGGAGTAACTTCAGCTATCTACCAAAAAAAGTCCCGTCAAAATCCGTCCAGCCGTTTCAGAGATTACCCGGAACAAACACAGACAGATAGACAAAAATATTTTTTTATATTGGTATCGCATATACATTCATATCTATTTAGTAAAAAATATAAAAAATAATTTGGACAATACAAATAGACACTTCAATTTTTTTTATTATATAATTGTGGTTGCTAATTACTCTATAATATTCCCGCTTGAGATGTACCCGTCAAATTTGTAACAATATTGACTTTAACCGGTAGGTCAATTTAGTTAAATATGAGTTCTGCAAATTTCTTACCCTTAACTATGTTACTTTACATTCAAACTGAGATAAATTCAGTGAATTGTATGTTCTTTCTGTTTATTTGGTTAGGTACTAACATCGATCCAAACAGACACGATGACGGCAAGTCCAGCGGTGGGATCAAAGTTGTCCAGCTCGCAGTACTACAGAAGCCTACGAATAATGACATGGACGATTCTGATGGTCAGTATTATTGGGTGATATACGTTTGACGGTACGATCCTTAGATATATTAGATAGATTGACGAATATTTTGGTTTGCAAATGAGGACCGGCCCTGAATTATTTTTTTATCAGAATTGCAGTGTTGTAACAGTTGTTATGTGTATTTGAATACGACTACTTTTGAGAAGGGTCAAAGTTCACCAATAGAGTGGTCTATGCTCGGAGCCTCATTGCGAGATTGAATCAGGTATGACGTTTTGAATATAAAAGATTATAAAGATAAATAATTAAATACGTTTAATTGTTTTTATAATTAACGATTTTCAACCTCACTGCTGACCGTCGCTGTTATTTTTGGATAGAACTGTGTCTACCATCAGGTAATTACAATTTAGTCATTATGACGTGAACAAATTTGAATACTAATCATATTGGTAATCGATTAACATTATATTTAAGCCAATCCCGCGGCCGCCCTCGTGTTTCATATATTCTTCACTGCATTTTTTTTTATACGGAACCCTAATAAAAATTTTAGTAATAAGATAAAGTAAAAATACTTCTCATAAACTCAAGCCCTTGCCCGTAAAACTGTTCATTGAATCAGATTTTATTCCATTTTTTATGAGTTTTAATTTTTTTACGCAGAACTCTAATTATTTTCGAAAATTAAAAGTACCATAAGTTACCCGGAGTAACTTCGGCTATATACGAAAAAAAGACCCGTCCAGCCTTTCCGGAGATTACCCGGAACAAACAGACAGACAAAAAAAAATTTGTCTTTAATAAATTATATTTTTGTTATAGGTATCGGATATAGATACATATCTACTCAGTAAAAAAAATATATTTTGACATTACAAACAGACACTCCCAATTTTATTTATTAGTATAGATATTGTGAAAAAATAGTTTTTCTTTTGGAGATAATGGCAGTCTTGCAAAAATTTGAACGGCAGTTGATAATATTTTGTTTTATGTTTTCCAGAAAAATCCGGATCGAAAACTTGCATGGACGACGACGAGGAAACCGATTCGAGCGGGTCGGTGTCCGATTCGGCCGCGAATGAGAGCCAAGAGGGGCGTCCGCATGTCTGCGACGTATGCGATCTCAGGTACCTTTTTATTTATTGATTAATAGTTGGTACCCGCGGCTCCACCCGCGCTTCATATGTTCTTTAAGAGTGAGTGAAAGAATCTTTTGTTTTTATTAGCGGAAAACAAATACATAAGAGTAAATCGAAAAAAAAAATGAGAAACTAGCTAGAGAAACTAGCTAGAAACTAGCAACACACACTGGTCGAAGACTTTTGTCTTGAGACACTGCGGTATTTCGAACGAGAAGATTCTGCGCAGCTTCCCGAACGCGGCCCAGCCGAGTTGGATTCGACTATTAACCTCTTTCTCGAAGTTGGATCTACTTAACTGGACGGTTTGTCCTAAGTATACATAACTGTCAACAACTTCGAGCGTATAGTCACTGCTTTTTATAGGAGTTGGCACAACATGGATGTTAGGCATGACTTTCGTCTTGTCCATGTTCATTTTAAGGCCAACTCGTTCGGAGGCTCTGCTGAGGTCACGAGCTACGTACTTAAGTTTTCTGTGGTCTCAGCAATAACTACCATATCATACTGTTAAATATTCAATGGTTTTAAAAAAAGAAGAATATTACAGGAGAGTATGAAGAGAAATGATAATTTTTTTCTGTACATATTATTAAAAAAGATATGTATGTGTGGTTGATAAAAAGATTTGCATAGATCTCTTTTCTTTGTAACGCGAATCTATAAGTTTTTCCGAGAATTGAAAAGAAGTTTTCACTTCAAAAAAATGAACAGACAGAAAAAAAAATATATTACCATTTATAAAGAAGGACATATATACATACATAATATATGATATTCAATTTCTACATAGAACAAGATCCCATTTTACTTATACTTATAAATCTTGAGACATCTAAAAACTGGAACATAAAATTAAATTTGATTAAGATTGCGAGATAAACTAAAAATAATAAATTATAATAATTAAATATATGTAGTGACCGGATTTGATATTATTTATTAAATTTTAATTATTTATTTAGTATCAAATAAATTTAGATTATTAAATTTGTTATGTTACTTACCTTATACTAGAATGAAGGGAGATTAAAATGAAACTATTTTTACTAAAAGAAATTTAACCTTAGTATTCTTTATAAGACGTACATCTTAATAAACGAAATATAGTGTGACGTAAAAGTAGTGATATTAAAAAGGCCTCTGTCATTAAGAGGATATATGCAGAAAGGTAGGTTTAGAAAACTATTGCTATCGCGTTACGCCCCAAAGAAAGCGAAAGAGACAACTGCATCGCGGACTGATTTATCTATGAATTATAGACGAAAACATCACTTCGTAATACCCTGTTTCCTCATTCAAAACTGAACCGACTTTTAAATTTCTTTCAATTTTAGAAAAGTAAAGACATTGGCTATGCCTGTACGTTTTGCTTTTTTATCCATCAAATTTGTTTAACAAACATTTTAAAATTACGATAAAAATCGAGCATTTTTTTCACTTTCAAAGGCTTCTAGTTTCTGCAATAACTAATTTATGGAAAAATCAAAACGTATGGCGGTGGTGGATATATATTATTTGTTATAAAAATATTTACCATAATGCTATTATCCAGGGAGGAAACCGGAGACTACGTTTGTATGGAATAAAGGTCGCTAGGACATCTACTTAGATCGTATAAGCTTCCTCAACCTTATGCCCGCACAAGCAAGGCAGCATATTCCCTGAGACTGTTGCGTGTGCGTTCAACAGCAAAAGATATTCCTGTCATAAAGACTTAGCCTTACAATTATTAAGTAATTTCAGATCCACATATTATGTCAGTGAAAATCTTTTCTCACATCTTAATTATGAAAATCATATTTACAACATATTTGAGACTTACTGTTACTTTCGACATCTCATTATTAGACGCCTAACATGAATAAAATTATTGCTTTATAAGAAATGTCATAAATCACATTGATTATGGACATTAGTTTTTTATTTTTTGATTAAAGTATAAATTATAAACATATTATGCAATTTTAATTCTTAATTTGACATAAGATGTTCTTTGCTTATTAATTATTGTAATAAACAACAATTATAGTCTATATTATTGTTGTTTCTTTTATGCACAAATCTTATTAATTACTTAAATAGTAACCGTCAGTGAACTGCCAAAATGGCTGAATCGTCCTTTTGGCCCGACTGATAAAAAAGTTGAGCAGTTTTGGTATAGGGCCTGTCAAGCTACTATGATCAGACATATATGAAACTAATATATCATATTATATGACATTTCCCTTTCTAAATTTAGTGTGGCATTTTTAAAACCAGCTTTGAAAGTAAAGTTTGTCTATTTTATAGCCAATTTTTTTTCCGATGTCAACCTTAGCGTGGCTAGCTTTAAGGTCAAGGCTTTGTAATTGTGTATTATTAATCGTAGTTAGTAATTATCTTATTTTTCAATTAAGATCTAGCCGTCCGAAGTGCTGGATAATTTAGAAATGTTAATAATTTATGTCTAGTACACACCCATAATTAGATGCGCGTTTTAAACAGTTTATCCTAATGAAGTTTTATATTAAAAACTTGAATGAAGAAGGGTTTACTTATTTACTTTTAATGACTTAAACAGATTTTGTAAAAAAAATATGGTAATGCTTACTTTATCATGGGGATGGGGGAGTTTACGAGCTTTTAGTCAAAAATATGTAAAATTTATGTCAAGTTTTGTATGACCTCTATATATCCTATGATGAGCCTGAAGTTTTGGTAAAGTGAAAAATCTTACCATCATCAAGGTAAAAATATGTACCGCTTCAAGCACCACCTATAGAGATATTCCAGTAGAATCATTCGAAAGCCAGTTCGAAGACGACTTCGGCCATAGAGGCCATTCAATACATAACTAGAATTTTAGTCTTCCCCTCCCCATGTCAGCAACAGTAAGTGTAAAGCTTCCCCCTCATGGTAACGTAAGCATTGGTATATTTTTTACAAAACCTGCGTATTTAGTTTACTAGTAAAAAAACTTGCGTAATCACTATTCAGACCCTTCCGTTCTCTATATCATCCAAAAATAAGGGCCCGTTCAAGGATTACACGGAAGCCAACTAATTTGGTTCCTTCTTCCCCTTGTCGGCGATAGTAAGCAAAGCTTACCCTCCGCTCCGCCCCCACACGATGACGTAAGCATTGATATAATATTGCACAAACAAACGTAGATTAATAAGTAAATAATGCTTAATAGCTTTGTACGCTGTGAAAAAAGGGATTAGATGGTCGAAAAAATTACCACAATCCTGTTTACGTAATACTAATGATGAGATTGTGTTTAAAAAAAAAGTTAATCCTATCCAGAATATAATGTAATATTACAGATTCCAAAGGTCTTCCCACCTCAGCCGGCATAAGCTGACTCACACGGGAGAGAGGCCCTTCACATGCGGAGGCTGCGGCCGGTCCTTCGCCAGGTCAGACAAGTTGCGTGTACACACGAAAATATGCGAGAGGGTGAGATTATTTATTTATAACTTCCTCTGGTTTTTATTACATATGTAACGTTACGTCTCTCTCCCTTAAGGTTAGGGAGAAACAGCATCCTTCCACCTGCTGCGATCCTGACTATCGCTTCTTCCGCTTTCATACACGTTCTTCGGTTACGGGTGCTTTTGACCTGGCCTTCATACCGTCCTCGATCTCGTCGTGATACGTTAGCCTAGGACGGTCCTTACCGACTATCCCAGTCACTTTTTTTACACGATATAGACTCAGTGCTTTGACCACAATCTCATCTGATGTTAAGTGACAATGTCATACTCCCTTTGTAAATTTGTTTCGTCAATCATCCTATATCTACCCCCCCCCCCACAGTCAACTAAACGCCCCTTTCTATATCTTTGTTACTACATCCTCTACCACACTTTATCAAACTAATCCTTACTTTATCCCTCTTTCTCACGCCCCTTTTATTAGAATTAGGCAAAATGACTGCACTTAGATCAGAGTACTCAGGACATCTACCATTCGGAAATCAAAATGTGATAAACAATATGTTAATTATTGTGTACATTTTATTCAGGCTCAGAAAAAACTTTAAAAACTCTGAATATATTACTCTAATTATTGATTACTTAATGAAAATTAAATAGGCTAATTTATACTACAAAAATCACTAAAAGTATTTACATGATTCTCGCTATAAATCTAACTAGATGTATTATCTGGCTAGATTTTAGTATTTATTTAAGAGGATATCCTGGCGGCATTTATTCCTTACGTAAACGTAGTCCCCTGTTTTCTCTCTGGATAATAGCATTATGGCAAATATTTTTACACCAAATAATATATATCAACCACCGCCAAGCAACCACCGACTAGGATCTCCTGCCTTTGAAAATGAAAAAAAAAAAAAATGTACAATTTTACCTTCATTTTCAGACGTTGGTCAAACAAATTTGATGGATAAAATTTAAAAGGCAAAACGTACAGGCACCGAAGTCTTTATTATTCTAAAACTGAAAGAAAATTTAAAATCGGTTCAGTTTTGGAGGTGGATCGTTGACAGTTCAAACAACGTGCGACGTCGATAGCACGATGCATAATGTTGTTTATAATTCAACTAGTTTATGATTGAACGATAAACTGGTCTATTCGTTTACGTCACATAAACAGTCTAAAAAAACTGTTCGTCCATACAACGACGACCACTACTATTTCAAAGTATTAGGTTTTATTTAAACATAATATTGATGTACGTTAAGGATTTTTTCGATTCGTTAATGCCCTTAAATGCCTTCCCCAAATCCTGCATATTTTCGACATAAAAAAAAAAAAACAATAAATCAACCGACGAATTCAAATTGATTTCATCACTTTATGATGTATAGGGGTTACACATAAATAATAAATTTGAATCACTTTTAAAAGGTTCTTTAAATGAAATTAATGTTTCACGCAAGATCATAAATATATTTGTTTTTAAGATTTAGAGAAAAGCCACGAGTTATTAATTTTAATTTGATAAAAAAATATTAAAACAATTAAAAATGTTAACTCTATTCACACTTTTACCAATAGTTCCAATATTTTACCTAAACTATTAAGAGGACATGCGGTCGGAAAAGTAGGAATTCCAGAAATCTATTTTTATCGCGTTGAGCCGCATAGAAAGAATTGTAAAACACGAAAGGGACAACTACAACATGGGCTGATTTTACCTTATGCAAATAGACGAAAACATCACTTCGTATGATGGAATAAGGTATTATTTCATCCTCCAAAAAGGAGCCGAATTTAATTTTCTTTCGGTTTTAGATTAATAAAGACTTTGGCTATGTTTTTGGTTTTTTAAAATTGTATCCATCGTATTTCATTGAACGTCTGAAAATGATGGTAAAAATCGGCCATTTTTTTTTCAGTTTCAAAGTTTCTACAATAACTAGTTTATGGGAAAAATCTAAACGTACGGCCATGTCGGTGGTGGATATATATTATTTGATGTAACAATATTTACCATAATGCTATTATTATTAAACAGGGGACTACGTTTTTATGGTATAAATGCCTCTAGGATATCCTCTTAACGTGTTACAACACTACTATAATGAAGGACACGTGTATCCGATAGGAGGATCCGACAGTGGACATGGCGAACGACACGCCGACGAGTAAACGGGAACACAATTCGGAAGTGATGTCCGGCATGGTGCGCACCACGCACCGCGAGTCCGGACACTTGGTGTTCACACCGAGCGGTGACGTCATGTTGCCACCGCGCTCCACCACAACACAACACAATCAGGTATATGAAACATTTCTTTACCCCTAGGAGGACGTTCAATGCCGGGCAAGTCCCCACATACCTCTCGTCATCTCTAATCCGGAAAGGCTCTACTCGCGGATTAGAGATGGCAGGGGTGATGCGTAAATCATTACCGACAATAAAAAAAATAATGAGTGCAATTCACATGTGAAGAAGTGAAAGCTTAAAAAAAAATGTGTTACCAACCCTGGGTTCCAATCTCCGACCTTTCAGTTGTACCCTCTATGTAATTCCGGGATTAATTCACTGGGCTAACCGCGCTCTCAAAAAAATGATGAACAAATCCGACCTTCATCAGAAACGTACTTTCGCTTTTTCGTTTCATCGACTTTCAAATCACAAAGATCCTAAAGAAGTTTTCACTTTTAAAAAAAAGGGGGAGGGAACATTAAAGCCAAAATTAAAATATAAAAAATTCTATTCGGGCGCTGGCACTACAACTGATTCGGAAAACAACTTACGGCCAATATTTTGGTCAGTAGTCAACTCTAGAAATGGTCAGATTTGTAACAAATGGTTAAAATAATGCCCTGATGCGTTTTTTTTTGTAAACATAATTAAGCTAACCAATTGTCAAAAATGTGACTATTTGTTGAAAAATTTAACCATTCAGCCAAGTCGGGATTAGCAAGATGGCGGATGGTTAACTCTAGTCCGAACAGCTGTTTCATTGCTTTTGTGTAACATTTGAAATAGATAATTTGAAGTTTCATTATAAAATTTAATTTATATAATATATATTTTTAAATAATTACAATGTAAACAAATTAAGTATTGTTATTTATTATCTTTTCCGTAATATTTTTGTTTATGAATTTTGTTTTTCATAAGAATTATATTGTTCATAAGTATTCCATTGTATGGTATATCAAGTACGTACAAAATGTATTTGTCTTGTAAAATATATTAAAATCAAGAATTAAATTAGAATATCAAGTAATATTTAAGACAAGACGAAATAAAAAAAAAAAACTAATATAATTCCAAAACGATCACAAGAAATAATAATCTACACAGATGTTCGAGAGTAGCTCGATCCTTTGTTTTTTGTAATGTTATACAACAAATTATAGTTATAACCGTTGTTAACGGAAGCATGGAGAGGGGAGTGTCATTTTCTGATATCAGTATTAATGGGAATCGAGATCTTTGCTCACTATTTATGATATGGGGGGCATAGGTCTTAATGGTGATAAATAAGCAATATTTACGTATCATCACCTTTTTTTTTTTTCTTCAAAATTATGCTAAAATGTACGTAATCATATGAAGAAGGAAAGGGAAAGTTTTTACTTAGTTTGCTTATTATTTGTGACTACAAAAAATGTCCAAAATCTTGAATGATTGATCTACTAATGCCTAGAGGTACAGGTTTTCAAACTTGAGGATGGTTTCATCACGATGTTTTTTTCCTCACCAAAAGGTCAGGGTGATTTTAGAGTTGGATAGGTGGGCTTGAACCCTCCCCCATTGACGCGGAATCCGACCGCACTACCAACTGCGAAATTACTTTGTTGAAATTTTGCCCATTTCACCGGAAAATGCAAAAGAAAAACTCATATTTTTTGTCCTATTTCGTAGAAATTTTACTTTGGTGATGTGTATTTACCTAAATATGAGTTGACGTCAATTAACTTTTATTCCTTCTAAGAGTCTTTTATTGTCTACAAATTACGCTTTCATCTATTAGCAATAGCATTTAACTCCGCTAAATAAAAAAATAAACTAAATTTCCTAAACATTTTAAATCTAAAAACATTAAATTAAAATAATAGTTAGAATTAAAGTTGGGGTTCAAATTTTCGGGGAATATTTTTTTTCGCTATACAGAACAATATTTTACTACGGGGGAACGAAAAAAAAAAAAATAGTCATTCAAAATGAATCACCCTGATTGTCTATACGCATATATATCGATAAATGTCTTACGTCAGTCATCTCTATAAACAGGTCGTCCTGAACTCCACGTTGGATTCAGCACGGAACGATCTGAACCAGGACAACTTGCTCGATCCACCTCGAAGGGGCCGCGGCCGCCCCCGGAAGACCCCACTACCTTTGACGCCGAAGATCAAGAAGAAGCGGGGACGCCCCCCTAAAACTTCAATGGGTAAGTCCCCGTGTAATATATATTCATGTTTGCCTGTACGTTTGTTAGTTGGTTTATAATTTGCAATTTATTTGTATCGTTTTGATTTTATATATTTTAAATATGACTAATTTTGAATATTTAAACCTACTATATTATAATGGAATGGACATTTTTATATACGAATGGAATCAAAGGGCACAGCTAGTATTTAATGAAATTAAAAGAAGAACAAATACGCTGTCTAATTACAAGGATATTTGGTTTATAATCTAATCTAAGGATAAAACAATTGAAGACATTTACTACCTAATAATTTACTTTTTATGTGAATTTTTTGTGCACGTTGAAACATAATTTAATGTAAACATTGAATATTAAAGGATGGATAGAAAAGTACGTAGTCAGTGAGAAAGAGACAACAATAATATGCACGCTATACTTTTTCACTGTAAAATTTTGTTTTTTCTCCTTGCGCTATATTCATTTTTGAGGAAATACATACGCAACTGTATTTTAGAGAGTGTTTGTACAAATTTTTTTTATCTCTCTCTCTCTCTCTCTCTCTCTTTCTCTGTCTCGCTCTTTTATCTTGCAGTCTAACGGATTTAAACTAAATATTCTCAAGGATGTTTCTTTCACTTCTGACACGTGTACTCTGTTCATACGATTTTTTTACCCTCAGATATTTTTTTTTTTTATTGTCCCCCTAGATCTCAGACATAATCCGAGTTTTTGTTTACTTTTTTGTGGCTTATCAATTGTTTTGTTTACCAATTCGTTAATTCTGAAGTCAAGTTATTTGGATAATATAAATCTCATTTTAATTTAATAAATTAATTGTAATTATTTTTTATTTATCAGTCTGTCTATCCTTCTTTCCCTCTTCGACCCTCAGATATTGAGGAGCTTAGTAATATGATCAATTTAAAAAAAAACAATTTGGGGACAAATATGTTTTTCGCAATATTGTCGTCTATAAATAGCGTCCGGTTCAAATAAGTTAGCTGCTCGTTTGGTATTTATTAATTTGTTGTTTTTTTTTTCTCTCGTTTCTCAATATCACTGGCAAGTCATTAATATGCTTAAATAAATATTCCTTATCGTTTAATATTAGTTGCATTATTTAAATTATTTTATTTCATTTAAATGCAATATTTTTGTAATGTTCGCTATTAAATACGGGTTCGAATTTTGTTTTTGTTTGTTTCAAGTCTAGATATGTAATGTTTGCTCTTTTTTGATATTAATATGCGAGAATAATTTAGATACCAGATATGAATAGGGTCCGTTCAAATATAGCGTTAACAACATTTTGGTCATTTAGATCCTCTCTTCACCCCCCTTGCCAGCATTAGAAAATAGACCCCGTAAATAATTACGTAAGCATTGACATAAACAATGATGGCGCAGTTGGTAGTGCGGTCTAATTTTGCATCAATCGACGCAGGTTCGAGTCCACCTAACCAACTCTAAAATGAGCCTTCGGTGAAAGGAAACATCGTAAACCACCATAGTAGTAACAATCCCCGCATGGGAAGCCCACCACCTTCAAGTTTGAAAACCTGTCTCCAAATACCAAGAGCTATGTTCCGGCATCATCACTTGAGAAGCGATACCTCTAAGGCTTAGTGTGTTGACCATCCTGGGCCACAGCGTCACTTAAGATCAGGTCAAAGCACTAAACTTACAGTGTAAAAAAAATTCAAAAAAAAAAATCCAACATACAAAGCATATATTGCTTACGTAATCACCATTCAAACGTCCCCCGTCCCCCAAGTCATCAAATAAGCAAAGCATAAACGTAAACCCAACCCCTCCCCCTTCCATTGATGCTTATGTAATATTTGAACGGTCCTGAATATAAACGCGTATTTTTTTTTATAAGTCGGGATTTTTTTTTTTTGGGTACAGACATGGAAGGTTGCGTACTGACAGGCGGTACGGTTATGGGCCCGAGCCCACAGCAACTCTCGCACTTGACTCCATCAGGGCAGCAGTTATTGCTGAAGAAGAAACGCGGCCGCCCACCGAAGAACTATTTTATACCTAAACAAGGTATATACTATATTGATCCCTATATAATAATCACGCACGATCTTTATTTATACCATTCACGCCCGGACTAATAGACGCGTTAATAAATTGGTTTAGACTGGGTCAAGTGTTACGTAAGCATCAATAGGGGACGGGTGGTGTATGCGTTACATATTTTTGATGACACGGGGGATATGGGGCGGGTCTGACTGGTAATGGTGATACGTAAGCAACTTGTTTACTTTTAATTAGTTAAGCACATTTTGTACTAATTATTACGTTACTATGGGGGCGAGGGGTTAAGAGGTTTGTTTACAAGTCAGTAATGTTTAAAATTCTGATTACGTAATACTTGACCGGTCCCTAAGTCGTGACATTCACTGTGTTGCAATATCGTGTTGTTTTCAATTTAAAATTAATAACGATTTCCTGTTCTCTATTCTTGATTTTAAAATAGAGAAAAAGAATTCTTTTTAGGTGTGAAAATAGGGACAGCCTATAAATAAATGTTGTTTGGCAACCCTAGAAGTCGGTCCGTACGTGAATGAGTTACTTTATCAGAAATTGCACACATTTGTCGATGTTAAATTAAAAAGCTTTATATCCGTTTACTTACTGATTGAAATGGTTTCGAATTTATTTATTATTAATATAGTGTTTTTTTATTTATTTGGTGTTTCACGCAGCATCACCTATAATATCGAAATTCCAGTTAATCAATTGGTTTTTTTTATTATTGTGTGTTTTTTTTGTTTTTTTTTATACCTGTCCTCATTCCTTCTCGTATCACTATATTTATTTATTTTATCGATAAGCGATTATATTTTATACTTAAACTAAATGGGACCATATGAAATTTGAAATTTTAAGAGTTTTATATTATTAATGAACCAAAAAAAAAAAAAAATGTAGTAAATTATTATTAGTTGTCTTGATTTTGCAAATATAAAAGAAAATTGAAGAGGTACGTGTGGATTTGGATTTTTTTTGTCATACAGACAACTATTAAATGTATTGATCATATTTTTTCTTATTTCTGTCATAAATTCATACATTATATTATTATTCATTTTATAATTTATTATATATTATATTTTTGTTTATTAATTATATTTTGGTTGCTTATTTTGTTTGATTATGTGTGTGTTGTTAAACTATAAATACTTTTCATAGGTATGATGGATATGGATTTACCGATCCAGTACGGGCTTGCCGCGGAATTGAGCAAAATTTGTTAGTACAGTGACAATGATATTAAAACGCATGGATAATATATAAAAATAATAATGCAATAAAAAAAACGAATGGGTTCCATTGGTTGGTTTAATCGGTTATATTGAAGAATGAGCAATAATATATTTTAATTAATCTAGTATAGGTAAAATATTTCTTAATATTTTAAGGAATTATTATAAATGAACAGATAGATATTTAATATTTATATAATAATTATTAATTGATGCCAGTCACTTTGTTTATATGGTGTTATTAAATGATGAAATTACCGACGAATTTTTTTATTGACATGTAACTTAAGTTACGAAATTATTTTGCGAATCAATTCAAGCCGTAACAACGTTATGTTGGAAAAACTAACTCTCTCTAACGTCTCTCTATTTATAATCGTAAAATGTTTACATAATTATTTTTTTTACAAAAATGTAGGTATCACTTTCCAGAATTTAAAATCAGTTAATTTTAACGGGTTTTTACGCGTTACCTTTGGTTTTTTGCCTATATTCTTATGGCCTGTTCATGTACCAGAATTTATGACATTTTTTAATCTCCTCCCGCTCGGTAAAGTTTTGTCAATATCTGTTTTTATGCAAATAAAAGTAATTAGGTAAAACACCATTTAGATACCCTCCCTGAAAAATAGGTAAAACATATATTCAAAAGGTAAAGCATATATATTCCCACGACTCCCAATCTTAGGTCATACTTATTTATACCTGATGTAGTAGCGCTTTACTATCGGTATATACTTAAGTTATAAATTGTAGTATATAGAAGTCATCATCTCCCTACCCTTTTCCCATTTTCATTTCGGGTCGGCGCAACATGTCATCCTCTTCCATTCCTCTCTGTTTGTCATCTCCGCATTTACTCCTTTCCTAAGCATATCATCTTTCCCACAGTCCATCCATCTTTTCTTTGGTCTTCTCCTTCCCATGTAACCATCCACATTCATATCCAATACCTTTCTTACAACATCGTCTTTCTCCCTGCGCATCACATGTCCATACCAGGACAAACGACCGCCTCTTAACTTGTCTGTTACTGGCGTCACTTTCAAACTTCTAATATACTCATTTCTAATCCTGTCCATTCTTGTTACCCCACACATCCACCTCAACATTCGCATCATTCTAGTATATAGAAGTGTTTTAACCCCTTGAGCACTGTCCTGGCGTTTACGCCAGCTTTCCATTGTTTTCCTATTGTCTCATTTTTATGGGTAATCGACATATTAATTAAATTAAATCGTCTCAAATCTTGCTCATTCTTCATTTTTAATAATTTACGATTATCGGTAAATTATACAAATTAATGTACAAAACAATATTATAACTTCCATTTGCACCCGTACTAGTTCGATTGCACGCTAATAACCATTATATTATCAATTTAATCATGTTTAACTGTGTTTAATACATATTTGCATTTAGATATTAAACTAATTCTTAAAATAAGTAAGCTTTTAAGGTAAGAGATTTTTAATACAACTTACTAACAGATTGTGCGTGTATCCGTAGAAAGTATTTTATATTAAACATATTTGACACTTCGCTGCTTAAAACCCCCCCATGACCTAATTAAGACGCGCGTCTCTATAAGGAAGTTAGGAAGTCGATGGATTACAATTACCCTAGTATACAGAGTAACTTTGAAATCAATGGCAATAATTAAATGGAAGCTTATAATTTTTATTCTAGATAAGTACGAAACAAAAAAATAATATATGTAGTAAAAAAATATTAAATTGAAAATAATTAATTGAAGTTTGAAGCGATAACGGCGCAGCGGGTAGTGCGGTCGGATTCCGCGTCAATCGACGCGGGTTCGATCCCCACCTATCCGACAGTAAAATCGCCCTGAGCTTTTGGTGAAGGAACACATCGTGAGGAACCCATAGAATGGTGGTGGGGCATTTACTTATAATGCTTACCAACCTCAAGTTTGAACACCTGTTGCCAAATACCAGTAGGTGTGTTCCGGCAGCATCACTTGAGAATCAGTACCTCTAGACTTACCATCCAGGACCACATCGACACTTAACATCAGGTGAGGTTTTGGTCAAAACACTGATCCTATACCGTGTAAAAAAAAAATTAAAACCGTACGACAAGTATTCGGCGGGCGATGACCCCACTCGCGCTTGCGCACATCAACCGTTAATTTTTCAACGTTGTTACCGAAAACGGCTACGCGATTTTGATATTTCAACTAAATTTATAATAAGTACATGTTTTTCATAGTCATATTTAACCCCTTGAGCACTAACCTGGCGTTTACGCCAGCTTTCCATTGTTTTCCTATTGTATTGTCTCATTTTTATGGGTACTCGACACATTAATATTTATTTCCACTAAACTTAACCCCTTGAGCACTTACCCGGCGTTTACGCCAGCTTTCCATTGTCTTCCTATTCTCTTATTTTTATGGGTACTCGACACAAAAAAATACTGAATATAATTACCAGCTCCCATTAAATTCAATGTCATCTGTATTTAAACCGTTGTAAGCGTAATTCATGTAAAATTTGAATAACAATATATGCATTTTTTTTGTTTAATCTTAGACGGAAGGCCAAATGAGAACTATAACGCGACAAATCTACCCTTCGGCGACTTCTCGTACCTTACGGAAATGATATACAACCCCCTCGCATACGGATACGGAGTGACCAGCGTCGATCCAGACCGCAACGTCGACACAGACCAGAGCATTACAACGGAGACCTCGCACGACAGGACCATAGACGTGTCCGATTCCTCGTCAGAGGACGAGGACTCCAGGGTCGAGCCGGAGGAGAACGTGCCCCCGGTTGCCATGGAAACCCAGATAATGACAGTCGGCGACTGTCAGATAGTGAAGCTACCGGCGAACACCGACGACAAGGACGACAGGATGGATCAGATCGGGGAGACGACCATGGTCGCGGTGTCGCCCAGCGCGGTCACCATCACGCCCATAACCACTGTGGGCGACTGCACCATCAGACCCGTCGAGAACACATAAACGCACGGAAACAATCAACGGTGAGTCAAGTTCCATTTCCAGCGAGATTCGCCTTCCCCCCTCTCTGTGTCAATACTCCAAAATGTTGATCTAATTCAAAACACATTACAAAAAAAGCATAATATGTCTAATATTTCCGCTTGTCTCAAAAAAAAAAAAAATTACGTATATATATATATATATATGTAAGTGTTTTGAGAATTTAGTGATCATTTTTAAATAATTCCAATTGCATGTTTGATTACGTGACAAAGTATCGTTTTCCGCAATCTCGTGTCGTTTTTGCTATTTATGAAACTTTTGTAGCATTCTAGTATACCTATAGGTAAGCTGAAATGAACGGGGGAAAAGGTGATGATATCTCGTGTGCCTAAAGTCCTTAATATTAATTCGAAATTTTAAGGCGTTACATTAAAATTAAAATGTATTATTGTGGTAGCATTCACTTCGTTTTCGTGGCATGAACTCCTATCATAAAGCATATTTATAAACGGCTTTTATTATGAAAATATTAAATGTTCTGATCTTATTCTTTGTTATTAAGTCGTGAAATATTTACGTCTCGATTTTTATTATAGAGTCTTAAAACACTAATAGCGTGCTCTTAGTAACTGCGTCATTAAATATTCGTATAGCAGTATTAATTACTTAGTCGTGAAAGACTAAGATCTTACTGAAGCTTTCTAGAGATCTTAGTAACTAATTCACGAAGTATTCATATCGTGGCCTTAGTTACTAAGTCATGAAATATCTGCGTCGTAATCTTTATTACTAAGTTGAAAGAATATTTACGTCTTGATCTTTACTTACTTTATTAAGACGATAAATAATTGTAGCATGGTTTTCGCTGAACACTTGTATTTCCATTTCAGTTCAAATTAAAATCTGAAAGATCTAAAATGTGTCTGAATACATTTTTTTTTATATGAAAAAGACTATTGTTTTAACGTTTGAAATATGTAGTCAAGATTTTTTTGTTGTTGTCCAAATGTCTTCCTATTTGATACTGAGAGTGATGCTACTACAATGATTTAAGTACCGTCAAGTATTTATATTAAAAAAAAGGGCAAAACGTTTATGTGACTGTAGACTTGCATTTAGATTGGTATTGAAATAATGTATTTTATTGGACGATACTATAATGTACCATAATGCCATAGCTTTATATATTATAATCGTGATACTCATTTAGACGAACTGTATGATAGAACAAAATCTTGTCACAATTATATGTATTATCAATGTTCTATATGAGATTTAGTATTTAGTCATTTCAAAAAAAAAAAAAAAAAATTAGACCGGACTTTTATCAATAATGTTTTATTGAAATTGCATGTAGAAAAAGATATTCTTCATAAAGGAATTTAACATTTTCTCATTACAAAATTATTTGTCTAACTGTAAGCGGCTCCAGGGCTCGAGACTGAGCTCATTTCTAAAAAAGACTATATGAAGACATCTGTAGTATAAAAATTATACCTAACTTTTTAAAAAAAAATTAAATTCCTATTTGTGTGTTATGTATAAAACATAATAAATACATCCACAAAGACAACATTATTTTCATATAGAACATTGTTGAATAAATTTAAAAAAATAATAATATTATAGATGTTTAATATTTTGGGAATAAGTTAGAGGCAGCATATTTACCACATTACATAATAGAATATTTAAAACGGTGAAAATTTAATATACATGAAAAAAAAATTCAAAAAAAAAAAAATGCACTTTCGAGTTGCCTTCATTGTTTATACTAACTCATAATAATTAATCGACACTTCTCAAAAATATTCAGTACATTTCCGCGTAACTTGAGTGTTGCCAGCAGGAAAGGCGCGTTAGTAATCTCTCGAATGATCTGATATAATTTAAAAACGAGAGACTGACTTCCATGATAAGGAAATATTTTTGAGTAGTGTATTTTAGGATTATATATGTCCCTAGTATATTAAATATACGTCTCAATATAACTAAGGATCCATATATTAGAATCAAGTATATATCGATGAACATAACTAACAAAAGAAAAAAAAAGAAATACATAAAAAATACGCATTCGATATTAGAAACATTTCTGTCTTTTAAAATACATCTGATTGGCTGTCTATAATTTATAATATTTAATTATTAATAATGGTCGTGTAGTTAATGCACACGCTGTATCGCCTTTTCCATGTTCTTATTATGTATCAATCTCTGTGAATATTAGAATGTAGTTTTGTAGTGTCTTAGAAATATAATATTCTAAATATTAATTAATAAACTTGGCAACACCACACGAACAAGTGATACGACTTAGCTACTTATTTTTAGCGATACATAATCTTAATAACTAATTACTATATTATATATATTTCTCTAATAATTTTACGTGCGTAAGCAAATAGGTGTCTTGTTCTAGATGATGTTTACTATAATGTATAATACGCGTATAGATCAAAGGATGAAAATTAAAATCGTACCTCGACTTATTGTTTTTTGAACTGTAACGTGTAATTAATTACGTATATATTACATATTCGTAAAAAACAAAAGTTGAATTAAAAAACAATCAATATTTAAAAGATACAACATCAAAAGTTACAACACAAAAAAACTATACAACATTACACATTATGGATCTCGATAAGAAGAATGAAACGTGTAAAAATATATAGTTTTTAATGGTTTTATTTTTCTTTCATTCTTTGAATTATACACGAATATAATCTAATAATAATATGCAATATAAACCCCACGTGGTATGTATGACAGCTATTTCTCGGTAATAGTGGCTGTCAAACGGCCAAAATTTGGCACTTATATATCATAACATATATTATACATATTCTAATAGCTGTCTATTCATTTATAATAATATTCGATAGATGTTCGTAAACTATCCCGAGTACCTATACCTATATACAAAGTTAATCATCATGAAAAAAAAAGAAGTATTAAAAATAATAATAACAATAATCGGTTATTTTCTTTATTAATAATAATCCTGTACAGTAGTATAGTTCCTAAAGTGTAATCGATACAAAAAAATTATAACCCTTGAAATATTAGCGTGTAAGCGTAATTTAAGTTCTATACTTTGAGATACTGATCACAGTGCGTTTGAATCAGTGGTGAGGATTTTTTTTCTTCAAAAATATAAATAAAAGAAGTCACTCAGAATAAGCAATAAATTATACATACACTCATGTCTTAACGTTATATATAAATCAAATTTAAGCTTTTTCATTATTCATCGATGCAGCTTTTGTTTAAAATATTATATAAATTTCAGTCTGTCAGTATTTGTAATTTGTTTTTTGTATTTTATACCCTATGTCTAATATATTTATATATCGACATATCAATAATTAAAACCAAAAAAATATACACAATAAAAAAAAAAAACCTTTTTATCTTATGAGAATTTGACATATCGAGACAAAATACATTTACTAATATGAAATAAATATATTTTGTTGTCTTGCAAGGTGGATATATTTTTAATTGTTATCCTATAATCGGCCTATACCCGTCTCATGTATCCCGACTTAAAACACTTCTCATGAATTGCATTAACATTAGTATGCGGGGTTAATAAATTCATAACCCCCCACAAAATTATCAAAATTAAGACGCGCGTCTTAATAAATAAGTTATTGAGTTAATTAAGCAACCTTAACCACTTTTATAAATGAACTGTGACAGCTCTCCGGTATCGTTTAGCGGATAAGTTTTATTTTATTTAATAGTAATAATAGTAATCGAACAACAACAAAAAAACAATGTTTGTTTTCTAGTATTTTTTATTATTATTAATTAAATTGAACGTCATATATTTAGTTAGGGGGCATATTTACGTTGAATCGTTCGTGCGGTTGACGTAGGATTTCACGTATTTTTGTTTTTTTTACACGGAAGACTGCTCTATAACGGTTTCATTTGTCGTATTATTATTATTATATTTCGCTTAAAGTCGTTTTTAGATAGCCCCGAAGAGGCATGACGTATGAGTCTCAGGCGGCGAACTAAGCTATTGAGAATTATTTTGATATATAGGAATACTGTATTTTTATAACGAAACTAAATGGATAAGTTTACGACAGACACATAACTTGTGTAACATTTACTCCTCTATAACAATGTAACCCACATTTTTTTAAGTATAACGTTTACTTTTTAATTGTGTATGTTTTAAGTTATGTTTTTTTTTACAATGGCCTTATTGGCACTGTGTTGTCGTTAAGTTTAAGATGGAGTGAGGGAGGGTGTTGGTTGGCGAGTGATTGCATCGTATATTGAAAAATGTTTTTCATCTCTTTAAAAGTAAAACAAATTAGAAACATTCTAAGAAGGGAATTTACTGGGCAGTACATGCCTCTTTGTACCTGAGTAAATGTACAAGCACGCCTATCACGTCATAAACACAGCGTATTAACAATTGCAAATATCTAGATATCACCAATTCAATATTTTTCTACCAATTCATTATTCCATTCGAGAATTATTATTTAATATTTACTCCTAGTATTAACAAACGTCTACGCACATTTAAAAAGATTTTTGTTTTGAAGATAAAGTGTAAACGCATAAAAAAATTAGCTCTGTATATGAAACAATTACCGCCAACTGACACGTGCCATTTGCGTGTATCTTTGAGGTGTCGACGTCCTCTGGTTTTCGCTATATTTACCCTCAAACGAATGTTCTTTTAACTTTTGGCAATATGAGAAAGGATTTCTTATTTATGGTATGTTGGTACACTTGATCGATTGATTGATTGCATTTATATTTAATTCGTTTATTTGTATAATTATGTTTCTGTAAACAATGTCACAATTGACCATGTTAAATCATATAAGAATGAATGAATCAAATCAATGTACCTATATTTTTATGATGTTTTAAAGGAATATTTAAGGAATTGGATTTATTACTGTGAAATCATCCATACTTCATTTGAAATAGCATACTATAATAAATAATATAAAATCGTTTCTTTTTTAATATCGTACGGATCGACGCAAGAGCATTTAACTTATTAAATATGCATTTGAATAGATAAAAGTGTCTTATTATTCTCAGTGTAAATATCATTCTGTGCTCATGATAATATTTATAATCACTTCTGTATTGAATAAAGTCACCTTTAAAGTCTAATTTACAAGACTTTTTTAAAATCGTTCTTTTTATGTGTTACATGCCATTTGAAAATTCATGTAAAAGGATTTTTAATTCACCTCGAAATCATTACCTATTTCATTGGTAGCGAATGGAAATAAAACATTTTTTCTTTTAATTTTTATTATTTTATAGAAGGAATCTTATGTATACGGGTATTTTATATGTAATTTACGGAATCGTTTTTTTAGTGGTAATTTGTATCGCATATACAGAATTGCAAATTTATAAATACACATGACCTAAAAGAAATATTCTAGATAATGCTTTATGATATATGGATGACGTCACAGTTGATTATGAAAATTGTTTTATAAAATTTAGGTTGTCATGAAATTATGTTTATATAAAAAAAAATTATTTTGACGATCAGATTATTTGTATTAAATATGACACGATACCTTTGTTCCTGGGCCATGCAATTTTATTGAACTTTCGTTATAAAATATATATCGTTGAATCAATCCAGATAATTTTTTTTTCTAACTAGCTAGCGCTGTTGACCGGAAGGGTCTTCCAGATAATGTATATTATAATCAAAAGACCGCCATAATATACGTTATAGTATCGTGTAACAGCGGTCATACATAGTGACGCCATTTATAATAGAGGTCGAATCTTGTCCCTTTTAAACAGAATACCAACTAATCGTATTGTAACTATATTAAAAAAAAATTGTGAGACTTTTTGAAGTACCACCGCCCGCATCTAGGAACAAAGTGTAATCGCTTAGTTTTAGTAGCAAAACGTTCTTTATTATTCCTGTATTGTGAAATGGTTATCATTTTACGTTGTGATCATGTGAGTGCAAAATTATTAATATTATTATTATAATTACGTATATTTTAAACCAGTTTTTTTTTCGTTGACGTTTCGTCAATAATGGGCAGCAGTTATAACAAAAAAAAAATACTTGTTATTTTTGTTCTGCGTAGTCCGAGAGCAGTATTTTTTAGATTTAATCTTTATTATTATATAAACTTTTTTTTAATTATTTTAACATATACGAAATTTGAGCGTTAGTTAATTTCTAACAATGAAATATTTAATAAAGAAATCACAAAATTAAACCAGTCTTTCATTTGTTATAATCTCATTGTTACCAGGAAAACCCTGGGGTATAAAGAAAGAAAACTCAGGGGTTCACGTAACAAATTTATTTAACACGAAAAAAAACCAAGACAAAATTGAAGAGTTACAAAATAAAAAGATCTAATCTAGGTTGGCTAATTACATAAGGGGAAAATATCTCTGTGTGGGATATCAAGGCTTTTAAAGAAATATCGAAAAAGAAAAGAAAAGAAAAGTTCATAAAGGATGTTGGACGACCGACCAACTAAATTATAAAATTACAAAAAAAAAAGAGTGAAGGGTTCTTAGCTCCTGAGGCCAAAGACTATGCGAGGAGCTCCTCAGGACTTCACGCTGTGACTCAGGGCCTTCTAAAGGAGGTGATGAGCAGCTGACGGAAGCGGCGAGCGATCAGGCGCACCGGTCAGAGCACCACACTCAGAGGGACGTTGGCTTATTTCCGTTAAGTCAGGGAATGCGTTATAGTAATAATAAAACACGAAACCCCGAACATCGGGGTTTGTCAAAATATCCGCCAGCCAAACTGTATCCGGAGCTGCAATCAACTAGCCGTTGAAAAGTGGATGATTACCAGCACCATGTGGTATATTGCATATTACAAAAAAATACGTGACTTTCCACGACGAAAAAGAAAGCTTTTTAAAAAAACATTCTAACCTAGCTAATGCTGTTGACCGGAAGGGCCTTTACAGCTTCACCAAACTTTGGGGGCGAATGCTGAAGGCACTCAGCCGCAAAAGGTAACTAGCACAAGGGTTCGAACCTCGGCTTGGCCGCTACCTGAGTAGAATCAATCTATAGAAAAAGAAAGCAATCACGTTCCCGTATTATATGGTAGTCTTTGTAATGACAGATCGTTTTTTATAAACCGAGCGGTCAATACTACGAGCCCTTTGCGCCAAATCTGCTGTAGCGCATGACAGAACGAATGATTTGTAAATATTATATAATTTGTAGACTAGATTAATTATTAGACTTTAATAAATGAAGGTTATTATCAATAAATATTACATCATTAAATATATAACAATGATCGACAATGTAATTTGATCAAATCTGGATGGTGTAAAAAGCGGAATTTTATTTAAATGTCAAGTTGTATGTCTTGTGAATTTTACAGCGTGACATCATACATATGACTTCAGTTCTTCACTACGTTAGATAGAAGTCAGTAAAATATTGTTTGAGAAAAAGCTGCTGTTGATAATTTCTTCTTTTTAGTTTACTTTTCCATATAATATTTTGGTATGCAGTGTTCGTCTCACTTTTCTGGTCAAGGGCCACGTAGAGGACAATGTGAAGTACCACTGCGGGTCGCACATACATGAATTAGAACATATTTTTCTCTCTGTAATTTCGTTTCTATAGCATGGGTATAATTTTTTTTTGGCAAAAATTACACATCGTTAACGTAAATAGATCAAAACAATGTCAGTATTATTATTGTAGTTTTTTTGAACGGTTTTATACTTTTGAAGATCCTTTTCCTTTTTTAGCAAAAGTTTACATTTATCTCAGCACGCACAGACTCTGGATCTGCAAGAAATTTTAAATGGTTAACAATTTACTTCCCATCCCATTACATACAATTTACATCCCAGTTGAACCACTTACAAATGTCGCAGCCCACATGCGGGCGATTTGAATATCGCTAGTTTACTATGTATTTTGATTTACATCAAATTAATTTACATATATTTTTAAAGTTGACAAAACGCGCTGCCCCTTTTACCAATCCAATTAATTAATTTGTTTCCAAGCAACTAAAAACTAATTTGAAAATAATCAGATTTCAAGGGTAACATTAATTGATAGTCGTTGCTTATTAAAATTGTTAATGAGTAATTTCGCGGTCCAGAGATTGACGACCATGAATTAAAAAAAAAAAAAAAAAAAACTCGACCAGAGAGTAATCTAAAAAAGAATTACACGATTCTTTAATTGAGAGTTATGCTGATGAAATGAAATTGTGTTGCTGAGCTCTTTGATTAAGGCTATGATGAGTCTGCTCACAAAATATAAGAGACGCGATGCTGTTGGACAGCTAGAGCGTAAATGCATTCCTTTCGTCAAAAAAAAAAAAAGAAAACAGGCCTATGGGCTCAGAGATACAATGTTAAGAAGAGTGAGTGAGAAGGCAGGCACTAAGACCTACCCAATTGCACAACAGTTGAGTCTGCGTGGATGTCCCTTAAAGTAAGTCACTAGTTTCAAGTATCTAGGATTACTGGGTATCCGAGGACTTAAAATGCATAGCCTGGACATTGAGCGTGAGCCCAGAGCGTCGGCTGTCGGTTGTAATATGTTGACTCGCAGATTTCATAAATGCTCGACTGAAGTTGTCAGCGTACTGTTAGTCGTTTTACACATGGTTCAACTTCACGCAGAGGAGGGCATACAGCGCTCTGCGCGTACATTACATTCAGGGTGATGATGGGGTTGCCGCGCTTCGGGCATATTCGCGGAAGCGAGAATTGATGGTTTTCACGCTATCATGCGCAAGCGATTCGCCTCACTCACGCGCAGAGTACGCGCCAGCCCGAACACTATCCTAAATCCTGCGCAGATAGTCCCATACTGGGACATTGGGCACCCCTACATACCACTGTGCCATTATAAAAAAAAGTTACTCCTTATAAATGTAAGTACTGACACTAGTTTTAAATTTGTATGTATACTAACCAAAAGGAACTTTTGTCTGAAATAAAATATTTTTATTTATTTATTTAATTAGTTCTCGAGTTTAATTGGCAAAGTAACAAACTAATGACTAATTTTTTTATTTTACTTTAAAATAACGTTATCCAAATGTAACATCGTTTACATCAAATCCCTTTTTTTATTTGAGATCGACAAAATGTCTGCACTTCATAAAGCCATTCATCACCAGGAATGATTCCAAGAGATGAGAATCTATCGACAGTCGCCATTATCATGCCGGAGTCCGGACTACATCTACCAAGACTAAAGTTAGGTCTGGTTATATGTTTTGCTGATCCACAAACGAGAGGAGCTTCTCGTCACACTTGGACTAGTTACAACACTATAGTGGCCACGGTCCCGTCTTCACTTGCACTTTTACTCACTAACTGCTTGATATAATACGAATTCTAATAAAACAACATTCGAGGTATATTTAATTTTTATTCGCAATATAAATATATATAAGTAGATATATTTTTGGATAACCACACACTTTAGTACTGCTATAAAGAAATGTAATTATTAAGAGTAACTTTACACGGAACAACGTTATTATTGCTTAAGTTATGTGCCGGGGGGCGGTGGGGGGCCGTGACTCGCCCAGCGCGGGTGTCCCCCGGGGGCGGCCGGGTGGCACGCGTTCGAACCGAAAATAGGCAAATTATGCCTAAACGGTGAACCCGTCGACATGGGGCTGTGCATTCTCGGATTGTGCCCGAACTGGAACATGCTACCGAACGGTGGGGGCGTCGAAGGGTTGAACAGGGGGGGTATGAAGGGGGGAGCGCTGTACGGACCTCCGGGGTCGTTGGGGTGCGGGGGCGGAGTCCTCAGGTCAACGCTGACCGGCCACGGTCTCGTGAACCTCGGGAAGGAGTTCGGCCCTATCCGTCTCGAGCCCGCAGAGAAGGGGTTCCTCCCCCGACTCGGTCCGCCCCCGAAGCGGCTGCTAGAATCCGTCGGTCTTTGATTACGTCGTTCGGGAACTCTCCGGACGTTTCTAGAAGACGTCTCCCCGGCGTTGTTCTCATTGTCCTCGTTTGGTTTCTGTCTCTGCTCTCTCCTCGCTCGGTTCGCTTTGCGTTCCTCCTCGTCGTCTGAGTACTCGACCTGGTGCGGCGGCGGCTCAATGTCGTTGAGCCAAGACGCATCCGAACCTTTCATCCTAAAACATTTCAACAATAACATGTAACATAATAATAATAACTGACAATTGTAACATCTCATAAATAGAAAAAAAAGATAAAATGGATTGTTAGTAACCTGGAAGGAACGACCCTCATAAAATAAAGCAATAACATATTGAAAAAGTGTGGACTTAATATTTTTTCATTCGCTTCCAAATGGGGTCAAAAATTAAAATTTAGAAGAAAACACGCTTACCAAAAGATTATTATTAATATCCCTTTATTAAACCCTTGAGCGTTAACCTGGCGTTTACACCAGCTTTCCATAGTTTTCCTATTGTCTCATTTTTATGGGTAATCGACATATTAATAACGTAACGTTCATAAATAACTACTAATATTAAATAAGAAAATCGTTTGATAAACCATTGGGCTATATCACTTCGTCATGTAATTCACCGGTCGCAAGAGCAGTCGTTGTGGAGATCTATGCCCAGCAGTGGACGTATTTCGGGTGAATGGAATTGAGTACATTAAGATGAATCTCTACACTAATAAATAAATAAAGTGTCTATTTGTAATGTTTAAATAATCTTTTTTAACTTAATATATATATGATATACGATACCTATATACCAAAAAGACAAATTTTTTTTGTCTGTTTGTTTCGGGTAATCTCCGGACGGATTTTGACGAGACTTTTTTAAGTAGACAGCTGAAGTTACTCCGAGTAACTTTTAATTTTCTAAAATAATAAAGGCTCCGTATAAAAAAAACTAAAACTCATAAAATCCGATTCAATACACAGGTTTCCGAGCAAGTGCTTGAATTTATGAGAAATATATTTACTTTATCTTAATACTAGAAAAAAAAACATAGGAATCCGTATATAAAAAAATTAAAATGAAGTGAAGATTGTGAAGAAACACAGCTAGTATTGTATAAGGACTCACTTGATGAGTTCTGCTAGGAAGACGTAGTTGGTGTGATCGCTGTGCGGCGCTATGAACACCTCCGCGCCGGGCAGCGCGCCGCGCTCGCGCACGTGCTCCACCGAGTTGAACCGCACACAGTAATGCGGCTCCGTCACCTGACATCGTTCCAACCACAATATTTATATATTAAAACGCTAACAAAGCGAGTGAAAAAATTATTTAAATTACATTAATTTTATAGAAAATTTAATGCAACTAGTAAACTCTATTCATAACAATACATAACATTTTATTTATCTTAGTTCTACTTCTATGATTATGGCAATTTGTATTTAAACAATTAGTGCCAATGTCATGTAGTTAAGATGTATTTTCAATCCTGTATCAGCGTTACCAAGCTTCAGTAAAAACTGTGGCTCATCCTGCTAGAACTTTCCATGGAACTTTGTTGGCACCTCAGAATAAATGTAACGCGTTATCTTCTATAATAAACTTAACCTGTATACAATAACCAAACTATATCACATAAAACACCACCAATATTATACATGATATAGAGTCAAATACACAAATTTATTGAATTATAGAAAATAACCGCTACATGACAGATTTCCCACCAAAAACTCCTTTATCTTAGTTAATAGTGGTATTCTGCAGTTTATGTGCACAATTCTAACAGTGTCATGTCTGGATATTACTCTAGCAAAATGATAGGCATCTAATTAAAAAAAAATTGTGAGTTCTCAAACTAAAAATTCCACATTATATTTCCAATAAAACTTCAATTGTGCGCAATAACACAAACTATAATATTAAATGAAGTTATAGTAATAAATTGATTCATAAAGCTTCGATTCGAATCGATTCAAAAATCTATTTTTTTCCGAAAATCGCCATCCATAAGATCAAGATCGAGATCTTCTTCAACCAAGATTTTATGTATGTAAAATACCTATTTATCATCAATAGTATAGAATAGATTTAACTACACCTTTGCCAAAATAATAATAGAAATCAACAGTTAGTATATGAAGTTCCAATCTTGGATAATTCATTGGATGCATATATGGGTGGAAACATTTCAACTTTTAAATTTTTTTAAATAAATAATCATCACATCATAGCTTAAGACAGTTTAAAGGATTTATAGGAACAAAGCCAAGAGCTGTCTGAAGCATTATAAAAACTAGACAAGAGTCTTCTCCTTGAAACTAACGGCCTACATAATATATATACATAGGTCAGTGTTTTCAATGACCAAGCATAAGCGACGGAAGAACAGCAAGTGTCTGGTTGGCAAACAGCCAATAAAAAAATGGTAGTACACAATAATTTAGATATTGTCTTGAAGTCAAATTACATAATTTATATACGTGTCCGGTATATATCAAAATCAGTAAAGTCCATTTTGGGTGAAAATGTATTTTTTAATGCACCTTAATTGCGACTTTGATAAGGACTATTACACCTTTTTGAACGTCGTAAAATTATGCATTATCGTTTTGCATTAGTGATTGTAGTTGATTGTATATCAAATTCAGCATTATACAGAAATTTTTTTTTTTTTCAAAATCAGCGAAATCCGTTGCAACTAGTCAAGAAAGTAATTTATTGCAAAATGGCCGTTTATATTAACTGTTGTGTCATGATCGTAACACGAACTTCAGTTTTATTTACTGATTTTTATTCGAATTTTGTTCCAATGAAATAAGCGATATACCAAAAGTAATTCCTGATATATCAAGAAAACGTTCTGACCTATGGCAGCGTGAAAGAAAAAGGCACAAGTCAAAATATAAGTTGAAAGTTTACAAGCATAATATTGTTCATTGTACTTGATTGTCAGCAAGTTTAGCTAGGGTTATCATGAATTTATATGTTATATAGATCAGTACGGTTGGTGAAAGATGGTCAACCTAAAATTCGAACAGGAGTTCATTAATATTATTATATAAAAGTATTAATAAAACACCAGATAATAACTAATATCTTTAAAATAAACCATAATTTCGGTACTGACCGAGCATAAAATCCGTTTTCTGTTCTGGCAATGTTTTTATGTTTAATTTTAATGATAAGCGTCACACAGTGAATGACAAGATGTGAAATGTAATATGTATAAGTAGACGTAAGGAATAAATAATGACTGAAGAAAAGAAAAAGAATGACAAAGAGCAAAACCAAAATCAATAGTATTGGCAAAAGAACAAGCCCAAACAAGAAAATATGAAATATGACAAAAGATCAAAATGAACTATAAGAATTGGCAAAAGAACACGCCCAATCTAAGGTAATAAAACGGAATGGGGGAAAGTTGTTTAATTTTAGAATTGTAGTAAAAAAGTCCCTGATCACGTCAGGGGGGTATTAAAAAAAAAAAAAAAAAAAAAAAAAAAAAAAAAAAAAAAAAAAAAAAAAAAAAAAAAAAAACCATAATAAAGGATGTAAATCATAAAGCAACATAATTCGTAAGAGATGAAATAAAGTGCAATAGTTATAGAGGCGTGAACAGGAAGAATCAAAATTATATAAAATCAAAGTTACAAATACCGAGTAATATATAAACACAAACTCACGGGTCCGAATACGTCGAAAACTTTTCCTAGAGCCTTGGCTCCGTTATCCAAGAACAGAATGCTGTCGAGATCCACAGCCGGTGTCTCCGGGAATGCACTTACAATAACTGTAAAACACGAAAATTATTATAAACTAGCTGTGTTACCCGCGTCGTTTCATATATTCTTTACTGCGTTTTGATTTTTTTTATTACGGTGCCCTGATATTTTTTTTAGTACTTACATAAAGTAAAAATATTTCTCATAAACTCAAGCACTTGCCCGTAAAACTGTACATTCAATCGGATTTTATTCATTTTTTAGAAAAGTAAAAGTACCCTGTGTAGCTTCAGCTATCTACAAAGAATAGGCCTGTCAAAAGCCGTCCAGCCGTACCGGAGATTACCAAGAACAAGCAGACAGACACAAAAATACTAAAAATTGTATTTTTGGTATAGGTTTCGTGACATGACGGACGTAGCGTCTGAATGATGACTAAGTAACGATATTTGCTTATTAATTTTCTTTTTTTTTTTTCAAAATTATGTTAATGCTAATGGAGAGTAAGAGCTTTGCTTACTATTGCTGACAAGGAGGTGATAAAAAATGTCAAAAAATTTGCTTACGTCATACTTGACCCTAAACGCCATCCATTAATTATTAAATGTATATAATTACAGTTTTAAGTCTAATTTGACAAAGGATATTGATTCGTTATCCGTAACTATCGTGTAAAAACAAATAAGGAAATGTTCTTTGTGCTAAGTAAAAGTATGCAGCCGGCAAGGACAGCAGCATGCATAGAGTAGTTTCCTGTTTTAATGATTAAACAAGTTTTCTAATATTGATTGCATTTAATTTAGCATTTAGCATGTTTTGGTTTGTTTTTTTTTGTTATTATTATTACATTTTTATACTATGAAACTAAGGTTTTGAGATAGTGCGCACTTATACAATAAACAGTATAAATGATGAATTCACGTCCAAGATACATAAATGCAGTATCTTGAACCGATAAGAGGGCGTTTTGACGTTTCTCGTTCAAAGCGATTGACCGACCGCGAAAGAATAATGTTATAAATACCTATTAAAACACAATAGGGCTTGTATTTGATTTAATATCTGTACTAACAAAATAATTGATCTTGCAACGAACAGTACAGGGAGCATAATTATACTCCCGTCAGTAAGTAAAAATGATAATGGAAATCATTTTAGTATGATGAATTGAAAAAACATTAATAAAATCAACCAAAGTAAACCTTATTGAAAATCATTTATTTGTAGCGTACAAATTTAAATGATTAAGAATTCGGAATTTTAAATAGATTTCCGTATAATTGGACTGTTGTTTTGTCATAGCAATATTATAAGCATTATTATCAATAGAACTAGCATACCGGCCGCGAGTGACATTCCACTCATACATGGATTTTACATGTATGCGTCCCGGACGAACTCAGTCGGTTCGCTCGTTTCAACGGTATAGTTTATCTAATAAAATAATATTTCACGTAATAACAATGGCCAGTTGTCAAGTGAAATGTTGCAAAAACCATTATAGGGGCCAAACCCTAAAATCTTGTAGTACAGTAATACCCCGCTTAGCGTGACCCCGTTATGCGCGGTTTCACTATAACGCGAATGTCAAATTTCGCGCTCAAATGCCTCGCATTACGCGAAAGAGTGCGTATAAACATAATGTAAAGACAATAGATGCATTTTTCCGTAAAAAATAAAGGTATATATTACATAAAGTGTTCTTAGAATTAAAGTGATTGATTAAAATGATTTGTATTTTTTTGTATTAAATTTTCACTATGTTTAATCATAAACCTCGATATACGCGAATTTCAGTTAACGCGGTTTTCTTCGGAACGTATCCCTCGCGTAAAGCGGGGTATTACTGTATATCTTTTGATATGTAAGTATTGAATTATGTATATTTTATATAACAAAAAATAATAGTCGTATGACAATAATACATTTTTGTTGAAGTTATTTCTCTAACATTATTGATACGGTATGCGTACTGGTGTAATGACGTCACGATTACCGGCCGTCATAGCGTGCCGCTACTATTATACTGTGATTTATATGGTTATCCATAGCTTAGAACTCGTAGCACTGGAATGGGCAAGTTACCAGACTAAACTGAAAATCTGCTGGTTGCCACTACCAACTGACGTGTTCCCCCTTCCACTATACCATCTTCTAGCACACTTAGCTCAATAAAATTACCTTTCATCTCTGTAGGGTTAATAGCTCCAGTCTGGCTAAACCTACAATTTGGAATAAAATGTGCCCTAAATAAAATTGCCAGCTGGATTGGCTCCAAGTTGCAAAGTTATTTGATGTAAAACTATGAATTATTTATTTGCCAACAATTTTAACATCACATTTACATTGATCCATTTTCGAATTCCATTGTATATTCATAATATCATTATTATTTCTGCAAATAATAATAGATCATTTAAGGTACTTTTTATTAATCTGCTTAGGGATGCAATTTAGATTCATATGATAAGAAACATCTAACCATGATTTTTACTTTAATAAATATTATTAAATTAATACACACATTAATTTAACAATATACTAATATACACATTTAATATTATGCAATAATAACATCTAGAAATTAAATTGTACATTTATAAAATGTTGAATTTTTTCTTACAATGTAAATATCAAGCCAGTTAAGTTCATTCATTGACTTACCTCAAGACCTAGAGGTTAATTATATTGCATATTTGAGATAAAAAATATATATATATATATATATATATATCACAATTCCACTATGTACTGGTACAATTATTATAAGTGTTTGCTATTGAAACAGAATTAATTGTTTGTAATTTATTTAATAACTACAATTATTACGCACAACAGACCGCCAATGTGTCTAAGTGTGGAAACAGGAGCCCACCAACTACAACTATTTAAGAGATTCAATATAACAGCTGATAATGTTACAGATTACATATCAATCACAGATTACAACCTAAAGTGAACTATTACTGGGGATGTTGACAGATTATTTTTTATTGTATCGCCAAAAAATATATAATAAAGAATTGTTCAGATATTACATACGCAAATATTTTAGACATTTTTGATCCCCCTTGTCACCAATAGTAAACAAAGCATTCCCCCATGATTTTGTATAATTTTGAAAAAAAAAAGTAAGCAAAGCATAGTCCCCCACCCCCATTGTTGCTTACATGGTGCTTGTAGACCCCTAAATAAGACTTAGTAGCACTGAAAATACAATTACAATCTCAACAAAAATTAGGAACAAGAATTGTAGAGGAGTATACTATGCTAAAATATGACGAAACACTTCACGTTTTTGCCATTTGTGAAAAAAAAATTGAGAATTTATTTTGAGAAAAAATGAGGTAGCATCTTTATCTTTATCAAAAACTTAAAATAAAATTTTATTACTTAAAAAAATAATTCTTCAATATATTTTCAGTAAGTATATGTATCATATTAAATTCTATTATTCATGTAGTCTATTATTTTCAATCACTCAAACACCAGTCAACTACACTATTGCTAAATATAATATGCCAAATAATATGAAGCGTTAGTAATGACTGATTTTTTTTTCCAAATACTATAATTATTTGTTCTTACACTTAATAATACCTAATAATAAATATTTTGTAGCTCATTAGTTCAATTATGGTCACTGTAAAGCATTGCATTTGTCAAAAAAACATCAATATGAGAAATAGAATCTAGCATTCTAGATTTATACAATTATGCATGGGCCAACAAACAATATGCAAAAATTCAACCACAACCTACTCTGCTTACATATATTTTATGAATAAGTTACTCATGGTCTGAGGCTTAGCACAGTTACTGTTTAACTGAATGAATAACTTGATGCTTGATAAATAAAACATTTCAAGTTTTAACTTATTAACAGACTATTACTTACCTAATCTATCAACTATGCTGGCAATAGTACCAATCTTGGTGCACTCTTGGGCTGGCAGACTAATGGCAAGATCTTCAATAGGTGGCAAGTCATCAAGACCTAATTCACCATTCACTTTAACAGGTTCGGGCTTTGCTCCCTTACTGCTTTCTTCAAATTCATCACTGCAATGGTTATTAACACAACTAACTTATTATTTCTACATCAATAATATGTTATACTCAACCCCTTGAGCACTAACCTGGTGTTTAAACCAGCTTTCCGTTGTTTTCCTATTCTCATTTTTATGGGTAATTGACATATTAATATGATAAAAATAAAAAGACTAATGTAAAAATATATATTGTTTTTTTTAAGTAAGTACCAAGATTATTTGAAAAAATTATGTTAGTAAGGCTTATCAATGGACTTTAAGAAAAGTGATATGGTACCTATACTATCTGTAATATTTATCTATTTATTGTTGTTAATATGTAACACAATTTAATTATTATTGTTTTATTTAAATTTTCTATACCTGTATGTGATAATTTGTGGAGAAAATGAGTCAAGATACATAAAAGAAGAAGTAAGATTTTTTAACTTAAAACTTTGATACATTTTCTTTCTTAAAAGTTATAAACTTACAAAGCACTTGGAGTTTTAAATTAAATACAGTGAAAACACTTAAAATTGAGTGGGAGTAATAATTTAATGACAGAGTATCAGATTAAAAATATTAAGTATAAATGAAATAATTTTATTTCAAAAATTAACATGAGAAAAATAGTTTCAATTTTATTACTTCATGCATTTGTAATGTTCATATACTTCTTAAGAATACCTGATAAAAAAAAACAGAAATTTAAATCAATTATTGATTGCAAAGGTCCATGTCACACAATAAGTTCGTTTAGAACGGGAACCTCTTCATCAATCCTTAAAATGTTATTTAACATTAAAAAGTAACATACCCACTCGATACCTCTTCAATGTCCTTGACGGAATCTATATCACTATCACTAGAGGAACTCGAGTCTGAATTGGTGTCCATATCTCTATATTCCGTCACCTCATACTCAACTATACCACTCTCACAATTATCTATTATCATATGCCTCGTGACATCTTCGCTTTCGGATTTTGGTCGAGATAAAGGTCCGTGGGCACAAGCGTTTATAATATTATTCTTTAAAACCATTTCACTAAGTTCAGGTGCATCGGAATCGTTCCCGGTTGTGTTGAACGTGTTTCCGTATCGGATTCAGAATCGGAGCCCCCGTAATCAGCGATTAAACTTAGAGACACGTTTTTGTTATTAATTTGATCAGTGTTCGCCATTTTAGGCACCTTTATACAATTTTATACTAATTACGTTAAAAAAAAACTTGGTATATTATAGTAAAGGCGAACACGTTGTGTTAGAGTAACTTTGAGATTATTTTGGCAATGAAATGTGATGAAACAAATAATCTCGGTAAAATGACAAATCGTAATTTGACATTGCTGTTTACACTATTATTATTCATCTCTGGTTAACACTTTTACAGATAGAATTCTACCCATAGATTAAAGTTTTAGAGTTGAGATACTTGTTTTACTACTGGGAACATTATCAAAAATCGATTGACCCTGACAATTTTTAATAGAAGAGATAGAAATTCTAACTTTTTAGTCGTTAATAAACCATAAATTATGATTCCATAGTAGGTTGATATGGTGTTGTAGAATTTAGTAGATTTGATCATTTGTAAGGTGACAATACAGTATTTGATCGCGAATACTCGAAGATAGATAGAAATCTGTTTTTTAATAAAAATTTACAAGCCATGTTACATGTAAAAGAAGGCTTGCAAGAAACAGGAAACTGTAGTGTTTTAATTTGACATGTTACATGTAATGGAAAACGAATAAAATATATTTACAAAAATAAAAGAATTCAACATGGATGATGTTCATGATAATTAAGAATTACCTATATTGTTAATATATCATTAATTCCCTAACAAATTTGTTAGGGAATAGAGTGAAAGGGGCCCTGCATAACTTCATATGCAGACAGAAAGTGACTGAAAAGGCGCATTTGGCTGTGCATCGAGGAGTCTTGGTCCCTACACTTAGGTATGGTAGTGAATGCTGGTTTGGCAGAAGAAGCATGAAAGTAAGATTAACGCGGTGGAAATGAGAAGTCTGAGAAGTATAGCTGGTGTGAAGATGATTGACAAAGTCAGGAATAGTATGATAAAGGAACGCTGTGATGTGGTAGAGGATGTGGTGACTAAAATAGAGAAAGGTATGCTTAGTTGGTTTGGGCATGTAGAGAGGATGGATGAGAGAAGATTAACGAAACGAATTTATAAGGCGAGGATGAATGGGCAAGTCGGTAAGGGTCGACCTAGGCGAACGTATCTAGACCAAATCAATCATGTGTTAAATAAAGGCCAGGTAAATAACCGACGAGCATGTATGAAAGCGCTCATGAAAGTAGAGGAAGCGAAAGAGGTGTGTCAAGATCGTAGCAAGTGGAAGGACGTAATCTCTGCCTACCCCTACGGGAGAAAGGCGTGATGATATGTAAGTATAATTAATAAAACAATTCTAATTGAACAGTGAGACTTTTATTTTTTGTGAAAGCAATGTTGATTTGGATCTTAAATTAAGTAGATTTCAAAAAGGGTTTAGTAGATTATTTTATTCGCGGTTTTGTTTTCCGCGTTTTGTTAGCCGGGTTTTGTTGTATATCGGTACATAATGTTTGAAACCGATTTTATTCTCAAACCTTGTCAAGCCATTAATTAACACAAGGAAAGATTTACTTGACACTGGCTAAGACACAAGCCGTGCAGAGCCATTAAAAAACACAAGAAGAAGAAGAATGTTCATTTTCGCTTGGTATTATTTGACAGTTTGTTATGAGTGTCAAAAGGTCAATATAGGTAGCGGCCAAGCCGAGGTTCGAATTTGGTAGAAACGTAGTAATGGTGTGTTATTGTTGTGTAAAAGGCTGTAAAAATAATAATAGAATAAAAAAAGAAAAGATCATAATTCGAAGATAACGTTTCATGCGTTAGTATTAAATAATGTAATCATCTGTGCCATGATTCGGATTGAAATCATTTTCATATCTGAAACTTTGATTGCAGGTTACCATCCAAAGCTGATCTAAAAGCTAAATGGCTGAAAGCAATAGGACGGCCCCATTGGGAACCTCCGCTTCATACGCGTCTATGTAGCATTCATTTTGACAACAATCAGATAAAACGTGAAGGATACAGAACTAGAATTAAAGATGATGCCTGTCCAACTCTTTTTTTACCTGTATGTTTAGCTGTATATTATAAAAATGCTTTACTAATGAGAAGGGCCAGCAAGATATATAATTTAAAACATTACAGTGATTTTTATAATGTTATATTGCATTTAAAAGTTAAATAACACCTTTATACTTATTTTGTTTTATGTTTAAATTGTAAAGTAGTATTTTGTGATTATTTCTATTATTAAAACTTTATTCTAATTAAATGAAATCCTGTGTAATTCGTGTTAGTTGATATATATGTTTCACTCTGTTTTTTTTTTAATAAACTGCAAAAGTTGTAATGAAAATTAAATTATTATTGTTTTGTTGATCATTCACAGGTTAACTCCAACTTTGAAGCAACTGGCTTAAAAGTGTGTCGTATTTGTTTGGCTACAGATATTAAGATGTACAGTCTCCAAGAAGGAGTGTTAAAGTCATGTATTGAAGTCATTCATGGATTGATTGTGAGCTAGATTTAAAATATTCATTCTATAATATTACTTTACTCTGATCTGATCGGATATTATATATTTGTTATTAAATCTTGACTTGTAAAAATAAATATTTAGCATTTTCAGTTCTACAAAGTACTTATTATAGTTACTTCACTTTGCAATGCAATCTAAATGTGACTCTACAGTCAAAAATGATTAACATAACAAATCATTATACTCCATCACTTTAGATCAGTGGTTCCCGACCTTTTTCGACAAGGGCCCTTTTTGATTTCCTTGTTAATATTAGGGACACTGATGAACAACGAAAACAAATTGATTCTATCCCAAAAATAAAATTTTAATAAAATCTCGAATGTTAACATCTATTAATAATACAATTTCTGCATCTTCTTCACAATATCGATAATCCTAATAACTTGTTTGAAGCTTCTCAACCGAGCATCATATCAGACGCATGGCGATTCACTTTCCACATAATTTGAAATCATTGACAGATCATATTTTGGCTCCTGTGTACCACAGGTTGGAGCTTACTCGTTCCTACTGAAGACTAAGAACTGTCAAAAGTATATTGCTTATTGATACTAAACTTACTTGTACCTAATGTGTACCAAGAAGTTTTAAAAGCATGTACTCATTGATACCAAACTCACTCATGCATTATGCAGAGCTGCTACCTGCTTTTAACAGCTCATGTTTCTTTACGTTTAGTTAATAACCTAAAATATTGAGTACAGAAAACTACTGAATTAATTAAATATAATTTTACAAGATTAAAATTGATGATTTAGCTTCTTCAGGATTAGATAAAATCAATACACATTTAATTGAAACAAAACAATATTTACTTGCATTACAATTTTTAATATCATGTGGACTTTAATTTAAATTTTAATTATTTATACATTTCAGGAAAATATTAATATAGAAGGGATGCCACAGTTTGTTTGCTATGAATGTAGGGCTTGTTTAATAAAGTTTTATCAGCTTTTAGAGAAGAGCATGATAGCACAAGCAACACTTTTAGATATATTTGCAATTCATGGAAAGGTATGTAATACTCCTATAGTTACAGAATATTGACAAAAATTAATGAGTGATATTTCTGGGAAATATTTCTTTAGGAGATTTTATTCAAATACATAATTCAATTAATCATTAGTTTAAGTTAATCTATTTCATTATGTCATTTTAATATAAATTTGTTGATAAAAAAAACTTAAACCAACATGTGATAAATGTGTTAACTGGTAAGATACCAAACTGAGTTACTAGTTATTGTAAATCTTTTTTTGAGTCATTTAATAACAGGATGGTCACCCCAATTTAATTATATAAAAGTATATTATAAAAAAAAGATGTATTACAGTTATCAATGAACTTGATTAAAAAACAAGATCGAACAAAACTTAACTTAAATTCATCATTAAGTTGCTATAAACCGAGTCGTACCTATAAATACATGTACGACGATGGTGATGATAAATATTTAACAATTAAAAGAGTTGATTATATTGATAATAATGATGATGAATATTTCAAATGTGATGATAACAAAAGTCAAATAGAAAATAAATTCACAAGTGAACCATGGGATGACACTATAAAAAGTGATGTTATCAATCAAACAGAAAATATACAGGAAGAAATAACATGTGACAATACTTATTATATAAATAGTGATGATCCAACAGACACTAAAGAAAGTGTTACTATTGCAAATGAGATAGAGTATATTTCTGGAGACAATGAAGTCTTAGATGATTTCGAATCTTATGTTGTTATAGAAGTGAAGAATGAAGTAAGTGGGAAAGATTTTTTTTTATATTATTGATGGTATCACAAATTGAATTTGTGAGTAAAACTTAAAAACAATTTTAGAAACAAATTAGCAGTCATAATGAATTGGACAAGAAATCAAATATGAAGAAGAAATCTAAAAGTAACAATAGATTAACACATATTGAGGTTAATATGAAAGAACACTTTGATGTCGTGAAGTTATCGGTAAGTTATTGTGTTTTAAAGTTACCACTAGGTGGAAAATTCCTTAAACAACAAACATGTAGATCTTATTTCTGAAGTTATGAGATTTCAAATGAATATGGAATTAGTTTTTTACGTATTGTAACATTTAAATTTCCAAATAATGGTGTGCGTTTCAAATTGTGTAATGTGCATTTAAAACTTTCATTTATTTGTACATATTTTAATTCTTACGCTAAAACAAAGTATCTATGTTTCTACTGAGGATATGGATTTATTCTAAGAATTTTAAAAATGTACCATTTTGCATTGTGTTATTTTTTTACTTGTTCCATGATGATAAAACAACACAAAACATACTGGTTGATGAGTGGATGGACGTAGGTTCCAACTGCACAATTCTATTACGAGTGTGAGCTTTCGATGAAGTAAAACGTTACGAGAAAACCATAGAATGATGATCGAGAAATTTTTAAACGTTCATCTGGCTAGCTGCCAGTTGCAAGTTTGAAGCTTGGCCAAGATCTCTTGAGAGATAATATCTCTAGACTTATTGTGTTTACCGCCCTGGACGAAGTGTCTCTTATAGGACATACGGTCGGCATTTCAGAAATCTATTGCTATCGCGTTGCGCCCCAAAGAAAGAATTATAAAACACGAAAGGGACAACTGCAGCGCGGGCTGATTTTACCTCTCCAAAATAGACGATAACATCATTTTGTAGTACCCTGTGTCTTCCTCCAAAACAGAACCGATTTTTAATTTTCTTTCAGTTTTACAATGATAAAGACTTCGGCTATGCCTATACGTTTTGCTTTTTAAATTTTTATACATCAAATTTGTTTGACGAACGTCTAAAAATGACGGTAAAAAATCGAGCATTTTTTTTTCATTTCTAAAGGCTCCTACAAACAGCATACATTTCCTACAATAACTAATTTATGCAAATTATCAAAACGCCCGTAATTTCATGACGGTGGTGGACATATATTATTTGATATAAAAATATTTTCCGTAATTCTATTATACAGGGAGGAAAAAGGAAACTACGTTTGTATGGAATAAATGCCGCTAGTATATCCTCTTAACATCCAGCGAGATTGTGGTTCAAAATAAAAGATGGTAGTGGTACAAAATAAATAACGGCAATACTAAATAATGTTGTACCGAACTAGTTACAGGAACAAATCGAAGAGTGGAAGAAAGCGAGAGAAACTACAACAATAACCAGCGAAACAGTGTACAAGTGTGAGATTTGTTCGAAAATATTTGCTCACGTGTCGTCATATCAAAACCATATCGCCGGTCACGACCCTGTAACTATACGAGACTATATATCTATACTAATAAATAAAATTGAAGTGTCTGTTTGTAATGTCAAAATATTTTTTTTTACTAAATAGATTTAAATGTATACATACAATACCTATAATAAAAATACAATTTTTTCAATTTCTATCTCACTGTCTGTTTGTTTTTTGGTTTCAAATGATTATTTAAAAACTATTATAACAGCTTGTATAAAATAAACAGCATTATAAAATTTCAGATAACCCTACATTATATAAAGGCAATGTCTATCTGTCTGTTAGTTAACTTATAAATTCGAAAACCACTAAACTGGAATCTATTCCTCACTGCATTTCATTTTTTTATACGGAGCCTTATTTTTATTAGTACTAAGATAAAGTAAAAATGTTTCTTAACTTGCACGTAAACTTGTGCACTGAATCAGATTATATTTAATTTTTTTTTACGCGTAACCGCGAATTATTTTCGAAATTTAAAAATACCCTAAGTTACACGTAGTAACTTCAGCTATCACCCGTCAAAATCGGTCCAGCCGTTCCGGAGATTAGCCGGAACAAACAGACAGACAAAAATTGTGTTGTCATTCGTACCGTATATTATAAATTCATAATTATGTATTCAGTAAAAATTGTTAATTTGATATTACATACAGACAATTCAATTTCATTTATCAGTATAGGTAAGTTTATTTATGAAATAATTATTTTCTTTAGTATAAACATGTACCTGTTTAATTTAACTATGGTTTTAGAGTCGTGGTAAAGAGGAATGTCCAGTTTGTAAATTACGCTTCAAGAGCAAGTTACAAGTACAATTGCACAGACGGGTGCATAGGAATAAATTCTATTGCAAATTATGCCCTAAAGTTTTCAATACGATGTAAGTTATATATTGTGTAAATATTATATAAATTCTCGTTTTTTTATGTTTCTGTTTATATTTTTTGATACACATAATCAATTTATGTTCGTAAATGGACGAGCTTCATCTGGTAAATTATCGTCAGAATTGTAATATTATAAATAAAGATAAGTTAGGCACCACACGCTTTAGGCTAAGCAAATCTAATAAAGGTTTTTTAGGTAACAGTATTCGGTTTTATAATAAGATCCCAAAGAACGTTACGATTTACCTGACAATAAGTTCAAGCATCTTGTCAAGGAAGTCTTAATCTCAAAAGGTTATTACAGGGTGGATCATTACGTGAACGATAGTGATGTCTAGAGAGGAGTCTCTCTGTGCGTACCCTCTAACATTGCTTGTAACCAGAGATGAATAATAATAGCTTATAATAGACTGTGATTTGTATAGTCTTTATTTAAAAATGCTATGTATATTTATATTTTGAATTTATATATATAATAAAGAACCGGATCGAGTTTCTTGCCTGCGCTCTTCTCGACTGTGTTATTTTCCGAATCAGTGGTAGTGTTTTCACGTTATGTTTCATTCTTTAACTATTTTTAAACTGAAAACTTCTTTATCGGCTTTGAGTGATTCGCTGTAGAGGAAAAGCTTATAGATTTATGTTACCAATGCTATGACGTCTGCTGTCAACATGTACAGTATGTCCAGTATAAGATGGCGCTTGTTTTGATTATTAACCCCTTGAGCACTAACGTGGCGTTTACGCCAGCTTTCCATTGTTTTCCTAATGTCTTTCTATTGTCTCATTTTTATGGGTAATAGAGATATTAATAAACTATATGAAAATATACATATAATTATTGCTCGGAGCGCCAATAGATGTAAAAACCAGACAGACAAATGTTGTGTTAAATGTTAGGTTATGTTAATAATTTCAATTAACAAATTATAAAATATAAACATTAGGAAATAGTTTTTCCAACGTTTCGGATTTTCACTTATGTAGGCAGTCCGAATAGATGCCTTGCTTTAAAAAAAAATATTTTTTAAACATTAACAATGCCATTTTGTAAACTTACCGTACTTTAGAAAAATGTATGTATTTCAGGGTAAATTCGATTATTTAGAAAGATAATAAAATGTATTTTACAAACGAAATGGTAACTTCTTCTTCTTAGGGAAATGTGTTAATAACATACTCAATTTTGCTAATGTGACGTAGGTAGAGTATTTTACAATCTTATATCAATCCTTCAAGACTAGCAAAACTCTCCAAGGAGTTTTTGTGACACTTTAGAATTCATTTTTGTATTTTATTCTGTTTAATACGTTTCAGTCAATAATTACAACCTTACTATCCACACAATATATACCTTTATTTTGCAAGCTAATTAATAACGTATAAATACCCCTACAAGAATAAGGTACCATCAAAAATCAAAACAAAATTAAAAACTTTGCATACAAAATAAAAATACCTAATAGGCATGATTTTATTGTTTATTTTTGTATTGGTAAAATTGGTAATATACCCGGTATGAAATTCCTTGGTAACCTAGGTGTGATATTAATTAGTTCCCCTCCCCGGTAATCGGGCAGGACTGTCGCTAGGAAACACTACCGGTGGCACACGGGTCACCGGTACAAGTGCAGCTGGTGCACGTTCACGAGCGCGCATGAGTCCGCCGTGGGTACACACGTGCGTACGTCACACGCGCGCTTGCCCGGCGCGTACACGTGCACGCGCTGCGGCCTCACCTGCTGCTCTGAACGCGGACTGGCGCTGCACCGCTCCATCGCTCATAAGCACCAACCGGTTATTATTATTATATGTCTTTGATATGTGTGATTGATTTCGTGTATAGGGACGGAAGTGTGTAACAGGAAGCGTGTGCTGTTTGATTTGACCAATGAGCGTGCGCGGTGCTAGAGTTGGTGCAAACACATTTTCCAAGAGATTAGCACTCTCAGCCATCTGCTGTGCGCTTCAACCTCCAGTGTTGTTTATAAAGTGTTATAAAAACTAATTTATATAGGATCCGTGTGGTGCCGGTTAAGAATGGTATGGGATAAACTAGCGGGGATGGCCAGCAGCATCCTCTGAGCACTACAAATACCTAATGTGATCGCCAACCCGCCTGCCAAGCGTGCCGATTATGTCAATTTCCTCCTGACCTATGTCCAGCAGTGGACTCTTCTCCCTTGGTTGTATCAATGACTCAAATTACTTAGTTTAAAATCCTCTAACTGGCAGACACGCATGTATTATATTATAAAATAAATATCAAAATCATTATTAACACTTCTTAAATATTCTATTTAAAATTGGAGATTATCACAAAATAAATAAAAAAACAAGTTAATTTTGCATTATACAGGAATTAGAAATAACCGGGAAGTATAAATGTGAACCTTGCGACTTGTACTTCGCGTCAGAAGGCGCTAGGCGTCTGCATTTACTTACAACTAGACACGACAGGACAATTACCAGGTTTGTTTTCTTTTTAGGGGGCCTTTAGGTATTCCGTAAGCACTTATTTTTGATAGCATGGAAAATAGGTAGTCTTTAGTTGATTATTTAAGCAATGTTTGCTTTATTAGGTACGTTTTATTACTTGAGTCGATTTTGTACAAATTATGCCAACGCTTACGTAATATTTCGATGCCCCTTAATCGTAGGTAATGATTTTAAAATTCATGATGTGACCGATAATGGTAATATTTTGCACCTAGAAGTACTGATTCTATCAAGTGAGGATGCAAATAGAAATTGTCTGTCATGACCCTTACAATAACTAGTCAGCCGGTTATAATGAATTTTTGCATATACATTGATATAGAGTACAGAAAAAGGTCTATAACACTTTTTTTTTATTTATACTAATAAGTGTCTGTTTGTAATTTCAAAGTAACAATTTTTTACTAAATACATGTGAATGTATATATACCATAGTAAAAATATATTTTTTTTACATTTTAGTCTGTCTGTTTGTTCCTTCTAATCTCCTCAACGGCTGGACGGATTTTTTCGAGACATTTTTCGATAGATAGCTGAAGTTACTCCGGGTAACTTAGGGTACTTTTAATTTTCGAAAATAATTAGGGTTTCGCGTAAAAAAAAAGTAAAACACTTTACCAGTAGAAAATAAATTTGGTTATGTGAGCTTCGTTATTGATGATTTTTATATTAAGTTTTAAATATTAATTAATAAATAATTTGTTTTTTTATATTTATTTATTATTAGCGATTCAACATCCCCTGGGGATTCTGGTCTGATAAATACATGCGATAAATGCAACAAGGGGTTTCCGTCTCTAGTCGATCTGAAACAACACATCGAAACTGAGCACCAGAATGGCGTAGAGACGAACGAACACAACCGGGAGGGAACGAGATAAATCTCGTCCGACTTTATGTGAACACGTAAGCTAAATAAAACAAATATTAGGTATAATTTCATCTATCCCTCTGTATTTTTATTAAGAAATAATTTTGTAATAATAGTGATGAATGTTCTAATTTCAGACTCGTCCGAATTTTATTTCGCTATGAAATTTTGCTTCTGTCCAGTTGAACTAGTTATTTCATAGATAATTTCTTTGAAATGTCACTCAGCTCTGTTCTAGGTCTAACATTATCCACTATATTGTAACATTCTGTCAGTTTTAATTCTGGTGTAACGAAGGATTCTCTCGAAAACTATTTTGTAATACAAATGTCAATTCCATACAAAAAAGATGCCTCAGACAATTGCTATAGCTTGCTCTAAACGAGGCCTCTTATTGAAAAATGTTTTAAGAGGCAGGGCAACATCTATACTAATAAATAAAATTAGAGTGTCTGTTTGTAATGTCAAAATTAAACTTTTTTACCAAATAGATATGATTGTACTAAAAATACGATTTTTAAAATTTTTGTCTGCCTGTCCGTCTGTTTGTTTGTTTGTAATGGGTAATCTCCGGAAAGGCTGGACCGATTTTGACGTGACTTTTTTTGGTATATAGCTGGAGTTATTCCTGCTAACTTAGGGTACTTTTAATTTTCGTAAATAATTAGAGTTCCGCGTAAAAAAAAATAAAACTCATAAAAATTTGATTAAAATCCGATTCAGTACAGAGTTTTACTGAGAAATAATGAAAAGCAAGCGCAGCCGCGGGCAAACAGCTAGTATTCAACATAATTATATTTTGAACACAACAGTGCGGTGAATCAATGAAGAGTAGGAAAGAGCATTACTTGCACATCATCAGGCAACATCCCAAAGAGAAACATTTATACCAACCGGTGATCAGAACGGTCTGTGAGATTTGCGGGAAAGGGTTTCAGGTAATACCCATACTGTAATGCATGGCTTCTTAAACTTTTGTCGTTCACGACCCCATTTATGATTGCGAGTTTCTTGACGACCCCATAGAAATATAAAAGAAAAATAAATTAATATTTTTTGATGATTTATTTATTAGGTAACATACATACATAAATACATATCATCACGCCTTTCTCCCGTGGGGGTAGGCAGAGATTACGTCCTTCCTCTTGCTACGATCTTGACACACCTCTTTCGCTTCCTCTACTTTCATGAGCGCTTTCATACATGCTCGTCGGTTATGAGTACTTTTTACCTGGCCTTTATTTATTAGGTAACAATATACATATAATAGCGATCATCGATCGTTTACTACTGTCGGTGGAGATAGCTCAAAACCTTCAACAAATGCGGGTGTCTAGACGCTGCAAGTCAAGTGTATTCCGCCAACTCTAGTGATGTTATAAAATGGTATACGAGTATATAAATATTTGACATTAAAATCTCTCGCGACCGCAGAATTTAGCTACGCGACCCCGTCTGGGGTCGCGACCCATAGTTTAAGAAGCCCTGCTGTAATGTATTCTTATGGAATAAATAATTATTTTCCCTTCTAGATTGTATATTACTGATATTTACACACCATCTTCCCGTCATAAAGGCGATAGTCTGGCCTATATTTTAGGTCAAAAATACACTATCTATCCGTTAGATGACTTGAGAACCAGTCAAACGATTTACAATAATCTTATATAAATACATACTTCAATACGTTAGGGAATATATTAATAAGTGACGCGGGTAATATTGAATGAAACTAGCCAAAAAAAAAATTTTTTTTTCCATAATTTATTACGGCCATGAATGCAAGCTTTTAGAGCCACTGAATAGATTTACAATAAAGATTGATTATTCTAATCATAGATTTTTATTATGGCTCCAGTCTGGAATATACACTACGACAAATATTTTTTGTAACTTGAATTACATCAACAGGGATCCGTTTTTGTTATTGTTGATCCTAAGAATATACAGAGCCAACTGACAAAAAATGACACTTCTTAACATGGCGGTTTTTGTTTTCGAATTTTGGTCGCGTGCCACAATATCCTTATCGTAGTATACTTTGTTACATTAATATGGAGAGTAAATGTAAGGAGGACCATGACCATGAAGGGAAAGTTGATAAACTGTCCAGCTATAATCAGAAAATAATAGTTTACAGATCCTCCGAAATAGCTTAAAAAGCTTAAATATAACCTTAAAAAAATGCTGTAAAATTTATCCTCTTGCGCAACTCTAATGTAATCCGTATCGACAGATACTTTTTCTAGACTTCTTACCTTTATTTTCCATGTACATTAGATAGTTTATCTAAAAGTAAGATGTATAAAATTAAACGAGACTAGCAGAGGAAAAAATCATTTCTTTTAAATAAATTATTACGGTTATAAATACAAGTTATTTAGGTCCAACCTTGTATGATTTTTCTAATCTTCTGTGCTCCGATAAAATTGCGGCCTTTTTGTTAAACCTTTTCAAGTAAATAAAGAGTGGATTGTTTGATAGAAAAAACATTCAAAGTACACGTTTTGAATACAGAACTCGACTAAATTGCACCTACACGAGTTACGACACAGTCAGCCGACAGTTAAGTGTGATTACTGTCCGCGGCTGTTCTATGACAAGTACGCGGCCGCGATACACAGGACGGTACACGAGACCGCTAAACCGTACGCGTGTCGCACTTGCGGACGCACTTTCAAGTTGAAGGGAAACCTCTACAGACACTCGAGGGTAAATATATACATGAGGGGTGTTTAGTATTATCCATTTGATAATTACAAAAAAAACTAGGCATCCATAAAGATTGCCGATAGAAGTGAAAACTTTGAACTTTTTTTGTTATCCGTTGACAGCAATTTGATAGCTAATGTCATATTCCATTAGTAACGCGAATCAATAAGTTTTACCCATAACAATAATTCCTCAACGTCCCTAAAGAAATTTTCACTCAAAACTAAGCAGCCATAAGAACTACCGATTGATATGAAACCTTCAAATATTTGAAAAACACTTTTTGTAATATTTACATTTCATAATTTGTCTACTAAATTGATTAGTATAACCTATCATTTAATATATAACATTTGTCTGATGTTTACATGTACTGGCGCACCGAGCACTAATTATTTTATGTATTATTTATTTATTTTGGGAAACACACAGTTAACAAATTACATAAACCATTCAAGTTTCCACTAAAATTGTAACTAATTACATTTATCATTACAACCTATAATATTATAGTAAATACTAGAAGTTGAAAACTTTTCTCAGCAATTTTTTAAAGGAACTGATGATTCATGCAAATTTATCAATATTATTACAAATATACATTTTCATATAGTTTATTCATAATCAACGCACAATAGGCTACTTAAATAGGCTATATAAATTTTATTATTTATCTCTGAGCGCACTTAAACTTGACACGCTAGCATGTTGACGGCTGATGTCATAGCATTGGTAACGCGTTACCTAACGGGAATCGTTCAAAGCCGCTAAAAAAGTATTCATTTCAAAAAAAGAATATAATCGTGTAAAAACTTAACACCGGCCATTCAGTGTCTAGAAACTATCCGAGTAATTCTCTATAAGCAAGGATATAACGTTATAAAATCTAAAAAACTCTGTAACTAAACTAATGAACTTTATATTTTACTTGGTAAAATTTATAATACAAGTTTATAATAAAGATTATTATTTATTATTTAATCTGCAAAGTAAAATAAAGGGAATCATTACTTACGTAATCAACATTCAGATGGGGGATGGCCCCATATCGTCAAAAAAAGCTAAGCATAAACTAACTCTTAACTTGATATAACATTTTCTTATGTATTGATGAGTCATTTTGTTTCTTTTTTTAAATGTAATCTGATACTAAATGTTTCTACCACTAATGGTCAGTAGTTTTATAAAAGGTAAATATGACGGATAAGTACATGGTAATCACTGAGATAGTTTGACGGCACCTCAGTCTGTCAAGTAGTAGATGTTATCTTTCATTCTATAACTTGTGTTATTTTGGTGGCGTTATACGTCATAGAATTTGGTTATTGTGTACAAGTGAAGTGTATTGTAGGTGAAAGTGACACCGAACGTTTATTTTGAGGTGCCACGAAAATCCCATTGAACGTTCTAGAAAGATTACCATCGAACTTCAGAATAGGCAGTATGAATAAATAAATGTCTTCTTGCCTTATTGAGTGATCGATTATTTTTTTCAAATATTTATTTTACTATAATTTCGTAGTGATAATGTAATTTCACTTTTGATGGATAACATCTATGTATTTTGGACAAATTACTTTCGTGGTATCGATGTTTAATTAGTTTGTCATTATATTTATTTGTTTTATTATTTTTCAGGTTCATTCTAGTGTCGCTGCGTATGAATGTCCTATGTGCGAGAAAAAGTTCAAATATTCGTACAGCGTGAACCTGCACGTGCGGACCGTGCATCACAAGATGCCGTATCCTTCGCGGAAGAAAAGAAAGCTCAATAGAACTGTCATTAATAGTCCCGATAATACAACTACTATTTAATAAAAGTACATTGTTTAAAAATACAAAGAAGTTTTATTTTCCCAGTGAATTAATGAGAGTAAATACCGAGGTCCCCAATCTCATTTAGTCCGCGGGGCACATGGTTACTATTTTGTCACGGCGTCTTAACCTATCTAGGTGGTCGAAATAAATAGGTACAGTGATACTAGATAGGCACAAAAAATCAAAAATCCACATGACGTTAAAAAATATATGAATAAAATGATATGTAATATTAAAAAAAATGAACTATATCGAGTTTCTTGCCGGCTCTTCTCAACTGGGTTATTTTCCGAACCGGTGGTAGTGTTTTAGACGTTCATATAGAATAAAGATTTTTTTTTATTTTGATTTAAACTGTTTATTTATAAGCATATAAATTATTTTGTACCCGCGAACAAGTAAGTTGAGCTTTTGAGAATGATAAATAGAATCGCTTCACGACGTCCATCCTTACATTCTACGGCACAGAGTATATATAAACCTCTGGTATATATAAAATTCCTAATACACGATAATACTTGGTTGGAGGTACTGTCCAATAAATGCAGCAGCCTATCTGCCAGCGATGTGGCCGTAACTGATGATTTCGAATCGATCTATTTTTAATATTTAAATCCAAGCCTATTTTTAATTAGCACAATCATCTTTATTACACGAATACTATCCACAATCAGGAGACATGTACTATCATTAATCTTAATTGTATTTTAGAGGGATTAATAAATCTAACAATACCAAGTTGATTAAAAACGTTTATTTGTGAATACAATACACATTACTTTATAAAAGTACAGCAACAATATTTATTCGAGAGGCAACGCTGGCAAAAGCTTGCCTTCGCATTTGCCAAAACCGATCCTAACGGCACTTTCATTGACACAATAGCCACGCAACGTGACCGTGTCTCCATCTTGTATGAATTTTCTTTCTTCCCCGTTGAGAAGACGGATTGGTTTTGTGCCTTTCCATGCAAGTTCCAGCATGCTCCCGAACGAATCTGATTGCTGTAAACGATTTCCAATGTTAATCTGTTTCCAAAATTACTTTCGCAATTATTTCAAAAGTTACAATTTTTTTTTGTAATATAACTCTTTATTTGATTCTTTCGTAGCCATGATTTTACTTGTACATCGATATGCTATTGCAATAAAAATAAATTTAAATTTTGCGCCTGAAAACAACACTATCTGCTGTGTTGTTCGGCTCGTGACGTCCTTAAATAGTTAACAAACGTCAAATGTTAATAACATCTTTGTTTGAGCTGGGCCTATAGATCGAGAAAAGTGTTTTGTTTCATTTTACTATGGCATAGAGAATCTAAGATCTCCTCGCACTAGTTAAATTTGCTTCTGACTCCACGAAATGTTCCATATGAGAACTGTTACAGCGAGAAATTGACTGCAGATTGATGATGAGAAAGAGACAAGTTAGAGTGAACGAATATGGGGCCTTTTATCCATGTATCATGTAATCAGAATTTTAGAGACATATTCTTTACTCTTCCTCTCTCTTGTCAGCAGTAGAGAGCAAAACTGATGTTCAACCTTATATCAACACTCGAAGCAAAAAGATGGCAATCCTTCTAGTAAGTTCAATGGAATTTTCGTGGCACCTCAGAATAAACGTTCGTTCATCTTTCACTTCACTTTACTTGTAGACCATAGCCAAACTGTACTTATAGCGTAAAACGCCACAAAAATCCACAGTATAGGATCCAATAACAGAAGTGCATCATCACTCTCATGCACTTTCCCAAGCCACTTAGGGTCGGCGCAGAATGTTTTCTCCTTCCATACGTCCCTATCAGCCGTCATCTCTTCATTTACTCCTTTTTCTTTCATATCCTTTCTTAAACACTCCATCCACACTTTTTCTGGCCTTCCTCTACTTTTCCATTCTCCTACATTCATATTCATTACTTTTTTACCCACATGCGCTTCCTCTCTTCTCATACATGTCCACACCCCGGATAAACGGTAACCTTTCAACTTTTCTACCACTGGCGCAACTTTTAAACTCCCTCTAATTTATTCAATAACACAAATTGTTGAAGTAAAGATAACAGCTCCTACATGATAGACTGAGGTGCCGCCAAAAACTCTTAGTGATTAGGATGTCCGCCATTTTTGTTTGCCTTTTTTTTGAGCAAATCAAGCAGCGCATAAACCAATGGAGCCTATTTCGTAATAGAGGGTTGTCTCACCACGCCGCTGATGGTGCCAGAGCCGAGAAGATCTCCAGGTTTAACGTTACAGCCCGTTACCGTTTGCTGCGCGAGTTGCTGTTTCACCGTCCAATACATGTTATTGAAGTTCGAACGGCACACTGTTGTGGCCGCCGAGGAGTTTTCCGCTATTACAAACAAAAAGTCACTAAGAGATTTATTAAATTTAGATCATTTTATCGCTTTCAAAATAAAAAAAAATATATTTCTCGTATACGCAGACCCTGGAATGTAAGGTACTAAATTAGTTTTTATTCTTTGTTAGCTGTGTGCCCGCGTTTCATATGTCCTTCAATGCGTTTTAATTTTTTTTTATACGTACTTTTTTTTCGATACGATAAGATAAAGTAAAACTATTTCTCATAAATTCAAACACTTGCCAGTGAAACTGTGCATTGAATAGGATTGTATTCGAAATTTGATGAGTTTTAATTTTTTACGCCAAACGAGCGTTACTCGGCTAAAGAAGACTTCACTTCATATGTAAAGAACTATTTTACGACTAATACTTACGTTTTATATCGACTTCCAGTTTGATGTCAAAGTTGAATTTATCGTCGTGTTGTAAGTAAGGGAATGGCGTAGGATCCTGAGGGTAGTTGTCAACGAGAAACGGTTCTAAAGCTTCGATAGTAACAATCCACGGTGATATAGTCGTACCTAAGTTCTTAGCTGTGAACGGGCCGAGGGGGATGTACTCCCACTTTTGTATGTCCCGAGCTGCGAATAGCATATAATTTTTTGTATAAGCCTCGGCAAATTGCTAATTAAACATTCAGTAACATTAACTTAACACTATCTTATTGACACTAAAAATTCGATAATAACTTTTATAATTCATTATAACAGTTTCGGAATTTTATTTAAAAATTAAATAACATCAAAATCTGTACAGCCGAGTCAGAAATTAGTTATATATAAAGAACGCGTATTATTAAGTTAACTATTATTAAGTTATAAAATGTTAGTAAAATCGATTTAAAATTAACTTCTATCAACGGCTTTCAAAATTATTTTTTCTTCTGAACGAAGCCAAATTACTTATAGCGAGCAGAGTGCTATTGGACCGCAACAAAGAACTCCTAGATGAGCGACCTTTTCTACAGATATCTGTTAATTTCCACTAATTAAATCGAAAAAAGTTATATTTTAATGTTAAAAAAATAAATCCCACATGTCTTCTGTTAGTATTTATTTTAGGAGCAACACTATCTTATTCTAAATTCTAGTTTTGATATGTGATGTCTCCACTTACCGCTCCAATCGTTCATAAGGACAAAACCAAATATTCTATCGTTTGCGTGTTTTGCAGTGACTCGTTCACCTAGTTTAGTTGGCGGACCGCCGACGAACGCGGCCATTTCAAGTTCGAAATCCATCAGCCTGCACGGACCGAAATGAGGATCGGCTCCTTCAAAATATAGACGCCGTTCAAGTATTAAGTAAGTAAGGGTTAGTTAAGTAAGTAAGTAAGGGAAAAAATATGCCCCCTCCCCCCAACTTTCTCAGTCAATCGATCTACTGAATGATCGTCATAATTTTAATATTATAAATAAAGACAAGTTGTCCGTCCCACGCTTTAGGCTAAGTAAGTCTAATTAAAGCTTTATAGGTTAAGTATTCGGTTTTACAATAAGATCCCAAGTAACATTACCGATTTACCTGACAATAATTTCATGTCAAGCAAGTTTTTAATCTCAAAAGGTTATTACAGGGTGGATCATTACGCGAACGATAGTCATGTCTAGAATTAACCCACATCTCTGTGCGCACACGCTAACATAGTTTTGTATATGAAAAAAAAAATGATATATATTATATTTAAAAAAAAAAAGAACCAGATCGAGTTTCGTGCCGGCTCTTCTCGACTGGGTTGTTTTCCGAACGTTGATAAGCGTTTTTGAACGTTTAAACGTTTTTGACGTTCATAAGCGCCTTCTAATGGCCTAAACTGAATAAAGTTTTTTTTTGTTTTTGAAAAAAAAAATAGTAAGCAAAGCTCTCACTCCCCCTCCCCACCCATGATTACTTATCATACATACATATTTGTCCGGTTTATACGTCGAATAAGTCCGATAGTTCGAATAGTAATTATGAAATATTTAAATACAGCTTATTCATAACCAAAAAATACGCCATTATCTCTGAGCGCCAGCACTTAAACGCTGACATCATAGCATTGGTAACGCGAATCTATAAATTTTCCCCTACCGAGAATCGCTCAACGCCGTTAATATTTTCACTTCAAAAAACGGGGATTAATAATTAAATATTGCTTACATAATCACCATTCATTCATCAAACTATTATAATGAATAGTAGCGGAATAATATTATACCAAATAGGACTATTTTCCCCCCTCTACACACTCAAGTCCACCAACAAAACTGTATTTAATATGTCAACGGGTATTTTGTATTTACAGTCTCGTGGCCTATTAAAAAATAACTTTGTAATTTCAAATTCTATAAAGGACATACAAAAATACTTACTCATAGAGTAATAACGGCTAAGACTAATACAAAAATTCGCTTAACCCCTTGAGCACTTACCCGGCGTTTACGCCAGCTTCCCATTGTTTTCCTATTTTCTTATTTTTATGGGTACTCGACAAATTGCAGCAAAAATAGAAATATGGTGTGTAAGCGACACGGAATTACGGAGTCACCGGCACGGAACAAAAGACGTACGTGGCCTTTTAAGGTCAACTTGAAATGACTTCACTAAGCGTGCTACTGCTTCTGTTCTGACTGTTTTAATTCTATGTATTTACACTATTCACCTTCAACTGGTTGGGTTTGGCCAAATGGCCTCGTGATGGGGGTTCCGGAAATGACGATCGAGCTCGAACGACCGTGGTAACCTACTGGTAAATGTTTCCTGCAAAATTAAGATGAAACGAATTTCTACAAAACACAACTGAACAATAAAGTGCATGAACTAATAAAAAACGGTTCATTAAATTCAGTATTAAATTATTTTATTTTCAATTATGTTAGACGACAAAATAATAGATAAAGTCCAATCTGAGAATAGTAAAGTAAAGACGAAACCGATTATCTCCTTATATTTTTTTAAATGTATCTGTACTCTATTACAAAGAATATGGAAATTGCTCATAAGGTCATTCCAAATTTGAAAACTCCACAGAACAAAGATTAAATTAATAGGTATTTAAAAAGATAACATATTTTAAATAAACTTTATGGTAAAAATGCATACGATATTTATGAAATTCCATAGAAAGGAAAAACTGTAATTTCAAATTTGCATAGTAAATCTATACAAATATAAAATTGGAGTGTATGCTTCTTGCATCTAAATATGTAAATACGGTACGGATATTAAAAACACAAATTTTAATTTTTTTGTCTGTCTGTTTGTTCTAGCAAACGCCTGGCCCGATTATGACGGGATAGGACGGATCCCTTTCTGGTAGATAGCTAAAGTTATAATGCGTAACTTAAGCCGCTAACAACAATATTAACAATAAAAATAATAATAAAGCATTGAAAGTAAAAAAAAACTCTGTAAAAAAAATAAACATTAAAAAGTAAAAAAAATCAACTTTAGAAATTTCTTTTAGAAAGTTTAAAAATATGATCATATGATCTTACCAATTAGCGAATAATGCATTCTCTTTCCCCCTGAACATAATACCGACGTTTGTGGCGTGATGTAATGAAGAGTAAAAGTCCGTGTAGTCCCCTATATCTGCCGGGACATGCATATGAGCTTCACTTTGCTTTATGAAGGCTCTGGAAAGAGAGTTTTTAAAGTTATGGTTTCACCACACAGCGGGCGCAGATGGGACGGGACGCCGGCGCGTTTTTACTATAGAAGAGATCGCGCACGGCTCGCGTCGAAACGATGTCTTCTTTTTGTTTTTTCCTCTAATGGCTACCTGTGTGAATACACATGTTTTTATGGAAACCTCGCGCTGTCGTCCCGACCCATTACACTTATTTCTTCTTTTTGGCGCGTTATGAGATATCATTGAGAGTGACTTTTTAGGTTATTTTTTCTAACTAGCTAAAACTGTTGACCGAAAGGGCCTTTACAGCTTTACTATGGCTTTGTCGGCGAGTGCTGAAGGCAGCACGTAGCCGCAAAAAGGTAACTAGCACATGGGTTACCAAAGTGGTACGAACCTCGGCTTGACCGTTACCTGAGTGTCAAAAATTCCGCGGAATTTAGAACCTAGCTAAACCTTACATTTTGTATTTAATAATAAAAAACAAAAAAAAGGTTCCTTACAGGACCTATATATTTTGAAGTGAAAACTTCTTAGTATCCTTGTGATTTGAAAGTCAGTGAAACAAAAAAAAAACGACAGTACGTTACTGATGGAGGTCGGATTTGTTCATCAAATTTTTGCGAGTGTGGTTAGCCCCGTGGGCTCATCCGCGTGTCTCATAAACGGTAAATATGAACATGTTTTTGTTTTATTTTTAAGGTTTCCCTTCTCTAGATGTGAATAGTACGCATTAATTTTTTTTACACGTTATAGGTTCAGTGCTTTGACCACAATCTCACCTCATGTAAGTGACGATGTGGTCCAGGATAGGAAACGCACTAAGCCTAGATACTGGTTCTCAAGTGATGCTGTCGGAACATACCGTATATATATACTCGTATAGGTATTTGCGACAGGTAATCGAACTTGAGGATGGTTGCTACCCAGGCAGACATTGTTAGAAAATGGCCTACCACCATGCTATGGTTTTCTCACAATGTTTTACTTCACCGAAATCACAGGCTGATTTTAGATAGGTGGGTTTGAACCCGCGTCCATTGACTTGGAATCCGGCCGCACTATCTACTGCCCCATCATCGCTTCTATGTACCTGCGTGTTATGGTGTAGGAGTGTTCAGTGTCACTGTACCGCGCTGACATCTGCGTCGTGAACATAATATTATTTCTTGAAATACCCACAGTTTATTTTGACCACATCTTTTATATATACTCGGACATGTGTTTCTATTCAAAATACATACTTCATTTCGTAGTTCGATATTGTCAACACGTTTCAAAACGATTACAATTATGCAGAAAGTTATTTTTATATATTCCTCTTAAATAAGTATAATTTTTCACGTTCCTAGGTTAAAGTATACGAACTGTTTTTATTTATATCCCCTCCATTTAATCGTGAGCAGAAATTAATATTTCTAAGAGTATTCCCAAAGGTTTAGGTAGATTTTCGGAAACCTTCGAGAAAATTTACGATTAAGCATTAAAAAGTTTTCGAAAGTATTTCATCATTTCTAGTCAGGGGTTCAGGATAATACGATAAATTATAGGCACCATAAACATCTTCAGTAGAATCAATAATTAAAAGGCTTTGTGACAAAACTATCTTTCTGTTTTAACAAGTCAACTGACTCTGAGTTCATTATGTGACGCGAAGACAAGTATATTAAACGTAATAGGCAAGAGGTCATTCAAGTTTCACGTAAGTAAGCAAAATTTCGGACATTTTCATTCCCCCCTGACAGTGATGACAAAGTTTTTTATTCACGCTCCGTCATGAATATATTTTTGGCGTAATTATGAAAAGAAAAAAAATTAATAAGACATTATTTCTTACACAATCACAATTCCGAGACCCAACCCACATGTCATTAGAAAAAAAGCAAAGCGGTCTACCCAATTGATGTTTACGTAATTCAGGACCATACCCAACTCATATAATCGAGATTTCATCGGACCCAATGATTGTAAATAACGATAAAAATCAGTTTACGCAAAAATCATCATTAATATCGACGAAAAGTATTCTTACTTAGCATGGGATATAGGATAGTATTAAAAATAAATAAAATTCAAAATAAACCTTCCACGTAGTTCAGTATCATTTTGTAATTTTATATTCGAGACTTCTAATAATGCTTGAAGAGTTTCTCTTGCTTCGACCCAGTGTGGTCTTGTCAGGCTCATGAATGAATTCAGTTTTTCCTCCTGGAATAAAAACACAGATTAATGATAGACAAATATTTACTATGTGATTAACGTATACATTATGATATACCAAATACTTTACTGTTTATAATACTTTTAGCCATAATGCTCGTATTAAGATTTTGCACTTTAATGAAGAGATCAGTTTTACCTGCGTCATATCGTGCTTTTAACAAAAATTTTCGTCGCACAGATCTGTTTTTTTCGTACGGTGTTCCAGTAGGAGGCAAAATATACTGTTACAATTAACATATGACACTAAGCGGTTTACCCATAATTTGTTTCATTAATAAATGCTACCCCAAGTAATGATGCGATAGTTGAGGATTTTAATATGCCATAAACCATAGTACACCAAATTTCTAAGTCTTTCGAGTATCGTAGTGTTCAAAATATAGTATATAGTAGAATCCCATTCTACTTTTAAGAACATTAACGTGGAAATACCAATCAACTTATAGCCAGTCGAGATATATTATATTACCTATCCTAGTAGCAGAGAAGTAACTATATATGTAAGACTAGTATGACTAGGAACAAGTATGAGACGTGATGGCACTAGATTCCGAACTGTAGTTGACAGTGCGAGAGGCCTCTAAGGCTAAGTACATTATGAGAAAGCCATTTCACGATTATGTCAAAGGTTTCCTCTGCATGGATTTTGACAGGACTCACTTGCCTGGTAATATTGTCGACTCCTAAGACTTAATAAAATAGTCAACAAGAAAATATACAACATATAAATCAATCTATAATTTTATAATATTGTGCAATACATTCCGTGTAATATATTCTATGATATCATACGACTAAATTAACATAATAAAATAACATGTAAATAGGTATTGAATGCCGCTAAGGGCATGGTATAAATGTATCGCAACTACAAAAGAAATAGTTATGGGAATGGAAGCATAAAAATAGCACCATGGGCCTTCTCACTCTCTAAAACGTCAATAGAGAGTGTTATAGGTTTCGCAGTTTCACTGTAAGTATTTACGAATAAATGAGGAGATTCTCGTAAGACCGAATATCATCAACACAGCTTTAGGAATCGCCACATTTAATTAATGCAAATGAGTGCTGATTACCAATAGTGCTAATAACTTATCAAATTATTAATCTCCATCAGTAAATTTCTTTTGACTGGAATTAGTGGATGGATGTATATTACCTACATGTTACTCTTTCCCTGGATGCATATCCCTACGTGGATGGTGTGATTACTATTGGAGATATCTGCAATATAATTCTTCACCATAAAAATAGATTTTACTGAACTATAACTACACCACCTTTCAAAATTAATAAACTAAGCTGAATTTACCAAACAATAAAGATAACGCAGTCCGAAACTATACTTACTTTAAAAACATTCTGTTTGTCTTTCAACAGTGGCCCATCAAAGAAATGTGAGATTACATTTAAATCTAATACATATTCTCCTATTGCCACTCCGATGTGTTTTTTGTACCTGAAATTAAAACGGATACATAACTTTGATTTGCTTCTTGTATTTTTAAATCGGCCTTAATTATCAGTATAATAAATTCGAAAACTCATTTAAACGCTAACTTAAAAAAGGTAAACAACATTATAATGTATTCTGATTACTCAAAAAAATGAAATAATTGATAATACGGGAAATAGATTATTGTAACAACAGAAGAAAAATCTACAAAAAGATATAGTGGGTACTGCTTCGAATCGTGAGATTTCGAGTTCATCAGACATTTTTAGCAAAGACGAATATTAATTTTATGAATGACAATGATGTACATATCAAGTGTATTATTAAACCCTAATATTTACATACTCTGCTTACATCTACATACCTACCTAATACTTCTAAATCATATTATCTACTTCATAAATTACAAACATTATGCATATAAGTAGGTAGGTATTGTTAAATAGATTATTTACATAACACGTTTTCAGACACAACATAATAATATTCATGGTTTATCCATTACAATCTACATATCAAATTTGCCGGCTATCTACGTTTTTACACATAACAATGTCAAACAACATAAATACGTACAGTACTACACAGATAATAAAGTGTGAATATGTAACTCTTATTTCAACGCAATACGACATATTATTATTATATGGAACTGATAAACATTTTCATTTGATATATAGAAAAAAATCACTCACGTTTTTAGAAGAGGTAAAAACTCCGTAAGGAAGATTTTCAATAGGAAAATCAGTATCCGATGAGTATTGAATGAAAGATTTCATTATACACGTCTTTACGGTATCAAAGCCACTTGGAATGTGTCAGTTCAGTTGTTATATATGTATCGATGTTAGTTATAAGTTCAGGTTATTTCAAGTTGAAATAGAACTCGTTTACCGGAGACTCTTCGTCGGAGACCAACTGGATTCTTTAAAGTCAAGGACGATAACTACTTTTATGTTATACACGGTATTAATATGTGAAAATAAGAAAAATAACTACTACTGACAGTATGATTTGTGAAAAACAATTTTTGGTTATAGACTTACCTACCTACTGCAAAAAAAAAAATCTAAATTTACGTGTACGCCATACGGTATAACAAAGGGTATATTAGGACGGAGTTTAATTAATATATCCAGACGAATCTCGTTACCATAGAATAAGTAATAAAGATTAAGAGTTGTTTTTCTGCTGATTCATAATCTAACCTATAAAACATTTCAAACTTTACACAGTAATTATTGATTTGTATTTATAAAATCAAACTTACATATTTTATAAACACATGTGAGCGTATTATAAAGTAGGAGGGAAACAATATTATATTTCATGTACCAAGTACCTATTTACTTCATTAGTAACTTACTCCAAAAAGTATTTATTCTGTAGTCAAAGTAAGTAATCCAGCTTCATTTATAGAACCTAAGAAACTAAGACATGAAAATTGTTTGTTTGTTCTTCTTTCCTTAGACTCCAATCTTAACACAGTATACCTAAATAAATTTAGCAAATGACATTTAAATATTTAAAAAATCTTAGCTTAGAGTAACCATTAATTTTCTTAATCAGAACGGGACGCTTGCGAAATTTTGCAATTGAAAAAACTTAATGTATCTACTACTGGGTACTATTTCTTCAAATAGAAGGGAATGACAACAATGTATTAGGTACCAAATAATATGTAAATTGTATTACTCTTACAGATTACACTTTTTCTTTCTATTTGTCATGGTAGCAAATTTGTTTTTAAAATATCAGTAGTGAAATAATTAAATATATATCAACATCTTACTCTTCCTGAGAACAAAGAAACAGACAAAACGAAAACGGGATTGTCCTAACCATAGCGGGACGTATTGTCACGTGAAGTATACATATAATTTTAATTTATAAACATAAAAAACAATTTCTTGTTACTAGGTACATTTTTATTTCAAAAAAAAATTACAGATCAAAATTAACTCTACTGCTTACTATAGGTGTAGGGTGTCGGAATACCCCTCGAACACTCTCCTTGTTCCGGACAGGAGACTCCAGTAATTCCGTGACTGCCTGAAAATACATTTCTGCAGTAACTGGGTTACAACCTTTATACGTACTACTGGCTATGAATGGGACCCGGCATGGCCTGCGTACGGAGGTATTTAGAAAAGTGTGAAAGCTACTCCAGACTCCGGTGCAAAACACTTTTTGAAAAATTAGACTATTTAAGCCAGTTGGAATGTTTTAGAGTTAGTTAAAATTGATTCCGTTCTTTCATCGCGAGGGGAGAACGACAGACTTTTTTGTTACACTTAGACCTATTGTTTCATCATACATTTGTAATATATGTACTGTAATAAATAATATTCAAACATGCCTGGTCGTCATTAAAATAATATCCTAGTGGAATTTATTCCATACAAACGTAGTCTCCTGTTTTCTCCCAGGATAATAGCATTACGGTAAATATTTTTATATCAAATATTATATATCCATCACCGCCATGCCCGTACGTTTTGATTTTTTCCATAAATTAGTTATTGTAAAAACTACGAGCCTTTGAGAAGGTCGATTTTTACCGTTATTTTCAGACATTCGTCAACAAATTTGATGGATAATATTAAATAAAGCAAAAAGAACAAGCGTAGCCAGTATGTATCATTCTAAATCTGAAAGAAAATTAAAAATCGGTTCAATTTTGGAGGACGACACACAGGGTACTACGAAATGACGTTTTCATCTATTTTGCATACGGTAAAATCAGCCCGCGCTACAGTTGGCCCTTTCGTGTTATAATTCTTCCTTCGGGGCGCAACGCGATAGCAATAAATTTCTGAAATATCTACTTTTCCGACCGCATGTCCCCTCAAGCTAATTTTTTTCATTATTGTACTAGAGTATTTAACCACAAATGATTTATTCAAGTCTAACTACGATCACGTTATGGGTAAAATGAAACACTAAATTTTTTAAATAATACTTTATTTCTACGTACCATTTATGTAGATCCTTACCATTTAAGTATACAGTTGTACTGGTAATGGATGAAATAATTAATATTAAAATGTACTACTTAATGTATCTATTCTAATATGGTCAGTATTATAACTAAATTGTTTTTCTTAAACAATATGAATACTAAAAAGAAATAATCAAAATACACTAAATATAAATAGTGACGTTCCACATTCATATTATTAAACCTCAAAGCTGATGTTGGATTTGAAACAATTATCTTTTCATTTGTCGCTATTAAAACATATACAAATTACTGATTTTAGAAATATTTTTGTTTTTTTTTACTATATAATATATTTATAATTTATTACGTTCACAGTAATCATTGCTTGAACAATTTCATATATTAGGCACATTTGGTTTCCTTCAAAGGTTTTTAACCTACCAACTATTATTATTTGACAAAATGTATTGTTTTTAAAGTTGTTATTGTTTATAAAATGTCAATGAGCATCATTAAAAAAAATAAAATCCATAGTGTTCTAGGTTTTCTTTTATTGGATGATAACATCAGACGGAAGTGAACAAATTACACTGTGTGGGTTATATGTGGATGAATTGAAATTTTCAAAACAAAAAAAAAATCCTCAAATTATCTATTGAACATCGGAGATAGACTTTAATATTACTATAATATGACATATTTATATCACTGAAACTTCTAGAAAAAATTTAATGTACTTTGAAATTATTGTCTATGGAGATTTCTTTACAAATTATGATCTTAACGTTTTTCTAGCGTTCTCTATTGGTTATGAATTTGAAATTATTCTATTAATGATTTTTTTAAATTAACATAACTGTATCTACGTCATAAAAGTTTAGCAATTAACTACAATCTCGGACTGGCTCTCAATTAATACTGCAGATTTGTAATTGGTGATTAGGAAATACCACACCATGCGCTAGTTTCATTACGGATAAATTAATAAATCACCCTTAAAAATATAAGGGCTTAATTATAATACAAATTCAATTATTTCATTTTCATTGGTCCAGCACTCAACTATCTGGGAGTTTACATCAAAGTGTAAAATATTTCTAATGAAGGCAAAAATATAAATACATATATATCTATATTAATATTAAAATTGTAATTTTTTTGTGTTTGTTCAATTCTGATTTTTTTGAAAAGAATTATTATAAGAGACTAATAATAGGTCTAAAACACATTTCTGTCATTTTTGGAAATGTCTGTCTGTCTGTTTATTTATGCAGACATCAATTAGAAAGTAGTAAGTATATTTTAACCCCTTGAGCACCTTCCTGGCGTTTACGCCAGCTTTCTATTGTTTCATTTTTATGGGTACTCGACACATTAAAAATTCAAAAAGATAATTATAAAGCATATTGCGGAGTAGCATCAAAATTGTATTTCATTAAAATCGGTCCACTCTATCAAAAGTTATAGCAATTTGAAAGGCACGCGGCGACTTAGTATGAAAGAAGAGTTAGTAAATAATTGCGTTATAGTCTTATTCGACAACAAAAAAATTAATGCAATGATTGAAAATGAACAAAATAACATAATATAAAGTATGTGTATAGTATATAAATAATAAATACCTAAGACACAGTAAATGAGAAAACAATATTTTGATATTCAATTTACACACAATCGTCTAGGCATTTTAGGCGTTGTATTAAGGAGTAATTTTATGGAAGCACTGAACTGAATTTCAATTATAAAATGAATGGGTATAAATATGATGCGGAACATATTATTATTTCATTCTATTTCATGTTTTGTTTATTTTTGATAACACGAAGGACGAAGTGTTATGAATGATGCAGCAAATGATATGGGTATGTTTCTGACGATTATTCATAGATGGCGCTATACTTATTTTTTAATAATTTGGGCTGTTCTGAAACACTACAAGGACATAGATAATCTATACTGACACATTTCGATCGATAGTTTAAAAAAAATTGTCTGTTTGTCTGTCTGCTTATTAATTTGTTCGCCAATCACGCAAAAATTAATGAACAGATTTATATGAAATTCGTGACGGTACGGGACTGGAAAATATAAGTTATCTATTCGAATTTATGTGTTCGAATTTCACGCGAGCGAAGTCGCGGACACAACTAGTACTTAAATAATTTAAAATACATACAAACTACATCCTATGCTATAAAATAGATATTGTAGTCTTATCTACACAGTGTAGCGTCGATTTGTTGCAAACTTGGTAGGATAAGTTTAATTTTTCTTCTATAAGCTGGATCGGAAGCAATCGGATTCCGTTCCAGGTAGATAGCTGTCAACTTCTTATTCTCCTTGAGGTAATCCACTGATGCCCAATCAGATATTTGGTTATCGTTCAACTGCAATGAAAACATATATGTTATAAAGAAATAACCTACTGCAGTCAGTTAAAATAGCATGATTGGAATGACAGCTGTCAATCTAAACGGTGTAAAAAAATATTGTAAAGTTAAAAAGCAAGACATAGATTTATTGACAGTATACGTACAAATAAACGTATATAGAATTATTGTAGATTTTTTACTTTCATTATAAAGTTTTGTATAAATTAATGTACTTTTTTATTTGAATAAATTCATTATAACCATCTAATAAATAATTATAGAAAATATAATATAAAAACACGAAATGACTTCTTTAGATTGTTTTATATTTGCAAGACAGATGTTAGGATCTGTGGTTAAGCTGACGTAAGAACATCATAATCATCACTAAAATAGTGTCTTTTTTTTTGCTGACTTTTAATGATAGTTAATGGCATTAATCAAACTGTATTTTAATGGGCGACTTAATATACATGTTTTTATGACCCTAATATTTTAGCAATTTTGAAACGACTAAGAAATAATATTCTTTATCAACATATATAGAGTCTACAGAATATTTACAATATAAGCAATCAAGTTACATCAACATATTCTTCTTTGTCCTTCTTTGTCAGACGACAGTGTACAAATTAACAAAGTTATGGGAATTTTGACCAATTCGTGGATACATATATATGTCCAAATTTTCATAAATCATATCTAAATTTCGTTTAATGTTACTAAATACACAAAAGTGATTAACATAACATAATATAGTAAATAAATAACTATTGGAAGTATTTAAAAGGTATTTATTAATCCATATTTTAATATCTCTCTATATAGTAATAACAAAAAAGAAGCTACATTTGTTTCATTATTTTAAACGGTACAAGTTGCTTCACATAGACAAATTCAAGTGAGAGAACTACAAAATAACTTAAATAATCTTAGTCGAAATTAGTTAAAGATTATTTTTTTAGACTTACCCAAAGCTCTTCCAAATTACTCATATGTCCAACATTCTCTATAGCGGTGATCCTGTTCATGGCTAGGTCCAAAGTTTCCAATTTAACTTGACAGTCCATATTTTCCATAACAGTTAAACCGTTCTCAGATATATACAGTTGCTCTAAATTAACTAGTTGTTCGAGATTCTCAATCTTCGTTATGCGGTTGCTTTGCAATACCAGGATGACGAGTTCTGTCAAATCTTCAAGATTCTGTATTTTTGTTATTTTATTTTTGCCCAGATATAATTGTTTGAGTGTCTTCAAACCATCTAGGTTTTTTATTTCCTGTAAATAAATCAGTACTTGCTAAGTTAGTTACAATCATCAAGTTAAAATCTATCTCAAAGTTGTAAACAAAAACCACCTTGATTGGTTTCTGCAGATAATATCAAAAAAATTGTGTTATTCATCAAATTATTATTAATTAAAAGTGAATAATCTCTTTTTATTTGTATAATTTGGAATATCTAATTATTTGAGTGTTCCCAGTAAGCAAATAACGTCGTAAATGGGCTTACAGTGCATACAATAGTTACTTCATATTTGTAATGATATCTAAATGTAACTTTATTGTCCATTAAAATGCTACAATTATGGATTTATACTAATTTTACAAGGAATTAAACAAATAGAGTACATTTGGTGCATATGAAAAACAACCACTAGCAATTTTCACAGTATTTCTTGATCAAGACAAGTTATAATGTTAGGGATCAGATAAATATCAGTTTAAATGTTAACATCATACATAAAATATTAAGGAAAATATTATGTTTCATTACATACTCTTAACCTGTTATCGCCTAATTCAAGTAATTCTAGTTTTGGCAAATGATTGACATTCTGAATCTCTGTAATCTTGTTTGAACTGAGGTAGAGTTTTTGCAAGTTCAATAACTTTCCCAAACCTTTAATCTCTTTGATCCTATTGAAAGATAAATCCAACAATCTGCAAAATATTATAAAGTATTTTGTTTTTTCAAAATTTGCTGTGGAATATATGTGAAATGTAAGTGAGTCAATAGTTAAGTAAGAATTTTAATTAAAAATTTCACAATTAAAAAAAATAATGAAAAAGTTCTTACTGAAACTTAATATCTAACTTATAAGGAATTTGCATTGGACACAAATATTTTTTAGGTACATTAGCTCACTTTTTAATACAAACATAATTCAGAGGGAAAAACCAAGCACTAGGTTTTTATTAACTTTTAGATCAATTACATACAAATTTTATTTTCTTATTTATTGGGTTATTCATCTTGTTAGAAATAGTAAGCGAAGTTCAAACCAACTTGAGAAGAAAAATATGAAGGTTAACATATAAATATTGCTTAAGTATTCACCATTCAAACGCTCAACCCCTATTTCATCAAAAATAAACAAAGCATAGATCCCCCACACCTCATTGAAGCTTGCAATATATTTCAAATAAGAATGTGCATTCACCTGCGCCATATTGTGACATCATAGCTCACGAAAAAATTATATAGGTGTGTATGGTTAATTAAATCAATACATATTAATAGTCTTAAAAATTGGGCAAATAATTCACTAAAAAACATAAAAAACTATGCATATATATTTCCATTTTGATCAAGCTTTGACAGATCAAGGTCATTATTTCTATAATTACTTACACTAAATTGACAAGGTTATCAAGATTCTCAATAGTGACAATTTGATTATCATACAGCTCTAATTCCACAAGGTTGCTCAATGTGTCAAGACCTTCAATCTTTTTAATGAGATTCCACCTTAGTGATAACCTGCAAAGAAATGCATTTTGGAATGACACAATATGTTACAATGTGTTACAATATATGATAAAGACTCTTTGTGACTTTAAAAAGCATTTTTAGTTTATTTAAAATGTTAAATTAAATTAACATAATTTGGAATAACTTAGAAAAGTAATATGGTTTATAGAAAAACAAAGAGATATTAGTATGAACCTAAACTGTATTATATTCAAAATTATATTATATCTCAATCTCCTACTTAGATTTCTTTCTCTTTACCCAGACTATTATTTTGTGATAGATCTCAAAGCATTATTATTAATTGCATGTAGAGACATTAAAAATCTACATCATATCAATGGAAGTAGGTTTGAAATCACCTATCTTATAATGAGCCTAAATCTTTGGTGAAGGAAAATATGATGTTGGGATCATAAGATGGTGGTAGTGAATTTTCTATTGCCCATCTAGCTAAGCTATGAATCCCAAGTTTGAATATAGCCTACAGTATTAACCATGTCAGGTGAATCATTTGTGACCCAGTACATTTAGGCAGAGTTTTTAGCATCCAGAACAGGACCACATCAATAAACATCAAGTGAGATTGTAGTCAAAGAGCTGATATTATTGGAGATAACATAAAATAACCCATTTTAGTAAGTCTTTGAAGCTCTTACAAAAGAAATCAAACTGTAAAAGAATCTACTCAGTGGGACATCTTTTGAAATTTTAAATAAAAAAATACAACATTAGAAATTTGCTGTAAATAATAACAGGTTCACTATCATTAGTCCTTGATTACACTTATAGATTAATCCCGGTTTATACGGATATTTAAACATAACCACAACAAAATTCGATGGCCTATGACCTATGGTTTTTTTGAGAGAGTCCTTGAAAGCAGTCCCAGAGTGATTTTATATAGGTGTTACTATATATAAATTTCATTTAAACATAAGCTTAAGTACATTAATATATTATATTGCATAATATTATGTACTTATTGTAAAATTGATGATTTTCAAGATATCTTCACAAGTTAGCCTTACGTTACTAAACATGCCTACATTTTGCAAATCATGTTAAATAGGTGCATTTAATTAAAAAAAAAACTCGCCTTTCTAAATTTATTAATGGCTCGAGATTGTCAATTTTTCCTATCCGTCCATGGTGTAAGTCTAATTCTGTTGTATTTTCATTGACTATGATAATATCTTGGGTATCTTCTTCAACGGAAGGTGGCGGAGGTGTCGCGGGCGGTGTGGGAGATTGTTCCCTTTCAGAATTATTTTCCTTGCCATTTGTGATTACCAAATTAATCGCCCGCGTATCATCGGCCTCGTTATTGGCCATCGATGAGTCATTGTGATCTAAACAATGAAAAAGTATTGTTTTGTGATAGGGTTTTTATTATTTTTAGAGCATTAAACCATAATTATCAACTTACCGGCCATAATAATATTACAAATTCAATCGATTTGTATGGTATTTGTTCCAAAGTAAATCTGATTATATTTATTAGCTGATAGTATTTCTGTACACAGAACAATAATACTCCTACCGGAGTTTCTGTATCCAACTCAATTCTATAATAAAATATTCGAAAGTTATTTCTGCATAAAATAAAAAATTACACAAAATTACCATTATTATTGTTTAATTTTTACTTTACTGAATGAAAGCTTTTTAGGCCCGATATTTTTTAAATCTTCAGTGTTCCAATAATACGGTGGTGCTTTCATGGATTGATTCATGAGAGTTTAAGTGACATATCAAAATATATAATCTACCATTGTATTACTATTCAGTTGCGCTCCATGACTAAATATCATAACAGCAGCAATTGTAAAATATTATCAATATTTAATTATATGTTAAAGTTACTGCAAGAACTAAAGACCAGATTAGTGTTTAATAGCAAAATATTTATATATGTTAGTAAATTAAAATGATTTGTTAAAAATTATAAGCACACGACTTAGATTTATGTAATTTACATAAATAATTTTATTATTTTGGTAACAATATAACTGGTTAACTTCCATAACAAATGTAATGCTGATAAGATGATTCCTAAACGAAGTTTTCGACGTCAAATTAATGACATTAAACAGTTCATTATCAAATCAGTTTAATTGCCTTACAGTAGGGGTTGCTTGGCGCGATTTTGGTCTATCATGTCCTCGTACTTATTTTAATTCATTATTTTGCAATATTTGACTATATATTACATTATTTTGGTGGCAGTTTACGTTGTGTATAGTGAGTTATGAAGTGTAGTGAAATGAATATAATGACACCAAGCGTAAATTCTGAAATTTGCCAATAATTCCCGTTGTGGTCGTAATAGAAGGCCACCATTTTGTTACCGCCATTAATTTATTGATAGTGTTCCTAACGTCTGACTTGGCTGCATGGTCTACTAGTACCTTTGCCTTTTCCTTAAAAAAGAATAAATGGAACAAAAAAAATGCCTTACAGTGCGATTCTACTCAAATAAAATAGATTCGAATCAAGCATTAGAATCGATTCACAAAAAAATCAGATCTAAAAGATAGATATCTAGAAAATGGATATTTTATTCGTATCTTTTATTGATGGAAATTATTATATACTCATTATTTAAACAAAACATAAAGCTCGTCAATTGCAATTTTAACAACAAAAGACAAATAGTTAACAGACTGAGGAGACAAAGATACTAAACTCTTTTATAGGTAAATCCATATCAGAGAAAATAAAAGGGACACTAATCTTTTATCATTTTAATATAACTAGAGCTGTTTTTACAAGATATCATTTAAGTTAAAGGTATAAAATGAAAAGATTTTATGGTTGGCAGTACACTCAAAATACTCTTGATGTAGTAAGCGTCCAACTACAAGTGTTCATCAGGCGAGACATTTGTTTGTCATCTTAATAGTATACAAAAATACGTTTTTACTCTCATAAAGAGGCGAAAGAAGCTGCCCACATAGTCGTCTCTTGAGTTTTTAATTAATTAAGTGGACATCTTTCATACATTTACTCTTGTTTGTGTACATTCTTAAATGTAAATAATTTTATTGTTTTTATTGAACCTGAGAAAACTGAACCTCGATTTATTTAGGTTCTAATATCGATTTATTGTTAGATATCGATAAAAAAAAAACAATCCTTTGGTCTACAACATTGATTATTCGATCTTAAATCTTCTCCCATACCTCACAGTTTCCCGCCGTTTTGCTAATTATTAAAATCGTGTTGTTTTATTTTGATCTTATAAAAATGGAATGTATTGACGAACTAACACAACTAGAAGAATTATTATGCGCGGATTTGATCGAAGACGAAAATATAAATAAGAAAGTAAGTGCTGTAACAGAAGTAGATATTTTTCAACAAAGTAACGATGATAATACATGGCAAACAGAAAAAACCCCGATAAAGAAACGTCTGCGGTTCATAATGGTGATACAGATTCGTCTGATGATGAAGAAAATAGAAATTATTTAGAACGTAAATACGACAACTGTGGATTGGAAGTAAAAAAAATATTAGATAATAAAGCTCGAGAACAAAATGACAAAAGACTTGACTTTGAAACTAGATTAAGAGAAACAAATATAAATGTTAAAATAGCTAGGAGCACTGGGTTTTCAAAGCAACCTAAAAACACAAATATTAATGATAAAATATTTTGCGCTCCAGAACTTAAAAGCAATCCATCAGATGTATATACGGACCCTGTATTTGGAATAAGAATAACAAAGCCTCTTATATCTAGTGCTGCATTATTGGAGCGCATGCAAGGCAGAGAAGCAATTACCATGCTTCGAGTCAAAAGACATGTCGAGTCAGATGAAGCAAATAAAGACTGGGTCATCTCAGGAGTAATTGTAAAAAAAAGTTCTTCTAAAAAGTCTCAGAAAGGTAACCAATTTTTAATATGGACTCTCAGTGACCTTAAAGATGATTTGAAAACTGTCTCATTGTTCTTATTCCGTAAAGCATACAGTGATTTATGGAAGACAGTGGAAGGAACTGTTGTGGCAGTATTGAATCCTAATATTTTAGACAGATCTCAGAATAGTGCTGATCAAGCTTGTCTCAGTATTGATAGTTCAGATAGGGTTATGATATTGGGTCAGTCAAAAGATTTAGGTATATGTAAAAGTAGGAAAAAAAATGGAGAACCTTGTACAGCTTTTGTTAATATTAGCCAATGTGAACATTGCATTTATCATGTGAAACAGGAATACCACAAATTTTTCAAAAAGGCAAGAGTTACAATCATCAACGATGGGTAAAGGTCTTATAAATTTGCAGAATAAAGTCTTGGGAAAAAGTACAGTTATATATGGCGGTAAAGCATATTCTGCACTTCAAAGTGGTAACAATAAAAAAAAATTAAAGAAAAGGACCAAAATAGGTTAATGTCTTTAAGTGACTATTATAAGTCAGAAGGTGAAAAATTAATGATAAATAAAACACCATATGGAGGTCAAATTAAAAATAATTCGACATTGTTACACAGTCCAACAACTCAGAGAAAGAGTGATTTTGAAAGACTCAATAAACTGTCTAGCTCTGTTTCAAAAAATAAACCAGAAATAAATTTGGCTGACAGAGTTGCGAGTTCTCCAAAATTAGGCAAAGGATTTAGTTTAAATGGCTGTGGAACAGTTGATTTAAGCATATCATACAGTCAAAAGGTAGCAGATAGAGCTAAAATGAATGCCGTGAGATTAATTCAGCAAAATGGTGGTATTCTTAAACTTGATCCAAATAACATAAAAGGTACAGAAAATGGTAAGAAAAGGTCTCTAGCAAAGTTAAACAGTTCTGAAAGTGATGAAAATGATGCAAAAAAACATAAATCTAATGAAAATGAAACTCATACAGGAAGAGTGATGTCAGAAAGATTTAAGAAAATTCTAGAAGCAACTTCAATTCATCAGAACTTAATTCAGCAGCATGATGACAATGAGCAAGAAAAATACTTTAGCAAACTTGAAAAGAAGGAAGCAATGGAACAGAAAATGTTAAACACATTTAAGTTACCCTGCAAAGCAGTCAGATGCTCTAAATGTAAATATACTGCTTTTTCCGCATCTCAACGTTGTAAAGATGAAAGGCACCCTTTGAAAGTTATGGATACATTTAAGAGATTCTTCAAATGCTTAGATTGTAGTAACAGAACAGTTTCTTTAGAGTTGATCCCACTTCATTCATGCAAGAATTGTTCCAGTTCACGTTGGGAAAAAGCACCGATGCTCAAAGAAAAGAAAGTTACTGCTCTATCTGAGGGGTTATCTATAAGAGGTGAAGAAGAAACTTTTATAGGTGGACTAGTATCCACTGGAAAGAATATCAACTTATTAGTACCCGATAATTAATAATTCAATTTATGCCATTTTGAGAAACAAAGAAGAGTTAAACTATGGCTACCAATTCCACATAACAAGGGAATTTTTAAAATCTGAAAATGGCTTGTGTGGAAATTTGTTATTTTTAAAATTCCTGACATCTTGCAGTTTTTAGACAACTTTTTATTATAAGAACATGGCCTCATGTAGTTATCTTGATCTATAATTTTAATAACTAAAATTTGTATTAATACCACTTCCAAAAAATTTAAATGAAATCTTGACTTTGACACTTATAATTTAGTGCAGTAAATATTTAAAATCAGACTTATATACATGTTTAATCTATTAATTTTACTTATATATTTAATGTACTTTTTACTGACAAGTATATATTCAAATTTTATATTTATTTAGTCTTAAGCCAATCTATTACTAATTATAATTTGTCTATTTCGAGAAACTGTTTCACAGCTACAACCCAAATCAAATAGGATAAAAGAAGTCCCTCTGATATTCAAAGCATGTGAGGATGAATTTTTTCCAAATTGTATTTTAAATCTTCGAGACTAAAAGTATTTTAATTTATTTTTTAACAATATGACCATATACTCATTATATTATATTCCATAAGGAGGTAATAATAAAAATTAGACATAAAATCAAAGCATTATATAATTTTTATTATGAAATTTCCAGTCAATAACACTGAACAATTCCAAAACACAATGTGTCTTCGATTCCACAAGATTTATTTATAACAATCTCGTAGCGGGAATAATTGTTGGCTTTCAATATTTTTTTATTTTTTATTTTTTTTTTTTACACAGCCATTTACAATAAATTACTACGATAGAAAAACTGATGAGTGAAGTTAACAATAACATGTGACACAAATGTATTTACAAAGATCTTTATTTTATTGGGCAGTGGTATAAATATTGTATATAATAACAAATAGAAATGATTAAATAAGACATGTCAATTAAATCATTGTACAATTTTAAAAATATAAAATAATTTAAAAATAGTGTTAGATAATTCATAGGTAAAATGGATTCCTTAATTGGGCATTTCAGTCAATTCTAGAGTTAGTATGTATGCAAATAATTTTAATCATAAAATGTCACATAATACATTATTTTCACAACAAAACATAACATTGTACATACAATTTGTCCAAATTCAAAATAAATCTTTTATATATCATATTTAAAACTTTTAGGTTATTAGTTATGACATCTAAGACAACCTATTTTCATTTTCTGTTGTCATGTACAGTATTACGACGAAATTAAAAAAAAATATTTTACTGGATAAAAGGGTAAACTTGAAACATTTACCACTACAGCATAATAATTTTATGCTATCGAATTCATGACGTAAGTTATGGCTAATTATATTCTAGGAACAATGACCACTGCCCATGAGTGCATTCGTTCAGTAAAAAATAGTGTACAAAAGTGTTTTTAGTTTGGCTGTGGCAATCATTCCCACTCTGTTGTAGCCGGCGGCTTCGGAGTGAGGTCGTACAGTACTCTTGATATTCCCGGTACGGTCATCACTTCCTTTCTCATCCTGTCTACCACCTGGGATAAGTAAATCAACAATTTATAAGTACACATCAATAAATATACAATAGGTTATTAGTTTAGTTCATCTTATACCCCTTACAACCTTTTATTTTTGACAGTTCAAGTACAACTCAATTAGTGATGTCCTAATGCGTTACTGATTCGATTTCCTATAACAATTTATTTTATTCTATTATTTGATTTTATTTATTAAGTTTAATCGATTCAACAAATTGATAATTATTTTATTTTTGCTCAACATTTATGTTTTATAAACATACTCACATGTTTAAATGACTAATATTTTATATATTAAAATGAAATATACTACTGATAATGTATTTATTATTTGGCAACATCAATCAAACAGGTTAAAAAGAACATTATTTGGATCATAATGAAATTAATATACTTTCATTAAATGAAAACATTACATAATCTGTGAGCTCGATAAATATTCGATTATAAATATCAGACCTAAAAAGTATTCTCTTCAATATTGAAAAAAAAACAGCGTCTATGTACTGTGGCTTTTTGTTGTGACTTGATATTTATAGAACTTCATAAGCTTTTATGTCTAAAATAAAATAAATCTTTGGAAGGTGTGAAGTAAATTTTAATCTTACTAAACTAAATAAATATCAACCATATTAATTATTGTTTATATTATACCATTCTAATTTATTACCCAAAAAATTTTGTCTGATTTTAATTAATGTGTGTTATTTTAGGTTTTAGCTGTTTTTTATTTTGTCAGGTTTTTTTACTGTTTTTTGCATCTCTTACTTTTAATTCTATAATATGTTATTATTGTAATTTATTTGTACATGTTTAGTATCTTTGTAAAATTAAAATATAAAATAATATGTCTGATGTAGTTTTTCTTATAAAGTACAGATATAAAAAATCATGTTGTGTTTCATGCGCACTTGTTTATTTGGAAGTATGGTACACGCATATGATGACATTAATCTACTATCGATAGAATATATGGGACCAAACAAGTAGTAAATTAATAACAACCAGTGTATATCCAGTAGTTAACAGGGTGGTAGGGCAACATACCTATATTTAAATATAATATATTGAATATTCTTATGATACTTTGTAGGGAAAAAATACACATGATAGGTGTAGTCTCAAACCAGGGAGAAGACAGTAAAATTTTTTTTGCTAAGGCCTGTCTCGGGTTTAGCAAGTGTATATCCAGAGCCACCTAGAGATTTTAGGCCAGAGATGATGATAGCAATTAGCGATAGATTCCACATCTATTGTATACTTTTAATATTAGATGAAATGAAGTCATTTTTTAAACAAAAAGAAATGAAGCATTAAAAAAAACTGTTATTATACTGACTTCTTGTGGCATGGCGTCAGTGCCTGGTAGGGCTGCGATGCCGGTCATGAAGTCCGACGTGATGAAGGGCCGCAGTACTACGGAGCGCTGACAGGAAGCGGCTCGTACCGCAGCATCCCGGTCAAATTGTATCGGGATTAATACGACGGGCATCTGGGCTATGCGGTTCGCGTATCCACTTGCTATCAGCACCTGCACAAACATACATATTTCATTTCGAATAATTCCTAGCAGCCATTTTGATCACGTGACATTGACATGCCCTTTCATTTTCTTCTTAGCTAATGACAACCTTATACACTATTCTGCCAGTGTCAAGTGGTTAACGATATTTTATCAATTCTGTATCAACGATTCTAAGCTCTAGCAAAACTGTGGCCCATCTAACTAGAAGTTTCAATGGAATTTTCGTGGCACCTTAGAATCCTTTCGCATTATTATTTTCAAGGTGCACGAACTAAACTATATCACGCAGAACGTTACCAAAATTACATAATATACGGTCAAATACGCAACTTAATAAATTAAAGACAGTAACTGCTACATTACAGGCAGAGATCCCGCCGAAAACTCCAACATGCTCTTTCAAAGTAGATTAGAGAAGAAAACATTAATTTATGAAGTATGTATATAATTCAAGATTTTAAAATCAGTAATAATTTAACTATACCTGTGTGGCAAGATCATCAGCCTGGCGCAAGGTCGAGACGACATGGTGAGTGAGGAGGGGTGGGTGTGATATCTGTTACTTGTTCCTTAATTATACCACCGAATGCGTAGCATACCCTGGTAACAAAAAAGATTAAAATAATTATGGTTGAAATAAATTGGTACTAATATTTGGTTCTAAATTCATTATTGCGACTTTTGCAATCTTATATTGCAATGTAGAACGTAAAAAAAAATGTGTGTGAAAATAAAAAAGAAAGACGTATAACAACAGTTGGATAAGGTTTTTCACCAAATGGGTGTATATTTTATTTAAAATATTATATATTGCTATTAACCTTAATATCGATAAAAATTAAACATAGGTCTGTAAATATTTCAATTAACGACAATAAAAAAAACCATGCAATATTCATTCCTAATTCATTTGTAAATGCTAGAATCAAGAAATTTATAGATAGAAAAAACTTCTGAGTGCGACCAAATAAAAAAAAAAGTAGGGGGAAATTAAGGGGGATTGGGGGATATAGAAAAATGAGTCGAAGGGGTAGGAAGGGTTACCTGTTAACGTTATGGCATACACGTGGTATGAGTTTGGCGAGGTAGTGCATGTCCTTCCAGTCGGGCGGATAACTTTCAGTCGACAACGCGACCGCATAGCTGTACGTCCGGCAATCACCTGATGACGTAATTAATTATTAAATATGAACCCTATACAATCAAAAGCCGTCGAAATGGGTGTTTTGATCTAGAATTTGACCAATGAAAAAAAAACATACCTTTTATACAGATATAACTAGTCACAACAAATACTTATCCATATCAAGCATTTTTAATTTTTTTTTATAATTTTTTATTTGATTTTTCAGTACTTAGTCCGTTTGATTGTAAAGCATATATAGATTAATTTGTACCTTGTACTCCTACGGAACGTATCGGCAGCAGCGTGGCAGCGATCGGCGAATTGGACGAGATACGTTTCAGCTCGGCCTGCTCTAGCGGTGTACTGGCGCTCACGACGCGTCCCAGTAGCGCGTGCGACTTCACGCACATCGATGCGTACTCGACCATTATCTTCACTATCACCTGCCATTAACACACACACACACATATTTATATATATATATATATACTAGCTGTGTGCCCGCGGCTGCTCCCGCTTTTTATAAATCTTTCACTGCGTTTTAATTTTGTTTACGCGGTACCCTAATTTAAAATTAACACTAAGTTACGCGGAGTAACTTCAGCTATCTACAAAAAAAAATCCCGTCAAAGTTCGTCCAGCCGTTTCGGAGATTGCCCGGAAAAAACAGACAATTTTTTTTAAATTCATATGTATTAAGTAAAAAAATTGTTATTTTCACATTATAAACAGACACTTCAATTTTATTTATTAGTATAGAAAATCACTACTACTCTTTCATCTTTCTTGAGTTTGCCGCCGTCTTTAATTTTAACGCAAAGGACGAAACAACTTAGACGCTGGCCCAGTCTCATAGGCGTCAGCGATTTAATAAAATTGTAAGGTACTGGTACAAGCTGCAATTATTGGGGCACGTTATACTACAGGCAGTGGCGTAACTATGGGGGTGGTAGAGCTGTCAAAAAACCACGGGTCCCAGCCCGCGAGCTCAGAAGTACCCTAACATTTTTAACAAAATGTAGTAAAAAATTATAAATACAATTAAAGTCAAGTTAAGTTAAGTTAAGTTTAAGCGCTTTAGCGATTTATTAAAATCACATTATAACGTGACGATTTATACTGTCCCAGTGGACCCAATGAATTTCCTACGAGCATCAGCTATATATAAGCTCACGCCTGTTATCCCCGAAAGGTTAGGCAGAGGTGATGTAGCGAACTACACCACCCACTTTTCGCCGAGCTTAGTTCTGTCCCTGATGTGACAGAGGGCGAGCCTGTCGCCATATCGGGCACAAATTCCAACCTTCGGGATGATACTGAGTAGAAAAATCCAATACCACTTGACCCGACCCGGGGATCGAACCCGAGACCTCAGAACGGCAGTCGCACCGTAATACAACTGCGCCGCCGAGGCAGTTCAGGCTTCAGATGGTATATTTACGCCACTGGCCACTGAGTAATTATATCCAAAATACACTTCGTCTGTATACAATAATGCCGACTACATATCACGCACAACAATTAAAATAGAGTCGAGCAAATTCAAGTCACATTAAGAATTAAAGAGAAATAACTGAAGTTACATAACAGACTGAGATTCAGCCAAAAACTTTTAGAACTAGTAATTAAGAATGAAAGGTACCTGGGTCTCAGCGAAATCTCTCTCCATGAACGGTTCATCCTGGCAGATGATTCTGACCGCCAGTCCTGGTCCTGGGAACGGTTGTCGTTCCACCATGGCCGGTGGTAAACCCAGTTCCGCCCCAAGCGCTCTCACCTGGTCACAATAAAAAAAAATTAATACTGATTTTGAAGAGCTGATGACACACACTGGTAATATAAATAATGACAGAGTGGTAAAGTAGTTGGCCACTAAAAAAAAAAACTAGGCAAGCACGGGACTGCAGACAAAAGTTAAAACTAGAAACCACAGAAAAAACTGTTCTTTTAATATTTAAAATTCATAATTTGTTAAATGAAAAAAAAACAAGTATTTTAAACCGCCGATTTTATACTTGACAAACTATAGCATGACAGCTGACGTCATAGAATTGGTAACGCGAATCTACAAGATTTTCCCCTAACGAGAATCACTCAAATCCGCTAAAGACTGTCTTTTCTATGAAATTAATTATGATAAGAAAATTGTCCTTGATTCACAAAAGCTTAATAATTAGCTAATTAAGATAATGGCAACATTCAATGTATTATAATACATTGTACTATTTGACAGGTTTTATTTTGTTTGTTCCCATCTTTTTTTTTTAAATATATTCAAGTAACGAGACTTTAAAACATCCTCAATGACTATGCCAGTTAAACAGGAGTATACGGTATATCTAGTTACTAATTACCCAGTTTACGTACATCAACAGGTAAATTTATATAGAATTCTGGCTGCATGTCAAAAAAGGCTGGGTTGGCAAAACAACCCAGGTCAAAAAGAGTCAGGAAAAAAGCTCCGTTTGAGTTTTACAATGGATAATAATAAACGGTTTTAGCGGGTGCGCACAGCGAGAGGTGTCATTTCCAGACACCACTATCCTTTACGTAATGATCCACACTGTGACCAGTTGACAATGGAAATGTTATTGTCATATTAATCCCTGAAAAGGAAACGTTAATAACTGTAAATAATATTGAAAATCTCACCTCATCCTTGTGAAAGTCTTTCAAAGGTTCCACAACCCTACCCCTCTGCCTGAGCTGACGGACCAGTTCAGTGTCGTTATGATGGGTCTTTATTGTTGCCGCATTTGTTGAGCAAAGAGCTGATGCTGACTCAATGAGATCAGGCCTCAGGGTGCCCTGCCCTAGGAGTACCTGGTCTTCCCTGGGCAACACATAATATATTAATAACCCAACCAATAATAACAACTCTCGCAACGCTTATGGAATAGACCATTCAAAATTCGGCAATGATTTAGTATATATTATTGGTTCATTTTAGTTAGTAGTAGGGGTGTGCGAATAATTCGGAACTTACGAATTAATTATTCGAAAGTCCCCGAATAATTCGAAAAAAAAATCTGCGGGTAATTGATTTTTAATCCAAAAGTATATTATTCGTAAGTAGAATATTTTGATACACGATGTAATGCTTTTCAAATTGGAAATAATAGAAAATTCATTGAATACGTGACATTTCGATAATTCGCGAATTATTCGATTCGAACGATATTCTCACACCCCTAGTTAGTAGATTCTATGGACATAGGTTCGAATTCACCTATCCTATTCTAGATATAAAAACATCCCATACTCATATGATCTTCATACTTCTTCATCTAAACGGCTCAGCCGATTTTGATGTATTTTTCACTTGACATGGACACAAGAATATTTTTGTTTGCCAGCAACTATTGATATTTTTAATGTTATCAAAAATTTTCAAAATATTTCGTTTATTATTCTTCAAATTTTCAATAATGATTATATTCGAATTTCGATCACACTATAATAAAAACCGGTATCTCAAACGGGATAAAAAATGGCTTGACTGATTTTGAATAAAAAAAAAATTATAGTGTACTTATGCGGTTTAGTTGGATGGTTCTTAGCGCAAATTGCACTAGTATTATAGTAATTTAGTACTGACTGCAAGTTGAGATCATGCACAGCTTGCTCAGCGATCCTGATGAAGACATCGCCTATGATCTTCCGCTTGTCTTCAGGCGAAATCGCGTGGCAGAGTAGAGGCGTGTGACGTACCCGCCCGCCCGCGACCCCCGCAGGACCGTTCTCGCGTATGGCAGTGCTGCCAACCGCGAACTAAATACCAACATAATGCTATTAGTCCTGGACCGTCCGACATTTGGAAAGAAAAGGTTAAAGTTGCAATGGGAGATTGAAACCAGACACTTTAGAACAGTGGTCGTCAAACTGCAGGCCTTCGCAACTATTTGTACAGGCCGCGATGTCGCAAACAATTTCGTTAGACGTGACTCAAAACAGAGTGAACTAAATTATCAAAAACAAATTCATATGCCACACAAAACCTAAGGACAGCTTATAGAAATATGTTAATTAATAGACAGTATCAACTACCACGGTGTCCATAAAAGTACGACCTATATGGCCCAGACCAGAAATATCTCTAAAAGTGCGGACCACAGTGGTACCTCATATTGACCCATTTGGCCCTCGACCGGAAAAATGTGACAACCACTGCTTCAGAACAAACTTTTATGTGGAATTTTAGTGAGGGGAATAATTCAACATTTTCTTCTGAGTACTTGATTACTAGTTATAAAAATTGTAAATAAGTAAGAACATTTAACGCTAAATGGGAAAAAACACGACACAAAAAATTTACCTTTGCTGAAACTTTTGGCATAAAACATGTCTCTAACATACGTCACATAATGTGTGGTAAAGAACACCATAATGCTATTAGTACTACCATTCGTGGCTTATCGTAGCTAAGTACTTGTTCTAATCCTCCAGTGATTCAACTTTCACCACATCAAATATGAAAATAGGGTAAAGTAAACCAAAACGAACGAACGAACGATGTTTTGCGAACGAGTAATCCTCGTATCGCGTGATACAAAAACAGATTTGACTTAAATAAAAAATGGTAAACAATAAGGATAATCAGTTGTGGGTATGTTAATTAACAGTAAAAAAAAACATAATATTACCTGATGTGAAGCGTTTACGACGTGGAGTCGAACGCCCAGTTCACGTAAACACCTCTCTACTTTAGAACTTTCGTTCTTACGCATGAACCCTGTGGATATTAGACGTATATAATGGCCATTTTTGACTAGAACCCAATATTTGTTGTTGGAAGTTTCCAGGTAATATGAAGGTATAGATTGTTAGCTATAAGTTTAGGTTACGATGGGACTGACATGTTCTTGGTGTATCTAAATCCCTATATAAAAAATAGTATAGATAAATAAAACAAAAAAAAAAGATTTTTTGATAGGAACAGGGCAGTAAAAATCGACAAGTTGTAATTTGATTTTAACCCCTTTAGCACTAACCTGGCGTTTACGCCAGCTTTCCATTGTTTTTCTATTGTCTCATTTTTATGGGTAACAGACATGTTAATAAATCACTAAAGTGATCACCGAAGCGTTTAAATATTTAGTCGTGTCTAACTTTAACTATATTTATAATTTTTACTAAATTTTGTTTAAAATGTTACACTTCTTCGGAGTTAGCGGACCGGAAAACCCCAGCGGACTGAGGCCCGTGGCATATTGCCAGCTCTGCCACCCTATAGTTTCGTCACTGTCCTGGGTGTTATAATCGAACAAAGCCTAAATAAAATGTGTAAAATAGTTGTACATTCAATAATATAAAGTTAACATTAAAAATAAAACACAAAAAAGAAGTATAAAGTAAGTAATCAAACACTTAATTTTTTACTAATAACAATGAATCATCCTTTCTAGATAAATACTGCAAAAAAAAAACAATGTATTTGCCGCCTCCTATCTGTTCATTGTTGGTTTATAGATCCATATGTTTATACCTAATTTATTTTATATGCAGACGAAGCCGCGGTTATACCTAGGTTTGAACATAATAGTAAAAAAAATTGCTAGTACGAAAAAAATAACCCCAAGAATATGCATTATTGAATTGTCAATATTGTGAACAGTATACAACAAAAAATCATAGTGCACAAGTATCAAGATCAATAATAAACTCACCATTATCAATGTGTAGTGCGATAACTTGATCCTCGCGGAGAGCAGTTCTGAGTAATGCGGCGCATACTGTCGAGTCAACACCGCCGCTAACCAGAACCTGGATAATTCTAACCGGTGAGAAATTACGGTAAGTCCTTGATCCTTCGATCTGACTAGATAGGATAAGAAATCACGTCCATTCACGACAAACAAAAAAAAATCATACTAAGTAGTATAAAAGTGTGAACAGACGTTTCAATTCTGTACGGAATGTACAACGTACATGAGTTTATTAAGTCGGATGAACCAATTTATAAGTTATCATTTGTGTACAGTCAGTTAAGGACGTCATGCTTCCTATTAATTGAAGCACGAGAAAAACTCCTATCTCTGTAGCAGCAACTTGAATGCTGCTTTAAAAATCCTTACATATCATAAAACATCTCTCTGTCCGCTCGTTGGGATACATTGTAATTTTTTTCTATAATATCGCAGGCTTGATGTCCGTAATTGACTGTGGACACGTCAAGACGAACGATACATTCGGTCGACTGACGTTCTACGTCCGCTGTACGCTCTGTACCGAGTCCGAACGTACGTTAAGACTTTAAGAAATTGAAACTACTAATCTAAAGAAATTCTAAGGTATTTGATGGTTAATTAAAAACATAATATGTCTAGACTAGACATGTCACTGTGTGTTTTTTTCTAATAGTAATTCGCTAAATAAGTGCGACCTAATGGCGACTATCAAGAGAAAACGTTCTATAGTCATCATCATCACCATCAAGTAGGTTCACTATAGCTTTACTGATTAACCGAAAACCTCTTATTTATGGTCGTTGACCAAGAATCTCCCAAAAATTTTATTTACAATTATAGAAGATACATTTATTTGACATTAAAAAGTAAAAAAAATCATGATTGTTTATGCTGATAGGTGATTTTAAGCAACAATGTGATTTAAAATATGTCTAATACACACAAGTAATGCTCCCCGAATGGTATGTATTTAGGGCCAGACTTTTTAAAATTCAAGTGTTAGGCATGCTGTTTTTTTTTTTTTTTTAAATATATTTTTTTTACCAAAAAAAGCTCAGTGTCAAATATATTAGTATATAGGATAACTTACGAGTACTTTGTTAGTATCGCCGACGGCTTCACGTATGTACTGTATGCAGGCGTCGCGGCGCGAACGCAAAGTGAACGTTCGCGACATGCCCGCTATATCGAACAAGAAGTTCGACAGCATCTGTTTACCTTTCGGCGTTAGATCTACCTGCGAATTATAATTATTTACCTATTATATTGACAAACCATAAATAGGACGAATTACTGGACTCCCTTCTAGCCCTTCCATAGCAGAAACACAGTACAGCTTTACAGTACCTTCCCATCCGGGCACCAACCAAACATTTCGATTCGTCTTATCTTTGCCGTAATGTTAAGTAGTGGAACAGTCTTCCGGTCGATGTATTCCCCCCCCCCTTCCTATAGCATCGCGTCTTCTTTCACAACGTAGCGTGAAGAGATATCTATTCGGGCCGCCATGACAAGGACGACTGATGATTGATAACCGATCTCTCGACAATCGCCAGTTTCAGGATTGCATTGTGCTTACCATCAGGCGCAATGCCGTCACTTTGCTGAGCTATTATTAAAAAAAAAAAACATCAAAAGTCACAAGAGGGCTAGATGTATTTTTTTTTCATTGAACTAGCAATGAATAATCCGAAAAACAGCACATGACCATGATCCACGGTTGCCCGGTTGCAAGGGTTTTTAAGATATCTTGTAAAAAAAAAGAAGAAAAAATACACGTGATTTAGGGGTGTGTTAGGTTAAAACCTCACTAGAGGAGAGGGGCGAGTCACATTTTTTTTAAAGGAAACATCATTTTATTAATGGACTCAATGATATGTTGGAAGTACAAAGTTAAAGCACCTACAATATTCTTGAAATTTATCGATAGCAATATATTTAAAACTTTGGCAGGAAGTTCCGTTGCTTTTACGTTAGAAAAATTCGCCAGTTGATGGATATTGCTACTGCTAGGTTAGTCTACTTTGTTTATTTTCACAGCTTAATGTCTTACGGTATTTTGCGGTGAGGTACAGCAGCGGAGGTAGACACCATTTTTACGTTACAAAAGAGAGCTGTTCGAGCAATATACAATATGGGCCCTCGCGAAACTCTACAGAACAAGTTTCAAGAATATGATATCTTAACCTTTCCCTCCTAATATATCTTCGATAATGCATATTCGTAAAAAATTAGACAAGCTCGATCTACTGAATGATCGTTATAATTTTAATATTAGAAATAAAGACAAGTTGGCCGGATTACCACGCTTTAGGCTAAGTAAGTCTAATAAAAGCTTTATAGGTAATAGTTTTCGGTTTTACAATAAGACCCCATGTAACATTACCGATTTACCTGACAATATGTTCAAGTATTATGTCTAGCAAGTCTTAATCTCAAAAGGTTATTACAGGGTGGATCATTACGTGAACGATAGTAATATCTGGAATTAACCCACATATCTGTGCTTCCGCTAACATTGGTTAAAACTATGATTTGTATAGTTTTTATATTTAAAAAAAAACCAGATCGAGTTTCTTGCCGGCTCTTCTCGACTGGGTTGGTTTTCCGAACCGGTGGTAGTGTTTTAGACGTTCATAAGTGCCTTCTTAGGGCCTAAATTGAATAAAGATTTTTTTTTAATGGTATAAACTCAGCGCTTTTACCACCATGTCTTCTAAGGTAAACTGACTATATAGTCCAAGATAATATAACCACGCTAAGCCTATTATTATTATTCGGAAAGTGGCCATGCAGGCTTAAACAGTCCTGTGTTACTGCGACCTAGTTAGATCTACTGTGATCGTTATCGGAGCCTAAAGGTATCGGCTCTTATGTGATGTTACCGGAACACATTTATAGATTATTGTCGACAGAATTTCAAACTCGCATCTGGTGCTAGGTGAGTAAAGAAATACCATACTACAATACTATTTGGTTCCATTGTGATGTTTTCTTTCATTTAAAGCTCAAGCTCATTATGAATGAAATGGGTGGGTTGGTGTGGAAAGTTATAGTAGGGGTAATTCCGTGTCAACCGACCAATAGTTGGAATCGACTCCTTCCGATTTGGACAAATTTTATCCAGCAGTTTTGATTCGCTAACAATTGTTTATTTTTCGATTCTTTGAATTTTTTTTTAAAGTTTATAGAGCTGTGCCGAGTAACACTTTTGCCGAGTAACGAGTACCGAGTTTTACTTGGCTCAATTTTTTTTCAACCGAGTACTCGGCCGAATAACTCGGTTCAATCAAAACGCGCGTAAACAAGTGCAAACAGGTTTGCGTCGGTCAAGACGTCGGCACGCGTTGATACACCCCTCACCCCGCCCACGCCTTTCAATTACTAGTCACTTGATTGTTTGCAAACAAACACGTCACGTTGCGCGTCATAGTAGATAAATAATTGAAAAAGTTTGTTAATTAACGATTGACTGTGTGCAGTACCTGATCAGTGATTATTGACATAATGTCTTCACGTAAAAGATCCCGAATTTGGGCGTTTTACGACGAAATTGTAGAAGATAAAGCAAAAGTGAAATGTACTTTATGTAATTCTCTAATTTCACGTAGTGGTGTTGGACGAAAGGCTTCTACGACGGCAATGTTAAACCACGTTAAAATAAAACACACAGAAGAGTTTAAAAATTTGGAAAACGAAACTTTGTGGGAGTTATCTCAAAATCTTGAGCCAGTAGCATCAACTTCGTCATCGCAATCGAATGCAATGAAAATACAGCAAACCCTTTTCGAGTCTTTTGCTAGTACTACAAAAAATGGGATACGACTGACTCGCGCGCTAAAGAAATTCACAAAGTTGTAGCGGAGATGATCGCGTTAGATAACCAACCGATATCTATGTTGGAAAATAATGGTTTCCAAAGATTAATGAATATCTTAAAACCCAAATACCAAATTCCTAGCAGGAAATACATGAGCGAGGTTGTCATACCAGAAGTTTACACCAAAGTAAAAAACGCAATAAGAGCGGAAATTTCAAAAGCTAAAGCTATATCAATAACTACTGATACTTGGACCTGCACGAATAATTTACTCGGATTCTTAAGCTACACCGCTCACTGGCTAGACGAGGAGTTTGGGCTTCAGCACAGAGTGCTGCAGATGTCACATTTTAGAGGACCCCACACGGCGGACAATATTCGATCAGTGCTTTCAGATTTATCCGTGAAGTGGGATATTGATACTCGCATTCATCTTGTTTTGAGAGACAATGGACCCAATGTGGTGAAAGCCATAAATGATAGTCAAAATGTTGGCAAAGGATGCTATATACATACGCTGCAATTAGCTGTAAAAGCTTCGTTGAAGGAACCAAATGTTATCGACGTTATTGCTTTTGCTAGAAAAATTGTAGGCCACTTTAACTATTCTGCAGCGGAACAAGAAAAACTGACCCAGATACAAAAAGAACTAAAACTAAACTGCCAGAGCACAAACTCGTGCAAGATGTTACCACAAGATGGAACAGTACTTTTTATATGATAAACAGATTGATAGAGCAAAAAAGGGCAATATCTCTCTACATCACGGACAATCCAAGTACAGCCAATCTACAACAATTAACTGAACGTCAGTGGGAGATCCTACGAGAGTGCATCACATTACTGAAACCATTTGAAGAAGTTACTAAAATTACAAGCTCCACATTAGCATCAATTTCTGAAGTAATACCTCATACCAATACCCTATTAAAATATCTATCAAAACCTGAAGTCTCCCAAACCTGCCCAAATATAGCAGATATGAAACAAAAGCTTGAAGATGAAATTCAGAGCCGCTTTCGAGGATTAGAAACAGACAAATATTATAGTTTGGCAACTTCGCTAGATCCCAGATTCAGGATGCGATTTTTTCAGCCAGAAAAAAACTATGAACTGATAAGGAATATGCTATTTTTAGAATCAGTAAAAAGAAGTGACATTACAGAGAGTGCTAGCAGTAGTGAAGAAAACGAATCTGAACTATTACCACAGTCACAAGATTCTCATGCATCTTTCTGGAATTGCTTCGAAGAATTAGCTTCCACCCAGCCACTGGAGCGCGATGATCCTAAAAGCCCAATTGCTTTAGAATTAGATAGCTATTTAAAAGAAAATTTATTGACAAAAATGAAGAGTCCTTTTGAGTGGTGGACAGGGCACCAATCAAGGTATCCAGAGCTGGCGCGTTTAGCAAGAGTATTTCTATGTGCACCTGCAAGCACTGTGTATAGCGAGCGATTATTTTCGGAGGCCGGTAATGTCTACGAAGAAAAGAGGAATAGGCTGTTACCAGAACGTGCAGAGAGCCTTGTGTTCCTGCATCATAACTTACCTTTGTTAAATTTTCAATATTAATCATTTTTATTACTGTTCTCATAATTTTGTCTCATTACTGTCGCATTATTTTTTGTCACTTTGTCACATTACTGTTCTCGTAATTTTGTCTCATTACTCCTAAATCATTAACATAATTTTGATTTTATTAATTCAGATTTTGAAAGATTTCCTAAATTACTAATAAATACTTTTTGATTAACAATTGTTTTAATTATATCTACCTAAATATATTGCTTTTCTTAAACAAAGTATACTCGTTACTCGTTATCAAATAACCGAGTTATTCGGCAAAGTACGAGTATCAAAAAACCCGCCGAGTACGCAGAGTACCGAGTATCAAACGAGTACTCGGCACATCTCTAAAAGTTTATATAACTTTTTATACAATAATATTTTCTAAGAGGTCACCATTTTCTTTGAGTATTAATTTTTTATTAATTACATCTGAAATAACGTTGTTTTCATCTAATATTGATTATTATTTCATTAATTATTCAATCTTATCAAGGGTCAAGATTTTTAACCTATACAATGTTTCGTAATGTTTATTATAAGTAAAATGGAAACAATATGATTATTTAATTACAATATGAAATACAGTTGTACCACTACTGAGCCTTTAACTGCATTATTCCTTGAAATATATTTAAAAAATGGGTATTACAATTCTTTGATGTAATAATAGAAACAAATTAAAACGCTGACAAGCTAACTTCAGGGTGTCGTTTTTTCGTGACGGTGTGCGCGTGCATCATATGTTGACTAGCAAACTTCAGAGTGTCGATTTTTCGTGATGGTGTGCGCGCACGTCATATGTTGTCTAGCTAACTTTAGGGTGTCGATTTTTCGTGACGTTTGCGCGCGCATCTTAAAATTTACTCTTATCATTTTTCCCTATCGCGCCAAAATAAGTATGACTTCATAAAATAACCCATTGATTTTTTTAACAAGACGCGCGTCGTAACTTTAAGGAAGATCAAGGGATTAGTTTTCTAATTGAAAAAGGACGATATCCAAAAACAGGTCAAATTAGCTCTATTATAGCCAGTCCTGTGTATAAAATAGATCTTAAAAATGAAGAGTGGGAAAAGTAAGAATAATTTAGGATGTTCCATACCTCAGGGTGAAACTGCACTCCGTAGAGCCTCATCTGCTCGTTGTAAATCGCAGCGATGATATGATTCGAGGACTGAGCTCCGACGCGGAACTTGTCGCCGACCTTCTGGACACTGTCGCCGTGGGTCAACAGCACGGGCTGCAGTTTCTCTAAACGACTATAAAAAAAAATTTAGTTCTTATCCCTCATTTCACAATATACCAGACCAGACAATAAACCTCCATCTTCACAACAAAAAGTAACAGACTGGACTATTTACTAAAAAAAAAACTAAATTGACCCAAAATAAAAACTTTTACTACGATTGTAACATGATTTATTTCCATAATGCTTATACTAGAACTAGAACAGGTGCCAATTCATTAAAAAAAAAAACAAAATCAAAAATACTTTATTTAATATAGTCCCTGCTTATGAACTTCGAAATACATAACCACATAATATTCATTCTCAAAAAACTTATTCCACCACTAGCTGTGTGCCCGCGGCTGCGCCCGCGTTTCATATATTCTTTACTGCGTTTTATTTTGGTATACGGAACCCTAATATTACTTTTAGTACTAAGATAAAGTAAAAATGTTTCTCATAAATTCAAGCATTTGCCCGTAAAACTGTGCATTGAATCGGATTTTATTCAAATTTTTACGAGTTTTATTTTTTTTACGCAGACTCTAATTATTTTCGAAAAAGTTACCTGGAGTAACTTCTGATATCTAAAATCTATCTAAAATCGGTCCAGCCGTTTTGAAGATTACCCATTACAAAAAGACAGACAGATAATTTGTTTTAAATCGTATTTTTGGTATACGTGCGTATATACATCCATATCTATTTAGTAAAAAAAAATAGTTTTGTTATTACAAACAGACACTTCAATTTTATTTATTAGCATAGATGTGGTCTGCTGATGAGGAGATGTCCTCACTGGAACTACTAGTGCTGGTTTCAGATAAAACTAGAAAGAAAAAAAACGTTATTGTGCAAATATCTTACTTGAAAAGAGGACAAGTCGTCTCTATTTCGACTTCATACTGCCCGTCTTCCCTTGCCTCCTTCCGTAGAACGGATCCGCCAAACTCCTTGTTCAACATTTGCATACCATAGCATATGCCTAAAACAATATAAAAGCAAATAAATACTGTGATATTTGGGCCCTTTTTTGTAAGACAATTAATTATTAGGGGAGTCTCGAAAGGGGGGAGGAGTTCGGTAAAATCACGAAACATCATTATCGAACTCTGGCGGTATTTGATAAATTAAATCTAGTAACACTCACCTAGGACTGGAAGACCGATTTTGAATATATCCGAGTCATACCGCGGCGCATCCTCGGCGTACACAGAGTTAGGGCCACCGGATATGATAATCGCACGGTAGCCGGTCTCTTTCAAGTGATAAGCCGGCGTATCCAGCGGTAGAATGTCTGATTCTACGCATAATTCACGAACGCGACGGTCGATAACCTGTTAAAATTATTACCTACATAAAAATCTTTTCTTACGCATTACCAAATTTGCTAGATTCGTGTAAGAAGTATGGCAGTTTTTATTAAAATAACATTGTATATACAATTACACAGCAATTTCTATAACATGAGGGGAAGTCCTTTCCTAAAGAAATATCACTCAAGGGGAAGTACCGTGTATTATAGTAATTGATAAACAAGGCATTGTTATCGTTTGTTTATATGTACCTTACCGGATGTAATATAATAACATAGAGATTTCTCAGAAATTTTAATCAACCTTATATTTATAATTAATTTTAATGGCAACAGACTTGTTGACATTTTGTTTGAGGTGGTTTTTTTAAATATCTAATAGATGTAAAAGGATCTACATAACATACTTCAATACAAATAAAAGAATGTTGTACACGTTTTAGAAATGAAACTTGACAACAATTTTTAATTTGAATCTGTTAGGCAAATTAATATGGTTTCGCTACACAGCGGGCGGATAGGGACATCAGCGTGATGATTCTATAGAAGACATAGCAAATATGTAATGCTCATTGCGTGACGCGGTTTTAAAATTTTACTTTAAAGTTTCATTTTAAAAGACTGAGTATTGCTAGACGCAAATTTTTACGGTGTGTAAGCAAATATACATTTACGTCATCTTTACGTCCATAATTCCATAATGTTTTTTGACTATATTTTTTATTATTATGTAATTAATGATAATAATTGTGTCGATGTTTACCTTCCCATATTGAGAGCCGGCGTCTAAGATGGCGACTTTATCACGTCCATGGCTTGAGCCGTTGGTGCCGCGGAACTGTCCGTCTGCACTTGCTGTGTGCATTTCGCCGACTCGCCTGCAGCACTAGTTTAAAAATAACGACATTGTATTTCTGTTTTTTTTCATTACAATCTATAAACCCTTTGTCACTGAAAAGACACGGTAAAGATAAGGTTAGATATTTGAAATAATCCTTATCTCATTGCTGAACCTAGGGGTGGACATTGTGGGGTATGTCAAACTGAATGTTCAGTTTTGTGGGTCAGTAAACTATACTATAAGATGTAAACAAGAGAATTTAAAACAAAAATGCCCTACCATAAAATAGCAATGACTTAATGCAATTTTATAGGACGGTAGGGCAATTGAATCCATCTGGATCGCGATCAATGTACACTTGCAAAAATTCTGTCAGTATCTATATGTAGATAAAACATTAAGCAATACAATTGCAAACATGAAATAAACTGACTTCTGCCCTATCCTTTGTTACAACTGCTATACTAAATAACTATCCAGTACCCCTCTTAATCTAAACAAAGTTTTTAAATGGTTCAAAAATTCTATATGTCCTTAGAATCTGAGAAACTATAAACACAAAAAATCTGCATTTTTAATTGGGCTAGTTATAAATAAATAAGCCTTGAATATATCTGAATATGTCTTAAATAAGTCTGAATCTTTTATTGGGAAAATAATCATTTATGGAATCTAAACTGTAGTATGAGGTGTTGTTTAATTATGTGATTATTAAAGACTAGCTGCTCTCCGCGGTTTTACCTGCGTAGTTCCCATTCGTGTAGGATTATTGGAATAAAAACTATCTCCAAACCAAATTTCATCCAAATCGGTACAGTAGTTTTTAAGTTTATTTGTTACATACAAATCTTTCCTCTTTACAATATTATTAGTATAATCATATTGTATTACTTTTTGTTGTGTTATGATTATGTAAATTTTGAGCATATTATGAAGTGTTCTCTTCGAACTTATTAGTACTATAGATATATATCATTTTTTGAAATATAAAATTTTGTATCTAATTTCTTCAAAATATATGGTTACTTTTCTGAAATAGTTCTGTTGTTATTATTTTATTGCAATATCTTTATCCAAAAATAATATTGGATGGATTGATTGGGAAACATCAAAATGTTAAACTACCCATTTAAACAATACTGATAAAATATTAAAAATATTTTCAGTAAAATTATTTCTTTTATTTCAATTATAATTAGAACTTCAATATAATGCTATTAGTCAATATGCACAAGAAAAAGTTGACAAAGTGTACACTGTTTTAAAGCCTAAATTTAATATTTGTACTTTTTAGATTACATACAATATGTTATAATATCATTAATTTGTTCATAATAAATTCAAATGACTGAATTATTTCAACAGTAATTAATGTACATTATTTGTAAAAGAATCGATTTAATCATTACTTAACTTGCAACAATAAATTACCTTGAAAAATAAATTCTTAAACACAAACATCACAATTAATCATTACAAAGCCAGTCTCTAACAAAGCATAATAATTTATCACATTCATCATCACAGAGTAAAAGTTATCCCATACTATTGAAAATACACAAAAAAATAAATTTATTAACTCACATAAAACTGAGTAGTAATATGAACACAATTATGATTAAAAGAAAAGAAATATTGCATAAAACTGAACACAATTTTCCATGCACTTTCATTATTATAGCAGGTGACAGTGTCAATGGTTATTTATAGAAAGCATCCCACATGAATTGTAAACATAGTAACATACATATGCAATAGTTTGTTTGCACATACTGTCCTGTGGCATTGTTAATTATGTGTGTTTAATGGTTTGAGAATGAAAATAGACAATGTCAACCATTATGTTGAAGGCCTATTCCAGATAAAAACACTGTTGTTGATATATAGTTTTTTTATTATTTCAATTTCTGTAATATAAAGGGTTTCAAGTTAACTATTTTAAGCTTATTCTATATAGCTTTGACTTTTATTTATTGAACTTGGATAAAATATTGGTTTCATGATCAGCTGTTTTGGGGTTAGCTTATAAGACAAAAATAATAGCATGATTCTTTTTTACATCATTTAACATTCTCATTTAAGGCTTTAGTTATACCTGTAGAGGTTATTTGATATGTAACTGGCATATGTTATTTACAGCCACTACAATATATTTACTGCCAAGGAGATCACAAGAATTACAAAAAACTATAGAAATAAAATAGTTTACTATACAAAGGACTTTCAGTATGACTTATATAATGTTAACTGGTTAAGCAACAATCTGGCGTTTACACCAGCTTCCAAATTTTGTCCTGTCAATTTTTATTGGTATTTGAGCGATTAAATAGCTGTAGAAGAATGGGTTACCTTGGTAGATGGCAAGATGTGTAAATAAATAGAGATAAAAGAATTCTAATAAAAATATTTATAACAAATGTCCTAAAAGCAGTAATGAGACAACCTTAATGAGAAAAAAAGAGTTAAGTATATTTCTTTTGTAAGGTTCACATGCATATAATATTATAAATGACCCTTATAATTATTGTTAATTTATGAAATTAAATGAAATACAAAAGATTGTTATTTAAGTACTGAATTAAATAATTAAAAATAGTAGTGTATTCTATAAGACTTACGATATTTTGAGATGGCGATGTGTTAGAGGATCTACCTCAACTAGTTTAAAGGTTAAACAAATAAGGTTATCACACATAATGTTGATAATAAGAGTCAAAAACAAATTGAAGTAAGGGAATGATGTAACAAATCAATTCGAATTTGTGACAGAAGAACAGTAGATAATGAATAAGCACTTGGACGAGACTTATAAAACAAAGATTAATAACATACCTTTTTGAAAATGCAAAACATGGCTACACATTTGCCAAAATATAAGCATTATTCCTCCCACTAAGATGATCGAGACCATTGATAACGACACAGATAACGCGGAGATAAACTAAAGTATATTTGGAGAAGAAAATAAATACTTATTGGTCAACGTACGACGCAACATAAGTGACAAACGTAAGATCACTAAAGATAATTGAATGCGTAATATTATTTCTTCATTCGATCTATTAATCATAAAGTAACAATTACAAGCAATAAATAAAAAAGAAATAACTGTGATATATTACAATTATACGTAAAAAACCGGGCTCTGACAGCACTTTTTGGGTCAAAAACGGGGGTACGACGGACAGTGGCTATTGATGTGTCAATAAAAATTAGTTAAAGCAAAGACTTTACACATTAATACATTTCACACACTTACCTATCTAAATAATTAGTATTTTAGAAAATAAGGTTCATGAATAATAAGAAAAAATGTGATTCTCCATTCAACTCTACGAATACAAAATTTTAATACTCAAACGTGCCACCTGATGGCGCACTGCACTCTTGATGTTTGTCAATCATTGCGTTCAATTTACTGTAGATTAAAAATATGAATTTAACTTTATAAAATAAAACACAGTCATCAAAAACTATTCTTTCAACTTAAACAAAGAAAAATATAACAATTTATGATTTCATACCCAAATTGTTTTCAAAATGGTTAAAATAACTGTAAAAGTGTAAATATATTTTTATTTTAAAATAAAGACCACAGACTACTGAGTTTACTATAAAAAATGTGTCGGGTTTCTCAATCCTTGAGTTTAGCTTATACAATATTATAATCTGCTTGTCATCACTCTAACATTCGTTTCATTCAATTTACTTCTTCTTCTTCTTCTTAGTTAATGGCAATCTGTGTGTACACACAATTTGTGCCAATGTCATGTGGGTAAGATTTTCAATCTTGTATCAGCGTTACCAAGCTCCAACAGAACGGTGGCCTATCCTGCTCGAACTTTCCATGGAGCTTTGTCGGCACCTCAGAATGTATGCTACGCGTTGTCTTCTATAATAAACTTAACTTGAACACAATATCTAAACTATTTCACACAAAAAACGCCACCAAGATTATATGATATAGAGTCAAGTACACAAGTTTAATGAATTAAAGAAAACAATTGCTACATGTCAGACTGAGGTCCCGCCAAAAACTCCCAATTTACTTTTTAAAACTGAGCACAGACTAGAAATGTACAAGAAACCGAGAATTGATCCGTAACACATAAGTGTTTTGTATAGAACGAAATGTTACATCTTAGTGCAGTTTGAAGGGTATAATTTGAAGTTAAAATAATCTGATTAGTAAATTCTAAAATATTCTAAAATTGAGTCGACCTGCTTTTAATCTATCAATTTTGAGACATATCGCAAGGAATTCAAGTCTGAGCATTCCTGTACCAAATTTTATTAATTTAAATCACAAAATTTATGAATTATAATATATTTTTTTTTGTATCAAGACTATATCCAATTTAGTGTACGGGACACTGGAATTTTTAGACAGCAACTATAAAGTAGACCGAAAATTTCAACTGATCAAGGGTTAAGAGGACTACTTGCTATTGTATACCAAATAAAACAAACTCGTTTACTTCATGTTATTGTTTTATGGTAATTAATGAAGCTTATTTAATGTGTCGAGTACCCATAAAAATAAGACAACAGGAAAACAATGGAAAGCTGGGGTAAACGCCAGGTAAGTGCTCAAGGGGTTAATAACGTCTATCTTATTCTCTTGTTCTTAGTATCTCTTTTTCCGTGGTTTATTTGGTTCCATAAATATTAGTTTTCATTCTTAGCACGTCTCTATTGTAAACAATGACTAGGGATGGCGATTATTGAATCGTATTGAAACTATGAATCATTGTTTATTGAAAATTTGAGGTAAAACATGTTTCCGAAATAATTTTACTCATAACACTAAATCTCGTGTATAGAAATTAAACAACAAAAGAAAAGCAGTCTGAGGAGAATAATATACTAAACTTTTTTATTTTTGCATATTTATAGGTAAATCCATTTCAGACAAAACAAAACGTATAACTATAATAATTAATCTTTATCATTTTAAAATAATTAAAGTTGTTTAACAAGAATATCAAAGTTAAAGGTATAAAGTGATTTTATCGTTGGCAGTACACTCGAAATACTCTTCATGTAATAAAAGTCCAACTATCACTGTGTTTACTAACCATCAGATAGAATATTTGTCTACCATCTTAATAGTAATCAAAAAGACAATTTCAATCTCACAAAGAAGCGAAAGAAACCGTACACAAAGCCATCTCTTGAGCTTTTAATCAATTTAGTTTAAATCTTTCATACATTTATTTGTGTTTGGATACATTCTTAATTGTAAATAATTTTATGGTTCTCATAGAACCAGAAAAAAATAAACCATGATTTTCTATGTTTTAAGATCGATTTACTGGATCAGTGTAGTGCTAAATATTGATTTCAAATTGATTTTTTGGTTTTAAAGATTGATTACTAATTAATCGCCATCCCTAAAATAGCCGTCTCACTAGTTTTTTTTTTAATTAAGTGAAAATTTTCGTACCTATGTATTTGTTTTGATACATTTCTAATTAATACAAATTTGTGGTTTTTATCGAAGCAGAAAAATGAACTTTAATTTTTTTAGGATAATAGAACGATTTACTGAATCAATTCAATGGTAGATATCGATTCAAAAAGATTGATCTTTTTGTCAAAAAACAATACTCCAATAAATCGATTTCAAATCTCATCCCTTACAATGACTTTCGATTCATCGTCTGTCAAATGTCAAATGTTTGTAGATTTGTAGTCTCTTTCATTATAATTATTTGTTGAGGTAGTTTATTTATTATAACAACAAAAAATATGCCGGATCACTTGGGAGGTGATATGCGTAAGGTGAAAGAGGAAAAGGAGGAACCAGAAAAGGAAATAAAATGTAGGAATACATGATCAACGATTTCCACTAAAATAACCTTTTAAAACAAATTATTAGATAGAAAATAATATATTGAGTGTTTTTCAGCTCTCGACGAAGGAGATATTGCACTTTTGAAATCCTATGTAAGTATAATCCTAAAATATTTCATAAGAAACATTAAATGGTTATAATGACTGGCATATTTATGCATAGATATATTTTATTATACATACATTTTAGGGCCAAGGCCAATACACAAAGAGCATCAAAGAGGTCGAAGATGGTATACAGACTGTGATGAAAAGGGTAAATGAACTTACAGGAATAAAGGAATCTGATACTGGGTTGGCACCACCAGCTTTGTGGGATCTTGCTGCGGACAAACAGACATTACAAAATGAGCAACCTTTACAGGTAACCAGATATTGATAAATAAATACATTTCAATCATATTAATATTGAACAACATTAAATATTCTTAAAGCTTGATAATCTGAAATTGACAGTTATAATTTATATACTTTTATCAATTTTGATTTTAATTTAATTTGAACATATCAACCCACAGTTAAGATATATACTAGCAGGAATTCATGAAAAAATAGATACTCTGGGAAGAAAAGAAAGAGTACCATTCTTGAATTTAGATTGTATTCTGATACATCTTCCCTAAATTAATATTATTACTTTAGCTAAATGTTGTACCTCGAACTGTTTAAGTTTATTGGCGAAAGGGCTGATTGCTATTGAAGTACATACAGTTTATGTATTTAATAATTTAATATTTAATGTATAGTAACAGAAAAATGAAGTACTCATAAATGACGGATCTGTATCTTTCTATAAGTATAAAATATCACAGAAAAATCACAAAATAAATCACAGACTAATAAGCACAAGTTTATTTATTGAAACACTTTGACAATAGAACAATTTCAACTGATGCTATCTTTTTTATACTATGCATTAATATTTATACTAATTGACCACAATCTTACTTGATACTATTGGACAATGTCCCTAGGAAGGTGACCATACTATGCCGAATGTAGGTGATAAGTTGATGATAGATTTACAAACATGTGGGTGATAGCTAGGCAGATGGATATTTGAAAATAATCTACCAATATGTTAAGATTTCATCACAAGATCAATCTCATAAGAATAGAATATGTGGATCAGAACCTAGTTCCATCAACATCATATTTGCTCAACTAACCCTGAGCCTTTATTGTTTCTAACCATTTCCCATTTATCCTAAATTATATGTAAGTTTTTGTAACAAATGAGACTTTTTATATGAATAAACTGATGAATACAATGAATGATCAAAAATGAATTTTGATTTTTTTTTATTAAACTAAATATTCTTTGAAGTTTATCAGTTCCTTTTTGTCATGTTAATTTGTTTTTTTTTACTGTTTTATATTATTTAGTTATTTGTCTGTTATCTTTAATATTATGCTTTGTTATGGAAAAATAATTGTTTATATTGTGTTTTATGGTTGTTAATTTTTGACTGATTTATACAATGAAAATATTGTATTGACAAACATTATACTGCACGATAGGTGGCGAGATGTACGAAAATCATTAATGCAGATTCCAATGATCCCAAATACATAATAAACGTCAAACAGTTTGCTAAGTTTGTAGTGGACCTAGCAGACTCTGTGGCTCCCACTGATATTGAAGAAGGAATGAGAGTTGGGTAAGTGGTAATGTTAGTAAAAATGTTTTCATCAAAATTAGTAACCATTGATTACTAATTTGCCAAAGTTTGCAACTTTAGTTCTTTATGTGCTTTTACTATTCAAAATTGATTCTATTAAAGGCATTCGTAATTGCGTTTTCATTATGTGAAAAAAAATAAATTCTGCTTCAATTTTTCTGAGTAAATCTCTAACAACTGAGTGTAAGGGAAATTATACATTAGTTCTAAGTATTTTGTTGATATTCTTTTTCTCTTTTTATTGTATTAAATTTACATAAAATTATTTGCTTGACTATGGATTGTCCATAATTATTAAGCATGTTAAAGTTTAACATGAAAGTCAAAGATTATTTCTTATCTCCTTTTATAAAAGCGACATCTCTTTCAACAATCCAATATGTAACATATGTCACTTGTAGAACAACATCTCATCATCACATCAGAGTCCAATATTGACATATTTCAATTAAATTTGTTTATGTATAGATATGTATTTAAGAAATACATGTATTTATTTTAATATTTAAAACTATGAAATTACTATTCACTACAAATTTTAGTTATGGTTATAATTTATAGTTTGTTATTATAACTGCTACCATATAGATATTTTCGTGTGTACATATAATTGGATTATAATCTAGCATAAAACTGTGTACAATTTCTAATTTACATTTGTATTGTTATAAACAATAAATAATTCCATAATGTTGCCATAATAAATATTATAAATAATTGCCTTTATTCAGGTTAATTGATAATTAATTTATTTTAATTAATTGTGTTAAAAGTAAAATATTACTCATTTACATGTTTTATATTTATTTTGTGTTTTTCATCAGGAGATACATTTAGTAGTCAGTTTGAATAATTAACTGATTACTGGCACGGATCTCCAACATAAAAATATGGTTCATGGCTTTTAACTCACCAATTTGAAGTAAATTGTTGAGATATTACATGAACTACATTTATTTACAAGTATATATATATATATATATATATTAATATATAAGTAGCTTTACCCATTTGGAATTTACACAATTTGTAATTTGCTTATGTTCTTGGCCTGTATGCAATATATGTCCTTACCAACTTTCATCGAAATCAGTTTAGTAGTTAATTATACGGTCGCCAGGGCGAATAATTGTTATGGGTTCACACGAAAACGCTGTGTAAGCACAGCCGTAACGTCATATAACTCATGGGAATCAGCAAATAAGGTTTTACTTGTTAAATTCAATAGAATAAGCTGGCAGTCGTGCTGAACATCTCACTTTGATCCACACACTCCAATATAATGAATTACTTTAATAGTTTACCTGTTTAATGTACTTAATAATTAATAAAGTTTTTTTTAAAACTATAAACGCTTCCATAAACTTTTCCATAAACTGTTTTTGTGTGATTGGCGACTAATTGATAAACAGACAGAAAAAAGCAAAAACATTTAAAACTATCGAAATGTGTTCTGTGTTTTGAAGCCTCGCATAGTATTTTTTTTAAATATCTTCAATGCCCGTAGATTTCTTCTCGTTAGCCTTTTATTATAAGTTTAGATTAAGTTCATAATGAATGTGGTACAATCATGAAATACTGTTGAAATATGAAATTTATTTCTTGGTAGAGTTGACCGTAATAAATACCAGATTCACATACCGTTGCCACCAAAAATAGATCCAACAGTGACGATGATGCAGGTGGAAGAGAAACCTGACGTCACATACAGTGATGTAGGTGGATGCAAAGAACAAATTGAGAAGTTGAGAGAGGTCGTTGAAACACCCCTATTGCACGTAAGTTTTTTATTATTTAAAAATTAAGTTAGAGTTTTTTTTGTATATATATTTTATTTTTTGTAGATACATATATTCTAGAAATATGTAAGTACTAGGTAAATTATACCAGAAATTTCTATATATCTATAGACATGATTTGTTGTTGGGTTCATACCTCCTCGAAATACGTCCGAAGATTTAATAGTTTAATACTATTACCATTTTTTTAAAACTTTTTCGTGCTTATATTATAATGAAAAAAATTGTATTAATCTTTTACACTTATAAGAAAATAACTGATTGTAATTTTTTTGTAATTTACAACATGTTTGAAGTGACTGTAGTGAATTATCGACTATGAAATTGAAATGGCGGTCTTAGAAGGGAAGGGTTTCGTAAGTGTTATTATCTGACGAAAGCTTATAAATTATTGACTTCTTTCAAAAATATCTAAACAATGAAATGTAAAATAGGTAGGTGTTCATAATAATTTTGATAAATGTGTGTATCACTATCACACTCACATACACACACTCCCAAATAAATATGACCCTTCAAGTCATTGGCTGCGACCGTGCTTGCCAATAATATTACAGAAATCCTCGAAAATGTCATACTTATCTACACTAATGTTTTAAAGAGGAAAGATTTGTATTTTTGTATGTAACGAAAAAACTTGAAAACTACTGGACCGATTTGTATGAAATTTGGTATGGATATAGTTTGAAATCCAGGTAGTGACATAGGATAGTTCCAACGATCCGAAAATACCATGGGAACTACGCGGGTAAAATCGCAGAAAGCGCCTAGTAAATAAATATAGATTTTATTTACAGCCAGAAAAGTTTGTCAAATTGGGCATTGAACCGCCCAAAGGTGTGCTGTTATTTGGACCACCCGGTACTGGCAAAACACTATGTGCCAGAGCGGTTGCCAACCGTACAGATGCTTGTTTCATCAGAGTTATTGGTAAGTTTTTATAATTATACTTATCTTTACTAATAGACAAAATCTGAGTGTATGTTTGTAATGTCATTTTTTTTTTTAAATCAAATAGATATGAATGTTAATACGATACCAATACCAAATATATATATATATATATATATATTTTTTTTTTTTCTGTCTGTTTGTTCCGGGTAATCTCCGGAACGGATAGACGGATTTTGACGGGGCTTTTTTTGGTAGACAGTTGAAGTAACTCCGGTAACTTAGAGTATTCTTAATTTTCGAAATTAATTAGGTGTAAAAAATTAAACATCATAAAAAATTGAATAAAATCCGATTCAATGCGTAGTTTCACGCGCAAGTGCTTGAATTTATGAGATATAATACTAAAGAATTTGTAGGAAAATAATTAGGGTTCTGTAAAAAAAAATTAAAACGCAGTGAAGAATATAAAAAAACGCGGGCGCAACCGTGGGCGCAACCGCGGGCGCATAGCTAGTAAGTAACTACAAATGTAATGTTTATCTAGCTATCAGAGTTACATTACGGCAATGAAATATGTTTAAAACAGGTAGGTATATTATACCTTATTTCTGAACAATATTAATAATTTGAAAAATATCATAACAGTGTGATTTATTTCGTAAATTTCGTCCCTTAAAAAAAATTCGTTAAAGAGTATAAAAATTTAACTTAATTACCAATAAGGTGTGCTTCATATAAATTTCCTATATATTTTTGAGTGATTAGGTTTCAAAAAATATATTTCTAATAAATAAATACTTTATAATATTATTAAAATACATAAGTCAATTAGTATGTACAATTTTAAGGGAAGGAAAGAAAGAATTATGTCTATAAGTTGAGTCAGTGTTCTGATACACCTTCCCAAGATTATATGATTTGCATTGAACATCTTTGTCAAACGTAGAGTAATGACAAGGCTACACAATGCAATACAGTTACATCATTTAAATACATTAAATACATTTTTTAATATCTTGTAACATTCTTAAAATATGTATATTTTTTTTAAATAAAATTATTTTGTATATACTATGTGATATTATCTAAATGTATGCATTAGGTTATAGGAGTCCATATTTTTGATAAGCCTGATTGGTCACTCCCGCTCGAACTGGGGAGCGACCTTTGGTTTTACTATTTGCGAAAATCTACGAAGACGATCTAGTGAGTGTATTGTTTCAAGGGCGAGATCACTCACCTTTACCACCTCTGCGAAATCGCTGGTCAGCGTCGACGTCTTTGTTACGGGTTGCGAACATATACCATGAAACGAAGTTGTATGTCCAAATTATCCATACACGTGTCACTCCGATATAATTACTTCACACGATAATCCACACGTCTTTACGCCGAGGGTGGTGCGACGAGACTCCTCGAGTAGCGGGTGCGAGGTGCCGGTGGCGGCCACGACTAAAATATCTCACTACCCTCACTAGATTTATTCACCATATCAAACAAAAGAACTAAAACCACCTACTCGAAGTAACCTATCTACATGAGAAAATGCACGGCTTCAACAATAATAAATAAATCTAATAAGTGCTTCCGTTCGGTAGTTGTTAGTCGATTTGATGGTCAATTTGCAATTTGCCCAATAGTGGGATATTAGTTATATCGGGGCTATGAATTGTGTGCACAGGGTCGGAGTTAGTGCAAAAGTATGTAGGAGAAGGTGCTAGAATGGTCCGTGAACTGTTCGAGATGGCGCGCAGTAAGAAGGCCTGTCTGATATTCTTCGACGAGATCGATGCTATCGGTGGCGCTCGGTGAGAGACATGTTTCACTTTATCATAACAACACCATTATTTTTTACACTCTTAATTTTTTTTAACTAAAGTAAGTTTCTATCAGAAATGAAATAAGTTACATTTTCATTTTGTTTGTATTTTTTTTTACACGGTATAAACTTGGTGCTTTGAACCACAATCTCACCTGATGTTATCGTATGTTATCGTATTTGGCGACGAGTTTTCAAACTTGAGGGTGGTAGATAGATACTCCCCCCCCCCCCACACAAACTTGCCACCATGCTATGGTTTCTTCACGATACTCTAAATTACACATACTCTTTGTTTACATTGTTATCTTTTATTATAGACGCATTGTCTGGTCACATTTTAGTAAAGTGTAAACTCCATGTAACGCCACTCGATTTAACGAAAAGCTATTTAAAACATTGAAATTACTTGGCTTTGGTTTATCTTGGTATTTATATAATGATTTGTCTTCTGTTTTCTTAATGACAACTCTTGGATAATGCCTTGAAATATTTATTCAGGTTCGACGATGGCGCCGGCGGTGATAATGAAGTCCAGAGAACCATGTTGGAGCTCATCAACCAGCTCGACGGCTTCGATCCTCGCGGGAACATTAAGGTAAATTTTAGATAAATAAATAATCGACACCGTACGGTACACGCATATAGTCCTTAACGCCACTTCGCGCTGCGTCGCACGCAGCACACGTGTCTTGTTGGCACTAAAACCGTCCAACCACACTGGTGCCCCGTAGACAGCCATGACACGCACGACCCCTGCGTGGAGCTGGTGACACTTCTGGCCGGGTCATCCCAAGTTTGTGAGACGCCGCCCCAGTGCCGCCGCGGCACTGGCGATGCGCGGTCGGAGCCTACTAAAATGGAGTTCGAATCGCCACCTCACGTCCAGGATTAGACCCAGATATTTTATGTAGGCCTTCACCTAGACCCGGTGCTCTTCTACCGAGATGGTGGCGCCAGGGGTTGGTCCTCACCGACACTCGTGGAACAACCCTGAGTCCCAGCATCTCCCTACTACTACCCCCCATGGGCCACGATCATGGTATCGTCCGCATAACAGACGACGCGCACTCCACTAGGTAGTGCGCTGGGGACGAACCAGTTGTAGCCCAGACTGTGGCAAAACCTGGGTTAACTCGCAATAAGGTTATGCTGTGTATATAATGGGTTTGTGAAGGGCATTCTTTATTATGAGCTTTTACCGCCGGGCAGAACCATTGATTTGGGAACCACAACTAATGAAATTAAAGCAAGAAGTTGGGAGGAAGCTACTGGAATTGATAAATAGAAAGGATGTGGGCTTTCATCACGATAATGCTAGACCGCACACTTCTTTAGCCATTCAGAAAAGATAAAGAAAGTTTGGTTGGGGGGTGTTAATGCTTCTGCCATATAGTCCTAACCTAACTTTTTTTTTTTTTTTTTGACGGGGGGAAATTCATTTACGCACTCACCTTACCTATTGTATTAGTGGGACCTGAGTCCCTCCAATACAATAGGTAAGGGGGCACGGAGTGACGAGTTCCGTGCCAGTGTGGGACTCAAACCCAGGCGAGAAGCGCCTGGGAATACCCACTAAAACTCCCCGGGGCCGTCCGCCGCATTTGAGATAGAGGGCGATACGGGGTTGCAAGGCATGTCGCCGCGTCGCCCCCCTGCGGCAAACCCACCAGGCCCGTCTGTGCAATGGCTCAGCGGGGGTGGGGGAGAACTTCTCTACCCCACCTCTTCGCCCGCCTCTGAAAGAGGCATTACCTTCCGAAGGGAAGAGGAGTGATCACTGCGACCGCAGTAATCACCTCCCCCCCCCCCCCCAAAAGTGGGTTTTCGCCCAGCCGCCCGGTCAGACTATTAGCCGACAGTCAGAAGGACTGCCGTTGCCCAGGGTGCACCACGAGGAGGTTGTCTGACACCGCACCCCGTCCTAACCTAACCTAACCTTCAGATTTCCACCTGTTTCGGACTCTTCAGAATTCTTTAGGCAGTGTCAGGTTAACATTAACAGAGGACTGCCAAAACTACCTGTCTTTTTATATGGATCAGAAGTTCCAAAATTTCTACAGTAACGGGAACATGGCATCTACAAAATGGCAGAAAGTCATCAAACAAAATGCCACATACATACTCTAATTGAAACTAAATAAACTTTGTAAAATAAAAATGTCGTAAGTTTTCATATAAAATGGGGAAAAAACTTTTTCGCCGACGTAATATATCTCTAGGCATTGTTTATACATTTAATTTTTTTTTAGTTTTGTGATATATGTCTATTTTAGGCGTCATAAATGTCGAATCTAACATTAAATAAAAAATTATTTGTCTCTATGTATTTAACTCAAAAACCGTTAGATAGATTTTGTACACGGGAAGTTCATGTCACGGTACAATTGATAGCCTATAAGGGTTTTTAAGATTAGTTTTAGAATTGGTGACAAAAAATAATCAAGAAAAAATTGTGTTCGGTTCAGTGCACGCTGCAACAAAAAAGTGACATTTTATAGGTTTAATTTCAAGTTTCTTATTAATTATAATGTTCTAGTTTTCATGTAATTTTAGTTTACTTTTAGCATTGTGTTCGGTTCAGTGCACGCTGCAACAAAAAAGTGACATTTTATAGGTTTAATTTCAAGTTTCTTATTAATTATAATGTTCTAGTTTTCATGTAATTTTAGTTTACTTTTAGCATTGTGTTCGGTTCAGTGCACGCTGCAACAAAAAAGTGACATTTTATAGGTTTAATTTCAAGTTTCTTATTAATTATAATGTTCTAGTTTTCATGTAATTTTAGTTTACTTTTAGCTTTATAAACGTTTAAAAGCTAAATATATTTTGTCACAATATTTTAAGCCATCCATAAAGAATATATGGTAGTGTAGCGGACGCTGCTGAAGATATTTAGTGTTCTGGGTTTTTAATGCCTAGTTATTGAATCCACAGAATTCAACTTCATTTATACATCTCGAATTTATGTAAATTTACAATATAGTGAATACACAAAATATTGATATAGTGAGTGCGTTGCTAAGCGGTTGGACTGACACACTGCGCTCGTATAAAGCATTACGAAGTGCCGTGCTGAGAAACCCTGAATAGTATGGCAATTAGCATGATAATTGAATATACACTTTTCGTCCGTTAGGGGAAAATGATGAGAGTAAATTTTTACCATGCGTGCGCAACCGTCACGAAAAACCAACACCCTGAAATTAGCTGGGAATGTTTTAATTTGTTTCAATTATTAAGTCAAAGAAGTGTAACTTCTCTCCTAGTCTAGCATTTGCTCTAATGTAAAACGGAAATTCATGCGAACGGAGACGCGAGTATAGTTAGTTAAAAGAATATATGTATGTACAGGTCCTGATGGCGACGAACCGACCTGATACCCTGGACCCGGCGCTTATGCGTCCAGGCCGGCTCGACAGGAAGGTCGAGTTCGGTCTGCCGGACCTTGAGGGTCGGGCCCACATCTTCCGCATTCACGCGCGTTCCATGAGCGTCGAGCGGGACATACGCTTCGATCTGCTCGCACGACTCTGCCCCAACTCCACCGGAGCCGAAATCAGGTGACACCTCTTGTCTCGATGAAACGAAAAAAACGACGTTCAAAATCAAAATTTACAACAAAAAAAAAAACACTTTACTAAATTGAATGCCTTAGAAAGCATTTAAGAATGTCCCAAAAAACAATAAGCTATAATAAAGAAAGCTGTATTGAGTGATTCTCGGTAGGGTAAAACCTTATAGATTCGCGTTACGAATACTATGACGTCAGCCGTCAATATGCTGCAGTATGTCTGGTATAAGATGGTGTTCAAGTAGTGGCCACTTTTGTATTGCTACATCTAAAATATTTCCTCATAAATTCTTATTTTAAATTTGTTTAGAATTCATTTTTTTGTGTAAATGTATTTTGTTTTAAATCTATTTTTTTTTTTTTTTTTCAAATTTATTTTAATTTTAAATTCATTTAAATATTTTTCGATTTTATTTTGTTCCTGGTTCACCAGGTTATTCGTTTTTTGACAGTTAGATCGATTGTCAATTGTATATATTTGCAATATTAGCCGTTTATATAAATCATAATCAGACGAAGAAGATTTGATTTTTGAAGGCGAAAAATGACTAATGCTGAATGTTATGTTCAGTGATTTATATATAGATTTGGATTGATATATGTATGTATTGTTATTATCCAGGTCGGTATGTACTGAGGCGGGGATGTTCGCGATCAGGGCTCGTCGTAAAGTCGCGACGGAGAAGGATTTCCTCGAGGCGGTGAATAAAGTTATCAAGTCGTACGCGAAGTTCTCGGCCACGCCGCGATACATGACTTACAATTAAAATATTATTACAGATAATGTTATTTTTCATTCATTCATCCCTGTTATTATTACGTCATTCATATGTTCTAGATCAAGTGAAGTTTGCAGAAGGAGATATATATATATGTATTTTTTTTTCTTAATAAAAATTTACAAATAGCCTAATAAAATGTCTGTCGATAAAATTTTGTTTCATTTTTTATTTATTTATATATCAAAACGTTTTCATTATAAACTTATATGGGCAGTGATGGTAAATATACACACTAAGTAACATTAATATGAATAATGACATCTGTTTATATTTGACTAGTATATTGAATAGTAGTTTTTTTATATGAAGTTACATAAAAATGGATATCTACTTTTCGTCGACTTTTGTTTTGAAAATTTCATACCAGTATATATAACAAATTACCCAAAGACGCTAGATGAGCCATAACGCAAAGATACATGCATCACAAGAACGGATAGAAGTCAAACATACTAAGAAACATCATTTCTATTTATATAAAAGATGTTGAACAAACATTTACATTTTAATTCCTCAGAAAAGAAGCAAAAAGGCCTTAATCTTTATAAGAGATGTAATATAATAATACGCAAATTATAGTTTTTTAATGAAAATATCGGTTTGGTGTTTAGACTTAATAGCCCAAATAAACGTGTTCAAGTGTAGTATTTTTATTCTATACCAAGAATTACGTTTTAAGAAAAAGTTTTTGTTATCATATCAGTATATCTGGTAAAGTATTTAATTGTAATAATATATTTAACTTAAATTATTTAGATGCGAATTAAATGAAGCGAACAAGGGTAGAACAAAATAAAATAAAAATGGTACTTAATATTTTCAGCAAACTCCAGTAATGGTATATATTTCATATTTATTTATAACAGAAATCAACAGCTCTTAATTACACATTCACTTAAATAATTATGAAGATATTGAATTAGCCAAAGACGATTTCAAAATTAGTTTGAAACATAAATACCTAATGTAATAAATGAATATGGTGTAACATATTTATAGATATAGGTATCGAAATATAATTATGACCTAGTAATAGATATAGTAACTTAAGTACATAATTTTAAAAAAATGGTTATTCTGGACGTAGTTAACAAAAAATTTAGGTAGGTAGGTTACTCATAATTTTGTTATTTTAATGTCAAAGTGGTGAAGTCACATAGTTTTAATATGTAACTCAATTTTATTTCCAAAATGTCTGATCCGGTAAATATATTGCATATTTTTTTAATTTTTCTGTGTTACTAAGAGTGTATTTCAACGTTTGGGTACTAAATAATTTACAGGATCCGTATACTGACGTAGTAGAGTTGTGTGCATTACTTCAGTGTCTCGGCTTTAGCGTCAAGTCATTGGAAACGAATGATACAAACTTGAGTCAAGATGGGGGTTCGAAGACAGTGGTTATCAATTGTCAGGTGAAAAGTGGACGTTACAACTTATACTTAAAAGCACTCTCTTTTCATACTTTTAATTAGAGTTATGCACAGTGGCGTAACTATGCCAGTAGTTTAAATCTTTAGTTGTGTCTAACTTTAATTGTATTTCTAATTTTTACTAAATTTTGTTTAAAATGTTTGGATTCTTCTGAGCTTGCAGCTTCGCAGGCCGGAGCCCGTGGCATTTTGTGTATAGTGTAGATAATAATATGTATAGCATGGTTTTTTGATTAACATAAAATTAAGAAGCTAAACTAAATAACGCGAATCGGGTGGTCCCACACATGCTCTCTTTTGCTAAAAAAAAATAAGAGCCAGAATCCGTAATAGGTATTTGACCAATGAGTCAGTCATTTCAAACCAAATTGTTACATTAAAAAAAATTAAAAGAAATAATTAAGCGTGCCATAACCCACGCTATGGGCACAAACCACTACAAGTATTAAAAAAAAGAATAGTAACTGATTTTTTTTTTACTTATTGTTTTTTTTGATAGATATATTGAAATATATATTTTTTAATTTATATCTATTTTAATAAAGAAGTACTTGTTTGGAAATATTGCGCTTCAAAAATACCTACTTATTTATGACGTAAAGTCAAAATAAAAAAATACTTTATTCATTTTGGGTCCCGTGATTTGCTTAAGCCTGAGAACGTCAAAAAACTTCCACCGGTTCGGAAAAACAAACCCAGTCGATAGATGTATTCCGAATTAATATACAATTTCTCGTGTCTGATTATATAACCCAGAACATTAAAATTATTACGATTAGAATGGTCCAATCATTGACTATATTAATTTTCGTTTACAGTCTTCAGGGCTGCACGTGGTGCTTGAAAGCTCTGGTCTATCATGTTCTTGCCCGCAGAATCAACAGAATAGCGGCATTTGGCATGTCTCAGGTGTCACTGGCGGGAAACAACTCGACAAGGTACGTGTAGCGACGTTAAGAACATTCTCGTGTGCAGAGCCGGCTTTACTTATGGTGAAGGGTGTGCAGCGAACACGGGCTTAGGGTTGTAGGAGGCGCCAACACTCTAAAAGGGCGCCAAGATATTAGTGGCACACGGACTCTACAAGTGCTAGAGCCGCTGCTGCTCGTTTGAGATTCTTAAGCCTTTTTTTTTTTTTTTGCTTTTAAAATAATTATTGAAAGCAGCATTGCAGTTGACTGGTTATATAATTATTTCTGGAAACCAACAGACTAAGAGAATGACATAATTCATAATAAATTTAATGGGCCGTTTAAATATTATACTCTGTTTATTTTTTTGCTGACACGGGGGATGGGGTGGCTCTGAATAGTGATTACGTAAGCAATGTTTACTTATTTATATTTTTTTATGGCAATGCTTAAGTAATCATAGGGAGGAGAGCTTAGCTTACTATTGCTGACAAGGGGGAGGAGAGATTGTAAATAGTGTAACATGTTGCTTACGTAATACTAGAACGACCCCTAAGGTATAAATCATACTGAACTTTCTCGCCGCGGCTTGTATTGATTAACAGGCACGTTTCCTAAACCAGGGGTACCTAGTTATTATTTTTAGTATTCGTTAGTCTAATGCTGAAAATGGATAATGTGGATATATGTATCATTTGCACAGGAATTCGGCTATTCGATTCTCGGTTCTCTCCCGAAGAGCCACCGCGAACGTCTTGGTAAGGAGCTACACGAAATGATCAGATGCATCAAGCAGAATAACGAGTCCGATGCCAGAGATAAAGATGTTGCATCACACAGCATGGTGGACTTGAAGACACCTGAGAAAATGTATGTATTTTCTACTATTATTATTATTATTCGGAAAGGGGCTATGCAGGCTTAAACAGTCCTGTATCACTGCGACCTAGTCAGATCTATTGTGATCACCCCTATATTGCTAAAGCTCACTGCCTAGACCTACAACCTGAATATACTGTAGTATCTTTTTGGCAGAGAGCGTCTGTACCTCCTCCGGAAGCAACACATGCTTACCCAGAATTCGGTTACGTATGGGTATTAATGGATCACATTCACACAAGATGTGCTTTGGTGTTTCGTCTGCTAATATTATATTATATTACTATTATATATTGGCTAATTAAATGAATAAATCTCTCTTTAAAATGATTAGGGTTCCGTATAAAAAATTTAAATCACAAGTAATTGTAAAAAAAACCATTCAGTGGTCAGTTTTACTCACAAGTGGTTGAATTTATGAGAAATATATTTTCTTTCTCTTACTACCAGCAGAGGATCTACGATTTTTTCGAACCGGGGCAGATGTGTGATAGTCGCGCCTCTCTCTCCAGCGTTTGAGGGAAATTAATAAAAAAAACCTCACAAATGTGTTGCCATATTAATGGTCTATGTACATCTAAATGTTCAATCAGGCTTCCGTTTGCTAGGCGCTGTATGAAACAAGTTTATTTTTAATTATATTATACAATGATTTGGCGCTTCCCGAAACTGCCGCCCAGGGCGAACGGCCCGTTTTGCCCCCTTCAGATCCGGGCCTGCTTAGTGCCAAATTTTTCAGGAAATGTTATGGTTTCGTGTAAAAAAAATCTTGTGAAATTGTACACAAAATACGATTCACTGGACAGCACCATCATAATATTATTTTCCAATTATTATTTAAAAATTATATTACGCAGTCAAGAATATATAAAACACGGGCGGAGCCACGGACACACAGCTAGAGTTACAATATATGTATGTAATAAAATCTGGTCAGAATATATATAAATATAAAAAAAGTATAAAGTATAATATCCATAAACAATAAGTAGGAAACGATATAACTGCATAATTAATAAAATTTTGATACAGAAATTTTAAAATAAAAACTGAAACGCCAACGAGATACCGTTCCTTGGACACACTTACGAAGGTAACTAAGAAAGAAAATAATGTTCAACTGCCTGCTCCTAAGCCATTACAACGAGTTCGCCTTTATTCCGAACGCACCAATGATGACGAAAATGATGACAAGAAGGTAAAAATCAAATAAATTTCATAATTTTTCAAATAATACGTACATAATATCGTCTTAAATGAGGACTAAACACACTACACAGTCAAGATGGAAAGAGTGCATTAACATTTTAATAATTAACATAGGCATTTCAATAAGGTTGACATAGCATATTCTATCAGGGTTTTTTTTTTTTAATTGGAGGGTCAAGATATTATTTTCCAGTGTTATTAGTTGTCCTTATTATTAACTAACTGTGTGCTCACGGCTTTGCTCGAATATACCTACTAACGGACAGACAGACAAATAGACGTTACTTTATAATTTTTTTAGGTTAGGAGCGAATAAGTCAACCGATAATAGTTGATGATCGGATACAGTCCTACGAAATGAGTAGATAATTAAATCGGGGTTTTGACCATACTTGTAATTGTTAGATCCTTGGTTCACCTGTTGGTAAAATGCAACTAAATCTCGGAATACTGATGGCTCGCAACTGAATTTTCTCATTCATATCTAGGTTGCTTCAAATAACTTATTTAATAATGAATAAAAGGTGTACTTATATTGCAGTATTCCATGTATCAGAGGCAAGGTACATACACGGTCTGTTCAACCCCGGACAGTTTTAGAGGACGGAGCAAAACATCCAGGTAAATAATGGTTTTATTCATTTGGTCAATTAATATAATTGAAAACTAACAGATTAACCTAATGTAGAAATAAAATATGTATTATAGTTATTTATTTTATGCATAATTGTAGCAGCCGCATAAATGTTGCCAAGAAAATAAAATTATCAGATTGATCAAAACATAACAAGATCATTAAAAAACCTAACTTTTAACCGCACACAAAGATCCTTGTCATGGATTCTTCTTTTAAATAAAAAATCCACTTGTATATATAATCTTTCTATAGTTTTACATTGTTTTTATGTTTTAGTCCTATCCCCGCTTTACAAAACAATATACTGGACGATTTAATAACAGCCGAAAAAGCTGCGAGTGAACTAAGTAAACAGCTGACTAAAATTGTTAGAGGTTATATTGAGGAAAATAAAAATGATTCATCCATGTCTTGGTTAGCTTTGGATGTATCCAAAATATCTGGTTTAAAGGTTTGTTAATTTTATTTATTTAAAGAGACCTTATGTTGCCGGTTTAATTGTAAGTAATATTTTAACTATAGCTTGCATACTAAGTACTTTAGCTAGCTTGCATCTATACTATAAATAAAATTGAAGTGTATGTTAGTAATATAAAAAAAACAGTAAAAAGAACAACTAAAAAACACGCCTTTATAGATAATCCACCTAAAAATAGAAAATAATTAATAGATATAAATTAAGAATAGTGTAAATAAGAGAAAAAATGGATTTTTTTTGTAAAAAAAAGCATGGGGTGATTTTTAAGATATTACCAAACATTCAATTCCTTCTACTCATATCTGTCAATAAAATATTTATAACTATTGACACCATCCACCCCACACTTTTTACAATAAAATCTATTTTTTCTCTTATTTACACTATTCTTAATTTTATTTGATAATTATTTTTTTATTTGGATTTTCTATAAAAGCGTGTTAACACATTTACTTTGTATTCGACGCTAGCGCTGCCTTCCAGCACCTCAGTTGCCATCCTAATAATAAAACGAAAATGTTCGAAATTATATCAATAGATGTCGTTAAAATACATTCCGTATTCAAAACAATTTAAAAATCGCTAATCCTGAAAATACTGGTTAGGACACAGAATAATATTACTCCTACCGGGACTAACTGTTTTGAACTGGGACATTGAATAGTCATCAGTCCTTGATAAGTATGCCAATTTTCGAGTCAATCCGACGTTTTGAAGGGGATTAAAATCATGTTCAAAGTTTCCGTAACATAGGCCACATACGTATGAAGCTAATAAAACCATTTTAAAAATAAACTCTTTACTAAATACATTTGAATGCGTATACGATACTTATAAGAAAATTGTAGTAAACCTGCTCTGGCTAATTTTCGGAACTGGTGAACCGATTTTGACGGTTCTGGCCGAATAACTGAAGTTTCTTTGAATAAAGATTACTTTTGTTTTTTGAAAATAAATAGGGTTCCACGAAAAAAAAAAAAATCATGAACTGAGTGGATATTTTGTGGTTACTTTCTGACCACTTTTTAACAGATAGCGATTGATAGTTCAAGTTCCACTAAGCCTCAACGAGGGCTTATGTTTTTGTTATTCTTGATGGGGGCTTGTTTAATGGTGATTACTTATGCAATACATACGTATTAATTTCGTTTTTTAATTCAAAATTATGTTAATTTATATGTAATCATGAGATTGCATAGTATGAGGTATGAGGTTTTGCTTACTGTTACTGACAAGGTGGAGAGGAGTTAAAATGTCCTAAATTCTTCCCGCGTGTTTCTTGAAAGGCTTATTATATCGATTCATCGTCATGTGTCAAGTTTTCCATTTGGAAACATAGGGTAACGCTATAATGGATTTTTTTTTCAGGGTGCAGAGCCCTTACAGACTCAATGTGCATCTAGCCCAAATCTACCAGCTCTGACAGTAACACGTCACGATTTAACAGAATCTAAATTTAAACGCTACGAGAGCGCTTCGACATCTAATTTGGTAGCGAGCAAACCGAGTACAGACAAGGAAGGTACAGTCTCCAGGTTACGTCGACTTTCACCGAACTTCTTAAAGTTTAAAAAGTTAGGCCAAGGAGTAAAGGACCCGAGATCGACTCCTCAAGAGAACAAGAGTAGTGGTAAGTTTTGTGTCTTCACTGTGGCAAAATTACAAATCGAAGGGATTAGCTAGGGTAAATTCCGCGGAATTTTTTAAGGGCCAAGCAGAAGTTCGTACCGCTTTAGGCTCTAGTGTTAGTTACTTCTTTTTGGCGGCTGAACGCCTTAAAGGATCACCCCAAAGTTCGGTGAAACTTAAGGCATTAAAGTTAAAAAATGTCTTTTTTTTTTCAAAATTTTGCCAATCCTTACGTAACCATGAGGGATAAGAGTTTTGCTTACTATTCCTGACAAGGGTAAAAAATGTGCAAAATTTTGCTTGCGTAATACGTGTATGGCTCCAAAGTAGAGACATACTTCAATCAATTTCTAACATGGGAATCAATGAGCAAATATTATACTATTAACATATACCAGACGCAGGTACGACGTATAACACGTTTGGATAAAACGCTTTTTAGGATCAGCCAGTTTGTATTTGATATCAAGTGCAGTCAGTTTCCATATCTGAGCAAATGTACATAGTGAGAACGCGTTGTATGACTTGGTACGGCTTGTCACGTTTTAGGATCCGCCAGTCTATAATCAGCTGCTAATACGAAATGGAACGTTATATGATGAAAGTCAAACATTGAACTAGATGATTTTTATCATGAAACTTTAAAACTGACTTTATTTTCAGGTTTAATAAAATCTAAATTGACTACATTGCAAACGCCTCAGTCTTATTCGAAGTCGAGTCCAAATTTAAGTTCATCATCAAAAAAAAAATTCAGTCATGTAAAGTCAACAATACCCAGACCGGCGAAGAAAGAATAAATCAAGAAAGTATAATTTATTTCACCGATAACAAGTTATTGTACTTATTTAAAGATGAAATATTAAAATACAATCATACTGTGAGAATATTCGTTTTGTATTTCATAAATTACAATTTTACTGATACTTTTAAATGGTAAGTATTTATTAATCTGATATGTTATTATTAGAATACGGCCTTAATAATTTTTCTAATTCCTTCTCTAAATATTTTTTTTGATTAGTGGATATTTTCTTTGTTTTTGGTAACAGTTTATTGTTATCCTTTTTATTTATGTGTTGTAAATCTGTTTGTACTTTGTTCTTTTGTAAATTTAAATTTTCAGGATGCATTATATGTTCAATTAGTTCATCTTTATTTTTTCTTTTACAAAAATCGCCTTTATTTTGTATATAATCAGAACACTTTTTCTTTGATTTCTTGTTAAGTTTTTGTTGATAATTTTTATCTATACTATCATCAGTTGCTTTGTTTGGGTTCATTTGCTCACTAATCACACGTTCTTGACTTTTTGTAGTCAATTCTTTTAAGGTATGCTTTTCACTTTTTGATGATTTGTTCCTGTCTTTCTTAGCAAGTTTTAAACATATAGTTGCTTTTGGGTAGCCATTAAATTGCTGGTAACATTCTCCCTTGTCTAAAGACATAAAAGCATTAAAGAATCTTCTTGGATGAATATCATCAGGTGTTTCATTTAATAATATGTAAGCTTTCTTCAAAAATACCTTCTTATCAATAGGATTTTGCATATGAAAAAAGTTATCAAGTTGCTCATGAGTTTTAAGGCTTGTTATTGCATTTTTCTGCACACTGATGTAAGAAACAACAGCCATCAGAATGAATGCAGGTTCATTGCTGAATATGTGATCCCAAAGAATTAACCATTCAGAACAAGTTAAAACTTCACTGAATGCTGTTTCCAATATATTTAATGCATACGTCTGACTTGTAATGCCCACATCACAGAAATGCTTTAAAAGTTGTTCATCATGTTCTGCCAATATATTTTCAATCATAGCTAAAACACCGATAGGAGGAAATGGAGTATATTCAAACCACAATTGACAGTAATTCAACAATACAGTTGCAGCACATTCAAATAGTAACAGGGGATCTTTTTGAAGAACTTTAACAAGAGGGAAAACAAAACCGGGTAGAAATTTCATTACTCCAAACAATGGACACCAATGTGCTAGACAAGATAACAATCTCTTCAGATTTTTAAGTGTTACAGAACTATGTATAGTAAATTGTTCTTCTATGTCTTTGTATGCAGGATGTATGCCCTTATCAACGAGGGCTGCATAAGCTGACTTATTTCTAGGAGTATTTAAAAGTGACCTCCAAATAATAAAACGAAATTTATTGGGGTACTCCCCATACTGCATTAAAATTCTTCGAAGTCTTGCACTGTCCATGTTAATACGCATTTTCTGTTCAACGTCAGCTTTGGTTATAAGATGGTCCCTGGATACAGCTCTGTGTATAGAACTACAGGCAGCATCTATTTTTTCATTTTCAGATATCTTACTATGTATTTCATCTAAGATATAGGATGAATTATAAACATTTACTTCACCTAATTGTAAAATACACAAAAAATATTTTCCAGTAGGACTAATAACACATTTACGAATACCAGATGATTCTGGATGTATTTTATATATTATGGAGAGAGACTCTATATCAAATAAATTTAAAATACATTCACTACTTAAAATTGACATTATTTTATTGGCACCACCATCAAATATTTGTGGTACAAATGAAATTTGCTGTACTCCTGTTATATTATATTTCATCAAATCAATACTTTTAATTGTTTTCCATGTGTCCATGCTGAAAAGCAGTAACAATGGAGTGAGCCCTGCCATAGCCATAGCACGGCCATTCTTCGTAAAAGCTATATCCTTCATATGTTTTAGATCATTTGGGATAATTTGTTTAACAGATTTCATACTGTCATGTTTCCAAATTTGTAGAGTATCATTTTGAAAGCAAGCCACTAGAAAGTCTTCTACTGGTGTAAATATTATTTTTTGGATCTGTGCACTGGAGTATGTTTTTAGGGTGAAGTACTTAGTGTAATTACGAAGTTCCCAAAGTATAGCCTCAACTGGACTAGACGTTAGCAGACTCTTAGTTTTGTTGTTTGAAAATGATATGTTTTTAACAGGTGCAGTATGCCCACTCAGAGATAGTTTAACATCTCCAGTATCAATATCAACAAAACTGACATCAAATTTTTTAGTCTTAGCTGCTATTAATGTGTCCGACTTATTTTTGTAGAAATGTAAGCTTGTACAAGGGCCTATAGAAGTTAGTTTCCAAAATTTCAGTTCAGACAAGTCTAAAATAAACACATTTCCTAAGTTGTCAGCACATGCTAGTTTTTCATGCCTTTCGTCGAATACACCCGTTGAGAATCGAATTCGATGCGATTCGCCATTAGAGCCTTTAATTGTATGATGTAGTTGCAGTATAATACCGTCTTTCGGTTTCGATTTTAATTTTATATCAAACTTTTCAATATTTTCTCGATTATAGTTCTTTCTTAGGTCCATTATTAAGTCTAATAGTAACTTCACGCAATTTCAACATAATATTTTGGGTATTTGTATATTATTTACAAATAAATGATTAATATTTTAAAATTTGGCGGATATAAGCAATCAAAACAAAACATAACATCAAATGTCAGAGATGGTGTTTTTATAAAATTTATTACAGCCCCGAGTACAAGTTCTTTAGACCTTAATTCGTATTATTTTACTCAACTTCAATGTTTAACAAAGTGGCATTCGTTTTTTAAGTGCTCCAAGGGAGTTGTTGGAAGATTTCAGAATTCACAATGTGTCATTATTTTCAATCCACTTCATTAGTGCATAATAACCAAACTATGTTACGTAAAACGCCACCAAAATAACATAATATAAACACACATACTGCAAGGTAATGAATTTAAAATAAAGACTACAACATGAGAATCCAAAACTCCACCAAGAACTCTCAGAGTTTTTTTTAATACTTATTAACTTGTTTAACAGACTTGGGTTCAAGCTTCTTTGAGCCTAAAGAGCAGAAGCGAGTTATTTACATCTTAAATTTGTAGATTTCAGGTTAAAAAATTCCAATTTTACCTCATAAAAACTCGTAATGCGATATCTATACCCGTATAACTATTTTACCGCTTGTCATTTTGTGATAAAGTTTGGTCATTTGGCGCAGACTTGAAGTGAAGTGAAAGTAGAATAATGAAATGAATAGCTAATTTTTTTTTTTTTTTTTGACCTAGATAATGCTGTTGACCGGAAGGGCCTTTACAGCTTCACCGAACTTTGTGGGCGAGTGCTGAAGGCACTCAACCGCATAAGGTAGCTAGCTCAAGGGTTCGAACCTCGGCTTGGCCGCTACCTGAGTATGAACCCCCCCGACGGCGGGAACGGCGGTTTCGTGGGCGTGGGCGCTGACACGCAAATGTGCGAGGGACATGAGGAAACCGCCTATTCGCGCGCGTGATGCTATCATCGCGGTCGGTTAGTATGTTACGCGGACGTCGCCGGTTTCGGTCGGCGGAACTGACTGACGTGTGCGACGGACATCGCCGCTTTCGGACGGCGGAACGGACTGGTGATCGGAACGGACTGGTGAGCAGCTAATATAAGAAAAAGGGCTTGTTCCTAAGAAAGGAATAAGTGAAACTACGTTTTTTTTTTTTTTTTTTTTTTTTATATCATGTAATCTTGGTGGCGTTTTGTGTGAAATAGTTTAGTTATTGTGTTCAAGTTAAGTTTATTATAGAAGACAACGCGTAGCATACATTCTGAGGTGCCGACAAAGCTCCATGGAAAGTTCGAGCAGGATAGGCCACCGTTCTGTTGGAGCTTGGTAACGCTGATACAAGATTGAAAATCTTACCCACATGACATTGGCACAAATTGTGTGTACACACAGATTGCTATTAACTAAGAAGAATCGTACACTCCATTAAAACAAGACACTGGCATATGCGTCATTAACGCCTTGCCAAACAAAGAAGAAAAAAAAAAAAACTAAGAAGAAGAAGTGAAACTACGGAAACTACGGATATTCGAAACGCTTTTTCAGACAAAAAATCTGTAGTTGCGGCATTCTTGGACATTAACTGCGCATATGATAATGTTCTTCTTCCTATTCTTAAAAAAAAAAAATTAGATACTTTAAACGTTCTATATATTTTAACTAATTTTATCTTGAATCTTCTCTCAGAAAGAAAAATTATTTTAGATTTCGGGGACTCTTACACACCGAGTAGACTTACCTCAAGGGTCTGTGCTGAGTCTTTTGTTATATAACATATATACATATGACTTAGAAAGTTCCATGGGTGATACAGCTAGTATCCTACAGTATGCGGATGACTTGGTCTTATACGCTTCTGATAAGTCTATAATCGCTGCCGGAGAGAACGTATCATCGTCTTTATATTCTTTAAAAATCTGGATGGATACTAATGGCCTAGATTTATCGCCTTCAAAGAGTACAGTTGTTGTTTTTACTAAGACTCGAAATCATCACCCCCCTACTGTTATATATGATAATATACAACTACCGGTTAGATATCAAGTAAAGTTTTTGGGAGTTATTCTTGACCGTAAACTTACAGGACTCGCTCATTGTGAATATGTTGTTACTAAATGCGAGCGGAATTTAAATATGCTTAGATGCCTTAGTGGAGTCTGGTGGGGTGCTCACCCTGCCACAATGAGATTGGTGTATAACGCGGCTAAAAGAAGCGTGCTGGAGTTTGGTACCTTTTTCTTAGATCCGGGAAGTGCAGCCGGTTTTAAAAAGTTAGACCTGATTCAATCTAAGGCTTTAAGAATTATATCTGGTACAATGAAATCCACTCCCATAAATGCCCTCCAAACAGAATGTTGTGACCCTCCTCTTAACTTAAGACGACAATATCTTTCTGATAGATTTATTTTCCGTATTGTACAATTTTCTAATCATCCCTTAATCTCCAAACTTGAATTACTTTCACAAAAAATTATTTCCTCTCATAAGCCTTTACCTTGCCTGTTAAAAAGTTTAAATAAATTTAAATCGATACAAGCTCCGACATATACCTTTCGTTTACTGCCGTTATTTAATTCTCCCTTAGATTGCCTTTTTTTATCTCCGAACATTTGTTTTTCACTTAATATTGAAATGTCTGATACTAATGCGAATGCTAACTTTAATCATATTGTAAATAGTAAATGGCCAAATTGGCACCATATTTTTACAGATGCTTCTAAACATTCTACTGGCTGTGTTGGCGTGGGAGTGTTTCACAAACAGTACAATATCATTCAAAAAATCAAGTTACCCCCAGAAACCACTGTTTTACGGCAGAATGCTTTGGTCTTTTGAAGGCTATTGAATATATAATAACTTTCAAACTCAGGAATAGTGTGATATTTACGGACTCGTTAAGCTCCTTACAGACCTTAGCAAAATTCTCAGTTAAATTAAACCCATTTTTTCATATATTATTTGAATGTAAAAGAAAGCTGTTGCAATGCCAAATGAATAACTATTTTGTTACTTTCTGCTGGATACCTGGCCATTGCGGCATTATTGGAAATGTGAAAGCTGACACTCTGGCAAATGATGCTACTGTGACCGGCGATATGTATCCTTACAGGATTTTCGGCCATGATCTTACTGCCCTACCTAGCGCATATCTCCATGATTCATGGAATATGTACTGGAGAGAGAGTGGTCAGATCAAGGGACGTTTTCTGTATGCTATGCAATCGTTAGTTCCCAGAAAGCCATGGTTTGCCAGAATGTCCTTTGGTAAAACTGTCACCTCTGTGTTAATTCGTATGCGTCTCGGCCATGTTTGTCTTCCCGTACATTTACATAAACTTGGCATAGTAGATAGTGCTGTCTGTGAGTGTGGTGAGAACTATTGTGACATGAATCATGTTTTCCTTTCTTGTCCCTTATTTGACCATTCTTCTCTCTATGAGTCTTTAGTCTCTCTTTGTATTCCATTCCCTACTAACATTTCTTTACTACTTAGTACTTGTGAACCTTCTGTACATAATGTAATAAATAAATTTATTGTATATAATAGCATTAAACTGTAGGACTAGTTACTTGAATATGTTTTAGTTATTATTATTCTGATTTTTTTTTAAATTCTTATTTTATTCGCGGTTTTGTTTTCCGCGTTTTGCTTCCCGCGTTTTGTTGTAAATCGGTACATAATGTTTGAAACCGATTTTATTCTCAAACCTTGTCAAGCCATAAATTGACACAAAGAAAGATTTACTTGACACTGGCTAAGACACAAGCCGTGCAGAGCCATCAAAAAACACAAGAAGAAGAAGAAGTGAAAACTACGAAGTTTTTGGCGGGATCTCACACTGTCATGTAGCGGTTGTTTTCTTTAATTCATTAAATTTGTGTATTTGATTCTATATCATGTAATTTTGGTGACGTTTGTTAGGGGTTTTTGTAATTATACGACACCTGTACGTACGAGACCTTTATCCGGGTCATACATATAACAGAGTGAACGTTAAATAGACATAACCATAGACTAATCTAGAACATAAATATATCTTTTATTTTACTCCTCAACAGCGTTTTGTGCGAAATAGTTCGGTTATCGTATACAAGTCAGGTTTATTATGGAAAATAATGCGTTGCATTTACTCTGAAGTGCCGCACTAAGCTCCATGAAAAGTTCTATCAGGATGAGCCACAGTTTTGCTGGAGCTTGATAACGCTGATACAAGATTGAAAATACATGTTACCTACATGACATTGGCACTTATTGTTTGAACACAAATTGCAATTAATTAGAAGAAGAAGTGAAACTATAGAGTCTATGAATTGGAATAAACCGGATACAATAAGTGTAATAATTATTGCCAAAAGTTCTGTAATTACAGTAAATTTACAATAATTTTACTTACATTGTAGCGTTTGGATGCTGTATTATAGAAATACAGTATAAGAAAACTACCAAATAAATGAATATAAAAAGTTAAAGATTCCTGGAAATATCTAAGACTTTACGTTCCGTGGCATTATTTTTAATTTGCTTCATTTATAAACAACAATTAAACAATGTGATGTAAAGCATTACCAAAACTACGTAGTATTGAGTCAAATACTGCAAGTTTATGAACTAAAAATAAGTAGGTACTACTATCATGTGATACCAAGTTCCCGCCTACGTGGTGGTAGTAAATATTGGTAATAATAACACATTCTCTGCAGATTGATTTCTTTTCAAAAATCTGGTTAGGGACTTTCAGATGTAGATAAATATTATTTGGCATGTTACCTAGTACCTACTGTACTTAGTACATAACACACCACCACATTCCGCACTCAAGTTACAGCAGAAGTTCCCACGCGAAATACCAAAATGCTGACAACGTAAAACAACGTATCGTGGGACAGTGAAACGTTGGGAAATGGACAATCTCGCTCGATCGCCTGAGCTAGCAGGTTGTATTTTAGGTTTAAGTATTATATTGTAATTAGTTTGTAATAAAAATTATAAAGGACAAAAATTGCCTTTTTAAAACCTCCTACTGACGGTCAACTACGTAATTGACAAAGTGTAAATGTGCAAAAAACATGTGTTTCGTTTATTTTCACGCCCTTTTTTTTTTTTGACGGGGGGAAATGCATTTACGCACTACCCTTATCTATTGTATTTGAGGGATCACAGTCCCCCAATACAATAGATAAGGGGGCACGGAGTGACGAGCTCCGTGCCAGTGTGGGACTCACCCGGGCGAGAGTCGCCCGGAAATACCCACTAAAACCCCCCGGGGCCGTCCGCTGCATTTGGGATGGGGGCGACACGGGGTGGCTTTCGCAAGCACCGCGTCGCAATCACCGCATCGCTTATTTTCACGCCCTGCAAATTTTCATGTTTTTGGATACTACATTTTAGTCGAATATAGGTAGTTTTTTTTTCTATGATTTAATCTTTTATAAATGAAGATTTTGTAAACGTGGAGAACTTTATGTTTACTATTTTAGCATTACGTAATTTAAATGATTCAGAATGTTTTAAATATAGAAAGTCATAAAAACGAATAAAAGATAAATAACGAAAATCGTTGGATAACAAATACGATTTAAGGCATATTACATTACTTAGTTCCGCTTGATGCACAAATTTATAAAATTTACCGTTCTCAAGTGGTTTTTATAAATTATTTAATTTTATGTAAAAACGATGTATTATTATGTAAAATGTAATGTATTTTTGTATTTATGTATTGTAATTTCACTGTAAATACCTGACTTCTTATGGTAACACTGGTTGTAATAGACTGCAAAAGTGCCGTAGGACGTTAATAAGTAGATTGTAGGTACTCATAATTATTATGCGTTGAGTTAGTTTTGTTATTCGTTTAGTTTAATTATTCGTGTTCTGTTTCTTTAGCTCATATTACACATCTAGTATACTATTGTATACTATTTATTAATATACAAAAATTACCAAAGTAAAGAATTCGTATATTAGCTGTACATAATACGTAATACCTTGACATATTTTCATTTACTGATTATCTTTCTGTGGTGTTCCTCAATTTTCTCGAAAAGTCGAATACAGGTAAGAAACAATACTAAATACAATTTATGTACATATAATAATTCTGTTTTGTTAAATCAATGTAATGTAGATACAATCATACAAAGTTCGAGTTTTCTGTGGCTTGACAAAAATAAACAAGGTGATTACCATTCTGTCATTTTTGAATTTGATATTGTTAGATTTTGTCATTGAAGTATTTGATTATTTACCTACTCAATGGCTTTTGTCGTGATATCAGATATTACCTATATATTTTACAAAGTAGCATTATGATTACGTTTCCATTGATAATTGTAAGAACCATTGTCGACTTTAACATAGTGAAGGGTGTGCAGTGCACACGGGCGTAGGGTTATAGGGCGCGCCGAGCGACACTCGTGACAGATGCAAAGATGCGCCGCTCGGGGCGCCAACGCTCTCGAAGGGTGCCAGGATATTGATGACACACGGGCGCTACTAGAGCTAGAGTCGTTGCTAGTAAGAACTGAAGAAAGAATCAAGTCTCTTGGCTAGAGCTGATCGAGTTTACTTACTTACTTGATGGATTGATTGGAAATTATCAATATTTGGTTTCAGTTTTGTTAGGAATAACCGCAAATCTCCCCAATCTGTGATATTTAATCTGCTTCTTTTTTTGCTAAAATAACAAAAACGAGAGTTTGTAAAGACACTAAAACTTTTTTCGACAAGATATGAGGGAAACGCTATCATTAGCTTTCTCGCAATTCTCCACAGTCCAGGATATTTCGCGGGTATTTCTGCATGCAGCCAAAATGTTTGATATCCTCTTTTAAATTTCACCTTCAGCTCCTCATTAGTGCTAAGCTCGAGTAGCTCCTCTTGTAACATCATATTCTCCACTTCCGTTTCATCAAATGGATTTAAGATCCATGGTGGTATTTCCATCGTCAGAATATCTTTTGTCAAAATGTAAAATTCTTTACAACAAACGAAACGCAAAGCGGTACAAACTTCACGGCGCCGTCACTAACCGAACCCCGTTGACAGAATTGGGATATCTCAATAATTGTGGAATTAAGTGAACTTCGTTTATCAAAATCAAAAAGGCTCTGAATTTTTTTTGGTTTGAGGTACAAACGAAAATGAACGTGATTCTCGCGGGTACAAACGATACTGGGTCGAAACCCGTTCACAGATTTTTGAAATTTTCAAAATTGGAAAAGTTAGTTTTTAGAAATTTTCAAAATGCTGTATCTTTTTTGGGTTTCGAAAAAAAAGAAAAAAGCGAAGGTGGTACAAACGGGTACAAACGACCCCGAATCAGATCCCGTTGCAAAATTTTCGATTTTCCAAAGTCGGCTGCGGGTCAAATTTTCAAATCGCTATAAGTTTTTTTGGTTTGAGGTACAAACGAAAGTGATACAAACGGGTACAAAAGACGTACAATCTTACGGTAAAAAAAAATGTCGAAAGTCGGCTGCCACGTTCACAGAGGTGACAAAAAGTTCAATTATTCTCGGCTTTCTGATTTTTTAATGGAAGTATCTAACAATGGCTCTGTTCAGTATTTAATTTTTAATAAGTACCTAAAACACGCAAACAAGTTTTTACAAGTTACAGTCGCTGAGATTCTTAAAATATTATCTGCCTACATTGTTAGGTGAAGTCAAGCCACCGTTGTTAGTTCTTCACACAATCGAAAATAAACCAATTTTCATAGACCTTGCTTACTAATTGCGCACCTCTATTTCTTTTTCACGCCAACGTACTCCCCCATCGAGTCTCTCGTGGAGCCCTGGGGGTCCACTTGGATCACTTTGGGAATCACTGTATTAAAGGAACTTGTTTAACTACTGGATGTGTAATTAAAAACCCTTTAGCCCTAACTAAACCCATTCTGGTAATATTGAAAGTTGATATATAAGTTTTCAGTTCATTAATTGTTAAACAATTTGAATTAAAAAAAAATGGTTGGCATCTGAATAATTATTAAAACATTTTATTTCGGCCTATTCTTTTTAAGCTACCATTTATAAAGTTATTAAAAGCATGTTTCTTTAAAAATTTATTGAACATTACTGGATGCAAAGTAGTGCTATCATCCTATGCAGACTGTATTTTGTGTACATGTACAATGTAGGGTCCATGATCATTGCTATCATAGCTAGCCCTGCCAATTTATGTCGGAGCTTGGGAAGGAAAAATATCATTAGACGGGCAGATGAAGGTAGAGAACTAACGGGTGTCTCTATAAACTCATTAGTGTAACAAAGACAGTCTGTGATTTTAAGTGTATCAGAATCATGTTTTCCCTTTCAGTTTATTACAGTTTTTACATATTTTATGAAGATAATTAGGTTTAAATTTTCCCTTGGATAGCGATGCACATGACCATGAACATGAGTAGTCGAAATCCATACCAGATTCGTTGGAAACGGTCACAAATGCACCGACGGGGGCATAATGTCTCCACCGGGTCTAGTGGATCGTTCATTTAAACAAAAAAAAAAACTTACCCTACGTAGAAAATACAAGTAATAAATAAAGAAATACACCAATCTTATATTATTTACAACGATCACTATTCTGATCACAAATTATAATAATACACAATTTATAATAATATACAATTATAATAAAAAATTGAAAAAACCGCGTCTGTCAAGTTCGAAGTTTTCCCGCGCTTTTTCCGCTATGACGTTATCAGAGAAAAATGCCTAGTTACCAGTGTTGCCCCCTGTTGCGTAACTATAGGGTGGCAGAAATAATGACTCGGGCCCTGATCCGATGGAGCCTCGGCCCGCGAAGTCGCGTGCTCAGAAGAATCCTAACATTTTTAACAAAATTCTATAGAAATTATAAATACAATTAAACTTGAGTCATTTGTTAAAATAAAATTACAAAGTGACGATTTTTACTAGGGCTCCATTCAATGAATTTGCCTCAGATGGATTCTCATATGGCCTCAAAAAAATTGGATACAAAATTATTAATACCAATATTATATATAATATACAGACTTTATGATTTTTAGACAATTTCAAATACGGTATAGTAATCGGCGCCGATCTTAAGCGCTCGCGAAAAGAGTGGGACAACCCACTCACTGTTTGTGTATTGTAGACTTTAGGTATAATAAATAAAAATAGTTCAGTCATTTATTTTTCTACAGGACAAAATTATTAATGTGTCGAGTACCCATAAAAATAAGACAATAGGAAAACAATAGAAAGCTGGCGTAAACGCCAGGTTAGGTTAGGTTAAGAGCTCAAGTCCGCTTCCACAGGGCGGAAGTTATGAGGGAGAGATTGGAGAGGCGAGAGGAGTCGATATTGAGGTAGGAGGAGGACCTGGTGGATGCGCGCTATGGACGGCCTACCATAGACGCCATTCGCCCGGTCCTCCGGGAGTGGGCAGGGAGGAGGCACAGCTCCCTGACGTTTAGGCTTGTGCAGACACTGTCTGGACATGGTTGTTTCGGATGGTATCTGCACAAGATAGCCAGGAGGGATCCGTTGCCAGGATGCCACCACTGCGACGCGGCGGAAGACACGGCGCACCACACCCTTGCGGAGTGCGCCGCGTGGGAGGAGCCGCGTCGTGCAGTGGTGGCGGTGGTGGGGTCTGACCTCTGTGAGCAAGTTATGCTACAGAAGGAGTCAGCCGAGAGGGCCATGGAGGAGGATCCGGGGGCGGATCCTCGGAGGAGGAGGAGGCCCAGGGGGAGATGGGCACGCTACGTACGGAGTTTCTTCCGTATGTATGCGTGCCCGGGGGGGTTGGGGAGGGGGGTGTTGGTGTGGGGGTGTTTTGTTGGGAGTGGGTGTTTTTGTTTTTGTTTATTGTTTTTGTTTCTTGTCTTCTTCTTATTCGTTCCTTCCTTCTTTCTTCCAGGTATCCCTCTCCTTCCTACGTCTTGCCGATTGATACAAGACGAGTGAAGGAGAGGGACCTAAATTCACTTTGAAAGCAGTGGCGGGCTACTTCATCTTCTCCTTTGCCCGCTACTGTTCTGTCCATTCTTTGTTCTTCCTTTTTATGGGGGCAGGAAGTATATCCTGCCCCCGGACTTTAGACCAATTGGTCATGCCTCTTCTTTGAGAGGTGGGCTAAGAGGTGGGGGGAAGTATTCTCCTCCATCCCTACCGGACCATTACACGGACGAGGCCTGGTGGGTTCGCCGCAGGGGGCGACGCGGTGCTTGCGAAAGCCACCCCGTGTCGCCCCCATCCCAAATGCGGTGGACGGCCCCGGGGGGTTTTAGTGGGTAATTCCGGGCGCTTCACGCCCGGGTAAGTCCCACACTGGCACGGAGCTCGTCCCTCCGTGCCCCCTTACCTATTGCATTGGGGGACTTTGGTCTCACTAATGCACTAAATAATAATTAATCTCGGTAAGGGTAGTGCGTAAATGCATTTCCCCCCGTCAAAAAAAAAAAAGGTTAGTGCTCAAGGGGTTAAAGTACATATTTATTGTTCATTATTGCTCCGTTCTGTTTGTTTATACTAATTTTGATATAATGAACAGATAATATTTGTAAAAAACTCCACGAGTGTGCAATTCACAGACGGTAGAAGTGAAACTTACGAGCGTAAGTGAGACACTGCTTCCACTCTATCCAACACAGTGTTAACTGTCACCACCAATTTTCTTCACACAAAATGGTTGCGGATCAGAATTTCAAAGCTCAGCCCTGCCATAAACAAGTTTCACATAAAGAAATAATGTTAAAATGAATGAATTAATTTTCTATTTTATATAAAATTGCTTTATGTGGCGTAAACTTAAGAGGATATACGAGCGTTTATTCCATACAAACCTAGTTTCCCTGTTTCCTCCCCAGATAATAGCATTATGATAAATATTTTTATACCAAATATTAAATATCCAGCACCGCCATGCCTGTACGTTTTCCCCATAAATTAGTTATTGTAGAAATTAGGAGCCTTTGAAAAAGAAAATATGCTCGTTTTTTTACCGTTATTTCCAGACATTCGTCAAATAAATTTGATAAATACAAACAAAAAAATCATGTCAAATCAAACCCTCTACGTATAGCCAGAGCCTTTCTTATTATATAATTGGAAGAATATTTAAAATCGGTTCGGTTTTGCTGGAGGAAACAAGGTACTACGAAGTGATTTTTTTCGTCTATTTTACATAGGTAAAATCAGGCCGATCTGCAGTTGTCCCTTTCGTGTATTATAACCCTTTCTTTGGGACGCAACGCGATAGCAATATATTTCTGAAATATCTACTTTTCAGATTTCTCGCCGACCGCATTCCCTCTTAAGACCAGGATAGTATATTCAGAATGTGCAGGATGGCATAATTCTTTATTCATGATGACTTTAATGTACATTGGAATGCACAGGCGCAATTTCTTAGTTTTTTTTTTACTTCATCTATGTACGTTAGAAACACGAATTACGTATATTTTTTTGTTCACAGCGATAATCAGTATGAAGTACAAGGCCTTGAGAAGTTTTATAAGAAGTAAAAATATAGATATGCCATACGATCTGAGTAACTGTATTGTTGTCTACGACGGTAAGAGCTTTTTCAATGTGGATAGATACAAATTAAGCGGTTGCCAATATTTTTATGGAACCGAATGCGATAGATATGCCAATTATTTAAAGAGGCAATTGAATTGGCTGAAAAAATGTGGTGTAAACATCTTACGTTATATTCAGTGGAGGTGTGAAGACTGATCTGGAAATGAGGAAGGGTATGCATGAAAATTTAATTAATAACAGATGTCAAATCCGCGCAGAAAATGTAAAAAATAACGTTTTTGATCCAATATTTGCAAAGAACGTTCACTTAGAAGTACTGGATGAGTTAGGAATAAGGTATTTCTTCTGTATGTATAACCAGAGAGAGGCGATTATAAGTCTGGCGAAAAAATTATGTGCTCCGGTTGTGACTAACTATATTGAATACTGTTTTTATGGTGTGACATGTATTGAAGCAAATACGATAATGTTTGATTCCCAGAGAGAGGTAGCGACGTGCAAAATTTATAAAAATAATATATTTGCAAGTAATATTGGGGTACACATCTGCTATACTCCTCTACTGTTGGCGCTTCTTGATGAAGATTCGCAATATTTTGGATATCTTCCTGGCGTTATATTGGGTCAATACCAGCGAGTCGTAAATTCTCTCATATACTGGATGCGACGGAAGAATAAAGATGATGCAAAAAGATCTGTCATATCGTGTCTGAGAAATGACTCCGATAAAAAAATCTTTTTGGACGCGTACGCGGAAAATGAAAATATATTAAAAGGTTCAAATTGGGATGTAGTAAAGATACTTTCAAAGAAAACAAATTAACTTCATAAAGGAAGGTGATTGGTTTCTTAATGGTGTTTTCGAATAATAGAATTGCTGCACCTTATATTAATTTGACAAAAGTTGGTATATTATCGGGTTGTTGGCTCGTACCCGACGTAAAAAAGGATGATGCTCTATTGGCAGCTATTGATATAATTGGGTTTGTTCATTGCCTTTTGACGTCATCCCAAAGTTCAGTATTGACATTTGTTGGTAGAAAAAATAACGAATGTTGCATTTGGGATATAGAACGAAAGTGGGATACTCCTATACCGCATGATGCAATCTTTGAACAACCTAAAAATTGGCGTAATAAAACACCTAATGCTCATTTTGATATTTCAACCCCGTTTGGTCTGTTTTTGCATGAAAGTCTCAAGGGATTCGATTACGAATCGTTGATTCGTTTGAGACAAGACGGTTGGATTCTCATTATAACACTCGTGTATTACATCAAGAAACGTAATAAAATTTTTGTAAATGCTTCTTATTGTGTAATATTATCTTATGTTATGCTCGGCTATGTTTCTGAGATTGTCGGTATCATCGAACAGAGTAACCTTTCTGTGATTAACAATGTTTATAAATCAATTGATCACAGTAATGGTCTCCTATATAAAGATTGTAAGGCGGCAATGAATACCCTTATGGATTTATTCTACATTCAAGATTTAGAAAAGAAATTTAACTGCACTATTTTACATGAGTTCGCAGAGTTTCAACATTGTTTGCAACATATGAATTTTTTGAATAAATTGTGTGGAGAAAAAGTTACACCCACAATCTATTATAAAACTATTAATGGAACATTCATTTATAATGTGTTCTTTGCCATAAAGGATAAAGTGAATCCACTTGAACACTTGAAACAGATTTTAGGCCAAACGACTGTAACTTCATTATTCATGAATATCGTGGATGTTTTTAATAAATGCCTGACATCGGTTGGAGACAATTAATGGGCAATAAGCCATTTTGATTTGTAACTATAGTATGTCTAGGATGGACCAAATTTTTTTAATATAAATAATTATTTGATATCCATAAGAACATAAATGAAGAAAGTTCCTTTGGTGAAGCGTAACTTTTTGATAGTGTGTGCAACGATTTTAAAATTATTTTGATTGATTAATCTTTTTGGTAAATTACTTTAATCAGTTTCTTGAAGATATCAATAACATTCATGCATCGTTTCTCAGTGTATGCATCAATAATCTGAAATTTATGAGAATTACAATTACAAATTTTTCACTTTCGTTTTTAAGGATTCTATATAAGTGATCCAAATATTATAATTTTTCTCTTTTTTTCTTGTTTTAATACAATAAGTAATATTTCTTTTTTTTATAAAGTGTCACTAAACAAAGTAAATAATATAATAATATTCGTTTATGTATCCTATAAACGTCTTTTATTTCATTAATGTAATTATATCCTCTCCGTCTTAAGTTATTTCACTTATGCGAAGTATATGGAGTTAGTAACTATTATTTACCTCCGACAAAGCTGTGTTTTTATGAATGTTAATTTCTGTTAGAATTTCTAAATAGCTTTGGTAAGAACATAATTATGTAGGATGTTTAACTGTTGTACTAGATCTTTTCTTATGACTAAATACAGTCTTACCGTACCGATAAAAATTACTATAATCATCGGCAGGAAAATTACACCTTAACCAAAAAAATAGAAAATGACATACAAGCACTTGCATGCTATGATTTAGGTTTTACTTATTTTTGAGGGCTCAGTCTGAACAGTGTTTTTTTATATCTCGAAAATTATTATAGTTACAAAATTAGTCTTGGTTCATTTTAAAATGGATATATGGTAATGGCATCAGCCGGGTGGTGCCGGCCAAGAATAGTACCACCCAATATCTTCACGTGGGTTTCGTAAAAGGCAACTGAGGGATAAAAACCAGAGAATGGGCAGCAGCATCCTCTGAATATCATAAACACCTACTGTGATGGCCAATCTGCCAAGCGTGGCGATTATGGCAATGCCCCCCTTTTTGGGGGAGACCTATGTCCAACAGTGGACATCTTATGGTTGAATGGATGGATGGATGGATTTGGTAATATGCACCAAAGGTAATACAAAAACATTTGAAAAATTTTATAAAACTAGTTTACTATTTTTTGGTTTCAATTTTTTGTTTTATAGACATATATAGTATATTTTAGAGAGCCTGAAATTTTTAGACAGTTGTTATTTTCTTTCGAAAATATGAAATTTTGAATAATTGTATAAGTATGTTAAAGTATTTTTTCTACTGAATATACCAGCATCCTCTGAGTACTACAAACACCTGACTGCGATCGCCAACCCGCCTGCCAAGCGTGGCGATTTTGGCAATCGCCCCCCAATGAACAAGACACCAAAAAACCGGCCCCTAGTCCCCGGCGGCCCCGCTATTCTTGGTCATAATGGTAGCGGCCAAGGTAACGGTGGGGCAAGGGGTGCTAAGAATATCCGGCAGATCCGGACAACCAGCGACGGATCGACCTGGCAACATATAACACGCGAACACTGCGGACTGACGTGAAGATTGCTGAGGTAGAGGAAGAAATAAACAAGTTACCTGATTTGAGGATTACCTCCCCCTCTCTTCGGATCTCAGATAATCCCAATATTTCCCATATTGATTATCTGAGGTTCGAAGAGAGGAGGAGGTAATCCTCAAATCAGGTAAATCAAGAATTGCTAAACTTAAGTGGTAGTGGGCTGGGCACATTGCTCGCAGAACGAAAAGAGTTTTTATGCTTTCATATTTTTTGTTGCCCCAAACATATTTTTAGGTAACCATTGACAAAATAATCTAAGATGATTATACAAATTGTTTTATTGAATTTTAAACCTTAAAAAACTTTTAATTTTTTTCCATTGGTAAAACTTCGTAACAGGATGAAAGAAACTCTTACCCAAATTCATCCAAATCGGAAGAAGTCGATTTTAACTATCTGTCGTTTTTACATGATCCATAACGATAGATACATGTAAATATAATTTCCTTATGCAAAAAGAAAAAAAAAGTATAGTGATAGAGTTACACCACTTTTAAATTATACATAAATATAAAGGCGATGTGTCAGAAGAAGGTTTAAGGTACTAAATCTGATGTTGTGTTTGACAAAATCGAACGGCGCATTCGGTTACGGCTCGGAACTGCAATTATTTCCAATCGTATCATAACATTTTCTCTGTAAACAGAGTTCCGTTTTTTCACCTCTTGAGGGAAATGCGAGTTAATTTCACGTAAAGCAATTACGACGGTTGCGGTGTCCGAAGTGACTTGATGCGACGCGGCGCAGTACACGAGCGAGCACGGCGCGTATTCCCGCGTATTTTATTTAGCCGCCATGTTGACTAACCGTTTCGTTCTCCGCGATATTTAAAATGTATGCGACGACTGTCATCATAATACGATATTATCATATTTAACTTTTTAAGTGTGACATTTTTTAATAAATCTATAGAGTGGATATTAAATTGGGATTCTTAGGAAACGATGCACTGTCGTAGCGATAGCAAAAATTAGTTTTCTCTGAGATTCCGCAAGCGTGTCGGTTGGTCGCGGATAGTCGCGTTTTTAAGATTAAATATACAGCATCCTTTGAGCCGTGAAGATGTGTTTCCTTAACGTTTTACGGTTGCACGTATCCCAAACGCAAAGGCAGAAGCGTCTCTACAAACAGTATATGGAGCAACTGGCAGGCGCTTATGTCGAGAGACGACCGGAGGCGAATATTGCACCCTGGGATGGTAAATATAGTTTTAGAGTATCGAGCCCTGAATGGCGGTACTCGTTACCGTGTGACGAGTATTGGTACGGAGGCGAGGGATCGAGATCTTGCTGTAGCTCGGACTGCGATAGCGGGAGATGTTCGTCGCCGTGCTGTTCAGAGGTGATCTTCAACGGTGGCCAACATTTCAGCGGCAAGGGCAGTTATCATGCCTGCCGTCGATATCCTGTTTGTTGTTATCCTGGAAATTTCGGGTGAGTTTTAAATAAATAAGTATATTCATTTACAAGTATAGTGTTTATTTTGCTATTATGTGCTTTACATAAAATATGCGTAAGAGATATTGAGTATAGGCAAGATTGTTTGATAACTTAGTTCTTAGAGTACCTATATAATATATATTTAATTTTAATTTAATAAAAAAAAAATACGTTTTAATGGTAATTTTCACATGTTGTATTGTAAACTAGATACCGCACGTGTCTTTGTGCGCCTTCTTCCACCCACAGACTACTAAGAGAATACTACGTACCTATGTTCCACCTAATAATATATCTCAACTTTTATTAACTCCAGTTTGGTATAAATGTTTAATATACAGTTAAATAATATTAGTGTATGAAAACTATTGTGATATTTTAACTTCAAAAAAATTACGTAAATATATATATTTGAATAAATATTGATAACTATTTTTTTTTTTACGAGGGGAATGCATTTATGCACTACCCTTACCAATTGCATTAGGAGGATCAAGTCCCCCCAAGGCAATAGGTAAGGGGGTGTGGAGGGACGTCTCCACACCAGTGTGGGACTCACCCGGCGAGAAGCGCCGGAAATAACCCACTAAGCCCCCCGGGGTCGCCCGCCGCATTTGGGATGGGGGCGATACGGGATAGCGGAAGCATGCTCCGCGTCGCCCCTTGCAGCAGGCCCAACAGGGCCACGTCTATACTTTAGTCCGTTGGGGCTGGGGGGGGGAGAATGTCGATGCCTGAGCCAAAGGCTCTCTCCTTACCCACCTCTTCCCCCACTTCTCAGTAGAGAAGCAATGACAAAAGCGTTCTGCTAGTACACAATGGAAAATGCCTATATCTAAATAATGTAACCCCAAGACCGAAACCAAACAACTTCTAGGTCCCAGATTTCTGGTACATTCCACCAACAGATGCTGAGCGTCTTCGATTTTTCCACAACATTTAAACAAAATCGAATTACTTAAATTATAATTAGATTCAAATTCAAATATATTTTGTGTAAAAGGAAACAAGGTTGGATTCCGCTACAATTCTTCTTGGTTAATGGCAATCTGCGACTTACATTCACGATTCTTCTAGCGACATGTAATAAGATATTATTTCAATGTTGTGTCGACGTTTCTCAAAACGGGTGGCTCATCTTGCTAGAACATGGAGTTTTTGTGGCACCTCAGAAAATGCGCGTCACTATTTCCAATACACTTTATCTGTACATAATAACCAAACTATGTCATACACAACATCGCCAAAATTACACAATATATGGTCAAATACGGAAGTTAGTGGATTAAAGACAAAAACTACTTCATGGCAGATTGAGATCCCGCCAAAAATCTTACGTTAGACTTATTTTTAAAGGTACAATACTCCGCTATCTTCATTTTTGCGTAAAAAAAACTGACAATAGCCATTTTAACGAGAACCAAAGAGGCAACTTGTCATCGACTTCAGAATTAATTTGAGGCCAATTGACGTTGGTTATAGATAGTTATGGGTTGTAGTCACCGCTTAATATACGTCTGTTAGTATCTTTTTTCTTCGAATAAGTAAATGTGATATATATAGCATTTTACCATAATATTTTCACATACCTAACGTATCAAATGTAATTAGATTTGTATGATTCTCTAGGAAATTTTTATCGCATACGCTGGCACTGTGGAATGGGTTACTCAGCAGTCTTCCCCAAGACTACTCTACATGCGACTTTTCAGGAATGGATTTTAAAAATGTTTTTCACGGTCGGCAAAGTATTGGAGATAGCCTAGTGAAACGATTGTCCATAGGTGACGCAACCATTTACCTTCAGAGGGACCGTCTAAATTTAACCAAACTTTGGTTTTATTTTAAATGTCAAAGGGCCCATCTAATGGTAAATGGTTATCCTATCTAGGAACCTTAAAGAGCGCTATTTAGTTCCTTTTTGAAGAGCCCCATGTCACAGACCTGTGAGGTAAAACTGTTCTGGGTAAATCATTCCGTAAGCGTACACGACAAAAAGGTCCTAGAGTATCAAGTTTAGAGATATTAGGGTTTGAGGATGAATAGCCAACTAATGGCGAAAGATGCGAATATGGAACGACGATGAGGGTACCATATCAAAAAGTTCCTCAGACCACTCCCCCTTTTGTACATGTATATAAATTAACGTTTAAAACAGTATCTAAATATGCAAATGCGGTTAATGTTGCTATTACAATTTATACATTACATAGACATACAATCAACTTTTTATTTTGTTCGACTTCCGAGAAACCATTGCAACCATGGGACGTTCCATGATAACATACTGTATGACTTAGTAATTGCAATTACATATGACATGCTCTATTGATGACCGAGTTTAATTGCTAGTATATCGGAGCATCGATTAAGTGGTTGCGGGTTCGAATATATCCTGGTTTTATTTCATGGAACTTTACACGCTACTTTCAATAGAGAGAAATTCTTTACGTTTAATTGTTTTTAACATAAATTTTATTAATAATTATTATTTATATGATAAGTATGTAAGAATAACATTGTATAGGATTATAGAGAAACTTCGTTGACGTTGTTATATGGAAAAGAAATTTAACTGAAATGCGATCAACCGAATGTTGACCTGTAGTTTGTAATTTTTATGTAACCAATTTCGAAGTTGCCATATTACAAATAATTAGTGCCTGATAATAAAGTGTTGGTATTTCTGACGATAAAAATGAGTCCGCCCTTTTTGAGCCATGAGCACTAATGCTTTGAAACAGGTGTAGTTTATCACCGGTGCTTTCGGAACCGAAACTTATTCAGGTAAATGAGTCACTTTCGACCTGACCTTTTCCGATTTTCAAATAGGTACGATTAATCATTTCGTTTTGACATGCTACCAATTTTAGTTTTTGAGGAAGCGTACGCAAAACTGTATTTTAGAGAGTGAAATAACAGGTAGCAAAGATATTTGTCACCAATTTATGGACTTTTCATCAAAATTGTGCGTTGAATCGGATTTTCTTCGGAATTTCGCGACTCTTTTCTTACACGGAACCTTAAATATTTTCCAAAATTAGTAGCCTAAATTACGCCTTATATCTTCTGTTATCTATCAGAAAAAGTCCCCTCAATATAGGTCTAGTCGTTCGGGAGATTATCTGTAATATACAGACAGATTGATAAAAAAAAAAAATATTATGTTATTGGTATAAGTACCATTAGCAAAATTTAAAAATTAGTCTGTAACAATTTTGAAGTTAGAATGTACATTTAGATCCAAGTCGAAAATAAATGAGAAAACTAATACAAGGTGGGACTAACTGTAACAATAACTTAATTAAAGAAAAATCTTACTTGACTTCAATGTTATGGTATTAGGAATAACTACTGCCTACTAACCTATCCTTAAGTTTGAAAATCTATCGTCGAAGCATTGCCGGTAAATTGTTCCTTAAAATGAAAATTGTATTTTTTTACATTAAATATAATTTGTTAAAACTTAAATTAAATTGTTGAAAAACGTCTATAACTGTGTAACTTTAATATGGAACGATTTATTTGGTGATAATCCGTTAAATTAATATGCATCAATGCGTCATGTTTATGGTTTATTTACAAAATTAGCATTATTAAGTTAAAAAAGGCAAATTAATAAAAAAAATATTAATGATTTATTTTAAAAATATTCTGTGTCGATTACTATATTCATTTCTTTATAATATGAAATTTATCAAATCATCCAATTAATCAAATAATACAGCCCAATTTAATTAATTGAATTTACATTAATTGAATTAGTTGAATTTCCACGACTTCATCTGTGTTTTCTTCTTAATTACCTAATATAGTTTTTTCCGCAATAAATAGTCACGCATATAAATACGAAATCTTTTACGACTTCAAAGATAAATACTTTTCTTTCATTATAAATATTAGGGAAATGTAGACTATATCCATCTACAGGATTCTTTGCCTTTATGATATTTCATAACAATTGGCGGTTTAGGTGTGAAAAATTAAAGTCAAAATATAAACTTATTTTCTTATTTAAAATATTATGTCGTGTGGATTTATTTATGGTAGCTAATAATACCAAACCAAAACAATTAAATTTGAAAGTGAATTACCACGAAATAGAACTATTTTTTTCCGTTTGAAATTATAAAAAAAAAACTTATCACAGATAATGCAACGGATTAATCGATTACAAATGATTGAATAATTGCATCGACTCTGTCAAATACTGTGAGTAACTTTATTTTATTTTTATTAAATAAACAATTTTATGTAATCGTTGCAAGTCGTATTTATTTACATGAATTGCAATAAACTAAGTACCATTTTTAAGTAAGTAATATATCTGGTAAAGAAAAATATTTTAAAATTTTCAATTCAAGATATGTTAGAAAACACGTTATAATTACTTCAGTCGATGTGTATATAAAACACTAAGATACTACTAGTCATAAACACGAAAAGTTTGACCAAATTTTACATTTAGTTAGAGATATTGAATAATAATTAATCTTTGATATGTTTTTCTTAATTATTGTATGACTGTTGACTGTAGCTTAGTTTTAATATGTTGTTTTATTTGTATCATAAAATTTGTTACAACAAACAGTAATACCGCTGTAAAAAATCATTAAACTATTTACTCAGCATAGAGATAATGTTCAGATAAAACAGCGGTATAAACAATAAGTTTTTGTTAAAAATTTCTATTGTTGTATACTGTATCCACCAGGAGGTTAATGACCTCAATGTTAAGGGCGTTTATTCAATGAAAGCGCTAGTTTGTTGCCTCGTCAGACCGTAAAGGATTGATTTTCACTCAATAGTGAATTATTGGAAAGGCGATTACTCAAGTTATACAGAAAAGTATTACGATTATATTATATTTTTTCACTTTCCATTTTATTGGTGAGCAATGGTTACGTTTGTCTTTTATTTTAATGCCACCTGTTATTAATTTAATATAAATCGTAAATTCTTTAGTTTCTAGTTAGTTTAGCTATTGGACGCTAGGTGGCGCACAATTCAATATATGAAAAAAGCGATTTTACTTATTGGTCAAATAAAATTTAATGTTACACAGATTTTTCTTAAACGCGAATAACACTGTTATTAAAAGTATATATTTAAATTAAGACTTCCAAATATTTTGTTTTATTTTCTGGAATAATATAATCGTAAAATGATGTGGTATCATTTTATATTTTGAACAGAAGCAATGTCTCTTTTAAACTTTTCTGTCGTTCTTTACATGATCTTAAAAATGTAGTAGGCTTTTTGTGACTGTGTAAACCCATGCGCACATATACGCTTACCAAAAACCTTATACTGACCTTTAAATATAATTTATGAAGTGGAGTTGTTTATGGAATCATTTCTCAAGATCTTGATTTTTTAATTAATATAATCAATGCCCGCGGCTATGTTCGGCTGAAGATGACATTTAAATATTAGTAGCTGCTTATAAATTAATGATATCGTCTGTTTACTTTAATGTAAACTAATTTGATGAATTAATTTTGTAATATATCATATTCGTGTATTTTATATAAAACTGTTTATTAAGTTACGGTGTGTCGAAGATAGGGATATAAAATCAATTACATAGGCAAATAAAAAGTTTATTGTAGTCTTCTGTTTCCTCATCTCCTTACCGTTATCCCATTTTTATTTGGGGTCTTCCTCTTCCATTCATCTTTATTCGAAATCATCTCTAGATTCGATTATATGACATTACCTTTTTGAGCATATCATTTTTCGCACAATCCATCCATCTCTTTGTAGATCTTTCCCTTCCCCTATAACCATCCATATTTATATCCAATACCTTACAAGATCCTCTTCCTCCCTGCGCATCATAAGCCCATACCAAAAAGCATACCAGGACATTGCCTCTTAACTTACCAGCCACTTTCAAACTTCCTCTAATGTGCTAATTCCTAATCCTAAACGTTCTTGTTACCATACTTATCCAGCTCAACGTTCGCATCTCGATTGCATGGAGTTTCTTTTCATCTCTTCACCTTTATGCGATAATATTCTGATCCATACAAAACGACAGGCTGGACCATGCTCTTATACATCTTCCCCTTTTGTCAACCGATTTTTTTTCGCTTTTTTGTTTAGTATCTTTTGCCGACCTTCAGTGTTATCAGTAAATAAATTTGCACGATGAAACTGTAAAGGCCCTTCCGGTCAACAGCGTTAGCTAGTTAGAAAACATAATAATAGATTTGAAAACAGGAACGGACTGACAGAAACATTGTTACCTTATATATGTTAATATACAAGGAAAACATAAACCATTATTACAACCATTGAATTAATTACAAAACTTCTTTTTATGTGATACATCAATCAAATACGACAATAAAACTGGTTCTCTTTATTACCCGTGTGATAATTTTAAAATTGAAACTTAGTTCATCATTTAAATGCAACTAATCTTCGCACCTAGTTACCGAAATTCGAACATAATCATTGTAAAAATCATAAAAAGTGTCTCCAAAGTTATTGTCAACACTAAAACTACTAAACTATTGGCAATACAAAATCCTTATTCGTATATCGTTCGACTGATCATGAAGATTGACATGTATGTATGGTTTTTTTTATCCAGTTTTTTTTTAACTTTGCACTGCAGCATATTAACCGTTCGCGGCATATTAAAAGTTTGCGGAAGGATGATCGCCAAGTGGCGAATAACGAGCTCGGTTAGTAAGAGGACACGAAAGCCGGCGGAATAGCTTTGAGTAAAAATACTAGTCCTAGGATTATCTACCGAACGTATGAAGAAAATGCAAGCTTATATCACATTAATTCAAATGATAAATTTCTAGTAAAATTGCTTTCTATGAAAATACAATTTTTAATATGTATAACATATTATTATTATTTTTAAGAAAATTGCATTTTTGATATTGTTTTCTTGGTCATGGTGCTCCCTTTTTTTTTTTTTTTTTTTTTTGACGGGGGGAAATGCATTTACGCACTACCCTTATCTATTGTATTTGGAAGATCAGAGTCCCCCAAATACAATAGATAAGGGGGCACGGAGTGACGAGCTCCGTGCCAGTGTGGGACTCGCCCGGGCGTGAAGCGCCCGGAAATACCCACTAAAACCCCCCGGAGCCGTCCGCCGCATTTGTGTTGAGGGCGATACGGGGTTGCTTTCGCATGTCGCCGCGTCGCCCCCTGCAGCGAACCCACCGGGCCCGTCAGTTCAATGGCCCAATGGGGATGGAGGAGAAAAGTTCCCCTCCACCACTTAGCCCGCCTCGTAAGGAGGCATGACCAATAGGTCAACAATAACCAATAGGTCAACAATACCAATAGGTCAACAATACCAATAGGTCAACAATACCAATAGGTCAACAATACCAATAGGTCAACAATACCAATAGGTCAACAATACCAATAGGTCAACAATACCAATAGGTCAACAATACCAATAGGTCAACAATACCAATAGGTCAACAATACCAATAGGTCAACAATACCAATAGGTCAACAATACCAATAGGTCAACAATACCAATAGGTCAACAATAACCAATAGGTCAACAATACCAATAGGTCAACAATACCAATAGGTCAACAATACCAATAGGTCAACAATACCAATAGGTCAACAATGGTGCTCCCTGACATCAACAAAGAATTCAAAGAGGCTTATTGGAACCTATCACGATTGATGAACAATTATTGTTGGTGGTGCAATTACGAATTGGAAAAGAAAAAATAGAATAGAAACATTGAATTAAATAATCCTACTAATATTATAAAGGAGAAAGTTTGTGATATATATGTTTGTTACTTCTACACACTCAAACGGCTATACTAATTGTGATAAAATTTGGTATGAAGGTACCCGAGACCCTGGATTAACACCTAGGCTACTTTTTATCCCGAAACTCTTCCAAACTCAAAAGGCTCGACCTATTTTAGTTTTCTGAATTTCACAGGAGCGAAGTTGCGGGCACATGAGTTTAATATGTGTTTGCGTGTATGTGAATAAGCATTGTATGTACTTGTGCGTGCATGCGTGTGTGTGCCAATATATGTCAAAGTTACGATGGTAATAGTGAATTAAGTCAAACTAACAGATCTACTTTGCAATGAATTGTGCAGAATACAAAATGTTTTGACAGCAGAGTTGTGGATACGGTTATTTTTTTTTAATATTCTAAATATCTTTTATTAGTATGATGAATTATCGACGGAATTATTAAAACATATCTTTGCAAAAGAAACAAACCAAAAGTGACAAAGCAAAGTGTAACCTATACTAATTTAGAAAAATATATCCACAGATAACTTGTTTTTATTATTACCACTCTTGCTTCTTAGGTCAACATTGGATTACGTTATTGAAATTTTGAAAAGAAAAACTTAACGTTTTCAATTTGTCTTAACTGATAACAACACAAAAGTTTATCAATAGTTGCTAATAAAATATATATCGGTTGATAAACGCTGGAGAAAAAGATATTGCACTGTTTTTTCTTTGACCATTTATAATATACCTAGATATTTTGATTTTACAGTGTCAGTGTTTAAATGTTCATAAGCTGTCAAATGCAAATTTCTTCTAGATTTTGTATGGAAATAACAATAAATGAACTGATTACTGATTCTATTTGTACTGACGTTCCCATGCTGCGTACATCAATTTACTCGGTTTTGAGGCATTGTCTATCAAAACTGTATACTATATCGCGGGCCGCATAAATATCGGCATAGGGCCACAGTTTGACGACCACTGATTTAAGTTGATTGTATTTAAGAGTTCGCTTTATATTTGAAGTTTCTGTGTTATATATATTTATCTCATTACTATTTATTTTTGATTTTACGCGATTTCGATTGGTCGTTTATTTTTGCATTGTATATTAGGTGTGTTATATTTATTGCATAAGTGTTCGCGTGATTTTGTACAATAATGATATAGCAGAGTGATTTTGTGCGGAACTAACAAGGCAGTTTTTCGTAGGCAGCGGTATGTCATGATTTATGTTTTTGATAGCCTAGTAGTACTGAGTATTTGTAAGAAGTAAAACATATTAGAACTTTTTCTTTATAGTATTTAGAGTTACAAAAATACATATTAGGTATAACATTATCAAGTCTTAGAAAAGATGGCGTGCGGTAGCTTGTCGGAAAGTGATCTAGTACCTACTGTATAATCACTTATCAGAAGCAAATTATTTTTATTTCTGCTTTTGTGTTGTAGTGTGTTCGGAAACATCCAAGTCAATGCCGTTTTGAATTAGCTAGGCCGAGTTATTGGTAAAGGCAAACATTTTGACAAAGCAATAATATAACCCTCAAGTTGAAAATATGTCATTAAGTGTTTATATGTGTGTTTTCATTATTTATGAAACAGTGCCTCTTTTAGCGTTTTAGCATTTTTGGTTACGTCGTCGTAACTTAACATTAGTTGGCATTGTGGTGGCTCTTAGAGTCAAGAACGTTAATTAAAAAAAAAGGCAGTCATAGAGAATGCCGACAGAAGTGACAGCTCGAAATTTTATAATATGTTATTAGGATTTTTGTAAACAGGTATGAATCATTAAAAATTCATTTATTTTTCTTTTTTTTATACGGTATAGGCTCAATGCTTTGACCACAATCTTACCTGATGTTAAGTGACGATGTGGTCCAGGATAGCAAACATACTAAGCCTAGATACTGGTTTCCAAGTGATACTGCCCGAACACACCTACTGGTATTTGTCGACAGGTTTTCAAACTTGAGAGTGGTAACTACCCAAGCGAGCATTGTTAGAAAATGCCCTAACAACATGTTATGGTTTCCTCACGATGTTTTCCTTCTTTGAAAGCTCAGGCTGGTTTTAGAGTTGGATAGGTGGATTGGAAACCGCGTCCCATGACGCAGAATCCGGCCGAAATAACCACTGCGCCATCATCGCTTCAAAAATTAAAATTTTCAATGTAAATATTGGCAATATTCGAAAATAAATCCTTTGTTTTTGTTATTTATTTCTCAAGATAGCCAGTCTGACAGTTTACGTCACATTAGCATGTCGGTGATGGCAACCAAAAATGACTCAACGCCGTTAAAGAAATTTTCATTTCAACAATTTATTGTGTAGTTTTAACATATAAGTTGGTAATATATAACAATAAAATTTTATTTGTATAAATTATTATGATTATAGGATATAATATTATAAAAGACCTAACAGATGCGCGGACCGGTCCGCGTACATGGTACGAAGGAAAACTGTAGTTATAATTTGCTTTGTCTGGACAGTCAGGTACGGACGTCATTATAGAATTGCGAAAAATGTACTACTGCTATAGAGGCAACGTTAACATATCATACAATTTTCGGCTGAGTGCCTTCTGCATTCGCCCGCCCACAAAGTTCGGTGGAGCTGTATAGGCCCTTCCGGTCAACAGCATTAGCTAGCTTAAAAAAAAAAAATACCAATATTCTATCAAAAGTATATCTGTCTGTATGACCGTTAGTTGCCTTAATAGTAATTTTTGCCTAAATAGTAATTTCTATTTTTTCTTGCTTCTGTGTGATGAATGATGTTCTTCCTTACTTTATTTACAAAGTGACTGATAACTGATGTTAGTTCGGTCGTCGTTCATATCATGTACGCGGTCCGGTCCGCGCGTCTGTAAGAGTTTTAACTAGCATATATTTAACAGGTGTTATAGATTTATTTGAAACATTTACATATGCCAAACTATTATAATATTAGGAAAAATCAAAACACATTTAGAATATAAGATTGTTAAAATGTTTAAATAAGCTAGATACTAGAAGAAAAATAAGGAGAAAGAAAATCCATTAATAAACAGAGGGAAAACGTCTTGAACGATTTTATTTTGCCTTTTTATTTATAGATCTACTACAAGATATATTTTGTAACTATACATAAGACCTTCTTATTGAGATTCTTTTAATGAATAAACTATCAAATGTCAAATATACCGGATATTATACCGAAACGAATTCACACATTGAGAGAATATGGTGTGCAGATGATGGCAGAGCCTTGTTTATAAGTTTGTTATTATGTGTTTATATTTAAAATCTGTAGGCCACGCAGATCATTTAATTTGTACATAAGATAAGTTATAAAATTATTAAATAAACCTGTAAAACTCAAAAAATAATTGTAAGTATGTTTAATTGAATATAAATTATTTAAATTAATTTTTGGTAATATAAAATAATTTTGATGAAGTAATTTAAAGTTTATTCTGTTATTTTATTTCGTAATTAAAAATAAATAAATAAATAAATAATTTATAATATTCCTTAGTTTATCATATTTTCTAATAAAGTAATAATAATAAAGTCGAAATTTTCGATTAAAATAAACAAAAAAAAACGTTATGCATATTTACTATGTAAATAATTCTCAATTTTATAGAGAATATTTTTTTCGTAATGTTTATCTGCATACTTTGTGCATCATTCTAAAGGTCAACGTAAACAATTTACTAATCGTTTGGGAAGTTCCAAAACTAATTTGATTAGTGATTATTATTAAAATCCGTACAACTGTGTGTAGTAAATAACGTAGGGTTATTAAAATACATGCATACATATTCTGTGTTCACGCATTCGCGATGTTCGCACATTCGTACGTCGGCCAAGAGCGGGCGTGCTCGTCGAAGTGACGCGCCGCGTGGTCGCGCCCATCTGGGTCAATATTGTTTTAGTAGTTTATTCAAATTTCGAACTTAAATAAGGTGTTTATTACGAATGATGACAGGACACGTTATATTATTGTCTGTGTTGTGAATAAATATATTGCTAGTTTTTGGATTTTCATTATTTATTTGGTAAGTTTTAATTTAATAATGAAATATTATTATATTTATAATACATTTAAATGTCAAATTTACATATAAGTAAATTAATTGTAATTTTTGCAATTTTCAAGAGTGCGTTTCTGTTTTTATTTTAATTATCATTTTTAATTTAATTAGTTTTCTAATTCCATAACAAAGTTAAATGCATATTTCTATATAACAATAAAAGTCGGTAAGGTAAGGAGTTCTTGACTTATATTGTGCCTTTTAAAAAAACCTATATTACTTTAACATTTATATACAACAGATATCCTATTTAACATATGTTTTTGTTGTATGTTTAATATCGAATGTTCTGGAACACATAAATTTTATAAGTAAGTAGTTAATATTTTGCTGAGGGCGTAAGACCGTTCGTTGGTGAGATCTTTGAGGGAGACCTATGTCCAGTAGTGAATGTCTTTCGGTTGATTGAGGAATGGATGAATTCAATATCGTATATATATTCTTATTTAACTAGATTCTTTCATAATATGTTTGATTTTTTAAACTTATATTATTAAATATTTACATGATATAATACGGTTGTTAATTGACATAAATATAAATTATTTTATACAAACGGAGCCGCGGACTGAGGTAGTAATAATTAGAAATGTAAGGCATACAGAATATGCTAAGGTTAAATACTTTTATTTGATGGTATTTCAAGACCATCGTCGTATAAGCGACTATACCGCATAGTGTTAGGATATGTTAATACTAAACGAGTAATCGTTTTCTACTCTTCTTTTGCATACTAAATAGGTTTGACAATAATTTCACCTGATGTTAAGTGATGATATAATGTGATTACGTTAAGATTAAGAGAACTGGCTCTCAGGTGACATTGTCGGAATCCTGCTTTGCGAGGTGCTAAGGCTTTTGTGACCGACTGAGTGGCAATCACCATACACGTGATGAGAAATACGCTATAGTGATACATGTGACAGTAGGACCGGGATATTTTTTTGTCCCTAAATCCCTCGATCATAATTCGAGAATTTTTTAGTTCTATTCTGATCAGAATTTACAGGTTTCTGAAGGCTTTAGCCTCTGGATGTTGACTGTCGATAGATTCGCACTTACGGCGTCATCATTCCTGGACTGATCTTTACTTAACCATCACATAAATTGCAGTCATTTTGCGGCCGTACCAGTATTACGTATACATCAATTACCTATACATACTTACATAGCATCACGCCTTTCTCCCGTTGAGGTAGGCATAGACTAGGACCTTTCACTTGCTACGACCTTGACACACCTCTTTCGCTTCTTCTACTTTCATGAGCGCTTTCATAAATGCTCGTCGGTTATGGATACTTTTCACATTTTTTTTAACGTGGGAAAATGCATTTATTTATTTCTCTTCCAACTTAAACGGGGAGCGGTCTCCCTTTAAGTTGGGAGGGGATATGTGGGACTCATCTGGCGTAAAGCGCCAGAAATACCCACTAAAACCCCATAGAGCCTCCGCCGACTTCACGAGACGACACGGGATTAGCTAAACATGCTCCACGTCGCCCCAGCAGCAGGCCCGACCTGATGATAAGTCTGGCTACGGCCTTTATCTTCCCGCGTACGAAAGTGGGGTAGTCCGTTTGCACGAACCGCCCCACCTTCCGTCTGCCAGCATGGAGCAATCCGCCCTCCTTCCGAAGGGCCACTAATCCGCCCTCCCTCCTCATATTGCTCTTGTATAAACGACAAGATCATGGAGGAGAGAGAGCGAGATAGGAAACAAGAAAAAAGCGAGGAATAACAAGCACCTGGCCTTTGTTTAAGACGTGCTCGATTTGGTCGAGATACGTTCGCCTAGGTCGACCCTTACCGATGAGCTCAGTGACCCTCGCCTTGTAAATTCATTTCGTCAATCTTCTGGCGTCCATCCTCTACACGTGTCCGAATCAACTTGGCATTCCTTTTTCTATCTTGGTTACTACATCCTCTACTACATATGATCTTTGCTCTACTTATATTTATTTGACCCGCACCTCTTTTTTTTAATTGGGAAATACTTTTGCGCGTGCCATCTTTAATCTGGGAGTATAATCTCTCGGATTAGAGATCGCAGGAGGGTACATGGGACTCGTCCGTCGTGAAGCACTGAGAATACCCACTAAAACCCACTGTTGGACAGGTTGTTCACGACGAGTCTGTAAAACTTTATAATAATCAGTACTGAGTAAGTAGTCAGGGCGTAACAAAGTGACAAAGAACTAAACTCACATTTACAAAATTACTTGTATTAAGTATATATTTTTTTTTACCTTAAAGTCGTATTTTGAATGAAACCTTTCGTATGAAAACGTCGTAGTCATGATCTCTCCCACTTTCCTCGGTCAGTTGGGTAAGTGGTTGACTGGATTGGACTTAATTGTTGCTTATGTTAATTTTACTCTAAATAACTTTATGTTAAACCACTAATGTACAGTCAACTAATTTAATATACTCGCACGATGATTGAAATTTGATAATAATTGTTATTAAAAATTTAAGATAAAGGTAAATTTACTTACACAAACAAAAAGCATTTAGCTCTTTGAATTCGTTCATTTTATATCTGAGAATAAACGCGTCTATATGTATTTGTACAAAATAGTTCATTATTATTTTTCTTGTAAAGGGGGAAAAACGATCTTTTTCTAATTTTTTTCATTGATAACTCTGAAACTCGCTGAGTTACTGAATAAAAAAAATCCGTTGATAAACAGAGGAGATACAACATGGGACTTATAAAATACTGTTAACTTGTTGGTAACCAAACGTTGGTAAGAATATTTTTTTAAATATCATAGAGAATGGTTTCACCACAGTCTCATCTGATGCTGCCAAAACATACCTATTGGTGTTTGGCAATAATTTTTCTTTAGGCTAATAAATACCCAGTCGCGCATTATTAGAAATTACCCTACCACTATACTATGGTTTCCATACGATGATTTCATTAACTGAAAGGTCAGGATCGGTTTAGAGTTCGATAGTTGCCGGTTTGAATTCGCGTCCATCATCGCACATACTATCATCATTGCCCAGTACTCACGACAAATTCCGGCTTTTTACTTTCATCAAATGTATTGACAATTTTATAAGCTATTCTCAAAGTTTAACATGTTGAGATTCAAGCTACATCGTCACTAAACAACATGTAAGAAATCTGCAGTTTTTACTATTAGGTATATCTAGTCGCGTCAGTTGGGGCATTGGTCTAAAATCAAAATCAACAATTTTTTGATTCAATTTGGGTCCTGAGAAGGCCTTTATGAACGTCAAAAATCTACCACCGGATCGGAAAACAACCCTCCTGTCTTTATCATAGCGAGTGCTCTGTGGAGTTGTTTAATCCAATTCCCATCTTTCCCTTCCATAATAGAAACACACGCACCGGATTTCAGAGCAATGGTTCTACAGTAACTTCCATCCTCTTTCACATCATCTTTTTCCGTAATCCTTTGAAATACTCATCCGGACATTATGTTTCTTCTTCTATCATTGTGTCTTTAAAAAAACGTCATATCTACAACGTGAGGACCTTTGTGCAGGTGATCGATTATTAATCACTTTATAGCCGCTATTATTTTTATTGATCTATACCATAATACAAAAAATCGTCATTCGCTGAATTATTATTATTTAAAAAATTGTAAGATTACGGTCAAACGATGACCAATCGAAATCGGATAAAAATCACAAGCAAGAGCTACTTAGCAACTTTATAATTGAAGATTCTGTTCGAAAGTATTTACAAGCGAATTAAGCGCTTTACGGTGTTGGTACATATATCGGGTAATCATACGACTCATGCGCAGGAATTGGAGCATGCTGCGACTTGTGTGTAACGTGTGTTTATAATTGCTATAAAAACAAGCGTGCAATTAAATTTTTTAATATTTGTTAACTATGAAACAAAATATAAAATATATACTAACTTTTGCCCGTTACTACCGCGTGCATTTAAGTGCAAATAAATTTTGCATCTAGCAAGTTCTATATTCAAATTAGTTCTTCTGACTTATTATTAATGTTATGCTCTTCCAAAAACTATATCCATCCATTCATTTAGCCGAAAAACGTCCACTACTGGACATAGGTCTCCTCCAAAGATCTCCGCAACGATCGGCCTTGCGCCACCTGCATCCAGCGGACTCCCGCGACCTTCACCAGGTCGTCGGTCCACCTTCTGGCCTTGTCGGCCTACCTAATCTGCATCTTCCGCTACGCGGCAGCCATTCGAGAACCCGTGCCCCATCGAGCATCGGTTCTACATGTAATGTATTCAGACCATTGTCACTTAGGTTTGGTAATTCTTCGGGCAATGTGGGTTATTTTGGTTCGTCTGCGGATTTCTTCATTTCTGATTCGTTCACAGTCAAACTACAAGCTTACCTCTTTCCATTGCCCTATAGAGAAAACTGTATGAAATGGTTAAATTATAAATTGTCGATGGTTGAATATACTTTCAAAGGTTATGCGATTACTTAGGGCAATGCTTTTCATAAAATCTTAGAAAAAGAAAAAAGATAAGTATATGATATAAGATTTCCATTAGCTTAATACGTCTCTGGACAGTTAGTTAAGATAATATGAAACGCAAAGCTGAGATCAAATCCAATCTTAAAATATGATCTATCTTTCTCTAATTAAGAATTTCTATGTAATCTTTGATTTACCTCTATCAAAAGTACCAGTATATTTCATTACCTAGGTATAAGAGGATTTCTATATAGAATAGGTACACCACCTATTAAAATATAATGAAATACGAATTGTCACTGTTGGCTCGGGAAAGGAGTTCTGATATTACAGTCCAAGGTTTCAAGTATATGCGTTTATTGTGTGAATATTCGGTTTGAAAGTCAATCGGATCGTCCGTTCGAATGTCGTAAGTTGTAATCTTCAAGTTCGATCAGCATTAGGGTTTTGCAAAATACGATTATAGAAATATCTTATAAAAACTAGCTACGTGCCCGCGGGTCAGGTCGCGTTTCATATGTTCTTCACTGCGTTATATAGTTTATAAATAATCGTTGGAAAATGATTTTCTGTTTGTGCTGTCCAATGGATCGTAATTTGTTACCAATTTCATGAGTTCAATTTTTTTACACGAAACCCTAATTAAATCAATAAACCCGAAAAAAATACATTCAAAAATCTTGCCAGTAAATCTGAGCATTAAATCGTTTTTTGCTACAATTTCTTGAGTTTTCTTATTTATTTCATGCGGAACCCTAAAAACAATCCTGCAATCATTTTTGATAGTAACAGAAAGTAAAGATACTTCTCACAAATTCAAACACCTACCAATAAAACTATGCATTAAATCGGATTTTATTCACAATTTTATGTGTTTAAATTTTTTTACGCAGAACCCTAATTATTTTCTAAAAATAAAAGTATCCATAGTTACGCGGAGTAACTTCACCTATCTGCTGAAAAATATCCCGTCACAATCGGTCGTACAAAAATGTAACACAAAAAAATATAACCACAATAAACCTAAACAATAAACGAAATTTACTTTAAAATACAATTTTATCGAACAAAGTGTTCGTATTTTCGAATGTAAGTAAAAACTTAAGATTCTTTTTTTTTATTAAACAATAAAACGAGTAGAAAATGTATTATATAAATTATTTCTTTACAAATTTAATCATCGAAAGATTTATCGACATAGAAATGCATTATAATTGATTCCTAGTACATGACGTTTAACAATATTTCTATGAGAGAAATCTTGTATTATACAGGTCACGCCAACTACATAACATAACAATGGGATTTTATTTTATACTAGCTGCGTGCCCGCGGCCGCGCCCGCGTTTCATATATTCTTCACTGCGTCTTAATTTTTTTATACGGAACTCTAATTATTTTCCTAAACACATTTTAGTACTAAGATAAAGTAAAAATATTTCTCATAAATTATAAGCACTTGCCCTGTGCAATGAATCGGATTTAATTCAAATTTTTGTGTTTTTTTTTTTTACGACTAACCCTAATTTTTTTTTCGAAAATAAAAAGTACCCTAAGTTACCCAGAGTAATTTCAGCTATCTACAAAGAAAAGTCCCGTCCAAATCGGTCCAGGCCGTTCCGGAGATTACCCATACAAACAGACAGACAGACAAAAATTTTAAAAATTGTATTGTTGGTTTAGGTTTCGTATATACATTCATATTTATTTAGTAGGAAAAAATTAATTTTGGCATTACAAACAAACACTTCTATTTTATTTATTAGTATAGATGGAATTTGAAGCGAGAAATATCTGATTTCATATTGATTAATGTGGACTTTATTACTTTTAGAGTAACAAAACGCACGTTGTAATTTTTTAGTTTAAGGTTTTTTGTTTTATATACCTTAATAGTATCAATGTGTTGATGATTTTTGTGCACGTATGTGTCAATGTAAAAGCCTGAGATTTACGGTAAATCCTTAGATTTTCCAATAAAACCAATTTCCAATAAAATAAGATTAATGGAGGTTAAACTTCATTGTTTTAATCCAAAAACTAATAGTTACCAGCAATCATTGGTAAAACCAGTGATTAAATGTACCTAGATGGGAAATACAATACAAATTCTGTTAGAAAAGGAGCAACGTAATTGATCGCATATTGGGGCGTGGCACTTTATGTTCGTTTAGAACCATCATAAAATCTAGTACCCATGTACTAAACAAAAAAAAAAAAAAATAAAAATAAAAAAAAATGTATAAAAAAAAGCCCGGGAAAATCGACCTTTTTTATAAATCCTTACATTCACCAACTTACGTAAATCTAAAGATTTACTGGTAAAACTTAATATTGACCAATATACGGGCTTTTACAGTAATATAATGAATGATTTTCATGATGTCGGAGGTTAAAATGTCCTCATTTGCATCTTAAATCCAGTGCATTGCTAGGTTTGTATGTGGGATCGTACAAGTATTGTGTACGCGAAATTTGGATCTTTCCAATGGCATAATTATGAAGACTTTAAAGTGACGTCAACAGAAACCTAATTTTCTCTTACATAACATTACTTAAATTGCAGTATAAAATGACATTATTTTTTCTGTGGCACAGAATGTAAAAACCACACGCGCGAATAGTCAATTCAGTCTAAATACGCATAGAACGAATTATCCATTTACTACGTTAAATTATGTTTGATTAGTTTATATCAAATCTTTGTTTTTAATGTATTTATTTTTTTGTTGTCGTTATATTGGTGGTTAGATTATATCATTTGCAGATGAAATGTTAAATGATGGTACGGTGGGAGATGGTGAGCATCGACGTGGGTTCGATCCCTACCTATCCGACTAATTTTTCGACATTTAATAATCCGACATTTTCTAACAATGCCCGCCTGGGTATCTATCACCCTCAAGTTCGAAAACATGTCGCCAAGTACCAATAGGTGTGTTGCAGCATCAATTAAGAACCAGTATCTAGGTTTAGTGTGTTTACCACGCTGGACCACATCGTCACTTAACTGCAGGTGAGATTGTGGTCAAAGCACTGAGCCAGATAGGCAGGTTTTTATAACCTATAAAGACCTCCAAAGTTTATTATAGGGTGGGTCATTACGTGAACGATAGTGATGTCTGAAAATGACACCCCTCTATGTGCTTCCGCCAAAAGCGTTTGTAACTATGAACAGTATAATTTGATGTATAAATTAACATCTACATAAAAAAAACAGATTAAGTTTCTTGGTTGGGCTTCTCTTCGACTGGGTTGTTTTCTGAACCGGTGATAGTATTTTGACGTTCAAAAGCGCTTTTTCAGAGCCCAAATTGAATATCGATTTTATTATTTGGAATGCACCAGTCAATGTTCATTGGCATATTCACATACAAAAGTAGAGTTGACAGCGTCTCTGTAATCTGTGATAGCGGGTAATATAATGTAACGAATCGCCTCGTATTCCGTTCACGTTTGTAATAAATAGTTAGGTTTAATTAGTAATTCTAAAGTCTGATATTACCGTAACTAACTTCTATAATCTTATGTTTTACATCTTTGTAATATGAATGCGGGCGTTGTAATTTTGCCGTTAGCTAGTATTGCCAGGATTTTTACCACGATTTACTCTGATTCTCCGGATGTCCCGAGATAGTTTTAAAATGGTAAAGCGATGGACTTTTTTAAGTTTTTTTTTTTTGCGTCCAAGTATCTCTTTTTTTAAATATTCACGGAGTTCCTGGCGTGATTTTGTTTTGTTATTTATATTAATTAGCCCTTATAAGTAATTAATGATGAGTAATATTTTTACAAAGATAAAAGATCACCGTGACATTTTTATATAATTGGTCTATATTTAGCCAAATATTTATTCAGTAATTTCATATGTATGTTACTAGGAATTTAAATCAGTTAACACAGTTCTATACGCCCAACAGTGGAACGCAGTGTATGTAGAAAACAAAGGTACAAAGAAATCCCATGGCTGTATAAAATAATAAAAAAAAAAAAACTCATAATTTTATTCATAGAGGACTGTTATTTAATGTTCATATAAGTCAATCTAAATTATGTTTTGTTTTTGTTGTGGTATATTTTAATAATATTATATAACGGATGAATGATTACGAAACAAATAACGTTTGATGCATTGTTTTATGCTTTGTTATTAGGAGCCTTTCAGGTATTACGTAAGCAAAATATTGGACACGTTTAATCTCCTAATAACTAATAAAAAAAAAAAAACAATTAGGAGAATATTTGGAGTTCCGTGTAAAAAAATAAAAGTCAAAAATTGTGAACAAAATAGGATTCAATGGATACCACCATCAAAATACTATTTTACAACAACTATCTTATACAGTGAAGAATATATGAAAAGCGGGAAGAGCCGGCGGGCTAACAGCTAGCAATGCATAGAAACTGATCGCTAAACTTGAACGTCATTCGACCGCTAACTATGAAAATTGTCATTTACATCATGCATTTTCTCATAGAGAAGGTTTTTATGTTATTTACATTTCTTGTAACTCGGCAATAGATGGCTCTGTAGTGTAACAACTTCTATACTGTTCAACCGATCCCCATGAAAATCGATATCAAATAGATATTCGATCATGGACAAACCATACAATAAAATTGAAGTGTTCGTTTGTAACATCAAAATATCAACTTTTTGCTAAACACATATGAAGCGACGATGGATCAGTTGTTAGTGCAATCGGATTCAGTATCGATAGACGTAGGTAAGAAGGAAAACATAGTGAGGAACCACTCTCAAGTTTGAAAACAAGTCGCCAAGCACCAATAGGTATACTCCGGCAGTAACACTTGAGGCCCAATATCTCTAGGCGGAGTCTTGTGTCGAACACGTCTTAAATAAAGGCCGCGGTGAAAACTACCCATAACCGACGAGCATGTGTGAAAGCGCTCATGAGAGTAGAAGAAGCGAAATAGGTGTGTCAAGATCGTAGCAAGTGGAAAGACGTAGTCTCTGTCTATGCCCACGGTAGTAGTGTGTTTACATCGTCACTTAATATCAAGTGAGATTGTGGTGGTGTTGTGGTAAGTGGTGAGCCGTTTACAGTACTAATAAAATCACAACCGTAGAGCTGAACGTAAAACACATAAGTGTAGTTAATATATGAAAGTTACACATTCCAGTGATGATGGCCTGTTGATAGTACGCTTAGATACCGCTCCGGTTGATATGAGTTTGAGAAGCTCTTGACTTTTTGATGAAAGTTATATTTTGATGAAAATCATTTTCTTTTATTCACCTGTTAACCATCACTTCTAATTTTAACCCTTAAATTAACAAATTTCTATTTTTCATATACGAGTATATAAACAGGGAAATAGGTGTAGTAGTTAATGGGAAAATTATTTCAATTAATCACCGAAGTTTTTTTGAATTTTCCCAAGTTTTTATTGCTTTTTATAATAATTATAGTTCGTGATACTCACTTAAATGAAATTGTACCTACGCAAATAACCAAAAATTGTCACAAAAAAAAAACATTGTAAATTTAGCTACATGAAGTTTTAAACATAACAGATAGTGTAATTAAGGGTGCATTTTGATAATTTTATGAACTGATATACCTACAGTTTCTTCTTTAGGGTTGAAATGTAAGGTAACATTATGAATTACCATAACATTTGTTTGGGGTATAAACTCAACTTGCTTATAATAATCGAATTTTTATTTTTTAGTAGCTGATTCATGTCCATTTCGACTTTCGTTTGTCGTAAATGAAAAGTAACCAGGTGAAGCTATTTAGAGTAATTCAATGTATTCAATTCATTGAGAAAATGTACTTTTACCATATGCCAATTAAAATAGTCTAATCACTTGAGTTATTAAAGAACTAACATGCAGCATTCATATTTATAAAAATTTCTTGGTGACCGTGACTTGTGAATAGACGTTATATTGTCTACTAGCTGTGGCGGCTGCACCCGCGTTTTATATGTTCTTCACTGTGTTTTTATTTTTTAATACGGAACTATATTTTTTTAGTACTAAGATAAAGGAAAAATATTTCTCATAAATTCAAGCACTTAATTATTAAATATTTTACGAGTTTTCATTTTGTTACGCGGTTCCCTATTTTTTTTTCGAAAATTAAAAGTTCTCTAAGCTACTCGGAGTAACTTCAGCTATCTATCAAAAAAGCCCCGTCAAAATCCGTCTAGCTGTTCAGGAGATTGTGCGGAACAAACACAGACAACACAAAAAAAATTTAAAATTGTATTTTTGGTATAGGTGTTGTTATGTACATTCATATCTATTTAGTAAAAAAATATGTCATTACAAATAGACATATCAATTTTATTTATTAGTCTAGATTTAATTTAGGTCATTAACATGATACGATTACGATGTCATATAAAAGCATAACAATTAAAGCATTTTCAGGTTTTCATTATTTTTTCAAGATTACCAGCGACTTTATACATATTATGGATAAATATAGCATAGATAAACTGTATTACTGTGCGCGTGAATACTTTGATATGATTTAATGTAGTAAAATATATACTAAAACCTGCTTACATTATGTGTGTATGATAAAAAAATAATTAAATCGGTAGAATGGTTCTGAAATTATAAGCCAGAAATTACTTAATTAGCAAACATATTGCTTCGTAATATGTAAAGAAAGCACCTACGTTACATACGAATATTACGTTGTAAACTAAGATACACATGATAAACCATATGTATTATAGATATTATACACTAAAGTATAGATTAGACAATTATGTGTTAGTCCCGTAGAGAGAACCACAGAGATCGTCCCAGTGACACCACTATTTAACAGTAGCGTTACTAGAAACGCGGCCCGGACAGAGCCGGAGTCTTTTATGCCATTTGGGGCCCACACGATAGCACCAGCGCGGGCTGGGTAGTCATCATTTCCGCCCCTAACATCCGGCGAGAACCAAAGACGTGCTCTACCCGCACTCTGACATTTCATGCACTAGCAACACACTCATCATACTGCATACCACGGGAGTTCTTGGCGCGTTTTTGCTTTATCTTGCAGTAGTCCTTATTATTAATTCATTACCTTTCAGAATATGACTTTGTATTATGTAATCTTGGTAGTGTTTTACGTGACATAATTTAGTTATTTTTCACAATTGAGGTGTATTGGAAACAGTGACAAGGAACACGAATTCTGAGATCTCACAACATCTCTTTTGGAACGATTTAAAATATATCGCCGCCATTTTGTCGGTGCACTGATGATTAGTGAAATAATACGAAGTTAGGCCTTAACATTCAGGGCCGTAATCAATTATAAAAAAACAACTGTATATTACATACTTGCATACTATGAACCAGGTATATGATTCTGTAAGAGACCTTTTCTTTTCTTTTTATTTATAATGATTAATTCCGCGAAATTTGCATGCCGGAATTAGTATGGTTTGGTCCTTGACAACAATCTGACTAAATGTAAAATGTTGATGTAAGTAAAGATGTTAAGAAGTAAGAAGGTAAATTTTTGGTTTCTATGTCAATTTTACCGTCTTGTGTTCCGCTATTGTACATACTGTACTAGGCCGGGTCCCAATAGGTCTTGAAGCTAAATTCGTACCGGACCGTGAAACTTGTCGTATCCGATATCACTTCGTAATGATCGGTTGTAAAGATAAATTACTGTGCGCGCAAACCGTCTAAAGCATATCTTTAGTGTGACCATTGCCGTTTGTAGGTTATCTTTGTCACCTGCTTGTTTAATATAGAACTATCATGTATTTCAACTGGCTTGAATATACTTCACACTCAGTTATAATCTAGTTAATAAGAAAACACTTTGATAGACGTTACAAATCATTGTTTCGTTTTTTATTTAATTGGGAATAGGGGTGCCGACCATTTATATATTTATACGTGCTATGATACCAAATTGGGGGAACTCTTATACTAGCCGATAGCGCCATACTATTGATACTTTATCCACTTATAATAATATACTTGGACACTACACTCCAGGTATATAGGTCCAGCAAAGGATTTTTTAAGGCGTATGGGTTTACTCAAGACCTTTTCCGCGGAATTTATAAAAATAAATAAAGTTGAAGTGTCTGGTTGCAGTACATACGAATGGATATACGAACCCTGAGCACAAAAACACAATATTTAAAAAAAATTATAGGTCTGTTTGTTCCGGCTAATCTCCGGAACGGTTGGACTTATTTTAACGTGTTTTTGTTTTTAGCAGAAAGCTGAAGTTAAAGGGCGTAACTTAGGCTAGATTTATATTTTACAAATAGTAAGGATATAAAAAAATTAGAACTCATAAAATTGTGAGCAAAGTTCGATTCAACAGCCAGTTTTAAAGGTAAGTGATTGGATTTGTAAGAAATATATCTACTTTCTGTTAGTATCTAAATTAATTAAACGCGGACGGAGCCCCGGGAGCGGCTAGTTACAAATATAGGTATTTCGTACTGCTTTGGCGCTCTTGCGTGAGTTAACATTTTCCAGCTAAGTCCCATTAACGCCAGGTAACTCAGAATCTATCAAGACCCTTCAGGTAACCAACGTAATCGGTTTGTAAAAAAAAAATTAGGCCGCCATAGGTACCGCCGGCAGAAGTGAAAACTCAAAACTTTGGAAAAACTTTTTTTAATGTTTTAAATTTGTTAACATAACCTCATATAATATATATATATATATATATATATATATATATTTGTCTGCTTTTTTATCTATTAGAGCTCCGCGGAATTTATTTAACCCCGTTTTATACTTGACACACTGTAGCATGTTGACGGCTAACGTCATAGTTTTGGTAACGCAAATCTATAACTTCTTGCTCTACTGAGAATCTCTCAACGCCGCTAAAGAACTTTTCACTTCAATAAAATTACAACCACGTCTCATTTGAGGATAGAGTCCGTAAAGAACATGTATCGTTGTATTGTTGGCAACTAAAAAATGTCGTATGCAACCTGTGGACATGATTATACATTTATATAGAAAATAAAGTAGAAAAAGTGTGTGTATGTACTTATGTACGCACGTAAGAAATTACACTTCTTTGACGTAATAATAGAAAAAAATAAAACGTTGACAGCTAACTTCAGGGTGTCGTCGTTTTTTTCGTGACGGTTGCGCGCGTATTGTAAAAATTTACTTTCATCATTTTTCCCTAACGCGCTAAATATTCTCAACGTACTTTGGAGGGACTGTGAGTGTGTATTGCTAATTTTTAAAAGTTGCGCAAGATATCGTTTAGCAAGTTTTTTTTTTGTTGTTTTTTTTTACCTTTCACCGATACATAACCGCATGCCTATTTGAGAGTTAACTCGCAAAAACTCGCAGGACAAGGTAACTTTCCAGTTTCCACCATTGCACTGCATGGCACGGCGATACCGGCGCGAAATAATCTGCGATTGGTAAAAGTTTATTTTTCGCAACGAGTTTTTCAAGAAAGAAATCGCTACAGATATGGTATATATCTAGATATGGTATATATATAGACATGGAGAAATTTCCACGTCACCGCTAACATACGACTTCTCGTATTGATAATATATTATGGACCTTATAAGAGAAACTATTATCTTTCTATAATTTATTTAAAAAAATTGCAATGTATATAGTAATAGTTAGTGAGCGCCCACGACTTCGTCTACATAAGTTTTATCTTGATTATATTTGGGATGTCCTAATTTCGTTTTGATTTTCATAGCCTATTATTTATTGAACGATACATGCTTTCTCTAGGTTCCTACACCAAATTTCACTAAAATCGATTAAGTCGTTTGTAGAGACTGATACAGATAGACAAAAATTATAAATTTAAGAACACTTTTATTTATAACACTTATTTTAAGCCCATTCGTGTATGTACCAAAGCTTGACTTAGACCTATAATGGCTTAAAAAAGATGCAAGTTAATCGATTTTCGACTGGTTTTAATATCGTATTTTAACTTTTAGATTGAGACAAAACCAAAACTAAATCGGGGTTTCTGACTTACCACTGACAATTAGTTAAAAAGGATTTAGGATTTCAGTAGTTAAATACAGATTGAGATCGCATATTCAAACTGGCATTTAGTGCTTCTCGAGTTATAAGGCAATTATATAAGAGTTATAAAAAAGATGAAACGCTAAAATTGGGTGTTAGGGCCCATCTGAAATAAAAAGGGACATTAAAGTAGGAAGCTAAAAGTAGTAATAAAAAAATGTTGAATTTAAAAAAAAACGACTGTGTGAGGCCAGATGTCAAATTTGAATAATTGAGAGTAGAAAAAAATATCATAATACTGAAAATATTCTATGTAACCATGTAATCTTTAATATAAAACAGCTTTATTTACTGCACTGAGCTACCATCTATCGTGGAATGTTAGAATACATCATTGCGTGTCATTGTAAACGTATTTCATACATGTGTAAACGCGAAATATAATTTACAATGTAGATCAAGTTTAATTTAACCAACGTGTTCGCTTGGTGGCGCTAGCTACTCGAAAAGTTATTTACGCTCAATTAAGTGTTGTAATCATTATTATACTTTAAGAAAATATAATTCACTGTATAGCTTTTTCCATAAAGTCATCAAGAAGTATTGATAAACCATGCGTAATTCCATTCATTAATTCAACCGACAGACATCCACTACTGGACATAGGTCTCCCCGAAAGATCTCCACGACGACTGGTCTTGCACCAGCCATACTGCCACTTAAGTTTAGCAATTCTTCGGGCACTGTCGGTTACTTTTGTTCTTCTGTGGATCTCTTCATTCCTGATTCGATCACGCAGTGAAACTCCAAGCATAGCCTTCTCCATTGTCCTTTGAGCTTCCTTGTTAGGCCCATTGTAAGCGACCACGTCTTTCGACTTTCGCCTTGAGATACTGCGGTATCTCGAACGAGAAGATCTTGTGTATTTTCCCGAAGGCGGCCCAGCCGTAATTGTGTAATTGCTAAATCGTAATTTCGATAATTAGGTAAAATATTTACGTCAAAATTTATGCTAAACTATTTCGATTTAGAGAATATAGAGTTGGTAACCCTAAAATTTAATGAAAAAACTTTACAATACATAATTACAAATAAAAAGTGTTAAAAATGACATTGGCGACCTGAGTCGCGTTTTGTTTGCGATGTCATTTGTGTTATATAATGTTATGCTAATATTGTGTGGTGACCGTGGTGACAAACCACAGAGCGTTAGAGACGGAACATGAAAATTATTTTTTTTTTAAAACTAATTATCATTTCGTTAATTTAACATAGAGTAGTTACATAAACATATGATTATTTTTAATAGGTAGTGTTTAATGAAATTATAATAATTTTCAGAATATAGATGGAGGTTTGTTTCCTTATTATAAAATAGATGGATTTTTACTAATTTATCCACTTAAATGATTCCTGCTGTCATATCTCTTGGAAGCTGAAAAACATTTAAAACTAATTAGGAAATTATTATACCCATATTTATTTAAACACATAATTTTCACAACTTCTAAAAGACACGACAGCTAACGTTCAGTTGAAGCTGAATTAGCAGTCTCTCTCTCCTCCTAGACTCTTGTGCCGTAACAAGAGTGAAGGCAGGAGAGGCAACGGGTCACCTTTCCTGGTCAGCTGTTAGAAATTACGGGGGGCTGTCCTCTCCCCACGGATGGAATCGTGGGGTTTTAGTGGGTATTCCCGGCATTTTACGCCAGGCGACTCCAAGTACCCTTACCAACTCTAATCCGGGAGATCTCGGGAAGAATTGAGGATGTGTAAATCCCCACGTAAAAAATTAGCAAAATAATACCAAACATATTATTTAAGACGAATTAAAAGTAGCAATGAATTTTGATTATTGCCATTAGAAAAGCTTCAGTAAATTCTATGCTAAAAACATTAGTCTATTATGTACGACTTGGGAAATTATTCCCGATGATTTCTCTATTATTTATCGTATATTAACTAGAATCACAATAAAGCACTTGCGCACGTTACTTGTGGATCTCGCTTTCACGTGCATACCTGTCGACATTGATTACTTTATGTTACTTAGTCAATGTTTAGTTGCCTATCCGTACTACCGTAACGACGTAATATTATTTATTTAAAAAATAGGTACCGATTAATTAATTTTTAATGATGCGTCATAAAACATTTCAATAAATAATTACAATGTGCAATTGAAATAAATTATTGTGTGTAATCAAATTATTTATCTTATATAGAGTGTGAAATTACATGTATTCTATATTTAATATTTTATTTGCAATTTAATATTTTTTAATTATTAATATTTAAAAAGTACATGTAAGTTAATAGTAGAGTAAAGTAAGTAAGTACAGTTTATATTTTTTTGTCAATATTAAAATATCTGTCATGTCGATTACTCTGTGACATTAGTGGTTTTGAACTAAAGTGATGTGGTTTGTGTTCATACTATTGTTTTTATTATGGCTGCTCGAGTACTTCCGGCGGAAGCACGCGTCTGTACTGATGTCACACTCATGCGCAGAAACGTTCGTATCAAGTTTTTTTTAAATTGTAACGCATATATAAAAATGTGTATACTTCATTAAAATTTTCGTCGCCGGAAATAAATCTAGATTTTTTAAATTATTTTTTTAATATTCCATAAAATCTTACATAAAGACTCGCAAATGCGTGTAATGGAATGGAATTACTGTTACTTTGGGTAGGTAAGTTTCTTAGTGTCTTTTATGCTACAGTTGTCAAAACACGTGATACGAAACGCGTGAATGTGCTCTTTCGTGGTTTTTAATACAATTAATTCTGATGATGTATAGGTTGTGAGAGTCTGTCACAGTTCTCCAGTGATCAGAACGGGTTAGTTAGTTTAGGTTAGGCTAGTTTTAGAACAAAGAACAGATCGGTCACTTTTATAGCTATTTAAACAACCGTTACGAGTCAAAATTGCACCATGCTGACATGTTCATCTTTTATTATTTTTAAAAAAACTACTCTTCTCCGGCGGGGTTAAGAGTGGGGGGCAGCTCCCCTACCTCGCCACATTCAGGCGACTTGGTTTAAGATTTTAACCACTACTTTTAATAGTAAGAACTTAGATCGACCTTAGCTGTGCGATTCGGCTATTTATGTATTTCTACGAGTGTTATGTTTCAGGCTACCAAAGACGATAATGGAATACATTACATGATTCGTGTACCATTTCAGTAAAGTCGGATCCTAGTCTTATAAAGTTCATCTGTGGAACACTGTAGATTCATTTACTTATTCCATGGATAGTAATCGTCTGAAAGTTGTTACTTCGGAAGGTTGCATCCACGGCAAATAGAAAGTTTGAATGCATATTAGATAGGTAAGGTCAGTACCATCAATAGTCGCAGATGTATATATAGGCTGTTGTTTTATTCAAACTCCTTAAAAAAACATTGTTTATTGTGTTGGTTGGTTATGAAAAATTAAGTATTTTGAAACGCCAACTTATCCTTGCCATGTTGACGGCTGACGTGGCAGAATTGTTAATCTATACATTTTTCCCTATCGAGAATTATGACATAATAAACTCTTCCGCAAAATTTACAGCAACTTCCCGAAATATGTTTTAGAGAAGACTAGCCGTGTGCCCATGGCTGCGCCCGCGTTTCACATATTCTTCGATGCGTTTAATTTTTGTATGCGGAACATTTCTCATAAGTTCAAGCAAATGCCCGTAAAACTGTGCATTGAATAGGATTTTGTTCAACTTTTAATTTTTTACGCGGAACCCTAATTAGTTTTAAAAATTAAAAGTACCTTAAGTTACTCGGAGTAACTTAAGCTATTTACCAAAAAAAGTGCCCTCAAAATCCGTTCAGCTGTTCCGGAGATTACTTGGAACAAAACAAAAAACAATTTTAAAAATTGTATTTTTGTTATAGGTATCGTATATACATTCATATCTATTTAGTAAAAAAAAATTTCATTACAAACAGACACTTAAATTTTATTTATTAGTATAAATATTGTTGTATATAAATGGTAGAGATCAAACGTTGTGCGAGCATCACACAAAAACTATCTGATAGACTTCGATTAATTTAAAATATTGCTAAGATAATACACAACGTAGATACACAACCAAGTACAAAAATACTATTACTAGTCAAACTTTAAGCCCTGATATCGAAACTACTATTTAAATGTTGATAAAACAAACCCTGGACAATGTGCTAACAAAACAAATATACCTATATAAGTATACGTTTTTTTACACTGTGTATGCTCAGTGCTTTGATCACAATCTCAACTGATGTTAAGTGACGATGTCGTCCAGGATAAGCTGGTTTTCAAGTTATGCTGCCGGAACACACCTATTGATATTTGGCGACAGGTTTTCTAGCTTGAGGGTGGTAGCTACCCAGGCGGGCATTATTTTAAAATGCACTACCACCATGCTATGGTTTCCTCGCCATGTTTCTCTTCACCGAAAGCTCCGGCTGGTTTTAGAGTTAGATAAGTGGATTTGAACCGGCGGCCATTGACGCGAAATCTGGCCGCACTATCAACTAAGCCATCATCGCTTCAAACTACTACAAATAAACTAGCCGAAATGGAAAACAAGAGTGTGGGAAGCTCGTATACTTGCTGCCAGAGCGATACAGAGAAACTTTCATGGATTAACATTACATTGCACTTTACACTCCTGCACACTTCACGCAGGTACACGGATTCTGTAAAGCAACTCGAGATACGTATTTTCTCTTAACCACCGTAGGTTTGGCGCAACTTTCGTGGAATTTACGTCTCAGGTAGCAGCCAACACCGAGGTCCGTCGTACGACTTTGGTACCCTTGTGCTAGCTGCCACTCTTCCGGTATAGCGCTTTAAGCATTTGATTCAAGTTCGGTAAACTGTCAAGACACTTCTGGTCCAATTATTTTAGAACAACATGGTATTATTTAATAGCTTCATAATTAATTAGAACATATCCTGATTTGATTAAACAATACTCTCTAGTATAAGGTTTCGATCACAAACTCACCTGACGTTAAGTGAACATTTAATCTAAGATGATATACTCGCTAAGCCTAGAGAAACTGAGTTTCAAGCTTATGCTACCGTAACATACTTACAGGAAACTCCAGAGAGCCATGCTATGACCCCATCTCTATATTTTCCTGCTCCTAAATTTTACATTATTTTTTATTTAGGATTCGTATGCAGGTCGATGAAGTGGTGTCGGATCACGTTACTGCTAAACCATTAGCACGGACAAATTAATTAAGAATAATTCTAGAATCTAGAGCATAAGATTTCCGCTCTAAAACCCATTAAAATATTAATGACGACATATTAAAATATTGTAAGTTAACGTTATGTGTCTAACTGTTTTGTTTATTACAATTATTTGAAGCGATAATGGTGTAGTTGTTAGAGCGGTCGGATTCCGTTTCGATGGAAGTAGCTTTTAACCCACCTAACCAACTCTATACTGAGCCTTAGTTTACGCTGAAGAAAAGAAAACAAAAAAAAAACATCGTGAAGAAGGTATGGTGGTAGCGGATTTTCTAACATTACCCGCCTGGCTAGCTACCACCCTCAACTTTGAAAACCTGTCGCCAAGCACCGACAGCCCCGTCAATATCCATAAAGCCGTTCCGCAGATTACCCGGAACGAACATACAGACAGAAAAAAAAAATGTAAAAATTGCATTTTTGGTATAGTTATATATATTATTAGGTGTATATATTCATATCTATATAGTAAAAAAAAACTTTGACATTACAAACAGACACTTCCTTCAATTTCATTTATTAGTATAGATTTAAAAAAAACACCTTGTCCTTGTTGAGGAAAGTAGAAAGGATTAAGTACCATTTCTTTCTACTCTTGTTGACCTTAAACCTTTACCACTTTCTACACATTTGAGCCTGCTCCGGTCACTTGTTACTTTTCTTTGTGGTTTCGCCACACAGCGGGCGCACCGGGACGCTAACGCGCTTTTACTAGAAATGATGTCGCGCACAGTTCGCGCTCGGCTCGCGTCGAGGCGATCTTTTCTATAGAAACATCGCGGTGGTAACCCGACTCGATCGCTGTGTGTGTTAGGCCACTAAGTGTTATCAACACTTATAAAGAATATCTACATACGGTAAAGTATAGGTAAAAAGATTGTGTGGGTTTACTTCAGTTACAATATATCTTGAAATGTTTGATCAATTTTAAAATACATATTACCTTGATATTACAAACATTTCATCCGCATAAATATGATCGGAATACATAATGAATATTTGTAATTAGCACTATTTTATTTATACAAAGAAAGAAGTTATTATCAAATAGTTAATACAGTAAATATTTTAATTTTAATTAATAACAAATTAAATATAAATAGATAAGGATATGCTCGCAGTTTCAGATCGAATCAGTGATCGCAGTGATCGAATCAGATAGGAGATTCGCAAAAGAACAAAATAATTGACATTGGCCGAAGTATTATCAAACTTATGTGGCAATGGACTGGGCAAGTTGCTCGTAGAACCGATGCCTAATGGTGCCAATGGGTTCATTCACGGGACAGCTGTTATTATTATTTAGTACTATCGATTAAACAATCGTAAACAGTTCGCTTTTTTCCTCATATTTTCATTATTGATATTTTCGAATTTCGACCACTAGGTAAGCGCTACATAATAGGCCTTGAAGATGCGGACTATTTCTTAAAAAGGCGCCAAATTTTTTGATTCAAAACCTAATATATATTTAATTATTTCACTTTTTTAACCAAGTTATTTTTGTTTAAGACGATTTCTATTATTCATTTGTTCAACTTTCTGTTCATTAACTTTAATGATTTATTAATAATTTGTAGTTTAATTAGGCCATTTCAATCTAAACATAGAGGGTAAGATAACATTATCTATTCGAACTAATTTTCCACTTACAATTGCGAACCGTATCTATTGAGATGGCTATTTGGTTTTGTTGTTGCATATTTTAGTGATTTTTATGACGAAATTATCTAGTATATAGGCATTTTATTAATTATTTCTGTACTATTTAACTATCTATAACTTCAAACAAAGTCCAAGTTTCAATTACGGCCAGTTGTGAAAAAAAACTCAAATCGAATAGAACATAATAATCTGACGTTTTGTATTTTGCGTTTTAGTTAACAATTGAAGTATATACTGTATTTAATAATTATCATACGAAACAATAAAGCATAAATTACTAAAAATATCACATTTTGACCCTTTCACTTTGAAACTGTTTGTGAATAATTTATATTTATTTATGCAGAAGCGTATATTACCGTATACCAGAATTAATGTTGTCGTTTTAATTTTTTAATTTCAGAATTATGGAGAAAAAAATTGGTATGATGAAGATCCGCAAAAACAAGTTTTTTGATTTTAAAAAAAATACATACTTTTGATTTCTCTAGATACTTATTTTAATGGAGTGTGTACGATAATTATATTTTAGTTAAGTTACGGTAATATCAATTACATCACATAACCTTAAGTAAATTTACGTAGTTACGAAGCCTTTCTAGCAAGTTTCTACATATATTTTCACTAATTTCAATAGAAACGCATAATGTTTGTTATCTATGCATAGATATTAAGCTGTACGTGTGCCACACGGTGCAATGTCCCTACACGCCTGTCAAATGAACAACAATGGATCGCACGCGTTAATAATATCCATCAACATTGTGGATGATCATATGTAGGAATGGCAGAAAGAGTGATGCCGCCGGCATGGCTGCGCGGCAGTCGTGAAACACACGCAATTCGACATGGTCAACTGTTCATAATTAAGTGTAATGCGCTTTGTGTTCTTAACGCCTTTGCACGTATAATGAGTTCGCGCGAAAAAAAAAAAACAAAATCCGTAACGTCAAACTTTGGCGCGCAATTCGGTAAACCACAGGTTATATTTAAAACAAAAAGGTTGAATGAAATTACAAAAAAAATCCCGTTTCGTTAATAACGAAAGTGAATTAACATTTTAGTAACATATCGTGTGAGAGAGTGAATGTGAAACTGTTTATTGCGTAAGAGAAAAATTCTTTTAAGACCCGTGGATTCTATTGGTGATTTATAGTTTATTTTGTGTGACGACTGTTTTTGATTATTATGAAATGGGCCATAATGTGATATAGAAATTTGGAACGTGCGATAAATGAAGTAATAACTCGTTAATGTGCGACCGCGGCTTACAGAAAAAAAAAGTGATAGAAATACGTAATGAGCAATGACCTCTTTCTCAAAGTTTTCTATTACGATATTTTGTTATGCGTTTTTTAGAGTAGGAAATATATGTATTATTGCAGCAGTAGATTGTCTATGAGAAATCAAATTGCCTATGGTTTAGAAAATTCATAGAAAAAGTTGGGAATACGTTACGCGCCGGCGAGAATGTACGCGCACGTAGTATAATTGTTACCTTTCGTTTCTTACTATAATAACTCAATTCGTTGACTACGATTTGCATTGCAATTAGGCAGTTAGTCGCAAAAAACGGTCTGACTTTTTGCGAAATGAGAACGCCCGCAAGCTCAAAAATAATAGTCGTACTTTCTTCTCGAATATAAAAGTTTTAAATAGTATAAAAAAAACAATAATTACCCTCCATTTAACAGTCAGTTTACCGGTTTATCGTGTTAATTTTATTATTGTAGTTTTTTATTCTTTTTTTTTTCACTTGTTATTTTCGAATATTCGTCAATTCATTTCTGGTATACGATTTTACATAAGTAATTTGTTTTGAAGTAACGCTCGTTTTGCGATGATAGCGACTGTTAATGTATACTGATATGTCTATAATATCAGATGAAAGACGTTTATTGTGTCGAGATTAGATTGAATTTAAAAAAATCGCGTTAAATTTATTATTCTTATTAATAGTAACTATTTTTTCTTTACACATTGAAATCATACTAAACGTGACATGGTTTATATTATAATATCAATAAACGAAGTCGCTATTTACTTCGCGAAATGTTTTTGATATTTCATAAGAATTTGCGTGCTTTATCTGGATCAGAAATAAGTGATTTTGTTTCAGTTATAATTTCAATACAATTACTGTTTAACCCTTTCAGTGATGCGTATGTAGCATGTATCGGAGTAGTAGGGCCTTGGTGCCCGACCAACGTATACTTTTGAAAGTCCTGATATAATAATACATTACGAAGCGTTGATGGCGCGGTAGGTAGCGTGGCCGGATTCCGTGTCAATGGACGCGGGTCGAACCCTATCCAACTCTAAAATCAGCCTGAGCTTTCGGTGAAGAAAATCATCGTGAGGAAACTAACACATGATGGTAGGGCATTTTCTATTAATGCTTGACTAGGTAACTACCACCCTCAAATTTGAAAACCGGCATCATCATTTCAGTACCAGTAACAGTGTTTACCGTCCTGGACTACATCGTCACTTAACATCAGGTGTGATTGTGGTGCACATTAAGGAGCTTCATGTTTTGTTATCAGCAAGTCTATATCGAGTTGTTACGGAAAGCCTTTATCAATAGTAGACATGATGGCTGACATGATAATGACAATTGTCAATAGATTCTCAATAATCATGTAATCATTAGCCGTGTGGTGCCGGCTAAGAATAGTAACACCCCATATCTTCCCGTGGGTGTCGTAAAAGGGTACTAAGGGATATAAACCAGAGGATAGGCAACAGCATCCTCTGAGTACGACAAACAAAGTAACAATCAAACAAGCGTGGTGATTATGGCAATACGGGGGGTATTGGGGTATTGGGGGAGAAATAAATCCAGCAGTGGACATGTTATAGTTGAAATAATGAAAATAAACAAAATCATGTGTCGCTATCATTATTGTACTATATGTTTAATATCAGATTACCACATTCAAATCAAATAGTTGTTTACATAATGTGCGTGTACCTACTGACAGGGAAATTTGTTTATACCTATATATAAACAGACTAGCCGTTTCCAGTAGTATGGTATATATACATCATAACTATTCATTCCATTATGCGTAGAATATGCATTATACTTCTAAAATATTCGGTCAACTTCCGGTCAACAGCATTAGCTATATTAGAAAAAAAAAACACGTAAATTGATTCAGTAGTTCTTGAGTTATAAGCAAATTAACAGACAGACAGACAGAGTGACATAATTATATTTTTCTTTAATATACATCTTAAGTTTGGTCAAAAATCAAATCAGTGCGTTTGATCATAGATAAAATTAGTATAAAGCCTTCGGTTTAATGATAAAAAGTGCGCGCTTTTTGCATTTCGAACGCGATTTATATTTCAAAGTACCTCAATTTGAAGTGACACTTTTTGGCAAATATTTATTATTTCGTATCTATTATAACGGAGGTGAAACCTTGTATCTAATATAATTACATATACATATCCAAAAAGAATAAATATCCATGAGTTAATGAATTAATATCTGTCGTATTTACATTAGTTTACGTAAATTAAAGAAAAAAAAAAAAATTAGTCAAATGTAAATTTAATTAACAGTGCTTAATGCATTCGATAATAATTTATTGACCGTCGATGTTGATTTATATAATTTATAAAATATATAAATGCCTACGCATACCATAAACATAGATTAGAAAATATTTCATTTTCAAATTAATATGTATGTTTCGCTTAGAAATTTCGTTTTAACGGCTCAGTTAAGGCGATGTACATGAATATTTTATAATTTTACTTTTTTTTTAATTTGATTAATAAATATGAATATTTATTTCCTTGTCATATTATATAATCTACTTCAACCAATTTTGATGTAATATATTTAACAGGTTTAATAGTGATCGAATATTTTCAACCAGGATTAGTAAATTTTCTTTTTCTCCATAATATAGTTTATATGGATCCTTGGGGAGGCTATGTCGAGCAGTCTTTCTTTCTGGGCGTCTTTCTGCTGATATGATGACCGTGATATAGATTTTTGGTCTTCACCCCTTAGTGTTAACTCAATTGATTGAGTAAAATTTGTTTCGCAAAAAATACCATCTTTTAGAGGCCCTTCATGTATTTATTACGTAAAATTCTCAATATTTTTGACCCTCACCTCCTCCGTGATTATACAAGGCATCGGTATAATTTTGGAAAAAGGAACAAAATTTAATAAATAAATAAATAAAAAAATAAACAAAGCGTAGACATTCCCTTCGCCCCTGAATCTTTAACGTAATACTAGGCATCCCCTGATGGATTTCAGTTATAACAAGACTCTTTTTGTTGTTTTTTTAAACTATAGGCACGCTTTGGCCACAATGTTACGTGACAAAGATCTTAAACGTATTAAACCTAGAGGTACTTTGGCTCTCAAATGATATTGCTGAAAAACATCTTGGTAGCTAACCAGACGGGCATTACAAAATGTCCTACCCATATCCCCGAATGACGTATCCCCCATTACAGTCGCTATATCTCATTTAAACAGCACTTAAACAATTCTTACCGCAAGGTGATGTGGCATGTAGCCGATGAGGGACTTATTGTTGGATAAACTCGAAAATATTTCTAATGTTTGTTTTTGTAATTTATTCATTTATTATCCAAAAAGACATTTCTTCTTTTTTTCTTTCTATATGTTACAACTTCACTATCACTAAACAACCATCACTTCGCTTCGGTTGTAAAATTTGAGTATATGCGAGTATTTATTCTCTGGGTAATTGTGAGTGCCCATATATTTTGTTGCATAAATAAAATAGGAACATTGTTTTAAATTATAAATAGATATTTTAATATAAATTATAAGTTGCCAAGATGGCAACTTTTTGTCTAACCCTTAAGGGCAATTGTGTAAAAGTGCTTGTTGATAAAATAACAAGTACTTAACAATTTTTGTTTGGAATTATATTTATATAGATACTTTACTATCAATTTAAATTTTTCGTAACGCTTAACAATAAAAGGTTAAAATTACATTAGTAAAGAAAATAAGAGAAAAAAAATGTCGCTCTCCACCATTTACAAACATGGCGTGTAATGTGACGTTCGTATTCCACGTTAATGAATTTATGATCAGTGAACCGATATTATCGGTGTAAAATTGTCCACGAGGTAGTGAGTTTGCGTCTAGAAAGTCATGTTAATTTATAATAATGCGTGAAGTAATTACCCCCGAATGAATATGAACATAAATATTCCGATGTGAGACGTTTAGAAAATGTTTTTTTTTTTTGGTTCCATTCATTCCTTTATAGGGAAACGGCAAAGATACTAGACCATGCTGCCAAATCTGACGTTAATAACACTCTACATAATTATTACACTGTAAAAAAAAACGTGCGTCCCTTTGTTAAAGCTTGTTCTTTCCAAGGGAATTTTTGTAAGATATCAGATTTCACGCTCCGGGTCATTATTTTGTATACACTTCAATTGTACGTTATAAAACAAACTATATCATGTAAAATTCACATAAATATGTGTTACCGAATTTAAAAATATAAAACAAATAAACAAGTAAAACGAAAATGATTTACATTGTAATAATACAATTTCGCTTAAATATGTGTAAAAATTTCGTCATGTTATTACATTTTTTAACTAATTCTGAGCCATGTTTTAGCTTGATTACATTTTGGATGGATTCCGTTCGTAATGAAGAAATTAAGGTCTAAATCTAGATACCTAACTGTTATTTCTTATCTAATCACATTTAACTATATATACTTTCCACTTTTTTGGTTTTTTAAATAATATATATTCATTAGCAGGTTACGTATGCTAATTAAATGCGAATGATTCGAATATTAAATTAATTCTCAACGGGTAATTTCTTTCTGTAATACGTTATAAATTAATAACTTATTTTATAAACTATTTTATGATTTTATCCTTTTATAGAGAATATATAAGAAATATGAGGAACGAGATACAATTAAGATTAACGTAACCCGTTTTTTTTTTATTGGATAAAGGGCATATGAAGGAATTTTTCAGCATATAAACGATCACATTAATTTCAATCATAAATACACGTAATGCGTTAAATAGGATTGTTAATTTTTTTCCCTTCAAACGGTTTCACTTTTACTCGAAGTCGTTGACAGCTCATTATTATAAACAAACCACAGTTAATAAATTTAACAAAAAAAACAACAAACTATTATCGATCAACAAAACAGACATTAGTTCTGGTCATGTCACAGAATTACACACGCACTAGCAAAAATTAGAGCTGCTTTCAAAAGCGGTCGTACATAACGAGACTTACAACTAAAACTTTATGTAACAATGCGATGGGAAACACGGAAGAGTGTAAACACAATCAACAACGGAAAGCAAAAAAAAACAACTAATATAAATTATGAATTCATAGGTAATTTTCTGTGCTCTTATATGAAACAGTGACAGTTAAATAACGATTTACATCGAGAAACAATGCCTAAAGACTCGAACAATGACTGCAACGCTATAGCGAGACTCATCAGAGACTTCTGCAGTTGCTCCGAAAACGCCACCTGGTCCCCGGAAATGACGTCAGGCAAGCGAAAAGGTCCATTTTTGAAAAGCGAACTGACAAACATGTCCGCCATGCGCCGTCGTATCATGACGATCGCAAAACGTAAGAATAAAAATCTCGAATCGCCGAAATTAAGACACGGGAATCCACTTGAGAAAAGTACTGACACCTTAACCTCCAACTTAGTTAATACTACAATTAGTTCACAGACGAGTACGTTAAAGAGAAATGTTGACAATTTCCTAATGTCGCGGAGACTGTTCGCACTGGAAGAAGATATATACGAGAAGCCGATACAGTACGTTAAAAACTCATCTTGCGGCGAAAACTGGTCGCTAAGCAAAGCATGGCGGATAAACAACAGCGAGTTCTTCGATCGATATCCGACGATCGATTCTGGTAGATTCATTGACAAGAACCAGAACTACTTGGAGCGTATCGACGAAGCACCGCAGAGACGGAAGAGAAACAAAAAGATTAAAGAGTTATTACGATATGATAGGAACATTAAGCAGCATATTCGAATCCGTGTTATGTTGTCGCTGAGAATGCGGAGGTATATTAAGAAGAGAGTGAAGAAATCGAACGTTACCACGGCGCATAATGTAAGCGTTCCGCCGAGGAGATTTCCGAGGAGGACATCAGTGACATCGAGTTTTGGGACGAGGTCGTACAGGAGCGTGATGATGGACAAACAGGCGGACGGTTCGGTGCTGTTCGATGTACACGAAGCGAGGAACTCCACACTGGAGCTTTGCCACGACTATGAACGGGACCTCGATACGTTGGAGATTGCATTGCGCGCCGGTAATTTTAGGTAACTATTTATTACGTTTCTTGTGACTGACTGACCTATCCTTTACACGATTGGTTTTTGTTGTATGTTATGCAGATACAGGACAAAAAAAGTTATTGAATATGAATCCTAAAAATGTATCTCTCGACAGGAAAAGAAATACCTACGTTTTCTTTTCAAAGATTTTTGAATGAAATTTGTAAATTCGAAATTAAAAATATTATTGTTATATGTACTTCTATAAGTAAAGATTGTCTGTATCATTGAAATAAGTTGCTATTTCATAGATTTGTGTTGGAATGACTTGTGCTAGCGTTAAATATTGGTATGTGTGAAGGGATCGAAAATTAATTGGGTTTAAAATTAAGGGTTCATTGAAAGATATTTTTGGCCGTTGCAATTACAGTATATTTTGTACGATAGATGTATGCAATCCAAGCCGAAGTTCTTACCGCTGTGGTGCCTTTATGTTGGTTGATATTTTCAATTAAGGTCTTTAACTCCTTGACTTTCTAATTTTTTCATAACATCATGTTTTCTGTGAATATTATGCCGTGCGTTTTAATAAGAAACTCTAGAAGGTAGGCGCTCTCCACACAAGTTTAGAGAAGGTGTAGACGATGCTCACAACAACAGCAAGTTAGTTTAAAAAAAAATGGTTATCATACCAGACCAGATCAATCGACAATTTTAAATTATTCATAAAACGCTAAAAACTGCCGGTAGATCGTTGCTCCGGATGTACTCGTATCTCTAGCATAGCGTGACGTCATTACTCCGTGTCACCGACGCGATGTGTCCCCTTTTCCTGACAATTACCATACGCTCATTATGCCTAACGGTTTTATATTATAATACCTAAATGAAGTCTCGGGATGTGTTTTATTATCGATATACTATGCTAATAGTGAAATGAAATGAAGGAATTATTATAGAGATAATAGAAACAAAGTTCCTTATTGCGCGTTACACGCTCTGAGCGGATGGGAACGAGACCGAAAAAAGTCTATTAAGACCTTTTTCCTACAGTTGTTGCTATAGTTACAGCCAAGTATAAACTATATACATCGCCGCACACAGCTCTCCCTCCCACCGAAAGGCTCGACGTTCTTCGCTCTTCTCTTCGACTTTAGTCTGTTATTTATTACTTATTATTGCTTATATTATATAGTTATTATTGCTAATTAAAAATATTTATATTTCTCCTTATATGTACAGTCCTTATAGACATAATAGATAGAGCTGAATGAATGAAGATAGCGTTTTAAGGCGTGAGGAAGATACCCTAATAAAATCAATATAAATACTAGAGGTACTCTGTTTCAATTACTAACTAATTTTCAAACAAAAGGGTTGTAGTTAACCTGAAGACATTAGGAAAAGCCCTACGTCATGTCATGGTTTTATCATGATGTTTTCCTTCACGCTCATACGCAATTTTTGGACAGGTCCGCACTAATTTATTTACGACCCAGACAAATTAGGATCCGTGAAGAGTTTTTTTTACACGGAATAGGCTCAGTGCTTAGCCCACAATCTCACCTGATGTTAAATGATGATGTGGTCCAGGATGGTAAACACACTAAGCCTAGAGGTACTGGTTGTCAAGTGGTAGCTACCCAGGCGGGCATCATTAGAAAATGAGCTACCGCCATGGTTTCCTCACGATGTTTTTCCTTCACTGAAAGCTCAGGCCGATTTTAGAGTCGAATCCGGCCGCACTACCCGCTGCGCCACCATCGCTTCAAATTTGATTTCTACTGTGGTCCGTCAACAAATGCTTTATGTTTTAAGACTTTATAGAAGATTCAATTGTGTTGAGATATATTTATACAATAATTAATATAATAAATAAATTAACCATAGATTTACTTTCTTGGCATAGTGATAGAAGTTCGATTAATATAATCATTTTTGAAATTGAAACGAAGTAAACTGTATTCAAACTTTTTTCATTGGTAGCACTGAAACACATGAGTAATTACTAAACAGAGAAAAAAGAATTTTAAATAAAAAATGGTTAATAAATAGAGGTGATAAAGGTATTCGACTGTTTGATTTTTGTTAATCTATATACAGGTATAGAATCAGAGAGTTGAAAAAATGGCTTACACTCATCAAGTCACTTTCGTTATCATCCGATAAATTTATTAATACCGGTTACGGTCAAAATTGGACATCATGGCCTCATAAATGTCTCAAGGCCGTTGTGTCAAGTGCCGTAAATGGTTTAAATAGCAAAATATGATTCCACGTCGAATATAAATGTTATTTTTTCGTTATGTAATCTTCCTAAATTATTCTATCGTGTGAGTGCGGTTTGAATGAATGAAATAATATATTTAGCCAATTATTTTAATTAAGATGGACGATGAAACGGCCTGCCGTCTTGTTTGTATCAGCATATTGGCCCATAAAGGTGACGGACGAAAGATGAATGCATGCAGCGTAGATGTGAGTGTTGAGATGGATGTGTGGGGGGTAACTAGAACGGACGGGATTAGGAATGGCACATGAGCACATAAGAGGAAGTTTGAAAGTGGCACCAGTGACAGAGAAGGAGCAGTCGTCTGCCCTGGTATGGGCATGTGTTGCGCAGGGAGGAAGAGGATATTGCAAAGTATTGGATATGAATGTGGACGGTTATGTGCATAGGGTAAGACTAATGAAAAGATGGATGGATTGTGTAAAAACATGTTGCGCCGACCCCAAATAATAATGGGAAAAGGGTAGGGAGATGATGATAGATGATGGTTTAGGGGCCATTCAAGTATTTAGGCAAAATTTTTGACATATTTGACTCTCTCTCTTCGGTCTACAATAGTAAGTTAAGTTCTGACCTTCCCGCCCTGACTATGTATGCAATAGAATAACTTAAAGAAAAAACTGGGCAACCATGGGCACTACCGATAGAAGTGGAAACTTGTGCTCAAGGGGTTAATTGAATTTATTATTATAACATAACCTTTTTTTTTTTTGACGGGGGGAAATGCATTTACGCACTACCCTTACCTATTGCATTAGTGAGACCGTAGTCCCCCAATGCAATAGGTAAGGGGGCACGGAGGGACGAGCTCCGTGCCAGTGTGGGACTCGCCCGAGCGTGAAGCGCATTATAACATAACCTAACATTTAACATATGAAATTTGTCTGATTTTTACATCTGTTATTTGCTGTTTATTGCTTATTCATAATCAACAAAATATACGATAAGCTGCGTAAGTATAACTTTTATTATTTATCTCTCAACGCACTAGCACTTAAACACCATCTTATACTTGACATACTGTAGCATGTTGATGGGTGACGTCGTAGCATTTGTAACTCTATATTTTTCCCCCTAGTGAGAACCGGTCAACGCCGTAATAGAAGTTTTCACTTAAAAAACAAGTAATAAGCTTCATTATCTCAAATATCTAATCTATACTATTACTATAAAATTGAAGTGTCTGTTTGTAATGTTCAAATTGTTTTTTTACTAAATAGTATTAGTAGTAGTAGTATATGAATGTATACACATTATGTACGATACCTATACCAAAGTCACAATTTGTACAATTTTTGTCTGTCACAGGTGTTTGTTTGTTCCGGGTAATCTCCGGAAAGTCTAAAGCGATTTTGACGGGACTTGTTTTGGTAGAAAGCTGAAGTTACTCCGGGTACTTTTGCTTTCCGAAAATAATTAGAATACCGCGTAAAAAAAAAATAAAAGCTCATAAAAAAAATGAATAAAACCCGATTCAATGCACAGTTTTACGTGCAAGTGTGTGAATTTATGATTAATATTTTTACTTAAACTTAGTACTAATAAAATTAGAGTTCCGTATTAAAAAATGCAATGAAGCGCATATATGAGACGCAGGCGCAGACACGGGCACACAGCTAGTTTAATATAGAAAGAGAAATATTAATACGCCAAGTTAGTCGTCGTGACGCACAATCCGTAAGAAACATTTAATATGACCACGAAAGCCTTGGCTGGGTCGACTGCGACTCCGGATGGCATGAAACGAGACAAATATATTCATTTATATGTATATATTAGAAACATTAAATGTTCTGGTAAAAGCGAGTTTGAATAGTTCATGTGTTTGTGACATTCTCATTGACCCATGTTTCGTGTTTTTTTTATTACCCGTATATACTATTTTTGGCCAGATTGCTCGCTCTCGTTGTAAATGTGTCATAACATCCGCCAAGTACTTAGTTCTTAAAGTAATAAAATAGCTTAACGTTGAAGATTGTATTTTTTTTTAATTCCTTTCTAAATTTTCCTTGGTTTTTTATTTTGTTTATAGAGAATAATTCATTAAAATTATTAATTGGTAGGTACAAACAGGAATACCATTTAATTTATTATGTATATGAGAATATCGACATATTAAATGTTTTATATTGATCCACCGAACGAGTTTCCTTACTGAAATTACTTTATATAGAGGTATTTCTCGGAATTTTATATATTTATATAAATAAGGTCGTCACAGTCTCTAAATAAAGTTTTAGCCAATTTATTTGAAAGCCAAATGAAATAGTGTTCGTTAGTTTTGGATGCTGTTTTCTATACAGAAATATATTTTTTCAATGTACTATTTATATTTCATTTTGCATCATTAATATCATTCCTAAGAATAAAAAATTATAACGTATTTTATTAATATGTGACATGATAATTAATAAAGGACAAAAAAGAAAACAACCTGACAATAAGTTCAAGTATTATGTCAAGCAAGTTTTAATCTCAAAAGGTTATTACAGGGTGGATCATTACGTGAACGATAGTGATGTCTGGAATTAACCCACATCTCTGTGCTTCCACTAACATTATTAAGACTACGATTTGTATAGTTTTTTATATGACAAAAAAATGATATATATTATATTTATAAAAAAAAAAGAACCAGATCGAGTTTCTTGCCGGCTCTTCTCGACTGGGTTGTTTTCCGAACCGGTGGTAGTGTTTTAGACGTTCATAAGCGCCTTCTTAGGGCCTAAATTGAATAAATAAATTTTGATTTGATTTGATTTGATTTGAATTACGCACCCATTTTATAATTAAATTTTTAAGGTAATTTGTGTCTTAAATTATCATAAAGACATAGTTAGATTTAACTGCCTCGGTAGCGCAGTTGTATTACATACGACTGCCGTTCTGAGGTCTCGGGTTCGATCCCCGGGTCGGGTCAAGTGATATTGGGTTTTTTTCTACTCAGTATCATCCCGGAGTTTGGAATTTGTGCCCGATATGGCGACAGGCTCGCCCCCTGTCACATCTGGGACGGAACTAAGCTCGGCGAAATGTGGGTGGTTGTAGTTCGCTACTTCACCTCTGCCTAACCCTTCGGGGATACAGGCGTGAGCATATGTATGTATGTACATAGTTAGATAGCTGGTTTAATTAATTTGTAAAATGTCAAAAGAAATAGCCAATTCAATTTGAATATTTGATTAATAGTTAATATTGTTTGTTTCACGTCTAAAACTTGAAACACTGGTTGTTAACGCCATCTGTTGTTAACCAGGGCGAACTAGGAATGATTGAATGAATGTTTCTACAGTATTTTCTTTAGTGGACATAGTTTCCATTCGTTCCACTAGATGGCAAAAAACCATAAGTATTATGTCACAATGGGGTTGTTTTGTCAGTTGTTCTAATGAGATATGATAAGATTTGTATATTTAATATTATTATAAAATCTATATGTAAATAGGCAAACGTAAAATAGATTTGGTAAACTTTAATATTGTCAATAAAGCATTTATGAAAAAGTTTTTTTTTCAAGTGGAAACTTATAGATTCGTGTTACCAATGTTATGACGTAAGCCGTCAACATACTACAGTGTGTCAAGTATTAGATAGCGTTTAAATGCTGGTGATCAGAGATAAATAATAAAATGTATACTCACGCCGTCTATCGTATGTTTTGCTTATGAATAATTTAAATGAAAATGTACATAATTATTGTCCCAATAGATGTTATATCAGTTAGGTTAGGTTATTCTAATAATATCAATTAAACAAATTCTTAAAATTAAACATTAAAAAACAGTATTATCGGCAGTCCCCATGGCTGCCTAGTTTTCTACTTCAAATTTTCAGTACTGAATGATATTAATTGTAATAATTAATCGTGTTGTTGTTTAGGAGCGGTCGGTTAGCTGTCGAGGGGTGGTGGTGCGGGCGCGCTATGCCGGGGCCGGGCGGGCGCGCCAGCAATGGCGCCTTAGCGCTGCACTACGCGTCCGCGCGGGGCTGCCTCGACTGTGTGCGCCTTCTCACCAATACCACGCCCGATGTTAAGTAAGTACTAACATTAGTTTCATTTTTATACTTATATTGTCTTACTAATATTAATTGAATGTTCTTCATTTTTAAATATCCATATATAGTGTATTGTTGATGTGATGCAGCGCCATCTAGCAGTGAGTTGCAACAACTTTTGTATACACAGATGTTTTAGTGTCCGATCACAAACTCACCTGATATTGTGACAATGTGGCCCAGGATGATAAACAGGCTAAAACTAGATATACACAGGCTTTTGAATGATGCTGCCGGAACACACCTACAGTTTTCATGGGTGGTATCTAGATTATTTAGTCTTAAAAGATACTTTACCAGATGTTTATGACTATCCGATGTTTCTTCTTCAAAGAAAGCTCAGATTTATTACACAACTCATATTGATCAACGCAGTGACCAATTACATGAACCTGTTACCATTTGAGTATTATTTTTTTTCATATATAATTATACATTTTGATTCTGTTTAGTAACACAAGTCTAAATAAATTATGATTAATTGGCTTGAAACCAATTAATTTTATATTAGTCCACGCTTGGGTTGTATATCATTTACGACCATTTTACGTTGGCCTCTAAATATAGATTAACGAGATCAGGTGCGCTTCGATCGTTTTTTATTTCAATGTATCAACTCTAATGGTCAGCTAACTGAGCAATCACGATAACTAACGGGAGGTAACTGTATCTGATCCGCATGTATGATATAAAATGTTGTGGTATGTAAAGATGGTTTGAGGAATGCATGACCCAGTAAAATTTAATGCTGTTTTCTTTGTTTTTTATTACTTAAGTACCTATTGACGTAGAATTAATTTAGAATAATTAAGATGAAATATATAGGACAACTAAGAAATATAGAAGACTAGTTGTGTGCCTGCGGTTTCGCCTACGTTTTATTATATTCTTCAGTGCCTAATATAGTTTTTTTTAATAATCATTGGAAGTTATTTTTGTAATGGTGCTGTCCATTGAATAGTAATTTGTTCAAAATTTCAAGAGTTTTAATTTTTTTACGCATAACTCAAATTTTCGAAAAATGAAAGTAGCTTAAGTTACGCCAGAAAAAAATCCCGTGAAAATCGATCCAGCCGTTCCGGATATTAGCCGGAGCAAACAGACAAAAATTTTAAAAATTGTTTTAGTCGTATACGATACCTCGTAAGTACATTCATATGTATTTAGTAAAAGTTGATATTACAAATGGCAATTTCAATTTTACTTATCAGTATAGATAAATTGTGACGAAGAGAGATGAGTAAATTTTGGTATAAGTTGCTTGGCAGCATTTGTACATCTTATCTATCTATGTATTCAACCGAAAGACGTCTACTGCTGGATATAGGTCTCCCTCAAAGATCTCCACGACAACCGGTCTTGCGCCACCCGTATTCAGCGAATTCCCGCGACCTTCACACCCCAAAGCATCTAAAATATCAAACCATACAATTTGGTAACACGATAATTTTATTATTAGCATTGATACTTGTAATTAAACTATAGAATTATAATTTTTCAATTATTGAAAGCCATTAACATGTGTATGACGTATGTACGTATCCTTTCAATAAACTAATAACACTATCTCTACTGGCGTCACTTTTTGGGAATATTCTGGATTTGATATAATCTATTCATAAAATTAAAAAATGAAACAAATAAATACCTACTTTATTCAATTTAGGCCGTGATAATGCGTTTATTAACGTCAAAATACTACCACCGGTTCGTAAAACATTCCAGTCATCGAGAAGAACCGACAAGAAACTCGATTTGGTTTTTTTCTTCTTTTTCGATGTAGTTTATAGCAAAATAATCTGAATAAAATTGATTCCGATTCAATTGAAATTAGAATATACGATTGATTTTAATGTCATAAGTACAAAGTAATCGGAATGTTATTACGTAACAAAATAAGTAGGTTTAAAAAAGTTCTAATAACGTTTATAACTACCGGTGTAAATAAAATGGCGTCCTATGCGCAATCTTACCGTATCGGGTGAAAGCGTTACAGTCTTACAGAATTAATTGTCAGTAAACACTTAGCAGGCTACTGATCTACGATCATGTTAATCTTGGATCTTCACAGTCTAAAACCAAACCGACATTACGGGAGACAGTCACTGGCCCACTTTTTCTTAGGTTGTTTTTATTCATAATATATCACGTAACAAATAAAAAAGGACGTAAGTATGGCTAACGCTCATAGGGGATTATTTTAAATCGTCAATCGCATTTGTTTCTTTTTAAGTTTTTAGTTTAAGTTTTTAGCGACTTTAAAATAAATGGCAAAAAAAAAACAAATTATGCGCCCATAAAAAAAATCCTATTTCACTGCATTTTTGCATTTGGCATGCGAAATATTATGGATTGTTACATTTTTTCGTTGTCATAAAATAAATACCTCAGAATTTTCAATGCAAAAAAACAACCCATATTATACATAGATGAACGTGATTAGAGTTAAACAAAAATAAAAAATTGATCAACCGACAAAGATTTTGTGTTTTTGCTGTCGGGGGGTTTAGCGTTGTTTAGATTATTACGTAATTTTATTTTTACAAAGACTATACATATGAATGTAAAAATTTATTCCAATAGTTAAGACGTTTAAAAACAAAGTGAAGATAAGGAAAACCCTGATAAGTAATTAATTTATATTGATTTGTATGTTAACGACATACATGTATGTTGCAAAAGCTCAGTACATTACAATATACTCGTTGGGTCGGAATTTCCGATGTGGCGATGATTATTGTAGGTAACTTGCAATATATGGAGCGTTGCAAACTTACAACATATTTATGAAATTATAATTTTAGGTACTATCTATATACAAGTCAACTAAGGTTGTTTGTATACAGTCAAGCCTTATATAGCATACTTGAATATTATATTATTATATAACTAATTTCAATAAAAAAAAAAACTTTAAACAGTTAAAATAATTAAAATTTTAATACAAAATTAGAAAGTTTTTTATTTTCTTATTCATAACAATATTATATAACGAGGTACCTAATTAATTGTTGAAATTCGTTAATAATTTTTTTTTTTTTAATTTTAATTTTAAGTAATATTTTTATTGATCGTTTGAGGATAATAATCTCTAAAGTTTATTGTTGCATTCGGAGTACCACTGAATTATTGTGGCCGCAGGATAGCTGCATCGTTGGTTGTTGGTTCTAATCCTACAGTGATCTTAAGTTCTGTGTTTGGTGATGTAACCATTTTATTTTGTGCGGGTATTTTATAATGCTTGCTTGACTAGATTTATCCTTGAAAAACTGTCCCCAAGTACATAAGTATGTTTCTTGTAAGATAAAAAAATAAATAAATAAAAAAAAAATAAATAAAAAAAAATAAATAAATAAAATAATACATACAGGCAAAGTCATGCCTCTCTTCCATAAGGCAGAGACTACATTCTCCCACCTGCTACGATCCTGACACACCTCTTTCGCTTTTTCTACTTTACCTGCTTGTCGAGTCACACTTGCCTTATAAATTTGTTTCGTCAATCTATTTTCATCCAGCCTCTTTACGTCTTCAATAAAATTAAGAATCTCTTTATAAACCAAATGTAGAGTAGAGTATGCCGAATTCTCACGGTGTTCCCTCTTATAATTGGTTTTCTTGACGAGGTTGGGTCTGTCTTTTATGTTTGGGCGGTATGAGAGATTGGATATTAAGGACCCTTTCGACAAACCGTTGGGGAGGCATCAACCATTATTAAAAGAACTATGGGTGCAGCCGCTATGGCAGCGTAACTCTAATCAAGTGATTTTATGTTCCAACGCAAAACATCTCTAGTATGAAAAAACTTACTTTTGTAAATCTTCATGAAAAGAACTTATTTTGATTGACATTAATATCTCACGCAATGTTTTAAAAACGTATGAAGACCGGAAGAGCGCCGGTGTGTAGCGAGCTGAACAACACACACCTTGTGAATAAAAACTTAATTATAACGCAAAGAATGCTAATGTTAAATAAGCGACAGAGTCCACTGGAATTGTTTAGGACAGGGATATGTTGTGAGGCTGAAAGCGATTTTATTTTCGCAATCGCTGTTTATGATTGATTTCAGAATTCGTTTTCTACTAAGCACAGTAGGTTATTTTTGATATTAATTATATTTTTAAATCGTTTTTAATACGTTATTTAATTAATAACGGTTTTGGGCTCCTGAATTGTTAACTGATTGTTATGTATCTGTTGGCAAATTTGGCATTATAAGAGAGTGCATTGTCGGCAAAACTGTATGATTTGATTCAGTATTCCGATTGTTGTTTATTTCTTGTGTTACTTGTGATTACAAAATATATATGAATACTCAAAAGGAGTAGGTATTTTTGATCAACATGTTCATTAGTAGTTTTTTGTGGATCAACATAGATTTGAAACTTACTACGTGTCTCAGATCCTGAGTTTTTGTTGATGAAATAGCTTATTGGCTCAGCACTTTCTATGAAGTTCCAGGATTATGTTGCAATAGCCGTGTTTGAGAATGAACTTAATTTCTAGACTTATTTCTTTATTTATTTAAAGAACACTAATGACACATCACAAATACATACATATATCATTAAATTATTCTACGGCTATTACAATATGGCTTTACAGGTGTAGGTACACAGTTATGTTTCTGCTTTAATAAGTTAGTTATCCATTAGAATCTACTAAATTTGATAAATTAAATTAAAAATGAGTGTAATAAAATGTGCTAAATATTTGAGTTTAAAATGTGTAGAATAGAAAATATAATTAAAAATTTGAATTACAGTTAATTATAAAAAAAAAAAAAAAAATCTATATAGCGTAGTTAATAACGTTACTAAATGATTATTTTATATTTTGTAGATTTTTCTTAAAATTAAAGCCCAAACTTTGGTTGGTTAATTTAGTAGCAGGCGATAAACGCTCCCGCTTCAGCATCCGCTTCGCTCGTCACCGACTACCTCCACTCGCCGATAAGAAATAGAGCTCCATATTATTCGTTAATAGTAACGCACTCAGTCGAGTGAGATGTTACTTTGCGTGTGCTCGTTTCGAGTAAACCGTGCGCGATTATCGATGTGCTGAGTTTACGCCATTTTTGTAGTGTTTTGGTCTGTGGTTTTTAGTGTGCATAGCCTTGCGCTTTAAATTTATCTCATTGCCAATAGTCAACTCTAATGTCTCTTGCTATTATTACCTGGATGCTTCGAATTTAAAACCTATTTGTATATATCAACTTTTTCTATTTTTAAAATCTTAATGCTTTATAATCATTACGATAATAAAGATTTTCACGACAGTTAGTGGAAATAACTTTTGCATTATATTTTGTACTAGTCGTTAATCGCTTATGTCGGTAGGCTTATATGATAATTCGATGTAGGTAACTTAAATGAGCTATATACAGTTATGAAAATTGAATTATGTATGTTAGTTTATTACATATAGTGCATCACTATTTCAAATTTCATCGAATTCGGTCCAATATTAAAACACAAATATACATACTTTCAAACTCAAAATGCTATAGTCATGTACTTAAGCATTATATTTAACCGACTTCATAGATTTAAAATGAAATCCATTGTCGTTGAAAATAACATTCGAAAAAAAAAGATCACTTATTTAATTTATTTAGTAATTTGCAAAAATCTGAAATAACTCATTCTCTAATGTTGCTCAAAGTAAGCAAATATTACGATCAAAGTGATTCAAGTATCAAGCACAGTACAATACGGAAGCCAATCGTTGCTGTCAAGGCTTCAAAGCTTTTCGGTATGGTGTTGGTTCGGTATGTGTATACTGGTCGATCCACTGAAGCTAATAAATAGCTTACCATTACAAACCTGATGGTCGGGATTACATCTCGTACGGAAACCTTCCATTCAGAATAAACTAATCGTTTTAAACAGATATTAAATTCTAAAGTGATTCTTTCTACATGAAGTTTTTTTTTTGTGTTTTATCAAAACTAGAGTATCATACTGATTGAAAATAGGTTTAATGTTAATTTTCTTCGAATATTTTCTCCGTTTATTGTAGAATGAAACACCTTTTTTATGTTATGTAAGTTATTGCTTGATATCGTAATTACAGTTAGTTTTAAGTAACTATTTTTGTTTAAACACGGGAAGTCTAAAAAGGATTTATTTTCCAGTAAATTAGTTGGAATAGATCGACAAGTTCCATTAAGTGATATATTGAAAGATATTACATATATCAATAAAAAATATTGTAATTTATAGACAAAGTTTTGCGTTATGTTGTGTACAACAAACATACCAGAGACCGATTTCAAAAATTAGTTAGGTTACCTTAAACGAGAAATTATGAAATATTTGTTTTGTAATGGATAATGTATGTTAGAGGGTCGCAAATGATGCAAAAACATTGTCGATTGTGTTTTGTTTTGTGTCAAGATTCATTGTTAAATTCATCTGACCTTGAGAGTGTTACGGTGTTACTGGGTCAAAGTTTATGTCACCGAAAATGTACCACAGAAAACATAAATCTCATAGCTATTGTGTTCGCTTGAAAAACTGCAGCGACTGTGTTTTGGTGCCTGTCTGTTAACAGTCACCATTGTTCTATCGTTAAAAATTTAGAACAACTCAAACATATTTCTGAGAAATTTTGTATGTATTTATTGTAATATTTTAATATTTTAAGAACTAATTTAAGTTAAAAAAAACATACTTTGACTCATACACATCTATTTGCATGTTTCTTGCCACCTCGGTATCGGTATTAGTAAAAAAATCAAGTGAAATGAAATTGAATCCGGCTTACTAGTATATTTATGCACATAATTACTTTAAAATAATTTAATTTAGTAGAAATTAACATGTTATCCGCGCGTCGCCTTGTGCGTTTTCGCTCTCGAATGTGTACGAAAGCGAATCGTTGTACAGGAGCGTACAAAAGTTTAAACAAATATTAAATTGAGCTTCGGTATAATCATCTACTATATGTTTACCGTTGTAACGGTGTGGAATTTTTTATTTAATGCTAGGTACTCAATAAGAACGTTCTAAGTCACTTAAACTGTAGATGGTTATGCTTAGTATATGTAATTGAATTACGAGGTTCGAAGAAGAACAGAAGTTGGACATAGCTCTAAGAATTATTAGACTTAAGTGACAATGGATATAGGTCATTGGGGTCAAACGCAGCGTTGCCAGGCCCGCAACAAAGTTCACTAATGGCTGAGTAAAATTTACGATACTACATTGGATGTAAACAATTTTACCAATAGCGATGGGGCAGATTGGACATCGCGTCAAAGGACGTTAAATCGAATTCCACAATGAGACTGAGTTTTTCAGGATGAAAATAAGAAATTCATAATACAGGGGCAGGGCATATGTACTCTTGCGACGCGGTGCTTGCGGCGACGCGGTGCTTGCGAAAGCCACCCCGTGTCGCCCCCATCCCGAATGCAGCGGACGGCCCCGGGGGGTTTTAGTGGGTATTTCCGGGCGCTTCACGCTCGGGTGAGTCCCACACTGGCACGGAGCTCGTCACTCCGTGGGAGGGACTCTGATCCCTCAAATACAATAGATAAGGGTAGTGCGTAAAGGCATTTCCCCCCGTCGAAAAAAAAAAGGGCATATGTACTCTTGGTTAGTTATCGCTTTGAAATAAAAAAAATATGACCAATTATTTATACACACCACATATTAATTAAAAGCTGGCTCGCGTTGGACTTACTGAGTTCTAATCTTCTATTATATTATCACATAATATCAATTTCTTATTATTGTTAATATGAAAGCAAAATAAAAAGAAAAAAGAAACACCTAATAAATAATATTATTTATGTCACTGATTGTACCTACTCGAGATCAGGTCGTTGGTTATTTCGTTGAATAACTTTGGATGTGTATAACTTTATTTAACTATACGAATGTACATTAAATATCATGACTTTGCTAACGAAAATGATGACTGATGAAATATTCTCACTTATTTTTGTTTGATTTTTACGGCTAAAACCTGGACAAATTATGTATTTGTAAATCCTTTTTTTTTCATCTATTTACATAAATATAAATCGGGAAACGCCGAGTTGGACAGCTAGTAGTTAATAATATTATAATAGGCAACTTCTGTCTGCCTGCTTTCTATCCGTCATGGATTCACCACACAGCGGGCACCAGCGCGATTTAACTATAGAAGAGGTCACGCTCGACTCGCGTCGACATGATGTCTTCCATAGAAACAGCGCGCTGAAGTCCCGACTCGCCCGTTGTGTGTTGCAATCATAATATAGCATGTGTTCCATGACCATGTCTAATTATATATTTAGTATGTTAGGTGGGTATAATATTATTATGCGATAGTTTTTAATATTTAAAATATATAATTGTAAAAAATTGAAACAGATATTTTTACGCGGATCCTCTATTACTGCTAGCTTCTATTAATGCATAACGTTTCTAATTTATTAAAGTAAAGTTACTGTACATAGATTGTTACTATTGGTGTACTATTAGGTATACGAAATAAAATCAAAACCGCTCGCATTAATAAAAGCTATACATCAAGGAATGACACTGGCGAAGCTACGAGCCGCGTTCACGCGTGTTAACACGCGACGCGTGATTTCACAGACATTCTAAAACCGATCGTAAATTACTAAAAACGGATAAACAGTCAATCGTTACGAAAAAATACTAGTTATTTTTCGAGGAGAAAACAATTGAGACGTTATAATTAACGGTCGCGCGTTACTTACCTAGATTTTATGTTGTTTGAGGTTATATAGGAAAAATAACCTTTGAGGTTATTTTTCTACCTACAGTCCTATAAAATCTTTATATCTATTTTATCGCTTAACTAATATTTCTAAAACTGCAGCACCTGAATTCTATATGTATATAATATTTACAAGAGTTATTTAATTACTTGAATATGGTTATATCGCAGAACTTTTGAAATAAAAGTTATAAAACAAACGACATTGTATCGAATCGAGGAACTGAAGTGAAGTTGATGACAACTGAGTCTTAACTTTATGGCAATTGAATAACGTTTTGTGATGATTTGAATTGAATTCGAATTTGGAATCAGAATGGCGACGTGTCCTAGGAGAGAGCGCCCTGCGCGGTCAATTTCGACCAGGTTGAAATACTCTAAAACAGTACCGGCGAGCGTGATCAGGTGAGAAAAATGTATATCGGAGTATTTGTTTTGAAATTGTAACAGTTCATTTATGAATGTGTGAATTGTGTTCTGTTAGTAATGTTCTTACCACACTACAAGAAGTAGGCATGAATAGGAGTTCTTGGCGGGATTTTGAACTGTCATGTTGTGGTCCTTTAATTCATTAATTTGTAGTATATAACTCTATGTTATGTAATTCTGGTGACGTTTTAAGTCATATAGTTTTGTTATTATGCTCAAGTGCAGTGTATCGAAAATATTGACAGAGAACATGAATTCTGAAATCTCGTAACAACTCCCATGGAACGCTTAACAAATGGCCACCACTTTGTTGGGCATTGAAGATTAATAAAATAATACGAATATTGTAAAATAACTACAGGCTCAAAAGGGCTAGATCATTAAATAGATCATTAGACCAGGCCATTAAACAAGTTAATAATAAAAATAGAAATAGGCATAATTATGCTAAAAGAAATGGTAGTAAAAACATACGAGTATTACACAGAACTGTGTGCGGACTCTACAGTCTTTAAAAAAAATCCAAGTATTAATCGTCGAGGGCGCATCGTAAGTTTTATATCTATGACACCAAAAATAGGATAACAACCATCGACGTTTTTAAAATCTTTATTTTCTTACATATCATAAAAGGTCACGTCTCTTTACTTGTTTGTCGGTGCTTTAGTGCTAACAAGAACTACTGAACTGACTTGCATGGTTCTTTTTTAGTTGTTGTATATATATTTCATTGACCGTCCAATGATCGTTAAAGGATTTCGCAGTAGGTTTTGGCAATAACATTAAAAATCCAACTAGGTAATTATAACCATTAGAAAATTGACCAACAGTTTTCAATATAGAGAGTTCACAAAGAGTTACTTAATACTGATTTGTAAGTTATTTTCACTGTATAGGCTCATTACTTTGATCATAATTTTACCTGATGTTAAGTGACGATGTGGTCCAGGTTGGTAAACACACTAAGCCTGGAGGTATTGGTTCTTAAGTGATGCTGCCGGTACGCAGCTATTGGTGCTTGTCGACAGATTTTCAAACTTGAGGGTGGTAGCTGCTACCCAGGTGAGCATTGTTAGAAAATGCCCTACCACCATGCTATGGTTTCCTCATTGTTTTCTTTCACCGAAACCTCAGCCTCATTTTAAAGTTACGCAAGTGGTCTCGAACCCGTGTCCATTGACGCGGAATCCGACCGCACTACCATCGTTTAACGAAAATTGAATCAATATTTAGATTATTTACATATCTAGATTTTAAGATGCGTTTTTTTAACAGTCTCATTAATATTTCTACAATCGCCTATAAGAATCTATAATAATTTACACTTTAGTAGGAAGTAAATTTATCTTTGTGATTTCGTAACGCATTTGTGTGTTGATAAAATATTTGAATATATTCCGTTAAAAAGTTTTTTATTTTAATTTAATTAGTTAATATTCACAGTCGAATTAATTAATTATGTATTGATTATATAATTCGTATTTGTTATTTGTTCCTCATGGCTCCACTCATTTTATTTAACAAATAATTATTAATTTTATTTTACATTTATTAAAATTGCTTAAGTATTACATTTTAAGAGTAGTGGTAGTCATTTCAGGTTGACAAAATTTAAAAGTATATCTTTTTACATATTTTTCTTAACTAGCTATGACCAAAATTCTGTCTAAAACATCTCAGATATTTTCTGTAATACATCCAACCACCAGATAATATATCTAGGATTAAAAAAAATGTAAATCGGTTCTGTTATTTTCGAGTTATAAGCCAACCAACGGACAGAGAGATAGATTTATAAATAAAATTGAAGTGTCTGTGTGTAATGTCAAAGTTATTTTGTTTTACTAAATAGATATGAATGTGTATACGATACCTATACCAAAAATACATTTTTTTTATATTTTTATCTATCTTTCTGTCCGTCTGCCTATCTATTTGTTTGTAATGGGTAATCTCCAGAACGGTTGGACCGATTTTGTCAGGACTCTTTTGTTAGATAGCTGAAGTTACTCCGGGTAACTTTTAATTTTTAACAATAATTAGGGTTCCGCGTAGGAAAAATAAAACTAGAAAAAAATGGAATAAAATCCGATTCAATGGCTGGTTTTACGGAGAATTGATATAATTTATGGGAAATATTTTTACTTTATCTTAGTACTAAAATATTTTTAGGAAAATAATCAGGGTTCCGTATAAAAAAAATTAAGAGGCAATGAAGAATATATGAAACGCGGGCACAGCTGCGGGTACACAGCTAGTAATGTAATAAGGATGAGATACTAAACAATTATCACAGTTAACAAACGTACGTATGTTTCAGAACGGAACGGTTACCGTTAAGATCGCGTGTACCGACTCGATATATTGTTGCATTATTAATAACGATCGATTGTAATGGTCAGTCGTGCGGGGGATATCACACCGGGCACGTCTTTTATATTCACCTCTTTCTAGGCCATTGATAACGCCATCGCTCAGCAGTTCTACACATAAATCTAAATATTGTGAATTGCTCTCCAATCGAATTTTATATGTACAAAGAAAATCTAAATATCTATATATTTACATATAAAAGGAAAATGGGGTCCCTGTGACGCACCATCACCTCGGAACTACTGAACATATCGGGATGAGACTACTACCATTCTACGCGAAATTTTCCATCGGCTCTTTATCGTTTTTATCCATTTACTAATAAAAACAAAAGACTCATTTTTCTTCACTCATTTGTTTTTATAGGTAGGTTGTGAAGAACATATTAAACGCGGGTGGAGCCGCGGGCACCAGCTAGTATTTATATAAAAACTAAATTTAAAAAACGAATAGTTTAATTAGTACTATTGGATATAATATAGTAGGCGTTTTTTTTGAAACGAAAACTTCTTTAGCAGCGTCGAGCAACTCTCGGTACGTGAAAAACTTATAGATTCGCCTTACCAATGCCATGATGTCAGCCATCGACATGCTACAGTATGTCAAGTATAAGATGGCGTTTAAGCACTGGTGCTTATTTTCCGACGATACATAACCATTAGTTTATAATCAAGCTGGTGGGACCGCATTGTTAAAACCCGAAAACAAATTACATTAGAAATAAGAAAAACACAACACATTAAAAGTATGTGATATATATTTTTTAAATATATTATATCACCGTGGTATATCACTTATTATTATGTACCACAACAACTTTTACGGGTGTCAGTTAAAAACAAAGATAGACAATATAATAAACGTAATTATCTGTCTCCAGGTGAAAGCGAAACAGTACGACGAGGAAATAGCAATCGGACATGCGTTCGTTTTCATTACCTACATATGTATGTTAAGGAAGCTGTTAATATTTTAATATTGCGCGTAAAAATATATATACATAATTTTCAATTAACTAACTAGTTGTTCCTTGCAGCTCTGTTTACATATAAGATTTTTTATTAATTACTTATTATATTTATTGTCTAGTAGCTGTGCGTCTGCGGTTCCGCCTACGTTTCATATATTCTTCACTGCACAATATAGATTTTTAAACAATAATGATTTGATGATGCTATCCATTCAATCGTATTTGGTTTTAATTTTTTACACGGAACCCTAATTATTATCGAAAGTTCAAAGTTACGCGGAGTAACTTCAGCTATCTAACAAAAAGTCCCGTCAAAATCGGTCCAGCCGTTCCGGAGATTACCCGGAATAAACAAACAGGTAGACAGACAAAAAGTTTAAAACTTATATTATTGTTATAGTTCTCGTATATACATATATTCACATGCTCTTAGTAAAAAATATATATTTTAATATTACAAACAGACACTTCAATTTTATTGATTAGTATGGATTCAATAAATGGAAATGTTACGCAGAAGTATGTGATTTCTTTGCATTGATCTACATACCCACGCGGCCATGCTACAACGACCCGTTAATTGAAGCAGGCTTTCTTTAATTATGTTTAATCAATCAATAATTGCAGAATCGGAAATGTTTCTTTCTGTCTAAATTTCCAACAAACGTTGGTCAACACTCTCTTATCTGTCGAATGTCGTAAAAATATAACAATATACAATCATAACTTGGTCTTTTCTATCGCTCTTTGGCCTAAATAAAATAACTATTAAAAAATATTAGTATTTCATTTTTCAATGACTTTTAAAGCTGTAACGATTATATCATTTTAAAGGTTTAGCTAGGTTCAAAATTCCGCGAATTTTTTTACACCCAAGTACGGCTTAGTCGAGGTTCTTACCTCTTTGGTAACTTTTGTGCTAGTTACCTTTTTAAGGCTGAGTGCCTTCAGCACTCGCCCATAAAGTTAAGATGAAACTGTAAAGGCTCTTCCGATCAACAGCATTAACAAGTTTAAAATCATTTTAAAAGCATCTAATTCTACAATATTCTCATTTAATGTAGAAGTTTGTTTCGCATTGAGAAGATCACAATTTTTAATAATAAGTTTTATAATAATGGACGCAATTTGGGAACTAAGATTTAAAATTGTTATCAGTTTTGTGAAATAAAATAAAATTAAAAACTTGTCTTGCATTAGTAACATTGTAATAAATAATTCAAATAAGAGTTGCAGCATACAGTATTGTTTTTATACCGAGTACATTTCAATTTTGATCACAATCCTGATTGATGTTAGTGACGATGTATCCCAAGTTGGTAAACATACTAAACCTATATGTACTGGCTCTTAAATGATGCACTGGATAAACAGAATGTATGAAAAACTCAATCATTATTATTAGGGTTAGGTGTTCGGGACACAATTCTCACAGTGCCATCTAGCGTCGCATAGAGACAATGAGAGGGTCTTAAAAAATATTTCGCACTGTTTATAAATATAATAGACACAATTTTCTCTTTCAACAATCAAATACGTGATAAAGTTGAGTGCTAAAGCGCACGCAACAATTTTTTCCCCTTAATAAATACGATTTATATATTGTGTACTTATAGACAATAATTTACAAAGACAACAATGAACACATTTTTGTTTCGAATTCGGCGACTATTTATCAATTTATTTTTACATGAAACAAAAGTGATGTTTTAAATATTTTTAGGTTCAAAAATGTTGTCATTAGAATTATTATACATTTAACGTATTTTCATTTGTACTGATGTATAAGAAATTGCCATCTATAAACACAGTTTACAGGAAAAGTGAAGTAAAATCTAGCACAGCGCTTTGACCACCACCATCTAACTTTACGTCATGTGGCGATGCGTTCCATGAAGGTAAACACATTAAGCTTAGAGGTATTGGCTCTCAAGTGTTGCTGCTGCACCATTGCTGTTTGACGTTAGATTTTCAAACTTAAGTCAACAAGGCAGACATAAGAAAATATCCTACACAGCCATGTTATTGTTTCGTCATGACCTTGAGCGAAAGCTCGGTATAGACTTACTGTAGGATAGGATATCTGGAATCGAGTCCTAGATCCATCGAAATAATTTTAGAAACAGAAATAGTTTTATTATATGTAAGCAGAAATCGTCGCTGATCTATATTCTATGCCTATTCGAAGAATACTTTTAATTAGCGCCTACTGGTGGACGAATTGTCCGGCAACGCAAATCTAGTAGCAACTTGCAAAGTAGCGATGATGGGGCAGTTAGTAGTGCGGTCGGATTTCGTGTCATTGGACGCGGGTTCGAACCCACCTATTCAACTCTAAAATCAGCCTGAGCTTTCAGTGAAGGAAAACATCGTGAGGAAACGATAGGATTTTATAATAATGCCCACCTGGCTAGCTACTACTCTCAAGTATGAAAACCTGTAGCATAATACCAATAGGTGTGTTCCAACAGCATTATTTGAGAACCAGTACCTCTAGGCTTAGTGTGTTTATCCTGAACCACATCGCAACTCAACATCAGTGAGATTGTGGTCAAAGCACTGAGCATAGACCGTGTAAAAAAATTGGACTAAACTCAATTAAGACTACGATATTACCTAAAGACTTTAATATCGACTTTAGATGACTGTCAATAGATTCTCATTCATTGTTAGTCGTTATTGGACTCTGACTGTACTTTATTTAACAGCAGATAAATTCATTCATTCACTAAGTCATTTTGCGGAGCTCTAATAAAAAACCAAAAACAATCCTTTTAATAATAGTTCTCACTCATTCTCTCGCCGTTCACGTAAACGGTACAGAGCAGAAACTTAGCGAAAGTGTTTTTTACTGCTACAAAACGGCAGTGTCATGTCGTTGAGTACAGTCGTGACTAAGTGAAATCAACGATGTTCAATTTAAACGCGGTAAGCGTTTTCTACAGTGGATTGTGTTTATACAAATTTATTTAAAAAAAATATCGTATTTACTTGAACATGAAAACATTGCACGGTAAGTATGTAGGCCGACCTGATTAACTACCAACCATCCACAAGTTTGAAAATCTATCGCCAGACACATAGTGGTCGTATAAGTATTACATAAGCTTTAATGTATATACTTTGCGTATTTTTGATGATATGGGTGATTGCGTAAGCTATATTTACTTACTAATTATCGTTTTTTTAACATACTCATTTACCGTGTGGTGCCAGTTAAGAATAGTATCACTCCATCTCTTCCCGTGGATGTTGTTAAAGGTGACTAAGAGACAAACTAAGGGATGGGTAGGAGCATACTCTGAGAACCGCAAACACCTACAATCGCCAACTCGCCTTCCAAGAGTGGCGATAATGGCAATTTCCCCCGTTTTTGGGGAGTCCAGCAGTAGACGCCTTTCGGTTGAATCAATCAATCAATGCCAATCATAAGGACCCAGCTTTGCTTTCTTTTGTTGAAAAGGGGGAGAGGGCGGTGAAAACTACAATGGCATATAGTTGTGTTCCGAATTCATCACTTTAGAGTTAATACCTCTAAGTTTAGCGTGTTTATCATCCTGGAACATATCGCCATTTAACATGAGATGAGTATATGGTAATATAGCTAAGCATCGTGCCAATATGTGCAGCTTCAAATCTTATAACGAGCTTGAAATTTCTGTTAAAGAAAATATCGTGATGAAAAATAAAAACTTTTTGAGAAATCAATTTAAACACCAGCGTTGCAATCACCTATAGATTTATTCCAACACCATCATTTAAGAGCCAGTTTCTATCGGCTTCTTATGTTACCACTTTACAACATCATACCAAATAGTGAGTTAGCATCTACGAAAGGCTTTACGTTCTTCTTATTTTTGACAAAATAAAGGGTATCAAGCGTAATTACATAAGCAATATTTACATATGGACCTTCGCTAATGCTTATTTGGTGGGGTTGGGAGGTGGTTAGAGATATGTTTATTATTGATAAGGAGGTAGAAGTTTAAAATGACCAAATTTACCAAATTAATGCAGAAAAAAAAACTTATATTTTTAATTATACAAACAATAGGTGACATGGTTTATTAATAATAATCATATAAAATAAAAAAAAAAATAAAAAGCCTTATATTTCTTGCAATTACATCTCTTGACAGTTGTACTTACAATATTCCTATTTATATTATTATATTAAAAAAGTATTTTTAAATGTTGTTAGTTGCAAGAACTCCTTAGCAGGCGAACGCCCCCTCCAGAGAATTTCATTTGGTTCTGTCCTGTGCCTTCTGCATCCAATTTAAGCTGGCCGTTTCTTAATAAATAATTTTAATAGTGGTATAAAAACAAATAAAAGGAAATTAAGCACCACGCATTATCCGCTGTCATTTCATCACTTGCTCTACAACCTATCAATACCGCACGACTTACTACGTAATTAGTGACAGACGAAATAATTATAACATCGGTGATATTTTTCTCAAGTCCGATGTATAAGTTGTGAAATTACGAATATTCTGTCGTAATATCATCTGCATCTGGAGCCTTTCCGAATATTATGTGACTATGTCAGAAATGTAGATTGCGTATACGTTTGGCGAATGTTAAAACACACGTATCTTCGTTTATTCACACTGACATTGCATTTTTATTGATAAGCTACTAGTGAGAAAACTGTAGTGAAGTGTTCGAGCAGCATCACTTGAGAGCCAGTACATCTAGGCTTAGTGTGCTTACCATCTTGATTCAATCAAGATCAAAGAGTAACCCAAATAAACCGTAGTTACGAGTATGAGACATTAAAAGCCACGAAATCCCGGGTTCTGAATAACTAAGAAAAATCTCTCTGGATTCAAAATTCTAAAGTCAACGCAGACAAAGTCGCGTGTAGAAGCTGGTACTGTATTAAAAGGATTTACAACAAAATGGATTTTTTTAAATATTACAACACATTCCAGTAAAATATTCCAATAGCTATAACTTAAGCTATAACCCTCAATATAATCAATGGTTAGATTATTCATTTGGACTCACGCATATACTGTTTACGTAGATGACTTTCGCTTGCGTTTCTTTTGAAAACAACTCAAATGGCTCGTAAGCTCTCCAGTGATATTCCGTCTGCTGTGTGTGACGCTCGTATTTTTTAAATACCGAACAAATTATTACATATTTTAAATAAATCAATCAAAACCTCGCGTTGTGCAAATATAGGACGCGTAAAATGAAGTGGACATATATTCGTATAATGAAATTATTTCATACAATTGTAATGTTATTGTTGTGAAAATATTTGTTTTTAATTTATTTTCGAATTAATAAACTGATTGGTAGTAAAGAATAATATTTTGTAAAAAGAAATGACACTAAATAATATCCATCCGCCGTACAGTCGGGTGTCTAGTAAATTATTCGGGAAGAAAACTAAAAAGAGTAAAAAAATCAAATCGAAAACTGGAGTTTATGGAGGACGAGAATGGTGAATATATATGATTTACTTAACTTCTTTTTTTTCTCTGTTTTTAAACCGATCTTTTTATTTTATTTAGTATTTTACTATTGATGAGTATTTAGTGTTATCCATTTAAATGTTTTGCTTATGAACATTTAATGAAACGTTTTGATTCAAATTTTAAATATTTTTACGGTTTAAATCTCTAACACTAGGGGAACATTATTTCTTTTAATACTAACATTTTCCCGCAACTTCTCCTGCGTTGACTTCAGAATTTAGTCTAGTGAGAAACAACTGCTATCGCGCGAGTCAAACGTAGCAGATATAGATAAATGATATATATAGATAAATAGATATATGCCATTGAGAAATTTTCTCTACGATGTTTGAAAAATCAAAATTCTCCGCTACATTACTTTTTTTACTTCTAAAGATGTAGCATGTGTTAGACACGACGATTCATTTTTTTGAAGATTTGATTATAAAACATTGGTTCTTTCTACTTGCACAAAAGCTGAATTAGCTTCATTTATATAAATAAACCTTTCTTGAAACAACATGTAACTGTATGAAACAGCATGAAAATCCGTTGCAAAGTTTACGAGGATAACTGACAGGGAAAAACGGAGAGCGCCTAATATCTACAACATATAGTAGTTTTGGGAAGAGATGAATTGTGGAGTGAAAATTGCACTTACAAATTGGTACAAATAGTTGTTGCGATGATGGCGCAGTGGATAGTGCGGACGGATTCCGCGTCAATGGAAGCGGTTCGATCTTACCTATCCAGGTTTAAAATCAGCCTGAGCTTTTGGTGAAGGAAAACATCGTGAGAAAACCATAGCATGGTGGTTGGGCTGGGCTAGGGTAGGGTTCTAACAATGCACACCTGGGTAGCTGTGGCGATATATCCCGATCCTTTTAACTCCAACTGTTTCGTGAATCTGCGGTGATACTGGCGATCAGTGAAAGAATCTTTAGGATGGTGCAACTCGATAAACCAATGATTGATGTCTGAGTTGTTCTGATCTACTACTATCGATGATTTCGCCGTCTGACCTTATTAGGATATCATTATCATTATCATCATCCTGCTTCTAGTTTGTTATTTGGGGTCGGTGCATTATGTATTTTTCTTCCATATATCTCTATCTGCCACCATATCTTCATTCACCCGTTTCGCCTTCATATCTTCCGTCACACACTCCAACCATCTTTTCTTTGGACGTCCTCTCCCCCTCCATCTCTCAACTTTCATAGTCATCACTTTCTTCGTCATGTTCGTTTTGTCTCATCTCAAAACATGTCCATACCAAGACAAACGATATACTTTCAACTTTTCTATTACTGGAGCTATTCCTGATCCTATCCATTCTGGTAACACCATACATCCATTTCAACTTTCAGATGGCTGCTGTATGCTGTCCTTTTTCATCCATCTGCTTACTAGCCCAACATTCCGATCCATGAAGTATGATAGGTCTTATTAGGATATATGGAATTAATTTGAATTTATATTCCTTGAGTGCATCGAGTTCCTTATTAAGATGCACGTCTTAATTTTCACACAAAAGATAACGTAGTATTAAAGTAGTCTAAGGGTTTATCTAGTAACTAATAAAGATACAAAGAGACCCGCTCGAACTGTAAACTACTGTTTATATATTTTAATTTTATCATTGTGGTTCAAATATAATAGTTACATTTATGTCACTTATAGTTTAGTAATTTCTATTTTATACAATCATATTCAATGCATTACTCAATATTTAATGGTTTAGGTAAAGATTTGTAAGAGAATGTTCTTGCGGTAATTCTTTTCGTCGACTTCATTCACTCTTATCCTCGTAATTACTTCTGTGTGTTGCCTAATATCATGAAATATATACTAAACTGTGACGAAAAAATCCATCTATGATTTAAGAAAAAGATTTGTATAAATCCGAACTACGGACAAACAGGTAGATATAGAGAGATGTTTTTTTTGCTTTTGTAACCGTCTCCCGTGGACGATATCTCACAAGTTGTCGTACTGCACGCACTAAAAAATCTAATTTGCCTTTTTGGATCATTACCAGGAGAGAAAGGTATCGCTTTTGCATTCTTCTTTGATCCCGACGAGTCCTCCATTAAGGTGCCTAGCTGCGATCCCAATTTCAGCTTCCGTTGTAATTTGTTAACGAGGTTTTCTTTCTCTCAATTTTTTAACAAGGTTTTTTGGCTCATGACGAATATTTTTTTAGAGGTACAGAATTTTAGGTAGGGAGGTTTTTACGGAATATTTTGTTTAAACTTAAAGCACTTACTATCTACAACTAGTCTTTCATTATTATTAGCTGACATTTAGCACGAGTACACGAGCGATTTATAAGTCATTGTTTTTAGACATCGATTACCCTTGACCGAAATTTTAATTGAAATAATAGTAATTTAACATGTTGAGAAATATAATCGTCGATAAATTGTTATTACATATTATTAAAGCTAATGTATCTATGTCTGTCCTTGAGTATGTTCAGAATCCGATAACCATTTAAACGATTCTTGTACTGAAATCATAGCTTTATTCTCTGGCGAGATTTCAATATATCTGTTGTTAGACAATATGTGTAAATATCAGGTGACCCGCTTGCTCGTTTGCCCCTATTCCATGGAAAAAAAATGTATAATGATTATAGTTAATTAAGTCGACGGAAAATTACCACCAGTACGATCTCTTGGAATACTTTGCCTCACACTCCTAGATTCCCTCCGGAAGCCGCTCAAAGACATATTCCAATTCCCAAATGGGGACAACACCTGTACCCGCCTTTAGTGCGATACACTAAAACTTTCATGCGCTAGTATAATACGTATTTCACTGGACACCACAATCTTGCACGGAATTTTTTCATATAAAGTTTCCCTTAGATCGACCGAGAATAAGGAGATCCGCAGAAGAACCAAAGTGGTGATGAGCTGGACACATTGCTCGCAGAATCGTAGCTCGATAGGGTCAAAGGGTACTCGAATGGCTAACACGCACCGAAAAACACACCTTGAGTAGGCCCTCCATAAAGTGGACTGACGACATGGAGAAGATCGCGGGAATCCGCTGGATACAGTAGGCGTAAGATCGGTCGTTGTGGAGATCTTTGGGGGAGGCCGATGTTTAGCAGTGGACTTCTTTCGGTTGAGTGGATGGATGAACCACCTTATCTGTATCAGTTAGCAGTCCAAGGCAAGGTCCGTAAAACTTCGGTGTGCTTGTACTAGCTATCACACTCGCGGTTGAGCGCCTTAAACGCTCGCCTTTGAAAGCTCAGTGTAGCTGTCAAGGCACATTTGGTAAACAGTATTTAGTCATTTCGATAAAAATAACATTGATTCTTTAAGAGATATAAAAAGTATTGAATGAAGTATTTCCTTATAAAATAGTATATTTATTTTCCTAAATAAGCGTGCTCAAAGCAAACAATTGGGCGCCCGCGTTATTTAGGCGCTGGCTTTCATGTATTTTTAAAGAAAGGTATATTTTAAATTTTTATTGTTAAATTTGTTCCATTCATGTCCTTAAATAAAGCTTTATAAGCGATGATGGCTTAGTTGGTAGTGCGGTTAGATTTCACCTCAATAGAAGCGGGTTCAAACCCGTCTATCCAACTCTAAAAAACAGCCTGTGAGCTTTCGGTGAAGGAAAACATCGTAAGAAAACCAAAGCTTGATGGTAGGGTATTTTCTAATAATAAGTACATCGCATTCTCGTGCCTATCATTTGAATATAAATTGGATTATAAATTTATTTAAATAAATAAATATCGTTTAATTTATTTTTTTTTAGGTCAGTAACTTGGAATGTAATACATGACTTTATAATATGTCTTTCAATGGGTATAAAAAACGCACTATACGGGGTAAAACGGGGGTTTTTATATTAAGATGTAATTCAATGAATAAGAAATCGATTGCAAGAGCATATTAGAGATCGGACGAATTTATTCATTTATCTTTTTATTTCATCCAGAGTTTAAGTAACATTAAATGACAAGTAGAAACCACAAATACGTCAAGCCTAGAATAAGAACCAATACTTAAATGATGGCGCAGTTGGTAGTGCGCTCGGATTTCGCGTCAATGGACGCGGGTTCAAGGTCACATACCCAACTCTAAAATCAACTTAAGCTTTCGATGAAGGAAAACAACGTGAGGAAAAACCATAGCATGGCGGTAGGGTATTTTATAATAATGCCAGCCTGGGTAGCTACCACCCTCAAGTTTGAAAATCTGTCGCCAAATACCAATAGATATGTTCCGGCAGCATAATTTGAGAACAGTACTTCTAGGCTTAGAACGTTTACCATCCTGGACCACATTGTCACCTAATATCAAGTGAGATTGTTGTCAAAGTCTAAAAAAAACCTATTAGCATTTTAACATAACTCACAATTATATTAAAGTTTCATCATGATAAGTTCTTCCCAGTACGAAAAGAAAGCGAACGCCCATTAAGTACTACGAAATTTTATTATTAGAGTAAATAATAGTCTAATTTTTTTTTCAATTACCCGATTATAATAAAACCGACGAGTAAAATTTGATTTGTCATGGTATTGTACTAACTGAAAATTATAATTAGTTATCGGCATACTTTCAAATGGGTGGATTATATAATTGAACTAAAATTGATTCTTAAAAAATTAGATAATTACAAATGGCTTTCCTTTATTGATTACTTTTAATCTCTGTTAATTTAGAAGATTTATATATTTTATAAGGTTTATAATGATTATTTAATACCAATATAAATTAACAAAAAAAAAAACAAAAATAAGAAAATTGTTTTTTTTTTTTTCATGGCGACAAACGACTGATGTAGTCCGAGGAAAAGATTTGATCAATTAAGTTTGAATCAAACAAAAGTCAGTTCTGCGTGAGAATTGAATCCTACTCAATTCAATGTTGATACCTACCATCTCCTTATCACATAGATTGATTTATTTCATTGTTACGTAAACGTTTTATACGTATAGTTTTAGTTTGATTGGATACCATTTTAAATTTACAGAAAGACGTAAAAAATTATGGTGAGAAAACATATCAGGTTTTGTATTTTAAATGAAAGCTTGGTAACTATAAGCATCTATAATGAAGCCCATATTGGTTTCTTGCCAGTAACTTTAATTACGTGAAATGATTATTTCATTACTGCTTAGGTCCTATGTAGAAAACCTAATATTATCTAGCTGAGATTCTTTAATTTTTTCATGACTATTAACTGTTGTATTAATCCAATATTTGAATTGGTTCAGTAAGTTGTTCTGTAATGCGAATTATAACAGCTTGTATATTGCAATTCTAGCTATTGCTCAAGCCGATATTTGATCGTTATCGTAGATAAGTACCCTAAGCCTTCGGCCAAACTCCAATGAAACTATCAAGGAGTTGTCAAGATCAACGTAATAAGAAGCTATTTCGAAAAGTAATAATGACGTGTTAACTTCAAACATCTTTTTTGATATACCAATTAATGTGTCGAGTAGCCATAATAATAAGACAATAGGAAAACAATGGAAAATTGGCGTAAACGCCAGGTAAGTGCTCAAGGGGTTAATTAATATCGTATAAAATCTAAAATTTTAAGTAATTAGTCTATAAGTTGAAATAAATAAGCAAAATATTTTACCGGCAAATTTAAACTAAGAAATTGAATTTTATGATTTGCAACTTTTGAGTGAGTCACTTAATGAATTATAATATAAACAAAGAAAAAAAAAAACCAGAACATAACTCTCATAAATCTTTTAGTTTCAACATTAATTTGAAATAAAATAATTCTTTGAAAGCGAATCTTGTATACCGGTTTGAAGTCTAGCATTTTTGTCAGCATTGAACTGAATGAATACCGGTCCTCACTTTCATTAAATTAGCGGTCAAAGTCGAATTTGTTTATATACTAATTTTGTTCATGTGTTATGTGTGAATATGTTCTACTTATGCATTTAATTAAGTGCGAAGTCAAAAGATGCGATTCTATATAGTTACTCCTTAAACACAGTGATAGGTTACATTTTTTTAAATTGGTGATGACAGCTAGTAGCTTCCATGGTCCTTTCAAACAAGAACCAGAATATATTGCCACCTTATTATGGTTCTATGTTTGTTCTGATAAGTGCATTACTTCTCGACTGCCAACAACAACAAAGGGTAAAATAGGTAGTAATAATGAAATCATTCCAAGCGTATGATATTGCGAGTGACACGACGAGTCTTTATATAAAACTAGCTGTGCCCGCGACTTCGTTCACGTTTCATATATAAAAAATGAAATTGGACCAAATTGTGAATCTAAACCATTCTCGAATCCTCAGGAAAAGACTCAAACAATTTCATTAAAATCGGTTCACCCGTTTAGGAGGAGTTTAGTCACATACACACACACAGAAGATTTATATATAAAAGATTTGGTGAGCGTGTAATTTTAATAATTCCTCACCTAAACGGCTTACGCCATCGAACATTCGTTAAGTTAATATACAAATAAATAAAATTGAAGTGTCTATTTGTAAAATCAAAATAGCAAGTTTTTTAAATACATATGAATGTGTATACTGTACTTATACCAAAAACACAATTTGCAAATTTTTTGTTTTTCTATCTGTCTGTGTGTTCCGGCTAATCGCCGGAACGGCTGGACCGATTTTGACGGGACTTTTTCTGGCAGATAGCTGAAGTTACGCGGTGTAGTTACGCCTGTTAGCCTGAGTTCAGGCTATTTTTATTTTCGAAAATAATTAGGGTTACGCGTTATTAAATAAAAACCCATGAAATTGTGAAAAAAAGACGTTTCATAGGTCAGTTTTATTGGCAAGTGTTTGAATTTGAGAAAAATATCTTTGTTTACTCTTACTATAAAAAAAAACACGTCAAATAATTAGGGTTCCGTGTAAAGCGGGTGTAGCCCGCGAGCGTTTGCCTGCTAGTCTGCTATAAAATCGTACATGTAATGAAGTTTTCATTTTAATATAAAACCTGTGTAGGATATAGGATAACAAATTATTTAAGCTATGAACAAAAGCCAATTCCTCACTTGTTACTTAGAAAGACACAAAGTCCTAGTAGTTCATAAAAATGCTTGAACTATGCTTGAACGAAAACGCGAGGCGGTAGCTACTTCGAAATTAATTCCCAACTTACGACACAATTAGTCCGTTCTTTCGTCAGGTTTCACCAATTATATATTCATATTCGGCCGTTGCATTTTATCTGTATATATAAAGAGATAAGATGACAACACATATACAGCGGACGTCTATAATTTTGACGTTCCAACAACTGTATACTTCAAACGTATAAATATGCAAATTATCATGTCATATCGGTTTTTTTATGTTGTAGTGAAGTCTTTTGTCGAAATACGAGCGCGGTTTGTATATTATTGTGTTCCCGTGAGATTTCATTGTTATAATACGTACATTTGATAATCATTACCAGAGTTTTGATTGTGTAATGTGCATATTACATTTAGAGCTCATGTACCTATTGAAGGATCAGGTCAGATTCGCAATTATAATCCAAAATGTATTAAAGTTATTTTAAAATCTCACATCGAAGTTCAATAATATGTTCATTGTTCAATAATAATCATTGACGTAGATAATAATATTATTTACCCATTTTGTCTTGTGTAGCGTCGGCGTTTGAAACAAATTTCCATGCCGGGCACATTAAACAAACTGTTGAGCTCCGGACACTCTTCCTTCCATAACAGTGAAACTTCAAAATCCGAATCGTATTTTTGAAACAATTTTCATTTCAATCGCCAACGCTGTCCTGTCACGATCGCCAAATGTTATATTTTGTCGGCCGATTGAAGAGAATAAAAGTAATTTGATTACATTACAGTCATTTTGTATAACAGGCACGTTACATCGTTTTCCTAATAGTAGTGACCGTTCTTTATACAATATTTTCTATATTTTAATACAATGGGTTTTAACATGGTCAGTAACTTACAACCATTAATGATGGCCAGTTTTTAAAGAGGATAAAATTGTATAATCTACGACAATCATATCAGTTGTCATGGTAACCGTTTCTTGATAAACATAAGTTATGTTCGGATACGTTGACCATATGAAGCGTTTACAAAATATTAAAAATCACACAAATAAAGCGACGAAAGTATAAAATAAAGTAACGATAATAAATTAGGCTTATTTACAACTGTAAGCTATAACTATATTATGCAAGATACTCTTTCCATCCAATTCAAAGGTTTTATTTTCTTTTAAACTTGATTAAGATGACGTTTATCTTTTGGTGTAAAATCCTGAATATGATTATATCTTTGAGAGCAAAGACCCCATCCCTTTATGACGTAATATGTTTATGATATAAACTAATAATCTGTTTCACGTTTGTAAAATTAGGTACATACCTAAAGTTTTAAGGTTTGGCTGACTTCGATAGTCTTGCTTATTTATCTCTTTAGATCAGACTTGCAACAGGGCATAAAATGCTATAAATGTTTGTAGCTTAGTTTAAGGCAGTTTCGTAATTAAAAACAAAGTTAACACCATGAATTTTTTACCCAAAAAAAAAATTATGCTGACTTCACCTCAATAATACATGATTAAAAAAGGAAGAGGAAGTTGATAATAGTAGTAGCTTGTTTACATTTCTTCATTCTTCTGTATAAAAATGTTTCTTGTTTTGTCTATTCGCAGTGCAAACACAGCGATGGACAATGATGTGACCCCGGTGTACCTGGCGGCACAGGAAGGCCACTTAGCCGTGCTGAAATATCTCGTCCTGGAGGCTGGTGGAAGGTTGGATGCGCGCCAGGGATGGCATGCTACCGATACACGCCGCCGCGCAAACCGGTTGTCTAGACTGCGTTAAATGGATGGTATGTTAAGTACTAGATCTTTTTCCTTTTCTACTCTACTTTATTATAAACCAGCTGTGTGCTTTTAATAACTTTTAAATAATAATCGTTGGAAAATAATGTTTTGATGGTGCTGTCCATTGAAGTTTAATTTTTTTACATGGAGCCCTAATTATTTTCAAAAACTAAAAGTAGCCAGAGTTACACGTAATAACTTCAGTTGTCTGCCCGAAAAAGTCCCGTCAAAATCGGTCCAGCCGTTCCGGAGATTAGCCAAAATAAACAGATAGACAACATTTAAAAAATTGTTGGTTGATATAGGTGTCTTGTATACATTCATATGTATTTAACAAAAAAATATTATTTTGATATGACGTACAGACGCTTCAATTTTATTTATTAGTATAGAATAGATGTTTACTACAACTAAAGCTAGAACCAATGATATTCCCTTTAAACAACCTTAAACAGCTCGCATCTGAGGTCAGTCAACGTTATTAAGATGAAAGGTAGTGAGGTCACGTCGGTCGACTTTTGATACCGCCTCGAAGTCGTGTTGTTTGCCAACCAAATACCAATTACCTTACATAATATAGACCTTTGGGTCGTAATAACATTTATAATTTACATTTATTATTGGTGTAAATTGCTAGTTGAACTTTTTATTTGTTTTTAGTACCAATAATTTGTGGTAATTATTTTCTCAAAAAAGGTAGGTACATAGTTGGCTTTTAGGTAAATAAATTTTCACTGAAATCGCAACAATTCAAGAGTAAACAGCATTTATAAGTTAAATTTCAAATATATAATTTCGGTGTAATTCGTTTTAATAAACATTTAATTTTAGTTTTTATTTTAGCAATGTAAAAAAAAATCAAACATTAAAATAAACTACGCGTATGGACAGTCTGTTCTGTATCGATTTGTATTTAATCTATGTATTACTTTTTACGATTACTCTTTACCAATTTATTGTCACGTCTAAGTTTATCTGAAAGTAAAATCAAAGTTGTTTTTTTAAATAACAATGAAAAAGTCTCTGTAATCAAACTGCAATGCTGTTTATTGACCGACGCGCGATGCGATGATTATCACTAACATCTGGCCAACGCGACATTTAAGCTTTAAATTATCCACATCAACTGATCTTTGTAAAATAAATGGTGTTGCAAGTGGTTTCGAGATACAATGGGGGAAGTATATTATTATTAAGTTTTATTAAACTTATATTAATTGTAAGATTAGTGTATTGCTAAAATCATTTAGCTAATAATTCAAGTATTTATCGGCTTTTTGTATATTCATAATGGAAGTTGATAATTTACAGTTAGTTGCTAGTTGTTATGGTACAATAACTCACGGCCAGCGTTAGAAAAAATGGCTTGAGGCGGTTTTGGTTGTCCTTATTTTAAATTATTTACTTGCATATTTGATTGTATAGTATATAATGTAATTTTATTAGCATTTGCGTGCACAAGTGAATTGAGTAGAAAATAATGACACGAAGCGTGAATTCTGAGATCTCCCAGTGAGAGGGAGTGGTCCCTTGAAATAATGATACCGAAGGCTGCCATTTTATCATTGCAGTGTATAAAAAGTATTGCAAACTTTAGACTTGGCTGCATGGTCTAGTGTACCTTTGCCTATTACTTAAAAAGGAATAAATGAAATAAAAAAGGATAAAGGAAATAAAATCAAACAGCCTAAAATCGATTTCTTTCATTAATAACAAAGTAATTTCACTAGAATCTTCTGAGAAATTCTATTCGCTTAAAAGAAAAGAAGCATAGCATATATAAAACAGTTCAAAGTATAGTCCGCTCAGTTATTTCAGTCTCATTTTGGTATTTTAGTATTACTAGCTGTCACGTAGTTAAAATATATTGTCAATTGTTTTGGATTTTTTCTTTTTATAGTAAAATTTGCTTTTAAATCGTTAAATATGCAAAAATATGAATTGAAATGATTGCTACAAATATTTTCTAGCTATACGTATATTCTGTGAAATTTAAAATCAAATAAGCTCCGTTAATTCCATTCATCAGCAATTTGCCGCCATGACTCGTACGCAAAATAGTGTTGTCTGTGTATTAAAATTTCCTAAATTTTATAGGAATAAATATCGAAAAAGTGATCTCGGTTTATTATAAAATAAATAAATGAGCTTTGATTTGTATCACAATGAATAAACAAATATTATACTAATTTATCCGGAAAGAAGGAGAAGTTGCAGCTTCTATGTGTCAATACTAAGTACTATAAGAGAAATACGTATCCATAAAAGAGGATTGTGATTGATATCCGATCAGAAATAAAATACCTGTAACCTATGTTGTTTATTGATATACAGGTTTTTAGTGAAACATATATCTTACAACTGATGTATATCCGGCTCATCGACATACTAAAGTGGCCAGTAGCTACGTAGATTTTTGCTGTGATAACTCATGTTTGCGATCGGTCTATTTTGAATCTGACACGTTTATCAAACCTCATTCATATTGTATATTTCATCAAATCATAGCAAATAATACACATCAAACATGGTAACATAATATTCAGAACGACAACACGGCTAGAGGTAAAATAGCTGTGAACGGACTACATTTCTCTTCTTGTTTATCAATCGTTTCTGTTTTGTTTATTAGGTATTTATGAACTTTTATCACTAAAACTTTATGGGAAAACGGGGCTTATGGTCGAGTTTCACCCATCGGTCGTCACTGACTTGACCCATCTTAATATTTGAAGTGACGTCTCGAATAAATTTATAATACGAATGTTTTCACGAATTGTACTTTGTATTTATTTAATACAACATTCCTTTCTATAGACGTAGTAATAACGATTTGCGCGTATCGCACGTGAATGGTGAAGTGAAAATAGTCGGTTCAACGAACGATCAATCAGCTATCCGAGATAGGAAACGTGCCCAGAGCACATTATAACAGTGTATCCATCGATCTCTATTGACGATAGTAAATTGTGGAAATCACTACTTCTGTATAATATTATAACTTCGTTTCTCTTAAAGTGACTTAAGTAACTTAAAGTTTGTGATAGTATTCGTAAGTTTATACTATACTTTTATTATAATTATGATAGCGTGTAATGAACGTCGTTGGTTATATTTTCAATCTTGTTTTTGTCAATATCTTAAATCTATACTAATAAATAAATTGAAGTGTCTGTTTGTAATGTCAAAATAACATTTTTTTACGTATGAATGGTTATACGATACCTATAACAAAAATACAATTTAAAAATTTTTTTGTCTGTCTGTCTGGTTGTCTGTTTGTTCCGGGTAATCTCCGAAACGGTTAGACCGATTTTGACGGCACTTTTTTGTTAAATAGCTGTTGTTACTCCGGGTAACTTAAGGTACTTTTATTTTTTGAAAATAATTAGAGTTGCGCGTAAAAAAATCTGTGAAAATAAAAATGATTCAATGGTCAGTTTTCTAGCAAGTGATCGAATTTATGAGAGATATTTTTGGATTTTTTTAGTACCATTTTTTTTTAAGGAAAATCCAGGTCCGCCAAAAAAAAAAAATCTTGTTGAATTGTGAACAAAATACTATTTAAAGATCAGCACCATCAAAACATTCTTTTCCAATGATTATTTAAAAACTATATTATGCAGTATCGCAAAGCTGCGAGCACACAGCTAGTTAATATACATATGTATATATACATAACGACGTTTTTTATTAGGGCAAAGTTTTTTTTTTTTACACGGTACAGGCTCAGTGCTTTGACAACAATCTCACTTGATCTTAAGTGATGACGTGGTCCAGGATGGTAAACACACTAAACCTAGAAGTACTGGCTATTAAGTGCTGCGAGAATACACCTATTGGTGCTTGGTGACAGGTTTTCAAACTTGAGGGTGGTAGCTACATTTAGCGTACGTTTTAGAACTTGTTCTACCACCATGCTATGGTTTCCTCACGATGTTTTCCTTCACGGAAAGCTCAGGCTGATTTTAGAGTTGGATAGGTGGATTCGAACCCGCGTCCACTGACGCAGAATCCGGCCGCACTTATCCACTGCGCCATAATCGCTCAATTTTCCACAGAGGAAAAGATAAGAACTCAGAACTTCATTGGAGTTACGACTCAATATCATTTCCCACGATTTTAATAACTAAGGTTTACGCGAAACGCACATAACTTTTGTTGTTTGTAAACAAAGCGGTTTACTTTCATTGGAACGTTTCACAAAACTTGTATTGAAGCTGTAGTTTGTTTTAGAAGTCTATCTGTTTTATATTCGCACGATTAGAAATTAATAATCCAACTTCTAGTAGGTTCTGTGGTTATCAAAAACATGAAGGGTTTTTTTTATAATACTCTAGCTTCTTATTTTGTTCATTTGAGCTCGGAAAAATGTATACATTTGATTTGATTTTAAATAAATTACAGTCCAAGAACGATAAGTTTTAGATATACACTTGCTGATCCAGCAACATGAGCAGTTTAAGAGGAAATACGGTCGGCGTTTATTCCATAATCCATACAACCGTTTTCCCCTGTTTCCTCCCTGTATAATGACATTATAGTAAAAACGTTTATACCATATAATTTATACTCACTATGGCCATGCCCTTACGTTTTTATTGGTTAGTGATTTTTTCTCATAAACTAATTATTTTACAAATTAAGAACCTTCAAAAATAAGGAATATTGTCTTCTTATAACGTCGTTTTCAGATATCCGTCGAAAAAATTTCACGAATAAAAACAAAAAAAAAAACAAATCGTGGAAGTCGTAGAGAACGTAGATAACCAACGTTTTTTTTTAATTATATAATTGGAAATAAATTTCAAATCGGTCCAATTTTGGAGGAGGAAATAAGTGAATACGTTTCGTCTATTTTGTAAGAGGTATAATAAACCAACATATTCTTCAGATTTGTTGCGTTTCTTCTTAATAAAATCCAGAATTTGTTATTTTTTGTTCATTGTCCATTTCGGGTCAAGTGCCCAAAAAGGTAGTTCCAGTAAAGTTTTGCTATATGTGCAGGAACGAATTCAATTTGACTTTTGCCTTCCGGATGTAGTATACGTTTGTATAAAACTTTCGTAGCGTTGATTATTATTATTAGAATTATAATCGGTGTAATATAATAATATAGAGAAATCTTAACTGTTAATTGTTTAATTTGATAGACTCAAGGCCGGCGAGTCTTAAAAATTTATTACTTATTCCCATGTTGCGTTTCTCGTTGTGCGAAACGTCGATTGTGTTTCAGAGAATCAAATTATCAGACGAATCTTTTGCTTGTCGATCTCGTAATTTCTTAGCTAAAAGCTCTTGGGTAATTTAATTTAGATTGGTTACCTTATTGTTTTGCAATCACTAGAATTGTATATGATATCGTTTATATACGATATTGTCTTCGGTAAGTTGTATGACGAAAATTGGATAATATTAACACTTACAAAATAGGATATTATAATAATATTAAATATTTAGAGTTTATAAAATTTTATGTTCTACAATGGAAATGGTAAACATTGCTGGAAATAACCTTTCAAGATAATGTTTTATTTTAAGTATATATGCCGCAATTATAGAAAACTAAGCCGCAATTTTTTTTCTCCATTTTTAATAATACTTATCTAATCTATACAAATAAATAAAATTGAAGTGTCTGTTGGTAATGTCAAAATATTTTGTTTTACGCCATATGAAACCGTACCTATATCAAAAACACAATTTTTGAATTTTTGACTGGCGGTTTGTTTGTTCAGGCTAATCTCCGGTTATGAAATTGTGAAAAAATTACGATTCTATGGACAGAATCATCAAAACATTATCTTCCCAAGGTGATTTAAAAATTATATTACGCAGTAAATAATATATTAAACGCGGGCGGCTCCGCGGGCACACCGTAAGTGTATACTAAAATCTCATTAGGGACTATATTTATAAGCGGAACTGTGTTATTATTTGTATAATAAGTGACTGTAAAAAATTATGTATAAAGTTGAGTCTTTCTGCATGAAACTATGGCAGTGTATAATACTTTATTTCCCTTTTTATATTTGTACGCCCACTGTTGGTATAACATAGTGACCTAATCATATATAATACCCTTCTGTATTTAATAATGATCTATGTTAACAAAATAAATGATTTGATTTGAATGAATAAACCGACATACAGAGAGGCGTTGCGTTTGAAATATGTAAAGTCAATTGATTTTCTATTGTCATTTTTTCGTCTTGTCCATAAATGAACTATCGTATCAAAAGTTATATGAACACATAAATTAAAAATATCATTAATAATATTAAAAAGAGTTGACAAATGAAAGAAGTCGATTCGCAATTATTATTCTCACTTTTTTTAAATTCTAGTTATTTATTTTTAAGAAAAAGGCAAAGGTACTAGACCATCCTGCCAAGTCTGACGTTACGCGCACTTTTATAAACGTGGTAATAAGACGGCGGCCTTTTATTACAGTAATTTCAATGGAGTGGTTGGGAGATCTCAGAATTCACTTTCCTTGTCATTATTTCCACTTCACTTTACTGGTGCACTATAACTAAACTATATCACCCAAAATACCACTAAAATTAGACAATGTATAGTAAAATACTGCAAGTTAATGAATTAAAATAGAGGATGACTACATGAGAAACAATAATCGCGCCAAGCACTCTTAGCTCCAATGTATTAATTTCTCGCTTCAAAGTATTGTACTATCGTGTATCGTGGCATCGAGAATCCATCATTATGCCAATCGATTTCAAAATATAAGCTATGTTCGAAAACCTAATCCGTATGAAGCTGTTATGAAATCGATGGAATAATAAATCAAAGAAGATATAAAATCAAATAAGAATAATACTTTGTGATCATTTGCAACTTTAAGCTAATACAACATATATCATCTCATTCTAGATTGTGGAACGGGGCGTAGATCCTAACGCGAGGGACGGAGACGGCGCGACAAACCGCTTCATTTCGCCGCATCCAGAGGTCACTTGAGCACAGTGCGCTGGCTGCTAAGGCACGGAGCAAGACTTCACTTGGACAGGCACGGCAAAAGTCCTATTAATGACGCTGCTGAAAATCATCATTTGGAGGTGAATCACCTTAATCGTTCTATTTTCTTAATACGTAAATATTTTTCTATAAAAATTTACAAAAAAAATATTTTTATTCCTATAAAAATTTATATATTTATTTCTATAAAAATCTACATTTCGGAATTTTTTATAATCTTATATCAACGTTTAGAAACTATAGCCATACGGTGACCGTCTTGTTAGAAAGTTCTAGGGTGTTTTTGTGACATTTTGGAATTCACATTCCATGTCACCAATAATACCTCCAAATTTACATAGCGTTAAAATACTGCAAACTTATGAATAACAAATCAAAACCACAACATGACACACCTAAATGTCCCCAAAATACTTTAAGCAGAAGTTATATTTGATGTTTCAAACTATCGTCATAGAGTCGTTAGACTATACGTGCAAACTGGACAAGTTATGTGTCCCGATTTCAAACGAACGTTTACGTTTAGTATATTATTTAGATTTACTAACGGACGCCAGTAACTTTTTTCACAGGAAATATAAGAAAACGTATGTTATGTTATGTAGCTTATCTTTTTCTATTAGGTTATAAATATTTCATTCGTATAGTTTTTGCATATAAAATTACATAATCATTGCAGTTTGGCCGAATGCGTTCTTTTCATTTTTCAATTTTCATTAAAAATACTTCCAGAATCATAATAACTATAGCAAAAAAAAACATTATACGCAAATCTCCCGTTTCAGTCGTGACTATTGGTAGTATAAAAATACTATCAGTTTTCCCTGAAGTTTGTGATTATCGGAGCAAATTTTTCAATCTTTTTGGTGATTTGTAAAACATTATTCGGACTGTGATGAAAATTCAATAATACTATTACCCAAATCGGTTCAGCCGATTTCACGTAAACCGCTTTCCAATGAACGGCACTTGCAGTACGATCGGCGTATCTTGGCCGGTCTGGAGTTAGTTTCCGTAACCTTTCGCGCATGTGTTTTTAGATAGAAAAATATTTACCAATATATTATAAGTTAACAACTATACCTTTGAAAATGTATAGTATAAATTTAAATAATATATAGCTAACTATGTTATAATATAGTTAGTATGATGTCAATAAATTTATCTCTTCTGCGCATACAATTAGGTATGCCTTGTACGAATTTCATTCCGGTCTACTTTCGCCGGGCGTTCGTTGTAATTTCTATTTATTTAGAACTAGCTCTTTGCCCACGGCTGTGCTCGCGTTTCATATATAATTCACCGCGTAATATAGTTTTCCAATTTTTTTACGCAGAACCCTAATTAGTTAACAAAATAAAAAGTAACTTCAGCCATCTGCCAAAAAAAGTTTCTTCAAAATCGGTCGAGCCGTTTCCGAGATTACATCGGAATAAGCAACCAGACAAGATTTAAAAAAATGTATTTTTAGTAGTAAATGTATGTATACCATAAATTCATATGTTTAGTAAAAAAAAAAAGTTATTTTGATTTTACAAACAGACACTAACAATTTTATTTATTATTATAGATTATGAGGTCACGTACGAATAAGAGCCGAAAATAAAAACAACGAAACAATGCATATAATATTTACATAACATAATGCAAAGGAAAAGAGTTTACTATCTTAAAATACTTATCGTTTTTGTGACTCTATAAATCGGCTTGTTTCGCGGTATAATTTCTCGGGACGTTAATACTTTCGACTAAATAGTATATGGTCATTTAATTACGACCATAGACAATGGATGAGACGCAGCAAAGCTCGCGTTTGGAAAGTGTATCATCAGTTTTCACCTGGTCACACTCTGTTAGATCTATTTACTCGGGTAACCCAATGTGATTTAGCATTAATTAAGTAGATAGATAAGAAACACGATTGTTCATGGTTACGCTTTAAGGTGAAAATTTTCGCTTCTTTTTATTCTGATAATTATAACGGCGAGATTATTATATTAAATAAATTGCAGCGGCAAATTGGATTCCAGCAATACTGGAATCGGTCTTAATATGTCGATTACCCATAAAATGAGACCATAGGATAATAATGGAAAGCTGGCGTATACGCCAGGTTAGTGTTCAAGAGGTGTTAAGTGCTAATTGTATACTTGGCTTTTTATTATATTATCACTACCTAATTCATCACATTTATCACTCCAAACTTTCAGAACTTAACTTAGCACCTGCGAGGAATGTGCGTGCTCTCCCTTCACTCATTTCGTTTGCCGTATAAAAAAAAAAACGTCTGTCTGTCCGTCCGTTAGTTGGCTCATAAATCCAAAACCACTGAACCGATTTATATGATTTTCATTGTATTAAATTGTAAACATATTCTGTGATCAGATTTTAGTATATAATTTGTTACGTTAAATAATGCGCTTTAAGGAAAAGTAATTAGAATTATTTTAAAAATAACTTCATAAAATTCGTATTATAGTATTCTTTCCATACCTCTAGCGAAAACATCGAGGAAGTAAAGACCCTGTATTACACCCAGTTTTTACTTATAGTGTTTATCGCGAGAGTACAATCAGACAACCATTTAGTATGAATTGTGGTTTAATACACCGTCTCCTATAACGTGTTTCATAGTATATAACTATACTAATAAATAAAATTGAAGCGTAGACTGTTTCGAAACATATATGTATAATGGAAGACTACAGATCCATAGCGCGATGTAGAATCGATCAAAGAAAATCAATTTTTGTTGTTGTTTTTTTTTTTCGAACCTAGCTAACGCTGTTGACCGGAAGGGCCTTTACAGCTTCACCGTGACTTTGGGGGCGAGTGCTGAAGGCACTCAGCCGCAAAAGGTGACTAGCACAAGGGCTACCAAAATGTTACGAACCTCGGTTTAGCCGTCACCTGAGAGTAAAACTTTCTCGCGAGTTTGAACCTAGCTATTCGGGACATTTTTTATTTAATAAATAAATTTAAAAAAAAAAGTTTCCTTACAGGACCTATGTACCTGCGTGTTTTGTGCAGGAGTGTGTATGCAGTGTTGTGCTTGTAATGCTCAATGCATGGGCAGTGTCACTGTATCGCGCTGGCGGCGACGTCAAGAGCCTCCCCAGTTGGGAAACGAGACACGTCTTGGGGTCGCCGCCTAATTTTTGTTGTTGTCTATACTATCTACACTAATAAATAAAAATGGAAGTTTGTAATGTCAAAATTATTTTTTTTACCAATAACACAATTTTAATTTTTTTTATCATACCGCCTGTTTGTTTGTAATGGGTAATCTCCGGAATCGCTGGTCTGATTTTCACGGGACTTATTTTAGTAGATAGCTGAAGTTACTCGAAGTAACTTAGGGTACTTTAAATTTTTGAAAATAATTTGGGTTCCGCGTAAAAAAAAAATAAAACTCATAAAAATTTGAATAAAATCAGTTTCAATGCACAGTTTTACGGGCAAGTGCTTAAATTTGTGAGATTTTTTTTTACTTTATCTTAGTACTTTTAAAAAATAGGGTTCCGCATAAAAAAAAAAATTAATGCAGTGGAGAACATATGAAACGCGGGCGCAGCGGGCACACGGCTAGTTAATAATAAACTGGGTACTCTAAATAATAATTTGTATTATATTGCCTACAGTGTCTCAACGTGTTGGTGGCTGCGGGGGCTGCCGGTGCAGACAGCAAGCAGCTATCCTCGTACAAGACGATTCATACATGTGCATGTAAACCAGGCGATGCGAGAGTAAGTAATACATTCTTCGCCCTTTTCTGTTCTTACAAAACGTGCTATAGTGTTCTGATTTGAGTATAGGCAGAAAATCCAACTTTCTCTCCTCTCCCAACTCTCCATATTGTCTCAAAATCACCCTTATTTCCTTGCCTGCCTGCGAAGGTGATCATAATCTTAGAGTAATATTGTGAGTCTTGGTTGATAATATTTTGAAAATTTCTGTTCGCATAGTGATTGATACAGATGTCTCTAAGTACTTGAAATCGCTTTAGCTGAGAGTGGACATTGCCGTACTGAGTATTTTTTAACGTTGTAGATTCTTATTCCATCATACCCCATCCATGACAGAACCATGTGTTCACCAGAAGAAAGAAATTAAACTCTTAACTTTTTCTTTCCGTGTAGATGTCAAATGAGATCTGTGCTAGTAAGTTCCCTATTGTATAACATATCACGGATTCTTTAAAAGAGGCTTAATGAGACGATCTCAGTAAGCTATCTTGGAATCTGTCATCGAAGGCCGTCATTGTTTTTGAAAAATGTATCAAAATACTCAGATCTTTACTTGAAGCGATGATGGCTTAGTGGTAGTATGATTGAATACCGCATCGTGGTTCAAATCCACCTATCGTATTCCATAATAAGCAGTAGGATTTTTGTAATGCCCATCTGGATAATTCCCACTTTCAAGTTTGTAAATCTAACGCAGCTACAGGTGTATTCCAGCAGCATCACTTCAGAGCCAGTAACTGTAGACTTGGCGTGTTTAGGGGCCGTAAAAGTATTACGTGAGCACTAATGGGGGGTTGCTGTTCTAAATGATGTTTGCGTAAACAATATTGATTTGTTAACTTTAGTCTTTCAAAATTATGTCAATCCTTAGGTACATAATCTTGGGGATGAGAGGGTAAGAGCCATGCTTACTAAAGTTGGCAAGAGCAACATGCGGGGTTGAAGTTACCAAACTTATTACGTACCTTTATTTAACGGCTCTTTATTTGCTTCCTGAAGGGAATTAAAATATAATTAAATATTTAGTAAAGCTAAAATAGTATTTCAAAATTCGATTACAAGAAGATAATTCACGTTTACAATTAATGACACAATAAGTAGATGATTTAATATCAATCATGTCACGTTAGAATGACATATTGTTTTGTGTAATTTACAGTGCGCGTTATCGAACTGTATAAACGCGAACAGTACTCGATCACCGTTCTATCTGCACGCGCCGGAGCAGGAGCGTCGCCCCTCGGTGCAGGAGCGCCGGCCCTCCTTGCCCTCCACCGGAGGGTCCGCGACCTCCGCCAGGTCCGGTCCAGCGGACGGTCTCTACATCAATCCGATGCAACTCGGCAACGCAACAAATGTCATACACCACAGTTCTTCGGGAGAGGAGAGCTCAGGTGAGACTTACGTCATATTTTGTTAGCTGTTGCTAGCGCTGTTGACCGGAAGGGCCTTTACAGCTTCACTGAGACTTTGGGGGCGAGTGCTGAAGGCACTCAGCCACAAAAAGTTAACTAGCACAAGGGTTACCAAAATGGTACGAATCTCGGCTTGGCCCTTACCTGAGTGTGAAAAATCTCTCGCGAATTTGATCCTAGAAACCATTTTTTTTTAACAAAAAAGGTTCCTTACAATCCTGTAAGGAAACTACGGTTCTCAAGGCATTATTTAAAAGCTATATTGAGCAGTAAATATAGGGTATCGTTTACGAGTGATGGTGGAAAATTTTATATACAAATAAAAGACAAAATATGTGTACAGAGTTAAAACGATAGATAATTTGTTTTTAAACAAACATTAATTATTAGGTAAATGAAAAATTAAAAATAATATTTTATAAAGTAATTCAAGTGTTGTTTTTTTACGTCTTTGTTACAAACGTTAAAGAGAATAGAATATTTCGATTAGTTTAAAGGGGTGTCTGTTTACAGGCGGAGTTTATATCAATTCTCAAAGAAGAAGGTCCAGCAGTGTAACGCGACGTGACATCATTAGTCAAGATGGACAAGGTACTTAATTTCATTTTTTTTGTTACTCGCTAATGTAATTATTATAGTTATAAAGGTAAGCAATATCTCAGACACATTTTTGAACTTTCCAAGTACCCGTTTGAACAAGAATTAAGGCAGTAATTATCGCAAGATGGTAAATTTCTTGATCCGTACGCCGATCAATATATGCATTTGAAAAATATATTATAACTAGTTATTTACAAGAACTAGAAAAATATTGAAGGCATTCTTACAAATATTCATTGGCTTGGTTAGAATAGGTACACGCCAATGGAATTTTTTGACGTAATTAATCTCTACCTTATCTACGATTATATTAGCTATCTGTAATTTAAAAAAAAGTTATAAATATAAAAAATATATAAGTTTAATACATTTTCCTTTTTATATACTTTAAGAATAGAAATAATAGAAATTTTTGTGACGATTTTTTTTTTGTACTAGCCCGCATTTATTATAAACTTCACTGCGTTATAGAGTTTTTAATTTTTTTATACGGAACCATAATATTATTTTTATTACTAAGATAAGGTAACGATATTTCACATAAATTCAAGCAATTGCCCGTACAACTGTTCATTGAATCGGATTTTATTATTTTTTTATTTTATTTTTTACATCTATATGCATATTATGGATGTTCTTTTTACTTTTATTGTTTTTTTTTTACATAATTTTTTTCACTTTTTTTTTATATTTTCTTTATTTGACATATGTTTTTCCTTATTATTTCTTACCCACAAAATTTACAATAATATACTGTTTTATTGTTTTGTTAAATTTAAATTGATTGTGATACTTGTTACGGTCACAACATATGCATGCGGTGGTGGCTTTAAAAGTTAAATGCACTGATAATTGTTTGTATGTATTAAATTGTTGTAATGTAGTTTATTGGCCACTGGCCATCATTTTTGAATAAATAAATAAACAAACTTCAGTTTTCTACCAAAAAAAGTCCCATCAAAATCCCTCCCAGCCGTTCCGGAGATTAACCGGCACAAACAGACAGACATACACAAACATTTTAAAAATTGTATTTTCGGTATTAAAAAAATACTTTGACATTACAAACAGACACTTTTGTAACTTTTTTTCTAACTTTTATATATACCATTTAGTGTAAAATAAAAGCTGACGAGTTAATACATATTACGTACGATTTTAAAAAGAAGCATGTAAATCGTTAAGTGCTCTAATAAACAAACTAACGGACTGAGAGACGAATGTTAAAAAGGTAGAATGTTAGGAAGATATGTAACTTTCTTTACTAGCTAAATCAAATCGGCGGTTCATTATTATATTAGCCACGGTAAATATATAATTATATAGATGTATCCTATGACTGAATAACGAAATAAAGTAAATCATTTCCTTACCGAAATGAATCGTACAGTATGAATAATTATTCTCACAACTAGCTGTGAGCCCGGGGTTGCGCCCGCGATTTATATATTTTACACTGAGTAATATAGCTTTCAATTTTTTGATTATGGAACCCCATTTTTTTTTTTTTTTGCTAAGTTACGCGGACGCTAACTTCAGCTATTTACCAAAAAAAGTTCCGTCAAATTCGGCCAAGCTGTTCCGGAGATTACCTGGAAAAAACGGACAGAAAGACAGACAAAAATAAATGTATTTTTGGTATAGTTATCGCATATACATTCATATCTATTTAGTAAAAAAAATATTTTGACATTACAAATAGACACTTCAATTTTATTTATTAGTATAGATTAATCGTACGTGTAACTAATCGCGAGCATATCTAATGGTCATTACGACGGAAGCGATCTGCCCGGAAACTGCGCGTGCGCAGCTTTAGGTAACATAATATGTTCCGCCCCATCGCGCGGTCTCAATTGAGTCGGTCCCCAGTCATCGCGATGGACGGACGTCCGTTACGTTGTCTCCGTTGAGGTAAATGAATTTCATAGCTAAATGTTATAATAATATTGTTTATCAACAATTTACGTGAGAATAACGTTTTTAAATTCGTTGTGGATTTATAATAAATTAGTTATAATTGTAACTGTGGTGTACCTGAGGGTAAGTACATTACTAAAGTGGTTCTATAATAGAATGGTCTAAAACCGCATCACTTAACTTTATTTCGGATTTACCTTGGTTTTCAGAGAAAGAAAGAGCCGCCTATCTAGTTATAATAATCTTAATGCGAAAATTTGTCGTTAAACAAATATACTCGTATAGTTAGGTTTTCATCGTCACGTTCATAAATGAAAGCGCTTATTTATATATATGAAAGTAGGAAGCGAAAGACCTGTCAGGATCGTTGCAGGTGGAAGGATGTAGTCTTTGTTTATACAACACTTACAATCAGGAGAAAAACTGAGATCAATAACAATTTAACAACAACAGTAGTTATAAATCATTCGCAGACTCAATATTTCATATAATAAAAATAAACCAGTTAGAATATATAACCCTTTGCCTGGTATTGACTGCGTGTTAACTTCAAAAGATGGTCTAAGACACTAGAAACACGCAAACTGTGTTAATACACCAAAGACTTTTTCTTTCATTTAATTTTTTCTGAAGAAAAGGCAAAGGTACTCTATGATATACAGCCACGGTTGACTTTAGGAACACCTTTCCTACAATACTCTAACTATATAGCGGCCATGTGTCAGAACTTTTCAGGAAGAATTTGACACCCCTTAGAATTTACACTCCGTTTTTAAGAAACTGCATTTACGTACAGAGACTAAAACCAGCTATGTCACGTAAATCTCGACAAAAACTACACAGCATATGGTCAAATACTGCAAGCGAATAAATTAATAGCAAGGACTACTCTACATGAGCAAGATACCACAACATCTTCCCTCTAACGATTTTTTGTGGTTGAAACTGCCAAGTCAGACGTTCCAATCTTATGTTAAGGCGATAGCAAATCTTGCTAGAACTTTCCAGGGACTTTCTACTAGCATATGAGATTTTCTATTGTTTATTTCAAATGTTAAATGGTATAGTTTAAAGTCTATAAAATATACAAAGATGATTATCGTTTTTAGCCAATTTTGTTACCTCTTATCTCTTTCCGTATTTTTTTATCAAGGATTTTAATAAATTTAGGTAACTCTTATATGTTGGTATACTATTTCCATCAAATTCGATATAGGTTATAATGCTGGTAGATTGCGAAAGCAAAGTTTACATTTGTGTACATAACATTACATGAATGTTACCTCCTCAACGATGTTACATATGAATCGATCCCGTTTACGCTGTGTTCCGGGTTTAGATTGATTAACAACAGGTTTTAGTGTTTAATTCTGTTAATAAACTATCAAGGCACGATAAATGTTGGATAACGAGCCTTGTATAAGTGTTAGCAGGGTTATTTCAAACGATTAAAATAAAACCGGTATTCCAAATAATTTGAGCATTCTGCATTATTAACTTTTTTACTAGCTGGAATTCGCAGCTTCATTTACCAGATAATAATTTTTTTCTATACTATTTCTGCACAAAAGTACTTTGACGACAGTCTCATCCAAGCGTGAATCAATCAAGATTATATTATCAATTCATAAACTGTAGGTTCCGATACTAAACGGTTTTAAATGTGATGTTAGGACCTTGAAGATCGTAAGTCGGTCGTTAGGGTCCTAAGTATGTTGACGTTTTACACTCCTAAGAATGTTCTCGAATCAAAGCAGACCACAACGAATGAGTCAATAATAAAGATACACATAATTTCCTGTAAGATGACAAAGGTATAATGATTTAAATATTGTCGACCTAAATAACTTGACTTCGCGCTTATGCTTGGACAGAAAAAGAGAGAGTTAGAACTTGTGAAAAAATCATCATAGTGTCAGCTTAAAGCTTATTGTGTTTCAGAATTTATAAGTTTATATCTGGACCTACCAAGAATAGCCTAAATAGCCATGGTAGAAGTAGGCCGACAGGATGACGGCTACTGTCTGTCCGTCATTGCTCTTACTTTATTTAACATAAGATGAAGTGTAGTCATTTTGCGGAGTTCGAATTTAGAAAAGAGAGAGACAGAATCATAAGTCTTGAAGGGTAAAGATGATAATGATCATTAAATGTATCTTTCAGTTACTTTTTAACTTTACTTATTATCACCTGTAAAGCAGTTGTACTGTTATTAAAAATGTTTTAAGAGAAGGTAGAACCTCTCCTTGGCTGTATGTTCTTGTAACATTGGTATATGAGACATTTTAAGTCTGTGCCCTGAAATAGCAGACTTCCATTGTTTGATCCAAGAACTGGAATTCTGTATAAAATTGGTTACATTTCATAAAATTTATTACAAGAATAAGTAATCTAGTTCTTCTTTTGCAGCTTGTTCAGCATCGGACGCGGATACAGCTAACTCTGGAGGCTGGTTCCTTCACAGTAGTAACAGTAGCAATACTGGAGCACCGGCCGCCCTGTATCAACGAGTGAGGGAATTGTTCCACACTCACTCGCCCGGACCAAGAGTCCCCGCCGAAGGTGAAGAAGCGCCTACGATGACAGGTTAGGAAATTTCCCTTCAGATCCATTCTTATTCAGTCTAAATATGAGTATAGCAAATGCCATCAAATTTAAGCTTAAGCGATTATAATAGATTGATTTGGCAAACACAGTTTGGAATTTATTTAAGTGTTGCAAACTTCAATGGTTCAATAGAATATGGTTTGAATTTCGATGTTCTGTGTTGAATTTACGGCTTCTCGGATTTTCCTATTAGCATCTACATTCTTAAAAGAGTCTTTACCATAATAGTTTCAAACTAGCCATTTATTAAAGAACTAGTTGTGTGAATTTTTTTATACGGAACCCTAATAAAATTTATGGTACTAAGATTAAGTAAAAAGATTTCTCATAAATTCAAGCACTTGCCTGTAAAACTGTGCATTGAATCAGATTTTGTAGTTATAATTTTTTTTTTTCCCACGGTACACTCATTATTTCCGTCCAGCCTTTTCGGAAATTACTCGGAACGAACAGACAGACAGACAAAAAATTTAATAATTGTATTTTTTGTGTAGGTATAGTACATACATTCATATCTATTTATTTGAAAATTTTATTTATTAGTATAGATCAAGCCTAAATTATCCTTGATAATATTATTTCAGTTGTAAATGAAATAAATGCATGCCCGTAGTTAGGGAATGTGGCCATTGTGGATTGCCCTACCTTTAAATCAAAATAAAATAATGCGGTATTGTGGAACATTTGAATTCGACTAGATCGCAATTACCGTACACTTGCAAATTCCCAGCATAGTGACAAGTATGATAACATACTGAACAGTACATCTGCGTATAAACGCAGATTGTACTATTCCATAAGCATTAAGCAATGTTATAGAATTGGAATAAATATAACATAAAAGAATTTTAACTTCCGTCCTGCTAAATTGAAATGTTTAAATTCAAAGTTAAATGTTTTCTTTCAATATTAACGGAACAGTGAAAGCTGAAGTGCACGGATCAACTGAAACGACGCAGGTCCAAGAGAATTCAGATAGTGATAGCGGCGCCGAAGCAAACCGACGCGATCACCATTACGAAGACATCTACATACCTAAAGAAGAGCATCAACGGCGAAGGTATGTATATGAATGAATTTGTATTTTACCATTGTTTTAAAATATTCTTTGAATATATTGCTCAGCACATTACGGCTTAAAGACATATAGATCATCAGTTTTTGTGGGAAAGTGAAGCGTATCTCTCAATCATTTTTTTTTTTGAAGTGGTGATTTTAGTTCGCGTTCGAGTTCTGCGTCGAAGGACGAAGGTTTAGATCCACCTATCCAACTCTAAATTGGATCTGAGCTTTCGGTGGAGGAAAACATCGTAAGGAAACTATAACATGGTAGTAGGGCCTTTTCTGATAATAGCCGGCTGAGTACCTTCCACCCTCAAATTAAAAAAAAAAAACCTATAATCAAGCACCAATAGGTTTGTTACGACAGCGTCAGTTGAAATATAGTGCTTTTAGGATTAGTGTGTTGCCCCTGCTGGAGACTATATGGTCACTTAACATCGGATTAGATTGTGGTGAGCCTGGCGAAGGTCGCGGGAATCCGAAGTATGCGGGCGGCGCAAGACCGGTCTTTGTGCAGATCTTTGGGGGAGACCTATATCCAGCAGTGGAGGCCTTTCGGTTGAATGAATAGATGGATGGATGGGCCCTATATATTATAAAAAAAACTCATGATCTGAACTGCTGATAGATGAGTTCCAAAATCCAAGCTTGTATTTTTGAAAAAGTTATTAGTCTAGTTATAGATATTTGGAATATTCAATATATTTATGTTCCAATAGAAGCAGTTCCCGTGACTCTGGCAGCCACAGTCGGCCCGGTAGCGCTGCACTGATCGTAGATTATTCAACCAAAGAAAATGACAAGTAAGCCTTTGTTTAGTTTATGAGGACAACATTTATTCTTTATCCGATTTTTAACATTGTCATTAAAATATGCAGAATTGATAGTGGAAATGAATATTTTTAACTTATTCAAATATAATGGTGTTAGTATTCGTTCATATCAGCTTCAACTAAAAGAAAACTTTATAAAGAATGATCGATTTAAGAGTTAATAAAATTATGAAAGCTGTAAATCTCTAAAATGTGATTGAACAGACAAGACTATCTTTTAAAATAGTTGAATAAAATGTATATTAATTTAAAACGAGGAAGGTCATTGTACACTGTATAGATGTTATTTTGAAATGATATGACAAAGACTTCACCCCTTGAAAAAAAAAAATTATACATACGATTTTTTTTTGTTTAGCTCAAGTAAAGCGTACGAAGAAGTGTCGCCGGGAGACAATCAAACAAAATCATCAATCGCTACCAAACTGGCTGCGTTGACACACAAGGCGCAAAATTTTGTAAGTCTTACTTTTTTTAAATTATATTTTTAACTTCAATAACTTATTATTTTCTATGTTATTTAAAGTGATGTTCTAGATGCTTGGCATTTTCTCAAAATGGTAATCACGTATGTTAACCTCTTGAGTACTAATCTGGCGTTTACGCCAGCTTTCCATTGTTTTCCTATTGTCTCATGTCTCATTTTTATAGGTAATCCATATATTAATATTATATTACTTATCACGTCTCTACTCTTATCCCATTTTCATTTCGTGTCTGCGCAACATGTCTTCCTATTCCATTCCTCTCTATTTGCAGTCATCTTCGCATTCAGTACCTTTATAAATATATCATCTTTTACACAATCCATCCATATTTTCTTTGATCTTCCGCATCCCCTATATATTTGTTATATATGTATGTATATTACAGGTGTCGCTCGGTGTCGAGCGATGAAGTATATATAACAATACTTATCATTGACCAATTAAACATAAGACAGCGCTCAAGGTCAATTTGTAATTGATAACTACTTTTTTTATAAATCGAGATGGATTTTGATAAATAATTAAGTTTTGCACTTTTTCGTACTTCGCTTTACATCTGAGTTATTATTAGTCAGATGCGTTCACATACATAGATCTCTTTTGCTATATTGTGTAGGCGAGTCGAATCTCATCCGCTGCGGGTAGTAGACGAGCGTCTGTATCCGATGAAGTGACAGTTGTACAAGCATCGACATCCTCTGGAGTATCGTCCGGGGGTAGTTCTGGAGACGAGGCTCCGCCACCGCCACCCCCCCACCGCCAGCACCACCAGCACCACCACCACCGGCAGTATTGGAGGAGCCGGCGCTGAGACCTTCGGAACTGAAGGGTCGACTTGGTAAGTCTAAACCAAATTTTTAATATGAAATTTACCTGTGTATTTGGTTAAAGAAGATGACTGGCGTTAACATATTTCAAGAATAGGTATTTCAGATAACTATTCCTATCGCATTGTGCCACAAAGAAGGAGTTTTACAACGCGAAAGAGGTAACTACAGTTCGGGTTGATTTTACCTACAGAAAATAGACGAAATCATCAATCCGTATTCTCCTATTTACTCCGCCAAAACTAGGCCAATTTTAATAATAGTTATAAATAAGAAAGACTGCCTTATAACTTTACGTTTTGCTTTTTATTTGTTTTTTTTCGTCAAATTTATTTGACGGGCGTCTGAAACCGACTGTAAAAATCGGACATTTTTTCTCATTTTCGAAGGCTCGTAAGTTCAATAATAAATCATTTATGGCGAAAATCAATACGTTCGATCATGGTGGTTTGAATAAATATTTATTATGCTGCCATTATCAAGGGAGAAAACAGGGGAATACGTTTGTATGGAATAAACGCCTCCCGTATATCCTCTTAAATAATATCAACAATTTTAATGATGCTTTTTTGTAAATTTGTGACTCCTCCTCTCTGGTTACGTGGGAGGTTAGACTAAACCCCATCCTCTAGCCAAAATCACGTGTATTTTCTTTGGTATCATAAAATTTTTCTGATTGTTTTTTTAAATACAAATAGTTCTGGAAAATTTTGGAAATCGTTGAAGTAAACAATGTTTGTAATGGGATTGTTATATAAAAAAATATGGGTGCGTGTACGCGCGTGAAAAGTTATACTTCTTTGGCATCATTAAAAAATAGTCTTTAATTGCATGCAAATAATTAATTATAATAAAATAATAGAAGGATTGGAAAAGGATAATCAACAAAGTTCATTTTAAATTTGAAATATTCAATTTAATAGCAAATATTAAAAATTAATATTATAATTTGATGTTCAATTTTAATTTTTATCACAAACTTTTTATTAAATTTATTTCTTTATTTTGTAAATATTAAATAACCAATAATAAGTATTTAACATTAATAATTTAATAATATTTAGTGTTAATTATATTAAATAAAAGTATTTTAATTATATCAATAAATAATACATACGGATAGTTAACCTCAATTATATTGGAGCACTTGAAAAAGTATATAAGCACAATTTTTTTCACTAATATTCACAAATAGTAAGTGATATCAATCAAAATATTCAATTTAAATCACTACTGAATATAATTTATTAGCACATATATAATTCGCACTTGTATGAAACTAAAACACGTGTTGTGAATGTATAAACTAGAAACATGTTGATAAATATTATAAATTTGAAAACAGTGATCAGAGGTGACGAGCGTACCAACATGCGCAACTAATATCGAGGTTCAATTTCTATTTTGTTGGTAGCTTTTTTTTCGAGACTTAATGAGCGGTTAAGCAGACAACGTCATACTGTTAATTTTGTGTCACAGATGCGCGCGCATCTTAAAATTTCACTCTCATCATTTTTTCATAACGCGCCTAAAGAAGTATAACTTCAAAAGTAATATAGTAATATAATATATTACTTACAAAGTAATATACCCCCTTTTTCGTTATTATTATTCGGTTTATGGGGCGTTTATTAGTTTTTTTTGAAAAATATTAAGTACTTCTATGAATCACAAATGACACAGACATAAAGGAGCAATGGCGATAGGTTTTTAATCTTAAGTGTATATGCAAGCGGCATTTATTCCATACAAACTTAGTCCCCTGTTTCCTCTCTGGATAATAGCGTTGTAGTAAATATTTTTAATAATATATATCCACCATCGCCATGCCCGTACGTTTTGATTTTTTCCATAAATTCGTTATTGTGGAAACTAGGACCCTTTGAAAATGAAAAAATGCTCGATTTTTACCCTCATTTTCAGACGTTCGTCAGACAAATTTGATGGATAAAACTTAACAAAGCAAAGTCTTTCTTATTCTATAACCGAAAGAAAATTAAAAATCGGTTCAGTTTTGGAGGAGGAAACAGATTTGCAGTTGTCCCTTTCGTGTTTTATAACTCTTCCTTTGGGGGCGTAACAAAATAGATTTCTGAAATTTCTACTTTTCAAATCTGTCGCCGACAACATGTCCTCTTAAGGATAGTAACTAACCAAGCTGGTACAATATCCTATCACTATGCAATGCTTTTACCAGAGTACTGTAATTGTATTTCAAAAACAAGTTAATTTTTTTATGAACCTGTTAGAAATAGAAAACCTTGTCGAAAAAACTGCAAGAAAACCTTAATCGCTATTTACTTAAAACTTATTTTTTTGAGTTTGGTGCGATATAAATTTGCAACAATAAAACAGTTCAAGAAATGTTCACCTTTGTTTAACACCTGATTTATTGTTTTTTCTTAAATTTCAATGTAATTTGTAGCACGTTATTAATTTCAAAGCAGTGAAAGTTCAGTTGGTTTTGAGACATCGCTTCGATATATGTACCTATGAATTATAGATTGAACTTAAACTAAGGTTACGTTGATTCTCTAAAATCTTGTCAAAAATAGCTTACTTTAACTATATAAATTTATGTTCGAGTAATTCGGTCTTTGTAATGGTATTTTTTTATCATAACTGCAAACAAACGAGCTTGAAAATAAACGAGGACGACTCGGTTAGTAGTGTGGTCGAATTCCGTGTCGACAAACATAGGTTCGATCCCAGCTATCCGACTCTATAAAATTTTTGAGCTTTCGGTGAAGGAAAATAGGGCAAACAATTCCTTTATGGCAAACTTTAGGGTTTTCATTATGCTACGATCTGTTATATCTATCTCTCTGTTTACAATACACCACGAATTAAGCTGTGTCAACCCTGAGACAGCAAGCTAAATGTTGGTGTTGTCTCAGAGCATCACTCGTTGTCTCGCAGTTGTACGGCACACTTGTCTTGCCTATTTTATATTAATTACTATTGCCAATAAAATAAAATAATGCTATTTCAGTTATAATAAAAAATACTTTTTTTAAAACCAAAATACCGTAGCGTGTATAATAGATCGTGTTTATGATTATGAATGTTAGTTAGATTTAAAAAATGTGGACAACTTCGCAACTACCTATTCCACGAAAGTCAGTTTGATGGTTGGTCTTGCGATCTAACATCAGTAATCACTTACCTACCTAGTAGTTGAGGTTATAGCAGCCTGGAGCCTTGAGGTCTAAATCACTTCTAAAAATACTGAAGAATAAACCAACATGAAATCGCTGGTCTAAAATCGTATTAACAAAACTATAGAAATGTACTTGAAGTCGACAATAATATACAAATTGTAATAGTGAATAAACTATTTTTTTTTTTTTTTAATATTAGAATATTTTTCTATTTTCTATTTATTATTTATACGAATGAAATGAATGTATGAGAGATATGATGATTATTCACTTTCTAGTGTAGCTAATAGCCAGTTAGTTTCGTTCTGATTGCAGTGGTACACTCGAAACAATAAAATGTATATATGTAAAATAATGAAGATTTAAACTTGCAATCTCTTGTGTGTGTTACACTTTCCATTTTAATATGAACCTGCTATTTTTGTTTTTTTTTTTTCGGAATATAAAATTAACATCTGATATTATTAAATTTACATATGAGTGTTGAGAGTTTCCTGTTGCGTAGGAAATACTTGCGTATGCAAAGAATTTTATATTCTGTGACAGTTTATTATGTATATTACAGGAAAAACAGAATTATAGGTCTTAATTATAGGCCTTTAATCTTCTTCTTGGTTAATGATAATCTGCAGCGATTTACATACATAATTCTGTCAGCGTCATGTGATGAGTCATGTTCTCAATCTAATGTCAACGTTTATAAGATCCAGCAAAACGGTTGGCTCATCATACTAAAACATGGAGTTTTCGTGGCAGCTCAGACTAAACGTTTCGCGTCATTATTTACTCTTCACCTGTGCACATTAACCAAACTATGTCATTACACAATATAGGATCAAATACACAAGTAGATATGCGATCGGCGACAGATTTGATAGTAGCTATTTTAGAAATCTATTGCTATGGCGTTGTGCCCCAAGAAAGAGGTATAAAAACACGAAAGGGATCACTGCAGCTCGAGCTAATTTTACCTATGCAAAATAGACGAAAACATCACTTCGTAGTACCCTGTTTCCTCCTCGAAAACTAAAACGATTTTTAATTTCCTTTTAGTTATAAAATAAGAAAGATTTTCCCTATGCCTCTACTTTTTTAACTTTTATTCATCAAATTTCTCGTTAAACGTCTGAAAATGACTTTAAAAATCGAGCATTTTTTTTCATTATCAAAGGCTCTTAGTTTCTACAATGACTAATTTATGAAAAAAATCATAACGTACAGGCATGGGGATGATGGATATATATTATTTGGTATAAAATATTTACATAATGGAGGACAGCCAGGGAGGAAACAGGGAACTACGTTTGTAAGAAATAAATAGCGCTAGTTACCCTCTTAATGGATTAAAGATAATAACGGCTACATTACAGTCTGAGATCCCGTCAAAAATTATTTAGCTTTGATCAATAATAAAAAAAGAACAGTAATAGTAATAGTAGTCGAAATATTTATCCAATAGTACATTTATTTATTCATACTCTCAATTCGGAATTTAATCGTCTCTAGCAAGGCAATGGCTATCCTTCTAGAGCATTCTTAGGAATTTTCGTGGCACCTCAGAATAAACGTTTCGTGCCCTCATCTCCAGTAGATTTCACTTGTATACAATAATCAAACTACATTACGTAAAAGGCTACCAAAATTACACAATACATTGTGTACCCTATAGGGTTCAATAACGCTAATTATTGAATTAAAGACAACCGCTACTACATGACAGACTGAGGGGCCGCCAAAAACTTGCTCGAATTTTTGTTTCGTTGCTTATTAACTCTTCAAGTCTTTGTCGAACCCATTCGGCTACTTTTTTTTTTACATAGGGAAATGCATTTAGGCACTATCCTCCCATACGGGGGCCTAGCAATCATAAGTTAGGTAACATTTTTAAAAACCTAATTTACATTTTTAGTATTAAAGAAAGCTACAGGAAATAAAAACGATTAAATGTATTATGAAAGTATTATCTCAAGTCTTGCGACAGACATATAGATTTTACTCAAGTTTCACTGGATTTACTGAGTATAAATAGGCATATATATGTATCTTATAAGTTTCACGTCGTTTTATGGCGTTGAATTTATATACAAGTTTTATTTACTGCTAGTTTCTGAGGCAGTGACAGACAACGTACGAAGTTGATGTATCATATTCGATGCTAAATATATATGACTTTTTACTACGAGCTCTGTTAATTGACGATGTGGTCCAGGTTGGTAAACACTCTAAGTTTAAAGGAACATACTACCTCTTAAATGATGCTGTTGGAACACATATCTGCTCGGCGACACATTTTTAAACTTGATGGTTGTAGTTAGCCATTAGAAAATGCCTTACCACCGCTATGATCTATAGTTTTATCACGATGCTCATCTTCAGTGAAAGCTGACAGAACCTACGTATATGGACGTAGAATTATAACACATTACCACTAAGCCATCAATGCTTCGAAGTGTTTTATATTTCTGGTCAGATTGTTATGGATTACGCTAATACCCCCGGCTGTCATTTAATTCCGCCAAGTTCGTAATATCCATTAATCACGTAATGTTTTAAGTAGCAACTTTTTAAGCCCTTCTCCCCCCCCCCCCCCCCTGTGATAATTGCTTAAATTTTAGTCTAACCTCCTACAGTTTAACCACGTTGTAGGTCTAAGCATCGAGCTTTAGCAATATATGGGCTGATCACGATAGATCAATCTAGCTCGCAGTGATACTGGACTATTTCATCATGCAATAGCCCCGTTTAGAATAATAATACCCTAAATCTTACATTACCCAAAATCAAGCATATATTGTATCTGTAACAAATATCTTAAATAATTCTGAAAATTATCTTTAAATATACCTATATACCTATATATAATGTAAATCTAATTATGAAATTAATGGATTAATAAAAGTAGAGACACAAATAAATGTACGCAATGAGTTTCAAATCATATTATATTAACGGCAATAATATTATTATTACACATAAAACATTGACTTTAATTAACTCTCGAAAGAGAGACATGTGAAAGTTAAAAAAAAAATTTCGTTTACAGTAAAATAAAACACAATTTTATATTGATCATTCAAACCTGTAAAAATATAGATATGACATAACGAGTTGATTAATTTGATATGACAATAACTTCTGGTATTGTTTTTTTTTAATAATTTCCATAATCTATAGAAATAAATCAAATTAAAGCGTCTGTTTGTAATACAACAATAATACAACCAAGAGTTTTAGATACACGGCATTTAACAAAAATGCGTTTTTTAAAACTTTTTGCCTGTCTGTCTGTCTGTCTCTTTGTTCTGGACCGATTTTGACGCGACTTTTTTTGACCGATAAATGAGTCGTAGTTATAAGGCTACTTTTATTTTTAGAATTTAATTAGGATGCCGCGTAGAAAAGTATAATATTCAGAAATATCTTTACTTTCTCTATTAGTACTAAAAGTAATTTTAGGCCTGTACAAAAATGTAAATAGAAACTGTATACACGAGCGGAACTGCGAGAAAAGCTAGTTTTTGAAATAATTAAATATTATTATCATGCACTATTCTATATTTTTTTTTTATATTTATTTTTATATCATGCTAAAATTTCCAGAATGTATATATAAAAATATACCTAAACAATATTTTATAATACTGACCGGAATGATTGATTAACTCCGGCTAACAGTCTAGGCGTTATTTGTTACTCGAGGTCAAAATTAATTTGGACTAGTTTGCCCGCGTTACGGAGAAAATAAGTAATTATTTGTTGTAGAAAGTACTAGAATCCTACTTGCTTAGAGCATAGAGCGGATCGCGCTATTACTAATTATAATCATGCTGAGGCGTTACGTCGTAAAACTGAAGTCGATGCAGTCTGTTTCCTGAAGACCGTTTTTCAGTTTAGTTAATCTGTTCATGAATTTATTTCACACTTTGAGCTATCTTTGGATTTATCAATTATTTTACTGTGTTTTGACATATTCGCTAATATTTTTTGGTTATTTATGTGTAAAAAAATTGAATTCCCACCCCAAAGTGGAGGAAGAACAGGATGAAAATTTGTATGGGAATAAGCCAGTTTTAGAGTTACTAAACTTTGTATTCAAGGTCTTAGTTATGGAATAAGTTGGAATGTTGGCCCATAAAGGTGACGGACGAAGAAGACTGCATGCACCTGAGGTACGAATGTTGAGATGGATGTGTGGGGTAACAAGAATGGACAGGATTAGGTATGAGTACATTGTAGGAAGATTGAAAGTTTCGCCAGTAACTACTACTATGTACTTAAGGAGCAATCGTCTGTCCTGGTATGGGCATGTGATGTGAAAGGAAGTTAGAGGATACTGTGAGAAATGTCTTGGGTTTGAACTTTCTAGAAAATACACTCTATTATTTGTTGAAACTTGGCATACAATTATATAGAAGGTACAATGTAGTGATGTATGGAATAAAAAATAAATATAAAAACTTACCTCAAAATGCGTAAAAAAGCGCTAATGAATATTTATTTGTACGGGATTTAAATTTGTTTCAGAGAGATGAAACATTTTAACTTTGAAAGATCTTAATTATGAAAAAGATCTCGAAATTAAAAAAAAAGGATGAATATTTGTATGAAAATAAGTCATATGTATGTTTAGTTTCATATCGAAGTTTTGGATGTGAAACCTATATACCTATTATTGAGATCGTCGTTTTCCAAGCACAAAATTTCACGCGGACGGAGTCGCGGGCACAGCTGGTGTTAAATAAAGTATAGATTAAGAATGATGAAGGCCATCTATAGTTGAGAATTTGTCTACAGTCGCCATAAGCTAAAGCCTGTAGGTCGCTCTGGAAATACATCGGATGATCGCGGAACGCGATTGTCGCTGAGCAGGTTTTTCACAAGTATACGGTGATCGCGATCCAATAGGACTAAATTGCCCTACCACACCGCAAAACATAATGAACATAAATTTAAAGTTTTTTAGCAATGGGTTTTGTGTGACGGTGAATGGAAGAGATTGCAGTTGGTCAAGTACATCATACGTAAATACAGACTGCATAGGTAAATGGTTTTGCAATGAACAAATGCTTTTGCTCTATAGTTTAATGTTTACATTGCCTTCATAGGCTATAGTTGTCGATGTTGTAAATCAAATTTCGTCAACAGAACAAATTTTAAAACATCGTACTAACGTTTAAACTTTTTAAATAAATTATGGTATTTTTTTCATAGACTTTATGTTCGGTATTTTGCACTGTTAAGTGACAACAATAAGATTATAACGTGTCCAACCTACAGGTACTGGCTTTTAATCGATGCTGCCAGGAGACAAGTATAGATAGATGCTTGGTAACATATTAATAACAAACTTGAGAGTGGTAGCCAAACAAGTGTGTATTGGATAAAGCCTTACCATGGTTTCATATCTATTATTATACGGCTTATAACGTAATACATAGAACATGGATAGCATCACGCCTTTATCCAGTGGTGGTAGGTAGAGACTACGTCCCTTCTGCTTGCTACGAACTTGACACATCTCTTTCGCTTCTTCTACTTGTATGAGCGTTTCATGCATGCTGTCGGTTATGGGCACTTTTCACCTGGCCTTTATTTAAGACGAGATCGAATTGGTCGAAATACGTTCACCTAGGTCGACCCTTAGCTACGTGCCCAGTCATCCTCGCCCTATAAATTCGTTTCGTCAATCTTCACATCCATCCTCTCCACGTACCCAAACCCACTAAGCATTACTTTGTCTATCTTTCAATATCAATACATTCTATATCACCACATCGTTCTCTTGTCATACTATTTCTGACTTTGTCTATTATCTTTACTCCAGTTATACATCACAAACTTCTCATCTCCCCGGCGTTAATGTTATGTAATTAGGATATGTGGATTCGAATAGACGTACACTGACTCGGTCGAACTACCCCTGAGCCATCATTGGTTTTTGTGTCCTTGTCCTTGACCTTGTCATTGGAATGAAAGAGTACTGAAAAATCGAGGTTTCGGTTTTTTTTTTTCGGTTAGTTGTACTTATGTAGCGCTTTGAAAGATTTTTGAATTTTAGTTTCCGTAATATTTGCTATCTCATTAACGATAAAAGTTACCGACAATGATTTTTGACAGCCTTCAAAGCTTAGCGCAACGGGCGCCTTGCGTTGCTCACGGACCACTTGGCTTTTCACCTCAGGTCATGGTTCCCATGAAAATAGTGTGAATACGGTACTGGGTTTATGTAATTTGTTTTAAATGTTTTGAAGTGATGATGGTGCAGCAGGTAGTGCGGCCGGATTCCACTTCAATTGACGCGAGTTCGACCTCACGTATCCGACTCTAAATTCAGCCTGAGATTTCGGTTAAGGAATACATCGTGAGGAAACCATAGCAAAGTGGTAGGGCATTTTGTAATGAATACCCTCCTGGGTGGTTACCACCCTCAAGTTTGAAAACCTGGCGCCATATACCAATAGGTGTATTCCGGCAGCATCACTTGAGAACCAGTACCTCTAGGCTTAGTGTGTTTACCATCCTAGACCACTTCGTCACTTAACATCAGGTGAGATTGTGATCAAGCGTGTAAAAAAAATTAAAAATATTTTTCGAAGCTCGATAAGTTGAAATAATTTTTGACCTAATTCTACAAAAGTAAATCCTACTCTATCTTATAAATATACTATTTTACCTTTAAAGTTAGTCTTTGAGAATGTTATTAATCTAGATTATTCTTGAACTACATAAGATGAATCGTCAACTGGTTTACTGGAAATACTGTATCGTTGATGCCGCTTAACATGCCAAGATCTGTTTGATAAAAATAATGTTTAGTGGTTAATTTATACGAAGATAGAGAAAATATGCGGCGTATGAGATTTATAGCGGTGTCATATTTATTGAAGAATTTATCGTTTTCTTTAAAAAAGACGTACATTGTTTGTAGTTATCATCTGATTTGTTCTAATATTTTTAATAAGATTTATATAGATATAGATCTATTTGTTTAATAAGATAATTTTAATAGTTTTAACGAAATTTTATTTTATTGATAAATTAGTAAGTAATTATTACTTATCAAGATATTTCCATAATTAACACAGCTGAAATTAATATGATAATAATTAAAAGTCATTTCAATTGAAAAATATTTATTTACAGTATTTAGTATTACATTAGTTTTTCGGCTTTTAATTTATAAGTTCATTGATCTATATGTATGTACAGTTACGTAGAGTCTTGTTAATAGTTCGCCATCTTACGGCAGTACTGGCGCACTTGCGCTGCGTTACTTGTTTGGTTCAAGAATGTATACGATGTCTCCGTTGCACTGAACGTATCACGGGAAATTATTTTTGTCACTGATTGTACTTGAGATACGCTCGCCGCGTCAGCTTCACTCAGATGCGGGGTGCGTGCGCGCCGAAGCGCAGACTTTCTCTCCCCTCTTGTTTTCCCCCCTAACTGTGATCGTTTTGCAGCGGGGCGGCGAGGTTCCGCGGCGTCTGCAGACGACGAGCGACCTCGCTGTCCGAACCTCGTCAACAAACAGCCGGTGTTACCGTTCGTGCCGCCCGCGTTCCCTCACAACGCGCCCGACCGTCTCATCAAGCCGTCGGAATATTTGAAAACAATCACGGCTCCGTGCAAGCGGGACGATAGCGCGGCGGAGGCACGACCTCCGCCGCCGCCGCCGGTCCCAATGGACAACGTCCCCCCTCCGCCTCCCCAGCCACCCTTGACCCATCAGCCCTTAGCTGCCATCAGCAGCGCTGAACTCACCTCCGTGCGACTAAGGACCCCGGCAACGAAGACTATGTCGGCGCCACCCCCGGCGCGGTCCGTCAGCCTGCAATGCATCCCGAGCGCCGTGGAAACATACCGGAGCGCGAAGACCGACCTGATCGAGGAGCTGAAGATGTCTAAAGATATAAGTGGTATAAAGAAGTTGAAGGTGGAACGAGCGCGGAGGGAGAGCCTACAGGACAAGGAGACTTTCACGGAATTCACGAAGAGATTCACGGCGGAAAATTTCGTCGATCAGGTTAGTAGTGACTTCTTTTTCTTTTTAGTTAATGGCAATCTGTGTACACACAATTTGTGCCAGTGTCATGTGAGTAAGATTTATTTTCAATCTTGTATCAGCGTTACCAAGTTCCAGTAAAACGGTGGTTCCATCCTGCTCGAATTTTCCATGGAGCTTTGTAGGTACCTCAGAATAAATGTTACGCGTCATTTTCTATAATTAACTTAACCAAACTATATCACACAAAACGCCATCAAGATTACATGATATGGAGTCAAATACTCAAGTTTAATGAATTAAAGAAAACAACTGCTACATGACAGACTGAGATCCCGCGAAAACTTTAGTAGTGACTTTATTATAAGTAAAAAAAATATAGATAAGAATCTATCAAGAGTCGCTATCATCAAGCCTAAAGTATCTAGGTAGCTCTATAGATGAACTTGATGAACATGGAACGAGATGGATCTGTCTCTATTATAGGTACACAAATACTATACGACTATACAAATTACAAAAATCACTTTTTGTACAAAAAAAATACAACAAAAAAATCAATACCATAAATTGATTACATTAGATTGCGCGTTGTAAGAATACTGTGGGCGTGAAATTTTTAATCGCACCATTGGAGGCAGTAAACGATGATTTTAACGAGACAAGAAAATGACGAGCTCACATCTCTCAGATGAAGTAAGAAAGGCAACATATCTTTGTGTTAACCCACTGATCTACTTATCCCCCACTTATATATCTCATCGCATAATTGTGAACAATTGAAATAAAAAACACTTTTTAATTTTTAACGTTAACAAAAATTTACGTTATTGTTTCATTTTGTCTATGAATGTTACGAAAAAATTATCACACATATAATATTATTGTGCATATCATACATATGATATGCCATGTGGTGCCGGCCAAAAATAGACCACTCCATATCTTCCCGTGGGTGTCGTAAAAGGCGACTAAGGTATAAAAACCAGAGAATAGGCAGCAGCATTCTCTGAGTATCACTAACACCTACTGCCATTGCCAACCCCAGGCGGGTGCGCTTAGTGTGGCGATTATGGTAATCCCCCTCTTATTGGGGGAGACCTATGTCCAAGAGTAGACGTCTTATGGTTGAATGGATGGATAGATGGAATACTACTAACTGGTGCCCGCGGCTCCGTCCGCGGTTCATATATTCTGTGCGTATAACATTTCATTTATACCCAACCTAAAAAAACAAACGAATGACGAAAAATGAATCTTTTGTATTTATTAGTGGAAAAAAATGTGTATAAGAAATTTTTAAGAAGATCGAAATAATTCGAAACAAAAAAGAATTACATAACAGAACATAACATAAACTCACGCCTGTTATCCTCGAAGGGTTAGGCAGAGGTGAAATAGCGAACTACACCACATTCCGCCGGAGCTTAGTTCCGTCCCAGATGTGACGGGGGGCGAGCATTAAAAAGAATTACATAAGAGTTAATTGAAAATAACATCATAAGGTGTCGATAGAATCCAAAAAATAAAGCCTATACGAAAAATCCGCGTCAAATGGTAACAATCCCATCCCGTTCAGTAGTTTTGAGGTGATGATGCAACAAAGCAACCCTATTTTCCTTATATACATATAGAAGATAAATTAGATATATGTACATTATACGGGTATATTATTATGAAAGAAAAAGACAAAGATATTCGAGCGTGCAATTAACTGACATAGATAGAAATCGTTAGTGAATTGACACTAAATTGTAATAATAACAGCTCGCGGTAACATGTGAAATAACTAAGTAGTCATAATAATATACGAGAATTTCGTAAAGTGTCACTTTTAAGATATTGTAAACTAATTCTATTTATTATTATTATTATTAGTTATATGACACATTTCTTTAGATATTTAGAAATGATAGTGAATGCTTTGGCATTGGTATAATAGCTTTTAATTACATTGATATTTATTACTAATTAGAAGATGGAGTAATCCATGCATATCATTAGAATTAATGTTTCTCTGCCATTTCGTTAGTTGGTTTATAATTTTGAGAAGCACTTTACAGTATTATTTTCTTGAAATCGTAGATGTATTCTCTGGTTGGATTTTTTGTTGGTAGGTATATAATTTATTATGGTGCATAGATGTGAAAATTGTTTTTTTGCCAGCGCTATACAATTAGTTTTGTAAATTTCATATGAATAGAAGGAACAATAGATTGTGTGTTTTAGTATTATTTAAATAAATTAACTTCAAAATTAAATTTAGGTTTATTTTCAATTTCAAATTTTCAGGGTTAACAACTTAATCAATTTTAATACGATTTTCCGATTAAAATAGGAGTAACCCTACGAAATATCTAAATTACATTAATTTACCCTTTATGTAATATTGTTTAGAGGCTAAACAACATTCTTGCGATTTAAAAATGTAAAAAAAACCTAATATTTAACCCTGATAAGACGAGTAATTCTCGTGAAGCAAGGAAAATATATTCACATAAACAAAGTTGTTAATATAATGAAGTATACGAATAGTTAAATAACCATATTAATTATGTTAATTAATTACTAGAAAGTTAGCTTGTGATAATTACTTAATTCACAATCCATGCTAATTGTTTTTTTTAACTACTAGGTTTGTGATCGTCAGCTGTTTGTGTCTCTCCGGAGAGACTCTAAGGAGACATTTTTTAGATACTTATCTTAAAATTAGATATAACTCTATTCGTAAATAAAAAATATGTATATATTTTGCAAGACTTAGTAAATTAGTCACCGTAGCCCCAAATTTTACATATTCATGACATTATCGAGCAGATCAATTTCGGCTTTAGAAAAATTAAATAATAAGACTGGTTTTGTAATAAATAGAGACTCTGTGACGATTCAAAGTTGAATGTATTTTTTGCTATTAACAATTTAAATGTAAACAAAGAAACGGGATACATTGTATTTTAAATTCACTCTAGTTATCAATCAACTTGTCTTTGTGAAAGGAGACCTTGTGTAGATTTTACCTAACTAAAACGTATTTAGCAAATGTCTATTCTTTCAATATCTGTGTTATCCGACTTGCAACTATATTTAAATCATTGAGTGTTTTTAATCTCAAGACATCTGTAAATGTATGTGCACCGGAATCCATGCGTCGCGTATCATACCGTATCGTGCGATTTCTTTCAACTATTTTAACTGGCTGAATGTGACAGATAATGTGGAGAAACAGTCTTAAATTATTGCAATTAAACAGACGGCTTTTTATTGTTGATGGCGATAAAGGTATTACTAATGTTTATTGTTTGTCTCTCAAGCCACGCATTTTCGTTTGTTTCTTTTCAAGGTCATTTCAAAAGGTGTGGTTTTTAATTTGAATCTGTCTTTACATGAACGATGTTACCAAAGATACTTAGAACCACTTAATGTTTCATCTTCGTCAATAGTTTGTACTACTTTAAAAAAAAAAGTACTAAAAATATTGACAAAACCAAACAAGATGTTGCTGGCTCTTCTCGATAAATGGACGGGTTTGAAATCGGTGCTAGTGTTTTGGCATTCATAAGTGCTTTTTCAAGGATTACATTGAACAAAGTAGTAGCTTACAACCTTTTCTTTGCGATGGTCACTCTATTATTATTATTCAATATGGAGGCTAAACAGTCATGTGTCACTGCGACCTAGTTAGATCTATTGTGATCGCCCCTTTGATTTCTTTGTTCTTTGGACAACGATAAATAGACTGAGTTCATTTCAAAAATAAAATTAATAACGCAATTTGATTAATATTATTAAATTAATAGAAAGCATGTTATACTCAGAAGTTACCTTTTGAATGAATGTGTTTTTTTTTGAGCTTCCATCTTCTTCGCATGTTCAGTAATCCTGGGACAAATAACTCCCAATGTACTTATAGTAAGCGAGTTAGCTACGTGTACGTCTTGCGGCGATGCACTTTTCGCGACATTTGAAATCTTTCGAAGATCATATTCTAGCACCGGTAGATCACTGGTTGGAAACCTTTGGAATAGAGTATTTTTTATTTGATTTATGGAATAGTTTAATAGAATAGTTGTTGAGAAATGTATTGTAACTATGCGTTTTGCATACTGCTTTGATGACGCGGTAGATATATGAGAAAGAACAAAGACTTTAGGCAAAGAATCAATAAAGTTCACGACAATTTCGGTTCGTTATCGTATTTCATAATATGAATATATCTCTCTAACATTTAAATGTTATTTGAACGCTATAAAATATGTACATAAAATATTTAAAAAAAAATAGAGATATTTACAATTCGCAACACAATTGCGAAAATATTATACGGCGTTATTAGTCGTGTTCGATCTCTTGGCCTCGAATTCGATATGTGTATTGTTTTATAATGCTCACACAATGGGTACAATATTTTTTATTCAGTTTTTGATAACGTAGAGATGTAAGCGTACTTTGACTCCTTTTTTCTACATTTTTAAAATTCACAAAGCTAAGAAATATTTAAAAAGACATTTTATTTATATACGAGCTCGGATGTTAAATACAGTTTTGAGAACAAAGACCACAACTAATAGACGAGAATCTATTGAAAGTTTACATAGTCATGGCTGCTTACAACTAAAGATCAATCTAAAACCTCTAGATAGCTCTAAACATACACCTGTATATACCTATCATGACGGGTATTTCACGTGTATATAGAGTTCGTGATTATATTTCTCACCTGTATACGCATACAGCTAAAATTATAAACAGCTAAAAAACAAAAAATCTAGGTAGCCATGAGGCTGCTGATAAAACTGAAAACAAAACTAAATTTTGGGATAAATGTTTTTTCTAAGTTTCAATTTCATAATTTGTTAATTTAAACATAACCTAATTATTTAAGATATAACATTCGTCTGGTTTTTACATCTACTGGTGTTCCGAGAAATAATTAAGTTCATTTTCATATAGTCTATTCATAGTCAAGACATGCTATAATGGTTGTGTACGTATACTGTTTATTATTTTATCTCTGAGCGCCGTCTTACACTTGACATACTGTAGAATGTTGACGGTTGACGTCATAACATTGATAACGCGAATCTAGAAGTTTTCTCTTACCGACAATCGCTCAACGCCGCTAAAGAAATTTTCACTTCAATAAAAATAAAAAGTCCGTTGATTAACAGCGGATAAAAAAATTACTTGAACTGTTTTATATTTACCTATTTCTAGATATTAATTTTACGTGAATTATACCTATATAATTTTATATAATTATATAAGTTATATATTTGATTATTTTTGTTTTATCTCTTCCTGTCTAAAAAAATTAGGATCCACAACTGTTACAAATTTCCTTCTCATTTAGTAGAATCGTATGTCGTGTTGTTAGGTAGAATTTACTAATAATGGTATTCTGATTCTGATTCTGACCGCATCGGACCAACTCGTTGGTACAAATATTTGATAGACATTATTTCAGTTACATTATGCATAGTTTGTATACACTCAGAAGATAGTTAGTTAATGCTAATGTCATTATTTCAATGCATTAAGTCCCCCTTATCTAATTGTAATAAATAAATAGAATTATATACTGTACTTTTAATGATAGTGTAAAGTTAGTTTTTTTTTTTTTTTTTTTATGTTTCGTATTTTTAAACAAAATTAATGTAAGCGTGATACTTTAGAAAAATGGTAACTATATTGTTTTAGTAAATAAAACGATCCTGTAGTAAGGTGTTTCTTCTGTACCAGAAAGTATAGGTAAATGACAAAAAAGTAGGCATTAAAATTTGTTTCGTGCCGTTTCTGAGATTAGATCAATTATTAATTGTAACAATAAAATCTATTGTCTAGGGTATCGCTAGAGATAATATTTTTAAAAGTAAATCTACAAACTTCGATTAGAAGTCGAGATTCGAGGGGCTAATTAATATTACATCAGACATGACAGTGTGACTTTGTTTCTCTACAATGGCCGCCATTGTTCAGTACACCAGCGTCGCGTCGTTTCAGCGAAAACATCTTTTATGTTTTATATCAATTAGCGTAAGATTTGAATGGAAATGTATATTTTATTATTTTGTGTATAAACGTTGCGCGAGGTATATCCGTTTTCACGCTTTCACTGTTTCTCTCCGATGTTTTCGTGGATCGTGCACTTTTGGCACGAATATTTTTTTTTCTTTCGGTACAAACAATGAGTTAACCATATAAGAAGCCAGTATCTATTCTTTATAATTTACCTTAAAGTATTGAATAACTTGCAAAATGTATATCGCCCACATTAAATTATGGTCTTGCTCCGCCATTGTCCTCCTTAATGGGCGTCAACACTAAAATTAGCCTGAGCTTTTGGTGAATGGAAACATCATGAGGAAACCATAGCATGGTGGTAGAGCATTTTCTTATAATGACCGCCTGCGTAGACCACCAATAGGTGTGCTCCGGCAGCACCACTTGAGAACCAGTACCTCTAGGCTTAGTGTGCTTACCAACCGCATCGTCACTTAACATCAGGTGAGATTGTGGTCAAAGCAATGAGCCTATACCGTGTAAAAAAAAACTTATAGATTTCTGTCACCTATAACGTCAGCCTGTCATGTTACAATCTGTCAAATATAAGATGTCGTTTAAGTGGACGCTTTTGTGTTGCCACATCCAAAATATTTTTCCATAAATGGCCGAATAAAATGTTTGAGTCAAAACGATTACTACTAAATTATTCTTGTGGTTGTCTAAACAAATTTCTTAGCCTCAGAACTATGTATTATTAATCTAATTTAAGAAAAAACATTTTTTACAATTTTTTCTTAACTTTTTTTTAACAATAGAGTAATAACACTAAGAACGATAGTTTCATACAAAAAAATCCTTTAATATTGAAGCCAAAAAAATATTTACGTGTTGTGTAAGGGACATAGAATTGCATACGTTATTACCGGCACGCAACGTGGCCTTTCAAGGCCAACTTAAATAATTTTATCTCGCGTTCCGTTACTGCCATTCTGAGTGTTTTAATTGTATGTCATACATGTCGATGAATAATGTTATACGTGTCGTATCATATGAAGCACATACATAAACCTCAACCTGTTTATATACTTATGTTTACAAGTTAAAGCGAGATTGAATGAACAATAAAAATATACTTTCCCAACGGGAAATGACCCCCGCAACTGTTACTTTTCAGGTCAAGCGTATTTTCCCAGACCCAGTAGTGTAATAATATGTTATCTTGGAAAATAGTAGCGCTAACTTTTCTTTAATACATTTAAGATATGTTTGTTTTGACATGACATATTGTCTATCTATATTTTCTTATATATAAAGTGTAGCTTCGAATCAAGTGTAATAACTAGTCTCGGACAACTGTAACACATTTAAGTTTTATATGGTTTAACGTATAACAAATATCAATGAGATTATGTTTATGATTAAAAGTTATTACATGACACTTTATCATCATCTCCCTACCCTTTTTCCATTTTCATTTGGGGTCTGCGCAACATGTGTTCCTCTTCCATTCCTCTCTATTTGTTGTCATCTCCGCATTCACTCCTTTCAGCATATCATCTTTCACACAGTCCATCCATCTTTTCGTTGGTATTCCCCTTCCCATGTAACCGTCCACATTCATATCCAATACCTTTCTTAGAACATTCTTACATGACACTTACCGGTGTTTAAAGATAATTGATTGTTTGTGCAATATTGTTTAAATGTATGCAAATCCTGTTGCAATCCTATACGATCGTTTATCGAAGTATAAACTTTAAAAAGCTTAGTATCGTCTGCATGAAGACGGTGACAGGAATTATCAAATGATTGTCCAACGTCATTAATATATATCTTAAACAAAAAGGGACCCAAGTGAGATCCTTGGGCATTCCTGATGGAATATTTAAAAATTTAAAACAATAAATAAGCAATGGCTTGGCTTGACTACGATTGCTAACATAGGATTCAACCCATCTTAAAATATTAATATGCATGCCGAATCTAGATAATTTATTTATAAGCATCTTATGATTTACTTTGTCAAAAGCTTCAGGTCATATAAAAAAAACGCTGGCCATAATTTTATAATTTACGCAAGCGGTGCCGCGGTCATAGATAGTAAAATACAAAAAAAGTACAGAAAATTAGCATCGTTAAAATATATTCAGTGCACGTTTTTTTTTGGTCCAATAAAAACAAATTTCCAAACTGCAATTTTCTTCAGTCGTTATCTCTTTATAATGGAATTAATTTTAAGTTCAATTCATTATTTAAATAGAGCGTTTTAGTTGCATGTTTTTTACACCCATTTCTTGGCCATTTTGCATTTCGAAATTAATTATCCGTTAGTCATCTCATTTTACACGGCAAATTATTAAATTTGTATGAAGTATGGAAGAATTATGAATAATACTTTCGAAGAGTATTTTTTTCGAAGCACTTCGTTTATGAATTGATAACTTGCACTTTTACAAAGAGTCCACGGTCACTTTCGAAAGAAATCTACAGTCGGACACTTGAAATACTGTTTGATCAATCGACAATTTGCATTCATATACATGCGCATCTACGTATTTGGTTCAACTTTTATTACCGCGTGTCATCTCCTCTCATAAATTTATGTAATATGTACCATAAAAAATATTGCGTCATCAGGTTTTTTTAACTTTCAAGTGAGACACTATGAAATGAGAAAGTCGACAGAGACACAACATCAAATTAAAGGTAGAGTAATGAGTTTTAATTACAACAAACAGATTTGCCTTTCTCCGTTTTTGTAACAGAATTAAAGACTATACTTATATCTTGCTCTGAAAATTCTTTTATTAATATTATTTTATTCCGTGTAGTTGTTAGTTTTAAATTATTTGAGTTTTATTCTTTGGAAAAAATATATAAATACATTAAACTAATGTTATACTTTACTGGGACGATTCTGTTTTAGAAAATGCAAAATATTCAAAAATGTTTAGAAAATAAAATCGTACATTTTTTTAAATATTCGAATGAGAATTTTTTGGATAAAGTAATTTTAAATTAATAGATCTAGGTTATATTACATCATGACACTTTTTCATGAGAGATAAAAAAATAGCATTATGGTTAATAACATAATCCTAGAGTGTACTAGCCGGAGCACGTAATCTGATTAGCTAATATAACGAATAATAAATAATTATTCTTATATGCCTAGAATAGGAATATGTACATATTTTTATATGCTCAGTATATAACCACATAGAACTTCAAAAATTTTCGTCCAAAAATATACGCAAACAGGTCAGGCATATTTCCCAAGATGTAATAAAAACTCTGTGAGCAGATTTCCTCAATAACAATAATAATTATAAGAATATTATGTCGGCTGCTACTAACTGCCTATTGACAAGTCTCATAGAGTAACGCAATGTGGAGCATGTGAATTAGAGCGAGGCGAAAAATCTCGGAACGAAACAGTTTCTATTCAAGGTCGTGTTAGGGCGGCACCACTGGCTGGCTGATTGATTAAGATTGATGAATTTTTGTCTTTTCTCGTGAGATAAATCTTTTTTAAAATACTTAAGAGTATGCTCTATGTTCTTGGAAGGAACGGAACGTGATGATATGTCGTATTCGAGTTTTTGATCGAGTGTTTTTAATATCAAATTGTTTTGAGTTCTATTTTGAAGCCACCTAACAAAGTTTATCTTTAATTTCAGCATCGGTTTTGCAAATTCGAAAGAGGTTTTTCTTTTTCTTGCAAAGTAATCACATATACCTAATTCTGCCAGTGTCTATTGAATAAAATATTTTATCAATCTTACATCAACGCTCTAGCGAAACATTGTCCATCTTGTCTTGCACTTTTCCACGGTATTTTTTTTTGTAGCCTCTCAGAATTCACGTTCCATGATATTATTTATAATGCACTTAAACACAAAAACCAAGCTATATCACGTAAAATAACGCAACAGTACTATATCAATTAGAAACGAATACTGTAAGCTTATGAATAAAAAAAAATTAAATACCACTAAATGTCCAGACTAGTCAAACGCCGCCAAAAACTTTTCTATAGAGTTTACTTAATCATGTCTTTTGTTTATACCTCCTTTGTAATAATACGGGATTTTCTTTTATTTTACTGCAAAGGCAATTTGATACGGTATATAAAAAGTTTGTTAAGATTAAAAGGTACGTTTACGGTAAACATATCCGTCCTATCTAATGAGAGATGAAGCATGATATCGTATAAAGCTGTTAAAACGAACGTATTTGTTACCGTTACGATGCGGTCTGTGGGCGGGATCGCGTGCCGTGAGACTGGCGCTTCTTGTGATTAACCATTATAAGCTAATATACTGTATAATAGCTTAATATTACGTGGGTTTATACTATTAGCTTATAACCGACCGTTTTTGATGTAACTTAGTTAAAAAAAGTGTTAATTTCACTGACATAATGTGCATTTTATATTAAAATTTGTATTTCATTCGGTCTTATATTATAAGATATATTAAATTCATAATACCGAATACATAATATTACCTTGATAATAAAAGAGTATGCTTTTGAAATTTTTTTGATAAAAATGAAAAGTGAATATTAAATTAAGAAATCAATAAAAATATTAAAAAAATGACCAACCTTAAATTCAATTTTTTTTCTATTATTACGTCAAAGAAATATAACTTCTTACGTGCGTACATAAGTACACACACACACTTTTTTTAATGAGGTGGTAGACGTTAAAATTTTTAACGATTAAGTATTTAATTTGTTTTTCAAATATTTAATCATATAAACGTCTAACAAAATTACATTACATTTCAAGTTTAAAACATTGATTACATATTATCCAGCCAGGAACAATATAATTATTACTGGCATCATTTATATTTAGTAAGAAAATGAGAGGTTAGGAATTTTTTTTTTACTATTAGTTTTCATAACGGCCAGGAGTATATGTATATATTTGTGTATTAATTATTTAAATCATTATATTTATATTGCATTCAAAGACAATGTCAATAATCTCTTTGTGTTTCATAACAACCGGGGAGAGTTATTATATTTGAAGCAATTTTTTTTTGTTGTCTTTTTTTCGATAAAATTACAAATTGAAATAACGTTCGTAATTATAAAAGATGGGAAATGTTGAATGAGCGGCTGGTCGATGGCAGGGTTGTCCGCAGGTGCCGGAACGTGACGCAGCCGGTAACGTGATACCGACCTGGAAGCGCCAGATGATGGCGAGGCGAGCCGCTGAGAAAGCCAGGAAGGATCTAGAAAAAGAACTAGCTAACGAAGCCGAGAGGCGGCGAGCGGCTGCTGTACCCGCTTGGAAGAGGCAGTTGCTCCAGCGCAGGGAGGAAGCCGAGAGCAGGTTGAGGTCTGTTTTATATTTGCTAGGTGTTTCACCAGTGGCAGGACCTATTATCCGAAATATTGACGCAAACCCATTTAGTTAAATGGATCCAGAAAAAATATTACCGGTTATTCTTTAAACAATTTTTTTATATTCTTTAAAGGCCACGATTTCACCTGTTTGTTAATTGACGATGTGGTTCAGGATGGTAAGTAGAGATACGCTAAGCCTAGAAATACTGTCTTTGAAGTGATGATGCCGGAACACACCTATTGCTTTTTGACGACAGGATTTCAAACTTGAGTTATCCAAGTGGGCGTTATTAGAAAATGTCCTACCCACCACCATATGGTTTCCTTGCGATTTTTTCGAAGGGTGTATTATATTAGATTCTTACTGACTAAATTCGTACGTCAATTAGGCTGGGAAGTAGTTTGTACTAGAATAGGTTAGCTAAGCTGCTTAGCGTCATATCATTATTATTATTTGGACTACATCGTTGTTTAATAGCAAGTGAAATTACGGTCGAATCTTCAACTGCTACTGGAAGACAATAAGTTGAACACGTAACTAAGAAAGACTATTGGAATTTCATCAATAATTGTGTAGTAATTCAATATCGTTTTATATTAAATATAACATAACATAAGCTCACGCCTGTTATCCCCGAAGGGTTAGGCAGAGGTGAAATAGCGAACTACACCACCCACATTCCGCCGAGCTTAGTTCTGTCCTAGTTGTGACAAGGGGCGAACCTGTCGTTATATCGGGCACAAATTCCAGACGCCGGGATGATACTGAGTAGAAAAACTCAATATCACTTGACCCGTCCCGGGGATCGAACCCAAGAGCTCAGAACGAAAGTCGTACCGTAATACAACTGCGCCACCGTGGCAGATATATATAACCGTTCAAATATTACGTAAGAAAAATTTTGGTCCCTCCCCCCTTTGCCCTTGTCAGCAATAGTAAGCATTAGCATAATTTTAGACGAAATATCGATGATTAATAAGTGAATACTGCTTACCTTACCATTCCAACCCCCGCCCCTATGTCATGAAAAATAAGCGTAGACCCCTCCCCCATTAATGCTTTCGTAATACTTTAACGCCTTTAATCATGCCTTTAACGTTGTGTTTATAGTATACGATCGTCGTACCAATCGATTCGAATCTGAAAAGAAATTTGACCTGTTGTTGGGGGAAAATATCGTAACTCAATTATGGCGTGGCGGTAGAGCATTTCCTAATACTCGTGTAACTAGTTAATAAAAAAACGTAACCCTCCCCACATAAACTTAACCGTGTGATTCCGGCTAAGAATAATACCACGCCGTCTTTTCCCGCGGGTGTCGTTAAAGGCGATTAAAGGGATAATAAACCAGGGGATCTGCAGCAGCGTCTTCTGAGTACCACAAATATCTACTGCGATCGCCAACCCGCCTAAGCGACACAATAATCATTGTGGAGATCTATGTGCAGCAGTAGACATCTTTCGGTTGAATGGAAGGATGGATAAACCCCCCCGCCCCCTCATAACAGCGTATTATTATACGAATTACAGACAGTGTTTATATACGCCGAAAGTGGAAGAGACGAACGGTCATAGTAACAACGGTGTAGAGTGGCGCTCGTACCCGAGCGGTACTCAGCGAGCGGTCTCCATAGACAACATCTCGCTCTGCTACGACACGGGTGCGCATCCCGTGCGGGCGCCCTCCGAGGCGAAACTATCCACCGACCACTGCAATGGTCAGTATATTATACCGTCATTCCAACGTTAAAAATTATCATAGTTTAAAACACGCACTTCAAACAAGCTAGCCGAATCAAAGAATAAAAATATTGTGCGCTAAAACTTATCGGAAAACTTCTACCATTTTCTTTTGTTTCCACTAGATCGTTGAGAGTAATTTTACAGTTTTATTAAATACTACCTGTGTGCCCGCGGCTCCGACCGCGTTTCATATATACTTCACTGTGTAATATAGCTCTTAATGAATCATTGGAAAGTAATGTTTTAATGGTGCTGTCCACTAAAATTTTATTTTCCTTGATGAGTTTTCATTTTTATTACACGAAACCTCAATTATTTTCCTAATTGTTGAAGTTATATTTCTTTTAGCGCGTTAGGGAAAATGACGAGATTAAATTTTTATTATGCGCGCGCACACCGTCACGAAAAAACGACATCCTGAAGTTAGCTAGCCAACATACTATGCGCGCGCACATCGTCACGAAATATCAACTTCCTGAAATTAGCTGTCAACGTTTTAGTTTTTTCTATTATTTTACGTCAATGAAGTATAACTTCTTACGTGCGTACACACGCTGTTTATTACGTTAGACAGCAAAGATATTTCTCACAAATTTATACACTTGCTAGTAAAACTGTTCATTGAGTCAGATATTATTCACAATTTCATGACTGTCTATTTTTTTTACGCGGAGCGTTAATTATTTTTGAAAAGTAAAAGCAGCCCAAGCTACGCGAAGTAACTTGAGCTATCTGTCAGAAAGTGCTCAGCAGTTCCGGAGATTACCTGGAACAAACAGACAAGACAGACAGACAGAAAGACAAAAATTTAAAAATTGTTTTTTTTGGAATAGGTATCGTATATACATATGTGTTTAGTACACAATTGTTGTTTTGATATAACAAACACTTCAGTTTTATTTATTAGTTTAGATAACGAAAATAGATCTGTCACAAGATCTTTACCAGGATAATGGTACCAGCTTATGAAATTATTGTATAGCCATCAGTGGGGGGTTTCTAGATCACATCTCCCACTTCCACTTCAGGTCCATTTAATATTGTATTTGCTTGATCTTTTTTTTTTGCGGATTCTAGCATAGAGAAAATATACAGAATAACAAAAGGCAGCTCATCGATATGTATTGTGTAGTTTGTTAACACAATTTAACACGTGCAATTGAAAAGTAAAACAAAACGAACAAAAGAGGAAGCATTTCGATGAAAGCGATGATGATCAAGAAATTCCTTTCAGTGCTAAGGTTGCCTTGAAAATAAACGTTTTGCTTGCAATTGTATATCTGTCAATTTCATAACTGAGCCTTCGAAAATGTGCGTATGAGAGGACCATTCAAAATTTTCGATGTACTCATTAAATTAGAGAAATAAGAAATATAGGATAGGCGGCGATTAAGTTGAGCCTATAGGCGGCACATCCGTTTCTGATTATCATCTGTCCTTGATAATTGGCGAAAGTTTTAATTTCATCTGCCGTTTTGCATGCCGCCGGAAACGTGTGGATGCGCCTTTATAATTATAAATTTTAATGATGTGGCATCAAGAATAATTTGTTAAATATATCCATTAGGATTCCTGAAGGTTACACTTTTATAATTCATATATTTTCAATTATTCAATTCTAGATAGGTAAATTATTATTATATAATAGTATGAGTTTATAATGCCAGTCTAATTTAGGCAAAAATATCGGACAAATATTCTAATGTATAATATAATATGTATATTATTCTATTTTGAATAATGTTGTTGTTGTTTCGGTAATGAACAGGTCACTCGACATCAAACGGCAAATATAATGGCGCAGAAGAGAGCGCTAAAATAATACCATGGCGGGCGCAGTTACGCAAGACTAACAGTAAGCTCAATTTACTGGAATAAAATAACTTATTTTTATTGATAATTAATAAGACTTTAAAAATTTAGACTTATGTCTGGTATAGACGTTCGTGACGTTTTGCCACAATTAATACAACGTCAAGTTCTGTGTTGCCTGGAGCAAAAAATGTGTTGCAATTGCACTTTCACTAAACACCTGTCAAATAAAGGCAAATAGTAAAAAAGGATAAGCAACAGTTAAAAAAGTGTTTCGCGGATTACATCACAACGATTCACGAACGTTTAAATCCGACATAATAATGATTATAAGTAAGATTTATGTGTTGTGAGTTATGTAAATCCAGTAAAATATGTGTAGCAACGCCATAAAATGTATAAAAGTTATGACCGTTGCTCAATAAATATCACAGATATGGTTAAATAATAAATCAAAATTTATAATAATCGATGATTGAACATTTAATATACGAACGAATATAGACCTTATAGTGTAGGCTAAATACAGGTCGAAAGTTTAGTTACTGTCTATTACGTAAATATATTGTTTTCTTAAGTTTTCATTGTTTGTTTTTTTTTTAAATTATAATACTAAATTTTCATATGTATTTGAATGATGTTAATACATATTTTAAATTTAGTTTTCGGAAACTTAAACAGTAAACAGGTGTTTTTTTGTAGGTACTTATTACTTATTTTTACTCTAATTATGTAAAAATGTAAATCTATGTACTTATACAATGTTTTATTATTTTTTTATTTATAACGAGGCAACACTAGTAAACTAGAGATGTGAATTTCCTGTCAGATTGAAACGCGAAATTTATTTAATCGCACTTAATGGGTTATTTGAGTTGTTTTTTTTTTATATATAATAATGCAAGTGATACCATTGTTGCAATATTATTTTTAAGTTTGACAATAAATAATAATAGGCTATGTATGATTAACTCGTATGTGCTATGTGTAACTATTTTTTTAGTCGTGACTTTTTATACGTCTCAAGAGATATTTTTAATTTTTTGTTAAATAAAAATGCTATTGCTTAATATAAGTGTTTTAATGTTACCCCTATAGTCATTTAAGTTGGATAATGGATTTGGTTTGATTTAGCCACAGATAAATTCATTTAAGCAATATAACATTGTTAGACGTCAGTCAGCGATGATGGCGCAGTTGGTAGTGCGGTCGGATTGCGCGTCAATGGACGCGGGTTCGAGCCGACATATCCTACTTCAAAATCAGCTTGAGCTTTCGGTGAAAGAAAACATCGTGAGGAAACCATAGCATGGTGGCAGGGTACTTTATAATGATGCCCGCCGGGTAGCTACCACCCTCGAGTTTGAAAACCTGTCGCCAAATACCAATAGGTGTGTTCCGGCAGTACCACTTGAGGACCAGTATCTGTTGGTTTAGTGTGTTTATTCTGGACCACATCGTCAATTAACATCAGTTATGTGACTTTGGTCACACCACTAAGCCTTGCAAGTATAAAGTTTGTGTTATCAAATTGACAGATTATCCTGAGAAATAATTGGCATCGGATGTTTGGCACTCCTGTCGACTTTTTGTTTGTAGAAATATATAATTAATTTACATACACTAACTGTAAGAGTATACTGCTAAAGCGTTTGTTTGCCTACCACCATATGGAAACCGAGTCAGTGAACACATAGCATGTAATGCTGTAGGAGCCAAATACACAACTTCTTTACATTTTTTTGGTCAAGTTGAATGTTGATAATAGCAAAAAAAAAAATAGAATTTTAGATGAAAATCAACTTCATCAAACCAGTATAAGTTACACTTTTACCGCAATGGGCACTTTTGTAGATGTTATAATTATGAGTAAATCGGGACCAGGTACCAGGACCAGTAAATATGTAATTTTGATTTACGTGTATTGTATATGGAAATTCGTAAAATTAATTAAAACTTAAAATAATAAAGATTTTTCGGGATTTTAAAGTTTTTTGTTTTCAAAATATTCAACAAAATCCCAATGAAACTGAAAAATTGGTCAAAAAAATAATCGCCCTAATATAGATGGTATAATTACCTAATCACAGAAGATGTTTATGATTTAAGAAATCACGTAAATCTGTTCAACGCCGCTGTTCTCGAGCTATTTACACAATAATAGACAAAAAAAGACATTATAGTTTATATAAAGTCTATACACGTATCTACAGTCCACGGTAAACTACCAGTTTGCGATAAAACTTTTTAAATTTGAAATATATATATCAAACGATAACATCGTAAAACTCTCATTCGGTACGAACAATATATACCACTGCACGTGGATGAATACGAGAAGTCGTTGCAAACAAACCAATAAAATGTAGAGAACGAGATAAGTTTCAAAATGATTTATAACATTTCACTGCGAACACATTTAAAGGTGAGTAGTCATTTAAAATTTATGATAAATATTTCCTATTCTTCTTTTTATGTGCGAGATCAAGTTTATGTTGCTTTAAATTATTGTACTTATACACTTAAAATTAAAGATAACATATCAGTCTGTCTATTCTTTTTTTTTTGTTTGTAACCGTTCAATACGTAACCGATTTACATTATTTTTTGACAAAGCAATATATTAGGAACTAAAATCTCCATACTAAGAGATTATTAATAAAAATAAATCAGTTAATGATTGAGAAGAATAAACATTATAGATTATTTATTTACAACGGAGAATACGTAGATGTAACTAGTTCAAAAAATATGGAACATTTGTCTACGTATTTGTGCAGTTATTACAACTTTATTATGGCTTTTTTTTGGGTGTTCTTAATGTAGACCATTCATCAGTTACATAATGCAAGGACGGATTATCCTTAGCCTTTTTTACTAGCCTCGGTGGCGCTGTTGTATTACGATGCGACTGCCGTTCTGAGGTCTCGGGTTCGATCCCCGGGTCGGGTCAAGTGGTATTGGGTTTTTCTACTCAATATCATCCCGGAGTTTGGAATTTGTGCCCGATATGGCGACAGGCTCGCCCCCTGTCACATCTGGGACGGAACTAAGCTCGGCGAAATGTGGGTGGTGTAGTTCGCTACTTCATCTCTGCCTAACCCGTCGGGGATAACAGGCGTGAGCTTATGTTATGTTATGTTATGTTTTTTACTAGCATCCAAAACGCATCGATATCGTGTTTCCTTATTTTAACACATTCACGATTTCTGATAAAGTTTGGAAAAATTCGTCGTAAATTAAATATTTGTGTGGTAATGTTAAAACTATTTTTTTATCAAATAGAATTTCAAAAATCCAGCTAAAGGGTTTTAATTTCTACAGGCATCATAATCTTATGTCTCAATAATAAGGGTTTTGTTATGAGAAAGGATAGGTACGGATTTCTAGATATCCTACATTTTTGCGAAACAAGGATAGAGTGAATGATGAAAAAAATATATTACTTAGTATTACATATAATACATCAGAAGAGTAATAAATTATACCTATGTTTTCACTTTTACCTTTAGTACTTACGTTATCATCTTGCGAAGCCACCATAATCCAAGGAAACCTTCCAAACGTTTTATAAATATCAAATTTTCTACAAAATTTCGTAAAACCCTATATCCAATCGGTAAAATTATCACCAAATGAACTTTTATTCAGAACCGTGTCTGGGCGCCAGTTGATCAAGCGATACAAAATAAAAAGCTGAATTAAAGTCATTTTTGCAAGACAATGACAATATTCCAGAAGGTGATAAACTCACGCTTGATGACAGTGATCAAACAACTATCATCGAAGTTACACCTAAAGTCAAATAAAAAAAGGATAATATAAGAAACGGTACAAAAAAAAAACTGTGAATCAATCTGATTTGTACCAGGAATTAAGAGAGACGATTATTGAATACTTAAGTAAAGAACCAATTTCATGTAAAACGAAAAGGCGAATATTAAAAACCGTTAATGCATTAATGAAAAGTTCAGATGATTATGGAAAAATCGCAGTCAGAATTAAAAATCGTGGGATGGAATCGATACTAAAAGGCCATAGTCTAACTAAAGAAGGATGGGAACAATTTAAAAAGCATTATATAGAGTTAAATGGTCAGGACAGGAATGTTGCAGAAACTTCATTATTATTCAACAAATTCCAAGATTTATTTGCTAAAATAATCCAGGACACTACGACTTTGTCGAAGAGGTACAAAATAAAATGTCATCTGGTCGATATGGAAAATGGTGAAATCGTAACACTCCGTCAGGGAAATAATCAGTTGGGGAAAAATAATGATCTTGGTGAATGTAAAAGTTTTAAACAGTGTTCAAAAGAACTCAAACACTTCAAGATCGATTTTTATAAAGCAATTAACGATTCAGCCGTAAGCACGTTTAGGAATTACACAGCAATATATGTTAAAGATGTTAATTCAGATATGAGTAAAAAAAAAATTCGCTTGTCGCTCTTATATACAATATAAGTAATACGGTAGAGAGCAAAATCAGTAAGATTTTCATTAAACAAACAGCAAAACACAAACTAGACAAGGGTAAAGAGAAATCAAAGAATATCAAGAATTTAAGGGCATATATTAAAAATACTATTGAAAATGTAAAGAAGAGTCTTGCCAAGAATTTAGAGAAATATTTAAAATCGATAAGAGCACATTTACTAATAACTATAAAGCAAGACATTGACGTAAACCTTGACGTTGAGTTAGGTAATTTGGAAAGAGATTTTAGTGCTTGAATATTTGTAATTTGTAATGGTAGGTTTTTGAGTAGGCGGAAAAATGTTCTATATTCTATCACTAAATTGCATATCAGAGATGGCAAATGTGTTTATGTAAAACTTGTTGTTAATAATAGATGATAAAATAAAAGATGCCATACTAAGAAAAAGTAACTTGGACAATACTAGGAATGTTAGAATAATGGAGGATTTAAAAAGAGCTAGTTTGACTTCTATAAAAATAAAAAACCAAGACACTAGAACAAATAGAATTATTAACAATGCTATAAAATATAACAATAATTCATGAAAAATTTTAATATACAAAAAAAACATTCTAAAAGAGTAAAGTGGTTTAAGAAATTAAAATACACTGTATAAATTTTGTTTGCTCCCATAATTTATTATTTAATATATTTACAGAACATACATAAATTTATAAAAATATCCTTCTTAATTACTAAGGCATCCACACAAAGATCTTGCAAATGTTACATAGTCAAATATATTAAGTTTTGTGGATTAATTATTCAAACTATAGACAGTGGAAAGAAACAAACAGAGACTTGACAGTAGTTGAATAGCCTGGTTAGCACAGTAAGTATCCATAGTGACTAACAAAAACTTATAATGATAGTTTCCTTTTAAATTAAAGAATTTATCTAATTATATTCAACTAAATCAAGTTATTTGTAAGCTATTGTATTGAGTTTAATTGAAGTTTACATTTGGTCTTATGCTGTTAAAACACGTACGGACCGGACTGCGGACATCAGTCGCCTATGTAGGGATGGGGAATAAGATTTTTCAAAAAGATTGATTTTTTGAATCGATTTACAAAACATTGAGGTCTAAGAGATTAATATTTCTTCTTTTTGTTTTACTTGACTTTTTATTCTTAGTAAATAAATATAGTTAATAAGTAAATAGTATTCTTCCAGAGCTCGAAATTAGACTATAATAATTATTTATTGCAAAAATGACAATGAACTGTTTTATTTTTACCTATTTACAGATGATCATCATATTATAGAAAACTAAAAGGAAAATCTAATAATCGTTACTTTATTAGTTTAAAAGATTGATCTTTTGGGCCTGGATGTTTTGTAAATTGATTCATCTAACTTAGATTCGAATCGATTCAAAAAGCGATCTTTTTCAGAAAGGGTTCCCATCCATACTTAGGGGACTGGTAACATCGGCCGCCCGCCATACTATGTCCGCGGTCCGGTCCGTACATTTGTTAACACCATTTTACATTTAAAATAGTTTTTTTAACTATTCCCATTTGAATTCAGCTAAACTTCCACTGTCATTCAAAATACAATAACTTCTGATAGAGTGAACTAATTTTACTGAAATAAAAAATTATAATTTGTCCTGAATATACTTTATGATTTACTTCCTATCATTTTTAAATAAACTTAAAAGTGTTAAATTATTTTTTATTTTTAATAACCTATTTTTAGTCCCTTGCAATAACTGTTTTTCACAGAAATCTTACTTATATAATTTACAAAACTGATTTTAATAATTGACTTTATATACCTTTCATTCTTAGAGAAAAGAAATAGATACATATAATGATAATAAAAACAACTATATATACTAACTTGATATCAGTCAGATATTAGTAAGGTTTCTTGACATCTTGTTTCTGTAGTGGAGGATGTATTAGCTGAATGTGAAAAACACTTTATATACACTTTATTGTTCACTACATTGATCACTGTCACTTATCACTATATTAACAGATAATTAGTCCGTGTAAATAATTGGATAGTGTTGAACTCGCCCGCTGGACCAAGCTATGGTCAAACAGGCGCCATCTGTAAAGTTCTGCTGGAACGACATTGTTGTCGGCACCTCCTGCTCGATACCGACCACAAAGCAACTGTAGACAAAGCATTAAACGAAAATTTAATATTAGAATTAGTTAAACTTATTTTTTTTTTTTTGACGGGGGAAATGCATTTACGCACTACCCTTACCTATTGTATTAGTGAGACCGAAGTCCCCCAATACAATAGGTAAGGGGGCACGGAGGGACGAACTCCGTGCCAGTGTGGGACTCGCCCGGGCGTGAAGCGCCCGGAAATACCCACTAAAACCCGCCGGGGCCATCCGCTGCATTTGGGATGGGGGCGACACGGGGTGGCTTTCGCAAACACCGCGTCGTAAAAGAATTTGTTAACCTTAACCTTACATACTATAAAAGGTATTATGAATAATGGTAGGGAATATAAATTGATTTTCATTATTTCTAGGTTAATTATATTATTTTACAACTATATTCACTCTGGCTAAATACTATTTCATTGAGTTTGATTATGTCAGGCGCGTAAATGCCATTCTAAGTGTCAATTAAATGTACCAATAAAGAATGAATAGGGAGGTAACTATCATTGTGACAGTGATTTAAAGTATTAAAAAGGAAAAAAAAAAATACAGGAGAAAATCAAAATATCTTTATTCAATTTGGGCCCTAAGAAGGCGCTTGTGAACGTCTAAAACACTACCACCGGTTCGGAAAACAACCCAGTCGAGAAGAGCCGGCAAGAAACTCGATCTGGTTCTTTTTTTTTTTAATAAATATGATACATATATATTTATCAATTTTTTTTTCATTCATTCAAAATGGAATAACACTCTAATTATGACATACATAATTGTATGAAAATAATATATCTCACATTAATCTGTAATGAAGATTTTTATTGTCTCCCATCATTGTAAAAATGGTGTTGTTTTTACTGAAGGATTAAATTAATATTATGTACTAAGTAGTCAGGTGACTTGACTAACCATGGCGTTATCTTCATTTGCATCATCAACTGAGTTGTATAAAAGATAGCAATGACATGGGACTCTTCAAATAATAAAGCTAAGTATCGTCCGCTTGGATCCCAGCACATGTCCAATAGTGGACCTCCAACAATATCGCCTGATGGCAGTTCCACTTTCGAAATGTCTAATACCGGTACAGCTTTCGTGTCTTGTGACCCTGGAAATTATTTTATGTGTCAATACCCAAGGCACAAAGCAACAAAATAAAATATAAATATGTTCTGCGACTTTGGGAGTGTCTTCGTTGCTCTCCCCTTAACACTTCCAGGAGTTCCCTTATCGGTTTGTTCTGACTTCCGCTACCTAGGGCCGCTCATACAAAGTTAACCTAGAGATACGTCGTACAATCAACTCAGACTGTATGATCAGCATATGCATCAGTAGGATGCACTAACGATTTAACAATAGAATACATAGCTGAAGAAGCCCTGATACTCATTAAGAATCAGCTACCAGTATTAGCTAAAACGCTAACTGGGCACTGCTGTTTGTGCAATTTGCGAGATTTCAGACGAAACACCAAAAGCACATCTTGTATGAATTAGTACCCATAGGTAATCGAATTCTGGGTAAGCATGTGTTGCTCCCGGAGGAGGTACAGATGCTCTCTGCCAAAAAGATCCTACAGTGTATCCAGCTTTTAGGTCTAGGCAGTGAGCTTTAGCAATATAGGGGCGATCACAATAGATCTAATTAGGTCGCAATGATACCGGACTGTCTTAGCCTGCATAGCCCTTTTTCGAATAATAATTAAATACACAAAGTCACGCCCCTCTCCCATTAGGGTAGGCAGAGACTACAATCCTTTCAACTGCTAGGATTCTGATACACGCCTTTGGCTCTCATACATGTTCTTTGGTGATGGGGTACTTTCGAGCGCGGCCTTTGGATGTGTGGCGTGACATGAATGGACAAGATCAGTTATGAGTATGTTAGAAAGAGTTTGAAAGTGGCGCCAGTGTTAGAAAAACTGAAAGACAATTGATTATATTGTTATGGACACGTTATGTTTTGAGAAGAGATAAAACATTTGTGTAAACCAAAATGATGGAATGGGATAGGACGACGGCCAAAGAAAAGATGGATGGAGTAAGGGAAAATATGAAAGCAAAAGGAATGAATAAAGACACAGTGGCTCTGATAGATATTTTTTTTTTCTTATATTTTTTGGTTTTGGTATTTACTTCCTGGTGCGGGAGCACGGAGGGTATATGGGATGGGCGGTCGGAGCTATCACCCAGTAAACGCGTCAGCTCCGATCGCCGCACGCTAGCAACTAAATCCATCCCCTACTTTACAGTCATCCTGGGATGATGTGAAATAAAAATACGTTCCGCTTCGTCCCAGGGAGACATCTAAAAACACTTCCATGCGAACAAGGCAACCCCAGTACTAAGGCTGCCTTCCAGACGGCTTCCTCAGTGTAATGGAAGGTCAGGTCAAGCGATGACGGCGCAGTGGGTAGGCAGCCGGATTCCGCGTCAATCGACGCGGGTTCAGCCCCACCTATCTAACGCCTGAGCTTTTGGTGAAGGAAAACATCGTGAGGAAACCATAGCTTGGTTGTAGGCCTGGGTACCTACCCTGCCCTTTGAAACATGTTTGAAAACCTGTCGCCAGATATCAGATGTATTCCGGCAGTATCACTTGAGAACCAGTATCCTGGACCAAATCATCACTTAACATCAGGTGAGGTTGTGGTCAAAGCACTGGGCCTATTCTGTGTAAAATATTATTTTTAAATAAAAACTATACAAATCTTAGTTACAACCATTATCATTCATCTCTGGTTACAACCATTGTTAACTCAATCACAGAGAGAGATGTAATTCTAGACATGACTATCGTTCACATTATGATCCACCCGGTTATAACCTTTTGAAACTAAGACTTGCTTGACATAATACTTGAACATATTGTCAGGTAAATCGGTAATGTTACTTGGTATCTTATTATAACACCGATTACTACTATCTATAAAACTTTTATTACATTTACTTAGCCTAAAGTATGGGATGGCGAACTTATCTTTATTTCTAATATTAAAGTTCTGACGATCATTTACTAGATCAAGCTTGTTCAAATGTTTACGAACATACATTAGGGTTATCAAAGATGTATTGGGAGGGCAATGTTAAGATATCATATTCTTGAAACTTGTTCTTTAGAAATTCGCGAGATCCCATATTGTAAATTATTGTATATATGATGGATATATACTGCGCCAACGCCAAATAATTAAAAAACTGTAGCATTGAGAGTAATATAATTCATTGAGGTAACAACATGTTTGGAACTCCCAAAGTTTCTCTATTGAATTGTGGGTTGGTTCTAGTTTATTACTCACCACTCAGAAGACCAGTACTTGTTAGTCCATAGACCATAGGTTCTCCTTTAGCGGCAAATAGCACAATATTATCAGGACCCCAGCAAGCCGCTACTACGCGACAACCACGCGCGCACCATCTCTCCGGTGGTGTCCATCGATTTGTTTCCCAAACCCTGAAAAAGAATTTTTGAATACAATTACTAAGCAAATCAGCCTATAATAGAACAGACTATCACCACATATCTATCAAACTTTTAGAACCTAAGTTCTCAACGTGGGCAAAAATACTCCCTTGTGGAAGTGCAAGGCCCAGAAAAAATTAGGAGGCATTGAAAGTAAGAAAGAAGGCCTGGGCAGATGTTAAATATAGTCTAAAAAAGGCAAATAAATTAAGATGGGGCTCTATATAAAAACATATTCTCAAAGTGGATGATGAGCTAAAAATAAGGCCGAGAAACTGTGTTATTATAGATCTATGAACAGGTTAAGTGCGTTATTAAAAATTTATGCACATAAAATAAAAATAAACAACTAGCTGTTACTTTGACTCAGTAGTAACTACGAATAATATCATTTACAATGTATAATGCAAAATTATTTAAAAAATAGTTGCCCATATTATGTATAAAATATAAAACAGTAGAACAATAATAATCTTGGAAAAAAGTATTGTTTTTTTTTTTAATTTTCTGTAAGAATTATGGTTTAAATTCGAAGACTAGTTTAATTGTACGTATGTTTTTGTGTCATTAAAGTGATATTACATACTTGGATTCAAAAACCAATCTCAAATCACTATTACAGAAAAAACAATTTTACCTAAATATTATTGAAGATGTTGCAGCAAACACTTTTACTGGCATCAGGTGACCACCGAGCAAATACTATGCCGCCTCCAGCTACCCTTCTTAGTGGAACAGCAGTTTCCATGGCAACATCCCATACCAGCATGGAAGTGTCTGCACCACTACAGCTTACAAGCAAGTCACCATTAGGAGACCAGCTCACGTCAGTCACTGGGCTGTGATCAGGCCTAAAGAAAGTATGAAACATTAGATTACTTTATTTATATGAAAATGCTATATTAATGTGCAGATTTTTTCAAACTGACTAAATGCCTTTGACTCAAAAAGCCTTGATAGCTTCACTGAATTTTTGGGGTGAGTGCTTTAGGCGCTTGAGCCAAGAGTAGTAACTAACAAAAAGGCAGACCAAACTGCAATGGCGCTCAATTTGGAATGCAATTTTATGGAATTTGTCCTGCACTAAACCTACAGTAAATGATGCAGGATTGTGGAGTGTTGTGTGACGCTTGTTATGATAGTTACTGTATTGTGCTGGCAGTGGCTAGAAGAACCTCACCAGTTGTGGATCAAACCACATTCTAGAACATTGCCAGCGAGAGCATTCAGAAGATAAATTTTCATGTGCTTATAATTGTAGGATAACTGTTTCTAAAACTAAAGTTGTAGTTGCTAATGACAAGATTTGTTATATTTGACTCTATATTATGTAATATCAGTGGCATTTTACTGCTTACATGATATTGGCTGGTAATTGTGCCCGAGTGAATAATTATTAAAAAAATAATTTGAAAAGTGAATTCTAAAGTGACACAAAATCTCTCTGAAAATTTCTAGCAAGATGCCCACCATTTTCCTTGAAAAGTAAAAAAGTTCTAGTATATTTAATAAAAATGATAATTATTACTATTAAACCTTATATTATTATTATTACATATTAAAATACTATTTAAAAAATATAATTTACTTGAAACCTAGAACCTGTATTTTATCATGACAAGTTACAAACTAATGAGTAGGTTACTTTTTTTTTTTAGGCTTTATCTAAACATTTTACTTAATTTTAAAACAGCTTGACCTTAATATGGTGCTTAAAATTTAATGAAATATTGGCAAGACTTATTTGTAGAATATTTATTTAACTCTTTCCTAATTAAAAGAACTAATTTGTACCAAGTGAATCCCCAGCATATATCTAAATTAAGAGGCATATGTGATGCCTCTTGCATTTTTCTATGAAATGCAACTATTTCTACTACTTTAAGAGGTTACAATAGAAAATAGAGGAATACACTGGCCTTCAATTGCACCAAAAAGAGGCAGATGCATACTTATGCATTATGAAGAACCACATTCTAAATGTTCCCACTGTGATGTTTCTTTGTGCCTCAACAAGAAAAACATTTGATTTTCCAATATCACATCATTAATTTTTAAATAATTTGTAGTTTTCTTTCATTATTATGGTAACAACTATTATCGTAAAAATAACTAACTGTAAATATTGTATTGTTGTAAAGTACCTGAAGATTAACTGTTAATTGGTAGCTGATAAATTGTAATAAATACCAATTCTTAATTTTTCTTTCTATAACCATTAGAAAATGTAAGACTTACTTGATAATTCTACTTAGCGATGTGAAAAAAAGTGAATTAAATAAACAATAGATCATTTATAAGCAGAAAATTACAGATAAGAAAAAGGAATATCATAAAATTGCTTCTTATCAGTACTAAATTAGCTTTTATGTGCAAACTCTCTTCATATTTGAAACCTAAACAGGTATTCTTATTTAATATCAAAGTAAGACTTGTAATACATACCTCTTAAGTACAACAGCATTACTAGATGATGGTTTTGTAAACATTGAAGTCGGGTCTACAGTCCATATAATCACTCCTTGCTCACACCCTACAGCCAATTCCGATGCAGACAATGGTCTCCAGCTCATTGAAGATATGTGACCCTGGGCTTTGCATTTAAGTGTCGATACAAATGAAACTTCTGAACAGTATATCCGAATATTATCATCAATAGTTGCTACAGCAATCTTTGTAGTATGTGGATGCCATGCGAGACATTTAACAGGTGACAGACCCCAGTTCCTCGCCTTTGAGTAATTGGCTACGATTTTTGGACCTATATCTTTAAGGTGGGGTTGAAAAAAGTATCGAAATGCAGTGAAGAGGTTTGCTACTTTTAAAACGTATGAAGCAGTTAAGGCTATAAGTGGGCTTTGTTTGTTGACGTTTAGATCAGCGGCTACTGTTAAAGCTTCCATAAAGCCCTGTTTATAGGCCACATTTGTAATTTTTTTCAATAACGTATCCTCGACGTCAATATACATTGAGATATTTTCATCTGTAGTTCTGTGATGATGGATATCTCTGGTCACATTAATTACAGGATGCTTATTCGTCTGAAATGATAAAATGTTTTCTATAATGATTTCTTTTAGAATTTTTAATTATGAAAGGCTGAAATATAACCTTACCGCGTTTGTGAATGTCGAAATATTGCCGTAACGACCATTTGCACAACAGTATACTTCATTTAACAAACAAAAAGCTATTTCGTTTGTTCCTGGTAGCTGAGGAAAACTGTGGAAAACAGACATTTCTATTGTTAAGTGGACTTGTTTTTATAAGCAATACCGGCGCGAACGTTTTTATTTCAGTCTTAAATATCTGTCAGTGTCAAATTTCAAAAACTTTTTTTAATTCTATATATTTAAAAGAAAAGACAAATTTGAACTGTACAGCCAAATCTGATGTTACAGACTACATATGTTACAGATGTTACAAAGGACTACAGAAAGGGCATTATAGAAAACTATACCGATGCAGATCATGTAGGAAATCTTGTTACCGGAAGAATAACTTCTGGAGTACATGTATCCTGGAAGAACTATATCATGGTCAAGCCAAACACAACAAAGTGTGGTGTTCCAAAAAGACCAAGGTTTTATTTGATATGTTAAAAATATGTAACTTCTAATTTTAAAAATAGTACATTCTATGTCAATCTAAAATAAAAGAAGTAATAAAATATACAATGCAATAACAAGATGCTTTTAATTTAATAATGTAAAATGACCGTAAATATTAAAATAAATAAACGTTCCCAAAGCCCCACAACGTGGCGACCGTGATATTAAAAGTGCCTGAAAATAATAAACATAGAAAAAACACAGGTCAGTAAGAGGTCAATTTACAAAGAAAGCAAATATATTGGCGACATTATTAAACGCAGAAAAGAATTTCTCCAACTGAATTTGAATTGAAAGCAACATATAAAGGACTCATCAATATTAAAGAATAATTGATAAATTAGATGAGGAAATTAAAAACAAAATATTACTAGAAAGAAGACGAGAGTTTAATTGAAAAAGAATTTGACGAAATTGAAAAATATGAGTGTAGATGGTTCCTCTTAGTTGAGAAATATAATTCCCTATTAAAAGAAAATATAAAAGATAAAAAGTGTTCAAAGAAGAAATATTTTCCGTTGAAGTAGATTTGACTATCAGAGTTATTAAAAATGGAAGGTAGAAACAGAGGACCGTATTGGTATGGCAAGTCTGACTTATATGTAATAAAAGTATTATTAATATGATTCACAGGGATACTAACTGTAAACAGACGTAGCTTGGTAGACCATATGTCAATTCTGTAAAATAGACTCAACACTTTGGTGTAGCAAAGCCAACAAGATGTCTCTTCTAGAAAATAGAGTGAATAAAGAAAAACGTGGTTTTTGCTACCATATATTTAAGAAAAGGGCACATAAATATAGTTATATAATTCAGATATCCATGATAAGAATATAGTGGGATAATCTGAAATGAAATGTGTCCTCTGTGTCAGAATATATACTGCTACTTTGTTACAGACGCTGATTCTTAAATGAAAGTTTTTTTTAGACAGCGGGTTTTAAAGGTCGCAGTAAAAGCTGCACTCACCACGGTGTTGGGGGGGTTGCAGCAGAGTGGCACAGGAGAAAAAAAAAAAAGGTCATATATATATATATTATTTTGGAGGTGTAAAACAGTCTGTGGTAAAACAGTCTGATTTATGATGTTGGGCACCTACCAAAAGTTAAGAATGACTAGTTATTAAAGAAGTTGAGAGATTTGAATCTAAATAAATAAATAAATAATAAATCTCTCTGGTCTATGGAGTGTTGAGCTATTATAAAATAAAGATTGACAGGTACAGGTACATAAGACGCGTCTGAAACTAATAATGGTGAATATGATCCTAGCACAATATTGTCAGACTATCCATAGCTGTCCTCTACTAGTATCAAATATGGTAGTCATAAAATTATGTAACAGATTTTTTGAACTGAATTACAAAATGAAAATAGGAAAATTAATAATAATGTATAATAACAGAATTGAAATCTATAAATATGAATGTTTTGTATTGGTTTTGTTGTTGTAGAAACTGTAATTTCTAATTATTTTATACATGTTTTTATATAAAGCAAACACCAGAGCAGAACGATAGACCTGAACAATTTACTTGCAGTGGCAGAAAGGTAAAAATGCTGAGTAAATACAATGTTTATATATAATTTATTTCATACGGCTTTATTTGGAAATATGGCAGAGAAATTGTCGCAAATAATTTTAATTTAATTTATGTGTATGTTTGTTGTTTCGTGTCTGGTTTGGAGGATGTTCCAAAAAGACCAAGGTTTTATTTGATATGTTAAAAATATGTAACTTCTAATTTTAAAAATAGTACATTCTATGTCAATCTAAAATAAAAGAAGTAATAAAATATACAATGCAATAGTAAGAAGCTTTTTATTAATAATGTAAAATGACCGTAAATATTTAAAATAAATAAACGTTCCCAAAGCCCCACAACGTGGCGATATCAACCACTGAAGCTGAAGTTGTCGCAGAAAATGTTGCTGCTAAAGAATTGATTTGACTTAGTAGTTTGATGGATAGCTGAGTAAAGCTGCCACAGTTGTAAGTGGATAATAAAGCAGCAATAAAATTAGCTTAGAACGCGGAGTTTCATAAAAGAACGAAAGTTAGAGAGTTAGTGACTAATGGAGAGCTAAAGGTGAAGAAGGTTACTAGCGAACTCCAAGTGGTGGACATTTTTACTAAGATTCTACCAAGACCTAGATTACTTAAGCTGAAGCTATTAATAGGTTTACTACATTTGAGATAAGATATTAAAGCCGGTTTCATTTGGAATTTAAAAATCTAATTGACATGTCAGTTTTGTAAAATGTATTGTTGCTTGGTAAATAGTTTTTAGTGTTGCTCTGTTTATTAAATTGTTTTATCGAAAGCTGATTTTGTCTTGTAAATTCGTCTTTCTGGTTGTGTTTCTTTATATTGGTATCGCATCGTTACCAAAGGCGAATAGTAACTTTTTAGTAAATATATTCGGCTTTCTTACAAAAAAAAAACAAATGAACTAGCGTTGAACGCGCTTTTTACTAAACAGTGTGTAAAATTTAAAATTGTATGAAATATATTCTAAACTACTCTAAAACATTCTTGTGTAATTGAACATTTTTTTAAACATGTGTTCAACGAGAGTTTAACTTTTTTATAATAACACCGATTGTATTCCGAGCGTCCTGTAAGTAGGTTTTCAAATAAATATTCAAAAATATTTTATATAACTATAAATTTGTGCTTTTTAATTCTTGTAACCTCTTCCTTACTAAAAATATATTTAATCGTGTACCAATTGCTTCCCGACATTATAAATTGCATCCGAATACCCGTTTGAAAATTTAACTAAGAGTTCCACTTTGAACGTACGCCTGTTAGAGTACGTCAGGATATTGGTAACACATGGACGCTGCAAGGGTTAGAGCTACCGCTGAATATAGGGTCCTATAGAATATGTTATTCAATTAAAGATAATTAAAACAGCTACTACATGAGAGACTGCGGTGCCGTCGAAAATCCCGACAAAGCCCTTGAATTTAAATTAAAAAACATCTATTTTATTTTTTTATAATTTACTATCCTAAATACAAGCTCTTTTGCCACCAAAATGACACATTGCCGGTAAATAAGGTAATATAAACAAAGTTAATGAACAAAAAACGAAATCTACATAATTGCCCAAGATCCTACTAAAACAGTTAAAATAAACCGTCAAAGTAAATGTTACTCAAAATAATATCAAATGAAATTTTAAAAATCCATCGCACAATATAAATTCTATTATTATTGTTTTATTCGTTACTTCAATTTAAAAAAGTACATTACTTATTTGTTATTTTTTGTTGTTTAAAATGTAATTAAAGTATAATTCAAAATTATAACGGTCATTTTTGTGCCTCTTGTTAGTCTATTTAGCATAAGCTGGTTTAAGCTGTTATTTGGTGCTGAGTTCTGAAGTAGGCGTTCGTTATATAAATAACTAACTGTGTGCCCGAGGCTCCGTTCACGTATCATATTTTGTTCTCTGTGTAATGTAGTTTTTAAATGATGTTTTTTTTTTCTAAAATGTATACTCTAAAAACTGTATACGTTCCGTTCTCCAAAATTAAAAATTTGATTCGCATACCGAAGGATATAATTCCGTACCTGACACCAGGTGTCTACAAAATCGATTGCAGTTGCGGTAGTTCCTATATTGGGCAGACTAAGCCCATTATCGCGCAAAGAGTCAAAGAACATATCACGGCTGTATAGAATCGCCAGACGACGAAACAAGCGATAGTAGAACATCTGGTGAATTTAAATACCAACCATTGGATCGAATTCCACCGGAAAAACGTTTTACCCACTGATCGCCAGTAAAGCCGCAGAATGGCTCGCGAAGCGATTGAAATTAAAAAACATGAAAACTTCAATAGCGATGCTTAGGCAATAGGTTTTCCTCTGCGTGGTATCCGGTCTTAGAAAATATTGTGACTATAACAAATATAAAGACCAAACGGAGGTAGTTCATCAAAATACCCCTCAACGCAGCAGGCGACGCCGCGCACCGCCAGTCAGCCCGTCACCATGGTAGGTGAAATCCGGACGAAACGTCGGGATATGAAAAAGGAAAAGCAACGCGTGAAAACTCGTTGCTTAATAAGTGCATTTAATATGGAACGCGAAATTTTAAAAACCTATACTATCTACACTCTTTGTTTTACCAAAATATATTATGGATAATACTGTATTTATGTGTTTGTTTGCTGAACATGTAAAACAAGTTAGAGATTAAAGTTTACTATACTTTGACAATTTATTTCCGTATTAAAATCCTGTTTGTAGGTAAGTTTCCTAAGAATAAGGACAAAGATAAAGATCTGCCACTCGCGTATTCAAAGCATAATAGGGTGAGTACTTTAGGTGAATTTACTGCGGTGTCGTCGAGATTTATATAAAGTGGCTCTTCGTTGGTTGACAGTCGAGTAATTGATTCTTTGGAAAGTACTCGCGACTTCGTGGCCCTATTGAGAATCGAAGAAATATCGAACATAAATTAAATGAAATTCAGAAAAGTCTGCATTTATATATAGTTGGATATTTTGTTCAACATAACCTAAATCTTAGCTATGTGTGACTATCACAGGGTTGATCAATAGGTTTGGAGTATATAATAATTATTCGATTGGCATTTTTATTGATTAGAGCTCTGTCTAGTAAGTACCAGTTTTTTGTGACATTTTGTGTGATTTTTGTGTACGATTTTTCTGAAATGCCACAAAAACTCTCTGGAAAGTCAAGTCAAAATCAAGTCAGCCGCTATTTTGCTAGACCGCTGAAGCATTAAATACATAATACTTGATACGAAAAAAAAAACTTTATTCGTATGACACTGGCAGAGTTGTGTATGTATCGCACAGATTGTCATTAACCAAGAAGATGAATTATTCAATCTTTCTTATTTAAGATGTCCATATTCGTTTTTCATTAATTCCAACGAAAAATTGGTGTGATCATTAAGATCATTAAGTAAATTGATTATTAAATCGCTTCGATATAATTATCGCTATGGAATTTAATGGGAAACCATTCGTGGAATCCTTCATTTTCATCCTAAAGGAATTTAATTAATCGAATCAATTCATTTAATAAAATAATTAACAAAATAATATCTGTGACCATTGTCATATAAATAAAGTATAAATAGATTCGACATTTTTCTTTATCTGTTCCTTTTCTGATAATTTCTTTCAAGGATGTGTCATAAAGCAGTTAATAGAAATTGTTAGGCATATTAAATTTGTTCCAGAAGTTGATAAATACACGCCGGTCGTATCTCAAAGAACTAACGCGATTCAATTTCGAGATTAGTTCGGAAGAAACGCAGACATCTGTTGTTGTCTAAGTTTTAACTCCTGGGATATCCTTAATTCAGAACTTTAAGTGAAATTGGCCTTTTGTTTTTATAACTTAATAAAGAAGTCTGTATGAAAGGTCTAGATTCTTTACGAATATGTAATGTTATGTTTATTTACCTTAAATAAAGTTTTATGTAAGACTGGCTGTGCATCGCTGATCCGCCCGATTATAATAATCATTGAAAAATAATGTTTTGTTGGTGCTGTCCAATGAAACGTATATTGTTACTAATTTCAGAGCTTTAATTATTTTTTCACAGAACCCTAATATTTTCCTGAAATTATTTTTAGTTGGTACTAAGAGAAAGCAAAGATATTTTTCATAAATTGAAACACTTTCCAGTAAAACTAACCATTTAATCGTTTCTTTTTTTTCACAATTTCTTGTGTTTTTATGTATCTTACTCAGGTAAACAAAAAAGATGACGTCAGGGAGACGGCCGGTCGTAAAATAAATAAATTAGGCCAAAACTTAAAGCAACATGACTTCGAAGAGGAAGACATGTTACGCCGACCACATATAAAAATAGGATAAGGGCAGGGAGATGATGACGTCCGTAAAAATGACTATAATTATAGTTTTTATTTTTATTTTCAAAATTATGCCTACGCATATGTGACCATGAGGAGAGAGGTAAGAGACGTTTGCTTACCATTTCTAAGAGAGGGTCAAATATTTCGAAGTTTTGTTTACTTACGGTAAGTATTAGTACGTTCTGTTCCCTTATTGAAGTTTATACTATTTTATATAGGCTCGGTGTTTTCGGCCACAGCCACACCCGATGTTACGTGACGACGTGACCCGAGAGACGGTCCAAGCACGTAAAACCCTAGAGGTACTTATTAATTTTCAAACAAGAAGGTGGTAGCTAGTAAGGCGGGTATTAGACAATATTCCATCATATTATAGCTTCATCACCATGTTTTGCTTCATTGAAATATGACCATATCGACTGGGATTGATGGATTAGAGCGTGGATTCGATCCTACATACGTCGACGCGGTATCTGACAACACTACCACTAAGACATCTTCTTCTCTAGTTCCTTATTTATATATACGTCACGCTTACACGTAAACCGCCCACAGAACATCTCTTTCACGCATACAAAGTCCCTACACATTTGTATGTAATAAACGCCGTTCGTATATTCTTTTAATATAGTTATATACAGCATCGACTGATGTAGATTTAAATCCGAGTAAAACCCGAACGGCTCCATCTTCAATTTTGAAAATCTGTCAAGATTCTATAGGTGTTTTCCGGTAGCAAACAACTGAGAGCTATCATCTCTAACCATCTTCATCTTAAAGATTGTGGTGAGAATGCTGAGCTCGTACAATACAAAAAAAAAAATCCAAAATAAGAAATGTAATTCTTGTGTGAATATAAAAAATATATTGATGTGAACTTCGTCAACATTTAGCTGGTTATTTATAACCGACAATTTGCAGCCTATGTTGTTTATTTATTATTCTCCCAATGGATGCAATCTATGCCATAATAAAATTTTATTCAAATCTATTGTTCTAGTGGTTTAGCTGTTTTATTTATTTCTATTCAGAAGTATGTGTGGATATATTAAATTTCGTGCTTTTAACTTTGAAAATAGCGGAATTTACACAAACGTTTATTCCCTGTTTAACCCCTTTGAGTTAAAATTTTCAAAAATCATTGGATGCTTTCTTTATAAAAGGCATGTATTGCTAAAATATGAAGTTTGCCCAGCGGTTTAGGCACTGTTTTATACCTATATTAAAAGTTAATTTACAAATGTAATAATATATTTATTCGAAATTGAAGTACCGACGTACGCCAATAACGCTACGGACGTCGGCGAGCAGCGAATGAAATCGACCGCGTAACTAATATGCGTGTAAAAAAAATACAACAACTGAAAAAAATTGAAAAAAGCAATTTGGCTCGCACACCCCTCGCCATTATCCGTATAATCTGAATTTTTAATTAAAACACACGATACCTACTTGATTAGGTTTGTTATCCTCTAGTTTCATTTCATCTGTATTTAACGTAGTAAAATTTAACTTTGACACTTGGTATTTGAACTAAAAATAGTTTTTAAGGTAGGTATATAAAAACATTTTTTTTTTGTAATTGCAATCTATCCCTAATGAATTTGAATATCGACGATTAAAACTATAAACTCATAGATTTTATTTTTATACAAATAGGCACCCCCTTTTTCATCTACTTTCAATAATTATATTATTAATAATCAAAGCTCTTTAAATATTTTGTAGTGGTTTTTATTAAATATTTTTAAAGTACCGATTTCGTTTCTACTATATTTTTCTATTATACGTTAAAACATACATTAGTAAGAAAGTTTATTTATTCTTCCGGGGGAGGTATAAGTCATTTCAGATTGCTTGTTATTAATAAGTAAATAATTATTTACATTTCTATTTTTTTGTTTTGTTTTCAGTTTAACTTTAACATTAAGTTATTAAACCGACATTAAAGAAATACAGAAAAACCCATCAGTTCATTTATACACCTTTAAAATGATCTATAATTTTGTTATAATGATCCAATTAGTAATTCAGATAAATTCAATTTGTGCATGTTTACAGCATTATAATGAAAAGCAGTGTAATAATTTTCCTCAGAATTATAAATATTCAATTGTATATAATGCAAATATTTTAGAAAATGGCAATGATAACAAAATTATTGCGACAAAGGTAAGTTTTTATTATTACATTTACTAAATTAACGTTTTAAATTGAAAGTGCTCATAGTTAACAGATAAATATCGCTGACAAGAGAAATGGAAACAGCTATATATAATATAGATATTGTAACAGGATTTAAAAGAAAAAAGTATGGATAGAGTTATCTTTATAACCAAGGATACGTGGTTTTTCTAACGCACATGCTACATTACAATCTTCTATTTATATACCAAATAAATTTGACACATGTGATGTTTAATCTGTGAACTAAATCTATAATTTTATACTAATAAATAAAATTGAAGTGTCTGTTTGTAATGTCAAATTAACACTTTTTTCTAATTAGATATAAATTTTTATACGATACCTCAAACAAAAATACAATTTTTAAAGTTTACAAATATGTATGTTGGTTTATTTTAAACTAGCTGTGTGCCCGGGGCTGCGCCCGCGTTTCATATATTCTTCACTGCAATTTAATTTTTTTTTATACGTAACTCTAATGTTTTTAGCACTAAACTAAAGTAAAAATATTTCTCATAAATTCAAGGACTTGCTCATAAAAACTATGCAATGAATCGGATTTTATTAAATTTTTTATGAGTTTTAATTTTGTTACGCAGAACCCTATTTTTTTTTCCAAAATTAAAAGTACCCTAAGTTATCTGGAGTAACTTCAGCTATCTATCAAAAAAGTCCTGTCAAAATCCGTCTAGCCGTTCCGGAGATTACTTAAACAAGCAGACAGACAGACAGACAAAATTTTTAAAAATTGTATTTTTGTTATATGTATTGTATATACATTCATACATATTTATTAAAACCAATTAATTTTGACGTTACAAAAAGACACTTCAATTTTATTTATTAGTATAGATAGATAATACTGGCCGACTAGACTACAATATCCGAAATTATAATACTTACGTGGCCAAATAACATGTGTTAGAATGAAATGGCATTATATTTATCTCATTCCGATTTTATATTTGTAACTCTACAAATGTACTTGCAGTACAGGTACCAGTAGGTATCCTATTGTATAAGACATACGTACTTTTATTTTCGATGGTGACAACGTAGCAATCGTTATTGCAGCTATCAAAAGCAGTCAGTTATAAGTTACTGCAGATGTTAAATTCGAATCTCCGTAGAAGTTTACGACCTCGGGTGGAAGTCGGTCCGGGTGCGTTCAAATCAGAGATTATAAAATATCCTGAAAACAAGCTAACCGGAGACTTGAAGAAACTTTTGGCATTGAAGGAAAAGCTTTTGCCTGATCACTTACAAAAAACATAGTTCTTTTTTATTATTTGTGAGTTTTAATAAAGTATTTTTCGTATCGTTGTTCCGTTTAGTCCTTTTTCCCTTTTATTTTTTAACCGATTTTATTTGTATTTTTTGTTCATAAGCAGCTATTCATTATCATCAACCGAAAGACGTTTACTGTTGGACGTTGGTCACTCCCAAAGATCTACTTCCGAAGAAGCAAAAAATCTTCGTGGGCGTGTGAAGAACAACTCGACAAAGCTTCATAATAATCGGATTAATATCTTAGGACTACATAGAGAACAAATATAACATTGATTTTTATGTGCAAGCCTAGTTGCAAATTTTGTATCTTGTCAGAATCAATAAATGTTGAGTTATTAGATGGATTCAATTCTGTTTTTCGTTTCAATGCACAAAGAAATTGAGTCCGAGAGAGGACCGAAAAAAAATTGAACTCAGTCAATCCGTACTTGAGATATCATAAAAAGGTCATTTCATAAAAACTGAATTTTCTTCATTTTTTTTATGTTCGTGAATATTTAATACCTAGATATTCTTCTATACGGAAACAAATCTGACAAATCAATATTCAAAACAATCGTCCCTTGAGTTGTAAATTGTAAATTCTTAAATTACCTATAAATCGTTTCAGTAACTGGACTCCGTTTTATATATTACTAGATGGTGTCCGCGGCTCTGCCCGCGTTTCATATGTATTTTAGGCGTGAGTAACCTAAAAAAAACAAATGAATGAAGAAAAATAAGAGTTTTTTTGTTTTTATTAGCGGAAAAAATGTACATAAGAGTAAAGTATAAAAATATGAGAAAGGGTCGATGGAATCCAAAAAATAGTCTATAATCTACGAAAAAATCCGCGTCGAATGGTAGTAGTTATATATAACCCGATATGTTCAGTAGTTTTGAAGTGATGGTGCCTCAAAGGAACCCCCATTTATCCTTTTATTTATATATACATAGTTAGATATATTTATTATGTACATATGTAAATACTATCAACATTATACACAAAATATACATACATGTTTATACGACTAAATACTTACTAAATGTTTTCAATAGAAATATTTTCGAAATAGTTAATTTTCATTTCTTCAAATGTTCAGTAACTATTATCGTCGAATTTCGACCACCGGAAAAATCCCTCAGTTGTAAAATTGAATAAAAGAAGTAGGTAAAGTTTATAAACGAGCAAAATTTAAATTATGCAGTTGAAACTTGCGACGTTGCACTCCCTTTACTACGGTGACAATGAATTTTAAATTACAGGACGGTTCCATCGATTTTGTATGTACGATTATTTGGATTGAGTATGTATTGTTAATTTACGATAATTATTCGTAGATAATTTTGATGAAGAGATATTATTGGCGGTAGTTAAATTAATTTTAGTACAACTTCGAGATACTAATGGTTAAGCAACCAACGATGAGCAGTAGTTTTTTTTTACACGGTATAGGCTCAGTGCTTTGATTACAATCTCACCTGATATTAAGTGACGATGTGGTCCAGGATGGTAAACACACTAAACCTATATACTGGTTTTCAAGTGATACTTCCAGAACACAGCTATTGGTAATTAGCGACAGGTTTTATCGAACTTGAGGGTGGTAGCTAACCAGATGGGCATTGTTGGAAAATGTCCTACCACCATGCTGTTGGTTTCCTCACGATGTTTTCCTTCACCGAAAGCTCAGGCTGATATTTTAGAGTAGGATAGGTGAGTTTGAACTCGCGTCCATTGATGCGAAATCCGCCCGCACTGCGTCATCCTCGCTTCGTTTGTTCGTTTGTACTGTAGTACTTTGTATGATACAATTATTCAAATTATCCCTTCAAGTAGCCATTAAGTTTATTGTTTAGGATATAATTTCAAAGTATGACAAATTAACGACGCCTTAATCAAAGTACAGAAGGTGAAATAGAGAAAGAAGTATTTGTGCCATATAAAAAATTAGTCGTGACGTCATATGCTTCGAAAGTTCCTTAATGTGTCGAGTACCCATAAAAGTAAGACAATAGGAAGACAATAGAAAAACAATGGAAAGCTGGCGTAAACGCCAGGTAAGTGCTCAAGAGGTTAATATGAGGTTACTCGATTCAGTAGAGGCCTTCCAAGGCAATAACCCGTTTTAGTAGTAGTCCGGCATTAGTGTGCCTTTGTAGTTTAGCTTTACTATGATTTTAACTGATGTCAAATGATGATTAACACACCTTTAGTTGCCTAGGAAGTATTTTAGTAATTCAACTTAAGGGTGTTAACTAGGTATGTCAGTCAGAATTAGGATTTTTTCTACAAACACGCGATAGATTAATTACGATATTTTCGCTCATCAAAAGCTCAAATTCTTCTTAAGATGCGTATGTCTATGTCGAGTGTTACTGTGATAGGATACTTTAAACAAACTGACAAACACTACTAAGGGGCCGTTTCAGTATTACGAAAGCATTAATTAGGGGTCTATGTTTTGCTTATCATGGCATCTGATGACATGGGGAAGGGGATCTGAATTGTAAGGTAAGAAATATTTACTTATTTATTTTCGTTTTTTTCTTGAAAATTATACCAATGTTAATATAATTATAGTTGAAGTAAAATCTTTCCTTACTTCTCTTCTTTGCTGACAAGGAAAGAGTTCAAAAATGTCTAAAATTTTGCATACATCAGTCTTCAACGGCTCTAAAGTTGTCCGTAAAAAGTATCTTAAATTCTTAGATAGCATATTCACCCTACATTAGAACGTTGCAGGTGTCAGCTCAAAGTGAAATGCGATTACACTTGTTACAGTAACGACGAAAGATGTCCTTATTTCGAGTCTGATAATAAATACAAGTACCTACCTACTATGTACTGCAAATCGTAGTAAGAGTTGCTTAGTTTAATTTCATTTATGACTCCCTTACAATTTTAAATTAAATTAATTTAATTTTAAAACTTACGATAGTGTTTCTTTTCTTTTAGTCGATGAGGTCCTAAGATAATCAATAGGATTTAGTAACTTAGAAAGTTAACACGAGGACTAAATTAAAATGGTTCGTTTGTCAGTGTAAATTACTAGCCTCTACGGAACAAGGGAGAAGTACTCTTTTAGGGTCGTCTATTAATCCCGCGATGGTTTGATTTTTGCAAATATATGAAACACCCCCTTCCCCCGCCTTTCCCACCCTTATACTCCACCAACATCACGCATTAAACGAAAAAATTAGATACCTCTAATATCTCAATACACCCCTTCGCCCCTTTGTGATGTGTAGGGTATTTGTGTATTTGTATCTGTGGGCGGTTTTATATAATTAATAAAACAGTCAGCTGCCAACCTCGTTGTGTTATTTAACGTACCATTGGCGACGAGGATGGGATTTCGCGTATATTTTCGTAGTAATTGTGCATAAAAACTTTGAGAATATAATGCCTATCGGTAAATTAGAACCGTTTGAAACAAATTCTAAACAATGGCCCGCGTATATTCGTGATTCTTTTTTGGAATTTGAACCCCCTTACAACGTTATTAACGCCATTATTGGACGATCCCTTTGTAACAAAAATATCTATGATGCTGATACTTCCAAAGTCGAATCTCGTTCAGGTTCTAGTCCTGCCAATTATCAGTAAACACTAATAAATTACCAAATCGATGGTGGTAGCTAAAACACAAACATAAAGAAGGTACTACCATGATTGTATAGTTCCAGCTTTCGATTTAGAATTGACGTCGACTGACGCAATGTCTTAGCGTAGCATCACTGAGCCATTAACGATTAAATCACCAGGTAATCTATATCTATACTAATAAATTAAATTGAAGTGTCTGTTTGTAATGTCAAAACTATTTTATTTTAACTAAATAGATATGAATGTACAATATACGATACCTATACCAAAAATACAATTTTTCAATTTTTTGTCGGTCTGTTTGTTCCGGGTCAATCCCGGAACGGCTAGACGGATTTTGACGGGACTTTTTTGGTAGATAGCTGATGTTACTTCGGGTAACTTAGGGTACTTTTAATTTTCGAAAATAATTAGGGTTCCGCGTAAAAAAAATTAAAAATTAATAAAATTCTATTCACTGCACAGTTTTATGGGCAAGTGCTTGAATTTATGAGAAATAATTATAGTACAAAACTAAATCAGGGTTCCATATAAAAAGATTAAAACGCAGTGAAGAATATATGAAACACGGGCGCAGCCACGAGCACACAGCTAGTTTTATAATAATATTAAATAGTAAATTAAACGTAACCAAATACAACCTGGTCAGAAAACGCATCTATGATAATAAAAATTATCATGTAAATTCAATAATTTTCGAATCGTAAATGCACTTAATATCTAAGGATTAGATGAATCGTCTGTAATAATTTTATACTCTATGTCGGCCGTATGCCACACGCAAAGTGTAAATTTGTCTTTTTATGGCATTTACCGTAACATGTGTTTACCACAGGCGATGCGTGAATTTTTCTAATTATTTTTGTTGTTTGTAAATTATTATTTTCGTCTCCACGCTCGGCGACAGTATAAAACCGAATCCGGGGGTGATTCGATCTAGTACGATTTAGTTCGTTTCTATATTAAGATCGCCTTCGTCCGTCGTTCGGCCTCGAGTCACGATGCGTGCGCGCAGACCAAACGGTCGCACAATAAAAACTAAACGTAGTTTTTTGTCCATACTACTATTATTATAAAAATATTTTACATACGAAATCGACTTTCCTCGATATCACTTAAATGTTACTAATATTGTGTGATATTCAGGAAAAAAGGTAACGAACAAAAAAAATATCGTCGACGGTTTGTTTTCGTCCGTTACGGATATTATGGTGAGTGGTGGTGTTACGTTCGCGTGTCAGTTTTTGCCGAAAATAGATACGTATATGGTGATGTAAAAAAGCGCTTTCTTATATTACTCTAATAACTCGTAATGTCGATTTCGTAATTTAAAAATCTACGCCCTTTTTCCAGTTTCTAAAATTATTGACAGTTAAAAGAACCCCATATATCTGTTTTGGAGAAGATAAATAATAATAGCGGATAAATTTTCAAGATGAAGTTCACGATTGATGTGTTGGGTATATTTCTGAAAGTTGTAATCAGGGTAAGTCTTTATTTAGTTTATTTATTTTTTATCACATATATAAGTCTAAAGTATCCGTTTAGATTTAAAGGTAAGATAGGATAACCTCTAGTTAATCAAGATAACGCTTCTAAACTAGTTAAAAACTAAATAGAAATCAACAAAATGTAGATTAGTTTCCAATAAGGACAAAATTTATACGATTTTGTGTTTTTCGCCGATCAACGGTTTTTTAAATAATACACTTGCGAGTTCATATAGCGCACCATTGACCTTAAGGTTATTTACTTGCTTGAACTTTGTTGATTCCGCTACAAATGATTTTCAGCCGCTACGTCTATTGAAAGTTGATAGTTTTTTAACAATCAATCATAACATAACATAAGGTCACGCCTGTTATACAAAGGGTTAGGCAGAGGTGAAATAGCGAAATACACCACCCACATTTCGCTGAGCTTAGTTCCGTCCCAGATGGGACAGGGGTCGAGCCCATTGCCATATTGGACACAAATTCCTGAGTCCGGGATGATACTGAGTAGAAAAACCCAATGTTAGTTGATCCGACGCTAGGATCGAACCCGAGACCTCAGAACGACATTCGTACCGTGATAAAACTGCGTCACCGAAGCAGTTATCATATTATCAATCATACTGCGTATTATTATTATTATTATTATGTTAACATTTTATTAATTCGTAACTGTATAATAGTTTATGATATGTCAGTGAAATTATAGTGATTAATAACTACATCGTTTAATTTTTCATTTGTTTTCAAAAAGATTGCACAGCTGAAAATCATTTAAAGTGGAATAAGTAAAATCAAGTAAACTATTAAGTATTAAATGTATATTTCTTATATTTATTTTAAATAATAAACTAGTTAGTTATGTTCAATTCCAATAGTTAGAATCATACTGATTTTTAATTGAATTATTATTATTACTTTAGCTCTTATTAACAATTATTACCAGTGGTTCACTGTAAGCTTTATATGATTATTAACTAAAACATAGATTTATTTAACTAAAAATATTAAAGAAAACACTTTAAAAAAATGTCAGCCACTTGGAAAGCCTATATTTGTTATATACTATAAGCACGGGATCTCCAGAGAAGTGGAGCTTATTCTATTGGAAATTTCAGCAATGTTCCTAATTCAGCCCTGCCATAGGTTTTAGGAAGGGCCTGTAAATGGATTTCCCCATGTAAAAAAAGGTTTAAGGCTCAAAGTACATATAATGTTTATCGAAAACATTGTAGTATTTAAGGATATCTTTAAATCATTCATGTTTCTGTCATGTCTTCGTTCAACGTCAAGTTACTACATACATTAAAATTAGTATTCTTACGCAATTTGTGAAATACTCGCTTGTACATGTAAAAGTTTAGGTAGTACACAGAATCTATCTTTAGTTGGAATCATTCGTTCGCTCGTCCATCCAACCGAAAGAGGTCCACTGCTGGACATAGGTTTTCCCCAAAGATCTCCACGACGACCGGTCTTACGCCACCCGCATCCAACAGATTCCCGCGACCTTCAACAGGTTTGTGGAGGGCCTACCCACGCTATGCCTTCCGGTGCGTGGTAGCCATTCGAGAACCCGTTGACCCATCGGGCATTGGTTCTGCGAGCAATGTGCTCAGCTCACTTAGCAAGTTTAGCAATTCTTCGGATAATATCAGTTACTATGGATCTTCTGCGGATCTCCTCATTTCTGATTCGATCATGCAATGACACTCCAAGCATAGCCTTCTACATTGCTTTTTGAGCATTCGTTCGCTCGTCGAATCTTAAAGCTACTGTTGTTATGTTCTTTTAGAATCATGTTTAAAAATAAGTCTGTGTTATTAACGAGATAATGTTGGCACGTTGCTTCTGTTAATAAATATATCTCGGTTTTTCTGGCGTCATTTCATGACGTAGATATATAACATATTCTTGTTGATGTATTAATGAATACTGTATACAAGTGTCATTAAAATATAAATGCGATTATGCGATGATGGCTCAGTGGTGTATGGTCGATTATCGTGTCGATGAATGTAGGTTTGGATCTACGTATTCTATAGTTTGACAAGGTAAATGTCATAATAAAATCAAGGTTATTAATAAAGGTAGGAATATTTTTAATGCCGCCTGGCTGACCAATATATAAAGGGTTATCTAAGTGCCTAAAGCTGTGTTCCAGCAGCATCACTAAAGGGACAGTGTGCTTTATGTTTAAAGTGCTCTTATTTAAGGCAACATCGTCACTTAGCATCAATATACATATGTTTAGAGTTTGTTTTTGTTCCTAACATGAAAGTCCTTTGTTTAGTTGACAAGCTGCGCGGTCGATTTTTATAATCCTTATATGTGTTAATTCGATGTCTGTGGTGTAGAATAGCAAAATGGAAATAGGAATCTAAATATATCGTTTAGTACATAACGTAATTTTATGTGAGATGTATTTTAACAGTTTGTTTGTTTTTATTTTTCTTCAATCAATCGTAACTCTGTGCATTTATATAGTATTAATATAGAGTAATATCCGCTTTAGCATTTTAAGTATCCAAGAGCACACTCGATACTTAAAACTGAGCGTTTTAAAATTAGTAATCAGCCGTTAACTTTTGTTTTAGATCGTCTTTGAGTGATTCCTAAAAAAACTATTTATAAATATTTGTACATTGAAGAGTTTAAAAGAGTTTTAATATTATGTAAAACAAAAAATAACCGTTCCGTTCGCGAACATAGTTTTCCAGTGAAATTTCAACTGTGTACAGTTAGTGGATATAGTTTCTAGGGTTGTATTTGCTCGGCGGTTCAACGTTTGATGAAATGTGCATTAGAAAACACACGGACAGATAAAACGAAAAGTATAATTCGAAGTTTTTTTTTTTTGTAAACTAATCTTAAGTTTTATTTTTGTTTTATATTTATATAGTAGCTAAGTTGGATTTACAGTCCTTAAGATTAATTTAAAAATTGCACAGTTCGTTAAGCTATTTTCTTAAATAAGTATTAAGAAGAATTTATGAGTAAATCAAGTTTCAGCTTTGCCTATTGGATATTAATAAAAATGTTTGGAAATAAAATCTGTCATTTTTTGTAGTGGCTCTTAACACATGAAATGCGTGTGAAATGTATGAAATGATACACTTATCATACAGATTTTCGTGATCTTTTACAAAAACATTTCATATTTTAAGAGCCAATAGAAAACATGTCAGATTTTATTAACAATTTTTTTTTTGTACGAAATATTTGTAGCTAAAAGGTAATTAATATATGTCATTATGTAAAAAGCCGTATGTTGCCGGCCAAGAATAGTACCACCTCATATGTTCCCGCGGGTATCGTAAAAGGTGACTAAGGGATAAAAGCCAGAGAATGGGCAGCAGCAGCATCCTCTGAGTATCACAAACACCTACTGCGATCGCCAACCCGCCTGCCAAGTGTGGCGATTATGGCAATGCTCCCCTTATTAGGGGAGACCTATGTCCAACAGTGGACGTCTTAAATGGAATGGAAATGTAACGAGCTGTTGTAGTGAGCGGACATTCCGTCTAAATTATTATGATGCGTTTTATTTCAGTTCCTTAGCCGTAGGAACAAATTTTTTTTAACGGATAACTTGTTGAACCATTTACATATCTCATCAAATTAATTTAAATGTCCTTCACATATGTAGTAAAATAATATTGCTGTCAAAAATTACTTACGTGTTGTTAGTCCGTATGGTTAAACTCACTACAGTATCTCATGTTCACATAGGTTCAGAATGGTCTGCTGTGTTTGTAATGGAAATAAACGCATTGCGTTCCCAACACATAGCACTTTGACTTCAACGTGAATGCTGAATCGTAGCTTCATCCAATTTATCTGTTGAAATATATGGGGGATAGGTATGTATGAATGTAAAATATCGTGGAAGAATCTAAAGAGATATGAGGTTTAGACGTGGATTTTTCTTCTATTACTGGTAGTGGGATTGATTGTTTTAGTGTGCTCTGCGCTTTGATTACAATCTAAGCACACTAAGCCTAAAACTATCAAGTGATGCGGTCGGAACACACCTATTAGTGCTTGGCGACAGATATTCCCTACCACCATATCATGGTCTCCTCGCGATATTTTACTTTACCTAAATCTTAGATCCATTATGGAGCTAGATAAGTGGGTCTGGAAACTAGATCCATCGATGCGGGATCCGGCTACTTTCAATTGGGCCAAACAAAATAAACATATAACTATTACAAAAAAATAGATTATTTTCTATTTCTTTGGAAATTTTAGTCAGAATAAAACGAAGGTACCTAAGTTTGTCTACATCCTGAAAATCACAGTTCGTTGTCCACATGTTTTGTACGCAGCTGAGGATTAGAACTAGAACCTTATGGTTGGTTGAATTCATTGGTGAAATGAACGGATAATGTTTAACGTAACGAGTGAACATAACACGATATTTTAGTCGTTCCTCTAAATAACAATGTTTAATGATTTGTTATATTTGTTTTGTGTTATATATATATATATAATTTTGGACATTTGCTAAAGGCTCATAAAAATACCTCCGGAGTATTTTCTGTAGAGATTGACTCGCGACCTAGGCGATGAAGCACAGGCCCTCAGTCTAAGCGGACTGACATACTCCTACGAGTATTCGAGGGCAGTGGTAGGAGCAAGTTACATACTGACTGTCCGACAGCAGGTGATTGTACGCCGGACTCACCCATACCTTTTCTCGTGTCCATTTTAATGAGTAAAGAGTTACTTGGGGAACTGCCACCATGCCAGCTATTAGCCGTTGTCAACCTAAGGAATGACACCAGGTCCTGATTGGTCCTCTGTTAAAAATAGACGCCGTTACCTGAAATTGATTACCTTGAGATTACCTGACCTCGTATCCCATCTGTCTAATGATCGCTTAACCAAAAAACAAAATAGTCTGTGTCTTTCAAGTTTCAGTGCACCAGCTTAGATTGCAATATCGTTTAAAAACAGGTACAAGATTGTCAAACATTAGCAATAAAAAAAAGTTAAATAATAGTAAATTAACGATGAAATCGGATTAAAAAAGCCGCAAACTCTACAAGGTTCGGGACCGCATAAATGTTGTTTAAAAGGGAAACGACACTGTGAAAAGGGTATATATTCCACGTTCAGCGTATACACATAGGGGCAGTAAAACGAACCTAACAAATGGTAATAATGTTTGCCCGGTTGACAACGGCGTGTACTCGTACCTTCATAAAATTATGTCCAACCGTAAAAATAAAATGGACGCGCGAAAAAACATATTTTTATTATAAACTGTTTAAACATATTTTCTTGTTGTTTTTTTTTTTTCGGGATAATCTCGCTATCCGAAGCTTTACACAGTTACAATATACCAGACTTAGCTTATTTGTATACAAATGGTCGCGTTTAATTTTATTTATCTCTATTACTTTACTGGACGTATGGGTTTTTTACGCTGGAACTCTGCTTTATTCATTCAAACTCAACTCAACTTATACATGAGTTAGGATCAGAGTGATACCACATAAGGAACCAGAATTGTGACAGGATAACTCAATCTTTGAATAAGGTCGACTGATTAAACCCATGAAAATCGCCGCCAGCGTTCATGTATCTAGATTTCTGGACGCAAGTCACATCGTTTTGAAAAGAAAATTAATTGCTATTTGACACTAACAGAAAGTAAAAATATTTCTCACAAATTCAAATATCTGCGAGTAGAACTGTGCACTGAATCGGACTTTATTCACAATTTCATGAGTTTAAAATTTTTTACGCAAAACCGTAATCATTTTAGTAAAATTAAAGTGACCTAAGTCACGCGGAGTATTTTCAACTATCTACCAAAAAAGTCCTGACAAAATCGACCCAGCCGTTCCGGAGATTACACGGAACAAACAGACAGACAGACAAAAAATTAAAATTGTATTTTTGGTATAAGTACGTATATACATTCATCATATGTATTTAGTTAAAAAATGTTATTTTGACATTACAAACAGACACTTCAATTTTATTTATTAGTATAGAGGACATAAGTTACAAATTATAAACAACATAAATATGAATTAGAAATGGTACACGGTTTTACGCTATATTATAAATAAATAATACAAAGTAGGCATGTACGAACAAAAAGTACCATATCGTAGCAATTATATTTGGATAGAAGTATTTTACTTCTAATTTTTTTATTGATGAAATTTTTACTCGAATTTTGTCTATCGTAGGTAGGTAGCCCATTTCTCAACTTTTCAACCGACTTGAAAAAGGAGGAGGTTCTTAATTCGTCTGTATGTTTTTTTTTTTGTATCTTTGTTACGCGATTTCTCCGTCAATTGTGGACCGATATGTATTTTTTTTCAATTCTAATATCATTAACGTAACGACGTAAATTTATCCTTTGTTATTTGTAAGCTTGTACCGATTTCAAAATTATGAATGGTATTAAAACAAACGATATAATGAAGTAAACAGAAGTAGATTAATAAAGCGATTGCTTATTTAATTTTTGGTGCATTGTTATATTATATTCTTTTAAAGTCGGTTTTGTTATTAATTAAAAAAGTTTTGTTCCACTTATCCTGTACACAGCCCATTCTAGTAATTATTCGAACATGCTTGTTAGGTGTACCTGTTCGATTCTTACTGGGCTAAAATTCAATATCTATTGTACGTAAAAGCAATTAAACTCGACAATAGTAAAGATGATTCAATTTACGTCACGGGCAAAGCTTGTGAATTTATCTAACAATATATTTCGCAATTTAATTACTGTGTAAACCCTAAAATTATACGGATACCTACTCCGTTTATGAACTAGACTTAAGTTTTAACACAATTATAATATTCTTCGCATAAATTCTACGTTGTTCAGGCATTGTTTACAAGACTTTCTCTAAGTTGGAATACAGAAGTCTAATTCTAGAGACATCGTTATATTATTCGATTTACTTAATACTATATTTGAGCTTGGAAACTGGCGTATAGGAAAATCTGCAGATTTCTAAAAACAATTTTGTGCACGGGCGATACTGTAAAATACATACTTCTATCTCTTTAGTAACAGAATCTATAGTAATAAATAGAATTGAAGTGTCTGTTTGTAATATTAAAGTATTAATTTTTTACTAAATACATATGAATGTACATACGATAGCTGTATCAATAAAGCAATTAAAAAAAATTATCTGTCTGTTTGATCCGGGTAATTTCCGGATCGGCTGGACGGATGGTGACGGGACTTTTTTGGTAGATCGCTGAAGTTAGTACTGTGCGTAACTTAGGATACTTATAATTTTCGATAATAATTAAGGTTCTGCGTAAAAAAATTAAAACTCATAAAAAGTTGAATCAAATCCGATTCAATGCACAGTTTTACGGGCAACTTCTTGAATTTATGACAAATATTTTTACTTTATCTTAGTACTTAAAATTTCTTAGGACAATAATTAGGTTTCCGTATAAAAAAATTAAAACACAATGAAGAACATATGAAATGCGTGTATAGCCGCGGGCATACAGTTAGTTTCTAAAAATTGATACTTAATACACCACTCTTAGGCTTATAATTAAGATGCTATATAAAAATGGATGTTTATAATATGATATCCCTAAACTCCGAAGTCCTTCAAAGTTTCGACAGATTACCAGGAAAATACATGCAACGGCCAAATTATTTCATACATAAATGTCATAAAAATGTGTGTGGGTGTGTGTTGTTTTAAGGCCAGTTTCAATATAGAATTCTAAAAGGTAAGATTGAGATCACACCAAAATAATATCGGTTTTATACTGATCGCTGACACTGGCTGATATTTTATAGAAAAAAAAGGATTGAAATTTTGGATTGAACAGATTAAGATCGCATAGTTTGACATCTAAAAATCCTAATAGAATGTCGGATTATAAATATATAATAGATAGAGTAAACAACGTTACTGAAATATACATCTTTTTTTTACTCGGTATAGTCTCAGTGCTTTGACCAGAATCTCAACTAATTTTAAGTGACGATGTGATCTAGAATGGCAAAAAACACACACTCGGTCAAATGTAATTTTTGACTTGTCGCTTTGTACGTAGGAACCGTCGATATTGTATACTAGCTGTGCCCGCAACTTCGCTCGCGTGATATTCAGACATTTATATTCTAATCGAATACCTATAACCTCCTCCGCTCCCCCCCCCCCCCCTCCCGCCACGTCCTGTCTATCGTACCAATATTCCAAAATATGTTCTGTAATTGATTCCGAATCCCCTACATAGATTTTTAACATCGTCAATATTAATTAAATTATAAATTAAAAATCTTCAATATCCAATCTGTAGATTTTGTCCCGTTAGCCTTTTGTTATATACATAGGTTATCTTTGCCATCTTCCAGAACAGTCCAAATTATTAAAAACTAAATATAGCGCCATCTATTAAGTCTAAGTACTGGTTCTCAAGTGATGTTGCCGGAACACATCTGTTGGTATTTGGCGATAGGTTTTCAAACTTGTGAGTGGTAGCTACATAGGCAGGCATTATTAGAAAATGTCCTACCACCATGCTGTGGTTTCTCACGATGTTTTTCCTTCATCGAAAGCTCGGGCTGATTTTGCAGTTGCGTAGGTGGTTTTATAACTCGCGCCCATTGACGCGAATACGACCGCACAACCAACTAAGCCATCATCGCTGCGATATCAATGGCAATAATAATAATCAAGTGCTATAAATGGTAAATGGAAGTATGAAATAATTCAGAATCAGGAGCCAAATTTCTGCTTCACTAGTCCCAAGATAATAGATGTTTTCAGTTGGTATGCTTGTATATTATGTAACAAACATAATAGAATTATTATTTCACGAGAAATTTCTGCTGTCTCTTGTAAAACTTGTTTATTTTCATTTCATTAACTTCGTTTTGTTCTCTATTACAAAACATAGGTACGTTTTCTCTAACTTATTAGGTGTATGTTATTTTTCAAGGTCAGTTGTATCAATGCTCAAAGAGCTGAAATACATTTCGAGCAATTTAAATGTTCCTTTCGATTTTAAATGCCATTAATCACTAAGTTTATAGCGAGATCTTAGCCTATCGTGTTGTAAGTTCTTACCTTTAATTCATTAGCTTGCGTTTTTTAAACTCTTTATTGCGTAATTTTTACTCCATATACTTGAAATGTTTTGGAAATAATAACAGAAAGCACGTATTCTGGGGTACAATAAAAACTCAATGGAAAATTCTAGCAAGATATCGTTCATTTTTCTAGAGCGTTGAAGCACTGACACATATTACAATAGTTAACTAAGAAGAAGTCATTTAAGTCATTTATACACATTATAAAAAAGTAAGGTTTCTCTGTCCGTCTGTTCCTAACTTCGCTGTTAACTCGATAACTAAAAAACAGTCTATCTATTTTGTTACGAAGACACAAAAACTTTATCTTACAATAATTTACCTGAGCCATTGAATAATTAAGAGATGTAATTCATTGAACAATTCTATTTACGAATAGTTTACTGGTACCTTTTTCTTATTATGTTTTACGCTTCAAAAATTAACATAAACTTTAAATTGAACACTTGTAAACACTAATACAACATAGTTAAAAAACTGCGTAGCTAACATATAATATATATATTAAAAACAAATTTAATTACAAAATTATATCAAAGTAATCATCACAAACGAAAAAAATAGCAAAACAAAAATACGATCAGACAGAACTTCTCATCTGATTAAATATGATCAAGCTAATAGTATGTTATTATTTTCAACAGGTAAATAGAGTAACGTTTGCGCCACTAGTTGTATCTACCTTGTTTATTCTGCTCACTTCTTTGCTAGCTCATTGCGCTCGAAGGCTAGTACAGAAGACGATATCGGAGCCATTTGTTCGACTGCTACTTGAAGAGGCTATCGCTGCGGCTGAGTTATGCGGCTGTTGCTTCGAGTTAATTGTCGGTAAGAGTTATAATATGTGTTAACTATATTGTCACCATACTCCGTCGGCACCTTACGATATTGTCTGCATACTTCTGGTAGTATCAAAGGTATACTTCCGCTCACCTGTCAAACGTCAGAACACAGGGGAGTATTATATAAAACTCGGTAGAACCTTACTTAAGTTCTATCTGTTAAAGTGAACGTTCTCGATATTGCGATATAATAAAGTATATACGTTGAACTCAATATATAGCCCGAGTGATTTAATATAATATGCCTTAGATATCGAATAACTAACTACTTTTGAAATTAATTTATTAAATTAGTAATTTAATGATTATTTTATCAGAAGCTGATTATGTAACTCCTTATCTATACACAATATGTTTCAGTCGGTAGTGGGGTCAGATTCCGCGTCGATGGAGATAGATTCGAACCCGTGTATTGAATTCTAAGATGAGCTTCTAAAATACTTTATTTTTTATTTATTATATAATTTAAAATACCTAGGAAAAAGAAAATCTCTAAACTATTTATGCTTAACTGTATTCCACCTTGAGAATGAAGCTTTTTTTAATCTCAAATATACATTTTAACGTTTTATTTTTTTGCAGTCGCTGATAACTTTGGTGTAGCTACGTACGCAATATTCCTGTTCGCTCTCACCATCTGGTGGTCGTTGAATTGGGGCGACGCAACCGCCTGCCCATACACGCATATCGAGGATGTCATTGAAGGTAAGGATGAGCGTTCAATGAAGTAACTAGATAAAAAACTGTCTGGATTTATTCAACATTCCGACTCTATCAGTTGATTATATTAATCAATACACGTATTAAGTAAACAAAATGTTATTCAGGATAACTAAGCTAAGCTCGTAGCCCTTGGACGGCACCTAAATTAACATAACTAACGTTAATTCAAAGTATACCTTGTTCGTGTAGAAACGTATATATCGCATACTTCATTTTTGCATCGTATATATTCTTAACATCAAAAGTCAAAAGACACGTTAAATAGTTACCTATTGATCGACGATAAACCCTTTTGTTTTTCTTATTAACGATAAATATACCTCGACGACTCATCTCTATTTCAACATTACTTGGAAACTATTATTATCGATCTAACTCAATTGTTGAGACAGTTTCATTTTCGTGAACTTTTTAAGTTACCTACGTATTGAAATGAATGAAAAAAATGGAATTTTAAGCGACGAAAAAATTAAATGTAATTAATATTATATTCTAATTATACTTTTTACAAGATTCAAACATACTAAAATGATAAAAAGTACCTAGAAGAAAAAGAAAGATGAATAATTGAAGAGATTTAACGGAAAACAACATTAATAATAAGCAAGAAAACATGAAAAAAAAAAAATTGCAAATAAAACGTGAAGTAGAAAGCTAACACGGAGCTGACTTTTACTTACGAAAGAGATAAGAAAAGTGCTATGTAATACACGAAAAGGTGGAAGTCATTACTGGATATTAATATATTGCTGAATTCGAATAAAGATGAAGGACGGAAGATACACGTAATCGATATGAAATACCTCGATGAGTTCGTTAATGTACGTTCAGATATATTCTCAACGTATTTGCTAAATTGTTTAATGTAGTGACCATAACGATAAAACGGCAGCCATATGTCTGATTGTGAATACATATAGTGCAATCCGAAATTAACGACCATCACTAATATATAGATGAACCATTGCCAGAAGCGATGACGGTTCAGCGGGTAGTGTGGTAGGATTTCACGTCAATCGATGGATTTTAAAATTATAAGGAAGTCACGATGAAAACATAACATGGTGGTAGGGTATTTTCCAATAATGCCTGCCAGGTTGGTTGAACGCTTAAGATTAAAAGCCTGTCGTTAAACACCAAAAGAAACCCACCATTTGAAAACCAGTAACTCTAGGCTTCGTGTGTTTACTATCCTGAGCCACTTTCCATTTACCATCAAGTGATTGTCGTCTACATAATAATAAGAAATGGTGGTCAATAAGATTTCGATAACCCATTACCAGTTACAGCCATCAAGTTAGCCTGCGAAGCTTTTGGACATCTGCAAACGTTGGCTGATTCTGAATCCTGAATAATCGAAGCTATATCACTATAACGGCTAAAGACTAGCCAAAATTGTAGTTAAACGTAATAAAAATAAATTAAAATTTCAGGCAAGGGCGATATACGTAAAGCTGTTCTAAAGACCTGGGCTGAAGTGATTGGTGGTCTACTCGTATTCAAGTATGTGCAGCTGTATTGGGCCTTGGAGATTTCCGAGACGCACAAGGATAAAGCTTATGAAGAGTGCAAAGCTGATTTGCAGGTGAGTAACGATCCACTTATATCCGATTGAAAAAGTATTTTCTTCGAATGAATATCTAATTTTCCAAATAAGTTTTTGGTAGTTGGTACAGATTGGGCTAACATAAAAAAGTACAAATATCTCTTATTACACGATATTAATTCAAATCAAATTTAGTTGTCTAGATGTCTGCGTTGCTCTGAAAATCCTTTAGGGATTCAATAGACTTGAAGGCTGAAGACACTCTGCAGGGACAAATTTAACCAATTTTATTTGAATTTACGCTATTATTTTGTAGTAAAAATTTGCAATTTCTTTAAGAAACACGTATACCGTTTACTTAAAATTCGTATCGCAATGAATGTAGAAAGATTTTAGATTCCGTTTGGGGAAATTTATTTGAGCGAGCTCTGCCAACGTTTCTTTAGTTTAATGGACGCTCTATGTTTCCTTAGCTTTGGTGCAAGGCTCTCTAATGGATTTGTTTGTCAAATGTTTGTTTCGATGCGCGTCTGTTAACGATCCCTTGAATCTTCTGGTAAATGGTAGTTAGTTGGAACGTTTTATAAATAAATCCTTACAATATTTTTCGAAATGTGTTGCAAATAAATGGGGTCTTCCAAAGACATTTCTAAATACGTACTTAACAAAAAAGGATTTGTTTTTGCATAGGGAATGTTTTTTTTTACATAACATTGACATTATAACATCAATTTATTGTAATATTAGCTGTTCTCCACGGTTTTACCCCCATAGTTCCCGTTCCTGTGGGAATAAAAACTATCGTATCTCACTCCCTGGATTTCAAACTATCTACATACCAAATTTCATCTAAATCTGTCCAGTTTTTTTAAGTTTATTCGTTACATATAATACAAAAATACAAATTTTTCCTCTTTATAATATTAATGTAGATGTAGACTAAGCTAGCTGAAAGAATTTATTGTTGTGAAATCTCATAGAGTAATTATTTTAGTAAGTATTTTTCTTTTCTTTCTCTTATTTTAGCTTCTCTTACTTACGACCAAATGTTATACTATGGTAAATCTATTGTATTACAGCTTATATCTAATCTGTAAAATAGACAAAAAGCCAAAAAAAGTAAAGGTTAGCTAAAAATGGTACTTTGTACTTTAACCTCATAAATGTATGTCACTTTTTTAAACCATTTGGATGTAAAATAAAATATATTGATAAGAATATGCGTAATGATTATAAATTATTGAATCGTAATGTAAGGTACCCATTACATCTATCTATATATTCACAGTATATATTAACACTGTTGTTTATAAGTTTTAATGACTTTCCACCTACACGACGTTTTATCATAAAACATGATCTTAGAAATATTTTAGCTAGGTCGTTTATTTATATGTATGCTAACATGTGTCTATTACTATTATAAGATTCTTTTTATTTCTTAAACGCAATTACAACAATATTAACATTTTTGTCTAAGATAAAGTTCGAAATATGGGTATCACATTGAAACGTAATTTTTTCCAGGCTTTGTAATAAAATATAATCTATATTAATTTAATACCTATTTAATTATGTTAATTGATTAGTTATTTAACTAGTTTAAATAAATACAAAAATATAAAACAAATAGTGAGTGTTATCTAATTATCGATACTCCGTTATTTGTTGTAATTTATTACTCTATATTCTTCTGCATTTGAATGCGTCGAATAAATGTATCTTACTTGATTTCTATAAAGAACCTTTTTATTTTTTGAAGGGGGTAAATGAATTTACGCAATACCCTTACCTATTGCATTAGTGAGACCGGAGTCCCCCAATGCAATAGGTAAGGGGGCAAGGAGGGACGAACTCCGTGCCAGTGTGGGACTCGCCCGGGCGTGAAGCGCCCGGAAATACCCACTAAAACCGCCCGGGGCCGTCCGCCGCATTTGGGATGGGGGCGACACGGGGTGGCTTTCGCAAGCACCGCGTCGCTTCTACAAAGAACCTGACGAAAAATGTCATTGTAACAAAATTTATAAAGTACTACTAGGGCTTTCATTTTCACGTTGGTAAAAGTAAATAAAAACTATCGATTACTTGGTAGGTTTTGCACCAAATAAAGAAATCGATGGAGCTCTTCTACTGGTTTCAATATAAATGGTGCTATATTATACTGAATCCTTTCCAGACAAGGCTGCATTTTTTTAGATGCTAGCACTAGAGTCCGTTAGGGTACATGTAATCTAAATTGTGAACTTATAATTACCGTAATAAATTCACTTGATAGTTTGACAGATAATCACATTAAATACTAGCTGCGTGTGTGTCTCTGCGCACTTGTATCATGCTTAGTAAATTACTTTAATGCAACTGATCACTACGTGATATTTTTCTTTCTCATCATTTATTACTTGCGATTTCTTGTGCATAAATGTATGGCGTTTTATCTCAGTCTGTTAAGTTTCAACAGTTTGTAAAATTATCGTTATTTCAGGTGCCCGTTCTCTACGGTGCTGTTATTGAAGGTGTGTTGCAACATGCCTCTGCCGTTTAGCATCTAGAACTCTTGGAGACCTAAACCCTAAATACGCGACTGCTATAGATTCTTTCATTGGAACGTCACTTGTTGTTGCCGGTAATTGATTTGATGGAGAAATTGTCTTCGCGTTACTAACAACATACATTTTAAAATCTTACATCACATATACAAGGTAGTCTTCAAAATCGACTGAGAGGTGACTGGAAAAATTAATAAAGAGCAAAATTGGATCAGATCGCCTTTTTTTAATTAAAGCTCATAACATCATGTAATTTCACGGTTTAATTCTATCCATTTAGATTTTTAAAATAGTTGAAAACTTAAAAAATTAACAAAAAATATTTTGGAAGTTACTTTCATATAACATTACTGATGGTTTTTGTTTAATCGTAATTAAATATAATAACTCTAATAATGAACCATTTGCTTTTACTGACATCACATAAGTGATTGACTTTAGGATTGACTTCACTGTTGCAGGAGTCCTCACTAGGCACACGGTATTCGCCTACCGCTATGATGACAATAGTGCCAATGCGGACTTAAGCGTATCCATCTTTTGCAAAGTTCATGTAGGAAAAGGTACTACATGTTACTATTAAAGATCTAGCTTACGAGCATTTGAGGAGGAAAATTGACAAATTTTAAGTTTCATCTCTTAATATTATATTATGTATTACTAAAAATATGTAAATTAAGTATTAATACTACTGTCAGTGTACTCAATTGTGCTCGTATGTTTAATGTAAAATGTCCATTAACCGTAGCACTATCTTCAGTTGCTTTAAAAGGTGTTGCATGTTTATTATCATTTTCTGGGTCGACGTTTACATTAATATCATTCTCATCAATACTATTTATTACTAATAATACAGTATAGATATTTGTAAATTCGTAGTTTATAATTTTCGTCTATACAAAATCTGAAAAAAATATATTTTTCTAAAATTGAATTTGTTATTTCAAGGATCAATGCCACCTTCTAAGAATTTTATTAATATTTTTTCTACAAAAGTCCAATGAGTTTAAATGTAATTAATATTTATTTTCAGCAAATGAATTTTAAGATATTTATTGGATATTTTTCAATTTTAGCTTTCGAATATTCTGGTGGATACTTCAATCCTGTACTGGCGACATCATTGAAAGCAGGTTGTGAAGGTCACAGTTTACTGGAGCACGCAGTGGTCTACTGGATAGGTGCTTTCGCGGGTTCCCTTCTATCTGTTTATTTGTACAAATTGCCTGCTATTCAGAGATACGTCAGAGGGACCACTGTCGCCAACGGTGACAGCATCTGGGCTGAGAAAGAAGATTAAATAACGGTTCTTATTATGGCTTTGCTCAGGAAGTACTTAAAATTGATTTAGTATATTTTATAAGCTGATACTTGGAACTGGGTATAATTCATTTATATTGTTTTTTTTCTTTATTGATTCCTTGAAAGACCCGTGACGATTAATATTTATGACAATTTCTAAAAAAACATTAATGTTTTGGTTTAACCTTAAGTATTGATTTCTTTATTCATCATAATGATTTAGCGAGATAGATGATAAGTCTTTTGTAATTTTCATCGTTGACAAATTGCCACTAGCGTAAGATAATGTTATTTCGGTGTTCTTTAATTAACTATTCTTTTGATGAATTTTATAACAATAATAAAGTTAAATTTATCTTCTTAGCAGAATGAAAATTGTTAAACAATCATTATTATTGATAAAACTTTAGTACAATAATTTTAAAACTTCGATATAAGATGAAGAGATCATATGAACTTTAATAATGCTCAAAGCTAAATTTGTGTTATCACATATTGTAATCATGGATGGTTTCATAGCATTATTGTTATTTGGGGAATTAAAATAAATCTAAGCCAGCTATACATAAATTATAAATTTTATGGTGATACACCATTTCTAGTCAAAGAATGCATTATTTTTACACGATATAATCAGTTTTATTATTATAGTTATTTCAATCTATTGATAAAGTAAACTTATTAAAAAATTAAAAAAAACTGTTTAGTAAGTAAATGTATGTTTCATTTTACATATTTGTTAATCAAGTGATATATTTCGAAAATGTAATAAAAACTTCGTATTATTGTTGTAAATAAATGTTTTTACTATTAATTCTTGTTATTATTTATACGTACGTATAAATAAAATCAGGTTATTTTTAACTTTAGACACTTAAAATTTAATTTTGTTACAAAAATATGACCAGTACAAATTGCACAATAGCCAGCTATGGAAAAAAGATAGATATCGGTGGACGTTTTACAAGATTTATGTATTTAGTGCTCTTGTCGCGTTTAGAAATAGCTCCCAGACGTATCGTATACGTCGACATAACAATGATAAATTTGCTTCAAAGAGAGAGGAATACAAATTTGATACTGTATTTTTAAAAACACACGAAAATGAACATGACATGAAAATTTGTAGAGATTGAATATGTGAGATTTCGAAAATTTTATGTATACATACCCTACATGTGATAAACTCCATCTATTAAACCGAAAGACGTCCACCGCTGGACACAGGTCTAACCCAAAGATCTCCATAACGACCGGTCTGGGGCCACCCGCATCCAGCGGATTCGCGCTGGTCCACCTTTTCGGGATGGCCTTACCCATATTGCATCTTCTGGTATGTTAAAGTCATTCGAAAATTCATTGGCTCCATCGTGTATTGGATTGACGTGCAATGTGGCCAGCCCATTGCCACTTAAGTTTGGCAACTCTTCGGGCAGTGTCGGTTACTTTCATTCTTCTGCTGCGGATCTCCTCATTTCTGATTCGATCACGCAGTGAAATTCCGCGTATAGCACACTCCATTGCATTTTGAGATGTGTAACTAGGCCCATTGTAAGCGACCATATCTCAGTGCTGTAAGTCATCACTAGCAATAAACAGTCTTGAGTCACTGCATATTTCGGACGATAAGTTTCTGCGTAGCTTCCCAAACGTGGTTCAGCCTACTTGGATTCGACAATTAATCCTTTTTCTACATATTTTTTTGCGGAAACCTTAGATCTTTACCTTAATCATTTTCGAAAAATAAAAGTAGCTTAAGGTACGCGGTGTAAAGATAGACAATATTCATAATAATTGTATTTTTGGTATAGGTATGGTATATCCATATTTTGAGTTTAACACAAAACATTCTACTCTGTCCTGTCCTTTTTTGTTTTGACGAGGGCAAATGCATTTACGCACTATCCTTACCGATTGCATTAGTGAAACCTGAGTCCCCCAATGGAATGGGTAAGGGGATGCGGAGGGACGTCTCCACACCAGTGTGGGAGTCACCCGGACGTGAAGCGTCCGGAAATACCCACTAAGCCCCCCGGAGCCGCCCGCCGCATTTGGGATGGGGGCGATACGGGATCGCGATAGCATGCATCGCGTCGCCCCCTACGGCAAGCCCACTGGGCCCGTCCTACATTAGCCCAATGGGGATGGGGGAGAATACCGATGCCTGACCTACAGGCTCTCCCCCCCCACCTCTTAGCCGTCCTGTCCTGTCCTGTCCTGTTCTATTCTGTTCTGTTCTGTTCTGTTCTGTTCTGTTTTATTCATTACAGTGTAAAATTAAAGGCAAACGCGTTTTCCCGAAGAATATCATTTGGAGAAGCCTATGGCTTAAACTTCTACAATGCGTTATTCAAGCACAACGCAGTAAGCTTTAAGCGCTCTCCCCAAAGTTCGATGAAACTGTCAAGGCACGGCCATCAGCGTCAGTCAATTAATTTAAAAAAATAAACAGTATTGAACAATGTTATTGTTAATGGCAACTTGTTGATATTTTTCAAACACCAGTTCTTACACGTCTTAGTTTAGCTTTACACTTGTAGAAAATCTGGCGTAGTCATGTTAAGTCACCTCGCGTTTCAGGATTACTATAATAATTGTATCTCCAGAATTATTGACGCTTTAGCAGTGATAAATGTAGGCCGGCATGATGATTCTAACTCTCGATAGATTCTATATCTATTCTCTATTGTTCTTGAACTCTATTTAACATCAGGTTAAGAGCAGTTATTTTCCTAAGCCCGTATTAAAAAAAAGTAACTCCCCCTCTACCACCTTTATAACACTTATGGTAACACGTTTACATTTTAAAGGTTCTCTGTTCAAAGTTTTATCTTTAACTCGAATCTTTAAATAATTACACACGTCAAAATGTAAATGTGTTGTCAATAATGGCAGGTAGTAATCAACCAAGCCATTAAAACTTTAGACATGTTTCAGTTAGAGCTCAAAAACATTAAATACTTCCAAAGTTCCAGTCGAGTTATGACAGATATTTTATTTAGAACAGACAATAAAGAGGAAAATTTCCGCAGAAATATTTAATGAAAGTAATTCGTCTTTATGCGAGTAGGTAATTTATTCGTGGAACTCGTTACGCCTCAGTTCGTGATTCTGTTATTATTTTAAAGGAAAATGTTCCGGATGATTTATCTAGGTGTGCTCTTAAATTTTGTGCGCGTAAACACTTCTGATTCGACGCCAATTAACTTGGACACAATCTCTAAGTGTATTATCAAGGTTTGTTATAAAGATCTCGGTTTTCGTTCTACGGTCATTTTAAAATACGAAATGGACTTAAACAGTAACTTAGAAAATTTATTTTTCAATAAAATTATACAAACTCTATCTATTAATAATATCCAACAGCTTGTTTTTAATTACATAGATGAAATTAATGAAGTAATTAGTGCCGAGGAAGCTGATTGGCTAGTAGTTGTATTTTTAAGTCGCTGTGAACTTTATCAGTCCTTAAATTTCAAAATAATTAATGTTAACATTAAATATCTCATTGTAATATCAGATTTACTAGAGAATGACTGCAGAGTTAATCTAAATAGAATTAAAAACGACATTGCTAAATATGATGTTACATTTATGTTTAAAGGATCTGATGTTAATTTTTATAAATTTATTACTTTTATACCGCAAATAGATGTACAAACTTGTAGCGAAGTAGTAAAGGAGCCATTAGAAATAAATACATGTATAAATGGATTAATTGAGCCGATTACAATTTTTCCCTTAAAAAGTCCAAGAAATCTTAACAACTGTTCGCTTAATATCGGTATCGGTCCATTATTTCCGTTTGCAATAATAAAAAACAAAGACTCGTTTAAAACTTTTGATAGACTCAATGAGACTGATGTCACTGGATCAGATGTAGATATTACTAAAATCATAGCAAAACAATTTAATGCATCGTATAATTTATATTACGTTAAGAAGAGAGAAGAAAATCCTATAGGCCAATACGATTTTATACCTTTTATAGTAAACGGGAGTTTGGATATATGCGCTGGAGGGTTTTATAGAATATACCGAGACATTGTCGCATACTCCGGAGTTTACGCGAGACAGTCTGTCATATGGATGTATACAGTGGATAGATCAAAAAGATCCTGGTCGAATCTAATCATTAAAGTGGATGGGTTGTATATATTTATCACGTTTTACTTATGTTACTCGTGTATTTGGTATTTGATTTGTAAATTTGACGATCGTGCTGTATTAATGAGAAACACTTTGCTTTACGGCTGGGGTGCGCTCGTGGGAGCCGATGGATTACCAAACGCAATCACTATCAAGCAAATGATTCTCAATCTTTCATATCTAGTCATGTGTATACACTTATCTGCGTATATTAATATACAGTTTTATTCTTACTTCACGATTTTGGAGCCACCAGAGCTACTTTTAAGTAACGAGGATATAATGAAATCTGGACGTACACCTTATTTGGTGCCCATATCAAAATATTTCGTTTTGGACGAACATTATGTAAGATTTGCGAATAAATCTGAAGAGTGCACTTCATTTTTGGACTGTTTTAATAAATGTATGTTGAATAAAGGTATAACGGTTCTCCTGCAAGGTGTGTTTTTAAACTATCAAGCTAAATCAGCTGTCGATGATGAAGCGAAAGTATTAAGTGCAGCTGAAAATGTCCTCACTGTTTATTATGAAATGCTGATACGCAAAGACAGTCCGTATGTTAGTAGATTTCAGAAAATCATGCAGAGGTTATTCGAAGCTGGTATACCTGAGAGGCTGTTTACTGAGGCGATCGGTTTTAATATTATCGGAAAAGCTAAAAGCTCGAGCGAGAATATGATTAGTAATAGTTATAGCTGCCAGACTGGATGTAAAATAACTTTGGATCAGATGGCCGGCGTGTTTTATGTGTGGATGATCGGGTGTGGAATATCTTTTGGCGTTTTTATATTGGAGCTTTTATTTAAAAAAAGAAATCAGACATGTTGACAATATACGTAAAGCCTTGTAAATGCAAGTTTTACAAATTTCATATCATATATAGTGTAAAATATATTCTAAAAATGAACTCTTTATAATTTTTTATTTGTTCTAGCATAACCTTTTAGTGCCGTAATCCTTACCTTTTTTTTTTTTTGACGGGGGGAAATGCATTTACGCACTATCCTTACCTATTGCATTAGTGAGACCGGAGTCCCCCAATGCAATAGGTAAGGGGGCACGGAGGGACGAACTCCGTGCCAGTGTGGGACTCACCCGGGCGTGAAGCACCCGGAAATACCCACTAAAACCCCCCGGGGCCGTCCGCCGCATTTAGGATGGGGGCGACACGGGGTGGCTTTCGCAAGCACCGCGTCGCCGCAAGCACCGCGTCGCGCCGTAATCCTTACCTAACTTTACGAACCCCTTGAGCACTAAATTGGCGATTACGTCAGCTTTCCATTGTTTATGGGTAATAGTCACATTAAGCAAGGCTTGTAAATAAAATTGTGTTCATTTGTAAATGACAGAAATGTGGGGTGGTTGAGCGATTGAGCCCTAACGGCTCACGAGCACTGTTCATTTCTAAAAACCAGCGACATCAGTTCACTTGATTACCAAGTGAACTACCTAGAATTACCTAGATCTACCTAGATTTAGGCGTGATAGATTTTAAATAGACCGATGACGTTGCATGTTGATAAATTCTCACTGTAGATAGATTTTTTGACCAAAATCTTACCTGAAACAAACTTGAGTGACACAAAGTGACGATGTGTCTCACGCCGGTAAACTCAAAGTACAACTACCGGCACTCATACCATGCTACCATAACACAGTTGTTGATAGATGCTGACAGATTTTTAAACTAGAGTGTGGTAGCTGGCAAGACGGGCATTTAAAAATAACCTATAACTATGCTATGGCTTCATCATAGTTTTTTCCTTCAGTTAATTCTTAGGCTTGTTATAGAATAGGATAGGCAGATTTGAACCAACGTCCATCATTGGTACTCACTAACGTTTGTTGTTTTGTATTATTTTGAAACCTTATACAGATGAGGTATTTAGGTACTAAGTAGCTATACTGCAGTCGTTCACTGTAAGTTTTAATTACGCGAATAAATCATTGACTTGGATTTCAATCGAACCCGGTTTCAATTATTCAGTGCTAATAGATATTATTTTTATTCTTTTGTTTTACCGTTTAATTAAAAATTTTCAATTATCAAGCTCCACGATCGTTAAGTCTACCTTGAGTCTGAGGTAGTATTTTTAAAGAAATGCTTTTATCTTCACAAAGTTAATGATGATCGATTGTTTTAAATTAAAAACGTTAGGTCGGTACATGAATTTTGCATTTTACAGTTTTTGTTTTTAGTTAGTTTAGTTAGTTTTTAGACAACCTGATAACAATACTACATCGTACTAGCAAAATGTTGGCCCTCTTGCTAGAACTTTCCGGGAAGTTTTTGTGACACTACAGAAAACAAACGTCTACCATAACACAAGCTATGTCAAGCAAAATACCAACGAAATTACGTAATACAGGATCAACTGAACCAAACTTTTGCGGGGCGATAGGGCTTTCGTTCCCGTTTAGGTCACGATTACCATATATATTGCGAAAAACTCATTATAATCTATACGAATTAAAGATAAAAATTACTGCATGGCAAGCTGGGGAAAAACCAGGCAACTATGAGGACTGACGGCAGGACTGAAAACTCGAAACTTTGGAAGAACATAGTTTTTTATTTATAACTTCATAATTTGTTAATTATAATTATTAACATAAACTAACATATTTTTACATATAACATTTGTCTGGTGTTTACATCTATTGGCGCTCCGAGCAATAATTGTGTATATTTTTACATACAGTTTCTTCATAATTAAAACATACGGTAGGCTGCGTAATTATAAACTTTAATATTTATCTCTTCAGCACTTAAACTCCATGTGATAATATTTGACATAGTGTAACAAAGTGACAGCTGACGTCATAGCATTGGTAACACGAATCTATAAGTTCGTCCTCTACCGAGAATTGATCAATGCCGCTAAAGAAGTTTACACTCCAAAAATTGCCTTCAACATGTTCCACTTGTATATTTTAGATGAACCATTACAAATTTAGGAGGCATAGAACTATAATTGAAATAAATAGAAATACGCAAACAGAGTCACGAACATTTAGTAGTATCGTATAAACAATAAACGAATCGAATATTGTAAATGTGCAAATCGTTTTCGATTTTATATCTCATAAAATAAACTTCAAACAAATTTATAGTTTACAAAGGAATTTGTATAACTTCTTCCATACAAATGAAGTGTTTTGTGAATTTTCAATTACTTGTTATTATTTTACAATGTGAGTAAAATTTTCTTGTTGTTAACCAAAATTGTAGTTGCGTGTGTGACTGATTTTATATTATGTTTAAAAGCCCTTAGAGGTATTTCAAGTATTACGTAATTATGTAAGCAGAACTATAGACAATTCTGACTCTCCCGTCCCCCTAGTCATCACCAATAGTAATCAAAGACCTTAACTAGTTTTAACTTAACGTTAACTGGTATGGTAGTAGGGCATTTTCTAATGATACCCGTCTGGGTAGCTACCACCCTCAAGTTTGAAAACCTGTCGCCAAATACCAATAGGTGTATTCCAGCAGCATCACTTGAGAACCAGTACCTCTAGGCTTACTGTTTTTACCATCATGGACTACATCATCACTTAGCATTAGGTGAAATTGTGGTCAACGCATTGACCTATAAAAAAAACTATTTTTAATAGTTCTTTACTAGATTATACGACTATATGGAATGGTGTAAATAAAGTAGGTATTGTAAAAGACCGTGATGATGTTCAAATTGACCTATCGATTTCATTCGTTTTTTTATTCATTCATTCAATCGAAAAACGTGTCCACTGCTGTTCTTTTGTGGTGGTGGACCGATCACCTAATGAAGGTCGCGGGAATCCCCTAAATGAAGCTGGCGTAAGACCGTTTGATGTGGAAATCTTCGGGGGAGATGTATGCCCAACAGTGGACACGTCTTTCGATTGAATGAATGGAAACTTACGAATAGTGCTAAAAGTGAAGTGAAGCGTAAATTAAGACACAGAAATTTTAAGAATTATGAGCGAAAGGAACGAGAAGTAGACGAATGACAATTTCAAAACAACTCTTAATCATTTATTTAACAGATGTTAGTTCTCAATTGTGGTTTAAAACATAATTAATTCGAAATCTTGTACTATTTAAAGATTAGGAACAAAACAATGAGATCGAAGATCGTCCGTCGGTTTAATGTCGACATTAGTTTAAATTGTTTTAACCGAGTATCATATTCAGCACAGTATTGACAGGTTAGGATCTTAATTAATCAACAATTATTATTATTTTGCAGATCATCCTGAAAAATGTGAATCAGCCATGCCCATAGATATTGTTACTGAAAAATCTAGGAATCCGTTGAAACCGTCTCCAATTATTCTGATGATACCCGACATACAGCCTTTGATATCTCGAAGGCAAAATAATGCTTCTCCGGAATTTTACAATACTCGAATACACTGAAAAAGAGGAGAGAACATTTCGAATCCACTGCGAGTAGTAGCAGCAAAATATATTAAAACTGATCATAAACAAGAATAAATAATTAATTTATTTCATGTGACAATCCAACTGTTAGATTACTAGTTTTATCTAGGACTTCGGTTTGGTACCTAAATATCACATTAACAACTTCTGTTAATGGTGCCATTATTTCTGGACAACAAATTTCAGTTTTTTTAATAGAGAATGCGTGTGTACGCTTATGTTCGTGTCACAATAATTACTTGACTTCTGTAAGGTAGTAACAATACATTTGAATACAAATGTTTTAGAACGCTCCAATGTTTCCTATATTTGTTTTTAATACAGTGCTACTGCATACTTACTTATGAAATCGGACTATGGTCAATTGAAGTGCAAGTGAACAACTAAAGAGCAGTTAAAAATTTATCAACAATGATGATATCTTTAATAACGAAAAGATTTAGTAGCAATTTGATTAGAGGATGCTCAACATTTATCTTGTGACTAAAGATGTGAACCAATTTGAAACTGTTATAATTATAATAGCGTAGTCTAAAATAACCACACTATTATTTTTTATTTTAACATCTTATAGGATTTATATAGTGCTTTGACCACAATCTCACTTGACGTTAAGTTACGATGTGGTCCAGGATGGTAAATACACTAAACCTAGAGGAACGGGTTCTCAAGTTATACTGCCGTAACACAGTTATTGCTATTTAACGACAGGTTTTCAAACTTGAGGGTGGTAGCTACCCAGGCGGGCATTTCGAAAATGTCTTGCCACCATGCAAAATAGATGGCCAGTGGCCAATACACTAAATTACAATTATTAGAGTAATAATCCAATATAAATTTTCTTTGATTCTTAGTGGTCTATTGCTAGAAGTATTGCAAAATTTAAATGGCTCGGAAAAAATGAAAATACAATATTTGTCATAGAGGAACATCTTATCAAGGAAATCAACATAGGATATAATATTATATATGCCCTGATAGCGCCATCGAGTCAAGAACAAAACTATTCCAATTTAAACCGTATGCTTTACAGCCTTACAGTGCTAAACAGCGTTTATGCTAGATTACATTTCTCAGCGTGGACAAGAAGTCCCTAAGATATTCAACATAGATATACTATATATAAAGGCTTTTTTATGCAATTTAAAGTCTGTAATTTTTTAGTCAGTTCTGTAGATGGTGTTTATTTAAGTTATTTACATTTTTCAGCGTAGCCTAAAAGTTCATAGATATTCAGTATCGATAAATATTTTTTTCTTTCTGCAAGGAATACGGCCGTATTTTTCTTTATTATAGAAAATTTATATCTATTGGTAATTTAGATGCAATAACTTAAAACCTCGACATTTATATTTCATCTCAATAACACGCATCTAGAACTTATTTGAAAAGAGCCTTTTCAGTAAGTTGTCTGTGACATAAAATATATAAAAGTTTAGAAGGATCAGATAAATTGTCCTTTACAAATTCTCTATATATATCTTATATGAGAGTGTATTTATCCTAAACTTTGATATTTGTTAACGTAATATATTAGTTCATTCATAGTGGAACTAGATATAAATTAAAGTGTACCTACACTGGGTTTAGATGATTAATATATGTATGTATAATGGATGGATGGGACGGATGGGACGTGTGGGACGGATAGGACGGATAGGACGGATGGGACGGTTGGGACGGGTGGGACGGATGAGACGGATGGGATGGATAGGACGGATGGGACGGGAGGGATGGATGGGATGCATGGGATGGTAATTTTCGATGTCAGCGAGCATGCCCATTAACAATTAATGTGGGTCAACTAACAAAAGCTGGAAACTAGATAGAGTAAATTCAAAAACCAGTCGCCTAATACCAATAGATGTATTTCGGGAGCATCGCTTGAGAACCAGTAGATCTAGGCTTAGTACGTTTACCATCTTTGACCATATACCATCCACCATACACCATACCATATACCATATACCATCAGATTGTGTAAAAAAAAAACTCACAACCAAGGATCGAGTGTAATACCGTGATTTGGGAGAGACTTACGTCTAACAATGAACTATCACGAACTGAAGAAAAAGAAGAAGAACGAACATGCTTCTGGGATTTTTTTTATTTAGTCCCCTTACACCTGAGACTTAATCCGAGTTTTGTATACTTTTTTGTGGCATTCCCCTATTTTTTTGCGCCTGTATTGTTTTCATCTTATTTCTATTTTACAGTCCTATTCTATTTCTTATCTATGTTTCTATTGTATTGTAGTTATGTCGAATATTTATATTTATTTAAATCTTATTTCTAATTTACAATCCTTATTTTATTTATTATCTCTTTCTCTTACATTTTGTTTTTCAATAATTCTTATCGTTTAGTTTTTATATACTTATTTCTAAAGTACATTTTGTTCTCTTAACCAATTATACATTTTAATCAAATTTTTTGTTCAGTCTATTACATTCTGTTTATCGCCTTCTGCGTATAATCTATAATTTACAGTTTGCTATTTCATTTAATTCTGACCTTTAATATAGCATTTGATACACACAGCATATAATACACCTTCAGTTATTCATCATTGCTTCTGGGAATACGACTTTTGATGTTGCCGTGATGAATAAGTTCTACCTAGCCTGCATTTGGTTTGTCCTTTGTCGCTCCTAAAACCAGAGGAATACTGGGAGGAGCGCCGCCTGTGTCAGGTTTATTAACCTTCGGCCAATCAAGCCGACAATACCCGGGGTAGACCACGATGAGGTTACCTTTTTTATACAGTATAAATCCCAGGACTTTGATGAGAATCCCACTTCATGTAAAATGACGATGTGATCCAGATTGATAAACACACTAATCCTAATTTTTCTACTGGAACACACCTATTGGTGATTGACGACGAATTTTCGAACTTGAAGGTGGTAACTAGCAACTTTTAGCAACCCACATGAACGATAGTGATATCCGGAGGTGACAGCCCTTCTCTGTGCAACAGCTAATTCAGTTTGTAACTATTAGTTGTATAGTTAAAAAAAAGGCCAAAAAAAAACTATATCGATTTTCTTGCCGATTCTTCTCGATAACTGGGTTATTTTTCGAACCGGTGGTAATAGTCTGACTTTCACAAGTGCTTTATCAGGACCTAAATTGAATATAAAGTATTTTTGAATTCGAAATTGAGTCAGACAAACAATATTAGAAAATGCCCTACCAAACTGCTATGGTTTCCTAGCAATATTTTCCTTCACGGAAAGTTCAAGTTCATTATATAGGACTGAATCAACTTCTCTTCTAAACCTAACTTCATATTCTACATGGAATATATTTATGTATTAACCATCTACTTACAATAATAGTTAAATGCATTATTGAGATATAAAGACCCATAAACTGCCTTCCATTTTAGTTTTTTTTTCGCTTATCTTTATAATCTATACTCGTAAATAAAATTGAAATGTCTGTTTGTATTGTGAAAAAATTTTTTTTTTTTTACAAAATAGATATGAATGTATATCCAAAAATACAAATTTTAAAATGATTGTTTTTCTGTCTGTTTGTTTGCAATGGGTAATCTCCGGAACGGCTAGACCGATTAGGACGGAACTTTTTTAGTCGATAGCTGAAGTTACTCGGGATAACTTAGGATACTTTTAATTTTCGAAAAAAAATAGGATTTCGCTTAAAAAAAAACTAAAACTTATAAAAATTTGAATAACATCCGATTCAATGCACAGATTTACGAGTAAGTGCTATAATTTACGAGAAATATTTTTACTTTATTTTAGCGCAAAACATTTTTTAGGGTTTCGTATAAAAAAATTAAAACGCGGTGAAGAATGTATGAAACGCGGGTGCAGCCGCGGGCACACATCTAGTCTTCAATAAAATTATATAGCCAAGTTTCCAATCTTGCCCAAATCGCTTGTGATCTCTCAAAACGTGCCCCTATATTGTACCGAATTTAATGTTATTCGGACTCATTTGAAGCAGATAGGATGGCTGTGATATATGTACTGCATCAATTGATTTGACGTCGCCGTTTGGCCTCTCTCAGGTTATATCGATTTGGAGGATTCAACATTATATTTTATCGTTGACTGAGTACCAAGATAGAGATCTTCAATTCGAATATATTTTATTGAGATATTTACAATTCTATAATCCTCAGAATTTCGGATTATTGCAATAAATAAAAAAGCACTGGCATACGGATTAGGTTACAATTTTAGGGTACACAAAAACTAAATTTGTTGTGAAATAATCAAATATTCTTTCTTTATGTCGTTGAACTATGATACATTTTTTGTTTACTATAAATTTTCACTACTCCCAGATAGATCCCTCCCAATATTATCTCAAGTAACATATTTTAATAAAATAAAACAAATAACATTTATAAACTAAGCATACCTATAAAATCTAAAATATTTAAAATAATGATTTCAAAAATTTCCAGTCATTAAAATATAATATCTAAATTTCATTGTAGAACCGTCAAATTTGCCCGTTCTGTTCCCTTCATTGAATCATGGCATCTCACTTTGATTTATGAAACTATCAATAGATTTGACGTGCACACTGAACCCTCAAGGGTTGTATTTATATATGACTTCTATTTAGATTATCAATAGATTCAAATGTGAAAAGAGATTTATTACGAACTACAATTTATTTTAAACTCTACGTTTGACGTATCCCGATATAATGTCATTACCTATTTTCAATTCTGTATGCACAACGTTATAATATTACTAGTTTAGATTTAGACAAGGACCTACTTGAATTTTTTCCTTTTTAAATTGCTACCGCTAATGATGTGGTACATACGTATCCGAACTCAGTATTACCGCAAGTTGTTACACTTTACACCTGTAAGTTATTTTACGCTATGTTTACATTTACCACTACACCATATTATTCGCAAGATGAGTTACACAATATTTGCAAATTGTTCCAATCATTTCGCCTGCCCTTCACATACAACATTAGCAAAAAGTCCGTCATACGCATATTGCACGGCGTCCCACCCTACATATGCTAGCCGACACACACGATATTTTTATCACGTACTATATTTGCAAGTCATGCTGGACTCCATTTGTACAATATCCATCACTATATATCAAGTCGTTTCACAGTACCTGACATAAAATTTACCAAAACACGATCTCCGCTCCAAAATGAAATACCGTTAAGTCATCAACTTCAGACCTTAATATAATAACCAAAAATACAACCGAGTCGTGATAGAAATCATCGTTGAGATTTTTTTTGCTTTTTATAACAACAACAAAAAAAAAAATGACAGCGGAAGTCGAGACGGAATTTCAACGTGCGAATGGATGGTAGTTTGGTGTATCTTGTAGGGTTGTCAAGAATAAAATAAATGTATACTCTCTATTTGGACTTAAGCTATCATTGTATTTTTATTTCAAGTATAATATATTACCAACCTGTCGATATTCAATTACTGAATGAAAATTTAAGTAGTAAGAAATGTAGAAAAGAAAATTTTAATTTATAAATAAATATTGCTTATATAATAACCATTCAATACCCCCCCCCCCCAGCTTCATCAAAAATAAGCGCTTAACTATTTAAAATTATTCACTGTCTTATAAAATGTATTATATATTTACTGACTTAGTAATAAGTAAATTATATAAACAATTATTTAAAAATAGGTTAAAGTCACGAGGCGCGTGACCGATCTGAATCATTAAATGTCAAGTCTGTCGTCAAATAAAATAATAAATTTTGTCTTTGTAGCCCTATCAAGTATAAACTACTGCATATTTTTTTTTATTTTTAAAGAAAACATCGTGTTATGACACTTATCTAAAATAAAAATAACACGATCCGTATAAAAAAAAAAACTATATTATACAGTGAAAATTTATATGAAAGTCGGGCGAACTTGCGAGCAGAAAGCTAGTTTAATATAAAGTTATTAAAGTTGCAAGAACGCAGACGAAGTCGCGAATATATAGCTAGGCAAAAATAAAATGATTATGTCACGATAATTTTATCTTAATTATCGTGACATAATTGAGTTATCGTTTATTTTATTTTACACGTAGATATACTATATAATTCAATTCTAGACATGAGTGGTTGGATCTAGATACAATATATCAACCGACAAAGTTGAGAAATACGCAATTTTTTACTCACTTGCGGTACCTACTGCGACATAACTTCTTTTGCGTTGCAAGTTTTTTTTTCGATAATAAATCATTCCTAGTAAATTCACGCAAACTGCTTTATATTATTTGTTATATTATTAAATGGATTGGATTAGTTGCAAGTAAATTTATCATAGTTATAAAGTTACAAATTCTTATTTTTATAATAAATATTATGAATAAATATTAAAGATATGTTGTGGAAATTATTTAAAATGTTATTATCAAATAAATATATAATCTTATCGTATTATTCTAACATATTTTCCCTAATTTCCTATAGCTACTATCTGATCCGGCGATCTTCGTACCGCCACAAAATCAAAAAACGTTGTTGCATACAAAATGTATGCGAAAATTAATGTTCTTTACAGTTTTATTTTTGTAAAAATTTTCAACGTCTTTATAATTATTTTGCTATTTAAGGTGGAGACTCATGTAACAAATCAAACATCATAGAAATCGGTTCAGCCGTTTCTGAGTCATAAATGATGTAATAACCCGACTTTGTTCTATACATGCATAAATATCGATTTTATAAGCTTTTGTTGTTTGACGATAATTACTCCTATTACGACGTAGGTATGCAAAACCGATTTACCCGCTAAGTTCAAAAGGGTTCGGTTTCAATTGATACTGCTGTAATACAACTAATTAATTATATATTTGTAACTAGAAATTGGTAGTATGCTATGTCGAAATTAAGAAATGCCTTAACATCACGCTATGATTTTATAACAACTTCTTTATAACAACTTTCTTTATAACAACAACTTCTAAAACTCACAAAAGCTCTTTTTATGGATGAAGCCTTGTGTAATCAATTAAAAATATTTGTTGAATTGTAACAATAAAGAAATATGTAGGTGGTATAGATAAAAATATATTTGCAAGTTAAGTGAAGTTCTGGCAGCCCTACACACACCAGGCAATTATTCTGGAATTCCGTGAAAAAGTCGAGTGTTACTGCGAATGAAATTTAGGGTACTTATTAAATTCGAAACAAGGTTCTTTTTATTAGTACCAACAGAATTCGAAACTAATTACATGTAATATATGAAAGCTATGAATAATAGCTGCCAGTAATAGTTCGTTTCTAGACAATTATATATTCTTTTTTTCTATATTGTTTCTAGATGAAAATATAGACTTAATATATTATATTTGTTTTTGTATATGTTACATAAATCTTAGGCACGTTTAAACTGCCTCGGTGGCGCAGTTGTATTACGGTGCGACTGCTGTTCTGAGGTTTCGGGTTCGATCCCCGGGTCAGGTCAAGTGGTATTGGGTTTTTCTACTCAGTATCATCCCTGAGTTTGGAATTTATGCCCGGTATGGCGACAGGCTCTCGCCCCTTTTACATCTGGGACGGAACTAAGCTCGGCGGAATGTGGGTGGTGTAGTTCGGTATTTCACCTCTGCCTAACCCTTCGGGGATAACAGGCGTGAGCTTATGTTGTTTTATATGTTTAAACTAAAAACAAAAATATTTTTTAAACAAAAGTATAGCAGTAATTAAGGGGCTGATGATTGTTTCATATCCTTCATGTTGGCTATGTTTAATGTTGTTATTAGTAAATAGTTTTGATGTTGATTTTATTCGCAGGCCGCTTTTTGTTTTTTTTATGTATATTTTTGTTTTGAGTGGAAACTTTATTGGTTGTATGATATTGTATTATAATATTTAGTAATTGGTAAAATAAACTGTACGTTTCCCTAAAATAAACAAATAAATGACAAGATAAAGTTGTGTAATTTAAATTCGAAATTTTTATTTTATTTAAGTTACAGATTTACAATGTTAAATTTTAAAATTTTAAGCGTAGCATCTATCAGTAGCGTAGCGGGAACCCACTGGATGGTCGTGGCGCAAAAACGGTCGTCGTGGAGATCTTCGACGGAGACCTTTCTCCAGCAATGGACGTCTTTTGGTGGAATGGATAGATCTATCTTGAAAATCAGGATAACACAATAACTTTGTTCCACCTCTGTTGGTCATACAAGAAACATTCAATTAGGAGAAAACATTAATATATTAAATCATATTTGCCCCTACCGTATAATATATAGCAATATTTTTTCAATGCGTCTTCTTCAGATGCCGTAATAAGTTATTTATTTCATCTTCTATACGAGGTATGTTTATTGGTAACACTAAACCTCACCAGTACATACAGAAAAAGAATCTGTTGAATAACACAGGTAAAAAGGTCTAGATTGGTTTTACCTTTGTAAATTTGCCTCATCATAACTATATTTAAGTTAAGTTTAATTAAGTAAAAACACAACCTATGTATGGTTAAAAAAATTATGTATCCGCCTTTATAAAAATAATCCCTCTTTAACTGTCTGTCAGTAAGTTGGGTTAGAACTCGAGAACCGCTGTATTGATTAGATAATTTCTGTCTAAATATTACCTTTAACCAGTTCTAGTATATATTTGACGATTGGTAATTAATATATTTTTTAAAGAGTTAGGTGGGTAATAGTGATATGAGTTAATAAAAAATACTGCCAGCACTTTCCCTTTAAATATCTTCTAAAATGTTAAATATAAATTTAATTTGTGTTTCTGTAATTCTTTGACAGCATACTTCAGTAGCGATTAAAGCCACGAGGCAAAGATAGTGGTAAAGATTTAAAAACTGCTGCATAGATTTGAATGCAGTTTTCAAAGTAGTACAGGAGCAGACACGTAGAACAAATGGCCTATAAACTTTTCGATAGGACTTAAAACAAAATTATTTATAAGCGAACGAACCTGAGCGGTAAATAAACACCACTTTACGAATTTCCGTGGAAAAACTCAACGCTAAAATAAAATACATAAACGCATAATTTTACTTAATAGAGTAGTTTCAACCAAAAGGAAACGAAAAAAGTAAGGAAAGAGGAGAAAATTTCCGGGTAAAGTTATGAAAAGACCCGCTAATTTCTTACTAAAATTCCGTCGGTCAGAAGTCGCTCTAATTACTTCTTAAAAAAAACTGATGCAAATATTACTACTGGGAGTAACGCAATTTTTTTTTTGTTTTAATATATTTTTTCATTTCTTTTTAATTTAATTAAAATGCGATATAGTTGTACGTAGTTGATGTCAAATAGGTAGTACATTATTACAAAGGCCGTGAAATAAGCAATTGCAGGTCGAGTATAAGTTTGAATGAGACAGGCAATTGCTATTTTCGCCGAGGCATATTTAGTACTTTTCTCAAAAGAATGCAGGGAAATAAAACATATTTTTGATATTATACATTCAATTTATTTAATATTAAAATTCGCATTAGTATCAAGACGAATTTTTAGCTTTGCCGCCAATTTTCTATTTATCATCTGTGCCGAAATTTGTACTAAGCAAAGAGACTTACTTTGGTATGCCAAGAATGATAAAAGAAATCCAACCAAAGAGTATTTAATAACCCCAGCACGCCGTTTCATAAAACATCGCTGGAGCGTTGTAATGTTCCAAAATCAAAAAACGCTCCTGCAATGGATTTGATTTTCTTTGTCCGTAAATTCGGTACTTCTCGTTTTCTTTTTTCGAAAATAATTACAATATTTCCATGAATGTTTGAGAAAAATATATTTTCTAACTGTATATATAGGGTGTTGGTAGATAAGATCAAATAACTCTTGAAAAGAGATCCATAAGTAGTGTCACTACAAATATGAGATTTAAGACAATGAGCTATATTCTTTTGTCACGTAAATGCGTTCATTATGATTATTTGAAAATTAACTTTAGTGGGCGTTGAAAATGGATGGACATTTGTATAGGAGCTCCTTTGTTCGTGGAATATTAACCATTTAGGGCATAAGAGAAGAGATGAATAAATTAATAGTAAATTTACTCTGATTAAAGATTTCATTGTTTAGGTGGTTAACCAAGGACAGATAAACGGTATCTTAGTTGTTTTTGTAATTATAGACGCGATTATACCAACGATCTAATTCCGCAAAATAAAAGTTACATAATTGCCCGACATTCCCGACAATTTTTTAATGTTTCGTCTGTCTATTTTCTCCGCCTAATCCCCGGAACAGCTGGACCTATTTCAACGCGAGATTTTGGTAGATAGCGTAACTTAGGTTTTTGTTTACGAAATTAATTAATGTTAAGCGTAAAAAAATTAAAACTTATAAACATTTGAATAAAATCTGGTTCAATACACTGTTTTACGGACAAGTCCTTGAATTTACGAAAAATATTTTACTATATCTTAGTACTAAATTTTTTTTATGAAAATGAATTAGTGTTCCCTAAAAAAAAACGCGAGCGAATAAATCATAAACTATCTTCATATATTTATCAATAACGCGTAAGTATTGTACTTTCTTTGCTATATTAAGGATTTTTTTTTAAATTGTATCATTATCACCACGAATATAGTTTGTAAGTATATCTATCTTCTATATTTATTTTATATATACATAAAAAAAACCTCAAAACTATTGACCATATCGGATCGAACTACTACCATTTTCCGTAGATAGTTATAGGCAATTTATTTTTTTGGATTCCATCGACCAATCTCATTTCTTTTCAATATAATGTTATGTACATGTTTCCCGCTAATAAAAACAAAAGACTCTACTTATTCTTCATTAATTTGTTTTTTTCGGTTAGGTATCACTTTTGCACTTACACCTTTTTTTTTTTTTGACGGGGGGAAATGCATTTACGCACTACCCTTACCCATTGCATTAGTGAGACCGAAGTCCCCCAATGCAATGGGTAAGGGGGTGCGGAGGGACGTCTCCGCACCAGTGTGGGACTCGCCCGGGCGTGAAGCGCCCGGAAATACCCACTAAAACCCCCCGGGGCCGTCCGCCGCATTTGGGATGGGGGCGACACGGGGTGGCTTTCGCAGTCACCGCGTCGCCCCCTGCGGCGAACTCGCCCCCTGCGGCGAACTTGCCCCCTGCGGCGTTGCACTTACACCTAAAGAGCATATGAAACGCTGGCGGAGCCACGGGCACCAGCAAGTGACTACATATATAAAGTATCCTAGTTAGCGCTGAACAATCAGGCGGCGACCCAAGACGTGTCTCATTCCCCAACTGGGGAGGCTCTTGACGTCGCCGCCAGCGCGATACAGTGACACTGTCCATGCATTAAGCATTACACGCACAACACTGCATACACACTCCTGCACATAACACGCAGGTACATAGGTCCTGAGAGTGTGGTTAGCCCGGTGGACTAAACCGCGTGTCTCATAGATGGTACGACTGTAAGGTCAGAGGTTCAAACCCAGGGTGGGTAACACATTTTTCTTTGAGAGCGTGGTTAGCCCGGTGGACTTATCCGCGTGTCTCCTAGACGGTACGACTGAAAGGTCGGAGGTTCGAACCCAGAGTGGGTAACACATTTTATTTTTCCCCGGACTGTTGACCTATGGTCGTGCCTCCTTCTGAGGCGGGCTAAGTGGTGGAGGGGAACTATTCTCCTTCATCCCTACCGCGCCATTGCACGGACGAGGCCTGGTGGGTTCGCTGCAGGGGGCGACGCGGTGCTTGCGAAAGCCACCTCGTGTCGCCCCCATCCCAAATGCAGTGGACGGCCCCGGGGGGTTTTAGTGGGTATTTCCGGGCGCTTCACGCCCGGGCGAGTTCCACACTGGCGCGGAGCTCGTCCCTCCGTGCCCCCTTACCTATTGTATTGGGGGACTTCGGTCTCACTAATACAATAGGTAAGGGTAGTGCGTAAATGCATTTCCCCCCGTCAAAAAAAAAAAAGGTACATAGGTCCTGTAAGGAATCTTATTTTTTATTATTTAAGAAATAAAAATGTAGGGTTCAGCTAGGTTCAAATTCCGCGGGAATTTTATAATATAGGTTATATAGGTAATATAGAACCAAGCCGAGGTTCGAACACTTGTGATAATTACCTTTTTGCGGCTAAGTGCCTTCAGCACTCGCCCCCAAATTTCGGTGAAGCTGTAAAGGCCCTTCCGGTCAACAGCATTAGCTAGGTTAGAAAAAGGAATCGACGAACACTTTTTTTCTGAACATTTTTATTTCTCAAATGAGTACGGCTGAAGTGAGATTTTAAAACAAATATTCAATATTCAACGTATTCAGAACGTGTGACAAAAATCCGACTCAATGCATGGCTCGAATGCTATGTGCGGTGCGATTGCATGGTTGCACCCTCCGTGTGAACTTGTCCTAACATGTCGTGACTTGCATGTATACTTCGATACGTGTTCGTCCACTTTGCACCTTTGTAATCGATGCTTAATTTAATTTAACATGATATGTGGCCTGAAAAGTAGGTATTTCAGAAATCTATTACTATCGCGTTACACTCCAAAGAAACAATTTTAAAACACGAAAGAGACATCTGCAGCTCGGACTGATTTTACCGTATGCAAAATAGACGAAAACATTACTTCGTGATATCCTGCTTCCGCCTCCAAAACTTTTATTTTACTTTTAATTTACTTACTTTTAATAATGACTTTGGCTATGCCTATACGTTTTGTTTTTTTAATTTTATATATCGAACTTGTTTGACGATAGTCTGAAAATGATTTAAAAAATCGGGCATTTTTTCATTTTCAAAGGCTCCTAGTTTCTACAATAAGTAATTTATGGAAAAAATCAAAACGTTCAGGCATGGCAGTGGTGGATATATATTATTTGGTATAAAAATATTTACCATAATGTTAATAACATTAACAGGGGACTACGTTTGTAGGGAATGAATGCCGCTAGGATATCCTCTTAATGCTTTGGTATTAAGTTTCATGGATCAGTAAATATTGAAGTTAGATGGTTACTATAAATCGTGCACAATTTGAACTCCTTATTATAATAATTTTAAAAAGCTCAATGTTTATTAATGAAATAATAATAACTAGTGCTCGCCTGTGATCGTAATTCGACCATAATTCATAAAAATGCTAACAATTTTTTAGCTTTTCATTTTCAAGTGCTTAAAGCAAAATCCTCTCAAAAGTCAATATTCTGTCTACACGATAAATAAATGTGAATACTGTCATTGACATGTGATTGATAATACATTGGTAATCGTAAGGGATAATGATATATGTGTGTCTGTGTCAAACTAATGGTATTGTGTGAACTGTATTGTTTTTTTAATTTAATGTATTTGTATGCATAATTAAAAAACATATTAACATTCTGCGCTGCTTCTCTATTCTAAATATCCTACTCTTCCGTACGTGCAATTTTCATAATAAGGGGGTACAAAGATTTTGCTTCAGGTTTTAGTACGATAACGATAAGTAGTTAAATTAAAAACATGCTTAAATTATGTTTACTTTTTTGTATAGTATCAGCGAGCAAAGGCATTTCTCACGAATTCAAACACTTGCCAGTAACACTACGTAATCGGATTTTACATATAAATTTTACCTATCAAAATCCCTTCGCGACGTTTTCTTTCTCAGTTAACTGATAAATGTCTAACAATATAAATACGAGAAAATTAAAATGAGTCACATGTCCGATAAATTATTTATTTTATTTACAAAGGCTCGAATTAATATGCCATATTTCCATCGCATTTCAATCATTCGACCATAACCTGTTTGCTGTTTGCTATTGAAAACAAATAATATAGTAGTTATGTTTACATATTATACTGCTAGTTTGTATGCAAATAAATGTTAAATAAATATTACACTTTTAACATGCTCTTACCCGCGCTTATGCTCGTACCAAACTAATAATATTTTTGACAAATTTGTGTTGATATAGAATATAGAATATATTAAGAACGGCACGCGGAGTGAAGCTATTTTAAGTAGCCCTTAAAGGCCTATGTATGCCTTGCGTTGCTTGCCAGTGATTTAGTAATTTCGTATTCGCTTACACATACTCATATATTTTTTTGACTTAAATCTTAAGCGAGATATTGCATGAAACTATCCTTCTTACCATTATTATTCTATGTTTATGCTATGTAGGGCTTTCTTACCTGCATGTTTCGCGCATGCATATGGTAAAAACCAGCCATAGTGACACGTTTCAGATTGTTGCGTTCGGGATCAGGCAGTATAAATCTTACTGTTACCTGAGCGGTAGGGTAGTTAATCCCAACTTGACCACGACTACCGTACACTTGTGAAGAACCAATTATATTGACACGCTAAGGCGCATTGCATTTCGGGATCAGCAAGAGTGCAGCTATCTGGGCTTTGACCGTTGTAGATTTTGAAAAGATGACATGCGCCATCAGTGGACGCAGGTTCGAACCCACTTATCCAATTTTATGATGAGGCTAAGCTTTCGGTGAAGGAAAACATCGTGAGGAAACCATAAGATGGTGGTAGGGGATTTTATATCTGGTAGAAAATCTGTCGCAAAGCAACAATAGTTATCACCTTGGACCACAATGTCATTTAAATCATGTGAGACTGATAAAACCGCTAAGCCTATATAGTATGAAAAAACATGCAGGCCAGCATGCTAATGGCAACTGTCAATATGTTTTAATATGACTATTGCTGACAAAGAGTAGGAGGGTCAAAACTCATATTCATATTTGAACTGCCCCAAGGAAGGAAGGAACAAACTGACAGGGAGTCTATCCCACATCTGCACGTTACGGCAAAGATCTTCTTTTTTCGTACCGAGGCGGAATCTGTGGCTGCGGAAAAGTTCTGGTTTACAAGAGAGAGATGGAGCAATAATTGTGTACTCTTTAGAACACTCACCATAACTCATACGATGACAAAAAGTAATATCCCTTCTTGGCTGAAGAGGTTTTAAGTTGCAAGTGGAAAATAAATGCATTGGTGGTCATTTAATGTCGATTCGTGTTACTATTATACCAGTGTAAATTGGTCTAGTTATTGTTGAGTTTAGCCTTAACCATAAATCTATACAAATAAATAGAATTGAAGTATCTATTTGTAATATTAAAATATATGACTCCGTGTTAATATATATACGAGTACGGAGTTTGTTCCATCTAATCTCCGAACCGGCTGGACTGATTTTGACGGGGCTATTTTTGGCAGATAACTGAAGTTACATGGCGTAACTTCTTTTTCGATAATAATTAGGATTACTACTACTAGTTACTAGTAGTAGTTAAATTCATAAAATTGTGAACAAAATCCAATTCAAAACAAATTCAATTCACAGTTTTACTGCCAAGTGTTTGAATTTGTGAGAAATTAGTTTTTCTTTGCTTTTAGTTTGTACTAAACATTATTTTCTACTGATTTAAAAAAATATATATATTACGCAATGCATAATTGTGCGGAATAGAAATCTATGATAAGCGGGCGGAGCCGCGGGCACATGGCTAGTCTATACATATGTACAGATAAAACAGTTCATTTTTCTTCTCTGTTTTTTTTTTTACTTTTTGTTCAGTAGATATGAATGATCTTTAATAAACAATTATTTCAATGAACAAAAATTTGTAAGCAGTTTTTGTTTCTTCAAATTTTCAATAATTATTATCGAAGTTTGTCCACATAGTAAATATTAATAATATGAACTACATAAGTTAATTATTTATTATTGAAATTCTGGATCAATACAAGCGGCGACAGGCGGAACAGTTGATGGAAGGATTTAAATGCATCAAGTTTCATGCGGCACCGAGATTGGATCACATTCTTTCTACATTCTTTTATCTGCATTGCCGGATTTTATGTGTAGAATCCATGCGACTATTCGAACCCCATGCAAATTTAGCTGCATTGTTTTAAATTCTAAAGAGATGTTTGCAGAAAACAATGGTAAAAATAAAAAAAAAAAACCGTGTATTAAAAACATTCCACCCCTGTAATTTTTAGGAACAATTAATTACGTATAGTAATAAATTCAATGCGTAAAAAAAGAGAAATCGTTTTTTTTGATATTCGAGGGCTGGCGTAGGCCATTACTTTTATCGGTGCTAAAGGAAATCACGTATTCAAAAGTAGAATACATATAAATTATAATAAATCATATATCGGTTATATAAAGATCTATTCCACAAAATAAATGTAAAAACAAAAAGGTAAAAATAAATGTAAATTTGTACATTTACTTTGGTGAACACAACGGTTATATCAATTTGACCGGAAAAAAGGGCGGCAGAGAATCTGATGTGTAACAACTGTACTAAAAAATTTAACAGACGAAATTGAATGCCTGTGAAAATCACATCCTTGTTTACCATTCTTATCGGTCATATGGTATAGAATATATTTTTTTTATTTACTTGTAATATTATATAACGTGGGGACTTTCAAGTTTATTTGTCAAAAAACTAAACGGTAAAGTGCAAATATTCTGTTTTTTTAACTAACTATTTTGACTTAAACGGTTTTGATTCAACTGAACATTGTGACTTAATGTTCGCGTTGGCTTTCATGGTAACAAGTAAGATGCACCATTGTACTACAAACCTGAACTCGATCTGTCCACGCAATTCATTCTAGCTAAACTTATCCGCAAGATAGCTAAGTAGTTGGGGTTTAACTAGTAATTTGACAAATAAAAAATCTGTGTCGCTCTTTTTAAAATTGAGAGCTATTTATTCTCTATTTGTGATACCACGTACCTGAAGTGGTTTCTAAAGTACTCTATCCTAAAAAGGAAGTTGTTGAATCTTAAAAACCTAACAGACTATTTCATTCTAATTCTCAAGTCATCTTAAATTTCATGCGGTACAATGTTCTTTAAAATTAGATCTGATGTTACGTTTATGTCGTTTGACGTAATATTGCGTAGAATTCAATTTGATGTCATTGTAGAGCCATTTATCAATTGCTCCAATTAGGGGTCATTTTTTATGTGGCCGCCATTGTTCGTTTCTAGTTACATTTAAAGAAGATATAATGATAATATCACGCTACATACATTTAAATGGTAAGCAGAAAAACTGAGTAATCTTATACGTTTCAATTAATTCAAAAACTTAACCCGAATATATTTTTTAGTTTCTGAACTTTATGGCTTCTAGAACTATTTGTATTAGACTAACTGTGCTTACGGATTTAGTCGTTCATATATTATCTAGTGAAACAAAATATATACTAAAATGTGGTCTAATAATACAGTTATAATTTAGAAAAATAATCATGTCAATTATTTCAGTGGTTCTTGAAATTACACTACGAGAATATGTTAGACGGGGCGTGTGGAACGCGGAAATGCGCCCTAAAAGTATACCAAATAACAAAGGAATACCATTCCATTCTTATAACTTTTTGGCTGAGTCCTTTCACCGTGCGTTTCTTAATGTGTGTCGAAAACTATTACTTCAAAAACAATTATTTCTAGAAACATAAGAAGTACTACGTCATAATCTATCGCATTATCGATTATAGGATTTATTTTTAATAATATAATAAACGAATTACACAGTCGTCGTATTATATAAAATTATTATCTTGTCCTCAAGATATGTGAATAACCTTAAACGAGAGAAGAGCCCTTATATTTTTTTGCGGCCCCATTCGTTTGATTATGTGATATTTTCAAAGTTATTCCACGACAGGTACCCCTACCCCGTATCTTTTGTTTGCCGGTCCCGATCTCAAACCGGAGGGATGGCTTCTATATAAAAAAAAATTCGGAAGCATGATTATCGTGAGAATGATCGGTTACTTTTATTTCTTTTTATGTAATTATAGCTTTTTAAGCAACATTTCATTTTTTAAAGTAACTTGATAAAATCACTATATCTCTAAGTTATATGACTAGACAAAATATGTTTAAATCATCTGATTTCCATAATGCAATCTCTGTTTTCGCATGTTGACAAGCTGATTTTAATTCTGCCGACGCAATTTCTCTACGACTTTACTAAAGATTTTTTGATATCCCAAAGTGCTTAGCTCTGTATTTAACTGGATATTTTCTCTTCAAGAATCCATGCATAGTAAGTAGTTCATTGTGATTAATTCGTTTGGGATCCACCGAAAGTAGTGATTGTGAACGAAGATATTCAGCAAGAAATGACATTCTGTCGACCTCAGCCATCTTTATATCAGTCTATAAACTTATGACGAAGAATCCGGTATTTAATAACAAAGTAAACAATAAAAAGTATTAACTATTTATCTCGATGGACCATACCGCAACTACCGCAACTTAAAAAATGAATAATTTATCTCAACTGAAACGCTGCTTAAGTATACTACAAACAAAAGCCCCTGGAAGCTGATTTAAAACAATAAAATGCATGCCATCCCTTTCCTTCTTCACCACGGAAACGAGATAAAAGTAACCTTGTATTATCTAGCTATTCACTATTGTTTTGAAGCTGCACTTTCATTGCAAACTGAATATAAAAATTCATGCTACAATCATCTTAATATCCAAATGTTTCTGTCCTTGTCTTACGTTAAAAACGTTTTAATTTACCGTCTCTTTCTGTTTGGGATCCTAGACGCAGCTCTGATACCTCTGATATCGACGCAGCGTTATCACTAGCGATAATTGTTTGATTTTCTATCGCTACTGCGGCTATTTAGAGTCCATATTCTGTTGAAGACGATCCGTCTCCGAGGTTGTTCACATACCTGAATGGCCGTAGATCGTAGTATTCGAGAATGGAACTGCTCACATTCAGAGCAAAGTCAGTTCAGTGAACAAGAGTAACTCAGTGTCGCTTTAGACTTCGTGTCGAATGGTGGTTGTTTTGTTCATAGTCGGTATTCTCCCGGCAACCGGCGACCGCGTGTGCGTTTTATCGAATTAATTGACTCACATTTTGTGTTTTACCTTACGGTAGTGAAGTTATAAAACATGTTTATGTGACGTCACATTTATAAATATTGGAACAAATATACATGTTTAGGTATGTATTGGTGGTTTAATCATTAAGTAAAAGGAACGGATAAGAATCATTTCCTTTTGGTATGCAACAAAAACCTGTTTTTCGTCCGGTCCACCGTGAGAAGGTATTTTTGTTTGCGAGAGCGTTTATTGTTTATCGAAATTGTTTTATGCTCCAATTATTACAACATATGAATGGTTTAATTAACTTACGAGTATATATATTTTTATCATGTATAAAATTATCTATAAATATGTAATTTGAATTTTCAAGAAATATTACGTGTTTCTTTTCATACTAAGTAATAAAATATGAGTTATTTGATTGCCTGTTAAAAGATTGAGGATTTGAAACGCGTCAAGTAATCATTTATGGTCACATATCTTGGACGTTCAAAATGTCAGCGAACTAAATGTTAGTAATGTCGTTTATCATTTCTATATATTGTGTTGTGTTCTTCTTATCAAAAATTTAATTACTATGTTGAGTTACGTTTGTATGATAGATAATGTAAAGTATATACATTTTAAAAGGATGTTTTTTGTTGTTACTTTGTTTTCTCTAAACTTCCGTTTATTAAAATAGAAATATAATATGTAGACGTGCGTGTTTGCAGTAGGTAGAAAAATAAATGTCTATTTTAATGGTTTGAGGTTATATTGTAGATAATTTAATATGGTAGATACCTGAACATTTTTTTAAATTTGTTTATACAATAGTCGATATTCGATTATTCACCGATTCGACATACCTACTTTATTATAGAAAGGAAACTAATCTAGATTTTAAAAACATTCCGACTTCCGTAACTAGGACATTAAGTAAATTAAACTTGTAAACTCGTTACGGTATGTCATAAAATTGACGAGTAACTTTCGAATGTTCTCGAATTTAAAGATAGATTCAGGTTTTTGGGTTGCTATTTCACGTATTACGTGTATATTCATCTTTCGATCTGCGGGTAGTGTAATTGACAATCGTCACATCGATTAGCGTGGGTTTGAATCTATGGAATGAGACTCAAGATTTATGGTCTTCCAATTATTACGTGACCAGAATAAAATTCTCATTTTTGACTATTCCCTCCCCTTATCCTGTAATAGTAGCTGCAAAGCTCTTGCTCCGTAAGGATTGGCATAGGATTTTACGAATTCTGCGTATGTAGTTAAGTAAACACTGCTTACCCAATCGTCATGCAGACCCCCGTCTCTCATCACACCAAAAAGAATAGGCGTGTTAGAAATTTATTGATATCTCGATGCTTCTCAATAAAAAAAAATATGAAACTCGAAATAGACTACTGCAGCTTGAACTGATTATACCTATGTAAAATAGACAAAATCATCACATCGTATTCCAACCTTTACTCCTTCAAAACTTGACCGATTTGAATTTTTCTTTAGGCAATACAACAATATATTTTATGGGTTGTTTTTATAACATTTTCACGTTGTTGTGAATATAGGTACTATGTCATTTATATCTATATCGAAATAACTAGAAAAGTAGAAACATGTTTACAACAGAAAACACTTAGGTCATATTGATCATTCTCACGTTGTAATGGGGGTTTTGTTTACATCAGCGAATTATTCTGAGATACCAGCGTTAAGAATTTTAAACGATGTTCTGAATATTTTGAATAATAAAATAATGGACGTTACTTATGGTTGCGTGCAAAATAAGCAAAGAAATAGTAGATAGTGGTTTGCATTGGCAGCAGTTGTGGTTGCATGGGCGATGAATGCGATGATGAGGAAACCATAGGATGGTGGTAGGGCGTTTTCTAATAATGCCTGTCTGGGACTCTACCACCCTCAAGTTTGAAAACCTGTCGCCAAATATCAATAGGTGTGTTCTGGCAGTATCACTTGAGAACCAGTACCTAGGCTTAGTGTGTTTACCATCTTGGACCACATCGTCACTTAACATCAGGTGAGAATGTGGTCAAAGCACAGAGCCAATACCGTGTAAATTTGTAAATTGTCTACGGTGGAACTAGATAATAGTTACATGTTTCACTTCATATCGGTTCTAGAATAGTTCATGGGACTATTAGAGACTTACTTAATATGCTGACCGTAAAAAAAAAAAGTATTAATTCTAATTAGCAACAATTCGAAAGCGAAAGGAAGATGGAGATAGCGCTGATATACTCTGTTCGTTTAGCTTATTTCAATTCTGTGGCATTTCACGTATTACGTATTCAGAATTTTAGTCATTTTTGATATCTCTTATCAAGAAAGTTCATGTAGTGGGCCTCCTCTCTAGTGGGCATGTAAGCTTTAGCATATTTTTTTCAAAATGAATTCGATTCGTATCCATAGGCTGCTTTTTAGATACAATAATCTCTAATTACTGATTAAATTTTCTCTCTTAGTTCTTTAGTTTACTTGTTTGGTCGGGGAGCAGGAACGGTTTTCGCTTTACCTCTATTCCCACGATAAAAAGGCCCTTCTTTGAGGGCCTTCTGGGCCTAGACGAAGCTGTTGTTTGGTATAACATATAAATATGGTTGACGTAACTATCATTGAGAGTAACCCCCCGCCCCCCCATATTATCAAATATAAGTTAAAATAGTGCGCAATGACAGAATAATTATATAATTTTATGTTTTTTGGTTTAAGAAACCTGGTAACCCTGTATGCACTCCCAACGTGACATAAATCTCTTGTGACGCTCGTTTTAATAACGATGAGTAAGAGTCAACAAAATCTTGTGTAACAATTATTATCAACGTACTTAATTTCCACCTTTACGCTGTAATAAATGGTAGTAGTATAAGCAGATATATTAATAATTATATATTCTGATAAAGAAGTTAATGAAGAAAAAATTTCTGCATATAACATATACGTACGTACGTCTATACTATACTAATAAATAAAATTGAAGTGTCTGTGAATTTTTTTATTAATTATTAGATATGAATGTATAAACGATACATATACCAAAAATACAATTTTTGTCTCGCTGTTTGTTCCCCCTGGACCGATTTTGACAGGATTTTTTGTTAAATAGCTCAAGTTACTTTGTAACTACCTTGTAACTTAGGGCACTTTTGATTTTCGAAAATAATTCAGAGTTCCGCGTAAAAAAACGAAAACATGAAATTTCGTAACGTATTTAAAAAAAAACACGAATAGTTTAGAAAAAGACGATATTGTGGTAAGTTACATGGGCAAGTACTTGAATTTATGAGAAATATCTTTATTTTATCTCAATAAAAAAAAATGTAGGAAAATAATTATGGTTATTGGTTCCGTATAAAAAAAATTAAGACACAGTGAAGAATATATGAAACGCGAAGGTAGTCGCGGCCGCACAGCTATTTTAAAATAAAACTGATGATAATATTGTGGTAATGAAAGGATAGCGCATCGATGGACGTAGGTTTGTATCCACCTACAATATTCGACTAAATCATCGAATAATCGGTGTAGTAGTAAACAAAGTATTCAATGCACTAAACTACAAATTCAATTTTTTGAAAAGTCTAAAATGTGTTGTTTTATCTTATCATTAGGACAATTTTATCGTCGTTTTATTAAACTTCTATCGTAGTGTTTATCGTTCGATAAATGTTTTATAATTGTTATCGGCTTATCAATAGAAACGGTTGAAGTTTCACAACGTGAATTTATCTTTATACGGGAGCGGTTACTAATTCACGTTTAAACTGAACAACTAACCTAAACACTATTTTATAATGTAACTAGTCGTGTGCCCGCGGCTCCGACCGTGTTTCATATATTCTTCACTGCATAATGTAGTTTTGAAATAATCATTGGAAAATAAAGTTTTGATGGTGTTGCCCATTGAATCATATTTTTTTAACAATTTCATGAGTTTTAATTTTTTTTACACAAACCTCTAATTTTTTTTTTTTACTAACAGAAAGCAAAGTCTCACAAATTCACACACCTGCCAGTAAAAGTGACCATTGAATCGGATCTAATTCGCAATTTCATGAATTTATAGTTTTTTTTTTACGTGGAACCCTAACTATTCGAAAAAGAAAAATAGCCTAAGTTACGCGGAGTAACATCAGCTATATATGTCTAAAAAGTCCCATCGAAATCTATCTAGCCGTTCCGGAGCATAGCCGGAATATACAGAGAGATAAAAATTGTAAAAATTGTGTTTAGTGATATTGTAAACAAAAACTTCAATGTAATTTATCAGTATAGAAGTATAGATGACAGGAGAGCCTAGGGTTATCTGTATGGTGATTCTGTAACCGTTATTGACTTGTTACTTTGTTTCTTTTTTTTTTTCAAAATGGTGCTTACGAAATCCTGTCCACAATTGCCAAACATTATCAATACGAAACGCCACCACCATTATACATTACAGGGTTACATATGCAAGTTAATAGATTAAAGACAATAAGTGCTATGTGACGGACGCGGACTAAGATCCCGGCAAAAACTCCAAAACATCCTTTACACAAACAAATAAAATACATGTTTGAATGATGATTGAATTAAAAGGTACTAAGTAATCTGTGGCTTAAATGTACTATTAATATCAACAAACGTATCTCTTATCATCTTGCCCACCCTTCTAAGTACACGATATGATAATAATCAGAAACACAATAGTGTAATAACCGCATTTCAACATGTATTTGGTTGCACGAACGCGAGCGCTCCAAATAAACGGTATGCGGTGAATAAATATACAAACAGACGTAACGCTAGTATAGATATACCTAAATGGTATAAATTTAAATATTTGGGAAGCTATTTATTAACTGTCTTTGTAAATTTGTATCGATTAGGCTATGAAACAATGGATGTTATCTATTTAGGGAAAAGGCAAAGTTAATAGACCATCCAACCAAGTCCAACCAACACTTTTCATACATCGCTCCAACAATATGGCGCCTCTTTGTTAAAGCTATTTCAAGAGAGTGGTTGCGAGATCTCAGAATTCTATTACAATCCTCCAATCTGGGAGTCTTCAAACAGAGAGTGAACAGGTACTCGCTGAGTAAGCGCGTTCCATCATATACCACATTGTCACTTACCATTAGGTAAAATTTAAGCGCTTACTTGTTCGTTATAAAAAGAAAAAAAAAAAAATACCCCGTGTCATTTTCATTTCAGTTCACCTGTGTGCACCCAAAACTAAATTATATCACGTGAAATGCCACCGAAATTACATAATATATAGTGAAATATGCAGATGACTTTTAATTTTTTTATATTGTTTATGACGCTCACTAGCTGCAAGTTCTTTAGGACTTATTTAGTATTATTTCTTCAAACATTCGAAAATATTCTAATGAAATCGTGGCCATATGTCTTAAGACTTTCCAAAGAGTTTTTGAGACAACTCAGTATTCGTATTGTGCATAACTACCAAACGATAACATGTGAAAAGTCATTAAAAACTCATCGATATTTACGACTATTACTAAAGTTTTCATCTCTTATTTAAACTTTGAAGAAGAAGAAATTAACGAAACAATAAAATTCAAACTAAATAACGATATGTATTTAAATAAAAATTTGCATATAATGCGTTTCAAATAAAAATGTGCATGGACCTGCGCCATATTGTGACGTCATAGCTAACGGAAAAATTTTATGGTTATGTATGGTTCATTAAAACAACGCATATTAATAGTCTTATAAATTAGGCAAATAATTCTCTAAAAAAAAAAAAAAACACTATGCAAATACTTTTGTTGCTTTATATACCTTTTTATCGAGGTTCACAGATCAAGCTCATAGACGCACAGAATCTTATTTGAAACGCATAATAAACACACAAATTACATAACATAAAATTACGCTCAAAGTTATAAAATATAACTAAGATGTATATACTAGTATTAAAGAAATAAGAAAGCATATTTTTAAAACCGCAATAAGTTTAAGAGTAATCTCGAAAAAAACCTTTAACACAAATATACTTTTAAGCGCACGAAACGTAAATGATTTAATAATATAGCTCGAAATTTATTATTAGTAAAACGCCATGAGTAGACAGGTGGCAGTGAAAAATTGCCGCGTTTTCACAATAAAAGTGATCGATCAGGCCCTACCAACTTACCTATTCCGTGACGCGGGACATGAAATTAGACTTTATGTCGAACGTGAAATAAAGCTTTACAAATAATAAACAATAAGGAATTTCTGTAACGGTAAATTCATTGCTCGTGTAGTAATGTTTTTTTTTTTTTTTTAAATTGAATACTGCTTTCGTGGCGTTGAGCGATTCTCGGCAGGGGGGGAAATTACTAAGATGCCGTTTAAATGATGACGCTCAGAGGTTTTTCTTTACACAAAATAGGCTCAGTGCTTTGACAACAATCTCACCTGATGTTAAGTGACGATGTGGTCCAGGATGGTTGTTTGGTAAACACACTAAGCCCAGGTACTGGTTCTCAGAGAGCGTGGATAGCCGTGAGAGCGTGGTTAGCCCGGTGGACTAATCCGCGTGTCTTATAGAAGCTACGACTGAAAGGTCGGAGGTTCGAACCCAGGGTAGATAACACATTTTTCGGGTGGGTTCGCTGCAGGGGGCGACGCGGTGCTTGCGAAAGCCACCCCGTGTCGCCCCCATCCCAAATGCAGCGGACGGCCCCGGGGGGTTTTAGTGGGTATTTCCGGGCGACTCTCGCCCGGGCGAGTCCCACACTGGCACGGAGCTCGTCACTCCGTGCCCCCTTATCTATTGTATTTGGGGGACTTTGATCCTCCAAATACAATAGATAAGAGTAGTGCGTAAATGCATTTCCCCCCGTCAAAAAAAAAAAAAAAAAAAAAAAAAAGTACTGGTTCTCAACTGATGCTGTCGGAACACACCTATTGGTATTTGGCGACAGGTTTTCAAACTTGAGGGTGATAGCTACCCAGGCCATCATTAGAAAATGTCCTACCACCATGCTATAGTTTCCTCACGATGTTATCCTTAACCCAAAGTTCAGGCCGATTTTAAAGTCGGATAGGTGGTGATCGCACCCCCGTCGTTTGACGCGGAATCCGGCCCCACTACCCGCTGCGCCATCATCGCTTCATAATACTACAATATATAATATAATTTATATTTACGCAGCCTATTGTATGTATATGAAAATGTACATAATTGTTACTTGAAGCGACAGTAGATGTAAAAACCAGATAAATATTATTAATATTAGGTTATATTAATAATTTCAATTAACAAATTATGAAATATAAACATTAAAAATCTTTTCCAATGTTTCGACTTTTCACTTCTGTCGGCAGTTAGTTTTTTTATCTTGCGAATGGGCGTTGTCGCTTTGCGAAGATGATCGCCCTTAGCCATTGATATATTTTATATATTAATGCCCGTAACACATCAAAAATATTTCGAGCGTCTTGCTAATAAATTTATACTACATTTTTGGTAAAACTAATTTTGCTATTTGGCTCTCTCGGTCATAGTTGCTTGCTAGAATCGAATTACAAACGCATATTTCAATGGATCGAGTCATCTTAAATAAATTTCTACAATTTAGATATCGAGCACATTCCACTAAAATATGTTGCACATCATCAACGACGCATGTATCTATTATATGCGCACGTTTGAATGACATTTATTTCGAATTTTCAATAATATTTGTTTAAAATCATGTAATTAAAAAAATGTACTCAGTTTTTTTTTATTTTTAATGTTGATTCTGTGGGTATCGCGTTATAAGCCACATATAGCGTCAGACATAAAAATGCTGTTTTTCCATATATAAGAAAATATACTTCAGTTATTTATTTAGTGTAGTGAATAAGACTTTCGTGTCTTTGTCCGATAGAAGTAGAATTTTTGGCGGGATCCCAGTCTATCATGTAGCAATTGGTTTCTTTAATTAATGAAACTTGTGTATTTCACTCTATATCATGTAATTTTTTGGTGGCGATTTATGTGATATAGTTTCATTATTGTGTAGAATTTGAGTTTTATTATAAAAGATAACGCATAACATTTATTCTGAGGTGCCGACAAAGCTCCGTGAGAAGTACGAGCAGAATGGGCCACCGTTTTGCTCGAGCTTGGTAACGCTGATACATGTTTGAAAATACATATTACCCACATGACACTGGCACAAATTGTGTTTATACCGATTGCCATTATTTAAGAAGAAGAAAATAAAGTAAAATGTTTTTGGGAAAAGCAATATTCATAGGTATTTAGGGTTGCCTTAAGTCCGCGCACGCCGGGTTTGCGAAGTAATAACACAAGACTTACCCGTCATCCCTCAAACAACTAATACATTTAAAACAACAAATCAATACTGAGTTGCCGTAAGGTAAATCGATTAAGAGGAACAGTGGGCGACGTTTATTTCATTCCAATTTATTTCTTGTTTCCTCAGTGGATAATTACATTATAGTAAATATTTTTATACCCTAATATTTACATATATATAATCTATCACGGCTATGGTGAATAGAAATTAGGAAAAAGCTTGATGAGAGCATCGTTTTCATACCTTAGTAAAAAAATGAAGAAAAAAGTAACAAAAAACAAAATGTCTGCTTATACCTCAAGTCAGTTTTTTATATGTTATCACTAGCTGTGTACCCGCAGCTGTACCTGCGTTTCATATATTCTTCACTGTGTATCAATTTTTTTATAGGGAACCCTGAATATTTTTAAGATAAAGTCATAATATTTGTAATAGCACTTTCCCGTAAAAACTGTGCATTGAATCGGATTTTATTCAAATTTTTATTAGTTTTAATTTTTTTCCGCGGACCCCTAATTATTTTCGAAAATTAAAAGTACTATAAGTTACGCGAAGTATAATGAACTATATACCAAAATAAGTATCCGTCAAAATCCGTCCAGCCGTTTACATTAAAAACAGACACGTCCATTTTATTTATTACTATAGATTGGAAGACAAATTGATATTGGTCCAATTTTAGAGGAGGAAGTGGTGATTTCGTATATTTTCCATAAATATAATCCAGCCCAAACTGTAGTTACCACTTTCGCGTTTTATTACTATCTCATTGGGGCGTAACGCGATAGCAATAGATTTCTGAAATAACGATTCTTTAAATTTGTCGTAGACCCGCGTCTTAACTTATAAAACAAAAGTAAACTCTGAAATAACAAGTAATATATATGCAGTTAGAGATTAATATAAAATGCAAAGTTTGTATAATAGGTATATTATAATAGTTTTGTATTTACATATTTGATTATTTATTCCATTTCTTATTAATTATTATATTACTATTTTATATAATTTGTATATATAATATCATATATATTATGTATAAATGTCAGATATTTTTAACTCTTATCACTCCTACTTTATTTAACTCTGCATCACTCCAAGGTTGACTGGTAGAGAATGCCTCTGGGATTAAGTCCGGCTTTTACACAAATTGTAAATAAAGTATAAATAAATAAATAAATCATATTTTGATATTAATCAAAAGTGATTTTAATCGATTTAGCAATGAAGGAATAGTTTAAAGTGATGATGAAATAAAATGCAAATTCAATAAATCCGAAGATAGATATCCTCGTGGGACGACACCGATGTAATGAACCCGCCCTACGATGTATTGACGAGGCTAAATAAGATTATAGAAATCGGTATTTCAAAACATTCACTATACAAAAATACTGTTTCGTACTGAAAACATAGTATAAACATCGCGTGATAATTTATGTAATTATAATTATGTGTTTATATTTTAATAATTTAGTATTAAAATACACGATAAAATAGACTTAATAGATTTTCAAAGAAAGCATTCAACAGAGAAATAACGATGATCATAATAAAGTCCACAGAAATATAATACGCGTTGTTAATTATGTCATACATACACACCGTGTTGTAACAATGAACGTTATCAAACTTAGACGACATATTGGCTGAAGTTTTCCGCGCAGCTGTGAAATGTCGGTCGGTATTATCGTTACCCAATTTGTTAAGTTCGGCCTGAGTTTCTCGTCTTTTTGAACGTTGCATTTTAGTTAATTCAGACTCAGTTCATGACGTAATTTATTTAGTTTAAAATATCTGTTGTTTCCACATACATCTAACAGTAGGCGTTTTTAATGTTTATTAACTTTGTTAGCAACTGATTTATAACTAACGGCCTGTTTCAGTATGCGAGCTCAATCTGTTTTTTTTTCGAAATTTCAAACTTTTTTTTCTCTAACGTGTCAGATCGGCACCAGTGATCAGGCAAAAACCGATTAATTTTTGGTTTGATCTCAATCTTAATAATCTTTTATGATTCAATATTGAAACCCACCTTTAGATACATAAACAATAATCCAAGTGAAAGAGAAAGCGAAATGAAATATTAGCAATTGAATATATAAAAATAGTACGTTGTAAAAAAAAACAGTGTGGAGATCGGAATTATAGATTCCTTTGTATTAGCTGTTTGTCCTATTTTAAGAAAATATATTTACGTTGCCGACTTCCATTCTTTTATGATATAATTTAAGATGTTTTGGGATATTTTTTACATTAACGAGTTAAACGATGAAATTTAACAGCGGATGTGTTCCACTGTTCGATTCTTAAAATTCATGTACGGATGATATCTGATACGCATACTAATGAAGGTGTCGGTGTAACAGGCGGTCCTTATTCGATGCGCACGGAGCGTTTAATGTTTGTATTCCATGTTTTATAAAACTATTCTGGTTTTATAGCCATTTGTAGTAAGGGTTACATTGTCAGGACTTGTATTATTTATGCAAATTGCAAGAACATATCTTTAAATAAGTAAGAGACAAAATAGAGAATATGAAAAAGAGATATGCAGGATTGAAGCGACGATGGTTTAGTGGTTCTGTGATCGGATTCCACGTCGTCAGGTCGATCAGGTTTGAATTCATCCTATTAATGTACCTCGTCTTGGTCGTCTGGCTTAGCTGCCGACTTCAAGTTTGTACGAGTAAATTTATCGCCATCTTCCGTCATAGTCATTTGAGAACCAGTATATCCAAGCTACGTGCTCTTATCATCCTGGAACACATTGTTACTTATCATCAGGTAAAAGTATAATTAATGTACTGAAGCTATGGTACAATCTAGAGAAACCCTTATCATATAATGTATCAGTAATTTTTAAAATAATCAGTGGTTGACGAGTTATAAATCAATTAACAAACAAACATATATAAATACTTTCCCTTTAATAATACACAAAGTGAAGAGTATACATAAACATTTCCAACTTAATTTCCCGTTTTAATATTGTTTATACTCTTGAAAATTGAGCAACTTGTAAATAAGGAAACACTAAATTACCTACTATATATCCTATCGCTTTTAGGTCAACGAATTAATACAAATGCTCTATAGAAGTTCTATTATTAAAACGTCACGTCCGTCCACAATGGAATTCAATGAAAGTCCTTATCGATAAAACCATAAATATAGAAGGAGGCAACCCTAGGTGCAGCGTGCACTCACGAGCTCCGTCGTGTAGGCGGATTGATTTATACCCACTATGCCTTATATATGAAACTGTGTGCTAACTATGCTTACTTGTCATAAAAAAACGAGAATTCAGTAGGTGTAGTATTAAAAGGATATCCTAGCGGCGTTTATTCCGCCGCGCGTATTAAATATTTTTTTACCAAATAATATTATATATATCCACCACCGCAACGGCCGTATGTTTTAATTTTTTTCATAAATCAGTTATTGTAGAAACTAGGAACCCTTGAAAATGAAAAAAATGCTCGATTTTTACCGTCATTTTTACACGTTCGTCAAATAAATTTGATGGATAAAATTAAAAAAAAAAAAACAAAAGGCATAGCTAAAGTCTTTACTATTCTAAAACTGAAAGAAAATTCAAAAACCGGTTCAGTTTTGGAGGAGGAAACAGGGTAACGTAGAAGAGATGTTTCTGAACAGAACTTCACTAGAACTGCATTTTTTTGTTTTTTAGGGTTTATGAAGTGATTATAATTCTAACAGTTTATATTAGAAACATAACTTTAATAAAGTGAATACTTAGTTTTCCGATTTATTTTTGTATTGGAAAGTTACATTCTCTAGTTTGTCTCGAAAATTCTTCATCGATTTTTATACCAATTTCACACAGTAACCAATTCGAAATAGTCGACATTAACAAGGTCCATTAATGGCTAATAAAATTAATTACACACCGTCTTAAATATATATCGTTACAATAATGTAATGCTACCATAAATAAAACCAGTAGCAAGCTTGGCCCTGCAAATTAAATACACAAAACGAATCCAAGATAATCTTATAAATATGTCTTTATTCTAAAACGATGATTCAGGTTTATAAGCTGTTGAATTTTTTTTTATGAATAGAAAATATTGAATAGCTTTATTGATTTTCTGGTCGGTATTTTTAACAGCAACGTGCGAAGTATAATAAATATCTTATTTTTTCGTTTATTTTTATTTTTACGAATTTCTCGTGTTTGTCATATTAGCGTGTTATTCAAAATAAACTGTCAAGAGTGTAGTGATGTGAGACAAATTGTCGCAATATAGTAGCTATACAAGATCGCATCGCAAGTTCTACTAGAGGTTTTGAAAGAAATGTCATCGTTTTATCAAACTTAAGAAACAATTTCATATTTTTTAGCAAAATTGGTTTTTTAAAAAAAGATACGTGTTCCAGGTAACAATAGTTGAAGTAGACATTCTGTTGCTTTGTTTTTTCTATGTCGTAATACGCGTACATTTGCGAATTGCGGCTTGTAAGGTGCGAGCGGGCTATTTACGGGATAAGTCCTTAGTAATGTAACCGATTTCTTACAAGAAAACATTGTGACTTATAAGAATATATATATTATCCTATAAATTTACAAACTTAAGTTTTGTCTGTAGTTTTAGATTTTTGTAGTAATTTTTGTAACAGATGTCTATTTCAAACGTTATATAATATCGAATCAGACATTTTAAAATAATTGTGTCCGTATTTAACTCAAAAACGGCTTGAGTTATTCTCAATGAAACTTTGTACATGGGAAGTATAAGTTAAGGAGCAATTGATAGGTTATAAAAGATGTTAAAATTATTTTTAGAATTTGTGAATTGAGTGACTATAAAATTTATCAACATAATTTTTAGAAATTATACAAAATATTACTAAAATTAGAAATATATATTTGTATGAAATTTGGTGTACGGAAACCATGTGTCGCTCGTTAAGAAATAAGTTATGAAAAACAAATCAAAATCAGGCCATCCTTCATTCAAATCAAGATAAGACACGTAGACGAAGGTGCGGGCGCCCGCTAGATATTTATAATACTTAATGTTCTAGTCTTAATGGCTTTGATGACACAGCGGTGGGAACGATTATTATGTAACCATTGTTTGTCTAATGAAATTTAATGTAATTTTTTTTTTCAAAATTATTCCATTAGCAGTATAGAGTACGGTAAGAAATTTGCTTACAAAGGAGAGGGGCTCATCACAAACGGCTTACGTAATACATGACGGCACCTTGATATCATAATGCGCAATGACTAATCAGTAGCTGTGCGTTTTGTTGTGTGAGACGCGTAGGTATGCAACCGACCGGGTGTCGAATTTACATACATATTTATTTTGATCTGCTATATGAACCGTGGGCAGACCTGTGAACCGGATGGTCATGTTCATAAAAAATTCTAGACATCCTGCGACCCACGTCTTGAGACCTCACAACGAATTCCAGACCATTTTTGGTTTATTTATTTAAGTGATTATATAGGCAATAGGCATAATTGTTTTTTGTTTGTAGTTGATAGTATCAAAAAAACTACTTAATTTTGAAAATTCTTTCACCTGCATAATAAAGCCACAATATAGCCGAGTAACATACGAGGTTATATATATCTTATTTTCTTTAAATTAGAGATGCCTACTAAATTTACAATAATGTAAATTACAGTATCAATAGATCTATATACTAGCTGGTGCCCATGGCTCCACCCGCGCTTAATATGTTCTTTAGGTGTGAGTCAAAAAGTGCATATAACATTTCATTTATACCTTACCCAAAAAAACAAATGAATGAAGAAAATGAGAGTCTTTTGTTTTTATTAGCGGAAAAACTTAAAGATGAGTAAATCGAAGGAAAAATGTACATTCGAGTAAATTGGCAAAAATAAATGAGAAAGGGTTGATGAAAATAAATAACTATCTGCACGTCAAATGGTAGTAGTCCGATCACAATATGTTCAGTAGTTTTGAGGTGAAGGTGCGTCAAAGGACCCCCATTTTTCTTATATATACCGAGCGTGACGTGTTACTTTTCGTTCAGTTTCCAATAATAACAAACAATACGTTTATTAAAATTTTCACAGGAAAAAAATGGAATAAGGGAAAATATAAAGATTTTATTTTCGCCACTAACTCTATATTTTCTTGGCACACGTAACATAGTCTGTGTATAAGTTAAGTAGGTATAGGGAGAAAGTTGTACCCTTTTCAGAACTTGTTTGATATCCCTCTGACATGGGCACACGTGATGTGTGACTTTTTTGTTATATTACATGTGTTATATTGAGAACAGTTTTTACTTCTATATACGACTGTATCGGTTTCATCTATATCTAAATACCAAAAAGCAAATTATGAAAGCGTAATTATTTTTTAAACCTAGCTGATGCTGTTGACCGGAAGAGCCTTAACAGCTTCACCGTATCTTTGTGGGCGAGTGCTGAAGGCACTCGTCGCAAAAGGTAACTAGCACAAGGGTTCGGACCTCGGCTTGGGCGCTACCTGTGCTTCATAATTCGAAGCATATATGTGTAATGGAAGACAACAGAACCATAGCGCGATGTAGAATCGTTCAACGAAAATCAATTGTTGTTGTCGTTAATATATAAAATGAAGTGTCTGTTTTTTTTTACTAAATACATGTGAATACAACTTAATCTATACCAAAGATATACTTTTTTTAATTTTTTGCATATCTGTTCCGGCTATACCTGAAACGGCTGGACGGATTTTGACGCGACTTTTTTTGGTAGATAGCTGAAGTTACTCCGTGTGGTTCACGGTACTTTCAAGTTTAGAAAATAATTAGGGTTCCGTATAAAAAAATGTGAGTAAAATTCGATTCAATGCACAGTTTTACGGGCAATTGCTTGAATTTATCAGAAATAATTTTATTTTATCTTAGAACCGAAAACAAAGTCACGTAAATAATTAGAGTTCCGTATAAAAAAATTAAAAACTATTTTAAGCGGTGGTGACAATTGAAATGAAACGCGGACGGAGTTGCGGGAACACAGCTAGTATTGTATAAGATTAGTGTTTTCCCCACAATCAAACCTGCTGTAAATGATGATGTGGTCCAGGATCGTAAATACACTAAGCGCTTAAAGGTACCGGTTTCCAAGTAATACTGCCAGATTGGTGTCTAATGGACGACCATTGTTGTCAAATTGCATGTCAATCCAGTTGTATAGTTGTGGAGATCGGGTTAAGAGTGGGTTAAAGTCCTAGATAGATATGCGAAACTTTGATATACTTTCTACCAACCTAATTTATCAATGGCCAGATACTTCCTAGCGATGATGGCTTAGTTGTTAGTGCGGTCGGATTTCGCGACAATGGACGCGGCTTCTTTCGATGAAGGAAAACAGCGTGAAGAAACCATAACATGGTGGTAGGGCATTTCCTAATAAAAATAGAAAATTTGTCGCCAAATACACAACAGGTGTGTTCCGTCAGCATAACTTGTGAACCATTATCTCTAGGTTTTGTATGTATACCATCGTGGACCACATCGTCATTTATCATCAGGTGAGATTATAGTCAAAGCACTGAGCCTATACAGTGTGAAAAAAAAGTATTTTATCGCAAACTTTATATTACCACATTAGAATTAACTGTGTCGTTGCCGCCACCGTCTACCACAGTATTGTTTACATCGAATATTTGAACTCATAACAGGACGAATTAAAAATATTTTGTTGAATTTCTAAACTGGTTACATACGAGACGACATTCTTGACATGTTTACATATATTAGCGTTTAGCATTAATAAATATGAGCATTTATTCCTATATATTTAAAGACGGTTTTAGGTATTTCTGTCTGCAAGTTATTATTAAGCTTATAACTTGAGAACCACTGAATGGATTGATATGATTATTTTTTAAACCATAGATATGTTCTCTAGGTGGATTTTAGTGTACATATTCTGCTACATTATGTAATACTAGATATAAAGATAAATTATCATATTTTGGACACAGATTAATTCATATTTCGTAATATTGTTTTCAATACAATTCACTTGTGTTTAATAATCAATACAATAAATTAAATACATTTAAAATTACCAAAGTATTTCATTATTAAAAAAAAAAATTCTATAAGTCACTACGATCCCGCCAGAAACTGTATTCTTAAAAGCACTTAAAGCATACGAGGCGGTATAACATATAGCTTTAGCTTGTTCTAAAAAGAACGAAGGAGAAAAAATTACAAATATAAAAGTGGAATATGTTGACATTCCATAAAGACGGCTGCACACTAAAAAAGCGCTTGACATAAAAGTCGAAGTTACTAAGGATAATTACTTTTTTGCATGGGCAACATTATGACGTGCGTGTCCATGGTACATTGACGTGACATTACTAAGGTTATGCAACTTGTTTTATAACGTTTTTATATAATTATTGTTAAGCAAAGGTCGATGTTAATATCATACAGGTGTAAAGCTGTAATGGTGTTCAAAATAAGCAGTTTTTTTACGTTGAAAATAAAATACGTATTATTTTAAATTCATTATTTAACAAAATATTAACCGTCTAAAAATAATGGTTATTCGTGTTGTTTAGTTATTTTTTAGTCGTATTTAAGAATCTCTTTTTCAATCTTAGACGATTTGCAATAAAGGAATTCTAAAAGGAAAGAGAATGCAGATATGTTTTATAGATGATTCTGCATGCTTTGCTCTATCTCTCTCTATTGCGTAAAAACTAACACTAATAAAACACACAAACAAAGTCCCAAGAAGAAGGAGTTCACACAACAAACAGATAAATTTGTTTTTTTGTGAATCGAACAATGTACTGACATAGTATAACTGACAACTCTGGTCCATTGAATCCGTTTTGATGTCATTGAAAGTTATTGATACGGAAGTATATTTAATTTTCGTTTTATCTAACTTAAAAGTATGTGATTAAAATAATTAATAATATTTCTTAAATGACCATTTATTCACGTGGTTTAACAACACATTAAAATTGGAAGTTAATAGACGTAACTTGAATGTGTTTTGCTATTCCATTGTTTCATATTACTGGTGAAATTCAGGAGTCCGTTTTTGTACTAATAATATGGATATTGATTAGGTAGTGTAAACTACTTTTATATAGGAAAAAACACAAATAGTTCTCAGTCTAAATAGTAGTAATAAAATTGTTCGTCCGACAGGACAGGACAGGCTAAAAGACATTGTTCATACTGCCTATTCTGAAGTTCAAGCTTGTATCAACACCCTTTTTTTCACGGGGAATGCATTTATGCACTAGCTGTTCAAGCTAACCCAAAGGGACGAACCCCCGAGAAAGGCTGAAGCTGGGGATGCGTGACAGTCTCTCACACGCAAGTGTGAGAGGTTGTTACACACCAAATTAGTGTGAGACTCGAGGCGAGAAGCTTTCACTACCTATTAACAAGACGATGGCAATCCCTCTAGAATATTCCAAGGGATTCTCGTGGCATTTCAGAATAAACGCTTCGTGCCATAATTTTCAATTCACTTCACTCGTGCACAATAACCAAATTATATTGCGTAAAATGCTACCAGAATCACACAATATAGGGTCCAGTAATACAAGTTATTGAATTCAAGCTAACAGCGACTACATGCCAGACTGAGATTCCGTTGAAAAGCCGTCCTCAATCTTCGTCCGTTAATCGAAGTCCGTATTTACGCATCATTGTTAGCCACAGTCGAACATGACTTTTAATGCAGACCTCTGTAGTAATAAGTAAATCAAACAACTCCATACATGATACCGGGACGCTTTCCCCCTGCCCGTCCTTCTGATTTCTATGCCACATGTCAAACCTAATCTAAACATTTCGGTAATTTCAGTACATTGAAAACTCTTATATACTGGTATTAATTGTATTTTAACTTTTCCAGTAACGTATAAGACTTTAAATATAGTATGAAATAGCAATATCAATAATATTCGGCTTAGTTACCTGATAAACTTCTATTATTATTTAAAACAATATGTTAGAAAAAACAATCAACTTAATTCTTAAAGGCACAAGTCACAATTTACATTATATAAACACGGTAAAATTCGGACTCTGAAACAAACAATGGCACGCGCCGAAGTAAATTGGATAAATTTATAGGGATATAAGTTAACCAACGGTTAATTCATAGCGAACAATTGTAATGAATTTATCATTTTAAAACGTACCTATCCGTGAATATCTGACAGCGGAAAGGGGTTTAATTAAATTAAATTATCTTTGTAATTATGTTTAAAATAATTTACATTTTGAGAATTCTAATGAAAGTATTATATTTTTGCATAATTAAATAATGAATTATGAAGTGATGAGGACGCGGCGGGTAATGCGTTCGGATTACGCGTCAATCGACGCGGGTTAGATCCCCACCTATCCGACTCTAAAATCGGCCTAAGCTTTGGGTGAAGGAAAACATCGTGAGGAAACTATATCATAGGGCATTTTCTAATGAAGCTCGCCTGAGTAGCTACCATCCTCAAGTTTGAAAACCTGGCGGCAAATACCAATAGGTGTGTTTCAGGCAGCATCACTTGAGAACCAGTACCTTTAATCTTATTGTGTTTACCATCCAGGACCACATCCTCACTAAACATCACGTGAGATTGGTGTCAAAGTACTGAGCATATTCCGTATAAAAAAAAAAATTACATGCCAGTTTACTGTGTCGATCGATTCTTGTGCAAACATAAATATAGTTTTGGATAACTCGTGAAATTTCAATTAAAATATTTAAAAGGAATGATTGGCGAATATTTTTTTTTACTTTTTTTTATAAATATTATTAATACCAGACTGTAAAAATATCACTTTTGGGTAAAAAATCTATCATCGAAAGACGATTCGGATTTAATCATAATACGCCAAACACTAGTTATTACAGAGAGAAATGGTCTTTTATAATAATATTCATATATGTATGTAAGATTAAAGGTATTCCCATTGAATGATTTTAATATTTTAATAGGCATTATTGTCACGGAGCACCAGTTCTCTCTATCCTTGCCGATCTCTTACGCTACCTTCATATTCACTCATCCTTTCATGCGTATTAACTAATCTTCTTTTATTGTCGGGTTATAGAAATCAAATAATTACATTCAAATTTGCAAGTTATTTATATATGTACGAGTATATCGAACTCTACACTGTTGGAAGAATCTTTACAGCTGTTAGATTGGAATAATCTTTTTTACCTATATACTAGCTGGAGCCCGCATCCTCCACCCGCATATGTTCTTTAGGTGCGAGTGAAAAAGTGCATATAACATTTCATTTATACCTAACCTAAAAAAAAAACAAACTGCTGATGAAAAATAAGAGTATTTTGTTTTTATTAGCGGAAAAAATGTACATAAGAGTAAATTGAAAAAAAAATTAGAAAGGATCGACGGAATCCAAAAAATAAATCAAAAAGTTCCGCGTCGAGTGATAGTAATCCCATCTAGATATGTTCAGTAGTCTTGAGGTGATGGTGCCTCAAAGTAACCCCATTTTCCTTATACACATATTTTAATTTAAGCAGTGGAATCGAGCAATCCTTACTGGAGGTTCGGACTTAATCAAAACAATTGTCCAATCAAAGCCGTACAATGAATATAATAGAAGATAAATGTTATATTAATGTAACCTTGAAAACTACCGCGGAAGTGTTTCTCACGACACAATACAATAGTTTGCATTCATATATAATTACAATACATAACATCATTATATACACGATAAAAATCTTTCGTACACTACAAAAAAAAAAACAACTTAAACACGATTCAAACAAAATCCATAATTATAATTAATTTTGTTTTTATTTCAACTAAATCTCAAATATTTTTTGTGAAGTATATTTTTCCTCAACGACAGATATTGTTTTACAGAAACATTATATTTATGTGTCATGTCGTAATGTTTATTTTAAAATATATCGAATTTTACATAACCTTTAATGGTTTTTCGATGAATAGAATATCATAAAGAATTGAATTAGAAATATCATCAACTGGACAATATAGCGAGGAAGGAAACTCGTACGCTTTGAGACAAGTATTGTTCTAATCAGTGTGTAGTACATTTATAATATATATCTAAACTAATAAATACAATTGAAGTGTCTGTTTGTAATGTCAAAATTTTTTTTTGTTAAATAGACTAGCTGAACCCGCGACTTCGTTCGCGTTTCATATATAAAAAAATTCATTGGACCAAATTATGAATCAAAATAATTCTCGAATCTTCAGGATTAGACACAAAAAATTTCATTAAAATCGGTTCTGCCGCTTAGGAGGAGTTTAGTCACATACATACGCACAGAAGATTTATATATAAAAAATATATTTACGATACCTATATCAAAATTACAATTTTTAAAGTTTTTGGTTCTCTGTCTGTTTGTTCTGGGTAATCTCCGGAAAGGCTTGACGGATTTTGACCTGACTTTTTTTGATAGATAGCTGAAGTTACTCCGGGTAACTTTAAGTTTTCGAAAATAATAAGGGTTCCGCGTAAAATAATGAAAACTCATAAAAAATGAATAAAATCCAATTCAATGTACAGTTTTACAGGCACTAGTGCTTGAATTTATGAGAAATATTTTTACTTTATCTTAGTACTAAAAAAATTAGGACAATAAGTAGGGTTCCGTATAAAAAAATTAAAACACAGTGAAGAATATAAAAAAAAGCGGGCGCAGCCGCGGGCGCAGCCGCGGGCACATAGCTAGTATTATATGTACCTAATTAAACTGTAAAGGAATAATAACTGTACATTGAATATATTGGAAGGAAACAATTCGGGGGACTTTAAAATCAATGACATAGAACACTTTCTATAATTGTTTGTATCGCGTCACACCTGAACTACTGGATTTATTATAATGAAATTAGGAAGTATGGGACATCAAGGCGGACTATTCATTTTTATTTTGAAAACTCATCCCACAGTGAATTAAATGAGGAATGCAAATTTGTATAAAAAATAAGTTATATGTGTGTTTTGATTTAATATCGAATGTTTATTATACAAGGTGGTGAATCATTCGGTTGCTGGGGTGAGAACGTCAGGAATCATTGTCATTCTTGCCGAGTGATTTTCTCGTGGCTGGCAACCCGCGCCGCTAGTAGTTACTTTTGACAGTTGGTTCAAATTTACGCGCAACCGCTCCGCAGCGCAAATCGCTTATTTTATAATAAATCCTCAATATCGCCGCATCACGCCTTACACCGCTTCCACGCTACTACGCAAGCTGCAGGATTCTCGGGATTAGATGTGCACGAGAGATTGCTCGGTAAGTGCACATATTCTTTATATTTTCGCCCTGAGTGACCCAGTGTGTCACCAGACCCTCGGTAAGAAATAGGAGATTTGGAGGCCGCGCTGCCCGCATTTGATATTTTCTACCACAAGGGAACAAACTCCACGCGGGCACTGCTAGTTTTCAATTATATCTGTGAAATATTTTAGACAGTGTGTGTGTTTCTTTTTTCGTGCGCAATAAATATAATAATAAAATAAGTTATTTTTAACAAAAGAAGAAATGAAGTTGAATTACTCCTGTTTTTTAACTCGAAAATGTTTTCCCAGCAAATACGTTAACGGAACTTAATAATGACGAAATATTACACAAAGTTTTCAATAGACATTACTCGAGCGATGATTTCTCTTAGTTTTGCATTCTGTCGAGTTTTTCAAAGTTATGGATATGATATATATAATTTTTACTAGCTGCGTGCCGCGTATATACGAGTATATTTGTCACTACGTTATAATTGTTTTATACGTAACCCTAACTTTTTTTAATATTGAGATAAAGTAAAAATATTTGTCATAAATTCAAGCACTTGCCCGTAAAACTGTGGATTGAATAGGATATTATTAATTTTTTTAGGAGTTTTAATTTTTTTACGTGCACCCCTAATTATTTGCGAAAATTAAAAGTATCCTAATTTAGCCAAAGTAAGTCAAAAAACTGTCCAGTCGTTCCGGACATTACCCGGAACAAACAGACAGACAGACCGACAGACAGACGGACAAAAATGTTAAAAATCGTATTTTTGGTATAAGTATCATATATATGTACATTCATATTTATTTAGTAAAAAAAATGCTATTACAACAGGCTTTAACTATTCAATTAACAAAATCACCCAAAATTATGTGACTTAGCTTTAAGGTTGTGATAGCACGTTTATGGTGGTCGCTCTTCAATCAGACAGAATATTCGTGTCCTGCTATATAAACAACCAACAATTAAAATTACAAACTATTTTAACCACATTAGACCACCATTTCTTTCTAATCATCTATTTTCGGTAAAAACCAGACCTCCTTCGAGTATTTAGAATGAATCCGATAGTATTTTTATACGTAGAGTAATTAACATCTGGCGATATGGGAAGTAATTGAATTATAGTCATAATATTGTTACGCTATAACCGCTTTGTCATAAGCAGAAGTGTTTATTAAATCTAAATATCAAAATCGAAATAAAAAAATCTTTATTCAATTTAGGCCCTAATAAGGCGTTTATGAACGTCAAAACACTACCACCGGTTCGGAAAATAGGCTAGCCGAGAAGAGCCGGCAAGAAACTCGATCTGGTTCCTTTATTTATAAATTCAAATATACATAACATTTTTAAATAAAAACTATACAAATCATAGTTACAACTATTGTTAGCGTGAGCACAGAGAAAGGGTGTAAATTCCAGACCTAGCAATCGTTCACGTAATGATCCACCCTGAAATAACGTTTTGAAATTAAGACTTGCTTGACATAGTGCTTGAACTTAAATTAAGGTAAATCGGTAATGTTCTTTGGGATATTATTATTAAACCGAAAACCTTACTTAGCCTAATGCGTGGGACGGTCAACTTATCTTTATTTCTGATATTAAAATTATGACGGTCATTTACATTTAGATCAAGCTTGTCTAATATAGCTAAATAGCTAAATATGGGCTACTCTCGTCTTTGATTACTTGTACAAATTATTACCTATTACTTTTTTTAATTATACTTTGGAAGCAAATACGGCTTTGTTGGTAGTGAGTGGTATTAGATTAGAAGGAACATCAAACAAACAAACAAACCATATCATTGTAGTCGTACATTTTTTAACAATGCCCTCCTGGGTAGCCACCACCGTTAAGTTTGAAATCCACCCACCAAGCAATAATAGGTGTCAGCAAACATTGTTTGAGAGAGCGATTCTCATGTTTGCCAATGTAGTTCACATCGTCACTTTAACTTACTGTGAGCGTAATAATAATAATTTCAGTGTTAATTTGTGTGCGTGTGCGTGTGCGTGTGCGTGTGTGCGTGTGCGTGTGCGTGTGTGCGTGTGCGTGTGCGTGTGCGTGTGCGTTTGAATGTGCGTGTGCGTGTGTGCGTGTGCGTGTGCGTGTGCGTGTGAGTGTGCGTGTGCATGTACGCGCGTGTGCGTGTGCGTGTGCGTGTGCGTGTGCGTGTGCGCGTGCGTGTGCGTGTGCGTGTGCGTGTGTGTGTGCGTGTGCGTGTGCGTGTGCGTGTGCGTGTGCGTGTGCGTGTGTGTGTGTGTGTGTGTGTGTGTGTGTGTGTGCGTGTGTGCGTGACAATTTTTTATACTGTATAAACATGCGCTGTGAACATAATCTCTCCTGATGTTATGTGAGTATGTGACTCTAGATAGTAAAACACATTAAGCGTAGAGCCTCTCAAGTGACTCAACGATGTCTTCATCAAACGCTAAGGTTTATTATAGAATAGGATAGGTGGATTTGAACCTTCGTATATTGACGCTCTATCCGACCACACTACAGCTCCATCACCAGCGTTTTAAACATGAATATACAGATATTGTATATTATGTATTAATTAAAGTGAATAATCTAATATATGTATGACAATAATAAACATTTTATTAATTTGACAGCCCTCAAATCCTGAATATGCGGCTTTTGGTTTAAAATATTTCACTATGTTTCAAACATATAAGCTCACGCCTCTTATCCCCGAAGGGTTAGGCAGAGGTGAAATAGCGAACTACACCACCCACATTTCACCGAGCTTAGTTCCGTTCCAATTGTGACAGGGGGCGAGCCTCTCGCCATATCGGGCACAAATTCCACACTCCGAGATGATACTAAGTAGAAAAACTCAAATATCACTTGACGCGACCCGGGGATCGAACCTGAGACCTCAGAACGACAGTCGTACCGTAATGCAACTGCGCCATCGATGCAGTCAAATACATACCTACGTGATAATACATATAATGCACTTTGCATTAAGTCTATTAAAAATCTCTCATATACATAATATGTAATTTCAGTAAATAATATATGGTATAAATACAATATGTATACTTTATCTTCGTAATATTAATCCACGTGTTTAACAAAGCAATGTTCTTCATGCTTTCTATAATTAAAAAATATATTATATAGAGACGCTATAAATTATTTGCATGATTTAATTAAGTATAATGTTTCTAAGCGATTTTTATTTTTTGTTCTGATAACTAAAAAGTAAGATGGCGATCGTTTGTGGATTACACGCCTGTTAGCTGACGATTACTATTTGCCTGTTATCTTCATAATTTTAATATTAGAAATAAAAAAATAAATAAAATTAGACAATTTGGCCGTCCCACGCTTTAGGTTAAGTAAGTCTAATAAAAGCTTTAGAGGTAAAAATATATATAACTTAAAACGGTAAATTTTTATGCTTATCAATACATGATATAGGTGGTTGCAATCAATTGACAATCGAGCATTAATAGAACCAGAAATATAGAATATATGTGAGTCCTTTCATTTGAAAGAAGCGATTTACATTTATAAGTAATTCCTAGAGGAATAACATTCATTTATTTTTAAAACTTACAACCTTGTTACGTCTGGTCTAGACAGAGACGCCATAATACCTTCAAGCAAATACCTAAGTAAATATTTTATTGGATTCTGTTTTCATTCATGTAAAAAGTAATATTATGTTATTGAAAGAACGTTAAAGTGAATTACATATTTTTTTTCGATATAACAACCAGTTTCATAATTATATTTTATACTTTATTAGTTAAAACCGATTTTCTATGTTCGAATATTTATCAAATTATGATTTTATTTAATTTTTTTATCTAATTCAAGCAACGCCGGGTAAGTTTTTCCATATATAAATTTTATAAAGGAATTCCCACGCATCCTCTGTGTACGCATATGCACACACATCACACGCAGTGTGTCAATATTTATGAGTATACACAAAACGATGCTTACTGTATCCACCTAAGCATAAGCAACCAGCGCCTACTTGGCGCACTTAAAAAAATGCAAAAAATAATTTATCTTTCATACATAAACTTTAAGAGCGATTATTTTATTAGATTCAATACCGGAATATATATTTTTTTAAAGCCAAGATTTGCAATATTATATGGAATTTACCTTCCACTTCGGATTTGACACAAACAACATACAAGAGAACGGTGAAAACTTTTTAATTTATCACTCACGATTCCCAATCGTAATCGTGCCGATATACTTTTGAATTTTACCAATAAATATTTAACGAATCTTTGAAGTCTGTCGAGGGTATGTTGTCGAGATTTCTTTTGGCAGGACTGTTCACGATTGAATGGGTAATTAGTTTTTTATTCGAGTGATACAGAAGTCATTTGACGCGATGAAGATTTATCAAAAGACACACCCTACTTTTACTATGGCAGACACTAGACGCTATTGACACCAGTCACTAGAGACTGTCTAGCTACTCCCTGGTCCTGACTCGCGATATGCTAACGCTAGTCACTGTAAATAAGTATCTACTTCTTTTACCATATGCGAATGTTATATTTTGAAGCGAACTTCAAAAACATTGTGGTCGGCTTCTGAGTCGATGGCCTTGGGTTCAAAGCCATCTTTTTTTACAATAGTTTGACTACAATCTCACGTGATGTTAATTGACGAAGTGGTTCAGGATGGTATTATATAAAGTCTAAGCCTAGAAGTACTGGTTCTCAAGTGATGCTGCCGGAACATACCTACTGGTATTTGGCGACAGGTTTTCAAACTTGACGGTGGTAGCTACCCAGGCGGAAATTGTTCGAAAATACCCTACCACCATGCTATGGTTTCCTCACGATTTTTCCTTCACCGAAAACTCAGGCTGATTTTAGAGTTGGATAGGCGGGTTCGAACCCGCGTCCATTGAAACGGAATCCGGCCGCACGGAATCCCGTGCGTCATCATCTCGCTTTCTTTACGACGAATCTTCATCATTCAGTAATAGAAGGAATCCTTTATAAAGTTCCAGTTCGTTAAGTCAAAATAAATTATTTTCGAATACGTAACTTAAATACTCGTATGTTACGCAACGAATCGCAACAATGGGAAGACTTTCACTCGTTCATAAAGGGTCAGTGACCCGAAACCCATAAAACATAATCATAATTTTATGGCAAACGAACCTTTATCTGAACAAATTACGTATATATATATGAATTAGTATACCTTAAGTCCGATATTTCCTTAACTTTAAATGGCATAATTCTAAGAAAACTTACGTATCTAATAATTACAAAATCAACCATACGTATTAAATTTTTGAATTTTCCTTCACATAATTGGATGTTTATAGTAACATTTCACGAGAGTTGTAACTATCTCACTGAGTTTGTCGTCACATATTAGTAAATTTATGCAATTGACATTCCTTTAATCTTAGTCAATTTTTTTTTTGTCAATACAAAACATTTATGTTTATTAATACACTAGCTGTGTGTCCCCAGCTGCACCCGCGATTCGTATATTCTTCACTGCATTTAATTTTTTATACGAATCAATATATATTATTTTATTACTAAGATAAAATAAAAATATTTCTCATTAATTCAAGCACTTGCTCGTAAAACTGTGCATTGGATAGGATTTTACTAAATTTTTTTGGAGTTTTAATTTTAATAACTTGAAACCCTAATTATTTTCGAAAATTAAAAGTACCCTAAGTTATCCGGAGTAACTTCAGCTATCTACCAAAAAAGTCCTGTCAAATTCCGTCCAGCTGTTCCAGAGATTACCCGGAACAAACAGACAATTTTTTTTTAATTTGAATTATTCGTATAGGTATTGTACATGTTACATTAATACATACATTCATATCTATTTAGTAAAAAAAAAAGAATTTTGACATTATAAACAGACACTTAAATTTTATTTATTAGTATAGATGAGATATTCTACATAGCTTATAATATTATGACAAACAAATCAGTTATAATTGCATAATACATATGCAGTTATACGTGCATAATTAACAGATTAAAACTCCCAAAAATCATATAAAACCCATATTTATCCTTATCCTTACATTATATAAAATGTAATGTCAATCTGTCTGTCCATTAGTTCGCTTATAATCCGAGAACCACTCATCCGATTTATATGACTATTTTTTTAAATCGCAGACATATTGTCTGGTCCGGTTTTAATATATACTTTGTTAAATAAGCAATACGGATGAGTATATAAGTGAAAATCAATCAAAAATAATAGAAAAACTGCACAAAAATGATAATGTCGTGTCACTTACATAGTTATCCTTACCATAAAAAAGCAAGGTTTACCTGTCATTCTGTATGTTAGTATACGCGAGTGAAGCCGCGGGCACACGGCAAATAGTAATAAAAATATTATTTTAATTTGTTAAATAAATTATTGGTTAAGATAAATCATTCACCATAATACTAGTATTAACTAGTATTAAAGAAGAACCTCACAAAAATCATATCAAAACATATGTGGAACTTCTAGCTAAAGCTGACAAATATAGCGGGTAAAGTCGCGCCGCGCCATAAATTACCGCGTTAATTATTTTGTCAAGACATATTGGATCGATGAACCTTCTAAAACAAACGGGTGAAAGCGGTTTATAACACAGCATTGTTTTGTAGACAACGGTAAAAGATCGCTTACACAATCCGTTCTCATTCAAACTGGAATAAGCGTGATTGAAAAAACCGTAAAAATTATTGCTATGAAATTTATCAATGGACAAAAAACATTACACTTTATTGTATCGAAGCATATTAGAGGCCGTTCAATTTAATACAATACACGTACCGACCGGCCCGCGGAAATGGTATGGCGAGCGGCCATTTCAAAAAGATAGATTTTTTGAATAGATTTACAATATTTTTTTACAATAGATATACAATACGAGGTCACTCGAAGAGATCAATCTTTTTTAGACTTTTTTATTTGACTTTGTATTCGTAATTAGTATTCTTCCAGTGGTCGAAATTAGACTATAATCATTATCTGTTGCAAAAACTGCTTCCTTTTTTTTACTAACAGCATTAAAAGATAAATAGCAAGTAACTAAAAAAAGGAGAATGCCTAACCTGCTTTTAGGAAAGATGACACTGAACTGTTTTATTTTTGTCTATTTACAAATAATCGTCATATAAAAAAAAAAACAAAAAGGATGCTGTAATAATCGATACTTTATTAGTTTGAAAGATTGATCTTTTGGACCTCGATATTTAGTAAATCAATCATCAAGCTTAGATTTGAATCGATTTATAAATCGATCTTTTTTACAAACAACTCCCATTCCTAGTTAGGCGACTGATAACTTCGACCTCCCGCCGTACCATGTCCGAGGTCTGGTCCGTACGTGTGCTAACCGCTTTTTACCTAAGCAGAATTTTAGATATTATTTATTTATTTACTCCCCTTTTAAATAATAAGCAAATTTAACCCCTATAGTAACGTGGCATATTTGTTACTAAATCTGCTTAAGTAATTAAAAGTAATTGTAATGAGTAAACATTGCATACACGATCACCATTCAAACTCCTGTACAATCCTCCTGTATCATCAAATGTAATCAAAACATAGCATACCTCCCATTGGTGTTTAAAAAATACTTGATCGTAAGGATAACAAGCCACTTAAACTCGACAACAATACACGCGGTGAAAAATACTTAACATCACCTCGTTCAATTTACTTTGCGAACTGACTAACGCCATTGACTGGTTGGAGATGACAACTTCACCGAGCTTTTGGGGCGGGTGCTTAACGCACGTGGGAGTGTTAGTTAGAGTGCAAGGGCTCAGAAGTGGTACAGATATGTTTGGGCTATAATGAACATACAAATTCTGCAGAACTCATCCTAGCTAAACTGATATGCAAGAATAATTATTAAAAAAAACTCATTATAGAACCAATATAACGTTCAAAAGTGTATTATATTTTACTATTGTAAGTTTGTAATTTTATCAGTGTCGTATGGTGCCAGCTAAGAATAGTACCATACCATATCTTCTCGTGGGTGTCGTTAAAGGTGAGTTAGAGATAGAAACCAGGGGATGGCCAGCAGTATCCCTTGAGTACCAAAACACCTTACTGTGATCGCCAACTCGCCTGCCAAACGTGACGATTATGGCAATCCTTCTCCCCCTCCCCTTCTTACTGGGGGAAACCTATGTCCAGCAGTGGATATCTTATGGATGGATGGAACCTTATCAGAGCATTATCTCCGTGTATTTTCGTTCCTATTGAAAACTGTATAATTAAGTAGTCGTCCAGACTTACTTTAAAATACGTATATCTTCTACAGTTTTTAACTAAACATAGTTTTATTATTTTCATCCAATTAAGCATAACTTTGCAGTTTATTAAAATACTCGGAGCCGAGAGCATTTTCAAATGCAAACAAGTGCTTTTATTAAAATGACTGCTCGCTTTCTCTCCTTTCAGTATTAAGAACAAGACTTGGATCCTTTGTTTGAGTAGGGAATACAAAACTCCTTACGAGAAATAGGTACTGAAATCGAGCGCACAATGTTTATTAAAATTGAAATTTCATTCTACAATACGATCGCTTTCCATTCTATCTTTAAACGTATCATGAAATATATAGCAGGACTTAACGTTACAACCTTGTGACTCGCATGAAATCGATATCATAAAATCCTGTGCATTTCAAAGAGCACATTTGCGTTTATTGAACTTGCCTTTTTATTTTTTCTTATACTGTTCTTATTAACACTTTGACTACAATCTTTGCTATGTGACGATACGTCTCAATATGTTACATACGCTAAAACCAAGAGGTGTGGATTCTCAAGTGATACTGCCGGAACACACATTTGGCGACAGATTTTCAAACCTAGGCTAGCTAAGCGGATATAAGGATTGGATATTCATCTTATATAGTTTGTAATTTTAGTTTAATTGTATTTTAACTTTGAGCACTGTTTTTTTTAAAGTGGGTAATATTGCATAAGATATTCACCGTTTGCAGGAGAGCAAAAGGTAAGAACTGCTTTCGCATCACCTCTACTTCCCGGCACTTGTGGGTTCTCCTTATTGAGTGCTTCCTTTTAAGGTTGGAGGGTTCGTGTGTTGAGCCCTCCGGCGAACCGCATCGAACACACTCCAATCTGCCTGTGCATAAATTGCAAGGGCAATTTACGTGCCCGCGTCCATCGTAGGCTCTTTCTACGGCAGCTGTAGGTCGTCCTGCACGACCCTACGTCGTCATACAGTTTGTCGAAAACGGGAGGAGAACTTAATCGTACTTTCCTCTTACGTCACTTCTTTTATCACAAGCCGAAGTAAAAAAAAAAATACTCTCCCACCTTGCTCGCTCTCGATTATCACATAGCCACTGCGATCAGGTCACGACACGAAGAATCCTATAAGGATGCGTTTTTTTTTTTAAACGATTCGACATAGGTTTCTTCCGAAACATTCGTGTCACAAGAGCACCTGTATCAGCCTGAAGTAAAAAGGGCCATGCATTGAGGCACTGCTAGATTCAAAACAGTTTATCGTCAATTGATCCGTACAACTTTATAGGTTTAATTTTAAACTGAAATACCAAATGAAATAAAAAAAAAACACAAATAATCATAATACGTAAATAATAGGATAATAAACAATTTTACGGATGAAAATTTCTTTTTTGCAGTAAAAAAAAAACCATTGAGCATCTTTATAGAAACGTCTGGCTCTCGAGATAACGAGTACCCTCCAATATTGTTTGTTTTTCTTTAGTTCACAAAATATTCTTATTTTTTCTTCTGCACTCGTACCTATTACTTTTCGTATCTTTAAATAAATTTAAACCATAAATCCTACTCGTTAAGGCCTTAAATAAAATGACTGTTTTAATTCAGATATGATTTATTGAACGTATTATGTATATTGTTTTGAACTTACTCTTAAAAATTATGCTGATTCTATTAAATGCTTTTTTAAAGATTTTTAATAACAGTTTTAATTATCAGATAATATTATTACACATAATTAAGAAATAATTAAATAGAAAAACATGGAAACATTTTTTATTATTCATATCTTCGAAATACTTTAATGTATTAATGTTTTTAAAGTGGAACTTATTAGATTACGCTTGATATATTAACAATAATAATTTAACAGTATCGAAAACAATTGGTAAAATTTAAGAAAAACTGAATAAATTTTCAACTTATTAACTTGTAAATTATTTTTCGGGAAAATAAGCCCATCTTTTGAGAAGCAATAAACATGTTAAGCAATAAACACATATACATATACAAATACCTCATGTCATACAAATTTTACTTTGTTCTACTAAATCATATATATAGAATGGTAGGTCTAATTAGGAGTGTCAGCCGACGTCGTTCGGACATATGAAGCGTGTGGTGGTTATTATTAACCCCTAAGCAATAGTATGCAAAGGTTTTCCCGCATGATTTCGTAAGCAATTTGCATAATTGTAAACAAGAAAAACGAACCTTAGTAAATAAATATTGCTTACGTAATTCCCATTAACACCTCCCTCCACTCCCCCATGTCATCAACAATAAGCAAATCATAATCCCTCCATTGATGCATACGGACTATTTGAACGACCCCTGATGAAAAAATAAGAAAAAATCTGTTTATACAACATGTGTGCTAAATACTAAGCTCGATTAAAAATTTTCTATAGGTATCAAATAGATAATTTATTAATCGCAAGGTTAAAAGAAATACTCAAAAAGTAGACAGAAAAAGCTTGTATTCTCCTTACTTCCAATCATAATTTATATGACGTCATGATAGATTGATTAATTATACCATAAGTATTCACATAGATAACGGAAGTTCTTAGAACAACATCAGAAAATGCAGAGATGCCCAATTCAATAACTGAGTTACATCTCCAAATTTACCGTAGGAAAGGAAATACCGAAGCTATAAATTGTAAAGCAAACTCTTGTTCCGTAGAGGCGGATTCTGCGTGGGCGAAACGGGACCCACGCTTCGCTGCAAACAAGATCGTTTTAACATTTATAACCGATAATACTTTATTAGGTAAAATGTAAATTGAATACGGTATATAGCTAAACGACTCGCTAACGGTTTTTAAATCATAATAAAATTTCTATGATACAAACAAATCAGAAAACATCCCACGTGAAAGTTACCAGCCACGCAATTTTTACGAGTGTCAATAAATCTTTTTTTGAAATAGAAATGTTGTGAAATATTTATAAAAATATGTGCCTCAGATTAAAAGCCACTCAAAGGGCAATGGAGAGGGCTTTGCTTGGAGTTACACTACGTTATCCAATCAGGAATGAGGAGAACGCAGAAGAATCAAAGTAACCGATATTAGCGAAAGAATTACCAAACTTATGTGGTAATGTGGGCGGGTAATAATGCTCGTAAAATCTATGGCTGACGAAGCCCACGGTTTCTGAATACGCGACCACGCACCAGGAAACGCAGCTTGGATAGCTTTTTAACAAAATGGACCGACGAATGGTCTCAGAAATCGGCTGAATGCGAGTGGCGCAAGATCGGTCATTGTGGAGTTCTTTGGGGAAAAGAAGCCTGTGCTCAGCAGTCAGGACATATTTCAGCTGGTGGTGCCCGCTAAGATCATCCCATGTCTTTCCATGGCTGTCGTGAAAGGCGACAAAGGGATAATCCAGGGGATGGCCAGCAGCATCCTCTGAGAACCACAAGTACCTACTGCGATCGCCAACCCGCATGCCAAGCGTGGCGATTATGGCAATTCGCTCTTTTTGTGGGAGACTTATGTCCAGTAGTGGACTCTATTAGATAAATCAAATAATTAACTAAATAAAGGATTGAATAAAAGCCTTAAATTCATATTAAAGAGTTTTTGAAATACTCCTCGCGTCTCTGAGATGTACCTATTGCTTCTCTGAATGTATTTAATATATGTATTGTAGTAAAGGTTCTGAAGGATTGTATGACTTCATATCTTTATATCTCTTCCACTATATTATATTCGAATATATCTTTATGTATATAAATCTTCTGTGCGTGTGTATGTGACTAAACTCCTAAACGGCTGAACCGATTGTAACGAAATTTTTTGTGTCTGTTCCTGAGGTTTTGAGAATGGTTTAAATTCACATTTTGGTCTAATTTTTTTTTTTACATGAAACGCGAACGAAGTCGCGTGCACAGCCAGTCATATATAAAGAAATATACATTTTATACGAGCCATTAAGAAAACAGTTCATAACTGTTCATCTAACAAAAGATATACATTTAATTTTAAAACCAATTAAATGATATCTCAGTACGTAACTGTAACATTAAAAACAAATACCAAACAACAAACAAGTAGACAAAAGATCGTTCCCGTAATGACATTGCTGTATTGGAGTTTTGCTGTATTGTTTCGCTGGATAATGCTTATCGTGTATTTATTTGAAAGTTCATTAATGTGTTTATTTCGATGCTCAAACGAGATCTGCTTTAGTTTACAATAAATTTAAAATCCCTCTCTCTTATTTACAGTTTGTTATAACGTAGGTACATAATATCGACTAATCAAATCAGGAATAATATGACAGAAACGTCGTCCGCTCTCTAGGACGATACGATATAGAATGATGAGATCCCAGATATTTTATATTTATTTATTTTAAACTACCCACATACAAGTCATTTCAATTCTTTTTATCATTACTTTATCATGGCAATCGTGAAGAATATTCTAGCGACAATATACATATAATAATATTTACTATCGTTTATTTTTGTTCTAAAGATACATATTCTTTCAGGTACACAGGTTCGGGTCCAAGGATATCTTCGCTTCAACGTTAGCATTCGAATAGGTAAATAAAATAAATTGTTTTAAACCTTAATCATATTTATAATGAAACTAGTTGTGCTCGCGGTTTTGCTCGCGTACTTATATATTTTCCTCCTAATATATTTTTTAGCATCTTTTATATCTCTGAGACTCTATCAATCGAAAAGTCCATGGAGAGTTCTAGAAAGATGAGCCGCCACCGTTTTACTGGAGTTTAGAAGCATTGACATAATATTGAAAATATAATTTATGTTGACTAAAACTGCTAAGACATGACACTGGCAGAATTGTATATTTAAATCACAGATTACCATCAAGTAAAAAGAAGAAAACCCCCTTACCGAAATACCAAGTGTAAATCAGAAATTTCAAAAATGTTCATAATATTAACTTCAAATATAAGTATAATCTAATAAGATTCACTTCGCAGACTTCAGGCATTACCTTTTATATATTGCAAGGACAAAAACCTGATAGTATCCGCACACTAAATAATGGAGAGGTCACAATTTTCCTTGCAAACTCCCGTATTCATCAGTCGAAGTCCGGAAATAAATCTCGGCTTTCAATAGCCACACATATCGAGGCTTAGCAGATGGATATATTTTATGTGCACACTGACTAAATATGCGACTTCGCTCGTGTAAATGACTATGTGGTTCAACATGGTAAACACTTTAAATTTAGACGTACTGGCTCACAAGGATGGCATGTCGGAACACACCTTCAGATGTTGCCAACAGATTTTCAAAACTAGGGGTTGATAGCTAATCGGACGGGCTTGAGAAAATGGCTTAATGGCGAGTAGTACAGAGGGCGGGAAGGATCTGAATGGTGATTACGTAAGCAATATTTATTTATTTATTTTCGTTTCTTTTTCAAAACCATGCCAAAGTTTATTTATTCGTGGAAGCGAGGGGGGTAACAGCTCTGTTCACTATTGCTGACAAGAGGGAAGGAGGGGGACGATCAAAACTTTTCCTATATACTACTGGAATGACCTATAAGGTTACGTGATGTACGGAAAGCTCAGCACAATATGAATAAGATAGGCCGAATCGAACCTACGCCCATTGAAGTGATACTCCGCCACTAAGTCATAATTTTTATAGTCGATATATATTTTTTTCTAAAATAACGAAATGTATACTAAAACCTGATTACAAAAATAATTATAGGCTATTAAAAAACTCGTACAAATTACTTTAGTGGTTCTTTAGTTGTAATTAAACTATCGGACAAACAAACAGAGGAAAATTGGTTTATTTATTATACATATATAAAGATTATGAGGATTAACACATATAGGGACTTATATGCTCAGGGAAAGATCAGACTATTTATTGACTTTATAGACTTTATAGACACTAAAAGGTTAGCTTTCCATAGGCGACGGTAACCATTTACCATCAGATTTGACGCATTCCTGTTCGCAGCCCTTTGATATAAAAAAAAAACTCATAGTTATAATATTAGAGATACGATAAAAAATATTATTTTACATATGTATCAAAGTAAATTATGTTATGTAAAACCGAGTTAATTTTGATAAGTAAAATCATTTGTATATTGGAAATAAAGGCGATTTTACGAAATAGTAACTTTAACATTTTTTATATTTAGGTCACAATAAGTTGGCCCTACTTCCCTCTACTCATGACTTCTTGTCGAAAGACAAGGATGCAGTGAGGAGAGGGATGAGGGCTCCTTGATTTAGCGGGCGAAAAGTGGAGAGCAGCTGGTACCAGGCTGTCCCTCCTTGGAGGAAAGATAGTAAATGGTCCTGTTTTTAGGCCTTCCGCTAGGGCGACGCGGAGCATGTCATGTCGCACTATCTCGTATCGTCCCTCTAACGCGGCGAATGGTACCGTGGGTTTTAGTGGGTATTCCTGACGCCTCACGTAGGGTGAGTTCCTTCATACCCCTTTGCCATCTCTAATCCGGGAGACAACTCTTGAATTAGAGATGGCAGGGGGAATGCGTAAATGCATTTCCCATGAGAGAAAAAAAAGGTCACAATATGTTGAAGGATCCGATTCTTCTATTAACTTAAGGTAAGAATGTTACTTACATAAGTAGTCGTTTTTCAAAGCGTAAGGTGATATTACGTGTGTCACAAATATCTTATATTGGTATTATATGTAACATTTTTATGAAAGGTTTGTTATTATGTCATCCATATCTCAGAGTTACCTAATAGAGGTGAAATAGGATGGAATAAGTTATCCGGTCGGCTTTTATTCGTATTTATTACTTATGTAGTAGCATTGATACGTGATTTATATACGCAGGTACATATTACGAGATCTTGTTGAGTTATTCGTGAGAATTCTTTATAAGATAAATACATACTGTGCCTGCGGTTGGGTTCAATCGGGTCATAGGTACGAATTCACGTACCCAACTTTATAATGAGCCTGAGCTTTCGGTGGAGAAAAACATCATAAGGAAATCATAGCACGATGATGGGTCATTTAATACCCTGCTCGCCTATGTAGCTACAAATCTCAAGTTTGAAAACCTTTCGCCAAGCCCCAATAGGTGTGTTCCGGAAGGATTATTTGATAGTTACCTACCTTTAGGCTGAGTGTTTTTACATTCTGGACCTTCTTACTTAAGAAGACCAGATGAGATCGTGATCACAGCGCTGAACCTATGCAGTACAAACAAAAGTACATGTAATGTCTCTAAGGATATAGATTCAAATACACCTGGAATCCTGTGAGATGCTGTAATTATTGAGAAAGCGAAAGTTTAGCTAAGGAAAATCAGTTAATATTACTTTCAGAGATTTTTAAAGCATATATAGCGCAGCGGATTGTGCGGCCGGATTCCACGTTAATGGACGCGGGTTCGAGCTCACCTATTCAACTCTAAAATCTGCCTGAGTTTTCAGCGAAGGAAAACATCGCGAGAGAACCATACCATGGTGTTAGGGTATTTTCTGACAATGAAAGCAAAGAAAAAAATAGGTCGAGTCTTGAAACTTTGTAGAATTGATTATTTGTTAAATCTCACCACTTTACGAAGTTTTATATAATTTATTGTTCACATATTTTTATTTCTATTTTTTTTTCACCTCCACATCTTTTGGGTGGACGTCTGGACGAATGTATTCCTACTGGATTAATGTGAAAAAATATTATAGCAAAAAAAAAACAGCTGTTACGTTTATTCAAAGTTATGTCATTTTGCCAGTTTATCCATTAACTCATCCTAAAGCACGCAATGTATTTAGATGCTGTTTTCACTCAGTCAGATATTTTTTCAAGGAAACTAATAATAATAATATTAATTAATTAATTATATATCAATTTTCACATCTCAAATGGGCTAAATCTTGAGCCTACTTCAAAATAAATTACTACAGACTTGTGGTCCTTCAAAAATTCCTAGAGCTCCTAGCGAAAACTTCACGTTGCCAATACCACAATTTCTCTTTGTACCTAATTCGAAGTCAACGCAGATGAAATCGCGGGCAGAAGCTAGCCATGTAATATAATAGTTAGTAAATCAAAGTTAATGCAATGATGAACTCTCAATCCACCCGCATCCGGTCACTCAATGAACTTTTAAGTATATTTCTATTAATGGTCAATTTAAAAAGCTTTTTATACCAGGGTTGTTGAAAGTATCTTGAGACAACGGACTCCGCTTCATCTGCAAGTTTCAAACTCTGTTTAAAATAAGACCTAGCATATAACTTTATAATCCAAGTGAAATGTATTGAAAATAATAACGCGAAACATTAATTCTGAGGTGCCACGAAAACTCCACGGAAAGTAATAGCAAGATGGGCCACGGTTTTGAAAGAGATTAGAAATTTTGATACAAGAATGAAAATGTATCGCTATCCACATGACAGTGGTAGAACTGTGTAACTCTGCCATTAACTAAAAAGAGGAAGAGGACTTAGACAAAACTAATAAGATGGTATTTAAAATTCATATTTCATGGTATTATTTTACAAATATCAGGAAGAAAGAAAAAAATATAGAAAACTTGAAGCGAACAAGCCGTAAGAAAGCTTTCAAGTCATTCTGCGTACCTTCTAGGTGTAATCGCGTCATTTGTATTCAGTACGCCGTTCGGTATATTGATCCCGGTGTATGACCGATGGCCCGGGATTTTTATCTACCTATTGAAAGATTTTTTTAAATACTATACATTGCGTGTTATACTTAACTGAAATTTACTTATTTTAACAGATGAATAACTTACAAAATTAAATAATAAATGCATAAATATTTTCCTTATTTTTTTTTTGGAACTAAGAGAAAGCAAAGATATTTCTCACAAATTCAAACACTTTTCAGTGAAATGGATCATTGTATTGTTTTTTTACAATTTCCTGACTTTAAATTTTTTACGTGGAACCCTAATTATTTTCTTGAAATTAAATACAAGCACAGATATTTCTAACTAATTCAACGATTTTTTTTAAAAAGGGTTTATCCATTGCAAACTATATTCAATTTTACCTCTGTATATATTAATTTACATATACAAAAGAATTGCAATCCCACAGGATTCTTTTTTACCAGGAACGTTCGCGAACGTATGCATATCAACTCACCAAAGTTTCATAATAACCGAGAATAAATAGTTTAGGAGAGCATAGTAAAACAAACATATTTACATCGATTTTTATATACACAAATGCCTATTATAAAATCCTTTTTTTTTTTCATACGAGTTTCTATCTCTATTGAATACTGTTTATCATATCCGTAGACTACCTACCAAAAGTAAATTCGGGTATTTTTATTATATTCTTCTTCGTGTGTTTTTTAATGGCTCTGCATGGCTTGTGTCTTAGCCAGTGTCAAGTGAATACGTTGCCACTTCTTCTTCTTCTTCTTAGTTAATGGCAATCTGTGTGTACACATAATTTGTGCCAATGTCATGTAGGTAAGATTTTCAATCTTGTATCAGCGTTACCAAGCTCCAACAGAACGGTGGCCTATCCTGCTCGAACTTTCCATGGAGCTTTGTCGGCACCTCAGAATGTATGCTACGCGTTGTCTTCTATAATAAACTTAACTTGATTACAATAACTAAACTATTTCACACAAACGCCACCAAGATTACATGATATAGAGTCAAGTACACAAGTTTTGGAATTAAAGAAAACAATTGCTACATGTCAGACTGAGATCCCGCCAAAAACTCTTTTATTATATTAAAAAATATGATAAATGATTCATTGTAACAGACAACGAAGACTTTAACGAATTAAAAATGGATTCGTGCTTTAGAATTACGGAAGTGAAAACAAAAAAAAAAAACTGGAAAAAGACAAAAATCCGGTTACCGTAAAAATTATAATCTGCATTGTTTGTTTTTTTCTTTTTTATTACATATTTCTTTTTTAACTCGGAGCGGTCGGTCTGATAAATTCGTAACAGATTGGAGGAAACCTTTCTAAAATGGTTTTACTTTACTCGATTTGTACCAGAAATAATGCCCTTTGCCGTGTGCCGCTGTAGCAGCAGTGCATTATTCATTGATATTATGTTTTTTTATAATTCAGATTTTCAGTGTGATGAGAATTTCTGTTACCTATTATATGTATGTACAAAGCAAAAAGTTACAAAGAAGCCATGATGGCTTAATTGGTATTGCGTTCGGATTTCGTGTCAGTGGAATAAACGCTCCTCAAAAATCAGCCTGAGCTTTCGGTAAAGGAAAACATCGCGAGAAAACCATAGCACGGTGGTAGGGCATTTTAAAATAATGCACGCCTTGGTAACTACCACGCTCAAGTTAGAAAACCTGTCGCCAAATACCAATAGGTGATCCGGCAGCATCGCTTGAGAACCAGTAAATCTAAGGTTAGTGTGTTTACCATCCTGGACCACATCGTCACTTAACATCAAATGAGTTTGTGGTCAAAGAACTGAGCCTATACCGTGTAAAAAAAGTTATAAAGTCAATACGTAATCCTCCATTGTTTTTGGATCGTTTTTTTTTTTTGTGGCACCTGTTAACGAAAATTATTATCGATGGAAAAATGTAGAAACAACTATTATCCACAAAGCTTATTAAGACAATGGTCAAATTTTTACCACTGGGCATACACAATCCATATAAAATTGCATTTATTATTTATTAATGCGGTTCATTTGTTGGATATGTACGGACCTGTGTATACAGTTCAACTCTGTTGCATTTCGTACAGCCTGGTATCACATATTACTTGGTATGGTTTACTAATTGATCGACATAGTTATCTAATTACTGATATATTTCTGTTTTTTTTTTTTTTTTCAAAGAATTATGTTATTGTTTTGTAGGAGAGATCAAATTACTTATAGATCGATACACATTGCTAACGATAATGTTTCCACTTTAGACTGAAAACTTTGCTTCTTACACTTAATGCTTGGTGTGATCGCAATTAGACGGACACAAAGATAAACAAATTATAATTCCAATAGATAAATTTGTACTTGTTTATAAAATAAATTGTAGACTTAATAACTGAAATGTTAAATTAGGCGTCTTGAAAAATAAAGCAAATAAAACGATTCAGAGAGTATTAAACCTTCTCAAGTTACTCTCATTAAAGTTAAGCTATTAATTTATTGCTAGTCTGTTCCAATAAAGAATTATTCGAGTTTATATAGAGAAGAAAAACAAGAGAATTTCATATTCCCAAAGGTTAAACAGTTTTGTTTATAGCGTCCTCAGAAACTTTTGCGAAGATCGCTTTATTTAATAGACATTGCGCACTGTGAATAATACTGGTAATATTCATTAGATTAGTAATATATTAGTACTAACATAGATAAATTATATTATAGTAAACATACATACATATGCTCACGCCTGTTTTCCTCGAAGGGTTAGGCAGAGGTGAAGTTGCGAAAACTACACCACCCACATTTCGCCGAGCTTAGTTCGGTCCCAGAAATGACAGGGGGCGATCCTGCCGCCATATCGTGCACAAATCCCAGACTTCGGGATGATACAGCGTAGAAAAACCCAATATCACTTGACCCGACCCGGGGATCGAACCCGAGACCTCAGAATGACAGTCGTACCGAATACAACTGCGCTACCGAGGCAGTTATATTATAGTCTTTGGTACTAATATATAAAATAAAACAAGTCTTTATTAATAATCTCTATTTCATCATAATTTTATTACAAATTGAAAATAATAATTTTAGATTAATTTACGGATCAACAATTTATTTCTAACTTATGCAACTATTTTTCTTGAAAAAAAAAATTGAGATAGTATAGCTTAAGAATCGCCTAAATAATAAAGATTTGAACCAATAGAAGAGCTTCGTGTAGTGAAATTCTCGAAGACAGATTTTATTTTCGAGGCGTTTCTACCCTTAGATCCGCTCTGCAATTAATGGTCGTGAAACTAAAATGCAAATACAATGAAACAAAACATAAACAGCAGACTAGAGCGGACGTTAAATCTGTTAATGTAGGTACGGTGCAACAAAGTGCTTTACGTGGAAGAAAACATAGTGTTATTATAACTAGAAGCGACACATTACCTTTGTTACTTGCCGATGCTTTAACGTTCACAGATATGATATAATACCAAATGTTATAACTACCCAAGACGTATCCAAGCTATTGCACGCTCCGTCAGCTCGATACAATGACAATTTATGCACTAACACTGTCCTTAAGAAGTTTTTTTTGGTGGAATATTTTATGATATAGTTTGGTTATCGCGCACAAGTTTTTCACGTTATAGGTTAAGTGCTTTGATCACAATCTCATCTGATGTTAAGTGACGATGTGGTGAACGCATTAAGCCTGGAGGTAAGGTTCTCAAGTGTAGCTGCCTGAAACACCTATTGGTATTTGGCGATAGGTTTTCAAAATTGAGGGTGGTAGCAACCCAGGCGGGCATTGTTAGTAAATGCCTAACCACTATGCTATAGTTTCCTCATGATGCTTACCTTCATCAAAAGCTCAGGTGATAGGTGGACTTGAACTACCAGCTGCGCCATCCACAATCCACCATCAACAATGAAAAAGTAAATCGGAAATGTTAACAAAGGGCCATCATTTAGCTGGAACATTGATCGTAATACATTTGCACGCAAAATACGTAGGGTATATTAGTAATCTTTCGTCTTTTGTATTTGACCACACCGCTTAACATATGTGTCGCGGAACTTGTCTGTCGATAACAGCCCTAGCAGCGTCTTTAACATTGGGCCGCACTTATGCTAGATACCAATTACCCGGCTGAGCCTCCTAAGCACTCAAACCAAACCCTGATGAAGCTGTGCAAAGGCTTTATAACTAAAAGCGTTAATTCCAAATACAACATGTTTCTTCCGAATTATTATCCTGTGCAAACCAAACCGCTCTCTCCTCATAACTTTCGCACCGATACCTCTTCCAGTACATGGTAATTCCAGGGTCGAGCATATAAAATTACAATGTAATCTCATTCTATTCATAATGCTTCAAGAAGCTACAGGGCGTTGGAACTGATTTGATTTAGTTCATGAAGAAGGATTTTTTTGTTATTCACACAGAGAAGTCATAAATTCTATAATAGCTCTCAATGTTTCCCTAAAGATCTCTATTGACGAGAACAGTTTACAAGTTTTAATGTAATGTCACCAATCAGTTACTGGTTAGGTCTGATATCAAATCAAGTCCCCGTTTTCTGTGGAGATTTCTTCACAGCACACTTCAAACCGAGTTCCGTGCCATTTTGGTAGCCTTGTGTTAGCTACAATTTATCGGCTAAGTACTATAAGTTCTCGCCTCTCTTCAAAAGTGTGGTGAAACTGTCAAGGTTATTCAGATCAACAGCGTTTAGTTAGTCAAAAAAAGCTACTCCCAGCAAGGATTGTGAACCTTTTTGGTTGTTTTTTTTTTACAATTATATTTCATTTCTTTATAGTATTATTTCAAATATAGATGTAAAATATTCTTGACGACAAGTGCTGGTAAGTGTTTTTAACTTTTTAAGGATTGTTTTAGATAATGTACTGTAATGTGTAATGACACTCTGAAAACTAATTTAACTCCCATACGAAGTTGGATTAACTTTTGCATCCACTTTAGGATGAGGTTTTAAAAAATTATCTTAATTAAATCTGTTTGTTACTTCGCGATATGAACTACTTTTCTATACCGTCTTTAAACAAAATCCATCCAGTAGCTATTACGTGTTGCATGCACACCTATACCTACAGACAGACAAATAGAAATTCCAAAAATCATAGAAATTCCATTATTGAAATTCTAAAGCACCAGACCCCAAAACATTCTTCAAATATATTTATTAAAGATACTTTGTTTAGTTACATTACTATTATGAGTCATTTCAGGCTTTAAGGAGGTTTCACGGAATCATTTCAGAGCCTAACAATGCTGACGCCCTGTTGCTAAATACTTGAAATAAAATTTGAATATACAATTAGGCCGGCGTATCCCATAGGGTTAAAGGTAAAAATTATTGGAAGTAAAAAATAAATAGAAAGGATGTGAAAATAAATTTCCAAAAACCCGATCAATAAACTTTCTTAACTAGTAAGTACCTGCAAAAAACTATATTGTGTTTATAGTGTACCTATGTAACATATAGTAAGTTCATATATACAAGTAGTCCGAAATACCTCAACGGCATCTTAATTTACTTCTCCCCTTTTCGAAACACATAAATATAACGTATTTATTGAAAATATTTGAAGTTAGATCACGTCACGTTTCGATAAATACGTACGATATTACCCAGTAACACAACTCAAAGGCTTTGTGTCTCATGACGGGCCAATCTGTTAGTCAAACGGTTTTTCCGGGACATTTTGTTCACGAGCGCGATTTCCCCGTAGAGATACGCATTATGAATTGATGGTAAAATCTCTCCAACACAGTCCTCCTTAATATTTCACGTTTCTAATTCAACTAGGTACATTCAGGTTTTAATTTAAAACCAATTTAATATATCCGAAGAGGGATGATAAAAAAATATGGACTATTTTAACTACAAAGTGTATTTGTATAACAATTAATTAACGGCTTCACACGGGTATATTTCTATATGTAATTTAAGAAAAAAAACCCTATGTTATTCGCTTTCTAGGGGTGTTTTTTTAAATATCGGTTAAGTAATTATTGAGTTTATCCATAACAAACAAAAATCTCAATTTTCCTTTTTTATTTAATAGTATAGGATTATAGATAAGTACCCAAACACTTTATAGGTATATTTAATCGAAATCATTAAACGTTTTACGTTTGGATAACTATGAAAAGGATAAGATTTCACAAAAACATTATAACTTAGACAGCTCAATTAGGAATAAGACTAGATATAGATATAGATAGTATGTCTGGGCACGTCGGTAAGGGTCGAACTATACGAACGTGATTCAACAGAATCAAAAAGTCTTAAATAAAGGCCTGGTGAAAAGTGTCCATAACCGTCGAGCATGAATGAAAGCGCTAATGAATGTAGAAGAAGCGAAAGAGGTGTGTCAAGATCATGCAAGTGGAAGGACGTAGTTTCTATCTACTTCCACGGAAGAAAGGCGTGATACTATGTATGTATTAGTTTATATAATATAATCCTTATATTCCTGCTGCATGGTGTTGCTATGAGAGCATTCATGCTTCTTTGTGATGCTTCGATATACCACTAGTTGACGGTAAATTACGCGTGATAAAACCACTTAAATATTCATTAATAAAACTATTTCATTAAATCACACACACATACACTAGTTTTGTGTTTGAGCAATGCACAGAGGTACGTAAAGCAAAACCCGGTGACAAAGCGCCGAGTGGGCGTCAATCTGTGACGCCTCGCTGGTCATTAATCTCAACGATGTCCGGCTCGCTGAACATTCGCACCACTGTGCTGACTACGGCCACTGCGGGAATCATGCAATAATTTTCCTCTATTCTTCATCGCAATTCATTTTTATTATTCTGTATTTTTTATTTTATTTTATTTTGGAAAGTTTGTGCACAGTTTTAGATTGTGAGATGTGTGTAGTAGTGTGTTTGGTATTATTTATGAAATGAAAAATATCGAAAATAAAAGTAGACCGAAAGTACAAGCACCCATTGATCTATGTCCATTAAAAATCCTAACTTACCTACTCGGCGCCCATTGCCGAGGGCTACAGACATCATTTTCGCACTCGTCTGTCACCCTAAACGAGAGCAGCGTCCCACTACACATGCAGTACATGTGCACATCGTCTCCCGTATCCTCAATCCCCGTTGCAATTCTTTAAAGAGGTGTAACTGAAACCCTGCCGTGTATTTTTTTATAAAGGGTGCTCGCGGCTGAGGTGATTAAGTCAATACTCTCGGTCCAAGTCGGAGCAGACAAAAACGCTCATGGGATTACGAGATAGTCGACGGTGGCAGGAGGAATAAGCTCCATCACTGTAACCCGGCGGCAAGGTGAGTGCACGCCGAGCCCGCCCTTTCCCCCCTGTTGTTCCCTCTGATGAAAAGAGACATACTGAGAAGAATGACACCAATTCCTGATTGAAGACAAAAGTTGACACCGTAGCCCGGGGTACACCACGCGGGGACTACCTGACTTAGTATCCCACGCTAACACGTCTAGTTTATACGTTAACGTTTATAAGTCCTTATGAAATCGTAAGCAATTTTTTTTCTCGAAGCTTCTTGAATTCTTGTTTATGACTCATGTTCATTGAATAAACAATCTGTGAGTGAACATAATCTGTTTTCACGATAAATTTTCGCTATTTATTATTTCAATAATAAAGGAACGAGAACACTTAGATAAATGTTGTGTAAAAGATTGGTTTTTATTTTTTCATAAATAATTTTAGAGTGGAAGCGATAATAATAGTAGGTTCGGAACGCTATCGAATTGTACTTCGTAGGGTTGATGATTTCTGGAATGAACATTTTTGTAAAAGAAAACAATGTGATTAATTATTTTAGCATAATAACTTAAGCTTTTCGATATGAAACATCTATTGACGGCTTTTAAAACGACTCGTATGTACCGTACCGTGCGCGTGCTTACTTCTTTTCTACTATCAACTTTTACATCTGCCGGAGCGTCCCACGACTGCCAATTTTTTCTAATATGTACTGAATAAAGTTCATTTCGAGTATTTTCCAGCAGCTTATCATTTTAGTCCACATCGTCATCCAACATCACATGAGATTGTAGTTTAAGGTCTAAGCATATTCATATATTACAAAACATACATCTATAGATGTAATGAGAGATCTCAAAATTACCCAAAAGGCAATGGAGAGAGCTATGCCCGTAACACACAACGCGATCATATCAGAAATGAGGAGATCCGCAGACGAACCAAAGTAACCGATATAACTCGAAAAATTGCCATAGTTAAGTAGCAGTAGGCTGAGCACATTGCTTGAAGAACCGATGACCGTTGGTCCAACGAATTCTCAAATGGCCGTCGTGTACCGGAAGACGTAGCATGAGTATGATGGACTGGACCGACAATCCATGGTCAGGGGAATCGAGTGCCACAAGACTGGTCTTTCAATTACATGCATGGTTTGTTAAACAGAAGTAAATCGAACTGAATTGCATTGAATGAATTACAGAAAGGACATAGACATCTTCATGTGTGTCTTCATCTTTCCTTGGGAGTAAGTAGTAGAAATAATAAAAATACGATAAATTTATAAAGAAAACAATAGTGCTTTTCATTTTGAAAACTAAAACGTAGCAGACGATTTTCATTTATGAAATGTGAACGTTGTATTTATTCGTCTCGTTTGTTGTTGACATGTGCGGCTTATAGCGGCAAACATCATTAATTTTAGCGTTCTATGGTCAGAATAACACTCCCTCCCTCCCGCCTCGAACCGACAGTAAAGAGGGATCGCCTATCTAACTACTCTGGCTTTGGCTTAAAAGCTTTCGCATAATGTTTATTTGTTAGAGAGATATCTTGAGGGATGCTATGTTATTTTAAATAATGTCTTTGTTTATTTCAGCCTGTAACTTAAAGCAGGGCAAAATAATCTTGCAAAGTAAACAGGCACTTTATCTCGACTAACTCAAACTTATATTAATAAATTATTATCTGTGTAATAAATCAATATGGAGACGAATTAAAGGTATTAATAAAAAAACGTGCGGTTTTAAAATTGTCGACAGAATACGATGATTTTTCAATATTTTTCTGTCTTATTAATGTTTATTCATTTGTACGCCGATCACACGAAAAAACTATTATGTCAATTTGATATAATTTAGTTTGATAGTAGCTTTTGGTCTGCAGTAACATTTCGATTGCATTATACACGTATTTTTATACGAAATATTCGTAGGCCGAAAGCGTTGTGATCGACCAGTATTTGGTGACATTCAAAGAAGATAATAATAATATTTGAAAATAATATTTGAAAGGCATAATAATATTTGATGATTTTCAAAGAATGTATTTATATTGTTATGTACATATTTATTAAATTATATATGTAATATGCGATATTCCACGCAGAGGGAGTCGCTGGCATAGTTAATATGTATATATAAAAAAAACTAAAATTTCTACGTTTCAAGCGTGCTCCTTTTGAATACCATTGAACCAATTTAAATGTAGTTTTAAAATTAATACAGAAATGAACCCATGGAAGGTTATGAGTTACCAAATCTTGTCCTATCTAATAGATAACAAGTTGTATTGATAAAAAATCACGTTTACCTGTTAGCATTTCTAATATGATAATTAGTTCTATATATCTATATATAAATAGCCAAATATTTCGTTAAATATTATTATTACTTATTACTACCTTTAATGTTAATCGATAAAACAAGTTTAAAACAATTGTTCGTCCTCAAATTTTTACTATTGTTTATGCTTGAATTTCTACCACCGTGATGAACAATAGTTCTTATTACTATGTAGTGTTAAAAAAACAATTTTGAAGCGTTTAGATATTGTTAGTACTTTATCTTTCACATTTTAGTGAAAGTTTTGGCCAGTAGCGTTCTAATTAGAAAACTTCATTGGTATACGTCATTGCCGAATTGAAATACGATGGATTCCATAGAAAAGTTAATATTAATCACTCAAATAATTGTACTTTCATTTATTATTTACATTCGCTACAGTTAGAAAGGAAACCGGACCCGATAGTTCGGTATGAAATTTTCGCTAATTACTCAAAACACTTAGTAATCTATTGAAATGAGAACGTAGAATGGTTTGTGTGCGAATTTTCATTAATTAAGTGTTACTAAACTTTTAAAACCTAAATTATTGGGGACGTGTAACCATTAAGTGATTAAGATTTACTTAATTATTTGTGACCGCTGCCGTATTTTGCGTTTCATATATTCTCCACCGCATTTTTTTTTATACGGAAACCTAATTGTTTTCCTAACAACATTTTTGTACCTACTACGATAAAGTAAAAATATTTCTTACAGATTCAAGCACTTGCCCGTAAAACTGTGCATTGAATCGGACTTTTATGAGATTTAAGTTACTTTTACGCGGAACCGTAATTATTTTCGAAAATTAAAAGTACTTTTTACTACTATTAAGTAGTAAAGTACTAAGTACTATTTAGTAAAAAAATAATATTTTGAAATTACGCTTTTATTTATTAATATAAATGGTTAATATAATTGATTACATAACCAATATTTGCAATATATAAGTAGTAAAATATTAAGTAATAATATACTGCCTCGGTGGCGCAGTTGTATTACGGTGCGACTATCGTTCTGAGGTCTCGGGTTCGATCCCCGGGTCGGGTCAAGTGCTATTTGGTTTTTCTACTCAGTATCATCCCGGAGTTTGGAATTTGTGCCCGATATGGCTACAGGCTCGCCTCCTGTCATATCTGGGACGGTACTAAGCTCGGCGAAATGTGGGTGGTGGTGTAGTTCGCTATTTCACCTCTGCCTAACCCTTCGGGGATAACAGGCGTGAGCTTATGTTATGTTATGTGTTTATGTTATGTTATAACTAATATATAATATTGTTTACCACTTAAGCAGATTTTGTAAAAAATATATATGCCAATGCTTACTGACCATGGATACAGGGTGAGAGATTTGGTTAGATACTATTGATGACAAGAGGAGGGAGAGAGTCATAAAGCTCTAAATAAGTTATGTAAAATTGGCACAGCTCATTAGGATTTTTTTTCACGATATAAAAGCTTCGTGGTTTAAGCACAATCTCACCTGATGTTAAGTGACGATGAGGTCCAGGATGTAAACACACTAAACCTAGAGGTATTCTCAAGTTATGCTGCCGGAACACGCTTATTGGTATTCGGCGACAGGTTTTCAAACTAGAGGATGGTAGCTACACTTAGGCGGGCATTATTAAGAAATGCCCTACTACCATGCCATGGTTACCTAACAATGTTATCCTTCACCGAAAGCTCAGGCTGATTTTAGAGTTGGATAGCAGGATTTGAATCCGCGTCCATTGACGCGGAATCCGGCCGGACTATTCACTGCGCCATCATCGCTTCAATAATAATCGCAAATAGTGATTGACTGAAAAACGTAGCGGTGCCTAAGTTTGTAAAATGTTCTATAGTCATATACTGGTTCGATGAACAGTGGCGAATAGATGAATTTCATAAATACAAAATTTTCAATAATTTATTTTATTGACAACATCTACAACGTATTATTGAAATTCAATTTATCATACAATTCTAGATGCCAAACCTATTCAGAATTCAATTTAGGTATGTATCATTTCTGTATAAATAAAATAAAATTTATTTTTTACGGTGCAACATTCCAAGGAATATTGTTGATTATATCATTTTCTCTACGTAATATATTTTTAATACTTTTTTTTTATACTCAAACAATTATTTATTCGAAAATTTTTCTGATACTAACATTAAGCAAAGATATTTCTCACTAATTCAAATTGTACATTAAATCGGATTTTATTACAAATTTCATGAGTCATATTTTTGTACGTGGAACTTTAATTATTTTCGATAATCAAAAGTACTCTAAGTTACCTGAAGTAACATCAGTTGTCTATCAATAAAGTCCCATCAAAATCGGTCCAGCCGTTCGAGAGATTACCCGGAACAAACAGTCAGATGACAAATTTAAAAACTGTATTTTTGGTGTAGGTATCGTGTATTTAGTAAAAAAATGTTATTTTTACATCACAAACAGACACTTCAATTTTATTTGTTAGTATAGATTTCGTACATGCTCATAATATAAATTGATATTTGTATTCGACTGATTACTATGAAAAATTGGATTTCTTCTTCTTCTTGTGTTTTTTAATGGCTCTGCGCGGCTTGTGTCTTAGCCAGTGTCAAGTAAATAAAATGGCATTTATGTGTATTATTTCATTGAGAAGATTTTATCTTTTCCTTTTGTTGTAAGTTGCTACTAGATGGCGCTGTAACACATCATCATACCGTTGAATGGATCAAAATTGATGTAAATAGATATATCCGATCGTTGAAAATATTTTATTTGCACTGATACGACAACGCCAGCAGGGTTCGGATTATTATACGAATAAATAGTACTTGTGATTTTTTTTCAATAAAATAAAAATTATATTTAGTAATGAGAGTTAACTTTGCAAACATCTTCACACAATGCAGTGTGAAAATCAAATACCAAGAATTAAATTTGTCACAACTGGTCTAAAATTAATTATTAGGTAAAAGGCCCTGTTCATAGGCTTAAATTACTGTACTAACCCAGGATACATGTTGATATTAAATGGTGAGAAATATATAATTGTGAATTACCCTACTAAATGTACGAAGAGTTTCGAATCAATATTATTGTAAACGTATTAAGTATATACGTAAAAAATTAGATAACGTATGTGAATTTTGAATCATTAAGAGGACATGCGGTCGACGACAGATATGAAAAGTAGATATTTCAGAAATCTATTGCTATCGCGTTGCGCCCTAATGAATGAATTGTAAAACACGAAAGGGATAACTGCAGCTCGTGCTGATTTTACCTATGCAAAATAGACGAAAACCTAGTACCCTGTTTCCTCCTTCAAAACTGAACCGTTTTTTAATGTTAGTTCAGTTATATAATAATAAGGACTGGCTATGCCTGTACGATTTGTTTTTATTTAATTTTATTCATCAGTTTTGTTTGACGAAGTTCTGTAAATGAGGGTAAAAATCGGGCATATTCTTTTCATTTTCAAAGTCTCCTAGTTTCTACAATAACTAATTTATGGAAAAAATCAAAACGTACGGCCAAGCCCGTACGTTAACCCATTCAGTAGTGGATATATATTTTTTAGTATAAAAAATATTTACCATAATGGCATAATTATCCAAGGCCGCAACAGGGGACTATGCTTGTATGGAATAAATGCTGCTAGCATAGACTCTGAATAGGTTATTTGACTACTATTTAATTTATTGAAAGCAACATACTTATTTAATTATATATAATACGTATAAAATATTTAATTCGGTAAATAGAATTCTGAAATACAAACGCTTGTACTTTGGTAAGGATCGAGAGTGGATAATCTATCCATTTACCGTAAAACAAACGTGTATATAAAACTTGTATGAAGTACGTATAGTGTGACGTCATGTTTTAGCATAGTTCGCTTTCTTTTTCTCCAGAATGATATTAAAATACTTTAAGTTCTTATTCTATCTTATTTTTTTTATCTAATTTTAACTTTAGTGGTCAATTTTTTTATAAGACAATAAAAAATAGTCGGTAAACACATCTTTATTATAAGGCACATACCAAACTGAGGCATCGGATGCTTTTATAAAGAAATAAGATATATATATTTATTATATATTTTTATATATTTTATATATTTTTGGTATAAAATTAAATGTTAGGGGGTATATCTCTTCACGCCCTGTATCATCGGGTGTGGATTTCATTAACCGTATTTATCGGCGTTCGCCTCTGAAGGAAAATTGTCAATAAGCGGTAATTGGAGCGGCAAGCAGCTGAGGCGAACAATTAATAAGTTTCCACGTAGCATTTTATCAATGAAAGACTCCGGTATTTTATAGAAATTACGTTATAAATTACAGAATTCGGGAATTAGGTTAATAAAAAAATAAAAATTATATTTGATATTTTTTTTGTATATATGGGTGATGGCGTAAAGGTAGACACACCAACGCCAAAATAAGGCAAAAATATGTGTTTGAGAATGAATCAAATGAAATGATGAAATTTATAAGTGTACCATTGTAAAACAAGAGAATTAGACAGTCCATTTTTATTATCTGAGTTTGGAGTTTCATTGCGGGCAGAACAAAAGCCGCCAGAACCCCAACAATTATGATATATTGAATAATAAGTCAAAGGTAAAGGAACCTTGAATCTAGTAAAAGTAAAAAAAATTATCTCGATATAAGCTTAAAAGTACATCTTGTAATAGTATTTTATTTTGACATTATAATCTACATATATATTAATATTTGTTTTAATATGGACTATTTAAATATAGAAATGAGACTATGCGCATCTTTCATTAACGATACTAATTCTACGCAACGTTATACCAGTTACATATTTTGTGATATAAACTCGTGTACAAATATTTTTCAACAAGATAAAGGTGAAAAAAAAACATAGGTACCTGTTATGTTTACAATTGGTTGAATTTCACCTTGAAAATTGGATAGAATGTTTATAATCATGGTATTTTCGAATTTAATATAATATGTATACCAAATATTTAAATAGAACTTTTATAAAAATAATAACGCTTTTTTAATGTTCCTCTAATATAAACAATAACAGGAAACATAAACTTTTGAGCAGCCACAAAAACTCCTTGGAATGTTCTAATAAAGGTCAACCATTTTGCTAGAACAATGAATATTAAAACTACAGACCGTACATTCAGTGGGCGCATTGAATTGAAAAAAGAAACGTTATGATGTTGTGTTTTTTTTTCTTATTAATATCCAACGTAGGTATTGAGTTTTTTATTGTTTTATTATTATTTTATCATGCAATAACTTTTCGAAAATGTAATATGTCAATTGAAATTATCGTAAAATTAATACGTGAAGCAAAAACTTTGTACTTAAGAAAATTTACATAAAGAAACAATACACACACTACCATGTGATTCACAAACACACGCACACGCACACACACACACACCCACACACACACGCACACACACACATATACACATATATATATATACATATACATATACATATATATATATATATATATATATATATATATATATATATATATATATATATCTTATATTATCTAAGGAAAGATTTGTATTTTTGTACATAACGTATTTTAATATGTCGATTTCCCATAAAAATGAGACATTAGGAACACAATGGAAAGCTGGCGTAAACGCCAGGTCAGTGCTCAAGGGGTTAATAAACTTAAAACTACTGGGCCGGTTTGGATGAAATTTGGTATGGTGATTGTTTCAAATCCAGGTAGTAATATAGTTTTTATACCGAAAATTCCGCGGGAACGAGAACTGCGCGGGTAAAACCGCGAAGAGCAGCTAGTCTCTTATATATAGTAAATCTGCAATCTCTTACAATTACCAACGTATTAAAAACTATAAATCACGCGTCATTGTTAGACATGACATTTATTTACCTTTTGGACATAATCTTTTCTTTTGAGAAGGTTATACTTGAAGCAATTGACAATAAAACCCAAAATTGTTAGCGTCTTTTTATTTTATTAAAGAAACGAAGTTTAAATCTGATAATTTCATTATCAACATAACCTACCTTTCAGCATGAAACATGTGTCTGATCTATAACGTCTATTGGTGCTCCGAAAAATAAATATGTACATTATACCATAATTTATTCATAATCAAAACATACGATCTGGTGCATTTAAACGCCATCGTATACTGGACATATTGTAGCATGTTGGCGGCTGACGTCATAGCTTTGGTAACGCGAATCTATAAGTTTTTCCCCTGCCGAAAAACGCTCAACGCCGCTAAAGAAGTTTTCTCTTCAATAATAAATTATGCTCGAATTTCGATCAACAGCGAGCACTAGTCCAAATAAAAAACGTATACAAAATGTATTCGAATTATTTACTGTGTTTAATTCATTTTCAGATTTTTGCAAAAGAAATATTACAAATTTATATCTTAACGAGTTGGAAACCTCAAAGGGCGTATAAAAAAAAAGTTAAAACTTTGTCGAGGTGTATGAACCAGGTACTGCGATACCGTCTTGTGTATAGGAAAACGAGCTCAGTAAGAAAGTTGATGAGACGAAGTAGCGCCGATGTACGCTAACTTACCTAACTTATAAGGACACCCCCGCCAAAGTAAACTTTTTTGCTAGCAAGCAACTAAGCTAAAATTAATTACGCATAAATTTTGTTTCTTTTTTTTTAGTATGCGTCGAGTTTTTTCCATTTAAGTATTTATTAAATACACAAATTATTTCCATTAAAAATTATGTTTTTTTTTAAGCGAGAACGGCTTTTTGTCCCATACTATCTGACTTTGCTCGCGTGTACTACACAGACACACGGACAAATTGTTAGACGTTGCTTTTTGATTTTCTTATTTACTCGTATATACTATTTAACGTAACAAAATATATACTAAAAAAACCTGACTAGATAATACATCTGCGATTTAAGAAAATAATCTTGTAAATCGATTTGGTGGTTCTCGAGTTATAAGCCAACAAACGGATAGACCTACAGATAGCGTTGCTTTTTTATACAATGTAATGTAATGTAATGTTTGTATATAATAAAGACAGCTTCACCGCTTTGACCACGATCTCACTTGATGTTTAGTGGTGGTGTAGTCCAGTATAAAAAACACACATTCAAGAGATCAAGATTCTGCCGGAACGTATCTTTAATGAACCTGAGCTATCATCTTCATGTTTGAAAATCTGACGCCAAATACTAATAACTGTAATTGGGCTACATCACTTGAGGCCAGTACCTCCAGGATTAGTGTGTTTTATCATCCTGGACCACGTCGTCACTTAACATCAAGTGAAGTTCTTGTTATAGTACTGAGCCTATACAGTATTAAAAAACATTTTAAACACTTAAACCTTAGCTACCTTACTTGATAACATACCTATGGTGGTTTAATCTTCCCTTAAGTGTTTTGTAAAACATATAGTTCTATACAATCCTTACGTTGCAAGTTGTTCTCACTAATTAGTTCGTCGTTTTTTAATACATAAATGAATTAAGCTTACAGCTTAATGCGGAGGCATACATTAAAAGCTTTCAATGGAAAGTCATTAAGCCATGACGCTAGTTAGAATCGCTTTCTTAGTTTATCACAATACTGGGAACATTGAGAAGTTGCGTATTTTCCTGAGGGAAATTTCATAACAGCATGCGAAAAGTTTATGGGAAAAATTGTACGAGTTATAAAGAACTTGTACAATAAGTCAGAATAGGAAAATATTATCCTGTTTTTATAGATCTTTGTTTGTCTTTAAATTGAAAGAGATTAAATTATTATACAGAATAGCTAACTTAAATTTATTTGAATTGATACAGACAGTTGCATGGCGTCGGAACTATAAATTTCCATCTATTAATGTTAATAAATGTTAAACATCTTTCAGCATCGAACTTTTTCTTTGACCATGAAAAATTGACATTTGAACGTAATTAATTTACGAATATTATTTTTTTTCTTTGTAAATAATAGTTATATAGTGATGATTGACGTATAAAATGTATTTTAATCTATAGGTAGTTCACTTATATAGAAACTTGAAGTTAGTAGCACGAAGTTTTAAAATGAACCAATATTAACGTTTTTTTGTTAGCGATTGTAGATAGCCAAATAGTAGATAGCCGCCTAATATTCCTATACGACTCATTTTTTTGTAATGAAATCGTCTACCAAGGGTTCGAAGAAAAAAGAATTGTATAAAAATATAATCATTAAATAATGATTATCAATGATTTTCGACTCATTTAATTTTATATTTAGATAAATTCTCCTTTATTTTAAACATTACACGAGAATAACTGTAGCGAAAAACTAAACCGTACGGATTTAGGTCAGAACTATCACCGGCCGAGTAAGACTGGGGGTTGGGTGAATCGAAACCGACGTTACACAACGGAAGGCGAGGCTTTAAACCAATTACCGTTCCATTACGGCTCAAAGCTCGGAAGCGCAAACTGCTGGTGGAACTTACAAAATATTGTTTTACTAACTAATATTACATTCGTAGATTTCATATATTTTAATGGATCCTAACGATATTAAAATAGGCAGAGATAAAACAGTCCACTATCGACGAAACAATGATGGTGATCCACTCGAAGCGACGATGGTTCAGTTCTTAGTGTGTCCGAAAGTTGGACGTAAATTTGGACGTAAGTCCCACTATCCAATTCCATTGTCCGAAGAATTGTTAAACTTAAGTCGCAGTAGGCTGGGCTCATTGCTCGCATAACCGATTCCCGATGGGGTCGACGGGTTCTCGAATGGGTACCATGTACCGGAAGGCGCAGCGTAGTTAGACCCTACACAATGTGGACCGACGACCTGGTTAAAGTCACGGGAATCAGCTGGATGCGGGTGGTGCAAGACCGGTCGCTGTGGAGTTCTTTGGGGGAGCAATTGTCGAGTTCAGTGAAGGAAAACATTGTAAGGAAACCATAGCATGGTGGTACGTGGTTTCTAAGAATACGCGCATGGGTAGCTATAGCTACCTCCATCAAGTTTGAAAACCTGTGTGGTAGATGTAGGAAATAAGTATGTTCTGGCAGCGTCACTTGAAAGATAGTACCACTAAGCTTAGTGTATTTACCATCCTGGATCACATCCCCACGTCAACATTAGATGGTATTATAGACAAAGGGTCAAAGCCAAAGTATTTTATAAATCGTTTCCTCCTCTGCTTGCCAACATATTTCCTTTTTATGTTATGAAACTATTGACGAGCTTTAGTTAGCAAAGTATTAAAATATTTTGGTAACAATGGTTTTTTTAAATGCCTTTAATCGAATTTGGACCACTAGACAAAGGTTAACCATCTATACTAATAAATACAATTGTCTGTTTGTAATGTCAACATTATTTTTCTTTTACTATATAATACAAGTGCTTGAATTTGTGAGAAATATATTTACTTTATCTTAGTTCATTTTTTTTTTAGAAAAATATAATTATTATAACCCTAATGGGTTCCATATAACAAAAAATGCATTGAAGAACATATAAAACGCGAGCGCACAGCTAATAAAATATAAAATTGGTAGCGTTCGCAGAAGACTCATGTCGACCTTCGTTGTTACTGACGACATCAATAGGTCTGCTTGTTGAACCGTGAAAGATAGATGTCAGTTATTAGGATGATAGATGCCTTCACCAAAGATTCATCGCCATAGAGTAAAGTAATATATTAATACTGGGAAGTTTTTAATGTTACTTGAACTTCCGATGCGAGACTAACGTCTGATAGAAATTTCCCAGCAACTGTGTACCGCTATAGGGATATATATTTTGCGTATCTATATTTACATACGCTTATACGTCCAATATCGGCCGGTTTAATATGCGATCTAGATCTATTTTACCTACTGAAAATTCAATCTTTTTTTTCTTTTAAGTATCAGATCAGTGTCACTAATAATTCAGAACTCCCTATATATTTTCTGTTTAATCTCAACCTTATCTTTTAAGATTTGATATTGAAACCTGCATTAAATAGAGTTAACTAAAACCTAACGGGGCTTTGTATTTTTGATGTTTTCTTTTCAGTTTCTTTTCAGCACTAAGTTAAGCTTCCCATTTGGCATGTTTAACCTCTTGGAGTCAATCTCTCATAATTTAGTTAAATTAAATTAAGCAAAAATAAATGTCACCAATAAAAACTGATTATCGTCAAAGAACTCTTGCAACTCAAAATTTCTAATAATATTCATATATTTTACTCTCTATAATAAAGTGTCATGTTACTTTTTGGTGAACGTAGCCAATTACACATGAAACTTTACAGTACTAAACGTTAATTGAAATGCGACATGTTAAAGTTATTAAGCTATTAAGTTTTATAGTTTAACTGCTGAAACTTTGACTTGAGATGACTATCAAAATATTGTTCAAGAGTTTATACTGTTGGTGTTAATAGAACCAAATGCTTAAATTGTACTTATTACATTTATATTACAAACCGTAGCTGTTATTAGTAATAACATTAATTCTGAATGATTCATTGCGGGGTAAAAGCTCTTTTTAATGCAAAGCGTAAATATAATTTTTAAACTAACTCCCGATGTATTGCAAATGTTAGTAAATGATAAATACTTACTCCTGTATTGGAGCCACTGACAAAGTTAGTTTAAAACACATTAGGGAAATTAGAGTCATGTGGTTAGTAATTAGTTATTAAAAACACCTTACGATGCATATGTTTAATATACGGTCGTCAATTTACAGAAAGAGCTAATTGAAAACTTTTAATTCGTAGCTCGTTTCAAAATAAAGCCATTGAGAAATCAATAAAAAAAATTACACTAAATACCACTTCCACTATATCCTACATATAAAATGAAAACATAAACGTTGAATGGAAATAAAATTACAAATGGATACCTCGTTTTTCGAGGCTTAGATTTACATAGTAGATCTTGCGTTTCTCTGTAACGAATCAATCGGAACATTTGAAGCCATGAAATCACTAGTATTTACTATTTATCCACTAACACGAAAACTTTTTTTTTAACTTAGCAAATAATCACAAAATTATTATTAACAGGCGATAAAATAGTTCTAACCCAGAGCTTAAAACGCTTCATGAGTTGCAATTTGTTTCGAACTGAAACAGCAGTGTAAATATTCGAACAATTCGACTGTTATTTTCTAGCAGAAATACGTACGGCAATGATGCTTCCGCCAATCGGCCTTGTACAGGAATTCCCGATCCTCTATAACGCAAACAATCAATTGTATTCGTAGTCTACACACATTCTCTATACTTATGTATTATATTTTTTTTTCAGATATAGCGAGATGCAATATCTGTATACTATCTTTAAAGTAAAATAAATCAGGATTTAAAAAGCTATCGGATAAAGCAAAATCTTGTATTTTATTTCATAAGAAGATTTCATTGTTAGAGAAACTTCACGAGTCATAAAAGAAAGTTATGGTTTTTATTATTTGGAAAGTTTTTGTGGATTCTTTTCATACTTTATATTTTCTACATTGTTTTTGAAAGATTCAAAATACTTTTGAAAAGAAAAACAAACAAACAAACAAAAGGAAGACGACGAGACCGGTAAAGAACCAGCCTGTATTTCTTTAGAGGATTTCTAAATTGGTGATAACATTTTTTATGTTAATTTCTCTGGGCTAACATTGAACAAAATATAATAGACAATATGTTCTATGATGTTTTTGACAGGGATGATAAATTGCGCTTTGTTCGTTTGTATGTTTTGTTTTACAATTAAAAAATCTGTGTAGATTGTGACCACCACACATAAAAACATAATTTCGATGAAGATTGATCTTGACCTCTGCCTTTGCCTACTTGTTCTCTACCAGAATCATGAAAAACCATGTTTTAAATTGTAAAATGATTAAAATCCTCATGGAATTTTCATATGCATGTTTCATTTGGAACGTTCATTTTGATATGTGTGTGTGTTTGATGTGTAATTTAAACTCACTCGTTTTGTCATTTTAATTACAAAGCCTCGTCAGTTACTGTAACGAGAGTTGTCTAAACAGACGACGTTTGAAATAATGACGTATTTAAAATGAGTTGAAAAAGGGAGGGTGGTGCCTGGGATCACTTTTGTAAATTGTATTCATTTGGGTTATTTATTATTAATTCGGTTTTTTATTACAATATTTAGTTTCAATATTTTAAACGAAAATATCAATCAATCGGATGCGGAAAAATGGAAATACTTCAATTTTCCAATAATAGAGTGCCACTTACCCAAACAAAGTACTATTTATTTATTTATTAAATAAGTATCATTAGCATATACGACATTTAAATGTATTATAAATTTAAACAATAAAATTATTGTACATAAAAAATGCCATTACAATTATAAATGCCCACAACACGCACAGAATTAAAAAAAAATCTTAGTTACATAAATAATAAATAAAAAAAAAGTTAAAAAATAAATCATAACATAAATTAGCCACTCGTGTGTTTTAAAACGACAATCGCTTGAAAATATTCATGATGTTTTGGAATTTATTGCTAGGAACATAGTATAAAGTATTAAGATACCGACTAAAAGGTCAGAGACCTCAGAAACGTTATTCCATACGTTTTAGCTCAGGTTTTACTATCAACGGTCGGTTGGAACTACGTCGTCTCGTTTTGCGAGAAAGTCATGCTCGTAAAAAAGTTAGCGGAGAGATAAAGGGAGAGGACGAAAAAGCGCCCCCTCTCGCGGTTGATGTGCTATCCTGCTGCGTAGGGTTGTGCATAATGGCTGTGATGCATTAGTATTCGATGCGTCTTTCGTTCTCAGGCTGCAGAAAGAGCCCGGGAGTAGAAATGATACGAAAGCAATTCCAACTTCTCGGGTAAATATGTAAACAAGTAGAAGTCTGATAAAACTCACCTATCAATACCATACCGACGAGCGATCATGCATGGTTTGCCCACGTTCAAAGGCTTATATTCCCAAGAAATGTCTAGCTCCGCTCACAATCCGTTATGATTTTATCTCTATAATAAACATTTTCAAGTCCTACAGTAGCCATATATGTATATCTTTTTCTTTAGCGCCAGATTTCTTATATGATTAATGTTTCGAATTTCGAAACATCATATTTCATGTGTAAATAATATATATGAAGTCACCTTTTGGCACTCGATAAAAAATAAATGTATTATTCCTTTGTTTCAGGTAAAATTCCCGAACGATGTGACATCGTATATACGAAACAAATCCTGCCCCTGAACAGATGTTATATAGAAAGACTTACAGACGAAATACGAACGTTAATTCTATTTTGAGTGCCATTTATTATGTCTGTATAAACTGGCATTTTGCCCACCATGTCTCGTATAGGCTTCGTATAAAGAATAAAGGTAGAAATATAATGGATTAGGGCAGGAAAATAAATGATTTTGATTTTAAGAAACATAGATTACTTACAGTCGTTGGGTAATTCGACTTCGATCCACTGAACTAAAATGGTATAAACAGTAATGTGTAACTTTCTGTGCTAGTCTGTGTATTATGCCTGTTTGTGGGTTATCTGATTATTTTTTAAAATCAAAAGATAGATGCATTTAACAATAGATAAAATAGGTTTTTAGCTAGAGAAGCCATGGGCGTTGCTAGTATTCTAATATTGATAAGGTCATGACCAAAATACAAGATACATATATTAAATGTTGAAGTGGCCAATGAAAATACAACGTGTAAACTAGAAAAAGGACTGGACTTTCCAGATCAGCTACTGGAATACGTCAATAAATATTTAGCTACATATCTAGAATCTGACAGTGGTAGCCAGCTTGATAAACACAAGGCAATGATTCAGTACTATATAACTTAATGTAAGTATATATTACAACACAAAATAGCGATAAACACTTAGATCGCAATATTAGGTCTCATAAAATATAACATATCTATGTAAATATTCCTTCTTTATTACGTCGACCGAGATAAATATATATAACTATGAAGGGAATGTGGCAATTCACTCTTTCTTACGCCGCATCTGCTCTTTTAATGTCACGGCTCAGTAGCTGTGAGTTCTCACAGTGGAGTAAATTTACATTTTCCTGGTTCTTGGTTATTTCATGATTTCTGTATGTTTGTTGCGTGTCTCACACCTTTGTTTTTAATATTACGTAAAGAACGTTACTCTTACATTTATGGTACCTATTTGCGCGCTGTTATTAATATAAAGGTTAGAAGTATCATTTATTTATTATCCTTTTTTATTTTCTGAATGGTTTTTGTTAATGTCTTTATTCAGTAGTCTAAGCAAAAGTTTTTTTAGCTGATTCTACTCAGTTTAGGTTCTCCTAAGTTTAGCGTTGTATTCCCATCTCTTTTTTTTTGTATTTTTCTGTACCGTTTTATATAGTATCAGTTAACAAAAATAATTGCTTCCTTAAAACGAGTGATATTGAAAACATTATAATAACGTAGAATTCAAATTTCCTAATCAAAAATTAATTATTTATTTTAGGCCTTAATAAAGCGCTTATGAACGTCAAAACACTGCCACCGGCCACAAAACAATCCAGACATCGAGAAGAACCGACAAGAAACTCGATTTGGTTTTTTTTTTCTGCATGTTTTTTGGAACTTTACAACTAATAGTTACAAAGTTTATTAGTAGATACACAGAGAAAACTGTCACTACCAGACATCACCATCGTTCATATAATCATTTCACCCTATACATCTATTCAACCAAAAGACGTCCACTGCTGGACATAGGTCTCCTCCAAAAATCTCTACGACGACCGGTCTTGCGCCACCCGCATCTAGCGGATTCCCGCGACCTTCACCACGATCTTCGCGAAACCGATGCCCGATGGGGCCAACAGGTTCTCGAATCGCTACCACGCACCAGGAGACGTAGCGTGGGTAGGCCCCCCACTCTATAATAACCTTTGCAAATTAAAACTTACTTATCATGGTGCCTGAACTTATTGTCTGGTAGATCGGTAATGTGCTTTCTGACTTTATTGTAAAACGTGTTTTTGTATTGAAATGTATATTTTATAGTTTTGCTAGTACCTTTAGTAAATATTTTTTTAATATGTATATTTTTAAACTGATTAAAGGTGTTGTCCTAAATGACCTTGACAGCTTCACCGGACTAGCAAGTGTTTAGGATACTTGTCACTCAACCAGAAAAAGCACTAGCATCAAAATGCGAAGCGATGATGGCCCAGTGGATAGTGCTGCAGGATTCCGCGTCAACGGACGCGGTTTCAAATCCACCTATCTAACTCTAAAATCAGCCTGAGCTTTCGGTGAAGGAAAACATCGTGAGGAAACCATAGCATGGTGGTAGGGTATTTTCTAACAATGCCCGACGGGGTAGCTACCATTTTCATGTTCGAAAAAACCTGTCACCAAATACCAATAGATGTGTTCCGGCAGCATTACTTGAGAACCAGTATATAGGCTTAGTGTGTTTACCATCCTGTACCACATCGTCACTTAACATCAGGTGAGATTGTGGTCAAAGCACAGAGCCTATACCGTGTAAAAAAATAGTATGATCCTCGACTAGAACAGATTACAAATTCCATGAAATTAATTCTAGATAAACTATAAGCTTAGTTTTCTATGAATAAACCTATACGTTAAAGTAAATTTAAAAAAGACAAAAGGATACCTTGCGTGCGACTTTTGTGCATTTAATGAGGAGTTTTTTTTTTAAATAACTTATTGTTGCTGTGAATACAAGTTCTTTAGGACCAAATTCGATTAATTTTCAGTTTTCCAACAAATACATTTGTTAAAGAACTTTCCAAAGGAGATGTTGCGAGATCTCAGAATTAACGCTCCGTCTCATTATTTTCAATACTATTCAGTTGTTCAAAACACCATTAGCATTCCATAATATAGAGTCATATACTGCAAGGTAATGAATAATAAACAAGGATTACTAACATGGCATACCAAAATCGCGCCAAGAATTCTTATGTACAGTGCGTTGCATGCAAGAGTTTTCCCAGTTGGAGATTGTTTAGGGATGATGACAACATCAATGAATTTATACCTCTCATTATGGTCGTCTTTTTACGAAGAATTACAAAGCTCTGGTGCAGAGATATCTTGTTTATTATCATATAGGCGAACTCTTGGTGTGAATATAGATGATGTAATTGCTAAAACATAACAATAAACATATATAAATGACATTTAGATACGTTTTGCAAACAACTTTTTATAAATCTAAATAGGTCCATTGATTTACATCAACCTTTTATTTACGCCTAGCGAAGCGAGTGAGCATCATTTACTTGTTATATATTTAAAAAATCAACTTAATAATATAATTCATAATCGGATACGATTCTGATATTAAGTTTTAAAAATGGGCTCGTTAAAAAATATCGTGAGTTATGTCCTCCATTGTTGGCACTCGGCCCACTGTGGAAGACATATTATGAGTCAAACTGTGAGGAGAACAAAGAGGTTTTGATAACTGTTGTGAAAACTGTACAGTTGTTTTGGTTATTATATCTAATTTACACCAAGAAGGAACGATATCCGATTATCGTAGAGAAATAATTTCATTTCGTTGTCACTGTAACTATGTAGTTTTATGCTTTTGTTTTTCGATACACGTAATAGGCGAATGTTTAGTTTATTGAATAATATTAACATGACTGAATAAAAATATATCGTTTTTTTTATGTTTGTCATCTTGAGTTCAAATCTTACTAATAAATTATATAACACAAATAGTTACCTATGCTCCAAACTTCGTATTCAATATTTGTATTTATAACAGGAATCATTACGAGTAGCATGAGTTCAACAGTCATTTATATTCTCAATATAAAGGTCGTACTGATACTCATTTTAAGAAACCGCAACGAGTTCCTATCATGGACAACAAATAGCTAAAAAAAACATTTAATCCATCCCTATTTGTTATTATGTCTTGTTACTAAATATTCTCCAAACACGTCATATAACGCTAGTTCTAAATTTATTTAACCTAAAAATACTTGAACTAATCTTGTTCTCGTCTATCTTGAAATCAGTCCAAACATTTTTATTTGTCTGTCTAAGAATTTAGCGATTGTTAAAATAATATAAAGCGATAAATATTTGTTTTCTTTGGATCCAGATCATTTGATTCTCAACAAAGTTCGTCTTATGTTTGTAAGAGTTTATCTTTAAGTTTGAGTATGCAATAATCATTATAATTAGAAACCTTTTTATATTATTAATGTTTATGATTTTGTTAATATTTTTGTCATTCCAATGTATTATAATACTGTTCCCCCTGATGGTCAAAATTCGACCATATCATTGTTTGGAGAATTTTAACCGACAGGAGTTAAAATTAAAAACTTTGGGAAAAACTGACTTTCAATGATTAAATTTCATAATTTGGTAATGAAGTTATTAGCATAACCTAAAATATAACATTTGTCAGGATTCTACACGTATTGGCGCTCCGAGCAATAAATTATGTACATTTTCAAATAATTTTTTCATAATGAAAACATACGATAGACTGCAAAGTATAAACTTTAACATTTATCTCTGAACGCCAGCACTTAAACGCAATCTTATACATGACATACTATATCATGTTAACGGGAGACGTTATAGCATTGGTAACGCGAATCTATAGGTTTTTCCTTTACCGAGGATCGCTCAACGCCGCTAAAATAGTTTCACTTCAAAAAACCTTTGCCTATTTCTATATCGATTAGTAAAGGATACATTGGAAAATTTTTGCCGTTTTTACTTGAAATCTCTGACTAGCTGAGAGCCACATAAAAACAGTCTTGTTCGAGGATCAGACCTATAAACTTTTCTCTCACGTTTAACCCAGCGATCGTATTAGTATTTATATATGGTGTTCGTGTTTTTTGAAATTTAAAAAGACATATAAATTATTCCTTAAAATGCAAAAAAGTAAAATATAAAGCTCAAATTTTTGGCTTCCCGTTTTTTCACACTCGGCCCGCTGTGCTAAACGTATAAGAGAAATGACAATATACGCCAGCATATTCGTGTGGCGAGTACATAGAGACAAAGGAGATGTAATAACAATTTTCAAGCTTACACTGTGAAATATGATACACTCGCGATATGTTTATTATACGATGTTTTTCTTCATCCAGGATATTCAGTAACATAGTAACATACTGGTCGATTATTACTCAGACCGATTATTACGTCATTGTATTTTTAAGAACGAAATTTCACACCGCGATTTGTGGTTACAATAGTCTTTTCGAATCCCGAAAAGACAATGCTCAGGGCACACAGGGTGAACGCTTTAGTGCAAGGGGTTGTTAATAAACTATATTTCAAATAAATTAATTGTATAAGCATATTTCGAATGTTATTGTAATTTTATATTTCAAATAGACTAAAAAACTGTATGCAATAATATTCTCTTCTGCCCTTGTCTTTGTCTACGTTGATTTTATAATTAGTGCCAAAGAGAAAATGTTGTATTATTGTGAGCCAATTGTAGGAAATAGAGATATACCATCATCAAGTTTCTTTCCTATGTACTATAGATTTTCATGAAGGTATCTCATAAAATTTAGCCTATCAACTTTTTTTTTGTTTTTATAAAATATTTTTTTAGAGTTCCATACCTCAAAAGGTTAAAACGGAACCCTTATAAGATCACTTTGTTGTCCGTCTGTCAAGACCGTTTTTCTCACGAACGCGTGGAGGTATTTAATATCAAATACTCAGGTCTACTGTCTCGTGGAGCTGTGAAATCAAACTTCTAAGCCAAAGTAATCAAAAGATACAGCCGTTTAGGCTGCAAATTTTCGTCACTCGCAAGGGAATCAAAACCTACAGGGTACTTCCCGTGAACACAGATTCTTGAAATTTGGTACGAAGCAACGTCTTATAACACACATCATAGGAAAAATTACGAAAAGCATAAATTTCTAGTTACATCATATAATTTTTTTTTTTATAATTTTAAACATACTACCCCTTTCCTCATGAACGCGTAGAGGTATTAAATTGAGATTCATGTCAAATACTCAGGTCTCTAATACCTTTCAGCTGTAACAGCATCAAACTTCTACGTCAACGTAATCAAAAGAAACAGCAACTACTCGCAAGGGAATCAAAACATAAACGTTCTGTGAAAAAATATTTAACTGACGGTGAAAATTGCATTAAAATCCATTGAGTGGTTTCGAAGGAATTAACAGTTAAACAGCCAACAAGTAAAAGCAATGTTTTTATTATTAGGTACAGATTTATTATGCTCGTGGCTTTACTCACAAATGTTCACCGCTTCTGAAATATTCAACGATTGAATTATTTATTGCATCATATTTACCTTCACTATTGTCTTCATAACTTTTTTATATTCTACTTAATGTAACAAAACATATACTTAAATCTTACCAGATAGTTTATCTATGAATAAAATAAATAATTATGTAAATCAGTTCAGTGGTTTTTAAATTATAAGCGCGCTAATAAGCAGATAGAGTGGTCTCAAGATTTGCTTTTTATATAAGAATGGGAGCATATTGTTTAATGTGACATATCCTGTGTATATAGGTGTATGTACCCATTATAATGTATATTATACACACGATTTCTCGCGCATAATATTTATGATGTAAACAGCTCCTAAAAGGAGTAATTTCGGATGCATAAACAAATTTTGGATGCGGTAATATTATCATTTTGTGAGTTCATGGTTAATTCATTCATTATCTCTTCCGTGTAAACATAGAAGGGCACTTTCTCTCTACATAATATTTCGTCGCAATACATACCATTAGGAAAATGTTTCAAAATTGTTATCATTTTTCATATTACTCTCAAGTGGATAACTAAACGATATTGAGCCACATTCCTGATTAAAGTTAGTTACTAACAGCTTATCTAAGCTTTTTAACTTGACTTTTTAAACTTATTTTTTTACTTAAACATTTTACTGATTCCATATCATTTTAAAATAATAAGTACATCGAATTGATCGAATAAATAAAATTATTCTTTTAGAAATGTATATAAAATACCGACGTATTATTTCAAATAACGTGAATAAAACACACATTAATTTCGAGGTAGAAATTTCTAGAACATAAATTATATTAATGTGGGTTAAATAATCTGTATAACAAGTTAAAGATAATTAAAAAAAAATCTATTAACAATCATAAAATAAATTATGATCAAAAATTTTAGTATTGTAAAAACCTTTTAACATAAGTAATAACGGAGAAGCTATTTATTTAACATACCATAAAATTTGTTTGAAAGCATTCTTTATATCTTGGATGAATGTTTTATGTATGCCATATTATATTTTTTACGGTATAATACAAATGTTTCTGATAAATATTATTACAGTGTAATAATGGGTAACACAGGAAGCAAGGTTAGTTGCATGATCCTATTAAAATATTTACTTAGTCAAGTTGAATAATATTTTTTAATAATAATTTATATCTGCTACTAGTATCTGATCAGATTAAAATTGAAAATTTGAGGAAAAACTAAACTTATTGCTTCTGAGATTTTTTGCAATAAAGATCATCGGTTGACGAGCAGACAACAAAATGATGCTGAACTGATTTAGAAGATGATTTGTCTTTTATACAAAAATCAACTCACTTTGTAGTTATTTGATACTGAATTAAAGATATGAAAGACATGACATATATTCAATCTTACCAACTGCTAAATTCCAAATTATCGTATTTCCGCTCATAAAAATATCGTTTTCACATCAAAATCTGGAATAATAAAATATGGTTTAACACCCTTTTTAACCATATATTTAAAATGTAGATAATACAAGATATATTAATGTATACGAGTATGTATGTTTTGATGCCGTTTTTACCCGTTAATGTTTATTTATTGCTGAAAATTAACGTGGATTTGGATAATAGTTGTCGTACATATTATAACAAATTATCGTACGAGATGGCAAAGCTGCTTATATTATGCATCAATGTACTTATTGGGTTTAATGTTTTATCTAACGGAGAATTAGATGGTTAGTTTAATTATCAGCGAAGAGACTTATTGTAAATTGAATTTAAACTTTAACTTTGAAGCGATGATGGTGCAGTTAGTAGTACGGTCGCATTTCGCATCAACACATGCGGGTTCGAGCCCACTTATCCAACTCTAAAATCAGCCTGAGCTTTCGCTGAAGGAAAACATCGTCAGGAAACCATAGGCATTTTCTAATAATGCTCGCTTGGGTAGCTATTACCCTCAAGTTTGAAGCCCTGTAGACAAATATAAAAAGATATGTTCCGGCAGCATCACTTGAGAACCAGTACCTCTAGGCGTAGTGTGTTTACCATCCTGAACCACATCATCACTTAACATTAGGTGAGATCGTTGCCTATTATGTGATATTGTGCCGATTTGGTCGACTGAATCTTTTCAATAACAAACCACCATCTTTATTTCCGGCTTTTTATTAGCTTATAACTCGACCAATAGCCAAATGACGATTCACAGGATTCTTTTTCTAATACAGATATATTCTTCGGCAAGGTATTAATATTTATATATTTTGTTATATTACATAATATAACGAAAAATTATAAGCATAATAGGGTCATTAAATCAGCAAAAAATTACACGTTATCATGGAAAAAAAATTCATAAACTTTTGAACATTTAAAACAGAGGTTTTTAGGAGTGAATAACTGTTAAAAATATAAATTATTATTTGTAATATGTGACAATAACTAATATAATGTAATGTAATCTTAAGTTTAAAAAACGGTCGCAGTACAATCGTTTCGTAGACGATAGAACTAAAATCTGATACATATTTGAATTTAAATGGAAGTACTTGAAAACAAACAGTAATCATTTTAATCAGGTTAACTGGAAATAAAAGCATGTTTTAATACACACGCGACACAAGTAAAACTTACAAAAGTTGTCCTTCTATACGGCGCTTTTCCTCGCGCTAAACAAGAGTGTGTAAGCTACAAAACAACGCATAAAGAGGTAACTATTATTATAAGAAACACTGTAAAATGTATTCTATCTCATTGTCTCACACGTTAAATCCTATAGATTGACTCTTTTTAATGTTGCTTTTTCGTTTCATCAAGTTTAAACCACATACATACATACATAACATCATGCCTCTCTCCCATAAGGGTAGGCAGAGACTACATCCTTCCACTTGCTATGATCCTGACATAAGTCTTTCACTTCTTCTACTTTCAAATCACAACGCGGGTAAAATAAGTTATTTACTTTAAAAACACATTTAGTATTTATACTCAGCCTTGTTAAATTTCAAAACGCTTCTTTCTATTTACATTTTAATTACTGCAAGTGCAAATATTATTTACCGCATCCACGTGCAAACTTAGTTTCATCAATGCGTAACTTTCTCACCCAGCTCAATATGAGTCCCGCTAAGCAGCTTAAAGTCCTGGCATCTGTTCATGTAATATCAAAATTCATGTACAAGTTAGTCTTCATAATGTTTGAACTTTGTACACCACAGATTATATACGACCGGGTTAAATTTTTCTAATGGATTAACAATCACATTTATTTATTTTCATGGGATCATAGACACTAACTATTCACGCGTACGCAAGGTTATTGAAAAAATATTAATTAGGTATTGATTTTTTTTTGTGATAAAAAGCATGGCAAAATAACTGTTCTGTGCAAATTTGAAACAAAAAAGGATACAAAAACACCGTGTTACCGGCCTACATAAATGTCTCTTCACGTGGCACATAAAGGACTCGATGTTATACGACAATAGCCCGGAAACTGTTTCACAGCTTCACAATACTGTATAGATAAAACGTTGCAAACTTTTTCGTTCGCGCCGCCATTAAAGTTGCCATAAAACTTGGAGCTCCGTACCCCACTAATGCATATGCGCGGTTATAAGTGAAGAAAATAATACGAAACAACGCTCAAGGTAAAAAATCATTTACCGGGCCGTTTTTTTAATTATTGACATTAATATTTGACAAAACATAACTTTTCTGGAAAGGAGTTTTTAATCCCTTTACGAAATGCATTTGATGTTAGATAAATTACACTAAAAAAAATAATGTCCGCAGTTCACACGTGGTAGAAGTGAAATCTTCAAAAAACGTATATTACGTACAAGTATACAAAATACCACGGTTGTTGTGATACCTTTACCCAAGCTTTGTACTACGCATGCACGCACAGTCGCTTTTTCGTTTCATCGACTTTCAAATCACAACGATGATAAAGATGTTTCCACTTCAATAAATACCAGCCGATATAGGATGGGATAATATAGAGAGTCGCCAGTATTATGCCTGTCTCTACATCTACCACGGCTGAAGCCTCTAGACAGATCTGAATGGTACACTTTAGTTATCACTATGACGGACTTTTATAAAATTGTTTTTAAGAATATATAGTGAGTTAATGCGAGCAAAGGTGTAGGGCACAGCTAGTTTGGAATGAGAACGCGAGAAGATTCAAATCAATATTGTTTATACGATTACTTTTATCGAGCTGACTGTAGTAAGTAACTCATCAACAGAATTAGAAGTCAAAAGTTATGTTAATCCAAATCCCGAATCGAGTGAAGTAAGCACGTAAAAAATTAAGCCCATATTTCAGTGAAACTCTAAAGTAGTTGACAAATGGACGGAGAGTTTCTTCAGCAAACTTTTCAGCCTTGTTATCTGTTGAGAAAAAATAAACAAGACAAATTCTCTTTATGAAAGTTATCTTGGAAGTGAGTATAACCTTTTTTTTTTTTTTTTTTTTGTCTGGGCATAAATAGAGTAGTTTGCCAAAGTGAGTTAAGCCTTCATTATGTTGTTTACGTTTTAATCAAAACTTCAAGGAAAAATAGTAGAGTTATTATGGTTGGTTACTTTGTTACTTTCTCTTGGCTATTTGTTTCTCTATTGTCTAGTAAATACTTTGCTGAAATATTTTTACTATGTCAATGGACTATAGAACTGATAATTCAAGACATTTGCCATAACGTACTTATATTATACTAGCTAGTGCCCGCAGCTCCGAACGCGAGTCATATGTTATTTAGGTCTAAGTCTAAATAAAATAAATTAATGAAGTGAAATGAGAGTCTTTTGTTTTTATTAGCCCGGAAAAAATGCGGAGCAAATCGAAACGATAAAAAAGGTATATAAGAGTAAATTGGAAAAAAATTAGAAAGAGTCAATGGAATCCAAAAAATAAATAGCCTATAACCACCTACGAAAAATTCCGCGTCGAATGGTAGTGACCCCGATACGTTTAGTAGGTGTGAGGTGATGGTGCCTCAAAAGACATTATACCACAAAACATTTATTTTACAATTATAAAAAAAATATATATTAATTGGTATAAAAAGTATGTTATATTTTAATTGCACTTGCAATTACACAATCTGATCAGTGAACCAGATTATTGACGTAATTATTTATTGACTTTTTGTGCATTTTTATAGTTTAATCTTTTGAAGTCAGTTTTGTTTTTAAATAAAAAAGTTTTATTGAAGTTAAACACACTGTTTTTAATGTAGCTTTCTAAACCTTAGCTGTTAATAAAATTCTTAAACCACCAAGAACGTAAACAAAAATTCCATATATCATAATAAATTAAAATCATTTGTTAGCGGTAAGAACCGCTACAGTCTGCATTTTGGCAATAAAAAGACCATTTACGTACCTCATATATTCTTAAGGAGCTCGTCCCCATTCATTATTTATGAATACACGGCTTGAATTCTCAATCGAAATACCTCTAAATATGATGTTGATAGTTTCAACCAACCATTTCTCAGTATATTTACTAGAAGTGTTATCAATATTCTTCCAGAGTTGAAATTATAAATATAATTTTTAAAATGACCTTTCGTTACTGATATTTCAAAGGAATAAACTTATATATTTAACACAATTTTAATAGCATTTCTAAATAATATTACAAAGTTAACAAGATAAACCGATAACTCAAACCTATGTATACTTATGTACAAATAAATTATAATACAAAACCGCGTATAGAAAAAGTTTGCGAAAGACAAGAATAAAATCAAAAGTCAAGATGAAAGCCAATACCGAAACGGACTCGCCTTTGTTTATCTATGAGTGTGCTTCCGACAAGCCGTAAAACCCTTGCGTCGTTATGGGGCTCGTAAAAAAATGACATCTTTCTGAAAGGTAAAACCACCACAGCGTTGAGAGTCGACAAATATCTTCAATTCTGATCCGTTCGCATAGTTCTTTTGCAGTGCAAGTCCGACCGAGGTCGTGCCAGTTTGTATGCCTTCATTTATTATTGTAGCAACTCGTAAATCCGATGCGAACTGCTTAAACAAACATATCTGGAAACCGAATCTGTTGAGTGTTGATGACACGGTGAAAGTTGGTTTTTCATATCTACCACTAATTGAGTAGTCAGGCGATAAGGGGTGAGACAACGGCTTAAAACCCACTTCCGTACCGAAGTAAAAGTTAGGATGGACTTTATACATCCACTGCGTCACCAGTCTCAAAGTATTAGGATCGACGTCTCTTAAAGAGCAGCAGACAGAACCGACGGAGTTGCCGTTGTCTTTCTCGAACTCTATCTCTGTTTCTGACGACACTAAGTCTTTTATCCGTGACGTCAATCGCATTTCGTAATCACCGGCCATAACTTCTTTGTATGTCGCTGTGGCGCTGCCGCAAGAATCGATCACCATTCCGTCATCGGAACTTTTCGGTTCAACTTCTTTATGCAACATCTCTGTAAAACACTTATACGTTTCTTTTGATTTTCCATAGTTGTACTGCTGGACTAGTTTTAACTTTGTCCATTATCTCCCTTAAGATGGTCAGTTTTGCCCCTATGAAACATTTCGGGAACGCATTCTTTGCTTCGGCGTGTATTTCGCTCAGTCTCGTTAACTTTGTCTTTACCGGTTCTATGACGATTATATCCTTTTTCTTCGGCAGTAGCCTTTGCAAGCTGTCCACAAAATTACTCACTTCCTCTTTTATCTTCTCTTCGTTTATGTCCATTGTTGTTTGATTGTGTTTGTAAGGTAACAGGTCGAACGTCAGTGACCTCTGTAATTGTATTTTTAACCGGAGTCTTGTTGACTGCGTCCGGCCAGTGCCAGACTGTAAGGAGTATGTATATTTTTAGTATATATTAAGATCATGTAGACGTCTTTTCAGCTTCCGCTGATTGAATACTGTTTATAAGTAGCATTTCAAAATAAATTATGTTTATATTTCATTAGCTATTCCTTGGTATTTTTTTATTTGTTCAGATGTGTTTTGATATTAATTTCATGTTTAAATATTTCCATACTTTTTAATATATTTCGTATATAAAATATTTTATAATACAAAAGAGCACGAGTTTTTTATATTTCTCCTTTAGTATCGGTCCTTCCAAAATAAAATTGAATTTGATTTATTACTAACAAACGCACACCACCTGTTCTAGAATAGATCTCGAGGGAATGAAATGCCTTTTAGCAAATTGCAATATACAAGTGAAATTGATAAGGGTTGGCAACGACACGTTTCGGGTAGGTTATCCCTTCGACATGAATATTGCATAATTAATCATAGTATTGTGTATATTCAAGTAGACTTCGAGTTTGTCTGACTGTGACATTAAATAGTTTTTATTTAATAGATTTAATATATGAATTATTCCAACAGCCGTCAACTAATTCTTATGTACCCACAGCATAATTAAATTTAAATTCTAGTGATATATAATCGCTTTGATAGATTTTTTATCCAATTTCCGAGCGCTTGAACGAAATATCAGTTAAACAATTTTGATTTATTTTTAACTTTATCAGTGGTTCCTAACACGACGCAGTTATATCTCCTTTCTATCTAGCTGTATCAACTATTGAGTATATTCTTTTGAAATGTCATTTCAAACCCATTTAAACTATTAAATATACAATAAATATTATTAAAAAAACGAAAACCATATTTCCAATTTGTTCTTACCCTTTTTCTGATCCGATGCGCATTTACAATTACTTCCAGTTACAAATAATTTCAAGTGAAAAATCAATTTAATAACATACACAGAGGATGTGAAATGTTTACGGTAGCGATGCGTAGAGTCTTGTTTACTGCATCCGGGTTCGAAGCCCCGGTCAGACTTTGTTTATTTTCATACAATTTACAGTTCACTTGCAACGGTACACGTGTTTTGTGTTGTCTCTAATATAACATTTGGGAAGGAAGTACGATTTTTCGGTAGGCGTACATTTTCTTTTTTATATGCCGATCTCATTGGATGGAAGAACTATGAATAATAATACTGGCATCTAAGTATATCTATTATACATCGTCCGGTCTTATTAGAATAATGATAAATATTGCAACCAATTACTAGAATATTATTATTACATCGGTGTCCTTCATCATATGAACTGATACAATCTCATCAAGAGCTCACATCATTGAGAGCTTTGTATGAAGATTAGGTTGTCTTCTTGTCTAATGATTAAATATGTTTTTAACTGGAATGGTTGTTATGGATGTGTGGATAAAGAATGGATAAAGTAAGGAATTAACATATTAGAGGAAGTTTGAAAGTTGTGCCAGTGGTAGAAAAGTTGAAAGGTTCTCGTTTGTCATTCGTGTTCTCATGTTATGAGAAGAGAGGAAGCACACGTGGGTAAAATAGTAATGAATATGAATGAATGTGGAAGGTTGGAAAAGTAGGGGAAGGCCAAAGAATGTGTGGATGGAGTATGTGAGAAATGATATTAAAGAAAAAGGAGTAAATGAAGAGATGACGGTTAATAGGGTGGTATGGAAGAAGAAAACATACTGCGCCGACCTCACGTGAGTTGGGAACAGGGCATGCCGATTTGAATGGTAAATATAATAAGCAACTTATAATATACTTATAAGTATTTTCCGTGTACTTATAATAAACAATTCAGTTATATAGATTAACTTCAAACTTTATTACGAAAATATATCTAAAAACAGTTTTAGAAACCAAATGAAAATCTCTCTAATAAACAAATAACGTAAAATTTATCCATAGCTTTATATCCTCACATACACATATCGACAAACATACATATACAAATACCATACTCACACACACACACATATATATACACACATATAAACATAGTCTTATATTTAGTTATTAAATAATGATAAATTTAATTTTGGCACTTTATTTAATGTATCGGTACAGTTTATTTGTATATTTTAGACGAGCTGTGAATTTTTAATGTAAATAAATAAATTATATATCTTTCCTTGTTTCTAATTTACTGCGAGGTTTAGTTAGGGCGACTTCCGTCGGATTTGGATACTGGTTACAACTTAAGCTTAGCTTCTTAACGATTTGGTTTCATTATGCTAAATGCCATTTACTGACCATTTACCATTTATGCTCTAAGCATTCGCCCGGTGAAACTGCTAAGGGCCTTCAGGTCAAGAGCATTAGTCAGTTTCAAAATATTAAAATATCAAACTTCAGTTACTTAGATGTTTTAAAATGTAAAATCATAAACTGAACATTTTGCTCGCTCTTTTCAATTAACCATAATTTTCTTGATACTGAGAAATTTTAAAACTTTCATAAAGTGTTGGTGAATATTTAAAGATCGTATATCATAATGCTTTATAAAAGTCTACGAAGTTTATTTCTTTTGTTATGTTTAAGATTTTAAATTGCAATTTAGGTAAATGTTTTGAAGAAAATGTAATGGTTGAAGCATTCTTTTAAAATTATCTTGCACAGAGGAATGTAGAAAAAAGGCAACTTAAAATATCTAAATACATTTTATGCTAGGAGAAACGGGCTAGGAGGAAAGATGTGAGAGAGAGCTATGCAATACTTTGTATTACGTATAAACATTAATATTTTAAATAATAATTGCTGTTTTTTTTTAGAAAAAAAAAGGATCGCGTATTTATTAGAATATAGAACACATATTAGAAAGTGTGCTCATATTAGAAAATGGAAGCTCTCTGCCTATTTTTCTGATTGTGAGCTAATTAATAACCTAAAAACCATTCAACATATTTACACAATTTGTTATTGCAATCATGGATATATTTTTCCTGAGGTTTCAATATATATTTCGTCACACATGGAACTTGTTATGGGAACAGCAAAGAATCAAGTAAGCAAGAAATAACCACTACGATCTTTAGAAGTATTATGAACAAACAATTGAAAACTCAAAAGGTACAATCCAGTGAATCACTTTAAATAATGTTAAAATTTATAGGCTGGTACAGTATCTGATACAATTACCCGCGCGAAAGCGATATAAGATTAAAAAAAGAATTGATCTTTGAAAGAATTCTAATCTTCAAGATTTACGATAATACAAATTTCGTTATAAAGTGTGTACGATATAAAAATCAACTGCGCTACACTGAGATTACTTAACGGCTCCTAACCCTATTCGCGCTTTACGGTCTTAGAGCGAGGAAAATCGACTGCCGCCATAAAATTAAGATCGAAATTGTTTATACATGTAATAGGAGTTCAAAGTTTTAAAGGCGATTTGTTTGAATGAAATTTTAATTTACGGAGAACAATAATAATATTAAATGACTCAGTTTTCATTAAATTTGAGTTTGAAATATATTACCTACAATGAAAGTAATCTATAATTTCAAAAATTTTAGAGATTTAGAAGCATTGTGTGCTGACGCTTTTAAGATTTTAATGGTTTTACCGTCTCTTAAACAACTAGATAAAAAGCTACTTATAATAGAAAATCATTAGATATAAACGTACCTTTAACATCAATACTTGTCCCTTCATCTTTCTTCCATGACAGAACTACGTATGTTTTACGGAGCCAATTTTACATGGTATCTTTCATCTTGGTACGAACAAATATCTTCGAAAAGTTATACCTTTTTCGTATGGTGCAGATGTGGAATGAACTCCTTGCTAGAGTGCTCCCTCCATCGTAAATTATTGGGTCCTCATAACGAGAAGAGACTTTTGTTTTTGGACAGTACCACACTCATTTTGCAGTACAAACTATTATGAAATATACGAAAGGGCTTCACTTAAATCGTGACTGAAATCTTTCCTCTACATTAACGTGTTCGTTGTAGGATACAAAATTGTGCAAAAATATATCTAAAGAGACTCTCTAACCCCTTTCACGGCTTTAACCGATAATCGATTGCCCGGACCCGCTTGCGGTTGGAAGCATGCCAACGGCCACTTTAAAAAATGCCTGCAAAGTACATTTAGTAGGGGCAATTAAGACTATTTGTTGTCGTAGTCTAATTATCCAAATGGTACTATTATACATCGTTCTAGACTGTTATCACGAAGTGTCCAAGATTTATAATCATAATAATTACTTCTTAGACTGCTTTATGTATGTTTGCAAGTAAGTGATATAATAACGTTTTAACCAACCCTACTGTTTTAATAGTAGATTTGCTGTTTCACATTATTGCCACTGTTTTCTGTTTCATTCCTAATTTTTACTGTTTTCAATTAACGTTCAGCGTCATGTACTACACTACGCAAATATTTTTTGTTAACCACTATGTAATAATAAAACGCAATGACACTAGATGATTTGATAACAACTATTAAAAAAGCATTACACACTAAATCCGAAATAGCCGATTGGTACTCATTTAAAGACACAGAAAGGCACATGAAGAAATTTAATAAAAATATGTATGACTTTAAAAAGGAAAATGAGTCTGAAATTTCTGAATTTGAGGCCCCCCACAAGTTGGACCGACGACCTGGTGAAGGTCGCAGGAATCCGCTGGATGCGGGTGACGCAAGACCGATCGTCGTGGAGATCTTTGGGGGAGACCTATGTCCAGCAGTGGACGTCTTTCGGTTGATTGGATGGATGGAGGCAATTGAGAATGAAACTGGAAAATAATTTTGATTTGATTTTTGTTTTTTATTATGTTGCGATCAATATTATAATATAACAATGTATGTGAACCCTGGTAACTAATAAAAGTACACGATTGTTTTAATTATATGAAGAAAGTATAAAATCTGTCTTTTTTACTTTACCTACTGTTTTTTCCTATTTTTTTATCAGTAAGCTGTTGTTTTTTAGTTTCTTGGGGTTGGTAACATTGTATATTAAATAGTACGTAATGAACAAATAGAAAATAATAATTTATATATATATATATATATATAATCGATACTGTTAAATAAAATTGGAGTGTCTGTTTGTAAAGTCAAATTTTTTTTTTTTACTTAATAGGTACGAATGTATGTATGATACCTATAGAAAAATACATTTTTTTACAATTTTGTCTGTCTGTCGATCTGTATGTCTGTCTGTTTGTTCCGGGAAAAATCCGGAACGGCTGGACGGATTTTGACGGGACTTTTTTTGATAGATAGCTGAAGTTATTTCGGGTAACTTTTAATTTTCGAAAATAATTTCAGTTCCGAGTAAAAAATTAAAATTCATAAAAAATTGTATAAAATCCGATTCAATGCACAGTTTCACGGGCAAGTGCTTGAATTTATAAGAAATAATTTTACTTTATCTAAGTACTAAAAAAAATAGAATTCCGTATAAAAAAAAAATTATAAGTAGGTGGCGCTGAAAACAGTTTTAGAGTAAAACAAAACGAATACACGCCCACTTGAATCACGCTTTTAAAATTCTACTCGTGCTATTCTTATTTAAGTAAATCTTCTTTATGTATTAAGCGAAATCGGGTTTAGTGACACTGTTTATAACTTAAGCACGACTGGAGCGATTTTCATGTGACCTTCGATCTGTTGAAATTGTCTCCACCCGAATATCAGAATAATACATGTTCAAACAGACGAAATAATTCTTGAATTTTTTTCGTGAACAACATTCATTTGTTCGTACAGTTTGTATGACGCGGTTTTTTTTTATAACCAACATTCATTTGTTCGTAAAGATTGTATGACACGGTTTTTTTTTTAATGATATCTCGAAAATGGATTGACTGATTTTTTATTGCTTTGTTTTTTGAAGAGAGATTAAATTTAGCTTAGCTAATAAAGACATATGGTATGAGAATAATGACGATGCGATGATGGCGCAGTGGATAGTGGGACCGTATTCCGCGTCAATGGACGCGGGTTCAAGCCCACCTATCCAAATCTGCCTGAGCTTTCGGTGAAGAAAAACATCGTGATGAAACCATGGCATGGTGGTAGGGCATTTTCTAATAATGCCCGCCTGGGTAGCTACCAGTCTCAAGTTTTAAAAACCTGTCGTAAAATACCAATAGACGTGTTCCGGCAACATCACTTGAGAACCAGTAATTCTAGGCTTAGTGTGGGTACTATCGTGGACCAACCTCGTCACTTAACATCGGGTGGGAATGTGGATAAAGCGTTGAGCCTATACCATGTAAAAAAAACTTGGTTTATTCCTGTTCAATATGCTATAAATAATACAACTTACTGGAGTAGTCGTACCCTGAAATTAATTTATAGCGTAAACATTTGTTTATTGGTACGTTTCTAGTAAACTTTTCAACGGTTGTTCACTCGGTCTCTCGACTCTCTGTAAATCGCTTTTAAAAGCCATCGTATTTTAATATTATAGCTGTTCCGGCAGTGTTTCACTTTTAACTGTGATTTATAGTCGAAAATATTTCCTTGGGAACAATATCGAGTAGCTATATATATATATCTTTTCAGAGGTTTTGGATAATATTAGGTCATTGCTTTCTATTCTTCACAATTATTGGCTACTATTAATTATATATTCGATGTAAATTTCCTTAATATTCAATGACTCTGTATTGCAATGTACGCAATAATCGTAATTTTTGTCCGCTACATTCACTATGATCCACATAATTTGTTTTACATATTACCTGATGGAACAAAATGCATACTAATTAATATATATTTTAGTTGCATCAGCCAACTAAAGGATAGGCATAAATATGATAAAATAGAAATTAGTTTCTTAAGATAATTATGCGTAAAATTTTAAAAAGTATATATGTAAACTACTCCCCAGTTTTATTTATATTTTTTTTAAATGAAAGGAAACCAAATAATTGTGTTCAATTTCAAAAATGTATAACCTAATAATGACAATATTTCCCAGTTTTAGAGGTGACAATGAATTAATATGAATTTAAAAAATTATCCGTCGCCGATGAAATTCGAGATATTATCGAGGTAAATAAAATCCTTATGAGTGAATAAACCCTTATGCTCTCCCTTTGAATACACACGTTCAAAGAATAAGAGTTCATGCGAGTTTCTTTGCTGATAAAGCACGTTTCTCCGCATGCCGCAATCAATCACCAGCGGAGTGTGAATCACAAACTATGCTATATTTCAGTTTACTTAACAACAAGTAAAGAGACTCGTCTAACGTAAGGATTGATATTTTATAATCCAACACTTAAATTAGCCTAACAAAACAACCTGTAAGGACTCTTTATATGTAGACTAAGTAATAATAATAATATATATTTATTTCAGACAAAAGTCCATTTGGTTAGTGTACATAGAACTTAGAAACTAGTGTTAGTACTTACTACATTTCTACATTTCCACCAAATAATTATTTTTATAACGCCACAGTAGCATGTAGGCGTACCCAATGTCCCAGTATGGGGCTGTCCCACCTGTCAGCTAAAGTATTCAGGATGCTGTTGGGGCTGACGCGTACCCTGCTCATGAGAGAGGCGCATCGCTTGCGCATGATGGCATGAAAGCCATCAATTCTCGCCTCTGCGAACATCCCTGAAGCGCTGCAGTACCGCGGCAACCCCATCAGCACCCTGAATGCATTGTTGTATTGTACACGCAGAGCGTTGTATGCCCTCTGCGTGTAGTTGACCCACAGACCGCATGTGTACAACGACTGACAGTATGCTGTGAACAGCGTAGTCTTCACTGCAGTCGAGCATTTAGCAAATCTGCGAGCCAACATATTACACCGAATAGCCAACGCTCTGCGCTCACGCTCAATGTCCAGGCTATCTTTTAAGTCATCGGATACCCAGTGGCCCAGATACTTGAAACTAGTAACTTGCTTTAAGGGGCATCCGCACAGACTCAACTGTTGTGCAATTGGGTAAGTCTTAGTGCCTGCCTTAAAGACTAATACCTCACTCTTCTTTACATTGTATCTGAGCCCATGGGCCTCCGCGTATCTTTCACATATTGTAAGCAGAGCAATCATAGCGTTAATCGAGGGGCTCAGCAACACCATATCATCAGCATAACTAATATTGTTGACGCATACTCCGTCTACATAACAGCCTTGATAAGTGTTACTGAGCTCAGCGATCAAGCGGTTGATGTACAGACTAAAGAGGCGAGGAGAACTCAGGCCGCCCTGCCTCACACCGCACTGCAGCCTATAATCATCCGACAACGATCCTGCCCACCTAACACAGTTAGTCTGATTGTTATACCAATACTGTAGTATTAATATAATTTCTCTATCCACTGATGTGTCTTTTAGCAGTTTCTGCCACAATAAATCGTATGACACCAGATCAAATGCTTTGGAAAGGTCTAGAAAACACGCGTAAACGGGTGTTTTCCTAGACGTATAATACTGAACAGTATGCTTGAGAGACAGTATGGCACTTTCGGTGGAAAGACCCGGTCTGAACCCAAACTGCGCATCCTGTAATTGGATGTGGGCTTCCATATGTCTGTCAAGCAAACCATCCAGCACCTTAGCAATGATAGTAGCAAGCGATATGGGCCTGTAGTTCGAAAGATCTGATGTGTCCCCAGTCTTATCTTTTACAACAGGCACAACCACTGTTTTCATCAGATCACTGGGCAGATGAGCATGACTCAGACAGAGCGAGTAAAACATTGCCAACACCCTAGGCAAGTGAACTCCTGCATGCTGCAGGTGCTCGATGCTGAGGTAGTCATGCCCAGGCGATTTGCCTCTAACCATGCTTTTTATAAAACTAGTTATCTGTTTTGCTGAGAACCTGACGTTTAACTCCGTCCGAAAATCCTCAGTATCGACCACCTGCGATGCTGAACCAAGAGGAGATTCAACTTTAAACTGTTTTACAAACAAGTTTGCGATAGCAGTATGCTCATGTTGACCTGCTACGTTCACGGGGATGCCAAGCTTCGGATTCAACTTATTCGTATTTTTCCAAAACCTTGAAAAATCTTTCGATTTATGATTTTCAGCTATTATGTCCATTTTTATTTGATCCTGATTATTTTGACACCATCTTAATTTTGATTTAAAGGCTTTTCTTGTTACATACATATGTTTATACACAGAACCACAAGTCGGTTTACCAGATATATTCCAGATTTGAAATGCAAGCCGGGCATCCGCGTGCGCCCGCTTAACATGCCTATTCCACCCAATAACAATTTTACCTCTTCTACCCACTCTCGCAACCGTATTACTAGGACATTGGGCAGCCTCTGTAAGTATACCTACAATGTTTTTATACATGTTGTCTAATACCAGTTTGTGATTGGCATCCGTACAAAACCCTCTAGCACATTCTGTAAATTCTACCGGAAAATGAATTTCCCGTAACTTAGTGTGACAACTTTCTTTATATTTCCTTATTTGACTAGCATCCCGTTCACCCCATATTACAACATTTTTGTTCAGATTGGGCGTTATAATAATAGGTCTTATCATTTTAAAATTACACTGTATCTGTATAGGCATGTGATCCGACCAATACGTGTCATACAATACAGTTACACTAATGAGAAGACGCCTCGCGGCCTCGGTCACTACACAGTGGTCGAGCCAGCGGTGGCAACCGTGCGCATCACTCACGAAAGTATACGTATCTTGCGATAGTAAGTCCAGGTCCGCACAGGTCCAGCACTGATCTACACAAAAACTCAACAATTCATTGCCGAATAACTCGCCCGGATGCGCGTTAAAATCACCGAGCATAATCACTGATTGCACATTATGACTTTCTATTATAGCACTAATTTCACTAAGGCAGTCTGTAAACACGGTTACATTATCGTTCGAGTCCGTAGGCATATACACCGAAAAAATTAGTACGGAACGATCCTCCGATACTATCTTAATAGCTACCAGGCGAACGTTGTTACAATCAATTACTGTGACAGATGGAAATAGGCTCTTTCTCCACAACAAAGCTACACCTCCATAAGGCCTCCCACTTAGTATTCCCTCTGAGGTGTCAACTGCTGAGTTGCCAAAAAAGGCGAAATCATCATCGATTTGTCCTAGAAAGGCGACATCATGCGGCAAAAGCCAAGTTTCTTGTAACGCGATAACGTCAGCCGATACACACAGACGCCTCACACATTCAACAGATCTTTTTATACATTTACAATTGAAACTTATTAAGGTCGTATTATCCATTTAAATTTTTGCTAATATTCATTCTCAGAGTCATTTCTCTGTCTGTTTTCTTTTTAGAAAAGTCTATAAATTTACGATATGATATACCTTCAGGCCAAAAATCATCATTCATGAATATGTCACATTTGTGTTTAGGAACCGAAATCTTATATGCATCGTAACTTTTAGGCACCTTCATTATCATTTTCTGCACATCCACCTGTATTCTAGCTTTTTCGTCAACATACTTCGTTATGTCATTCTGAGTCACTTGTTTATCCACATTGTAGATATATATCACTATTTTTTCATTTACAGCCTTAAAATTATTTTTTGGTTCTATAACTGCTTTTCCTATATTTCCCACAAAGCGATTTCTCAATTTCTTCTTCTGTTTCTGTACCAAGGTCCACTCACCTTTACTTACAATTTGAGCCATCGTCTTAGGTTGAGGTTCCGAAGTAGGTTTGACGAACGCTGAGACCGTGTGTCCCGAGCACCTCGCAGTGTTGTTATTATCACTTTTATGCGACGCGTTCGCGGTCGCATGCACCAACCGCGGCTCGGTATTGTTGTCGATGCCTAGCTCTGAGCCTAAACCGGTTTCGCACTCATTCTGACTATGCTCATTCATTATATTTATGTTCTGTATGTTATGATTAGCTGATATTGACATATCATATTGTAAGTAATGCATACAAAAATAAACTAAATACATAACATAAATGTTTGCAATTCCTAAATATAAAGATAGTTAAAGATACAATAATTGAAGAAAATTTTACATCTATTGTTGCATATTATCAATAAAAAAATTGGAAAATGTTAATGGTCCATTCGAAAACTAGTATATAAATAATTATCACTTTTTGCCTAGGTTTGGACACTTTTGCGTAAATAACTTTATCCTAGTTAAATGCTCAAAGCTCTTGTCATCCAGCCCGGTGAAGATGTAAAAGCCAATCATGTTAACAACATAGTAAGTTCAGAAACCTCTTACAGATGGCCTACTACAAATCTAACGTTCGTTTTGCAGGATGCTAAATATTACCATTTCATCTTATCTTCTGCATTGTCATTATATGCTATTGACGCAATATGAGGAGTTTTTCTTCCTTCTTATCTCCACATAAATTATATATTCTAAGACATTTACCAAGTAATAGAAAATAATGGATAAATAATTCCTTGGAACAGTTCTCCCCTCTTCTCAGAATAAGCGGATTTGAATGTTAAATTATAAAAATACCGACTAAAATGTAAGGGTCTTCCTAATTGGAAATTGATTTTTTTAGGTTGGAGAATAAATAATAATATAAATAAAATTGAAGTGTCTATTTGTAACGTCAAAATATTTTTTTTTAATAAATAGGTTTAAATGTATATACAATACCTATACCAAAAATACAATTTTTTAAATTGTTGCCTGTCTGTCCGTTTGTTCCGGGTAATCTCCAGAACGGCTGGACGGATTTTGACGGTACTTTTTTTGGTAGCTAGCTGGAGTTACTCCGGGTAACTTGGAATACTTTTAATTTCCGAAAATAATTAGGGTTCCGCGTAAAAAAAAAAATATTCATAAAAAATTGAATAAAATTCGATTCAATGCACAGTTTCACGGCAAGTGTTTGAATTTATGAGAAATATTTTGACTTTATCATAGGGCTAAAAAAATATTAGGATTCTCTATAAAAAAATTAAAACGCAGTGAAGAATATACAAAACGCGGCCGCAGCCGCGGCCGGGCGCACAGCTAGTTTTTATATTATTTCTTTCTTGTGAATCTTTTTCTATTATTCAATATATTATTTAGCGTAACAAAATGTATACTAAAACCTGCGCAGATAATATATCCACGATTTTAAAAAAGAAACACAAATCGGTTCAGTGATTCTCAAGTTATAAGCCAACTAACGGGCAGACAAACAGATAAACGTTGTTTTATTATGTAATGTAGGGAATCAATAACTTGTGTTACTGAACTCGATATTGTATGATTTTGGTAGTGTTTTACGGGATATAGTTTAGTTAATGTGTACAAGTGAAGTGAACTCAAAATAATGCCACGAAGAGTTTATTATGATTTGCGACGAGAAGCCGATGGAGCATTCTAGATGGATTGCCATCGCCTTGTTAGTAGGGTGTAGATACAAGTTTAGGCAGTATAGACAAACGTCTCTTAGCCTGTACCACGGGATGAATATTTCAACTACTACAAAAATGGCGTATGTGAACAACTAACAAATTGAAGCGATGATGGCTTAGTTGTTGGAGAGGTCAGAGTTTGCATCAATGGACTCGAGTTTAAATCCACCTATTTAACTTTAAAATCAGCCCGAGTGTTCGGTGAAGGATAACATCGTGAGGAAACCATAGCTTAGTGGTAGGGCATTTTAAAATAACGCGGTAGCTACCACCATCAAGATAGAAACCTGTCGCCTAATACCAATATGTGTGTTCCGGCAGCATCATATATTGTGTGATTCGATATCTCGATAGATTTTGAATTTACGTTTTAAAATAATAAATCATAAAACAGACTGGCCACACAGTTAATCACCTGAAACTTCTTATAGCCGTACCTGTGTCCCAGGACGTGGCTGGCTCCAATATTTGCACAACTCCGTATTTATATTTATATTTTTATCCGCGCACGATATTACTGCTACCGGTATAAGATACACACGACAGAGGGTGCGCAAGGTTTTTATTTGAGGCCGTGTTGCCAGTTTATAAACTCAACATAAATATGTTTATGTGCAAGTTTATACATGCATAAATGAGACCATTCGTGAAAGCAGAAGAAGCGAAAGATGTGTGACAGGATTAGTTACCTTCAGGGGAGAGAGGTGTGACGTTACGTATGTTTTTATAGCAGTTTTTTGTATTGATGTTTAGTTTATCTCTAGCTTTTGTGGCAACGATAACTGTTTTTTTTTCGGACCGTTAAAAGCTGTCGCAAATGACGTGCGGTCTCTCTTTTCCCTTTCTGTACAGGGATATTACAGTATTTTTTTCTTTATACTCCATTTTGTAGAAATATGTGGAAGGAAATTTACGGAACGTACCGTTGTCCTGAGCGACGATTGTTCTAATTTTGCGTTTTTTATTTGTATTCCTCTTTTAGACAGGTGTTTGTCCGCACCCGCGTTTCATATGTTCGTCATTGCGTTTTAATTTTTTTATACGGAACCCTAAATTTTTCCTAACATTTTCTTATTACTAAGATAAAGTAAAAATATTTCTCATAAATTCAAACACTTGCCTCTAAAACTGTTCATTGAATCGGATTTTATTCAATATTTGATGAGTTTTAATTTTTTAAAGGCGGAATCCTAATTATTTTTGAAATACGAAAGTGCCGTAAGTTACGCGGAGTAACTTTAGCTATCTACCAAAAATGTCCTGTCAAAATCGGTCCACCCGTCCCGGAGATTAGCCGGCACAGACCGACAGACAACAATTTTAAAAATTGTATTATTTTGTGGTATATGTATCGTATGTTTATACATTAATATCTATTTAGTAAAAAAAATATTTTGACTTTACAAACAGACACTTCAATTTTATTAATTAGTGTATAGTTTTTTAAAATACTACCAAATAATTAATAATAAAGGAAACTTTTTTGTGTGCGTTGTGTGGTTTTCTTTTTTGCATGAAAGGAATAGATAATGAACTTACACAAAGTACAGCAGAGGAGTATAGACAAGATAGATTAGGGATATACATATGTTTTATGTAGAAAAAAAAATGTTAATAGATGCCGTTAACACGCCTTGTAACTCGATAAAAAATAAGTCTACTTACTACATTACAGACTTTTATTCCATCACAGACTCGTGTTTAAAAAAAAACTAAATTAAGTAAACCTTTTCTCTTTTTTTACAGATTAACTGTATAATTAATTAGTTGACAAGCGACAATGTGGTCCGGAAAGAAAGGATCCGACAGTACGACGGCCGGCACCCCGACAGCCGAGGAAGAGATTAAAGTTGTCTTAGTTGGAGACACGCAGTCCGGGAAGACATCTCTCGTACAAAGATTCGTGTCTGACACTTTTATAGAGGTAAGTTTTATAAAGGTATTTTTTTATTTTAGGCGAATCACACATATGTTTTTTATTATACAATTTTTATAGTCCCACAAATTAACCGGTGAAGGCGTCGCTGTGATCGATTTGCCAGTAAATTTGAAATAATGTTGGTATTTCGTACGTATATATAACAAAATAATAGGTATAAGTAGGTTTTTAAAACGACGGACCTTGACAGCTGCACCGAATTCTGGAACAAGCATGATGGCACCAAATTGGTACTGAATTCAGCTTAAGCTGCTACCTGTGAAGAAAAATGTACAGAATTTATCATAGTTACACCGTATAGTGATTAACAAAAAAAAAACAAGGTTTTTTACAAAACCCATTTTTACGTGTAGTGTGAAGTACATGATATCCTTGTTCATACGCTGTCACGTAACAAAATTATCTCATGGTAGATCTAAGCAGTGCGTTTTATCAATATAGGGGCGATCAAAATAGATCTAACTAGGTCGCAATGATACAGGACTGTACCTGCATAGCCCCTTTTCGTATAATAATAATAACTTATCTCATTACAACATTATATCGATATAACAAAACAACGAGAGAATTGATTTACCTCGACAAATGTTCAAAGGAAACAAAGTAGACGTAAGCTGAATAAAAAAAAAGATAAAATTAAAGGGACTCGTGTTTATCTAACAGCCCTAAAACAACAAAACGTGTTCGTCAAACATTATCCGCTGTACAAACAGCGACGAGCATAGCGAAATGAGGAAAGCTCCTTCATTATGTTACGCAACGTAGACGAATTATTATAATATATACCAGTGGATGCCAACCTGTGGTCCGCAGGATTCAAAATATGCCCTCCGCGAACTATTTCAAATTTCACGGAAGATGCATAGCCGCGCTGTTGGTAGATGGTAACTAGTGGAGTACCTTTGAGAAATAATATCAGTTCCATAATTATCGAACTTGTGAAAAAGATTATAGCTCAAAAATCATATAAATTTAAATGACAACTTTCTAATAAAATGTTTTTTTTTATAATATTCTTATAAAAATAAAGTATATGTAGCAGGCTGTAACCTGTTTTAGTAGTAACAGTATTGTGTAACCTGTTTTAACTTTGCATAATTTAAAAAAAATGCTGTTGTTTTCTCTTTGTATATATAAATAAATAAACATAACAATTTTAATCAATTGAGTTGTAAAAATATTTATGATATTAACTCAGTTTATTTTTCTTATTCGCTGTCGTGTGCCTGCTATCGATAAAGAAATCAAAGTGGTTCCTCGTCAAGAAAAGGTTGGTAACCACTGACGTATACCAATAAGATCCTACCACAATACGTGTTGTAAAATCCGGCTTAATAAAAAAATACAACGACATTTTTACACGAAGTCATGTGAGAATATTAAAAACCACCAATCGACGCTGTGCACCAAAATTGATGCGAATCGAAAACATACTCCGAAAGAGACGTTCAGATTATCTATCTTATTTTCTATGTTATCCATACAGTGGATTTTTTTTAAATATGCAAATCAAGGTAAATGTACATTATATTATTTAGTTTAATCATCAGTTTACATATCAATCTTCATCATCAATTGTAAAAAAAATTGTAGACAACATTAAAGTATAAGTACCTAACGGTAGAAACAGTTGGTAATGCTGTCGGATTCCGCGTAAATGGACGCGTAGCGTAGGAAACTATAGCATTGTGGTAGAGCATTTTCTATTAATTCCCGTCTGGGTAGCTACCACTCTGAAGATTGAAAACCTGTCGCCTAACACCAATGGGTGTGTTCCAGCAGCATCACTTAAGCACTTGTACCTCTAAGCTTAATGTGTTTACCATGCTGGATCACATCGTCACTTAACATCAGGTGAGACTGTGATAAATCCCTGAGACTATACCGTGTAAAAAGATAAATAAATGAAAGAAAGAAAGACATTTGAAAGAAAGAAAGACATTTATTACCATATTTTAGAACAGATTTACAAAAAAAAAATCTTTATATGATAGGATCCAATCATGGTATAAAATCATTTGAATATTTAGGTAAATTTAGTAGGCACCTGAAAATATACGTCTATTCATAAATGTTATGTGCAGATATCAACATTTACAATTCCGAAAATGAAAGAAAATATATTACTCGTAGGTTACGTGACGACCCTAACGTTATACACGCATGAACTCTGCTAAGTCCATATTTATCTTAGCATCGTTGCAATGTGTACATTCTCATTTACATTATTTGTGTAACGTATCGTGTTCAATGAGACGATTTCATTCGGTTTGAATAAAAATAAATTATATATCCGATTTAAATGATATAGATATAGTTATAAAGTTTTTCCTGTAACAAAGTAGCCGTGTAACTTTGATTGATATGAGATTCAAGATAAGTAGATATTTTTTTCTCATTATTGCCTTCATTTTTTGTTAACTCGCCTGTGATTATTTTCCTCTCCCCTTATGACGTTTGATGATGTTTTACAGAAATCACTCCTCTTCATACCTCACGTGATTAATAGATGATCCCTAATACATCAAATGTTTGGTCTTTATACTACGTAATGCTTCGCTCAAGTCGATACCCGAGCTCTATTCTTTACTTTACTTTCTCGATAAGAAGTTTAAATTAAAACGACTACCTTAATAAACATGTTTTAACAAAAATTCCATAATCATATTTATAAAAAAAACAGTTATAAAAAAACAATCCGTTTTGTTCAAAAAACAAGTGTACAAATTTACAGTGATTGGACACACGGCAATTTGTCAAATTACAGTCCAAATTCGTATTCGGAGGTTCGTTCCCGTCATTCGTTTCAGTATCTTTCGGAAATCAATCAATCAACACTGTTTCCCCTGTTGTTACCACAAATATAAAATGGTCATTCTGTATTTAAGTAAACTCATAATATTATGTAGTTAAGGTACCTGGCGTGGATGATTATCATCACTTACCAAAAGTAGTCTTTCACTATGATATCGCAAACGCTAACCGGAAGTATGATAGTCAGTTATGACGTTTTAAATTTAAACGCATTAAGTGTCATAAACATTCCGCTAACCATGCTGGCATTAAACTTTACATATAAACTATAAACGTACCAACCGCTCTCGTCACTGTCGTTCGTCGTCCTAAGTTAATGTTGTCTCTTTCACTCTCACAGCCTAATTATATTACGTATCTCTCTCATGCGTTTCGTAGTGAACATAGTATAAAACAAAAAATATTTAATGCTTAAAAACTAACGTAAAAAAATATAAATGTCAACGTGAGGTTGTTTGTTGGTTTGGCTTTCACGTCTTAGTCGTTCTACCGATCGCCATGAAATGTTACATACATGTTTTCAGGGGTACAGAAAAGGACGTAGGGTACCTCTTATTCCTAATTTGATTTGACAAAAATCCACAATAATGCGAGCGAAGCCAAAAGCTGGTTAATAATAAAGTTTATCACAAAGGACCAACTGGAGAATTCTACGAACGTAATTACGCAAACTTGTTTATTAGAAAGCGCTTAATTTGTTTCCGTTTGTAATCTATTTGTACCGGCTGTTTATTTCAATTCCTGGCTACTTTTTATTTTAAAGCAACTATTGGTTCTCGAACATTTTTCACAAACGTAACTTCGCCAATCGAGTATTCAAAATCATATACATATATGTTACTATTAACAAAGGCATCTTTTAAATAAAAAACCATTGCAAAAGTTAATATTAACAATATGCAAATATTTGTATTGTAGAGTATTAAGTAATATATGAAAGGAAGGGAAGGTCATCACAAGTATGTCTGACAGATTCGCGAGCATCTTATTACACAACAAACAATGCTCATATTGTCAAGCTTATAAATGTCATTTCCCAGAATCAGTCGGCGTATCCAATTATCCAGTCACCGAGTGGAGTAGTACGAGTTTCATGTTTATTTGGATAGCGGTCACCAATGGCATGACGATTAACTCGTCAAAAACCAAAAGGTTTTTGCATAGGGCATTACAGCGACGACTAGCGATAGATTATCGATATTTCAGTGGTCACTTGTGGTTTTGGATTTTTATTATCAATTATAATTTCTGCTATATAATAAAACAAAAGTATAAGAGTTCGGTCAATTTTATTGTTTTTTATTGGCAACTATTAGTTACACCATTTCAATATTTATATAACTATAACTCCTTAAAAAATGATTAAAAAGCCTTTATCACTACGGAACTATGTCAATACCGACAGATGTCAAGGACAGACAATTCAAATCCTATATTTGTAAATACAATAATTTCAGTTCTCCGTTAATTAGCCATCAGCGAGGCTAGTATTTTACCGAATGTTTATGGAGGTTCTTTGTTTCGAACTTATTGTAGCATGAAGTCTCATGTTTATAATTGTGGATTAATATCTTACTGTTTCACTTTCTCCTGTCTTAGTTTCTACTAGGAACCACTACTATTTTGGTTTTTCCTACTTGGTGAACGGAAATGTATTTGATCAAACGTGAGTTTTTAGTGAGTTTCATGTGTAAACTATATGGATTGCAACCGATCGTACGGGTCACCCGATTCAATGCACTGTTGTATATCGAACCCGGGGTTTAAAATTAATTAATTTTCGCTCAGTTCAAAGCGGTTGAACGAGTTACTTTCATTACATTGTTAGCGTGTAGTTCTAACAACTATTATAATTGTCTCTACCATCCTCCTATCCGGTTGCCAGATACAAACCAATTCTTAAATTAACTAACAAATGTGCGTTTTGAATGTGATAGATGGCCCCTGTCCTCGCTGTAGTGGGCACGGGTCTGAAGAGTTTAATTTACATGAAGCATGAGAGACATCCATTTACCCTTTAAGAATAGTCTGCATGTTCATCGTTTAAACGGGAGATAAACTATTCCCTTGAAATTCCCTTCCACTATGAAAACAGAAATATCATAAATTAACTTACTTTTCTCGATCAAACCTCCAGAAGGGAACTCCAGTTATTTTCCTATTCAGTTCTGGTATTCGGTAAGCAATAAATTTACAAAGACTTTGAATTAAATAAACGCGTTTCTAGTTTACTTGGCTCTTTAAAACGGTCGGTTTGCGCCTGTCAAGTCCCGTAGAGTCAGGTCTTTCATTAGTATTCCCGGTAAAGATTGTGTTAATTTTTATTAATGTTGACTCCGGGAGCTAATATACACTAGGAATTAATTAAAGCTAATGTAGAGGACGCTCATAATGAAACAATAAATTAGTAAAACGAAAAAGCAACATACAATTTAACGAATTTTATATTTTTTCTTTTATTGTAGTACAGGAAAGTTACTATAATGTGTCTAATACAATCTAGAAACTTCCGCAAAACTTTTAAGGATCACAATACACTGGCTGATCCTGCAATATGATAACCTGAAATGAGTTATTGATGCAATAGATTTAGGTATTACTATGTGTTACTTGGCCGCAAACCAATTGAGCACGAAAACCTTATCGGCTATCACCCAGTTTATATTTTCTATGTAAAAAGTGAATAAAATGTTTGAATGTATGTGCGAAAGGAGAGCGAAGAGTTTTTTTTTAATATTCAAAGCCACATAAACAAATTTATGTTTAATCTTTAAAATACAACGATTAAAATTAACAAAAGTAACTATAACGAATCAATAAAATTCGTAGATTCAAAATAAAAATAAATAATAATGAAGTATTGGGTTATTAATGTCACATGGCCAAACTTTTGTTTTCAAGTTTAAAATTTCGTCAATCATTTGAGTCATTTACAATTTAAAAAAGGTCCCACAGTAAAAAATCATTCATGGTCTCAGGCATGGATCCTAGTAAAGAAAAGAAAAGAAACATTGTGTTAGAATTCCAAGAATGCGGGAGGCGTGAGTGAACCATTCAAAAATCAAACGGGGAATATGGCGGGCGTGACATGCGTTTAAAAGGAACGTTTCACACTATTTCGTATGAAACCTTTTTATACATTTTAGTGGAAGGAAGTCATATTATTATCTTGTTTCATATTACGTACATAATAGCCGTGTCGTGCCGGCTATGAATAATACCACCCCATATCTTCCCGTGGGTATCGTAAAAGGCGACTAAGGATAAACCAGAGGATGGGCAGCAGCATCCTCTCAGTACCATAAATACCTACTGCGATCACCAACCCGCCTACCAAGTATGGCGATTATGGCATACCCCCCCTATTGAGGGAGACCTATGTCCAACAGTGGACGTCTATCGGTTGGCTGATGACATAATAATATTATGTTTTTGTACTTTATTAATAACAGCTATGAATATACACTATTCTGGCAATATCACTTGGAGAGTTACATCATATTTTTCTAGTTTAAAATTAATTATTTTGCTAAAATTATCCAGGAAGTTTTTGTAGCACCTCAGAATTCCGTGTCGGAACTCATTTCCAACATACTGCCAATATACTTGCCCACCATAATCAACCTATATTAATGCAATAATATTCCGGTAGCTTTTTAAACATTATTTTTCTTTAATAGTAACCTCAAAACTATTACAAGACACTCCACATCTACCAAATAACCTGCACCGCCATGTTTGTTTTTGTCATTTTGTTAATAAAATTTCTTTCTGTTACCCTAATAAATATAACTCATGTTTTATGTTAGATTCATAAAAATATAATTATTTCTTAATTAAATTATGAACTAGTATGTATATTATTTAAGATCATAATTTTAAAGCGGTTAACAACATAAAATAATATGATACCAAAATTACTTAATATCTACATTTAAATATATGTTATTGTCAAATAACCTATGTTAATATTAAAACTACTAATTTACACTCTGAGATCCTGTCAACGTCTCTCAGTTTGTCTCTATTTAACTTAGGGACCTGTCGAAACGAACCTAGGTATAATTACAATCGCTCTAACTTAAAATAAATAGTAACAAAACCAGTATATAACTTTAAAAGACCTAAGTACAAATTTGGAACTTTTAAAATCCTAATTTACTAGGTACAACTAATACCAGAACCTATAAATAAAAAGTTATACATACCGAACAATACTTAGAATGAAGCTAAGAACATTATTACACATAGACAAACAAACTGTGTTCTCAAGTAAAAGCACCTTCAAACCAAAAGGAAATTAAAGGAGTTCATGGCGGGATATTAGTTTGTTATATAGTAGTTTTTTTTTTTATCCCATTATTCTGTATTATGTAATTTTTGAGGCATTTTACGTGACACACTTCATACACAAGTGAAGTATATTGATTATAATAACAATGTATTCAGATGTGTCATAAAAACTCCATAGCTTGTTAGATCGTCATTTATAAAGTACAAAAATCTTAATACTATTTATGTGATTTTACCAGAATTGTGTAATAAGAAAATTTCATATTTATTAAAACCGGTAAGTCTCTTGCTTTGCCCCATAATATTATTACGTCCTTACTTACATTTATTAAACTTTTAAATGATGTGTTCGAATGAATAATGATAATAAAATATTACAACATCCTGTAAATAAGTATCTATTTAAATGACCGCTCGAGTCAAGTGTGGATCTTCTCGGAAGCGGTGTTAAACACACAATCCTTGAATTTTAGAGCAGGACTGTTAACACAGCGTTTCCTTGCTTTACGTTCGAAGTTGAATTTTGTAATTAAATCTTATACGATACCTTCTACATGAACAATCCTCTTCCCTTTTATGTTTAAAATCTTCCGACAATTTGGACATTTTTAGAATGCCAACTGTAATTTCATAGTCGGTACCTAATAACTGTTTGACTAAGTTACATTTTATTTTTTATACATTTCTCTTCGTCACCATAGCTTAGGCAAAGGTAAATAGAACTTCTTGCTATTTTCTGTTCTTTAACAGACTCCATGTTACGTGTGTTTATTTTAAGTATCTACATTTTAATGAAATCACACCGTCAGCTTGCAGCCATATTTTTTGGTTCCATTTTTATCTCTCTAAAGGAAAAGCAAAGGTATCTAGCACATGCAGCCAAGCCTGAATATTAAGAAAACTTTTCACACAAAGCTCCAATAACAATTACAGTGTTTCGTTAAAATTCTTCGTGAGTTCTTACGACAATCTCAGAATTAACGCTATATGTAATTATTTTCAATACATTTCGCTTGTGCATAACGACCAAACTATTATCACTTATAACGCCATTAAAATTACATACTATAGTGTAACATACTGCAAGGTAAAAAATTAAAAAAAGACTACTACATGACAGACAAAAGTGCTGCCAAAAATTCTCTTTATTCTTCATTTATTATAACATTACTATAGGCTAAATTTGTTTATCCGACATTGCCTGAAGTATTGCTAAACTTTTTTGGCAGTGGGTTAGGCACACTGCTCGTAGAACCGATGCCCGATCGGGCCAATAGGTTCTCGAATGGCTGCCGCACACTGGAAGACGCAGCGTGGGTATGCCCCCCACAGGGTGGACCAACGACCTGGTGAAGGTCGCGGGAGTCCACTGGATGCGGGTGGCGCAAGACCGGTCGACGTGGAGATCTTTGGGGAGAACTATGTCCAGCAGTGGACATCTGAAGCTTGAATGGATGGATGGAAATTAGTTTCACACTACTATAGACTACACGATACTCATTAACACTACATTATAGTGTGAGCTTAAGCTTAATAACCAATACTGTTTATTATCATGTAGGTAAATAATGTTGCCATTACTATCAAGTTTAAGCACTCAGTTTCAATTTAAAAATTCGAACTTATCTTTAACCCACGCATTTAACCTTTGTACAATAAGTATTTCATTTCGCTTCGAGCTGTAATTCCTGGAACATTCAATGTACATTAGAAATCTTTGCAGGAGACAATATGATAAAATATTGTCGAGGTATTTTGTTATCTCTTGAAGTTAACTTTATGTTTTTTTCTTTAGTTTTCCTATACACTTTATTTGTGCTGAACTACCGAATCATGACACACTGATAAATATATTACTTACAAAAAAAACACGCTAAAAAAAAAGATCATGGAAAAAGATAGAAAAATAAAATCACGATACACACCGATTTGGCGGTTTGTGGGAATATATAAATTGTATATACATTTTCCAAGCAGATGTCATTATATTACTTCCACTCCATCACGGCTCACTTAACTTGAATGGGTCCCACGGTGTCCATATATACAGTGCATTCATTACATCTCGTGTTAACTTACATATCCGATATAACTGGACCCTTCGGATTTATTACGAAGTTTTATAAGATGGATCATCACGAATTGGGTGTTCGGACCGCCATCGACGCCATGACCCTTGGTGGTCGTAGAAATCATTTTTAAATCGTAAATGAAATTATTAAAAAGTATTTGTAAAATAACTAAACTATAGTAAAAATATATCATATATAAAACTAAGGACTATTTATTTACGAAAATATGTTTGAATATATATATAATATATATATATATATATATTTTTTTTTTTTTAAAAACCTCTTTGAAATTAGAACATTATTATTATAAATTATCAGTTAAAGTACAAAGGAAAACTATTTAGTTTATAGAGCATATTCTCTTTTTGTTTTTACGATTAAATCCTTTTCATGCGTTTACGTTTTACCGTCCGTTGATACAGTCAGTAATAGGAAATAGAATTCATAGTGGGAGATATAGCAAAATAACTGATGCTCGTTAAGTATCTCTCCTGGTGTGTAGCTACAAAATAGGACAAACTTCAGAACGAAATAAACATATTACGTTCCAACACACGTATACACGTATAAAACTCTCAAATTTTCATTCGAATGTTGAAATTGTTATAATCATTAACATTTTAATAGTATTATGTAAATAAATTCCGCTGACATGTAAATCTCGGTTTAATTTACGACTGTGAATAATGAGACATCAAAATAAAATGAATGGCGGTTAGATGATAATTAGGCTGAATAAGTAGGCTCCTTCATCTTCAAGTTGGCCCTCGACAAAGAGGGTTTGATACTTTGACAGATTTATTAAATTCATTTTCAAAAGATATGGGTGTAAATCATGATCACGTCAAAAATGAACAGTTTTTCGATAACTTAAGTTTGACCGTTTTTCGTATCATGCTCATAATTACTATGTATAAATGTTACTTATCGAAGTGAAAATTTCTTTAGCGGCGTTGAGCGATTATCGGTTGGGGAAAAAATTATAAAATCACGTTAATAATGCTATGACGTTAACCCTGAACATACTACAATATGTCAGGTATAAAAAGGCGTGCTGGCGCTCAGAGATAAATAAAAAAATTTATACCTACGCAGCATATTATTTATATGTTTTGATTATTTAATAAACTAAATTAAAATGTACATAATTATTGCCCGGAGCGTCAATTTTTAATTACATTGTCTAATTTTCTAATCGCCTTTAATAACTTATCCATATTTAGCATATGTATTTGTTGAAAATACACTAAGTAACAAACAATTGACTTAATATTAAAAACACACCACCACATAATCGACAAAAAAAAATTGAAATAATCTACTAATTTTGTTTAGGTAATTCAATATAAAAGTTGGTGTAATTACAAAGAAAAGTTTTTTCTACGTGTCCTAAGAACCAAGGCATTTAAATTCGCTACACAGTCTTTGTTCCAAACTACATAACTAGTATTCAAAAATCTTATAAGTCAGCGAGAGAATAAAATTAAAATATTAAGACTTAAAAAGCCAAATTCATTTTAAATACTTATATTTAATGTATACTAATAAATAAAATTAAAGTATCTGTTTGTAAAGTCAAAATTGTTTTTTTTTTCACTAAATATATATGATTGTATAAGCGCTAAAATCTATAACAAAAATACAATTTAAAAAAAAAATTGTCTGCCTGTCTGTTTGTAATGTAATCTCCGGAGCGATTAGGATGATTTAGACGGGACTTTTTTTGGTAGATAGCTGAAGTTACTCCGGGTAACTTATAATTTTCGAAAATAATTAGGATTCCGATTAAAAGAAATTAAACTCATAAAAATTAAAATAAAATCCGATTCAATGCACAGTTTTACGGGCAAGTGCTATTATTTATGAGAAATATGTTTACTATATACTAGTATTAAAATTTTTTTGGAAAATAATATGGGTTCCGTATAAAAAATATTCAAAACGCAGTGAAGAATCTATGAAACACGGGCGCAGCCGCGGACTCACAGCTAGTAGTAGAATAAATGTTTTAAATAACTTTAATTTTAGACTAAAATTTTCCATATAATTTGCGGTGAGACAAGGTCACGGCGGCCCCCGTGGCTTTATCTTTTTGACAAGCCGAAGCGACTGTCACTTGGTAACAATCAATTATACGATTAAGAAGCAATTACTGTCGCTTCGTACTTGAAGCGACATTCTAAAATAAAGTAACATTTTATCACAATGAGTATCGATAGAAAGAATAACGGCTGAATTATCTAGTATTGGTATATGCCAGCGGATTCTTCGAAATGTGGAGTTATCTATTTTTACTAGAAGTGTATAAACTTACTGTGTTACATTTAAAAAAAAACAAAGTTAAGTATGATGTTAATATATGATAATCTATTGACAATCACCATCATCATGCCGGTGCATGTTACACTTATATACAAAATCTAAACGAGCCCAATAATTAGGACCGTTATCACAAAGCGTTACAACAAACATCGTCTCAACCGAGCTTTTTTTCGTTGTTTTCGTCTTTCTTTCCATAGCTGATTATTTTGTTGTCAATTAAATTTCTGTAAACAATACGTAAACCGTTCAAAATCTAATACAAAGTATTAATAACTTATTAAAACTTCTTACTTCTAGGAAAATAAATAAACAAACTCGATTCCTGAAAAAAAACCACTTGTACCGTTTTGTGAAAACGCTCCTCAACTGCCCTAACACCTCGCAATTTGTATTCAAACATTAATATTATGAGCTCAGGTTGCAGGATTATTGGAAGCCTTAGAAATATCATCTTTTTTAAATTATTTTTAGAGAAATATACAAATGATTTACTGTCATATATTTATTACTAATCATATTGTTCATACATTGAATAAACGTTCCACTCAAATTCGAATACTATCATTTACAGATATACCTAAAAATATAGTATCATTAGAATTCGATAATATAATTGAAATAGAAAAAAATAACCAATTAAAATTTATTATTATTATATAAGTAGTGTAATGTAAAACAATATATAATGTATGTATAATAATCAAAGTATCAAATCGTAAGACACCTAAAGTCATCGGCAAATTTCAAAGAGTAAGCAAATTGAAGTGGTAGTTAGGTATGACAGATATTATATTTGTCAAACGATCAATAACTATAACAATTAATTATGAAAGAAGGTAACTGCATAGCTGCATGAAATATTATAGGCAATTTTTTCTGACGCAAGTCGAATTAAACCTCCAACATGAAAAAAGGTGTGAACCCAAAATCCGCAGATTATGTTTTATTTTAATTTAAAAAAAAACGATCAATAGCAGTCAGTATAGATCGGTTCTGCAATGAAGACTAATATTGCAAACGATATGTTCTTAACCGAAGACTTGTGAACGGCAGACGAATGTGATTTTATTATTAAAGCCAGAAGTTAATACGGCGATTAGCTTTCGTAGAGACAGATCCAACAATGGTCGAGTTACGGATGAAATAATATAAAAATAAATAAATATAAAAAAAAAAAGTGTTAGCACTGAAAAGAATCATGTCTTTGAAAATAATCAAATAAAAAAGGAAGACTATTATGTATATCACCTGTTTGAAACTTTGTTGGGACCAAGTCTAAATCACATTTATCAAGTTACCGTTATCACAGAAAAGGGCTACCCTTTCTTTACCTAACATCATCATTTGTATTCAGGTGATAGAACGGGCCTTTCTGAGGGCTTATTAATGGGGGAAAATGGACGTACCCGGAGCATACCCTGCCTATTCGGACCCGTTTTATGGGACGGAGACAATAATTGGACATGTTATTTCGGCTTTAAATTTTCTGCGGAAATTCTGGTTGGTTTTGGTTCGAATTTTGGGTAGGAAATTAATTGAGATATGTGACGCTCTTAACATATTATGTACCTACTTATTAATCTCATCAAATTCTCAGATTTTTATTTCAACAGAATATTTGATTTGTTTTATGCTTCTTTGGATTTATAAAAATTCCAAAAAATACTTGATTAATTTAAAAAATTACTTCACCTTTAAAAAATTGCATTATCAGCGAGTAACCTGGATGGTATTTTTTTTTTAAATTAGACATCCTTATAAAAATTGTAATAATGTAACCAAAGGTAACAAACATTTACCTATAAGTCATTTTTTAGCATGCACTCCGAAAATTGTTGATAATACTTACATGTATCATCACCATTTATTACATCTATACTAATAAATAAAATTATATGTGTCTGTTTGTAATGTCAATTTTTTTTTTAATTTTAAATATATGTGATTGTATATACGATAACTTTACCAAAAATACCAATCTTTACAAATTTTTCCTGTCTATCTGTTTGTAATGGGTAGTCTTCGGAACGGCTGGACCGATTTTGACGGGGCATTTTTTGGTAGATAGCTGAAGTTACTTCGGGTAACTAAGGATGCTTTTAATTTTCGAGAATGAGGATTCTGGGGTAAAACAATGAAAACTAATAATTCAATGCACATTTTTACGGGCAAGTGAAATTTATGAGAAATATTTTTGCTTTATCTTAGTACTAGAAAAAATATTAGGGCTCATATTACATTGAATGTACAAAATACACAAAACGATTAACTAGATTACATATCAAAATATTTGTACGCAGAAAAAAACAGAACAACGGAAATCCAATATATAACCGAGACAAATTGAATATGCTTTCTCGGCGTTCGGTTTTCGCCTTCAACCATTACCAGTAATCCGCTTTGTGAAAGTTCTAGTTGTACGGTCGGGTTGTAATCGTGAGTGTAGTGCAATGCACTTTAAGTGTGCCCAAGGGAAGAAAGCTGACTCGTTCGTTCGTATTGAACGCTAACCATTGGAATCCTTGTTATATTTCTTTTGTTTCCTCCAGTCAATTTTTTTTTCTGCGGTCAAAACAATAAAGTCATCTGAAAGATGATGCCAATAATAGTGATGTCATTTATACTAGTTGGAGAGAACGAAAGAAGCAATTTTAATTCGTCCAATTAATTAAGTAGTAGGTCCAACGGATTTTTTTTATAAAATCTAACTTGCATACTATAAAACACGACATTTATATGTCTGACCGTTTTTTGGCTTTTAACTCGAGGATCGATGAAATTATTTATGTACATATAAGCTAAGTTCTCTATGTATTTACATGATTATTTTTTAAATATCATAGATATTTTTACTCTAGTTCACTTTTGGTATTTATTTGGTTAGAGTAGATAATTTATGTACTAATATTGAACGATAATGAAGTGAATTGCCAAAAAAAGGTTTAACAGTTTATTGTCTTCCAATATTTGAAATATATTATGAAGTAGCTGTTCCCGCGGTTCCGCCTGTTAATCAATTTTCAATCGCGCGCAGTTATTAACTGACCATTGTCAGGATTTTGTTCACAATTTCATGAGTTTTAATTTTTTTACGGGAAATGAATTACTTTCTTATAGTCAAAGTAGCCTATGTTACTCCTTATAATGTCTACTACCTGCCAGAAAAAGTGCGGTCAAAATCGGTCCAGTCGTTTTGGTATAACTACCGTATATGTCTTTCATATGTATTTAGTAAAAAGCTGTTTTGTTTTTACAAAATTTGACATAACAGACAGACATTTCAATTTTATTTCAATAATAATCATAATCCTCAAAAATAGAATTTGAATCATCTGAACGCAACCACCGGTCATGACATGTTTTATACAAACCATACTGGATTTTAATCTAGCCCGTTCAAGCCATACATGATACAGCCTGTTTCTATATATGGTTAAGAATCGAAACCCATCTGAAACCTCAACGTGACGTGCCAGCTGTCTTATAAGACGAATAAGGTCACTTACTGTTCGTTATCCGCTTCAAGACGATTCGAAAAGCCTTACTACCAATGATAATTATACCGTATCATAGATTTAAATTATTAGCGTCGGTGACAATCAAAATTTACGATTAAATACGATTACTGAAGATTTTTTGGCGGGATTCTCGGTCTGTCATGTAACAGTTAATGTCTTTAATCCATTAATTTGCGAATTTGCCTCATATATGTTGTGTAATTTTGGTGGCGTTTTGTATCATAATACTTGGGTGACCGCGCTTTACTCGGTGTGCTAAGTACGGGTACTTATTATTCATGTATTTTAATTCGCTTCAATTTATCTGTCTAGTTAAATTCAAATCAAAAAATACATTATTCAATTTAGACCCTGATAAGGTGCCAATACTACCTATTGTTCGGAAAACAACCCAGCCATAGAGCAGATCCGACAAGAAACACGATCTTGGTTTTATTTCATATGTTTTTAATGGAACTATACAACTCATAGATTACCAAGTTACTTATAGTTATAGACTACTTGGCACTGTTGGAGAGGCTGCAGTACAGTTCAGGTCTAAATCGAATCGAAGGTTTTTCGTAGGGCACAAGCGCTATGCAAAGAATTAGTTTATACTCCTTGGCTAGTTATCCCTCTCAAATTATAAATTTGTCACCAATCATGTATGGTTATATTCTTGTACACATAATTATTTGCCCTTAGGTGAGTTTGTCTTCAAACGCTAAACCCATATACAGTAAAAATATTTAATTAAATAAGACATAAACCAGGTGACAGTTAATGTAAATTGGACTCATCTATTGCTGAGTAGTTAACACATATGTACCCCCGTACAATCACTTTTCTAAAAAAAATCATTGACGATGTAGCACAGGGTGATTGGAGTCAAAATTATTTCTTATTAATATATAGCTAATACATAAGAAAGTTTAATAAAATAGAGGAAAATAAAATATAACAAATTTTAAAAAAATGAAAAATAAAAAAAATTAAATAAAAAGATTTTAGAAAAAGAATCGAAGTAAAATTTTGTTTATTTTCAATCAGAAATATCTGTTCTTGTTATGAAAATCTCATCCCAGTACTTCTGGAGTTCATTAGTTTATTTATTAATATAAACCAAACAGATATTGAATCCTAAGAATTAAAAATGTAATATAAAGAATATAAACATTAATAATGTTATTTATTGAAATCTGTTGTTGCCTAGCAACTGTTGACCATTTGCAAAAATATAATGGTGTAGGTTACTGCCCTCTGATAATATGTAATGAAATTTTAATGAATGTTAAATATAAACGTTTGACTGCAATTTTCAATAAAGTATGAATCCAGATAATCTTAGAAAGTAAAACTTTAACTATAGGCAAAGTTTCATCCAGATCGATATAGCGTATCCCGTGAACTCAATTACATATATGTATGTATATACAAGAATTGCTCGCATAATAGTATAAGAATACTTTGGTTATTGAAGTTAAAGTGATTAAATAATTAGATGTATATTTCCGAACGTTATAAAAAAAGAAACGAAATCAAGATAGAAGATAATTAGAGTAATCTTGGTAGGATCTTTGTTTGTCACGTAACAGTTAACATCCGTATTAGACCATATACTGTGTAATTTGGTGAATTTTTTTATTAAATACTTTAGCTATTGTACATGTGTGAAGTGAATAATAATCATGCGAAACAATTATTCTGAGGTGCCATGAAAACTACATGTTCTAACAATCTTGCTAGAACCTTGCTCAACTGAACCACCCGTTTGCTGGACATTAGAAACGTTGACACAAGATTGAAAACATAACTTATCATATATAACGCTGGCAGAATTGTGTGTAAGTTACAAATCGCAATTAAACAAGAACAAGAATTACTTGTGTTCTCTTTCGCGCACTTTTTCATTCATTTGTTTCATTTCATTATTTTCTTTGTCATTATTTTATAGTTACATATAGTATCTTATTTTATAATTCTGATTTATAGTATAATGCACCTACTATAGTTAAGAATTTAATTTAATAATTATTATTAGAAAATTCGTTTCATTGTTTATTTTGGTTCTTCACTGTTTATGTTCTTTAATAGTGATGTTATAGTCATCTTTGGGTAATCCAATATGTCAATGATTATTTAATTTACTACTAAAAATTTAGGTTACAATAAATACTTACATCTGATCTGAACTTTGAAGCATTCGTTCTGGAAATAACCACAGGCACAAGTAAGACAATTCAATTCTGCATGACGGCCTGTGGAATTAGCTCTTTATCGGGATTCTGGGTAGTTAGTTTTTTATCACAAAATGTTTATCACACTGTGACATTTATACCAGTTTTACTTACAGTATTAAAAAAATAATGGAGAATCGATTTCTTATTATGGCCGGCTAATTATGTAATATTCTAAGGGCAGATAGTAGTACGTAGTGACAGAGAAAGAGACAAAAATAATAAGTTATACTTTATAAATGTAGAATTGTTAGTTTGTTCTCTCTGTACTATGTATGCGAAGTTTTCTTTTGTTCGGTCTATCCCATTCTAATAATAAAAATGCCCAAATAAGTTTTACTGCTGATACGTTTACTCTGTACAGACACACACACCTTTCTTGTTATATGTATATTTTGTTTATTTACTAAGTTTTAAACATATTATGTTATTTGTTACAGGCGTACACACCGACCGGTTTCGAGAAATATGGGTATACATGTACGGTGGCCGACTACAGAGTTAACTTTTCCGTTTGGGACACATCCGGTAAGAAGGGTTCTTTATTTGCTTATTTTACATATATTACCACAGATCGATCATTACTAGACATGATCGACACAGGGTAAACGTAAATAAAGTACAAAAAAAACTATACTATACTGATAAATAAAATTAAAGTGTATATTTGTAATTTTAATGTATATACGATACGATACCTATACCAAAAATACAATTTTTAAAATTTTTGTTTGTCTGTCTGTTTGTTGCGAGTAATCTCTGGGACGGCTGAGCCGACTTCGACGGGACTTTTGGTTACTCCGCATAACTTAGGGTACTTTTGATTTTCAAAATAATTAGGGTTTTGCGTAAAAAAAATTAAAACTCATAAAAAATTGAATAAAATCCGATTAAATACACAGTTTTACGGGCAAATGTTTGAATTTATGAGAATCATTTTTATGTTATTAAGTAACGAAAATTTTAGGAAAATAATTAGAGTTCCGTATAAAAAAAAATATTAAATCGAGTGAGAATACCGGGCGCAGTCGCAGTCACAGCTAGTAAATGAATAAAAAACTTCATGAGCTTTCATTTAATTAAAACATATTGTTGAAACCATAGCATAGGTCTTTTTAATACCAATATGGGGAACTATCACCGAGCATCTATAGATGTATCCCGGCATCATCACTTTAGAGCCAGCACCTCTACGCTAAGCGTCTCAACATTTTAAGCTATGTACATCTTTATACTCAGTAAATAAACACAGTATTGAAAAAAAAAAACTCTATTCAAAACCGTATTGTAAATATAAATAAACTAATTTCAAAAATTAAGGTCAAATCTCGATCTTTATCCAGTAGAGTAAAGGCGATAAATTCATATAAAAAAAACTGCAGAATGAATAAAAATATTTCGTTATAAATAAATAAAAAGAACCTCGGCGTAGCATTTACGATGTATATAAAAACTGGACGCGATCGTTTCATACTGGATTTTGTTGTGAAAACACGAATGGATTTCTAGTTTTCTTTTTAATTTTCAAGTCAGTTATTACTGGATTTTACAAATTTTGAAACTTTCTAATATAGACAGATAATATAAAGGATTAATTATTAAGGAAAACCGTATTAGTTTTCGATAGTCAATAATGATTTTTTTATTAAAAACTTACCTTTTAAAAAAGTTATTAACCAATTTTTTTTTGTAATTATTAGTTGAGTGTCCGCGGATCCGCCCGCGTCGTATATGCATTTCGTTGCAATCGCGGGGGAGGGAGATGATCTCACAAAATGTATTTGACCCGCATCAAATTATCTTGCCCCGCCACTGTCTGATTGGGTAAAAAAGGCACATGTTTTTTACAACCATATGTGCTTTTCAGTTCTTCAACCATAATCTCACCGATTGTTAAGTAACAATGTAGTCCAGGATGATAAACCCACTAAGCCTATAGATACTGGCTCTCAAGTGATCTTGCCGGAACACACCTATTGGTGTTTGGCGACAGGTTGTAATTACCCAGATGGGCATTATTACAAAATGCCTATGGTTTCCTCATGATGTTTTTATTCACCGCTCATATTCATTAGATAGGTGGGTTCGGACCTGCTACCGTCGTTTCAAAAGTATTTTTTTTTTATTTGTAAATTCAGTCAGTATGTATTCCACTATTCAAATGCAACAATGTAGAGTATAATAAAACTTGAACCCAACACAGCGAAGTTATCGCACGTCGCTTTAAAGTTCTACGAACCGTCAGGAACGTACTACATCTTCGCAATAACATAAGATTACAATGTCATTTTTCAAGTTTCTACATGTTATAAGTTAAAATAAGTAAAGAAATATCACACAAATTAATTTTGTTTAACTACCTACTAGAGATAAAAATAGAGACATACGAATGAAAAACAACCTATATATTAGTATTTACATTCAATATAATTATAAGAATATTTTTGTTAACCCCTTGAGCGTTTACGCCAGCTTTCCATTGTTTTCCTATTATCTTTCTATTGTCTTATTTTTACGGGTACTCGACACAAATATAGGAAATAAGAGACTTTTCATTTTTTCATCTTTTTTATTTATTTATAAAATAAGTAGTTTTCTTTCACATGCATAAAATTAACTTTCCAATTTACTACACTGTCTCTATAAACGTATTTATTTTTATTTTAATTTTTACAAATTTATAGCCTATCAATTACTCCTTGACACATTCTTCTCGAGTACAAAGTTTTGATTAAAATCGGTCTAGCCATTTTTTAATTTAATCCGGACATACACAAAGACAGCCAAAAAAAATTTAATGTCAGGATCGAAATTTATAAAGGTTATAAAAGACCTGTCCGAATAATTTGGTTTATGAAATATAGTTTTTCACATATCGCTGAATTTTTAAATTATTGAATAAGATTGTGTCTGTCACTGGATCATGGCGAATCAACCAAAAAAGTGTCCCAATTTGTTTTTTTTTTTTTGCATTTATTTTTAATTATAAAGAACAAAAAAATACAAGGATTATATTAATCCATCATTCGAAACGTAGGTAATGGTCATGAGTTCACACAAAAAATTACATTAAAAGGCGCGTTTCCATCTTTCCCGAATTTTCCGTTTTTTCAGTACTCCTAACAGATTTTTCTCTCGGTAAAAACCTTACTGAATACTTAATACAAAAGCCAACCAAATCGGTTCAGCCTTTTTCAAATAATACATTTACCAACGGACAGTATTTTTTGTAATGAAACTCCTATGTGCGCAATCAGAATGTTTAATATTCTAAGGGTGGATAGGAGTACGTAACGAGATGGAAAGAGACGAAAATAATTAAGCATACTACCTTTTTTGTACTTTATTAGTTCTTCAAATAGCGTGCGCATGGTTGTTTTTTAGAAAGTATGGGCATGCGTAGTTTTTATCTTTTGCTTGGTCTATTCCTTAGTAATAATTTGTGCTTAAGACTTGTGTTTAAACTAAAGTTTTATTTTATTATATTTACATGGATAAACTGATATATATGGTAAAGCCGCCGCAGACACAGTAACCAAACGTACCTTTGTCGCAAAACTCCCTTATTTATCGAATAAACAAGCAGATCTCAATAAGCTAATGGTTTCAATTCCTCAAACACCACTATTCGTCTCAGTTACAGCACAATTTATTATATAATTGGGTCAATTGATAAGGACTGCGTTTCACTGATCAACGCAGTGTGGGAATCTGTTTAACTACAATGATGGCCATGTTCCATGAATGACCATTAATGTAATGAAATTATTTTACTACTACACGATTGTTTTTTTCGACAGGCGTTGAAACGAAAAAAAACAAATTGTAAAATTATCAATAATTACACTACCGATCAAGTTAAATAAAAAAACAAATACAATTTGGGGGCATTAGTGGTCGTCATTAATGTACCTCCGATTCAAAGCACACAGAATATGAGCTTAGGAAAACGCTTAGCATCTTTATTAATGCTTACACATTACAAATAATAGCGAACATAAATCAAAGCCAAGAAAAATAAAGAGTAAGCAAGATATTATTAGTTTATGTAAAACACACAGGTATACATATACCCACACACACACGAAGCGTTGCAAGAAATATCATAGAAATATATACGTACACGCAAGAACTACAATTTTTCTCCCTCTAATTACATGAAAACTCATGAATACATTTATTTGATGTTAGTGTGGACTGTGGAGATTCTACGAGTATTTAAATCACATTTAGTGCAGTGCATTACCTTTGATAAGAATGAAATAAATTACCAAAGTCAACCTACCTAAGCCTAGGTTACTTGGAAATAATCAGTTTAATTTTTATCATTTTTTATCGTATCAGTAACTAAATGTCTTATATTTTTACTCGGCAGCATTTTTTAAGAACAATCTATGAAACCATAATCTTGGCATAATACGAGAAATAAGGTGTCGTTAGTGGTATTGATTTAGGAATCCAATTTCTTTGTCCTCAACTGTACATATGTGTTTGTGTAGTTAGCGTAACGGGGTCAGCCAACACTGAAGCCCTCATGCCTTTACTCTTTTACCCGATTACTATTGGATTATCTGATGATCTTCAAAGCCGGACAAAGGCTATGTAGGTATCAACTAAATATATATACACAGCTGTGATCTTGAAATACCACGAAAACATTATATATCTTTGTTTGGACTGCTTTATCTTTTGATATCTATATCTAGATTGTAAAAGGTCATTACGAGCGGTTATTATAATAATGAAAGATGAAGGTAATGGATATATGAAATATCCGTTTGCTCTTTTCAGTACGTTACAAGCAGCCGAAATAGCTCAGTTGGGAGAGCGTTAGACTGAAGATCTAAAGGTCCCTGGTTCGATCCCGGGTTTCGGCAGTTTTTTTTACTCTTTTTATTTTACAAAGAAATTAACGATGATTGATATAGTGCTAATTTTCCCACATCTAATGTTTTTTTTTCTTGTAAGTATTTAGTATATTTTAGACTACGTGTATAATCGTCACCTAAGTAATGTAAATCTATATCGATACTAATAAATAAAATTGGAGTGTCTGTTTGTAATGTCAAAATTCTTTTTTTTTACTAAATACCCATACGATACCTACACAAAAATACAATTTTTAATTATTTTCTCTGTATGTCTGTCTCTTTAGTCTTAACCATGGTTAATCTCCGGAACGGTTGGGCGGATCTTAACGGGCCTTTTTTTGGTAGATATCTGAAGTTACTCCGCGTAACTTAGGGTACATTTAATTTTTTAATAATTAGGGTTCCGTATAGAAAAAACTAAAACGCAGTGAAGAATATATGAAACGGAGGCGCAGCCGCATGCACACAGCTAATAATAAATAAAAAAATAACTTAAACCCACACGTATGAGGTTAAATATTAATTTATCATTAGATACAACTTTAGTCGCAATCTCACAACTACTAAAAAACTTGCCTTAATAAGCGCTTGGAGACAGATTTCAATGCAAGTATTAAATTTTAAGGCTTTTGTATTCATTTTTTCTTGTTTACGTTTGACCACAGTCCCACCTAATATTAAGTGACGATGTGATCTAAATTGCCTGGAAGAATTGGCTTACAAAAATGATGTATAAACATACCTATAGACTCTTGGCGACAGATTTTCAATTTGAATACCGCAGCTAGCCAGGTGTACATTAGCAAATGCCCTAACATTATATTTGATCACAATATTTTCCTTCACTGAGAGTTTAATCAGATTCCACGTCAACTAAAGCTGATTCTGACAAGACTACCACAAAGCCTTCATTGATCTTACAGGCTTATTATTTCAATACCGCATTTTTAAAGGTCGTTGATAAAATAAAGAATGTCTGTTGAAATCTCAGGTACAACGGCATACGATACTGTAAGACCACTGGCCTACCAAGACGCGAAGCTGTTTATGCTGTGTTTCAATGTGGCCGAACCAGAATCTCTTCACAATGCCGCAGCAAAGGTAATTTCTTCTCTCATACATTTTAACCATCTATTGGTATTCCATCCATATTTTACATCGCATCGACCGGCAGTACACAAACTTAGTATGTAGACTTTAATAAATTTGAAATGTGGTGGGGTTTCCTTGCACTCCTGGATTGCGACCATCATGCACATGATGAAAAACTAGCCATAATTACCTATTTAGACCAGACCTATTTAAGGTTTTTAGATGTGGTAGCCGGCATGATTATGGCCACTGTGGATAGATTTTTATCTATAGGTAGTCTAAACCGGACGGACGTCAGTTTCAGGGGGCGCCAAAATCATAAGTTAATATGATTAAAAATAAAAAAAAACTAGCTCCACAAAGCGTCTAGTATACGAAATCCTATTTAAAAATTTAGATATACTGAATCTACTGCTCAATTTTTTCCAACGTATATAATTTCATATCATAAAATTGAAAAAGTTATTATGTAAAAGAGTGCAAATCTATTAAAGGGTTCTTATAGTCCTATTCACGAAAAATGACAACCATACAAAGAAGTAAATTGCAGGGTTACCAGGAAGGTTAAGTATTCGCATGATAAACTCATTTCTTGTTGGAAGGTTGTTGCATTTGTTTTCCAATTTAAAACTATAAGTATTAAAACAACGAGAGTAATTAAGTCTTAAAATAAATAATAACACAGCCTTAAGCGAAGTCCGGTGAAGTAGTAAAGACTCTAAGATGAATACCATAATCAGTTGTAAAGAAATAGGTAACTAAAAGTACGTATCAGGAACCGGTTGAAGACGAATGTTAAGTTCGACTTGGAGTAATCTACTTTACCAAAGTTTCGCTTCACTATCCTAAGTTTCATATATTTTAGTAAAGTAAAACCTCAACCACGCGTAATAATTTTGAACTTTTCTTAATTTTGAAGCTACCGTCAAGTATCAAGATTGTAGATCGAAGTATGTCACCGTTATGAAAACATTAAATACTCATTGCGCTTTTACTTCAATCATTAGAATTGAGTTTTTTTTTTACTCTATTTTAAAAGGCAGTTTTCAAAAGAGAACCCGTATTAAACGTCCTTAGTTTGTAAAAACAAGTACAAATTTTCACAGAACATATATGATTTAAGGTGGATGTCCTAAAAGTATTAAGGGACGTTCTCACACATTCAGCTTCTTTTTTTTTCTACCGTAAAAACTGTGGCACGCACAAGCATTAAATTTGATACAATTATTACAGTGCAAACTCTTAAACTAAAATAAAAACCGTCCAAGTATGAATGAAACTCGTGTTGACACTCCCGTAGTTAAAGAAAGAATGCACATTTTTTAAGTAAATTTATAGTACAAATAAATTGTATAGTGGAATGGAACATTCGTTGCGAAAGTCCGACTGACACTTGGCCGTCTTTTTTTTCTTTCAAACAACTTACTTTCTAGTGGTTCACTAGAATCTCATCGGATATTGAACAAGGTTTTAGACGGAGTTGCTAAAACTAGAATGGATCGCTCTTGTGAGCGGATATAGGAACATACTAATAGGCGTGCAGAAACAAGTTTCCAATTTCAGAGGATACGTGGTCGGCAACAAATTTGAAGAATATGTATTTCAGTAGTCTATTACTATCGCGTTTAGCTCCGAAAAAAGAGCTATAACACGGAAAAGGGTCAACTCGGTCTTATTGTACCTATGCAAATTAGACGAAACTATCACTTCGTATTCCTCTTTTTTCTTCTACAAAATTGGACCGATGTATTATGCAAATATAAAATAAGTATTTGCCTACTTTTTTTTGCTTTTTTTTTGTATTTATTCGTCAAAATTTATTCAACGGACGTTCTGAAAACGACGGTATAAATCGGGCTCATTTTCGATAGCTCCTAGTTTCTATAATAAATAATTTAAGGAACAAATTAAAACGTACGAGCATGGCGGCGGTGAGTTTATATTTACCATAATTTATATTATTCATGGAGTAAACAGGGGAATACGTTTGTATGGAATAAACGCCACCCGCATATCTTCTTAAGGTCAATAGCTAGAAAGCGTTATATCACCACATTACAAATTCAAAAACTATTGTAACAAAATGTACCGTTACATTTAAATAAAAATAATATTATTACACTTAGCATATTAAACATAAAAGCTTATCCACTTAAGTTACATCTGTTAAAGTCGATTTACATAACAGCGTGTACAGAGAGGCTGAATTGTCCGACGGTAATGGGAGCTTCCGTATTTTAATGGTTTCTAGAAACTTCTCTCTCGATTTCACTTAAAGTTGAACCTTGTAACCGTTAGCATAAAGTTCATTCCACCTTTCTACTTATTAAGAGGAAGCCAGTACTAAGAACGTAAGACGGTAAAGTGGAAAACTGTAAACTCTAATGATTCAATTAATTCTGTAGTATTTGAACCTTTCAGCTTAAATAGATTGTAAAGTACATATGTATGAAACTTTCACAATAAAATGAATAGTGCACGGTTACAAATAAAAATTTACAATTAATCTTAATTCCGATATAACTCCTGGTAGGGCTTTAGGGCCCGAACACCGTACACTTGAGCAAAACCTGTCATGGTGCCACATTAAGGAACGTCACGTTCCCGGACCAGGAAGTACACATCCCGAGCTACCTAATGTTTTTATCCATGGTAGACGTAGCCCAGCATAAAGATGGTATTCTCGTCTATCAAAGGACCTCAACGTCTGTAAATTGGACTTTATTAAATATGAGATGAAGTGTAATTTTATATAAATGAAAAACAATTCATTACTAGACCTAATGCCAAATATATATTCATTAGATATCTGAAAAATTAACAAATACATCACGTCACAAGTTGGACACGTAAAATAGCTTTATTATTGGTAGATACGTTAATATTTTAAGATAGAGAAGGGAATGCTTAATTGGTTTTGGCGCGTGAAAAGTTTGAATTAAAGAAGATTGACGAAACAAATTTACAAGGTAAGGGTAAATGTGCAAGACGGTAAAGCTCTACCTTTTTTAACATGGAGCGACAAAGGATCTGCTAAGTAAACTGAGCGTCGCTCTAGCGGCAGCCCCAACCCGGCCACACCCGTTATCTTCCCGTATATAAAGGAAAGCAGCTCGCTTCCAAGAACCACCCCAACCTCCAACTGCCAGGGTCAAAGAAAAGTTCCCATAACCGAAAAACGTATTAAATCGCTTATGAAAGTAGAAAAAGCGAAAGTCGTTTGTTAGGATCGTTGTAGGTATAAGGATGTAGTCTCTAGCTACCTTTATGAGATAGACATGTGATGTTGTAAAGTTTGGATACACATTATTAATTTTACCGTCATGTTCCAGTGGTACAAAGAAGTTCGCACTCACGGCGGCTCCGCGCCAGTACTTTTGTGCGGCTGCAAAGCTGATCTTCGTCACGACAAGGAGACCCTGACGATGCTGTCCAAGCTAAGGGCACATCCTGTCACTAGTGAAGAGGTAACACTATAAGATATGTACTCTGTTCTAGTGCCTTTAGCACTCGCCCCCCAAAATCACGGTGTAGCTGCAAAGGCCCTTCCGATTAACAAGCATCAGCTAGTTAGAAAAAAAAATGTACTCTAACAAAGATATAACTCGTGTAAATATGTTATTAAATAATTAGATGTGTGTTTCCGAACGTGATAAAAAAAAAGTAAATCAAGATGAAGTATAATTAGTAAGAGGAATTACATCTCAGTCTGTCATATAGCAGTTATTTAATCCATTAATTTGCGTATTTGACACTAATATACTGTGTAATTTTGGTGGTATTCTGTATAATATAAGTAAAAAAATCTTCCCATTAATGCCAATACTAAGAAACTATCCTCAGAGTTTTGTAGCTCGTAGTTATTCCAATATACTTAATTTGTGAACATTAACCAAACTTTATCACGTAGAATGCCACTAATATTAACATTACATAGGCTTAAATAAAGAAAGTTAATAAATGTAACAGACCCTTTCAAAAATTCCTGCAAAGACTGCATAACACTGATTTGCATCATCATCATTAGCCAACCGATAGACGTCCACTTTTGGACATTTGTCTCTCCCAATAAGGAGGGAATTGCCATAGTCGCCACGCTTTGCAGGCAGGTTGGTGGTCGCAGTATGTATTTGTGGTACTCAGAGGATGCTGCTGCCCATCCCCTGATTTATCCCTTAGTCGGCTTTTACGACGCCCGCGGAGATACGTGCGGTGATACTATTCTTAGCCGGCACCACACTGATTTGTATCTCTTTTGCTTTATGAATGGATTTATAGGCTTTATTATTAATTACACTAAAATATATTGGCGATGTAAGCGATATGAAATCAGATTGTTTTGTATTTGTTCTCACTAAATTGTCGCATTAATCCAAGATATAATATACATTACCATCAAAGTAATATATATATATATATATATATATATATATATATATATATATATATAATGTCCTAATACCCCCTCCTGAATATAATCAGTAAATTACTTCCCAAACTCAAAGATAACAAACACACACGACCCTCTATCTGAATAGAAGTTGTAACCACTATTACATCCGCTGCAATTGAAAAGGCGCGGCTTGTCTCTCTCAATTCGGGCCGACACAAGAGGACCAAACGTGCCAATTAACTTGATATCTCATTTCCAGCTAAGATTAGGGTTGCTCCTAATTTCAATTAGGCGGACTAATTGTTTATTTCTTAGTGGTCACATACTTGAATGAAGTTTCTATACTTTTATTGAAATTGTTTAGGCAAATTCCTTTTTTTAGTACTAGATTTGTATTATTTGTAACACATTAAGTTCATCAATTTAGATTAAAGTAAATTATTTAACTAAACTCTGTCCTGCGGGTTCACTTGTAAATTAATCATTTCCTTGTACATATCTACGTAATAGTTTTTGATAAATCATTGCAACGAAATGCACTGGTGGTAATTTTTGTGTCGAATTCATTCACTATTATCCCCATAACTTATTTCATATAGTACCGAGTGGAATAAAATATACACTAAATTTTAGCCACAAGTCACTTCTATGATTTACAAAAGGAATTACGTAAATCGGTTTAGTGGTTTTTGAGATACAAATCAACTGACATATAGATATGCAACCGAATTTTCCTTTGTGTAATATGGTATCACTTATATTATTACGGTTGAGCTAATTTTGTTCATTTGCCAGTTCTTAACAACCCTATACTGTAACGTTATGATTAATAAGTACATAGAACGCTAATTGAAATGAATGCAATCGTAGATTAGCTAATGAATGAACAGAGATAACATTATTGCAGCGTACAAATTTTAAGGCGCACAAACTGTCAAAACTGGAATCTGTGAGAATAATAAATAAAGAATAAACTTAAAACTGAACTGAACTTAATATCTGAATGTTCAATATGTTCAAATGGTTTTGTAAAATTCACGAAATTTTTAACATAAATACGCTTTTCTTTTTAAGATCACAGACTGACAAATTACAGTTCATTGTATGTTTGAATGTGACGCATCATTGAATAAAGATACTTCTAGTTATACACACATACCTACCATCTAGTTATACCACAGCATAAATCTAATGTGATTTATGAAATGATTTGAAGGCATGAAATGGATAATAATAAGTAAATTTTATTTTTATTTTTTTTTCGCTGTAGTTTATGTTATGGACAATTTATAAACAAGCACAATGCACATGCTTTTTTTTTTTTCCTCATGGTGTTTTCATTTACCGAAAGCTCAGGCTAATTTTACGGTTGGATAGGTAGATTTGAACCAGCGCCCATAGACGCGAAATCCAACCGCATTACCAACTAAGCCATCATCGCTTCAAATGTGCATACGAGGAATGCGCTTCAGCACTCGTCATCCATTTCAATAACGCTGTTATTTTATGTAATTTGATTTTAGATATTGTATATACGTGTACATATAAAATACCATTTGAATAATATTTGTATCGTTAGTCAACACTGGTTAAAAAAATAGCACCATACGTTTTATGCACTTAGTTCTTTCGTTATGACGTCCTCAGAGCAAGGTGCCTAATTAACTTCTGGGGTTGTAGATGAATTTAACTCAATACGAATATATACTTGCAGGCATTATCAGTTGCTAGGCAGCTCGGAGCCACAACTTACGTGGAGACATCTGCGAGGGCATCGAGCAAAGGGGTCAAAGACGCTTTTGAGGTAGCAGCTCTTGCAGCTTTAGGGAAACTGAACAAGCAGCAAATGAAGCAACAGGTTTGTGTGTTCTTGTAACCTTATATAGATGATATTAAGCTCCTTTTATTATTTCGTTATGGACCGCATTTACGATCACGATCATATGGGATAATGAAAGACATGTTTTTAGCGTTTAGCGTTATCTGATGTTAAGTGACGATATGGAAGATTGTAAAACTAAAATTATGAAACACTAGTTGCCAAGTGATGGAGGAACACAATTATCGGTGGTAAATGTTTAACTTGAAGATAGTAGCTATCAAAATACCCTATCACAATGCTATTATTTTTATAACTATAGTTTCCTCCAACAAATCTATAGGTGGTGGCAGTAGCCGCACGCGGAGTGAAGCCATTTCAAGCCTAAAAGGGCACGTAATCTATGTCGTTAACATACACTCACACATACAATTTTTGGCTTTAATGTTAAGCAAGTTTTTGTTAACTTTGTTGTTGTTTTTGAAATTATCACTCTTAACGTTATTACTCTATGATGGTAGGTATACATGAGATGGCTAGTTACCCAGATATTGGAAAATACTTTCATGACGTCGTTCTTCTTCACCAATATTTTGATACTATATTGGCTCTGAGCTTTAACCACAAACTCGCCTGATATTTAGGTGACGATGTGTTCCAAGATGGTAAACATATTAAGCTTATAGGTACTGGTTCTGAAGTGATGCTGCCGGAACACACCTATCGGTGTTTGGAGACAGGTTTTCGAACTTGAGGGTGGTATCTACCCAGGCGGGGATATTAGGTAATGCTCTACCACCGTGCTATGGTTTCTTCCCGGTGTCTTCCTTCACCAAAAGCTTCTTGTTATAAAATTGGACAGGTAGGTTCAAACCTATGTACATTAACGCGGATTCCGACCGAACTACCAACTGTCCATTATTGCTTCAAGCTCATTGTAAAATTCAAACTCACGTTTCTCGACGTTCTGTCTCTCCACAATAAAAGCGTAGGCTACAGTCAGTATTCTATGCTAATAAATAAAATTGAAATGTCTGTTTGTAATGTCAAAAACGTTTTTTTTTACTCAATAGATATATATGTATTTACAAAAACTATACCGAAATTTTATTTATTTTTTTAAATTTGTCTGTCTATCTGTATGTTTATGGGTAATCTCCGGAACGGCTGGACCGATTTGGACGGGACTTTTTTTGGTAGATAGCTGAAGCTACTCCAGGTATCTTAGGGGACTTTGAATTTTCGAAAATAATTAGGGTTCCGTATAAAAAAATAAAACGCAGTGAAGAATATATGAAACGCGGGCGCAGCCGCGTGCAATTAGCTATTTATATAATAAAACATATGGAAATAATAATTGCTTATGCGTTAAAAGTCAACACTACACGTAAAGGGCCAAGTCATAAATATTGTGTTTCTGTGACCTTCGAAACTATTCAGTAAAAACATTTTTTTTTTTTTTTCCGGTCACTGTAATTATGTCTGTCAAAGTTTGCAATTTGTTGTAAATAATAATTGTTATTAATTGCATTATGTTATTATGTACGTTAACATACTATATGTTGTAATAATTCTCATAAAGTTTTTTATTTAAGACTAGCTGTGTGTGCCCGTGGCTGCGCCGCCGTTTCATATGTTATTCACTGTATTTAATTTTTTTTTTATACGGAACCCTAATTTTTTTTAAGTACTAATACCAAATATTTTAATTTACTATAAAGTAAAAAATATTGCTCATAAATTCAAGCACTGGCGCGTAAAAAACTGCATTGAATCGGATATAATTCAATTTTATATGAGTTTTAATTTTTTTACACGAAACCCTAATTATTTTCGAAAAGTAAAAGTGCCCTAAGTTACCCAAAGTAACTTCAGCTATCTACCAAAAAAGTCTTGTCCAAATCCGTCCAGCCGTTCCAGAGATTACAGAGAAACAAACAGACAGATAAAAAATTTTAAAACTGTTTTTTGGTATAAGTATCGTATATACATTCATATCTATTTAGTAGACATTACAAACAGACAGTTCAAATTCGAAAAGTCGAAATTTATTATTAAAAATCTTTTACTATTTCGGATGCTGAATGTTCTTTCTTAATTCCATAATGACCACTTCGATTTACATCTTATTTTACAAACTTTTGTTGTTTATTAAAATTTTAAAATAATAAATACATATGTTCATTTTCATCCAATTTAAATGTCATACATAATAATTATATTAAAACGTAAGAACGTAAACGTTAAGCAAGGAGAGGAAGGGGGTTTCGGGAAATCTTATGCATCCTGGGGAGGTCAAAAATCATCAAAATCATCCCTACGTAATTAATGAACGGCCCCTTAGCTATAAAATACAAGTCATGGCGACTAATAATAGATTAGCTACACACAGCTAGTTGTCTGAATATAATTAAATATGAAAACTAAATGAAATAAAAAAAAGTGTGTGTATGACTGTCGTGGTGTTCTTAACATGGCATCTTTGAAGTGATGATGGATCAATAACCTAAGCCTGATAATTGGTGAAGGAAAAGCCATGGCATTTTCTAATGTCCGTCTGACTAGCTAGCAATCTCATGTATAAATATATAGGTTTCTTCCGCTAGTGTCATTTGAAAGGTTTTCGTCACTTAACATTAGATGAGATTGTGGTCAAACGCTAAACTATGTAAATATATTTATGAGATGATTTATAAGTAGATATTCATTATTCTGGTAAATAAGTAATTTAGGTGACCGCTAACATCAGCCAGTGGTCGACGCGTTGATTATAAATTCTGTAACCGTGCTGTCAAACACCGCCGTGGGTAATTTGTTACAATTCAGTTGATATTTGCTGTATTTTAATTTATTACATTACCGGATAATATTAATCGCAATATTCTTGCTTATTTATAATAATTGCAAAAATTTATAATTAATCTTCTTTATCACTATTTACCACATTTATATAAAATATGTAAATAATTGGTTAAAATACTTCAAGGAATGTGGTAGTGGTAATAGTAAAAATTGACAAACATGGAAAGAAAGAGCGAGAGACACCGAAGAACGTAGGTTCGAACCCATCTGTTGAATTTTATAGTGAGCTTGAGCTTCTGTTAAAAGGCGCTTACTATTTTAGGCCATATATAAAAATATAGTATGTTCTAATATCCGTCTAACTTAGGTGACAAGATGTATTTCAGTAGAACACTTGAATATCTCTAGGTTTAGTGTGCTCATATGAGATCGTGGCCAGAGCGCTGAGCGTATAGAATATTTTAAAAATTCAAGTATATATAACGAAAGTAATAGATTTAGGTATTGACAGAAAAAATAAGATGGAAATAATATATGCAATACATTTAACCAGGATTTATATTTCAGAAGCAAGTGGGACGAAGCAAAAGCAAGCGCGATCTAAAGGCCGAGCTAAAAGGACGCGCGAAGAGTTGCTGCGTCATGTGATCCGTAGCCGGCCACCCATCTCGGTGGCCGCACGACTGCTAGGCGACCACCGCCCTTCCAGAACATTCTATAAACTTCTAGCTAGAAACCAATATACCTTGTAATATTGGTAGGAAGGAATTCAGCTTGGGCCTAAATTAACCCTTGGAGTACCCTCGAACGAATTCCGTCGGGTGAAGAATTAGCCGAGATGTGACTACTATAATCTTTAATCTATCTAAATATAACGAAAATGTGGTTTAAAATACAGAACATTACAATTGTATTATAAAATTAACCATTATAAATTTCGTTGAAGCTACCAATAGCCTATTGAAATTTGTAAGTAAATGACATTAAAATGGAACCTAGTTCGTTGAATAAGTAAACTTGTATGGATTTAGAGTAATTTTAAGGTATGTCGGTTAAATGAAGGTGCAATGTAGATAACCCCCAGGGTTGGAGCGTAACCTGTGATAATGTAAAAGTAGAGAAAACGAATGTAAAAGAAAGTGTTACGTACCTAGATGATATAATGATTGGTAGAAATGAAATCGACGCTCGGATCCTTAAACGTTTACTGATGATTAAAATACGGATATTTACCTACTGTATAAAATTAATTATTCATGTTTATTGTAAAAGACAATTCGTATTAGTAAATAACATAAATGTTTTCATATACATAAAACGTAGTCGAAGAAAAATGTCGTTTTTTCTACAATAGTAGCATTTTTAAACATACATAATGGTACTTGGTATAACATTACGATTTTTTTTTTAAGTTATCTATACTAATAAATAAAATTGGAGTGTCCGTTTGTAAAGTCAAAATTTTTTTTTTATTAAATAGTATACGATATATATTACAAAAATACAATTTTTAAAATTTTTGTCTGTCTGTCTATCTGTCTGTTCCGGGTAATCTCCGGATCGTCTGGACGGATATTGACGAGACTTTTTTTGGTAGATAGCTGAAGTTACTACGGGTAACTTAGGGTACTTTTAATTTATGAAAATATTTAGGGTTCCACGTAAAAAAATTAAAACTCATAAGAATGGAAATAAAATCCGATTCAATGCACAGTTTTACTGGTAGGTATTTGAATTTATGAGAATCTTTGCTTAATGTTAGTACCAAAAAAAATTTGGAAAATAATTAGGGTCCCGTAGAAAAAAAAAATTAAAACTGTATTACGCAGTAAAAGATATAAACGCGGGCGCAGCCGCGGACACACAGCTAGTACATTAATAATATACAGGTATTTCAAATGTTTGCTCTATGAATACTTTATCGACTAACGAGGTGTCTTGAAATTGACTTACCCTAATCACAAGTCAACCAGTAGCAGATGAATAATTTATGTAAATTCTAAGATCAATAAGGTAAAGTTTCTCAATATAAAATAAGCTTAACGTTCATTTTGCAAATCGGTACCTGCGATTTCATACTTTCGATAAGATGCCAATGATTCCAAGTCAGTTTTGAATATTTTTCTTACCATATATTGATTGTTTTTTGTTGTTGTTGTTATTTGCAACTGATTTTAAAAAACCGCAATCTCTAATCTGACTTAATGCTTACTACCACTATTTTCAACTTTACTCTATTTAATATAAAGAAATTATTGACAATAATCATTTTATTTAAAAATAGTGTCATCCTTCTTAGGTATAAATTTCTATAAATCAACTAAATTGTTTAAAATCAAATATGAAGCGAATTTCTTGATGTAGACTTGGACTGGAATGTATTAATAATGATTTATTATCCCTAAGCTTGAAGCATTTAACTTTACATTATGTCATATTTATTTAACATATTTGTGATATTTTACGACAATGAACATGAAATATGAATTATGTGACGCCTGATTCTAGCAAGATGGCCGCCGTTTTTCTAGAGCGTTGAAACGTTGATATAAGCTGGGGATGTCTGATTTGGCTGCTTAGTCTAGGTACCTTTGCCTTTTTTTTGAAAATAAAAAACTAGAATCAAAAAATCAAACATAAAGGTTATTCTGAAACTTAAGATTATAAAAATATTTAACTTCTAGCTATTTCTAGAGTGGCAACTAATGAAAGATAGCTTTTATATATTATTTACATGTTATACCAAGTACCTATAGGCAAAAAAAAATTGTACAGTTATAAATATACAAATATTCGAATATTATTTTAAGTAGGACCAACGTCGCTAACAATTTTAATATAGCTTATTCTAAATAATCGTAGTAAATAAATTGATTTAGATAGGCTAAAAGCTGTTTCATTTTGTGATATACATACATACGTAATTGTTAAATGAAACTAATGCACAATTATGGACAATACTAAATTACGATGGTCCATACTAGATTGTTCAGTCCGTGCTATGTTTTGTAGAGAAATATGTACGTAGGTTTTTGTACCTTTACAGTGTAAATTTATAAACGTTTGCCAGCCTTTCTTATTATTAACGATTGTTCTTTTTTCTGTATTAGGTATAATTTAAACTTCGTGCATTTGTAATATAAAGAGTTATTATAATAATATTATTAATATTTGCTTTACGTATGTTTCTGAACTATTTAAGTAACTCTAAGTACTCTGGATAAAATTACGCAATGATCAAAACTAAATTCAACTCGATTTTTAATTAAAATTATCTAATGTATTGGGATCAGTTTTAGAACAAAATCTATGTTTTTGGGTTCGGGACCATGATACGTGTTGACTGTCTCCCATTTCTTTTGAAATTAAATAAAAATAAATAAAACACAAATAAAACTAACCCACTGATTACATCATTCTTTAATTAAAGAAATCTTATTTTCAATTGAATATACAAACTGTAGCTTTTTATAATTATATAATTAAATGTATCAAGATTTATGTGTTTAGTCGTGTAGGTAATAATAATATTTTTGTATGAAATTAGAGATTGTTTTAGGATTTAAGTTTTATTTATTAATTTTCATAATTTAACGTATTGTAAGTCGATATCAAGCTTTAAATTGAATGTTAGCTTTAATTATCGAGTTAATGTTATTTTATTATATATATTTATTAATAATAATAAAAAATAACTGCTATTTTTAACTTATGGAATTCTTCTTTGAATAAATAATCAATACCTTTATGTTCATAAATTCAAAAATATATCATATCATGAAATTTACATGAACAAGAACTATTAGTAGAAATAGAAAATAAACTTGACACATTTGTATTACGTAATTTAATTTATGTATGAAATTTGTGTACTTTATTATATTTAATTTTTTATTTGTATACACAATAAAAATGGTATAACAAATTTAAGATAAAATGTATTTTAAAATTACTTGAATAAAATTTATAATTTCACAGAAATAAAATAATTAGTATTAACAAACCAACAATATTGTTGATGATTTTTTTTGTATATGTCAAATCAGAGGCTAATATTATTTATCTGCTTGTAACCTGGAACCATAAGAAACATGTCGATACTGAAAGGCCGTTACCAGCACCATATTATCAAATTTAGTAGTGGTTTTTCATTTTTAATCAAATCTAATCAAAAATTCTTTATACAATTTGGGCTCTAAGAAGGTCCTTATGAACGCCAAAAAAATTACCACCTATTCGGAAAACAACCCAGTCTAGATGAGCCGACAAGAAACTCGATCTGCTTTTTTTACTTATTTTTCACAGTTAATAAAATTATACAATTCATAATAACAATTAACGGCTTTAACAGAATGTTAAAGGGTATATCACTTCCAGGCATCACTATAGTTAAAGATCCACCATGTAATAACCTTTTAATTTAATTCGTAAATAACTTATTATTTGACCCCTTATTGTGATATATTATTATCATATCTCTCATGAATAACAAAGAACATAAATACTGAGGTGTTCCAAAAATTTCTTGGAAATTCTAATATATTTTTAATCAAATCATTTTGTTATATTTTTAATCAAACAAAAGGTTTACATTAAATGTATTCAATCCAACAGAAATTGTATTTAAAGGTAGATCTGTATATTACTATCCCTTATATATTATCCCTAATAAATTACTAGACATTTCGTTTCAAAATGTTAGTTTTTTTAAGAAGCTTTTTGTTGACTGGTTTTTATTTTATTAATACATCAGATACTTGAACATTATAATATGCTAGATATATGACTTCATTATAACCTAATTGAATGCCTTATGTATTATTATTTATGATTAATTTTGTATAAAGTAAGAAATATTTAAAATAATTAGACGTTTAATTCAATGTTAGGCAATTTTGAATGTTGTTTCTAGATTATTAAATAAAGCGTCTGTGTTTTTGTAATAGTTGCATTTTTATTTATTAGACCATATATATCTATTCTAATTCCTAACACACATAATAATTTCTATATATCACAATTACTGACTGTATTATTACTCTGGATTACCCAAAGAGTAAAGTATAGTTACAAGCTGACTAATGGACAGACAGAAAGACATTGTTTCTTAATTATATGTATAGGTAAAGGAATAAAACGGACAGCTAGTTAGAAAATAAAACAAATAAATAATTAAGTAATGGCTTCTAATTAAGTACTAATAAGTACCAAGTTAATTAAACAAATGAAATTTATACTTTTGTAGCCTTTTTTTGTAAACATAATTAATAACCACTTCCTAGCTTAACATGATGTGATAATCTAATTCTATACTAAACAGTCTGATAGAAACTGTAAACTTTAGAGCTTAATTAATTTTTATATGTCTTGCACGCTCCTCCTCCTTCCTGTAGTCCAGGGACCATGCATAATTGATACATAAGTAAGCTTACCTTTTGTAGCCTAGTCTAGTATATAGGATAAGGGTTCGAAATAAGTTTCGCATTAACACAAGGTACCTACCAAAAGTGGCCGCCATTATTACTTTCCTAAGGTCAAATAAGACATTAAACCTTAATCTTACGTGTTAATGTATCATTCGACCTTACTTGCGAAACTTATAGGGTTGCCATATATAAATATTGGGTATAATAATACTATTTTCCACCTAAATTTATGTATATAATAAGTAAGTGTAAATATGTTGAAATATAGCTTCTTTGGGCACAGCGAAGAAAAAAAATTTAAGGGAATATACGTATAGTGTATTGCGGAAGTTATCTGACCTTCAAAATTAAAATATGCTCACGAGACTAATGTTGCAGGAGCTACCTGTGTCGTATTGATCGGGAGTTGTTGCCAGGGTGTCATAGTTATGGCTAAGCACGGGACGATATGAAGCAGACTTTAGTCATCTGTCCTGCATGGGACTCGTCCCATAGTAGCGATCGGGTCCGATCTCTCGCTCGAATGAAACTGCTTTATTTTGAAAGCAAGCAAGTCATGTTCGCAAATGAGGTGATAGGAAAGAAGAGGGAACTTCCTTTAGCTACATTATTATTCGATGCCCCTGCGGCCGATGTATATACATATTTTATATATCTCATTATATTTTCTGAACTTTTCGATATGGTTTTTCACGTCGACCTCCCAACCCCGCTTCTTTCGCGGTTGAATAGCTGCTCATCCCCGCACCATTACACCTAGCCAAAATGTATTAACTTAGGTACTTATGCGTATGACCTTTTTATTGTGTACACTTGTGCTGTGGAACGGGTTACACAAAACAAATTCCTTCAAGGGGCATTTCAACAAGGAATTGAAAACGCTCCCTAAGGTCTACAACGCATCGATAATACCCCCGGTATTGCAGTTGTCCATAGGTGACGGTAACTATTTATCAATAGATTGACAGTTTGCCTGTTTGCTGCCATTTCGTATTGGAAAACCCCGTTTTTGTAAATTAACTTTTAGAATTGTACTAATTATAATAATAGTATTTTAGACAACCCCCTTAGAAATAATTCCTAGGGAAAGTTAAATAATGAAAATATATGAACTTGCATGAATTTATGTGTTAAATTTATAATAGTTTGCGAGATTAAATGAATGGATAATAAATTTCGTCTTACGACCAATAGTTTCTATGTCTACATTAATAGTATGGAACAGTTAAGCTTTCTTAAGTTCTGAAGGGTTTGACGTTCCATGGACAGCAGTAGTTAGAAATAACGTAATTATAATAGTAATAAGCGGCCCAATTCGCTGAACTAATAATATAAACCTACTCTACTAATCAGTTAAGGAGATCAATGCCTAAATCATATTGGCTATTTTGAATTTAAACTAAACCTACACGGTGTTCGATCTCAGAATTAAAATCTCAATATCACAATAATTTATGTTTTCTATTAGTTGCTCGTTCTGGAAAACTTTATTTAAAATTGTATAATGAATGCACAATGCATTTTTAATTTAATCGCTTCCATAATGGACACTTCGACTTGAAAAATTAACCACGAGGAAGACCAGCCTTTACACATTGGACTAACAATTTCAGTTAACCCCTATTTTCCATAGAAAGAAAGAAAGGATTTATTAGGAAAATAATTAGGGTTCCGTACTAAAAATTTAAAAAACCCAAGAAATTGTACAAAAAAAACATTTCATCGGCTGTTTTACTGAGAAGTGCTTGAAACATAATATATCATAAGCTCACGCCTGTTATCCTCGATGGGTTAGGCAGAGGTGAAATAGCGAACCACACCACCCACATTTCGCCTAGCTTAGTCCCGTCCCAAATGTGACAGGCTCCCCGCCTGTTGCCATTAGTGTTTGCTCTCCCTAAATACAAAAAAAAAATGGGAACATTAATAGGGTTCCCTGTAAAAAAATTAAAAACTATATTACGCAGTGCAGATGTTGTGAAAGTTGATAATAAAATGAAAAGACAACTCAACTCAATTATGTATTGACATATAATATGTAAACCAGCGACTTATTATTTTTCTAGACGCATGATTTCGTACAGGACAAGTGATCACCAACTAACAGATATTTGGAATAGTAACTGGTACGTAAGTTTGTGACAAGAAATTCATTCTTCGTTATGACAAGATGAAAATATGTGTCAAGCAAACTTCGTTTAAAGTCACAACAGACGCGCGGACCGGTCTGTACACATGGTACGGAGGACGATCGATCTGACCGAAATTATCAGTCACAGCCAGGTACGGGCGTAATTATTGAAGAAGCGTAATAAAAATAAAAATTACTATTTATGCAAGTAACAGATATACAGACTGATAGATGTTACCTTTTACAATAATTGTGGATTTTTGTGGCGGCGTTAACGTTAAGGTCCACAAGGTTACTGATTACTTCGGTCATGCACCGTACCACATCCAGTCCGCGCGTCTGTTGGGGGTTTTAATCTAACACAATTTGTAAATAAAACAGGATTAGAGGACTTAAAACTCTTAAAAACCTGATTATGATTAAAACCAAGAAGAAGAAGAATCCCATTCAATGGGTCCTTAAAGACAGAAAACATAGGAGAAGAAAATTCTTTTTTCAATATGCTCTCTGCTTGGGACGACTTTACCCGAAAGCTTAATGCTTACAAGATATTAACAAGGACCCGCAATCCGCACGCGTACATGACGACCGTAATTCGAAAAAAGTTTTTATTAAAAAACAGAGCAACGAGAAACGTTCGGACATTCGCGGCCGTTCGACCATAATAAAAGACGCAACCGAGAAGACTTACAAATGATAATGTTCTGTATCTATATTTTATGACGACATGAAACTGTTTTTTTTTATCACCATATTATATAAAAGGCTATCTAATAGTCTATCTGTTTGTCCGTTAATTGGCTAATTTGCCTAACTCGAGAACTACTTAACCGATTTACATCATTATTTTTAGGTTTTTGTATTATTTTTCTTACGTTAAATAGTAGTACATATTACTATATAAATAACAGAAATAATCTCAATTGTAGATTTTTTTAGAAATTAAAATTATCATTAACGTGTTCTTTCTTATTTCCTTTATATTATATAAAAAAAAACAATGCCTATCTGTCTGTCTGTCCAAGCGCGTCTGTCGCGAGCAGAGTCGCGAGCACACAACCAGTGTTAAATAAAATACAGCTTAAGAACGATGATTATCCCCGATAGATGAGAATCCGTATCTTCATGCTGGCCTACTTCTTGTTAGGCTTAAGCCCCGGTTAAAGCTACTACGTGGCTCTGGAGCATACATCTAGGATGTATACTTGGTAATTCCTGACACGTGACGTAGCTTGAAGTATCACTGTGACGGATTTTTCACGAGTGTATGGTGATCACGGCCCAATCGGGCACGAAACCCGAATCACTCAGTAACTACTTTCTACCAAGTAATAATAACAATAAGTTCAGGCACCATGTCAAGCAAGTTTTAATTTGTAAAGGTTTTTATACGGTGGATCATTATGTGAACGATGGTGATGTCTGGAAGTGGCATCCTTCTATATGTGTAAGTACTATTATTTGTATAGTTCCAAGAAAAAACATGAAAAACACCCAGTTCGAGTTTTTTTGCCGATTCTGTAGTATTTTGACGTTCATTAGGGGCCTAAAATTAATACATTTTTTTTTAATTTTTATGCACGAGAGAAAATGAAAAAAATTTAAAAACCAGGCAGTCTCCATGACTGCCGACAGAAGTGAAAACTTGTTTTGTAGTTAGGACAACCAACGGAATAATTTTAGTAGTAATCGTTTCGACTCGAACATTTGTTTTCGAGCATTAAGGGGAAATATTTTCGATATGGCAACACAAAAGATTAGGAATCAGACATCATGCAAAACAGTTCTTTCCATAAAAAAAATATATTATATTATAAAACTTTTCATATCGTTGACAACAGGTTGACAGCTAATGTCACATTCCATTAGTAATGCGAATCAATAAGTTTTTACCCTACCGATAATTGTTCAAGGAGGCTAAAGAAGTTTACACTTAAAAAAAATTCGCTCCACTCTAATGTTTAGTGGCTTAAGAGTTAATCACCAATGAAGGCTGACCCTCTTAAGCTAGTGTTCATAAATAATATTTATAAAGTAAAAAGGTCCAATACACTTTATTATACATTCGATCGAAGTACGCCCACGGAAAATACATAAAAGATGTAGCACTCACCTTCTGTATGTGTACTTTATTATGTAACATTACCGCGCTGCGACCGACAATATTCGGGGGCTCGTTTTAATACGTGACAGTATTTCTCGAATATCTGCCCTTGTATTATTAAAAAAAAAAGTCGCCAGATACCAGTTCACGACTAGATTAAAGGTTCTATTCGCATTTCATCATATCGTTCGCATATTTTTACGTAGAAAAGTTTATTTAGACTTTTCGACTAATGTTATTAATGAAAACAATTTCTGAGAAAACTACTCTTTTTTTTAACAGACTTCAAAAAGGAGAAGGTTATCCATTCGTCTGTATTTATTTTTGTATGTTTGTTACTCGATTTCTCCGTCAATTGTGGAACGATTTGCAATTTAACAAACAGTTTAAATCGTAGGAGTACACTTCCGAGGTAGTCCCAGTTTCACCAAATCAGAATCTGATCAGTGGAACTCAGGGATATCGAGAAAAACCCTCGAATATTATAAATACTTACACGTGTTTCAAATATTCGTTTCCAAAGCTGTTAAGTAGGCTTCACAGTTACACCTAAAAGTACATACTTAAACTAAAAAGTAGAAAAAAGCACATTTTTAATTAAAAACAAAACAGACTTCAATAGAGTAAACTAGAAAAATGCACTAAAAAGTAAATAAATAATTACTTTATTAATCTGCTTCTGTTTAACTCGAGATATCTTTTGTTATTAATATCATTAATTATTTGGAAGTCGCATTAATTGCACCCATTAAATATATTATTAAGGTCGTCGATAACTAAAATACAGTCGCAAACCCAAAAAATGTAAATATTATTCGTTACAAACACAACTATTACAGTATAAATACGTATAGACATTTTAAATACACAGTAATGTTCACATTTACTAATAGCACTTGTAGATCGCTTGTGGTTCTTATTTATTGATCCGATGTTGAATTTGAAACTGAACTGACTGGGTCGACTCGTTGCCTCCTAACAAAGTGAAACAAAAGTGTTCCATAAATGCATAGAAATGTGAGAGATCAATTACCTTATTTACATCGATAATTTTTTTATGAGTCTCGGGTGCGAAAGCTACGTGCTTATCCTCCTTCTTTCCTTTACAGGATGTGTCACATTGTTATTTGATTAAATTGCTTATCGCTAAAATGCTTATCGCATTTGTGATATGTGAAATTCAATCTATGATATAAATAAAATGGTCAAAGAAAAATTATATGAAAAATAGTATGCGGAAACTCCTGAACAAATGGAAAGAGTATTGTTCCAAATATTTATGATCATTTAAATAGTCATTAATTTACGAAAAGCATTAATGGATCCAACCTGAGCGCCTAAAATAATTTTATTAAACGTTTAAATATTCGAAAAATGCTCTAGTTACGTTTATTAAATATTCATTTTTTGGAAAAGGGATTTACGGTAACGTCAAAAAAATCTTACCTTCCAAATTTTGTCGTCTGAGAACATGAAACCCGGGACGCTAGTCTCGATTATATCTAGTGTAAATCCAGCTCTGATCACAAGGGAAGCTGCTTATGGTACTTTTTTTAATTACTTTAATTATTGTCCTTATCTTATGTTGATGATTTAATAACATAGCATAACATATAACATAAGCTCACGTCTGTTATCCCCGAAGGGTTAGGCAGAGGTGAAATAGCAAACTACACCACCCTCATTTCGCCGAGCTTAGTTCCGCCTAGATGTGACAGGGGGTGAGCCTATCGCCATATCTGGCACAAATTCCAGATTCCGGGATGATACTGAGTAGAAAACCCCGATATCACTGACGCGATCCGGGGATCGAATCCGAGACCTCAGAACGATTGTCGTACCATAATACAACTGCGCCCCCGAGGCAGTCCACCATTTAATAAATCCATTCCAAGACCTTGAATTTAAAAAAGAATCTTTCTCTGAATTTTAAAAAAGAACCTGTTCTTTATAACACAGCTAATGGAAACACGATTGACATAAAAAAAAATACTTTCATAAATTTCAATCAAAATTATTGTAAATTCCTATTTATATTTCCTTAATCATTTGGTAATAATAATTTTAAAGTAAACTTCCATATATTTTTACATTGACTTAGATTTTCATTTTCAATTAATTAATAACATTATCGTCATTGTAATGTATATGTATTTATTCTATTCTACGCAAACAAAGAACTTTTGCGATGTTTAAAAGAACTTCATAAGTGGTTTTGTTTGAAGGAATTCCGGAAACTTCGCTTAGTAATTTCTTAGTTCTGAGGGGGTTTCCGCTCGATAAAGTGCTCACCCTTAAGGACCGCGCAGTCCAAAACAACTGAAAGAATAAAAAAAAGAAAAGAATAAAGGTTTAGTTTGCATGTAGGTCACATACTGAAAAAAAAATACATTAAAAAATAACCTTCATTATTGGTGGGATTTCACTCTGTCATAGCAGTTATTATCTTCAATTCATACTCAACATATTGCTTGCATATTTTACCCTATATTATGTAATTTTGGTGTTGTTTTTGTGATATAGATATTTATTGTGTACAGGTAAAGTGTATTGGAAATAATGACGCGAAGCGTTTATTCTGAGTTGCCACGAAAACTCAATGAAAAGTTCTAGCAAGATGGGCCACCGTTTTGAAACGATTGAAAATAACACAACTTATGTACATGGCACTGGCAGAATTGTGTACTAATTGTGTAATTGTGTACTGGTAGAAGTAAAAGATTCCCATTAACTAAGAGGAAGTAGAATCTTTTACATCTATACATTATGGTTGCAATCTTATTCAAATAAGAGGTCGTTATTGTTATAAAATTAATGATGGCATGACGTCACCAGTGTGTATTAAAACAAAACTTAAAACGTTAGTAAAATATAAAAGCAACTTCTTCGTTTGAAGATCATCTCGAATTTAAACTAAGCGCAAACAATTAAAACTTTGGAAGATCTCACTTACCGACCGTCCAATTCCTTTGTCGTTTAAAAGGAAACTTGTATATTGTAAACGTAATTTAAGCTGAGTAACAAACTTTAATCTCAGTAGAAACAAATGCCAAGCGCCATAAATTATATCCGAAAAGAAACGACGATCCATGGCCACCACTGACCTAGGATAGCGAAAACATGTCTACGATGAAAATTGTAAACAGAAAAATAACAGATCTTCATAAATGATCACGGCATTAAGAACTATTTAGAACCACGGCTCTTTTATGTACAATGGACGGTGAACAGGCAGACGGCCCATCTGATGGTAAATGGTTACCATCGCCTATGAACAACTGCAACGCCATTACAACGTCAAAGTATTACCGATGCGATGCCGACCTTGGAGAGCGTTTTTAAATTGGATGGCTAGAGTGATATTGCTTTTCATAATATGTCAAGATGATATCGATAATATGAAGTTTCTTTAAATTGGTGTATCTGCCTTATTTATCAATGACAATCTTGACGATCTAAATTAATTAAATATGTTATTCAGAAACGTACTTATTAATACAACACAAGAAACACGAACTCTAATCATTATAATTAAGCATTATTCAAAGTCGGCAATTAAGACGATTTTACATTAATTTAAATTTCATGCCATTTCTGTAATGGCGGATCGCCGTTTCCCGCGCATTTCTCAAAGCGACGCGTTCCAGTTCACTCATTTGCTGGAATTCGCTCGGAATAGTTACACAGTTAATTCAATTATCACGCTTTCAACAAATGTTAGTCTAGGTTTTTGACCTCGTTATTAATAAAGGAAATGTTTATTTATTTATTTAATACTTTTGCACACATTTATATACAAAGGCGGACTTAATGCCTTAGGCATTTTCTCCCAGTCAACCTTAGGGTGGTGAAGAAAGCAACAAAGGTAGGTGCAAAACTAAATAATAATAATATATACTTATACACAAATATAATATTATAAACATACATAGATACCAATATAATAAAATACATACCACATATACATATAATACATACATACATCATATATACAATACATTAATTAATAGAAAAGTATTAGTGCGATGATTCTGCTAAAGAATTAGTAAAGAGTTGCCGTACCCTGGCTTTAAAAGCCATACGGCTCGTTGACATCCTGATTACCAAGGGAAGTGCATTCCATAGAAGAATAGATTGGATTGGATTGGTTTGTTTAATGAAAGATGTAATTCGATTTCATTAATAAATTATATTTAAGAAAAACACTGGATCGAGTTGTATCCATTCTTTATTAAAATATAAACTGACAATCTCGATGTAGGTAAGGGCGTTCGCGTCTTACCTACATTTTGACGGATATTAATGTTCACTATATATAAAGTTGTTTGTCCGGTATATTTATTACATAACAATTAAATTCTGTGAAAGAAACATTTCAACAATTTTAGCAATAATTATTATTATCAACATTTCTAAAATAATTATTCCAAGTTTCTAATATCAAAGCAGTTTTCAATAACTACATTTCTTTAAATACTTTTTAAACGGTCGCACAGTCGTAAAAAAATTAAATCCAAAACCAGTAGGTACAAAACTATACAATTATTTTGTATTATTCAAAAATGTTTAAGTACACTGTAAAACATAAATGGTTATTACCTAAACATGAAAATGATCGAAGCAATATCATTTTAACGGCAGTCGGTAGGACCCAAACAAATATAGTCGCCATTACGTGGCGCGTAAATTGTTATGTAAAGGAAATGGCGTCGTTTGGCTACGCAAAAGAGTTTCCTTTCACCGGTATTTGATACAGCCACGTGAAATGGTTCTCTATAAAAATTGATTTAAAAGTATTTTGTAAATCATACGCAGAAATATATTTAAAATAGTGAATATAACGTTATTGCATATTTTACGACTCTATATAAACAGCATAATATTTAATAGATAAAGATCCCTTGGTTTAAAAGTAAACACAGAATTGTTCTTAAAAACGATTATTCATGATTATATTGTATTCAAAAGTAAATGTTTTGTTTAGCTTAAGTTGATATAATTAAGCTCGTTAATACAGGTTTTGAATGTGACCTTATGCAGTATGTTGACGTTAATACAAAAATTACTTATTTCTGTAGATAAATGATCCTATCCTATCCATATGGCTACCCATAGGTCTATCCAAGCCAATTTACCAAAAACGATTGGAAAGGCCTTAAGAGCGGCCACATACGGTCAGAATTCCGTTTCGGAATTTCGATCGTAGTTCATTCATACAAATCTATATCTATCACAAACATACGGAAGTTTTCCTTTCGTAGTTATTTCGTTCGTTCATTCGTTTATTGAGCTTTGCCATTCCGAATGGAAATAAACGCATGTGTGTGAAATATTCACGAATTTCCGACTGTATGTGGCCGGTCATAATATAGTTTTGATTACAATGACAGCTGTCATCAAGACTACGTGCATGAAGTTTAGTTTCATGCAGTGTAATGTATGCAAGGTAACATCATACTTTATTGTAATTTTACTATTTATCTCTGCTTTATTGGAAGTTGTACACGAATAGCGATACTTTTGACTAGTTTTAACTAGATATAATAATTACATCGATCTTGTAAATCGTAATAACTTGTTTCTGATGTAATACATTTTACGACCTACAAAAGCCATACTTCTGCACTTCTTGCAATTTACTGTAGGTTTTCTGTTTATATTTGCTTTAATAATAAAATTCTAACTGTATTTATGTATTTTTGAAGTAAAAAAAACTTATTTAGCGGCGTCGAGCGAAGTTCGGTAGGAAAAAAACTTATTGATTCGCGTTACCAATGCTATGACGTTAGCCGTCAACATGCCACAGTATGTCAACTATAAGATGGCGTTTAAGTGCTGGCGCGAAGTGATAAATAATAAAATGTATACTTACGCAACTTGTTCTATGTTTTGATTATGAATAAACTAGATAAAAATATACACCATTATTGCTTGCAGCGCCAATACAGATGAAAACCAAATAAATGTTATATGGTAAATAACCGAAAGACGAAAAACTGCTGGACGTAGGTCTCCTCCAAAGATCTCCACAACAATCAGTCTTGGGCTACCCGCATCAATAATATTAAAATATCTTTTCTTTATTTATGGAAATATGGAAATTTTTAAACACGGCAACATCAAGAAAAGTCATTTTATTTTTTTTAATCACAAAAAAATTATTCTAATCCTGTACTACAATAATTCAGGATAAAATGGAAATACGTGAATATCTACCTACCTATTTTTGTTATCATTTGCAAAAAAAAGGTCCTTCGAGCTCGATAGGTACTTGAATAATTTAACAATAAAACTAGAACAATCTTATTCGTTTTAATAAAAACGTAATAAATGTTGGGACTTTTCTAGAGACAATTTTCTTAGGGCAATAATATTACGTTTTCGTAAAATAGATATAGAAAATATTACAGTAAACCTTTTTATAAATACCGGTATGGTAAAGTTTATCCTGAAAATCATAGTGAGCATTTAGAAATAGTTTATGCCGTGATAAAAGCCGCTCGTTAATCCTAGTATAAGTATAGTTACGTAATGATCGCAAATTGTTTATCAGATTTTGTAACGAACCAAGACAACTTGGTGGCAAAGCTTAACTGCGATACGACATATTTTATGGTATAGAGAAAGGAAAAATTCATAAATCTTTTCCTTCACCGTAAAGCGTCTGAAAAAAAGTCACAAACATGACGATAAGGAGTTTTAAAACATATTAAAATGAATATATCTATAATAGAATAGATTAAACTGTATTTTATTTGTGTCATTCAAACGCCCGCTTTAACATTGAATAGTTATATAAATAACAAAGAATTAAGTTTTGCAAGTTTTTATTTATTGATCCTTAATTTACAACAAAAAAAAAACGTGTATATCAAACTTGAAAGATGTTTTCTTTATTTCGATGAATAATATTTTTAGTGCAAATTAAATGAACCTTTTTTTCTTTCTTAAAATATCAGAACACTGTTAACAATATTGTCGCTAAAGCATTGAATAATCAAGATATACATAGTGCAGTGATAAATTCGCAACAGCAACGTGGCAAACCGCAGTGGGTGTTTAGTTTAGTTATATAATATCTAAGTTTATAACAAGGCAGTAAATAACAATATAAACGCAAACCTCGAGAAACATATTTCACGGTGTCTTGTTATAAAACTGTAAGTGCTCGGTCCCTGAAGCCATGCAATCGGATTACTTTTAGAGATAACTCGTAGCTACTACGCCCCTGGGTGAACAAACAATCCAATCTGAAATACGAGATCAGATGATAACCTCTTTTGTAATTAAACCTCTTTTTTAACGTTTTCATTATGAAACGAAATGTCAACTTTTTTATAAAAAATAATCAAAATGGCGCTTTACTTTTATTCTCGCTAAAATGTTGGTTATAATTTTAAAAACCTTGAATTAATAATCATATTTTATCATTATATTATATATATCTATATTACTCACAATTTTTTTTTACAATGTATGGGCTTTGACCACAGTCTCACCTGACCTCATCTCACTGATGTTAAGTGACGATGTGGTCCAGGATGGTAAGCACACTAAACCTAGATACAGGTTTTCAAGAGATACTGCCGGAACACACCTATTGGTATTTGGCGGCAGGTTTTCGAACTTGAGGGCAGTAGCTACCCAGACGGTCATCATTAGAAAATGCCCTACCAACATGCTATGATTTCCTCACGATGTTTTCCTTCACTGAAAGCTCGGTCCGATTTTAGAGTTGGATAGTTGGGATCGAACCCGCGTCGATTGACGCTGAATCCGGCCGCTCTACCCACTGCGCCATCATCGCTGCCAAGTTTGCCACTTGACTTTTTTTAACACGTGGAGTTTACTTTTGAGAAGGTTTTACTTTTAAGCGATTGACAAGATCAAGCAGTTCTTTTTTCGAATTTCTATCATCGGGCGGTAATATTATTATTATTTATGTAGTCTTTGAAATTTCTGTTTTCCTATTTTATTTCAAGCCTCTTTATTGCATTACATTATTTAGTTAGAACTCGGTAAACAAATATATTAGCAGTTATTTCATTGGCAGTAAAGTTTATTTATGATTTTTAATTCTCGTAGTAACCGCAAAGATATACTTGCGAATCGAGCTCATTATTTTTTGTGTGGTCTTTCTCTCATTCGCTTTAATTACATTTCTCGATATCCCCGACTTATTCTGATGAGAATGCCGCTTCGTAAGTAATTACTGTTGGATTATTTCTGTTTTGTATTTATTTTATTTGTATATTTGGTTTAAGTATTCGTTGACTGTAATATTAGGGGCGAAATAGTGTTTTTGATTTTGGGAAAATTTATAAGCAGAATTAAAGCAAAAGTCCTCTTTTCCTGTAGTAGATAGTGTTTCTATGTGCACTTTTTTGGAAAATTAATCAAGTTTTTTCATGATTATATTACTGGCGCTATAACTCGGGAAGGCTTCATTATTGCTAATGGTAAAAATTGTGTAACTAAATAATTGTATTTATTTTCTTTACTACATAATTTTTCAGATCGGTCCAGTAGTTTCACAGCCAATTCTATACAAATCTTTCCTTTTTATAATATTATTATTACACAGTTTAGATGCTTAGGATATTAGAAGTAATTGTTTTTCTTTTTTGTTTGATCCGCTTTAAGAAACAGAACAATAATATGCTCAAAATATTTATTTAAAAAAGTTTTCAAATAATTGAAGATAATTTATAATACGTCAAGCGAAATGTAATTGTTTCAACATAATTATTAACATGAATTATATACCTCGTGAAATTTCATTAAAAAGAAAAGAAGTCAAAGTTAAATTAATAATAAAAAGTAATATGTGATACCAGACCGCACGAAACGTCTTACGTTCGTACACACTTGAGATCAGCAACAGAGTGGCTTGCGTAAACAAGTCCGCATGCAAAAAAGAATCACGATCCCCTTTACAGCGTTGCTTCCGTTAGAGAGGGTAGTTGTCATTTAATAATATTTCAAATGTCAGTCGTCGAAAATTTTGATTAACAATGTAAGGAGTTGATAAATGCTGATTTTTTCTATAATAACACAAAAATACAAATGTAAAACTTAAGACTATATTTTATCTATGGTAAAAAAAATAGTCAAAAATTTGTTGACAATTCAACAAATCAAAAAGTGCAAAAATATAGTCTACGAATACACGTGTATTACAAATATTTCAACGGTATTTTCTTTTTCAGAAAAACTTTGCCATTTTATTAAAAATATAAAATAAAATAGTGAATAAAAATAAGTATAAAAATGCCACTCATATAGTATTCTAATGACTAGTTGTAACTTGTACCTAGTTGTAGATGTAAGGAATCTTCTTCGAATTAATTAGTACGAAACAGTACCATCTATGCCAAAGTAAATCGTTTATATTCCAGAAACGTTCAGCAAGAGCAATAATTTACAAAAATTACACACAAAATTACAATATTACTAACGTTAAATGTCCATGTAACGAGTTTTCGGGGCGCATTAAAACGTCGACCTGAACCGAATCTTGTAAATTTACCGCTTCAGATTAATGTCCTTAATATGTTAGCTTTAGCTTAGTTATAAATGAACAAACCACTCTTGTATATCCCTCGGTACGGTCAGTTTGGCCCATTTGACTAGACGATCTACCATAATTTACAAAGGTTATATAAAAAATTATATTTTATAAATGAGTAGATTGGTTAACTCTATATGGCACTGATATCACAATTATAAGTGATATTAAAGCAAATGATATATCGAAGTAAACGGAAGTAGATTAATAAATTAATTATTTATTTACTTCTTAGTGCAATCTTATAGCATATTCTTTTGAAGTCAGTTTGTTTATAATTAAAATAAAGTTTTTTTCATATCCTTTAGCACTACCTACATCTTTCCAGTTTGTTTTGGGTCTACCTCTGAACCTTTAACCGGAGGTGGAAAACTACAGTACCAAATTCCCTATGTAGTCTTTGGGCAGCCTGTTCTCTTGCATTTTATAGGCGTTGTCTCGTACCCCCAGGCTTTCTTTACATTTTTAATAAATATTTATAATTAAATATACTCTATTCAAACCTGCCTACAGAAGTCTGTAATTTAAAACCATAACCATGCACATGTCAGCATCCATCTAATAAACTGAAAGACGTTCACTGCTAGACATAGGTCTCCTACAAAGATCTCCACGACAACCGGTCTTGCACCACCCACATACAGCGGATTCCCGCAACTTTCACCAGATCGTCTTCAGGTCGACCTTGTGGAAGGCCTATTCGCGCCACGTCTTTCGGTGCGTGATAACCCTTCATGAACCCTTTGGCCCCATCGGACATCGATTCAACAAGTAATGTGCCCAGCCTACTACCACTTAAGTTTAGCAATTCCTCGGGCAATGTCGAAATTTAGAATTCGCAATTCTCAACAAAATTCATAAATTGAAACTCTGAGAACTCAATAAACACAGTTATTTTATAGAACACAACTGTACATTTCAAATTTGACAAAGAATTCTTGGTTCCCAAGCGAGGTTATTTATAGCTCAATCTTATGTTTATTTCCCTTACAAATATAGCAGTAAAATAACAGTTCATCCCAATAATAATCTCTAATAAAATGTTTAATAAACTCAATTGGTTACTTTTCTTAATAAGTTTGGGGGGAAATCATCTAGTATCATGATGACAAAAAAAAAACTGCAAAATGCTAATTCTCCAATCTATATATAAAAATTCACGTAAATCCAAAAATCTATCTAACATTAGTTATAAACAGTCAAAACGTGATTTATTGCATTTTAAAGAGTTTTCCCTTTCTACTTTACTGACTAATCAAATGTCGTTTTACTGTATTTACCACACTGTGCAACTAAATGGCAGTATAACTGTTGCATCAGTGTACCCACACATTTCTTTAGTATTTCTCAAGTTATAAACTCTCAACTAACTGACAGACAGACTGATGGACGTTGCCTTTTTTAATATGCGCAAAGAAGCCATCCTTTGTAGCAAATGAGATAATATATCAAAACTCAATCTGACGTTACAAAATGTTGTGTCTGTCTGTCTCTCATCCATTTGTACATTTTATTGTTTGGGTCTGGAATGAACCAAAATATTAAGTAAAATATTTAAGTAACCCAAGCTCCCTGCAAAGGCATTTTTTTGCTTTAACTTTATATCTGAGGCTTGAGGATTTAAGAAACATCTTATTTAGAAGACCTCTTTTACCTTTGTTATTTGGCGATGATAAATCGTCCGTGTTACTTAGGAACAGGGCAATAATGCTGCAAAAAAATTGCTCCTTTTCTCTTTTACACGCGGTGAGCTATGCCAAAAATATGTTTTTCATGCGGCATGACTTTTTGTTTTGAATCTTCTTTGAATCAAACCAGATTTTCGTCGCATCCCCGCTTTTTCACGAGCGCCTCTTTGCTAAACTATAAAAAGACCATTGATCACAATATTTATGTACATAAAAACATATTTAAAAATGCGCTTTTGCAAAACATAGGTAAGCAAATTTCGTTTGCATTTAACGATATTTAAAATTAACAACACAAAAAACCTGTTAGTTTGTCTAAAAAACCTGATTTCACTGTCCGCTGGGAATTTTATTAGGTATCAAAGACATACGTTATACATTTGATAAGATTGTGAACGAAATTTAGAAGAGTCGAAACTTTAGAAAAAGTAAACGAGTATCATACGAGTAAAATATTTTCATTATGTACGTTTTATCAATTAAGTTACTGAACTAATTTGTAAACTTTACTAATCATGCATCTAAGATTGATATCATTCTGATCCCTTGTGCTATAAATGCTCGCTCGTAAGGGCCAACAGTGTTAATCAGATCGAAAGAAAAATAGCTCCACCTTTAAGTTAAATATAACCTTAATAAATTTTAGTCTGTCTGAACATCTCAGAATAGATAAGCTATAAAATATCATAAACGAAATCCAGGTAGCTATATATTTTGAAATTAATTTTCATAAGATTCTTTTTTCTATTCAAAATGAATAACAACAATATTAATAATAAGCCAATAGTAATTTCACGTGGATATAATAATAATATATTATTCTTATACGAGTATTTCTACAATGACCTTGTAAAATGGCGGCTATCTCATTTTTTATCTATGAGTTTTGAAACACCACAAAATTAATGTCCCGTGTTATTATTCCCAATAGAAGTACGAGTATGTACGAAAAATATTACTTACAGTGCCAGTGATACTACACAATTTACGGGTAAAAACCGAAAAATTAATGAATGTAATAATATGTAAATAAAAACTCTGACATTTAAAGTTGAGAGCTATTTATTTTTCTCATATATTCATCATTAGATGACCCGAAAACAAATAATTTAAAAGCAAAATTCATTAGTACATCGACCGTATCCATGATACCATTCAACCTTATTTTCTGTTGTAATCTTATATCCAAGTAATATTGTAGTCTGACGTGAACAAAGGGACAAATCCACCGACTCAGCGTTGTAATTAGGTTTGTGCATTGAATGCGTAAACCACTATACCAAATATATTTTGGTAATACCAATTTTCCTTTGGAAGGTAACTGGAATATGAGATGGGGTAGCTTGTTAGAGAGCTTAGGGAAAATATGGTCTTACTAAAGAAAAAATTCTCTTGAATTTATTAAAAATTCTTGTGTTACCTTCTTTAATGACATATTAGAAGTAATAAGTACTTAATTGCACATAACCTACCATTTTTAATTTGTATTTTATTTCTATAAATATTTACGCTAGATTTCGAAATAAGTAGGAAAAGTTTACCTATGAGATTTACATACAAACTGACATAATCACAAGATTTATAATAACCCTTTTAAGAGATTCACCATAACTTGAGTCAAGCGCAGGCATTTATGTATCTATGATTTCAAGCGCATCTGTGCATGTAGATGCACAATTATTACGTTAATATAAATAAAATATGCATAATTATATAGTTATTCTCATCAATAATCATCAAAACTATCTGCGTGGTGGATGAATTCTACAAGAATCCTAAGGTATTGCGTGCGGCCCGCGGGTCATTATCAAGGATTACCGAGAGTCTCGTAGCCGGCTGCATTCAAAACCTGATTCCACATATAACATCATGGTTGTTTCCAATTTACAAAATAAGTAATTATTTAATATGACTAGTTATCAGATTAAAAACGGCTCGTCATCAAAAGTTATTTATCAATCAACAGATCTTGATGCTGACTTCAAACTTCATCAGAACTGCGGATTTTGAACGTAAGTTTAAACTTATTCAATGTAAATAAACCAGTGAACATATTTAACAGAACGCTTAGTTAAAAAGGAAATAATAAAAACAATATCTTTAATATTATACTATTATGTTTGTAACTATGTTATTTTGTACAATCTACATAATTTTGAAATAATCATTGGAAAATAATTCAATGAATCGTATTTTGTTCATAATTTCAAGAGTTTTAATTTTTTTTTAAATAGAAAACTAAGATACTTCTCACAAATTCAAATACCTGCGAGTAAAACTGTCCATAGAATTGGAATTTATTCACAATTTCATGAGTTTTAATTTTTTTAGGTTAATTATTTTCGTAAAATAAAATTTGCCTAAGTTACGCGGAATAACTTGCGGAGCAGCCACTGAGAAAGGCTCGCTTTGTTACAGTACCTACACCTCTCTCAAAAGAGTAGAGTGCGAAGATCACAACCGGATTAACTTTAGCTATCTGCCATAAAAAGTTCCTTCAAAATCAATGCAGCTGAAACAAACAGACAGACAAAAAGTTTTAAAATTGTAAATATGGTGTAATATAAATAAGTATTGTAAATACATTCATATGTATAAGGACCGTGCGGACTAAATCCACCATTGAATATGTTGTTGTTGTTAAAAATAACACGACTGAATAGCATTTTTTCTTTGATGTTTTCATTTTATTACTAAATAGCCTAGTCAGCAAGCTCAAAAAAGCGTGTTAATTCTTGATAAAGCTTCTAAAAATAAGTGCGATAGTTCATTCAATTCGGAACGGCGTCTAAATAAATGTATCTCGAGAATTTATTAGCACATAAAAAATTGCAAAAGAATGAATCGTTTTTCGTGAATAACTCAAAAACGATTATAATATAAGGGATTTACATGAAACTCAACTGCTTTGAGGTGCGGCGCGCATTTGTCGTAACGGTGATGGGGAGGCCTATTTTCGGCGTTAAATAAAATATGAAAGGAATTCTGATTTTGAGACTTTTTTTATTGGAAATTTCCTGCTCAAGAAGTATTATTTTTAATTTCTTAAATGTTAATACATACTTGTCATTCACGAAAATATGAAATACCTTTTTGAAATCTTAATTTGTTAATAACAAGTGTAGTTTTCATACGGTAATAATACGTCGAAGTACGTGTCTCTAGATGTTATTCCAAATCGAATGAGCTATAGGATATAATTTTAGATGTTTTATCAAGAATTGACAAGATTTTAAACTACTAATGCAATTCATTTAAACACAATAACCAAATTTATATCACGTAACATACTATCAATATTAAATTATAATACGCAATGGGGACTGCCAACAGAAGTGAAAACTGGAATCTTTTGAAAAGCTGTTTTTTAATGTTTAAATTTCATAAATCATTACATAAAATTGTTAACTAAACCTAACATGTAACATTTGTCTGGTTCTTACATCCATTGACGCTCCGAGCAATAATTATGCACATTTCCATATAGTTTATTCATAATTAAAGCATACTATAGGATGCACAAGTATCAATTTTATTATTTATCTCTGAGCGCCAGCACTTAACACACCACCTTTTACTTAACATACTGTAGCGTGTTGATAGCTGGCGTTATAGCTTTGATAACGCGAATCTATAAATCATCACTAAACGCTGCTAAAGAAGTTGCCACTAAAAAAAAAAAACTGTTTGAACTATTGGGCATTTATAAAAACGACCAAGTTGATTCTTAATATTTATTTTATATTTGACTGTAACACATTTTTTTTTGCTATAACATATATGAATTTAATGTGAAACAGTTGTGTATCGACACTACACGACGCTCGTTGTGTAAGATGTTGTTTGAATAAATATTATTATTTATTATATAGTGTATCATATTCATTGTTATATTGTGTAATAATTGGTTTACTGATATGTAAGTTTGTTTTTTGTTTTTTTTTTTTATGAATCTTTAAAACGGTGTTGGGATATTTTATCATAGCCGTTATAACAAGTTAAATTCTATTGCAAAGTAGGTATGTACCAGCAGCATTAATTGGACGCCACTTTCTTCAGGCTTTGTATGTTACCATCTTAGGCTACAATATCACTTAATATCAAGTGAGATTGTGATATGATTCATAAATTTGTGAAAATGTCAATATTTAATTACCACTTTCTTTAAGAGGATACGCAGTCCGCTTCAAATTTCAAGATTAGGTATTGCATTGCGCTCCAAAAAATATATACGAAATAGATGCAATGATGTATATTGGTATTACTAGCTAGCATGCAGTAACAATGTTTTGTCAATTTTATTAAATTTTTGCTTATTACAGTACAATAAAATCGTAACCCAAAACGAATTCAAAGTGGTACTAAAAATATTTTTCTACCTTTACGTACATTCTGTAAAAGAGAAAGCTCCATTAATTCCATATAAAAAAACATTCGTCTACGATTTGCCACCGTGACTACGTATATAAAATAGTGTTGTCTGTAATTTAATTTTTATATAATTTATAGGAATAAATATCGAATAACTCATCTCCGTTTATTATAAAAATAAATAAAAAACTTTGATTGCAAAAAGATGATTTTGATTGACATGGCGATGAGAAATAAAATACCTGTAAACTATGTTGTTTCTTGATGTACAACTATAGGTTTTTAGCGAAACTTATATCTTACAACTGATGTATATCCGGCTCATCGACATACTAAAATGCCCATTAGCTACGTAGTTTCTTTTGCTGTGACAACTCATGTTTCCCGCCGCTCTATTTTGAATCTAACACATTTATCAAACATCTTTTAAATTGTATATTCAATACAATCATGCCAAATAACACATATCAAATATGGTAACACTATATTCAGAACGAAAACTTAATAACTGTGAATGGACTATAAGTGTAGGTACCAGTAGAAAGCAAAATTACAAGAAAAAAGTATTAATTGATAATTTCAAATATATATACAGATTTTATTTGAAATTGTAGGCTGAATCCTCATTGCGGCCTCACGTAGTTAATAAATAAAAATAAATAAAAAATAATATCCATATGTGCACACAGCGACAGATCTTGCTATCGAAAATTCCGAAAAGAAAACTAACTCACTCCTCGACCTTTTCCAAGTAGGCCTCCCGTAGTTAGTGTTTTTTATCTTATAAAATTAAAAGCTTGTAAAGTTTGAAGCGATGATGGCTTATTTGGTATTGCTGTCGAATTTCCCGTCAATGCACGCGGGTTCAAAGCTATCCAACTCTAAAAATCAACCTGAGCTTTTGGTAAAGGAAAACATCGTAAGGAAACTTGGTGGTAAGGCATTTTAAAATAATGCTCGCATGAGTACCACTCTCAAGTTGGTAAACCTGTAGCCAAATACCAGTTGGAGTTTTCCGGCAGCATCACTTGAGAACCAATATCTCTAAGCTTAGTGTGTTTACCATCCTGGACCATATCGTCACTTAAAAGATTGTGGTACAAAGCACTGAGCCTATATCGTGTAAAAAAAAAAAAACAAAACCTAAGAAACACAAACAGACACAAATAACATCTAATGTCCTTCGCAATATGGTAAGAAAATAGAAATCCCTAGCCATATCTTTCCAGTGGATTTGAATATTTGCACGAACAAAAAAATCCGCTATTTAAGTACGTACGTACTATTTAATGAAAAGGTAAAATTTGACTGCCTCGGTGGCGCAGTTGTATTAGAGTACGGTTGTCGTTAGGAGGTCTCAGGTTCGATCCCCTTGTCGGGTCGAGTGATATTTTCTACTCAGTATCATCCCGGAGTCTGGAATTTGCGGCAGATATGGTGACAGTCTCGCCCCCTGTCACATCTGGGACGGAACTAAGCTCGGCGAAATGTGTGTGGTGTAGTTCGCTATTTCACCTCTGCCTAACCTTTCGGGGATAACAGGCGTGAGCTTATATTTATATTATTTTAAAATTTGGTTTTTGCTTATTATGGATAAACTCCTGTACGCCTAGCCTATACGCAACCCACTAAAGTTTTATAATTATCAAATTAATCTTGAAACACAAACAACAAACATTAATTTAGGAGCATTAGGTACATAAACTTAATTGTTTAGGAGTATATAATGTGTTATTCCGATGATCGAAAATCGACAATAATCGTTATAGAAAATTTGAATATGAAACATTATTTCCAATTTTTTTTAAATTAATGATAACACTAATACTGATAAACTAATAAAACCAAATAAATAAGAAACAAAATCAGTTATCAGATAAACATAGGATAAAAATGTCTTAAACTATTTTATATATGCCATATTTTATACAGATTTAGATAGTGTTTTCAAATTTCATTATTGAAAAACTCGTTACGTGTTAGTCATATTTTAACACACTTTTTACAAGTTTTCTATCTATAAAAATTATGTTTATACCATCCCTAAATATTATAAAAGGTCTGTCTGTAGTATTATTGGCAACGAGATATATTGCATCCAGAGGGGGAATAAATATATTCTACATGTTGTTTGAATTATATTTAGACAAAGCCACAAGCATAACTGGTATATACTATATGGATCTAGTATAAGAGGTTTCACCAATTCTCTTATAAAAAATTATTTTACCGCGTTTTACTTATCATTCGGCCATCATGTAAAGACCGGCAAGGTCAACAGCACAAATTACTACGAAATATCTTAATTATTTAATAATACTTCTTAATTTTATGGCAACATGTGTATGCCTACACACAGTTCTCCCAGTGTCACTTGGAAATAATTATATCATAATTTTCTAATGAACATAACAACGCTCTAGGAAAATGCCGACTATTTCCCTAATACTTTCCAGGTAATTTTTGTGGCGCCTCAGATTACGTTTTTCATGTTATTATTACATAAATAGCTGTGTGCACGCGGCTGCGTTCGCCTTTCATATATACTTCACTGTGATTATTTTCCAAAAAAAAATTTAGTAAAAAGATAAAGTAAAAATATTTCTCATAAATTATAGCACTGGCCCTTAAAACTATGCATTGAATCGGATTTTATTCAAAATATTATGAGTCTTATTTTTTTACGAGCAACCCTAATTATTTTCGATAATTAAAAGTACCCTAAGTTACCCCGAGTTACTTTAGCTATCTACAAAAAAAAGCCTCTTCAAAATCGGTCTTGCCATTCCGGAGATTACCCCATTACAAACAGACAAAACTTTTAAAAATTGTCATTTTGTTATAGGTATCGTATATGCATTCATATCTATATAGTAAAAAAAATCATTTTGACATTACAAACAGACACCTCAATTGCATTCATTGGTATAGATATTGCATACAATACACTACAATACAATTCAAATTAAGTCAGGACAAATAATTAGTTTTTTTAATACTTAAACAAAAAAATGAAAACTACTACACGGTAGACTAAAAATCCTGGTATAAAACGTTTAACCTCGTTTTTTAGATAAAGATCATCTGAAACACAATTAAACCAGTTTTAAATTACAATAAATGAAGACGGTAAATATCGTGAAATGCGTTACATATATTTTTGTATCCGCATTTAAAGTAATTATATATTTTATTATTATGATAATAATATAACTATAAATAAACATATTGAGTTTAATATTATATAGATACACTTAAACACCGCAACGTAGAAGAAGTACTTCACAATAATAGTAACTGGTTTTGCCGGGTTACGTGCTCATTAGTCAGTCCAATTACCTATGTGTTCTTACAGGTTATGGATTCGCATTATACTCAATTAAAGTATTGATATACATTTAAAAATATATTATAAAAACACTTTATTTATGTACCCGTAAAGGTTATAATAAATTGAATAAACACATTCGAATATTAAATTGGTTTGTGTTTAGTTTTTGGCGGCGTCTTGATCTGGCATGTATATGTTCTTCTTTGTAAGTCTATGTATGTTAAAATGTTAATGATATTTCCTTTTTATATAACACTACGTCCATATATATCAAGTGGTTCCCAAACTTTTCTTGACGAGGTACCACTTTGATTTCTCCGTTGATATCAGGAACTGCGATGAACGAGAAAACCACAATACCAATATTCATTGGAAATATTTGTATATTCTTCACAAATTCGATAATCCTAGGAATAATTTGCTCAAAGCTATTCAACCGAGCCCCTTATTAGATGCACGGTGATGCAACGTCCGCGATAATTTAAATCGTTTGCGGACCATAAAATTTGGACTCCTGAGGACCACTGGTTGGAAACCATTGATGTACCATATTAACATTGATACAGTGGTTATGCGTTCGAAAGTGATTTCGAAGGATATCATTCAAATCACGTACGCGTATGAATTTTCAATGAAAGTAAAAATGCTTTCCGCGATATCATCATAAAAGGCAACGTCTATCTACCTGACTTTATGCGCGTCAGTTAACTTATATATACCATTCGAGAACCATTTAACCGATTTACAGGGTTTTTTTAAAATTATATATTCTTTGTGTAAGTTCTGGTTACATTTCTTTACATTAGGTAGTAAAAAGTTGGCTAAGTGCATGGACGTGGCCCTGTTGGGCCTGACGCAGGGGACGACACGGTGCTTGCGTCTCCGATCCCGTATCGTCCCCTTAATGCGGCAAGTGGCGCCGCATCGTCCATGAAGTTTTTGTGGCATCTCAGAATAAACGTTCCATATTTATTATCAATACACTTCACTTGTGCAAAAAAATAACACAAATTATATCACGTAAAACGCCATTGAACTGTGTAATTTAACTAAGTTTTAAGCAACACAAAAACACAACTTCTACATTACAAGCCGAGCTCTCGCCGGGACTTCTTCTCATATATTTTTAAGCAAACAACTCTTATTATATATATGTTTATTATATGTATGAATTTACTCGATTTGGATGAATTTTTTGTGCATAACTCAAGCTTTAATTTGTCAATTTACTTAACAATGAGGTGTTTTCTCTTAGTAGTCAGACATTTATTAATCGACATTTTATAATAATTAATGAAAACCATGAAAATTTATATGCAAAGTGACATTTCATCAATTTTCATCCATCCATTCAACTGAAAGACGTCCACAGCTGGACATAGGTCTCCCCCAAAGTCTTCCACAACGACCGGTCTTGCGTCACTAGCATCCAGTCGATTCCCGCGATCTACCCCCGCTCCGTCTTCCAATACGCGGTAGCAATTCGAGCACCCGTTGGCTCTCTCGGGCATCAGTTCTGCAAGCAATGTGCCCAGCCCACAGCCACTAAAGTTTGGCAATTCTTCGGGCAATGTCGTTTAATTTGGTTCTTCTGCGGATCTCCTCATTCCTGATTCAGACATCATTCATATATCCATATTAATTACGTAACAACTATCGACAACAACAACGTACTTATAAATATGCGCAACCTCTTTATAATAATTACCTCATACATACTATTAATCATACAAAGTCATGCAGTATTTATTGGGTGTAAATCATTATTTAACTCTGTATTAGTTCTTACATATTTTCGATGACGTAATTTCGACATGTGAAACCCGTTTCATTGATTCTAAAGTTGGATTTTTTGCGGGAAATTAATCTGTAACGTAGAACTTTTTCTCTATACTGATAAATAAAATAAGAGCGTAGACTTCTTTTTTTTTTTAAACCTAATTGATGCTGTTGACCGGAAGGGCCTTACTAGCTTCAACGTATCTTTGTGGGCGATGCTGAAGGCATTAGCCGTTGAAGCGTAAACTGCTTCGAAACATGTACGTACAATTGAAGACACAAGAACCATAGCGCGATGTACAATCGTTCAAGGAAAATCAATTTTTGTTATCGTTTATATATAAAATTGAAGTTTTTTTTTTTAGTAAATGAATAAAAAACATTAATCGGCCATTAAGCCGTAGTGCGATCTTTGGCTTTAGCAATGAAAAATTCTACCGACAAACTTTCGTTCACTTTTATGGTATTAACACACGTACAGACCGGACAGCGGACCTAGTACGGCGGGCGGACGACGTTATCAGTACCCTAAGTAGGGATGGAATAATTTTCGAAAAACATCGATTTTTGAATCGATACGAATCTAAGTTTGATTAATCAATTCACAAAACATCCAGGTCCAAAAGATCGATCTTTCAAACTAGTAAAGTATCGATTATTAGAGTCTCCTTTTTGTTTTCTATGATATGATGATGATCTGTAAATAGGCAAAAATTAAACAGTTCAGTGTCATTTTTCCTTAGTAGGTTAGGCAATCTTCTTTTTTTGTTTAGTTCCTATTGATGACCTTTAGTATTGTTAATAAAAAAAAATTGGAAACAGTTTTTCTAATAAATGAAGATTATAGTCTAATTTCGATCACAGGAAGAATACTATTTACGAGTAAAAAGTAATAAAAAAAAAGGAAAAATATTGATCTCTTGGACCTCGATGTTTTGTGAATCAATTAAAAAAACGATCTTTTTGTAAAATCTTATTCCCCATCGCTACTTAGGCGACTGATAATCTCGGCCGCTCGACATACCTAGTCTGCGGTCCGGTCCGTACGTGTATTAACAGCTTTTAGGCATTTAGGTATTAATAAAAAATGAATCGGTCCTTAAGCCGTAGCGCGATCTTTGGGTTTAACCATGAAAAATTCTAATTCTGACAAACGTTCGTTCACTCTTAAGGCATATAGGTATTAATAAAAATTATCCATATACCTACGTCACGATACATGATGTAGTTTTTTATTATTACTGGTTTTTTTTTTGTTTTATTGAAATACTGTTTGAATTCAACGAAGTTTTTCCTGTTAAACAACAAGTGAAGAAGTTTATACAACGATAAAAATTAGAAAGGTGATTTTTTTAAACAATATTATCAATTCATGTAATTAATGTCTAATGGAATCATAATTATAATACCTGTAAACCTATAATAATAATAAAAATACAATCCAGCAGCAATCTATACTCTATAGTCTATACTAACAAACAAAATTGAAGCGTAGTCTGTTTTTTTTAACCTATCTAATGCTGCCTAACTGCCTCGGTAGCGCAGTTGTACTACATACGACTGCCGTTCTGAGGTCTCGGGTTCGATCCCCGGGTCGGGTCAAATGATATTGGGTTTTTTCTACTCAGTATCATCCCGGAGTTTGGAATTAGTGCCCGATATGGCGACAAGCTCGCCCCCTGTCACATCTGGGACGGAACTAATCTCGGCGAAATGTGGGTGGTGTAGTTCGCTACTTCACCTCTGCCTAACCCTTCGGGGAAAACAGGCGTGAGCATATGTATGTATGTATGTATCTAATGCTGTTGACCGGAAGTGCTACAGGTTCACCGTGACTTTGGGGACGAGTGCTGAAGGCACTGCATCGCCGAAAGCGTAGACTGTTTCCAAACATATATCATGTATATTGGAAGACAACACAACCATAGCGCAATGTAGAATCGTTCAAAGAAAATCAACTTTTGTTGTAGTTAATATGTAAAATGGAAGTGTCTATTTTCTTTTTACTAAATACAGATGAATGTATATACGATACATACACCAAAAATGAAATTGTTCAATTTTTTGATTGTCTGTCTGTTAGGAATGGCTAATCTCCGGAACAGCTAAACCAATTTTGGCGGGACTTTTTTTGTTAGATAGCTGAAGTTACTCCACGTAACTTAATTATTTATTTACTTTATTTTTTCTAAAATAATTAGGGTTCCGCGTAAACAAATTACAACTCTTAAAAATTGGAATAAAATCTGATTCTATGCACAATTTTACTGTCAGGTATTTGAATTTGTAAGAAATATCTTTGCTTAATGTTAGTGGCAAAAAAAAAAAAATTAGGGTTCCGTAAAAAAAATATAGACTATATTATGGAGTGAAAAATATGTGAAACACGGGCGCAGCCGCGGGCAAACAGCTAGTATTATAATTTACCTAAATGATATGCTTTATTGTAAAGTACGTAAATCCAAATTCCATAAACCATTCAGCCTAAGTTGCGCCGTTTAACTTCAGCTATCTGCTGGAAAAAGCACTGCCAAAATCGGACTAACCGTTTAACCGGATCAAACAGACAGGCAGGCAGACAATATATAAATTTTTAAATACGTGTTTTTTTCTAACTAATTCTGTTGACTAGAAGGGCGTTTACAGCTTCATCGCGTTTCTTTGTGGGTAAGTGCTGAAGGCACTCAGCCGCAAAAAGGTAACTAACTAGCACAAGGGTTACCAAAGTGGTACGGTACGAACCTCGGCTTGGCCGTTACCTGAGTGACCATGTTTTCGTTACGTTCATTTGCATTTGATAAAAAGTTGTTTTTGCGACATTACAAACATACACTTCAAAATTATTTACTTGTATAGATAACATTACATTAACCGATTGTCATTTCAGATAACAATTGGAAAATAAAAAAAATCTAACAATGAAAATCAACGTGCAACTCGCATTAGCTTCGTGTTTGTTTGGAGTTTTTGTTATTTGGATAACTGGTTCAGCAGGTATTTCGTTAGCTTCCATTTTGTTAATGTCGACATTATTTTGATTCTATGTATTTAAACTCTCACACGCACACTTATACGTGCATAGCGATCCTATGTGTATGTGTGTAATAATAAAAAGTGTACGTACAATAATCCTTGTATTTGTGATCACTATTAATTTGTGTTGTTTGTAAATTTTATGTTTTATTTGTAACAATACATAGCGTAGTAATATAGATTTTTTCATCTCTCTATTTACCTAACGACAAATATTATAAAAGGAAAAAAATTGTTTGTTTGTAATCTATAAACTCTGAAACGAATGGCCGGATTTTAATAATTCTTGCACTGTTAGATAGCTACATTATAAGTGAGTAATATAGGCTATATTTTGTTTTAAATTGTATACCCGTATGAAGCCAGAACGCTAGTAACATCATAACATTCCTAGTCCCTAAGTGTTGCTATATATACTACACCTATATATAATACTTGTATAGTAAACGTATACAAAAAAGTCAGTAAGTACAACATACCTAGTTATGTACAAAAAAAAATTCAAGGTATCCACAAACTTGAAATGCCAGTTTTATTTATATTCACCACACTTCTTATTGTATATGAAATGTTTTTATTTTATTCTGACATCATCCAGGATCTGGTCCAGATGATGTATATTCCCACAACAGTACTAAACAATTACGCTTTGTAAAAACAAATCTAAAATATATTAACGTGTCTAAGGTCATTTCTGCAGATTGATCAGAAGAAAAAAATCACCAAAAATAAAATACTAACAAGATTATTGACCTTTCAAAAATATTAGAAAACTTGTTGAGACGGTCTTGTATGTTAATTTGCCTTATACACAGTATCTCCTTTCATTTTTGTTTAGTTTTTATCTCAATGTGAATAAGTATCAGATAGAGGCGCAGAAGTTCCTTGGAGGAAGCTTATGTCCAGCTGTGGACATTTTTTGATTGAGATTTTTATATTGGTTTTAATAAATATCCGTAAATGTACCTGATATATCCCTTCAATCGAAAGAAGCCCACTGCTGGACGTAGGACTCTCCGAAAGGTATCCGCAACGACCAATCTTGCCTCAACTCAAGATACAAGATACCTGATGTATAAGACAAATTAATTATCAATCTTTCTAATTATCCCGTAATAAACTTAACTTAGTTCTTCGTCTGTAACTAAAAAACAAACTTAAAAAAACTACCTTAAATTACCTTAAAAAACATGAAAACAAACGTTTATTAGCATCTAAAATGCAACAAGAATATTATTCCTATAGGTATACAGACGTCCGCATAATCCGCAACCCCACTCAAACGCCGTAACCATAATGTTTTTTTTTTTATATGGTGACATCCATCACCACAAATCAATGACAAATTTAAATAAAAAGGGAATTTGGAAAAAATTGATACCCCATTTTCACAGGCACCGAAGAAATCCCGCCTTCAAAAATTTTCCATTGTAGGCTACTTAGTCTACCTGTAAATCCAACATTACCTATGACAGCTTTGTAACATCAATTTTTAGGTGTCTACATCCCGAATCTCTCAGAACCCTGCTTTAGATGTCTTTGTCACGTTTCTACAAAATGTGATTTGGCGCATGATTGCACGGGAGGATATTGTGGACCCTTTAACATTTCCAGGGTTTACTGGGTAGATGCTGGAAAAATAGTACTTCCCGATGATGAACATGAAAGGAATAATGGTAAAGAATACATATTTCCTAATATATTATGTATAAAGCATTCCAGTCGACTGAGTCGATGATGGCACAATTTGTAGTGTGATCGGATTCCGAGTAAATGGACTCGGGTTCAAGGCAACTCTAAAATCAGATTGAGCTTTCGGTGAAGGAAACCATAGCATGGTGGTAGGCCATTTTCTAATAATGCCAGTCTGGCTTTCATCACTTGAGAACCAGTACCACTAGACAGTCTTTACCATTCTGGATCATATCGTTACTTAACATCAGGTGAGATTGCGATCAAAGTATTGAATCTATACAGTCTAAAAGAAAAAAAAACGTTACTTATCTAGAAATACCTAGATATATAAAATACTATCCAAAAGAATTATGGTATTAAGTTAGATATTTTAATTGAATTGAAGAATATATTTAAAAAAAGACCTGTTCAAAATATTAATCTAGATTTAAAACAATTTAATAAGAAAAGGTTACTTGAAGAGTTAAATTTTACTGAGTCAAAATCAAAATCAAAATCAAAATTTATTTATTTAATTTAGGCCCTAATAAGGCGCTTATGAACGTCTAAAACACTACCACCGGTTCGGAAAACAACCCAGTCGAGAAGAGCCGGCTAGAAACTCGATCTGGTTCTTTTTTTTAATAAATATAATATATATCATTTTTTTTGTCGTATAAAAAAAACTATACAAATCGTAGTCTTAATAATGTTAGTGGAAGCACAGAGATGTGGGTTAATTCCAGACATCACTATCGTTCACGTAATGATCCACCCTGTAATGACCTTTTGAGACTAAAACTTGCTTGACATAATACTTGAACTTATTGTCAGGTAAATCGGTAATGTTACTTGGGATCTTATTGTAAAACCGAATACTATTACCTATAAAGCTTTTATTACACTTACTTAACCTAAAGCGTGGGACGGCCAACTTGTCTTTACTTCTAATATTAAAATTATGACGATCATTCACTAGATCTTAACTAGTCTTTGAAAACTTAAAAAAAAAAAAAAAAATTTGCGAATATTTATATTTTGTCTTCAATTCTGACGTCTATGTATTTTAGTTTGTAATAATTTAAATAATTATTGGCAATTTTTATTAAAAAAAATTAAACTACTTAATCAATTTTTAAATATTGTATTTCAGCATGGAAAGACTGCGCCAGAAGCTATCACTGTGCAACGAGAATCATCGAAGGATATCTTCAAAGATTCGGAAAGGTATAGAATATTATATTAATCTAATTTACCTACATCAACATCTTATTTTAAAATTTCTCAACAATGTACAATATCACTTTGATAAATACTATTTTGTGTTATAATTATGCAATGTTTTATTTCTATTCGAGGTCAGCATAATGACTACACTTCAATTGATATTATAAACAGTACGGTCAAATAACAATGAGAAGCTTTAAACAGTTGCATGACAACAGTTCTACGACGGTTAAAGCCTCATCGTCCTCCTTGTCATATCTGTCAACGGCGGAACCTAACTAAACCATGTCATGACCTCACATATGGCTGGCAAATCCAGATCTGGTTTTAAAAGAAGTAATATTTAATGTAAACGATCATTTAATGTAAGACATGACAAAAGATTTAATGTCATCATTCTCATTAGTGTATAGAATAGGAAGGCTTCGGCCGGTATTTAACAATAAGGCGTTTCGAAGCCACATCATGGACTCGCATTTATTCGAAGTTCTCAACAGTGTTGTATTGAGCCAGTTTCGTGAGCCTTTCCCAAGTTTCGCATGGGATATTGCATGCGGAAAGATGCCATTTTACGACATCCGCCTGTAACACAGGAACTAGCTTCCAGTAGTGTTTTCCATGTTTAAATGTGAATAGAAAACGGCTGTAGGCAGCCACCATACGCACAAGATGTCCATAATATTTGAGTTGACCCTTTATGAGATTCTATACTAGATTCTATGTTTTTCTTAGTATTTCGGAACTCGAGACACAGACACTGAACTAGATAGGTGTGGATATACACTTGATGATCTCTAACACGCGTCGTGTTTTAACATCTCACTATGACGAGTTTCTCATAAGTGTACAGTGGTCATAACCCCCCCCCCCCATCCACGCTCTATTATTACATAATCATTGGTATACTTTCATAAAACAAAAATCAAATCTTAATATTACGATGATTTCCTTAAAAATATTGCTCGTCAGAGGGAGTTTATTTATAAGTTTAAGTTAAGGAGGCGTCCAAGAATAACGTATGCACCAATGGAAGGCGGATGGTCCATGTTTTGCTTATTTTTGATAACACGGGGGCGGGAGATCTGAACGGTGATACATAAGCAATACTTAGGTAATAACTTTCATTTGTTTATTTTTACACGGTATAGGTTCAGTGCTTTGTCCACAATCTCACCTGATGTTAAGTGAAGATGCGGTCCAGGATGGTAAACACAGTAAGTCTAGAGGTACTGGTTCTCAAGTGATGCTGCCGGAACAGACCTATTGGTATCTGGCGACCGGTTTACAAACTTGAGGGTGGTAGCTACCTAGGCGGGCATTATTAGGTAATGCCCTATCACCATACAATTTATTTATTTATTTTAAACATTATGTAGGCTTACATTTTGTTTTGAATCACTTATGAAAACTATTTATTATATGAATGAATTACGTGTTGTGAACAAGAAAACGTTTATATTAATAAATTCGAAAAACAAATATTAATAATATGAATGTGAAAATCAAAATGAACAAACTAGAATTAAAGCACTTTAAAATATAAAAGAAAAAGTAAATGTTTTAAATTAAAATAAATTGAACTGAATTAATTTCAAGTTTTAAATTATATAGCAGCATAATTACTCTCGTAAGCAGTTAGTTTGATACACCAATTTTTGTAGATTATATATTTATTTTATTTATATATATATTATACATTTAATGTATTATGAGATTATTGTGTTCAGAGGAGAGTAAAGCCCTTAATTTAATCCTAAATAGGTTATAAAAGACTTTAACAGTGTTATTAAAAAAAAGGTTAAACTCCCGTTGAACACATGTTTAAAAGAAGTTCAATTACAAAAGAGTGTTGTAGGATTATTTATAGACTTATACTTTAAACAATTTTACATTTTGGATACTGTTTTAGTAAAAAACGTGATTAATGTTAGTTTATTTTTGTAATAAGACCGTTATTCTCTATTAAGACTAAGTTTGGTTCTTTTGTTCCCTCTTTCACAAATGCCCGTCGAATTAACTTTGCAAACTGTTCCGTATTTATAGGATTGCAACGGTGACGGTGTGACGAATTGTTTTGACTACATGATGGTGAACGGTAATGGTGGGTACGGCTGCCACACGCCCCTCAATGAATCTGTCAACGGTAGGAAATGGTTAGCAAGATACGAAGAGTGTCGACTGGAATTTTAATTATAAATAATTATTACGAATCATATATTTTTTTACTATAAACTTGTACTTACTATACTATACTATAAACTATAAAATCAAGTTTAAAAACAAATACATGTGTTTTTTTTTATTATTTAAACCATAATCCTTTAAAAATAAAATAAACATATAAACAGGTAACATAAAAATTTTGCAATATTTCCTATTTAATTTACTACGCCTAAATGGTGCCTAGGAATGTTAAGATTACTACTTAATTCCTATTAAATAAATAATCCACAAATATATGAGCGACTCCTTCGAATCCTTATTTATAATGAGCCTAAGTTTTCAAAAAAGGAATACATCATAATAATACCTTTGGATTCAGCATGGGACGTTTTATAAGCACATCTAAATCTTTAAAATTTGAAATATCGCTGCTTCTATCCATCCATTCAACCGAAAGACGTCCACTGCTGGACATAGGTCTCTCCCAAAGATCTACACGCCAACCGGTCTTCCGCCACCCGCATCCAGCGGATTTCCACAACCATCACCAGGTCGTCGGTCCACTTACTACTACTATATCTACCTATATATAAAAGGAATATGTAATGTATGTAAATAATATGTAAAAGGAAAATGGTGGTTCTTTGACGCACCATCACCTTAAAACTTCTGAACATATCGCGATGGAACTATTACCAATCGACGCGGAATTTTTCGTAAATTGTTAAAGATATGCTATTTACTTTTTGAAATTCCATCGACCGTTTCTCATTTTGTTTTCAATTTACTCTTATGTACATTTTTTCCTTCGATTTACTTTTAGGTTAAGTTTAAGTGAAATGGTACATGTACTTTTTACTCACACCTAAAAAACATAATATGAAACGCGCGCGGAGCCGCGAACACCATCAATATTATATATTATACCATTAATATACCGTTAATATTATATTAGTAATATTCTACAACTCTAAAACTTGAAAATCTCTCGCTTACATAGGAGTGTTCCGGGAGCATGACTTAAGAGCAAGCTCCTTCGGATTTAACGTATGTAACATCTCGGTTCACATCGTCACTTAACATCAGGTAAGATTGCAGTCAAGGCGCTAATCCTACACAGCATAAAAAAACTGTAACAGAAACATGAAAAAAGTTTAGTATGCATTAGACTTAGACAGAAACTTTCAATATTGGTTACTTTACTATGCCAGTAGAAAAGTTGTCTAATGTGTCAAACCTGATCCGATTTTTCAATTATTCGTTTTAAGATTCTCCTCTCAACTTCCAACTTAAATACAGGCCTGAAACAACTCGTTACTAACCCCAGAAGTAGTTAAAACTTAACGAATAACGTCAGTACTATGGTAATCATTGTAGACGTAATATTTTTTCCGTTTGTAAACTATTGCTCCTCCCCTTAAACGCTGTAAGGTATCTCGGCTTAAAGTAACCTTCATTCTACATTGAACATAACTAAAGAATATCTCGTAAGCCGCAACGGTTGGAAGATTCGCTTGCCGAGTGACACCAATTAATATTCAGACAGCACGCATTGTAATTTTAATGAGACTTCACCATGGGAATCGTTGAATAAATTATTTTTCTTTCAAGGGTAGTTTTTATTAACAGAATTATATTTATGGTATTTTGGCCAGTATAAAATACCCAAATAATAAGAATTAACTATGTTTGTTTAGTCATAACGAACACCATAAACTGTGTGCCTATTGAAGAGGCTAGTTGTAATTTAACTTTTTATTTGCATATTGTTCCTTCTGGAAAAGGTGCAATAACTATTTGGCCAAGGATTATGAACTGCTTTCGTAATATTTTTAATTTTCGGCAAGTGCAGACTCTTCTTATTAAGAGGCTCCTTTTGTAGTCTGAGAGGTCTGGTGTTAAAAGTCCCTTCCGAAGATTTGACAGGGAGGATCCACGAGATACCACGAAATATACCAACGTAGTTTAATTATTACATACAATTTACTATATGTAATTAAATTAACCTTTCCAAGATTGAAAGTTAAATTTAACATATAAAACAAACACACAAAGATGAAAATTTAACAATAATTTAAAGCAGAATATAAAAGACTTATTTGTAGATATTGTAACAGGAGTTCCTTAGTTTAAATCTGAATACAGAAACGTTTTCTATTAACGATAGATCTTAAAGTCTAGACAAGCGGTATACCAAACCGCGTAATCAACGATGAAATACGGTACATTTCGGTTGCGGTCCTCGAAACCATTGGATTTCTCCATTAAGCTACGTTCACAATGAACCCGAGGTGTATATTTATAACGGCACCGCGGGACGTTGCGAAATTCAGTGAACGAAGTCGAATATGTGACATTCGCCTATGAATAACTCAAGCTTCGCTGTTATATTTATAATGATAATTTTAAAGATAACAAAACACGAAAATTGTCTTGTTTTTTAACCGACTTCAAAAAGGAGTAGGTTATCAAATCGTTTGTATGTTTTTTTTTCTTTTTTTTGGATATTTGTTAATCGATTTCTACATCATTTGTGGACCGATTTGCGGACAAACCAGATTAATAAAGTAATTATTTATTGACTTTTCAGTGCATTTTATACTTTATTATTTTGAATTCAGGTTTGTTTTTAATTCAAAAAGCTTTTTATGACTACATATCTGTGTGAAACTCTAATTTAAAGTTATCGTTATCGACAAATTTTGAACGAATATTTTATTATGACTCTGTAGTTACAGAAACGTTTTAGAAATTTGCAAGTTATTAAATACCTAGTAATTGTTTTTTTATTATCTGATTCAATAATGGAAGTAAAATAACCTGACCAGGCTGGTTTGATAACGACTATATAGCAATCAACGAAAATCTTTTCAAATCTCTTCTATTGTATTGCCTTACAATCCGTAGTGTATTGCGCTTGCTGTCAAATACAAAACCATAACTTTGCAATGCTATTATTATATATACTAATAAATAAAATTGTAGTGTCTGTTTGTAATGTCAAAAAAATTTTTTTTTACTAATTAGTTATGAATGTATATACGTTATACGACATCTATACTTAAAATACATTTTTTTTTTAATTTTTGCCTGTCTGTCTATCTCTTTGTGCCGGGTAATCTCCGGAACGGTAGGAGGAATTTTTATGGGTCTTTTTTTGGTAAATAGCTGAAGTTACTCCGGATAACATAGAATAGTTATAATTTTCGAAAATTTAAAATCCGCGTACAAAAAATATTAATACTGATAAAAAAAAATTAAAAAAATTCGATTCAATGCACAATTTTACGGCAAGTGGTTAAAGTTATTGCAAATATTTTTACTATGATCTTATTACAAAAAAATGATTTGGGTTCTTTATAATAAAATTAAATCGCAGTGAAGAACATATGAAACGCGGGCGCAGCCGCGGGCACACAGCTACTCTATATATAAATTCAATTGATTCTAATAATAACCTAATTAATTATGGGTATAAATGTTCTTTTTTTTTATTCTAGTACTAGTTTCATTCTAGTTTTTATTGGTGCTCGCAAGTTTGAATATCACAAGCTGACACGTGTAACTAATTCGTCAGTCGACCCTGGCTGCGACTGAACCTTTTTACTGGCGTCATTCCAGAGCACAGATAACATAATTCTACGTAATAGCTTGAATGCGTCACAATGACTTTTCACGTATACCATAAAAAGGTTTGTTGAATTTTCATTTTTTTTTTTCTAATGCCATATGGTCTCAGCGTTTCGACAACAATCTCACCTAATGCTAAGTAAAAACCTGGTCCAGGATGATAAACAGACTAAGCCTCGAGGTACAGACTCTAACTCTTAATAGGTGCTACCGGAATATACCTATTGTGTTTAGTGCCATATTTTCAATCTTTAGAGTGGTAGCTAATCAGGTTCTATAAAAAATCCTTCTTTAAAAAAAAGAAAATAAATTGATACCTACTTGGATAACATAGGTAACAATTAAACATATGTCCCTTATTATACGGAATAACAACTTCGTCATTTTAATTAGGTACTTTTTCAAACTAAAGTTAAATAAAATTATTAAGAAAATGTATTTGTAAGTTTTTTGTTCAATTTATGTAGTTTTAGTGACTCTTTCCGTGTTATACTTTGGTTATTGTGTACATGTAAAGTGTATTAGAAATAGTGACATGAAACGTTTATTCTGAAGTGCCACGAAAACTCCATAGAAAGTTCTAGCAAGATGTGCTAACGTTTTACTTGAGCTTGGAAGCGTTGACACAAAATTGTAAATATAACGTTATCAACATGAAACTGGCAGAATTGTGTATGAAAATCTCAGATTGCCATTAACTAAGAACAAGAAATACGTTATTGAGCTTTTAGCGGGATTTCAGTCTATCATGTAGTAGGTTGTCTTTAATTCATTACTTTGTGTTATTAAACCCCTATATTATTGCACTTTGATGGTATTCTGCGTGATATAATTTGGTTATTATACACAGATGAAGTGTATTTGAAATTAAAAAATGGAACATATCATTCTGGAATGCCATAAACGTTTCGTGGAAAGTTCTAGAAACATGGCCGCTGTTTTGCTAGTTCGTTGAAGTATTGAAACACAACAGATCTTCGTTAACTAAGAAAATAAGAAGAACAACTTTATTTATTAAAGTCGAAAAGTAGAATAAATTATTGGTAACACTCTGTTTCCATTTAGTACTACATGTGCAGGATATCATCTGTTTCTGTCGTGTAATATTATGCGGCCACACGAAGGACACCGTTGTATTTGATGGCGCATCACACACGATTATGACAGTGTTAAATTAACATCATTACACCGGAATTGGAGTCTTGGCTTGCTTTGACACGTACATTTGTATGAATAAATTTGAATAATAGGTACCTATGTCACAATTTAAGAAAGGAAAATTGATGAGGTTTTCGATTTGCTTTTTTATAACTAATAAATAACTATGACAAGGCACGTTATAATACAAGATATTAAAGTTAATATTCCTAAGTATGTGCCTGTATGTCCGTTCATTATTTTTTTCAAAGAATCCATAATTTATCCGCTAATCAAGTTTTAATTTAAGATATTTAAACAATGTCTTTAAACAATAATGTTGTGAAAATTTCTGAAAAATACTAATTATTATTATAGTATAGAAGTACTCAACTTTATCATACATGAAAATGTATTGAAAAATATATCCAAGCCCTAAGTCGTTCGCAAAAGTAAGAAAAGGTGACTTCTCGTTTCAGAGCCTATGAATTTCTTCTGCCTATTGAAATAAATATTGATCCACCAAAATAACTTTTATTCGTTTATGTCCATAAATAAATAATATTAAAAGAAAATTCAAGCATCTCGCTTAATCCCTCGAAACCGTTAACCGATCCCTTTTCAAACGTGGTAAAATCTAAAATAGTATTTTGCATATTTCCATTGTTCAATGTAGTTCAAATGAAAAACGAGTGCATAAAAAAGAAGCTGCACTGCCCGGGAATCGAACCCGGGTCGCAAGAATGGGAATCTTGCATGATACCACTACACCAGCAGTGCACGAATACTTCATATGAAGTTATGAATAACCAAGTTCATCATTTGCATTATTACATAGATTATAATATAAGGGTTTGTTGTTAATGCAATTATTAATATTTATTTGCCATCGTAGAAAATGTTCACAAAATGGATGAGTTCATAAATTAATAAGCAATAAATGCAGTTTCAGAGAGAGAGAATTCTCAAAATAAATATAACAATATGAAAAACAAAAAAAATAATTCACTGAAACAATCGTTCTGAAGACTCAATTTTAACTGGAAAAAGGCATAAAAAGCCGAAATCTGAAAAAAATATTAAAGTTTTATTATAGGCTCTTTCACATTTTACTGTACCAAAACCTAAATGTCAGTATCTTAAAGATAGAAAGAAAAACGTTAAAATGTATTTGAACAAATTAATCAAGTAAATATAATAATCATAATATATGTTACATAAACCGATATTCATTTAAAACATATCGGATTAAATGTAAATTTAATGCCATCTATTCGACATATTACAAAAAATCTACAAATATTTTTGCCTCTATTTTCTTTCAGGCAAATTAAATTATAGTTACTAAAATTGACGTTAGATGGCAATTTTCTCGAGATTTGAATTAGGACATGAAAATTATAAGCAATTAACCAATTTAATAAAATTCATTAAGTTGATATTTAAAAATGTGTGTTGGAAAGATATTTTATACTTCATTTAATAAAACGAGATTCCAAACGACGTCACTAGAGGCGCATCGATCGTTCAAGTATTCCGCATGCGTAGATAGTTACCTCATTTTTTCATTAGATAGGCACCTAAAATTTTCATGAATGGCCCCAGCAGGCCTCCGCGTGTTGTAAAATAAACAACATATTAATAATTTTTAATGCTTTAAAATGATAATATTAATGTTTTACAATAAAAGTGTCGTACCTGTTAGATAGTGTTGCAAATACTCGTTAAGTGTTGTTTTTCAACAAATATTTTATCGACAATAAACATTATTTAGTGAGTACCTCTTTTGTAAATTTCTTATTTTCCTCATATAAAAACTTTAATTTTTTACGTAACTTTTTATTCTTTCTATTTATGTTACACTGTAATATAAATATATAATAAAACGTTAATATTGGTTATAAAAACGAAATAGGTTAGTACCTACTCTACATATTGGTTTAATTTTCTTGAACAGAAAACTGCGGTAATTTTATTGATTTGACACTTCGCTATACTGTCATAATAGAGTGGTTTCTATGTGAACATCTTTAATGCTTACATGTGTATTATTAAAAAAAATCAATTGTTTCTAATGTTATGATGTAATTTGCAGAAGGTCAAGGTTTTCGGAGGGAATCAATCAGTAATATATACGTCATATAAGGGTTTTCACTCCGTTTCTAGTTGAATAATGGAATGAACAGTATTCTACTAACGAAAATACACAAGGAAGTTAGTCGCTTTATGAACTGTATAGTTTATTTTAAAATTTAGCGCAATAAGAAGCAAATTAGGTCTACCTGTAAATGTTACCAGGGGACCATAGGCTGTCTGGAAGATGTAAAAGATATCTACGCGTCTAAAAAGGGGACCATATACTTTTTATGGTCATAAAATAAGTCACAACTTTTTAAACATTAGTCTACTTGAGAAATCAAATTTGAAATAGTACTAAAACTTTTCAAAAATCCGCCAACTTTTAACTTCCCATACGTATTTCTTTTCTGTCAGTTTTGAAAGAAACGCGAAATCTATAGATTTGCATTCTCCCAATAAATATTATTATCAGTAATTAAATTATCGTTTAAATTGGAAACTTCAATATCATGTAAACCTTAGCCTTGTAAATTAAAATAAGCCTTTGCACAACATCATACCTCACTGCCATAAGGGTAGGTAGAGACTACACCCTTCAACTTTCAACGATCCTGAGACGCGTCTTTCGCTTCTTCTACTTTCATGAATGCTTTCATACATGATCTTCAGTTATCAGTACCCTAGGCCTGAGTCGACCTTTACAGACTTGCCCAGACACCTATACCTTGTTCATTTATTTCGTCAATTTTCTTTCATCCATCTTCTCACGTGCCCAATTTAATTAAGCATTTATTTCTCTATGTTTGTCATTTCAACCTGTACCACGCCAGAAGGTTCCTTTATTATATTATTTCTTAATTTGTCCATTGTTTTTACACCTGCTATACTTCTTAGAATTCTCATCTCTACCATTAAACTTGCTTTCTTGCTTCCTCTGTCATATCTAGCACTCAGTACCATACGTAAGTGTACAGCCAGGACAAGTTGATCAAACTTGATCAAGAATGTTTTAGAGTTTTAGCCATTCCTTTGAGTTGTAAGTCTCCTGTTATAAAGTAAATGTAATCATTTAACAATCTTAAAACGTATCCTTACTCTTTGGAATCAAGTTCAATCTTCGGTCGCATTGTGAATTACCTGTTTTTCAGGACAAAATGTCAACTAGCCCGTTTCCATACACGTGCGAGCTTTGCGGCGCAGAGGGTCTCACGGATGAGGGGATGCGATCACACACGCTCGAGAAACATGTGGCCGGGAGACCAGAATGTCCGTTCTGCGACAGCGTGGTTCCTCAACCGCAACTCGTTGGACACGTGCAGAGGGCGCATCTTCACTATCTGACACCTGAGAGGGAGCTGATGGCGTTTATCGACGATCAAAGTCCTAGGTGAGATATGTAGAAAATATAGGCTATCCTTTTTATTACTGCCTCGGTGGCGCAGATGTATTACGGTGCGACTGCCGTTCTGAGGTCTCGGGTTCGATCCCCGTAACGGGTCAAGTGTTATTGGGTTTTTCTACTCAATATCATCCCGAAGTTTGGAATTTGTGCCCCATATGGCGACAGGCTCGCCCCTGTCACATTTGGGACGGAACTAAGCTGGGCGAAATGTGGGTGATGTAGTTCGCTATTTCACCTCTGCCTAACCCTTCGGGGAAAACAGGCGTGAGCTTATGTTATGTATGTTATGTTATGTCTAAATTACTTTCTGATTTTGAAACGTGATGCGTGAAGCGAATGGCGCAGTTGGTAGTGTGATGAATCCGCGTCTACGGACGCAAGTTCGTACCCACCTATCCAACTCTTTAATTAGCCAGAGCTTTCGGTGAAGGAAAACATCCCAAGGAAATCATAGAATGGAGGTACGGCATTTTCTAACAATACCTGCATGGGTAGCTAACACTTCCAAACTTAAAAACCTTTCACCACACCGTCATTAAGGTTAGCGAGGATAAAGAGATACTTTTTGAAAATTTATCTATTTAACGTTTTTTTAGTTACATTCATAACATACAAATATTATTATAACTGATTTTTTTCTGTCATTTCCTTCCATTCAGTTTTGACGAAGACTCAAAAATGACCACAGATAGCTGTAGCTACACCACTCCGGGGTCGATAAATGGCTGGCACAGCCCTGATAGTTCCTACCAAAACGGTGCTATATCAAAAAAACACAAACTACCACAATGGGTTCCAAGAGAAGGACAATAAAAACGAAGAAGATACGAACTATAGAAGTGAGCGAGATGACAATAGAGGAAAGAATATATACGACCTAACAAATGGCTTATCGAACGGTTTATCAAATGGTTTGAAGAATATAAATTATAGCAATGGTGTAATACCTAGAAAAATGCAGAATAGACAAAATTCTAACGAAATTGAAGTAAATATCGAGAAGAAAGGTACTATTATTAATTACAATTTTGTTTTCTTTAAATATAGACATGTACTTATGTAAAAATGTAAACTTTTAAGAAAATATAGGTTGGTATAAGTAACATAATTATAATCAATCTAATTATTTTTTCATTTCTTATTTTAAAAAGTTCTTTTTAGGTGTGCATAGCCCGAGCCGAAATTCTGGTAGCTTTGAAGGATCTCCGAACAAAAATAAGGTTTGTTGATCTTTTTGGGATATACATCTATATTGCTCCCAAATAAGCTCCCAGATTAGATTAGATTTTAATAGTATTTTTTTTTCCATGAAGCTAAACCTATCCAGTGCTGGTCAAGGATCACCATTGAGATCTCAATTAGCTCTTAAATTAAAACCTAACACACCGAAAAAAGGAATTCTATCGCCAAATCCAACAATTCAGGTAATATATTTTTTGATATCAATGTACCTATTCTAATAAAAATAATAATAATGTATTATATTTAATAGTCCGTGCAAAATAGTAAAAAAAAAATTTGTTCATATTTTTATTTATTGGAAATGATTTGCCGATGTCAATATTAAAAAAAATCTTTCACATCAAAATAAAAGAAAACTGTCAAACCATGAACGAAAATATAACTGTCATTACTGTCAACAGAACAAGCGATCAACTTCAAACATCAGCTGTTTTTTTGTCATAAATTTTCGCGCCGGTTTTTTTAAAATATTCTTTTTAGTGATTGATATTTATTTATTTTTATCAATCTATTTTAGTGCCTTTTGTGTGATTTTACTTCAACATGTCCAAGGAAATTAGAAGAACATATCAATCGGGCGCATTTCGACCTAACATCCCCATCCTTGAATGCCAATAATGAGAACCCAACACTGGGACTGGGGAATCCGACGATAACGCTGGATAACCCCACGCTCACGTTGAGCGCAATGGCCATGTCTCCAGGTCCTCACGGGTCAAGTTTTCAATGCCCTATTTGTGAGCGAGAATTCATCAGCGGGCCTGATGTGGAAATTCATGTTAACGTCGAACATAAAGATATTTTGAGTCCACAAAAAGAGGTAAATGAGTCATAAATAAAAAGATATGTTATAAAATATGCTATCTCATTTAAAAATCAAACATTAAAAATAAATTGTACTATTCAGGATCAGGTGGATAATGCATCATGTGAAGATGTTGTGATGATGGAGGAAAGCCCTGTCAGCAATTGCCCAGTATGCTGTCAACCTCTGCCAATCTCACAACATGAACTGGTAATACAAATAAAGATTATACTGTTGTTATTGCCCTAACATTAATCCTAAATAAAGTTTCTGTGCTTGGAATAAGTATATTAGTTTATTAAGATTACAAATTTCTTACATTCACAACCATAAAGTCATTACATAGGTAAATTTAGTGATTTGAGTTGAGTTTGAGTTATTTATTGTATATATCAGAGTACATGCAGCTAGCGCCCCATCTAGGGAAGGCAAGCCAGGCATTTGTCTGGAGCAACAAAATTTGGGCAGCGCCACAGGCAGCCATTTGGTTGTAAAAATAGATATGGTAAATTTTACCAATAAAGAGAAAAATTTGTTTCTTAGTAGTATCTTATATCATGAAAGGTATCTGTGTTGTCAATCAAGATCACTAATTTCATATATTTACTTTATAAAACATATTTCATATATTAAACAAGAAAATTTGTTTTTTTGTAATTTGTTTTTTTATCTGAGGTGATGTAACATTAGCTTGCAACATTCGCTACAGAAGTAGAGCCACCACATATTTTTACAGAATAAAGTATATCTTTGTATATTCTGATATAAACAAAATTAATAGATCCATAATGTGAGTAGCATAATATCGAAGAATAATAATCTTACCTTATACAAAACCACTTTGCTACAAGTAAGTAAGTAGCATTAATAAGTAGATATTAATAACAACAAACCTCAAAATCTTTGCATGATTTACTCAATGTGTTGGTTACTGTATATGTTATTTTATTAATATAGAAAGAAATTTTAACTTTGTCAGTTAATGATATACTTGAAATAAGTATTCTAAAATATGCAGATACAACACATAGAAGAGCATTTTGAAAGGGGAGAAGACGCAAGTGCGTCAGGATTGACTCCAGCTCAAAGAGAAGCACAAAAAACTAGAGAAGAACATGAGTTTCAACTCTTGCGGGTAAGCTACAATAGTCACTCACATTAGTAAATTTTCCAATATATAATTCCACTAAACCTTTTACTCGGTAAGAAGAATCTAACGAACCCATGTGTATAATTAGATTATTAACATGTAAGGTTTAATTAATAACTATTGCATATTAATTTATGTTTAAGAGTTTACTTTCATATATTATCGGCATAGCAATAATACATTGACTCTAATGTAATATAGATAATATTTTTCAAGAAAAATCTAGTAATTATCTGCATCTATGTGGTTAAAAAGCCATCATATTGACAGATGTACATTATACAGTATTTTTTATTTTCACTTGAGAACCAGTATCTCTAGGCTTAGTATGTTTACCATCCTGGACCACATCGTCACTTAACATCAGGTGAGATTGGGGACAAAGTAGTAAGCCTTTACATAATATTATGTAAAAAAAACTTTTCAGTGGTCCATTTGTAGGACGAATTCTGGCATCAAATGTTCATTAGGAGGATTTAACCTCTCAACTTATATTGATCTTGAACTTATTACAATATATAGATTTTAAATGAGTTAAGATTTGCTCGATCTGTGGTAGAAAAAATAAAATATGTTATATTAGGCTCAATATGGAATGGAGGAGGATGATTCAGAGGGATATACAGACCGAGCCTCAAACAGCCTGAAGCGGGCTGTATACAGTGGAGCCCTATCAGTTGCTGGGTACTATGAACGCAGCGTGGGTTTGCGTCGTGCAGCTGCCTCTGGACGGGACACTGGTGCATCCAGGACTAATGGTTATATTTGATTTCTTGAGATGTTCTTTGCAAAATACCAATCCCATTGATTTATCCGTTCAACCAAATAACATCCACTGCTGGACATAGATCTCCACAACGACCTTTCTTGCGCCACCCGCATCCAGCGGATTGCCGCGACCTTTAACAGGTAGTTGATTCACCTTGTGGAAGGTGCATCCCCATGTTGTGTCTTCCAGTACGTGGCAGCCAACCGAGAACCCGTTGGCCTCATCGGGCATCAGTTCTGTGAGAAATGTGCCCAGCCCACTGCCATTTTAGTTAACAATTCTTCGGGCAATGTTGGTTACTCTGGTTCTTTTGCAGATCTCCTCATTCCTGATTCGATCATGCAGTGAAACTCCAAGCATAGCCATCTCTATTGCCCTTTGAGCTTTCTTATTAGACCCATTGTGAGCTATCATTTACTAATTACCATGGAAAAAATCCTAAGTTATTTTATGACGTATATTCACCACTATCTGTATCACCGCGGCTGCGCCCGCGTTTAAAAATTCTTCACAGGAATATTTTTTTTTTTTATACGGAACCTTATTTTTTTTAGTACTAAGATAAAGTAAAAATGTTTCTCATAAATTCAAGCACTGGCCCGTAAAACTGTGCTTTGAATCTAATTTAATTCAATTTTGTAAGATTTTTATTTTATTACGTGGAACCCTCATTATTTTCGAAAATTAAAATTAAAAGTTACCCGTAGTAACTTCAGCTGTCTACAAAAAAAGTCCCATCAAAATCCGTCCAGCCGTTCCGGAGATTACCCAGACCAACAGACAGACAAGACAGACAAAAATTTGTAAAAATTATCTTTTTAGTATAGGTATCGTATATACATTCATATTTATTTATTAAAAAAAAATTGAGATTTCAAACAGACACTCCAATTTTATTTATTAGTATAGATAGTTTATTCAGTAATGACTAACAGAATTTGACTAGTAATAATCTAAAATTAATCTATATACCAATAAATAAAATTGAAGTGTCTGTTAGGAGTTTTTGGCGGGATCTCAGTCTGACATGTAGCAATTGTTTTCTTTAATTCATTAAACTTGTGTACTTGACTCTATATCATGTAATCTTGGTGGCGTTTTGTGTGAAATAGTTTAGTTATTGTGTTCAAGTTAAGTTTATTATAGAAGACAACGCGTAGCATACATTCTGAGGTGCCGACAAAGCTCCATGGAAAGTTCGAGCAGGATAGGCCACCGTTCTGTTGGAGCTTGGTAACGCTGATACAAGATTGAAAATCTTACCTACATGACATTGGCACAAATTGTGTGTACACACAGATTGCCATTAACTAAGAAGAAGAAGAAGTGTCTGTTTCTAATGTCAAAATCAATATTTTATTAATTGTCAATGTTACCAACTTTAGAAACTTGTCCAAATTATATTCTATTAAAAACATTACATATAACATTTCACTAAAAGACTCATCCGGTTTCACTGTTTATACCTAGTTTTTTTTAGTTAATTGGTAAACACACAATTGCCATTTGAACTGTTGGTTGCTGATACGAGTTTAACTAATCTTCTAGTGCTCTTCCACAGGTATCCTAGATAGGATAGCTCAATTAAATACTCAAAATCCGAGTATAGTGAAGACATATTTATGTACTGCAGTGGACCACTACGCAAGCACGTACGGAGACAGAGGCTGGGGCTGCGGATATAGGTAAGACTATTTTTTTTTGTCATTATAGGCTCAATGCTTTGACCACAATCTCGCCTAATGTTAAGTGTCGATGTGGTCCAGGATGGTAAACACACTAAGCCTAGAAGCACTGTTTCTCAAGTGATGCTGCCGGAACACACCTGTTGGTATTTGGCGACAGGTTTTCAAACATGTTTTCTCCTTCTATATATACCAGCCACCACGTTTTCATTTGCCGCTTTTTGACTTTATATCTTCTCTGACACACTTCATCCATCTTTTGTTTGGGCGTCCTACCTCCCTCCATTCGTCAACGATTCCCTAGCAGCTTTTCTATTACTTGCACCACATTCATACTCCCTCTAAAATACTTCTCAACACTTCTCTTGTCACACATCCATTTCAACATTCGCATCTCTGCTTCATTAACATTCATCTTCTTACAAGCCCAATACTCCGATACAGTATGACAGGTCTTAAACGGGCATTCTACTATCGAAAGTACGCCACTTCATTGAACCTGAGCTGATTATCCGTCTTATCTCTTGGGAGCCGTACCATTTTTCGTAGCTGTACCTCTTTAAAAAAAAAAAAACATACTGCTCCGACAGCAAATAACAAAACGGGAATAGGATGATGGATGATGAGTTATGGAATGTGATGTTTTTATTCAAAATTTAATAGCGTCACGTGTATACTCAGGGTGTTAAAAATAACGAACCAGAAAAACACCATGCAAATTTTATAACAAGCAAAACTTGTCATAGGAAAAATTGTGTGAAATTGATTTTCAAAATGTCTCATCATAACACAGTGTCACGGAGCCATTAGTAACGGGTTGTCGTTCTATTCCAGGAACATGCAAATGGTGGTGTCTTCGTTAATGAAGAATCCTCAGTACGCTGCATTACTGAAATGCAGCGGTGAGAAAGACTGCGAATGCGTCCCATCGATTCCTCGCTTGCAGCTATTAGTCGAGAGAGCCTGGAGTCTTGGGTTTGATACACAGGTACATATAATTATATATCTCACATTGAGCTGATCATGTCCTTGTTTAATACCGTTTCATTAATTACTAAGATAGTTTGTTGTTTTTTAAATTTTGTTTCTTTTTATTTTCCTCTCGGTAGATAAAGAGTGAGGACGACTACGAACTACCGCAAAAAGGCTTGTTACTATATAACTAACCATCTATAATGTCCATCCATCCATCCATTCAACCGAAAGACGTCCACTGCTGGGCATAGGTCTTCTCCAAAGATCTCCACGACGACCGGTCTTGCGGCACCTGCATCCAGCGGATTCCCGCGACCTTTACCAGGTCGCCGGTCCAAGTTGTGGGTGGCGCACACCCACACTACGTCTTCCGTTGCGTGCAGCCATTGTAGAACCCGTTGGCCCCATCAGGCATCGGTTCTGCAAACAATGTGCCCAGCCCACTGACACTTTAGTTTAGCAACTCTTCGGACAATGTCTGTTACTTTGGTTTTTAAGCAGATCTCCTCATTCCTGATTCGATCACACAGTGAAACTCCAAGCATAGCCCTCTCCATTGCCCTTTGAGGTTTTTAGTAGGCCCATTATGAGCGATTCGGTCTCACTGCTGTATGCCATTACTAGCACCACACACTGGTCGAAGACTTTCGTCTTGAGACACTGCGGTATTTCGGACGAATAGATTCTGCGTAGCTCCCTGAACGCAGCCCAGCCGAGTTTTGGATTCTACGGTTAACCTCTTTCTCGAAGTTGAGTCTATTTAACTGGACGGTTTGTCCTAGGTATACATAACTGTCAAGAGCTTCGATTGTAGTCACCGATTTTAATAGGAGTTGCCACAACATGGACGTTAGACATGATTTTCGTCTTACCCATGTTCATTTTAAGGCCAACTCGTTCGGAGGCTCGGACTTTCGGCTTTCGGCTTCGGACTCGCCGTTTATGTTGATACCAAGTCCGTTCAAACCAGAACCTTGAGGACATCCTCGAGCGCAGCGGTGAACAGTTTCAGAGAAATAACATCTCCTTAACTAACGCCACACCGCAAAGGTATAGATTTCGAGGTCTGGTCCTGTCATTGAACTGACATGGTGGCGTTTTCGTATAAATCCTTCAAATTTTTGATGTACGGATAGTCCACTTGGCAACACTGGAGAGACTGCAGTACAGTCCAGATCTCAATCGAATCGAAGGCTTTTTCATAATCCACAAAGGGGTAAGGTTATACTCCTCGGTCTTCTGTATAACCTGCCTCAGCCTATGAATGTGGTCTAAGGTGCTAGAGTAAAATGTGTTCTATCTTATTCTATCGCATGTTAAATTCTGTACATACATGTCAGTGGCGTGGCGTGAAAAAAATCCTTGGTAAAGCCGGAGCACAAAAGAAATCTACCTGGTCCATCATACTTCTTTGTCTTGAAAATTAGTATAGTAATGAATGATGGGTGTTTTGCTGCTGAATTATCTAAGTTATCTAGATGCAGTTAGCGTTAACCACCATACTTGACTTTGGCACTAGAAAAGTGACTTTGAAAACAGCCGTTTGGATTTCGTTTAAAGTTGAGAATTATTTCTATATTTACTTGGCACGCTAAGCACAAAATGGCAAATTAATTTCGCACGTAGTAAATATACCTATAGGTAATTATAATATTGTAATAAATCGTGAAATGGGTTATTTTTTGTGATCGTAGATTTTAATTATTTCATTTCAACAGAACGACGCGAGATACAAAATGGCGGCGTTCGCGAAACGAAAAATAACAATTAATTGGATGATTTTTGTTGTTTTAATACTTTTAAACAAAGTTAATAGTGTCTGTAATTATATTATAGAATTGAATGAAAACTTTCATTTTTAAATGCGAATATGTAGAAAAAAACCGGGTAATAAAAATAAATAGAAACCACTATTTTACCAATCTAATGTTTTCGTTTATGAAATTGACACATGATCAACCAATTACAATACCTCATATGTTTCTATTTACAAAATACTATAATAGAAAGTAATCCAAAATGTTAGCGCAACATAAATAATTACAGCCAGATTGTTAGAAAAGTGACTTCTATGGAGACTAATTAACATTGAATCTATTAGGACTTTTGTAAATTTGCTTAACGTTTGTTACGTATGTCACTAGATGACGCTTTGTTCAAATATCTTACCTGATATCAATTAATTAAAAAAATAAATAATATAAATTGTAAATCCACGTAAACAATAATTTTAAAGTAATATATTAACCACCATTCATTGCGCTCACATAATTTACAAACATGTGTGACAGCGGTGTCGTTGAGATAGTGACAAAATTTAGCAATTAAATGTCATTTGCAAAAAAACCGTAACTACATAACAATAAAGTTTAAAGTTAAATGGAATAAGCCGCGACGAAGCGAGTTATTTGCTGTATAAACGCGTGCTACGTTGACAGAACTGATTCACTATAATGCTTTCTTTGTGTGCGTGTTAATTATAGTGAAATGTGGTTGGATGTGTGATTAAATTCCTACGTTTTCTACCGGCTTGTATGGCAGGTTCTTTGTGTGCGTGTTTTGTGTTTACGAGTATGTAGTTCTCATAACACTATGTAATAATAATATATTTGCGGTTTTTGAAGTGAGTTTTGTGCGAATTTTTTAGTAAGGCTAAAAGGAATTGGGTTATTAGAGCGCTTCGCCAGTGATACATGTATGTTTGTCTCTTTTTAATGTCGCTTTTACGTTTCATCGAGTTTCAAATCACAACAAGGAAAACTAATAGTGATTTTAACTTTAAATAAAAACAATCAATCAACACCCTCGTCATGTAACGTTCCAGGGTTCGGAACAGCTCGGTTCAAAATTATACAATACAAGAAAATGGATTGGCGCCTGCGAAGTGGTCACAGTTCTCTCCTCGCTTAGGATAAAGTGAGTGTCCGTTCTAATCTTCTCAACTTTACAAGCTTAATGCTTGTTAATATTAATGTAACATTTGCAACGTGTATGGTGATCGCTAGCAGATGTTGTCATGTGATTTGTCTTTCAGATGTCAACTAATAGATTTCCACAAGCCGACAAGTGCAGATGGAAGTCATCCAGCACTCTTCGACTGGGTTCTCCGATACTTCCAGGATGATCCGAGTGGGTTCAAAGCCCCACTGTATTTGCAACATCAGGGTATGTTTTTTTTAAATATGTACTGTATATATGTACTAGTTGTGCCCGCTTTTTCACCCACGTGGCCTATAATGTCCTCCCTCTGAATGCAATTTATTTAATTACCAAATTTTATACTATTCAGTGATTTAGGTTTGTTACAGTAACAAAACAGACAGACAGCTAGCTGGCGACTTTCCCTTTTTAGAATTAGCACTTCGAGTACCCTATAGAGATATTATTATGATTTTAATATGAATCTAGACAAACACCATTTATACATTACGTAAATACATATGTATAAAAATAAAATATGTAGATGTTACTATAAATTATAAACTACTATCATACTAAATTTCATCAAATTCAGTCCAGTAGTTTCTGTGTGATTAGCGAACAAATTAACAAACAGATAGATCGACAGACAAAAAAAATCAAAAACCATCGGAATATGTTTACTGGTAGATTCTGAAGCAACACATAGTATTTTTTTCTCATATATCTTCCAATGTACAGATTTAGTCCGTCTTTAGCGCCAACGTGCAAATTGATTGTATGTCTCATTCCAGGTCATTCGCGAACGATCATTGGATATGAGAAGCATAGAGACGGGAAGGCGACTCTACTCGTTCTGGATCCATCTCATTCTCCTGCACAAGTGAGTTTGATTATTAAACTATATAATATCTTATGTTTATCCACAGGTTCTTGTGTTTTCTCCTTTTGAAACGGTAAACAACGTAAAATTGGTGGTTACGTGACGCCGTTACGGAAGCGAATGAACTATTTAAAAGTATTTTAGTTATTTAAAACTGTCGTTTTAATTTGCTTAATATCAATAAATAAATATTTTTTTCTGCTATAAATTGTTTGCAACGTTTATATAAATATGTATAGAAAAAAAAACAATTCTTTGGGTATTCTCGAAATATACTTTGATTAGAATGATAGATATCAAACGCTATTTAACTAGTGCTGAGAAAGTACTGATTCATAAGATATAATGTAATATTCATATCATTATTATATGTGACTAGCTGTGTACCCGCGGTTCCGCCCGCGTTTCATATATTCTTCATTGCGTTTTTTTTTATGTGTAACCGATAGACAAAACATTTTAAAATTGTATTTTTGGTATAAGTATCGTATATATACATTCATATCTATTTAGTAAAAGAAAGTTAATTTTGACATCACAAACAGATACTTCAATTTTATTTATTAGTATAAATTAATAACTAAATAAGATATTTTAATTATTTTTGGTATGTCGTATTGATGTTTTATAATGTTTCTGTAATTCTGAAATATTAGAAATAACTTATATTTGTGAGTGACATGACGTCATAGTCCCGACAATAATTAGCCGCGCTTTTTTTAAATTAAAGAGCCAGTCTTCGTTCAACCTCGGCGAACCGCCGACATGTACTTTGTACATACGTTCATTTTTTTTTTTTTTCTTTAATTATTCTCGTGTAGGTGAGGCAAGTATTGTATGGGAGTGCTGCGTCGTGCGGCGCAGCGCTGCGGCTCCTGCGGCGCGGGTCCGCAGCGCTGCGGGCGCGCCAGTACCAATTGCTCTGCGTCACCGGACTCATCACCACCGATGAACAGTATGAGGTACGTATAATAAAGTTACAAGTTTTGTTTGAACCCTTCCTAACGATTGTATGTAAAAAAGTAACACTAAAAGGATGCTCTAAAAAAAATGTTTTTCTTTAAGAAAACTTTTTTTTCCCATTTCAATAGACTTCTGTGTACTTAATTAATGTTTTCAGTAATATTATGTATAAAAAATATTTAAATTTATTTTTACAACACTTACTACTATATATTGGGCAATTTATAACATTTAAAAAACAAACTACAAAATAATTAAAAATTAAAATCTGATATACAGTAAGTAACATACTTTTTGTTCTCATTGTCGCGCACAAACACAAACATTACAATGGGAACATTTGCAACTCACTTAGGTATTCAATTTGTGCCGTTAGTTACGTAAGAGTTAAATAACAACTGGTCAATTGACTTATTTCTCGAAGATGAACCGTGATTTCAGTTGTGTTTTCTGAGTTTTTTTTATTCTTAGATCTTCAAGTGGGGTGATGTTTCTTTAAAAATGTTAAAAAGTTCAAAGACCAAACTTTTCTGCGTAGGGTATACGATGGTGTAATTTATTCGTGTAATGGTGTTAACACACGTACGGACCGGACCGCGGACATAGTATGGCGAGCGGTCGACGTTACTAGTCCCCTAAGTAGTGATGGGACTCCTTTCCGAAAAAATCGATTTTGGAATCGATTCGAATCCAAGATCTATGAATCGATTCACAAAACATCGAGACCCAAAAATCGATCTTTCATACTGATAAAGTATCAATTATTAGTGTCCTTTTTGTTGTATATAATATGATCATCTGTAAATAGGCAAAAATAAAACAGTTCAGTGTCATTTTTCCTTAGTAGGTTAGGCATTCTTCTTTTTTTGGTTTTTTTTTTTGCTATTGATGTCCTTTAGTGCTGTAAATAAAAAAAAAATTGGAAACAGTTTTTCGAAATAAATGATGATTATAGTCTAATTTCGTCCACAGGAAGAATACTATTTACGAATAAAAAGTGAAATAAAATAAAAAGGAAAAAGATTAATCTCTTGGACATCGATTTTTTGTGAATCAATCTTTTTGATAAACCTTATTCCCCATATACCATGTCCGCGGTCCGGTCCGTACGTGTGTTAACAGCATTACGGAAGTTACATTAGTCATATTGATTTTGTAAATTTAAATTGTTAAGTGATTTACAACGACATTATTAATCTCTCTCATTAGAGAATTTTTTTATAAGAAGTTACGACATAGTTGCATACACATTACTTATAATAGAGAATTCAAAAAGATTTTTTAACGAAGGAAGAAAAGGTCCTTTTTTAACCAACTACATGTAATTGTTACAAGCGTAATTTTGTTTTACAGTGTCTCTATTTATATGTAACTATTGTATGTACGTATAAACCGTGATAAATGTTTATTCATTTCGCAGGCGAGTAAAGTCCTCCAATCGGTCCGTATCCCATAATACAAGTCGGGAATCGAACCGCGGACGTCGCACGACGAACGAAAATCTTACAACAAACACAACAACGCAATAGGATCATGTAGTTAGCATTGTTTCCGATTCACATTATATATACCAAATAATTTAGACCTATTTATTATTATCATTCTTGAGATAATTTCGCACAAAATTTTGCGCTTTCAAAGTAAATTATGTCAGTCGGTGGGAAAAAATAGATTGTCTATAAAAAATAGCTTAGAAATTAAATTATAATATTAAAATCTATGTTTGTACGAGTGTCCCCTATTATATTGAATTCGCCGTTCTACCTCAATTATATAATTTACGTCAATTAATTATATGAGTTTTTTTGTCAATTCCAATATTTAATATACAAAAGATTATTATTTTTTTCATAAATCTTCTTACGTATATTTATAGATATCTCTGTTTTTTTTAAAGAGATATTCGAAGGATTAGTAAGAGTTACGATAAAAAAAAAATGTAATACCCCACGCTGTCATATTTCAAAATATATTTATGGATTAAATTAGCAATAAATAAAATGACGTAAACTATCAAAACTGATTACTCCCAAAAAGAGTAAATATTTGGACAGCCTTGGATCTAGGTGGGAAAGTCCATTCGTGGTACCTCCCCGAAACCATTACAAAGAGAAGCCAATCTCATATTATTTTTAACAGACTTCAAAAAGGAGGAGGTTATCAATTCGTCTGTATGTTCTGTTTTTTTGTGTTTGTTACGCGATTTTTTTCCGTCATTTGTGGACCGATTGGCAATTTTTTTTTATCGAAGGAGTACACTTCCGACGTGGTCCCATTTCCACTAAATCAGGATCTGATCAGTGGAACTCAGGGAAATTTAGCAAATCCCTGGAATATTTAAGACACTTATATGTTTATGATATATTCGCTTCCATAGCTATGAAGTAGACTACCTAAGTAGACACAGCTATACCTAAAAATACATTCTCACACTAAAAAGTTGGCTTTTTTTAATTAAAAACAAAGCAGACATCAAAAGATTAATAAATAAAATCAATTAATAAATACTTTATTAATCTGTTTCGTTAATTTTGGAGTCTGTGCCAGCTAGAGTCAACCAATGTAACTTTATCACAATTGCACACATAAGGTAAATAAAGAACTAGGGTGATTTTAAAAAACAATTAATACAAATTGAATAAAATTAGCGATGTAAATTTACACCACTTTGTAATCCATAAGCTGGCACCGATTTCATTAACGAACCAAATTAATAAAGTAATTATTTATTCACTTTTTAGTGCATTTTTATAGTTTATTCTTTTGAAGTCGGTTTTTTTTTGTGTGTTTAAGCATTTAACTTTCCACGATTATTCGTTTCTTATTGATACTTCTCCGAAATTGATTTTGAAGTGTATACTAAATTGATATTGATTTTATCGTCTGTGTGAAGCGAGGCGATTGTGAAACACTGAAATGTTTTTTTTAGTTTTCATGACCGTTCTGAAGACTCTTAGATCCTCGGCTGATATTAGATAAATAGTATCATATAATTTAGGTAGAATTTATTAACCCAAGTTTACCAAACTTAGCTAACCACAGATAAAAGTACAGTACAAGGTTAGTTATACGAATAATAACATTGATATATTATTTGATGGAATCCTTTGCGATGTTCTCTTATCTACGAAATTGATGCATTAAGTACTTAAAAAATAATATCTTAAAGATACTTTTACATAAAGATTGTTGTTAAAAATGGATTAAATGATTTTTTTTGTTTGTTTTTTAATGCATTATAATTTTATGTAAAAAAAAATATATTTTCGAGGAGAATTAAATATGCACTCGATTATGGATAAACGTATAAAAGAACCTAGCAACATTACCGTTTAAAATAAGGAATATTATGCGTTCTTCGAGCTTAAGGTAGACTATATGAAATTCCGTTTATAAAAAAACAATTAGATAATATTAATAAATTAAAAAGAATAAAAGGAAATTATTAAAAGTTGATATTTAATATATTATATGTTAATTATTACATCATTATCGGAAACATAATTTCTGATATTTTAAAATGATATGCAATTAATTATTATTTTTTTTTTTAGAGTTCGTAGACTGTAATTTAAATATATTCAAAACGCTTTCATGACATTGCCTTTGAGTAATATTAAGATTTGGGGATTTCTTAACGGTTTAATAGATGACCATTTAAGGGTTCATGCAAGTATTACGTTGGCATCAATGAGGACCCTATTCTTTTTTATGACAGGGTGTCTGAAGGGTAAGCAATGTTTACTTGTTAATTGTTGTTTTTATATTACAGAACTATGCCAAGTTGCTACACTCCGAATGACAAAATTGCACATTTTTAAAATTAAGAAATCTTTTCACTTTCAATTGCTTACATTACAGATTCCAAATAAACAATTAAAAAATCTATTAAATCGTTAGAAATTAAACATATAAAATATATAACGTATAATATAATTAACATTAAGTTACATATAATGTTATTATCATAATTAGACAGCTTCAGATATTAATGACACATGACATTTGTTCTGCACAAAATCGCACATAGTTCCTAACAGTCGCATGTTGGTTATATCATACGTATGACGTACGTCACTTTTGTATCAATCTCACTTGATGTTAAGCGTCAATGTGGTATTAGATACTAACACGCAAACCTGTCGACTTTAAAACCTCGTACAAATAGGAAAAATAAACGAAATTTAAAATGTATAAAATGTTTACGTTAATTTGCCTATCCACGAATGAGATTCAAAGATGGGAAAATGAATAATTACAATTGGTCGACATAAAATAATCTTCACAGATTGTAATCGTCGACGAATGAACGCACAGTTCACAATAATAAAAGATTACTATTGGTGGAACCAAATAATCGTTATTCGAATTATTTTTTCGAAATACAGATTAAATATAATACATATGCCTCCATAAAATTTGGTGCTTGTTGTAATAAAGTGAGTGTGAAATATTGTATAAATTTTATTATTGCAATATTATAAAGAGATTTACATTGCATCTACGCACACTGACGTACGAGACACTCAAGAATTATACATGTGTGCAATCCTTAAAATCTAGATTGTTTAGAATGACAGCTATCAAACTAACGCGACTAGCGTTAGTTAGTACAAATCGATATGAAGTATAACAACACCATAAAAGAGTTACTTCTATTGGTTATATTTTGAATATCGATATTATTATTACATGGTTAAAACGATGCGAGTACATCACTATTCGTTTATCACCCACCGATAATCAAGCAACAAAATATGAAACATCACGCGCGTTGTCTCGATGACAGCTGTCATTCTAACTGAACAATATTATAAAGACTAAACATAAATTCTTATTCATAATAATATGGAAATGAAACAAAATTTGACACTTGACCCATTTAGTACATAACTGATTACACTCTAAATGATAATATATTAATATCCTTTATAGATGGCTTCCTTTTAAATAGTATTGTCTTGCTATTATCTTCTCATTAATTATGTCAATTAGATACATAATACATAAATTTGGATTCAAAGAATATGAAAAATAACAATTCGCTCATTATTCATATTGACAAGGTTTTTTAACTCGTTCGACCACTTGTTTTTTTGTGGTAATGTTGTTCATTTGTAATACTCGTTTGGTTTGAAACATGGTTATTAGTTAAATAATATAAGATCTATGTCATTCTCTATTTGTTTTTATATTAATTAAACAAATAAAACTAAGCTACTTCTGCGTTATGCGTATACTAAATATTTGCTATAATATTGCACTCGCTGAGAACATTCGTTTCTGATGGTTCTTACTAAGCACTGTGAAGCGTTATAGACCATTTAGGTTATTCTTTCCTAAATATCATTTCATAACTAGCTGTGTGCCCGCGGCTCTGCTCACGTTTCATATATTCTTCACTGCGTAATATAGTTTTTAAATAATCATTGGAAAATAATATTTTGATGATGCTGTCTATGGAATCGTATTTTGTTCACAATTTCATCAGTTTTTTTACGCGGAACCCTATATATTAAACAAAAATAAAGTACCATTAGTTACGCGGAGGAACTTCAGCTGTCTACCAAAATAAGAACCGTCAAAATCCATCTAGCCGTTCCGCAGATTAGCCGGAACAAACAACAGACAGACAGGCAAAAATAGTAAAAATTGTGTTTTTTGGAATATATGCATAATATGACTAACAGACACTCGAGTTTTAATTATTAGTGTAGATGGTTAATTACCATGTTTCAAAACAAAGTGATCTATTTATATGTAAAATAAAAAACATATAAATAATTATTATTATTTAATCAGTGAAAATATAATTATTTCATTTTTAAATACGTATTGGGAACAAAACGATATGAGAAAGTGTTAAAATCGTTTGTTCTGTGTATATATACTTTTTGAACTAAATCGTTTATTACCGTTAATATAATTAAGATTATGAATGATTTGATTATAAATTATTTTGTGGTATTTATGAAAGATATTTGTATTTTTTTTTATTTAATCGCTAATTTTTTTTTTTATGTTTTATTACTTAATGAATGTGAGTCCGTATTTTTAAGTATTTCAGTACAAATCATAATTTAAGAGTGTCCCTTTTCGTTGAGTTTTGTTTTTTAAAGTTATTAGATAATATAAGCCAGATGTTAAAAATAAAAGGGATATTATTCAAACTAACAAGTTCATTGTATTTCATTTTTATTACCACTCGCTATTTTAGTGATGCGAGTCTTCCAGAAACTGCACCAAAATATCTGACAAACGCCTCGGTTTTGTCTTTCGAATGATAAATGTCAGTCTGACGTCAGGCAGTTGACAGTTTCGTACACACCTATAAAAATATTACTTTTAACATCTGGCAACATCTAGTCATACGTAGGGATATAACGCTGTTTTTACTTGAATGAATGTATTAAAATCCTTTAATGAGCGAGAACTCATAAAAATAAGACAATAGGAAAACAATGGAAAGTTGGTGTAAACGCCAGGTAAGTGCTCAAGGGGTTAATTTAAAAAGTAATTGCTGTTAGAGAAAAACATGTTGTAGAGCCCGTAAATGTTATAATTAAAAAACAGATATCCTATATTGCATCATTGGGAGGTTTTAAGTCAAAAAGTTAAGTTAAAAAGTCACGTTTAGTTTGCTTTTTTTATTTTACTTGAATTATAATATAATTATAAAGAATATTACATATTACTAATATTTTAGACATTTTTTGACCGATACTTTGAGATGGAGAATTAATTCATAGAGTGAAACGTCACATACATTTCATGTCTGCGGGGATGTTACACATATGAATGAGTGAGTGAGACATAAGAACTAATAACTAGAGAGTGCAAGTGCGAGAGAAAACGTTTTCTTAAAAACCACATAATTATAAACATGACTTTATTATTATGTATAAATTAATATTTGATCAAACCACTTAATAAATCGATTTTACATACAAAGCGTACTTTTAGTTCCAATTTATATCAGGTTTCATACGATCCATTTAAATGTGTTATCTATGGCATTCGTTTTTTTTTTTTTTTTTGCAAGCGTAGGCGGCTTTGATCTGTTTATGATTTTTCATGTGTTTATGGTAAAATAAAATAATACATTTATTCAAGGACACGTTATATCTCTTTTTAGGTATATAGTTTAGAATTAAAATGCACTCACTCATGTGATATTTAATAATAAAATATGCAATTGATTAGAGATTCCATTGTTAATACCTACTTACGTAAAAAGATTTTACACATTTTCACATTGTCTCAATATAAAAATATTCTATACAAGGTGTAAACCCGTTACACCGTTATCACAATTAATTTGTACACACGTATCTAATTAATTTGTGACAAGGATGTAATTTAGCATAAAATAAAATGGATTAATTATTTGTGAATTTTATGTAACAATACTCACTTTACAGAATAAGCAGGACGGAAAGATTTAAAAAAATAAATGTAAATTATTCAAAGTGAAATGTCAGTATTGATCCTGTTATGTCAACTTTATTGTAAATTAGCCATTTATGTGTTTCTATATAAATAAACTAATTTAAATACTTTTCTGTGTACTTAGATATTTTTGTATTGTATATGTGTATTGCTTTTTTTTTGTGGACGTCACTTCCATTGTTATACTAAATTGTATAGTTTTGTAAAAAAAAATTGGGTTAGGCTACTCTTCCGTTGAGTACTTCTACTAATGTCATCATAGGAGTGCGTACATATTGCAAAATCGTGTTTTAAATCAGTAATAAATTTTATGGCGATCATTAATTATTCGGAATGACGCAGATACGTGAAGGGCTAAAGGAATCGGTAGGAATCGAAAGAGGTCAAATACAGAGAAAATAGTCGTTAAATATAGAATCGTAAAGGTATTATGTGGAAATGTGTAAAATTCGATGCTTTTCACTAGATCCAAATATTTATGACAAGTGATAAGGAGAAATTGATAATGTCACTGACTTGTTGTAGTAACCGTCGTTTGGGCACGCACTACATCGATAGACCTTTATTTATTGTAAATAATATACATCTTACGTACTCTATTTATAGGCATAACAAATTGGCATCCAACTCCTATTCGTAGGTTTTGATTTTATATATGCAAGTCATCTCTCTTCGCTTCCACTCTTTCTTGTTTATTAATTTTCCTCTGAATGTTGTTTTTGCATAAAAAAATTATAACAAGTCTTCTACAATCGAGGTGAATTATCGTTAAATTTAATGGAAAATAAAACCAATAGATTCTTCTGCGATGATAACCTGTCATTGACTGGAAAGGTTCATACTTGAATTCAATAAACCAGTAAAGTTCTAAAAATATTGGACAAATGGCACTCGATAAGCCATTAAAGTAGACTGTAAAATTGCTATTTTATTATTGGTCAATGTATTTTCACGCTATAGAAGTATTTGAAAACAAATCGTACGATAGTCCTCATTATCTGGATATTGAGGTTTTTTTAGAACATAAAAACGACAGATAAATTCTTGGTTATTAATTTACCTTAAATATGTGGTGCGTTCCTAAATGATGTCGATTACACGTTGTTACACAATTCCGAGCTGTAAACATTCACTTTGCATTGTACCCGGTAGTGTTGCAGCGTGAGCTTCTTAGGGACAGCTAGGCTGTGCTGGACCCGTAATGTTTCCTCAATAAATCTATTATAAGTTACATAAAATATGTGTTTTATTTTCTAACTTTCTATTTCATGGTATAAAGGTGCTTGTGGTTTTTTTACTTTTTTAATAATTATTAAATATGATTGTGTTCTTACTCACTGCTAATATCTCCTTTTTTAGACGAAGAAAAGATAATTAATTAAAAAGACAAATTTTACTTCTTATGTTGACTGGACTTTGGTATCTAGACAATTTGGATAAAATCACCCACATGTGACGATTTTGCAACTTCTTATGCTATCAACGTTGATATAAACTGGATTTGAAGATAAAGAGAATTTACCAAATGTTGGTAAGTTTTCTGGGTCGACCACAAAAAGCAAAACATTTTTTTACTAAAAAAAAACACTGTTTTATTTTATTCTACTAACTAGATTTGGAGGATACGGCAACTCGAGCAAAAGCAAAAAAAAAAAAGCGGTACTAAACAATATTATCTCCGACTCGTCTCGTGTTTTATTTAAAACGTAAAAGATTTTTAATGTGTCAAGTACCCATAAAAATAAGAACAGGAAAACAGTGGAAAGCTGGCGTAATCGTCAGGTAAGTGCTCAAGAGGTTAATATTGATACGGTCACTATATGATGTTGTTAACTAATTACGTAATAACTTAAGATTAGAAGGTTCCTTAAGTAGGGACTTAATAAAGTAACCTTGGTATTACATGGATTGATATCGGTAGATGAACTGAGTTCCGAGACTTGGTTTTTATACAAGGTTTGTTTTTGATGGCATTCGTTAGTTTGTTTACACGAATACAATCTTAATATAAAAATTGTTTGCAATGGCGTTAGGGAATACTGCAACATTGACGTTCCTCTATAGGTCTCAATGTTTATTAAAATATTTAAGACAAAAATAAAACCAATATTTTTTTTTTGTAAAATATATTATCAAAACAAATGTGTTGTTTAATAAAGGTTATAATGTAGAGCTGTCATATTTAAAACAGACGTTCTTATTCGTTTATGTATATTTTATACAAATTATCTTTAACTACTTTAAAATACACGGTTAAATACAATATTATTTCTGCTACACAAAAAAAACACTACAATTTATGGATTATTAAATAATTATTGCCAGACAATTATACATACATACAAATGGGCCGTTGACGACAAGTAACTTATACCAAAAAATAGCGTAAGAATTTATTAATATAAATAACACTGTATATAGTTTTAAAGATCTTAAAACCTTGTAAGAACTGTATGTTACATGAACAACTCAAGTCGTCCACTTGCTCAAATGAGCAGTTCGCTACACAATAAAATATGTTTAAACATGGAGTTTATTCGGTTGTATATTTATAAAAAAAATCAATTTAAATAAGCGAGCTAGTTTTCTTTTTCGATTGACCTAAATGAAAATCTTTACTGTTTGGTTATTTATAACAATTGATTCAAGGCCCATAACTGCAGCTACTACAATGGAAACGATTAGCATATAATACGATTTTTTAAATTACATTCAACTTTAAACCATATTATATTTTATATGTACTCAGAGTCAAACCCTGTCATTTCTATTAATGATTTATTAGTCATTATATTAATTGCTGTAGTCTATATATTAACGACACAAATAGTTTTAATTATTATTTGATGAAAAAACTAATAATTAAAATAATAAAATCAAAATATTACTAGTATGTTACTAGAAGGAAAACAAATACATATGGCAATAATTGTATAGTAATTACGTTTCATTATACAATACTAATAAAATAAATAATATTATAATATATAGAAAAGATAATTAATTGTACATAAATTCTTTTAGGTCGATGAAATTAAATTTACTAAATAAAAATATAACCATTTGAATACAACCTCGATAAACTTCTAATATTTTTATTCAGGGATTATTAATTTATACTATAGATTTTGTGTTATAAAATTCGAATTAAACACCCAAAAGTATCTGTCTGTGAAAGATATTGTCAAAGTAACTTTTGTCCACAAATACGAAAAACATTGACATAATCAGACTAATACAAACCTTTACTACAAAACAAAAAAAAAAAGAAAAGAACTATAGGAGAAAATAACCTAAACGTTACTACATAATATAGCATTAAATAAATACAAAATCGACGACAAATCCTTTACGAAATACTGATCGTAATTTAGGAACTAAACAGCCGTAACGTTTTTATCAAATTTACAAATTTTTGTAGAGTTCCGTGTATAATTGAAACTTGCAACTAACGAGCCATAGACAAATCTTTTTATCACAGCTGTCGAAATGCATATTAACGCGATGCATATATACCCCTTGTAATATAGCTAATTTAAACTGAATTTATCGATAGCTGACATTCAGAACAACGAACAAAATAAATAAAAAATTAAACAAAATCTTTCATTTTTATATCTACAATTTTGAACTATAACATTCAATATAAAATGCATTATTCGTCGTTCTGAAATATGTCAACCCCATATTCCGTTTCAAATGCGCCCCAGTGGCTTAATAATCTTAATATCTATATGTCTTACGGTAAAAAGTAACGAGATTTGTCTATGGACACTCATAAAGAACCCACTGGTAAACTAAAATGGCTATAAACTTTCCTAAATAGATTCATGTATCATATTATTAAAAAAAATAGACCAAATACTTAATAAACATACACTTAAAGAAATACAAACTCTAATTAACCAAGAAGGTGATTAATCGTATTCTAATACAAATATTATACGGTCATTCTGAATGTATTCGTTTTTATTTACAAAAACATTACATACCAGCTGTGTGCCCGCGGCTGCGCCCGCGTTTTATATATTCTTCACTGCGTTGTAATTTTTTTATACGGAACCCTAATACTTTTTTTAAGACTTCAATAAATTCAAACACTTGCTCGTAAAACTGCATGGAATCGGATTTTATTCCATTTATTATGCGTTTTAATTTTTTTTACGTGGAGCCTTAATCATTATCGAACTTACTTTTAAGTTACTCGGTTAACCCTAAGATACTCGAAGTAACTACAGTTTTCTACAAAAAAAAAACGGTCATAATCCGTCCAGCCGTTCTGGAGATTACCCGAAACAAAGAGATAGACAAAAAAATTGTATTTGTGGTATTAGTATCGTGTACATTCATATCTATTTAATAAAAAAAATAATTTGGATATTACAAACAGACACTCCAATTTTACTTATTAGTATATTTAATGGCTAATTATCCAGTTAGTGAATATGAAGAAAAAAATAATAATGGATACATTTATTTTTATAATAATTAATGTTGGTTTTACATTTTGAAAAAAAAAAAATTATCTCGATTATTCCTGAACATAAAATTGCAATAATAAATTTTAATTTTGAATTTATTACTCATCAATGTATATGAGATAATTACAGACATACATAAATTATTGTTATAGATATATACCTAATTATATACCTACCTTTTTACGCTGAAAAATTTACATAATTTTGTAATAATAATAATAATAATGTGTAAATTAAATAAATAGAACACATTCTGAATGACGTTAATAATTTTTAATTTTGCAGTCCTCAAGTTTGGTCCCAGACAACTTTTAAACAAACAATGCACTAGTGCTATTTAGTGCTAACATTCCATTTTTTTTTCCAACAATTTCATCGACACAAAATTATGTCCGATGAAAAATTTATAACCTTTCAAAAAAATGCGAAAGAAACTTGAAGACATCCTCAAACCGTTTCACAAAAAACGTATCGGAGAATCAGCAAAATAATTCATACACTATAATATCATTCAAGATGAATAATCGATAATCGAATTCATTCCAATGAATGAACAATTTAAAATCAATATAGTCTAAACTGTCAATATTTATCTTGAATGTTACCAAGCATTGACAAGAACAAACTCTCGTCTTTTATACACACACCACACCTTTGATTTGCAACGCACTAAATATTGCGGTGATTATTTGCATTTTAATCCTGCACCGAAAAAAAAATTAATAAATAAGAAAAAGTTTACAAAACGCAGCGTGTATTGTTTCATCTCAGTCACACAGAAAATATTGTATCTATAGCAGATATAATGTGCGTTGCAAATTACACTTAGTAAACTTACAAACAAAGTGCAAACTTGTGACTTCTTGAAGCTTACCCACTAATATATAACGTTGAGTCGGGTTTCGAACTATTCCAACCACTATGAGGCATCGTTATCGGGTTTCGCATAGTCCATTCGAAACTTATTCATGAAATCGTTTTTTATGCTTCAATCAATTAACTTAAGAATCTTCATTATGAAATAGTTTGACTTTACCAGAGTTATAATGAAGGAATTTTATCAAAACAGTTTTTTTTTAACGTAGAAAGTTCTGGAATCATTTAAAAGTATATTACTTAGTTGACAACAATCAATTCTTTTTTATCTGTGTGTGGTTTCGATGGTTATAGATGATGAATAATAATCTATTTGCACATAAGCGTGGATACTCAAATTACATTCTGGTTTCTAATGCAATATAAACCGCAAAACTATAGGATTAAAAATAAAGCACGAAATTAATAACATTTATTTTTAATAAACATGATATGATATAACCGTTTGCGATATAAAAAACTATTTATTTTTAATTGGATTAAATTATTGTGTGAATTCTGTCTTAGTATAATAATGGAATTATTGTTATTTATATGGGTAATAGCAACACTGAGATAATATGAGTTGTCAAAAAAAATTGGCTTAACGCTGTCAAATGATTTAATTCAATTAATTGTAAGTTTTTGTTCATTCGTTCGTTCGTTTTAAATTAAAAAGCCAACAATTATTGTTAAACCCATTAATAATAAAATGTAGCCATGCGAAACTCGATTCAGATGACGCCATGTGGTTTATTTATTTAATAATATCGTAAGTCCGTTGCGCAAGCCGGTACGTTGCGTGTACGCATAAATATTTATTTATACATCACATTAAAATTACATTAAACAGCCTTTTTTTGAGTTTTTTTTTTCAATTATTTTTTACTTTTATTTTAAATATTATATTTAAACTAACATAAGATTCTCTTCCAGTTTTTTAAAAATTGGACGTTTTCTTATGTCGTTTGTAAAAACTTAGTGATGTCAGTATTTTTTTTATGTATGTCAAAACTATCTATCACTAAGTTCTTACAAATTCCTAAAACTAATATAACATATACAAAGATACGAGCGTAATGTGATGATTTTAAATCAAACTGACGAAATTCAGATTTTGTACAAAATATTACTAACGTAAATATGTTCCTAATATACTATAATAGGTACCTACTTAATATAATACGTTGTCAGAAATAAGGCGTAAGAAAGAAAGAAATTACAATTAAATAATACGACTTAAAAAAACCAATAAAGAATATGACTTCAAATTAAAATGTGAAGAGTACGACTTTTAAAATCAGATCTGAAGAATTCGACTTTAAACACATTTCCGTGAAGGTAAAAATCTATTTAATATTGAGGGATATATCGGTTATTAATGTTAATTACTTATAAATTATTCGATTTCGCAAGTGATCATATTTATATTTTGATAAATTTGTCCATAAAAACTAAAATACTTGAGTTCCATTCAAATGAAACGTGTCAATAAGTTTTTGTGTCTAACGTATTTATTTCTGACAACTGCACTAAATGTGTATTTACGCGAGTGATTTGTCCTCGTTCAGAGGCTGTTCCTCGCGCTTCACCTCCGTCGGTTTGGTGTTTGGTGAGTTCCAGGGCTGCAGTTCCCCCGAGCCCATCAGTACGAAGCACAAAGCACCCGTTACATACGTACCGGCTAATATATAGAATACTATTTTCCACTGCTCTGGGTGTGTGTTCTGTGAATATGTATAAACCAATGATTCCCTCTTTTAAGTAATTAAATATTTAAACCGGCTGAATTCCACATATAAAGGTATAGTATAGTTATTGACCATAATATTTGTAGTACGACATAACACATGATTTTAAGTGATGATGTGGTCCAGGATGGTAAAGACACTAAGCCTAGATGTGCTGGTCTCAAGTGATGCTGCCGGAACACACCTGTTGGTATTTGATGGCAGGTTTTCAAACTTGAGGGTGGTAGCTACACATACACGGGCATTATTAGAAAATGATTTAATAGCATGTGCTATAGATTTCTCGCGATTTTTCCCTTCACTGAAAGCTTACGCTTATTATAAACTTGATTCAAACCTGCGGAAATGGACCGCACTACCGATTGCGTCATCATCGCTTGATTTCATACTATATTCATATTGATAATGTAATTATTAATAGTTTAATTAAAAAATGAGTTGATTTAAAATGAATAAATTGAATGAAGATTTAAAAAAACATGAATTTATCCGCTAACAAAAATCGGAAAATATAAGAATTCTTTAAACTTTAATACAAAATAATGTAGGTATTAATGTAAAATAACTCACGTTATTATGGGTAAGTTCTCCGACCATAAACGTGGAGAGCCAACCACCGAAGGAGGATAGAGTGTTCGCCATACCGAATATAGTCCCTGGAAAGGTACAAATCAAGATTTATTTTACAGTGAATTACGCATATGCCCATCATTTATACGATCTTACTTGTTAGTGTTTGGAAATCGTTGCCTGGCGAAGGTGAGTCAAGGTTACACGTTGCCTTTCGAGCCTTTCGTCACACGTGATTAATGAACCATCCCTAATCACCATTCAGACACCCTGTGCCCAATGACATCGAAAATAGTAAAAGTATAAAATTATATTTTTTAATCTATACTGAATATTTTGTAAATTGTATTTGCTTATGTATATGTCACTTAATATTTTTCTTTCTGAGAATACGACGAGCGCGATCACGTAAACTAACTTCAGAGCAGTCAAGACACGTCGGCCATACTGTATTTAATCCAACATAACTTACCACTGAAGTTAGGTGCTATGTCGAGACCGTTGCCAAGGTAACCGGCTGTCACCGCTCCGTTGATAGTCAATGCTGTAGTGAATATAGCGATAGACCACACACGGTCACCACCAAGAGATGCCTGAGCTATCATCAGGATGCCTGAAATAAATGTAATTAATTCAAAATGCCGCTTTCAAATTAGAAAGACCATGGGCTTTTTTTGCACTAGAAAACTTCATAGTTCCTTTAAAATAAGACAGGACAGACCTCATTACAATGTTATTAATACTAAATCAAGACGAATTCAATTTTCGCGATATTTTATTCAATTTTTCATAACTACACAACTTATTACTCTATTATAGATTACAGATATTATCATAGATGGTTCAAATATTCGGTATTCGACATAACCGGCAGTTTTACGGACTTTCGTATTCGGCCGAATATTCGTCAAAGTAGTTATTATACTAAGCTGTATATAATTCAACATGACAATCTATTCGATGTCTTTTAAAATGTATTGTTTTTATGAGGTTTTCATTTAATTATATGTGTAATTTTATCCGCTTTGGTAGCATTTTTGCAATATTATTAGGTAAAATAAAAAACATATAAAAATATCAATGATAATTAGGAGGCAATGATAATTTTAGGTGTATTAAGGTACCGGCGTGAAGACCCAACACCAATTTGTACAGCAGTAGAGACTTACATAATTTTAGTATGGGAATAAACTATGCCGAATACTCGATGAAACCCATGTTCACCCCATCTTTTATTACATAAAATCAGTAACAAATAGTTAAGTGACGTTGTACCCCAAATATACATGTATTTCATGAGAAAAAGTTATCTTTTAAATATAAGCAAAAACGTAAAACTTACCAGGCAACCCGACAGCGAATCCTGTGAACAACTTCCTCGCAGCTGTCGTCGATAACTTCCCGCTTCTTCGCAACGAATCAGCCAACACAGACGACGCCAAAGCGCACAAATATTTTCCCAAGTAAGGAAGAGATGACAATAGACCGTTCTGTTGACAAAACATGAATTTTGAACTTTCATTAGCATCAACTATTAAGCCATTGACATAGGATGTTTTCTCTATTCTATGTCTATGTTTTACCTTGAGCACCTTCCCGGCATTTACGCCAGCTTTCCATTGTTTTCCTATTGTCGTTCTATTATTTCATTTTTATGGGTACTCGACACATTAAGCTGATAATTTAAAATTTATATAAATTGAAAATATCAGAAAGTGTAGTCTAGAAATCTATGTTTTACTGGTAATTAATCTAGAAACATACAAACTGAACTGAGTCAGGACGAATCAAAATAAATAATTTGAAAATTATGTTTAGTACATTAGATAGAAATATAAACAACGTGGTCTTTGAAATGCTTAATTAAACTTCATTCATTTTGTCTATACTTTTCTTGAATATATTTGGGTTTGGGAACATTACATTTCTATCTTTTCTAATTACATGTAGAGGTGACCATACTTTTATATAGGGTATTTTCTTCATGGCCCCATAGGGCATTATCAGTGTGCTTATTGAGTATTTTCTCCATAGTTGTGGGTAATGACCCACCTAAAGGGTTAGGATATTTCCTAATCCCCGATTACCTAATTCCCTTCAAGTTGAAAATCTGACGCCAAGCATGCAAAAGAGATTTTATCCCAGATCTAAATCTAAACAATATTAAACAATACTGCTACCTACGATCCTTGAATAGTTAGATACTCGATAGCAATCCTACTGAGTAACATCAGTCTTGGCTGCAAAGTCCTACATACCTTTGCCTTTTCATTAAAAATAAAATACAAACTTTATGGATACAGTTGTAATTAATTATGACTATAATCGTAAAGAAATAGAACTCATTATAAATGTAACTTGTACTATAGACATATGTAATAATCCATAAATGTGTATGTAAATTAAACCTTTTGTATAAAAACAAATCGGTAAATTACTTACATATGTTTATATCTCACATATGACGAACGAGATAAATACCTACCATTTGATGAAACAAGTTTGATGATGTGATGAAGAAACCTGTTCTCGGGGAATGTACCAAGTGAGTAAAAGACAAAAAAAACACGACCTCAATTACTTAAATAATATAAAAAATGATAGTAATTATAAAATAAATCTTAATATCTATTTTACAATAATTTATTTTATCTACTAATTTGTGCCCGCAACTTTATTGACATTAATTAATATGTAGCAACAACAATAGTTCAGACATTGTTCAGAAAGTATCTAGCGATTGGTATATTTAAATAGCCAAACCGTCAATAAGATTGTTGAAGTTGACATGTCATATTACTTTAGATTATTAATTTTTTTTTTCCATCTCCACAAATCTTTCTTTCACGTTTCTTTCCTCCACAAATAATATTATTACTCTTTTAGCTCCTATAGGAAAACGAAAAAAAAAGGACATAATCTAAATCGGATTTAGTCCTGCATTAATCTGTAAACGACATTCAAAGCCGATTTAGTAATTAACGTACGTTTAAATAATCGTTAACGTACATCATACCAATGGATAAAATATCGTATGTCCCGATAATTATCTATCTTGAAACCGCAAAGTCACAGAACTCTAAAATTATGCAAGACGCCGTGCGGCGCCATCGCTCGATTCAAATCGTGTGTCCGGTGGAGTCATCTCCGCGGTCATTAAATTGTTTTGCACTGACAGCCTTCGGTTTTCCCACTATTTCGTATATCGGCATTCTTAGTAATGCAGAATTTTATTTTCCGTACCAAGAATGGAGGTTAGCTTAATCGCTTTACTAAATTAAGTTTATATCCGTCTTCGATTGATTGAAATGCGATATATTGATTTTTATAATTGATAGTATTATTAGAAACAAACATTAACAAGCTTATGCACTGTGTATGAAGTACACAAAACTGGAAGAAAAATGTAATAATTCCTATATGGGATTCCAGAGAAACGCAGTGCTTGTATTTGAGAAACCATTTATTTCTTTATTTATAGGTAATTAGGCTGCGTTTATAGCTTAGATATAACTAAACACAAAAACATAAAGGAGAGACAACAATAGCTATATTCACAAGTTCAAACAAGTAACGATCTGTAGGAGTGATAGCTGAAAGGTAATATGGCAGGATATCACGTCAACGAACCTAAAATCCAAGCTATCTGCCCTATTCCAAATAGATCCAGAGCTATCAAAACCATGGCATAGTGTTTGAGTCACTTGACAAGCTACCACCATCGAGTTTCAAAATCTGTTGCCCTGCCCCTAAAGGCTTTATACGTGGAAAATTAAATCATCAGATGAAGTGCAATAATTTTAATAAAAAAACGGCATACGCTTTTTTGTAATATGTAAAAAGAATGAATAAAGATTTAATTATAACGTAATTTTGCAAAATGAATTCATCCGTCGTAGGCGCGACTGGTGTAATTAGAGATGAGGTGATTAAATAATATCTCGTTTATAACCGGGAGTGTTGAACGATTACTCACAGTTGACTCGGTCAGCCACTTTGAGTGCCTCAAGCGAAATACTTTGCACTAGTGTACAGTGACGCACAGACGCTACAAATTCATATACATATATATATTAATACAATAATTCAACTAGCGGTCGAAGTTCGAAGCAAAATTATTGTTGCAAATTTGAATTAAAAAAAAATACAATAATAATAAATATACTTAAGAAACACTGTTTATAGACTGTTTGCCAACCTGCCGGTTTGATATGACAATTGTTGATACATATATGTAGCTTGGCGGAGCTCTTCAATGGTAAAAAAATAGACATGAGATTGTATTTAAATAGGTAAAAGTTGGTTAGAAATACTATTGGTGTTTATATTAATTACGTTAAAAAATATTGACGTAAAACTTTTCGACTCGACAATACTTGCATGTCGGATCCAGTCTGTTCGTTCACCTTGGTTACTCAGCGACGTCGTAAGGGATTATGCTGATGGATTAAACCCACGTAGACACAGAAAACTATTGGAGTGAACATGAGTTTATATACCATTTAACCTTTCATTTGGTACAAAAGAGATTGTTCCATAAAAAAACAAAATTTACTTCATATTTTCATTATTACTTGCTAAGGAAAAACTTAGGATTATATGATATATTTATTTATATGTCATATATATGTCACTTCTAGAACCTCAAGTGATAAAACCACGGTGAAAATTTTTTAAAGATCAGCTTGAGTACTTTAGATATTCTATTACCTCATTATCGTTTGAAGGGAGAGAGAAAGAAGGAGGAAATCTATTTTGAAAAGATACAGGAATGTTGAAAATGATTTTTATTTAGCTCTTTAGTTCTTCTTTAGATTGTGTGTTGCCGGTTATATAGTACCACACCATGTCTTCCCGTGGGTATCGTAAAAGTCGATAAACCAGGAGATGGGCATCCTCTGAGCATCACAAACACCTGACCGCGATCGCCAACCCGCCTGCCAAGCGTGGCAATTTTGGCAATTCCTCCTTTTTGGGAACCTATGTCCAGCAGTGGACGTCTTTCAGTTGAATGGATGGATTAGGTTCTTCTATGCTTCTAAAAAATAGGTAATAAGATTTTGGTCGTTTTTGGGTAAAAATTAAAATTCGTGTTGTTCAAAAGTGGTAAAAGTTTTTAACGAGTCCCCATAACCCATAAATTTATAATGATTTATTTTGTAGGAATATAATTATAACTTTTCCTTTATGCAAATCCACTTGCCTGTTGCTAAAGTGCAATTGCTTCAAACAAGAAGAGATGACGTTCAGGAGAAAGACCAGGTTAAAAGTACCCGTAACCGAGGAGCATGTATGAGGTGCTTTTGAAAGTAGAAACGAAAGACGTGTCTCAGAATTGTAGCAGGTGGAAGGATGTGGTTTCTGCCTACCCTTATGAGAAAGAGGCTTGACGTTATGTATGTATAAAAAGGAAAATCGAAACGCAGGCCTTGTCTGACGCCAACAGTAATTACTGGATATGCATACGAAACTTAGTTAGGAATGTATTTGTATGCTAGATGATATGTATATAACAAATGCGAAGGTTCGTTCCTTCTTGTCACGTGTTTGCATTGAGTGTTCGGAGCAGGGTCACAGTGTCCCTAACAAGGTTTATTCCACACCATTTCTTTAGGGTTCTCTAAATACATATCTGTAATCAATTATTTTATAGTAAACTTTTTATTAAAGTAGTCATAAGCTTAGTAAAATGTCTATACTGTAAGCACAAAATCTATCAGCCAAAATAAAATTCTTCGTCCCGATAAAACCCAACGAACTTAAAACTCTGTACAGTCCTCTAAAACCCGCTTCTACCAATCCAATCACTACTGAATAGATTCTTGTATTATTCCTCCATCTAACAAGACTCTGATCTAAATTAAACAAAAAGTAGGTAATCTCTATGGAAATAGTCCTTCGTAGCATATTCAGAAGGCAGATATAAAGATAAACTAAGGCTTACAGTTTGGAAGAGACAAACATAAAGGTATGACAACTTTAAAAGAGAAATAAATAAACAGGCTATGAACGTCAGCGACGAACAGTAACAAGAATCGTTACAACTTGTGATGATCACTAACCTAAGTCTTAAGACCATTATGTCGTTAAGAATTCTAATTTAACCATTAACTCAATAACTCTGACCTATTTCACGAAATTGATGTCAATTTCCGACGATTGGCGTAAGTCGAAACATCCTGTAGGGCACGGGTGTCTAGTAAATTGATCGGTCTTTCAATTTCGAATTTGAGCTTTCGGTAAAGTAAAACATCGTGTTCGAATATTTATCTAAATCTCATCCAGTTAGCTATCACTCTAAAAATTAAAATCTGCCACCAAAAATTAATGGGTGTAGTCTAAAAGCCACAGTTGGAAATCCATCTTGGCTTATCATGTGAATATTTCAACATTGTGTTGAAACACTAAACCTATTTCAAGAATTAAAAAAAAGAATTAGCCGTGTCACTCAATATAGGGTTGTAATTAATATTCTTATGATGCAAAAAATAACCCGTTTTCTAGTTTTAATAACAAACTAATGAACCAGTCCTATTTATTTATATACGACATCTATAAGTAGAGTCGTCGATATTATTTTATTTGAAAGAAAATACGATTTTTCAAACAACCCTATCTTGGTATTCCTATCATTTGAAAAGGATTCCAAAAGTCACTAATCATGCATCTCGTATTTTAAATTGTATAAATGTTTACGAATAATGACATTCATAGCTACGTTTTGGGTGATATCGTTTAGTTATTACGGGCAAGTGTATGGGAAATAATAACGTGTACTCTTAGTTGCCAAAAAATTACCCTGGAAAATTTAAATTAGATGGACATCGTTCTACTAGAACGTCGATATGGGGCCGTCCATTAATCACATGATGTTTTTTGGCATATTTTAACCCTCCCTCCCCTCTGTTGATATTTGGTGAGGTTTAAGACTACCTCCCAAAAAATCACGTGTATTTTTTTGTACCTACAAATTATCTTAAAATATTTAGAATATTATCTTTAAATACAGGTATAATTTAATTTTTATTCTGAAATTAAGGACCATGACAAAAATGTCTAGACAGTAAGGTTGCAGGTTGTTTTTGACTGGCATAAAAATAATATTAAAGGAATAATGTAATTATGTAAAAATATTGTATTGCACTAGTACATGAACATATTTAATATAATTAGCAAGACTTTCTTCAACACTAACAACTGAATAAGCATTTTGCAAGTCAGTTGATGGCACTGTGCTCTGTTGAAGATCAACGGTGGTTTCATCAAGACACTCAGCGTCAAACAGCTTTACAAATCGCGCGTTAAACGAAAAAATAACGTGATAGATAGCTCACTACATCCCCCTGTCCCCTTGTGATATTTCGCGATTTTTGCTAAACCCTCTTTCAAGCCTCACGTGATTAATGGGCGGTCCGTATACGATTAGACAGCAGAATTGTCAGTATAGATTAATTCCTTCGCGTATTCTATTCGACGATTATTACTACTACTTGTGACTATTTAAAACACAAATGATGGTTCACCGGCCCAACGTCATATACGCTTAGTGTAAATATACGAAAAATATATATATATATATATACAATAGAATGTATTTACATAAAAATACAGATGTTTTAACTGAATATTAAGGAAATATCAAGATGTTTGTTGTAGAATTCGGTACAGTTTTATTAAAACAGTTGTATAAATATTGTATGTGTTTTATTAAAATTAATGATGGTGTAAACTAGGCGTTTCCTAAATTTCTTATTTTATAAAATAATTCTTTCTTTAACAATATAAATTAAAAATTAATGAATAATTTATAATTATATTATTGTTTTATGCTAATAAACCATTTGTAATAAATGTTTTAAAAAATATTCTGAAACAATCAAAATAACATGCAGGTGGTGCAAGACCGGTAAATGTGGAGCTATGTCCAGCAGTGGACGTCTCTCGGTTGTTTAAGATGGATGGAGTTACTAAATAAAAAGATAGTACTAAATAAAGCATATACATCACGTAAAAACTACTGGACAATTAGTTATGAAATTCGATATGGAAGTTTATATCCCGGAGTAACTCTTTTTAAATTCTCCTCAAAATTAAAACTGGAATGGAATAGTTTTATGGTAATTAAATCAATCTTAAAGTTTTAAGTAATTAAACTTTCTCTATGACATGTAAGTTGCAAATGAACAAATTCCATTAGTATGAAAATCAATTAGGTATAATATTATTGTGTTTAATATCAAAACTATGAGCCTATGTATTACAAACATAAAATTCGAAGCAGACAGAGTCGCAGGTACAGCTTGTATGATATAACCTTACGGAATTTATTAAAACAACATGAAACGCAGGGGAATAAAGTTAGTACAGTTGTAGAAAGGAAGGGTTCAACTGCCCTAATCAATCGCGAGCAAACACACGTTGTAAATCAATAGCATATAATGTGCCTCTACGCTCGATCAGTTTACATTCAAAGAGCTTCAAACAGTTTCTGCACACAAAGGATAACGAACAAAAGAATTAATTTTAAATGCCAGATATTTATATATCTCATGTAATTTTTCACAACAATACTGCATATAAATATAATAAAGCGATTAAGCGATAAGTAAAGAATTGTTAATATCCCAGGACTGACCTAAATAATTCGCGTCTAGACGACGCAGTAACTTATGCAAATTGCAAATAAACCGACGCGACAGTAGAGGGTTCTATGTTCTATCGTTCATCTTATAAAAATAATAAGGGACCTCGCTACTGAGGCTCACGTTAAAGGGTGAGCATTTAATGAATAAACTAGTACATTTACCGTCCACGCACAATCTTTATGCTTTGTGATTTGTTGATAGACTAGTTAAATTCATATATATTTTTATAGAGAAAAGGCAAAGCCATACAGCCTAGTCTAATGTTAGGAAGACTCTAAAAAAGATGGTAGCCCATCGTTAAAGCTATTTAAAGGTAGTTACTGTTAGATTTAAGAATTTATGTTCCGTGATATTATTTTCATTACACTTCTCTTTTGTAGAATATTGAAACTATATCACGTAAAATGCTACAAAAATAAAGTGGATTACTGCAAGTTACTGATTTAAAAATAAGGACTACTGTTTATTTACTATTACATGACAAATCAAAATCAACCCAAGAACACAAAACAATAGACAGTTAAAGATACATTTTCAACGTTTCACAACGATCGCGACAACGCATAAATAAAATAAAATCTTTGTTCTGTCGTTTATATAAAGTTGCAGACAGTTATATGGGTAAATTATACATTAATTGAAACTAGATCATTTCAAATAGACTACAGACAAAAAGTATGAAGTTTTAACTATGAGTTAAGTTCCTTTCTAGGTTTGGCAAAAATAGAAGAATCTTTTTTTTAACGTGAAGTAATGCATTAACGCCCGTCCTCGGTGCGAAGGCGCGGAGGGGTGAGTGGGACTCAAACAATAGCCGAAATGACCGAATTAAAACACAGTAATTTCGGTCACTGTCAATACCTACCAAACCTCCACGAGTTACCATCTAGCCGCTTTAACGGGAACGATTTGGAATGAAACTACGCTCCGCTTCATCCCGGCAGGAGTCATCTAAGCCTCCATGCGAACGGAAGCAACCCCGGTAAATAGGCTACCTCCCAGATAGTCTCCCCACTCGAATGAAAGGTCAGAGTCCTCGCATCCTTATCGCTTTGGTTAGGCAGAAAAGATACGATAAAAACATTAGAACCTAGCAAGGTTTAGATGTGGTTCAAAGGATTTGGTTAGCAACGAACATTGCGGTTTTTAATTTGAATATACATTAGCTTATTGATCACAATAAAGAACAAGGCACATAAGAACAACCCTCATAATTTTCCTTAAAAATATTTAGTACTAAGATGAAGTAAAAATATTTCTCAGAAATTATAGCACTTGCCCCTAAATCTGTGCATTGAATCGAATTTTATTCAAATTTGTATGAGTTTTATTTTTTTTACGCGGAACCCTAATTATTCTAGAAAATTAAAAGCACTCTAAAATACCCGGAGTAACTTCAGCTATCGATCAAAAAAAGTCCCATCAAAATCGGTCCAGCCATTCCGGATATTACTCATTACAAACAGACAGAAAGACAAATTTATTAGTATAGATGGAAAGATCGAAGTTTTTATTAATGCCAATGGAACCCTAGTGCGAAAGTCGAGACGCATATATAACAGCGATTGGCGTGGAACTGTATTATGTCTCATCGTCTAGCCACCATATTGGGGTTCGAGATAGGTCACCAATTTAATAACCTCATTCTCACATTTCATTTTGTAAACGTTAGAGAAACGTTTTTACCATAAGTAAAAAATAATTCGATGTCTGGGTTGTTTTCCGAACCGCTGGTAATGTTTTGACGTTCGCTTATGAACGCTTTTCAGGGCCTAAATTGAATAAATATTTTTTGTACCTAATGTTATTTTTTATCTGGAAAATTCTTTATCAAGAGTTGGTTTAATTGCGAAAATTGAATTTCACAAATTATAACATAAGTAAACAGATATTATACGTAGCAAATAACCCGTTTTAATAATAACCGATTACGTAACGAGTTAACATAGCCCCCCCCCCCTCGCACTTTCACTAACCGAGGCTTGTATCTACAAAGAAAGTGCTCAACTCTACCTATATACCTATTATACGTACACAATACATTAATGCGATTTATTATTTATTCACGCAGCCAAATACGCGGGTAACAGTTAGTTTATAAAAATGAATGAGTTACAATCACAACCTATAAATGAACATGTCAGTTACTATGACAAGTGGAAGGCGTTTAGTTTTTTTGTGAAACGTAATGTGGCCATGCTACTAATACGATATGAGACAATCCGTAAACGGTAGAAATAAATCGAGTAATAAATATTATATAATGAAATCGCAATCTACACCTATTGTTGGCGATCATATTACTACAGCCTTTGTCATAACAAAAGGAATACTGCTTGGACAAAAGAAGGCCTAGTTTGGACGTTTAAAATGTAATGCAAAATAAATAAAATGTAAAATATTTTTTAAAACTATGTCACATGTGTAAGTCGGTATACTTCTACACTAACATTATAAAGAGGAAAGATTTGTATTTTTGTATGTAGGAATAAACTTAAAAACTACTGGACCGATTTGGATAAAATTTTGTATGGAGATAGTTTGAAATCCAGGGAGTGACATAGGATAGTTTTTATTCCGAAAATCTCACGGGAACGGGAACTATGCGAGTAAAACCGCGGAGAGCAGCTAGTACGTTATAAAATTAGACCTAGCAAACCATTAAAATTAACCGCAAAATTTCAGTATTCATAATCTCGATCACTGAAAAAAAAAGCAACTTGCGTATCGCTATGCAAAAGTATGTAAATTATAACTTTTTACGAATAATATCCATAGTGCTCTAGTTCTCATGATCTTTTATATCGACTTTTCGTTAATTCCACTTCTTAATATCATCATATACATTAGATAGATTATATGTAAAATTTAATAACTGGAAGACGATGTAACGCATTTCATAGTTGTTAATAGAATTATATAAATTCTATAAATCTTGTAGTGAGTCGAGTATATATGTCGATAATTAATACACAAAAATTTAGCTTATTTATACAACTAGGTTTTATTAAGTACAAGGGGAATGTATTACTCATTTTTCTTATTACATAGTAAAGTGTATTTCAAAATGTCACGTTTAAATATTACTCATAGTAATCTGGAATGATAGTTGATTGAAAAATAAGTTAAACATAAGAAACTTTGTAATTTTAATGGCATTTTATTGCTTAGGTACGCTATTATAACCTAAAAAAATTAACCGCTTACTTGTCAGTATAGATTAATTTTATTTTTATATGATAAAAAAATTTAAAATATTATATACTGGAAAAAAAACATTAATGAAATATTTTCTAATTGGCCCTGTCTTGGAAAATCTTTTTAAGCATAAACAATAAAATAATGTAGAATTTACGTTTAATTAAAACATATTTGAGATTATTTATATTATGGAACCATTCATTTACGCATATCCTTTAAAGTTTTGAAAGATTTAGGTAGTGCCGAATGCATGTACTGAAACTAAATGTGATATTAATGAAAAATGTAACAGACAAAAACATAATTACACAGTTGACCTACATTAATAACAATCGAGAAATTATATTTGCATTTTAAGACACCTGAAACGATAAAATTAGCGAAACTTAAAAAAGTTATAAGCACGTTTAGTTAATGTTTTACAATCTTGGCCCAATATTCATTGTCACGAAGATAATTTCATGTTATAGTTCATTACTATATCCAACAAAACTAAACATCCAGTGTAATGGCACATTAAATCATAAATTTATTATTACAAGTAGCCTGTGTTTACATATATTATCATATCGACCAAACAAATATATTTATCTATACGTTATAAAGAAAATAATATTAAAAATGATGCACTACTAGGTCTTCTTGTTGTTTTCCAGGTTTTATAAAACTGGTAACTTGTCGTATGTTGTTATGAAGATAACTTGTGGTTGTCTACTTTTTGGCTGATGCAATAGAACACGAAACTTGCGTTATGCTTACCATTAACTTATTATAAATAAGTAAAGCATTTAATATCAAACAAGCTTAGCATAGAGATCAAAATTAGATTGTAATAGACAAAAATAAAGCCATATGTAAATGCACATTATAAAGCAGATATTTACCTATTTGTGAATATCAATTTAAAACACAATAAGAGCATAACATATATCTAGCAATTCCGGAATATGCATCTTGTAAAATAGCGTTATTACAATGTATTAAACGAAGAATTTTTTAATTTTGTTTCTAATACCTATTTAATTTTCTCGTTTCCTTCGTATACAACATACCTAATATATTTGTTTGTGTCTTTACCGTCTTTGTAGTTATTTTTATCCAAGATATGTTGACTTCTTTATTATGTAATATTACTATATAAAGTAAGTTGAAATCAGTCATACTATTATTTCCAACGTTACAATGTAGCAATCGTATTCTTAATAAGGATTTAATGAATTATGACCGAGTATCCGCGTGTATAGAAAACATGGAAAGTATGTGTGTCCACTTAGACAGTTATGTAACATAAAACCGTTATATTAATAATTGTAATGTGAGAGAACAAGTTTCACGGAAATAATATTGTAAAGCATAATTAAAAATTGAACCGCACTTTTACCCAGCCCAGTATATTAAAGGAGTTGAATAGTTGAAACAAGTGTTACAATGACAGTAGAAAGCGCTTATAAAACGAGTGAAAACTATTTTAGTTACAGCTGAGTTTAAGTTTACGATACTGACTCAATCATAAGGACTCATTTACATAAAAAGAGAATAACACGAAGAGATCCCAATTTCGATTTCACAGTAATTTGGCCATACATATACGTATAAGAGAAATCGGTTGTATGTTTCCTTATTTGTGTTTAATGTATTTTAAAGTAAACCACAAAACATTAATAATGACAACCATTTTACAAATTGGACTGAACGTTTGTTTTCTAATAACTCAAAAACAATTGGACCGGTTCAAATGAAATTTGGTATATAAATATATTTTGTCATAGAAATTAATATTGGAAACTATACAACTTTAAATAGCTTCATTGAATTAGTGAATAATAAAATACGCGCGTGAATAATAAAAAAAACGAAGACTTATATTTATATTAGTGAAGACAATATATTATTTACTTTTTGTTTTATTTATGAAAAAGATTTTAATTCACAAAGGCAACACAATTGAAATTTAATTCTTTGAAACTTTAAATTTTCTAAAACTAAAACTATTGTAAAATGTCCATATCTCATTATATGCATGGTCACAATACAATGAGAAATGCGGTGCGTTGCCGAGGCGCGCTCCACTGTTTAAAATGGCGTCGCGAATTTATCAATAATAAACACATCAATAATAACTTTCAAATATACACTTTTTTATTATATTATAGGTTAACTAGCATTCGACCTTAATTACATTTGAAAGTGTCTAAATAGGAATAAAACTTTTGAGCATTACACACCTTTTATTTTTTACCCGTTCGAATTGTTTGTTGTCAATGTTAAAAAAACATGTATAGAGCTGGTTAGACAACTCGTCAGCCGAAACTCTAGAATTATAACGGTATGGAACCATGTATCGTTAGTCCTGATCGCACTTGTCCTTGTTTTTATAGCTTATCATCAAATAACAACAAAATTATTAGTAACACTCTTTAAAACTACTATTAAATAAGGTCATGTATAACATTTATAATGTTAAGTGTTTAACAATTCTTAATAGGCCAGCCTCTAAATATCCCTATACAAAATAATAGAGAGAAAGCACAGCCTTAAGGTTCTGGAAGAAACGGCCATCCTAAACTCATTCATAGTTGTAAAGAATGTTCTCAAAGTAAATATTAGATATTACGTTTTTTTTAACGTTGGCAATATTATAAGAGATTAGCTCTGTTTCCACGGCACCTACAACGGAAAGAGAGACAGATAGACGTGGCCTTTTATATAATGTAAGGATAAGGTTGTAAAAGGAACAGATAATTATTATGAAGTTTTTTTCTATAATTGAAATTAATTTTGTTAACGTAATAATATAATGTACTAAAACCTGACCAGAATAATATCTACGATTTAAAAAAATAATTATGTAAATCGAGTAATTGGTTCTTGAATTATAAGCCAACTATCGGACCGACAGGTAGACGTTACGTTTTATATCATGTAAAAGGATAAATGTGTAAATAGGAATAACACAGTTTCTTTTTTTTAAATAAAGGCACTCACGTGTTTTATATTGAAGTGAAGGATTTTCTCGATGTAGCTCGGTAGCTGGTTGACCACGGTGAAGTATCCAAACACGGACGCCCCCGTGAGTGATGATTATGGCCCAAACAGGCGCAGAGAGGAATAAGCTCCGCCAAGGCACCGGCATGTGCTGAAGGATTATCCACATGTTAATATTATACATACATACAAAGAAAAAATGATAACAAAAACATTAAGAAGAAACGCGGTTGGCGATATATATTTGCAGAATACGTATTTCAAATATCTATTGCAATAGCGCCGCGCCCTAATGAAAGAGTTGCAAACTGCAGCTCGGCCTGATTGTACCTATGCAGAATAGGCGAAATTATCACTTCGTATTCCTTTGTTTCCAGAACTTGACAGAAACTGGACCGATTTTAAATTATCTTTCAATCTATACTAATGAATTAAATTGAAGTGTAGACTGTTTTGAAACATATATGGAATATAAAGGAAGACAACAAAACCATAGCGCGATGTAGAATCGTTCAAAGAAAATCAATTTTTGTTGTCGTTAATATATCAGATTGATGTGTCTGTTTTTTTACTAAATACATGTGAATTATAATAATACCTATACCAAAAATGCATTTTTTTAAATTTTCGTGTGTCTGTTTGTAACAGGTAATCTCTGGTACGGTTGGAGCGATTTCATAATTAGGGTCTCGCGTAAAAAATTAAAAGTCATAAAAATTGAAATAAAATCCAATTCAATGCAGTTTTACTGGCAGGAATTTGAATTTATGAGAAATATTTTTGCTTAATGTTAGTAGCAAAAAGAAATTGGAAGTTTATTAGGGTCCCGTATAAAAAAAAATAAAACTATATTACGCAGTGATAAATATATCAAACGCGGGCGCAACCGCGGGCACACCGTTAGTTATAAAATAAGAAAGACTTTGGCTATGCTTCTTCTTCATTGTGCTTCTTTTTTTTTATTCGTCAAATTTGTTTCAAAACGACATGGCATTGCCGTAGTGTACATATGTTATATGGTTTAAACATATTTATTATAATAAATTCTTTATCCAAGGAGGAAGCAAAGAAATACGTTTGTATGGATCAAACGTCTCCCGCATATCCTCTTACAATATATATTATTGTATACATGTATATCTATAAATTAAGTAATTAATGTTGTTATTTGTTTAGCGTCACGATGGTTGAATTACAATGTACCCTACCTAATGCATGCAAACACTATATCTTATTACATAATGACTAATAATTCATACGCGGAAACTATTTACTTATGCATTTGAATTTAAAAAAGAAGTTACAAGGAAAACCACAAATGACCCTTCGGGTCGTCTCAAGGGAATGTTCGGTAAAGTTGTAAATTAAGGACTCGCATATTAAACATTCATGATGGCGCACATTGTGACGCTACATGAAGAACGCGCCCAAGGCTGTCTCGATTTGAATATAATTGATTGTGGGCCTATGGAAATAAATTTAAGCACTAGAATAATAAACATGTACATAGCAACATTTTTTTATTTGAAACTAAAACGATGAGTTGGTAGTGCGGTTGGATTCTGCGTCGATAGCCGAAGGGTTCGAACCCACTTATCCTACTATAAGTCCAAGCTTTTGATAAAGCTATTGTTAGTACGATAGTAATAGTCCGACATCCGGCTGCAAGTTTCGTCCATCGAGGTTTAATCAAAATTATTATTTTCTGTACAATTATAAATGGGGCAATGTGTTTTTAAAGGGTTGCCTATCAAAATGTGCCTGCTAGTAGTTTTAATTAATATTGTTTCATTTTTGGGTAATCATTTCTATTCACCAGTTATTCAAATAAACTATATGCCAATTCACAGAAATAAGTGATGAAAAGTAGCAAAATATTGGTTGCCATATTGCGCGTGGCCTCAACCTCTTCGCAGCCAGTTGTAAGTAACCAAGTAATATTTTGGTACCTTTTTACGTTCATGGCGTATATTCATAATTTATATTTCAAAGTAAAGCTATTTTTTTTCTATACATGATCAACTACATCTGCTTATGTAAAAGTGACCGCAAGTAGGGGTTGCTATTTGTTAAAGAGTATTTAGAGTGAAAGAGAGCTAACGCGGTGCATAACGCGGTAAACGAACTTCCATTACGTGTAGTTCCTAGACCTATAGCTATATCTACACCTTGAAGAAAATAGTTTATCTTTTGCAAACGCCCAATCTAGTACGTGATTTGTTATTAGCATCATTGGTTTGGACGAACGATGGTACGATTATTTAGTACCAAATTAGTTCCGTGAATGGCATACGAGGCCGATTTATGAGACATACCAATAAATACGAAGTTGTACAACTTTTAATTGTAGCTCTTTAAATGGAAAAGTGGCATGCATACTACGTAAATTTTTAAATGTTCCTTAAATTCGTTAACAAATATTTCCATTTAGAATGGCGACTCTTTTAGATAACGAATATGCGATAAATACATTTGCAAACAGACAGATATACATCGCCTTATATAACACTGTGGTGATTTTTTCTATAATAACAATACATGTATTTATATATGACTTAAAGATGCACGTGCTATAAAACATTCCATAAACCTTTTCGATACAAAACAAAGAAATCATTAAAGAGAAATGTAGTTAGTATCTATAATAATAAACCGCAAATTTTACTTCGTATTGTTCCAATGCACTGGTATGTAACTTATTATGTAAAAGTCTATTGTTTTCAATCAGAAGTCATTGTTTATAACATATGAATAAATAAATTCATACAACTGCGCCACCGAGGCAGGTGATAATGATGAAAATGATAGTTTCGCGTTCCCTTCTGACTCTACCGTAGAAGGTGTAAAAGAAAGAGATAGATAGCCGACGAGTAAAAGAAGAAACGAAAGAATGTTTCATTTGCTAGCGACGTATTTTTTTACTTATCAACGTACTTATCAACTTTTTTTTTCGACTGAATAGCGAGAAAGTATCACTAGGTTTAATCGAATGACACGAGAGGGAAACATAAATATAACTCCTCCGAGATAACTCAAGGCGACTATATTTAAAACTAGACTCTTAAAAGTTTATTGAAAATGAACCAGCTGTAATGACTTATCAGTATCTTTTGTATGATAAAACAATTTATAGGGTGAAATCGATGTAATTAAAGATACATACCCCTTTGTTAGTTGTGTCTTGAGGGAGCGCCTTCATGAGGTAATTACGTTCCGTCTCCGATATGCGAGGGTGTTGGCCTGGAGAGTCGTACACCACCGCGAACCATGCCAACGACCACATGACACCAATGATACCTAAAGTATTATTAATGATTAAATACATATTCTAGGTAAAATAATGTGGTCCACGGCGACATCCTATCAGTTTATGACATTCGCATTTCTCGAATATGCACGAACGTGACGTTCAATTCTATGGTATAGACATCAGAAGGCTTTGGTTGTGTTTTCTTGGAGCTGACGTTTGGCGTCAAGATATTTAATTCGGAAGCGTTCAATATTTGCAACATCAGCATAACTTGCCAGGAGTCATTAGCATGAGAAAATATTAAAGTAAGCAAGCAAATCAGCTAATGCAGATCCACTTTTTCGTCTCCATAAAATTAAGACTGAACGTAGTAGAGATGCCAATGTTAAGATGGATGTGTGGCATAACTATAGGTAAAGAATAACATTACAGATGAGTATATCAGAGGAAGATTGAAAGTAGCATCAGTGATAGAGAAGTTAAGGAGTAGGTATGGAACATGTCAGGTGGAGAGATGAAAGTCACGTAACTAGAAAATCGTTATGTATGAAGGTAGAGGGAAACCGAAAAAAACATGGATTGATTATGTGAAGAATGATATGTGTGTGTGAACGAGTTGACGAATGACACAGGAATAGGGGAAGCAAAGAAAATGTTGTGATAACCCTACTTAATGTAGGAAAAGGTAAAGAACATGATGCCGGATCCACATTAGTTTATTTTACGAGATTCTCTATCATCGTGGTGACCTTCTTAAAGTTCTGATGTTACCTATAAAAATAAAAAAGGAAAAAAACATGACAACGAAACTATAAGGAAGGTGGTGGAACATTTTTTAATGCCTGCCTAGTTAGCCAGACACACTCAAGTTTGAAAAACTCTTGTCAAGCTCACCTATTAGGTGAGTCCCTATAGCAACACATGAGAATTAGGGGTTAGAATTAGTTCTATCCGCACATAAGAATCAGTGGGGGAAGGACAGCGGTTGGGCCTATCAATATGGTCGAGTGGGACTGCTTCGTACCAAGCTCCCCCGGACGATAGACAGGGCCCGGTTTGACGGGGTTATACCTGTCATGCCTTTTGGTCGGGCCTGCCGTACGGGCGACGCGGAGCAATGTTACTCAATAACGTGTCACCCCTTCCATGCGGTGGATGATACCGTGGGTTTTAGAGGGTATTCGTGGCGCTTCTCGTCGGGCGAGTCCCATAAACCCCTCTGGCATCTCTAATCCTGAAGGTTGGCTTCACTCCCACATGCATTTCTCACGTAAAAAGGGGTTAGAATTAGTTCAAGTATCTTGTGAGAAAAATTTTGGGCATTTTAACATCTCCGTCCTCCGTGTTATCAAAAATAAACAAAGCGAAGACCCTCTTGCACGACATTGATACTTACATAATACGAACGACCCCTAGACTCGGTGTGTTTAGAATCTTAGACCACATCATCAAAAAACATCAGGTTCTAAGATTGTATAATAGTAAGATTTTTTTTTTTACCTCTAGATGCATATTGCGGTTGTTCTTTTTATTTTCATTGTTATTTTATTATTATTTTCTGACATTCTTTTTTCAAAATTTTTAAAGTTATTTCTTACTCCCAAAGAGTAATAATATACTGGTTTTATGTTTTATGTGTTTGTTAAATATAAATTTATTATGAATACTTGTTACGGTGAGACTATATGCATGCTGTGGTGGCCTTTAAAGGTAAATGCACTGATAATTGTTAATATGTGTAATTAATTGAATTGGCCACTGGCGACCCTATTTGAATAAATAAATAAAATAGTCAAAGCGCTAAAACTACTCAGTATATAAAGTATTATTTATTCGTTCAAGAGAAAACCTTTAACTTATCCGGGCCAAGGTATCTTCTGGGTTTAACCCCTATGTTTAGCTCTTATATAAAATCAATATACATTAATGACGTCATACGCCGAGAAATGTATCTACTTACGAGAACTCTTTTTTCCCTTAATTTTATTTTTTCTATATGCATAGGTCCACTGCGAGGAATACATATTAAAACAAAACCATGTCTATTTTCCATGGAGGTTGGGCATTTTAAAAAATCGATCTGATTAGCTACTATCATCCAGGTTTAAAATGTAGCACCAAGCAGTTACAGATATGTGCCAGCAGCATCAGTTAAGAACTAGTATATCTAAACTTAGCCTGTTTCCAGATAAAGTGTGCTACTTTAGACTCATTTGCCATTAGATAGAGATTGTTGTGAAATAGCTGAGAAATAGAGAAATATATCAAATGAGAATAAACATTCATTTAATACTTCTTAAGCTTACCAGTGAAGTAGAACGCGGACTCCCATCCGAAAAATGGGCAATGAGGAACCCACAAATGGGCATAGTTATAGCGGCTCCTAGCGATGAAGCTGTAATAAACAAAAATCCGTTTAGAAAATAAACTAATATATTATAAATACTAATAATAAAATTGTAAATTTCATGAGTCGGTACATTATCGATTTTTGTGAAAAGAATTAGACTAAAAATAGGTAATTAAACATATTTCTATCATTTTTAGAAATGTCTGTCTGTTTGTTTGTGCAGTTATCAATTAGAAAGTACTAAGAATATTTTAAAAATTCTAATTCTAGTACTAAGATAATTATAAAGCACATTTCGGGGTAACATCAAAACTTTATTTAATTAAAATCGGTCTACTCCATCAAAAGTTACAGTAACATGAATGAGACGCGGCGCGTTTAGTATGAAAGAAGAGTTTGTAAATAAATGCGTTTTAGTCTTATTCGAGAACAAAAAATTTATGGATTTATTGAAATTGAAGAAAAAAACCTAACATAAAATATATGTATCGTATATAAATATCTAAGACATAGTAAATGAGAAAACAATATTTTGATATTTTTATACAATGTAATTATACAAGCCATTGTATTAAGGAGTTATTTTATGGAAGTAGTGAACTGAATTTCAATTCAATATCAATAGTTAAATATGGCGGGGAACATAATATTATTTAATTACTAACTCTGCCCGCGACTTCGCTCGCTTAGAAGTTAGGCAATTATAATGTAATTGATAGCCTTCTCGTCCCGTTCCGCCCGTCACAATATTTTTTTTTTTTAAATCTATCGAATTTTGTCCTGTTGTAGATTCTGAAGACCGACATAGTTTTTTTCAAACATCTTCAATATACAGATTTCGCCCGTTATCCTTTTATTATAAGTATAGATTATCATGTCCTTGTAATGTTTCAGAACAGTCCAAATAGTTAAAAAAATAAGTATAGTTAGCACTAATGTTAGCCACAGCATGTAATTAATAAAATAGGTACTAGTTTCATTGGCGAATTTGTCTGATTTTTAAACCTCGTGAAAAGAGTAGAGGCAGTATAACGAAAGCCAAAAGTTGTGTTCAAAAAGCGCATAAATGGATGATTTATAAAAAATCGACAAATAGATAATTAGGTACCTCCACGCGCACTCTAAAAGTGCCCATGCTTACAATACTTAATAAATAACGATATCATTATGACAAATATACGCATGCCCACTTCGTCTTTCGGCGTTGGCAGTTTGGAAACAAACGTGGCGTGTGTATGGCGCTAGTTATGCCTATCATATACATTCTAGAAAAACCGCTTATTACTATTTATACTATTCAATATTCATGCGTGAATCAACAACTGCAAGTCACGCAGCATACGACCCTTCGTCCTTATCTAACAGGTCTAGGTATGTACGAGGAAACCGCCAATATCATATCTACATAATATCTAATAATTTTATAATCAACTTTTTTCCTTGAATTTACAAACGTGTTTACAATATGTTTTCTGAAAACAATCGGAAACAGAGCTATTTTTAAAGTATTAACTTGTAACTGTATTACGTGGTAATAAATAAAACGTTATTTCAATAAGATTATAATATAGATATTAATTTATTCATGTTTTTAAACAAATATGACGAGTTATTTGTCGTCTAGGTTTGGTAAATCCCTTCCAAATTCTAATGTTCATAAAAGTTTAAACAGATCATGACATTGTCAATGATCTGAGCACAAATGAGGCAACGCTAAAGATAACTTGTAACTAAATAACGTTAAAAATAATTTTAGGGATAACATTATTAATTGGATAATCGTTATTTACACAGCTGAGGTAATGTTTATTTTTTTTTTACTTATATTCGACAGATTAGTGTCGTCATAAAAACATGTTTAAAAATTACGTTGCATAACGTTATTTACTGATAACACAAATAATCAATATTTGTATGACGGTCGAAGGGTCACGGATCGATCAATTTGATCAGCTACTACGATTTAGAAATGGTAAAATTTAATAAACATTGTCGTATGTTGCAACACGATTACACGATCGTGTTGAAACGATGATGGCGCAGTGGATAGTGCGGCCGGATTCAGCTACAATGGACACATATCCAACTCTAAAATCAGCCTGACCTTTCGGTGAAGGAAAACATCGTGAAGAAACCATAGCATGGTGGTATTTTCTAACTATGCCCGCCTGGGTAGCTACCACCCTCAAGTTCGAAAACCTATCACCAAATACCAGTAGGTGTGTTCCGGCACCATCACCTGAGAACCAGTCTCTAGGCTTAGTGTGTTTATCGTCCTGGACCACATCGTCACTTAACAGCAGGTGAGATAGTGGTCAAATCGTGTAAAAAAAATGTAATACTTGAACGATTACAAATCTCATTAGTTAGGCCTTACATGAAGATGTAAATTACTCAACTGAATCAAGAACTAAATGAGTCCGAATGCGGGTGTGTCTCTGCGTCGTATTCTGTTATCTCAAATCGAGGTCGCATTACGTACTCATCGATTCATATTACAATTATTGGTCAATAATAGTTATAGATAACGACACAAGGAAACTCTTTACATGCTTTACATACCAGATAATGTTATTGCTTTAATTTATGATGATTCAGTGATTGCGTATATCGACCCGGTTTCCATGAAGAGGTTATTAGTTCCACTCGATAACTAATACTATAGTTATAATATCAGGACATAGTTAATTATCATGAATCGTTCAAACATGAAATTCTATTTTAATTACGTAGAGCATAATTAAGATTTAAGCTGTGCGGTAGATCGTATGCATGTATGATGAAAACCTATTTCCAATAATAACTCTATTATAAATGTGAAATTATATTTATTAGAATCATCATTGTTCATCAATCACGATAATTCGCCTCGGTGAATGATAATTACAGATACAGAATTCAATTAAGTAGCAAAATAGAACATATTATGAAACCATTTCTCAGTTATCACTATGTCTAAATCCAGTGAAGCCGGCGGATATCACCTAGCCCTTAAGCGGCCTTTATTCCATACAAACGCAGGCCTGTTTCCTCCCTGGATAATAGCATTATGGTTAATATTTTTATAACAATCCACCACCGCCACGCCCGTACGTTTTGATTTTTTCCATAAATTAGTTATTGTAGAAACTAGAAGCCTTTGAAAATGAAAAAAATGCTCGATTTTTACCGTATTTTTATAAAATAAAAAACAAGCAAAACGAACGGTAAGCCGGTCTTTATTATTCTAAAACTGTAAGAAAATTAAAAATCGATTCAGTTTTGGAGGAGGAAACAGGGTACTACAAAGTGATGTTTTCGTCTATTTTACATAATTAAATCAGCCCGCGCTACAGTTGTCCCTTTCGCTTTCTTTGGGATCCAACACGATAGTAATAGATTTTTTAAATACTGTTCTGATCGCATGCCTGCCTCTTTGGGCCATTTAAAGTCCCACCTCTCCCTTATCGCAAAAGTTCCAAAACTCATAAAAGTTTTGTGTAAAATCCGATTCAATTCAGTTTTACGGGCGAGTGCTTGACTGTATGAGAAATATTTGTGACTTTATCTTAATACCAATAAAATTTTACGGAAATAATTTAGGTTCCGTGTAAAAAAAATAAAAGGCAGTGAAGAATATATGAAACGCGGGCGCAGCCGCCGGCACACAGTTATAGTCAAAAATAAAAGTATAGACCCGACGTTTCCATTGTTGCTTAAAAAGTTCACCAATGGCCACCCACCCTACCCCACCTCCTGTCCCCTTTCTATAGGCTCAGTTCAATGTTATTACAAAAATAACGTTATATATCTTACTTTAAGGATAGAGTTACGAAGTAGTTTCTAATTTTCTCTTATTTTTCAGTGTAATAATTAGTTAAATTCTCAAAGTGAGTTGTCCCTCTATCAGTAAAAACAGAAAATGGATTTTGAAATAATAACGGCTTAGGAAAAAGCTCGTTATAACGTTAAAAATAAACATTAAAACGGATTTATGTGTTATTATTGTAATGCTAACGTTATTATTAAATCACTAGCTGTTACCTGCTCATACAATACTTACTGTAGAATACAATTATTTTACTTTAGTAGATGGATAGATAAGTGTTGTAAGACACCACTAGAAAAATGTCTTTAGCAAAATAACATTAAAAAAGTTATTTAAAGAGTACATTCGACGGACGTTCTTTGAATGTGCGGAAGCAAGTTTCACACTTGATATGTAAAATAATAATATTGTTATTACTACGCAGTACGTAACTTTGCTGTCATCTATTCCGGTCCATAATTTACTTGTCATAAGTGTGCGCTATTAACGCATAAGGAAATACATTATTTTCTAGATAAGTCAAGGTTATTTTTGATAACGTATTGTTAGTTTTTTTTTTTATATATTAGTTGATAATTTTTTTTTTTTGATAAGTATTTAATAAAACTATTAGTAGTTAGCTGTAACAAAGCCACTTATTAAGCTAGCCAATGTAGTACGTACGATCAAAACGTACAAAAAATTATCATCTACTATTATTCGTTTAAAATTATAAATTTTGAATATCTATTATCTACAACTCTTACCCTCGCAAATGCTTGTGGTGGACAAAAAAAGTCTTCGCGAAAAGTTTTTTTTTTAGTTTTTATTAAATTACACCGGTTATTTTTTTTTTAAATAACCGTAGTATAATTAGAAAGCTATTCAATGAAGAGTGTATAAATATTATAACTATACCAAAACACCATTTTTGTTTTTTGTTTGTTCCCGGTTAATCGCCGGAACGGCTGAACCGATTTTGATCACACTTTTTCTGACAGATAACTGAAGTTACTCCGCGTAACTAAAGCTAGGTATTTTTATACTTTAAAAGTAATTAGGGTTCCGCGTAAAACATTAAAAGGAAATAGTGAATACAATCAAATTCAATGCACAGTTATACTGGCAAATGCTTGAATTTGTGAAATATTTTTACTTTCTGTATAAAAAATTTAAACCTCATGAAACTGAACAAAATACGATTCAATGGGCAGCAGTGACGTGGCATGAAAAAATCGTCGGTAAAGCTGGAGCATAAAAAATCGGCCTGGTAGTACTTCTTCCTCTTGAAATTTAGTACAGTAATGAATGATGAATGCTTGTGCTGCTGAGTGAAGATATTCAGTGTAAGTTAGTGTTAACCACCTCCACCGTACTTGACTTCACTGGAGTTACACAAACAGTACATGTCGAGTATGGTAAGTTGTTTTGAGATTACAGATGAAAATTATTTAGCACGCTAAATGCGAAATGTCAAATTCATTTCGCGTAAGACAAAATGTTCCTATAATTATGACAACCTAATAAATTGTAAAGTTGGGTAACTTTCGTGATCGTAGATTTTAACTATTTAATTTTAAATGGACAACGCGAGATGGCGACATATGCGAAACGAAATATAACGATTAGTCTACATTAACCTACATGATAAATAAAATAATACTGATTGATTTATTTATCTTTTATACTTTAATACTAACTTCCTAACCTATCTTCTAAAGCTAACTTCTTCGGCATCGAAATTGACACATGATTATTTATAATCGACTCTTTTCAAAATAGAAAGTAAATCCATCATTTCAGTGTAGCGCAATGGTAAATTTAAAAAGTGACATCTATGGGAATTTGTTAGCACATTTTTCTCTTTAGATGAAGCTGCCTGGGAGACATTTTTCTAGTACATAAGTAGATGGCGCTTTCTTTAAATATTTATATTGATAAACCGTAATTGTATCACAATTATGATTAAAATTAAATGAATAACCCGGAACGAAGCGGCTTATTTTCAGCCTAAATTTGCGCTACGTTTACATAATAGGTACACTGATGCTTTCATTGTGTGGGTGATAATTAAAGTGAAATGTGCATGGATGTGTGAACTCAATTTCGACATTTTGCTACCGGCTTGTATGAGTAAGTTCTAAGTATGCGTGTTTCGCGTTTACGACTATGTGGTTGTTATAGTATATTTGATGCATGATGACTTGATGTGTGCACATTGAGTGTTTTGTTTTTTAGTAAGGCTATAAGGAATTGGGTTATAGGAGCGCTTCGGCACTGATGGACAGACCCATCATCACAATATTTTCCAATGATTATTTAAAAACTATATTACGCAGTGAAGAATATATGCAATGCGGGCGGAACCGCGGACACTCGGCTAGTTCATACATAAACGCATAATCTCAAATGAAGTGTATTCAGGTAATGAGTACGGCTGTCACGATTTACTTGTGACATGGCGCCATTGCGGTCGATGGCAGGTCATTCGATCCCCAAGGACAGACATCGGTTTATTCCGTTCCGTTCAACGGTTGTATAGTTTTAAATGAAGATTATTCATCAAAATGAGTCATGGCGGCCGGACGGTTAAGATGTATAGGTAGATGTTAAGATATTCGCCAGGCTTGAGCCCTAATATGAGTTTTTCGGAATTCACGTGTTATTCGTCATTTAATTAGTGATTGACTGACAATAAAATGATATGTCCTGAACTCAAGAACATTGTTGATCGACTTAACTAATTATTATCCTCATATATATATGACACAAGTTGTTTTCCCTGTCATGATACAGCTGACGTGGTGTAGAAGTTATAAACAATATAGGAAAAGCATTACCGCAAGTCTAAAATTCGATAACAAGCGCCAAAAATAGACATTATGATTCCATACATAGTACACACATTTCAACATATCTAGGGACACAACCATGCATTAGTGTCTTAAAAAAATGCAAGGCAACCTTTGCTTCATATATAAGCACTGTATTTCGTTATACTACTTCACTTTACCTACAGTACTTTAAAAAAACCTAGATATAATAATTGTAAATTTACTCGAAGGTTCGATAAAAAATTCTTATTAATTGATGTACACTCAGCAAACCTGCATGACCTAACATCGTTCAGGGCAACCAAGGACTTGCGTTTTGCGCATTAAGTAGGTAATAGAATCGAGTATAACTACTAACCTTGTGAATAGGGCTGCCGAACGCTACTTCATAATAAACCATAATATAAATACTTTATTTTTATTTCCCATATTATTTTTAATTATTTATAAAGTATCTCAGGTACAAGTGTAAATATTTTAACTAGAATATAATGCTTGACAGCATGACTTATGCCCAAGAAAGAGCTATAGTAACTAATTTACTATTATTTATAAATGACATAAAGTAATACCTACTTTTTAATTACGCGCCACGGACCGTGTAGACTATAAATAAGTTATTTCTTTAGAAAAGAAAAGATAGCAACCCTATGAGTGCACACGCATACATATAAAGGGAGCCACACGAAAATAACACTTCGGTTTCGCTGCAGCATAGCAACCGTTTCGCAAGGTTAAAATTGTGCTGTAAACTAATATAATCCAATGGGAGCGCTCGAATACCGTGACGTCAGCAACCACGCCTGCGCGCGCCTCCGCGGCCATATTGCCGCGAGCCGCTGCGAAACGTTTGCGACACACGATAACAATAATTGTGTCGGCTCCAAGAGTTCGTGCCTTCCTGACGTCGATAAATTGTGTCAGCTAACAGCTCGTAATATACATAACGCTCGGTGCGAGTGACGATGTTAAACATCGGTCAAGGCGGAGTGAAAAATTGTTATTGGCTTTGGACCAATACTTAATCATTCTTACGGCATAACTTTCAGTTGTATTGTTATTTTGTTCCACAGATGACAAATGGTAGTTTGACGCATTATTCTAATCGAATAAACGTAGATGAACCTTCAGAAAGTAGCATGCAACGGAATAATTTCTGCGTGACTTACTAGCTGACAAAAAATAATCAATATTCATAAACTAGTATCTATTATATTAACTAGTAGTACAACTGATTAGGTTAATATTGTCAAAAGGTAAACATTATTGTTCCATATTGTACTAGGTATTGATACCGTAATATAATAATAAGAAGTACTTTTTATATCATTTTAAGTATAGTAAGTAGTTGGTATATTGGAAATATGGTTAGTAAAATAACCTAAGCCCATTTTCTTAATCTACGCATAAGAATGTGTTGCTTACCCATCATGTTAGACATGAATTTCGATCTATCCATCGGCGGTATCCACTTGGAGGCCATCGGGAGTATAGCCGGCCATGTTGCTCCCAGAAGGAAGCCGAGAATTACTCTGACAGCGACGACCCAACCAAATCCAGCTGTTGCAGCTCCAGGAGTTATGAGAGTCAGGATACTGGCGAGGAGAGTACTGTAGCCAAAGACTCGCCTGGTAAAGAAATATAATATATAAAATATTTGATGAAAGTCACTTTATTGGAACAAAAACAGCTTTAGGGTAATTTAATGTCTGTGATAGAACGGAGTGGCACATATATCACCTGGATTCTTCAAACTGCCATCTAAATTCGATCGATAAGAAATAACTAGATTTTAGAAAATTTACAGATATTCTATCAACGGCTCAAACTTATAATAAACCTAGCAATTGTTATTGTATAGTTGAAATTGTGATAGTAAGTTAAAGTAAGATTAATGCCATGGAAATGAGAATTTTGAGAAGTATATGTAGCTGGAGAAGAAGATGTTGGACAAAGTAAGGAATAGTATGATAAGGGAACGCTGTGGTGACAAAAATCAAGAATGGAATGATTAGTTGGTTCGTGCACGTGGAGAGTATGGATGACAGAAGATTGATGAAACAAATTCATAAGGTGAGGGGAACAAATTTATTGAGCAAATCGCTAAGACGTAGGGCTAGGTGATCGAATCTCGACCAGACTGAAGACGTTCTAATGAGAGGCCAGGTAAAAAATACCAATAAAAATAAAAGTAGCAAAAGAGGTTTGTCAAAATTATAGCAAGTGGAAGGATTTAGTCTTTGCCTACTCACCTGAGAGAGAGGCGTAATGCTATGTATGTGTTGTCCATGTCTTCGATCACATCTAACAGTTTCAATTATTCATTATATCTTTTCATTATTCAATTATTTATTTTTAGTTTCGTAAAATGGTTACAGTTTTTTTGTCAATTTTATTTACTTTTTACAATTTGCTTGATACGTAATAAAATATATACAAAAAAAATCAGTTTCAATGTTATTGTAGTTACAAATGCACTCACGAAGTGATAAACGACTCGTTTTCAATACGTGATTTCAATCTGTTTTTTTCTGAAATTTTAATCCTTTTATTATCTAAGTGTCAGATCAGTGTCAGTGATCAGTAAAAAAAGCGATATATTTTCAGTTTGATATCAATCTTAACTTTTAGGATTCGATATCGAAACCCGCCGAATGAAGAGGTTGTCTATAAAAATATAAAACTAAGTATTTTCTTGAGCTGCAAACGGTTTTCAAATGTGCAAATGTGTAGGTAAATCATACAATCACATTTAAACAGCCCGCATGAAGATAACAATTAACAACACTTAAGCAATTTACGATGGCATCATTAGGTTTCAATCGGAACATTTCAAGTATGCGGCCCGCATTGACAACTGCGTTCCGTTTATATGGTGACCGAATCGGGAAGACCAAATCTGTTGTTATAATATACACAGTTATCATCCGCCGCTGTTAATCAATAACTTTTCATTCGGATACATTTGGCTCAAGGCGATATCACAAGCAGTGTTACCAACATTTAAATATTGAATTCTAATATAATTACTACTACCTACTAGACAATTAGACTGAGACATCGATATTTTCGATCATTGCTCTGTCTTCGCGGTTTAGTTTTGTCCTTGAAAGTTATAGGTATAATTATTCCTGGCGTTTGAACCAACGTAATCTTAATTGTTCTGCTTTGCAAATAACGTTAATTTTATACCTAAGGAATTTGTATTAAGCTACTAAATGTGTAGTACAGATAAAATATCGGAAATAATTGTTGATCGTCATTTTTCCGTCGACGTCGACATCATTATCCACATAACGTTTTTCTATATTCTAGCTAATTAAACAAATCTTTTTTGAATACTGTGTAGGCTCAGTGTGTTGACACGGTATCATCTGATGTTAAGTGGCGATGTCGAGAGGGTAAACCTAGAAATACTAAGCGGCTCTCTAGTGATGCTACCGGAATATTCTGTAGGTGCTTGCTTAACGACAGTGAACTTAATAGTTGCATTAGAATATATCCTACCACAACGCTAAGGGTTTATTACAGTCAGTAAATTAAGTTCATTATTGAATAGGTTAGGTGGATTTTAACACACGATGTCATCACTGCTTTATTATAAGTACTAAAACCTATTCAGAAATATAACTATAATTTTAAACAAATATAGATAAAAAATATATTTTAAGCCTTCCATCCATCCATTCAACCGAAAGACGTCCACCGCTGGATCTAGGTCTCCCCCAAAGATCTCCACGATGGCCGGTGTTACGCCACCCGCAGCCAGCGGATTCATTTTGATATATTCACGTGATTCCAGATTAAAAACATGATAATATCCATAAATGATTGTAATAATAATTCTGTTATATTGGTAACACTGACCCCGCAAAGCAATACTCATTTCGAACAACACAGAATAATAATTGATAGGTGTTACTGGATTGAGAACTGGTTTTTAGTGTTCTCGATAAGACACCGTGTTACTCGGCATTAATCACCGACGAGTTTACTGGATAATGGGAGCGTTGCGCCGGCGCCATGACAGGTATCGTCTATTAATTTAATAATGGCAGTCGTCAATTATGTATTTCAATTTCGAGTTATAACGGTATAATCTTAATCACAAAATTATGTTTTTTCTTTATAGATATATTACACATTTTTATCACATGTATATTGATTGTGATGTTGTTACATTATTACTAATCAAATAACAGATTATTTAATTTAACCTTAGTTTATTGTTTGTGGTTTAAATGCACCTTATGCCGTACTCTACGTGCAAAAGTTTCTCGCTGATGAAAATATTCAAACCCTTGCTTCCATTTTACGGTAAAAAACATAATTTGACAATTTAATAAATGTACAGACTATACATGACTACATGTTTAAAACTCATAGTAGAAAACACATGTAATAAAATAAAATAAATAAAAAATTAATTATATTATCTGCATATATATCTGCTTTTTTCAAAGAAAAAAAAAAAACGTTATCAAGCATTAATAGAGGAGTTTCTATTTAATTTGGCCAATTGAGCTGATAAAAAAAAACAGAATTAATTAGAAAGAAAGAAAAAAGAAAGAAAGAAAATCTTTATTCACAAATGAGATACAAAACACATACTGAAAAAATTAGAAAAATAATAATAACAATGAAAATTAATTGTCTATTACCAGAAAAAAATCAATTTACAAACATAACTACAACACATATTATATATTCTATTAACATATACTAAAGAATATAAACTGTGTTACAATTGATTAGAATTAATATTTTAAGTGGTTTTTAATAATTGCAGGGGTTACTATATTGTGTTTTGTTGTAGTTAGTTTGTTTGTATAATATATGTAATATAGTTCTTGTGGCCTCTTAGTTTATGTACAAGGTTTAGTGCTGGTGAATTAAAGGATTCAAATACAAAACGATAGCACAACTTAATTTTTAGAAAAAGAAACACGTCTACTAAATATTTTTCTACTAAGAAGGAACAAAATTGTAATAGTAAACATTTGATAAACGAACTGAAAATCCTAACAGACTATACATCGAAAGTCAAACAAATAAATATTTAACTTACTTTTTTATATTCTTACGTTTGCAGAATTCATTGGAACTTTGCCATGACTTTGCTAAAGTACACGATGACCTTGACGCTTTCGGACATAACGCGAAAAAAAATTGAAATAACACACCAAGACTTGAAAAGCACATAAAATGATTAACGCCCGTGAAAATAAATTCGAAATTTGATATGGCTTTCGCAAATAAATTTAGAAAGACGAATCTGAATTATGGTAGAAAATAATCTAGTCCGAGAGTCAGAAAGAAGTCAATTGTCGATTGTAAAACACCTACATAAAATCTTATATTATCTCAATATGCGCGCAATCGTGTAAAAATATCTTCCTAACTTTTCTTAATTAACTTTGAAATATTCTGTTTTAAGCCAATTGTTTATAGGTCGTGCAGTAAATAATTCTAAAGATATTATATACTAAGTTATTTATTAACGTACTTAATATAAAGAAAGCATCAAATTGGCAGCTAAAAAGCTAGATATTATAACTGGTCTAAGCAGTACTTCATACCAAACAATGACTTTTGCTGTTCAAAGCACAAGTCCGACCTCACATGCAGTAATGGTCACATATTTGGGCCGGTTCACCTGCTTACCAGCTTTCTCCTCTTGACTCCGTGCAAAGGTGTGCTATTAGGTTTGTTGACGATCCCGAATTAACATGCGATTCTAGATTCTTTGGAGCTTCGCAGAGACTTCCGGTCTCTATGTATCTTGTACCGAATGTACAATGGAGAATGCTCAGAGGAACTTTTAGATATGGTACCCTCGTCGCCATTCTGTACACTCCGTTGGCTGGACGCTCATCCCCTCACTCTTAAACCTAGCCGTTACGCCACTACCCACCCTGAGGTACTCCAGGACCTTTTTATCACGCACGCTAGCACTGTAGAATGGGTTACCCAGCACAGTCTTCCACCAAAGGACTCTTCAAAAAGGAACTTAAAAACGTTCTCCAAGGTCGGCAACGCATCGGTAATACTCCTGGTGTTGCAGTTTGACCATAGGCGACCGTAACCAATTATGAGTACTCCAAATCATTAACGAGGAAAAAAATTAATCTTTATTTCCTTTACCAGCTTGCCCAATCACACTAGCCTTGTAAATTTGTTTCGTCAATTTTCTTTAATCCATCCTCTCTAAATGTCCATCCCAATTAGCATCCCTTTCTCTATCTTTGTCACTACATCCTCTACCGAAGCACAACGTTCCCTTATCACACTATTCTCTACTTTATCTTTCTCATGCCTATTCTTCTTAGTCTTCTCATCTAATTTTTAACTTCACTAATTATCTCAATTAAGTTATAACGCAACATCGCCAAATAAATTTGCACGAAACACAATCCGGGTACAAATCAAGTGTAAAACAAAAACTTTAATAATAATAGACAGATAAATTAACTCGCATGACCTTATCTATTAAGAGTCTCGAATCAATGAAAGAATCTAGAAACTACTAAAACGAATTCAATATGGCGAATTGCGCATAACTCATTCGATTAACTAAACGAATAGAATAAATTAAACTTGTTTACAAACGTCGTAATATAAAATGTTTCCTTTTGTTTGTTTGAACGTAAATTTGAAAATAGTTTTCAAATTAACATACGAATATACCTAGAGTAGGTTTTAAATAAATCATTACATTTTTCACTAAAGATAAGATAAATAAATAAAAAGCACCATGTGATTTTTAAATATAAGTTATTATATTTATTTTATGACAAAGAATATGAACATTATACTGCTTAATTGTAAAGGGGTACCTATATAAGAAATACATATTTCCATTTACTTATAAAAAAAAATATCTATCTATTCTTGTGCTTTTTTTGGACTGATTATCGATGTTGACTGGAAGGGCTGTGGCAGTTTCTCCGAACTTTAAGTGCGTGCTTATAGCTCTCTGACGAAAGGAGGGAGTTATGCCGCAGTCTGTATACTCCCATAATATTATAACAACGGCCCACCTATAGGCGAGCGACGCTAACGTCGCAAGATTTAGTTATGGAGCGAACTTGGCGACAGGCATCCAGTGTCTAGCAGATTGTTGGGTCTAATAATTTTAGTCTGTATTGAAGTTTTAAGTCAAAACCCTTAGTAGCGTTTCCGATACTTAACTATCTAGAGGGGACAATATTGCAATGTTTTATTATGGTTCTGTCTTTAAAATGATAAACTTGACTCAAAGTTACTGCAAACCACTCTATACTACATATTCTATTTATTACAATAATTTCAACGCAAACCCATTGAGGTACCAATTTCGCGAACCATACGATTTATCATCATTACTTATTACTTGTACATGAAGAATTACGTGTTGCTATTGGTCAATTGATTCGGCGCCAGACACTCGGGCTAGTCACAAACCATTATTAGTATTGCAGAGTGACACAAAATAATTTCTTACAAGGTTGATTATAAATTTAATTTAATTTTACAAATAACGTGTAAGCATTATTAAATTATTTTTGACAAATATATGTTTAAAGTCTTGTCACTTACAATTTACAATAATACGGTAAACAAACATGGCATACAACAATTGAGATCCGAATTCATTGAAAGATCTTCATATTAATAACGAGTTAATACCAAATCGAAATAACATTTCAAATAATATCTTATGTCATTCGTGACGTCAAGATAATTTGATAAATCTGTCTTGAAGGTTCTCCGTCCGATCGACCGGCTGAACCGGTCACGAAATTAACAAAAAAAAATTGTATGCACTAATATTTCAAACGTGGAATAAAAATTTCGCCGTCGCGGGCAGGTCGATGCACTCTCGATACTGTGAAGATTTGTATTTTAGTGTTTTTATTTTTTTTATTTTATACTAATTTCTGGTTACAATTATATGTGGTTTATAATGAGTTAATAATAGGATTTGCATCCAGCATGCAATGTTTAATTTTCACAGTTATTTATAACGAGTATTCCAACAACGGAATAGTTTTTAGCAAACTCAGGAAAAGTTTTGCTTAAATTCATTCAAATATCAAGTTTATTTTTCGTCAATCAAATTTTTCAATTTAAATAGCTATTCTCATACTTTATTTTACATGTTACAAAATATATATTATAATAAAACCTAGTAAAATAAAATTATTAAAAATTTAATTCCACTGTTCTAAAGTTAAAAATCAATAAAAATCAAAATCAAAAAATTCTTTATTAAATTTAGGCTCTAATAAGGCGCTTATGAACGACAAAACACTACCACCGGTTCGGAAAATAACATAGTCGAGAAGAGCCGTCAAAAAACTCAATCTGGTTCTTTTTTATATATAAATTCAAAATATAAATATACATATTATTTTTAAATAAAGACTATACAAATCATAGTCTATTTAATTATTATTAATTTAATTTAATTATAAACTATTATTATTCATTTCTGTTTACAACCATTTTTAACGCTTCCGTTGGAAGCACGGGTATATTTACTTTTTATAATATGCCTCAATGAAGCACATTAAAAATAACAAAGGCACAACGTCGTCTGTAATGCGTACTAAACATTTCAAAAAATAATACATAAAACATTTAAAAGTCTTGTTACAAGCCTAGCTAATTGTTATTGTTTTTCGCCACTGGCAGTTAACACATTGAAACGCAAACTTTTTGTCACTGACGCTTACAATATGGGCCTATTATTTACAAATTACTCTTGCGAAGCGTCAAAAGAAACAATATACCTCGCTACCTACTTACAGTGTGATCATCACAAAATAAATCAAACTGGTTTCTGTACAGAGTGTAAGAAAAAAAAAATGACTCCATTTAACTGTATCTCATGTGTCCATTGTGTTCTATAAATAAATATACTTTGAGAACTTTATACCATATTAATTTAAAAGACGGCTGTAAATAAAAAAACTCTTTTTTACGTGCATAAACGAAACAATATAACTTAGCATTTATGGACTGTAATAATAAATTAGAGTCATATATTGTTAATATTTAATGAAACGAGGTAATCGTTATCGAGTTAATATGCTGTATGCAAATACTAAAGGTGACATAGTGCTTTTGTACTTTATTATTCGAGTGTTTGGCGCGGTTTGTCATATAGTAATAGTCCTTATTTTTTAATTCATTAACTTGCAGTAATTAACTCTATACAAATAATGCAATTTTAGTAGCAGTTATGCACAAGTTAAGTGTACTAAAAATGAAACGAAGGTTAACTTCCGAGATCTCCCAGCGACTCTCACGAAAGGAAAACTTCAACAAAAGGTCATCATTTTGTTAAAGCATTATATGAAAAGTGTTCAAAACGCCAGCCTTGGCTGCATGGTTTAGTACCTTTACCTTTCTCTATAAAGGAATAAATGGAAGAAAAAAACTTTTATGGTTCGTGGAACAGAGCATAAAAACGAATAATTCGCATCTGCTTAGTTAATCTGTGAGAACTGGAACACTCCCTCCGCACGTAATTATCTAAACAGCTTTTTTTGGGGTTCTTGGCGCGATTTTGGTCTGTCATGTTGTCGTCCTTGTTAATAATTAATTATTTGCATTATTTGACTATACATTATGTCGTTTTGGTGGCATTTACGTGATATAGTGTAGTTATGATATACAAGTGTAGTCAAGTGAAAATAATGACACGGAGCGTGAATTCTGAAATGTCCCAATCATTCTCGTTGTGGTCGTAACAGAATTTTGTTACCGTCATTCATTTATTGATAGTATTCCTAACGTCTGACTTGGCTGCATGGTCTACTTACTAGTAGACCGTTTCCTTAAACAGGAATAAATGGAACCAAAAAAAACCGCTGTTTTATTTCTCTGGTACACACGGTCATACGCGTGACTTGCGCACCATTTGTATCAACTGGTAAACAAATAATCAATAATCTATTAAACCAGAGTATTTGTATAGTCTAAAAAGTATAACATTGCAAAGGTATGAATGATAAATTATATATTTGTTTTAACATGCCTAAGAATTTGATATAAACTATTATTATGTAAATGACCTGCAGCTCCTGCTTGTACATAAAAATGTTATAAACATGATATTTATTCACTTCATGATATCTTGGAATATTACATGACTTAGATAAAGCATCTCAGGTAAACCTAATTTTGTGTTTTTCTAAGTTTTTCCATAAATAATTTAAAAAAGAATTTTCTAAATTGCATCAACACTTCTCCAGTTATATGTGAACATACTAGCTATGAGCCCGCGGCTGCGCCCGCATTTCCTGTTTTAATTTTTTTAAACCGAACCCTAATTATTTTCGAAAAACAGAAGTACCCTAAGATACGTGGAGTAACTTCAGCTATGTAACAAAAAAAAGTCCCATCATAATCGGTTCAAACGTTCCGATTACCCGGAACAAACAGAAAGAGAGACAAAAATTTAAAAAATTGCATTTTTGGTATAGGTATCGTATATACATTCATAAATATGAATTTAGTAAAAAAAAGTTTTTTTGACATTACAAACAGACGTTGTCATTTTATTTATTAGTATAGATTTTATGGGGCCATTAATGCTGAACAGTGGGGGTTGCTCATTTTTATGAGTTATTGGGGAACGGGGGTTTGAATGGTGATTACGTAAGCATTGTTTGCTTATTTACTTGATTTTGCAGAACTTATGCTAATGCGTACATTACAATGGGAAGGTAAGGGAAATTTTCTTACTTTTGTTGACAAGGTGGAGGGGACAGTCAAATATGTGTAAAATTTTGGTCACGAATTATTTAAACGACTCTTGACATAGATAAACAGATAGACGCCGCTGTCTTCTATCATACGTTAGAATAAGTATAAAACTTACCGTGCACCAATTATTTCTGCCAGTCTACCACCCGGCAGCTCTGTGAGTACGTAGCCCCAGAAGAAACAGCCAAGGAGAAGGTTTTTCTGCTTCGTGTCCCAGTGGTATCGTGTTTGTTCAATATGACCTGGATGCTGTGAACAATACCAACGATTAGACACTTAAATAAACTATCCTAACAAGAATATAAACAAGAGGCGCTGAGTTTGCGGTAAAAAGAAAACAAATAGGAATCGATTTTTTAAGTTAATACCTACAAAATGTAATATAAAATTCCTCATCAATTTTCTATTAATACTTTTTAGAGATTTTTGACTCCCTCTTCCCCCTTGTCAGCAATAGTAAGCATAGATCACAAGCTCAAGCACAAGGTTGAAGCGATGATTTCGCAGCGGGTAGTGTGGCCGGATTCCGCGTCAATCGACGCGGGTTCGATCCTCACCTATCCGACTCTAAAATCGGTCTGAGCTTTTGGTGACGGAGAATACGTGAGGAGACCATAGCATGGTTGTAGGGCATTTTCTAATGATGCCCACCTAGATAGCTATCACCCTCAGGTTTGAAAACCTGTCGCCAAATACCAATAGGTGTGTTCCGGCAGCATCAATTGAGAACAAGTACCTCTAGGCTTAGTGTGTTTACCATCCTGGATCACATCGTCACTAACATCAGGTGAGATTGTGATCAAAAGCACTAAACCTATTCTGTGTAAAATAAAATAAATAGTTACACAAGGCAACAGTTAGCATCATTTCGAAGAAAAAAAACAGCAAGTCATGGGGAATACCGATAGAAGTGAAAACTCAAAACTATAGAATAACTGTTATAGAATTTTTTAATTCACGATAAAAAACTATCAAAAATATAGAAATCTATTTACTCCGCTGGTAAGATAGTTTCCAAGTCACAATGTAATATTCATTGCATGATGTATTACAGAGATTAAATATTAAGAAACTAAATAGCAATATAAAAAAATTCAACGCAAATATTATAATACCAATATTGGATATATTACGAAATGTTCGCTTTAAAAAAAACGAATGCTAATTTAAATACACATTACCTACGTAATCACCGTTTGAAACCCCCGTCTCCCATGTCATAAATATCGTAACGCCGCGAAAATTAATCTTTTATGTAATATTAATTAATTAATTAATTTATATACCCTTATATATTAGATCTATAACAATGTGCATATGTGTTAATGATATATATGTATATATATATATATATAGACTAAGTATGTATGAGTTAAATTTTACCATTTAATTTTTTTATTGTAATTTGTAGTTTTTGCAAAGTTTTTTTTTTACATACTGACGTTCCGTGACTCGCTCTGGGCTTCAGCTAAAAATCAGCGCTGAGTATCTCTTGGTACTTCAGCATATGCTGAGCTGGAGACCCTTTGATCTAATGAGATGATTTGGTGGGTGAGACATAGTTACCCTATTATGTGATTTTTTTTTTTTGGTATCATTTTTCCATTATTATTATTTTTTTTTCTATTTTTTCAGTATGTCTTTGTATCTCATTTGTGAATAAAGATTTGCTTTCTTTCTTTCTTTTCTTTCTTTCATCAAAGCATAAACCCCGCACACGTCATTGAAGCATACATAATAATGCCCCTGAGGTTTAATGGCTGTTTTTAACCCCAATCTCCATATAAAGGCTCATAATAAGATAGAACATAAAAGCTTATCATTCTATTACATCCAGATTTAATACGGTTAGTTTTTATTTGAAATTAACCTTTTTATTTATATAGTATAATTAGTGTTGGCGTTAACCAACAATCTCGCAATACCGAACGGAATTTACTCTCAATTGCTGCTGGTGGAACACTCAAATTTGCGTTTGATGAGAGATTGGCAAATTGAAGATGGTAGCTAGTAGCCAGGCGATAAAAAACATAACATAAGCTCACGCCTGTTTTGAACCCGAGACCTCAGAACGGCAGTCGCACCGTAATACAACTGCGCGATCATTATAAAATAAGCCATCCCAAAATTACCAGCAGTATTTTTCATAACATTAGATATCCAATAAATAGAGATATCATTCCTTCGTGGAAACATTGTGTTTATAAATGTGCCCCTATTTTGCCTTCAAAACAAAGATTTTTAAGGATAAACAGAAGGCGTAAATTTACATGCAAAATTAAGAGAGGATTTTTTTTAAATTTTCCATCAGTACTGTATTATGTTGCATAATTTAGAAAAATATTCTAATGTAAGTTCATTGACCCGTTCGAGCTGATTTCACTGCATCGCTTACGAATACCAAATAGGCATGCTGCAACGAGATAATATTTAAGTTCGAGAATTAAATTTTAAGCAAAAATGGACTCTATTGTAAAGTGGTAGGGGCTTACATCATTACAGCTATTATTTCGTAACGGTAGTGGCATTGAGAACGACGAATTATTCAACCCTAAATGAAAGCAACAAGTAAATGATCCCCAACTGAGGAGATCAATGTCTGCACAATTATAATAATGTAAGAAGCTTTTATTATTTAGGCTTATGCATAACTCCGCCATTTTGTAATTTTCATACATAGCTGTAATAAAATGGCGGCTATTATGTCAACTATCCATGGAGTTGTGCCATTTCAGATTCCATGTTCTGTATTGTGTAAAATAAAAAAACTAATATCAATTAAAATGCCACCAAACTCACACAACGATAAATCATAGTTTTGAAAAAACTAAAAATTACTAACAGACTTATTTACTAGTATTTTTTGGAGAGTATCCTTTATATAGCGATGTAAAGTTTGTAAATGAAAAATGTTTCATGATTTTTAAAAGTGTTATCAAATTAATAATTATTTTGATGGTAAAAAGTTACGGGATCTTAACATCAAATGTTAAAAATAGGTATAGTTCAGTTCATCCTTAGTTGTTTATAAGATTGATTATTTTTATTAAGTTACTCGCTGGGTGTCCGTGGCTGCGCCCGCGTTTTTTATATTCCTCGCTGCTTTCTATTTTTTTTTTATTCCTATTTTTTTTTTAAGACTAAGATAATGTAAAAATATTTCTCATGAATTCAATCACTTGCTCGTAAAACTGTGCATGGTATCAATCCGATTCCATTTTTTAAGAGATTTAATTTTTTTTACGTGGAATCCTAATTAATTTTCGTAAATTAAAAGTACCCTGATTTATCCGGAGTAACTTCAGCTATCTACCAAAAAGAGTCCCATCAAAATCCGTCCAGCCGTTCTGGAGATTACCCGGAAAAAAAAAGACAGACAGACAAAAAAAGAGTGTATTTTTGGTATAGGTATCGTATCTATTTTGTACAAAAAATATTTGTGACATTACAAACAGACACTTCAATTTTATTTATTAGTATAGATTATAGTGAAAAGTTAAATAACTCTACTTATTAGTTAAAAATTAAAACTTCTACATGAATCACTAAAATCTCGCGAAAAATTCCTCTATAGGAATATCAAGAAAACTAAGAACGAGAAATAAAACAAAGACTTGAAATAATTTATAATTGGAAATAAAATTCTAATGGTTACATTCCTCTGTCGCCATATGCAGGCAAATATGGTGATTGTTTTAACCATATGGCACGCGGTTTTATAAAGGAAACGTTTATCGGTTTTGCGGTTAAACAGTACGAGAAATATACCTAGACAGAACAATCTTGTTTACTTTGTTTACCTTTATTATACAGAATCATAAATACCAAAAGATTTATACTATTTAAATACAGCTACGTTACGTGGCCTATGAAATATACTCGATGCACTTTGAAAGCTGTTGCGCTATTAGAAATCTGGGTTTGATAATCTGTGGTTAAATTGTATCTTATCAAACACAAAAATCATCTGCTTAATATATCAGGATTGTTCAAAAATAATACCTCGATTTCCCCTAATGGTTTAACTTATTTAAAACAGTAACATATTCAATATTATATACACGAAGACACGAAAATCTTTATAGCATTACTAGCTGTGCCAGCGACTTTCGTGTTCATATATAAAAAAAAAATGGATTAAATTGAATTAATTCTAAACCATTCTCGAATCCTCAGGAATAGACACAAAAAAAAAAATGGTACAGCCGTTTAGGAGGAATTTAGTCACATACACACGCACAGAAGATTTATATATATAAAGATGTTCTACAAAAGTTTGCGATTTAGACTCAAATGAATGAAAGGAAGAATAAAGTTATTATGACAAACGGAATCAACGTAAAAGAAATCAGCAAAGTGTTATTGTTAAGTAACTAAAAGTTGTTGAACTGAGCGGTTTTAATAGCTTCACTGAAGTTAGGGGCGAGCATAAAAGGAGCATTCAGCCGAAAAATGGCGCAAACCTCGGCTTGTGCAGGTTTTAGTATTAAAAAATCCAGGTGATTTACCCTAGTTAACTTATAATATTATAACATAAAAAGGGTTTTACAGATCCCATGTACTTGCGTGTAGTGTGCAATAATGTATGTGCAGTGTGATGTGGATAAAGTTTGTTAGCGGTCACTTCGGCAGGTAGCTTCCCAGAGCATGTCTTAAGCCGCTGCCAGAGGAACCGAGGTGTGTTCGCACACAAAACCGTAAGTAAAAAATGGTGACTTCCGAACACATGTACCTTCCGTGTAGTGTGCAAATTTGTGTGTGTAGTATGTTCATTCTGATGCTAGTGCATGCGATGTCACTATAAACATCATACATACCTCTGTGACATTGTGTGAGCCGAGGGTGAAGTTAGTTAAAACTGTCTGATTATCTTTATCATCGTAAATCATCTCGACTATTGCGATTGTCAGGTTCACCCGGAGAGCGTAATTCAACATGAAGCCCAATAACACCATAATGTTTAGCACTTGGACGCATGTCAGGCAACCTGTAACAAATACAAGAACAATTTAATAACTAATTCCTACATGTACATATAAATGTAACTCGCTGATTTTTTATATAAATAGGTTACTCTTCTTGGTTATATTACATTGATGAATGTTGCCAATAAAAAATATTTAGGAAACTGTTTTCTTTTCCTTGAATTCTGATTGAATTTCGAACGCTAACACTATAGTTTAAATATGTCATATACGTGTCATAACACTGATTACACATTGTGCACGCGATTTGTTCCAAAAAGACCAAGGTTTTACTTGATATGTTAAAAATATGTAACTTCTAATTTTAAAAATAGTACATTCTATGTCAATCAAAAATAAAAGAAGTAATAAAATATACAATTCAATAATAAGATGCTTTTAATTTTATAAAGTAAAATGACCTTAAATATTTAAATAAATAAACGTTCCCAAAGCCCCACAACGTGGCGACCGTGATAATAAAAGTTCCTGAAAATAATAAACATAGAAAAAACACAACGTGGCGACCGTGATAATAAAAGAGCCTGAAAATAATAAATATGGAAAAACACAGGTCAGTTTTAAGAGGTCAGTTTAAAAGGACAAAGCAAATATATTGGAGACATTATTAAACGCAGAAAAGAATTCTCCAACTGAAATTGAATTGTAAGAAACATATAAAGGACTCATCAATATTAAAGAATGATTGATAAATTAGATGAGGAAATTAAAAACAAAATATTACTCGAAGAAGACGAGAGTTTAATTGAAAAAGAATTTGACAAAATTGAAAAATATGAGTGTAGATGGTTCCTCTTAGTTGAGAAATATAATTCCCTATTAAAAGAAAAGATAAAAAGTGTTCAAAGAAGAAATATTTTCCGTTGAAGTAGATTTGACTATCAGAGTTATTAAAAATGGAAGGTAGAAACAGAGGACCGTATTGGTATGGCAAGTCTGACATATATGTAATAAAAGTATTATTAATATGATTCACAGGGATACTAACTGTAAACAGACGTAGCTTGGTAGACCATATGTCAATTCTGTAAAATAGACTCAACACTTTGGTGTAGCAAAGCCAACAAGATGTCTCTTCTAGAAAATAGAGTGAATAAAGAAAAACGTGGTTTTTGCTACATTTATTTAAGAAAAGGGCACATAAATATAGAATTACTTTTTTTGTAGAATGTTTCTTCATGTAAGAAACATGTAAGTAATGTGATTCTTCATTCAGATATCCATGATAATGAATATAGTGGGATAATCTGAAATGAAATGTGTCCTCTGTGTCAGAATATATACTGCTACTTTGTTACAGACGCTGATTCTTAATGTCACCTACAAATATAAGATTAAGTAGGTAAATGAAAGTTTTTTTTTTAGACAGCGGGTTTTAAAGGTCGCAGTAAAAGCTGCACTCACCGCGGTGTTGGGGGCTGCAGCAGAGTGGCACAGGAGAAAAAAAAAAAGGTCATATATATATATATATATATATTATTTTGGAGGTGTAAAACAGTCTGTGGTAAAGTATTAAATGCTGTGATATTCTCGTATCAGAGCATCAGAACAGTCTGATTTATGATGTTGGGCACCTACCAAAAGTTAAGAATGACTAGTTATTAAAGAAGTTGAGAGATTTGAATCTAAATAAATAAATAAATAAATAATAAATCTCTCTGGTCTATGGAGTGTTGAGCTATTATAAAATAATGATTGACAGGTACAGATACATAAGACGCGTCTGAAACTAATAATGGTGAATATGATCCTAGCACAAATATTGTCAGACTATCCATAGCTGTCCTCTACTAGTATCAAATATGGTAGTCATAAAATTATGTAACAGATTTTTTGAACTGAATTACAAAATGAAATTAGGATAATTAATAATAATGTATAATAACTGAATTGAAATGTATTAATATGTATGTTTTTGTATTGCTTTATTGTTGTAGAAACTGTAATTTTTAATTATTTTATACATGTTTTTATATAAAGCAAACACCAGAGCAGAATGTTAGACCTGAACAATTTACTTGCAGTAGTAAAAAAGGTAAAAATGCCGAGTAAATACGATGTTTATATATAATTTATTTCATACGGCTTTATTTGGAAATATGGCAGAGAAATTGTCGCAAATAATTTTAATTTAATTTATGTGTATGTGTATGTTTGTTGTTTCGTGTCTGGTTTGGAGGATGTTCCAAAAAGACCAAGGTTTTACTTGATATGTTAAAAATATGTAACTTTTAATTTTAAAAATAGTACATTCTATGTCAATCAAAAATAAAAGAAGTAATAAAATATACAATTCAATAATAAGATGCTTTTAATTTTATAAAGTAAAATGACCTTAAATATTTAAATAAATAAACGTTCCCAAAGCCCCACACGATTTATTACTACTTGTATTTATTTTATGTTTCTTTATAATATATTTAATTCATCGATAGTGTGTTTTTGGCAATAGTTTAGCGTATGAGACACCCGTAGCGCCGAACGCAAAATTCCGCGCGCTTCTCGAGGTCGCCAAGCCTCATAATTAAAAGAATTGTCAGGGTGCTAGAAGAATTAATACTCGTTATCCTGTTTGGTTCTCCAGGTCATTGACAAAAATTATCTCGGAAAAATTAAAATATCATAGGAAATGGAAAACCTATGGACGCATTAGCGACTACGATTCCTTTTGTTTGTTACGGGAACGTCAAAAACGAGTACAAACCATCTGTTATGATAACTACATTCGTAACTGTGAACATAAAATAAGTAAAAACAGTAAGTTTTTTTGGTCATTTATAAAATCTAAGAAATCTTCCTTGGGCTTTCCTGACACTATGTATTATGGAGACATATCCTCATCTGATGGGAATGAGATAAGTAATTTATTTAATAATTACTTCCAGTCTGTTTTTGTTAATGATCTAATGAACACAAATATTGTCACAACAAAGCTGGAAAGTAATTTTAACCTATCATTGTCCTCTTCAACTATTACACTGGAAAGTACTTTACAATATTTACAAAACTTAGATATCAATAAGGGTAGTGGTCCAGACGGTTTGCCTGCAATCTTCCTAAAATCTTGTAGTCTGAATTTAGCTTACCCTATTTTTATCCTATTTAATAAGTCACTCCAATCAGGTATTATGCCAACTGTCTGGAAACGATCATATGTCGTTCCTGTCTTTAAATCTGGTGATAAGCATAATATACAGAATTACAGACCCATTTCTAAACTTAGTATAATTCCAAAAGTTTTGGAAAAAATCGTCTACGATTTAATCTTCTCCTTACTTAGAAACATCATTATTGATCAGCAGCATGGATTCTTGAATAATAAATCAACCGAATCCAACCTGTGTGAGTTCATCCATCGCATATCAAAAGATATGAATCAGGGTTATCAGGTGGATGCTGTGTATACCGACTATTCGAAGGCTTTTGATAAAATATCACATTTTTTCCTTTTACGCAAAATCGAAGAAGTTGGTATACACGGGGACCTTCTCCGTTGGTTAACATCATATCTCCGTGAGCGGAGCCAAGCGGTTACTATTAAGGGCCACTGTTCTTCCTTTGTGCCTGTCACTTCAGGTGTTCCCTAAGGCTCTCATCTCGGTCCTCTTCTATTTAATTTATATATAAATGATGTATTTCCAATTTTTATTAATTCTAACATACTTCTATATGCAGATGACATGAAAATCTTTAGAACTATTAAAAAGTATTCAGATTGTTCTCTTTTACAAGATGATCTTAACAGTCTATGTTGGTATTGTGACAACAATTTACTTGACCTTAATCTAAATAAATGTAGTGTTATAACTTATGCTAGAAAAAAATAAACCTATTACTTATAATTATCATCTATATAATAAACCACTAAATCGAGTAACCGATATGAGAGATTTGGGTGTACATCTTGATACTAAATTATGTTATAATAATCATATTAACATTATAACAGCCAAAGCGTATAAAATGCTTGGCTTTATTCTAAGGTCGGGAAAAGACTTCTATTGCCCATCAACTCTTATTCTTCTTTACAACTGTTTAGTTCGGTCTATATTGGAGTATGCTTCTACAGTGTGGAATCCATATTATAATAAATATATAGATATGATTGAAGGAATCCAATACAAATTTGTCAAGCACTTACAGTATAAGTTTCATAGCAACCCATCACTTCCTAAATTAACTTCCCTACATAAACGAAGGATACAACGAGATCAAATGTTTCTATTTAAACTAATCCATAACCTTGTTGACTCCCCATATCTTCTTAGTGAACTAGGTTTTAGGTGCCCTAGGCCTAATGCCAGAAAACAGTTTTTATTTGATGTTCCTCTCTGTAGGACTAACTATGTTGCAAACACATTCCTGTATAGGACTTGCAATTTATATAATTTATACTTTAATGACTCCGATATATTCTTTATTGCAAACACATCGTCTTATAAAAGAGAAATTAGAGCAAAGTGTGATATATTATATGTTTAAGGATTGTGTAAATATCTATGGTCAATTTGGATTTGAATTCATTCCTTTTTGTTTTTTTTTTAAATCTTACCGTTAATGTTGTAATTAGTATATATTTATGATGTTGATTTTGTTCTGAGGTGCTTTTTGTTTTTTTTTGAGTATATTTTTGTTTTGAGTGGAAACTTTATTGGGTGTATGATCTTGTTTTATAATATTTAGTAATTAGTCAAATAAACTGTATGTTTCCCTAAAATAAATAAATAAATAAAATGCATGTATACGCGCCTTCTGAAACCCTGACGTCGTTACGCCGGTTGGGTTCCCTCGGTTTTTTAGCCAGTAGTTGGAAGCCCTAAGCTAAAGCCAACCTTAGAAATGCTTTTAGGCATCCCCCTCTCAACGTACAATAACGGAGAGGGGGTATGTGGGACTCGCCCGGCCAAGATGGGCGGCCGGGAATATCCACTAAAACTCCTTGGTGTCCTCAACGCGCATTGCAGCCAGGGGTGCGGGAATTGTTACTGTACTACTACCGCTTCCCCTGGCATGCGCTAGGCCCTACGGCCACCTTCTTCAGGCCTGGAGGGAAGATGTGGTCCCTCCTGGCGACGTCCATTGGGAGGCGCGCCTGGACACAGCGGCGCGCCTCAACCTCCTTAGCCTGGTGTTCAGGCCTTCTTAAGGGTGGCCGGGGGCTGTTTACCCCCCGAACTTGGGCCACCCTTAGATGCTGCCGCACTGGATGGGGCGGAGCAGGATGGAGTTGGCTCCACCTCCATCTGCGCCTCTTGCGGCGTGGGTGCACTGGCGGCAGATGTCGCCGCTAAAGGCCTCTTCTTTCTTGCCCCCTTGGGGGCTTGTGGCGCGGGTCTGATCATAGGACAGGCCCTGCTGCCCAACCTGTGCAGGGCGGGCTTGCGCTCAGCGTTGCACAGGCGGCAGAACGCCACCTCGCTGTCGCACTCGCCCGCCCTGTGCCCCGGACGACTGCACTTGAAGCACGAAGTGCTGCAGTCGTCCTTGGAGGTGCAGTTTACCCCCAGGTGTCCTTCCCGGAGGCACCTGTAGCACCTCCTGGGCCTCGGTGGCAGGGCCTGAACCCGTGCGCTCACCCAGCCCACCAACAGTCTCCGGCCATCGGCCAACTTCTTAGCTGTGTCCACCGGACACGATATGACGGCCGAGTACAGCCCGCGTAAAAACCGGGGCGTATACCGGCCGTCCGAATGTTGTCCGGTGGACAATCCGTCGCTCCGGCGACGGCGGAGATAAGATCCTCTGCCGTCACCGACTCGTCAAGCCCAACGACACGCAGTTCTGCGCGCCGTATGGGCCGGGCCACTTTTGCGCCTTTAGGGATCACCGTCTTTAGGGAAGCCGCTAAGGTGTCCGCCTTTTGATTATTGTCGTCACCGGGAATTTCCAATATATAGGACCCGGTGACGCCTCTCCTCCATTTGGTGTTCTTGATTCTGAGGTCAGATAATTTGACCCCGGCAGACGCCTTCCGTAGAACCTCCAAGTATGAGAGGCCCTTCTCCTGCGCCCCCGGCTGCAGCGTAATGGACACTGCGGCTGTCGTCGGGGGGCGGAGTTTAGGGGCCTTCTTCCTCCTGGAGGCCTTTTTCTTCTTAGGCTTCCTCTTTTTAGCCTCAGTGTTCTTGGCTTGGGCCGGCTTCAACGGGCGGCCATTCTTTCCTACTTGCACCCACTGGTTCTCCGTGGGCTTGGTTGTTGTTGGCCTCCCGAAGCGCTAACTAGGTGCACACCTTTGCCCCCAGAAGACTGCTGTGTTGATGGCAGCAGCGGTAGACTAGCTTCTCGAGCCACTGTCTCCGCTGCTTCAGCAGCCTCCTGGGCATTCCTTCTATCCGCGGCCAACGGTGGACGCAGGCGTTTTTTCCGGTGGAAGTCTCTTCTCCATCACTTCCAGGCGAGCTTGCAGGATGGTACACATCTTCTGTACCGTTCTCTCCAATTCCTGCTCTAGCCTGTCTTCTGTGACCACCGAAGAAGATCCTTCCTGAGTTCCACCCATACGCGGCTGCGGGAGAGGCGGAAATTCCTCTCTGGCTGCTCTCTTTTTATGAGAAGGAGCAGGAGTGGGCTCTTTTCCAACCGCTGGCGTAGCAAGCTAAAGCCAACCTGACACAACAATCACCTGACACAACAATCACCACCTCTTGAGGAGATGGGTTAGTCTTTCGTGCGACGCTAAACGAGTGGACTTTTTAACCGAGCTAATAAAAAACATAGTACGCGTTGTGGTATTTCCTGTTTCTATCAACACAATTGCCTACTGCGCCCGTTTTGGGTTTTTAACTTAATAAATACCTAACCAGTTGTGGGAAAATCCTGTATCAAATTGATAACAATATTTATTAAATTGTTTTATTTTATTAATCATTAACCTTTGTTACTATATGCCAAAACACAGTCTAGCTGTGCTTTAATAATGAATGATAAGTTTACAATCAATATAATATCTATACTAATATAATAAATAAAATTGAACCGTATAATGTATAATGGAAGACAACAGAACCGATGTAGAATCGTTCGAAGAAAATTAATTTTTGTTGTCACGCTAAGCAAACTAAATAAATGCCCGCTATATTTAATACATTCATTAATTTTATTTATTAAAATGAATAACAATATAATTGACAAGACTTGGTTATTGGTATACAGTGTCCGACCGAAGATCGATTTTTGGCCGAAACCGGAGCCAATTAATAAGCCATAACCAAAACCTTCGTCCGGAGCCGACGGCCGAAGCTGAGGTGTAATAACCCTAATAAATATGGTCCATGATTGGCTATATTTTGAAAAAGTTATACTGACTATATCTGCTTAACGAGATGATTAAAAATACCTACAACTGGCTATAAATAAGAACACTGAAATAATATTACTGATCATACCTATTTATTTACTTAAAGTAATTTAACAGTCACTATCAGTCCCAGTTCTCTGTCTCAGTCTCACTTTTTTCGATCAGTGTCAAACTAGACTAACAACTAAACTTTTAATTTAAAAAAATATATATAAATCATGTTCTGGCTATTTTAATGACAAGTTACAGTAATTTAATTTAACCATAAATAAATAAAATTATGTGAAGTTCACTAAACCATCCAATCGATGGCCCTTACGGGGCTCCCGTGTGGCCTGACAACCTGACGGCCCGCAACATCGCAGACCGCAGCGAGCGATGGCCATCAGGTCAATCAGGGAATACCGCATGGAATCTTTTGAGGTCACGAGTGTTGGTTGCCTCCCCAGGTGAGAACTCTTGCTGGCCTGTACCAGTGGCAGGTCGAGGCACTAAAACAACTCGCCCTGCGCCACGAGAAACCGAAGCGCGGAAGCCTGAGCTCCGCTCACTAATTATGACAGAGTGGCAACTTCGTCTGGATCATCGAAGTTTCGGCGCAGCCATTGTAGAGGCCATCCGGCCTGTACTACCGAATTGGACGGCTGGAAGGGGTGGTACCCTTTTTTTTTGACGAGAGGAATGCATTTAGGCACTACCCCTACCAAGTTCATTAGGAGGATCAAAGTACCTCCAATTAAGATGGTAGGGAGATGTGGAGGGACGTCTTCACACCAGTCTGGGACTCACCCGGCGAGAAGCGCCGGAAATACCCTCTAAACCCCCCGGAGCCACTCGCCGCATTAATGGGGCGATACGGAATCGTGGTGACAAGCACCACGTCGTCCCCTGCAGCAGGCCCAACAGAGCCACGTCCACTCTTTAGCCCTGTTGGGGATGGAGGGAAAATCGCTGCCTGACCCAGAGGCTCTCTCCCCACACACCTCTTCTCCCAAATTCTCAAATGAGAACTTCGTCCGGGGGAAAGGGGTGGTTACAGCCTCCAGGCTATAACCACCCCTCCCCCCTCACGTTTCTTAACCCAAAAACTTCCATGAAAGACTAGAAGGGTCCCGAGTTCTCACTCTCGTCGCTCGTAAGAGCGATGGTTGGACTTGGGGCCCCCTAGGCAGCTATATCCTCATTCTGCGAGGCAGTTCTGCTCGCAAAGGAGACGTAGGATAAGAAACGACCTGCACCCGCCATAGAGTGAGCTGCACACACAGCGAGATTTGGGCGAGTCCGGTGCATTGCACGTAGGCCCAAGACGGTACGCGGCGGTGTATTCTGCGCATGCGCGTCTCGAGTCCGTCTCAGAGCTTAAGCTCTGACCGCGGTGGAGCCCCGCTCTGAGAGGCTGAACCATACTGGGGTTGAAAAGGCTAATGCACTCTTCTACGCATTTGAAATACTCCGCTTCACCCAGTTTGCCCAGTCGAAGTTTTTTATCCCTTTTTATGTTGCTGGCGTCTAATTTTTTATTTTATTTCCCCAAGTATCCTTCCCCAAGTATCTTTAAAATGAACTTTAGTTTCTGTATTTATAATATTTTTTAAGATATTTAAAATATGAGATTGAAAAAAATAGAAATTTTGGATTATGCATAACTTAAAAAAAAAATCCTTTGGCAGATCTTCGTTATATGATAAAACGCAACATCTGACCAAAATGTTTCCAAATCGAAAGGGGTTGATGCCAACTATTAGTCGATTTAAGGTGGAATGAACCATAATAAAAACAAACACTTGTTTTGTTTGAGTTATTCACTGATAATAGTAGACGGCGGAGGCGTTGCGTTTTTCAAAACACTCTCGGGCATTGTTTCGTAATAGATAGTTTAATTTCAGTGCTTGTCAGATACCTTCGACTTTGGCTAAAACTTCGGCCCATTTTGGCCAAAACCGAATATTTGGTCAAAGGTGGTCTATTTGGCCGAAGGTAGCCGAAACCGAAGGTTCGGTCGGACACTATTGGTAGGTGATGCTAACGACTAAAATGCGGTTATTTTGCATCAATAAAAAAATGTTTCGATCAAAAAATAAACAGAACAGGATCACTCACAAATAAACAATTTGGTCGAGGTGACTAATACAATACATATCGTGCAAACCGAGGTTGGTACAGTTACCAGATCGCTCAGAGACCGGTTACGAAATCTTATAACGTTATATTGCTAAAAATTAACATAAATTTCATAAATATCGGTTTGTGTTATTACGCAATCCTCATGGAACGGTTTTGTGTGTATAGGCGTAGTGTCTCTTAATATCTGACACAAGGACAGTAATTGTTTATGTTTATTTACAAACAAGTTTTTTATTCCATTTACAAGGAAAACACAAAGGTATATGGACAATACAGCCAAGTCATACGTTAGGAATATTTCATATAAGTACTTTTTACTAGAACTTTTCAGAAGTTCTTGTGACGTCTTAAAATTCATAACATTATTTGTACACTTAACTATACCATGTAAAATGTCACCAATATCAAAATGAATATAGATTAAAAATACTGCAAACTTATGAATAATAAGTAAAAATCATTACATGACAGACTAAGATGTCGCCGTTTTTGGGCGTAAATTTATATAAACGAGGGTTATCTGTGTTGGGTGGTTGTTGGTATTAATAAAGACGGACACCGTATACAATGAGCATTTTTATATTTTTTCACATATCCTCTTATTTATTGAACACGTCTAAACAACTTACAGATCAAAACTGAAATTAAATTCAACTCAAGTAACAATTGTTATGTAACATTTTGTATATTGATTTATGAATGGCACCGGATGTTTTTACATTTTAATCGAAGTAGGCAAACCATGGCACGTTACCAGAAACGTGACATTGAAAAGTTCAAGTAACTTCATAAGGCTGGTAATGACGTTATATATTTTTATAACGTACTCACCCAAACATTACGCGTCTAATGTTTCTTTTTTCTTTCTAGTACGTCACAACACGCGCGATGGCTGTCAACGTTATTTTTGTGCAAAAAAAACATTGGCAGCTTACACAAAACTCTAGAAATTACTACTCGAGAAATTCCAATTCCCACTGATTAAGTTGATTGAAGGTACAAAAAATGATTAGAATTTATTAATTGTTAAAATTAATTCAAAAGAAATTGTGCCTTTCAAATTTAACTACAACATACATTTTTTTTAATTTAAATAAAATTTTGAAACAAAATTTGTATATGTATTATTATTATTATTACCATCTAACACCAAAGAGTTAGTTAATTGAAGCGAAAAAAATTTTCTTTTTTTTTCTGCGTAGACGCATCCTACTGTGTTTGTTCGTCTTAAAATAGAAACTCGCTATTAAACCTAGCGCCACATTCCTCGGGCTTTCGCTATTTAGCGTCCATTAGTTGGCCGTTTAAGTGATTCTTTGTTTAATTGAATGTAAATTTCTAAGATATCTGACGTCCGACGCCACTTTGAATGTGATCGCGACGCGGTAGTTAGTCGAAGTACACATTGAATGTTAATATATATATACTATATGATAAAAGATAAAAAGTATTTTTAGTATATAATTAATAGAACAGATTAAAAACAAAACTAAAACGTTAAAAATAATTAAATATCGATGAATGAGAATAATCTATTGCGCAGAAACGTTTCAATCCGCTAATTATCGTTCCGTACGCCAATATAAACCCCGCACCTCATACTGCACCTTCAATTGTTCACAAAAATTGATAAATGCGCGGGTTCTATTTACAAGGTTCGCGCTCCATATTGGTTAAAGTTCTAAGTTTAGTAGAAATATTGTTCACTAAGTAGTCGAAATTAGACCATAATCATTATATCCAATAAAAAAAATTGTGTGAACACTAAAGCTCGTTAATAGCTTATTAAAAATATCGATTGACAAACAGTGGAACGAAAAAGTATTGAACTGTCTTTGCTTATATATACTAATATTATAAAGAGGAAAGATTTGTATTTTTGTATGTAACGAATTAATTTAAAAACCACTGGACCGATTTGGATGTAATTTGGTATGAAGATAGTTTGAAATCCAGGGAGTGACATAGGATAGTTTTTTTTATTTCGAAAATCCCTCAGGAACGGGAGTTACGCTGGTAAAACCGTGGAGAGCAGCTAGTGTATATATAAAGAGATGATATCATCATTATTAAACAATGCTTTATTTTGCGAATATCTTTCCTGTACACGTTTTTTTTTTATTAAATAAATGTTTACCAGGAACTCTCATTTATAAATAATAAGGTAATAGAAAATATACATAAATAACGTAAACATAAACTATGTCACGGTCACAACGTACGAAATAAAAGCATTTGACATTTTAGTAAATAGCGCAACACCCACGTGTCGCAGCAAAACTTATTAGTTTCTTATAGTTTCACATCAGACGCAACGCGGACTCGCTCTACAAATTAAAATATAATAACAATATATTTTTATGATGTATTTCCAAAATAAATATTGCAAGTTCACTGAAGGATTATTTCTATGGTTATATATTATAAAATTATACGTTCTTAATTTTTGATTTTCCGTTATGTTTGGGAATACCGTAGTAAATTTCAAAGAGATAAACTTGACATTAAAAACACACACTTCAAATTATTGTTTATCTATACTAATAAATAAAATTGAGATATCTGTGTGTAATGTGTCTTATCAAAATAACATATGTTATTTCTAAATACAAAAATACAGTATTTAATTTTTTTTTCCTACCTGTTTGTTCTGGCTAATCTCCGGAACGGGTGGACCGATTTAGACGGGGATTTTTTTATATATAGCTGAAGTTACTTCAAAAAAATAAGGCTTATTATATTTCTTGAAAATAAGTAGGAGAAGAAAAATGAAAATCATGAAATTGTGAATAATATTCGATTCAATTCACAGTTTTCCTTGCACAGCTTGAATTTATGAGAGATATTTTTACTTTATCTCAGTACCAAAAACATTGTAGGAAGATAATTAGGGTTCCGTGTAAACAATTAAAACTCATGAAATACGATTAGCAACATCAAAACGAGATGGCAACATCAAAACGTTATTTTCCAAAGATTCATTAAAAGCTATCACGCAGTAAAGAATATATTAAAAGCGGGCGGAGCCGTAAGCACACAGCTACTTGCAAATGTAACAGGAAAACACTTTTACAATAATAATAACATTCACTGATATTTTTTTAATTTCTTATTAAATAACAGAAAATTAAATTTAAAGTAAGTAACTTACAAGGATTTTAATTACATCCTAGAGGTAGATAAAGTATACTATACTAAATTTAATGACGTCATACTTCAACAGTTTCATACAAGTTCTATAGTTCATTCCTATCGTGGCAAAAAGGACAGTGTCCCTCAGAATTTTATTAACCTCAGTATGTAATATAATATAATTAACAGAATTTTCTCTTAACATTGAATTATTAGTTGTAGACATATTCTTTTAATAGAAACCTATATTACCGAATTATTTTACCTTCATTCGAAATTGACTTCTCGGAAACGGCTGTAGCGATTTGGATTTTTTTTTGTTGACCTAGCTAATGCTGTTGACTGGTAGGGCCTTAACAGCTTCACCGAACTTTGGGGGCGAGTGCTGAAGGCACTCAGCCGCAAAAAGGTGACTAGCACAAGGGCTACCAAACTGGTAAGAACCTCGGCTTGGCCGTCACCTAAGTATTCACTAACTCTCTCGCGAGTTGTGTCCTAGCTGACCCTACATTTTTTATTATTAATAATAAAAAATAAAATAAAAAAAAGTTCCTCACAGGACCTATGTACCTGCGTGTTATGTGCAGGAGTGTGTATGCAGTGTTGTGCGTGTAATGCTCAATGCATGGGCAGTGTCACTGTATCGCGCTGGCGGCGACGTCAAGAGCCTCCCCAGTAGGGGAACGAGACACGTCTTGGGTCGCCGCTGAAGGGGACCCGGAGAGTGTGCGAGAGCAAAATTAGCCGCCTGTCCCCGGTGGCGGGAAAGGCAGCTTCACGGGCGTGGGCGCTGGCACGCATATGTTCGAGGTAAGTGAGGAAAGATCCTATTACTACGAGTAATGGTATCGTCGCAACACGATAAGATTCTACGCGGACGACGTATACGACGCCGCTTACGTCCTGGCAAGTACGAGACGGCTCGCACGATGAGGGGATTCGGGTGTCTCTGCGCGTTCGAAGAAAGCGCGACACTGGGTTTTAAAACGGACCTAACGGAGGGCAGGTTGAGATCCCTGTGTAAATTCACAATTCTCTCGAACCATTAGGCACCTACTGCCTTCCTTAAAAAGCGATTCTGAATCCTTTGTAAGGCGTGCATGCGTGATCGACTAATGTGACCGAAGACAGGTGCGCAATACATGATGATGGGTCTGACCACCATCTTGTATAGGGTAACCTTATGACGGAGGGCCATTTTGCTCTTGCTGTTGTAGAGCGGGTAGAGGCGACCTAGCACCATGGAGGTCTGGCGCTTGACTTTCTTAAGGTGGGCTTTGAAAGTCAGTCTGTCGTCTAACTGAACTCCTAGGTACCTGACTTCGCAGCTATAAGGGATTTCAGTAGCTGCGTACTGGATGGGACTGGGAGGATCCTTTCTAAGTTTTCGGCTTTTAGTAAATAATAACGCGGCACTCTTACTCGGGTTTATCGCGAGACGCCATTTGAAATGCCAAGAGCTGAGTTAGTCGACAGCTCCTTGGACGTATTTACGTAAGACTGTTTTCTTACGAAAAGTGTAGTAGATGACTGTATCGTCCGCGTATAGACCTAACTGAACTCTTCCGAGATCAGGGATGTCCGCTAAGTAGAAGTTAAATAGGACAGGCGCCAGAATGGAACCTTGGGGGACTCCTGCGCGTATCGGGTGGACTATAGAGAGAGCGTTCTCTACTCTATAGCGGAAACTACGATCGGTGAGGTAGTCGTGAACGATTCTAACTAGATTGTCGGAGATACCTAATCTAGTGAGTTTGTAGGCGGAGCACTTGATGCGCACAGGAATATCTGGCTCGGAAACCAAACTGCTGGGGCGGCAAGAGACTTTTGTCCTCTATCACCTCTATGAGACGGTTCATAAGGATCCGCTCATAAAGTTTTCCTAACGTGTTGAGAAGGCTGATGGGACGGTAACTATCGGGTTGCCTGGCGTCTTTGCCAGGTTTGTGTATCCCTATGGCTATTGCTGCTTTCCAGGCGGCTGGAAATTGGTGGTTCTTGATGGCCGCATTGAAGATGCAGACCAGCAACGCGATCAGAGGCGGAGGAAGTAGTTTGATTACTTCATTCCTGATTCCGTCAGGACCGGGGGACTTTCTGGGCTTTAGGCCCTTGATGGCGACCACTACCTCATCACAGGTGACAGGTGAGAGGGGGACAACCGGAGTAAGAACGACTGAGTCCTTCACAGAGGATTCGACTACAGAGATGTGTTCGATATCAATGTTGTCGGTTACTGGACCGCATTGATTTTTGAGGCTATCGGCTAAGCACTCGGCTTTTTCGATATCGTCAAATGCGGGTTGAAGACCCTGCATATTTCTGTCTGTTCTGTCTATGTTAACGATGGTACAGTCCATCTTCAGGGATCGTGCGAGCTTCCAGTACGCGAGGTGGGAAGGTTTCAGCTCTCTTAGGAGGCTGTTTCACCTATCATTACGAATCTGATCTATGCGGTCTTTCACCGCTCTACACAAGGAACGCAAGCGCGCACGATTCTCCTCAGTCGGATACGTGTCGTGGGCGCGGGTCGCGGCGTTCTTTTGGGTGAGCAGAGCTCTCACGTCATCGGGGAGTACGGAAGCGGCGATCGTTCGCCGCTTGCACCTCTTTCGAGGTCTCCTCGATGCCGATCTTGAGATGCTCAACCAAAGCATCGATCGCGAGGTCCGCGTCCGCAGACGTATCCAGTACATATGGGATCCTATCGAGAGAGGGGGTGGACGGATGGTCCTTCAAGTAACGGCCGAGTTTGTAATAGTCCGCGACTCTTACAACCGGCGGGCTAGAATTAGAGTCATCCGTATGACCTAACAGTAAAACGACTGGGCGGTGGTCGGAATTGAGTTCGTGAACGACTTGTATAAGACGCACAGGAAGCGTGACTCCTTTCATGATAGCGAAATCTAGAACTGACGGGCGACAGTTCGGTTGAAAGTGGGTGGGCTCTAAGGGCGCGATGACCTCAAAATCGAGCTTCCGTACTAAGCGCATGAGAATCTTTTTGGATGTATTTTTATATTTAGATAACGTTTTAAACTTTATCTGGACCGGTACTCTTGTTTTCCTTAGCGATAGATAATTGTAATTTTGGAATCCAATAAATTGCATCGTTTTAACAACCCAATATCAAATACACTAAATAATATTTAGGTTTTGGACTAGAAGAAAAGTGAAAGCAATCCCTAATATCCAGCCAAATCGGTTAACAAAGGAACCTCGTCGAGTTTAGTCAGAGTAAGAATTGGCATAACCCACAATTTGCTGCCCAGCAGTGGTGAATATATGAGACTTCCCCGCATAAATAAAAAAAAAATGTAGTTGATAATCTCTTATATTATTATCAATCTCTTAGCTAATTGTTCTCCCATGGAATCCATTTCAATTCTGTTTCATAATATAACCTTCGCTTCGCTTTAAGCTCGACAATATTTTTTTTAATCTAAGATTTTTAGATTAGAACTTAAATATATGTTATTTTATATCCGCATTTGAATATTTTATACGTATTATAATATTCATATTATTCCTTTGTTAAATCCTGAGTTAAATTTGTAGTGTAGATAAATATCCTGTGTATTTTACGTGTCTTGTTTACGATTCATCTAATCAACTTTATTACAATCGGTACTTACTACGTTGTATTAGTAGGTAGACACGTTTTTTACTAAAATTTAGACTGATCTCACGACAGTGGCGCGGCCTGATCCAAAGCGGAATCGTGAGAAACATAATAACATTGTAAAACTTAATAACATCTTTTTACGGGGTTTTTCCCTGATTCTCGAAACGTTTTTTTTGTTTTACGTCTTAAGTTCGACCACGAACTTGCTTACTTTGTAGTAACTACAAGAATCCTATTCAATAGGTAATTTTAACGTAGTCCGATCCGTGTGGTGCCGGCTAAGAATAGTACCACCTCATATCTTCCCGTGGGTGTCGTAAAAGGCGACTTAGGGTTATAAACTGGAATTAACCCACATCTCTATGCTTCCACTAGCTAATACTATACTAATACTTCCATAGCATTGGTTAAGACTAAGATTTGTATAGTTTTTTTACATTAAAAAAATTATATTATAATATATATTTATAAAAAAAAGAACCAGATCGAGTTCTTGCCGGCTCTTCTCGACTGGGTTGTTTTCCGAACCGGTGGTAGTGTTTTTTAGACGTTCATAAGCGCCTTCTTAGGGTCTAAATTGAATAAAGATTTTTTTATTTTGATTTTTGAAACCTGATCAAGGACAGCAGCATTCTCTGAGTATCAGAAACATCTTACTGCGATCGCCAAACCGCCTGCCAAACGTGGCGATTATGGTAATCCACCCCTTATTGGGGGAAACTTATGTACAGCCGTGGACGTGTTATGGTTGAATGCATGTATGTATGTTATCCTATCCGATCAACAGACAGAATAGACTCCCAAAGACTCAGTGACTCAGTAGATTTCTATACCTATACGCCTCACCAGAATGATCAGTATCGTTGTCAGAGCAGAGCAGTGGTCACTGTTATAGAGCAAAGCCCTGAATCGGTAACCACGCTCGTACCCCTTAGGTTTAGTTTTTGCTAGTTTACTTTTTATCACGGATAAAGCCGAGGTTCATGCCATTTTGGTGCCCTTGTGCAGACTACCATTCCTAGGTTGAACGCCTTAAGCGCTCGCCGTAAAATTCAGTGAAGCTGTTAAGACCCTTCCGATAAAAAAAAGTTTACTTTTAAGTTTTTAATCGATTTAAATTATAACTTTATCTATGCTAATGAATAAAATTGAAGTGTCTCTTTGTATTGTAAAAATAACATTTTTTTAGCTAAATACATATGAATGTATACACGATATCTATACCAAAAAACATTTTTTTCATTTTGTCGGTCTGTCTGTTTGTTCGGGGTAATCGCCGGAACGGCTCGACCAATTTTGACGGATTTTTTTGGTAGAGAACTGAAGTCACTCCGGGTAACTCAGGGTACTTTTGATTTTCAAAAATAACTAGGGTTCCACGTAAAAAAAAAAATTCATGAAATTGTGAATAAAATACAATTCAATGGTAAGTTTTACGGGTAAGTGCTTGAATTTATGAGAAATATTTTTACTTTATCTTAGAACCAAAAAATTTTTAGGAAAATAATTAGGGTTCCGTATAACAAAAATTAAAACGCAGTGAAGAATATATGATTCGCGGGCACAGTTTGTTGTATGAAATATAATGATAAAAATGTAAACTGAATTAGTAACTAAAAACAAAGAAAAAATATATCTCAAAACTAACACTTGCAGACCGCAGGAAGTGGAGAAAAAAACAGGGAGGAGATTATGGTTTCCAACCACAGCGGGCGAGTACAGACACTAGCGCGATGTTTCTATAGAAAAGACGTCGCGAGCTGAGCGCGACCTCTTCTTACAACAAAATCGCATTGGCGCCCCGACTCACCAGCTGTTTGTTGAAACCACTAGTTAGATGGGTGATTAGTACTTTGTTAGGACATCTCCTTGGTTGTAGTGCTTAAATGCATGTCCCCCCGTCAAAAAAAAAAAAAAAAGGACATCTCCTTGGTTGACGCAGTTTTTAAATGGACATAAGCTATCCACCCCACAATGTCAACCCTTTTTCATTTTTCAAAATCTATTTTTTTAATTGTTTTTCTATCCATGTTACATAATAATTGTTAAACAATAACATTCTTCTAAATTAAATTTTATGACGGTGGTGTAACTAATAATACGTGTAGTAAGTACTGTTAGGAGACACGTGATCACAGAATACAGTTTACAGTCATTAACATGCACTTTACTACACCGTAAAACAAACATCAACTCGAACGATTCACCACGATTCATGTGGAACATTCGAGACAGTGATAATAAATGTACTCCGCTAGACAATTTTATATCTGTGTATGAATAATTAATACTGTTTCTTCCGTTGTTTTGATAAATATAAAACTACATCTAGGTACCTACATAAAATCACGCAGTAAAACATCATCTTACTCGGAACAAAACCATCGTCATATGTTAACGTCTTTGCCTGTTTTTTGCCACGTGATAAAAAATGAGACATAACATCATATAGATATGTACTATGGAGTCATTTATGAAGAAAATAAAAACTAAACAGATAAAAAATATATATATGTGTAAACTAATTAGTGAGCTATATCATGCAATAGTTGTTATTGAGACTAATTGCGTGAATAATATATTTGTAAAACCCCGTTCAATTAAAAACAAAGTGATTATTTTGACCTACAAATTCTTATACGAAATACATTATTATACATAAAAATGATATAAGAAACCCTTAACTTGGCCTTTCGGGTCAACATTTAACATGACGTATGTTACTGTAAATATTAAACTTTAAATCTATATTAATAAAGAAAACTGAAGCGTAGACTGTTCCGAAACATATGTATAATGGAAGACAACAGAACCATAGCGTGATGTTCAATCGTTCAAAGAAAATAATTTTTTGTTGTTAATATATAAAATATATGTATATATGTATCGCTATACCATAAATGCAATTTTTAAAATGTTTGCCTGTCTGTCTGTTTCGGCTAATCTCCGGAACGGTAAGACCGATTTGAGCGGAATTTTTTTTGTTAAAAGCTGAAATTACTCCGCGTAACTTGTGCTACTTTGATTTTCGAAAATAATTCGGGTTCCGCGTAAAAAAAATAAAATTGCGAAAAATTGGAATAAAATCCAATTCAATTCACAGTTTTACTGAAAGGTATTTGAATTTGTGAAAAATATTTTGCTTAATTAAACAGTTGAAAAAAAAACATTAACATTTAACTAAAATTTAATATCAAATAATTCTTCCTAATAAGTCTCCAAATAAATCTTCATAATTCATGGTCCTCCTATCGAAACCCATATGCAACGTAACACCTCTATTAGTTTATTTGACAATCGATAATAGAATTTTAACATACAGTTTAATTCATATTGAGCCTTTAAAGCGCGGAAGCGAAATGCCCATTAACACTAAGCACGCTCAATGGCGATGCAGTCGCGACGAGGTGTACACAAACAGTTAAGTTAAATCATTTAAAACGAAGCACTTAAACCTGTGTCAAGTCTAGTAAAATAACCGTTATGAAAATTTGTAATTTATGCTCCTTTCTTTGTTATAAACTAACTTTTTGCACAAATTATATTCGAGAGTTCGAAATTCGAATTATTAGAATAATACATAAACTCGTACATTTAAAAGCGTAAAGGTTGAATTTATATTCTACATTAGGTAAGTTTGTCAAACTCAGTTGGAAATTTTAAAAAAAACTTGTTAAAATCCACAAAAAGTATTTAACGTTCAATCACAACCTCAAAAAACAAGTCATTTTCTCTACTTATTGTACTATATTTAATTTATTTTAGATTAAAATCGAATCAGGTCGTGAAAGCTCTTTAGACGATTTATTCATCACCATATCTGACAGCATCAAATCATAGATAAATTATTAGGAGCTGTCATTTTTTATACACCCGTTCGAAATGTAACATTCGCAAAGTTTTTGCTCCAATTATTAATTTAAAACCGATTACTGACTGACCTATTGGCATATTAGCATAGATGGCACCTCGGAACAACGGAGCTTTAATTCTGACTACAAACTAAGCAGCCAATTATAATTCAGACGGTGAAAAAAGGAACCGTTGAAACTAGATTCATTATTAATCACCAGTTTGCAATAGAAAACCGGAAAACTGATTGTGTAGAGACGTAAAGCAGAATCGCGCGTTTATTTTCAAAATGGCGTTTTGCCAAACATCAGAACGTACGTTATTACGTCACTATAGGTCGTGTTGATCGAACGTAAATAATGTTGCCCATATTTCACTTTTTGGGGACAATAAAAGCTTAGAATAGATAACCTAAAATAAATACCAACTTTGATAAGATAATCTGTTAAAACTTTTTTGGTCATTTTAACATGTATTTATAAAGTTCGGTTTTCATACTACGTTCTGTTAATATTCGGACATGTCTGGCATTGGAAATATTTGCACTTACAAATAGGACATCTTTTTGAAGATTTCCGGCTGTACAAACACACTTTATTTTATCATAAAATTGGAACTTTATATCTCTTTTATTTATTGCTAATTTTAATCTAGAGATTCAAAAAATCTATATAAAATAGGGTCTAACCTAGTTTATGTGTATACAATACATTATTATGAAAACTATATCGTCATTTAAAAACAGTACTTCGTTTCTCGGAAAATCTAAAAATCTAAAACATCGTACAAAATTGATCCTTCACGGTTCTTACCTGTGAAATTTCTCGGAAACGACTTCTCTGTTTTGGCCATGGTGCTTACGTTTGGAATGACTTTACGTTCTGAAAAGACAAAACGGATTACATTTAGTTTGTTTAAATATTAATTTAAGTGTAATTATAACTTGAAAAAAAGTACTTAAATGAACTGACGATTTCGTTCACGATTAACTATAATCTTAATTTCAAATTAAAAATTCTAAATTAACGTATAGAGTAACTATACAACCATTTTAGCATATCTATCTCGCTTGCACTTCAGCAGAATGATATTAGTAAGAATAGTGTCGTCAAAATTACATTATCCCGTCCGCGGTTCCAGCAAACCGCGGTTTGAATTCGCAAAACTAATTGTTATTCCGAACCACAAGTCTCATAAAACACATAAGTTACTGCTCTCAGCTATTACAGACGTCTTTGTTCATATACCATGCTCTACTTACAATCAGATGAACTTTTTTATCAAACACTATAATTTTTTATTTTACTGTAAAATAATATCATATATTAAATAAACTGAATAAAAGCATAATTTTTTTTTTACAGTTATTCGGTCACTTGAATATCATCGAAAAACAACCGCAAACGTAACCTCAATTCTATAATTATGCGTGCTTATTTGACAATTTATTTGTCTCTTACTCATCCGTCATTTCACAGGGGACTGTTATAAATGCCGATAAAATTTTGTTTTGTTACCAACATTAGTTAAAACCGGTTGATCGGCTTAAAAATGTCACAGATATCAAAACTGTCAATTCGTATGTATGTACATATATTTCACACATCAATGAAATCGTCGCATAAGTAGGCAACGCTAGCAGCTTGTCGTTGCGAGAAAGTTAAATAAGCGACTTATAATTCGCGATAACACGGCGCACGCACGAGCGTGGGGTCGACCGCTCGATGTATTTTATTTGCACACACGTTTTTTTTCGTACGCAGGTCCGAATTTAAGTTATGAGTAGTGAGTCTCAAATACATGGATGGCAAACTGTCAATAATCTACATAAGAGGATACTGTTTTTTTTTGATATGGTAAATCTTTAAATACACTGGCCCGATTTTGATCATATTTATAAATATTTTTTATGAATATGAGATGAGGACATGAGCTGATTTTAATTTTTTATTATAATTTTATTAACTCATTACTTTTCTGTAGGCGGAGATCGTGTAAGTACAGTTTAAAACTTTAAAAAACCTGAAACAAATTTGTTACCAATTAATATTTAATATCCTTTTCAATTTTTTAAAAACGCTTTTATTAGCCTCATACGTATGTGACTATGTAACGGAAATTTTGAACATGATTTTGACCCCCTTCAAAATGTCGGATTGACTCGAAATTTGGCATACTTATTAAGGAACGATGACACTTCAATATTTTAAAACAGTCCCGTTATCCTTACCAGGATAAGCGATTTTTTAGTATCTGATATCCGGTAGTGTCTTTGCGCCGATAGGACTACTCGCAAATGCATTAAATGAAATGACTAGATTACGATGTAATAAAAAAAAAACTTTACGCTTTTATAGAAAATCCTCTTAAAAAATTTAAAATAAATTTAAATAGTGTAACTAAGAAAATAAATGAACTTTATTGTAAAAAAAATCGTGGGGTGTGCTTTTGAATATATTATTTATTTATTGATTTATACTTAATTTACAAATCGTGTAAAAAGGCGGACTTAATGCCAGAGGCATTCTCTACCAGTCAACCTTAGGGTGGTGCAGAGATGAAATAAAGTAGGCGTGATAAGAGATAAATAGTGAATAGAGATGAATAGCAAAAAATAATAGTGAAAGAAAATATGTGACATTTATACAAAATACATATGATATTATAAGTACATAAACATACACACATACCTATATATATATATATACATAAACATAAACATATAAATAATGTTATAAACTTAATAATACACAATATACACATGATATAAAATAGTAATATACTAGTAATAATAAATGGAATAAATAATCAAATATGTAAATACAAAAGTATTATAATATACCTGCTATTATAGTTCAGCACTTTTATTTATAAATAATTCTCGAACTTTTATTTTAAACGTGTAGCGACTGGTAGACATTCTAACATCAAGAGGAAGCGCGTTCCAGAGAAGAACGGATTGAACGGGGAAAGGCGAATTAACAAAACCGGAACTATGAGAAGGAGACAGAAGAAGACGATTATTCGTAGAACGGAGATTTTTCTCGTGATTGGAGCATAGATACTGAAAATGAGGAGTTAAGTAGGAAGGTCCAAATGATAATCCTTTTACTCGTTACTCGTATCTGTCATTTATATTTATAATTATTTACACCATGCAACCCACGCTTTTTTTTTACAATACAATCCATTTTTTTCTCTTATTTACACTATTCTTAATTCAAATGTATTTTCTATTTTTTTAATGGGATTTTCTAAAAAACCCTTTTTTTAGTTTTTTTAAAACTATTATTTATAAGAATGTAACCCGGGCAATGCTGGGTACTGTAATTATAATTCCAATCAACATTTTATTGTATTTTAGCAGTAATAAACAGTTTTAAAATCTATTTTGAATTTTTCAATTATACCATAATTCCAGACATTCTCTATGCTCCACAGTTATGAAGTGCTCCACATACAACTAGCTCATGTCAGCAAAAAAAAAACGATTTAAATAATCAAGTCGCGAAAGATAGACAGAATTTTTAAAAGTTTAAATTTTTAAACAAACGTATCGTTTTAGTTCTTTATTTTTCCGTTATTATATGTACGTGAGTCCATGGGCCCCAGTAGACCGTTTTAAGACGTCCCTGTACATTAATAAAATATTCTTTATTGAGTTCACAGTCCTTCATTGACTTCGATCAAGTCTTACGTAATTAGTGTTAAATGAAATAATAAAAAAATAGTTTTTTTTTTTTGTAAAATGAATGCTAAGTGTACGTTGGAGTCATACAGGTAACAAAAAAGACTTTTAAGTAAGTTTTTTTAATAGATCAATATTTTTACCTACCTATCTGTATTCTCATTGTTTTTCTCGCGTTTTTAATTGACTCAATAATTTTTAACTTTTTAGTTCTTGTAAATGTTTTTTTTAAAGAGAAAACTTCTTTAGCGGCTTTGTGCGATTCTCGGTAGGGGGCAAACGTGTAGATTCGCGTTACCAATGCTATGAAGACAGCCGTCAACATACTACAGTATGTCAAGTATAAAATGGCGTATAAATTTTTATTTACGCATTCTATCGTATGTTTTGATTACGAATAAACTATATAAAAATGTACATAATTATTGCTCGGAGCGTCAATGGATGTAAAAACCAGACAAATGTTATGCGTTAAATGTTACGTTATATTAATAATTTTAATTAATATATTATGAAATTAAACATTAAGAAAACCGTTTTTTTTTTTCAATGTTTTGAGTTTTCACTTCTGTTGGTAGTTCCTTTGGCAGCCTAGTTTTCTTACTTTTCAAAAAAACAATTTCTATATTGAGATTTATGTACCATAAGCGATCAAGAAAAGTACACTAGTGTACTTTTAAACCCAATTAATATAAGCTACACATTCTCATATGGTAAAGAAATCTCGTATAGTTACTAATACTAATATACAATATTAGGGAAACATAAAGAACTTTTATTATTAAAGTTGATTATGAACACTATTTAAACAAAATCTGTACGTCTGTTTATTTACACAGACTTCAAAAACACGACTCCTAATAACGAACGGTGCGGTATATTTTTACATTCTTATCCGCACAAAAAATATATGTATGTTACATAGAATGAATAAAAATTTCGTAACTGTCATGAATATATAAGTTTCTCCTTCAGACTAATATTTGGTAAATTTTATACTGTAGTTTACGTCGTTTTGTTTATTTTTGCGTATTATTATTGTAATATATTCTTTGAAATCACGATTGAGACATAAAACATATATGAATTAATCTTGATCAAATGCGGAGAGAGACCTTGAAGCGCTAAGGCTATTCTGTAGTAGATCATTTATTGTCTAAAAATGTTGCTCATTTTATAGCGATGCTAATCACTACAGTGATGTTCTTGGATATATCGTAAAACTGTCGCGCGCCTTAACCTTGCTGTGTTTACCCTGCTAATTGCAGTATAATATGCTAAAATTGTTATTATGGAAGTTAAGACGACATGCGGTCGGAAAAGTAGGTATTTCAGAAATTTATTGCTATCGCTTTGCGCCCCAAACAAAGAATTATAAAACACGAAAGAGGCAACTGCAACTCGAGCTGATTTTACATATGCAAAATAGATGAAAACATTACTTCGTAGTACCCTGTTTCCTCCTCCAAAACTAAATCGATTTTTAATTTTCTTTCAGTTTTAGAATAATAAAGACCTGGCTATACATTTTGCTTTTTAAAATTTTTATTTATCCAATTTGTTTGACGAACGTCTGAAAATGACGGTAAAAATCGAGCATTTAATTTTCAAAGGCTCCTAGTTTTTACAATAAACAGTTTATGGATCAAAACGCACGGGCGTGGCGGTGGTGGATATATATTATTTGTTACAAAAATATTTACCATAATGCTATTGTCCAAGGATGAAACAAAGGACTACGTTTGTATGGAATAAATGCCGCTAGGATATCGTCCTAAGCCATGGATTTATGTAGCACTATCATTATACTTTCATATAACAATTTATCTTCTTTACTGTATTTATATTTTTTTTATCCTATTTATTCCTTTCTAAGAAAAAAGGGAAAAGGTCCAGGACGCACTCAAGCTGTATTCATCATTCTTATGCAATATATCACGTCACAAAGAGATTTCCCGCCAAAAGTTTATAAATGACATTATAATTAGTCTTTTAGTGTCGGCAAAATGAAAATAAACCGTTAAGTGTCGAGTCAAGACGCGGTGTTGGCGCCAGACGCTAACGGATCGATATAAACCCACCATACTCGTATACAGTACGAATCACTTTAATAAATAAATATAACCTCACTTTTAAATCACCTTGCGTAAGATTTAACGATTAAACTTTTATCAATTTAAGGGGTTGCCAGGTACAAAAGAAACTTATTTACAATCGTATCGCAAGGCCGTTAAACCCGATTCGATTTTTTTTCTCCTTTTTTACACGAATCCGCCCGAAGTAATCATCATTGCAGTAACAAAACTATAATTGTCTTAAGTTATTTGTAAGCGATTTCCGTACTTTTTTTTTTGTGGCGTTTTATCCAAGTATTAGTCTTGTTGTAAATAAGGTCCGTTTCAATAACAGATATACAATAAGCACTACTTGGATGATATTCCATTATCTTAAATAATTAATTTTCGACCTTTTTACTAATCCTGAATAGAGTTGTTGATATGGAGGGCCTTAAGAGCTTTATTAGGCGCAACGCTTAGGACACTCGGCTCATATGGCGGTCGACACTGTCACGCCAAAAGGTGCAGCAGTTTCGATCGCCGTGCACTAATGCCTTACTGCCTTAAGCGGTAGGGTCGGGACACCAGTGCTATATTTCTAAAAAGGACGTTGCGTTGACCCAAGCCTAGTGCGACCTCTTCTCCAGTAAAATCGTGCTGGCGTCCCGAACAGGCCGTTGTGTGTTGAAACAATTAAACTTTACTTTTCAATCATCAAGAAAATTTAGACCACGTTTGTGTAGATTACCTAATCCGTACGTACGTACGTTATAACAAACTGCGTAGCGAAGTAACGATTTCGCACAAACTATTTTCGTTCATACGCCTCCGGTTCAAGGTTGGTAACGTGAACGAATCAGTCATATTAATGACGTCACGATCTACAAATAATCCGCCGCTAATCAGTTATGTAAGTAGTCACAATCTGTTCTGGATATAACGAATTATTGCAAAATTTACACAGAACGTTTTCGAAGTGGCAACGCCGATGTTCGAAAATCAAATATTAACATTTTTTATTTTCAACTTATTCCGCCGATATGGAACTATTTATTGTGTTCGTATTTAATTACGCTAAATAAGTGCTGGTCACTCTACCGTATAAATAGTTTTTTGTTGAAAATATTATATCAACATCATAATCGTTACTTTAAATTAGCTTCGCCCGACATCTCTGAAAACCGTCGCGTCAGAAAACATTACGAGTTACTTGCGTTATTATTTACTAATAAATAAACGAAATATCAACGAATTGTCTTGCTAACCGATCTACTATAATGGTAGCGCGTGTAAAGTACAATATTTAAAACTCTTACTATTGAATTGAGTTAAGCACTAAATTTTTTTTCTTGCGATGATAGTAAAATTAATCAATAACATTTAAATTAAAAACTCCTAAAGCATTTTCACGTCTACGCCTGTACACTCTCTCTTTCCCTATTTAACCCCATGAGCCCTAAGCTGGCGTTTACGCCAGCTTTCCATTGTTTTCCTATTGTCTTATTTTTACGGGTACTCGACACATTAAAAACAAAGTTATAAAATGTATCTTGGCAATAAAATACATTTTGATATAACATAGTAAAATTATGTTAGTAGTGAATTTTAAAATGATTAAATACTTGATTTAAAAATAATATGTTTTATTTTAATATGATTGTATTTAAAATTTAAGTTTAAGTTGTAACACTATTGCTATTTTATTATTAAACACTCTCACTGTATATTATTCCCACGTCACCACTTTATTATATTGCAATATCAGGAACGTTTACTTTAGCTGATAGAATTCAAGTGTGCCTGTGTTTTTTTTAACCTAGCTAATCCTGTTGACCGGAAGAGCCTTTATAGCTTCACCGGGACTATGGGAACGAGTGTTGAAGGCACCCAGCCGCAAAAAGGTAACTAGCACAAGGATTACTTACCAAAATGGTACGAACCTCGGCTTGGCCGTTACCTGAGTGTACAAACTATCCGCGAATTGAATCCTATGTAAAGGGCATGCCTGTGTTGGCTCTACGGAGCCTTGTATAGTCATTCTATGCGATCTGACATGTGGCAGGTGAGAGACGGTCCCACCGGATGTAGCCGGATAATATCTTAAGGCGCCGCCACCGGATGTGTGGCGAAAATATTGTTAACATTTATGTTAATCTGAATGTACCTTTTACACAAATAACTCTATTCACTTTATTGGATCCATGAAGGTGCAATTCAAGACAAATTACGCCCTTATCTATAGCGCCCGATCAGTTTAATTATTGTTGGTTTATGACACCTTACGATTCTTGAGGGTAGAAAACTTCTGACACAGGCAAATGCTTTAGCGTTAAAGATTTAAATAGAAAAAAAATAGTTTTTAGATTGCTACTATCCGGACGCTTTATTTTTACCACTAGTAATTTTTTATAATAACTCGGAAAAAAAAGATCTGTAATCAACCCGAAGGATTGGAATTCGACAAGTATAATGACTGTTAGGAGACTAATGCCAATCGACAGACATCCAACTTTGATGACACAATAAAAATCTCAAGCTAATTGAGCATAATATGTTAATTAGCCAATTCCGAAACTAGCTAATTCCGTAATTTAAAAAAACAATATATTTCGTCGCAAACGGTTCTTACCAACTCAGTCGTATTTTTTTGTCAAATCCCCGCCAAAGATTTTTACAATTTGTCGTGTTTTTTTTTATTATGACCACTGCCGTCCGTCGCATTGAATAGGATTAATGTAACAAAAAGACAAATCTTTCTTATCTTTCAATCCATTTCCTTATAAGTACTTCATCCGGAAGTTTTCCTTTCCGTTCACATCGTGTCGCTACGACATTGAAACGTACCTACAGTGAACATTCAAATCGAACATATAAAACATGGAGGTTATATGCAAACGGAAATTTATGCAAATATTTCCTATATGTATCCGTCCTTATATATAAGTCACTATGACTTCTACGTTCTAACTTAGTTTTAACATAACCCTCGCAAAGCCGTAGGGCTTGGCAGGTATACAGAGCGGGCTCTCTAGAGACGATGACATCATTATACATATTTTGTATGAGATTATTACACAGTTACTTAATATTTTGGTAACTTATTTCAACATTGTCCTTGTAGTATATCAATCAAATCAAATAAGTAAGTACTTACTTATTTCTATGATTTTTGAGATTATTATGTATATCCGTTTAGCGGTTATCAGCTTATGAGCAAACAAAGGTACATACATAGTGAAAGATGTTGCCTTCGTAATCCCTTCACCTTAAAGCTTGCAGGATTTGAAATCACATCGATTACCGACGTCCCTAGACAAGCATACCACCCTGCCCACGTGGCTGTTTTAATTATAATATAGAAGACAATTAACAGCAGTTAGAACGTCAATGCGAAATAATCATAATGCTCAAGTTTGACAGTATAACTGAAAACACGCATTAGTAAATGATAACAGGAACCGCCTCAACCCAACGCTCGTAAATGCCAGCAACTAACTCCTTTACTTAATCAAATTTTCTACTCTTTAAAATAAGTAATGATTATGACTTGCATAGGTAACGTTACTTTTACTAGGTAGCAACTTTAATTATAAAATGTTTGTCAATAGTGCTATTTACCAAGAACCTTAAGCAAAAGCAAGTAATAAAAACTAAAACCTCTTTAAAATCATATTATTCTAAATGGTAAATAATGGAGTTTTTGGCCGGACCTCAGTCTGTCATGTAGCAGTTATTGTCTTTAAATGTGTTAACTTGCGTATTTGACCCTATATTGTGTTATTTTGGGGGTTTTGTTTGATATAGTTTGGTTATTGTGTACTGGGGTATTGTATAGAAAAGAATGGCGCGTACCGATTATTCTGAGGTGCCACGAAAACTCCATGTTCTAGCAAGGTGAGCCACCCGATCTGCTGGAGCTTAGAAACATTGACACAAGATTAAAACATAAATTATCACGTGACGCTGGTTGCACTTTGTGTGTAAATCTCAAAATTAACCAAGAAGAAGCTATAACATACATATATAAATAAATATACATGGACATAGAAACAAACAATTGTCATAATTCCACACACGGGTAGCGTATAAGAATGTCTTGGTAACAAACACATTACTTAAATGGTAATAAGATGCAAATAATAAATCGTTGTTACATGTCACCTTTGTTTTTACCTACAATAATTTAATAACGCCTAATCCGAAGTTTCGGTTTCGGTTAATTTCGGTTCAACCGAACTATAGGTTTTCCTTGAGAATCATAATTATTATTGGTCGGTTTCGGAGTACTAATTCAAACGTCTTCACTTCACTTTTCTATTTTTTTGGTTCATTTATTCCATTATTTTCACTTCACTACACTTGTGTATCATAACTACACTATATCACAGAAAATTCCACCAAAATTACTTTATAGTCAAATACTGCAAATTAATTAATTAAAAACAAGGACGACAACATGACAGGCCAAAATCGCGCCAAGCACCCCCGTTACTTCTCTTCTTTTTTAACCTCGCATAAGTAATTGCCAGTGTCAATTTCTATTAGCGGGACTTTGTAACTTACGACCTTTTCATAAAAGACTACTAATGCCATTTGCAATTGTAGATATATTCGCTCGCTTCAGGTTTATAAATTACTTTTTCATTAAAATAGGTAAAAGAACTATTCAGCATAAATATTCGAATTGTTCAAGGTCTTAGAGTTTTGACGGTCGAGAGGAATATATACATAAATATAAATAACATCTTCTAACTCTATAAGTTACATTTTAAATCGTACCTATCTGAAAAACAGACCGAAATCCAATTTCGGTTTCGTGAAAATTAGTATCGGTCAGACACTAGATAATTATTATAATTAAAAACCATGTTACTACTGACCTGGCGACATCAGTAATAAGGACAGCTGTACACTAACAAGTTTCGTGGTTAATTTCACGTAAATTAAACGTCGAAAGCACGCAATACGCAAGAAACGCACAAAATACGAATCACCTGATAAAACTTCAAACATCCTAAACGGCCTACGCAAACATTTTTTTATCTCCGTCCCATGGGTCCCGGCTGTAGGATCCAAGTATGTTATGTATGAATTATTATCTAATAGTACACTGGGTAGATGCTCACGCACCTTTTTGAAAGTAATCCTGGCGGCGCTCATGCACCTGCCTCATTGAAATGTGATTTTTTTACGAAAAAAAAGTTTTTTTTGCGAACTAATTCCTTCCCTTCGAAGAAAAAGGTAATAAGATCATACAGTTGTATGTAACGTCTTGCGATGTTTGTAACACTGTTCATACAGCGCACTAACAATTTGACGACTCTATGTTAAAGTTTTTTTTTAAAGGAGTTGTTGTTATATCTCAGAATTCACGCTCCGCGCTTCTATTTTCAATGCACGTATGCAAAATAAACAAACTATATCACGTAAAATCTTACCAAAAATACGAGCGATACATTGCAAATTTTTGAAATAAAACAAGATCTACTCCATTTTTTTTAACCTTTTTTTTTTTTTTTTGACGGGGGGAAATGCATTTACGCACTACCCTTATCTATTGCATACTACATTTTACTGTACATTCTTCAAGAAGGATTAACGTAAGACCTATTTTTGAAATATGTAAATTTAGACGTTTGCGTTGTTTCTGCAGCGACACCGATTAGCGAAGAAGACCTATAGAATATTTTTTAGCGATGATGATGGCGCAGCGGGTAGTACGGCCAGACTCAGAGTCAGTCGACACGGCTTAGATCCCCACTCTAAAATCGGCCTGTGCTTTCGGCGAAGTAAAACAGCGTCAGGAAACCAAATCATTTGGTAGGGTATTTTCTAATGATGCTCGCCTGGGTAGCTATCAACCTTAAGTTTGAAAACCTGTCGCTAAATACCAATACGTGTGTTCCGGCAGCATCACTTGAGAAACCAGGACCTCTAGGCTTAGTGTGTTTACCATCCTAGAGCACATCGTCACTTAACATCAGGTAAGATTGTGGTCAAAGCACTGAGCCTAAACCGTGTAAAAAAAATATTCTACTGGACAATTTAACGCATAAAGTTTTCAGTTACACTAAGAAATTAGTCGATTTGAGTTTTTATAATAATATTACACAGCTTGTTGTTATATTAAATTACACCGTGTAGAGGTTAATAACGATGTAGACTGTAAAGATATATAAGTAATTAAATAATTAACCAAATTGATATTTTTCTAAAAATGAAATATTGTATATTCATAAAAAGTTGATGTTTATTGAAGATCAGCATAAAACATGCACTAATAACTTCCTCATTTGATCATACATTGAGTTTAAATGTCAATAAAACACATGTTTCGAGTAGGGTCATAATCGCTACTTCATTAAAATCCAGTTATAATATTAAAAATACTATAACGATCAAACTACAGTTTACATACAATAAATAAAAAAAGGAAATTAAAAAAGTCTACTACTTAATTCTGTAACGCAAAATTATGCAGTTTGTGCTAAATAAAAAACTATTTTAACCCTTTGACACTCATAACAAACCATCTGTCAAAAAATGCCAAGCGAAAATGAACCTTATGAACACCAAATAAGGTTTGTTGATAGTCTTTTGTTTCAGATGTATGACCTTACGTAGATAATTTGTTACGGCCATTCATACGTGTCTTTTAAGGCAAAAGGTGTGCTTCTGTGTTGTGGCCAATTTTGTTAACGAATTTTTTATAACAAAATTCAGAATAATGTATTTAACAGTTCAACTTATTTATATTAATTTTATTATTAAATTTATAAAATATTTATTAATTTTACTATTTTAAATATACTGTTTCTAAGCAGTAGTGATAACATACAAGAAATATTTTTACAATATAATATTACAGTAATCTAAGTAATACATGAATGTAAAGTATGTTTGCTATTCCCAAACTGTATATTCGATTGTGATCAAACTTTCGTATGTCGAATGCAATGTCGAGTACAACTAATTTGTAATGAAACAATAATAACAATAGGCTATTTTACAATGAGTGTAAAAATAAATACAAAAATATTTTATGTACTTCTCGACATGAAAATTGTTTCATGTATTATATAAATTATCATTATTCTGTTAAATTTTACTTATAAATCTTGAGACAATGTGTAAGACTATAAATTATAATAAATTCTTTATATTTTATTTCGAATATAATTTTGTTAAATTAATTTGTTTTACACTGATTTATTCTATATTCAATGCTTTATTTTCATTATTTTATAATGTAGAAAAGTGGGTGCGCCATTATTGGTTTTATGTAGATGTCTGTTGATTTCCGTTTTAATTTACTAAGGAGTAAGAACTAATTCAGCAGGACTTTCTGTTATGATGTATTGTAATGTTTCTGTAATTATTGTAAAATATAGAAATAACTCATATTTATCATATCATAGTCATAAGGCCGGGTATAAATTGCCACATGTTTTTTTATTAAAAATCAGTCTTCGTTGAACCTTGGTCTTCGTACAATGTATGTAATTTGTTTTAAAAATGTTCTTAGAAATTGCGCTTGATTATGTCGAAATTTGACCAGTTAAAATCTACATATCTCGAAGTTCCCATTAAGTCTCAAGTATCTCGATTTTTTAGCCTTTCCCTTCGAATTCGAGCTATGGAGATTTCACTGTATAATATTATTACCAATCAGTAACAAAACTGCAATACCTAATCCCCGAGTTCGAAATCGGCAATATTACAAGTAACTGAATGAATTCAAATATTTATTCGATCCAAAGTACCCAAAAATATTAGGAACAGGTATTTGAGCTTGATCAAAAATTGACTTTTATTATTTTATACTTCTTTTATACTGTTATTTTCATATTCATTAGATGGCGTTATAACATGTTTTGTGAAGATAATAAAAACAGTTACATAAAAATGCATTAATTATTCTACACAATTGATTGAAAAAAATATTTTAAAAATACTTCGTAATTTACATCGGATAAAAATTGGAACAGATATTTAGATTAGTTCATGGTTTCTTTTATAATTCAGTAGATGGTGTTATAGAAAACAACTAATAAAAGTAAAAAATGGTTTGTGTTACGCTAACAATTTACAGTACAGACAGACATACAAGAAGGAGAAAAAAATTGCAAGGATAAGCTATAGATTATTTTATAAATTAAATTTTAACTTCACTACGTCACAATAGATATTTATCGCGCGAGAATTTGTGTAACGTGTACACAGCGAGGCGCCTATTTGCGATAGGCCAAAACTGCAAGGAGTTTTATTATTCTGCGGTAAATAAAAAAAAATCTTTTTATACGTAGATATGTTAGATGGGTGCTTGGCGCGATTTTGGTCTGTCATATTGTCGTTTTCATTTTCAATTAATTATTTTACAGTATTTGTCCATACATTATGTAATTTCGGTGGCAGTTTATGTGATATAGTGTTTTTATGATACACAAGTGAAGTGAAGTGACACTTAGCATGAAATGTCCCAATAATTCCCGTTGTGGTCGTAACAGAAGGCCACCATTTTGTTCCCCCATTCATTTGTTGATAGTGTTCCTAGCGTCTGACTTGGCTGCATTGTCTAGTACTTTTGCCTTTTCCTTAAAAAGGAATAAATTGAACCAGAGAAAAAGATGAGTAAGATACAATCTTTGTCGTATTTCAGCACATAAATAAATAAAATAAGAACATAAACTTATTAGGATTATTTTATTTCAGTTCTTATATATTTTTGCTTACTAGAAATTTTTTCTAATAAAAGTGTAATTTTATTGTAGCGCCATATATGGGCTGGATAACTTATTGAAAAATAACTTACGTACTAAATTTATGAATAAAAAAATATTTCTTTTAAAAACAAATTGAATTAAATTTAATTTTTGTAATTAAATTTGAATTGTAGAAAAAAATTGTTTCTGGTTTTTCTAAAAAATATTTTTATAAGCAAACAATGGCTCTGTTTATATTATCTATGGATTTCACTTGTGTGAATTTCGCTGTCCATATTTCAACGTAATGGACCACCGTTTTATGGGAAATAATTGTTGTATCAGTGTAGGATTGTGCGTTATGAATCTAAGTTTCAAGTGCTGTGTATAAAAACAAAGTGTCAAGTGCCATTTGTCAATAAATTGAGCGCCAAAAGTTAAATGTCCGTAAGTCGTATTTTCCAATCTGTCATTTTCAAAAAAGTTGCCCAATTGGGCAAGGTCAATAGCCAACGGGTTAAAGAAATTGAATTCACGTAAATAAATAATAAATTCACGAAATAAATGGAATGGTTAATTTTCTATTTAATATTATAATTTTCAATTTTAAAATATGTTATAAAACACAAAAATTGAACTTTTTCTATGTAGTGGTAACCCTAATCACTTAACGTATTTTCGACTTACGTACATGTGCATTAAACTGAAATTTTATCAAAATAATTTAGTGTCTATATCGTAATAATTTTCAGTTATAAAGTAACAATAAAAAAACATTTAAAATATCACTTAAACATTGTAAAAATGGAAACTAACGAAACATTGCAATTTGGAAACAATACTCCCGCGCCGCACCTCTTCGATGTAATCTCGGCAATCGTTGTTTACCAAAAAACGGTCGTTCATTTTAGAATTATGTTCACTATTACTAATTCCTATTCTACACCTCATCACCACCATGTAAAAGTTTTTAGAGAGTTATATAGACAGTTACATAAAAGAGAATAAACTATCCAATACTCACTGTATTATTTTTAAACACTTAAAGATTGTACAGCTGTTAATACACACTCAAAATTAGATTATCCACTAACGGAAGCTAACACTACTTGGTTAAATAACTTAAAGATAAATAAACTTAATTTTAATTAATAAATATTGAATATAAATTAAGTATGACACGATGTACTAGACCGAGAGAACGCGCACGCAACACCGACAAGCGCAGAAACCCGACTGATGCGACCTCATGCAACGAACGCTCAGAATAGTCGGAATACGTTTTTTGGAACGTTCCGTCTCATAAATGGTTTCATTCATTCATAACAATGCAATTATTTTATAATAAATTAATATTCCTTTTTACGTTTTTATAATTGACGAACCTTCACATTACTAAATAATACAATCCCTTCCATATATAAAATGTACATACATCATGGACTTATCGAACAGGATATTTGTATATCATTAATAGTAATTATGTTGCTACATACATTGATTTATTCAAAATATTTTGTAATAAGTATTAGTAAAACGATATGCATTCCTGTGAGGATCACTGGAAACTTTTATATATTTTCACGATACGGTATGAGCATATGAAATTAATTAACAAAGCAGTAATTAATATTAGTACTCAAAATAAACACTTCAGCTAAATTTTTTATAGGTTATATTTGATTATCATTGCTAAGGTAATAACGATTCGAATGACATTTTAAAATACATACCATTGTTTTTTTTACTGTTTCCATTTTATTAATGTTTATTTAAAAGTACATATTTATATGGTTCGTGACGAGCTCTAGCATGTGACTAAAATGGTAACAATGTGATATTAGATTGTGAAAATGAAAAAGAAAATCAAATTAGTTTTAATAGAAATGAGCATTAAAACATGTACTTCCATATATTTATGAAAGTTATTTTCGCAATGGTATGCAACGAAAATAGGCATAACATTGTGCTGCAAGCAATTGTAAAACAAGTTCTCGGTTAAAAATAGAAGAAAGTTAATTTTATTATTGGCTCAGTCTCGGCGCCGACGACCAACGCTGGCGCGCGGGCAAGGCAAGCGAGACGAATTCTGATTGGTTAGAGCGCGGCGAGCCTCCATAAAATATATCTTTACTCCATAATTTATTTATTGCAATTTTTATATTCTATTATTACTACTTTAATTGAAAATATGCATATATAATATATTTAATTAATTCCATTTACATGAAATTGACAAATTATAAATTAATGTCAATGGTTTAATAAGTAAAAGAAAAATTGTCTCTGCTCAATAAAAAATGAACCTACCGCCTTTTCAGTGGATATTTTCAACATTTTAACGCTTGTGTTTCATTTTTCACTCGAGTTCGGTTCGACATTAGGTGTAGTTGTTCTGGTATATTTTATTTAGGTACATTTTATAGAAATAATTCAAATATGTATTTTTAGACATCAATTTTACTTATTTGTGGTTTGATATATTCCATTGACGATAATATTGCATATTATTATTATTTTGATATTCCATTTAAATGATGGCATCTACAAACTATTTAACCGTTAAAACACATTTATCTGAATTTAAAAGTAATTCAGACAAAGATGCACTTAGCGAGGTAAGTTTTTTATTTACATTATTAATGTTCGATGAAAATTGCATGTGTAGTATTTTTGTTAAAAACAACAACTATTTTGTTGGAGAATGTCGCCATATTGGTTGCATAGTTTTTAAGTTGATCAGCTAGTGTATTAAATCCTCTGAAGGACTTTTAAGTCTTTCATTAGCTTCTCAGATATTTATTCAATGCATATAACGTATTTATTCCAAGTAGCAGTATAGAATTTGTAAGGTCGGCATACTATTATTACGGGCATTTACGTAACAGTCCGATTATTATTTATAATGTAATATTATATCTCTTTACATAATAGTTACTGAATTTCGAAATAAGATTAAAACAGTTGTCAACAAGAATTTAGTTAGGTACTATTTATAACCACATTCTTGAAATCCGCGTGGCATTTAACTTAAAAAAATTTAAACAATACGGGCGGTTAAGGAATTGAAAGGGGACTGGGTAGTTTTTATTATAAAGATAAAAAATGAATTCTATAGTTTGGAAATCAGTCATAGTGACACCTCGGCTTGTCGCGTTTCGCGATCAAGCAATTGTCAAATGATTGTAGACCAGTATGATAGTGGTGGCTGGTGATAAATTATCAATATACTGATGATTTTGAATCATAAGTACAATCACGCCACTGCAGTGCTAACTATTAAAAAAAACAATTAACCAAGGGCATAGGTTTTATCTATACCTACACACAATAAAAACTTCGATGTGATGAAAGTGTTTTTAGTTATGATAATTTTAAGTTTGTGTACAGTTCAAATGACAGTGTATGAGAATTTCCCCATATTAGAAAACATTGCAAGATATTACCGATTATATTATGATTTTTTCTTTGATTCTAATTAGTACATTTTACTTACAGGCATCGGAGAGTGGTACAAGTAATTCCGTGACGTCGGCAGAAGACTTACAGAAGTTAGCTGTGATTCTCGGTTTGAACAGTGTTGAAGATGTTTATCAGGAAAGATTTCGCGTTGACAGGCGCCGTTTGGAAGGAATGCTGGCTGGTAACTCTAATCAACCGTTTCTTAATTGAATTAAATACAAGATTTTTTTAAACCATATTTTATCTTTGAGCGTAAGCTCAAGACTAACACGCGTAGAAACTTTAAACAAAATGTATTGATGTATAATATCATAGAGTAACAAAGTCTTTCCGGTCAATAGAGATTGCAAAATCTGTACAAAGTATGAGAACCATGTGTGTTGTTTTCGTGAATGTAAGGAGGGGGCGCGGGTAGCAGAATTCGTTAAATGATGTGCTTCGTGCACCGGTACGCATACTGTATCGATAGTTACGACAATATTTAAGAAATAACTTCAACAAAAATGTATTTCTGATATGTATGAACTGTTATACATACTCGTATATACATTGTATTATGTAACATTTATTACAAAATAAATTTTTAATACAATAATATTTTAGTAAAAAGTTCACTATTTTTTAATGTTCTTCAAACAAAATAATTTTATTGTAAAAATGTATCTCTTGGACTATACTTGATCCTTTCGATTTTTAACAATGTAGTGCAGCCTGAAATTTAAATATATTTCTATATTAACCCCTTGAGCACCTTCCCGGTGTTTACGCGAGCTTTCCATTGTTATCCTATAGTCTTTCTATTGTTTCATTTTTATGGGTACTCGACACAATAATAAGATAATTTAAATGGTTATCCAAAGCATACTGATCGAATGTAAAGACATAAAAACATAAATATCTACGAAGTAACTCATTAGTGAAATGCGAGTATTATTTTTGTTATATAAAATAAAAATTATTCAATATTTACTCATGAAAAGATATACCATTCGATTTTAGAGTTTTGCTTCTATAATGGTTTTTATTACTTATCACTTCCCAACTGTCTATTGTTTTAACGTAAAATAATATTTTATCAGAGAAACTAAACCGGCGAAACATGAGAACCAACTAAGGGCATTTGGGAACTATACATGTAAAATCCATGTATGAATGGTATGGCGCGCGCGATCGGTATTCTAGTTCCTATTGATATTCATGATTCTATGTATAATAATGTAATAAGCTAGTGATTTACTCAAGAACAGAAAAAGCAATTGTAATTGACCTCTCTACACATTACAATCGCAGGCCGAAGAAGGTTTTATATTGAAGTCGTTTAAAAGATTATTAATGCTACTATTTTTTTTTTAGAAAACTTGGAAGAATCACAAACGGCTCAAGCCTTTTTCCACCGAGTGAGTATTTAATATTTATGTTTATTGTTACATGAAAACTAAAAGTTGGCATGAAAGGGACTTTTTGTTATACAATGTAGGCCCAGTGCTTTGACCACAATCTCACCTGATGTTAAGTGACGATGCGAACCAGGTGGTTGAACACACTAAAAACAATAAACTAAATAAACTACGGAATACCTTGTTTCTGTCATCGTTACCTACCTTGAGGGAGTTTTTGTCTGGATTTCAATCTATCGTGTAGCAGTTGTATTTCTTGGATTCTCGTATTTGAACAATTTTGGTGACGTTGTGGGTGATATAATTTGGTAACTAGAGTGTATTGAAAGTAATAACGTAGAACGTTGTTTTCTGAGATGTCATAACAATTCCCGCCTGGAAAGTTCTAGCAAAATAGCCGCCTATCTCCACATTTTACTTGCAGAACTGTGTATATTGTTATTAATTAAAATGAAAAAAAAAAAGAAAATCTACCCATAGGTAGATTCATAAGACTTGCCATTCTTAAAGAACCTTAATTAAGATTCTGACAATATGATTTCACAAAAATTATATCATAATATTACTCTTGCGACAACTGGAATAGTACACATTTTATCTTTCTATAGTTCTTTTATTATTAGTTTTTAGATTAGGTGTATAAACGTGTCTACATGTACCTTATACTATTATTGTTGCTACATTTCCGTTGAAACTTTCTCAACTATATTATTAGGTAATGAATGAGACAAACACGTTAATCAATTGGCCAGCTCGTCTCAAAATTGGCGCGCGATCAAAAAAAGGTAAGTTTTTCGTTATTTTTTTTTTTTTAACAATAACTATTGACCAGCGTCACTATTCTCTATCGCTTACTATTTTGAACCTTATAATCTTAAATTGTTCGAGTATAGATTCCTTCTAAGTTATTTTTTATATATATTATTATATAGGTACTAGCTGCTCTCCGCGGTTTTACCCGCGTAGCACACGTTGTCGTGGGATTATCGGAATAAAAACTATCCTATGTCACTCCCTGGACTTCAAACAATCTCCATACCAAATTTCATCCAAATGGGTCCAGAAGTTTTTAAGTTTATTCGTTAATACAAAAATACAAATCTTTCGTCTTTATAATATTAGTGTATTAGTGTAGTATATAATTACTATCTTACTAATAAATAAGACAGAAGTGAAATAAGACTAACTCTAAATTCATGTTCGTGTAATGTAAAAATATTTTTAAGATTTTTAGGTGGAAAAATGAAATAAACGATGTGTTTATTTGTAAATAAATAAATGGCAAGATTATTTTACATATTTATTAAAAGAAATAGTTGTCAGGACAGCCTTACTAACCATAAACTAAACCCTTTATCCATCAAAAACAAAATTAAAAAACTATGTGTTTCAATTATTTATGTACTAGTAACAAATTTAAATATTTAATTATACACAATCTTCATAAAACATGCAAATACGTGAATATTTATTTATTTAATTTTAATTGATAATTAAATTCCAATATTAGTAATTATTTTCAAATCCAGAGAAAATAATATGGTAGTAATTTAATAACTACAGAAATATTTTATAATATGAGCGCCTAATTTTTTGAATAAAACGGATGACCCGCGAATAAAGTCAGCGAACCAATAACAACGGTTTGTTTTGGCGGGTCGGCGCCATTGCGGCAACATAACGCACCGGCGCACGCGATCGTATGGCGCCAGCAAGGCGGTGAAATCAAAATTTGTATTATTTTGCGAGCGTCCATTGCGGATACCGCATAAAGTGACTTACCGTAAAAAGCCAAATGTATTTTATATACAATTTAATGAAGTAAAAATGGTGTTAACAGTTAATAATGATGATTTAGTGTACGATGTTTTAAAGAATATAAGAAAAAACAACTTTTACGATCTAACATGTAATGTTGGTGAGTTTCACTTATATGTATTTTTGTAGTAAATAATCGATGAAGAGCACTCTATTATTAGTATTTTTGTTAAACTAGATATATAATTCTTACGATTACTTATGATAGATAGTTTTGTTAGATGTTTTTTTGCATTCGAACGTAATATCACCAGATATTACGCAGTTGAAGATGTAACTCTGCCTGAATTTCCTGAAATGTTTGAGCACAACAATAAGTTTTTAGCGATACATGTTACAGCTTTGGGAACCATATTAATTCGGACAGGAAATTTGGTAGACTTTCGTAAATACCAATGGCAAAAGATATATATGTATGTGATTGTGATCAGATCCTCATGTAAGAGTCGCTGGTCGACCTGATGATGTGAAGCTGGCTCGAGAGAAAATAATGCTGTTGCTGGACACCAGGGTATGTTAACTTTTTAATTACTTACCAAGCAGTTTATATTTCCTTCCTATATATTTACTTGTCAAATTTTACATGTAGGTAAGATTCACTTCTTTCGTGTTATAATAGGGATGATTGATATTAAAACACAAATTAATATTTTTTTTAAGATTTCATTTATACGACAAACGATGTTTTTATTTTGATGTTTTTCTAATATCAATCATCACTCAGTTATAAATCTACCTGCTAGGTATATATAATAGTATGGTATTGTAGGTATAGGTTAGTTTCTAGTTAGCAACAATTCACACAGCAAATACATACTTAGCACATATTTAGTAGTTTCAATTATGAAAATGAAGCAACATATAAATAACTACCTTTGCCCGCGGCTTCGCCCATGCGATTAATGTATATTTTGTCAATCTATTCAGAAAGGAAAAATACCTCATGTCCTTTTCTTTACCTCCTCTGAATTTAAACGTGAATTTAAAATTTCGTAATGATCGCTTCAATAATTAAGGTGTGATTGAGAAATAAACGAACGTTTTTTTTTTTTAATGGTGGGTACAACATCGTATATTATATTTTTAAGTATAACTGGTTGTTTAAGGCTAATAAAATATATACGGAACGCCTCTACTAAGTACCCTAGAATATACTTTACAGTTTTACTTTTTTTATACAATTATTTTAGATTTTTGGAAATTAAGAATCTTAAGAAATTATTTTAATTATTTTTTTTTTTCAGAGTAACAGAATTACTATGAAAATCGATGTCAGCTACACAGATCATTCGCACATCATTGGAAAGGTGGGAACGAAATTTTTGTTCATATAAATTAATATTTTTCTTCAAAGAGTTATATCCTTATATTTATAAATAACGTTGTGACCACATTTTAATACAATTTCATTCGATATTAAATGGCGTTATCCCTGCAACATGAACTACAGTTAAATAATTTAATTGTGTGATAATGTTTGTATCCCAGGACAGATTATTAGTCTTGTTAGAATATAAGTTATTGGTTAAGGTTATTTTGTTCAGAATAACATTGGGAACAAAGCGATATGAACTTTGTTTTTAATACCACATGAATAATGTAAAATTAATTGATTCATTTCCACAGTATAAGAGGCAAGTTAACGGGTAATAATGTTTTTAGTGCTGATATTTCTGTTTCTCTATATGCTTATGTTTTATAAAAGGCTACGTCTTTTTCCTGTCTGATCGTTAACTGATTTATAACCCAAGATCAGTTTTTTTTTTTAATTTAAAATAAAACAGTAACATTATCATAACTCTGTCTTTATCTCATTTTCATTTGGGGTCGGCACAATATATGTCTTCCTATTCCATTCCTCTCTATTTATAGCCATCTTCGTATTCACTCACTTTCTAAACATATAATTTTTCACACATACCATCCATCTTTTCTGTGGTCTTCCCCTTCCCACATTACCGTCCACATTCCTATACGATACCTTTGTCACAACATCTACTTCATCTCTTCGCATCACATGCTCATTCCATGAGAGTTGACTGCTCCTTAACTTCTCTGTTATTGACGCCACTTTCAAATTTTCTATAATGTACTCATGCCTAATCCTGTCCTTTGCGATGATGGCTTAGTTGGTAGCGCGGTCGGATTTCGCGTCAATCCAACTCTAAAATCAGTCTGAGCTTTTCGATAAAGGAAACATCTTGAGGAACCTTAGCTTGGTGGTAGGGTATATTAAAATAATGTCCGCCTGGGTAGCTACCACCATAAAGTTAGAAAATCTATCGCCAAATATCAATAGGTGGGATCTGGTAGCATAACATGAGAACTAGTACCTCTAGGCTTAGTGTGCCATCCTGTACCACATCGTCACTCAGCATCAGGTGAGATTGTGGTAAAAGTACTGAGCCTATATTGAATAAAAAAAAATCTTCGCATTTCAGCTGCATGCATTCTTCCCTCATCGTTCACTTTTATGGACCAACATAAAAAAAGTAAAAAAAAATGTATGTAATTATAAATCTGTATCCCCTACCTCTCGAACCGCCACGAACTCAAGAATAGTGCTCAGTCAAACTGATATTATAATGACGTTAAAAATAATTGTTGACCTCAGGGAGGATTAACTATAAAGCGCGTGATGGAAGAGACAGGTTGCCACATCCACTTCCCGGATTCGAACCGTACGAGCACAGTCGAAAAGAGTAACCAGGTATCCATTGCTGGGGACATGGAGCGCGTCGAACGCGCCAGAGCACGTGTCAGGGTGAGTCACAGGGTCCCACGTTTACAGCGATATAAATGGCAAATGTGTATTACTCTGCTAAACCAGTTTTAACTGTCTTCGACCAGTTCGAATCAGAACTGCGATTCATTGGATAACTAATAAAGTATTAAAACTTGTCCTAAAAATATTATCTTATTGATTAATTTCAATAATTAAATTTCAATCGATGTTTAATTAAATAAAAAAATATAACAATCTTTATTGGTGATTACAAATGTAGACGTAAATACATACATATCTATAGATAATAAATAAAAATTGAAGTGTCTGTTTGTAATATCAAAATTATTTTTTCTACTAAATAGATATAAATGTATAAACGATACCGATACCAAAAATACATTTTTACAATTTTTGTCAGTCTGTCTGGTTGTAACGGGTAATCTCCGGAATGGCTGGACTGATTTTGAAGGAACTTTTTTTGGTAGATGAACTGAAGTTGCTCCGGGTAACTTAGGGTAGTTTTAATCTTAGAAAATAATTGGGGTTCTGCGCTAAAATAAATAAAAATAAAATAAATCGATTGCATAGTTTTACTGGCAAGTGCTATAATTTATGAGAAATATTTTTACTTTATCTTAGTACTAAATTTTTTTTGGGAAAATAATTAGGGATCCGTATATAAAAATTAAAATGTAGTGAAGAATATATGAAACGCGGGCGCAGCCGCGGGCACACGGCTAGTAGTTAAATAATTTTATTTACATGCTTATATTATTAATTGTTAAATACACGATAAGGCGAAAAGATCATCCTCGATTATTACAAATAAACATAAATATATACAAAACATACATATTGATTGATTCAACCGGAAGATGTCCACTGTTGGACATACATAGCTTTCCCAAAAAAGGGGGGAATTGTAGTAATCGCAACGTGTGGTAGGCGGGTTGGTGATGGCAGTCAGGTGTTAGTGCTGCTCAGAGGATGCTGCTGCCCATCGCCTGGTCTATCCCTCAGTCGCCTTTTGCGACACCCCCGCGGATGATATGGGGTGATACTATTCATAGTCGACACCACACGACATACATACGAAAGATTATAATACCTACATTTAAAGAAATCTAATTAAATTAAACATAATTGTTTACATTTAAATTATCCGAATGATTATGATGGTCAATAATTTAGATATTTTTTAATATCTAAAAATATAATAAACTATAGGCGTTGACTCCGTTGGTGTTTTGCTTCGAGCTGCCGATAGTTTCGCTGTCGCAACCGTTGCCGGACATCAACTCGCCTTACGTACATCAGATACAGGAGAAATATAAAGTGCAGGTGAGATTATATACATTCATCCATCCATCCATTCAACCGAAAGACGTCCACAGCTGGACATAGGTCTCTCCTAAAGGTCTTCACGACGACCGGTCTTGCAGCACCCGCATCCAGCGAATTCTTTGGGCTAAGTCGGTTACTTTAATTACATACATACCTACATCATATATCTAGCCTTTAACAGATATGCGTTGTCTAAAATCGATCGGCTTCACATCCAATGCAGATTAACTAGCTTATCTTGTGGCTTCGCTTGCATATCATCTATACTAATAAATAAAATTGAAGTGTATTTTTGTAATGTCAATTTTTTTTTTTTTACTAAATAGATATGAATGTATTTATGATACTTATAACAAAAATAAAAAATTTAATTTTTTTATCGTTTTGTCTGTTTTTTCCGGGTAATCTCCGGAACGGCTTGGTGGATTTCGACGGAACTTTTTTTGGTAGATAGCTGAAGTTACTCCGGGTAACTTAGGGTGCTTTTAATTATCAAAAGTAATTAGGGTTCCGCGTAAAAAAAATCAAACTCCTAAAAAATGTAATAAAGTCCGATTCAATACACAGTTCCACGGACAAGTGCTCGAATTTATGAAAAATATTTTTACTTTATCTTAGTACTAAAAAATATTAGAGTTCCGTATAAAAAAAATTAAACTCAGTGAAGAATATATTAAATCGGGCGCAGTCACGGGCACACAGCTAGTTTAAAATAAAAATGTTTTTTACGTAGAAAAAGACAGATAGTTTAGTATATTTACAAAAGTGCTATTTTTCGATACGGTGACATAACCAGTAGATATTTCCTTGATAGATTTTATTTTTCCAAATTTAGCCCATAAATGAAACGATTAACGATATACTTTTATTTAACACAATAGGTATTTTATTATGATTTGATCTCAGTAATTCAATGTCACACGAAAACATTATTTGCATTATTTTTATTTCGTGTCATTGCCAAAGTTATTATAATTAAATTTTTTACCGAATTGGAAATATCGTAATGGTTTTTATTTAATGACCTACCGATAAATCAGAATAGGGCCCAATCAAATATTACGCAAGCATCAATGGGGGGGAGGGGGGTTCAAAGCATAGGCTTGGTTATTTTTGATGACATGGAGGACGGAGGATCTGAATAGTGATTACGGAAGCAATATTTACTTTTAATCGTGTTACTAGATTTAGTAAAAATTATACCAATATTTATGCACATACTGCGTTTTAATTTTTTTCTACCGAATCCTAATTATTTTCCTAAAAAAAAATTAGTACAAAGATAAAGTAAAAATATTTCTCGTAAATAGCACTTGGCCGTAAAAATGTGCATTGAATCAACTGGAATTTATCCAAATTATTATGAATTTTATTTTTGTTACGTGGGATCCCTACTAATTTCCCAAAATTAAAATTACTCTAAATTACCCGGATTAACTTCAGCTATCTACCAAAAAAGTCTCGTCAAAATTAGTCCAGCCGTTCCGGAGATTACTCGTTACAAACAGACAGACAAAAAGAAAATTTTTAAAAATTGTATTATTGTATAGACACATTCATGTCTATTTAGTAAAAAAAATGATGACGTTACAAACAGACATTTCAATTTTATTTATTAGTATAGATTATACCAATGCATGTGCTACAAGGGGGGGGGGGGGGAATACTTTGCTTACAAATGGACGATGTTATACCCTTTCCATATTAAAGTTAAATATTGAAAATATTATATTTTTTTATCGATACCTAATACGGAAAGTCGTCAATTAACTTCTACACAAAAAAAACGATTGATATAATTGTTTTAAACTGTGTTTTACGTTTGCCTATTTATTGTAGATAATGGTTTTTTTTTTATAATTATTACAAATTTGCTGAAAGATTCGAAGGTGGCGCGAAAACCGTTTTCCTGATTGTTAAAGTTTCTTCGTTTTGTATGTCAATACGTCGTGAAATAGATTTTATTTGTGAAAAAGTACTTATTATCTGGACGCGGGTGGGCTTAGATCCGTCGTTGTGGAGATCTTTGGGAGGAGAACTATGTCCAGCAGTGGACGTCTTTCAGTTCAACGGGTGCGTTTATTATGAAAAAGTGTAATTATTAAACTGGATTCTGTAATTCACATCATGCACAGGTGATGGTGCGTAATCGTCCGAAGTTGCACGCGAATCTGTTGGTAGTTAAAGGTGTCCAGTGGGAGGTGCAGGCCACTATGGAGGCGACGAACCTCCTCATGAACTACATGTGCGGAAATTTAGCGGTCAGTTTCATACCAGTTTAATATATAACCAGGTTCGAGACACAGCAGCTGTTCGGACTTCGTTCGGAAAAAAAAATTGTCACCACTATAGCAGCTACTTTAACATGCCATAAAACAACAAACAAATGTTATATAAGACAATATCTATATGTCGATTTTTGGAGGGGGTAACTAGGTGGGATGATTTTGTCTATCTTGTATAGCAAAGCTGGCTGGATTTTTAAATGGTCCGCACAAAGTGATCGATCGACATACGCGGGTCACTGACAGAAGATTTTTGTGAAAAACTCTACTTAGATCATAGTTGTATAAAAGATGAATACCCTAAAATCAGTAAATAAAAAACACATTTGTGACCTGTGTGAAAATTTTGATTCTTAATTTGGCCTAAGGTAAATAAAGAAAGTTATCTTTCTCGGAAATAATTGACACCCCTTTTTTTTTGACGAGGGGAATGCATTTACGCACTGCACTACCCTTACCAATTACATTAGTGAGACCGAAATCCCCCAATGCAATTGGTAAGGGGGTGCGGAGGGAAGTCTCCGCACCAGTGTGGGACTCGCCCGGGCGTGAAGCGTCCGGAAATACCCACTAAACCCCCCGGGGCCGCCCGCCGCATTTGTAATGGGGACGATACGGGATAGCGGAAGCATGCTCCGCGTCGTCCCCTGCGACAGGCCCAACAAGGCTACGTCCATACTTTAGCCCGTTGAGGATGGGGGGGAGAATGTCGATGCCTGACCCACAGGATCTCTCCCCACCCACCACTTCGCCCACTTCTCAGATGAGAAGTACTGACCAAAGGTCAACAGTCCAGGGGCAAGGGATTATAACCCTGCCCCCAATTAAATAATCGACACCCCTAGGATGTTGGTTGACTAGTGACGTCACGAAATAAAGCAGTACGGCGGCTAGCTCGACAATTCATTATTTCAATTACTTTTTAGGGCACTTAACGTTAACTAAAACTATAAATAAAATACCTAAAACCTTATTATCGTCGATTAATCAAAATAAGTCACAACACCCCTATTATATTTAACACTAGCTGCTCTCCGCGATTTTACCCGCATAATTCCCGTTCCTGTGGGATTTTCGGAATAATAACTCCTATGTCACTCCCTGGCTTTCAAACTATATCCATACACAAATTTCATCAAAATCGGCCCGGTGGTTTTTAAATTTATTTGTTACATACAGCATTACAAATCTTTCTTCTTTATAATATTAGTATAGATAATAGACTAGTAAAAGTTTGTGGCCTTGTCATAGGCGTTTTTTACCTATTGTGCAGGCAGGCAGTGCGTTGTTAGGGGGCCCGTGTTGTGACGCAGCCGTTATAACTAAACCCCATGCAAAAAGAGTTCCGGTTGTAAATATAAGGTGTTTGGTTAACAATTAACAGGCCGAAGCGTTCCCATATTAATATGTTTATATAAATGTTATGTCAATGTTATTGTCTCATCGATATATTAATGTGTCGAGTACCCATAAAAATAAGACAATAGGAAAACAATGGAAAGCTGGCGTAAACGCCAGGTAAGTGCTCAAGGGGTTAACAAAATTGAAATGGTAAAAAAAATTGACTATACAAAATGACCGATCAGCTGATCGAGTTAGTATGAAAGTCGATTTCATTTACAATTTCCATTTTTTTACATTGATATAACATTTATATAGGCATGTTAACATTTGTACTTATTCCATTTTGACCGCTATATTTACAACTAGTTGCAAACGCGATTGCGGTCCTGTAAGGAACCTTTTTTTTATGTTAAATAAAAAAATATAGGGATAGTTAGGATCCAATTCGCGAGAGAGTTCGTATACATGGGTAACGGCCAAGCCGAGGTTCGAACCGTTGTGCTAGTTACCTTTTTGCGGCTGAGTGCCTTCAGCAATCGCCCCCAAAGCCACGGTGAAGCTGTCAAGGCCCTTCTGACCAACAGCATTAACTAAGTTAGGAAAAAAAAAGATATGCGATTGTCCCGTTCTAGTTTTTAATTGGGGTTGCAACACGATAGCGATAGATTCGTAAATACACGTTACAGAGCCAGACTCAAGTGCAGATGTCGCTGGAGGTGTCGCCGATGCACCACGGCGTGGTCGTGGGTCACGGCGCAGAACAGCTCAAGGCGATAATGAAGGGGACCCGCACCCAGATAATGTTCCCGGACGCGAACGACCCCAACATCCCTGTCATCAAGAAGAGCTGCGTCACCATCACCGGACAGATGAGCGACGTCTACGATGCGCGCCAACAGTTGATCGTCAGTTTGTGTTCTTGTTACCAATCCTATGACGTCACTCCCTCAACGTATAAAATAGCGTTTAAGTGCAGCTACCGCTCAGACAATATAATTTTTGAAGTTATACGTTTTTTGGCGCGTTGGGGAAAACTGATGAGAGTAAATTTTTACTATGCGCGCGCAACCGTCACGAAAAAACGATACCCTGAAGTTGGCTGTCAACGTTTGTTTTTTTTTTTTTTTTTGTAACCTATTAAGGCCATGAATATAAGTTTTTTTCGTATCATTACGTCAAATAAGTATAACTTCTTACGTGCGTACATAAGTACACACGCTTTTTTTATATAATTATACTGCTCGACGCTTGGCCTCAATCACACCTAATGATAAGTGAGAATGAGGCCGATGGTGGTACACGATCGCTCGAGTAAAAAAAAAAACTGATTCAATCTTCTTTTTTTGAATTCATATCTCTATATTGTAAGGAATTTGAAAACAGACGCAGGTAGCTTATTCCATTCATTCGCGGTTCTCATCGGGGAAAAAAGGGGAAACGCTTCGTGCGAATAAATGAATTTCGAGCGACGATGGCGCAGCGGGTAGTGCGGTCGGATTCCGCGTCAATCGACGCGGGTTCGATCCCCACCTTTAAAATCGGCCTAAATTCGTCGAAAGGAAACATCGCAAGAAAAACTATAGCGCCTAGGTAACCATAGCGCCCGTCGCCCAAATACCAACAGTCGTGTCCCGGCAGATGCATTTAAGAACCTATAAGCTTAGTGTGCTTGTTTAGCTAGGTTTAAATTGCGCGGGAATTATATAAAATAGGTAGCGGCCAAGCCGAGGTTCGAACCCTTGCGCTAGTTACCTTTTGTGGCGAATGCCTGTAGCACTCGCCCACAAAGTTACGGAGAAGCTGTAAAGGTCCTTCCGGCGATGTGCTTACCGTCCATCGTCGCTTAACATCAGGCGAGATTGTGGTCGTAGCAGTGAGCGTAAAAGAGTGTAATTCCGGCAATGTGTGACGCGCGTCGGTACGGTGCAGGGCAGCCTCCCCCTGGTGGTGATATTCGACGTCGCGGAGGAGTCGTGCCGCGTCGACAGCGAGGCGGCCGCCGCCGCCATGCGCAAGCACAACGTGTACGTCAGCGTGCGCCGCAAACCCAAGATCGGACTCGTCTCCCTCGTTATCAAGGGCATCGAGAGATACGCCGGTCAGTTCACATACATACACGTCTACATCATCATCATCACCACTATCATCTTGAAACACTTCCACTGCGTCCTGACTCCTGCAACCCTCACTACACTCCGTCTACATGTATATAAGTCGTCTATTACGCGGCCGGGTTATCTTAAAAATCAAAATCAAAAAAAGAAGGCGCTTAGGAACGTCAAAACCAGCAAGAAATAAATACTATATATATATATGACATTATTTATATAAAAAAATCTATCGTTCACAGTACTCACACTAATAATATACATTTAGTTACGATATGTTTTATAATACATAATTAAATATGTTTAAAGCATAGATCTAAAACACCCAGAACGGCAGTACTCACACTTGCAGTGAGATTATTTCAAATTGGCCTTAAAATGCCACGTTGCGTGCCGCTGATTCCGTGTAAATATTAGAAGTAAAGACAAGTTGGCCGGAACCACGCTTTAGGCTAAGTAAGTCCAATGAAAGCTTTATAGGTAATAGTATTCGGTTTTACAATAAGATCCCAAGTAACATTACCGATTTTCCTGACAATAAGTTCAAGTATTATGTCAAGCAAGTCTTAGTCTCAAAAGGATCATTACATGAACCATAGTGATGTCTAGAATTAACCCACATCTCTGTGCTTGTGATTTGTATAGTTTTTTTTTTTTTTAAATGGAGAAAAAAATTATATGTATTATATTTATTAAAAAAAAGAACCAGATCGAGTTTCTTGCTGGCTCTTCTCGACTAGGTTGGTTTTCCGAACCAGTGGTAGTGTTTTTGACGTTCATAAGCGCCTTCTTAGGGCCTACATTGAATAAAGATTTTTATATTTTGATAATAATATTATAATGAAGGAATCATCACTTCGCACTCCCCTGTTTCCTCCTTCAAAACTAGAACAATTAGAATTTTTCTTTCAAAGGAAACCCTGGATGTTACCTCTACGTTTTACTTTTTTTTTTTTTATTCGTCAAACTTGTTCGACGGACGTGTGACAACGTCTGTAAAAACCTTGCATTTTTCACATTTTACAAGACTAAACTATTTTGTGGTTTACCCCTTGAGCGCTAACCTGGCATTTACGCCATCTTTCCATTGTTTTCCTATTGTCTCATTGTTATGGGTAATCGACATAATAATTTATGCACAGTTTTATTCTATACATAGGCGATATTTACGAAGCTCGACGCGAACTACTCGGTAATAAAGAGGCCGAAATCATACCCGAGATACCGGAATCGTACTTGATACCCTCGATGGCGGTGAAAACGATGCCGAACTTCGGTACGACGAATCCATCCGTTCTCTCCGTCGCAGAACGTTGCGAACTCGCCTTGCTCACCGTACAACGTACCGACGGCCGATATCACCGGGTAAGGGTCTTAGATAATAGAAATCTCTGTACACACAATTTATGCCAGTGTCATGTGGGTGAGATGTATTTTCAATCTTGTATCAGAGCAAGATCACGTCAACTGGACCCCCCCATTTACCACTTGATCGTAAAAATTTAATCTATATATATTTTTTATTAGTACTTATGATGGAAAATTGATCCCCCAAACGATTTTTCAAAATTTTGATTTTAACAATTTTTTTTTATAATGAAAATTTTAAGCACTTTTAATTAAAAAATGGATTAAAAATCAACAGCAAGAGATAAATTTGAGTAAATAACAATAGAAACAGTGTTTATTAACAGAGTTTTAAAAAAATAACGAAAAGTAACTGACTACAGAATTTATTATTTAATAATTCATAATAAAATTTGTTTTATAATAATATTTTGTAATGTTATTATTATAAATTATCACTGATAAAAGCGTTAATGTAGTTTAAGACGCTCGGCAGCGCGGTGTTTTCCACAGCGCTCGGCGCCTGGCGCGGTGTCATAAATAAATTAATTTTGTTTAAACTAATGGCGAGCAGTGAAATTTTCTTCCTGAATTTTAAACTGAAATGGATAAAGCATGTGACCGATAAAAAAAACTGCATTTTCTGCCCGAGAAGTCAGTTAAATTTTCATTTGTTAACTTAAAAGTTAATTAACAAGATAAAACTAAATAAATAATTTTAAATCGTAAATATATTCTTAAAATATAGATATTTGACCATGGATCCTGAAAATTTTACAAATTTATCTCTTGCGGTTGATTTTTAATCCATTTTTTAATTAAAAGTGCTTAAAATTTTCATTATAAAATAAAATTGTTAAAATCAAAATTTTGAAAAATCGTTTGGGGGATCAATTTTCCATCATAAGTACTAATAAAAATATATAGATTAAATTTTTATGATCAAGTGGTAAATGGTGGGTCCACTTGACGTGATCTTGCTCATCAGCGTTACCAAGCTCCAGCAAAACGGTGGCCCCTCCTACTAGAACTTTCCATGGGGCTCTGTCCGAACCTCAGAATAAACGTTACGCGTTATTCTCTATAACAAACTTGAACACAATAACCAAAGTATATCACACAAAACGTCACCAAGATTACATGATACAGAGTTAAATATAAAAGTGTCACTAACTAAAAGTAAACAACTGCTACAATATAGACTGAGATCCTGTCAAAAATTCCCGGGTAATTATTACGTTATACACATTTAGTCATAGAATTAAAACAATCAGAACGGCAATAGTCACACGCGGGGTGAAACTACTTCAAGTTGGCCTTAAATGGTTACGTTCCTATGATTACGTAATTCCGTGTCGCTTACACACACATATATATTTTTTTTCGGCTTCAATGTTGCGATACGATTTTTTCTATGTAACTAGTATATTAAGTGCGAAATGCTAATTACATTAAACATGCGAAGTTGGTATAATTATAACAGCAACTTATTGAATCGTGAAATAAAGTGTGCCTCGGTGGCGCAGTTGTGTTACGGTACGACTGTCGTTCTGAGGTCTCGGGTTCGATCCCCGGGTCGAATCAAGTGATATTGGGTTTTTTTATTCAGTATCATTCCGGAGTCTGGAATTTAAGCCCGATATGGCGACAGGCTGTCATATCTGAGACGAAACTAAACTCGGCGAAATGTGGGTGGTGTTGATGCCCCAACCCGCCCGTTGTGTGCCGGAACCATTAGTAACAAAAATAATCTAGGACTTGTACAAAAAAAAAAATATTTTTCTTAATTATAATAATTATTTTATTAATTATATATTATATAACTATTCTTTTGTAATGAATAAAATGATTTGTGAAATTTACGTTATAATAATCGGTATATGTAATATATTAACCACAATTAGGTACGGTCTGGGCAGCCCTCTGCTGGGCCCGCCCGGCGTGATCGGGTATGTGTCGCCGATGTCCCCGGCACCGCTCTCGTCGCCCGTGTACCCGGGCACATGGCTGTACCCGTCGCCTCAGCCCCAGCCCCAACCCCAGCACCAGCACCAGCCGCACTTCCCCTACCAGGGTGTCCCGGCGAACTCACCGAACGCAATCGTCTACAAGAACCAGGGGGCGCCCTGGAACCGTAAGTTTAAACCCACTGCACCCTAAACAATAATATCATTGCAAATTAATTAATTAAACTCAACATTATCATGTACAAAGTCACGGACGTTAATATGTTTCGGCTACTCCATTACCTTTACATTTACATTACATTAACCTGAAGTAAACTATGGGGTCGTATAAGTATTACACGTGAAAAATTTAGGGACATTTTACAAAGAAAGAAAGAAATAAATTATTTATTTCCACCATACACACAGCACATATTTTATAAGTATATATATACATTACAACCATAATTTTAACTGCGAGCTTTGTTACGCTAGAAAAAGAAGACTCAGACTCAGCTAATTACTCCCGCAACGAAAGTTGAAAAAGCGCTGGTTATCAGCCTGGGCTTATAAACGATCAATGACGTCACGGAGTGTGATACGTCATACGTAGATTATTACAGATCTCAAAGTACACGTATGTACATACATATATTTAGAAATAATTACCTACTTCGTCACAAAAAAATATATCTATATATACAAATAAATAAATAAAATTGAAGTGTCTATTTGTAATAACGAAACAGTAACGTTTTACTAAACATAAATGAATGTATATACGGTGCTTAAACGAAAAACAATTTTTTTGTTCTGTCTATCTCGCCTAATCTCCGGAACGGCTGGACCGATTTTGACAGGACTTTTTTGCCATAGAAAGCAGCTGATGGTATAAGGTGTAACTTAGAATAGTATTATTTTTGGAAAATAATTAGGGTTCTGCGTAAAAAAAAACTCACGAAATTATACTAATTATACACTCATATATACACATAGACACATACCTAAAAGGGAATGTTGTTTTTTTTTATGAAGTATGTTGTGTGTTAAAACGCATAAATAACAATAGGCTATTTATATAAGAGACAGGTCCTATTAACCCCTTGAGCACCTTCCCGGCGTTTACGCCAGCTTTCCATTGTTTTCCTTTTGTGTTTCTATTGTTTCATTTTTTTTGGGTACTCGTCACATTAATATCACTAAATTTTCGTTGTGCATCCAAAAAAAATATTCGCTGTCGTGTTCTGAAAGTAGCTATTGTGTTTAGCACTTTCATATTGTTCGAAACCTTGGATGCAGCGTAACGAAAGCTTCCTCTAAAAGTTGCTGACTTGTGTTTTGGAATTTAAAAAAAAAATGGTAACTCGTTTAAAAGTAAGGGGGAGGACCATTAATCGAAATCGAATATAATTATACAGCTCTTTTGTCCTTAACCTGGCACCGAGTTCAATATTATTAATCGAAGTTAACCAAACGTAGATTAATAAAGTGATTATTTATTTAATTTCATAGTCGATTTTTATAGCGCATATCTTCGTTTAAAGTAGGTTCTGTTTTGAATTTTAAAAGTTTTCTTATCTACTTTTTAGTTTAAGAATATACTTTTGGGTATAAGTTTTGAAGCTAGTTTTTGATTTTTCTATAAACATTTTTTTTTTTATCGGTATTAAACTGTTTTTTCCTCTATTTTATTCAGTGTTAGTCCATTTGAATAGAGTTAAATCGTCTTCTATTATCAGTTCAGTAGAATAAGATGGTGACTGCAATATGCAAATTAACTTGAATATCTTTGAAACAAATATATAAGTATCTATACATAGATCAGATCCAGACTTAGTGACAATGGGAACACCCGGGAATATAGTCCTTCGGATAAAAAAATAATTACAAATCGGTCCACAATCGACGGCGAAATCGCGTCACAAGAAAAAAAAAACAGACTAATGGCTATGTCCTTTTTGAAGTCGTTTTAAAAAAAAAACAACCATTTTGCAATAAATGCACTTCCGTGATTGGCTGCAAAGGATTTTACTACTGATTTTGAAAAAAAAAGTATGGTCTGAATATAGCTCAATTTAAAATACATTCATATTTGAAAGTAAATTTACTATTTAGCTTTTGATATTTATCGACACAGTTGTTGGTATAGGACATGTGACGCGCCTTAACATGTCACTGTGAATGGTTTTTCACAAGTGTACTCTGGTCGCGAACCAGTCAGGCTCATTCGTTCCACCACGTTTTTTTTTTTTTTTTGACGGGGGGAAATGCATTTACGCACTACCCTTACCTATTGCATTAGTGAGACCGGAGTCCCCCAATGCAATAGGTAAGGGGGCACGGAGGGACGTCTCCGTGCCAGTGTGGGACTCGCCCGGGCGTGAAGCGCCCGGGAACACCCACTGAATCCCCCGGGGCCGTCCGCCGCATTTGGTATGGGGGAGATACGGGATGGCTTTCGCAAGCACCGCGTCGATCGTTCCACCACCTGGCCAACTGCTGGATATAAGGTCTCGGGCGATCGGTCGTCGTGGGAAACCTACGTCCAGCAGTGTGTATCTTTCAGTTGAAATGATGAGTTTCTACATTCCCGTTAGCAATGTCGAACGGCAACGAGCTCGGTGGTCTCCAACAGCCTCGGATGATGCAGCAGCAGCAGTTGCAGCAGCAGCAGCAGTACCAGCCGCCCGCTGGTGATGGCAGACCGGTCAGTATACCACTAATATCGAATTAATTTAAAACAAAGATGATGAAAGAAATTGTATTTATTGTACTACATAACTAATGGCAGTCGAGAGGAAGGGTCGTAGGGTTGCCACCTTTTTTGGGCAAATAAAGTGCATTAGTTATTAAAGGTAGAGAAAAAAGTACATTATGTCAAAATAACGTATGATTTATTTTACTGTATTATTTTTGCTTTAAAACATATTTTTCACTACTTTTAGTAACTTTTACCAAATAACTAAATTACTTACAAATTACTAAACAGTTGCACAATATTTTTACAGCATTTATTAAGCTTGAAGTAAATAAAGTAGGTAATGAATTTTTATCAGATTCAAAGGCGGTTTGTTTCTTTCGTTTCGCCTTTTGCTATATCAAAGAAACTCTCCAAAACTATTTGTAAATGGCTGAAAGTAATCCCAGAGAAGTAAAGTATTTTCGTGTGCTTTATTGTTCTCATAAACATATAAAGTACAATGACCCGAAATAACGTACAATACTTTATAATAAATAATGGGTGGCAACCCTAGTCGTAGGAGGTAATATATAGGGTTTTATTTATGCTAAAAGGACGCATCATTTTTTTTCTTGCTATTCAAATTACTTTGGGCGATTGACGACGTAAAATAAGTTTGCGTCCTTTTAACCTACAAACAAAAGTCAAATCCGTAGCTGAATCTACAGTTAGGCTAAAACGTGTTGCACCATCTGAGTTTAGTTTAAATTACGTCATAATTTAACTGTAACCGTAACCCACGAAATTTATTTCCATTGTCATGACATCTGCCAACGATATTTAAGAGAGCCTATTATTTACATTGTACAAAAATATGTCTTTATTGTAAGATATTTTATGGGAATCGTCTTCTAGCGATGTTTTCTCTTTTTGTTTCAAGTTAATGCCATCAGGTTTTTTTTTTTTTACATAAAATAATATCCTTGTTTATCAATAAGTGTTTGATACTAAATATTACTCAGCAACAATAATCATTAACATGTCTTTCTGTATATTACAGTAATAAATGTAAGACAGACACTATTTTTTATTTCTTGATAAACTTACTTTTTACAGTTAATAGGATTTGACCCATAACGAAATAACACAACAACAACAATAACAACACGTTTGTTTTCTATTTATCAATATTGTTTTTTTGACATTTTTTACGATGTTACCATTCATAAAATATTTTCCTTAATATTTATTAGGAGATTGGTGTCTCTTTCAACTGACAACTCTTTTAACTTTAACCCTAACTAAAAGTTGGGTTGTGCACTCGAAACTTTGCTACTGCTATGGTTAAAGATATAGTAAAGATTAAGTTTAAATTTAAACTTTACTATAACTGGAGATTTCGTGCACTCCATCCTTAGTTGAACATTATTAGCGGAATTAATTATTGTGTGTATTTTCTCCATACAACAACTAACCCTCAAAACTGTTAACGAATACTAGATAATTTATTGATAAGAAAAAAAATCACAAAATAATCTATTTAAAACCAACAACTTCCAATAACTATAGTGTAGTGTAGGGCTCGGATAGGTGCGGTTACAAAAAAAAAGGTACGGTTAGGGGCCATACAAGTATAACGTGATCGATCGCGGGCGAGCGGGGTGCACGCTTTACTTGTTTTGACGATTGTACGGGGGTGATCACGCCGTGCAATATGATGTTATTGTTGGCATAGCAGTTAGAAATATACCAAATTTTATAATAATAAATAATAAAAACTATTTATTGCCAAAACATATTACATAAGCTTAAAAATAAACATGGCGTGATATAATAGTTTTTGTAATGGGAGAAGCTTAGCTGTTGCTATGCGGCTGATTTGTCACCGCCTCCGGTACATTATTAATATGTCGATTACCCATAAAAATGAGACAATAGGAAATCAATGGAAAGATGGCGTAAACGCCAGGTTAGTGCTTAAGGGGTTAAATAACTTAATTCTTGTGCCGCCGCTTGGCCCCTAAACTATCCTTATTGTTATAACATTCGAATACATATAAGTGGACCAATAATAATAGAAATAATATACAAGTTGTAAATACATGAAAAAGTAATGTTATTGTACAGTCTTTGATAAGATTTAAAAAGAGGAAAGAAAAAAAAACATAAATGACAATAAAGAGTGATAAATAATCTATACTAATAAATAAAGTTGACGTGTCTGTTTGCAATGTCAAAATTAATCTTTTTTCCTAAATAGATATGAAAAATATCCTAAAAAATACATTTGTTTTAAATTTTTGTCTGTCTGTTTGTTCTGGGTAATTTCTGGAACCGCTGGACGTACTTTGACGGGACTTTTTATGGTAGATAGCTGATGTTACTCCGGGTAACTTTTAATTTCCAAAAAATTATTAGGGTTTCGCGTAAAAAAATTAAAACGCAGTGTAGGACATAAGAAACGCGGACTCGACCGCGGGCATACAGCTAGTAAATGAATAAATTCTGTAGCAGACAACATAACCTGAATGTGGTTACGGAGCTCTCCAAAGTTCGGTATTTTCTGGGATTTTTTTTAAATCTCTTTGAATGTATAATTGAAATGTTGTTTGGAATGTACTGATGCTCCGCAATGAAGGGGAGGTGCTCCTTTACCCATTATTATTTTTCGTATCGAACATCATCGACAGATGAAGTTGTCTTCTCGCTTCCATTTTGTTTGCGTAATACTTGGACGGTTCCCTTCATTTGTATATAGTTGTTGAACACGAGCAGCACGCAGCCGAGCAGCGGGTACCAGAGCAACTTCACCGGCAGCACCATCTCCATCGACACGCAGAACACTTCCGGTACGTGTTACACACACATACACACACTAGCTCAGTCATCATCATCATCATCATCATCTCTCTGCCTTTTAACCCATTTTTGTGTATGTGCTCGGCGCAACATGTCTTCCTCTTCGAGTCCATGTTGCTTTAAGTTTTTGCTATTCATTTTGCGACCGACGTCAACCGACGATTTTTGGTTGGTTAATCCCACCCTCCTCCCGAAGTTTGAAAATGGCTCCGGTGATAGAAAAAATGAAATGGAATCGTTTCTCTCCTCGGTATGGACATGTTTTGAGAAGAAACGAAACGCATGTGTCGAAGAAAGTGATGACTATGATAGATGGAGGGGTAGAGGACGGCCAAGAAAAGATAGATGGAGTGTGTGAGGGAGGATATGAAGGCGAATGGGGTGAATGAAGATATATGACATACTTAAATAGAATATAAAAGTGCTTTCAAAGCATGATGTGATCCGTGACTTGGGAATATTTCACGATTCGAAATTAATTTTTGATAGGCACATTGAACATATTGTTGCAAAGGCTTCCAAAACATTAGGTTTTATAATGCGTCTATGTAGTTCCTTTAAAGAGCCAAAGACTTTTAAAATCCTTTATTGTACGTTTGTTAGAAGCCATCTTGAATATGCCTCGCAGGTGTGGAATCCCCAATACAATAAATACATAGATCGTATTGAAAGTTTACAAAGGAAATTTATTAAATTCATGTGCTATTGTACTGGAGTTCCATATGACTCCAGAAATTGCTTAGATTTATGTAAAAACTTTCACCTTCTCCAACTTGTTTGTCGACGAGAAATTGCGGACTGGTCTTTACTTCTTAAAATCTTCTGTGAGTATTGACTTAGTATTGACTGCTCAGACCTTCTATCCAAATTCTCTTTATACTGTCCCGGAAAAATCGTTAGATTAAACCCTCCAATTTTTGTTCTCAGTTCTTACACCAACTATCGCCAAAATACTTTCATATTGCGAGCAGGTAAAAACTTTAACCAAATCTGTAAGCTACATGACTTTGATGTATTCTCCACTAATTTAGTATCTGCTCGAAGACAGCTGAGCTTGGACTTTTTTTGTTAATAACGTTATCTTTTAATTATTGTTTAATATCATTTTCTCTTTTTAAATTTTGGATAAAATAAGTTAGATATAACGTTGTGGCTTTATTCACACGTGTATTTTCTAGAAATTTAATATCTATTCGTGAAAATCTGTAATTGGCTAATTATTGTATGTTCTTAGCACTATATCGTTTGATTGCTGTAGATTTTCCATATAAATAAATAAGAAACTATAATATATTTTATAATTACATACAGGCAGAACTCATAATTCACTACAGTGACCAACAATATAAATAAAGTGATCAATGAAGTAGATTTTGATTTACTTTGATTTACTAGACTACTTTTAAAAAATGTGAGCCGTCACGGGACGCCTGGCAGATGTGAAACATCGACATTATTTTGTAAAAGTAATATGCACCGTACACACTACTGCATATAGACTGTATATATATAACATCATATATAGCGTGTCGACGCGTCGCCACGGCATGCGTCGCCACGCCAGAAATCGGTTTTACGTGCGGCTATAGATGTTTCACATCAAAAAATTACGCTCCTCATTCTTTACTGAATTTTTTTGAGCTGCCGCTTACTGTTTTTTTTTAATATTTTCCTGTTACATATATGTGGATACTTGTAAATGGCCTTCTGTTTTTATTGTGTGTAATTTTATGCTTTACATTAGCTGTAAGTTTTCCTAAAACTTGACTTGACTTGACTTCCAAATGACGAATCGGGAGCAGAACGATGATGATGATGATGATCCTTCTTACGACACCCCCACGGGATAAGAAAGGGGGGTGTGGTGGTATCTAGAGCCGCGTTTCATCATATCCTAATAAATAAAATGTAAAAAGTCTGTTTGTAATGTCAAAATTACATTTTTTTTTACTAAATGCATATTATGAATGTATTTACGTCACCTATACCAACAAATACATTTTTTTTTTGTTTTATTTGTCCGCCTGTGTCTTTGTTCCGGGTAAGCTCTGGAACGGCTTGATCGATTTTGTCGGGACTTTTTTGGCTAGATAGATGAAGTTACTCCGCATAACTTTTGTTTTTCGAAAATGATTAGGGTTCAGGGTAAAACAAATGAACGAAAAAAAAAAACAATAAAAAATCCGATTCAACCTACAGTTTTACTGGCAGGTATTTCAATTCATGTTTATTTAATTAATATTAGTAGTAAATATTAAATTTAAATAATAAGAATTCCGTATAAAAAATTAAAACCATATTACGCATTAAAATATATACGAAATAAAAATATATACAAACAATCCCGTCAAAATCGACCCAGCCCTTCCGGAAATTAGCCGAAACAAACAGACGGACAAGATTTTTGAAAATTACGTTTTGGTATAGGTACCGCGTACACAATCATAATTATGTATTTAGTAAAAACTTGTAATTTTGATATTACAAACAGACGCTTCAATTTTTTATTTACAATAAAATAGAGGCTTTATGTTAAAATCCTGTAAATATTTACGAAGCAAAATGTAAACGAAACAAAGGATTTTTTTTTTATATAATTAGAACTTAACCCCTTGAGCTCCTTCCCGGCGTTTACGCCAGCTTTCCATTGTTTTCCTATTGTCTTTCTATCGTTTCATTTTTATGGGTACTCGACACATTAAATTACGTACGTGAAGTGTATAGAAAAGGAGGTAAATAAAAAATCATGTTGAATTGAAGGGGGCGGGGAAAGCAGTAACGTGGGCTCTCCCTCCGTGTCTCCCATTAGCAAGAACCAGAGCCCCGCGCAGTCGTCTGACGCAGATCGCTCCCAAGGTAATACTCATAATATCCCCCCTCATATTTAAAAGATGTTTTGAGAAGCGACGGTGGCGCCGGATTCCGCGTCAATCGACGCGGGTTCGATCCCCACTTATCCGACTCTAAAATCGGCCTGAGCTTTCGGTGAAGGAAAAACATCGCGAGAAAACCAACAGCATGGTGCTAGCGCCTGGGTACCACCACCCTCAAGTTTGAAAACCTGTCGCCAAATACCAACAGGTGTGTTCCGGCAGCATCACTTGAGAACCAGTACCTAGGCTTAGTGTGTTTATCATCCTGGACCACATCGTCACTTAACATCAGGCGAGATTGTGGTCAAAGCACTAAACCTATTCCATGTAAAAAAAATAACAAAAAAATTAATATTCATTGTTTACCCTCCTCATACCATTTATTGGGTCTTGTTTCAACATAGCTATCTTAATTTACAATGTTAGTAGGTACTTCTGTTTAAAAAAAACAGTTTTAAAATTGCCTTTAAAGGCAAAAACGCCACAGTCCCGGCGCGTTAAATCTAACTAAAACCATGTCCTGGTTATTTTAATTATATATAAGAAATATGCTGTGTTCACATATACATGTATTTTGCTTCGGGATTAGATATAAAAAAACAGTTAACAATGCAAAACCAACTTAATTAGATTTATCTATTATCAAAAAAAAGTCCCATCAAAATCCGTCCAGCCGTTCCGGAGATTACCCGGAACAGACAGACACAAAAATTTTAAAAATTGTTAATTTGGTATATACATTCATATCTATTTCGTAAAAATATATACCGAAACCCTAATTATTTTCAAAAAACAAAAGTACCCTAAGATACGTGAAGTAGTTTCAGCTATCTAACAATAAAAAGTCCCATCATAATCGGTTCAGCCGTTCCGATAACCCGGAACAAACAGAAAGCCAGACAATTTTTTTTTAATTGTATTTTTGGTATAAGTATCGTATATACATTCATACATATGTATTTAGTAAAAAAAAAAAATGTTATTTTGACATTACACACGGACACTTCAATTTTATTTATTAGTATAGATAATAAACTGTAATTTGTATGTAATAGATTTGGCGAGCATAATATCGGAACTACCCCTGTCCGAGCGTCGCGCGGTCGGCTGCGAGAAGAAAACGCTGGAGATACTCAACAAGCTGTCGCCCGTCAACGAGTACAAGCATCTCAAAGCCGAGGCTTCTAAGGCAACTAACCATCGCTTTATTAACTACATTAATCATTAAACACTGAGTTTCTAATTATTCAAATCGAATCAAAACTTATTTATTCAATTTCGCCTATGAGAAGGCGCTTATTAAAGTTAAAAAACTATCACTGATCCAGACGGAACAACAACCCTGTAATTGAGAAGAGCCGGCAAGGAACTCGATCTCGTTTTTTTTTTTAAGTTTAATACAAATATATATAAATGATATAATCTATATATAATTAATAATTCGGTCAAGGAGTACGCTAGACTCTATTGAAACCTTACCTGAATAATAAAACATAAAAAAAATATTATTCCGAGTCGACAACAACAACAAAATTGGGATTGTCCAGTATTTTGTTTTATTCGAATGGTGCAAATGGCAGCCTATTGGCTTGAGTTCGTTAAGGCCGATTCACACGTATCAGTGCAGATTCACACGTATCAGTGCAGATTCACACGTAACAGTGAAGTTACAGTAGCTATTGTGTATTACTGTGTCCCATTTCACCTGAGCGAAGCCGGGTTTTCATATAGTTCTTATTAATAAGCGGAAGCACAGAGGGGAGTGTTGATATAACCTTTGGACATTAAAACCTGTTTGACGTAGCGACTTCAAAGTAAACCTGTAGATACTCAGTATACGATACATTTCCTCTCGGTTACGAACTAACGCACAAACAGGAAACTGCGAATACATGAAACACAGAACGCTGTATAATGTATTCTATCTCATTCTCTCGCACGTCATAAATAGATAAATGTAGGTGTTCGTCTCTTCTTTTATGTCGCTTTTTTATCCAGTTACAGCGGAGCTAAAGAAGTCTTCACTTCTAAAGATAACTTCAGATGTAACAAATGTAGACTACTACACTGTGGTTTATATTTAAATATGCAGTCCGTATGTGATTTACTTGATTAGATGGTATACTAAGTTCTTGAGTTATCTATTTGCAACGCAGGCGATGCGCGAGAAGGTATCAGGCGGCTATAGGGTCCCTAACCAACGTTGGTCAGGATATTACTTCAGCCGCACGTCGCCCTCGCCTATCAAACTGGATACTAACAATGACGGAATGACCACAGTGAGTAGTCCTAACGTGTCGGCTATTTATTCTCATTCCTTTCCCACACATGACCAGTTACTTAAACAGTAACCTATATAATTCATAAATTTACCTTTCTAATCGGATTATTAAATGCCACTTTACTATTTTTACCTGGATAGAGGATTGACTGTAAACGACTGTGACGGATTTACTGTGACGATGTCTTCCACTATGTGCCGGAACTGATATCTCCGATACACACCTATTGGTGTTTGGGGACAGGTTTTCAAACTTGGTGATGGTAGCTACCCAGATGGGCATTATAAGAAAACAACCACCATGGTATTGTTTCCTCGCGATGTTTAACTTCGCCGAAAGCTCAGGCTCATTGTAGATTTATAGAGTTGGATAAGTGAGTTCGAACCCACGTCCATCAACGCGGAATCCGATCGTACTACCAACTGAGTATCGTCGTTTCAATGAGAAAGGGGGAGGGGCGAGTTAAAAATCTTACTTAATACTTGAATGTCCGATAAATATATGGCCTTGGTCATTTTTTTACTGCACGTTGTATGAGCGGCCGTATTTTTTGGGAGTGAATACTTTGGCAGCGTTGAACGTTGATACTTTCGCATCCTATCGTATGTTTTGATTATGAATATGAAATTGCTCAGAACGCCAATAGATGTAAAAACGAGACAATGTTTCGAGTTTTGACTTCTGTCGGCAGTTCCCATGGTTGCTGTCTTCTTTTTTTTTTTTTAAATGAGAGACTTTTTATTGTCTTTGTTAGCCGGAGAAAGGCTGGAGCAGACCGGACTTAGTCCGTCCGAATATAGTAGAGTTGGCGAGCTCTCCGACGCAGGGCCCCTCCGAGAAGCCCTGCCGGTACCGGCAGCTCTACGACCTGCTCAACGATATCGGACTCAGGAAGTACATTGGTAAGTCGAACTTATCATCATTGTCTATGGTCACTGTCACATTTTTACCCATAATAACAGATAAATAACAAATCGATACCTCCCACGCACAAGGTCGTATGTCTAAATATGTAGTATTTACGTATATGTACAAATGTGACCTTCAAAGTTCAAATGCAATTACTTACGTGTAGAATATATATTTTTTATTTTTAACAACTACCACTTGAAAGGTTATGGCCATGACCATACTGACTATTTACTTGGATGCACTCCTGATTATCTGGACCTAAGTGACGAAAAAAATAAGAATTACATTCCAACTTAGAACCTGTAGGTATATTAAGAACCCACCAGTTTCTAACTTGTAATGCTTTACAAAGTGAAATAAAACTAGAAAGAAAGATATAAAGATATTTGGGGGCTTCTTTGTCTAGAGCATAGAAAAATCTCGGATTATGTCCGAGGAGTTATAGGGGTTTATATACATTAAAAAAAAAAAACTGATAATACTTCCAGATTTATTCAAGGAGCATGAGGTGGACATGTGTACCTTTGTATCCCTTAACGAAGCGGACCTGATCGAACTCGGAGTGACGGCTTTCGGCGCTCGCAGGAAGATGCTGCTTATCATTGCAGGTAAAATCACATTGGACCGAATCGAACCTAAGCTTATCTTACTAAAAATCCTTCGAATGTAACTACAAAACACCGCAAAATTAAACTGAAAATCTTTTACGACTAACTTTTGTCCCGCTAGCATCAGTTAAGCCTAACATAATACCACACGTCGTTACTTTGGGGTCGGTCAAGCATTAGGCAAGCAATATGCATTTACTATTGCTGACAAGGCACAGGGGACGTGAAAATGTAAAAAAAAATTTTTACATAATACTTGGACGGCCCCTTAACACGAGTTAAGATCATGATCAAATGCACCTGAATATTACACAAAGAAATCATATAACAACTTCATATTCAGACAAGTCTCGTTTCTTAATAAAAAAAAACATTGTCAGTCATAAATGATTGTTGTTATTGAATATTAACTTTTAGCCTTTTTAACTACAACTCTTATGTTTAAAAAAAATCAATGAATAACAAAAATAGAAAAAAAATTGCTAAAACTTAAGCAGTTGTTATTAAAGACAAATCTTTAAAAATAATCAAAGCATATCTATATTAATAATTCGGTGAAGGGGTATGGGAGACTCGATTGGAACCTTACCTGGATAATAAAAAAAATAATGATTGCGAGTCGACAACATATATCCGCAAAATTGGGATTGTCTAGTATTTTATTAAATGCTAATGGTGCAAATGGCAGTCGCCACATTGGCTTGAGTTCGTTAAGGGCGATTCACACGTATCAATGCCGATTCACACGTATCAGTGAAGTTACAGTTCCGTCCGGGCCGGCACAGTACCGCCTTATACCTGCCAACATTTTGTAAAAATTGTGTATTATGAGTCACATTTCACCCGAGCGAATTCACATTATTTGCTTCATTCCAATAAAATATATAACATATACTATTCACATTATTTATAGATTATACAAATAATAAAACTATAAATCTCACTTGTCTGTACATTTTCGATTTTTGTGAAAATAATTATTACAAGGGGTTAAAAATAGGTAATTAAACACATTTCTTTCATTTTTAGAAATCTCTGTCATGTCTGTCTGTTTATCTGTGCAGATATCAATTAGAAAATACTAAGTACATTTTTTTAAAACGGTAATTATAAAGCATATTCCGGGGTAACATCAAAACTTTTTTTTTAGTAGAATCGGTCTACTCCATCAAAAGTTATAGTAATTTGAATGAGACGTCTTTAGTATGAAAGAAGAGTTTGTAATTATTTATATGCATTATAGTCTTATTAGAGATCAAAAATTGATGGATTGATTGAATTGGACAAAATGATATAATATAAAATATATGTATAGTATATAAATAATAAATATCTAAGACACAGTAAATGAGAGTACAATATTTTGATATTTTTATACAATATCTAAGCATTTATCCGTTGCATTAAGGAGTCATTTTATGGAAGTAGTGAACTGAATTTCAATTATAATATCAATTTCACAGTTTTAAATTTGTTTTGGTCTGTTTATTAATTTGTTCGCCAATCACGCAAAATCTACTGAACCGATTTCGATGAAATTTGGTACGTTAGTAGTTTATACTCTGCGTAAAAACATCTATACTTTTATTATAAAGAGGTAAACTTTGTGAGTTTGGATATTCGGTGTCATCTTCGGTACCACAGATCCGATTTTGGAAATTCTTTCACTGTTACAAAGCTATATTATATATATGGTACTTTTAACGGGACGAGACGGATTTTTTTAGAGAATAAAACTTTCAGCAATTACTTTTATGTGATTTGTTTTTTACATGACCAATATTTGTTACCATAATACCAAATAATAAAAACTCCTATAATAATATCTAACATTATTATTATTATTAAACACACACATATATAATCTCGAAGCGAAAGGTACGCAAAGTGCATTGTCCATAGGAACGAAACGCCTCACTTATATTTGACGCTCGATTTTTTACCCCTCATATAATTTTCATACCGCGAGCTAAATATGAAAATCGTTTCTTATGGAGTAATTCACCAAAAACTAAAAAAAATATTTAGATATCTACTGGTTACATTTGCTAATTTTATGTATATTTAATTTATCAGATCTGAGAAAACAAAAAGACGGACTAAAAGTATCCCCAGCACCGGGCGCCGAGAGGAAACTCATCAACTCACCACCTCAATACAATACTGTCGCTTATGTACAAGATAAATGGTAAATAGACATCAACAAATCATGTTAAATAAAAAAAAAGTAACGTTACATATTTAAAATACCTTACATACATACCCCCCCCCCCCCCCCCCCCCCTATTATTAAAATGATTTCATATGTAACGCAAAGGAAGACTGAATCAAATAAATTAAAAGTCTGATGAATAAATACACTTAAGTTAGAAATAAAGATAATTATGAATTAAGTGTATGTTGATGATTTTGCTGATGAATATTTCAATAAACCCCTTTACCTAAAGGTATTTTCAACTGATTAAACCATTAGAAATTTAGTTTTTTCACACTTCAAAAGTGTACAAGTGAAACAATGCTTTTAGAACAATAAATAAATAAAAATCGGATACTTTTAATGGAAAGGGGACTACTGGGAAGCAATGAGGAATTTTTATAACTGAAATTTATCAAAGACAAATTCGCTTTTTCTAAAATGATGGGTTTTAAAATGATGTTACAATGTCTATTAGTGTTGTTGATTTTTATGATTTTTTTTAAATAGTTTTAATTTTTAATTAAAAAAAAAAGTTTTTATGATAGCTGAAAGCGTAACGACGATTTGATCTCTCTACAATAGACAATTGTTGAAGTAAACCATATTATCTTATGCATTTGTGTTTATTTTATATTTATTTTTTGCAATCGTATATATAAAGAAGCATGTTTTATTTTATGTTTTATATTTTTAACATTTTAACTGTGTTTTATCGACTAAAATTATATAATATATATATTTTGATTGTCAAGTATATTGGTTTTTAATATTTGATTATATTACATGTGTGTTAAAATGAAAGAGTCTTATTCATTTTTTTAATTGTGCTTAAGTTTGTACCCTTTTTTAATGCCGTATTGGGATAATATGATTTTTAAGGAGGGCAACTCTTGCGCATAAAACGAATAGTTGGAAAAATGCATAGATACTTATAATTTATTTTTTATTTGTACATTAAAATTAAATTCTAGGTTCTTGTTTACTTACAATAACCAAGAATTGATTATTGAAAATCTCGTATTAATTATAATTATACTTTAATGCATTTTTTCAACTGTAGATAGTTTCGCTATTGACTATATATTTTCTCTGGATATAATTAAAATCAACACATTAAAAATTTAAAGACAGCTATTGACTTGATTTTATAAAAGACTTATTGTCCCATCAACCATCATTTATATTATTTAAGTAAAAATGTCGAAATAAGTTATAATGAACCTTGAAAAGTTTTAATCAAATAACATTTAATTTATTTATCATTTTTGATTATTGATTGTTAGTTTTAAACTGCATCATTGATTTTTTAACCATTTTAACATTAAACTAATTTTGTAACTGTGTTTGTGTCAACAAATGAATATTTAAATGGAATTGTGGTAACATAGATGTAGTTTTGATCTATACTTTTTTTAAGGATTTTACTTTTGGTTTAGAATAAATAAAGCCTATGAGACATGCTAGGCGATCACCAAAAAAGTATTCATCAAAACAGTCACCCTTGATTCATATTGTTATAGAAATATACCCAATGTTTTAATCATGAACTAGTGATTTTTTAAACTCTTGATTATGTTATGCCGTAGATGTAGTTTTGTTTTATATGAAAGAATTTTAGTTCAAAAATGTTTTGTTAGTAGGAGTTTTTTTTTTCACAATTGTTTTTACTTTTGCCTGTCGAGATTAAAGTTTTAGTATGCAAAAAGAATTTTATTTGATATCCTTCAGTATAATGTTTCCTTTTATGATCAGTGAACTGTACTAAAGTGCAAAAACACATATTTTGTAAACTTTTAAAACAGATTTATTTATTTATTAACAGATAAACTAAAGCAGAATTTGAAAGTACCGTATACTTCAGATAATAAGGTGACGTTTCCAAAAATTATCTCTACTAAACCGTTAACGGTACAATTGGATGATTTTTTATTTACTTAACGCTATAATTCATATACATAAAGATAATTTTGAATAAAGATAAAAACGTAAATTTTCCTCGTAAATTTCAATAATTAATGCGATAGGAATTGGTAACATTTATGGTTATTGGCAACACCTTGGAGTTTTGCTGATATCATAATTATGTGATTCAAGTTGAAGAAGTGTCATCAATGACATTATACATCTCTGGTGTCCACGTAAAAGTAGCAAATTACAACTCAAACACTTAGGAAAATAACTCTAGAGTAGCAAGAGGTTATAGGTAATATTAATGTAGCAGTTGTGAATGAATTGTAAAGAGTCGAATTAGAAAAGGTAGGAAAAGGAATTAGACCTTAAAAGACTAAACTAGTTAATGAAACTGCAGTATGCAACATTTCAACTTTTTATGTTATACATACCTACTAGTCCAAGATAATCTTTGCGTCGTAGAATATAATACATAGCTTAAATGTTACTGTGAAATTTACCCACTTGCTACATTAGTGCAACTCTAATTTGACGTTTTTCGAAGGAGATTTTTGCATACAAAGATATGGCTTTCCATGGGTGGTATCTTGGTAAGCTTGGACTGTAGTTCCTTTTTTAGTTGATAATGTGGAATATTACTGGGTTGATATATAGTATTATTGTATACAAGGAAGTATGACGCATAAACTACCTGGAACGTTTCAACGAACAACTACCATTTTATAAGAGCACTCTTGGAAAATTACAAATATAAAGACCTAAAACACTTGTGTTCATGGTTAATAAATTACAAACAACAACAATTGCCATTGACTGTGGCAACACTGTATTTGCTTGTTTGACATTTGTTGTCTCGTGCATCTCGTTGTTATATAGAAATTCCCTATTATTTTTAATACTCTTATATTGCAAAGATGGGTAGCGCGAATGCGAAAGCTGTTGAAGCAAAAATTACGGAGTCGCCGGCATTGGTTAATACTGAAAAACCAAAATTGAAGCCGTGTTGCGCCTGTCCGGAAACTAAAAAAGTGCGCGATGCATGGTAATATATTTTTATCCTTTTCATGTATTATCACGTAGATATTACGCAATCGTTTTGAAAAAAAAAACTGATTGAATGTATTATTGTCTTTGACGACTTATAAGTTCAAAAGTGTTTAAGTTGTAGTCCTCAATTATAAAATTAAATTAAACCGCACAAAATGAAATTTTATAAGATTATTAAATAGATGGAAACATGAATTATTCTATGACTGGAGAAAAAAAAACTATAAAACAAATCACAAGATACCAACCTCCCATTGCCCAGTACTCTTCGACTGGGCATTGATTTTATGCTTCACAACCAGTGTTTGGGTCTTCTATAATTATAATACACAATTTTTTTAAAGTAGATAAATACATTTAATCTCTTACATTGGTTGTTTTCTCTTTGTGAATTGTTCATGTCATTTAGTCTTTATTTTTAACCTTAAATAGAATGATATATAAACCACTTAATGTGTCGAGTACCCATAAAATGAAACAATAGGAAAACAATGGAAAGCTGGCATAGACGCCAGGAAGGTGCTCAAGGGGTAAAAAAAAGGATTTACTAAAGTAGTCATTTTTTTGGGCAATTGAAAATGTCCTTGTATGTTATAAAAGGGTAACACTTGTAACTAAAGATACTTTAACCAATTTACATGATTCTTTTTGGTAAATTTTGATACCATGAAAATAACACTAGTGTGTGCACATCCTAACAACATTTGACTAAAGTCATGTATTAGATTTATTACCTATTACTGTTTCTTTAAATTTAAATTAGACCTGACATTTTGTCCCATCTATCATTCCAACCAAGGTTTTCCTATTCATCTGATTGGTATAGGGGAATGGAGATTGCTTCAGCACTTCACTCATACAATACTAAGTTTGAATTTATTCAAAAACCAAATAAATATGTAGCAAAAGTACTATGCATAATCTTCTAGGGCTATAAGTGTTTGTTTTTGTTGATAAAACTATAATTGGAAATATTACTAATATGTCATAACCTAAAATGTGTTCTATTATTTTCAGTATAATTGAGAATGGAGAAGAAAATTGTGGTCCATTGATAGAAGAACACAAAGCTTGCATGAGGAAGATGGGTTTTAACATCTAATCTTTTTAAATTAGATATTTTCAGTTGACATTGTTTTGTTAACTACATTACTATTAAATATTTAATATAATTTGTTAGATTACATATTTAATTAGTTACATTCAGTTGTGAATAACATTGTATTTGGTACAAATATGTTTAAAAATTAAAGTTTCCTTCATATCCCTTATGAACTATAGATTTTATAAATTATATTATTTCTAAAATGTGTTATTCAACAGTGTTAACTACTGCATTATTTTTTAAATCTCATAAATCTGCAGGTCACTGGACCATATCTAACAAGTGCACCAATAGTACATAGCAAATACAAAACCTCCAACCAATGTGTTATTTTTAGCAAGGTGTTCATGTCCTCAGTATTTTTTTAAGAGCTCTCCTTACTAATTCTGGAAGTATTCATCATGAAACTCCTTCCTTTGATTTTTGAAACAGTTTCTTAATTTGGTTTTATTTCTCGGGCTAACAAGTGTGATTATTCAAGCACAATGTAATATGCCCAATTATAGACTAAACATAGACTAGATAAGAGACAACTTAAGTGTAATCCTACGAATCTTCCTAGTTCATCTAACCAGTTAACAGAGATGTGCCCTCAGAATTATCTCTCCAGTTGAACTGAGATGGAAGAAGGAGTTGTATTAATCCCCGATTCTCCCCAGTTTTAAGTAAAATTTCTTCCTCCACCAACCTGTATGTTTGTAGCGATTATCTTATTATTTTAATGTTTTAAAGTGGATTTCTTTTCACCCTGTACAGTATGCTCACCCTCATTGCCTTAGATGTTATACCATTTTTAACCAACAACAGTTATTTCAAAAGTTTGTGTAGAGTGTGAACAGATACTAAATAAATAAATTTCTGTCCTAGGCTCTGGAGATATCTTGATATATTTTTCCTCATTTAAATTTATATTTTTTTTTAAATCATATTGTGATATTTTGGAAATTACCAAAGAAATAATTATTACAGTATCTGTCTTCTTTTATTATTAAAAAATAATCAATTAGTAAATGAAATAATTATTGTCATAAATATTTTGTTTATCATATTGAAGCTGGGGAATTAAACCTGTTGCATGAATTTTGAATTTTCTTCTCATATCTCATAATAGTTTTATATTGTGCGTAAGAAATTAAAAAACCAACAACAATTATTCCAATAGCAATAAACTACATTATTTAATTCATTCGTGCTGAATAAGCATTTAATGTAAGTATCAACATTTCTATAAATGTAGTTTTTTTTATTTTGTATAAAATTTGATCACTTAAAAATTTACAAATATGAGATCTGTGGTTTTACTTTTAACTTGTCTGTTTAAATTATTTTAATATTAGTTGTTGTAAATAAATATTTATGTACATAATTTATGTGTTTTATTGAAATTAAATTATGATTTTGATTACAATGAAATGGTAATAATAACTTGATTTATTTTAAATTTGAGAGAATCTGTTTAATATCATTCAATGTAACATAAGTTTTTATTTGATAAACATATTGACTATATAATTACAAAATCGTCCAAAGCTTTGGGTTTCATTATGAGATCGACAGCTAACTTTCGGTCGTTAAAACCTATAAAAATTTTGTATTGTTCCTTCGTACGTAGCCACCTAGAATATGCGTCACAAGTTTGGAACCCTCAATACAAATGTTACATATCTAGAATTGAGCAAATACAGAAAAAATTTCTAAAATATTTGGATTATAGGGCACAACAATTGTCGCATAACTATTATGATCGTTGTATTAAATATCATTTCTTATCACTAGAAAATAGACGCAAAATTAGTGATATTTGTTTTCTATTAAAGTTAGCAAGGAGTATGATTGATAGTTCTGAGTTGTTATCTAAAATCAAGCTTCGTACTGATGGTCTAAGTCTTAGACAACGTTCACTGCTACATATTCCATTTGCACGTTCAAACTATAGAAAAAATGCATTCATTGCACGAAGTTCCAGGAGTTGGAGTAAACTACCTCCTAACTTAAACATAGATATATTCTGCACAAGCTTGAACACTGTAAAACGTTTGTTAACACAGGAGTTTTGTAACATATAGCGGCACATATTCGTTATTAATTATTAATGCGTTTATATTATTAAATAAAGGTGGAGGCTTATAATTAGCAATTGTAACACTTTCATAATTTCTTCTACCTATATTCAACATTTGACTGTAAGCCTTCCCAAAAACTTTAAAATAAAAATAAAATAAAATAAATAATATATTTGCACTACCTTTTAAAATGAAGTACTTACCAATTTATTTTTTCCTTATCTAAATATCTTGTTTCAACTCTTTTTGTAGATTACTTTTACCTAGTTGCGTAAGAAGAATTAAATGATTTAAATCTACCGCTCGCCATAGGAGATTTAAATCTATATTAGGCAGAAATACAATAAAATTTACTAGATTATTACAGCCGTTAGTAATATAGGTAGTTAGGTACCTACCGTAGAAGCTGCATCTTTGCCAATAATGCTCAAATTTGCCTTTTTGCCTTTTTCAATATCCAGCGTCTAGAGCCGAAACAGTCCAATCAGATTGACGAGAGCAGAATCATGGGATGGACAAATGATTTTCTCAACACGGGATTCAATGTTGTGCCCAAATAAGGATGAGTGACTACGCAATGAATTTGTATAGAAATTCACTTGTTGTAATCAGACATCAAATTTGGAGCCAAAACATTTGCGACCTCTGAGTGGAAATTCCTACAGAAGAAGGAAATCTGCAGAATCAGAAGTACATCTAAAAGAAAATACCAACTTGATAGAGGTAGAAAGAGGGGAATTATAGCAGCAGACATCAACTCCGATGCCAGACATTCTTCATGGCAAAGGACAAAAATGGTTGGAATAAACTAACTCTAGCAAAAATGGAAAACCCCGGAATGCCTCTTCGAACCGACTCCGCATAAAATGGTGACTAAAAACAAGCTTACCCGGAGCCAATGGAAATACAAAAGAAACGGAACATATAAATCCGCACTGAAGTCGCCAAAGAAAAAAAAGCCTTAAAACCCAAGACAATCAAAGGACAAAACCACGAAAAACACTGCTGAATAATGTCCCTGACCATCATGTTAAGGGAAGTCGGAAGTCAGACCTAGGTATAGCAAAAATTTAAAAAATAAATATTCGCCGTCTATGTAGTTATTAATTACTATTTAATATATATATACAATAACTATTAATTAATTTACAAAATTACGTGACTTAACGGCGGAGGTCACAACACCAGACTTACAGAAATGGGGCCGTGGACAATGTGTCGGACTTCGCAATACCAAAAATTATCCGTCAGTATTGCCACTACATGTCTATAACTTTTACAGTTTCAACCACAAGCAAGCTGTTATAGCGAAGGTAACGAATGTGCCAGAGTAAGAAAAAATTGTTTATTTTCCGAATATTTTTATGAACAACCCATAGTTTCAATAATATAATTCAGTAGAGTATGATTTGTGTAGTATTTTAAAAATTTTACTGTTACAACTTTGCAAATTTGTTACAAATTAATTCATTTATTAATTCAACGTGCTCAAACTTAGTTTTTTATTGTTGAATCTGTACTGTCTTTCTATGGTGTGGTCCCAGCTAAGAATAGTGCCACTCCATATCTTCCCGTAGGTGTCGTAAAAGGTGAATAAAGTTAAAAGTTAAATTAGTAATAACTATATGTACACGATAATTATTTGAAGTAAGTTTTAACAATTGACTCTTTAAATTTTAAAGGTTCCTACACCAGTACCTTAAACCGACTACACAAAAAAGAATTATTACACTATTAAAAAAGCTAACCCATAATAATAAGCTAAATTTATCGTTATCAAGCAGACGAATTCCGTAAGCAGTTCTCGACGGCCGCAAACATTTATACCCTAAAAAAGCTGTTCTGTAAATATTATGCGTTTCCGAAATACTAATTATCGTCGACAAAACACGGACGATTTGTCGGCAACGAGTTCTGTCCAGTCGGTTGACAGTTATGAGTAAGTTATCTTAATATATTTTATTGCGAATGTAAACTATATACATTTAATATACACAATGAATGAAATTTCTCGCTGGCAACAAACATTGTTGTTGGAAAAAGTTAATTCAATCTTATTTTACAATATTCTTTTCATTCATTGTTTTTTTTTTAAATTTAAACATATTGTTAATATTTCATCAACGTCTGCTGGTGTATGAATGGAATGAAAAATGGATGGAGCGCTTGCAAACCTATTCCGATTACTTCAAATAAATATTCTTGTTAAGCTCCGCTGACGCTCGCAATAATTTAATTCGTGTCAAATGGTTTGTATCCTTAGTGCTTAACCTAAATCATTTCTCGAGTTTTGTCCTATTTTAAAATGCAAATGATATTCAAATCCTTGCAAATTAATTCTGCCCTACATAAGTATTATAGATTAAGGTGACATCTTTCTTTGTGAATCTGTTCGCTCGTCTGTTGCTTTTTGAGAACCGCAGAACTACTTTACATAATATTTTTTTAAAATAATAGCTGTATATTTGTTGTCGGCCTACCATCGGCAACGGTTCACGATGTGTGAGCCAAGGTTCTGATCGCGTGACGTCCGGCGGGACCGAAACGGGTTTAACGTTATAGATCCACATTTACCTCGCGCATAGTATATAACACGCGGGTAAACGAGGCATCGGACACTAATTTTTACACATAGGTAACGACGAAGCCGAAGTTCGTACCACTTTGGTAACCCTTGCGCTAGTTACTTCTTGCGGCTGAGTGCCTTCAGCACTCGCCCACAAAGTTCGGTGAAGCTGTCAAGGTCCTTCCGGTCAACAGCATTAGCTAGGTAGGAAAAAAAAAGCATCGGACACTTGCTCGGGCTTGCATTCGTCATAGGTTAACAGTGCGATAACATATTATTATCTAACTATGTTTTACTATACCTAGATTTTATTTCTTCTCATATTTATTATATGGATATAAAAATAACCAACAATAAGTTTTATTTCAAAACGGATATAGATATTTAAACAAAAGCATTAGTAACCGTATGGATTATGTTTTAAACAAAGTTCTTTTTAGATATTTTAATTCTCCGTAATTATTTACTGCTATAATTTTTTATTTCAATATTTAGGTATTCCAAAATGTGGCAACGAATTTTTTTTTTGGTTGTCATTTACTTTTATTCCGCCACAAATAGACAGGATCATTGCATTCACGTATAAGGATTACTATCTATAACGGTACCTAAATAAATCAAATGATGCAATAACAATATTGCTTTCGTCAGGCGGAATTTAATTTATTTACGTAGTATTAGGTACTTGTTGTCAAATGATAACACTGTTTATATCCTTATAGATCTATATAATAATGAATTATCATTGATTATTATCTATATTATTATAATCTTAAAATGATTAATAATAAAGCTTATTGATTAATGTAATTTGCTTTTTAAATAAATTAAAAATGTAGGTACATATAAACATGTAGCTAAGTTTTTGTAATTCAACGAGAAATTTGATTCCCACCGCCTAATTTATGAATATACTAAATATGCGTCAAAAATATAATATCAACGAAGTAGGTAACGAAAACAATAAATTACCGCTCTAAAACGGTGGCTTCATCAAGGAAATCTGTTGTTCTTCAAAAAGTGTTTGCCTGTGAGTAAATATGAAATTATTCATTGATATTATAATAACTTTAACTTATATATTAAGAAGTGAAATTAATTACCTACCATAAGTAAGTTCAGAGCATGTTTTTATTAAATTAGATTTTGCAAATAAATTTTGATTATCGAATAATTGTTGCAGTAAACAAATTTATTTCTGATATTTTATGCACAATGAGAAAGTACAGCCAAAAGGAGTCTCTATATTGAGATATACATTTGACGTATAATGGTCGCGAACCTACCACTGGTTAATCCATTTTACGAGTTTATAAATTCAGTGAATATGTACTTATAAATTGTTACAGAATATTAAATTACCATTTCGCTATATTATATGTTGCATTTCTAAATAGAAAAAATGATATTCATTGATTAGTTTTAAAAATAAATAATTCTAGAATATTTTCCCTCCTTGTCAACATCCAATGGCATTAAAAAAAAATATTGACAAGTAAATATTGCTTATGTAATCACCATTTAGATCCCCCGCCTCCTATTGATCTTTATGTAATAACGCAACACTTGAACAGTCCCATTTATACAGAAAAAAAGGGGGCAATAGATTTTCTGTTATTCGTAAACTCTGCTTCGTCATCTCTCGCTCGGGTTCAAGGGAGAATCAGAGTCGCCTTGAAAACGATATCGTTCCGTACATTAACATCTGTGTATTATCAACACAAAGTAATGTTTTCATGCTAACAATAATTTTACTTTTTTGGCGGTGCGCGACAATGGCTCGCTTCGTATCCATTATTCTATAGAATGAGCTTTTAGTGAATTAAAAATTCGTGATGAAACCTTAGTACAGCAGTGGTAGTAGCGTGGTTAACTAACATCCTCAAGATTGAAAACATATCTTCAAACACTCATCGGTGTAATCCACCAGCATCACCCAAGAACCATCACCTCTAAGCTTAACATCACAACATAACTTTATAAAACACTATAACTTAGTTGATAGACGTATTTCATCAGTCAACTTTTTAACTAAATCCAAATCATTTTTCCTCTTGGAAACTCTTGGAACTTGGAAATATATTCTATTAACCATAGATAACCGATAACATTAAACAAGGAAGCTAATTATTTATCTTTTCTTTTTTTTTTAAATATATCAGTAATTTATTTTTAAATTAAACAAGAAAAAAATTGTTCGTGTATCTTATCGTATATAGACAGGTCAAGTGTATGAACGAAGTATGAGATATAATAATAATATTAAAAAAAGTTGCTATCAATTCAGGACGTCAAGATGACGGACGCTGTTGAGATGTGAACAGGGGGACGGGCGATGATGCGTAGGCCTATTGTTTTAATTATGATAAATATTGTTTATAATAAATACGAGCGCGTGTTTCATGATAATCCTGTCACTTGGTGACAAGAGGCGATACAGCGCGGTGCTAACGCTTGATATGATTATGTATCATCAAATTATATAGATATCTTCTCTTATTCTCCTGCAGAATATTCGGCAGCGCTTGCTCAGACTATTCCGATTGTTAATATTGTGATGATAGGAAGCTGTTTAAGAAGTTGAGGTGAGTTGTTTTTTTTTTTTAATTTCATTATTATAAACACTGACAAATTCAAGCGGCCTAGGATATTGAGAATTTAAAATCATGTTTTAATTTATTTGTAACGTGTATTAATATTGCGTAAAGCCTAGATTTAAAACGTCAGATACTCTCCAAAGCGTCATAGCAAGGGTTAAAATTTGCTGGGTTAAACAACTGTGCAGTTTTGCTCGAGTGTCGACAGTATGATTGAGATCACAGTATGAAAGACTCATTTGACAATTTGAATCTATGGTGTTAAATCTCTTACTGGTGGGTTTAATCACCACAAAACATTAATTTACCAACCTTCTGTAAAAAGGTTTTTTACTTCCCTGACAACACATAGTATTAACGATAACGGTATAATTAGTAAACGTAAACGAATTATACCAATAATTCACACATGTAGAGTGTAGACTCCTTTGACAAGAAGCTGGAAAAAGGAAAAATAAATTTATGTTTTTATTAGAGATGGGGCTCTCAATCTTTTTCAGTCTGCGGCGCACTTACAGGTTTATTATTTTGTCTCGACGCCCTAGCCTATCTAGATGGTTGAAATAGGTGCAATGATACTAGTAAGGCAGATTGTCAAAAAAATTAAAACATCCACACATCAATATGAATCTAAAATGTTTATTTATAAGCATATAAAATTAACATTAACAAGAATGTTTATTTTGTATCCGTGAGCACCTAAGTTGAGGTTTCGGAGAATGGTAAATAGAATCGCTTGGCGCCCTCCTTCACTGTCTACGGCGTAGCAGGGTGCCGCGATGTATACTTTGGGAACCCCTGTACTAGAGAATCTATCTGTCTGCCGTTATCATCATATACATATCTACCACGGCTAAAAATGTACATTTGCTGATTCCGGAACGCGAATCCCGAAACCATGGTGGGGGTTTTCCCCATGTGCTTTATGGGTACTACTCAAGCGAACACGAAACCCCTAAATTTTTATTTCTATATATTATACTCTGTAATTTTCTGACGCACTGGAGGATAAGTGTATTTCATAAAAAATATTTTTCGTTTTTTCGCAGATATAGTTCGTCGAACGTTAGCGCCAGTCATAATAGTTATTGCAGCACCATGAGTCGTTTCGAAAATGGACCCTTGCTTGGGACAAACCAGCCATTTTTTTACAAGAGCATGCAGAAAGACAGTTACGATACACTGGTAACATTTAATTGTATTTTATTTAAGAAAGTTAATACATTTTAATCATATTAAATTTTAGGAAAGAACCTTAAAATAATTCGTTTTAATTAGGTTTAATACTTTGATTAAATCACAAATTGTTTTCTCACTTACACATTATATATATACACACACACACGTGCATTTCACCTTAAAATATGATTTGTTTTTAATTATTGTAATTAATATTATCGTAACCCTAATTAAAGATCAGTTTTATTATTATTTTCAAATGACTAATTTTAATTGCACTCATAATGAAGGTCAATGAATCGAACATATCTACGCAATATATTCGGTTTTATGTGTTAGTACTTTTTAAATATAGCGGACATACATACCTGAAACTTATCTTACCCTCTATGTCCATCGACGTGGAATCCGACCACACTACGAACTGAGCCTTTACCGCTTCACCTCAGTCACTTTGAAACTTGTTTAATGGTAATAGACCTATTACCATTACCAGAGTGAAAAATGATTTTTTTTACAAAAAAAAATGCGTGTGTCGTCATAATTGTACAGAATCCTGCGATCCGACAGTAACAACTATATCTATAACAACTTTACGAGGAAATTATTAAGCAACTAATTTAATATATTACATGTACATTCTTTAGGGAAACTTTAAATACAAAGTCTGTTGCTCGCTTCAAAGTAAGATGCAAAAAATATAACAATAATTAACATCATTAATTGCCCTAGATAAGAGATATATTTAACATGTAATTTATCAAACTAATTAGGTATATCAAAACTAATTTATGCCTACGGTTCAGTTCTTACATAACATTTTCTATGCTTAACTAATATTTACATACGATCTTTGTAATTATATTACATTTTGGGTACACGAAATATTATGTAAAAGGAAACGTCTATTTGTCTGTCCGTTAATTGGCTTATAACTCGAGAACTACTGAACCGATTTACGTCATTTTTATTAGTAGATATATTATCTTGTAGGGTTTTAATAATGCGTAGTTGTTGCGTTAAATAATATGTAGGAGTTTATAAGAAAAGTAATTAGAATAATAATAAATAAAAAACAATGATCAGTATCGTAGTCCTTCACACATCCTTATTATATAAATGGTAACGTCTATATGTATGTCTGTCCGTTAGTATAAGTGAAAGGAGCCGCGGGCACGTAGCTAGTTTTCATATAAAACCCATGGCCTAAGTTACATTTAATATTTAATACATAACTACATCTGAATATTCTACATAAAATGTAATTTATTCACTCATTACAAAGCTTTTTCTTTCTTAGTTTATAATAATTTAATAACACTTTCCCTTTATGTGTAATAGCAGCAATTAAATTTTCAATACATTCAAATACGTAACAAACAATAACTGGCGAACAAACGACGTACGTACTCATGGGGAAAGAGTTTTGCTTATATACGTATTCCTTAGTTGCGAGTTACGGTGTTAATACACGTACGGACCGGACCGCGGAAACGGTATGTCGAGCGGCTGAGGTCATCAATCGCCTAAGTAGGAATGAGGAATAAGATTAGTATTCTTCCAGTGGTCTCAATTAGACTATAATTATCATTTAAAAGCAGTTAATTTAAACGGGTTTTCACGCGTTACCTTTCCTTTTTTCTATCCCGACGTTTTTAATTATCATTTATTGCAAAAACTGTTTCCATTTTTTTAATTAACAGCACTAAAAGTCATCATTAGCAACTAAACAAAGAAATAATAATGCCTAACCTACTAAGGAAAAATAACACTGAACTGTTTTATTTTTGCCTATTTGCAGATGATCATCATATCATAGAAAACATAAAGGTATTAAATAATCGATACTTTATTAGTTTCAAGATCGATCTTTAATGCCTCGATGTTTTGTGAATCAATTCATCAAACTTAGATTCGAATCGATTCAAAAATCGATCGTTTTCAGAGAGGATTCCATCCCTAACGTAGAGGACTGATAACATCGGCCGCACGCCGTACTATTTCCGCGATCCGGTCCGTACGTGTGTTAACGACATTTAACGGACAAAAAGGCAGACTATATTTTATACTATGGATAAAATTATCGTATCTAATTATACGATATGTTTTATCGCATAATGACGCCTATCTACCAATTGTTTTGACTAACATCCGAGTATGTCAGATCGTTTAGAACTGGTATTGATTAGTATTAACTAACAATCTAATACTACTATTTAGATAATATATATGTATTGTATTATCTCGTATTATGTGACCTTACATACATATAACTAAAGTATAGCTTTACATAGTCACGTATAAGTAAGTTAAGTTAATATAGTTAAATACGTACTTAAGTAATTGTAGCTGCAAACCGATAGAAAAAGTTAAGTGCGCAACATATTTGGGTATGAAAGTTGATGAATATTTTTCGTAGACGGAGCATATAGACTTTATATGCTTTATATTGAACTAAGGGTGTTACTAGGGAAATTTTATCATCTCACATACCGAGTTCCTACTGCCACACTAAAATTACTGTACAACTCTTTGGTAGATTCTATTTTGGACTATGGTCTCGACTGCTATGGGCTAACATTTAAAACTTATATTGATAAACTAGAAAATATTCAAATGAGGCTTATAAAATTACTTGTGGATAAAAAAACTAAAATGAAATTTAAACACGATTATCGCAAATTATTTAAAAATTAGTAATATACTACCGGTTAGTATTAAGCATGAATACATTGTACTCGTTAACAACAATAGTAATAAGGAGTATATACAGACAGAACTCTCAAAAAGAGAATCCCATATACATTGAATAGTTTACCCGCAGACATCAGAGAAGAAAAGAACATAGTTAAGTTTAAAATTAAGTTGAAAAATTATTTTATACATATTTTACCATAAAAATAGTATTTGATTTTTTGTTTTTTAAGAAATTGATTGAGATTGTTTGAAATACTCTTGAGGAATACCTCAATACCTCAATCTCAATACCTTTAGAATATCTAAAGGGTATATAATTATATAAGAAATTTAAATACCATGACCTGCAGTCGAACTGAATGTTCAGTTTTGTGGGTCAGTAATCTGTATTATAAGATATAAACAAGAGAATAAATAAATAAAAAACATAAAATAAAATAATAGAATGCAGCGATTTTATTTCAATTCGAGAACCACGGACATTATTTTTGTAAATCATATAGGTACATGTTCCATTTCTACAGTCAGCTTTTAGTATAACGGTTTGTAAAATTAACTATGATATCTAAGTAGAATTGACAGTTCTAATGAAATACCTTTTTCAGGGCCCGGCAGATCTATCAGCAACGGCCATATTGTCCACTTATAATAAACAATTTGAGAAGTCTACAAAGATTGATAAGAATAAACAAAATTCTATCGTAACTATGTAAGTATATTACTCTATTACAAACGTTGACATTCCCTCGAAATGTGTCCTTTCCCTTACTGGTCCATGATTTTATTTTTCATTTTGCTTATTTTTGTTAAATTTTGATGAGTTTTCATATAAGCCTTTCGTAGGAGAGTGCGTAATTGAAAATTCTTTGTAAAAGAATATCGAAATTTTTAAACACGACTTTATCTCTTGAAGCAGTGAACTTAGTTAAGAGAATCAGAATTTTAAAACTACATTAACCTTCGTTACTGTCAGGCTTAAAGATTTGAATGTAAAACAAATCTTGTATGTGTCTTTCCGCTTTGAAACTGAAGTTGTATTTTATTCATTAGGTAGTGTTACAATGCGACGCGGTGCTTGCGAAAGCCACCCCGTGTCGCCCCCATCCCAAATGCAGCGGACGGCCCCGGGGGGTTTTAGTGGGTATTTCCGGGCGACTCTCGCCCGGGTGAGTCCCACACTGCACGGAGCTCGTCACTCCGTGCCCCTTATCTAGTGTACTGGGGGACTTTGATCCCCCTAAGTACAATAGATAAGGGTAGTGCGTAAATGCATTTCCCCCCGTCAAAAAAAAAAAAGGGTAGTGTTACAATCTATTTTACTTCAATTATAAATCATATAAATATCCGTATAACCAACAAACAAATAAAAATATAGAATTATAGCGGCATTAAATTTGCTTTATCATTAGATATCGAAATTCGACTGTAATGAAAACATGATTATTACAATTTGCCAATTAAATTTGTGAATTCAAAAGTAATATTATTGATAGTTTCTCAGTATGGAACACGATAATGGGTTCTTCGTTGTTGACGATGGCGTGGGGCGTGGAACGTGCTGGTCTGCCCGCTGCACTCTTCCTGGTTGCCTTCATGGCCGCCCTTTGCCTTTACACAGCGTATGTTCTACTTAGGGTTAACTACCACCACGGTTAGTTTGGTTTTCTTTTTAAAACAATACAGATAATTTCGCTGAGTACCTAGCGAGTATATTTGATCAAACATACACTTTATTGAAAATTATTTATGATAGCTACTCGTAAAGCGAGTGTTACTTATAAAGGGTTAAATGGACTGCATCATTCTGTGCAGGTATCTATCGACTGTATCTAATATAAAATATATTTAACGGTTGCAATCAATTTAGAAATTTAGAAAATACCTATAGAGTGATAAACGCAACTGAGTTTTCAGTTGGTTCTCGATTATTGAGTTGTTTTTTCTGAACTGATAGTAGATACTTTACTGAAGTTTTATTTAAACCAAAAAGGCACATCATTCTAGGTCAAAACGGAATAAAGGATTTATTGATTTTCGTACATCAACAAAAAAAATTCTAGTGGTTCAAAACTTCTAACCTCGAAATCTAAACTTTTACTGGATGAAATGCATTTCAACACTAAACACGCAAATAGTCTGACGATATCTTTTTTTTTTTTTTTGACCTAGCTAATGCTGTTGACCGGAAGGGCCTTTTTGTGTACAGGTAGCGACATGTGTTCTGTTCCTGGTTTATGTCGTCTGCTGTTAGGCCCATGGGCGGAAGGGGTCGCCCACCTCTTCAGCTTGCTGGTCTTGATTGGAGCCAATATTGTCTATTGGATCCTTATTACAAACTTTCTATATTTCACTGTCAATTATTTTATTGGTGAGTGAGATTCTTATTATTAATAACAAACAGATTTTATTATTTTTGATTTTTTTGTGTAGTACTTCATTATCTCTACCTACAATTTTAAATATTTGTTGCTAAGTATCAATCGGTATGTAAGAAGAATATTTAGGATCTAGCTTGCTTTCTAATTTTATTACATTAGAATTTACGTTGTCAGATGAGATTCTGCTCAAATGTTAGACCATTTATGATGAAGCATCTTATTTAATTATTGCGTAAATTTTAGATTTGAAGACGTCGAATGCAACGGAGTACAACACGACTATTCTATGCCCGAGGCAGGATGTGAACGAGTCGCTGTTGATTCCTGCACCGGTTCACGACTCACCGTACTGGGGGCTCCACACGACTGCGCCGCTTTACGTCACCTTCATTGTCTTCCCGTTGCTAAACTTTAGGAACGTTTCTTTCTTCACTAAATTCAACTCACTCGGTAAGAATTATTCTTGGTATACTTTGAGATTTACTTCAATGTATACAATACTAGTTTTTATCCTTGCTTGTATTAATTAGTGTAGAATTTGCCAATAAATTCAGGGGGGAAAGATACCCAATTCCATTTTCTATACTCCTGTCAAACTCTATGAAAATTTCATAACGATGAACGTGAAAGAAACTGGATTCTTGTGTACAAATGTTCCGACGTAAAGACTGTAGCTAACGAGGCTAATATTAGAATATCTCTTGTCATCATGATATTTTTTCTCTACAAGGTTAACTTTTTACCTTTACCGAAAAGTTAATTGTAAGATAATACACATGTAAAATGCATTATAAGATATAAGATTCCGAGTTATCTCGACGATTACAAACGATCATGGAAAAACTAAATCTGTTATATTTTATCATCTGTAACTATAATTAGATTTCCTACAAGAAAAGGTGGTTGTATTATTAACACCAGTTAATTCGCAAAATAGACGATCGATAATAAACAAGGTTTTACTGTAAAGCGTTCTCGTGAATTTCCTTCATTTTGGAGTAGAAATAACAACGATATAATCCAATACAGTAGGTGTTGTATTTCGTTTCCAGGCACGCTGTCTGTAGTTTACCTGGTAGTGTTTGTGATAGTGAAGGGTTACGCGTGGGGCATCAACATCGCCGACTCCTGGGAGTTGCAACCGTTGAAGAATGCAGCAGTTCTCAGCGGAATGTTGGCTCTCTCATTCTATATACACAATATAATCATCGATATAATGAGTAATAACGCCAGGCAAGATAGAAATGTAAATTACTGTTCTATACTATTTAATTTTAATTATTTAATTATCTTCAGTTTGACTCATTTTGGGTTTGGCTAACATTAAAAGTTGTTTTTAGTCTTTATAATAGTTTACATATTTGCACTTAAAATACAAAAAGCCTTATTAAGTTAACTTAAATTGTATTTTAAATATATGTAAAACGAACGTAAGATATGAAATAAGATGCTAAAATATATTGTTATATACGTAGTTGTAACAAAGAATGTATTATCATGAGATTTAGACTGAGTTCAGTAATTTTGCTCTGTTCTTCCACATAGTGTAACTGAAATCATTACGTATTAAGGAGACACCTTATGATGGTTTGTGGTTTATATGGTTTTGAATATATCATAGTTACATGTTTTGGCTTATCGTATTTTACGAAAAGACAATGTAATAAATCAAAATGGTGAAATATTTACAATGATGGAGCAGCAGGTAGTGCGGCCGGATTCCGGGTCAATAGACGCGGGTTCGATCCCCACCTATCCGACTATAAAATCGGCCTGAGCTTTCGGTAAAGGGAAACATCGTGAGAATACCATAACATACATGGTGGTAGGTCATTTTCTAATTATTGAGAATGAAGCTGTAGATCTCTACAGGTGCTAATAAACACAGTCAACCTGTCTAATAGATTTCACTCAGTGGCGAATTTCCTAGTAGGCTAGATAGGCTATAGGCTGCGGTGGCCAATTATCAAAGGTGGCATTTTTTGTGCCATTGAAAACAGAGTATCAATTTCACCGAATTACCTCTTTACTCGATTTGCCAATAAGGCGATTAATCGCTCTACTAGATTTGCAGTGATGAGTATCACGGCCGTATCTATCTCTACTCCCATCTTAAGTTTATCTTATATTGTTATCTCCTAGAATATTTTCGGAAATTCACCTATGAATAGGACACTATAACAAAAAGGAGCGCAAAGATCTGTACTCTGTAGTTTGTTCATACTTTTAAAAGAATATGCTCTACTGTAATTTACGATGTCCTCTTTAAATTTTGAAGAGATAATGGCCCAATGGATTATGCAGCCTGATTTCGCGTCCATAGACGCGCGTTCTAGCTCTAAAATCAGCCTGAGCTTTCGTTGAAGGAAAACATTGTGAGGAAACCAACAGTATGGTGGTAGTGCATTTTCTAATAATGCCCGCCTGCGTGGCGTGGCTACAATCCTCAAGTTTGAAAAACCTGTCGCCAAATACCAATAGGTGTGTTTCGGCAGTGTCACTTGAAAACCAGTACCTCTAGGCTTAATATGTTTACCATCCTGGACCACATCGTTACTTAACATCAGGTGAGATTGTGGTCAAAACACTAAGCCTATACCGTGTAAAAAAAAACACATACCGACATAATGATGAAGAATTGTAATTGTATTGTTTACTATAAAATAGAGTACCTACCTATTAATATATAATTTTGTTGTTGAATTTATCTAACTTTTTAATTTATTTGTAATAAAAAATCTTTGATGTTATTTGGATGTACGTATATAATTTTAAATTCCAGGGCAGAGATCTGACGATAGCCTTTCTATTAGTGACCATCACTTATACAATGGTCGGAGCTGTGTTTTACGTTTGCTTCCCTCTCGCAAAGGCTTGCATCGAGGACGTAAGTTACTAATTTAATATGTACTAATAATACCAGTTTATTATTAAGTTATAGTTAGCCATATATTATTTTTGGAGAAATCATAGATCTGGGGAAAACAAATACGTCCTGAATCTGGTATCTAACCGATTAAGGTACAAATTACTTTAAAATAGTAATAATGCCTGTAAAATCTGTTTGTAAAACAAAACAACATACAATTATTTTTCATGATCTCTTAATCGTAAATCATCCGTATCGAAATCTAGTTTAAATTTTTCGAGTTAAAACCTTATTATAAAGCTAAAATTGTCGGAATTTCGAAATGCAGAAGGTGTTGAACGTCACGAGATTGATTGCTTTATGATAATCTAATTTATATGTATTTTATTTGTTTAAGAATATTCTGAATAATTTTGAGATGCACGATGTAATGACAGCGGTTGCAAGAGTTCTCCTTTTATTTCAAGTAAGTTATCTCTTCTTTTCTACTCTCTATTCATGTAAAACCAAGATATTATTTGATACGTGACCACTTCTCCTTATTGTCCAAATAATACATTGTATCCTAGAAAATTTATTAGGTTTCTTAATAGCAATTTTAACTTGGATTATAGATTTATGATAATATATTTCGTACTTTACAAAATTTGCCAAATACAGCACACGTGCCTTATGTCCCAAGGGCCAACAGTTCCTTACATTATAATTTATAAAAAGTAGGTACTGTCTCTGTGTGCTTATCTATTATTTATTAAGCCTTATTTATTTCCTGTAACATTTTTTTTTACAATTTTAGTATTAACTATATCTTTAATCTTATTCTGTTATTATTACTGTTATTTTTTTCATATTATTATGTATCAGGAACCCTCTCCGGTGAAGGCCTCCAAGGCTTGCCATCTCTCTGTCCTGAGCTAATTAGATCATTGTAGACCCGGGACTTTCTTGATATCATCATCCCATCGAGTGCACGGTCTGTCTCTGTAACGCTTGTCTTGTGGGCCTCTCTATGTGGTTACTGTTTTAATCCACCTGTGATCTGTGAGGCTCGCCACATGACCCTATCTATACTTATCGTGCTTATCTATACGTATAGCTAATTATTGAAGAAATATTCAACTTACTGTAATTCATACATGTATCCTTCGGCTAAGTTTTAGTAGATAAGCACCTACACATTTTATTTATTTAAGTTATATATTGAAGATAATATCGAATCAAACCGAATACCATTAGACTTGCTTCCACATTGAGACAGACTATAGATTAAGATATTAAGATAAGATTAAGATATATAGATTAAGATTAAGATAAGTCTATTATGGCTCAACTATATTTCGATTTAAAATATAATTTAATGTTGCCAGGTGGTGACTCTTTATCCGCTTGTTGCTTACATGCTGCGTACCGAAGCTCTGCTACTCCTCTCCATGAAAGACAGTCACTGCTTCACGTTGTCGCTCAACCTCGGAGTGAGCGCCATGTGTATATTAGTAGCTTGCTTCTGTCCGAACATTGGGACAATTATAAGGTAAGCTGTTCTGTAATGATTCACGAGTCGTTCATTGATAACGCTTGCATCTTCAAAATGTATGTATTGTTTTCAGATACACGGGAGCTATCAGTGGTCTCGTCCACGTGTTCGCTTTACCCGCGCTCCTGCAAGTGCGCTCGCTCCAACTGCGCGGTAAACTCAACTGGTGGAAATCCACCTTCTACCTCCTGATAGTGCTCGTTGGTGCTATTAACCTTTTAATGCAGTTCTTTATTACGGAGTAGTCGAATTGTATTTGTATCTTGAACTACACGGAAAAACTTTTCCAATGAATTACGTGTCCATGAAGTAAATTTTTATCATTGGAAAACAATTAACTGAAATGTATCTCATAATTGATTTAAAATTGAGATTACATCAAGTTGTCGGAATAAATATATTCAACTATACCATTCATAACAAAAATATTTATATAAAGAGTAAATAAAATTAGCGATCTATGAAAAATTCTTAACTAAAAAGACTTTAGGCTGATTTCGAAAATGATCCGAATGAAGATGCATATTGAATATCTACGATCAATAGGAGCTGCCTATCTTCGTATTTTTTCTAGATTTTTTTTTATTAATGACAATTCTTTGTAGTTGAATGTATTTATATTGAAATAAATATGTTGTTTATATGATCTCGTTAATTTTCGTTTTACAAGTACTGTGAAGGTTTTAGGAATTGTCCCCAAACTCAGTGGCGTAACTATAGGGTTGGCAGAGTTGGTGAAACTGCCACGGGCCCCGAGACGCGAGCTGAGAAGAATCCTAACATTTTTAACAAAATTAAAGTTAGGCTCAGCTAAATATTTAAACGCTTTAGTTACTACTTTAATGATTGATTAAAATCAAATTACGAGACGATTTTTTACGGGTATGCAAGCATACAATCAAATTACTACGGTCCTCAGATAGCATAGTTACGTCACGAATTGCAAAAGAGCTTTAATTGTGTACGCTGAGTGGACATTTCTTAATTGAAACCTCCGACCTACCCTTGAAATACCATAGAAGATTAGGTACATTGTTTCAAGTTATGGACAAAATTAAACTCACTTCTGCTATGATAATTGTTTTTGGTTTCATAGTCAGTTGTTTCCCGATCTCTTTTAAATACACTTCTTAACACACAATCAATTTGCCGCAATACATGTGATTTGCCAGTTAAGGTGATAATTATTCAATAAAGTTTTATGTAAGTACCATTCAGTAATTATGTTCTGTAGAGAATACTTCAATTGAAATATTTGTAACACATATTAAAGTATGTATGTACTTTAACTCACATTTATTAAATATTTGTTAACGTTGTAATGCTCTTTAGACAATTTTAAAAACGTAAGTGAAGGTCTAAAGTAACTTTCTGTCAGCATGTTCTATATTTAAAATAACTGTAACTAGTAGTGATCCGTCATCATGGCGGCGGATAGGTGTTCAGGTTTCTGAAAACCCTTTTTTATCTTTCTAAATACCTACTCTAACAAGTAGTACATAAGTATTTCAATAAATTATAGATAGTATTTATTTTAAAAATGAGAATTTTGTAAAAAAAATTCAAAGAATTTATATAATTCAATTATTAATGTAATCTAGTCATAAAGGATCTGTGTATCGGAAATATAAATAAAATAATTTTTGTGTATGACTACGTGTTTTAATAATAATTATCAAATGAATGAAACATACTGTGCAAGAACCGTTTAACCTACATGACAAAGTAAGTACCAGTATCAAATGGCTACGCTTGGATTTATATTAAATCACTTGCCTCTAAAAATAAAGAATTGTAATAATAGAACTAGTGATTTTTGAAGTGATAACTTTTATAGTGGCGTTGAGCGATTCTCGGTAGGGGAAATAATTATAGATTCGCGTATGTATTGATTATGAATAAGCTATATTCAAATGTACATAATTATTGTTCGGAACGCCAATAAGTAGATGTAAAAACCTAACAAATGTTAACTGTTAGGTTATATTAATAATTTCAATTAACAAATTATGTACTTTAAACATTAAAAAAAAAACATTGTTTTCCAGTTTCGAGTTTTCTCTTCTGCCGGCAGTGCATGGCTGCCTACTTTTTTTTGTAAACTTAATTTGGTATTATTTATATTGTTTAACGTAATAGGTAGGTCCTAACTAATAAAAGTAATTTTATAAAAGTCATGTAAATCGGGGCGATGCTTTTAAAATTATAAATCAACGAATAGACTGACCGGTCAGACAAACGATATCCTTTACAATATTAGGACAGGATGTAAGGATAGGATACTATAGCTTAGACCAGCCGTTCTCAACCATACTCTTTACAAATTCGTAACACTTTTACATACTTTCATGCCAAAGTTTTGACCATTGAAGTGAGTGAGATAATGGAAATTTTTGATATTTTACAACCTCGTGACACACTTAACACACCAATACGTCGCGACACGACGGTTGAGAAATATACAAATAAAACACACTTATTAAAACAATTTCTTATATATTTGGTATATTTAAACAAGTTTAAATTATATAACAATATTTTCGATTTATAAATATGTACCTCCCACGTTAATTTTCATAGCACTAAAAATTGTCATGTTTTAAAAAGACAAAATATTTCATTAACATTTATTTTTAAAATGAAAAAAATAAACGTTTTACAAATAAGTATACTTATACTAATTACTTTATATATTGTAATAGAAATGAAAATATATATACAAAACATATAAAACACGTGATAAATTATTTATTTATTATAATAACGTAGTGTTCGCTCGTTGGTCATAATTAAAATCTTAGGGAAAACACATTATAATTCTTAAATAACTAAAAAAAAAAGAAAGTTCGTTGACATACAGAGAAAAAGGTACTAGCAGTGTGCCCGCGGCTGCGCCCATAAAAGTATCGTAAATTACGTGAAGTAACTCAGTTACTACCAAAAAAAGTCCCGTCAAAATCGGTCCAGCCGTTCCGGAGATTATCCGGAACAAACAGACAATAATTTTAAGAATTGCAGTTTAGGTGTAGGATCGTATAATCATGTGTATGTAGTAAAAATAAATTGTTATTTTGATATTACAAACAGACACTTTATTTATTAATATAGATTTTAGATTTTTTTTCCTTTGGTTTATCGTATCTTCATTTATGAAATACAATACTGTAAAAATATACAGGGAACACAGAGATAGAGCTAGTACGAGTTTGCAATATTTACGAATTTGTAAAATCTACGAGTTTGTAAAATGTACGAGTTTGTGAAACCTATAAATCGTATGGCGAAGTTTTGAATACCAGTTGAATCTTTAGATGTTATCCGCTGGTTATTATCATATTTCTAAATAATAATTGTAAAAAATTCTATATCTACATATATAAGGAAAATGAGGTTACTTTGATGCACCATTACTTCAAAACTACTGAATTTATCGGGATGGGACTACTACCACTCAACGCGGAATTTTTTGTAGTTGGATTTTTTGGATTCCATCGACCCTTTTTTTTCTATTTACTCTTAATTACATTTTTTCCGCTAATAAAATCAAAAGAATCTCATTTTTCTTCCTTCATTTGTTTTTTTTAGGTTAGATATAAATTATTTAACAACTATATTATGCAGTGTGGACTATATGAAACGCGGGCGGAGTCGCGAGGACTAGTTTAGATATAAATAGCAACGAATAAAAACTAATAATGAAGTTCATATTTGATAAGTATTCATAAGCGTTCTAATTATTAAACTTAATCATTTATTACACATCAGGCGTATTTATTATCTTTCATCTGGTATTAATTATATTTTATTACGCAACCAAATAATAAAGTACGAGTTTATAAAAGTGACACATGTACGAGTTTACGAAAACGAGTTTGTAAAAGATACGGATACGATTTTCGTTTTGAATATCGATTTATGTGATAACAGTAGGCGCGGTGCGTCCTGTGTACTGAGCTAGCTTTGATATCTGCAACGCAACGTCCACGAGTGGCTTCAACATTGTCTGCGCGTCGCCTAGAACGTTCGTCGCTTCGTATGAATCTATGTACAGCCTGGAAAATAACAAAATATAAACTATACCTCTTCGGTTTAAACCCTGAGAACGTTGCTTGATGGTAGTTTATAACCTTGGAACTACACGTCCTTAAAGTAGGTAAAAACCGGCAAAAAGCCTGCTAATCTATATTTCTTTGTTAATTCATTAATTAATATGCATAAATACGTAAGTAAGCTTTGCTTTCATTCGGGAAAAAATTTAAATCCATTTCTACGATATTGATCGATTTGATGTTTTTGTTATATTTCTTAGAGCATTTGCAAATAATATTTGAGTTATCATCTATTTATTTTTAGATAAATTTAACCCGGTCAAGGCCAGGTAAGTCATCTAGTGCAAATAATGTATTGATTACGGTAATATATTAAAATGAATACCTAAAGACACGCAGTCATTACCAGTACTTAATATATCGCTTCGCTTACCCATAAAAATGAGACAATAGGAAAACAATGGAAAGCTGGCGCAAACGCCAGGTTAGTGCTCAAGGGGTTAATTACAATTATAATTCACGTAATTAATATAATATAATAACATTTTACTAGTAAGATAATGATATCTTTTATATAATTGATCTTGTTAGGCTTGGTAGATATGATGCCGGCTCGAGATAGATTCACATCTATATAGATGTAGATTCGTATCTATTGGGGCAGTCAATCACTGTTGAGCTGTTTAAGTATTATTAAGTAAGCAGAATTTTAGACATTTTGACACCCCCTACCCCTTATCAACAATGGTAAGCAAAACTCTTACGTAAGAAGTCCTTGACGAGGATTTAACCCCTTGAGCACTAACCTGGCGTTTACGCCAGCTTACCATTGTTTTCCTATTGTCTTCCTAATGTCTCATTTTTATGGATAATCGACATATTAACTGCAAGATAAAGGATTGAAACAATATAATACTAGTAAAGCTAGCTAACCTGACAGTCGCCCCGGAGCTGCCTGTTCCGCTCAGACGCATCACTATGCGGGAACCGTCTTCGAATATAATACGAACACCCTGAAACACCACATCTATGATGATGATACTCTATCCCATGCATCCATCCATTCAACCAAAAGACGTCCACTGCTGGACATAGGTCATGTGGCACCCGCATCCAACGGACTCCCGCGACCTTCACCAGGTCATCGGTACACTTTGTGGGGGGTCTACTCACGTTACGTCTTCCGGTGCGTGGTAGTCATTCAAGAACCCGTTGGCCCCATCGGGCATCGGTTCTACGAGCAAGTGCCCAGCCCACTGCCACTTCAGTTCGGCAATTCTTCGAGCAATACTTTTGGTTTAAGACACTCGTTTGGTGAAAATACCCGTTTCAATATTAAACCAATGTAAACCGAATTAATAGTTCAAAAAAAATACTTTTCCCAGTTTTTCCACCTCACCACAAATTTTTAATTTATGCCACTTATGCGACGTAATCTTAAGTGGAGTCACTCTAAACCTAGTATATCTAGGGGTCGTCCATTAATCACGTGATGTTTTAAGCAACTTAAGTCCCCCCTCTCTTCTCAGCCGATATGTGGTCTAAGACTAAAAACATCACGTGCCATTTGGGTGACCTTGCACTGACACGTTTACGAAAATGAGTTTGTAAAAGTTACAAATGTACGAGTTTATGAAAACCGAATTTGTAAAAGTTATAGATGTACGATTTTATGAAAACGAGTTTGTAAAAGATACGGATACGATTATCGTTTTGAATATCAATCCACTATCTTAGGTTGAATTTAGTTTACCTGTCAAGGCCGTTCAGTTTAACAGCTTGCATTCATTTTATTTTTAGAATATTATCTTTAAATGTAAGTATAATCTTATTTAATTGTAGAAAAATTTAACACACCAACAACCAGTCAAGGTATACAAAATATCTCAATGCAGCCTCTCTTGTCACATTCCTTCGAATCGTCTCCCCCTCCCCCTTCAAGCCTCAAATGATTAATGGACGATCCTTATTTAGAAAGTTTAAAAAAATGCCCTGCCATTGAGCTATGGTTCCATCGCGATGTTCTTTCTATACACGCCAAACAAAACATCGCCTCTTGAAAACGCTTACATATTACAAAAGGTAAAATCAGAAGTGGGACATATACCTGTTTCATAGCGACGCTCTGATCGATGGGATCCATGTAGGAGAAATTATCCGCTAGTTTAACAACGTAAGTCTTATCACCGCTCGTGTGGTGCGATCCCACAAACCCACCAGCGGTGATGGTACGCTCCAGTTCTGCCATCATCTCGTTACAGGGGTCACTCGAACAATCCTCGTAGTCGTATCTGACAAGAAAATATTCGTGATTAGCGTTTTACTAAAATCTCACCTGATGTTTAGTGACCAAGATGGTGAATGGCCTAAGATAGTAAATCATTCCTATCGGAAACCAGGTGTAAAGGATGTGTAGATTTTCAAACTATTAATTCAGATCTTTGAAGAAAATCCCTACTCACTTATAATCGTTTTATCATTTTACTATAACTTCACTATGGGGTTCGAACTTGATTAATATAAATATAATCAAAATACACTAAAGCTAAAGAAGCTGGCTCTCAAATGATGCTGCCAAAGCACACTTATTGATATTTATCGACAGGTTATCTAACTTGGTTGTGGCAGCTACCCAGGCGTGCATCATTAGAAGATGCCCTACCCACCATCCTATGGTTTCCTCATGATGTTTCCCTTCACCGAAACCAAGCTGATTAAAGAGTTAGATGAATGTTCCACTTAAATAGATCGACGCGGAATCCGACCACACTAACAACTGAGCCAACATCGCTTCTATTAACACTTCATAAGTATGTAACAAATTGACCTTAAAATGACAATGAAGGCCAAAAACAACATATATTTCGAAAGAAGACTTCGTTTTAACAGGGTTTTTTGGGACTCACTAAATATTTCCAAGCTATATAACCTCAGTTAACGTTAATCATTAGGGCCTTTACTTCATAAACTGGTTGTTAACTATATAAATGAAATGACAGAGACGCAAAAATTTGATTTCGATACTTGGCACTTATCTAAAAAAACACAATACTTTTGTTTGATATATCATATTGTTAAGATAACAACACAGACGAACCAGTCAATTTCCGAATAACCTAAGAGAAAAAAGTCCTTCCAACGAACCTAGTAAAGTAATTCCTGCCAAAACGTGCCCAGTGTTGTTCCAGAATGTCCTGCACTGAGAGACCTGTAGCCGCGACTACCGACAACCAGGCCAGAGCAGCCCACAAACCATCCTTCTCCCTGACGTGGTCAGACCCAGTTCCGAAGCTCTCTTCACCGCAGAGGGACAGCCGACCGGCGTCCATTAAATTCCCGAAGTATTTCCAACCTGGCATATACAAAAATAATATAAGAGCACATCTTCTTTCAAATCTTTACCTAGTAGAAAACACAGGTAAAATTATTTACACAAATTATACGTTATAAATTCTAATGACATCTGGAAAGTTTCCAGTATCAGTCTTGTTCCCAAGTTATTTTACAATACATTTTCATCTTCCATACATTTCTAACCACCATCTCTTTATCGCCCCCTTTTGGTTTCATATCTTCCCTCACATACTCCATCCATCTTTTCTTTAACCATCTTCTCCCTTTCCATACCCCAACATTCGTGTCCATCATTTGTATAACTGATGCCAGTTCATACTCTCTCTAACACATGTCCATTCTTGACACCGCACTGTAACATACATATCTCTGATGCACCACCATCCACCTTCCTAGTCCAAAAGCTTTAATCCATACGTTTCTTGGAGGCTTCTAGTTTTAACCCTCCAATTCTTCTAGAAAACCTAAACTCACCAGTAGGTACCTCGAACATCTCTTTCCCAGTTGCAGCAGCGACCCTATCCACTGCAGCAGCGGTGGGCATACTGCGAGCGAAGCCCTGCACTCCAGACTTGAAGTACGGTATATGCTGCAAGTTATTAGCCAACACCGCCAAAGAGTCCGAGGGGGTTACGAAAAACGCTCCACGACCTATTATCATGTTGCGATCACCTGAATAAAATGCCTTAGATTTATACCAGTTAATGCCAATTTTGCAGAAGTTAAGCATATCTCAGAAAAAGAACTAGCAGAGGAACATAATAACATCAATTTTAATTTGAATGTGGTTGGCATAAAAACTTTCCCTTTTTAGAAAGGTCAATTACGTAATTAGGAAAAAATTTGAACAATATTTTTGCAAATATTGACAAAGCACTACTTGACATGACATGAAATTTCTCATAACAGTTTGATTTCAGCTGTTGGGGGAGGGGAGCAGGCTCATTATATATAAATCTATATATAAATTATGTAAATTCGTTACAAATTTATATTTAGTACACAGTTATATTTAATGACTGGATATAAATGGAACTGGACTGAACATATATTGCGGACTAGCAAAGAAAAATGGACTAAGGATGTAATAGAGTGGTATCTGAGGAACGGTAAAAGACAACGAGGAGATCAAATCAAAAGATGGGAGGACGATTTACCAAAAAGATAGAGAAGGTCTGCCAAGGATAGAGAGACGTGGAAACAATTGGGGGAGGCCTATGTTGACAGACAACCTAACCAAGGTGGTTGCTACTAAATAAATTTACTATTTTGCTATATAAATTAGAATTAAGAATACTACTGTTTTATAAGAAAAGCATGTAAGTTAAAAAGGTCAGCGAATAAAGGCTTTTATTGTTATTATTATTATATTTAATGACATAAGATAATTTTTGCTTTTAATGATAATTTGAATTGAATGATAATTTACTTAATTTTATCATGTTACCTAATCTTGTTAATTCTGTGGAACGCAGACCCTTTTGTTAAACAATTTGGTGATAGGCGCTATTAGCTGCGATAAAGTAGTACTAATGTACCCAATATTGAGGTACTATGCTTTGTTTATGATTAACATGGTTCCAATAAAAATTTAATTCTTTTTCTCCAATCATTTTAATAGTTTTCATAGATTGTTATATAATATCAATAATTGTATTTTAAAACAGAGTGAAAAACTCAACTGAATCTAATTGTAAATGTTACTGTTCTTATGACTCCCTTGACACCATATAACAAAACAGTTGCCACAGCAGAAGCAGATGACTTACCGTCTCCATCAAAAGCGGCTCCGAAGTCATAATCTCCTGCGGTAACTTCCTTGACCAAATCCGCTGCGTAAGTGAGGTTAGGGTCGGGATGCGCCCCACCAAAGTCCTCTAAGGGCACGATACGACGAACGTTCTTATCCGTCGCACCGAGCTCTTCCAGGAATATACGCTTCACGTACGGACCGGTTACTGATAATGGACAAGTTTAACAGGCAGCCTTGGGATAAGTTTGCCGCAAATGAAAGGCCCTATTTCAATACATTATCATAATTTTAACCGAAAGGCGTCCACTGCTGGAAATAAGTTTCCCTCAACGTATTCCACAACAACCGGTGTTGCGGCACCCGCATTCCAGCGGATTCCAGCGATCTTGACCAGGTCGTAGGTCCACCATATTAAGGGCCTAGTCCTATCTGAAGACATGTCTATTCTCAGATTTGCCACATATATACTTATATATACGAGTACATAAATAAAGATAAAATTTTGGAAACAGCTTTTTTTTTTTCAAATTTTCAATAATAATTTTTGTCTAATTTCGACCACCTGGGAACACTTGCTGGTTTAACAATTATTTCAACTAAGGTATGAAGAAACGAGATTGCTAACATATTTCATAAGTTGGCATACTGAAAGCTTAATTGAGGAGGTATAAAAGAGATGAGAGATTAAATGCATATAAAGGCCATTTTCCTTATAAACCTCAGTTATCAATATAGGTGACATCTGGTGGGTAACATGAAGTTTAAAAATATGGCCATATAAATGTACTCGGATTAAATTTTCCATCTACTTTTCTTAGGTGTTTTAATGCGAAAACTGTTTTAATGGAAGATTTCTGATTGATAAATCAATGAGAATGAAGCTGTAATTCTCTATAGGTGCTAATAAACACAGTCAACTTGTCTAATAGATTTCACTCAGTGGCGAATTTCCTAGTAGGCTAGGTGGCAAATTATCAAAGGTGCAATTTTGAAGGTCCCCTTGAAATTTTTGAAGCGATGATGACCCAATGGTTTATGCGGTCGGATTCCGCGTCAATGGACGCTGGTTCTTGCCCACCTATCCAACTCTAAAATCAGCCTGAGTATGTTGGTAGGGCATTTTCTGATAATGCCCGCCTGCGTGGCTAGGCTACAACATTCAAGTTTGAAAACCTGTTGCCAAATACTAATAGGTGTGTTGCGCCAGCCTCACTTAAGAACCAGCACCTCTAGACTTAGTGTGTTTACCATCCTGGGCCACATTGTCATTTACAATCAGGTAATTTGTGGTCAAAGCATTGAGCATATACCGTGTAAAAATAAGGGAAATAAGGAAAACATTATTTGAATTATAAGCGGCACATATTTACACAGTCCCACAATCTGTCTTTGCCTTCACAACAAAAATAAAATAATGCAAAAGTAAAATAAAATATATATATGTATGTATGTGTGTATATCAAAGCATACCTCCGTTCATAGAATCAATGAGCACGTTGAAAGGTTTCCTCTGCTCGGAACCCTGGATCAGAGCTTTAACCTTGGGAAAATCGAAAATTTCCTTCATGTAAGATACATAGTCATTGACGGAGTCGATAATTTCCACGGTAAATTCTCTATCTCCAACCTATAAAATGACAAATTTTAAATATTTATACGTCAATTATGTACATTTAACATTTGATAATATGATGTTTTAAAGTTAAAATTTTTTTAGCATTAAAGATATTTTTTTTACGACTTTGGTGCATTATTACCTAGCGTCATTGTTTATGTTTTTTCTTTTATTAAATTGTAAAAATGGATAAACAACTAGCTATGTAATTTTATATATCTAAAAACTTTAAAATAAAAATAATGGTCGTAGGACATTTTCTAATGAAGGCCGCCTGGGTTACTACCATCTTCAACTTGGAAAACCTGCCGCCAAACTATACCAATATAGAGAGCCTTAGTGTATTTACCATCTTAGAGAACATCGTCACTTAACATCAGGTGAGATTGTGATCAAAGCGCTGAACTTATATAGTATGAAAAAAGTGGAGGAATATATTTTAAAAAAAATTACGCACCTTAAAAGTCTCGACGCCAATGTTATCTATGTCACAAACGAGATCAGGCACTATTTTGTACTGGTTTATGGTTGTCGTTAGTTCGTATATGTGATTAGTGATCGCATCCGGGGCTGGACCACCGTTACTGCAGTTGAATTTGATTCCGAAATCGTTATTGATACCGCCAGGATTATGAGAAGCGGTGAGGACAATACCACCTTAAGATTAAAAATATTAAACATGAAAAATACGCTTTATCTTGCAGAATTGCATTTACACATTACAATTACACATTGCAGAATCGATGTCCAATGGGGTCAACAGGTTCTCGAATGGCTGCCGTGTACCTTAAGACGCAGCGTAAGGTACTAGCTTACTAGGTACAAGGTGAACTGACGACTTGGTGAAGGTCGCTGGAATCTCCTAGTTGTGGGTAGCGGAAGACCAGTCGTTGTTGTGATTCTTTGGAGGAGAACTATGTCCAGCAGTGAACGTCTTTCGGTTAAATGTATACTCTATACTCAATATCACGTGAAGCTCGAAATTCAAAAAATTACAAGAGGGGTGCGGTGGTATATCATGTGTATTTGTTTTTTTCGTTGAATGCGCAATATGTCAATGAAATAGAGACATATTATCCTGACCTGTCGTTGCCAGATAACGATTTCCAAAATTTTCCAGAACTAAATATACCTATATTTAAAGCTAATTTCTGGTCAAGTTTTAGTGTACATTTTATTTATCGCTTAAATACCAATAAAAACTTAACAATAGGGAAACAATTGAAAGATGGCGTAAACACCAGGTTGGTGCTTGACCGGCTAAATAGGATTGTTAGATACGAAGTGAAATTTCAATTAAAAAAATAAAAAGTAATCAATGTTGGATCAGTTTAAAAACATGCTGCATAGGTGTCGCAAGCTTCCATTTGCTACGATGATCGCATACCAACAGGCAGATCGTATACCTGTTTATCACCTTCATAGTGATAAAAAAAAAACTGCGAACAGAACCGTTTGGAATTATCTAGTTCTTTATAAATATTAAATACGACGATTCCAGAGGTCAAGATGAAGAAGCTTGCTGAAGTCGTATTGAAAGATGACGTTTCTATTACAGAATAATTATATGTACTATAAACTCGTTTTTTAAACGAAATAAATTATAATGATCGCTTACAAAGCTTCTTTATCAGCTGTTACATTGCGGTAGATACATTCAACCAAATCATCGGTTAACTGTGGTTAATACTACACTCTAATAAATAATGATACCTAAATGCTATCGATATGTATGTATGCCAACAGTAAGTCTGACGTCAAGGTAAACTTGAGAATGACTATGCAGAATCCTAAACATGCTTCTTACGGCCTTAAATTGGTTGTAGCACTTTTCATGAATGATAAAAATTACCGAGTTTACCGCACGTGATAATAATTTTGCAAAATCATCATAAATACTTTTTTTTAATAGTTAACATTTTAATTCCAGTAGCAAATGACAAAAAAATGAGGCCTTTATCTCATTTAGCAACTTAGCGGTCATAAAAATTATGGTCAATAATATCAGTGGTGTAACTGTCTCATCTGAGGCCCGTGGCAAATTCGTTAGACGGGGCCCCAGTAAAAATCGTCACGTTGTAATTTGATTTTAATAAATCACTAAAGCGTTTAAATATTTTGCCGTCTCTTACTTTAATTGTATATATAATTTTAACTGAATTTTGTTAAAAATGTTAGGATTGTTCTGAGCTCACGGCTTCGCGGGCCCGGGCCCCATTGGACCGAGGTCCGTGGTATTTTGGCTGTGCCACCCTATAGTTACGCAACTGTACAGTATGTAGGTACAGCCGATTAAACGATTCAGACGTGAACGCAAACTTCCTTGAGAACGATTATATCTCAAAGAGAAGAAAATAATAATTCTACAGCTAAAAAGTTGAAACGAAGTCTAGAGGATGAAAATAATCATGCAGCCAAAAAAATCTGTTCGACAATATCTTGTAGTCCACTATGATATCAGTCTTACGTAATTTTATAAATTGTTGCCAGAATAGAATGTGGTCGAGCCTTTTTCCCTTATCAAATCGATAATGTATGAAACGTCGGACCCACCCATTGCGAGATAATACATACTAATGACAATATCATTCTTATTAGTAAAGACTTATCATCAACATGCTAATCAATAATCACAGACAACAAATAACTAGACTTGAATTATCACTGGGTGTAAAAACGTTCAACTTTAAATAACATGTAATCTATAATTCTGTTTTTCCCCACATACAGAGAGGTACTACAACAACATTTCTCGAGTATTTCTTACGATATATCTCTTATCACTATTAACTGACAGTAATACTAATTGCTAGTATCGTATCAATACGAGTATTTAGCCATATCCTTCATCATCAGTTAATCTATGTAAACTTTAATGTTAATAAAACTGTAAATGACATAATCAGATTTTTCTAATTCTAATTTATATAGTCACTATCTGATTCTAATATATTCTTTTTTTGTATATTTTAGTGGCCTAGTAACAAATTATTATTACAATATTATTTTCAAAATTACTAGTCTGATGCAAAATCAATGAAATAAAAAATGGATTAAATATGTTTTCTAACACACGAATCACGAACTAATCCCAACGCCGCACGATAATAAGCGAATACTGAGTTTCGGCCTGAAACTAGCCGAAACCGAACCTTCGGTCGGACACTACAAAATCTCCATCCATACATCCACTCAACCATAAGACGTCCACTATTAAACATACTCGTATGTAGGTCTGCTCTAATGAGGGGGCATTGCCATAATCGCCATGCTTGGCATTCGGGTTGCCGATAGCAGTAGGTGTTTGCGATCCTTAGAGGAAGCTGCTACCCATTCTCTAGTTTTTATCCCTTAGTCGCCTCTTATGAAACCAGAGGGAACATATGGAGTGATACTATTCTTGGCCGGCACCCACACTACAAAGTCTATACTATCAGAAATATTAAAATACAATATCACACAACTTGTTCCGATGGCTTATTGTTGTCAATGTTTGTTTATTAATTTGTATGCTATTCACACAAAAAATACTCTACCATATTTGATGCTATTTGTTATTTAATTGTTTATACTCAATGCATTTTAGTTACAAGTATCCACAAGGCACGGGGTAAGGGTGACTCACCGATGTTGAATTTCAAAACTCTTACAAATAACTTAATTTTTACAAATCACTGTTTTTCAAACACAATAATCTATGCTGATTAGTGATGAGCTGATACTAGTATTTCATATTTGAATAACAGCATTAAATTATTTTCACATTTACCTAACATGTGGCTAAAATTAATGTCTAGTCATGAATGGTTTACAAGTACTAATTTTATAATAAAAATTATCTGATAATAAAGAAACTACCAATTTTTATCCTCTTCAAAGTGGAATTTTTTGTTAATATCTCATAGATATGTATAATTTAGTGTGGAAAAGAGGACTTCACATAGTTAGGTATCTAATATTTACAATTTTTATGTAATGTACATTAAACTAGTAAAATGTTATAACTATAAAAATTAGTTACATCTCAAACATAAGATGGAAGGTAATAAAAGGAACCTAGTTGGAATAATACGCAGTGTAACGCAGTTGCCAGTATACTGAGGCATAAAGTAAAAGACTTTGCCATTACAAAATTCACAATATCTAGCTCACTATCTAAGTTAATGAGAGTGCTTGTTAAACATGATTTTTATTAATTTAAAAACTTCATTGTAAAAACACAGGAAAAAGAGTTGGTCATCCTGAGACCTTCGGAATATATTAAGCAGCTTAAGGTATATGACTGCACTGTGTGGAAAATATATTGCAAATAGTGGAAATAATTTTGAAAATAGAAGCTTACATTAAAATGTTGGTGGGTAGCGACTCACCTAGGGTTTTATATTTTCTTATTATACATGAAACAGCCGGTGTAGATAGAATGCCATTTTTACCTACAAGAAGTTTTGCTACCTAAAACAGAAATGTACAAAAATGTAATAGCTAATTCATATTTAGATTTTTTATTTATTTATCTGGTATATTGACCATTGTTGAGTACCCTAGTATTACTGTAAACTACTTTAGTGGTTGTAAATTTCTTCATTTGGAATTGCTTTTAAAATCCTAATAGAACTACATATCCAAATTATTTATTTTATACAAGAGTTTCCATTTATCTATACCTTTATTACTAAGCCATTGTGGAAAAATTTAAAGGCATGAAACCTTGGACAGGGTGGCTTCCAAATTAAGGTCCTTCATTATATGTAAATTTCATCCAAATTGGTTGATTAGTTTTTTTTTTAAGTAACACATATTCTAAGAAAGTAAATTTGCGTTTTTTCTACATATACATTAATAACAATTGACAATTATAATTTTAATATCACAATTGTTGTAAGTCAGTACATAACAGTTATAAATTGTCAGTTTCAATTGATCATCTCTATGTATATAATGATATTATTTATTATTAAACATACAGATTATAAAGCAGGCATTACAATACCTTGTAAACAATATGCCTATGCGAGGAATATTTTCAAAAATAAAAGTACCCTAAGTTACACAGCAACTTCAGCTATCTACCAAAAAAAGTCCCATGAAAATTGGTCCAGTCGTTCCAGAGATTACCCAGAACAAACACAGACAGATTTAAAAAAAAATGTGTTCTTGTTGATATATAATCAAATGTATTTAATAAGTTGTTATATTGCTATTCCAAACAGACACTTCGTAGTTTATTACTTTAGATTATATGTTATTATTTACTTTATGTGTAAAAACATTTCATTAGGTACTTACTATAATATTTTACAGAACATAATAAAATAGTTTTCTACAACACTCAATTTTAATAAAAATATAATAAATAAAGCATTATAAACTGTTTGCCCACTATTTATAATTTTATTGTATTATAGAAATTGTAAAAAACTTACCCCATTTGCGGCGGATATTTTTATAATTTTATTAACTACTTCTTTCACTAAATATCTACCATCGCCGCCAACTACAAGTGTAGATCCCACTAAGCTATCTTTATTAGCATCTAAAATACTTTGAATGAAATTTTCTGTATAGTTTTCTTGAAGAAAAACTTTGACTTTTTTTCTTAGGCCACTAGTGCCCGGCTTTTGACCCTCATAAGGGTTAGTACTCACTGTAACTATGTTCGACATTTTTTTTAATGAATGAAATAACCCTTTAGCTGTTCGTGCGTGTAATCGGACTGAACTGTTAAAAATAAATCGTTTTATTTATCGCTCTTTGAGGTCATTGCGATCATGAAATTGTGCGGTCAGAGAACGATTGTCAACGAAAACGTCAACACAAGGTTAACCAAGGTCAAAGATGTCACTAGTGTCAAATTGTAGACGCGTTCATGAATGTGTGTTTTTCAGTTATTGCAAGACTATGGCTACTCCTACTTCTGTATGCTTTTCTAAAAGTTTGAAATTGGGTAAATTAAATGATTAAGTTTTATAGCAATAATAATAACCAAAGGTAATTTTAAAAATGCTTCAAAATTTAAAATATTGAATATGTCTGATTTACAAATTTAAAAAATAAATATTGATGTTATTAAAGAAAACAACGTTCGAAAGAAGCATTTATAGTTGTACTGCCAAAAACTTACGACCCTCGAAACTACAACGATTGTACGATTATTATTATTACGATACAAGGTGATGTAACTTTAAATTTTTAAGATTTTATAAACGTTTCACACTCCATTCTACGAAAATAAAACATCAATTTACTCTTAAAATTTTATTAACAGATAGATATGTAATCAATGTAATATCAAAGTTTGTTTAATTCATTTCGCTCATAAGATCTACAAACCATAGTAGTAATACTATAACAATTAACTATTTTGTCTTAAATCTAGTTTTTTACTTTACAAGCCATCACAGATCCATTGAACTCTTTTTCCAGATATTTAGCTACTGTGAGACAAAGGACATCGTTGTAAGGTGCTGCCATCACCTGAATTCCTATTGGAAGACCTTGACTGTCCGTACCGAGGGGTACCTGACAACAAAAATATATGTAAAAAAAACAATTCAGTTTAATTATACTTTAGCTTCTAAGACGGACGTTCTACCAGCTAAGACATTATTTACGATTATTTTAATGGTAAATCACTTTAAAAAAATACAATATAATTTGTGGAATCATTATAAGGATTTTGACATGTAAGAAACAAAATTAGTCTCCATGAGTGTCACTTTTTTAAGAATCTGGCTGTAATTATTTACGTTGCGCTAAAATTTTGGATTACTTTCAATTGTAGTATTTTGTAAATATAAACACATGAGGTATTGTAATTGGTCGATCATGTGTAAATTTTATAAATGAAAACATTTAAATATTTAATTGGTTAAAACTTGGTTGCTATGTATTTTTACAACCCAGTTTTTTCTACATATTCACATTTAAAAATAAAAGTTTTCATAGAATTGTATAATATAAGTACAGACACTTTTAACTTTATTACATTATTATAATTACCTTTATATATTTAATACGTGCGAAATTACTTTGGCATTTAGCATGCCAAGGAAATATAACAATAATTCTCAACTGTAAAAGAAATCCAAACGGCTGTTTTCAAAATCACTTTTCAAGTGCCAAAGTCAAGTACGGTAAAGGTAGTTAACGCTAACTGCATCTAGATAGTTTAAGTCAGTAGCAAAAACATCCATCATTCATTGACATATCATTTTCAAGAAGAAGAAGTATGATGGACCAGGTAAATATTTTTTTTTGGCTTTACCAACGTTTTTTTTTCACCCCACGCCACTGCTTTATAGCGGACTTTTTATCGGGTCTATTCTGTTGTTTAGCAGCTCTTGTCTTTAATTCATAAACACGAGTATTCAACCCCACACTATGTAATATTGGTGGTGTTTTACGTGATATAGTTTGGTTATTTTGTACAAATATTTAAGTATATTATGTACTATTCGTACTGAAAATAATAACGCGTAACGTTTACACTCAAAATACGCAAAAACTCCCTGAAAAATGTTAGTAAAGTAGTCGCCGTTTTACTAGAGCATTGATGCAGTAAATATTAATACAAAATTCGAAATACCTGCGTTGCTGGACATTTGAGAGCGTTAACAATAGAGAAGTAAGCGAAGTTGTACGGGCGCAGAAAACAAGAGTAATGGTACGGTGCAGTCTGTGGAGCGCTCGGTAGTAGAAGCACGCCGTTATCTCCAAGCTTGCTCTGAAATGAACTGGTCTGTCAACTCTACATATTATATTATTTATTTGCGTACCATTGAAATATAAACCAAAAACAAAACACTCCCCTAACGTATCATACAACAAGATATGCCAACGGCTCTGTCTGCGAAAAACAGATTACACTTATTGTTTGTAAACTGCCGGACAAATTTAGAGGAACAGTTAAAAGGATAAATAAAAACAAAGAGACTTGTTTACTAGGATTGATACAATGGAGTCAAAGATGTCTAAAATCTTGCTTACGTAACACTTGACAAGGCCTTTCATGTATTTTGTCAAACATATAAAACGGTCTGGTTGTTATCACAACGTGTTATCAAGTGGAACCACAATATTACTTATATCAGAGAATTATTGTGGTTAAATATTGACATATAAAAAATATCATATCTCACTTTACCTGTCTTATATATTATATTGTAACAGAGGTATTTTTGTTGGGCCAGAGTAAGGTTAGAGCGGGACGAGACGAGGTGCATCGTTCATGAGAGAGAGGAGAACAAAGGCGAGGTGTCGGGTTTGTAGAAGATGGATCAGTGATGTGATATTTTTTAGATTGGGCATAACATCTAACGTAATTGTTATGGTAACAACATCTTCATCAATTTGAATGAAAGATGGTGCACGGGAAACGTGTCATTCGGTATATTATATGAAATAAAACAAAATGAGATCCTCTCATATTTAATACGGATAAGACACGTAGACGAAATAGAGTTGTAATATATGAAACTTACGAATAAATCGTCCTTCAAGTCTTTACTCAGTTTTTCAGCCCAAGCCGAATCGACTTGAGGCAGCACTTGCATTTCCAACAGACGGGCAATGCTAAAGAAACAATGGTTACTGAGACCGCACACCTGTAAAATAATTATATAATACATAATTCAGCCACTAAATGAACCCGTAAGAACTCATTTATATATACTCTAAAACTAGGCCGCGCAACCCTATGCCCGCGGGCCTTAATGTGGCCCGCTTACGATTTTTGAATGGCCGCTTAGGATTTTTGTATGGCCCCGCTTACGTAAAGTATAATATATTCTTACCAAGTTGAGTCTTACGTACGCGGTCACCAACAGAAGATGTTTGTGTTAAACTCTGCTTTTGATCTTAATTGTGTAAAAAATAAATACCGCATATTAATAACTGAACAACATTTTCGTGATTGTTACTAGCAACCGTTCATTTAACTCCTGGCATAAACAATGCATTACAACAAAAGCTATATCTGATATCACATTTATTATAGATATCGGATACATATCATAGTTTTCATTTAGATTTTTGCATAAGGTGAATTAAACATCGATCTTTTTCAGAAAAAATCGATATCCCTAGGATGTTGATGATCAGTGACGTCACGAATGAACTAAAGCAACATGGAGGCTAGCATTTTTGCGCGGGAATTTATACTTTTAATTTCAAAAAGAATTATGAAAATAAAATAGGTGATTCTCAAAAGTCAACTAACGATAACAGATAAATTAATAAATATACAATAAACTAAATGCGCCCGCGACTTCGTTCGCGTTTCATATATAAACTTGAGCACCGTTAATAACCTCACATAAGCGATAATTCGTCGACATGTAAACGATTGATCTCACCTGATAGCGAGTGTAAGTGACTGCTTATGCCAATGAATTTACACTAATCAGATTTTTACGTAAAAGAATTTTTCGATATTGACGTTCTCCTGACGTTATGTAGTCGTGGCTAGGCATGAAGTATTCGATATAGTATAACCGAATTCATAAAGGATCTATTAATATGTGGTTAGTCCCAGATTCCCTACATTTCGATAGACTCGTGTGCCAGTCAATATGTTGCCAGTTACATCCTTCGCACAGAAAAACGCAACAATACGAGCATTCCATAAAAGAGTTTCGGTATGTACCATGTATAAGTAGGCACAGTGGTAACCATCAAAGCATGTATTAGTCAATTTACTGGTAACTCTTTTGGCTGAAGAAAGCCATCATTAAGATGCCTTTAGTAACGGTCTAGCAATATTATCGTCTGGTGGGGTAGATAGAAAATTACAGCTTTCTCAGTGTATGTTATAATCACTGTCTTCAAACCAATGTCTTCTCTTAGGAAATTTTCTTCCAATAATAAGAAATTTTTTCCCTTTAATTTTACCTTTTTAATGAGCTCGACAATTCCGTTCGCTTGTCCATTATTATTGGTATAGAGTCGCGCCGTATCTTCTGGTTCCTTCGACATCCAGTACTTCCAAAGCACGTACATGTAATTGAAACCTTCGTGCATGTAGGGTTCCGGTGCATTCGCTGTGTCCTTTACTTCTTGACTTACCTTCGAAATTACCCTGGGAAAGGTGGATATTGTAAAGTAGAAAACCTCTCAAGGGAACAAAATATTTTGAGCATTAAGCAATTTTAGGTATTCTTTTGCGTCGAATGGCTTTTTTGTGTGTTTCCTTTAATTATACATGTCTTATTTATAGACCTTAATTGTTGTCGACTTCATCTATATAACCACATAGCGTTAGGAAAGACTGTGATCACACAAAAAGCTAATGCAAATCTGTAAAACAATAGTTTTGTATCTTTGCAACTATCACTGATCACGACTAGCTTAATAGTAAGGAATTTTTTTTCGTCTGTCGGCATTAACATTACTTACTAATTTCAGAAACTGGTGCACCTTCACGTGTCACTATGACTGATATAGTATCGTCAAAGTGTATGGTGGTCGTAATCCAGTCGCGCTTAATTGTTCTACTACTCCGTTAACTACTGGATCTATAATGGCCGATCTTGGAATGTGATGGGCCAAAACGAGTCACTATGACTACATGTATTGTGGTCGTAACCAGGTCACACACGAAAGTCCTACCATCCTTATAACCTATCGAAAGTTTCATAAAAATCTTAAAAATCTGGTAATAGAGGACAAGGTGGAACGAAAAACTCAGTGTTACAAAAGGCATACCTTCAGCATATTTTCAGCAAAAAGAATACGCCAGCGAAATAAGGGGTCGTTCCGTTTACATAAGCATTAATGGGGGAAGGGTGTGCTTTGATTTGCTTATATTTAATGGCATGGCGGACAAAAGGTCTAAATGGTGATTACGTAAGCAATATTTACTTATTTATAATAATAAAATTTAACAATATTTTGCCTATGTATTATTTGAACAACCACTAAAGTTTACTAAAGACGACTCAGGTTTAAAAATAAAAAATCTAATACCTTTTCATGGCATTCTTCAGATCAGATCGCATAGAACTGACCATGTAGTCTCTGCTGGATTCCATGTAATAGAACTTGATATCTTTCATTTCGACCTTCCTGTCCAATTGCAGAAGGTCCGCTTCATCGCCGGCCACAATCTTCGTTAGCGGTGCTAAATCTTCTACATGCTTGCTTATGAAGCCGAGAGCGAACATGGATTCCTCATCGCCCCCTTGCGGAAGAAGACTCCTGTAATTTACGCATTATACATGTGTACTGCTTTAGTAGTTGAAATTCATCATTACTGAAAATTCGAGGAAAAAACAACGAACTGTTTCCAAAACTTTTTTTTGGTCGACAGTAAAAACAAAACCAAAAAGAATCGGTTTTAATCGGAAGACAGAAAGGTATTATACTGCTTTATTTAAATATACATTTCAATATCAAAATGAAAGACATCTAACTAAAAAGTAATTTACCTCTGATTACCTTTATAGTGTTTATAACTCAAATTCCACTTAGGCGATTTAATATCCAAGTAATCTGACTTTATATTAATGTTATATATCTAATTTAAGCAGTGGGCACTTGTTCCAGAACATCGTTTAGTTAATCGTAAAGTTTGGTACTCAGATTTAGTGTATCGATACAGCAATATAAGCTCCAAGAATATTTATGAAATGATAGTGGTAAATTCTCTAAATAATTATTAGTTAACCCACCTCTCAAGTTTGTTGTGCCGGCTGTTGGATGATATCCAAACTGTCCGCAATAAAATGCTGGAATCCGCGTAGAACCTCCTATATCGGAACCTGTGCAACACGTAAAATAGCATAAAGTAGACATTTTATATATATCTGTGTTAATTCTAAAGCTACCTATCACCTAAAGCGAAAAGTCGCAATGAAAAACAACCTAATAAAATTTCAAACAAAAACGAAAAAAACAAAATGTAGCTCCTTGTTAAGAATCGATTGACATTGATTGATCGAAAATCGTGAAACAATGTAAACATCGTTCATTTATTCAGGAGGATCTCGATGCTATTTCTCTGGTGGACAGTCTAACCCATGTCACCCCTGATGAAGTCTCTCAGGCTATCAATGGCTTTAAGTCTAATGAGAAATAACAAAAGGAATCACAAAACGAATCCATCGGCTAACAAGATATAGTTAGAACAGGGAAAGAAGGCAGTACTATTGCAAATACCGAAAAACATCTCTAACATAAACTCGCGTAGTGGTAGTCAGTTTAACTGATCTACCAATCATACATCGCCACACGTAAAAATCGATATCTGCGCAATCAAGGTCAAAGGTAAACCTATTTTAATTAGGATGAACAAAAGTATTTTGGTATTATTCTATAGAAAAACTTACACAAACTGATGGGGGTCGCGTAAGAAGCCGTCAAAGCGGCTTCAGCGCCGCTCGAACCGCCCGGACTTCTGCCAGTGTGATGTGGATTTTTAGTCATACCATAAACAAGGTTACGGGTCTCCTGCCTGAAGAATAAATTAATAAGGAACTACTACTGCTTTTGTTGAAAAATTATTGATCAAATTGGTGCCAAATTACAAGATTTCCAATTCTAAAAAAGTTCCTCGGATCGCCATTTCCCGAATGGCTTAAAACTTTATTCAATTAATACCCCAATTAATTCATACATTATTCAGTTTAAACATGTAATTGCCCCTATGTTGTAAAGTGAAAATCATAGAAAATAATAATATAAAATAAGAATTCTGAGACACCATAAAATTTCCTGGATAACGGGAACTACGCGGGTAAAATCGCCGAGAGTAGATAGTAATGTATAAGCACAGATTATGAAAGTTGGGGTTTATTCAGGATTGGATTAGCGCCATCGTTAAAGTAGCTAACTCTAGTTCTACGGTCTTCAAGATAGAGAGAGAACATTTCTAGGACACAGCTACCTCTAAATCTGGTCAGAGTTGAGACGAGTCTTGTGGTAAGCTCCGTAGTGAACGGACGTGTCTGTTCGCTACGCTCGCTCGCACAAATACGTTTGCGTGTTCGTATTCGTTTTCGCCGCCTTCGGAGTTCGTTCACTTGCGTCGCAACCCAAGAAGGTGCGCCCTCCACCACCAGTCACTATCCAGAACAAAGCGTCCTGAACTAAATTTTCTGCGGCTCTCGCGAGCCTCCACATTCACTTCACCACTGCGACCAATGTCCGGGAGGGCATCATGGTCAAGGTGGCGAACACAGATACCTTCCGCGCCCTCACGAAATTCCTTCGTGAGGCCAAGTATGCGTTTTTCAACCACGCACTTGAGGAAGAAAAAATCCTTACGCGTCGTCATGCGAAGAGTTCCGGTAGAACTCTCGTGTGACGAGATATCTGCCTCCCTTAAGGAGCAGAACTTCCCGGTGATGGAGGTGCATCGCATGCACTCTCAAAGAAACCGTCAACCATTCAGCATGGTTCTAGTCTCTCTGTCCGCCACTGAGGAGGGTAAGAAGGTCTTCGGCCTGAAGACCCTCTGTGGCCTATCCCGGGTCTCTGTGGAGGTCCATAAGAAATACCTCGCAATGCCACCGTTGCCAGGGGTACGGACACAGTTCTCGGAGTTGTTACATGGCTCCGAGATGTGTCAAATATTTGGGGGATCATCTCACCCCAGACTGTCCCCGTCCAAAGGACACTGCCGACCCTCCCAGCTGCGTCTTATGTAGACAGGAGGGTCACCCGGCGAACTACCGAGGGTGCCCGTGGGCATCTAAGGTAAAACGCAACCACCCTAGAAAGGGTGGTAGGCACGTTCCTCAGAGGAACACTGCCCCCTTCCTCCTCCAGCCTCAAGTGCCGCCCAAGTCACTGAGGGCTTTCCCGTGCCTTCCAGGCACGTCGGCAGTGCCTTCCGCGGTGCCGACCCGTCCCGCTGCCCCTCGTCCCGCTGCCCCTCTGGCTCCGTGGGCCCCACAGGCATCAAGTTAAGGCGCAGCCGCGTCTGGCTAACCCCCCCCCCAGGCCCCTCTGGCCCACTCCACCAGCTTAGACCGGATCGGACGTAGTCGCTTTTAACGCTTTGTTAAACAGCGGCTCAAGAAACGCCGAGTTAGACGCGATAACTCGGTTTCCCGCTATCGCCATGACCCTCCAAGGGCTGGCACGTGCCTCAAACCTCCTGTAAGTAATGGCTAAGACCAAGCCACGCGGTCTCTCCCTCTCCTTTTTTAACACTCGGAAATTAGCTGCTCCGCAACGAGAATTAGTCGTTAACTTCCTCCGCGATCGTCAAATAGACGTTTTTCTCGTCCAGGAAACCTTTTTTAAAGCCAGGTGATCGCAATCCCGGGATTGCAATCTACAACATAGTTCGTGACGATAGGACACCTGAAAGGGGCGGTGGTACCCTTATTTACTACAAACGGTCTCTTTATTGCTCGCCGTTAGAAGCTCCGAAGCTCACTAGTATAAAAGTTTCAGTGTGCAGATCGGTATAACTGGCCATCCGTCAATCATACTCGTATCTACATACCTTTACCCCAACAAACGACTCTTAAGGTCAGAATTAGAGACGCTTTTGGCCTTAGGCGATTCTTTTATTATCGCCGGCGATCTCAATTGCAGGCACACATTCTGGAATAGCTCGTGTGATACTCCCAACGGGAAGATTCTCATGCGCTTAGTACGGAAGCTCGATTTTGAGGTCGTCTCGCCTTTAGAGCCCACCCACTTTCAACCGAACTGTCGCCCGTCAGTTCTAGATTTCACTATCATGAAAGGAGTCACGTTTCCTGTACGTCTTACACAAGTCGTACACGAACTCGACTCCGACCACCGCCCAGTCGTATTACTGTTAGGCCATACGGATGACTCTAATTCTAGCCCGCCGGTTTTAAGAGTCGCGGACTATTACAAGCTCGGCCGTTACTTAAAGGACCAACCGTCCACCCCCTCTCTCGATAGGATCCCAGATGTACTGGATATGTCTGCGGACGCGGACCTCGCGATCGATGCTTTGTTTGAACATCTCAAGATCGGCATCGAGGAGACCTCGAAAGAGATGCAGGCGGCGAACGATCGCCGAGATCTCAACCTGCCCTTCGTTAGGTCCATTTTTAAAACCCAGTGTCGCGCATTCTTCGAATGCGCAGAGACACACCCGAATCCCCTCATCGTGTGAGCCGTCTCGTACTTGCCAGGACGTAAGCGGCGTCGTATACGTCGTCCGCGTAGGATCTTATCGTGTCGCGACGATACCATAACTCGTAGTAATAGGATCTTTCCTCCCTTACCTCGTACAAATGCGAGTCAGCGCCCACGCCCGCGAAACCGCCGTTCCTGCCGCCGGAAACACGTGGCTAATTTTGCTCCTGCACACACTCCCTCAGGCGGCGACCCAAGACGTGTCTCGTTCCCCAACTGTGGAGGCTCTTGACGTCGCCGCCAGCGCGATACAGTGACACTGCCCATGTATTGAGCATTACACGCACAACACTGCATTCACACTCCTGCACATAACACGCAGGTACATAGGTCCTGTAAGGAACCTTTTTTTTATTTTAAAAATTTTTTAAAAATAAAAAATGTAGGGTCAGCTAGGACACAACTCGCGAGAGAGTTTTGAAAACTCAGGTGACGGGCAAGCCAAGGTTCGTACCACTTTGGTATCCCTTATGCTAGTCACCTTTTTGCGGCTGAGTGCCTTCAACACTCGCCCCCAAAGTTCGGTGAAGCTGTTAAGGCCCTTCCGGTCAACAGCATTAGCTAGATCAACAAAAATTAATAGAGATTTAAAGATTCCTAAAACAATGCACTCATCTGTGTTACATATTCCCCTACTGTTCGAGTTAAAAGCAAAAACAAATCACTATATAGTCTAAGGTCATACGTAACGATAACTACACAATAGAATTATTAATTAAGTATCAATAGTGATGATCTCACATAACAAGTTTTTAGATTCTCAACTTCGAAATTACCTTGTTTTCGGCAGCAGGTACCCATACGCATTTGGCATAATATTACAATGTAAAGGAAAAAAAAAGCGTATAATATAGCCGTATTTTGCTACAGTGTTGTATGAAGCTTAAAAAGTTAATAGGTACATAGCTTTTTATTCACATGACGTTGGCGCAAATGTAAATTGTCTTACCACATGAGTAACTCTGGCATATTCGAAGCGGCAAGGACTATAGCACCAGCGTTCTTTAGACGAACTATAGCTTCGCTGTCTTCATTTGCTATTTCGTTACGCCTTGACCAGAGCCCCATGGTGAGCGGCATTCCTTTTATCGCCTGACTCTCTTTCGTTGTAAACGGTACACCTGTTAATTATAATTTTAATACAAATATAAAAAAAAATACAATTGCATATATGTTAAATTGAACCCCGATTTATAGAAATATCAAAGAATCCAGTATATAATAATAGATAATAAAAAATTGTATTTTATAATCTATACCTACAGAGGCGTCTTTATCTATAGTGCTGGGTATGCAGCGAACACGGGCACAGGGTTTTGGGGGGTATTTCTAATAATGTGAAATATCAACAAAATTGTCTAAATTGCATGCCACAGGCTCAGCTAGTATATAATAATTGTAAAAATTGTATTAACGATAAACAAAAACGATGGTTAATGCTCCGACAGTAAATTAACCTTTAATGGGTGTACAAATATCAAGTAAGCTTCAACGGGGGGTGGGAGGTCTAGGCTTTACCTATTTTTAGTTGATATGGGGGATTGGGTGTCTGAATGGTGATTACGTAAGCAAATATTTTTAATCACTTAAGCAGATTGAAACAAAAAATGCTATTGCTTACCTTATCATGGGGGCGAAAGAGGGGTTGGATTAAGAGCTTTACTTGCTATTGCTGATGCTAATACGTGAATTAATACGCATTGAAACATCAAAAATTATACGATTTACTGTTTCTACACTAAAATTATAAAGAGGAAAGACTTGTATTTTTGTATGTAATAAACTTAAAAAATACGGGACCGATTTTGATGAAGATGGATGGTGTGGAGATAGTTTGGAACCCATGGAGTGACATAGGATAGTTTTTTTATTCCGAAAATCCCACGGGAACGGGAACTACGCGAGTCAAATCGCGGAGAGGAGCTAGTAATGTATAAGCACAAATGATCAAAGTTGGGGCTTGTTCAGGATCGGATTAGCGCCATCGTTAAAGTAGCTAACTTTATGAGCTCTACGGTCTTCAAGATAGAGAGAGAAGAACATTTTTAGGACACAGCTACCTCCAAATCTGCTTATATTAAACCTAGATATGTTTTTAAAAGTTCTGTTTTTTTTTTCTAAAAATAAATGTGTTTTTATAATGATTTGAGTGATTTTAATAATGATTTAAAGACTCCTATAACAATGCACTTATATGTGTTACATATTCCCATACTGTTCGAGTTAAAAATAAAAAACAAATCACTATATAGTCTAAGGTCATACGTACCGATAGCTACACAATAAAATATAATTATGAATTAAATATCAATAGTGATGATCTCACATAACAAGTTTTTAGATTCTCAACGAAGAAAATTACCTTGTTTGCAGCAGCAGATACCTATTTACGCATTTGGCATAATATTACAATGTAAAAGAAAAAAAAATAGGTATATAATAAGTTTATGATATTTGTGATTTTTTATTTCTTTTTTTTACTGTATATTTTCAGTGCTTCAATTATATTCTCATGTGTAATGTTAAATGACGATGATAGTAAACACGCTAAGCCTAGGGGTACTGACTCTCAAGTGATGGCGTCGGTACACACCAATTGAGCAGTAACATCATCCAGCACAGTGCATGTAAGTCTAGTCACTCGACTCTGGTGCCTAGGTTCTCAACGTGCGCGATAACGCCTCCTTGTGGTTGTAGAAGACACAGAGAAAATTACGGGGCGTTGAGATAGCGCAGAGGAGCAGATTTAAAATATAGTTTTAAAAAGGTAACAATATTGAGATACCTAGGTATTACGATATTCTTAAAGGTGGTGGTGAGCCAAAAAGGTTGTCAAACTGTGGTCTAGCGCGTGAAGTTAATGAGGAAGAAAAAAAATACGAACCCAAAAACGGTTTCTTCTTAGCTTTATCATCAGATAATCCAGCCGCAATGAGAGCATCCACCTGTCTCGCTTCCTCTAATGCCGCTTCGTATCTCTCAGCGGCTATAGCGTTGATAATAGGGTTCACCTTGAAACAATACGTATATTATAGTATTATGTACTGCCAATCTATTTTAGAAATGAGAATATAATACATTTACTAATATGATGCGAGGGAGCCGAATAATTTTTTGAATTAATTAATTCATTTATTTGCCACACAAACAGAGTAAATTATATTAAATTAAATTTTTAAAACATGCGACAGTTTATATGTCGAGTTTCCATAAAAATGATACAATAGGAAAACAATGGAAAGCTGGCGTAAACGCCATAAAACATAAATAAAAAGCAGCATATAAACATATCAAATTACGTAAATTATATAAACAGAAGACACAGAACAGAACAGATCAAAGAACAACATAATAAATCAGGACTTTGATTGTGAATTTTGTTAAAAGTATTACAAATACGCCAAATAGGAGCTTGTTTGCCTAAAATTTTTTTTACGGATTACATTAGTGGCGGAAGGGTTCATTAGTGTTGCATCTAAGATTTGGGTTCGGTACCTTGAGTGGAAAGTTTTAAAAAAATTATGAGAAATATTTTTACTATATCTTAGTACTAAACAAAAATTATGATTCCGTATAAAAAAATGCAGTGCATCATCCTAACCAGGATCTTGAGAAACTTCATGATTTTTATTAAGTAAAAGTGTTGTGTTGCTATCCGCATCAATTCTCCCAAATGGATTAATATATTTTATTATACATTAACTTTTGATATTGTTACGAGATTAAATAATAAAAAGTAGACAATAATTATTAGTTTAAAAAAAAACTGGACAAACATGCTTTGATATCTAGCAGAACAGAAAAATAAAATAAAAAACATTTAAATGTTCTATCTATGATAAGATTACCTTAAAAAAGTAGAATTAAGTTATGAACAAAATAACTAATTATGTCATTGTAAAAAACGCATGGAGTTTATCTTTAATTTATCCGCTTCTATAGTAATAATAAAATTGTAAATTTCAGGTGTCTGTACATTTTCGATTTTTGTGAAAAGAATTATTGCTAGGGGCTAAAAATAGGTAATTTCGCACATTTATATAATTTTTAGAAATGTCTGTCTGTCTGTTTATCTATGCAGGTATCAATTCCGAAAGTACTAAGTATATTTTATACATACAAAAAGATAAAGCATATTTCGGGGTAACATCAAAACTTTATTTTATTAAAATCGGTCTACTCCAGCAAAAGTTATACTAATTTGAATGACACCCGGCGTCTTTAATATGAAAGAAGAGTTTGTAAATAAATGCGTTTTATAGTCATATTCGAGAGCAAAAAATTGATGGATTGATTGCAATTGAACAAAATGATATAATATAAAATATATGTATAGTATATAAATAATAAATATCTAAGACATAGTAAATGAGAAAACAATATATTGATTTTCACACAATCATCTAGGCATTTTAGGCGTTGTATTAAGGGTTATTTTTTTGAAAGAAGTGAACTCAATTTCAATTGTAATATCAATAGATATAAATATGGCGCGGAACATAAGATTATTTCATTCTAATTAATCGGATAGTTCATGATTTTTTATTTTTGATGACATGGGGACGAAGTGTAATGAATGTGATTACGTAAGCAAATTACATATGTACTTCTGATGATTATTCATAGATGGCGCTATACTTATTTTTTTAATTACTTGGACTGATCTGACGGGACGGGTGGGGGAGAACATAGGTTGTCTATTAGAATATAAATGTCGGAATTTCACGCGAGCGATATCGCGGGCACAGCTAGTCTTAATAATAAAACCTACAAACATCTACAAATTAACTATACTTACATTTGTTGTCTTGACTCTACATTTTTTTTCAATTGTTATTTTGTAATTTGCAATTCACATCGTTATAGGAATTTTTCATATTTAACAAATTATTTTAAATTTTAAATAAATCGTAGTTAATAGTAATTATGTAAAGGGAAAAAAAAAAACTACAACCATTCATAATGAAATGAGATCAAGAATATATGACGCTTGGAAACTTGCTTATTAAATTTTGGATTGTTGAAAAACGTTTTTCCAATACGTATTTATTATTTTTATAGAGCTAGTGCATTAATATGGGTTGTATAAAATCAAAGTTGGCAAAGTGTGAGATCTACTGAGTAATTTGACAAATAAGTCTGACCAAAGATAATAGCAGTTCTGGTTTAGGCATATAACGTTCTCAAATTCTGTTCAGAGACAAAAATATTATGTGAAATTTTAGACTGTATACCGTTCACAAATTCAATTCACAATTGAATTTTCTGTATAACTGTAATATTCAGTTCATTTTTATCATATTATTTGCCGACTTTGATTTCAACGATTTTAAATAAAAAAATTGAGTGCAGTTCACATGCGGTAGAAGTCAAACTTCGTTTTAATGACTCTAGTTTGTTTATGTTGTACTAACAAACAAACGTGGTGCAGGTATTAGGCATATTAGTGACATCTATTCGTTAATAATGGAACACTTTTTCGTTACAAATTTTCGTTTCATAAAATTCAATTCACGGCGTTTCATAAGAAGTTTCACTTCAAAAGTGATAATAATAAATTACCTCTTTTATTCTCTCCACTACTGCTCTGACAAGATCTTCTGACTTTAACTCCTTGTTCTTTATTTTCCTCGCGAGCGAGGTTGCGCTCTCTGTTAGGATCGTATGTTTCTTCTCCAAATCAGGTATAGGTTTCTTCCTTTTATCCCAGTATAGAGAGAAGAAGAAATCGATCGCCATATCAAATAGTAATCTGGCGTAGGCAAGAAATATCTGCAGCTTTTCACCCATGCTTTACTAAAACAAAATACATTACATTTTTATTTATTAACCAAAATGTTGTTTTGTGTATGAATATAGACTTAGTTAACGGCTTAGTTAGTTAGTTATAGATAACGGCTATAACTATAGTTTAAATACTGGTGATTGCGATTTGACGTTTATACACCTGCCTTCTTCATGGCTTAAATTGAATAAAGATTTTTTAACTATCTATTAAGATTTAATTGGTTTTGATAATTGTCATATATATGCAAATTATTATGAACTAGCAGTGTCCGCGGCTTTACCCGCTTTGAATTCAGACAATTTCTAGTCTATGTTCGTCCCCTTAATGCAATATAATTATGTCATTACCAAGTGTCATCGAATTCGGTTCAATACTTTTTGCGTGATTAGCGAACAAATTAATAAACAGATCGAAAAACTGTCAATTTTTGTTTAAACTGTCGAAATGTATTCTGTGTTCGATTATGAAGCCCCGATATGATATTTTCTTAAATATCTTCAATGTACAGATTTAGTCTCGTTAGCCTTTTATTATAAATGTAGATAATATATTAAAGTATAAGTTATACAGTAAACATTAATTATTCTCCTGTAAATTAACCACAAAACGCTGTGGTAGCTCCGTGGTTATGTGGTCGGATATCGCGTCGACGGACGTAAGTTTGAATCCTAATGTACAACATTGTTTAAGGATAAGGGCAGCAAAGGGTGGGTTATATCATGTTCTTACTAAAATTCTACGATGCTATGTCTGTCTATTTGGCCGGAAAGTCGGGGGGGGTCGTATGCATCTGTATTTTATGACAGTGGACAGCGGTGTTTGAATGGTAATTACGTAAGCAATGTACGTATGTGCCTATGAATTTTCTTCTTTTTATTCGAGTGTGCAAGCGATGTAGGTGCAGCGGGTAGTGCGACCGAATTCCGCGTTAATCGACGCGGGTTCGATCCCCACCTACCCGACCCTAAAATCGGCCTGAGCTTTCGGTGAAGTAAAACATCGTGAGGAAGCAGCATGGTGGTAGGGCATTTTCTAATGATCCCCGCCTGAGTAGCTACCACACAAAATCTGCCGCCAAATGCCAATAGGTGTTTCCGGCAACATCAACTGAGAAGCAGTACCTCTAGGCTTACTATGTTTACCATCTTGGGCCACATAGTCACTTAACATCAGGTAAGATTATGGGTCAAGCACTGAGCCTATTCCGTGTAAAAAATGGCCTACATAAATTTTTACGTAGCACTCGCAACCGTCACGAAAAAACGACACCCTGAAGTTAGCTAGTCAACATACGATGCGCGCGCACACCGTCACGAAAAACCAACAAACAGCTTGTAGTTAACTGTCAGCGTTTTAGTTTTGGCGCGTTAGGGTTATTCTATTATTACGTCAAAGAAGTATAACTTCTTTCGTGCGTACACACACCCTTTTTTATTTTTAATTACTAACAGTTAACAGAGCCGCGGGCGCGCAAGACACAATCTGTTTAGTTTATATACATACTTTAAAAACGTTTATGAAAACCTAACAATTTCATGGAACACTATCGTTTTTATAGGTACCTATTAAAAGTAGCCAGCTTTTACAAAGTGGTTATATACCTAGTTTAATTTAATGCGCATACGATTACTATTACAAAAAAAACAAACTGAAGTAATAAAGTGAAATCATCCACGGTTACGTTTAACTGGATTGTGTTTTGATGCCTATTAGTCTTGCATAACAAGACGGGTTCAATGGCCTCTGCTTGCTACATTCATGAGTCGTGCACCGGGCCGTGTGGCGTCGTTGGTTAGTAACTATAATGGTATTAACACACGTACGGACTGTACCGCGGACATAGTACGGCGGACGGCTTATGTTATCGGATGCTATCGGATAAGTAGGGATAGGAATCCTTTTCGGAAAAGATTGATTTTTGAATCGATTCGAATCTAAGTTGGATGAATCGTTTCATAAAATATCGAGGCCGAAAAGATAGAAAAACTAATAAAGTATCGATTATTAGAGTGCCCTTTTTGTTTTCTATAATATGATGATCATCTGTAAAGAGGCAAAAATAAAACTATTAGTGTCATTTTTCGTTATTAGATTAGGCATTCTTGATTTTTTGTTTAGTTGTTATTGATAGCCTATAAAAAATTGGACTAATTTCGATCACTGGAAGAATCTGTGAGCACAGCAGTGCCCCTGTCAAGTCAATCAAAAGCAAAAAAAAAAACCGCAAGGCCGGACTATCCTTTTCTCGAAGCAGTTCGGGCCATTTTCGACCCCCTATAACTTCGCTGTGGATAAAACTAGAAGCCTAAATTTCTCTGAAGCCAATCTATTTTATTTAAAACATAAAAGATGTTTAATATTGATGTGGTCACTATAAGATTTTGTTAGGTTGGCTAATTACGTAATAACTTAAGAGAGAAGAACCCTTAAGTAAGAACTTAATAAAGTAACCGACTTGATATTTATTTATTTATTTTATTTTTATTTACTTAAATCTTAGGAAAATAACAGCTAACTTAAATTTTAACTTAACCTAATACAGAAGGCTCCTTATAAGTTTTCACAGATATTAAAAGATTACAAATACAATGCATAGGCTACGCACAGATTATAAGAATATTACAAAGAAGAGAAGTATTTAGAAGTAAATAGTCTCGTATTACATGGATATCATAGGGATCCAATGCGGCCATCAAGAATCACTACTTTCCAGCCACCTGGAAAGCAGCAATCGTTATAGGTATGCACAAACCTGACAAAGACGCCAGGCTACCCGATAGTTACCGTCTCATTAGACTTCTCAATACGTTATAAAAAACTCTATGAGAAGGTTATTATGAACCGTCTCATAGAGGTTATAATGGACAAAAATCTCTTGCCTCTCCAACAGTTTGGTTTCCGACCCAGACAATCCTGTGCGCATCAAGTACACCGCGATAAACCTGAGTAAGAGCATCGCAATCATGTTTGACAGGCCCGCTCGAATAAGCCCCCTCATCCCATCACGTACGCAGGTACGGAAATCCCCTATAGCACCGAAGTTAGGTACTTAGTTGTTCAACTATTTATACGTCAAAATGACTTTCAACGCTCAACTCAAGAAAGTCAAGCACCAGACCGCCATGGTGCTAGGCTGTCTCTACCCCCTTTACAACTGTGATAGCAAAATAGCCACCCGTCATAAAGTCACCCTGTACAAAATGGTTCTTAGACCCATCATTACGTACTGTGCATCCGTATTCGCTCATATTAGGAGTTCCCAGATGTACACCTTACAAAAGATTCAGAATCGTTTTAAAAGAAAGCCGTAGGCGCTAGATGGTACCAAAGAAATGTGGATTTACACAGGGATCTGAATCTGCCCACCATCAAGTCCGTTCTCAAAACTCAGTGTCGCGCCTTCTTCGAACGCGCAGAGACACACCCGAAACCCCCTTATAGTACAAGCCGTCTCGTACTCACTCCCGCGAAACCGCCGTTCCCGCCGCCGGGGACAGGCGGCTAACTTTGCTCCCGCACACACTCGGGGTCACCGCACCGGTGGCGGCCCAAGACGTGCTTCGTGAAACTGACCATGCATCAAGCATACACGCACAACACTGCATACACACTCCTACACATAACACGCAGGTACATAGGTCCTATAAGGAAACTTTTATTGTATGTAAGGGAATTTTTTACACAGGTAACGGCCAAGCCGAGGTTCATACCACTTAGATGCGCTTGTGCTACTTACCTTTTGCGGCGAGTGCCTACAGCACTCGCCCCCAAAGTTAGGGTGAAGCTGAAAGGCACTTCCGGTCAATAGCATTACCTAGATTTAAAAAAAAAATGATTTTACCTATGAAAAATAGACGAATACCTCACCTAGTAGTAGTACCCTCCTTCAGTTTTCTTTCAGCGTTAGAATAATAAAGACTTTGGCTATGTCTGTACGTTTTTATTTTATTCATCAAATTTGTTTGACAAACGTCTGAAAGTGTCGGTAAAAATTGAACATTTATTTCATTTTCAAAGGCTTTTAGTTTCTACAAAAACTAATTTATGGAATAAATCAATACATGGCGGTGGTAGATATATATTATTTGGTATAACAATTATTTACCCAGGGAGGAAACAGGCGACTATGTTTATATAAAATAAATGCCGCTAGTATATCCTCTTAAGGCTATAATAATACCTAATATCTCTACAATATCTCTGCGAATAACATACACAACAAAGTAAAAGAGAAATTATTTTAAATCATAACTCGCGATACGATTCAGCTCGCCACTGTCTCATTATTTATTTCCGTGGACATTATTACGTTTTCTCCGGAATACTGACCACTTTCATAATGACTATAATGGAGTTTTTAACGTTTAAAAAATAAAACAACGTAAATTTAAATTATGTAAATCTTCAAGAATCTTTGGAATATATTTTATAAGTAATCTAATTAAAATTATTTTCGTCTTTGGCTTTCTTATTTATAATTAAATAAAAATATATAATATGAACATCAAACATCAAATCGCTATTCTTTATTATAGATAGAGTACCAAGTTTTTTTTTTGTAGCGATAACTTCTTTAGCGACTTTGTGCTATTTTCGGTAGGGGAAAGTTATCGATTCGCGTTACCAATGCCATGACGTCAGCCGTCAACATGCTACAGTTGTTAAGATGACGTTAAAGTGCTGGCGCTCAGAGATAAATAATAAAATTTATACTTACGTACCCTATCGTATGTTTTGATTATGAATGAAAATGTGCAAAATGTCCTCGGAGCGCCAGTAGATGTATAAACCAGACCAGACCATATGTTAATAATGTATGTAAATTAAGAATTTATGCAATTTTAAATTAAAAAAAAAAACAGTTTTCTCAAAGTTTCGACTTAAAACATCTGTCGCTAATCCCCATTACTTCTTAGTTTTTTTTTTAAATATGTTGTTCATAGGTCTCTGGTTCTATCAGTCTTAAGAGTTATGTAGTAATCTAGATATTAAATCCACAATCAATATGTTGCTCACTTGACAAAACTTGGTCTTAAGAATACATTAAACAATAATTATTATTCGTAACACATGAATTAACAAACTTGAAACGTATGTTATTTCATAAATGTATAAATTACTGGACGAAATTTCAATTTTCATTACGTAAGAATATGGAATATCGTGATCGACATTTTTGCTTAGCTTGTTGAAAACTATATACCTAGGTATATATTAATTTTTCACTTGCGTCAACTGTAAAATTACCTATTGTTTTTGATTTGAATGTAGTGAATATGAAACTTGTTTCCATATAAATATTTACAGACAAACCTCATGCGTCAAATCAAATTTGATGTTCTAAAAGACAAATATGACTAATGATAAATATGAGAAAATGATTTTGCTGTGAATTAATCATTTGCTGTTAAAAGGTCTGGATTTGTTGTAAAACGGAAACCGGTCAATATTTTTTAATTTACTTTTTCCATATTTTGTACAATGTAATAAAATAAAAAATAGCCATGCTAAAATGTAGTCCGAGGATATATTTTTAGTTGAAAAATGAATCATATAAATAAATTGAAGGTTTTTCGAGTCATAAACATATACAAGTATGTAGAGAGACGTTGAATTGAATACGTGTGAGAAACTGTTTTTGTCTGTAAATGTTTTTTTTTCCAATGATGGAACCTAGGTTTTTGTGCTATACAATACAGCACGCTTTGCATTTTGACTACCAAATCTATATATTTTTACACGGTATAAGCTCTGTGTTTTCACCACAATCACACATGATGTAAGTGTCATCTGCAAATAGAATTATGTCAGCACAGTTACCAACGATTAGTGTTAGATCATTAACATATATCAGAAATAAAAACGGTCAAAAAATCGAGCCCTGTGGGACTCCTATTCGAGCTAATGATCCCGTGGAGGTAATTTACACTTACTTTTTATCAGCGTTCTGTTAAATAAGACTCTAGAAAGGTGAGAAAAGTTTCAGAAACACCACCAAGAAAATTATTTATGCGACAATTATCTTCAGTTTTTTTAGTACATCTAATCAGGTCTAATCTAATCTAGTAAGTTAGAAAAAATATAAAATACAAAAAAACAAACCAAAATTAAACTAAAATATAAAAAGAAATACAAGGAACTAAGTGCAATAACTAAATTTAATTTTAACATCGAAAACAACAATATCGAAGACGAAGCTGAAGGAGATTTCTTTTTTTTTAATGCCTAATTTAGTATTTAATTCGTTTACAGTTAGATTTGTATTCATGAAAATATATTATTGTCTTTTACGATAACCGATACACACAATGCATTATCAATCACGTGTTATTGTCAGATTTACAGCGTGGACAAGTTTTTTTTATTTGAGAAGGTCTTACTTTAAGCAATTGACAGTGAAAGGCAAACAAATTTAACAGTTTTTAAATTATTTATTACTCTTTAATAAAATAAACTAAATACATAGCTTTATTAATTATAATAAGACAAAACATGCAAATATAAAATTGCAGCATTGTAGAAATTATGACACCGTGTAATTTATATAGAAGTGGCTAAAATATTTTGTTCTCAGAATTAAAATTTATTAAAATATTACGCCCGACTCGTTATAATATCAAGGACATTGCTCTTTTTATATAATTTATTCATTATAACAAACGGGTATCGTTTGATATAATAAAATTTATCTCATTAAATCCGCGACTATTTTTATGATCATAATGATGACTTAGTTCTCAGAGTTTCAAAAATAAATTAAATATAAATTCACATACATACATACATAACGTTTCGTTTGTCTCCCAGAGACCATATCCTTCCACTTGTTACGTTTCTGACACATTTCTTTTGTTTCTTCTACATTCATAAGCACTTTCATACATGTTCCTTCGGTTACTTATACTTTTGACCTGGCCTTATCCAGAACGCCCTAAATCTGGTCGAAATACGTTCGCCTAGAACTATCTTTACCAGCTTGTCCAGTCACACTCTTCTTGTAAATTTGTTTCGTCGATCTTCTTTCATAAATCCTCTCTACATGTCCAAACCAAATAAGCAATCTCTTTCTCTATCTTTATCACTACACCTTCTACCACACCATAACGCTCTCTTATCACACTAATCCTTACTTTATCTACATTCTGATGCCAAGTATACTTCCTTAGACTTTTCATCTCTATTGCATTAATCTTGTTTTCATGTTTCTTGTGATATAAATTAAAAACTTATGAACAAACCGTAAGTAATTATATTTTAAATCCTTCTGCTTGTTCACTTGTGTATTAATATGAAAACTATATTAAATTAGGTTTAGTGGTTGTCTAAAACAAAGATAAGAATGAATACGTATATAAAAAGCGGATTTAATTCCTCCGGAACCTAACAACTCAATATGTGCTCTGATCCCGAACTAGAGCAGTATTTGTAACCCTTTTTTATTTATTTATTTGGAAAACACACAGTTAATAAAATACACATATCGAATTGCATAACAATATTAGATAAACCAGTCAAGTTTCCACTAAAATTAAAATTAATGAAAGTAAATATAACAAACCTCTATCATTACAACATTAATATTATGGTACACTAGAAGTCTATTTTCAGCAATTTTTTAAAGAAACTAATGGGGCATACAAATATATCAATTTTAGTAAAAATCTTATTATATATATCGCACGAACGAAATAAATATGTGTTCTTCACATACCTCGTTCGTGCAACAGGGATTTTAAAAAGTAAGTGGTTTCTGGCATTTGGTCGAGGAACCCTAAAATTAATTTTACTGACAAGAAATGGAGAATCAATAAAATTTCTAAGAAGTTTAAATAAATAAATTTGATCTCTCACTATTCGACGATTAGTAAGTGAAGGCAGATGTGACAAAGGTTTATTTGACAATTTACATTTAAACGTTAACTGCCTCATAAATCGATTTTGTACACTTTCAATAAGTTTAATGTATTTGTTATATTGGGGATTCCAAATTCTACCATATTCTAAAAGAGAACGAACCAAAGCATTATAAAGAAGTATTAGAGTAGTAGGTTGCTTAAAATCTCTTGCAGTTCTAAGAACGAAGCCAAGAATTTTATAAGCTTTCCCAATTATAAAATTGACATGATCACTAAAGTTTAATTTATTATCGAGATGTATACCCAGGTCTCGCACCCCGGTCACTCGTTTCAAAATGATGTTATTGAGATAATATTCATAAAAAAAGGTTTAATATTTCTAGAAAAAGATATTAAACCACACTTCTCAACGTTAAGATATAAAAAATTCTTACTACAATAAACAGAAAGATCGTCCAGATCATTTTGAAGTAACAAGCAATCCGAAAGAGATTTAACAATCCTAAAAATCTTCATATCGTCTGCATATAAGAGAATATTAGAATTAACAAATACAGGAAGAATATGATAGAAGAAGAAGATGATATCATTAATGAATAGATTAAACAGAAGAGGACCAAGGTGCGAACCCTGAGGTACACCTGATGTAACAGGAACAAATGAAGAGCAGTAACCTTTAATTGCTACAGCTTGGCTTCGTTCTCGCAAATAAGAAGTTAACCATCAAAGAAGTCGCCATGTATACCAAATTGTTCTAGTTTACAAATGAGTTACGGGTGGGATATTTTATCGAAAGGCATAGAATAATCGGTATACACAACGTCCACCTGGAATTCTTGGTTCATGGCAAGAGCAATGCGATGTACAAATTCACATAAATTTGACTCCGCTGACTTCCCATTTAAGAAACCATGTTGTTGGCTAATGAAGGGTCTAACCGAAGAAAAGATAGTATCATAAATAATTTTTTCAAACAACTTTGCAATTGTACATAATTTTGAGATTGGTCGATAATTTTTAATATTATGTCTATCACCTGATTTATATACAGGCACCACATAAGATCTCTTCCATACGACAGGCATTATTCCGGAGCTAAAAGATTTAGTAAACAAAAAACATATCGGGTAGGCTAAATACTGCTGACATTCTTTAAGAAATATTGGAGGTAGTCCATCAGGTCCACAACCTTTATTAGTATCTAAGCGTCTTAAATACTTCAAGACAACATTACCAGAAAATTCATTCGTATTCAAAAAAGGTTGTATATTCGACGTATTATTTTGTAAATTACTCGGACAACCACTGACACCCAATGGATCAGTAATAAAAAAAAAGAATGAAAATAATTATTAAATAAGTTGCTTATTTCTTTAACATCCGATGAAGACGAATTTTCAAAATATGGTGGTAACACACCCGCCATCTTTTTGGACTTAACAAATGACCAGAAATATTTACTATTGTGTTTAATTCTCATCTCACAGTTACGTATATACCGATCATAACATTCAAGTTGAACACGTTTTTGACGATCACGTAAAACACAAAAAGTATTATGATCATTAAATCGTCGATAATTTTACCACTTTTTATGAAATTTTAATTTTTCAGACATGATTTTAATTAAAGATTTCGTATACCAAACAACCCTGTTTAATCGAGAATTTCCCGTTACAGTCTTAACAGGTACATAAGCGGCAATAATGTCTACTAAAAGTTTTATAAAATTTTCAGCGCGGTATGGTGACAGTTTATGTACTATTGCAGTGGTTGCCAACCTTTACTTGATGACAGACCACTTTGGTTTCTATATTGATGCTAAGGAGCACGATGAATTAGAGAAATAATCTAAGTCAATATCATAGTAAAACTCAATTTATTTTAATAACAAACATTTTACTACAATGTTATCTTTTGAATTTATGTGAGTTTTGAGCTTGCATCTTTGTCTTAAGAAAAGATATTATTGCCCAAACCTATTCCATATACTTCTAGCAAACGCGCGGCTACACAACTTTCGAGAAATTTGCTACAGCTCACCCTATGGTAAGTAAAAGTGAAAAAGGTTTCTTCTCCGGTTGGGAGCCACTGCCGACGGGTCACCAGTAGTATGTGCGGGAGTCAAGTTAGTCGCCAAATGCTGGCGGGGAGAACAGTGCATAGAGTAAACTAATATGGAAGAATGGTTACGCGGGCGTCGACTTAACGACTTAACTTCTTAGATGGCCTCTGAGCACCTAGAGCCTTATGCACCGCATACATGCATCATAGGTAATACCGATTGCCAACGGTGATTTGTGCACTGTTGCATATAAACCTTATATGTAATTTATTTTTATAAGTAGGAGATGACTGCTAATATTATTATTATTAGAACAAGCCAAGTGGAAATACTTAATCCACTTCGTAAATTGATGCTTCCTATCTATAGTTTAGTAGAAAAAAACTGGTAATATAAACTACTTACCTATCTACTATGAACTAAATACCTAGATACAAAACTTTTAAACATTACAGTTTCACAAAACAATGTGTTACCAAGCGAAAACGAATAAAATACATACAAAAAGTTCCTACTTAAATTACATTTGGCATTCAAATGGAGAAAGAACAAAGTCCATTTCGTTGTTTATTTCCAATAATTAATATACACGCGTTAATGAAAATATCACTCGGTTACAGTTACTCAGTTGACCCTTTACAGTTCATTGGGCTTTTATGGCGCGTGCTTAGGGCACTCAGTTTGTAAATGGTTAACTACAATGATATAATAACATTGGTCAACTAATATAAGAGTACCACAACATCACCGATCTCGATTTTATTCGTCAACGGTAATTGTAAATTACACAGAATTTATCTTGGCTAAAACTAAAACTTATTTTATTTGTGGAAATTGGCTTATTTTTCAGATATTTTGTAGGTGAGTCGAATGAAGTAAAACATAGATAACTAAATAATCCATAGAATTTCGAATATCGCAACGACTTTCTTACTCTATGAAACAATCTACTTCAATGGTAAAATATCATTAAAATCTCTCCGTTCGATGAAGCGTGATTGAATAACAACGTCAAACTTAACAACAAAATACACTTTCGCTTTTATAATTTTAATATAATCTGTACTAATAAATGAAATGGAAGTTTTGTTTGCAATATCATTTTTTTTTACTAAATATATATCAATGTATATACGATACCTACTTATACCAAGATACAATTTTATAAAATGTTGTCTGCCTGTCTGTTGGTTCCGGGTGATCTCCGGAACGGCGGGATAAATTCTGTTAGGACTTTTTTTTGGCAGTTAACTGAAGTTACTCCATGTAACTAAGGCTAATTTTACTTATCACAATAATTAGAGTTCCGTGTAAAAAAATTAAAAATCGTAATAAAATTGTCAATAAAAACCGATTCAATGGACAGCACCATCAAAACATTATTTTCCAACGATTTATATAAAAAAGTATATTACGCAGTGAAGAATATATGAAATGTGGACAGAGCCGCTAGACACAGCCAGTACCTTATAAAATCCGGCTCATAAATTGAAGGTAAAACCGTGAAAGTTTTTTTATTTGAAAAAGAATCACTTTCTTAACCAGCATAACTTGCTTAAAATTACGTTCGCATTATATTCATTTAAAACGAATCTCATTACAATTACTTAATTCATAAAAATATCTGCATGTATGATAAAATATTTTATGATAAACAGACAAATTGATATATCGTTGTCAAGAACAGATAATATCAATTTAATAAAAATAAGCAAATAATAAATGTTATTTAATCTTTAATACAAGTTTAAATTGTAGAAAACAACGAATAAATAAGAGAATTATTAAATAACTAGTTTATAGAATTTACTAGTTTATTCTTTTAATACACTTACCTGCTTGAAATCAACAAGCTACCGCAACTGTGTTTGTGTGTAAACGGTTTAAAGTCGCTGGTACACGTCTACCGATGCATCGATTTCGGCATATACTGTTGACTGCCGAATGACCGCTTTCGGTCGACTTTGGGTTATGAAGAATAAACAGTTCTCAGTTCCGCGAATTTGTTTGCCGGCAAAGAACAATAAAAAACAGATAGTAGACTATTTTTTCATTAAGGGTCTTTTGCTATGTATTCTATATATTTGCTAGACTTGTTTGTTGGTTTTTGCGATATCTTGTTGGTTTATTTATGTTGTCATAAGGTCGCAGTATGTGCTCCTATACTAACAAACAAAATAGAAGAGTCTTTTGGTGATATCAAAATAACAACTTTTTTACTAAATACATATAACTATACCGAATACCTATACCGAAAATACAATTTTTACATTTTTTGTATCTGTGTTTGTTTCGGGTAATCTACGGAACGGCTGGACGGACTTTGACAGGACTTTTTTTGGTAGATAGCTGAAGTTACTCCGGGTAACTTAAAATAAATAAAACTCGTAATAAAATTGTGAATAAAAATGAGCCTCTCATTGCACAGTTTTATTGACAGGTATTTGAATTTGTGAGAAATATCTTTGTTTACTATTAGTAACAAAAACATTTTGGAAAATAATTAGGGTTCCGTATAAAAATATTCAAAAAGTATATTACGCACTGAAAAACATATTAAACGCAGGCGCAGCCGCGGGCATACATCTAGTATAGACCATAGACCACATAATATTTGAGCGAGGAACGGTTGGAGTATAACGCAGAGATACAAATGTTACGTAAGCATCAATGGCGGGTCTATGAGTTCCTTATTTTTGATGACATGGTAGGAGGGATAAGAACTTTGCTTACTATAGCTGAAAAGGCGGGTAGGGGGTTAAAAATGACCAAAAATCCTCGAACAACTCCCAAGTAGCATATTTCTTTTACGTTTAATTTGGTCACGTAACAAAGCGAGACAGATGATGTTAGTCTAATTTATCGTCGTGTTCCGTTTAGTGCCAGCTAAAAATATTACCACCTCATATCGTTTCCGTGGATGACGTAAAAGACGACTAAGGAATAAACCAGATGTGCAACAGGATCCTCTGAGTGGCACATACACTTACTGCGATCGCCAACCCGGCTGCCTAGCGTGGCGATTATGGGAATTCCCCTCCTTTATGGGGGAGACCCAAGTGGACTCTTGCTCTCGAATCAATGAATCAGTTATATCAACATAATATTGAAATAAATCAACCAATAAATCATCTGCTTTTCGGTCTAATAAAAGCAATAATCAATACAATTTTTAGAAACGATTATGGCTCAGTGGTTATGTGGTCCGACATCGCATCGCGAGATTCGAATCTATGTTTAAATGTATCGGTTTTCAGTGAAGGAAAACTTCGTAGAGACATAATACAACTTATGGCAAGGTATTCTTTCTAATGATTGGCTGGCTAATTATCACCCTCAAATAAGAAATCTATAGCGAAGCACCGAAAACCAGTACCTCCAGGCTTAGCGTGTTACTTTCTTAGGGCAAATCAAATGAGATTGCGGCCAAATTGGTTATCAATGTTACTTTTTTCATATTAGTGTACCTATAATATTCCATAACATGTTTACGTTTAACCTACCTCTATCTATTTACATTTAATATGTGAAGTGCTTATGCACGTACCGCATTATCTCCATTCTACAGTCAATATTTCGTTTATCAATGTATTTGATATCGACTTTATGTACGTATTATACATACGTAAATCAATACTTTTTGCCTATAACGTCTTATAAAAACAGAACTTATGTAATTTGTGTCTAACTATCAATAATAATAATATAATAATATCAATCTATTAAATTAGATAAAAATTAGATGTATTATATCAAATTTTTTTTTGTAGTGAATATTTCTTTAGCCGCTATGAGCGATTATCGGTAAAAGAAATACTTCTAGATTCGCGTTAACAATGTTATGACGTCAGCCATCAACATGCTCCAGTACTTATGTCAAATATAACACGGCATTTAATTGCTGGCGCTTTATAAGCTTTTTCAGATTTATAACAAACTAGCTGTGTGCCCGCGGCTGCACCCGCAATTTGTATATTCTTCACTGCGTTGTAATTTTTTTTTTTATACGAAACCCTGAAACTGTTTTTAAGACTGAGATAAAGTAAAAATATTTCTCACAAATTCAAGCACTTGCTCGTAAAACTGTGCATGGAATCGGATTTTATTCCATTTTTTATGAGTTTTATTTTTTTTACACGGAACCCTAGTTATTTTCAAAAATTAAAAACAACCCTAAGTTACCTGGTGTAACTTTAGCTATATACTGACAAAAGACCCGTCAAAATCAGACCAGCCGTTCCGGAACCCGGAACAAACAGGAAGACAGAAAGACTGAAAAAAATTTAAATATTGCATTTTGGTATAGGTATCGTCTATACATTCATATCTATTTAGTACATTAAAAAATTTTGACATTACAAACAGATACTTCAATTTTATTTATTAGTATAGAGTATGAAAATTTAATTATTCATACTGTTCAGTACGAAGACAGCTGCAGGACGTCGGGCGGCTGATTGTCCGCAATCCGCTATTATATTCCTTACAAATAGGGCATGGTATTCGAACACTCGTTTCATTCGATTATTTGCCGTATTCAACTATTCGAACTTTATTAATTTTAGTATTTGAATATTACGAATGTTTCGATTAATAATTAAAAATATGCATTTGTACTATTCAAAACATAACTGTGAACGGAATGAGCAAAAGGATTGACAAGATACTGAATTTACTTTTGTTAATATCAGTATTCTCTTTCACTTGTTTATGAAACTCAACTTTTGAACGTTAATAGTTATTTTTTTTTTTTTTTTTCATTTATTTAGATAAAACAATTTAAACAAAATGTTTTAAAACGATAATAGTTGCTTTAATTAAAAACTGTGTTGCAACTACCATCGCCCGCCTCCGGTACATATCTTGAAAACTACTTTATATAATATAAATAAACTGAGTAATATTAAAGGAAACAAACAAAAAATGCAAAAAAATAAAAATAAAATGACCATGTGTTAGTATTGTGTGTACGAGCGTGCATGTGTGTAAGTATGCTTAATCTATGTATATCAATGTAATAAAAATAAAATTACTTTTTATTTACTTTATTATTGTGTGAATATGAGTAGTTGTTGTTTCCTCGTAAGTAAGTCCTAATAGCCAGTTTAAGGTGGTTTTATTACATTTCCATTTGGTGAGTGGATAAATATTAATTTCTTTATGAATTTTGTTGTATAACATAGGGCTTATGTAATGATAGTGTCTACTAGCTAACTCTATTCTTCTTGATACAGTTGGGCATATAAGGTCATGTCTACGCTTCGAGCTGGTATAATTACAATCATATGCCAACTCAGCATGTTTTTTTATGACAACTTGTAGAATGAACAATTTACGGACATATAGAACTTTACAGAGAGAGTAAAGTTCATAAGTTGGGCAGAGAAATGGTTTAGAAATCATCACTTTCAATAACGCTCTTTGAGCTCTTTCAATTTTAATAAATAAAGTTTTACATGAACCACTCCAAGCCGTAATGCAGTATGCTAGTATGGATTGAGTTAGAGCAAAGTAGACAACTCGTAGTGTTACTAGATGAAGACTCGACCTCAGGTTTTTGAAAATATAAATCATTTTTCTTATTCGTAACACTACACTATTCATTTGTTCATGCCAGGAAAGAACATTATCTATCAGTACACCAAGATATTTTGTAGAAATTGTAAGAGTTAAATACTGATAACTACATAAATAATTATATTGGGAAACACATGTATGAGCCTGAATAGTAAAATCATCGGAAGGTAACAAGGAATTTTTAAGAGCGAAAGTAACAAAACTAGTCTTTTTTACATTAAGTGTTAATAAATTGGTAGATAGCCAGTTCATAATTGAATACAAGGCAGTTTCAGCATGGGATTTAGCTTCTATCCATGTTGTTCCATCAATAATCAAAGCTGTGTCATCAGCATATGTAAGTATTTTGCAATGGGGTAAATCTAATGTACATAGGTCATTTATATAAATAAGAAAAAGCGTCGGCCCCAGGACACTACCTTGTGAAACGCCAAAGGTGAGCAAAGCGTCCTCACTGGTAATGTTTTCAATTTTGACACATTGATGACGATCATTTAGATAATCTTTAAAAACTTCGAAAGCAATACCCCTGATGCCAATATGCTCTAATTTGTTTAGCAAAATAGGGATAGATACAGTGTCAAATGCTTTAGACAAATCGAGAAAAATACCTATCGACTTTAATCTAGAATCCAGATTTTGAACAACATGTTTAGTCAGATCTAAGACCGCTTCCTCAGTACATCTTCCATGCCATATTGATTATTCGCTATGATATTGTTACATTTGAGGAAATTTAAAAGTCTATTATTTAAAAAAATTTCAAAAATCTTTGCGAAGGTACAAAGAATAGCAAATTACCTCAAGAAAAATAAATAGCAGATTTAAAATCTCAAATCTAAAAATTAGAAAACTTTGAGAATTGACGAAAAACGACTTGAACGGCAATGACGATAGTTATGAAACGACGAGGTGAGCCAGTCTGAGGAGATATTCAAGCAGGAATTGGGGCGGTTGCACGACCCAAATATTCCTACTTCCTACCTTTGTTAAAAGTGCAGGGCACTGTAAAGAAACTGCTATGGAAGGAGTTAGAAGCATTTAAGGCGGAGTGTCCATTAGGATGCAGAACCACATGAGCGGATAACGTTAGCGGAAATCGTGTATAGGGCATTTCTCGGCTGCCACAAAGAATATCGAGGATGCTCTTAAGCAGATGGAGCATGGATTTGGAAACAGAATGGCGCAGAGAATATCTTCTCCCAAAGGTGGTATCAGGCAGTCAGGATATATCGAAGAGACAATCATCTAGTCAGCAGACCAGGAACGAATTGAGAAATAGAAAGAAGGCGGAGTCGAGACTAGCCTCAAGGGCGAAAGTAAAGAACGTAGACATCGGTGCCCCGCTGAATAAGGCTCCATTCCTAGCTACAACCCCCATGTCAACGACGCTAGTAGCTTAGGTGGAGAACCCATGGTCCGTCGTGGCAAAGGAGAAGGCGGGATATAATAAGAAAACTCGAAAGGAGACGGCTGGGGTCTTCGGTCTTTCAACCTCTGCGGGTGTGCCTGGGTACACCTTATTAAGCTGGTGGTAAAGCTCCCATTGTTGCCGCGTTCAGCTGCAGTTGTATTAATACTGCAGGATTTTTGCACTGCGAGGATGAAGGAGGGCATGGCTATAGAATACTTGGAGGTAGAGAATATCTCTCAGATCATTGAGATTTCGGATTCCCGTTGCGTGAAGCAGGCAGATGCTCTCGCAGTTGCATGTCGGAGGTGGCTGAGATCTTCAGTTGAGATTTAGCGGAATGATGTTCAAATAGTCGGTCTGGAGGACTCAGTGATGGAAGGTGAAGTCATCCGGGTGGTTTCGTAAAAGACGGATTATGGAGTGTGGCTCGGGTCCATCTGTTTGAAGCAAAAAGACTCTGTGCTGCTTCTGGTCTAGAGCACACCCGTCCGGCCTATCCGATCTCTACTCTTCCAGACGATTTGTGATACCGTTGCGGCCAATGGGCATACATGCCTATAGACTGTGGGACAGAAAAGCCGCATTGCGCATTGTGTGCATATTTGGGGAGGGATGCACGGCTTCAAGTGGATTCTACGCACTGCCGGTCACCACATGTGTTTACATCGATTGGTATGGCACCAAATAGGCCCCGTTAGGGTGTATTTGTCACGGCTATTTGGGTGGTAGAATCTAGGCGGCGCAACCCAGCACCGTCCGGATGACATCAACCTGCCAAACCTAGGGGGGAAGTGGCGGGGCCCTGACCTTCCATTGTACTGAGGTGGGCGTTTGGCAGTTAGTCTTATTACCAAGACTGCCTCCGTTCGCACGGAAGAGCTTAGATGTCTCACATCGGAGTGGAGCGGAGCGTAGCGTGCTATCCCGCGTCATCTGGTTAAGGTGCTTTGACGGTAACTCGTTAAATTTTTAGTGGATAATCGCGGTGGTTTCATCTGCCATATGAGTCCCACACATCCCTCCATGCCCCCACACCGAACATGTGCGTAAATGCATTTCCTCCACGTATAAAAAAGGCATACAACTTGCTGTTAACGATTCCCCTAACTAGCGTCAATCTGAGAGGGTATTCTGGCCGTGTAGGTTAGCATGCTGCTACATTAAATATGCTCTAAAATGATATCACATTGGATACTCTATAATAAGGTAACTCTAAGGTCACATTACCAGAGAGACCAAAAAATATTCTATAATTACCCAGTACCTATTTGATGTAGGAATTACTTATACTTCTAAGAAATGTTTTTTTTTTTCAAATCAGTACTGTTATACTAGTGTGAAGCTATTAGAAAAATATAAAAAAGGTGTTTCCATAATTATTCAAAAAATTCGTAATATTCGAAATATTCGAATAGCAGCATTGAACAAATATCATATAGATACAGAATATCAATATCATTTTCAGAAAATTCTTAATATACCTGTACCTATGATGTTTTTTTCTCAACAACATATTGCGTGTGGATTAAGTGTTATAAATAAAACTGATCTTAAAATCTTAAAATTGACATTTTAACTAAAAATGGACTTGATCAATGTAATTCGGTATACGAGAAACATAAGTATGACGATAGACAGAAACACGCACTGATAATTGGCTACGAAAAACAAAATAAAATCAGGACATCCCACATTTAATAAAGATAGAACACCTAGACTAAGTCGCAAGAACTCGCTATTTTTCAAATAATTGTAAATCATATTAAATAGTTAGGTAGTTACGAGAATAAATATAATACATATAATAGGTTTGTATAATGAAGTAATTATTGAACAATGGATAAACAAACATTCATTGAGTAAAGTAATATACTGGAATCGATTTGTATGTATTTGATGCCTTATGCCGAGCGTTCTGCTTCATTTTTCTATTTTTTATAGCACTGCGCACTCAAAAAGCTTCAAGTACTTAAAAGACATGTATCTAGTACCCGAAATAAATTAAAAGGTTTATTACAGAGGGAGGGGCGAACCGGTGAACAGTGTAAACTCCGATAGGAGTATTATTATTCTGTGGTGTAAATATACCTAAATAATAGCGGTAAATTTGATACATGACATATCTAGATTTTGTAGGTATTTAGCCTTAGCGATACGTATTTATGATTAAAAATATCGTATTGCATAGAACGTGTTTTTATACGACTGCATTTTTATCAGTAGATTGCTGCGTTGGAGTTGAACTTATATAGGTACATATTAAAAATATTTCAAACTAATTATGTGTATTCATACATGACTTGTTATTAAAAATTAGAAAGTGCTCTTTCTCTTCCGAATGCTTTTACATAATTTCTTGATTACGTTATTTAGCGTTGCCTGTGTGTTCTGTCGTGTTCAATATATTAAACAGCTACATTTTTTACAAATTATATTATTATACCTTACATTGTTGCATTAAATTATGAAAAAATCAAATAGTGTAAAATTTTCAAAAGATTCCATGGTAAGTAACGAGAAAGTATAATTTTTAAAACAATAAGTTGATTTACCAAACATTAATTGAGCATTTAATCTAATTAGCCAATCTAAAGCCATATTTTTTATTATTGATTTAACTATGTATTTCAAATAATACATACTCAAATATATTTTGTCTTGGTAACAACTAAAATAATGTAATTTTATTTAAAAGAAGAAACCATATTTGGCATATGTATGTATTGATTGAACCAATAATGATCTTTATAATATTTAAAAATATATATGAATGCTAACATATTTTCAATAATTTTTTCAGTCCTCTTAAGAAGCCCTCTGTGCTCTTATAAAAATCCTTAAAAGTATTAAGTACATTATTAAACTCTTTATAATTTTATATAAACAAAATAATAAAATGTATTAAACTTTGATAAGGTACTCCAAGTTAAGGTCACTGACTTTCTGAGGGAAAATTTAATAGAATCCTGTTTTATACAACTTATACATTGTTTTCTTTAGTAATTATAAACTGAAAATCAATTTGAAATTACTCAAAACAATATAAATTAAGTGCAACTTTAAACTATTCTACCTTGTCACTACATCTACCACACCAAAGCATCCTCTTATCATATAATTCCTTATTCTTTTTTTTTGTTGAGGGGAATGCATTTTGAGCACTACCCCTACCAAGTTCATTAGGAGCATCAAAGTCCACCCAATGAAGTTCGTAGGGGGGTGTGGAGGGACATCTCCACACCAGTGTGGGACTCACCCGGCGAGATGCGCCGGAAATACCCACTGATTCCTGACTTTATCAATCATCTTCACTCCATCTATACTTCTCAGACTTCTCATTTCTACAGTGTTAATCTTGCTTGCATGCTTCTTCTGTCAAACCAAAACAACCATTCAAATTGTTATATATATATATATGTATATATGTGGACTAGCTGTTTTACAGGGTGTTGCTTGGGTTACAATCAAGGCATATCTTATTGGGTTTTGACCTTGACTAAGCATCTACTGTCTATGCATGTATTATTATGAAAAAAAATTGTGGTTTTAAATAAGCTAATTATTTTAATACGAAAATGAAAGTAATATTAAGTTATTAAAGACTAGCTGTTACCCATGAATTTCTTCTAAAGTCAAGCTACTACGCAGGTTTGTCACATGTTATCATTAGAGCTCAAAGCAATTTGCATTGTTTGTACCTTATCTTCAATTTTACCTTACCTTAAAATTTCATTAAAACTGGTTTATTAGTTTCAGAGTATATCACATAAAAACAGTGACAGGATTTTATAAATATTTATATATATATATATATATTTTGTCAATAAATCTAATTACATTGATTTGGCATTTTGTTCATTAATGCAGTTGTTTTTATAACATTTTTCTACCAATTTTATAGTTCCTCATGAATTGTCAAACATGAATATACAATGGCCAAAAATGTTATATGTTTTTATGTTTGATAGATTTTAGTATTCTCTGCTATTCATTTCTTGTAACTCTCCGCTTTTGTCTGTAGTACCTACTACCAGTTTGAAAAAGTTTCTACCAGTGGTTTCTACTTTCTAAATTTAACATAATATCTAAAAAATACATGTACTGATGAAAGAGCTTGGTCACTGGCCAGTTGACGTACGACCACAGACTAATAAGTATTAATGTACAAGTACGTATGACAGCCCTAGTGATTTGACGAATTCGCTAATAATTACGCGTTGTCAGCATAGACGAGTCAAGTTAATATGCCTGTTTAAAAAATAAGAAATACTTACAATTGACCGTAAAAGTTTAATTTCATTGGTTAAAAAATTTACACATCAGTTCAAAGGTCTTCGTCAGGGTCGGACTTAATTTAAATTGTGTCTTAGGCCATTTGAATATGGCGCTTTACTCTCTATAGTAAATAATAAGTTAGTCTATATCCTTATCCTGTATACTTGGGTAAACATTGATGATAACAAAGAGGCAGCATATAACGTGAGAAAAAACCGCGAAAGATTAAGTTAGGAAGAGCGCTATTCACTGCAAATAACCGTTCCTATATCGGAGCATAAATTGTTATTTTATTAATTTTAATTGAAAATATTCTAATCCTACAGTAATAGCTGTAAGCTATTATATTTTTTACTTTACTACTGGCAGTGGCCAATAAACTTTGCAAGTTTAACCTTAAATTCGTCACTGCCTTGAGCGGCTTCTTATATGAATTATTCATATACCTCATTATTTATATATATACTTTTGAATATATCACATTGCCGGTATAAATTCTATTTTGCTGTCAGTGTTTACTTCTACAGTTTTAATAATAACTTCGGAGTAAAATTTTACACGTTTATGTATATACTTTAAGATTATAAATGTAGTAATAATTTCGATTAATTTGTTAATCACAATGTGTTTTGTGTAAGAGTGGTTAAGATAAGGGACGGTGTAAATTCCCTTGTTTGCATTGAAACCAGTGCTGGAACTATTTTGTTCTTTATAAGTTAGGTTTAACCGGTGACCAAGTGCTGTGGACCGGAGTATCTGCAGGTTGGTTTATCACGGAAATTTGGTTATTTTTTAGGATATAAAAGATCAAACGTTTCTTAGTGGTGACACGGAAGAATTAATATTGACAATACTAGATGACGAAGCAAACCGAACACCACCATATTATAAAAAGTGTAAACTTTTGGAAGATACCATTAACAATGGTTGTTTTAATTATCTCTGTCTCTGTGAGGGTTTACGACTACTCTAGATACATTAATTTCTCCCTCCAATTTTGCACTTCAAGGATTTTAAATCTTTTCAAGCTTACCTTGGTCTCGTCTATCCTTATTTTGTATCGTATTTTGCTTTTGTGCACTTACAGCTAACTTTTTTTGTCTTGTCCATTGTATAAACTCTAAACTATAGGTTTTTTGGCCGCATGTTTTTGATAATGCCAGGCCGTAAATAAAATTCGACTTGCTTCATTAAATAAGTTTACAGATATTTAACCACATCTGTCGTATAAAAAAATGTTACGCCATTTTATTTATATACATACATAAGATCAAACAGCCTAATCTAGATTTTTCGACAATATTCGATATTTAAGAACTTCTCTCGAAATTTCTAATACAATTATATTCCAACTACAGCAGCCCGGCAGTAAAACCAGCAAGATCTTCTGCGGAGTTTGCATCAACATGGCGAAGCATATCGTCTTCCTGTTCAGAACGTACCTGGATTTGTTCATCGATCTTATATTTTCGTACTTCTTCGAAAGCAAGAAGAGGGCTATACCGGATCTTGAACCACGGCATTCTATATTGACCGAGAGCGCCGTAACGCTCGCAGCTAAGATCAGGAATAAAGAGTTAAAATCAGAAGAACTGGTCAAAGCTTGTATTGAAAGAATACAGATAGTAAGTTTGTTTCCATATTAATATGCAAATTTTTAAAGTGTTTCTACTATTGTGATGTTGTTTGGTGGTTCCATTCTTAGCTGAATAAGTGCCTTATTAATTTAGCTTTAGTAGCGGTCTCGGTCTCGACCCACAGTACATGCAGATGAGACATAGAAACTTGTCGCAGTCTCCCGTCTTAGTCTCCTGTCTCGGTCCACACTACTACGTAAACCTTGTGCGGCCCCTGAATCCAAAATCGAGGTTCACCTCAAATGTGACAGTCGATTCACTGTTGAAATGAAGAGTTAATTGATTAATATCCTGACATAGTAATTGGGATGGAGAGTAAGTAAGAGGGTTAAGAGTATTATCGATTCAAGGTGAACCCGATTATAAATGCAGTCACGGACGAGAGGTTTGAAGATGCTCTCAAAGAGGCCCGAGAGGTCGACAGGATGATTGAGGAGGGGCTGTCTGCTGACTATTTCAAGAAGAAACCGTTCTTAGGTAAAGCGTTTTTTTTTTTCTATCTGTCTGCGTATTGAAATCTATTGTTTGTGTTTATGAAATCATGTGTATTTTTTATTTGGTAGAAAGTATTGATGTGATGCGATGATGGCGCAGTGAATAGTGCGGCCGGATTCCACGTCAATTGACGCGGGTTCAAACCCTCCTATCCAATACTAAAATCAGCCTGAGCTTTTGGTGAAGGAAAACATCGTGAAGAAACCATAGTATGGTGGTAGGGCATTTCCTACCAATGCCCGCCTGGGTAGCTTACCACTCTCAAGTTCGAAAATCTGCCGCCAAATACGAATAGGTGTCTTCCGGCAGCATCACTTGAGAACCAGTATCTGGGCTTAGTGCTTTTACCATCCTGGACCACATCAGGTAAGGTGTGGTCAAAGCACTGAGCCTATACCGTGTAAAAAAAAAGAATATTATCTTTAAATACAGATATCTATCCAACCATAAGATGTCCACTGTTGAATATAGGTCTACCCCAATAAAGGGGGATTGCCATAATTGCCACGGTTGGCAGGCAGGTTGGCGATCGCAGTAGATGCTTATGATACTTAGAGAATGCTGCCGCCCATCCTCTGGTTTTTATCCCTTAGTCGCCTTTTACGACACCCACGGGAAGATATGGGGTGGTACTATTCATGGCCGGCACCACACAATATAACCAAATTTTATTCAGGAACATTTTGGAAATCATTCCCTAGTAACGGCGAGTCAAAGTAGCACGCCACTATTCCGTTTAGACATCGCGTGTTGAACAAAAAATTATATGTAATATCTCACTGCACACTCTTCCCCCATTTTGATGCTTTGTGGTTTTTCGAACTCTACTTTAAAGCCTCACGTGATGTGAAAGTGGGTGAGGGACGTACCCTATTCAGATGATATAATTACGTCCTCTTTGCATTTGCCACGAAATATTATTTAAGTTAAAGTTGACAAAATCGCTTCCATAAATATATAGTATTTTTACTATTAAGTACTTATTAGTAACGAAACAAAATATCTAGCCATAATAAAGATAAATACAGTAAACAACTTGTTTTATTGTTCATTACATTCAAGTGATTATTACCTATAAAGGAATACCTTTGTGTAAATACTAAGTAAAGATAATATGAGAGATAACAACGTTAAGTCAGAGTATAACTATTGTTTCGACTTAGTTGGATGTAGCCGATACTTATTTTGTTTTTTTTATTAATTCGAGCTTGGCAAAATTACTAAGGGGTCAAAAATTTAATAAAGCACAGTTTTAGAGCGATGTACGACACTCGACATATGTATAAGAATTATATTAGTATGCCGGCTTACATTTAACGCAGCTAAAGTCTCTATATAACTCTGAATATACATACATTGGCTGATCCCCAAACGCGACACTTGTGTCACTATGGTGGGTTTCTCACCATGTAGTGTCCAGTCAGGGAACCTTACAACCCTGTTAAAAAAGTGTTATATAAATAAAGTTACAGTCATTTTTATACGGTAATAGGTGTTCCGTTTACGGCTAAGGAGAGTCACGCAGTGCAGGGCTTGCTTCATACGTTAGGTTTGCGTGCGCGTGCGCATATCCGAGCGCACGAGGACGCAGAGTGCGTGCGCTCGGTGCGTGAAGCGGGTGCGATCCCGCTCGCCGTCACCAACGTACCGGAGATCAACAAATGGTCAGAGATGAGTTCTTTTTTTTAGTTTTCCCATTCCCATTTTTATTGTTCACAGAATTATATTTTTGAAAGATTGATTCGTTTAGGTAAAATATGGTAGGATATTACAATATGTAAGAAAATATATGCTCAAATCTGGTAATAATTGTAATATTAAACATTTCTCAAATTATGAGGCGATTTACAAACATGTAGATGTTGCCTTTTGTTGTATACAAGGACCAGCTACGTGGCCGCGGCTGCGCCTGCGTTTGATATATTGTTCACTGCGTTTTAATTTTTTTTTTAGTACTAAGATAAAGTAAAAATATTTCTCATAAATTGAAGTATCATTTTATTCAATTTTTTATGAGTTTTAATTTTTTTATGCAGAACCCTCATTATTTTCGAAAATTAAAAGTTACCCGGAGTAACTTCAGCTTTCTACCAAAAAAAAATCCCATCAAAATCAGTCCACCCGTTCCGGAGATTACTCGGAACAAACAGAACTGTCTGTTTGACAGACAAAATTTTAAAAATTATGTTCTTGGTATAGGTATCGTGTATAAATTTATATCTATTTAGTAAACAAAAAAATGACATTACAAACAGACACTTCAAACATTTTGACTAATTAAAAAACTATGGATTGTCATATGGCTTCTCATGCTCTCTGATGAGTGATTTAAATACGACAAGGCTGCTAAGGAAAAGTTGTAAGGAACCTTTTTTCAATGTTAAATAAAAAATGTAGGGTTTAGTTAGGATCAAATTCGTGAGAGAGATTTCACACTCAGGTTTGCCGAGGCTTGCCGAGGTTCGTAGCATTTTGGTAACCCTTGTGCTAGTTACCTTTTGTTGCTGAGTGCCTTCAGCACTCGCCCCCCAAAGTCATGGTGAAGGTGTAAAGGCCTTTCCGATCAACAGCATTAGATAGGTTAGAAACAAAAAAAAGAAAAAGTTGTAATAATGACGATGTTGATGAGTTACCACTTTATGATTATGTATGGTTATATATGCTATTGATGCTGCATAACATCGTAATAACTTGATATAATGACATGGTTAGTGCTTATGCGATTAGCTATCATTCTCAAATGAGAAGACAAGCCAGCATTTATTGCAGATTTACTTTATCACATTAAATTTTCGACTGATTTTTCGCTAAGTGACCACGTTTGGTAATTTCCACAATTGAAAACAAAACTGAATGGGATTTCTACGACTAGGACTGAGAGTCGGAACATGGTGTTCGGTCAGACTTGCAACCCGTACCACACGGGCCGCACTCCCGGCGGCTCCAGCGGCGGAGAGGCAGCCCTAGCCGCCGCTTTCGGATCACCCATCTCACTCTGTACGATACATTTGTTTTTCTTAATAATCTATCTATAAAATGCGTAGAGTTGTGGTCGAGCATGGTCTCCTAACAATTGAAGTTACCTTCCAGATGAGATCCATAAAGACAACTCTCTAAAAGAGTAATTGACGGAGTCACAATCCTCAACTTTGAGGTTATCTTCTGAAAGAGAGGAAGAGAAAGAGAATTTAGGCACAATTACATATACTACAAGCTGATACCGAATGCACCAACTCAGTCACTATGACACCCCCATAAACGGAGTGATAAAGCATCCCCACCTGAAGGATTTCCATTAATATTAATTATACTATTAATCTGACTTTTAATATACATGAGGAAATCCGTCACAGTGCAGTTTTTTTATAGATACTCCTCGAATTCTTTACAGTGGTGCATTATGTCTTACTATTCTTATAAATTGTTAGCTTCGACATATCCCTAAACTATATCTAGAACTGATATAAAACATATGGTGTTTATTTACCCATCAGGTTCGGATATAGGGGGTTCGACGCGGATGCCGGCTTTCTACTGCGGCCTGTTTGGCCTCAACCCGACCGCTGGTTATACCAGCTTGAAGGGTAAGTATAAATGTAGAGGCGCTATGCATTCTAATAAATTGTTTATAATTTATGTGAAGTTTCAAAATTAACATTCAAAGTAAAGTAAATAGATATTTCCAGTAACTTCCTATTGTGAAAGTTTTTATATATAAAATGTAATATAACAAATTGTGATTTATGGATTGAGTAGAAAAGAGAGTGCGCCATTATTGGTTTATGTTAACACGAGTTGATTTCCGCTTTAATTTATTAAGGATTGAGAACCAATTAAGATAACTACAAGTATAATATATACTCGCTTTTTTATGATATATATTGTTGTTTTAAAATTTTTGTGTAATTCTAAAATATAGACATAACATAGTCATAAGACCGGCGGGTTTGAATTTAAAATCATTGTTCGTTCAACCTCGACCAGCGGCCGACATATATTTCCAACACGGTTGCAAAGAGGTCCATGAAAATTTGGCTATGTTCGCCAAACAGGAGAATTTGTTCGCTTTAGGTTCAGCGCTTAGGGACGGTGAGGCAGACACGATGGCCTCGATAGGTTTCGTGAGCCGGCATTGCTCTGACCTCGCGCCTCTCACGAAACTCGTCGTAGGAAAGAAAGCCTCTGAACTAAACCTTGATAGACCTGTAGACCTTAAGGTAAGTGCCTCTCTTACACCTCTATCAAAGACTATTACCCGATTCTTTAGATTTTTTTCTACCAAGTATGCTAAAAATGTGTGACAGATTACCTAGTACGATTTTCTCCCAGGGTTATGATATGGTGCTCTTCAAAAATTGACCAAAAAACCCCCAAACTTGGCTTTTAGCATTGTTTCCTGGTGTCACTGTCTCTCTTAGACGATGGTAACACTTTATAATCAGATTGCCGTCAGTTGCCGTTTGATATAAAAGACAAGATATTCAAATTAATGCAGTTATTATTTTTGCGAAAATCCATCCGAATAAAGTAGCAAAGTAATATTAACCAAGGATAATTTTTACGGCTATTATTTAAAAAAAAAAATGATTTAAGGGAAGAGGAATACTGCACATCTTCTTCCAGTCCAAATATATTTTATGCGAATACTAAATTATTATCTTCATTTCAATGTCTTCATAGCTCAGCCCTTCATCGGGTAAAGCTGACAGAGCTGATTGTTCTATTAAGCTGAAATAAGCCAATTATTTGACGTCCCTGTACTTCATAGAAATCTCACCTAGCTATCTGAAAGTTTCCCTTGGTAAAACAAGTTTATTTCTGAATATCCTGATCGACTTTTGGTCACATCCATAGTACATGGAAATATCGATTAGGATACGATCAAAATCAATGAAAATTAATTGAATATAGGCTATAGGTTTATCGATATAGCATAGGCAAAGTTGCCAATAATTTCCATACAGTTCAGATTATGACAAAATTCAATTCTATTCGTGTTTGTATAAATAAATATATAATAATAATAATAGCCTTTATTGAGATCAACTTAACCTAATAATAATACACAAAGAATATTCTAAAACAAATATCAACTTAATTCTATCCTAGTATTTGTTGTTTTTTTTTTTCTGCAGATCTGTTTGCCAATCTCCTCCAACCTTTTCCATTCTGTTCTTTCTTGAGCCACTCTGTTCCACATCACTCCTGCCACTTCTCTGATATAATAAATAATCTCTGATGAATAAATAAATATACATCAATTTTATTAAAATATAAATAAGTTTTTCTCGACATTATTTATAAACAGGACTTTATATAACCTATCTCCTTCTGTCATGTCGCTTCTGACGTTTTATTTTTAAACTGTTAACATTTAACTATTATACAATCTGACCTGATATTAAGTGACGATTTGGTCAAAAATGATAATCACATTAAGGCCACATTATTGGTGATCGGAGACAGATTTTCAAACTCTAAGGTGGTAGCTAACCAGTTGGGCATTAATAATGTCCTATAATTATGTTTCCCTTCGATATAGGCTAAGATTCTTTATAGGACGGGATTCGAGTGCGTGTTGACCTGAGTGGTATTAATAGATTATTCTAGAATCTACATTGATTGTCTTCTAGAATATCAAATATTATTATACGGAGACAGCAGAAGACTTACGCGTCAGTCCAATTAACCAGGATCTCAGGAAAGCCATGAAGAAGTATGTACCTTCTAATCTATAGTATACTGTTTACTGTTACAAAATGATCTAATAAATTTCTTTGAAACTCTATATCGTAATTGTAAATGTCTGCAGATTTGTTAATACATTTATATTAGTGTCTACGTTTTTATTTAGGTAAACTCCATGAATTTCTTCTGGTATGTTGTTCAGATGTGGTGGAAGTGAAAACTGGGATAGTGGGGAGGCTACGAACCACCAAACTAACAAGAGACTGCGAATGTAACAAACATATAATGTATTCCGTCTCATTCTCTCGTACATGTATATGTTTGTCTTTTTCTAATGTCGCTTTTTTCGTTTCATGTATTAATAATGTTCGGTTGTTCAAGCATTAACTAAGGAGGATTTTAGACATTTTGACTCTTCTTCCCTCCCGCTTGTTAGCAATAGTAAGCAAAGCTGAAACCCTTCCCCCATGGTAACGAAAACATTGATATAATTTTTTATAATTTTTTTTTACATAATTAAAAGTAAACAAATAGATGTTGTTTACGTAATTACCTTTCAGAGCACCCTATACTCCATGTCGTTAACAAAAACAAAGCATAGACCCTACCAACCCTATTTTTAGTGTTTACGTAATACTTGGACGACCCCACAACATTGCTAAAGGAGTTTTCCCTGTAACAATAAATACGATAGGTCACAAGAAAGCGTCTGCTAAAATATAAAGAGGTTATTGAAGTGAAACTACTTATGGGACGGTGTGAATTGGATCTTATGAAACGAAAATGTGTAACGAAAAAGAGATAGCTATATATATAGGCTATTTATAAGGCTGTGAGAGAATGAGATAAATAGCGTCCCCAGTTCTCTACCGTCGTTGTACTAGTTCCCATTACATGCTGTGTATTACATATTGAACTAGGACTTCACTTCTTTTTCAAAATCGAAAAATTCTTTATTTAATTTAAGCCCTAAGAAGGCGCTTATGAACGTCAAAACACTACCACCGGTTCGGAACAATAACCCAATCGAGAAGAGCCGGCAAGAAACTCGATCTGGTTCCGTTTTTTTAATGAATAAGAATATATATTATGATTTTTTTTTTTTTACATATTATAGTTATAGCCAATATAAGCGGAAGCATAGAGAGGTGTGTAAATTCCAGACATCACTATCGTTCACGTAATGATCCACCCTGTAATAACCTTTTAAAATAAAACTTCCTTGACGTAATGCTTGAACTTATTGTCAAGTAAATCGGTAATGTTACTTGGGATCTTATTGTAAAACCGAATACTATTACCTATAAAGCTTTTATTAGACTTACTTAGCTTAAAGCGTGGTTCCGGCCAACTTGTCTTTATTTCTAATATTAAAATTATGACGATCATTCACTAGATCGAGCTTGTTTACATTTTTACGAACGTACATTAGGTTATCGAAGATGTATTGGGAGGGCAAAGTTAAGATATCATATTCTGGAAACTTGTTCTTTTGAGATTCGCGAGGTCCCAAATTGTATATTAAATAAATTAATCGTCTCTCAGTGTGATAAATAAGCTAAACGACGAAGCGGCTTCGACTGACCGAACTCCGAAACAATACTACCACCCCGGCTTCGACCACATGTTGGTACTGTGGCGGTACTGGATGACCCACGAGGCGGACTCGTTCGCCCACCAGCTGACCAACAATCAGGGGGAGGCGAAATTCTTCAAAGAATTCCCCAAAAAGGTATATCGCGTTTTCGAAAAACCAATTTAGTTTTGTTTCAGGCCATCTATAAAATAATGTATTTTATGATTTTTTGTTAACGTTAAAACAGCAATTATGAAGTTAATTTTCTAAACCTATTAAAAAAAATTGTTTAAATTAATTGTGGATTAATTTTTAGAAATAGTTAGATAATATTAAAATACGATGTCATGCAACTTGTGAGTCCTCCCAACCGTTGTCACACATCCCCTTCCCAACACTTAACGTGTGGCGTAATTTATGTATAGCCACTTGTTTTTTTTTGTTCAAAAGAAAAAAAAAATTGTTTCCCGTATTTGTAACAAAACGCATGACTTGAAAAGTATTAAACTAATTTTAATGTAACTTTCACGTTCGTATAGCAATAAACAGATAAAGGCTATAAATCATTAGGCAGTAATAATAACAGAACACCACATAAAAAAATACATTTAGTCTAAATAAGATACAATATGTCTAGTAATAGTACGTTATTAAAATTTCTCGTTGCATATTTCGATAAAATTATTGAAAAACGGGTCTTCAATTATTTCATGTTGATATTAAAAAAAAAAAAATACGATTTTCAATCATTTTTCACTACAACATAATTTTTGATAACGTCACTTAATTGTTGCCAATTTAAAAACCAATTGATGTGTGTGTCTTCGATTGACAATTATTGTATAATTTACCATGAGCCCTACCCGGTGAGGGCACTAGTATATACTTTAACACTGCTTCAGTTATAACTCCATAGCACTTTTAGCAGTATTTTTTTTCTAAACTAGCTAATGCTGTGACCGGAAGGGCCTTTACAGCTTCACCGTGACTTTGGGGGCGAGTGCTGAAGGCACTCAGCCGCAAAAAAACAAATATGCATTGTTTACAATATACAAATTGGGGTCATATTTTTGGCATACATCTTGACACCGAGTGATAAAAAAAATCAAATTTATTACTGCGCACCATCTATCTTTAACCCCTTGAGCACCTTTCTGGCGTTTACGCCAGCTTTCCATTGTTTTCCTATTGTCTTTCTATTGTTTCATTTTCATGGGTTCGACACATTAAGAATCTTAAACAATTATATTGACAGTTGATCGGTCAATCGGAATACACGCTCGCGGCAATTATGAAACTGTGCGACGATCAAGTGTTGCCGCCGGTCAACGGAGAGTGGGCAGAAAAAAACATAACTAAACAACTCAAGGACGATTTGCTCGTAAGTTACAGTTACCTTTTAACCCGTCCTTAAATGTTATAGCAAGAAAAACCTCATCAATTTATAGTTTTAAAAAGATGTCGTAAAGAAAACTGGAAATCTTTAATAGACTTGTCTTGTCTATACGATTTGTACTAATTAGTACGTATAGCAATATTTGTAACTAGTTATTTTTATAAATTAATGATGTCCGCTAAATATTTTTATCTGTCATTGAGGTGCAAAAAAGACCGATAGATTGGTAACATTTGGGATGTGGTTTCGACTGCACCTTTTTCGAATATACTTGCATTAATGGTGTTTTTTTTTTTTTGCAAATTTAGACCAGTGTATTTTTTATTCTAACAATTCTCAATGTCTGCCCGCCTGCCTGAAAAATATGTCTTGCATAAAACAGTCAATTCGACGCCTAATAACGTAAAATATTTGACTTATAACAAATTAGTACAATCATTCAGAAAAGTGTTAATTTAATAATGTTGAATGAGTATGAAATCCAATTGCAATAAAAAAAAAAATTGTGTAATATTCCATATTTAAATGCAATTATTGAAAAACGGATTTTCCCGTTAAAAAGGAAAGGTAACGCGTGAAAAACCCGTTGTTCAAATAAAAAAAAATGCTTCAGTTTTATGTATATTTCTCTTGTTCTTCTAGAAACGTTCTCGGCGAGGACGGGGTGCTCCTGTTCCCGAGCGCTCCGGCGGTCGCTCCGTACAACTACTCGTTGTTCCTCCGTCCGTTCAACTTCGCCTACTGGGCTATATTCAACGTGCTTCGTCTCCCCGCTGTACAGGTATTATTTATTTATATACCCACATAAAATCATTAATTCTAATATTATGTTGCTATTAATGTTGAACCATTTCAAAATTATTACTATTTTTTTTTCTTCAATTTCGTACAATTTCTAATGCGATTTAATATATGAATAATAAAAGGCTTTTAATTTCCATACTGAAATATAAGCTGTCAATGTAAACTTGATAAAGCGCCATCTAGTATTGCAATGTTAAACTACTTTGTGGTACATTTCTTAAAGTTTCTTATCTATACGCCAACAGATGGCGTTACTGTCCTAAAATATTATATGAGAAAAGAAATACCTAGGTAATTCATTAAATTATATATGTGTACACTCAGGTATAAATTTCAATAAAATTCTTCACACTATATATGTGATCTCGATCGACCATTATCTCACCTGATGTTAAGTGATTATTTGGTCTAAGATGAACCTTAAGGTTAGAGGTGTCTTGCCTTTGTTCGAGTAACACTACCAGTAAATAAACCAAAAAAAAAAATATTGATGAAAAAATAAAGGTAAAATTTATTGCCATATAAAAAAATCTCGCGAGCCCCTACAAAGCTGTGTTTTTCGCTAGTAAAATGTTATGTTTTGCGTACGATTTATTTAAAGCGATATTAAGGAGACGAAATTGTGCAAAATTTGCACAAATAGTAATGAAATCGTTCACCTGACAACACTGTCGACTGCAGTGGCGGGGTAACGTAATAATTTGATATGGGCGAAGTACATTTCACCTCCCTTCCCAACCCAAAGTTCAACCTCAATCTTATTTTGCTAAGGGCGCATTTTGAGAATAATTTTTTTCTAAAGTATCCAATATTAATTATTTTTTGTCTTTTTTTAGACTATATTTTGCGCTATATCAATCCTCCCTAAATTTCTCTAGATCTTCACAGTCTCAGGAAGGCGTCATCGTCTATTTTGAAAACCTATGAATAATTTGACACAGGTACCGTTGGGACTGAACGATGAAGGTATCCCGCTTGGAATACAAGTCGTGGCCGCTCCGAGGAATGAGGCACTGTGCCTGGCCGTCGCCGAGCATCTCGGGAAAGCTTTCGGAGGGTACGTGCCTCCGTGCGGGGTCAACAAGTAATACTCGCAAATATATATATATATATAACAGGGTTTTCGAAAAATTTAACTTTTAGATTAGGATATTTTTTAACAGCTGTCAAAGGAACAAATACGTATAGAAACACTTATATTGTAACTGATGGAGCTCGTCTTTAAGCTTATAAAATTTTTGACAGCTGTCAAATATCTTTGACCGATCACAAGGCAGGAGGGTTACAGATTAGTTCATTAGTGGAGTTTGCGATTCTGGTTAAGATGTTATTGACAGCTGTCAAAATTTTTTCTGCGTGAAAATAGAAAATAGAGTATGACAGTTGCATATATTAATCTAATATTGCTATTTGTAGTTTGGTGGAGCTCATTACTTACGATAAAACATTATTGACAGCTGTCAATAACCTTGTAGCTGGTGTTTTGGATCTTCCCATATATACAACAAAAATATTATCGAAGTATCTTTTTCATACTTATATTTCTCTTTGAATTGAAGTAGGATAGGTTTCTTTTCCAGACTTCCTCGCGACTACCATACACATAGTGAGTAAACCGACTGGTAAAAAAACCTCAAAGAAAAATTAAAATTGTCAAAATTGACACTGAATTTATATTGTGATACTTATCTTAATTTGTATACTTTACTTTAAAAATAAGACGTTAATATGTTATGTAAGAAATTGGTATAAGTCTCAATAATACATACATATTATGTTTATGTAATAAATAAATATAGTTATTATTTTTTTTTTTATAATTCGTATATAAATTTTATTTATGTAAATATTTTGTAATTAAATTTGTTATTCGTATTATTTCGTAAGTGGTGTATTGATTAGACAAATAATTAAAAAGTACTGGGTGTCGGTACCTATCTGTTTTTTTTATTATTATTAAAAATATATAAATATGATATGGTCGTTTTCAATTATTTTCGTTCCATTTTTAATTTAATTGAGTATGAATTAGCACCTTCCCATAACTTTTAGCTACTTGACGCAAACCTGAAGTATGAATCGTGGAAGTATTAATTTCGTGATATTCAGTTTGATAATGAAGGACTTTCATACAACGGTTTATCGCTTATTTTACCCCTTTAGGGTGAAATTTCCAAAATCCTTTTTTAGTAGATGCCTACATAATAAAAGGTATCTATTGGTAAAATTTCAAGTTTGCAGGCCCAGGGCTTAGGCTCTGCGTTGATGACTCACTCAGGTCAAGCAATTTTATGTAAATAGATAAATGTTTATTCAAATACTTTTTTACTGTTGTTTCCATTTTATACTGAACTTTACAATAAAATACCGTCTGCATTTAAAACAGCACTATTTTATAGTCTTGGTGCTGTCATTGTTAAAATATACATATAGTCTGTAAAATGTATTATAGCTTGATTAAAATGACATGTTATCTGCAAAAAAAGCGAGATAACTTTGCTGGAACGTCTGACGATTGATTTATATTACCGCCTGAAAATTAATTCATATCTGGCAAGTAAATCGTATTTTTTTTAATATAGTACTTCATATAAAAATCAACATACTATATGAAATGAGTTTTAACATTACAGCAATTCACGATAACTGTTATTAATGAAAAAAAATATATACTTTATTGAAGAATATTCATACGACGTGCTTACAAGGTTACGTTATGTTGCACCAATGTTAGATACGGGTCAAATCGATGGATGTACGTCGATTGTAATAAAAAAAAAATCAGTACTACTTTGGAGTCTGTTTTTATAAAGCACGCAGTAAAACGCTGTCGGCTCTTGAACTACAACTCAGTAGATTCCAGCAACTAGTTATCAAACTTCCTGCTACAGTCCTGTTATTTTGGATAAATACAAGTGGCTATGTCGTATATACAAAAAATACTTTTTCCTTTTCAAGAAAAAATCCATGAACTCGCCTTTTTTATATTGGCAACACTGAACACATCGACCAGGATTTTTTTTAACATTACGGTTTTCATTAATTTCATATAATTTTTTTACTTGTTTTTATGGTTTCCGTTACCAAAAAAGTTCAGGAAACTGTTATAAATAAAGAATGTCGTGAGCTTGTTGTCCGTTTACTTGAATACTTTTACGCGAACATCAACAATACATGTTCACATGTTACACCAGATGACTGGAAGAAATAAAGTTTATTTATTTCTATCATCAAAAAGGTATACAATGTGTTTAGCTTTTTATAAGTTAAATTATTATTACAATATATCTTAAATGTAACCTTAATTATAAGTGAGTACATTATTTATATAAGCAAAAGATATTTATGCAATTATCTTCAGTTTTTTTTTGTAGATCCATTCTGTTACAAAAATATAAAATACAAAAAAAAACAAACCAAAATGAAACTAAAATATAAAAATAAATGCAACAAACTAAGCGCAATAACTAAACTAAATAAAAGTTATTAAATAATTCATTTTTAATTTTAACATCGAAGACGAGTTTGAAGGAGATTTATTTTTTCTTTTAATGCCTAATTTAGTATTTATTTAATTCGTTTAAAGTTAGATTTAAATTCATGCAAACTATTATGGATTTTATCAAGATTCGTGGTTTTGAATATTCTGTTGTATGTCAATAGTACGAGTATTCTATTCATAGGAGAATAAAGTCCTAAATTCGTGCGATAATGATTAGTTGTAAAATATTAAACCGTGAGGCTCTCGAGTAACTCAGTGGGCGCATTTAATTTAACTCTGCTTAATAGTTCTGGTGTGTTAAAAACGCCATTTACTAATTTAAATAGAAATGTCAGATCGAGAATCTCCAATGAGCTTGTAAAGAATCTATCTTGAAAGGTGATCAATAATACGCGGGAAATTATGACAGATTTGGAACTCGATGTATGTAAATCATATATTCCATATATGACAATGAATTAGTAATTAATATCTAGGATTGTTTCAGCGAATTTGATAACAATAAAGAAATTAAATTAAGATCTATATACAAAAAAGTCAATAAACAAATTATGTTTGAAATATTATTCTTATTTCAGTCTAATACCATAGATAAATTATTATATAAGATAGCTAATCCCATACAAAAAGCGTCACACGCGAAAAGTTCAAAATCCCGTCTTATTTCTAGATGGCACTCATTCATAGCCTGCAAACTTAAAAGAAGTAATTGGAAAGTTAGTATTTAAATTATGTTGTCGTTAAAATTTACCAAAAAGTGTGTACTATTTTTAAGCGCATAATATTCTACAAATACATTGCTTTCGAAATGTTTATTTTCATTGGAAAACATCGATGATTTACCACTATTTATGCGCTTTGTGACAGATAACATAGATAGATAATTTACGAAGAAACGCATTGTGTTGTTATGAGATGGCGTTTAAATAATATTTTAAATTTTATCACAGCTATATTTTTAACCTCCCAGTTCCCATTTCGGTATATATACCGAAAGAGGTTTTATCTTTGTGACCTCATCAGAAAATTTGCGAAATATTCACCAAGGAGATCACTCTTTTAAAACATGAAAACTTTTGATTGGTACAAATAAAGCAAAAGAAATTTTGTCAATGGTCTCTTGTTAAACATATTTTTCGTGTGTGAACGGAGAATGTCAAGTGTAGTTGTTTATACTATAAATTGCATATTCATATAACTCTGATGTAAATACGAATTGTGCAAATTTAATTCCTGTTCTGAGATCAAACCAAAAACTTTTTGATAGCCAATATTAGAATTCACTACAGTACCATGAGGCATATTATTAATAAAATATTTCCATTTTTAACAAAAAGTGACAAAATGTTTTTAATCCAAAGTTTACAAAGAACACGTAACAAGATTAATAAATAAAACGCATCAAAATGTCGAGAAAAAATCGTTTATTTTGATTTATCATTTTTTTTTAATTTAATCTGGAGACGAATCGAACTCGCCCCGCGCTCTTTGCCGGTGCACTCCCACTCTCGCACCGACTCGACTGCTCTTCCCCCTCCTCCTCCTCTCCCAGTCCGCCCCCTACTCTGTTGCCCTCCGACTAGAGCTGCGCGCTGCTGCTACACTACACACTAATGTAACACACGAAGTATTATAGCTTCAAACTCTATGGGGGGTTTGTGCTCTATGGTTATTCATCACATAGTTCGAGAGTTAGCCTCTCCCCCCCCACGCTGGGGGGTACCTAACAAGTTGACCGGTAGCCCCTAAGGGAAGTACCTACGACTATATACGATAGTAATGTCTACCCCGAAGAGTCGCGTCTACACCTGGAGCTAACAAACATATAGTAATAGTATTGTTAACGTTTAGAATCACTCGTAACGGAATGGAACGGTGAGGTGACGGCGGTGGTGGTAGTGGTGGTGGTGGGGGGGGGGGTCACGCACCAGTCGCGCGGGCGAGGCGCGGCGCGGCGCAGGCGCACGCGAGGCAGGCGGCCCGCAGGAGTGCGGAGAGGGGCGCGCGGGCCCTGTCCCCCCGGCGGGTGGCGGCGCGCTCCCCCCAGCGGGTGTCGGGCGCGCGCGCCAGTATGTCGGAGATGCGACGCGGCGGGGGCGCGCGGCTGCTGGTCACAGCGGCGGCGGTGGCGGTGTTGGCGGCGGCGGGGGGCGGCAGGCGGCGGGGTGCGCGGGACGGGCGCGGCGCGCGCCCTCAGCTCGGGAACTTGGCGTAGAGTGCGTAGTGCAGCTCGTAGCCGGAAAAGCGACAGAACTGCGCGTCCTTCTGCTCGTAGACGCCGAGCGCTGAGAACTTCTTCAGTTGTCGCGGAGCCTCCGCCGCCGGCGAGTCCTGCAGGGCATATCCCTACGCGTTAATAATACTCTCCCGCTACAGAGAACTACTTTATTTGAATATATCGTAAGAGAGCGGCGGAATGTTATCGCGATGTGAGCACTTATAATGTACTAGTTACGATAGAACACGTCAGTCAGCACCGTCGCCTTTCTCCCCAATTCCCCCAATTTATATTTATTTTCTTTCAATTCATTATACTGTTTTTACACGGTATATGCTCAGTGGTTTGACCACAATCTCACCTGATGTTAAGTGACAATGTGGTCCAGGATGGTAAACACATTAAGTCTAAGATACTCAAGTGATGCTGCCGGAACACACTATTGATATTTGACGACAGGTTTCCAAACTTGAAGATGGTGGAGCTACACTCGGGCAGGCATTATTAGTAAATTCTCTACCGCCATGCGAACTAGGATTTCCTTCACCGAAAGCTCATCCTTAGCCACTAGGGGGTAATTAAAAACACATTGTGAACACAAACCGGCGTAGCGAAGACGGTGAGGACGAACTTGGCGGGTCGGAACGCGTCGAGCACGCGCTTGATGACCTCGTCGTAGCTGGAGACGGGCACGTTCGACTCGAACGAGACGTACGAACAGGACCGCTCCGGAGTTATGTGAATCGTCATGTAGCAGCCCTGGACCAACAATTACACAATATCATACCATTAACAAATGTTTTTAATTCAGATGAAACTTACTAACAAATTAGGCATTTCAAGTAAAATGTGTAATACTGTTAATACACGTACGGACCGGACCGCGGACATGGTATGTCGAGCGGCCCGAGGTTATCAGTCGCTTAAGTAACGATGGGGAATAATATTTTTCAAAAAGATACTTTTTGAATCGATTCACAAAATATAGAGGTCCAAGAGATCAATCTTTTCCTATTTGTTTTATTTGACTTTTTATTCTTATTTTAATAGTATTCTTCCAGTGGTCGAAATTAGACTATAATAATCATTTATTGCAAAAACTGTTTCCAATTTTGTCTAATAACAGCACTAAAGGTCTCATCAGTAGCAACTAAACAAAAAAAAATGGTTAACCTATCAAGGAAACACTCATCGACAAAATACATGGGGACAATAATCGATATTTTATTCGTTTTTAAGTTCGATGTTTTGTGAATCGATTCATCAAACTTAGATTCGAATCGATTCAAAAAATCAATCTTATTCGGAAAATGTTCCCATCCCTACTCAGGAGACTGATAACCTCGGCCGCCCGCCGTACTATATCCGCAGTCCGGTCCATACGTGTGTTAACACCATAAGTAATTCATATTTTAAAATACAGTATTCTTTTAACTGATTATTATCTTATTTCCAATGTAGCTTCATATACTATACCTATCAATGTAATTTTTATTGGGCTTACTTTTTAATCTATATCTATGTAACTTAATATGCGCATATTTCTTCATCTTTTTTTATTTAATAGCTTTTACTACAAAAATATTTTAGCTACATTCTACCCTGCTCCTATATAAAATCAGAACAAGATGATTTCTGGACATTCTAAATCTTAATATAACTTGTTTTGAACGAATTTTTAAATCTACATATATCTACATAACTTATTTTGGGCACGTCTCTTTCATCTATGGTAGTATAAGTGTATTTTCAGATAAATGTATATTACAATATTTAGACTTCTTTACACTTAAGTTATGAATAATTTAAATCCATAGAACTAATCTGTATTATGAAGCATGTACCACATTTTTTTTTTGCGTTTAACTCACAGATGGTAAATCCACATCTCCCTTATACGGAGCATTAAAAAAATGTTTACACATTATATTATTGATAATATCAAAAACATAATCGGAAATTTTAACAACATAAAATCTAAAGTTTAAAACGAAATTTTTAATAATAAATTGTCTTAGATAAAGTTTTGCCAGTGTCAAAAAAATAAATGCAAGGATGTTTTTATTTAATACCAGACTTAGACAGCTCATAGGTATCATGTTCTTGTAAATTCTTTACACTTACTACTTTGCATATAACTACATAATGTTATAAGAATTAACTTCTTTAATTTTAATGGTAGTCTATAATAACCCTAATATATTACTACAAGAATTACATGCATTTCAGTATTTGTAGTTATCTAGAAAATTTTAGCAGTAAAAATATTTATGATTGATAAAGAAAAACGCATTAGGAAAGATTATAACTTTTATTCAAGCAACATTCGTTGACAAATAGTTAGTTAAGGAATTTATGTAGATTTAGTAATTGAGTAATTACCCATTTCAATCAGTTTCTCTGATTTTATCAGTTAATTACTTATCGTTATGCCGGTTTTACCATTATGTAGAGTTTAAAGAAATTAGTATATTCATGTACTGTAGTTACTCATTTTTGATAAAAATGTCATTTAGCAGGTTTTCGCAGTTTTAAACTCTACATATTTAGAACGGAGAGACGACAGTAAAAGGTAAACTAGATAGTAATAAAAGTAAACTTACATCTTTAGCGACCCCATTCATAGAGTAGCCGCATGGGTCGAACAGGAAATCGTCTATGACCATCCCTGGGATTATCTTGTCTATACCGGATTCCTGAAAAATACAAAAAATATATAATTATGTATATTTTTATACTATGAGGACTTTTCTCAAGGCATTCAGATATTCTAATAATGTTTACTTCACTCTCTCAGACTATGGTATCACTAAAAACATTCCTATTATTTGTAACCAGTTCAGGCAACATTGTTTTAGTTCTGTAATAATTTTGATATTTTTAAATCAGTGTAATAAATACAAGTCATTTAGGTAACACTTTGTTTCTTTTTTATAATCTTTTAACAGTATGTACTAACAAAATAGTGGTCTTTTGATAGAACTTTTAAAATAGCTTTCGTGATATCTATTTGTACAGAAGAATCGAATAAAATGCCATTAATCTTATACGTCATTTATGGGAAAAATACTAAAAATCAAAATCTCCTTTTATATTTTGCGAATCGTAAAGGACAGTTGTGTTTTATAAAATTCTCATAAAGCAAAATAAACACAATTTTTCAAAAATAACGAGAAATAAGACCGAAACTATTACGTCTTGTGAATCACACAGCTGGTAATTTTGTATTTGACTTTTGTTTGACAGATGTCAACTATGAATTTTGTTCTTTTTGGGATTTTAATCTCAGGTCTTTTAGTCTGAAAAATAAAAAATAGGCAAAAAGACTTACTCTTGTGGCTTGTGCTGCGTCAACGGAGTACGCGCGAGTGAATATATCCATAACGGCTGGATCCAGGTCAGACATGAGTATCTCTATGGTCTGATCTGGCTCTCTGGCCTCACATCCGCTGTTAGCGTCGCGCTGTTCCTTCTCCAATGCGTCAACTGTACCTGGATATTATTCATTACACATTTATGTATATATGATAATATAACCTCTCTTCAATATACAAGATGGTACGAATATCTTGAGATTTAGACCACGGTTAAAGGCTTATGTTTATTTTATTAAATCAAACATAAAGGTTAATTGTATTTACTGGTTCCTTCTAAATATTCAAAAATATGGGTTTGGGAAATATGCAAAGGAGCAAGTATTGCGTATGGATATTTTTGCCCTCCCCCTTCCCCATGTAAGGATAGATAAGATTTCTCTTACTCTCCAATCCTCTTCTTACATAAGATTCAATCTAGTTTTTCTGGAAACTACGTGGGATATTTAAAGTTATAAAATCAATATTAGTTTGAATGAAAGAAAACGCTATAGAAACCACCCATTATTATTGAATAAAAAAATAATCCAATCATTCAACGCTATTGTTGCTTGAAAATAATAGAATCATATTTTATTTTCCAAAATTTTAAAACAAAATTAATACGCTGGAAGAATTCACTATAATATAATTATTATTTATGACCATTAAAATGGATGAAAATGAACACAATTTAAGATTTTAAAATTTTAATAAACAACAAAAAAAATTAAAATAAGATGTAAATCGAAGTGCACGTTATGGAATGGAAAAAAATTATTCAGCGTCTAAAAAAGAAATAGATTATTAAAAATAAATTTCGACTTGTAAAATATTACGTAAGAATTCGTTTACACATTACTATTGGGTATTTGGCCCATTTGTTAATTATGTTATCAATATTTATTCATTAATTTTCTTATTTAACTATGCTAATGCTTATGTAATCATGGGAGGTGGTGTAAAACCTATTCTTACTATTGCTGACAGTGGGAGGAAATAGCAAAATTTTGCTTCAATTCAAATGCTTCAATGACATAACTAGATTTCTATGCACAAAAATGATGTTAAATTCTCACCTTCCAGCGGCAACAACGTGTAAAGATACCAACAGTCTTTCTCCGGCCCCATAATGTATGCACGGCCGTCGCCGAAGAACGAGTCCAATAATTTTACCTGCAATTAAATGAAATGTTTTTTATATATCGGGTCTAAGTCTATCTAAGAATATAATGTCTATATTTTTTGTCTATTTCATTTATATTTACTATATTGCATCCATTTTAAAGTCATTGGTTTAGTTTGTACGTTTCCCGGAAAACATACAATTTTTTGTTAACTGGCAACACATTAAGACAATCCAATTGTAACTTTTCGGCGCGATTTGGTTTGTCATGTAGCCGTCTTGTTTGTAATTAATGAACTTGCAACCCTATATTATGCAATTTTGGTGGTATTTTATGCGATTTGATTTTTATGCACAAGTGAAATTTATATTGAGAGCTTGAATTCAGAGATCTCACGAAAACTCCCTTCGAACGCTTTAACAAATGGCCGTAATGGTGCATTGAAGATTAGGAAAATACAAAGTTGAGCCTAAAGGACATATATTCCTACGGTAATAGGTTTTGAAAAATCGCGTTGGAAATGGAACGTATGACTATTAATTTTCAGAACCGTCTTGTCTTACTTCCAATATCTTTTCCATTGTATAAATTATTATGAATGCGGCATGCGTATATTAATATACATATGAAGCGATGATGGCTTAGTTGGTAGTGCGGTCGGATTTCGCGTCAATGGATGCGGGTTCAAATCCACCAACCAACTCTAAAATTAGCCTGAGCTTTCCGTGAAGAAAAACATCGTGAGAAAACCATAGCATGGCGGTAGCGCCTGGGTAGCTACCACCTTCAAGTTAGAAAACCAAATGCCAAATCCCAATAGTTGTGTTCCGGAATCATCACTTGAGAACCAGTATCTCTAAGCTTAGTATGTTTATCATCCTAGACCACGTCGTCACTTAACATCAGGTAAAATTGTGGTCAAAGCACCGAGCCTATGCCGTTAAAAAAATAAATATATAATAGTCTATTGAATAGTGTATTGATATTTTATATGTATTTGGGAGTAGGCGGACCCCGTACTAAAAATTTTACATACTGTTATGTGGTATTGCTCTAAAGGAATATTTATTTAGAGGGGGATTGTAAAAGATATAAAAATGCGATTTTTTTCTGTTCTACTCATAGTTTCATATACCTTCTCCAAAGTTGTATGTACCGTGAATCGCGGTTCTAGGAGAACATAGGTCGCGGCATTTGGCGATAAATCGCGACACAAGTTGCGCAATTTAAACTGCCTATCAGTACATTTATCTGTTCTAAGAACAAAGTGTTGTTTGTGTTACAGGTCATTTCATACTACATTCGTCGGTATGATGCGAGGAATTTTTGAGATACCGGTTCTTGGTATTTCGGTATTGTTTACAGAAGAAAATACGTTACATATAATTTTTTTTTACCATAGAGATTGAACTTTTTTAAGTGTGACTAATATAAGAGTGGTTTCTTATTTTTGATAATTTAATAGTTTTATGTCCTTTAGTACTTGGTTATGCAGTTACGATTGTTTAGTTTGTAAGGAGACGAATATATGAAAAATCACGGTGAATAGCAAAATACACTAAGTGATTGAATTTATCAAGGGCTTTGAAGATTTGTATAAGGTTTAATTATGTAAGCAACTTTGTCCCAAGGGACGAACACTTCTTACTGATTAATAAATACGCAGTGGGACCCTTCAAGTACCACATAAGAATCAATGGGGGGTGCGGGGCTTTTAAGGTGATGCGAACCTCAGAATCGAAGTTATCGTGTGGCTGCAATTGTGCTGCTGGTCTTGCGAACTCCCTTCTGGAGTAGAAAACGTTGTGGACACGGTCATGGCCAGCTACGTCCCGCGCTAGGGCCAGCACCGCGCGCACACATCGCAGCGGGGTCGTTGTACCGCATGTCTTCAGGATCCAGCGTCTGCGCGACACGAACATGCTACTTTCACTGTGAAACAAAACGGCAATGTTAATAAAAGTAATAAAAAACAAATAAAGCTCCTGTAGCTGCCGCCAACGTGATGCAATGACGTTTTTCATCACGCTGTAGCCTCACATCCCTACATATAAGACTAGGTTTAACGAGGGGTAAATTACGCGGATTTACCTAAAGCAGTGATCCATACCAATTTGATGCCCTTGTGCTTGCTACCACTCTCGGCTAAACGCAAGCGCTGGCCCTAGGTACAAGTTCGGTGAATCTGTCATAGCGTTTCCTTCTTTGTGAGAATAGATTGCCGCATTCCCAAATGTTTAACCATGAATGGTGTACTCTAGAGTGTAGAGCTTACTGGTTTAACTCCACGGGGACTCTGAGCATTCGCGCAATGCCTCGAATAAGCTGTTGGATTATTATAAGTTAAAACACCAAGCCTAAAGAGGCTGACTGACAAATTATTACCTTCAAGACATATGTATAAATACTTTACGAAGGATTGAGGTATTAAGATATGTGTATAAACAATGCTATAGTTTCCTTAACCGAAAGCTCAAGCTCAATGTAAGATTCGGATCAGCTGTGCCGATCGATTGCGTTTTGTCCTTTCAACGCGTGTAAAGTTTCCGGATCAATCAATGTATCAATCATTCAAGGAACTATATAATCCAATGACGTACATAAATACTTGTTCTTTATTTTACTACTTTTACAACCCTGACCGTTCTCGTTTGATAACTTCTGATCTCAATTTTATCTCTTAAAAACGTCGCACACGTCAAAGTAAATTGTTCTAGAATATACTATAATCATCATCCTCTAAATAAATCGTTGAATAGAGTATAACAAACTCATTATCTGAAAATATAATTGTTTATAATTCGATTATGTTACCGACAAGTGCTCAAGAGCGTGTATGTAAAAATAATAATTATAAAAAACCAAATTGATTATAGAAGGTTATCTTATTACAATTGAACTGGGGAAACATTTACTTTAATCTGGATACCAAGTTTCAACCTCGTTCAGATATAATTTAATACATTAATACAGAGTCGGATTACTTAGGTACATTATTTATAACTCAAGAACTGCTGGACTGATGTTGATGATTTTTTATTTTATTTGTCTCTGTCCGGAATAGCAGAATGACTATTGAAACAATGGAAAATTCACGGGGAAAAAAATTATGAAGGAAACTCATTTTTCCATGCAGTTTGTATGAAACGGGCTTTTCAGTTGATATCTCGAGAATGGATCCAATGATTTTTTTGTTCATATCTCGTTCTTGAGATTTTTTAAACTATAATAAACAAAAAAAAATTAAATTAAAAACTATATTTAATAGAGCTAATAACACAACATTTATTAAATCTGCCGTGAATACTTAGTAAAAAATTAAATTAAAAAAATTAAACCGTCTTTTTGATTGATTATATAAAATTACACATGTGTGTCATCAACATTACAGAAATGTCTTTGTAATGATCATATTTACATTTTAGCCATTAGTTTGTTCCTTTTTTATCAATTGAAGAAAGTAAGAAGTTACATTATTCACGAGACACGATAATGTAACTAATTTGTATACTTACTCGACTTCTAAAGTAGATAAATAACCACGAATTAACATTTATTTTAGTCGTTAAAATGACTTTGTAAATTTCCGTGTTCGTCTAACATGTGACTAAATTATTTCACCATATAAAAGTATCAATGTAGCTGTTGAATCGATTTCAATGTAGTTTTTATATTAAAACAGGTGTGAAACAGCATCTCAATCGAAGACGTCCTAAAGAAAGGCCAGGTGAAAAGCAGCTATAATCGATAGAGAGGTTCGTAACAAGTGGTTGAGGGAGGCGAGATGTTATATATATATATATATATAAGGGGATACGCGGAAAGGTATGATCTAGATATTATTATAATTTTCATAGGGACTACTAAGCACATAAAATTGCAATGAAAAATCGTTTAGGATCCGGATAAGATGCTCTTCGTTTACTGCGAAATATCCCGAAGCCTGTTCACATGAAGAGAGCCGCGGGCATTAACTAGTTAAATTTCAAACTAATTATCAAATTCACAGAACACCAGCTAATTCTATAGGTTTATTAAATTATCACAGATATTAGAAACGCTTTGAATAATTATTGAAAATTTTATTTTATGATCGAGCCAAGTCTTTGGCATAGTAAATTGGTATGAGGATTTTTCCCATCAGTCTCCCCATCCCAGTTATAATATAAAGACCAACATACTACTCCCTATACGTGTAATCGCATGTCGCATCGACTCGCCAAACGGCTTTCTTTACCCGACCATTGTTCCTTTTTTGGGTAAGTTTTATAGTACACCTTATATGTATACACAACAGAACCTTGGATCCGGTCTCGTTACCTCCGTGTGGAAAAAGATAAACGACTTATAGACCAACCAACTTATAGAGATAATACGTGTCTATATTTTATTTCTTTGTTTCCTGATAACTATTTTATTTGCATAAATCTAGAAAGTAGTAATAAAGAAAGTAGTAGTTTGATCAAATAAAATAATTTTATATCCTTTATTTTTATATTGTTACTACGTTCAGTGGTTTGGTCATAATCTCAGCTGATGTTAAGTGACGATATAATTCAGGAAGGTAAAGTGTTTTCAAATGATAATGCCGAAACACACCTACCTATGGGTCCATGGTGTTTTTCCACGTTGAGCATTATTAGAAAATACCGTACCATTGTGCTATGGTTTTCTTCACGATGTTTTTATTCACTGAAAGTTCAAGCTTATTATAGACTTGGACTCAAAATCATTTACAAACTCTCACGCTTATTGTACTTAATTTAAAATTAAATTATTTATATATATACAAACAAATACTCAATTACACAGAACATTTTTGAAAAAAGAGTCCACGGAAAACTATAATCACGAAATCTCAATTCTTATCAAATCAATGTTTTCACACATGACTAAAATGTTGTTTGTTGATGCCCCTGTAGTATCAGTGATTTAGTGATAACTCGATAACTTATCAGTTTTATCAGCGGCGAGAGACAGCTAAGTGCTTACATCACCGACGAATCGCATCTCGAATATTCTTTCGCTTTCATTAGAATTTACTCTAAAATTCGATGTAACCACTCTCTATCCCATCTCTACCTCACGATTAGGTAAAGATATATTATTTCAAATGGCAAAATCTTAAACATCGACCAACATACGACATTAAACATGATATATCTGTAGATCTTTGTATTTGTAATGACGCTCGTAATTTCGTTCACGTGAAATTTTATTATTACTGTTTATTGAGGCTAGTCTGCATGAGCTTCCTTAGTTAGGCCGCTTGCTACTGTGTGGTAGCAAAGTTAGCCATAGCTCAAGAGGTATGGGTAAGATTTTTTTATGTTATTATTTATTATTCCCTTTGCCTAGTAACTGGACACCAGATTGCGCTACGGCATATCAAAAATTTCTACATGCAGTTACATTTTGTAAAGGAAATTAACATGAGATATATTTTGTCTGCCTCGGTGGCGCAGTTGTATTATGGTACGACTGTCGTTCTGAGGTCTCGGGTTCAATCCCCGCGTTGTGTCAAATGATATTTTCTACTCAGTATCATCCCGGAGTCTGGAATTTGTGCCCGATATGTCGACAGGCTCGCCCCCTGTCACATCAGGGACGGAACTAAGCTCGGCGGAATGTGGGTGGTGTAGTTTCGCTATTTCACCTCTGCCTACCCCTTCGGGGATAACAGGCGTGAGCTTATGTTATGTTATATTTTATAGCTCTAAATAGCTCTGCCGAGTTACATCAACATTTTATTTACACCGAGCGCAGGCAGCGGGTAACGGCTAGTGTAATATAATGAATATAACACTTCACTACTAATATTAATTAAAAAGCGCTAAACAAATCTTCCCAGGACCTCGAAAATAAACATAACCATTAAACATTGTTAAGAACAAAGACATTTTTATAGTAGTAATTTACATTTGACCCGAAGACAACAATAAAGCGTATGGACATAGACATTATTACGGTAACCTTGTGGTAGATACTACCACATGCAGCAAATGATTTTTTTGTTTGTGACACTGTGTGACCTAGTTTCATTTAAACACTTCTAGAACGTTCTAACAAGAACCGCGTCGACGTCACAAAGTTAGCACTTAGGCGTTACATTGTATCGGATAGTTTATGGCAATATATTCCTAACATAGATTTAAAAATGGTAGAAGCAAGATAACAATAAAGCAGGTATACTTCAGGCTTAGGCTTTTTGAAAAATTAACTGAGTCCGTGGTTACAAAAATATAATTATATACTTGTGATCGAAATTTGATCGTAAAAAAAGCATTAATTAATTTGATTTTTTTTAAACAATTTCATTATTATTACGTGTGTATGGTAATTAATTTCATATCTCATAAATGACATATGATTTAAAATCCATTGATAATCGTGATGCTTAGTGATGTTACCATTAGGCAGTATGAACGAAAATAAACGATAAACTTATTGTTGTGTAATATTGTATTATATTTCAATATTTTTAACTCATATTAAATTTAGGTTACTGGACTTCATGTCCATATAAACTGGCTTAATCTCACACATCTCCGTGCGCATATTGTTCATTTAAATGTATCCAAAGTTTTCGCGTCATAACACGCGTCTATGATTTTTATGCGCACTTTATCGAAGAGATACAAAGCGATGTTGTAATTTTTATTATAAAGATAATTTATATAGAAAATTAACGCAAACCGCTAACTATGCCCAAACGATCTCTAACAAAATCACAGTTCTACCACAAATTCACAAGTCGCCACGTAAAATATTTGAAAAAGATCGATAAACCGTTTACGTAACAATGATATTAAATGGAAAAATTGTGAAAATTAAGTTACAGTATAATTAATAATGGTATGCGTATAATTAAAAATTGGATACAGAGGACATAAATATTAATAAATAATTCATTACTTGCGCCATACGCAGGGAATATGCAAACCAGTCGCAACGTGATATGATATAATTAAAACTGAACAAATATATTATTTAGTTTAAAAATTTACTTTGTTGAATCCACATTAATATATAAATAATGAATCTAGAACTCATTTATGTTATAATGACTTTACCAATAGAAAATATATCCATATACAAAAATTGTACTTCTTTCGGGAAGTTGGTATGATATATTCACCTATAATGAGGGTAGCTATCCTCTCCGGCTTCGCACGGGTAGATTTTAATTATTACCGCCTTTTGGTTTTTTATACGTGTTTTAAACAATAATTTGATAAAGAGACGGTTATTGACTTAACTATAATATAGACATATAGCCTCTAGGATTTTTCTTGATAATCATAAGTACTATAAACATGTAGTACACCTATTTAGTATACCTAGATACCTCAGTGGTTTTCGCAGCATGTTTATAAGTGAATTTTTTGATACCTTGGGTTACAATGTTGTAATTTTGGCGGGATATCTATAGGTACTAATAAATAAAATGTAACTGACTGTTTGTAATAAAAACAATAACGTTACATATATTAATGTATATACGGTACCCAAAACAAAACACAATTTTTAAATTTCTTTTCTGTCTGTCTGTTCCGGTTAAACTCCGGAACGGCTGGACTGATTTTGACAGGACTTAATCTGACAGATAGCTATTATTATAGATAGAAAAAATAATTATTAAGGTTCCGCGTAAAATTAAAATGAAATTATAATCGCTGATAATGTAACTTTCTATAAGTAGGTGAAAGAATCGGTTAAGTAATTTTTAATTTTATCCATAATAACCAAAAGCCAAATTTTACCTCTATAAAAAAATCTAGATGATTTTAACACAAATCATAATTTTATAAACACATAAAAAGAAAGGAATGCATATAAATTATAAAAAAAAACAAGAGTGCGCTTCGTAACTGCGTCACAGCCTGTTGCTGGGAGCGAGACGTGGTGCGCAGATGCGAATCAATAGACCACGTTGCGCTCATAACAGAACCAAACATTACAGACGCGCTCACACATTTACAAAAGGGCACGACTGAAACTGTGTCAGGCATACATCGAACCATTTCACTTCAGACGTCAGCAGCAGTGCGATGAAACGCGATCGATGGAATACTTTTAGTAACTACTATGTTGCTAAAACCAACGTTAATGGTAAATTATGTCCTGAAAACTGACACTCATCTGCAAGATCTAATCGTTTTAAATTCTAAACCAAAATCACCTAAGACGACTAAGTCGAATGGGACATAATTTTTTTCCCTTCATGACAACAACAAAGAATTGGGTAGTTTGATTTATTTCAAACAGACTAAGTAAATAATGTATTTAAATATAATTAGCGTGTGCTGAAATAAGATATTTCATTCGCCTAATACAACTCTGAGATACAAACGGTTTTAAAGTTTTAGGTGGGGATCGAGAGCGTTTTTGCTCTATCCCATTCCCGTCAAACGAATTAGAATTAGGATATCCTAACGCCATTTACTCCATACAAATGTAGTCCCCTGTTTCCTCCCTGAATAGCATTATGGTAAATAGTTTTATACCCAATTTTTTTTTTACACGGAATAGACTCAGTGCTTTGACCACAATCACACCTGATGTCAAGTGACGATGTGGTCCAGGGTGGTAAACACAGTAAGCCTAGAGGTGTACTGGTTCTCAAGTGATGATGCCGGAACACACCTATTAGTACTTGGCGACAGGTTTCTTAAACTTGAGGGTGGTAGCTACCCAAATACCCTACTACCATGCTATGGTTTCCTCACGATGTTTTCCTTCACAGAAAGCTCAGGCTGATTTTAGTGTCGGATAGGTGGAATCGAACCCGCGTCGATTGACGCAGAATCCGAGCGTACTACCCGCTGCGCCATCATCGTTTCGAAATATATATCACCACCGCCATGACCGTACATTTTAATTTTTTCCATAAATTAGTTATTGTGGAAATTAGGAGCGTTTGAAAATCAAGTCATTTTCAGACGTTCGTCAATCAAATTTGATGAATAAAATTAAAAAACGCAAACTGGCATAGCCAAAGTCTTTATTATTCTAGAACTGAAAGAAAATAAAAAATCGGTTCAGTTTTGGAGGAGGCAACAAGGTACTACGAAGTGATGTTTTCGTCTATTTTGCATACGGTAAAATCAGCCCGAGCTGCAGTTGTCCCTTTTGTGTTTTATATTTCTTTCTTTGGGGCGCAACGCGATAGCAATAGATTTTTAAAATACCTACTTTTCCGATCGCATGCCCTTTTAACTATAGAACTTTTACGAAACACGTAAAGTCTAACGTCATATTTTAGTACATAAGGTCTCTCTCTAGAACAAAATGAAAATATTCCGTGTTTCTGATAAGATTTTAATTTGCCTTTATCCTTATTTACGGTTTGTTTTTATATACGAAGCTTTAGTTATTTTTTTACTGATATAAGTAATATTATATTTGTTACAGTTAATACATATTTATACCATAACCAGCAGTGTGCCCGCGGCTGCGCCCGCGTTTCATACATTTTTTACTGGGAAATATAGTTTTCAATTTATTTTTATGGAATCTTAATTATTTTACTTTTTTTTGCTACTAACATTGAGCAATGATATTTCTCACAAATTCAAATACCTGCAAGTAAACCTGTGCATTGAATCGGATTTCATTCGAAATTTCATGAGTTTCATTTTTTTTACGCGGAATCCTATATTTTGTCGAAAAACTAAAAGTACCCTAAGTTACGCGGAGTAACTTCAGTTATCTACCAAAAAGAGTCCCGTCAAAATCCACCCAGCCGTAGGATTACCCGGAACAAACACAGAAATAATTTTAAAAATGTATTTTAGGTATAGGTAACGTATCGTATACACATAAATATTTATTTAGTAAAAGTAAAAAAAAAAAATTGACATTACAAACAGACACTTCTATTTTATTTATTATAAATAAAGATAGAGGTATAGTTGTTGCTGTGTAATATCTCGTTATATATAGAATGTATAAAATAGCAACAATAGAGTGATTCAATTACGTAACATTCAAAAATGGCAGATTTCATATTGAGGAAATCTAGGCTCGAAATAGCAAACCGACCTTAACGACTCAAGGTAAACGAGTCACCATAAATTAAAAAGTTAAAACATGGAACCAGTTTTTTTTTTTTTATCGGACATAGATAGTATTATAAGCACGAGTATAGTTGTCTATAAATTGCTACTAACTTCCAGTCTTTATACTGAAAAGATAAAATACGATATTTCTTGGATCGGCTAACTTTTGGATTCCCTAACGGCAATTATTCCATACAAACGTAGTTCCCTGTTTCCTCCCTGGATAATGGCATTATGGTAAATATTTTTATACTAAATAATTTATATCCACCACCGCCAAACTAGGAGAGCCTTTGAAAATGAAAAAAAAAATGTTCGATTTTTACCGTCATTTTCAGACGTTCTTCAAACAAATTTGCTGGATAAAATTTAAAAAGCAAAACGTACCCGGCATAGCCAAAGTCTTTATTACTGTATTATCTGAATGAAAATTAAAATTCGGTTCAGTTTTGGAGAAGGAAACAGGGTACTACTAAGTTTTTTTCGTCTATTTTGCATACGGTAAAATCAGCCCGAGCTGCAGTTGTCCCTTTCGTGTTTTATAACTCTTTCTTTGGGCCACAACGCGATAGCAATAGATTTCTGAAATACCTAGTTTTCCGACTGCATGTCCTTTTAAGGACAGTTATTTTATTGGCTAATAGTGAACTTTTGTGAACTTAGTGAAAACTGAAAGTTTAGTTGATTCTTCCTTGAATAGTATAAAAAGAAAGATCTGCCCATCTTACTGGACTTGAGAACTCGAAAATGACCGAACCATTAGATCTTTGTTTTTTTTTAGATTAGTTACATACTTTTTGACCTGTTTTTAGTATATGAATTAGGTTTTACGAAAAAAGACCGCCAATAGCTTTTTTGATTACAAGTAGGGTTAAGATAAAATATATTCCTGAAACTCAAACCAAGGTTCGTATCGTGATCATGATGGTTACTATTTTCAAGTGAGAGATCTAAGTTTGGTGAACCTGTAAAAATTCTTAAGATCAACATCATTTGTTAATTGGAAAAAAAGTAACCACAGGCTAGAAATATAATTCAAAGAATTCTAACGAATCTAGTTTACGATAAATAAAACAAACGTAGTTAAAATATGTAATATCGCCATATTTAGCAAAAATATTCAATGTAAATAGACGTTACGTAACCATAAATTTAATGGTTGTGTGAATTACATATATCTATATGTAATTTATAAACAAAAACAGTCAATATTTTTAAAGTACAAAAAGGGAAAACTATAACCCTAGAATCATAAGCAAGTAAAATTATTCACCAGCATAATATGGGAACGTACGCAGAATCTTTTCGACCAAAATACCGTAGTGTCTCAAGACATAACTCTTCGACCAGTGTATGTTGCCAGTGATGTCATACCGCACTGAGAAGTGAGAGGTGGTCGCTCACAAAGGACTTAATAAAAAAGCTCAAAGTTACTCAGTGGCAATGGAGAGGGATATGCTTGAAGTGTCACTGCATGACCGAATCAAGCATGAGATCAGCAGAAGAAAAGCGAAATTGTCCGAACAATTGCCAAACCAAAGTGTGATAAAGTCGATTGCTTCTTTATTTTAGACTTCAATATTGAACGACAACATCTGTAATTCTGTAAACATAAATAACTCACAATGGACTTACCCCACTCGAGCTCTATTTTTAGACGAATTTCTATTTATAAATGTATATAAAACTAGTACGAGAAAGTTTTTTTAAAATTTAATGTGACAGTTGGAATTAATGAAGATTGTATTAAAAGATATTGCTTAAATATAAAAAGATATACAGATTTTTTATTAATAATTCTGACATTTAAAATCAAACTGGATAAGCTCCAGCAACGGTTTAAATTTAAATATGAATAGAGAGAGGTTCGTTAATATTTTTATAGTTTTTCTGTCTACTAACTGGTTTAGATTTAATTCGTAATGTTTGATTAAATTCGAGATCAAATTTACAACTGTATATATATAATACATTTCCAAACAGTGCAAAATTGACAGGTTTCAATTACAATATCAAATTGTTCCTTTATTGAATGATTGGTGAGCGAACGAAGAATATTACTTGATAAATATACAAAAAAAATTTTACGCAGCTATATTTATTTATTTATATATGTACACAGATAAGAAAGAGTATAAACTAAACTGTAAAACAACCTAAACAAAAACTATTTAAAACATCGCAACGACCGATTAAATTTAGCATCATTATGTTTCTTGATTTTATGTATGATACCGGACAATGATTTCGACCCGGATCCTTTTGCATATAACATTCTATATTTATCACAATTATTCACGTACTTAATTAAACGAATAAAAGAAAACTTTCTTGTGCAGTTAAATCAATATTATACTCATTACTTTACCTACATTATGAAATTTATAATAAACGAAGTGTCTAGGGTGTCCGTTGTGATGTGATGGTGTGAATATACACACTCTGTTATCATTGAGAATCACTCGACTCTGACCGTATCTCTTTACCTACGCCGGAGATTCCCTTTAATAAATTGCGAACAACAATCATGTCAATTTCTGTTATAAGTTTTTGTTACACAAGCGGTCATTGAACCACGCTCAGTTCAATTTTAATATGTACGAATAATTTAGAGCCATTATTCTTATCGGAAGGGAAAATTTGAGGGAGATTTTGAGTGACAATTTAAATTAAATTTTATAGTACGATGGCTCTGTGGAAACCAACGCCATAATCGGAAAATAAAAATAAAAATACTTTAATTTTAATTAATTTAATTAAACATTTTAATTTGGGCCTTGAGAAGGCGCTTATGAACGCCAATGAACTACCACCGGTTCGGAAAAAAAACGCAATCAAGAAGAACCGCCAAGAAACTCGCTCTGGTTTTTGTTTTATTGTAAAAATTATAACTTTCATAGTTACAATTGGTTTTAGGGGAAGCACAGAGATGGGAGTCATTTCCAGACATCACTATCGTTCATGTAACTCCTTATAATCATTGGACATTGAAAACTGCTTGGCGTAGTCCTAGAACTTATTTTCAGGTAAACGGTAATGAAACCACAGCATAGTGCTAGAGCATTTTCTTATGCTCGCCTCGCTAGCTACCACTCTCAAGTCAAGTGGGAACTGTTCAGAAGAATCAATTAACAGCCAGTTTTTCTACGCTCAGCTGAACTACCAATATAAATAAAAAATACACAATGAGAAACATATACCATATATTTTCCATTTTTTTTTTATAAAACTAACGACAAGTACTTTTATAAATATAATATAAGAATAACTGTAAAACAAGGCTAGTATTTAACAGATCTTTCGAGAAAGACAACTACGCAACAAATTGGAGTTGGAGGGGGTGACTGTAGGAGTGGGGGGTCTATTGGGCGGTACATGGATAGCTGCATCAACATTTCCGAGTGCATTGAGCATGCGCCGTACCAACCACCTTGACCTTACCCTCGCCAGGCTTTCGACTCACCCCCCACACTTCACACCGCTGAATAGAGGGAATCTTGAAAGTGCTACGACATAAGACTCGATGCTTCGGTAGTAAAATGCAAAGACATTTTTCGAAAACCCGTAATGTTTTTCTAACGACACAGATTTATTTTTATAATAAGTAATATTCGCCAAACAATCAAATACTTCACGGAAATATCTATAAATAGATATGCGAAACGCCTACCCGTCTTTACGCAGGAAATAAACAATCGAAGTGCACTGACAAAGGGGGGGACAAGGACGAATGGTGGTTGGTGATGTTTGATCAAATATTGGTAATAGTCGATCGATGTAAGTTAATTGTTACAGGTGTGCGCCTATGTGATGTGATATTAGCGACTTATTATATGCATGTCGAAAGAAACTGGCAGTGATGCAATGAAAATTGATTTATTCTTCGGTTGTTACAATATAATTATGTGCATACAATAAAATTCGCCAGTTTCAAAATATATCTTTCTTTTTTATTTATTAAGGACAACAAACAATTACAATACATAAAATCTTATCTTAACTAATAACATTACAGCACTAATTTACTTTAGTAGCACTCTACCAGATATTTTTCATATTATTTTTTATCTATTTCAGAAAATCACAAAGTATTAAAAATAGAAAACAATATTAATACTGACCAAATAATATTATTTTATATGTTATTTAATTAATGTAAATGTAGTGTATTGACCAGTGAGCATCCTTATTAAATAAATAAATAAAATAAATTGACTTGTTCAATTACTGAATACTTTAAAAAAAATAACCTGCGTATAAGTCGTCTCCGAAAATCGGGACATACCTCAAAAAGTCTGAACGTCTGGCTTCAAACCTCCACGTTATGTATTCACGCCACGTTTCGACCCACATTCGGTCAGATCTAGACGCGTATATCATTATTTCTTGTCCGGTTAGCATTGCGTCTGTATACGCAAAGAAGCTGATCTATTTTATGACAATTAATGTGGTTAATCGTCTGCAATGGTGCCGCCATTCACCGTATTAGCCGTATTTTTTCAATTTCTTGGCATTACTATTAATGCGTCTATACACCGCAATTATTTATACTAGAATTCAGTCAGTATTTGAAAAAGAAAAAGCTGTTTCTAAATGTATAATACCTAAAGTTCATCAGCTATTGATGACCAAAGGCAAAAAGAAGATGTCATCTTATAACAGAAGCGAAAAGTGTCTTGAACTTTTTCATCTTTACCTAAATTGGCAAAGGTTAAGAGAAACAACCACTTAAGTCACGTCGCTTCCCTGAGTACATGAACATAACAATGACCGGTAAAACTCGGTTCTACAATAAAAAAAAGAAGTTCAAAGAACTTGAAATAAGTTGGTGTATCAATCAAGCACCGAGCAATGAAAATTCCTAAGCCGAAAACTGACTACACGCACATTATTTATTATTATCATTTTTTTTACAAAATTGGTTTCAAAAAGTGTGGAATTTTTTGGCGGCAAATGTGGTCTCTATCATGTGATAATTTTTATTAATTATTCATAATCTTTTAGTGCTCATCTCTCTGTCTGAATCTTAAAAATCGATTTACCTGATTGTTTTTTTTTATCTTTGTTACGTCAATATATAGAATAAGTTATGAAGCCAACAAAACTGCTGCAAATACGTTTTTTAATTTTTTTTATACTGTCTAAAGCTGTTGAACGGAAGGACCCTTACAGCTTCACCGTAACTTTGGAAGCGAGTGCTAAAGGCACTCAGCCACAAAAAGGTAACTAGCACAAGGGTTACCAAAGCGGTAAGAACCTCGGCTTGGGCGTTACCTGCGTTTAAAAAAATCCGCAGAATTTTGAACTTAGCTGCAGTTAACAATGAATGGATACGAATTGTATGTAGTACATTAATTATAATTCCTTATGTATAAAAAGGTTAAAATAAACCACAAATGATAAACACGGTATCATTGAAATAGAATAATCCATTTTTAATTTATTGTCGACTATAAATTACCCGTACAACAATAGTAAAAGCTAATCCGGACGGTTTTATTTACTACGGATAATATTTTTACGAACAACATATTATGTGTATATATAATTTGGCAAACTCAAAATAGAAACGAGGTCATAAAAATCAAAGCGACATGCAAAAATAACTTTACACTTTCTATTATAAAAATTTATTGTTTTTGTTTATATATAAAAAACGTATTATTAACGTAAATTCGTAACGTGAAGCGATGTTGGCTCAATGGTGTAGTATAGAGAATACTGGATCGATTGACGTAAGTTCTAATCCATCTAACCTATTCTATAATAAGCCTGACCTTTCTTCGGTGAAGGATAATATCGTGAGGAAACAAAAGGATAATGGTTTAATATTTTTTTGTAATACTCCCTTGGTTACACACAACCCTTGAGTTTAAAGATCTGTTACCACATAACTGTGTTCCGGTAGAATCACTAGAAAGTTTAGTGGATATGCCTGGCACTCGACGCTAGGCGAGTCCCACATACCCCCCTGGCATCTTATCAATAGAGATAGCAGGGGAGATGCGTAAATGTATTTCTCACGATAAAAAAGCACCTCAAGCATAGAATCTTTACCACATTGAACCATCACTTAACGTTGAGTGAGATTACAGTTAAAGCGCTGACCCTATACAATGCATTTAAAAAAATTAGCAACTAGTATCTTTATAAAAACAAGCCCATCAATTCTACGTAAACATGTAACCCCCAAATCGTACACGTTGAATTGACATATCTCTTAAAACTTAAAAATAGACAATTTACGAAGGCTTTAAATAAACTGAAAAATGCGTGAAACACGATAATTCCCCAAAAGTCTTTGGCTGCAAACATACCTGATGTAAACATATTCGATTTCCAACAAAGTGTAATATTTATGTGTATTTTATATAAGCAAAATTATTGTGCTTAACAATCGGTGACTGACACACACATAAAATTACTGATTGATTGTCCAAATATATCCTAAAATTAACAAATTTCGTTTTATCTTAGGAGACAGAGCCTTTTATACTAAGATATGACGTCATCTTTTACGTGCTTCGTATAAATTATATACTAACGTTCGTTTTGTCGTATAAGAGACATAGCATGATCTCTCCCTCCGTCAAAAACTTATAAATGCTTGTTTGTGTCTTAAAGAATTTTATTAAGCCACTGGAATTATTTTGTCCCAATATATTACTAACTGTTTGCCCGCGGCTGCGCCCGCGTTTCATATGTTTTTCACTGCGTAATATAGTTTTTAATTTATTTTATACGGAATACATTTTTTTTCCAAAAGTTTTTTTGCAACCAACATTAAACCCTTGAGCACTAACCTGGCGTTTAAGCTAGCTTTCTATTGTCTTCCTATTGTTTCATTTCTATGGGTAATCGATATATTAAGTAAAGATATTTCTCACAAATTCAAATATCTGCCCGTTAAACTGTGCATTGAACCGGATTTTATTCCAATTTTTATGAGTATGAATTTTTTTACGCGGAACCTTAAATACTTTAGAAAAAATAAAGTACCCTATGTTACGCGTAACAAGTAAATTCAGCTATCTAACAAAAAAAGTCCCGTCCAAATCGGTTCAGTCGATCCGGAGATTAGCCGGAATAGACAGACAACATTTTAAAAACAGCATTTTTGGTATCGCATATACATTCATATATATTTAGTAAAAAAACTGTTATTTTGATATTATAAACAGACTCTTCAATTTTATTTAGATATTAGTATAGATTTAGTCATATTGTTCATTTATGCTTCTCTTTTTAATGAATAAACTACAATTGCTATATTTACAAGCAGAGCCGCGGTATACACCCTGTCGTCTGTTCATAATGACTGATTGTGAACTTAATATCATCATCAAAATTTGAAATCAAAATTTTCCGATAGTTTAAACTATTATGACCGATTACATAAGGCAGTCGATGACCGAAAATGACGTATTTGTAAAAAAAAAAAAAAACTAACTCTGATTTGCACAGAATTGTGACCGCAACCCACTTTGTTACTACTCTATAGTGATTTGTGACTACGCTCGCTTATAACAATTTTATAATAGCAATAATAATCTAGCGATCAAGCGAAACAACAATACAATTTCCATATATAAATCCGCCATTTTTCGTCATATAGAGTGAACTTCCGGACAATAATTATAGACATTCGGATTAGGTAGATAATTAGTTATAGTTACGTCAAACTTGATAATTGTATTATATGTACATAATTAATTACATAAATAATGCTGTCAGTATTGTAGTACCCTCCTTTACGTATTTAAGTCATTGTCTCACTGCCACCCAGTACCCGGTCCAGTATAAGACCACGACTATCCTGACAAGCTCAGTGTCGGGCTTATATCCAATACACAATCTTATATCTACATTGTAGATACACAAACACTACAAGTATCAACTGGGTAGTGTTTTCCCAGTCTTATATCAAGTCTTCAATGCTCTAACAAAACTTCGTACAAGAAGTTTATGTGGCACCTCAGAATCTATGCCCCATGTTATTTATTATATTACATCTAAAACTAATTCATTTGAGCGGAATAACTAAAATATCACAACAAAAAAATCAAAAATACCGCAAGTTTAATAGAATAATAAGCTATAATTTTACCGCTTCTAATACCAATTGTAATCAAATACATTCTAGAATCTAGGCAAAGATACTGTAAAAAGAACATCTAATTTCATGTCGCATTACATTCGGTATCAATATACGAGCGTCTCAATATGGAAGTCAACGGGTTAAATGATATTATTTTTTTTTAAATCGCCATCAGAATACTTATGATAAGAACCGTATACAAAATAGTAGCGATAGTTTAACTTTCAATAAGTTTAAATTGGCATAAATCAAAAGTTCGCAGCATTGAATCGTTTTAATTGAAGCAATTGATCAATTACCAGACTTAAAAAAAATAATATACATGGAGAAAATTAACATTATAAATTATGTGTAGTCTGAATGTGGCGAAAATAAAAACGATGAACAGAAAATAATTCAACTAATGGGCCAATTAAATGAAGTAAGCCTCAGATTATACAGATCGACCTATACACCTATACCGTGGCCCGCACATGAGATAGAAATAGTACGGCTTTTGCAACCTAAAACACTGCAATCCACCATCGCACTTACAGTAATCAAAGGTAAATATAAAGGTATTAAATAAAAGATCAACAAGACATTGCCTCAAAACAAACTTTTGAATGCAAAAAAAAAACACTAAACGCTACACGTTTGTTTGTATAACCTTGAAGTTCGCCAAAGAATAAAAATCAGTCACGACGACAAGGACAAAAAAATTATCTGTTGTCTTTTTTATCTTATTTAGGTAATATCGTTTAAACATATCATGCAGTCTCTTTCTGTCATATTAAGTCACATTCTGGGAGTACTAATTCTGTTAAGTAAGGTTATTACAAAACGCAGATTTTTTTCTAACCTAACTAATGCTGTTGATCGGAAGGGCCTTTACAGCTTCACCGAACTTGCAAAGGTTATGGATGCATAGAGCCAAGTTAACCAGATAGCAGAGTTTAACAAAACGCTCCAGCATTCATAACATAAATGCAATATATTTTCTAAGACTTCTTGGTGAACGACCTTTTTAATTTTTTTGCATCATCTCTATATATGCTGTCACGAAAAATTTAAAAAACAATTGTGTTTTCACCGTTTGGTAACATTTAGTATAGGACCGTTGTATTAACAAAATGTACATAACCATTTAACCATAACCATTAAACTTTATCAGTGTTACATGCATAAAAAAGCAACAATATGTTAAGAGTCAGTTTAACACCTATTTAGATGAAACCAGAAAACGTCAAATTTTGCTCACACAGTTAACCTTTATTTTGTAGAGATTTCTTCTAAGTAACTACTAAATCCCGTCAGAAATTTCAGCAAAACCTTATTGCGTAATCTCTTTTTAAATTATGTTCTATATTAATTACACTACGAATAATTTTACTGACAACATACACGCCAACTGACAAAGCCGATATTATAACAACCAGAAGAATCGCAAGAGTAAGATATGTCTCGCAAGATTTCAGGAGTATTTTCTCACTCAATAAATTATAAAGATAATTTATGTAACTTCTAACAGTAAACTCTATACATAAACATGACAAAGGAGCTGTCCAAATCAACCCCGCTGAACGCTCCCAACACAATAATTGGCTCTACTTCAAACACCGTAAATATAGGTGTACCAACGTCAGGGATATTTACGCACTTATTTTATAAATTTATTCGGGAGATGTTGACGTAAGGTGTAAGGTGACCTGAGCTAGAGTCACCTGTATATGTGTAATATTAAGATTTTTGTGTATTTGACGGTGGCACACTACAACATTAATCGCAGTGTTATAATAGCCTAATAATATAGCTTAAAATGAGGACACTAATATCTGGGACACTGATTTGACACTTATCTGAATCCAACGCCCCTACATTATTATACTTTGTTGTTCCTATAAATATTACTATTATCGTCATAGGATTAATAAGTTGCAAAATTTGCATCGAGAAATATTTTAATTTCGTAATTTACTCACAAAATTATATTTGCTTGTATAGAATTCAGACTACGAAATTGTAAACTAAGTAAGTTATTGGTACTTTTTCACATCCCTAAAACCGACAGTTATTTTACCTGACTAGCGTATTTACATACTTATTTTGCTAATTATTAAATTCATAGCCACTCGAGGGGTGAAAAGGAGAGATACACAGTGTGTGATTAGCTAGGCAACGTTCCAGTCGTCCCGCGGCTGGATAACATTGGCGACGAAATACCCAGAAACAAAAAAAAAGTTGACTTTCAGGGTTTCATCCACGTTTAACTAATATATGCAGTGGTGGAAAAGTATTAATTTCCGGTTATCACAAAGAAATTGGACGGAAAAACAATGGACAAGAAAGGGCGAGCGATCCTGCTTAGCACGCTCAACGACGATTCCTACAAGTTTGTAGCGGACTTGGCATTGCCAAGAGAACTACAAGATGTACCGAACGAAGAAATTATCAATTTATAATGTTATCACACACACACTGTTTATTAGACAAGTGTCGAGTATTACGTACAATATACATACATATATAACAGTTCTACACAAATATTTCGATACCACCTTGAGAAACACTTTCCGAGAAAGATTTACAAAGCAAGTAACTTTCCTATATCCACCGATAAAAGATACTAAAGTTTATATAATTCCCGCTTACAGTTTCGTGTTGATCAACGTCTATTCTGGAATCGTATGAACTGTGTTATCAACGCCAGCTTTCACAGTCTCGGTTAAGATGGCAACTTGGCCGACGTCCAATCAAAGAACGGCGTCACAACAAAAAAACATGGCCCCTGGACGATACACGATGCGTTGCAAACGCGTATGCGATACGCTAAACACGTAGGTAGGCTTGCAACATCATAATGACGTGACGGAAAACACAGGAATCTTCGTTGTCTAGGTTATTTCCAGACGTTTTGATCTTACGGCAACTAATTGCATTATAGATTTACAGGGAAGTAAACGTTCCCAATGTTTTTAGTGGATTAACTGTAATAAATATGTACTTACTTGGAATAAAAGAAAATTCCCAAGTTCTTTTAATAAATTGTTAGTTAGTAGTAAAAAATAATAGTATGTTGGTTATTCGTAGTTGTACCGACAATTCTAAGAAATTGCTCAATTGAAGATTCCCATAATAAGATGTAGGTACAGTCACAACAGTAATAAACGTATGTATTTATATTGTGAAACTATGACTTCTACAATATCTTTGATTGCCAGTTCCATGGAAGACAATAAACTCACAATTCTACAAAAAAAGCATCAAAAATCAGTTGGTCACATGGCGATGTTACATGTAAATTGATACGATTATTTGGCTGAACAAACCAATTCAAGATGTCATGCACTATATAACAACATAGACCAGTCAATAATAAGTTTAAGATTGAGTTGGATTTTCTCGGTTGCCAGTAAATGTTGTAGCCAGCCAGAAACTTGAAATGCAAATAGAAAAAGAAAAATGAGTGATTTAGTATTAAAAAAATTAAAGACAATGTTCGCAAGTAAAGCTTCTGTAGATGAAACTTATAAAGATTTTAAAACTGAATTAATGCGATAACTTAAACATTTTCCAGCGAAACGGAACTCAAAGCCATGATAAGTTCGTACTATCTAACAATATAAGTCACGGACCTTTAAACACAGAGTTATCAAACAGAAATTTTATCGTGAGGCCAACAAATATAGCAATCGAGTCATTGGCATAGCAACTGTTATAACATAGTTTACTACAGCCAATGGAGACACGTAAGACGAGATAGCCTCTGACTCTGAGATACTGGCCCTTGACCCACGGCACGGCGGCGTGCTGCACGCGTGTACATTGCGTCACAATGATGTCTTGCGTGCTGTGACGACAGCCTGCAAGGTTGTGAGGGTGTTCACATCGGATTCACCGTTTTATAATGATAATATATTGCGTCAATAAACAAAACAGATGTGTGAATATAGACTACAGTCTTAGGTAAGCATCAATGAGGATTGGAAGGGGGTTAATGCTTTGCTTATTTTTGATGATATGGATAGCGGAAGGGTTGAATAGTGATTACGTAAACAATAGTTACTTATCGTTTATTTTTCCCCAAATGCTTACGTTACCCTTGCGGAAGGATGGGGGGGGGGGGCTTTAGACTTTTACTTACTATTAAGGGAGATATTGAAATTAAAATTATCTTTTGTTTACGTAATACTAAAAAAAGTAAATCTGTTTTTCCGACTGATCACTGGAACTAATCTTTAGAGAAAAATAGGATTGCAATTTCGGATTTAAGGAGGTAAAAAAGGATTGAGATCGCATAATAAAACCGGCCGTTATATGACAAACAATAAACATAAACACCAAGAACGAATATGAGAAAGTGTCAAAATTTTGCATTGACTACAATACTAGAGTATACACTACGTTCTCAAGGCTCCATCTAATCGTGTTATATGAGCAAAAGAATTAAACCTTTAAAATATGCCTTCTTTATATTTCTTTGAAGTAGAAATGAAAAAAAAACCATCAAACGTCAACGCGCAGTGATCTTACTGCTGTATATAAGCGTCCATTTACTGTCGTCTACTATCAGACAGATCGTAAGCTAGTTTGGCACTTTACGTTATAAGAAAAACCATAAAAATATCGGGTGTTATTTCTGAAATATTGTTGTACAGTCAGTACAGTTGAGAAACAGAATTATACTTCGACCCGAAAGTTTATCAACATATGTACATTGGTACATCAGGCGTCCATCACTTGTAACATCAATCTTTAAGTAAACTATTACCGACAACCCGCTACCGAAAACTGCATTGATCACATATCAACAAATCAAACTTTAAGGATATCTGTAATGGACTGGAAAGGATTATGTTAGGTTCCTTACACTTTACATCAGTCTTACATTATTTTGTTAACATACGTAATGTATTTTTCTAATGAATTATGAATCACCCTTATTTGTGCGAGGGGACATTACAGAAGACGCAAGTCGGAAATCACCATCAAACAATACTGCATTGAACGTTGTAAGTTCCAAAATAAAATATCTACAACTGCGTGAAATGGTCTAATAGAAACATAAAATTGGTTGCAACTTACACATTCGTAAATAAATAAGGTTAAATAATCCAAAATCAATTTACAAAGCTATTTGTTTTAACAATAGATAAATTAATTTTTTGCCCAGATTTTGCCTTGCTACCACGTTAAAAAATTATTTTAAGTATACGAATTTAACATTTAAGAGATACTTAAATATTCTAATTACTTCAATGTATTATAAGTACAATAGATATTGCTAATATATGCCAAAGATATAAAGGTCAAAGGGTTATTGTACATTTTTGTTCATAACATTATAAATAACTTGACCTCTTGAATACAACTCAAAGATTATCAAAACATGACCTCGATTTATGACTTACATGAGAATGTGAGTCATAATTATCGATTGTTATAAATGTAAATTTCTCATATAAATTAAACATGATAAAAAAAAAATTAAAATAAATTTATAATATTTATTATTTGTTCTAAATATATCAGATAGAAAATGTGTTTGATTTATATATAAATATACATAAATAAAACCATAAAAATTACCTATTACCTAAGAGCCGTAAAAAACATTTGTTTAAAAATAAGTTTAAATATTTTTTTATGAATTTATAACAAAAGATGGACTAATAAACGCAAATATCCAAACGTTTACAAATTTATAATTGTAATTTATTCAAATCATCATTTTTTAAGTTCACTTCACTTTCATTGTTACGGAGCGACAAACCTAAAACTTCCTCATAAATTATTGATTAAAATGAAAATGTATTCATGTATTATAATGTAGTATGAAAATCCGTTGAGGAGTTTTTTGAATTTGATCGCGTTCAGATAGACAGACGCAAAAACGGAACTTTAAAAAAATTGATATATTAAAATAAAAACTATTACGCTTATTAAGTTACTAAAGCAATAGCAAGCAGTATGTGTAATGCATACGAAAAATCGTCTACTAAAGAGAGTAAGCAAGTTCATGAACCAATGTTGTCAAGTTGTAGAGGTCAATCGGACAATAAATCTTGTGACAAATTGCACGTGACTTCAACGCAGCACTGCAATAAGCGCTATGTAATAACTGTAAATAGTATTATCAATATTCGGCAACTTTATTCGCATACTAAATAGTACATTAAAATTTGCATATTTTTGCGTCTCATAATTTTTATATTTCTCATGAGTACTAAACAGTATTAACCTGATTACGAATGATTCAATATCTCAATTTCTAGTACATTATGAAGGAAGGCGACTCTGATTAGAATGATTCAAAAATCAATTTCCGGTAAATTATGAACTAATAATATCTACCGATTGAAAATTATTCATAAATTCATGACACAATAATAAAAATTTACAAGTATTTATATGTTTTAATTAAAATATCTTGCTTTCATTGATTTTCATACATAGAGACCTAAGCCTATTTTCATAGAATAATTAAATAAGAAATTATTATTTATTATGTATAATTAACGTTAAAGATTGGCAAATGTATGTTTTTTTTATTTTTTTTAATTCAAATTTAGCTTATATGAATATCAAATATCCGTTGACTTCCTTCTTATTTAGATGCGCTTTTTATTTTAATATCAAATGTACTAAGAGGAAGTCCATGGCATTATAATTTTTATATTCTGGAAATAAGTTTTCTTGGATGATATATGACTAGAACTATTTAGATTATGCTATACTGTAATTTACGTATTTAAATATGTTTATCTCATCATAAAAATGTAGTCTGTTGTATTCACAAAAAATATTTATACGTAATACAAAGTTTTATATTGATTTTTCTAAATACTGATAGCAACTTTGTGTAATGGCCTGTTCATATGTATCAAGTGGTTAAGTGTTTAACTACATGTTCACTAAAACGATACGTGTAAACAACCACAGTAAGTTGTAAGTACACTAAATTGTAAATTAGTCAATAAGTAGATTAAGATTGAATCTATTATGTCGTAGTGACTTCCATTCCTGCACTGCTCGCGTTCCTCTCAGTAGGTGTGGCTTATGTATTAAACATTTTGACAGGTTCATATAAGTGAGTTTAATTAAAATGTAATGAAATATGTGAAATAACCTATTTAACTTAAAATTAAATTACATATAGGCTATGGTTGTATAGGCACACACAATGCTGCCAATATCAACAACACTCGTTAACAAAATGGCGGTTATTTTATTAGAACTAACAAAGAGTTTTTGTAGCACCTAGCAAACTCGTGTTCCGTGTTATTATTTCCAATATACTTCACATACACACAATAATCAAACTATAACACAAAAATTACATCAAAATGACATAACAAATATAAAATAAAACTACTATATGACCAGACCAAGATCCCGCCAAAAATTTCATAATGTTGCATTTAACCGCTAACCCATTTAATATAGAATCATTTCACACCCACGTTAAACTATCGAGATAAGATGAAAGGTGTTTGTTGACAGACTTTTCTTATGTTGAAAATAAGTCACATAGCATATCCAATTAAAGTCTTAGAATTATAACGTTTTAAATCTGAGCATAATTCACGAGATGATAAATATGGTTATCTCAAGATAAAGTGTTATGTAATTATTATCGAATGTTTAATGTCAGTGACAATGATACTGACCCCGTGAGGTTATTAGCAAATGTCTTATTTTTTACGAGAATTACAAAATTATATACATAAATGAATTTTATTCTCAATTAACCCCTTGAGCATTAACTAACCTGGCGTTTACGCCAGCTTTCCATTGTTTTCCTATTGTCTCATTTTTATGGGTAATCGGCTTATTAAATACTAACCGTGAGTATATTGATTGCCTTTTTTTAAACTATTGTGATGAAGCTTCCTTACTTCTTCACTGTTTTAAATAATTATATTAAAACTGAAAAATCTGTTTATTTATAAAATTTACAACTATAATATACTAATAATAATTATAATAATTTACTATAATAATTTTATCTGTTTTTTATATAATATTGTTTACCTAAATTTCTTATGTTATTACTATGGTCATTTAAATTTAAAAGTTATAAACTGTGTTGCCTTAAGCTTCAGAAGAGTTTTAGGAAATTATTAATAAATTTTAAATCTGTGACTTACCTAAGTACATAGGCGTCGACCTGGTCGCTCTGTGTGAAAGATATTATCTCACAACGCACTATCTTCAAAACATTTTCCCACTGTTGCCTAAAAATAAAGTATTACATTTAGAATACATTAAAAAAATACTATCTTCTTGAAGAAAAATTTCACATTGTTACACACAATACGAAATTTTGTAGAAAAATGATTCCTAAATATAGATATGGGATGTTGTCCGGAAATATGGAAGGTGAATCATCCACTGAATAGCGACAACAGTCAGTAAAAGAAAAGTTGTAGCAATAATATTAGTCCTAGTATACTAATACTATACTTATACTAGTGAAGAAAAATGCAAGCTCAATAGTCATACATTATTTCAAAAGCCTATTAGTCTTAACATGATTTTTAACACTTTTCTATTAACACAATAATTTTAATATGTATTTATATTGAGTTTTAAAACAACATTTCATTATTGATTTTGACCCATTTTAATATTCTTGTTTTTGATGGTCCCCAGATATCAACAAAGAAATTAAAGTGGTCCCTTGTCAAGAAAAGGTTGGGAAACACTGCTCTAGGACTTTAAGCTGTATAGTTGGATCATAATAAACTCTATTATTGAGTCAAGAAGTTTCAAGTTGAACATAACAAAGTTGGGATAACAACCATTGTTTTTATATTTATTTTATTAGGTATTGAGTTATTGCATAATTTGGAGAGAGCCCTGTGACATTCTCCACAAAGAATCCAACAAGCAATTATTGGTTATAAAACAAAAATCATACTTATGAAAAAACATAGGGATAAAAATAAAGTTAAAAATACAACATAATTTATAAAACTAACTGTAAACCATGAGGCTAATATTTTTAGGTTGTATATATATTGTGCAATGTTTAAAAAAATAAAAATTACATAGAAGTGGGTACTCAAATTATATAATTAATAAAGAAATTATAAAAATGATAAATTCCATCTTACTTAAATATAATATATATTCATAGTTATTTTAAGTCAAAAACAATTATAGATCTTATTTCATTGTTATAGGTAATACACATTTTAGATGTAACATTGAGCAACATTGTTTCACATCATAGTAATGTTAATTGAAAATTAGGTCAATAGATCATATATCTAATGTTATTTTTATCAATTTAATTAAATAAGCATGTATATAATTCTTGTAAAAAAACTTCCAATTTTTTTAATTTATAGCAATAACACTTTTAGTTCCAAAAAAAATATCGTCCCTAGATACATGCATTAAATATCTCTTATAAAGAATATTTCTTATTTTTTATAAAATTAAATTAACGTATTTTTTAAATTGATCTTTCACATAAATCATCACATTCAAATTACGCGCTAGTCGCGAGTAAAGGGTCCGATCTTGTCTACAAACCAACCACAGCATGCGATGGCTACGATAGAAAACTAGCGGTTAAACAGCTGATTCCAGAACCTTCCATCATACTTATGAAAACATGGTAAACGATTTATGAAATAATATTCATACAAATTCACACTTAACTTTTTTATGGAATTTATAAGATCTGTATAAAATACTGAATACATAGTTTCTTTATCAGTGTTTTACACGACGCGGTAAATTTACATAATGCCGGTAACCTAGAAAACCATATGGTAAAATCACAGTTTTTATATGATGAAAGTATTTTATACCAATTATTGATGAAAAATGACTCACCGATTGATTTTTCTTAGATCCGCATTTTTAGCCGGCGTAAACCAAATTTCTATCAGCTTTTCAACACCTTCAAAAAATTGATCATTATTTTCACTACTAGATATAATCTCCGTTTCAGCCATTTCTATATTTTATTCTTTTAATTGTTTGCAACGATAAATTTTATTTATTGCCACAAGATTTGACTTACAACCGCGCGCAACAGAAGTCGGAAGTTGACTGAATGAATGAATTGAAATTATTGGCAAAACCCGAGTGAAAGAAGAAACAGAAATATCAGTATCTCTTTCTACGAGAGCCAGATAACCAATGCTCGTTTCGTTCGGAATCACAAGCAAGAAATAAAATCTATGAAAGTACGCGAGGGTTAAAAAACAAGACCAGTGTGGTAACAGCGATAAATAATCAAAGTAGTAAAGATTCGCTTCGGGGATTTGTGGCATTTGATTTGATATTGCCACAGGCATAACAAATTCACCTTGTTTTATTAATAATTGGACATTACAACATTTGGTAAAATAAATATAACATACTTCATACAGAATACTTTCATATAAAGTATTGCAACGAATACTTATAAATTTAAATAATATACAAACTTTTGTGTACAAATAACTTTTAATCATTGATGTTTCCAGTATATTCAAATTTATATTATTAGACAACACTTCATAACTGGCTTTGTGTTTATCGCATATCGTCTCGCTCTGTATTTATTTTACAGTGAATAAGCATCTGATAACGTTTTCTGGTTTCAATTGATCGCTCACATTGAAACATAAGTCTGATTCACCCTAATATTATGGAGAGTAGGGGTAAGTTAACCCAATCTTATATGGGGATTAGTTGAAAAAGTGCCTACTAGTAAGTGGTAAATAACAGATCATAGCGATAGTCCACCAAAGCACTTGATTCATCTCTGGTCTCTTGCGCAAGTAGTACAGAGTACATAGAGTATGACATAAATTTAACAATTGTGGACAGAGTAAATTGTGTTCCACCGAGCAAAACAAAACGGTAAGTTTTCTTTACTTGTTATTCTCTGGCTTTTTTAAAATTAACCTGAATGCGTAACTTTAACTCAATTTCTTTCAAGCATGAAAAGAGTAAGTTCAGAAAAGTAAGTTAAAATAAATAACTGGCTCTTCTTTCCGTGTCGTTTTAATGTAATTCTTTACATATCTGAAGCTTTTTAACTGGTAAAAAAACCACCTCATTTAGAACATAACGACACATACTACAGCTATTTAAATACTTCAAGAAGTATAACTTTTGGAAAGTTTTTTCCATTTTATGTGAAAACTCAAGGCATATTTTCCAAAGTTTTTTTTAAATATTTAATTACAGTATACATAATTATGTACCATTTTATTCAATGACTTTCTGCCATCTTGTAGGTAGTGGTATGAGCCATTGCTGTAGAAATTTTGGGACTTCTGACAAAAAAAAAAGCGACAAGTAGTTTTAGCAGTCCCCCAGCCAAACTTAATTTTTGCTGAGTGGATAAATATGTGTGTGGTCTATAGCTTTATCGTGATAAAAGATCACACCCTTTCTATTGATCAATTCCAGACGCTTTCTCTCAACTCCTTGCTTTTATCTCATTAGTTGTTAGTAGTACAGATCCGAATAGATGGTTCTGCCCGGCGGTAAAACTAACGTTTTTTCCAACTACAGCTAATGCTGTTAACCGGAAGAGCCTTTACAGCTTCACCTTGGCTTTGGGGGTGAGTGCTTCAGTCTCTCAGCCGTAATAGTTAACTAGTATAAGGGTTACCAAAGTGGTGCGAACTTCGGCTTGACTGTTACCTGAGAGTAAAAAAAATCCGCATAATTTTTGACTTAGTCCTACTAACTACAGACTGTAGGACTAAGTCCTACATTTTTTATTGAATGTGTCGATTACCCATAAAAATAAGGCAATAGGAAAACAATGGATAGCTGACGTAAACGCCAGGTAAGAGCTCAAGGAGTTAATAATAATTATAATTTAAAAAGGCAGGACCTACGTACCTGCGTGTTTTGTGCAGAAGTTTATGTGTAATGCTTCATGCATGTTCAGTATCACAGTATAGCACTGGCAGCAGCGTCAAGAGTCTCCCCAGTTGGGGAACGTAGCACGTCTTGGGCCACCACCGGAGGGAGACTCGGAGTGTGTGATTATGCGGAAGCTGTTAACCGCGTAACCACAGCGGCGGGATAGAGGGTTACATGAGCGTGAGCGCTGAGACGCAAGAATACGCTGTTGATGCGGGAAGATCCTATTCATGCTAGTGATGTTATCGTCGGAGTCGGCCAAGATATTACGCGGTCGTTACATCTTTGAGGGAAGGGGTTCTATTCTTTTTTGTGTCCCAGCTTTTTTCAAGAGGGTCTAAACTGTTTTGCGGTTAATTCGCAGTTCTTTAGCTATGTTGTAAGCGGCCATTCATTAATTACGTAAGGGTCCCCAGGGGCAAGGGGGTAAAATCGATATTTTGTTTATTATGTGATGTAAGTAAAAATTAAAGGTTTCCGAATTTTTTCCTCTATGTGTGCTATTAAATGTTGCTTCATACCGAATTTCAATATTCTGAGTTCACGGCACCCTGTAGGTTTTGATCCCTTACGAGTGTCTCAAATTTGCAGCATAAACGGCTGTATCTGTTGATTGCGTTGGCTTAGAAGTTTGATTTCTCAGCTCCAAGGGACAGTAGACCTGAGTAGTATTTGATATGAATTTCAGCTAGACACCTCCACACATTCCTGAGAAAAAGAGTCTTGACAGACGGACAACAAAGTGGTCCTATAAGGGTTCCGTTTTTACCTTTTGAGGTATAAAACCCTTAAAAAACAACTTTTTTAATTAAAAACAAAACTGACTTCAAAAGAATAAACTATAAAAATGCACTAAAAAGTCAATAATTTCTTTTTTAATCTGTTGCGTTAATTTTGAAATCGGTGCCAGCTTATACGTCGCTAAATATATTTATTTCTGATTAATTGTTCTTTAAAATCACCCTAGTCCTTTATTTAGCTTATGTGTAATTGTAATAAAGTTTAGGCATTATTTCCATTTGTTAATGAGTACCTGGTTAACTCTAGCTGGCACCGAGTCCAAAATTAACGAAGCAGGTTAAAAAAGAAATTATTTATTGACCTATAGTGCATTATTATAGTTTATTCTTTTGAATTCGGTTTTGTTTTTAATTGCAAGTTTTTTTTTCTATTTTTTTAGTTTACGTATGTACTTTTAGGTATAGCTGTAAAGACTACTTCGTAGCTTTGGAAACGAATCAAAATCAAAATTTATTTATTCAATTTAGGCCCTAAGAAGACGCTTATGAACGTCTAAAACACTACCACCGGTTCGGAAACAACCCAGTCGAGAAGAGCCGGCAAGAAACTCGATCTGGTTCTTTTTTTTTTTTTCATAAATATAATATATATCATTTTTTTGTCATATACAAAACTATACAAATCGTAGTTTTAATAATGTTAGTGGAAGCACAGAGATGTGGGTTAATTCCAGACATATAATAGAATAATAACACTATAATATTCGAGGGTTTTCTCAATTGCCGAGTTCCAAAGATCAGATCCTGATCAAATGGGACCACTTAGGAAGTGTACTTCTTCGATTAAACCAAAAATTTTGGAATTCGGTCCACATATGACGGAGAAATAGAGTAACAAACATTAAAAAAACATACAGACGAATTGATAATTTCCTCATTTTTGAAGTGGGTTAAAAATAGCTGAAAGCATTTTACTGTTTGTTTCTTTTTTTTGGAATTTAACCTTTTAATGTCTTTTAAACAACCCAGATACAAATACTACATCCAAAGAGATTTTATTACAAGTACCTATATACAAACATACTATATGCAAAAAGACTACCCCGACATATTATAATTTCTTAGTAAATTTAAATGAAAAGTTCTGAAAAACTTGTAACGGAACAATCAAAATAAAATAAAGTTATTTTAGAAGACCAATATAACTGCATAAATCATATTTTGTCATTCCAATTACTTAACTCATAAAATTAATAATCTGCAAATTAATTTTATCTACAATCCTTAAGTGTGAATGTAAGTTACAGATGTATACAACAAGTTCTTGAACTTACGGCTTGTTAGCGGTGGCGTAGGGTGCCAAGCCTTAAGTTCAGGGGATCCTCAGAGTTCGCGGTGAAATGCTTAGCGAACCCGTGTTGCTCCAATAAGGTGGCGGGAGGAACCGGGGGGTTTAGTGGGTAGTGGTCAACGGCGCTTCTCGCCGCGAGTCCCACTAATCCTGTGTGACAGCCACTCGTACTTGCGTGCGAGAGACTGTCACACATCATCAGTCGTTCCAGTCTCTCCTGTTCGGGTACGTCCCTTTCAGGTCTGGCTGGGCAGCAAGTGCGTAAATGCATTCCCCTCGAAAAAAAAAAAAAAAAAAAAAAGGGGACCTTCAGAGACAGACCAGCAACTAATCTTGCAATAATAAATAAGTTGCAACACAACTATAATCATGGCAACTCAGTAGAAAGCAATTCCAATTTGCAGGGAATTCTAAATTTGTTCTGTTGTCAATTATTTAACCAATTATATTATTTTAATTGTATATGAACAGCTCCTTGAAAACATATTTTAGATTTCGTGGATATTTTATCATACTTATTTTGAATTATATTCAGATTTAATAAGTCCAAACTTTTCTCTTCAATTTCTTAATATAAAATGCTACCTAACAGAAGTATTTAGAGTAATCTTATTATTCTATGCCACACTTGTAATATATACAACAACAGTAAGATCAATTACTAAATTTTAAAAACACTGCAGATCAAGTACAGTTCCATAGGTGTTCCAAAAAAATGGTCCAAAGATTAAGAGGCCATGTAACTCCTATTATTTAGAAATAATATCTATTTTTTCTTCAACATGTAACTTACTCCTTTACCAATTATTTCTAATTATTAGTGTCATACTGTAGAAAGTGCTATTGATTCTATGTTATAATTCAATATTTAATAATACATTATAAATTAAAAACAAATCCAATTATATTTCAGCTGTAAGTATGTTGCTTTTACTTTTCATATGAATATAAAACTAAAATATGGGTAGTAAAGATAATGGTTCATCAAAATTCATGTTAAATTAAAAAATATTCAACAAAGGCATGGTGACAAAAACAGCTGCTTAAAAACAAAATTAAGTATGACAATGATATTGTTAACAAAAGTGTCACAAATTTTCAAAAGAAGCAACTAATTTATGTAATCGTCCATTTTCAACCTTCCGCACTGCTTTAAATTTTGGCTTCCTAACAGGTATGGAAGGTGGAATATCTTCATCTTTAACATCTTCATAAAAATCTTCAATATTCGGTTCTACATCTCTCTTAACAGATATAACACTACCTTGTCTCTTATCTTTTTTATTACTTTTCAAAGTAATATTTGCATTTAATTCAATAAGGTTTCTATATATTTTGTCGTTAAAATGAAAGTTTAACTTTTTTGTCATCTGGAAAAAAAAATTAACTTATAAATAATAGTAATTTTCTAATAGTGGACATATGAACCCAAAATGGTTTTCGATATTAAAAATATTAGAACAATAAGATATACCTTAACACAATTTTGTCCTTTATTATGTAAATCACCAGCAGGTAATGGGGGTGCTTCCGATTGTCTAATATCAGACAGGTAATTAGCGAATAATTCGCTTGAGCATAACGCAGGTGAGTTCAGTGTATTTTCTTTTTCAATATTAGAAAAAACTGTCTCAGGAGCTTTGGAAATTCCCACATCATATATAACTTGATCTCTCGTATTAGGTTTTATTTTTTGTTCACAATTCCTTACAAGTGTTTTTTTTACTTTTAGATTATTTCGAGACTTGTTCATTCTTTTAAACAAATTCAAACTCTTAGGTGATTGTTGACAGTTGACATTATTGTAGTCTTTGGTTGACATTATTATACTGTGCTGTTGACCTCGGTAGAAGTTTATTATACTGTGGCAAGTGGCTGTTAACAAACTGACAATAGGGATGATCGATCTCGTGGGGTATTTGAAAAAAGAAGTGATTCAATTAAGATTACATTTGAATAATTGGTATTAATAAAAAATATTTGTTCTAAAACTGAATTAAAAATGGTAGTCTTTAATCATTATTATTAATTTTTACTGTGTTTGCTAATAAAATCAAATCAAAATGTTGAGTATAATTTTTCTAAGTAGTTTTCTAATTTCGTTAAAAATGTTACTATTACATATTAAGGTTGATTCATGTGTTTTAATATTATATTAAATTAACATTATTAATTTTAACAATTTCAGAGGACAGTTAACTTTTGCTAATGTTTTGTTTTAATAACAGTTAACTTTAACAGTGAATCTCCGCAACTGTGATTTAATTAATTTTAATTTAGTACTTAAAATTGTTCTGGCCATAATGTTATACTTATTGTAAGAAAAAAACTTATAAACAGATTTCTGTTTTTGAAGTTTCTGACCAACAAATTAATATCAATACTAAATAGCTCAATTAATATCACTATTTTTTCAGTGGCTGGTCTCAATATTGAATTTGAATTTACATAAATAAACTTTTAGGTTGAGATCAATATAAAAATGAAACGAGTTTTCTGACTGAAAACTGACACTGGAAGTCTATTTTAATTTTATGTCAAAAACAGCTGTATTAACAATTTCTGAACGGAATCTTCGCTGTCGACGACTTCAATATTTAGCTGTGTGTTGTAAATTCCTGAAATTATAGTCATTACATAGGTACTTACATAAAATATTCTAACTTTAATAAAACATAAAGTAATAAAGACTGTGTTAAAATATCTATTTTTTCCATTCTACTAGGTAATTGTGTTTCAGGAAATGTCTATGTGCAGTGTTAGTTTTGCAGTAAGTAAGTTATGAATTTTATAAATGTTTATAATTAGCTGGCTTTATGAGTTACAACATAATATTCCAGAATCCGGATAGCTTACCAGTTGAAAGCTTATCATTAACAGTATCAAATGCAGGGGTTGTGCAGCAAATTAAAGCTTTGGTAAGTTATTACAATGTTTTGTAATTGCATGCATATGTAAGGAATTTTTAAATAACCTATTTTAATTCTTCATTCGTTTGCGTAATTATATTTGTCTGAGAGGCATAAATAATTTTCGAGGAGCTTTAGTAACTTCGTGTGTAGCTAAATGTAAATTGTGAAGGAAATAGTTTTTCTTATAAAATTTACATTTTATTTTTTTAAAACTTAAAAACTTTCTAGTCAAGTTTTATGAACTTAAAATGACTTCTCATTTTTATGAGCATTATTAGTAAAATTGAAGTTTTAGTAGGGTGGCTTTTGTTATTTTAAAAAGCAAAATGTAATGTTTGGATGACTTTTGGAAGATGTTATTTTATTATTAAATCAATAATTTATGCTACTTTATACATAACCTTATTTTACTATAATTTCTGAAATTTGATAGAATGCAGCTAATAAAACAACACTCAGTAGTATTTAATAAATCTATATGTATAAATTAATTAAAGTATTGATGGAGTGATTTTGAATGGTAATAATGGTTGACTTAAAAAAACTGACTTTAAAGAAAATGTTTAGGTTAGGTATATAAAAGTGTCTAATAAAGTATATTCATCTAACATTACAGCATCCATTCTGGGTAGAAAAAAGACAACTGATAGTGTATGAGAGACCTCCAACAGGCAATGCAATGGTGCTTGGATCAGTTGATGCATGGAAGACTAAAATGGAAATTTATAAACAGGATTTGAAGTGGCTACTAAGTTTGGAGTATCATAGGTAATTGTTTCATTGTTAACAAATTTGACAGTAAAGGTCCCTTAAGGCCCCCTTCAGCAGTGGGGGAGTGTTGTGTAATAGCTTGGCTTAATTTTGCAGGAGCATGGGGTTTTAAAATCACCAAAAATTTGCTTATGTTATATTCAAACAAACTAACTATCCTATATGTTGTAACCTGGGCTATATTTGTATAAAAAAGAGTATTCATTTATAATTTGAAACAAATAAATTACAGGCTGAATCCTTACAATGACTCATGTAATTTAATTTCATAAAATTATGAATGCTTAATAATAATAAAAAATTACCTATGTTTTTAGCATTATCTATGAACTATAATATAAGAAACATTTTTGAATCTCCCTCCTTCTTATCATGAATTGTAAAAAAAAGTTTTTTGGCTTAATTTAAAGAAATCACCAAAGAAATAATTGCATGCATAAATACTATTTAGACATCCCATCCTCCAGGTCATCAAAAATAAACAAAGCATGGATTTTTCTACAAATTTTTCTTAATGATTTCCACCATCAACTAAATACTTGTTCATTTAATTCACAGGTTTTGGAGTACGATATTGTATCACTCACAGTGTATGGACACTCTAGTTTCATTTTTACAAGAAGCAAACCCACCTTATTTGCCACCGCACGAAAGTAGAGATGTCCGAAACATATATGATGAGATTAGGAGGCTTGTTTTAATCATATTCAGTAGGCTAGTCACAAATAAAGAGAGCAATGTAAGTAATTATTTATTAACACACAGTTTCATAGCAGTTTGAAATCTTTAATACAGAAAAGGAGTCATTCCACCTCAAATTAACCGATAGTTGGAATCAACCTCTTTTCATTTGTACAAATTTTGGTCAGAAGTTTTCTTTTACTACATAAGGAGTTCTGCCAAATGAAAAAAAAAATAGGTATTTTTGAAGTTTTTCAATCTTATTTTTTAAATATCTCGAAAACTATTATAAATACAGAAATGTACCACATTTCATTTTAAAGAGGATACTCGGGCTATGGAAAAACATTATTTTGATAACATTTTTTGAAAAATTTTGAATTTTTGAAAATCGTCCTCAACTTTTGGCTAAAAGTTAGTTTCTGTATCTACAATAGTTTTCAAGATATTTAAAAGACAAGATAGAAAAACTAAAAATAAAATTACGAAATTTTGAATTTTGCATAACTTTAGAAAAAAAAATTATTAATTTTTTCCCTTTAGCAGAACTTCGTTATAAATGATAGTAGAATATTTCTAACCAAAATTTCTGCAAATTGAAAGGGGTTGATTCCAACTATTAGTCGATTTGGGGTGGAATGACCCATAGGCTTAAACAGTGTCATCTTTATTGGAATGATAAACATGAATGATAAGCAATGATAAGCATACCATAGAAAAAATTAATTAGTGTAACTAATAAAACATGAAAGTACATTACGATTTTTTTTTTTACTTTAATTACGTGATTTAAAAATTTAAGAGAGGTAAACACTACTAATGAGTAAATTAATGTAAACAAAACAAAATTAAATATGTTTTACTTATTTGAGACATAGAAATAAAACTATGAATGTCAGAAATACTAACAGTAATTGTGGAAGACCATAAAAAAATAGATTTGGTTTATTTTTATTAAAATTATACTAACAATAAAATATATAATAAACTTTAAGTACTAGATACAATATAAGGATTAGTCTGGATTTGTGTCGCGTACTGACCATAGACAAAAAAACTTTCAGATGTTTTTACAATTTTTACTAATTATACTCGATATATTAGTTACATTAAATATGACTAATTAATTTTAATACAGTGGATTAATTCGTGTTTCTTTATCACGATTTGAGAGATATCAATGTGCAATATGAAAAGACAGTTGTGCAGGCCGGTGATCGATTGGCGATCTTTCGATGGTCGTCGCTGTTTTTGAATTGTTCTGTGCTTACGCTTAGGCACAGAGCCGTCATATTCCTGTGCTAGTATAAAAAAAAATATCCAGATGTTATTACTTCATGAAAATATAATTTTGTTTATAACGTTTCAGACACATTGGATGACGAAAGAATATTTGGGAGATATACTGTATAATAATTTCATATTTACAATACCGATAATTTGGGACATTTGTCTAACGTATGGCGTGGACAATGGCCGTCATGTCGGCAGGATATTGGAGAGTGTGTTCAAATTACAGCCGAAATATGAAAATGATACTGCAGCAGCGGTTTCGTTTGTTAATGAGGTACTTTGTTTGAAATTTTGAAACGCATCTCTCACAGTGACTTATGCGAATTTTATTTCTTTGATTTTGGCAATTATACTTTCTAAAGAATCTGTAACACTTATGCTTGTGACTACTTACTATTAGCCAGGTATCATACACATATATACATATTTTGTACCTTTTTGAAAGGTTTCTTTTAATTTGAAGGAAAAAAAACTCAACTGTTTCTAAATTATTATTTTTTTAAACACTAAAATTCGTCTATGGCTACTAAACAAAAAAAAGAAATCCGACAATAAATAGAATATGATCAGAAAAGTGTCTTGAACTGTTTTATATAAATACTGGATTTAAACTGTGATCGTTTTTTAAAAGGATATTCTAGCAGCTTTAATTCCATACAAACGTAGTCCCCTGTTTCCTCCCTGTATAATAGCATTATGGTAAATATGTTTATACCAAATAATACATATCCACTACCGCCATGCCCATACATTTTGATTTTTCCCATAAATTAGTTATTGTAGAACCTAGAAGCCTTTGAAAATGAAAAAAATGCTCTATTTTTAATGTCATTTTCAGACGTTAGTCAAACAAATTTGATGGATAAAATTAAAAAAAAGCAAAACTTCCAGGCATAGCAAAAGTCTCTCTTATTCTAAAACTGAAAGAAAAAGAAAAAAAAAATATCGATTCAGTTTTGGAGAAGGAAAGAGGGTACTACGAAGTTATGTTTTCGTCTATTTTGCATTGTTAAATCAGCCCGCGCTGTAGTTGTCCCTTTCGAGTTTTATTATTTTTACTACGGGGCGCAACGCAATAGCAATAGTTTTCTGAAATACCTACTTTTTTTGACCACATGCCCTCTTAAGTATAATCATAGAATAATATTGACAAAGTCATGCACTATTAAAAGTTTTTCACTTGGATCAACTCCCCACAGGCTTTCAAATTCATAATACTCCAAGTGAACAAGGATTATGACAGCGAAGAACCACCGAACCTTCCAGAAACGTTTAAGGGGTTCGGTGAAATCAGACGGCCTTCAGCCAGTAAGAAGCAGGACAAGATCACCTTCGATACCCTCAGGGACCTGGTCATGCATCTCCTTGACACTGCGATGACATTAAGGATATTCATCGAAGTACATCCAGATAGTGTTCAGGCGTTTAGGAAAACTAATTTCGTTTTAAGGTAAACCAACCAATTTAATCTGTTAATTTTACCTTCCATTTTGTGTTTTTACTTCCTTACGCTTTGTATGCATTGTTTTGTATTGTAATATGGTGGGTTATTACGTGATTTATTTAGTTGACTAACTTACGCTTTCATTTAATTTAAAGTTTTGTCAACTCAGACGAAGTCGCCGGTATCAGCTAGTATGAAATATATAATACACGTATAATAGTTAACCGGACATATATGTACGGTATTAAATAGATTAATCATGTAATTCGGTTCAGTTGTTCTCGAGTTTATAGATCAACTACCCGAGACAGACAGACATTGCAATATATATATAATGTAGGGACAATGATAAATAGGTATGTATATAGATAAATATAGTATAGGGATTATTTTTTCAGTATAGTCCAACTGTACGAGTACGGTATACCGCAGTTATACGAGCGGCTAGAGGAAGTGGGGGACAAGACGAGCGTCACTTACACCGAAGTGGAGGGGTACATAGACTGCGTCAGGGCCGAGCTCATTGATATATTCAAAGAGATACTCGCTGTTTACAAGAACGCTATACTTAGTAATGCTGAGTAAGTTTCATTTATTATATACATGCACTCTAACCTTACTTTACTCACTTAATCTATACTATAACATGCATTTTATCTTTACTCATGTATTTAAAAAAAAATCTAATAGGCCGGGGAAAATGCGAAGAAACTTCTCCATCATCTGATTTTAATTAGAATATACAATGGAATATTTTTTTTTTTTTTTTTTTTTTTTATAGTTGCACAATACACAACACAAATATTAAAAACACAGGAAATAAATATTTCTTATAGCATATAACAAAGTGTTGCGCTTATACAAACAAGGTGTAACCTCAGCTTGATTGCTAGACTGAAATTTAGCACTGAGCTGATATCGTGTAAAAAAAAAAAAACAAAAAAGTGTCAGAGCTGCGCTGGAATTCTGATTGTATCTTGTTGGCACGCTGGGGATACACTACTTTTTTTTTTTAAAGTGACAATCAATAATCAACAATCAGCTGATAAATCTGATTATTATAATAAAAAAATCTTTTAAAACTTGATGAATGCACAAATATGTGTATCAATATTATCTACTTGACACATTTACACACGAGAGACCTATCAGGTATTACGTAAGCACAATGGGCACAAATTTCCGATTTGCTTATTTTTGATGATACGGTGGAATCGGGTCCGAATGGTTAGCAATGTTTATTTATTTATTTTTGTTTGATTTTTTGCAAATACTTATGTAATCAAGGGAGGAGGGGGGGGTAGGACCCTTTTTTACTATTGCTGACAGAGGTCAACGGAGGGCGGGTTAAAAAAAGGACAAATATTTTTTGAACGGTCTTTGAAGCTAGTTGGTAACGCCACCTAGTGTGGCTTCTTAAAACCCTCACCCTTTTCCCTGTCGTGCACTACTTCTGTGTTAACCGCGCCCGCGCATACATCGCATACAGATACTATATTTCGCAACCCCGCTATACCTACTTGTGCTCCTAACCGCGCCCGCGCCACTAAATCGGTGGTAATATTCGCTTCTCCGCTTATAATATAAACTATAACGCATATTGTGGTGACGTCGTGAGTTGGCTGAAGTGTGTGAGGTGTTGGAAGCCCTTGTCTTATTCTAAGGAGCTTTCGGGCGGCTGCGAGTGGATCTACACGTCGAAGGCGCTAGCTGCTGCTGAGGAACAGGTCAGTGCACGACTTCCTTGTTCCCGCATCCACCACGCTTCCCTTGCCATTTTGGCCTACCGTGCCAGCTCTAGGCGTCTCCACTAGTGAAGGGTTTTTTTAACGCGCTATAGGTTATACCTACATTTAAAAATAATGTTCTGAGATTTTTTTTATAAGAGTTTATATCAGAAAATACACATGATCTTGGGTAGGAAGGGGTTCAGAATTATCCAAAAACAAAAAAGAGTATAGTCGCGTAATTAATGAACGAATCCTAAGTTGTAGACGCTAGTGTGAAACTAGGTAATGAAAACACGGGCGTGTTGTTATCATGTAATCGTGATTTGATATCCAGTCGGTTACGAATGTAGTAATATACTAACGTATTTATCTCAATAGTGGTAGTATCGCGAACCACGTGGAGGAATACCTCGCCGTGATGATGGACGGCCTCTCGGAGAGGATGCTGATAAAGGACTACCATCTGTGCTATCCTGTTAATGAGGATCTAGAGATGCTGAAGCAAGCCTTCCCTGACATGTATCCTTTGCATATAATATGTTTAAATAATTCTTTACTATACACTCCATTACTCTAACTTCTTCATTCTCAACGTGGGCGATAACGCATCCTGTGGAAGTAGAAGACCCAGACAAAATTAGAGACCATTTCTTAATGGTCTATCTTTAGGGAAGATATAGGAGGATGTAGATAGGAAGTGGGCAGTTTATAAATATGTATAGTATAAAAGTGGCAAAAAACTTAAGATGGGGGACTCTAAATGAAACATATTTCTCAAAGTGAGCCGGGAGTAAAATAAGGTTGAGAAGCTATGCTTTAACTTATTCCCCATTATTATTATTATGACACAAAATTTGTTGAAACTTAGAACTATTTTAAAGATAAAAAAAACAGGCTATGATAACATTTCTGCTGTTAAAAAAAAAACAAAAAAAGAACACTCAACCTGGTTTCAAAATTTCCAAACATCTCTTTACAATGTTTATGTGTTCAACACATACTAAGCAGATTTTTAAATGGAAGTGTATTATTATATAATAGTTGCAAATATTACATTAAAAGGGCGAATATTGATTCATTACTAATGATTCGTTAGCTTTCATACCTTTCAATTTGTTAGACATAATTATGACTTCCATTAAAGGTAAAATTATTTAATTTTAACTTGACATAGTGACGTTAGAATTTATTATCAACTAGCTGTGTGCTCGCGGCTGCGTCCGCGTTTCATATATTTTTCAATGCGTAATATAGTTTTTTTTTTTTTATATATACGGAACGTGAAATTATTTCCAAAAACTTTTTTTTGCTACTAACATTAAGCAAAGATATTTCACTAAACAGTGCGTTGAATCGGATTTTATTCCAAATTTCATAAGTTTTAATTTTTTTTTGCCGGATCCCTAATTATTTTCGAAAAGTAAAAGTATCATAAATTACGCGCAGTTACTTTATGTGTCGAGTACCCATAAAAATGAAAGAATAGGAAAACAATGAAAAGCTGGCGTAAACGCCGGGAAAGTACTCAAGGGGTTAAGCTATCGAACAAAAAAGTCCCGTCAAAATTGGTCCAGGCGTTTCGGATATTACCCGGAACAAAACATTTTAAACAGACACTTCAATCTTATTTATTAGTATAGATCGAATTTAAAGTTGAAAAAGAAATTACCAGACATTATAATAAAAAAAATCTAATGAAAATCTTCACTATTATCAAATGATTTTTTAAAGTATCTATTATCTACTAGTATATTTTTCAAGTCCATCGTACACATAATTAACAAATAATAATATTCTTGAACGAGTTTTTAATATCAGTGATAACGTAAAAACAGATTTCATACTGCAAGCGATATATTCGAATCTAGATGAACCGGTACCGGAGTTGAAGAGTGAACCAGCGACAATAACAAACGGGCATATCGCAACCATAGACAATACACCCGGCCCCTCCATAGATAACGAGATACCGAGTAATATAAGAGAGGAATCGCTCATTAGCGAAGTAAAAGACATATTACCGCATTTGGGCGATGGTTTCATACTGAAATGTTTGAAACACTATGGTTTTAATAGTGAGAGAGTGATCAATAGCGTATTGGAGGATAACTTAGCCGAGCCGCTTAGATGTTAGTATTTTTTTATTACTATAAAAGCCTGATGAAGATTTTATTATGATATTTTTTTTTTTTCTGATTAGAATGACAGTTGTCACGTGACCACGTGTCGGAAATTTTACATTTGTTGCCGTAAAATGCATTCGAGATAATTTCGTATTTTATTCTTATACGAGTTAGTAACGTCATTTACACGTTTAAATCACAAATTTTAATAACATTGATCTTGGAAACATATCAAATCGGATTTTTATCTCAGTACTGGTCACATTAATTAGCCAGTTAATGTTAAGACACACAGCGGGCGGCACGGGACGACGGTGGAACGGTAGTCCGAGAAATGCACTAGTTATTATAAAACAGGTTGCGGCGACACTAGCCAAGTGCAGCGGTTCTGTGTGACTTTTCTTAATTTTTTTTTTACGATTTCTATAAATATCTCATACTTTATAACCTATTAATTGGTAATTGGCATATACTTCCCATGTACAGTTAATCAAAATAGGTTAATCCATTTTTGAGTTAAATCCAAACATACCCATGGACATACAGACAGGTCAAGTGAAGATGGATTTCGCGTCAATAGACGTGGGTTCTAACCCATCTGTCCAACTCTAAAATTAGCCTGAGCTTACAGTGAAGGAAAACATCGCGAGGATACCATACCGCACGATTTTCTAACAATCCCCACCTGGGTAGCTACCACCCTCAAATTTGCAAACCTCTAGCCAAATACAAATAGGTGTGTTCCGGAAACATCATTTGAAAACGAGTACATCTAGGCTTAGTGTGTTTACCACCCTGAACCACATCGTCACTTAACATCAGGTGAGATTGTGGTCAAAGCACTGAGCCTATACAGTATTAAAAAAAATCTTTTTATGCTACCATAGTACTCGACCAAACACTGCCAATAATTCCGGAAGATCCACTAGACAGTAAGTTCTTAGAGACCGGTGTTCAAAGGCTGAACGTCTTCGATGGAGACGAGTTCGACATAATGACTCGCGACGACGTCGACCTGACTCGTATACACGTCGGCAAGAAGAAGTCCAAATACCGGGATCTCAGGCAAATGATGGACGATAAGACAGAGGTGAAACAGATGGCTGATATATACAGTAAATATAAGTTAGTTTCATGTCTATATTATTTATACACACACGTCTAGGAAATAAATATGATTTTTAAGTAATTGAAGCTAAACATAGAATCTTTTCTATGCCTCACGCACATACTCCTAAATACATAAATCCGTGCTTAGATGCATCCCGAACCGACAATCGTAATCCTGCAGTGCATACGTACTCCCAAACACACGCAAATACTCCTTAACGCACAAATACTCAAACGCACGATCAAACTCCCAAAACGCACGAAGAAACTCCTAAACGCACGAACAAACTCCCACATCCTAGCAAACACTCGGATGTATACACGTACTCCCAAATTTATACATGAACTCCCGAACGCATACACGTATTCTCAGATGCACGCACGCATTCTTGGACACATATGCACTCATACACGTACGACCGCATACATTCTTCCTCATTAGCATTTAACTCCTTTCAATCTACAAGTTTACACGGCAAATTAATATTTGTGTAAATTTGACAGATGTTTAACCCCTTGAGCACTAACCTGGCGTTTATGCCAGCTTCCCATTGTTTTCCTATTTTCTCATTTTTATGAGTAATCGACATATTAATAACTAAATTATATACAATTTATTACAGTGACTGGCAAAGAATTTCATGCTTTATAGGGAATTCACTTTAAAACTGCATCTTCCATATTACTTGTAACATATTGTACGATTGCTGATTTAAAAAAAAAAACGATTAAACCATTGTCTATTAATAAATTGCTCAAACCCACTATGACCTGCCGTTCCTAGACTGTTTATTTCGAATTAAGAGTAATTCATTATTCACAAATATGAAATAACATAAACACATGATATTAACTTGTCACAGGAATCACGCATAATTGTGTTTTTTTTTCCAGTATGGTTTGTGACGTAGAAGAGGGTATGTACTCTGACGAGTATGACGACACGTACGATTCTGACGGAGTGACGGCCGCACCGGACTCTGACATGGACGGTGACGCGCGACGGCGACCGTTCGTCACTCCGGTGGCGTTGCGGTCGCGCACAGCACTAACACAGGTAAATAATAATTTTCCAAAAATAAAATAACCTCAAAAACATACACATTGTGCTTAATAGTTATAAAAATTTACAACTGCATATTTATCTACATTTGAACGTTATTTCTTTGTAAATAATTGTTAAGTTTTTAGTTATTTTTAAGTCTATACTTTTCGTAATCTTTTAAGACGGAGCTTAAACTACGATTAAATTCTAATTTTTTATTTTCAATTTTTTTTAATTTCAACTTTTGCACTATTTTTGAGTGTAGATTAAAACTTTCGTATCATTTTTTATGTTTACCCTCTATATATTAGAAAAATTGTGTAAGTACCAACAATTGTGTCATAAAATATAAAAAAAAAAAAAATGAACTTTTTAGTGTCTTGTCAAATATTTTATCTCTATATATAAAATCCCGGTAAATTTTCAATGTATATGCAACGAAAATTTCAAAACTCCCGGCGGCAATTTTTTCAGTCCTGAAATAGTTTAATAATTATAATCGTTTTTTTTTATTTTTTTTTTTTATATTTTATTATTAGTTCAATGACTGAAAGTGTCATTCTGTAGTATTTTCATCATTGAAATAAATATCAAGATTCATGTAAAACTTAGTATATTTTTTTTGCGAAACATTAGCCCTTTGTTACCTTTATTTACCAAAAAAAAGAAACTCACGTTTTACCCATACTATGTGACTTGTTTAAGGGGGGGGGGGAGGTAATCAAAATACTACGCTTAGTCACAGTAGCGGTGCGGGAGGGGGGGGGGGGTGTTTAGATTTATATTACGTAGTCTGATACTACTGCCCCCGTGATCAATGATGTATCCGAGTAGATTGATGCCGGGAACGCGTTCATTGAAGACGTGTGAGGCGGACATTAATTAAACACAAAACCATTGTTGTTTTCGTAAATTAAATAAATGCTTTTACATAAGTTTTTCATCATAATATTTAATTTACTAGTAATTATAAGCATATGCATGCAGTCTTATGCAATAAACGCCGTATTAATAAAGACGGATATGGTATCAAATTATTTTTATTTATTTAATTTTCTGCCTGCGAAATGAGTAAAAATTATACTTGTCGATACTACGGAAACACTTTAAGAGGGGCGGAGGTGTCTTGGCATATACTACGAGTTGTCACCAAGGGGAGGGAGGAGTCGAAAAATCTTTAAAAAATAGGTCACGTAATATGGGTACGTTACCCTTAATAATAGTACATACCAATTTTTGGAACTAAATTAGAAGAAAATGATAAGAGGTACACAAATGTTTTGGTATGAAGCAGGAAGAGTCTGAAGAGGAGTCGGATCATAAAGAAGATGAGAAAGCGTCAAGCAATAGGAACAGGCTGGACTTCTGCGTGAACCCTGAGGAGATGCGAGCGAGGAGGGAGGCTAGCTACCAAGCCAGGAGGGGAAAGGGCCACAGACCTCCACCGCCAGCTAAGTAAATAAGCCCATTAAAATTAATCTATACTTTATTATATAATAAGTTGTGTGCCCGCGGCTCCGCCCGCGTTTCATATATTCTCCACTGCGCATATTATAATTTTGAAAAGAATCAACGGAAAATAATGTTTCGAAGGTTTTATTACGCGGAACCCTAATTATTTTTCCAATAAAACCGTTGTTTTTTTTTTAAGAATTTCTTGTGTTTTATTTTCTTATGCGGAACCCTAATAATAGTATCATATTGCATTCACAAGTTCATGAGTTTTAGTATTTTTTACGCGGAACCTTAATTATTTAAAAAAAAGTAGCTTAAGTTATATCTAACTTAAGCTACTTTTTTTAAAATAATTAAGGTTACCCTGTCGAGTAACTTTAGCTATCTGCCGAAAAAATATTCCGTCCAAATCGGTCAAGCCGTTCCGGAGATAATAACCGGAACAAAAAGACAGACACAGACAAAATTAAAAAAAAAAAAGTGTTTTTGGTACAGTTACCGTAATATACATTAATATGTATTTAGTAGAATCAAAAATGATATTTTTTTGACATTACAAACAGACACTTCAATTGTATTTATAAATATAGATATTTTTTTTCATTCCTTAATTTTTTACTAGCTTCCCTATTTTGTGTCCAGGAGCCAGGACGTGACGGGCAAGCCCCGGGGTCAAGGTCAAGAGAAGGACGTACTCGCGAATAGAGACAAGAAAGAGAAGCACAAGTCCTCACGGGCCAACCACAACCGGAGACAGGGGGCGCAGTGGAAGAGAACCCAGGGGATGATGCCCTCGTAATCCTCAGGAACCAGTCGATCAGCCTCAACAACCACATTTGACAACAATCGGGATATCTATTAATTAAAAAAAAAAAAACTAGTACTGCCGACAGAAGTGAAAACTCAAAGATTCGGAAAAACTGTTTTATTTTTTTAATGTTTATATTTCATAATTTGTTCATTGAAATTATTAACATAACCTAACGTAAAACATTTGTCTGGTTTTTAAATGTAATTAATCATCAAATATGCACATTTTCATATAGTTTATAAAATAATTATAAAATTTACTATTTATCTCTGAGCGCCAAGAATTAAACACCATATTATACTTGACACACACTGTAGCATGTTGACGGCTGACGTCATAGCATTGGTGACGTGAATCTATATGATTTCCCCCCTATCAAGAATCGCTCAGCGCCGCTAAAGAAGTTTAATAATAACATTTGCCCATCAAAAGTGTTTGTTTATGACCGTTACATACTTTTAAGGAGACATTCAAGTTTTACGAAGTTAAGCAAAATTTTGGCCGTCTTGAATCGCTCTCACCCTTCCTTGTCAGCAATAGTAAGCAAATTACTTATCGCTCATGATTAAATAAGCATTGGCATAATAAAAACCAAAAAAAAAAGAAAGATTGCTTACATAGTCACCGCTCAGACTCCCGTCCAACATGTCATCAAAAATAAGCAAAGCATAAATAGGCGCTGTCCTACTTGTGCTTACGTAATACTGGAACGAACACTCAAGTATAAAAAAAAATAGAATTTGCTATATTGATATCGAGTCTTCTATATGAAGAAATAACGTAGACAATTGGTAGATGGTCGGTTTTTACATCAATGGAATACCTACATATTTTCATATTAGTAAATCTACCTATAGTTATGTTACGGTAGTACTTCTTGGCTTACCGTGTTACCACATAGTCATCTAACATCAGGTGAAATTATTGTCAAAGCATTGAATCTAGACAGTGTAAAAATAATCTCATTACTAACCTGGTCTGGCACTCTTCTTCTTGTTCTTAGATAACGACAATCTGTGTACACACAATTTGTGCCAGTGTCATCTGGTTAATAGTGTATTGTCAATATGTTTCGCGTTATTTTCTATAATAAACTTGAATATACCAACCAAACTATATCACACAATACGCCATATGATGTAGATAAATACACAAGTTTCATGAATTAAGGAAAACAACTGCTACGTGACAGACTGAGATCACGTCAAAAACTCCGAACTCCTTTAATTGTCAACTCGTATTTTGCTGGTCTGGGACTCATTCCTACTTCCGGGTATGACGCCATCATTATCATTTCGCGGGTATTTGGAATAAAAAGAACGAGACGGCATTAGTGTCCATACATATATCTCTGTCTAAGAATATACTCACGCGCGCAATTCATATCGATTAGTAGTTTTGTTAAAACGAGATTATCAATTTAAACTAAAAAACTATCTCACATAGTTTACAAACATCTCTATTTGAACAGGATTAATAGTTACATTAAACAGTGGGCGTGTCAAGATGCCATCGCGATGATTGCATAAAAGACATCGCGCTGGCGTCCCAAATCGCCCATTTGTGTCTAAACCATAACCGATCTTGATACTTGTGTGAATATATAAAAAAAGTGTGTGTGTGTGTACTTATGTACGCACGTAAGAAGTTATACTTCTTTGACGTAATAATAGAAAAAACTAAAACGTTGACAGCTAACTACAGCCTGTTTGTTTTTCGTGACGGTGTGCGCGCGCATCGTATGTTGACTAGCTAACTTCAGGGTGTTTTTAGTGATGGCTGCGCGTGCATCGTAAAAATTTACTGTCATTATTTTTCCCTAACGCGCCACAAAAAGTAGAGTTTCACAAATGAACTCTTAAAACATAAGTTTAAAAACGGCTGCCCACTACATGACCGAAGATAATGGTGGGCGATAATATATTATCAATTACAAAGAAACAATTGAACAATTGTTAACCATACTGTGCATATATATGTTTAATATTTTACAAACGAATGTAATTCGTAATGTTTTTTCACTATTTATGAAATTGTACAGAAAAACCTAATGTTATAGTAATAATAATTACTATGTATTTTGAAATAAAGTAGCGTTTTTATTTACCTACTAGCCATGTGCTCGCGGCTGCGTCCGCGTTTCAGATATTCTTCACTGTGTTTTATTTATTTTTTATCTGAAGACTATTTTTTTTTGTAATATGATAAAGTAAAAATATGTCTCACAAATTCGTGCACTTGCCCCGCAAAATTGTGCATTGAATCGGATTTAATTCAATTGTTTATGAGTTTTATTTTTTTTACGAGGAACCCTAATTGTTTTTGAAAATTAAAAGTTACCCGGAATAATTTCAGCTATCTTCCAAAAAAGTCCGTTCAATATCGGTCCAGCCATTCCGGAGATTACCCGAACAAAAAGACATAACAATTTTAACAACTTTATTTTTAGTATAGCTATCGTGTATACATTTCATATCTATTTAGTTAAAAAATAATTTTGATATTATAAACAGACACTTCAATTTTATTTATTAGTATAGATTCTTGTAGTTTATTATATTACAAAGTGTTTGTTTAAAAAAATAATATTCATTGATTGACTGTTTCTACTGAAATATCCCCCTGCTGGACATAGGTCTCCCCTATAAAGGTTGGGTAGGGGGGGGGGGTAATTGTCATAATCACCACGCATGACAGCCAGGTTGGCGATTGTAGGCAGTTGTTGTGGTACTCAGAGGATGCCGCTGGCGACGGGAACGAAATATGGCGGTACTAATCTTAGCCGGCATCTCACGGAACTGCGGAATTATTAAGAAACATGAAGCATTAAAACTCGATTATGAAAAAAATACCTTCCTATTGCTAATAATATAACCAATTCAATGTCTATTTTAAAAACATGACGGTTTAATGGTTGCAACAAATGGCGGGCGGAGTCGGGAAGCCAGCGCGATGTTAGCAGTTGTAATGTACTAGATACTATAGAACAAGTCGTGTTCAGCTTATCGTCGTATCAATAGTCGGACCCGCCCGTTGTTTGGACAAAAACTTTAGTCCAGTGATGTAGGACATCCTAAATGAGCACTGTATCCAGATTTCTTGTTATCTAAATAATTATCAATAAGGATTTAAGATTGTGGGTAATATTTTAGAAATCTTTTTAGTTTACGCCCACGCCTCTGATTATGTCCAGTTCCATATTCCACAGTATGTGTGATTTAAAGATCGTAAGACTATGGGAAAAACGGAGGAACTGAAAGGCTCGAATCATTTCGATTATCAATTATAAATGTTGTATCTAAAGTTATGATAAAAACTGAATATTTAAAAGTGGTCGAAATTCGAATTCGTTATTGGAAGTTTCGCACATCACAAAGAGCGCGTCCGGCTCGTGACGGCGCGACGTGTTTCATAGTAACATCGCAGCGACGTCCAGACTCGCCCGCTGCTTGAAGAAACGTTTAAGGTCGGAAATAACAAAATAAAAAAAAACAGGATAAACAGAGAAGAAGATGCAATATACTCTTTTCTAATATTGTCCTAGAATAACTATTCAACTTTTACATATTTATTAATACGAATACATATTTTATAATAAAATAAAGAATACATATTTTAATATAAAATCTATTTTTTTATTAATAATTTTAAGTATACTCCAAGTATACCATTATTTCTATTAATATTTTATGAGAATTTGTGACAACATTTAAATCGGATATAGATTTTGAAAAATCCGAATAAATATTAGTCCTTTCTTTGTTCCAGGAAAGGTTCGTTATAATTTAATAATATCTTGCAGTCTCTATTTGCAAAGATCTGGACTTACCAACTCGTAGGTATAAGATGGTATACAGCAAGGCGATGCGGCGGCGGCGGTCATCAAGTATGTTAGTCGTGAATAAGTCGAGCGATAAGTTAAATCGCGTGCGCGTGTCCCGAATCGCAATATCTCATCTTTGTAATACCCACCGCGGCGGTAATGGTGTAGTTATGTTCATAGGCGGTAGCGATTACCGATAACAGCGTCAACCACTTTATTAATAGTGTTTAATAATTTTATATATGTTGCATACGCTGGCACACTCCTTACCGAGGTTTAGGGTTTTCGTTAGTCTGGGTTATTTAAGTTTTTAATGCGTGTCGAGTGGCAATTCTTTTTTACTCACCTTATGTGACGGTCATTACTTCGCGACGTACAATCTATCTGACCACAATTAAAAAATCGCTTTAACTTTTACTTCATAAATACATAAATAACATCAAGCTTCCCTCCATAAGGATAGGCAAAGACAAAATTGTTCCACCAGCTATGTTCCTGATTTATGACTTTCACTTCTACTTCCATGAGCATTTTGATACACGCTCTTCGGTTACGTGTAGTTTTGACCTAGGCTGTGTTTATAATGCCTTCAATCTGGTAGAGATACGTTCGCTTAGGTCGACCTTTACCGGCTTGCTCAGACACACTCGCCTTGTAAATTTGTTTTTTTTTATCCATCCTCGCCACGTGCCCAAATCAATTAAGCATCTCTTTATCTATCTTTGTCACTGTGCCCTATCACACCATAACGTTCGCTTATCTTAAACTTGTTTTTATATTTGTAATTTATTCATTTATTATCGCACAACAAACTTCTTGCTTTCTCTATAAAATATTTTTATTTTAAATTAATCTCTACTCTCGTCAATAAATACACGTACTAAACACAAAGCGGCGCCGCCGCCCATAAAAGCAATGCAAAGATAGACACTATAACTTGTACGTCTTCATGTTAGATCATAAAATTCGCGCATGATACCATAAATATGAGTCATCTGCCGTCAACACTAGCTTATCTACCTGTCGGTGAACAATAGATCTGTTCCGCTATTCAGCATGTATTTTATGAACCGGTCGCGGTCTTCTGAAAAATTATCTACTAAAGATCTATTATAACTAAGGGTCGTGAATGCCTATCACGTTTATATTCATAATAATAAATAAAAATTACAAAAATAAACATTCATTATTCAGTAAAGTTCGATATTTAATAATGAAAGAAACTTAGCTATGAGGTACGAAGTCAAGTAACCTCCTCGAACCCCTGGCAACGTCTACTTGTCTGATTGCTAACAATCTGACTCAGGCGACGCTCCTACTATCTTTCTGGTTTTAAAAGGGAGACAGTATTAAGCAAGGGCAGTTTTTCTGACCCTGCTGTCGGAATGAAACTTTTTCCTCTAACCACCAACGATTATTCGTAATCTGAGAAGCTTATTTATCCGCTCCGACTAGAACGAGGCTTCACCGCTCCTGCTGTGAGGAAGACAACCTCCATAAAATATTACCTCGGAGAGCCTCCATTGTAAGCTAAATTGATAGATATAACATGAAGAGGAAAAAACCTGTAACAAATTAAGAAAAAGAAAACTCCTTCAAAAAATCATATGGTTAGGCTTAGGGGTAAGTGTCCCTAGAACCAATGGAAGAAACCCTTCGTAAAATTACAAGGAAGGGTGAGGTTGTGAAGACCAATGGCCGAATGAATACCAGAGGATTCTTATGGAAAGTAGCGCTCGTTGGGGGTCACGGACGAATAAACAAGATACCACGAAAATGAAAATAGGATCGCCCTAAGCGGTCAACGTAGTCTATGGACGCTTGCAACACCAGAGGTATCAGATGTGGATTGCCGACTCTAAAATACTGGTTCTCGAGAGATGCTACTGGAATATTATTAGTGCTTGAATGACCAAGAAGTTCGCTAATAAGAGCTAATGAGAATACATTAAAATCATAGTGGGCACAGTCCTGCATAATAAGACGTCTGCTGTCCTTTGTGGCAAGCGGGTATCCAATAATCCTACAGCGATAATAGATATTACTCATAGATTTTAAATGATTAGATTTTAAATCAGATTCACATAATCATCATCTCCAGCTTATACCAGTATACTGCTGAATATAAGATCGATATTCTCTATACGATCTTCGGTTTTCCCAATCTAGTCACTTCCAACTGGTTTTTTGACTCTTTTAAGCTGTACTATGAATGAAAAAAAAATTTTTTTTAAATACATTTTCGCCATCGTTCTTACAGGTTAAAAGAATTGCAAATAGTAAAGAGAATTAATTTACCTACAGTCTTATTTCTAAAAGGGGTTAACGTATTCCGAAGACAGACAGACGAAGAAAAATAAACGATGTTCCATGACAACACAAAGCAAATAAACATTATGCATGTCGATGTAATGGTGGGTAAGTAAAACGTTCTACGGCTGTTGTGGCTGATGTGCACGTTTTATTATATTGCCTGTAATAAGGGAATTAAGGCGGAGCGGAAGGATTTAATAAGCGAGCGGCACAGAGCAGACCGCGCGCGGCCGCACGGCTCAAATTGCGATCTCCGATGCGTACTCGCATCGCCCTGGGCGATTCTAGTGATGCTCTTAAATTGAGTATATCGATAACTACTCTCACGTACAATAATTTATACTCCCTAGTCACAAATTTATATTACATTATGTAATTCTTAAATGTATAGAGGTTTAATTATTAAAGAATAAAATTTTTGAAATGCAAATTTACTTCTTATAACTTCAAATGTTAAAAGATTGAAAGGACACTGCTTTTGACAAAAATAATCTGTGACAAAACAGTAGCCAAGAGAACACGAATGGAATCTTCGACGACCACATATGAAATATGCCAACAACACTCTAAACCCTGTTGAAATAAAACTGTTGAAGAAACAGTGATAAATGCGTAAAAACCATGCGCTCTATTTTGGGTGGGTATAAAATAAAATTTCATACATTACAACAGTCTCACACAATCAGCTTTTTGTAATTTACTAATTTTAAATCATTATTAAATTGATTTATTTTCACTAGCTGTCTTGGCAAAATTCGTACCGCCTTATAAATAATGTATATTGTATTATTAACTGAGTTAATTACAGTTTTATTCCAATTGGATTGGGAAACTTTTCGAGTTTCAGACGAACAAAAAAAGATATTCCGGGTGGAGACAGATCAAAGAAATGAAAGGTCATCTTGAATTATTATTTATCGATAATGAAGGTATCGCATCATTACTGCTGAAGTTGTGTGTAATTTATGTTTCGTTCAGTCTACTCGGCTCGATTATTATTATTGTTCCACGAAAACATGCGCGGGCGCATAAAATATGGTATAATAAGTACAGAACAATGTCGCCACAGAATCGCGCCGCGCTGTCTTTTTGGTTCTCGATATTATTTATTTGTTGAAATTATTGACATCACTACTATACTACTGTATTTAATTATTTATTGATGTATGCATATAGTAACTAGGTTGTTTTGTAGTGTTTTATTTTTATGAACCATATGGATGTATGCATACATTCCTTGTGCAATAAGTTAACTGTATCCCGCGGCTAAACTCACTCCAATTTCTATTCACTGCATTGGCTACATGTTTTAAAGATGAATGATTTAGGCATGGAACTAAAATAGAACATGTAAATGATTTTTTTGTCGGGTTTAATTCACTATTCAATATTATTACTCCGATCTTTTCCATATATTAGTTATACTAATGTAACAAAATATCAAAAATAAAATAGTAAAAAAATCCAACTTAAATAAAATACACCAGACCTTTAATATATAAACTAGCTATGTGTCCTCGGCGGCGCCTGCGTTTCATATATTCTTCACTGCGTTTAATTATTTTTTTAACGGAATCCTAATTATTTTCCAAAATGCTTTTGGCTACTAACTTTAATCAAAGATATTTCTCACAAATTGAAATACTTGCCAGTATTCCGGGTGATCACCGGAACGGCTGAACCGATTTTGACAGGACTTTTCATTTTAGATAGCTGAAGTTACTCCGCGTACCTTTGTTTTTAGAAAATAATTAACGTTCCGCGTAAAAAATTTAAAATTCATGAAATTTCAAATAAAATCCCATTCAACACACAGTTTCACTGGCAAGCGTTTGAATTTGTGAGAAATAGTTGTCTTACTTAGTATGGAAAAAAAATTAAGAAAAGAAAATTAGTGTACTTATAACAAAATTAAAGCACAGTGAAGAACATTCATTGGTTTAATACGGGTTTCATAACGCGGGCGCAGCCGCGGTCACACGCATAGTAATATTATAAATGGTAGGGCATTTTCTGATAATTTCCGCCTATGTAACTTCCACCCTAAAGTTTAAAAACCTGTCGCCAAATACCAATAGGTATGTTCCGGTAGCTTCACTTGAGAACCAGTTCCTCTAGGCTTAGTCTCCTTACCATCCTATAGACCACATTGTCACATAATATCAGGTGAGATTATAGTCAAAGCACTGGGTCTAAATCGTGTAAAAAAAGGAGTATTTTGTTTGCTTCAAATCGATTAACTCTGAAACTAATGATATAATTTTAATGAATTCTTTCGCCATTAGAATCTCTGTATAAACGTCCGAACTTGTCCCGAAGTCACGAGTACGTTAATGCAAAACGAAAGGGTTATGGATAATTTTTAGCAGTATTTTGTTATAAAAAAAATAAGACTGCTATTTCAAGGTTGGGTATTGAAGTAACGGTACCTGTACATAATGTACACGTATAAGAAGTAAGTACCCACTCGACAATAGTCTAACAGTACAGACGGATTCCGTTATATTTATACAGTAATTGAAGCCCATTACCTACAGGTTTCTAGTTTTAGGGTTGAGTAAGTATGTAATAATTTAATAAAATATTTATTCACTAATTTTAAGGCTTAGTCGTTTTAATCGCAAACTCTTCATTTGACGCTTCGTTTCAAAAAGCTCTAAATCTAAAGATGTCTTAATGGTTATTTACTAATGCAGTATATTTATTAATTTTCTTGCTTTCTTTGCAAAATGCTTACGTTGTCATGGGGGGGAGGGGGTCTAAACAAATATTTAAAATAACGATAAGGTGAAAGTATAACAAACGGCGATCTGTGATTTATAGATTAATTCACCTCAGGTCGGTAGTAACTTGCCATGGAGAATAAAGGTAGGGATCCGTGTATATGAATACTGTCCGTTGAAATGTATTAAATTAGGATAGCACAGAAGACCTAAGTACGACGCTCGGTGACCTCAGTAGAGCCTCCGAACGAGGTGGCCTTAAAACGAACATAAACAAGACGAAAGTCATGTCTAATGTCCATGTTGTGCCAACTCCTATAAAAACCGGTGATTCTGCGCTCGAAGTCGTTAACACTTATGTATATCTGGGTCATACTTTCCAGTTAGGTAGATCCAAATTCGAGAAAGAGGTTAATCGTCGTATCCAACTCGGCTGGGCCGCTTTCGGGAAGCTACGCAGAATCTTCTCGTCCGAAATACCGCAGTGTCTCAAGACGAAAGTCTTCAACCAGTGTGTACTATTAATGCCATACGGCACTGAAACGTGGTCGCTCATAACGGACTTGATAAAAAAGCTCAAAGTTGCTCAAACAGCAATGGAGAAGGCTATGCTTGAAGTTTCACTGCGTGATCGAGTCAAGAATGAGGAGGTCCATAGAAGAACCTAAGTAACCGACATTGCCCGAAGAATTGCTAAACTTAAATGGCAGTGGGTTGGGCACATTGCTCGTAGAACTAATGACCGATGGGGGCAATGGGTTCTCGAATGGCTACCACGCAGCGGAAGACGTAGCGTAGTTAGGTCCCCCTCAACGTGGACCGACGTCCTGCTGACGGCCGCGGGATTCCGTTGGAAGCGGGTGGCGCAAGACTGGTCGTAGTGGAGATCTTTGAGAGAGACCTATGTCCAGTAGTCTTTCACGTCTTTCAGTTGAATGGATGGAGGGTGGTGGCACATTAGCATCAGGGTAAATTATAAAGGAAGTCCCAAATCAATAAGCGTACTATTTACAGTTTACGAAATAAAATCACTTTATGTTTATAAACATAATATTTCTTTAAGGTTATATTTAATATATTATTTTGTACATTGAATCTTTCGTTAATTAATAACTTTAGTCGATAATGGTGTTAAAAAAATATACATTGATAGTAATTTTTTAACTCGGCATACTTGAATGCATCTACAATTGCTACATTCATACCACCATACCCTTTGTCTAACACCAGGGCGATTGTGGAAGGTTTTTTGAACTGTTATTTATAGCATACAACTGATCACTTTTTCAACTTTTCTCCCATATGAGATTATTCTCTTCGCCTTTATTCCTTACCTTATTAAACGTGCCTGCGTTTTGTGTTCAAGATGTTTCGTTACTATTTGTAATATTAGCTTTAAAATTCACAATACTTTCGTACAAAACATTTTAAGTCGTTTTACCATAATAAGCCCCTACGTTACTAAACGAACGTCATTACAGTCATCATTGACAGGTTTTTCTGTAATTTGACTGTAGGGTATAATTTTTCAAACGAGACTAACATTGTTGCCGATTCAACTCACAACGCGGGCGGTTGTGTAGACCACTCTACTCGCCCTCATTTCTTAAGCATTCTTGTCCTGCACATTCACGTGTATTTCCCTTCCGTATTGAAGTAAAACTTCTTTAGCGGCTTTCAGCAATTTTCGTTAGGTTATGTTAATAATTTCAATTATGACATTTAAACATCAAAGAATCAGTTTCCGTAATTTAGACTTTTCTCTTCTGTCGGTTGTCCCAATGGCTGCCTGGTTTGTTTTATAACAGAACATCGATTCACTTACTGTTTGCAAAATAACTGAGTTATTAATTTAGTCGTTTGATAACCCTATCGACACAATACTTATGTAACATAACCGACTAGTAATTGTCGGAAACTTGCCAATCGCTACGCGATTAAATGAATTACTTATTATTGTGGATATTATTATTATCCTCATTATTGTTATATCATTGTATTTTGAGAAGTCATCTAGCATTTAAGTAGTACTTTGAATATTAAGCTGTTTTATTTTTAGTGCGTATTATAATTCTTTGTTCAAGGGTTCATAAAGATAAACAATTTGCTATTTGCCACACCCCTTTCTGGCTGCGGCCCATGACGTATTCCTATCTCCAACTGGGGAGGCTTCTGTATCGGCCACCAGCGCGATACTTTGAAACTTTCATAACACGCAATACTTTGCGCCCCCATTTCACGCAGGTACACAGGTTATTCGTAGCCCGGGGGGGGAGGTGCGAGGAGGTGGAGCGCTTGGCCACGATGGGAGTAGCCCTGGTGGTCAAGCGCATCGTGATGCTCGGGCTCAGGGTAGCGGCCGAAAAGACCGAGGCCCTGTTGTTCCATGGGCCTCGGCATGGGCCGCCTCCTGGGGCGAGCATCTCGGTGGGGGGGTACCGGATCCGGGTTAAGGCCCAGATGAAATATCTGGGCCTTATCCTGGACGGAAGATGGCGGTTCAAGTCCCACTTCAAGGGACTTGGACCGCGCATCGCCGGTGCCGCGGTGGCACTGGGGCGGCTCCTCCCGAATGTGGGGGGGCCTGGCCAGAGGTGCCGCCGGCTCCACGCAGGGGTCGTGCGAAGCATGGCCGTCTACGGGGCACCCGTGTGGGCGGACGCCCTCAATGCCCGTAATATCCGTGTGCTGCAATCAGTGCAGCGCACGGTGGCGTTGAGGGCGATACGCGGATACCGCACGGTGTCCGTAGCGGCGGCCTGTGTGCTCGCCGGCTCCCTACCGTGGGAGCGAGAAGCGGAGGTGCTCGCTGCCGCGTACCGGCACTCGGCAGCGAGGAGGGATGGTGGAGGGTTCCGCTTGCACCCGGCTGAGGTGCGGAGGATTCGACTTGAGGAGAGAGAGGAGCAGATGAGGCGGTGGGAGGAGGACCTGGTGGATGTGCGCTACGGACGGCCTACTGTAGACGCCATCCGCCCGGTCCTCCGGGAGTGGATGAAGAGGGGGCACGGCTCCCTCACCTTTAGGCTGGTGCAGGTACTGTCCGGACATGGTTGTTTCGGATGGTACCTGCACAGGATAGCCAGGAGGGAGCCGTTGCCGAGGTGCCAACACTGCGACGCGGCGGAGGACACGGCGCACCAAACCCTCGTGGACTGCACCGCGTGGGAGGAGCCGCGTCGTGCGGTGGTGGCGGCGGTGGGGCCGGACCTCTTGCTGCCGACCGTTGTCAGCGCCATGGTCGGCAGCGAGGAGGTCTGGGGAGTGGTTGCTTCCTTCTGTGAACAAGTGATGTTGCAGAAGGAGGCGGCCGAGAGGGCCCGTGAAGAGGATCCTGGGGCGGATCCTCGGAGGCGTAAGAGGCCCAGGGGGCGGTGGGCACGTTACGTGCGGAGCTTCCTCCGCATGTAGGCGTGCCCAGGGGGGGGAGGAGTGAGTGTGTGTGGGAGTGTTGGTGGCGTGTGCCGTAGAGGGGGGGTTTGTGTTGGGGGCTTGTGCCGTAGTCCTTCTTTGTGTTTCTTTTTCTTGTTTCTGTGTCTTCTTTCGTTTTCTTCAGGTATCCCTCTCCTTCCTACGTCTTGTCGACTTAGACAAGATGAGTGAAGGGGAGGGACCTACTTCCCTTAAAGCAATGGCGGGTTTCTTCCCCTTTGCCCCTTTGCCCGCCACTGCTCTGTCCAATTCTTGCCCTTTCTTCTTATAGGGGCCGGAAATATTCCGCCCCCTGGAAGTCTGACCTTAGGTCATGCCTCTCCTGAGGCGGACTAAGAGGTGGAGGGGAATTTTTCTCCTCCATCCCCACCGGGCCATTCCACTGACGGGCCGGGTGGGTTCGCTGCAGGGGGCGACGCGGTGCTTGCGAAAGCCACCCCGTGTCGCCCCCATCCCAAATGCAGCGGACGGCCCCGGGGGGTTTTACTGGGTATTTCCGGGCGACTCTCGCCCGGGTGAGTCCCACACTGGCACGGAGCTCGTCACTCCGTGCCCCCTTATCTATTGTATTTGGGGGACTTTGATCCCACAAATACAATAGATAAGGGTAGTGCGTAAATGCATTTCCCCCGTTAAAAAAAAAAAAAAAAGGTACACAGGTTGTCTAAAGAGCCTTGAGATCCGTAGTTTTCCCTTAACAATCGTAGATTTAGCGTGGGACGAATTCCAGCGGAATTTCCGACTCGCTTAGCAGCCCAAACCCAAGTGAGTATCACTTTGGTGCTTTAGTGCTAGCTACCACTCTCCCGAGTGAATACCTTAAGCCAGTGGTCTTCTCACTTTTCAGGTCAAGAGGCATATGGGCCTGAAACGCGACTGCGAGCCACATTTTTATGGATCGGGTAATTGATACCATCTATTCATTGACATATTGTTATGACATATAACTTTGCTTAGTTGGTTCGGGCATGTGACTCAGCACGTTGGTAAGGGTCGACCTAGGCAAACATATTTTGACCAAATCGAGCACATCTTAAATAAAGGCCAGGTGAAAAGTATACATAACCGGCGAGCATGTATGAAAGCGCTCATGAAAGTAGAGTAAGCGAAAGAGGGAGTGTCAAGATCATACCAAATGGAAGGACGTAGTCTCTATCTACCCACACGAGATAAAGGCATCTACTAATAAACTTCGTAACTGTTAGTTGTAAAGTTCCAAAAAGACATGCAGAAAAAAAACCAGGCCGAGTGTCTTGCCGGTTCTTCTAGATGACTGGATTGTTTTCATAACCGATGGTAGTATTTTGACGTTCATAAGAGCCCTATCAGGGCCTAAATTGAATAAAATATTTTTGAATTTTTTTTTAAAGGCTTGATGCTATGTACTCATATGTATGTATATATTATTATGAGTTGTCAAACGCGAATTCCTCATAGATTTTGTACAGCAATAACAACAACCTATGAACTGCTTACTGATTCTACTTAAACTAATGTTCCTATGAATTTAGTTAAATACTTAATATGTAAACTCGGTTTTGAGTCACTGTGTACCAAAATTGTTTGATACATCGCGAGCCGAACAAAGACCGGCCTAGAGCCGCATGCAGCCCGCGGGCCTCAGGTTGACGACCACTGCTGTAAGTACTCGCCTCAAAATTTTAATGATGCTATCAAGGCTCTCCAGTCAACAGCATTTAGTCCCTGTGACCAGCCTTAGAGTATATCAATTGAGTATGGTAGCCGTTGATATATGCAATGACCGTTCAATGATGCTCGCGATCGAAAGTGACAGCCACCATAACCAAGTTTATGTCGGTTGACAGACACGACCATCACAACGGTAGAAATCGGTCGATTGTCACTGTTATCCCGTAGATATGGTTAGAAGGCACAACCTACATCGGTTGTCTGTCCTCTGGGGCCATTCATTACGTAAGCAGGATGTTGACGATTTTTTGACCCCCTACCTCCATACATAAGATTTCTCGAACCCCGTTTCCTCTTCTTACGTAAGATTCAATCTCGTTTTAATATAATTATTATTTACTAGTCGTGCTCGCGACTTCGCTGGCGTGAAATTCAGACATTTATATTCTAATAGACAACCTATGTTCTCCCCCACCCGCCCTGTCCCGTCCCGCTCAATCCAATACTTTGCAAATTTCACCGAAAGTGGGCCAATAGTTTTTGGGTGATTTTGAAAGGGCAAAATATGTCCTGTAGTAGATTCTGAACCCCTACATAGATATTTTCTCAAACATCATCATAAAAAATCTCCAATCTGTAGATTTTGTCCCGTTAGTTTTTTGTTATAATTATAGGTTATCTATGTTCTTGTAATGTTCCAAAACAGTCTAAATTATTTAAAAAAAAGTATAGCACCATCTACGAATAATCGTCAGAATACATATATAATTTGCTTATGTAATCACCATTCATAACACTTCGTCGTCCCCCACATCATCAAAAATAAACAAAACATGAACCGTCCAATTATGATTAGAACGAAATAATATTCCGTGTCGTATTTATACCTATTGATATCATAATTGAAAGTCAGTTCCTACTACCTTAAAATGACCCCTTAATATAACGCATAGAATTTCTAAATATTAGATCAAAATATTATTTTCTCATTTACCATGTCTGAGATTTTATCTGGAAGCACAGCAGTGCCCCCGCCATGTCGGGCAAAAAAAAAAAAGCGGCACGGTCGTACCATCCTTTTCTCGAAGCAGTTCAGGCCATTTTCGAACCTCTATAACTTCGTTATGGGTAAAACTAGAAGTCTAAATTCTGTAACCAAGCAAGCATTGTAGATGCATACGGTACATTTTAAATTTCATTCAATTTGAACCAATAATTTCATTATTATAACTAGTCAAATTTTCTTAATTTTGTCACTCACTTCCTACCTGATTAAACATCAAAAACCTAAAGCATTTCTAGCAGACATAGAAGCTTCAAATTTAGAATACCATTAGTGTTTAGTATATAAATCAAGGAATCTTGTGTGTTTTAAATAAAATAGATTTACATGGACGCATGAAGACACAATGTATCTCACAAGTAATACATATTATCAAAGCATTGATATATAAAAAAAATAATTACATATATCAATGTATCAAAGACTATAAAATATACAATTTATCTATGATATTATCTAATCTATACTAATAAATAAAATTGAAGTGTCTGCTTGTAATGTCAAAATTAATTATTTTTACTAAATAGATATGAATATATTATATATACGATACCAGTACCAAAAATACAATTTTTGTCTGTCTGTCTGTTTGTTCCGGGTAATCTCCGGAACGGCTTGACAGATTTTGACAGGACTTTTTGTAGATAGCTAAATTTACTACGGGTAACTTAGGGTGCTTTTAATTTTCGAAATTAATTAGGGTTCCGAGTAAAAAAATTAAAACTCATAAAAAAATTAATAAAATCCGATTCATGCACAGTTTTACAGGCCTTGAATTTATGAGAATTATTCTTACAATATCTTAGTAGGTACCAAAAAAAATTAAGTTTCCGTATAAAAAAAATGCAGTGAAGAATACATGAAAAGCGGGCGCAGCCGCGGGCACACAGCTAGTAATAAATAGTATTAAAGATTGTTTAGTGCGATGGCCAAGTCAATCTATTTTATTCAAGACGTAAAAGATTTTTAATGTTGATATGGTCACTACAAGATGTTAGGTTAGCTAATGACGTAATAGCTTAAGACAGAAGGTTGCTGAGTTCCGAGACTTGGTTTTTTTTTATTGTTTTTGATGGCATTATTTATACATTTTACAAAGATTTTATATTATGTCATTTTGTTCAATATTAATTAATCTATCGATTTTTTGTTCTCGAATAGGACTAAAACTCATTTACTTACCAAATCTTCTTTCATACTAAAGTCGCCGCGTGTCTTTCAAATTACTAGGTATAACTTTTGATTGAGTGAACCGATTTTAATGAAATAATGTTATGATGTTACTCCGAAATATGCTTTGTATTTTTTGAATTTTTAAAATACGTTCGGTACTTTGTTATTGATACCTGCACATACAAACAGACAGACAGACACAAGTGCACATTATGGAATGAAGAAAATCATTCAGCATCCGAAAAAGAAATAGGTTTTTAATCAGAATTTTGTCTTGTAAAACATGACGTAAGAATGGGTTTTAATAGGTTAATAAAATTATTTCACGTGAACAGTGAGACGAATTTTAGAATCAAACTAATAATAATAATAAAAAGTTGGATCATCCGTGAACAGAGTTGACATTTCGATTTCAAATATAAGCACATCTTCCAATATTTATTGCTAATTCTTTATAAAACTAAAACCAACTAAAAGTAGAATATGAACCAATGAAATATATATAGATTAAATAGAGTTACCTACATAGTTTGCAGATAAGCATCTATAATAAAGTTTAAATTCACGGTAGCAGCGACACGAACAAAAAAAAAAAAATTGCGGCGTTGTTTGATATCAGACATTAAAAGTCATTAAAGTGTGCCGCCTTAAGTAAAATAATTAAATAAAATATCGTTGCTTGAAAATGTAAATTGTATAAAAAGTGACATTACATACAATCTTTTATTTATAAAGTGATGTTATAAGGCTCGCTGTCCACTGAAGCGAAGCGAAGCTATCGATGCGACGTTCGCTAAAATTTCTACGTCGCGGTATTTGTTTACTTACTTACTAGCTGTACCCGCGATTTAGCTGGCGTGGAATTCAGACAATTATATTCCAATAGACAGCTTTTATTCTCGGTCTAGATGCAATCTATCTCAACTATACTAATATTATAAAGAGGAAGGATTTGTATTTGTGTGTGTAACGAATAAACTTAAAAACTACTGGACCGATTTGGATGAATTTGGTATGGAGATAGTTTTAAATCCAGGGAGTTTTATTCCGAAAACGTCCCGTATTTATTAGACTTTATGCTTCTAATTCAACTAATTGATAATTTGGAAAAGAAACGTTAAGTTTCTGTAGCTAAATTAAAACGTTCATTAGATGAGCCAAAGCCAACGGTTCAAAACCTAGCGATGGATTTTTTAAATATTCGTTTTTTTTAAGAAGCATAGAGAGATGAAACATAATTACAATTTTTAGCTAATTTGTATCCTGTAACATGAAGAAAATTTCATCAAAATACATGAAGAATTTAACTTCCTACAAAGTTTTGACTTTTGTCCGTTATCCTGGAGCACCCCATGCCTTTTATAGGACAAAAAGTATCCTATATGCTACTTTATAATATTAGTTATCACTGTGCCAATTTTTGTCAAAATAGGTTCAGTACTTTCAGAGTGATATGCGTATTTTTGGCTTTTGTATGGATAACAAAGTCCACCCTGATTATAAATTTATTTTAATATTTAATGTACAGATTTGGCCTAGTTACAGTTTTTTTTATATGTATAGATGATAAATATATCTAATCCAATCTCATCCAATAAGTTATTTGCATGCAGTCCGATAAGGGTCGAATAATTATTACGTAAGTAAAATTGTGGAATTTTTCTCTTCCCCACCCCCCTCTTATCAGTAATAGTAGGCAAGCAAAGCTCTTAACACGCTCCTCTCCCACATGATTAAGTAAGAATTGGGATATTTTTGAAAACAGAAAATAAAATTAATGAGTAAATATTTCTTACGTTATATTACCTTGACCCCATGTCACCAAAAGCATAAATCCCCACCCCAAAATGCTTACGTAATAGGTAATACTTTTAGGTCCTAATATGGTAATTTTTACGACGAATTTTTTCATACGACGCACATTTTTATACCCTTGTTATCTATCGAAAACTACTAAACCAATTTGGGTGAATATAATTTTTCAAATTATAGAGATATATTTCGGTTAAGTTTTACTGTATACAATATATAATATATAAATAAAGTTATAAAATGATATGCAAAAAGTTGTGTTAGGGAATCGAGTGAACAAAGACTAGCGTAATGTGTCTAAAGCAGCCAGCATGTGTCTAAAAAGGCACGTTTGTCTGTGCATCGGGGTGTTCTAGTCCCTACACTTATGTATGGTAGTGAGTGCTGGGTCTGACAGAAGAAATATGAAAGCAGGATTAATACAGTAGAGATGAGAAGTCTAAGAAGTAGAGCTGGGATGAGAATGACAGATGAAGTAAGGAATAGTGTGATAAAGGAATGTTGTGCTGTGATTTGGTATAGGATGTAGGGACAAAGATAGAGAAAGGGGATGCTTAAATGGTATGGGCGTGTAGAGAGGATGGATGGAAGAAGATTGACGAAACAAATTTACAAGGCGAGTGTGACCGGGTAAACTGGTCGAAAGACCAGGTTAAAATTACCCGTAACCGGGAGCATGTATGAAGGTGTTTATAAAAGTAATAGAAGCGAAAGACATGTGTCGGGTTCGTAGCAAGTGGAAGAATGCAGTCTCTGCCTGCCCTTATAGGAGAGAGACGTGAAGTTATGTATGTATAACGGTATAAGTAAATTGAATCTTCAAAATAAAAAATACTACTATATTGTACTATTGTATAGTGTAATTATTTTCGAGCTATTACAATACATATAAAGTGTTGTATGCGAGCGAATTCACGTGCACGACTTGTAAATAATGTTAACTTCCATCGTTTAAATATGGACAGACTACATACTAGAAGAATTAATGACATTACAAAGTATAATTAAATTTCATTCGTGTAAATTAAATTTAATTCAATTCCCACTATTCGCTATGGGCATGTTCTAGAGATGGGACTATGTAGCGCTCAGCTATCATGAATTAATAATACAAGATCTTGTTCAAAGCAAACACGCCGACTTGTACCGGCGACACGCCACGTAGTAGGATGTTGAGTACCAGCTATTCTCCTGTACTGAAACATGATAAACGGATAATAATTCATATATTAATTACTAGTATAAAAAATATGTACTCAAATTTGGCGACATACATAATACATTTATGATATTATAATAAATTATTGTATTCATCAATTTAGTAGTTATCAAATTATAAGTGCTAATAGTTTTGGTGGATTCGTTTAATGAAAATGATAGATTAAATTCATATTATTGTAAATGAATGTACTAATGATTGCATATAACCTTCAATCAGCGATCTTCATACTTAACAAGTCCACTAACGGATAATCAGAGCCTTCGTGTCGCCATTTATAATATATAAGGATGTAAGAGTTATTAAACCGTGTAACGCAGTACACATTGTGTTTCAATATTTTAAAATAATAACATTCAATAAAATATAAACACTGACGCCAAGTGCAATTTCAAATCAAAATGTAGGCTGAATGTGAAGGTATTGAGGGAAGTCAACGCTGCCATTATTTATCACTTAAATTACATATTATTAATTATAATTGTAATAACAATGTAAGAAATTTAAAATATATAATTTGTCACATTTATTTTACTGCCTTCAAAAATATGTTTGCTGCTTAAACTCAATTAGCTCATCTCCCCGAACAACTGGTGCTTTAGTTGCCAAAGAGTTAACCATATTCGGTAAAAAAGAAGTTACAAGAAAAAAGAAATCACTAAAAATCTCATTTACATTAAATGTCAGCATTTTATTTGCTACTAACATAATTAACTTTTATTTTATTAAACCAATTTAATTCAATTTAATTCAATAAGCGGTTTCGTGCAAAAAATTGATCAATTATTTCAAGCTTATAGCTTAAATTAACTAAACAAGTGATTAAATCAATTAATAAATTCATTAAACATTAAGTAACTGTCATAAGTTCATTTACCAAGTTCTCGAGGTCAGTCGACATTCAGCGCAGGCGCACACCGCAAAGCCTTTCAACTATTATAAATACCCGCGTTTATCTCACTGACATTTATCGCATTTTAATTACTATCCTTTAAGGATACATAATAATGTAATAATATAGCATTGCGTGCGAGCGAACTACTAATGAATATTCAGATTTATTCCTGACTTTGTTTGTCGCGACCCTTTCTTGTCATATCCTTTCAAAGATAAAGAATTTTAATTTTTTTTATCTAGCTGTAGTCTTGGAAAAAGTTCTTAACGAAGATAGTATCTTCACTTATTCTGATGTATATTTAAAAATCGTTTATATACAGTTAATATATTTAAGACTAGCTGTGTGTCCGCGCCTCCGCCAGTTATTCATAGATTCTTCTTTTAAAAAATCATTAAATAATAATATTTGATGGTGCTCTCCATTGAATCGTATTTTGTTAAAAATTTGATAAATTTTTTTTTTTACACGTTACCCTAAGTTATCCGGAGTAACTTCAGCTACCTACGAAAAAAAGTCCCGTGAAAATCGGTAAAGCCGTTCCAGACATTACCCGGAACAAAGACAGACAAAAAAATCTCAAATTATGTTTTTAGTACTTGTAGTTTTTTTTAAAATCTTTATTTTGTAGAGAGTTTGTTCATACTGAACATGCCACCCTCATCCAAAACATACATACATAAATCCTATATTATAATACAACAACTTAAATAGAAACTGAAAAAAAAGTAATCAATTCCTTGCCCTAATACCGACGTCCACCAAATCATAAATCGATTTGGCTTCTTTTTTAGTATAGTTACCGTGTAAACAATCTTATGTATTTACTAAATAGTTGTTATTTTGATATTACAAACAGACACATAATTTTATTTATTAGTATAGATTGAATATGAGGTCATTACGACCTCCTATCACAGAAAATATTTTAACAGAAGTAACATACCGAAATAACCTATTATGAAACTTTTACGGCACGCAATACCGTTTTGAGATAAATCGTTCCCGAATGACCGCAAAAGGTCGTAGTTATGTGGGCGTAATTTGTGAATTTTTAACTCATCAACTCATCATTAGGACTCCAATGATATGTCGTCTATGTATAAAAACATTTCGGTCGCCTATTTCACTGGAACTCGCCTGGAATGATAATGCCCCCTGATAAAAAGGTACCAGACCGCGGCCGCACCAAATTACTCAGGCAAAACATGTGGCATTTAATTCACACGTGACCGGCACGACACGTACTTTTTTCGCTGCTATTGCGAATTTCTACATATAAATATAATAAGACCTAAATTCCGTTTTATAATGAAATTTAAATATTGTATTCACAAACAGTCGCTCATATATCATTTTTTTTACTTAACTAAAAATCAATTTCATTCTCTTTAAATTTTTTATGGTTTTAGTACTATTAGCAATGAACATGTTGATTTGTGATGTCGATTTAATTCCCTGTTATACATATAGTTTTTTTAATTAATTGGATGTAACAAAGGATAACTATGCTATAAACTAACAAGAGGATACAATATTATTTAAAAAATAATCATTATATTGCATAACCGATTCTCGAGTTATAAAACAAATAACAGACAGACAGACTAAGAGAGAGAATTTTCCTTTCTCATATACAAGGAATAAAAATATGTAAATATTTGTAAATCAATCACAGTCTACCTATATATGTTACCATATATGAGTTCTCTGGGTAATTGGAGACTACCAATAGCAATAAAAAAAAATTAAAATCATCCAAATTATTACCTTATACCTAAATTTATAACAGTTTTTTAAAACCAATTTTTGGTTTTTTTTTAGCGTACTTTTTAAGTTTAGCGCTATCTATGCAATGTTCTACACAACTTTTATGTGTGTCAAAATATTGTTAATGGTAAAAATGAAAAAAAAAAGATCTACATCTTTTCCCTTTTTTTAGTACATGGTGATACTTTTTTACTATTTTAACTTCTAAACTTCTTTACTCTATATAAGTTTAGTGTTCGACCACAATCTCACCTGATCCTAAATGAAGATACGATCTGAGACTACATTGTAAGCTTAGATGAATTAACTCTTAAGTGATGCTGATGGCAAACAGGTGCTTGGCTATAGGTTTTTAACTTAACGGTGCTGACTAACCTTTAGTGACTAACCTTCACCGAAAGCTCAGTCTCATTGTAATATAGGATTCGAAACAAAGACAATCACGTCACCGTTTTAAAACTATTACATGTCATTTGTTTCAGAACAGTCTGTGTCATTCGTAGTCAAAGTTGTATAACTATATAATTACACTTTTTTCTTTTTTGCATATTGGAGATTTTTGCACATTTAGATTTATATACTTTACATGGTTTACATGGTTTAACTTATTCACTGAAGGTAACTAAAATAGACAAAAATATTCGTATTCAATTCAAAATCAATTACAAAAAAACGATTCACTCCTAATATTAACGACGCGTTTATTATTTAAAATTTTAACTTGGAAGTCGTTACGTTGTCGTCTCGTGTAGCTATAAAAGGCTCAAACACCACGCTACACCGCGCCGCGGCCGCGCCGCTATAAAGAACCGGCGAATCAGAGACAATATAGAGGGTTAATTATTTTTTTAGTGACGACGGATTTTTTTCCTGTATTATTTTGATGACACATAATAAGTATAAACTGCATCCTGTCGCCGAATAGGTATTTCAGATTCGGTTAAATTGACGTTTCTTTTTGTTATTTAGAGATAATTATAATTAAAGAAATAACTTTACTGCTTCATTATCGGTTAAGACGTGATGAGGAAAATAAGTTCAATTTATATATTATGTGTTATCTTTTTGTATGGAATCGATTATACATAATTATTAAGTGTCTATTAATGATTTCGTTTCTAGCTTTATGGCTAAAGTAAAGGGTTCGATTTAGACAGTGAAACCTGTTACTTATACAATGTTAGTTATTCCTTTCAAAATATAAACTTATACTTAAAAAATGTTGTTTTTTCTTTTGGTTTTATGCGAATAAAAAATACCTATGTATTATCGTAATTTGATATTTTAAAAATAAATATTTATTTTTAATTTTTGTTCCTCTATAAGTAATACAATTGTAATAAAAATACATGTTGAAATTTTCTGCTTCAACAGTTAATTTGAATTTGATTTTTAATTTTTTCGTAAAATTGCTTATTATTTTATTTAAAACTAGGTGTGTGCTCGCGGATGCGTCCGCTTTTTATAGATATATTCTTTGCTGTGTTTTAAATTTTTATCCGGAAACCTAATTATTTTCGTAAAATTGTTTGGTTCTAAGATAAAGTAAAAATGTTTCTCATAAATTCAAGCACTTTCCCGTAAAACTGCATTGAATCGAATTTTATTCAATTTTTTATGAGTTTTAATTTTTTGACGCGGAATCCTAATTATTTTCAAAAATTATAAGTAACCTAAGTTACCCGGTGTAACTTCAGCTATCTACCAAAAAATGTCCCGTCAAAATCCGTCAAGCCGTTCGGGAGATTACCCGGAACAAACAGACAGACATACAGACAAAAAATTTAAAAATTATATATTTTTTTTATTAATAATTAATTACCATTATTTTTGTTTAGTAAAAAAAAAATATTTTGACATTAAAAACAGACATTTCAATTTCTTTTATAATATAGAAAAAACTTTATGTTTACATTAAGAATATGTGAAAAGGTACATATATAACATAAAGTGTGTCAAATGGTTTAATACTTATTTATATAGTTACTTATTTAACTAGTTAGATAACGCGTAGTCGAATGCACGAGATGAGATATTAAAAGGCAATATCTCTTGCGGCTATCTAAAGCCGTTTACACACAGCCACAGAAGTCGTCCGCCAACATGCTGGAGTTCTGTGATTATTATATTTGTTTTCGATATTCTTATAGTACCTGAAGAAGAAACTAATATGGTAAACAGAAAACATTTAAAGAATTAATACAGGAATTTAAAAATAAGAGTATAATGGAAACTAGTATAAGAAAGGTAATTTCAGATATTTACCGTAGCGTTTTGTCTGCAATAACGATTAATGTTGTCGAAGATTTGTTCCAATATATTAGATCTAGCTATCAAAACGACTTTTTAGGGGAAAAATTTAACGAGTGGAATTCAGAAAGAGGAAATATATTACGGGTTAGTTATGACCATGGCTTCCTACAATAGAAAATGATGCTTAGTCATTTTAATAATCATCACCATTTCATACCGAAAGAGGTTCACTGCTGGACGTAGGTCTCCTCCAATACTACCCAAAAGGATCGGTCTTGTAGCAGCAGCAGCCCAGCAGATTCCCACAACCTCGACCTAGCCGCAAGTCCACCTTGTTGGGAGCCTACCGACGCGGTGTCTTCCGGTACGTGGTAATCACTCGAGAACTCGTTAATCGCATTGAGCATCGGTGATATGAGTTATGTATCCAACCCACGACCTCTTTAGTTTGGCAATTCTTCGAGCAATGTCATTTGCTTTGTTACTTTTGCCAATTTCCTCGTTTCTTATACGATCATACAGTGAAACTCCGAGCATAGTCTCATTATTATTAATAAATTTTACTTTTCATAATCATTTTCTCCAGTAAAAAATTGTTTTGTCCATGTCAAAATATAATCCAACAAGTTGTTTGATAACCAGTGTGTAATAACCTTTAAAACAAAGTCTTGGCCCCTTCACGGGAGCGGACCAGTCGCCTTTAATGACTCGTAATTACACCGGCCGTAATGGAGTCCATAATGTCGGCTCGCCACAAAGACCGATGCCTCCATTTTGTAAGTTCTTTTTTTTTTACAATCCGACCGCGATAATGTTTTAAAGCGTTTTGCGTTCCGTTCAACCGAACAGAGTTTTTCGTATCAAAATGTGTTGTTGTCGTTTATTTTTTTATTGTTTTTATTATCTTAAATATTTTTCATTTTATTTAGATTATCATCTGATTGTCTCTTTGAGACTAGAGAGGTAGTGGGTTTCGTCTCCCGCGCCCCAAGTCCTGAGTTTGATCGATATACGTAGTTATGTAGAAAAATCTTTGATTGCATTAATCAAACAATGCATAAACGTGTCCTATATATCTTTATCCTAACATTATATAAAAGGGAACATCTGCTTGTCTGCCTGTCCGTTAGTTGGCTTATAACTCGAGAATCACTGATCCGTTTAACATATTTCATTTTTTAAATCGTAGATTTAAAATCGTAAATCGTATATTATCTGGTCACGTTGTTATATTAAACGTAATATATATATGTTATGTTGTATATGTTAATGTACTCGTGTACAGTGAAAAAAAAGCAAACAATATCTAACATTATCGTGTTCCTTCATACATCCTAATCCTTACATTATATAAAAGGCAACGTCTATCTGTCCGAGCGGAGCCGCGGGCACATAGCCAGTTCCGGTATATACAAAAAAGCATTATAAACTATTGAATTAGTTTCAAAATATCTTACCGTGACATTTAAGGACAAAATAATCCGTTAGGAAGAGTAGAGTCATCAAGGAAATTTTAAACTAAAAAACAAAAAAAATCTCTTTCGAAAATAATATACTTATGATTACAACGTTTTATAATGAAAGCAATTTTCTAAGAAGTTGCGTGAAATGGAACACACCACCACGCCCCATAGTGATGTTCCCCCCCGACCGTGTTCTTTGCCGGCGCGACGATGAATTCGATGTTGTTTTTTTGTCAGTCGTTGCGATATAATAATTGTAGTGGGCACTTCATTGTGTCTGATCAACGACGGTTTGAATATTAGTGGGAATCCGTTGTAAGTAATTCCTCACATAATTTACGCGTTAATAATATCCTATTCTATTAGCTAGGAATTATTATTTGGAATTAAAAAAAAAGCGAAGTCGATCCATACACAGCATAAATTCATAATTTGAAAAATAAGGACTTTAAATGTTTAAAGACGAAATTGCAAGTAATTTTTATTGAATTTGATGTCATGATTGAAAATAACGATAAATACAATATTTTCAAGGGGACAAAACCATCATCTTTACTCCCGCGGTCATAATCTTCTTCTAAATTCGTTTTTCAGGAAATAGACGAATCCAGAAGAATAATAAAAGATGTAGAATAATGGCTAGTATCATTTGAATTAACGATTGCAAACATTCTTTGGTACTATTTTACACGGCATTAGATCTTTAAAATGGTCTCTTTGACCAAGGAATTCATTTTCATCGTTTGATTCTCATCGTGTGTCGTTTCACAAATAAACAATAAATAACTAACTTGTGTTAACTTCTTAACTTAATATGATGATTTTATGTGAATCTTGGTCGTTGCCCAGATTATAAATAATTTGTCAATAATACATTATAACTTGTTGATTGTATCAAATAAAATAATAAATAATCTGAAAGCATTAAATATGATTGATTTTAAATTGTATTATTATAATAAGATTAGATTTTCAGTAATTCATTTTATTAGTTTATATTTGAAGTAGCTCAAACGCTATTTCCGACAATGTGAGAAAATTATGTGCGAAACACTAGAGACAGCCATGATTGAGCTCCAGTGGGAATTGGTGTGGTTCTAGTAAACAAGTGCAGTGGAATTCTATAGAGAATGGTTTCTGGTATTTCAATATAAAAAAAGAGTTTAATACTTGAAATAGATAAGAAATTATTCAAGTACCTATTCAATTAATCAATCAGCCATCTTGATAAATTTTAAAATATAACAAATCATATTGACAAAAGTAAAGAGCCAAAATACACAAAGAGAATTGACGTCACTGTCATCCTAACTAATAAAATAGATGCTAATTAAGATTGTTTTGCTGCACGCCTTAACAACTCAACTTAAGAAATTATATCTACACGTCGTGGGGAGTACAGAAAAAGACCTATGATGCGTTTCATCCTTCATTTTTGTGTATAAATTCCATATTAAAAAGCGAGCGAAGACACAAGCAAAAGCTAGCATTTTTAAATTGTCACTATCTATACTAATAATAAAATTATAAATTCACTTGTCTGTATATTTTCGATTATTGTGAAAAGTATTATTGCAATGGGCTAAAAATAGACAATTCATGTGTCGAGTACCCGTAAAAATAAGACAATAGGAAAACAATGGAAAGCTGGCGTAAACGCCAGGTAAGTGCTCAAGGGGTTAAATACATTTTTACAAATGTCTGTCTGTTTGTCTGTGTAGGTATCAATTAGAAAATACTAAGTAAATTTCAAAAATTCAAAAAGATAATTATTCGATAAGATTGGACGGGACAGGACGTGATGGGACAGGACGCCTGAATTTCACGCGAGCGAAGTCGCGGGCACAGCTAGTCAAATAATAAAATTGCAATTTATAAAAAAAAGTGGATAGTGCAGCCGGATTTAGCGTCAATAGACGTGGATTCGAGCCCACCTATTGAACTCTAAAATCAGCCTAAGCTTTAGGTTAAGGAAAACATCGTGAGAAAAAAAAAAAGAATGGTGGTAAGGCATTTTCTAATAATGCCCGCCTGGGTAGCTCACCATCCTCAAGTTTGAAAACCTGTCGCTAAATACAAATAGGTGTGTTCCGGCAGCATCACTTGAGAACCAGTGCCTCAAGGCTTATTGTTTTTACCATCCTGAACAGCATCGCCATTTAACATCAGGTGAAATGCAAAGCACTAAACCTATACGGTGTAAAAAAAAGTGAATCAATGTATTTTCGACTTTATTAACAAGTAACAAACAGACAAACAGAGATACTGTAATTTAAAAAAAAATGTAAGGATGTAAATCATTGAAATTAATATTGACAGTAAATAAGTTACTAATGGCCGACACTCGACAGCTTCAAAGTACACTTGTACGACGTTAATTGCAATTGCACCGCAACGAACAGTAGATTTGCACAAACCATTAACTACACCTGCTTCAGAGGTTAATGTAAACATCATTAGTGCTATTTAAAAGTCAGTATTCGAAAATTATTAAACACATTAAAGTCAGATCTATATACTGAAATGTTACATTAGTAAGAAGGCAAACATTTTATTTCCAATCGATATTTTTATAAGTTAAATTGATTGTAGTTCAAGTTGTTTTCTCTAAAGTATACAAAATTGAGGGTTGGTATTAATAATTTTTGAAATGATGATGGCTCAGAGATGGCGTGGTCGAGTAGAGTTTCAATGGACATAGATTTGAACTCGTAATCACGGTGGTAAGCCATTTTTTAATAATGCCCGCCTAGCTACTTCCCAACCATAAATATGAAAATATGTCCCCAAGCACCAATAGGTGTGTTTCGGCAGTGTAATTTGAGAGTCAGTATCTTTAGGCTTTAAGTGTGCTTACCATCCTAGACCTCAGGTGAGTTTGCGAGAAAGTATCAAAGTGAATCAGGAACTAAAATATTACCTTCCGAATTTTGACGCGTAATTTGCAAGCATCAAGACAACAATCGCCAAATCTATTCAGTACACATACAATCAACTTGTCATTAGAACATACAAGCCTTAGGAACATATCGCATGACCTTTAAAAAAAAGAAAATCAAGCTCACATCCGGTACAATGTAGACATAGAATAACATCTTTTGTATAGGATTCCTCGATTAGTTCCCAGAGCGTAGCAAACACGGCTTTCATAGCTTTAAATTATTTAAGCCGATATCGACTCGATATTAGACTACCCGAGAAATGATTTTTTTTTTTTTCTGTCGATAACAAAAAATGTGCCGACGTCACCGCCTTGAACACTGGTCATACCGGATTGTTTAACACTGGATGAGTATTTATTAGCATTTATTTATTTATTTTTAGCTTGTTTTTATCATTAGAATCGTTCGATGAAATATAAATTGAAAACGCTTCTATGCTGCCAGTTGGATGGACTCGTGTAGTCACTTATCTCGTGGAAAATCACTATATTGATTTAAATCATTTCTTTAATCATGATTTATTATGATATTGTTAAGTTGACAAAAATTACCAATATACCGATGTATATTTAAGAGATATAGAGCAGTAAATCTGCAAGTGGAACTGCGAGACATAACTAGTATACAAATGATATAAGCATTATTTCGATGGCAAGCTGAAATATTAAATGTGCGGTATAACTTTGAACTAATGTCGTAGATCATGATTAGCTAACTTTTAACAAAATCCATTGGGAGGAGTTAGTCTAACTTTGTGCCGTTTCCATGTGTTAATGTGGAAACTGTATCATACGCGCTCATTAATACTTCATTTAAAAGGATATACATGTTATATTATTAGTCTTCTTAATTAATCTGTCTTCATTCTATATTTAGACATAGGTACACACTAATGTGCATATTTTTTTGGCGTTATAACCCGACGTTTATGTAAAAGGCATTTGGAATCTCCCAACGTTATTATTTTACTAGATGTGCCCGCGACTACGCTCGTGTGGAATACAGGCGTCCCTTCCCGTAAAAAGTACTCTATGTATAATATTAGTTTTCAAACAGTGAAAATTTTTCTAAAATCGGATTAATGGTACCGGAGATTACCCCGAACATCCAAAATCACAAACTTTACCTTTTTATAATAATAATATTATAGACGTTCTTACGCATACACTTTATATATATATATATGTATAACTTACTAACATACCAAATTTCATCGAAATCAGAACAGTAGGTTTTGGGTGATTGGCGAACAAATTAATAAACAGACCAAAAAAATTTTCAAACTGTCTAAATGTGTAGTAGATTCTGAAGTCTTACATAGTAATATTTCAGAACATTCCAAATTATTAAAACAATAGTATAGCTCCATCTATGAATAATCGTCAGAAATATATGATAATTTGTTTAAGTAATCACTACTTCAATGAAATGACTCCTTAATACAACGAATAAAATGCTTAGATATTGTATGAAGATATCAAAATATTGTTTTCTCATTTACTATGTCTTAGATATCTATTATATGTATACTATGTATACTATATATATATATTTTATATTTTGCCATTTTGTTCAATTTCGATCAATCCATCATTTTTTTGTTCTCGAATAAGACTAAAACGTATTCATTTACAAACTCTTCTTTCATACTAAAGTCGCCGCGTGTCATTCAAATTACTATAACTATTGATAGAGTAGACCGATAAAAAAAAACAAAGTTTTGATGTTACCTCGGAATGTGCTTTATAATTATATTTTTTGTTTTTTTTAATATTCAAAGTACTTTCTATTATTACCTTCACAAACAGACACACATTTCTAAAAATAATAGAAATATGTTTAATTACCTATTTTTAGTAACTTGCAATAATTCTTTTCACAAAAATCGAAATCGACATTTACAAATTTATTTTTAATATAGAAGATAAATATAATATAATAGTTTAACAGTACTATTACTAATTAAAATTTACTGAAAATCATCAAAATTCGCTTTTAGTACAATTCGTTAAAATACACCAATCCAGTATTTAATCGATCCGAGACAGCGAACCGAAATAAAAAATGAACATTCATTAAGACACCATTGAATGCTCACTCTGACTAGTTTGATACTAGCCATTAGAGCAAGTTTCGGTTTTTTTTTTCTAATAAAAAAAACCCCTCTATATTTCTAATTATTCTCATCTAACTTTTTGTATATACATAGATACGATGTATCCATTTCGATGCTTTGTGTTGGAATAATGTTAGATGTTAGATATTATTTAATTACAGCCGCCATTATCGGATTTATCTTTTACCCTTCACGACACAACTTACAATAAACCTTACTCAAGGAATTAGCTTTTATTATGTTATACAGTAACGATCCTGTATAAAGTACGACTAATTGTAAGTGGTCATTGTAGTCTCTAACTGTGTTTATTCAATCTCATAACGATTGCAGATCTATCGTAGTTGGAATACCCGTCGGACAGAATTACAGCAATAATTATAGTTTCTGTTAGAAAAATGTCTGCCAATCACGCTTTTAAAGTCGAGTCAGTTAATAATCTTTAAATGTTTTTTTAGAAATATAAAAATTCAAGAAATACTGGAAATTAGGTACACGTTAATTCATATATGAAAATCGTTTCAAAGATAGTTTTTTACAATCAAATTTCAACAAATTCAACTAAAATATCAAGTACCCTCCTTCCTATGATTTTGGGTTCCCTCCTTCCTATGATATTGGACCTTCAAAGGAGGCGTGAAGAAGTAAACTAAGCAGGTCAGCATGACAGTGGCAATGCGGTCGGTTTATAGGATACAAAGTCGATTCTAATCTATAATGAGCCTGAGCTTTCTGTGAAAAAAAAACATCTTGAAGAGACCATAGGACGATGGTAGGGTATATTCTTATGCTGGGCAATTTATCATAATCAAATTTGAAAACCTGTTACGTATTTGTGTGTTGCAGCTACATCACTTGAGAGTCAGTGATCTCTAGGCTAGGTGTATTAACATCTTCAGAGACGTGGTCTATACACTGTACAGCAAAAAAATCAAGAGATTTTGTCAACATGTACTAAATGTTTATGTTGTAACATTGTATGGCATGTTTCCAACTAAACTGGAAGTTATGTTCCTCATAAATTACTCATACTTTGAATAAATGCGAACAGCAATTCTTAATAAATAATGTGTTATGGCAATAATGCAGTTTTTTCTTTTTTTTTTTCCGTGCAATAAATTCGCAGTAGTATAATCGCGAGAACTGAAACTATATAAAATATCTAGGTGTCACATTAGATGAAAAGCTAACGTTCCAAAATCATATCTACATTACTTCAAACAGAGTCCGCAAGCTGATATACATCCTGAAAGCATTACGATTCATGAAAAATAAAGTATTACTAAAATCAATATATGTCGTGCTCTGCCAATCGGTGATTACTTATTGTATATCTGTATGGGGCGGTTCATCAATCACAAACATGATTAATATAGAAAGAGCCCAAAGGGCTATACTAAAAGTGATGCACTACTTGCCTTTTAAACACCCAACGGAACTAGTCTATAAGGAAGCACAAGTTCTAAGTGTACGTAAACTCTTCATAGTCTCTGTTACGCTTCGAGTACACAAACAGGTAATCAATTCCCCCGACTACCAGAACATGTTAAAAAAAAGAACTTTTAAAGTAATCACTCCTAGGATTAACACTAGTTTTGCAAAAAGGTTTGGGTTGTTCCTTCACCCATTCCTGTATAATAAAATATGTAAAGCTTGCAATCTTAAAGAAACAAACCTATGAATAGCAAAGGCAATCACTCAAAATTGGCTCAAGGCCTTAACATACAGAGAAATTGAAAATCTTTTGCAAACTGTAACGTAAATTACCAAATATCATACTCTATTTATATCCATATCTTATGTATTAAACTTACTTTTTCTTTTCATATATTTGTATGTAAGCAATATTAACAATCTTATAAACTCAACTTTATGTATGTAATGCGTAATGTATTATAATGTATAGTATCTACAATAAACATACTGAAGATGTTGGTTACCCACTATGTCCTTTTGTACAAGCGTTCTCTCGTGGTGGTCACCCGCGACACAGGGTTTCCCTAGTGCGGGGGCCACGATTAGTACAGCAACATGTAAAACATACTTTTTGATAAATAAACATTCTTTCTTTCTTTCTTTCAAATTAAAAAAAACATTAATGATAGTAGGAATTAATACAATCCATACAACATACTACCATAATTAACAAAATTCCGATTAATAAAGGAAATAGGAAGTGTTTAGTTTGCATGGGAATTTCCTTTGCATCGGAAGTCAATAGTAACAGACTGGATATGCATACATTAAAATCGAAAGTCATTAGTAATTTTATGCAATTATCATAGTGATTTTTTTTAGAAAATGTTAATCTGTCCACTGTGATCGCAAACATCTGGCGTTTGGTTAGAAATTCCAAATTTTTAATTTATTCAAATTTAAGTTTGTGTATTTGTGTTTCGAATTTAGTAATTCATTTTTTTTCGCATTATTTGATTTGAAATCGTTTTGTTCACAAAATGGAAAACGTACATTATCGTATTATTTACGAACACCAGTTCCACCGTTTTCCCAGGCCTGGAGAAATATCTCTAACAATATTTTCGTACTGGAAATTTTGATTTAGGGAACAAATCCTTTGGACGGCTGGAGACTAGTTGACAACGAAGAATTAAACGTGATCATGGAACCATATCCATCGCATACGACGTCATAGTAGGCGACAGGCATCGGTGCGCGTGATAAAACAACTTTAATTCATTTGAAACAAATTGGAAAAGGGAAAAGCTTAAGAAATGAGTACCGTATGACATGACTGAAGCACGCCAACAAACACGCATTAAGTGCTACGTTACAATACTCGAACATCACAATAATGAGGAAATTTTGAATCGTATCAATACTTCCGACTAAAAGTGGCTCGTTTGGGACGATTGTAAACGTTTATCAGAATGGTTGAACCCAAGAGAACCGGTCAAGAATTGCATATCACACATACCAAATAACTGAAACTGGTCAATCTTAGAGAGATTAACTGACCACTGCTGCATCCGGACAACGTTAGACCCCATACTTCATGACTGACGGTTGTTAAATTAGAGGAGCTGCAGTTGAAATGACTCCGACACCACCATACCCCTAACCTTGCTCCAACAGATTATCACTTTATTCGGAAATGGAACAATTCAAAAATTCGATTCTGTATGTTCCGGCAGCACCACTTGAAAGCCTCTAGGCTTAGTGGGCCACATCGTCACTTAACATCAAGTGTGATTGTAGTCAAAGCCTATGCCGTCGATACCGTGTAGAAAAAATTATATCTAATTTATTTATTTTTTTCGTTAGCGTTTCATATATCCATTAATTTCAAATATAATGAAAAAATACATACATGCTAACATATTCCAAGCAACTGGATATTCCATTAATTTAATTAATGAACAACGATTATTAAATTAATTAATATCAAAAGAAATGGTACAATTTAGATTCTCATTCTTTAAAATTATAAATGATATTACGGAGGGACAGAAACTGTGGAATTTTTACGCAACCGATTCAATACGATTTTATTCTTGGAAGATATTGTTGTTGTTTTTTTTTTTATATAGGTATCTTTTCTTCCGAGCCGCGGCACCTGAGAGCGCAATTTACTCGGCGCGGTGATGTGTGTCGAATCGATTTCGTCTCGACTTCGCGGTACGTCGGTTCGAATTGCCGCCCGCGCGACCGATGCAATGCGGCGATCATTACCAAAACACTATAATGAAGTTAGATATAATTTCGAGTCTTTCGGTATAGATAAATTAATGGAAGATTCTCGAAATTGTGATTGAGATTAATAAAATTTGAATAAGTAATTAAGGGTCCGTTCAAGTGTTACATAAGCATCAATTAGAGCAGGGGCATATACGCTTTGCTTATTTTTGATGACAAGGGAGCTGGTGAGATCCGAGTTCCGATTACGTAAGCAATTAATTCATATTTTTATTAAATCATGATACTACCTATACTTAGGGGCCGTTCAAGTATGACAACCCCTCCCCCATGTCGGCAATAATAAGTAAATCATAGACCACCACCGTCCTAATTAATGCTTACATAATACTTAAACGAACTAATTAAAATAGTGAGGCTCTACGAACGGAGTTGCATGGCACAACTAGTCTCTAATATACAGCTCTCATTATCAGATTCGTTGCGGCCAATACACATTCACATTTTAAGAGGTTATTTAAAAAAGTAACATACCATCACCCTACATTCATCCGATGTAAGCAGATAAATAATAGTGGTAACAGACAAAATGATTGATTAAATAATAATATTTAACATAAGTGTATCCACGGAATATGCATGTGTAAAAAGTCATAATATGGCTAGATATTTTATGAACAAGTTTTTTTTTATTACAATACTATCTGTGCGTCCGCGTTTCATATATTCTTCACTGCGAAATATAATTTTTATTAAAACATTAAAAAATAATGTTTTGATGGTGCTGCCCATTGAATCGTATTTTGTTCACAATTTCATAAGTTATATTATATCGGAAATTAGGGACACTAATTATTTTCAAAAAACAAAAGTAGTCTAAGTTACGTATAGTGTCTTCAGCTATATACCAGAAACAGACCATCAAATTCGGTCCAGACGTTCCGGAGATTACCCAAAATAACTAACGGTCAGTGATCGCCAGACTTGTCTGGTCAGGCCACATAGGTCAATGAGAGGTACCACTGCGGGCCGCACTTTTTTGGATACTATTGTAGTTTTAATCGACATATTTTTATGAGTTGTCAAAAGCGAATTTCCCATAGATTATGTATGGGAATACCAACCTATGAAATTATTTTTAACAACCTAATTCACTAACTACATGCACACTCGGTTTTGAGTTATTTTCTACCAAAAATGTTTGGAACATCGCGGGCCGCATAAATACCGTCCTACGGCCGCATGCGGCCCGCGGGCCTCAGTTTCACGACCGCTGAACTAGACAGACACAGTCAGATAGACAAAAATTTTGAAAAATTGTGTTTTTATACATACGTATGTATTTAATAAAACGTTGTTACTTTGTCATTACAACCAATCACTTAAATTTTATTTATTTGTATAGTTTAAATCATTCATTACACTAGTTTTCTGGAAAGTAAATATACTTTTTCATAAAATAATCTACATACCGATTTCATCAAATATACATGTTAAATGATTGACAATAATGAATATTTAGAAGGAATCTTTGAGTGAATACGAAAATAAATAACTAAACAACACAATAATAATGCCAAAATGGATACCACGAATCGAAAAAAAAAATATAACACTCAACATTAAAATTAACTTAAAATGACTCGGAGGGATAACGTTATTTAAATAATACGTAATAAATAATAGAAAGTAATTATAATAATATAGGTTGTTTGCCGGTGCGCAGTGCGCAGGCGCCGGTGGGGGCGGAGCCCGGCGCTAATGCACGCCCGATTGTTCCCCCATGATGATAGGCTTCGGCTATCCGTGCGCGCATCACTCTCCCACCGGCTAGTGATGTCCTGTAAAATAAGTATATAATTTAAAAAAATATCGAGTTATTTTTGCTGCGTCCGGATGACTGCTCATGAAGGGAATGTTTAGATGCCATTCAAATAAGCTTTAAGAGGATATCCTAGCGGTATTTATTCCATACAAACGTAGTCCCCTGTTTTCTCCCTGGATAATACCATTGTGGTATGTGTATGTATTGTGTATGCGTTACTTATTTTTGATGACATTGAGTCAGAGACTTGTGATTACGTCAGCAATATTTACTCATTAATACTTGTGACAAGGGAAGGGGGAATTAATTATGGCCAACATTTTGCTTACGTAATACTTGAACGACCCCTTAAAGCGACTAACTTTATCTACTAATTCAACACTTATCATTTTAAATATAATTGATATACATTGATTATATGCTTATCGATTTGTAAATGCACGGAAGGACAAAAAGGAGATATATAAAGAGAGAGTATATAAAGAGTCTTTGCTTTTTGTAAAATTAAAAAAAAAAACGCAAAAGGTATAAGTATAATTAGCTATACATAATAGTTATATGAGAATTATTTTAAACGGAATCATTAAATAAAACAGTAAATTACAACAAGATAAGAACAGTGGAAAAACGGCTTGAAGTCTCATATTGTGGATTGTGGATCTAAAGCAGTAAATTTTTAAAAGAAAAAATACGAATATAGAAAACGTACTAAAACAAACGTCTAAGTATTGATCTAATTGTAAAACACTCAGGTAATAAAAACATCGATACTTTATTTTATCGACAGCGTCCCACCTGAATCGCCTGAAGGCACGTCCGTCTCTGACTCGACATAATACCGACATCACGGTATTCCGACTACTACTATACAAGTTTTTAATGTTACTCCACTCCATTCTATAATATTAGGTTTTCTTTTCTAATGCCATTCAAAGTGAAAACGATTTTTCCTGGATAGTCTGACTGAGACAAAATAATAAATTTTCTTATTTTAAATAAACTATGTATAATAATTGATTTTATTTTAATACCTACTTTAAAATATACATTCACATTTTCGATATAAGACTAAACATACGTATGCAACTCCCATCTCACCTAAATACTTTTGAAAATTAAAGAAATGTTAATTCTTAATAACCCAGGATGATAATAAACAAAATTGAAGTGTCTGTATGCAATATCAAACTAACTGCCTTTTGCTAGATACATAATTATAAGTGTATGTGGGTATAAACGGTACTTATAGCAAACATATTTTTTTTTTTCCATTTTTCTTCTGTCTGTCTTTGCTTTTATTTTGTGACACGATGATGACAAAAATGTTCAAAATTTTGCTTAAGTAATACTTTAACATCTTCACACCGCATTATTGTTCAATTATTTTTGCTTGGAGAGACGAGCACTTTTACAAGAATAGATTTAAGTAGAATTTCTGGTTAATCAACGATAAAAACTATTAATAATAACCTATTCAAATTTTATAAAATTAATATTACTTTTAATTGTAATAAGAAAGAAATATTAGCATGAGCATACTTACTATAAATTAATATTATAAAAGTAATAAAAAAATATCTCGATCAATTCGACACTTAAAAATGACCAGAAATAAATCTGTTTAATAACCTTAAATAAAAGCCGAAAATTACGTTTGTCAGTAAAAAGAACGTGAATTCGAAATGTAATTATTTATTAAGTAAATAAATTGCAAATTATCAGTTTTATCATGGACACTTTAAATTCTGATTCATTTTAAAGGACTGAAACGCTATAAAAATAATGTCAATGCGCATTAGCACTGAGATATCTCGAAGCTCGGAGTAAAGTTTTACGATGATTTTGGTAGTAAAAAGATTTGTTCATTTCGTATCAACCTGCTTTGTCGCGGAGCGTGAGAAGAGGATTAATTCTTCATCTGTAACGAAAATGGCGACTCATTTTACAGCTGATTTTATAATTATAATTTTTTAATTACTTGTGGTCAATACTATGTTGTTTTCGCATCGATATACGAGTATATATTTCTAACAATAATTATCGAATTATAAGTTTAACCCGTAATTTAAATATGTTTTAATGAGAAAAAATCGAATTTCTTCTAAAATTAATTACGACAACATACTTACTTTGTAATTATTTACAAAAACAAATGTTCTCCCGAACATTTGTAAATAGCATTTTCCAGGCTTGAATTGAATGATATCTCAATGTACTAAATGACTCGTAAGAAAGAATAATAAACGATTTCAAGAACTCTCTTGGTAATTGCCGACACGTAGGTAATTACTATAAATTATAAACATAACATTACAAATTACAAAACTGCAATTACGTGATGAACTTATATGTTGTAACAATGGTAATTAATTTAATGATTTCGTTTAACAGCTTTTAAACTCGTTAATTTAATAACTATGTTCCTTATTGTATTCATGTAATGAGCGGCGCGTAATTACTCCTCGCATACGAAAAAGACTGCAACAGATCTTTACTACTATGCATAATGCAGGTTTTTCATTTTTTCTCAAAAATATATGAAATTTACTTTAAAGTTGACATCATTTACCTAAAAATAAGCACTTACTGAATAATTAAGTTTTATCTTAGAATAGTTTTTAAGTTATTTTTTTATCACAACAATCATAAAATATCTGTCGTGAAGTGATTTTCTCATTTTGAGGAGGCTTGATGAACAAAAGTAAGTCGATTAACCCGTTTATCCATAAACCATAATTTTGACTAAGCTAAGTAAAGTTCAGTAGCCTTCGACTTTTTTAGTCGCTTTGTATATACACTAGGTGAGCTGATCTAAGAACGCGACGCTTCTTAACATAATTATGATGGGTTTACATAAACAAGAATTTATAGTAGCCCGATTCTTTAGCTGCAAGGATACAAGGTTTGCCAACAATAACGAGATTATGCTCGAAACTTCCATCCTGACTCCAAATCAAAGCGGTACCTACAAAGCGACTCTCGGTAATCGAATTGATTCGTTAATTACTTACCTTTATCTGGTCCGGCCATTAGCGTTGCCCGATCCGTCCCACCCGTCCCACGCGGTCGATTTAATTGCTATCTCTCTGAGTTACGACCGGCTCGAATCATTCCGAAACTCTTAACACTAGAATTAATTCAATGAAGTTACCTACAATTTTTTTGTTTAATTTAACATAAAAGCGTCTGTGTCTGCATTGGTGTGAGTTAATATCGGCCGTTCTATTTTTTTTGATGAACCTGTAATTATTTAATATTAGCGCACCCGCAGCACCGTTTACATTTAGAGAACTCTATTCTTAACAAACTATTCACTGAATTTGGAATCATTTATTAAGGCGTAGCCAAAGTTCTGATCCTTCTTGTCACCACCTCCTCCTTCTTGTCAGCAAAAGTAAACGAGATCTTACCCCGTAATAAATAAGAACTATTACTTACAATATCACTATTTAGAGGCCATGCCATCAAAAATAAGCAAAACATGGAAGCCCATCTATAAAGTCTTGATGTTCATTTATTGTCGACTTAAATTACAATTCTCTCTCAAGGATTACCATAACGACCGGTCCTGCGGCATTCGCATCCAGCAGACTCCTACAACCTTCCCCAGGTCATCGGTCCACATTCTTGGGGTCCTACAAAAAACTGCGTCTTCCAGTAGGTACGTGGTCGCCATTAGAGAAACCGTTGTCCTCATCTATGCTAATATTATAAAGAGGAAAGATTTGTATTTTTGTACGTAAAGAATACACTTAAAACTACTGGACCGATTTGGTTGAAAATTGGTATGGAGATAGTTTGAGTGATATGGGTCAGGGAGTTTGTATTTCGAAAATCCTACGGGAACGGGAACTACGCGGGTAAAACCGCGAAGTGCAGCTAATCAGATATAATTCATAATTTATTCTATATGCAAAGTTATAACCTAACAAATTACATACTAACATGACGATTGAAAATATTGTAAAACAACCAAGCAAATAGTAAGGCATCATTTCCTAAGGAAAGTATAAGCTCTTTAAGCTTAGGCTGGAAATTTACAATAAAACATTGTCATAATTTGGAAGATTCTGGATAAAATACTATAAGTTAAAGGTTATAATGTAAATAAACTAGTAAAGTAATTGGAGGCATTAATCTGAGATGATTATTCTTGAGAGAGTACGCCGAGTAATTTTTTTTTCTGGTATACTTACTCTGTTAACCTGAAGAGTCACGGGGCTTGTGATCAGCACTCAGGGTACTTACCACTCGGGTGAAAAATAGACTTATACAAGAATATATTTTTTTTTTATATTATTCTGATTACTTTTCATATAACGTAACAAAATATACACTAAAGTCTGGCCAGATACCATATAAATCGGTTCAGCGGTTCTCGAGCCAACTAACGGGCATACACAGACAAACGATAAGAAATTAATTTCTATACAATTTAATGATGTAAATATTAAATACATATATACACTTTTTTTTATAAAAAAAAAACTGTTAATTAATTTTGTTAAAGTGAAATTCAAAATAAAGAGATGCTTTCAAATAAATAGAGTAATAGAGAAAGAAAGAGTAATAGTTTTTTTCTCTTTCTAGGAATAGGTACCAGTTATTAGTATCATACTGTAGGTCGGATTTATCGAACAACAATATTCGTGCCCAGACGCTGTGTAGGCGTTTTTCTTTTAATTTATTACAATAATCCGCAATAAACAGAAGGTCAGGTAAATGTTAATTTATCAATTCGTTCGAGTGATAATAACGATAATAAAAAGTACATTACGCGATTATTTATGGTCAATAGAATATCCCGTCTATGGACTGGTCAAGGCACGAATGCCTGTACGCTTCCTCGTACACGGTATAAAAAATGTACAATTGAAGTTTGCAAAATACGGACAAAAACAAAAGCAAACCGACTTTAATTTTAAGGCGATTCGAAATAAAAAACAGAACTCTACCGACCGCATTCACTTACATACATATATGGTACGATCGGCCATTTTACTCAGACCTGTGTCATCCCCTCTCGCTTCGGTTATTAAAAGTGTGTGTTTTTATTAGAGAGAGTTGAATATAAACTGGTTTCAGTTAATCCAGTATAATTAAGAGTAATTAAACAATCGTTGAACAGTTGTTTTTCCCGATGATCCGCAATTTGTCACGCAGTGGCACCTGCTCTCCTGTGGGTTATTAATTGAAAAGATAGCCGACTATAAAACTTCTTTGATATGCCGCAGCGTAATTAAATAGATATATAACTCGTTTGCCTAGCTTTATCAATACCACGACCGGCCATGGGAATTTGCGAGATGTTAATGAAACAGCAAAAAAATACAATAATTTACAATTTTATTTTTGAAGTGAACATTTCATTAGTAGCATTGAGCGATTTTCGGTAGGGGAAAAACTTATACATTCGCGTTACCAATGCTATTGCGCCAGTCGTCAACTTGCTACAGATGTCAAATAAGAGTCAAATAAGTGTCAAATAAAGTCAACGTTTAAGTGCTGACGCTCAGAGATAAATAATAAATTAATACTAACACAGCTTATCATAAGTTTTGATTATGAATGAACTAAATGAAAAAGTACATCATTATTACTCGCAGCTGTAACAACTAGACAAATGTTATGTGTTAGGTTATGTTAATAAATCCTATTAACAAATGATGTAATTTAAACAATAAGAAAACAGTTTTCCAAAGTTTCGATTTTTCACTTCTATCGACAGTCCAAATATCTGCCTGGTATTTTTTTTTCAAATTCATTTGAATAAAATGTGAGAACGAACAGATCAGAGATAAAATGAACGAGAATGAGAATTAACTTAATAATGATTAGAGGGCACTCAAGCACTACATATGACATTTGCGAGTCCCCTCCCTCTTATCAATTATAGTAAGAAAAGTTATTAATATGATAAAGTAATCATTGACAAAGTTTTGAAGAAAAAAACCAAAAGTTAAAAGTAAACATTATTTACGTAATTACCATTCGCATCCTACTCTCGTCCACCATATCATCAAAAATTAGCAAAGACACTCGCCCCTAATTGACGCTTACGCAAAACTGGTACGATCTATTATATGTTCGTATGTATAATTTGATTTCTTAAATAATTAATAATTATAATAAAATGATATTAAAAGTTCGCAGTAATACTAAATAGTAAGTAAACATCAATCGAGTTAGAATTAAAAGAAATAAAACATCCCGTCACTATAATTTATAGGCAAAGTTTTCTTTTCATTTTGAATACAAAAATATCATATAAAATAAATTAATAAACAACCTTTCAACATTATTGACGCCCAATAGATTGAGAACAAATAGTAGTCAAGTGATATTATTTTTTATTAATCGCATTTTTTTTCCCTTGTTACTTAGTAATGCTTCAAACAATAGTAATATACAATTTGGGCAATATTTCCATAGAGCTCTTGCAACCGTTATAAATATTTAGTGTAAACTTTTTCCTATAGTAATAAAACTCCTTTGTTGTAAACTTTCGAAAGGGCTACAATATTGTTTTTAAACAAACGGAACATCATTGAAAAACGTTTCTTAAAGGGTTTACATCCTTTATTTCAAGCGGTAAAAATGGGGTTGCCGTTTTGAAAGTTTTGAAAATGCAATATTAATGTGGATATTGAAAACGTACCTTGCATTTTAAAAATATGCCATTCCTTATACTAGTTGGAGTACCTTATACTAGAGTTACTTATACTTATACTAAGTTGACTAACTAGTTTGAAAATCTGCGTTCAATTATATAAGAGAGTTCACAACATCAGTTGAGAGCCAGTGCCTCTAATTCTAGTGTATCACTGAACATTAGGTAAGATTATCGTCAAAGCGCTGAGCTTTTACAGGGTAAAAAAGCACATGTAGGGAAACGTCTGAAAGGTTTTGAAGGGATGATGGATCAGTTGACAGTGTGATGGGATTCCGTGTCGATGAACGTAAGTTCGAACGCGCCTAGTCAACTCTATTATCAGCCTGAGCTTACGATAAAGGAAAACATCGTGATGGAACCATATCATGGTGATAGGGTACTTTCTAATATAGGGCCTGTCGCCGAGCACCAATACATATGTTCCCGCAACATCGCTTGAGAATCAGCACCTGAAGCTTAGTGTATTTACCATTCTGGATTACATCCTCGCTTAACATCAAGAGATTAAGGCAAAGCGCTGAGCCTTACCTGAAAAATGATATAAACAGTGTAAGAATTTTCCAAATATGTTTATTAATAATAAATGTTTATCTGGCTGTGTGTATGTTCGGATTTAACTAAAAGACGACTTTACCGATTTTGATGAAACTCTGTACACGGGAAGTGTATGTCAAGGAACAATTCAGCAGATAGTTAATAAACAAAATCCCATGATATTGCTATACGTGTAATTTCATTACATTTTTTTTGTCTACGATTAATAAACTTCATTTGATTATTTTTTTCTTAATTATTTTATCAAAAAAACTTCGAACGTTGAAAGAAATACATTTATAAAAAAAAATAATTATCGCCTCACAATCTTTATGGTTGGTTTGGTGCAGTACATTGTATAAAACTCGCACGTTACGTGTGGGGCCTCAGAGCCGGGTGTGTAAAATTAACCATCGTCAGATAGATCAAAGGGACCGGCCGCTTTGTTCCGCCGCCCATTGTCTCACACACAGACAGACGCACACCCGGCGTATTTAATACCTCTTAATTTTCGTGTTGTCATGTTAAATGTTTATTACTTGTGAACCATATCGTCGGGCATACGATTATCAACTCTACCCGGTGGCGATAAATCGGATATAATAAAGTACCTACCCCTTTTTTAAAATTAACACGTACGTATTATTTCCTTGGAGGTATATAATATCTTTTTAATTCTATATTTGTTTAATGCTGAACTGTATTTTAACAGGGGATAAAGTCGTAAGTTATTTGAACGTAGAATATCTACCAGCGGAAGTGTTAAAAGAATTTTTAAACAGAGATTGGAACTTGATACTAACGCGCCTTTGATTGTCTGTTTCATTATGTGTGTATAATCGTAAATGGTGATCATTTCAATTAATGATATTTTACGATATTTCAAGTATTTAATTCATCTACTAGCCGCATTTCATATATTTCTCACTACGTAATATGGTTTATTATATATATGTTAATGGACGTCGATAAGGCACACGGCCCATCTGATGGTAAATGGTTACCATAGCCTATAGACAACTGCAACACCAGGAGTTGGTTAATTTTTGAGGGCGTTTTTAAGTTGCTTGTTGAAGAGTCGCATGTCGTAGCCTTGGGGGAAGAATGTGCTGGGTAATCCATTCCACAGTCCTAGCGTACTATTACGGGGCCCTAGCTGATTATTAAAAAATAAGATCTACTTTTAATACTGTAATTTATTAAACTATATTGGTAATAAATTTACAACATTACATTAGAGGACCAGCATCTATACCTATATATCTACACCCTAGCTAGTATTCCTCTGTCCAAGCTGACCGGCAGGCCTGAGGCCGAGTACGAAGTCAGGTCGCTATGGAGCGATTAAGGACGAAGAAAGAACTGAATTTAATTTTTTTTTCTAACGTAGCTAATGCTGTTGACCGGAAGGGCCTTTACAACTTCACCGAACTTTGGGGGCGAGTGCTGAAGACACTCAGCCGCACTGAATTTTTTTTTTTTTTTTTTTCGAACCTTTTTTTTTTTTTGACGGGGGGAAATGCATTTACGCACTACCCTTATCTATTGTATTTGGAGGATCAAAGCCCCCCAAATACAATAGATAAGCGGGCACGGAGTGACGAGCTCCGTGCCAGTGTTTTTTTTCGAACCTAGCTAACGCTGTTGACCGGAAGGGCCTTTACAGCTTCACCGTAACTTTGGGGGCGAGTGCTGAAGACACTCAGCCGCACTGAATTTAAAATTACAATGTACGGCTTATATATACTTTATATTGCTGACTCAAATAATATGGGTGTTAGGTGTTCGTGTATAGTCAGCACTAACCATTGTGTAACGAATATAAAGTTAGTGTGACAATAACATAGTCTAAAAATATAGCGTAGTGTAACAGTACGTGATAAAAAGGTCCTGGAGTAACTTAGGGTATTGGCGTTACGGCTAGGTTTTTTTTTATTGTAATAAAACGCAATCTGCCGAATCTGGGTCTGCACTTTTTTTTTAAATTGGAGCTTTTCTTCGACTTGCGTCAAAAAATCACTAACATAAATGTTACAGTAATACAGTTTCTTAATTAAGTGAGCTTATTTGCTAAATGAAATATCTAAGAGTATAATTAAAGTTGGGTTTGATTTTTTTTTACATATTTTTAATTCCTATAATTATTATTAGTTGTTTTTTTGGGTTTTTTTTTTAATTTTTTTATTATTGTATTTGATTTTATTTATATATATGTATGTAAAATACGGTAAGCGTTTTTTAATATAATATTATATCTACACTATATAAATCAGTTACCTATTGTAATTTAATGTCATGTACATTGTTTTTATTGTTAGCAAGACAAAATTACCACTTTACTTAAATATAACCTCATTTTTCGCCTACATTGAATATACTCGCAAATCAACATTCAGAAAAATAATGTGGAGATAAAAATTATTTTTGAAATGAACTAACTCGATCATGGGATAGACATGGAAATAACGTCTTCTTACAAAAATCCATTAGGGTGGAACAAATAAATGTAAATTATCGAGTGACCCTTCTACGAGAATTCTATTTCGCTTATTTTGAACTTTCACGCTCATCTGTTGACGAAAAGTACTACTAGGGATGTTACAGATGTATATTTTTTTAACATCCGCGGAGGTGGAAGCGCATGCAGACTTTTGGAGGTTTACATCTGCGAATGCGTCTTAAGACTTTTAAGAAAATTTGTATGAAATATTAATTAATACGGAAATTAAATAAAATATATTCTAATTCAATAATTAAACTGTTCGGCCCTAGCCAGAGTAGGTTTTACAACGTATTTTAAATAAGCATGTATTTGTACCTAAGTTAAATATTACACTCTGTAATAAATTTTTTTTTTTTAGTATTGACATACCTACCTCTTCATAAAATCATTTCGACTGTTCGAGAAAGGTGTACCTAAATATTTCGAAATTCTTGTCAAGAAAAATATGTAACTGCGTAGGTACCTACATAAACTAATGACCAAAAAAATAACACAAAAATATAGCACCATAAAAAATCAAAAAGTAATGGCGGTAACACACGCCTGTCATTTTCTCACATCACGCGTATAAACGTAAAATTTAAAATGTTTTTACGTGTACTAGACAGGCCGAAAGGAAGAGTTGAACCGACCGCGGCCGCGACGAATCCGACACACACGGCTACATTGTCCGCGCCTTTACAATGAGCCATTGTGTCTTAAAACGTGTGTTATTTATTTACCATAGCATATAGGTTGTAAGGGTTTTTAGTAAAATTATTACAGACGATTCTAAGTGCTAGCGCGGAAGATGAATTGTTCCCTAATGATTGATCATGAAGATTTAATGGTACACATGATGAACCCACACTAATGTCACTTATCCCACGAAGGCTGACATTCTTGGTGAAGATTAACACGACAACATCAAAACGTTTTTTTAGCTAGACCATTTCCTACTATTTATATGACTAGCTTTATTTTTCACTAGCTGCATAATACAGTTTTTAAATAATCACTGGAATATAATAACGTATTGATGGTGCTGGTTATTAAATCGGATTTTATACACAGTTTCAAGAACCCTAATTATTTTCGAAAATTAAAAGTATAAGTTACTAAGTTACGCTAAAAAAAAAAATCAGTCAACTAAAAACTCCCATCAAAATCGGTCCAGCCGTTTCGGAGATTACTGACTGAATACAATCTCACTCAATGTTAAACGACAATATGGCCCAGGATGATAAACACAATAAGCTTAACGGTACTTGTAAACGCCTGTTACCTTTACCCAAATCATCTCCTATGATATCCCTAAAAAAAGTATGAAGAGTGGCAACAGCGGACAAACAAGATCGCAATATGGCAAGAGTTGAGGATCATACACACTTAAATTAAATAGTACAGAATGCATAAAAGTCAACAGAAAACTCAAAAAAGTTCTTCCTGTGTATTCAAAAATACATAACCAGCATATAGGTTGTACTGGCTGGCAATATTCTCATTAATTTTAAAAATTATGCCGAAAATTATGTAATTATTGGGGGAGAGCATAATAACTTTGCTATTGCTGACTAGTAGAGGGGGAGGGTGGTCTAAAATCGGTAAAAAAATTGCTTGCGTGATATTTGCACGGCCCCTAAAATAGGCGTTTTGGCGGGCCGGCCGTGACAATGGCGACCGTCGCCTTTGTTTTTTGACTGTACAGTTCTTACCATCAGATTTTGCAAAGTCACTTTACTGAGCTAACATGAATAAAAAGAATAGTAACAATAAACCTGACCAATAAACAGGCTTCCATAAAGGAATAATGTAGCATGTCTTCAGTTTGCTACAAAGCGGGCAGGCGCGGCCGTGAACTGTCGGAATTATCATCGAATTTATTTTGGTGGTCGAGTCCTGTATTGTTTCGTAGATTGTAGAATCGACTACAGGACACATTTCGTCTGTTTGTTCGAAATCACACAAAAACTACTGACCCGCTTTCGGTGAAATTTGGACGGGACACACTAAATTCCACGCGAGCGAAGTCGCGGGAACAGCTAGGTCATCTACACAAACCTATTGCATTGGGGGAACCTATTGCATTGAGGAAACCTATTGCATTGGGGGAACCTATTGCATTGGGGGAACCTATTGCATTAGGGGAACATGTTGCATTGGGGGAACCTATTGCATTGGGGTACGTATTGAATTGGGGGACTTCGGTCTCACTAATGCAATAGGTAAGGGTAGTGCCTAAATGCATTTCCCCTCGACAAAAAAAAGGTCATCTACACAAAAATTATTTTCTACTTTTTATTTCCAGACTTAGAGTTTGAAAATGGCAATACCTGACATTAGCGATCAAAATTGTCAGCAATTTTAGCGAAGGGAGAGTTTTAATTTCATATAAAAAATGTAGAGATTAGTTAGGATTAAAATTCCGCGGGAATTTTCACACACAGGTAACGGCCAAGCCGAGGTTCGTACCACTTTGGTAATCCTTGTGCTGAGTGCCTACAGCACTCGGCCACAAAGTTCGGTGAAGCTGTAAAGACCCTTCCGATCAACAGCATTAGCTAGGTTAAAAAAAACTCTGAATTTTTGTTTAATTTATTTTTTAAATTAATTTTTGTCTGTCTGTCTGTTTGTTTGTTTCTGTTAATCTCTGGAACGGCTTTACCAATTTTGTCAGGACTTTTTTTGTTAGATAGCTGAAGTTACTCCGCGTAACTTAGGCTACTTTTGTTTTTCGAAAAAAAAAATTAGGGTTCCACGTAAAAAAAAATAACCCATGAAATAGTGAATAAAATCCGATTCAATGGACAGCAACATCAAAACATTATTTTCCAATGACTAATTACAAATTATATTACGTAATGAAGAATATATGAAACGTGGACGTTTTTTTTTTTTTCCTTTTTTCGAACCTAGCTAACGCTGTTGACCGGAACGGCCTTTACAGCTTCACCGTGACTCTGGGGGCGAGTGCTAAAGGCACTCAGCCGCAAAAGATGACTAGCACAAGGGCTACCAAAATGAGCTCGGCTTGGCCGTCACCTGAGTGTAAAAACTCTCTCTCGTGAGTTTGAACCTAGCTATTCCCTACATTTTTTTATTAACATAAAAAAAAGGTTCCTTACAGGACCTATGTACCTGCGTGTAGTGTGCAGGAGTGTGTTTGCAGTGTTATGTTATGAGTGTAATGCTCAATGCATGGGCAGTGTCACTGTATCGCGCTGGCGGCGACGTCAAGAGCCTCTCCAGTTGGGGAACGAGACACGTCTTGGGTCGCCGCCTGAGGGGGACCCGAAGAGTGTGCGGGAGCAAAATTAGCCGCCTGTCCCCGGCGGCGGGAACGGTGGTTACGCGGGCGTGGGCGCTGGCGAATCGGTTGAAAAGGAAAGATCCTATTTTAGCACGTGATATCATCATCGGGATCGATGAGAACGTTACGCGGTCTCCGAAACGGTTTCGGAGCTTCACAGAGGCTGCTCTAGGCCCAGTAGCGCTCGTGTGCAACCAATTTCCTGGCGCCCTCTAGTAGGCACGCGGTCAAAATGGAATACTTACAGTTATATTTTCAAACGGCAATTCGAATGCAATATTTGATGTCGGGAAGCAATTTTAATTATTACCGCGCTCGGTGTCGGCCATAACACGGGCGCAGGGTCTTTGAGAGCGTTGGCGCCCCGAGTGACGCATCATGTATGTGTCGCGAGAGTCGCTCAGCGCTCCTAAAACCTTGCGCCCGTGTGCGTTGCACACCTTGCACTATAGGAAAAGACGCCCCTGCTAGTCACAAATATATGAATACATAAGTACGTTAATATGGACTCATCCATTCACCACGGGAAACTCGAAATCAGCAGAGTAGGGATTCACAAAACATCACCGAACATCACTTGGCGGCAGGGGGTGCAGTTAGATATCAATTGTATTTAATTTTTTTATGGAACGTGCGATGTAAGCCAAGCAGTTGAGCGTCAAGATGACTAACCGTCGCCAGGTAACGATTTACAAAATTTTCCAGATAAAATTAGGTTATACACGTATTTTCACGTAATACCACGGAGGAGAGGGGTCATAATGTTGCTAAAAACATCAAGTGATTAATGAAGTAAAAATGCCCATGTCCAAAAACGTCATTGACTAAAAAGCGTATTCTGGAAAAGAAATATTGTAACTTTGCTCATGAAAATATTGAAATATTCATGTATCAGGTGAAAATTGTAACCGTTACAATGTTACTAGTCATCACATCCCTTTTTTAATGTTGTGACTATTTGACACCTCTAGAGTTTAATGTTTTATATTCTCACATAGGTAATAATAAAGTGTAAAGTATCTCTATTTGTCTGTACGTTAGTTGGCTTACATCTCGAGAATTACGATTTACGTAATTCGTATTTAAAATCAAAGAATTCTCTGGAAAAAAATATTTTGTTCCGAATAATATGGATTATATAGATTATATAGATCATATATTAGGGGTTAATGTATGAAATTACCGTTTTGTACAAGAGATTTCTTTTCGTAAGATAAAATACATACATTTATTTATTCAAAGTTCCTTCCTTCTTTCACATTTCTACTGTGTAATCGGAAGATTATTTTAAACTTCGCAATAGAATAAAGGAGACCTGAAAAAGTCGCAGATGTAAACTCTGTGAAAACGGCATTTCGCATTCATTTCCTTGGAAGAAATTTTTTTCCGTGCAAAAAATAATTGTTCATATCGGGGAAATAATAATAAGAATAACTGTAGTACTCTATATAATAATTAATTATAATAACTTTAATAATAATGCGATGGATTTTCGCAAAATAACGCCTTCATCAATAGAATATTTAAAACGAGAAAAAGAAATGCAAATTGACACAGAATAAAAAAAATGGTTAATCTGTTTCTGTTTTTATTTAGTATCCCACATAACTTTAGTAAGATGGATCGTGGCTGTGACCGTGTTTTGGGAACATTATCTCAGCGGGAGGTTGCATTAACACCTAGTAGTGTAGCGCTGTGTGGTGCCCCGCACTGACTAACTTTTTGTTACATTACTCGTTATTGTTATATTGTTTATGTTATTATTATTGGACGATTAAACACACCATCTTCATTTATCTATATAGATAAAAAAAATTATCGTTTGTAAGCGCATCACTTGAGAATAGAAAAAACCGATGACATGGTAATTTTGGTTTTAAATGTCAAATGTAAGAAACATTAAAAGTGATTCTATTATGAAATTTTGTAGGAACTAATAAGTACTATGAAGCGCAATTGCTTCTTTTGTTCTGTTCGTTATGGGAGTGGATTTTTTTAGAAGAAAATAAAAACAAATCGATACAATAACAAAGGAAAATTGGAAAGATTCAAACATAATTCTAAAAAAATCTTTTAAATTTGAATAGGTTTGACGGTTCGTTAGTATCTATCTATGTCTTATAATAATAAATCGATAAAAATGAAAAAAAAATCTATTAATTAAACGTATTTTTGAAAACATATCGGATGGCTAGAAACAATGACAGAATAAGTTTGTTAACCGATTTCTTATTTTGTTTTGTTTGGAAACTGTGCGTGGTCTAGTACTTGTTTATAAATTTATACACATGGTTAAAATAAAAAAAAACATTCTATTCATCTTATTTTCTATATTTATGCATTCATATACATATATCTTAGACTAGAAGTATATGGAATGTTTTGTTTCAGCCCATTTGTATGTAGATTTCAAAAGGCGTGATCGCTAAAAATCATTTGACTCGGAATTAACAAAGTACTATATGAACCATATCATATCATACCATACCATATCAGTTATGGTTGATTTTAAAGAATCTATATATAAAAAAGGAAAATAGGGTTCCTTTGACGCACCATCACCTAAAAACTACTGAACATATCGGGATGGGACTGCTACCATTTGACGCTGAATTTTTCGTAGATGGTTATAGGTTATATGAAATTATTTTTTGGATTCCATCGAACCTTTCTCATTTTGTTTTTCGATTTACTCTTATGTACATTTTTTCCTCTAATAAAAACAGAAGACTCTCATTTTTCTTCATTCATTTGTTTTTTAGGTAAGTTATAAATGAAATGTTAGGTATATGCACTTTTTCACTCATACTAAAAGAACATATGAAACGCGCGCGGAGCTGCAGGCACCAACATATATATATATATACATAGTACAAATTGTATGTTTATGCACGGTCGGTCGCTACGAAACGATTCGCTTATAGTTTTTATAATTTGCCGCCGGCTTGCATTCTCACAAAATTGAACAAATATTCGCTTGTCACCATGATTTTTAGTTTATAATGGACATATTACTAAAAATGAAAGCATGTCCCTTTCTGTCTAAGGCATATTCTTGTGTAAATCATAAAACAAATACAGTTTCTTCTGTATTAACTTCTCGCTATGACGGCTTAATAGTGTGGTCTAGCTAGACGTAGGTTTGAACGCGTAGGTACAAATCCACCTATGCAATTCTGTAATGAATCTAAGCTTTATGTAAAGGAAACCACAGTTATGAAACCATATCATGGTGGTAGAAGTATTTTCTGGCTAGCCGCCGTTGTAAAGATAAAAGTCTGTCGCAAAGCGCCTCAGCGGTAAGGCATCGCCAAGAATGTACTCGTATAGGTATGTCCCGTAGTATCACCTGAAAGCAAAAATCTGTAAGCTAAGCGTATTTATTTATCACAATATTAAAAAAAAAAATTGTATTTGATTGTTTTAGTTGATAATAATCGATTTTGATGAAATATTATAATTCTGTCTATTGTTTAATATGTTAATTACCTATAAAAATGAGACAATAGGAAGACAATAGGAAAACAATGGAAAGCTGGCGTAAACGCCAGGTTAATGCTAAAGGGGTTAATATTGTTTTGTCTGTAATTCTTGTTTAGATGTGAAAACAGTATATTATATCAGTAACTACATAAACTGATCTCTTACAGAACTTTTTTTATTATTACTTAGTATAACGGAACATAAAATACTATCCGATAAGTATAGTTTTAAAAGTAATGTTAAAATGCGATTTTTGGTAGAATTTCATTTTTTGTTCCCAACGTTTTGGTTAGGCTGCAATGGGCTCACTAGTGTTGCGCGGCGTCGTTTAATTCGTTGCGGGTATTTTTTCGTCTAGACCTACTTAATCTTGGTATTTTCCATCATGCCTACATACTAAATTAACTATATTCACTGGCGATGCCTGCGATGATAAATCGCGAATCTTGAAATTCCCTAACGTCGAATTTACGGACAGATTATATCCAGTTTTTGTATCCAATTTTGTTGTTTTATAGTATATCGAACACGAAACTTTAAAAACGTTCATTAACAGATCTGTCCTAGTTATTTTTTTTATACAATGGCCACTCTAGTAACTGAGGTTATGTAGGTATACAGTATACACCGAACTGCCAAAGTGTCGTTTTTGTTTGTCGACTTCAAATACGTTTAATCGTGTCTGGGACCCCATGACTCGCCAGTCACGTGGTAATTGCACAAGCACCGCTCTGCAACGCATTATATTGCAACGGACGAAAGTTTCACTTTTTATATCCGTTCCCGTTCCAGTTTTGTACACAGATAATTTGACAACACACCGAACGGGTTGCCTTCGAAACCTCCTGGCAAGGTCGTAAGCTGTCTAAATGATAAGACGCACCCCACTTTTGTATTATGGAAATGCATTATTATCTATGGACATTGAGCGCCGGTGATCGAAATTCGACCATTATTATTCATTAAATTATTTAGTTTCTTTTATAAAAGAGGAATAAATAATAGTGCCCGGCCTGAGCAAGTGAAGAAAAACATCATGAGGAAACCATAGCATGGTGGTAGGGCATTTTCTAATGATGCCGGCCTGGAGAGCTACCATACTCAAGTTTGAAAACCTGTCGCCAAATACCAATAGGTGTGTTCCGGCAGCATCACATGAGAACCAGTATCTAGGCTTCGTGTGTTTACCATCCTTGACCACATCATCTCTTAACATCAGGTGAAATCGTGGTCAAAGCACTGATCCTGTACCGTTTAAAAAAAGCTCATACATAATTTTGCCTTTCGTTGTTGTTTTAATAAAGTATAAACGTCTGTATGGTAAAAAAATCTGTTTACGCGGTAAATAAAGCTGATAATAACACGTGGTTAATAATGCATTGGTAAGGGATATGATTGGAATGCAATGGAAATGACGATACCATTGGCAAAACTAAACGCATTTTTGAGCTTGACAAAATCACACTCGACACTTGAAACTCAGTACGAACAATATTTCGTAGTGAGCGAAGTCTCTAATGTTTGGAGGCAGTTTTAGTGTTTGTAATTAGGTACAATGTGCACTAACTCGTCGGACTGATTTATGTTACGATGCTGATGTCACCAGTCGCAGTCAACAACAAGCCGGTATCAATATTCAATCGGAGCTCGATCGTCTTCCTGCACTGAACAATCGCTCGATATCTGCATGTGCGCTCGCTCAATCGAGCCGCCGCTCGCCGCTTTATAAATGACGTTTTAATTACGATTCCCGGTTGTGTACGATGTGTGGTATACGTTAGAGCGATTTAATTATAGTTTTTGTTTTTCGATCTGTCGACCGGTTTAAATATATGTAATTATGTTTTGAATCTATTTCTACCTACTGAAATCCGAACCTTCAAACCTTTTTTTTCTCTAGACTGTCAGTTATCTGATCAGTCTTAAAATCGATTTATTTTTGGTTTGATCTCAATCTTAAACTTTAGATTGGATATTGTAACCAACCGTAAGCTATTGTTTTGAAAAGAGTTTTCGTTGGATTGCGTAATCAATATTTTACACATTTTTAATCCCCCTTGTCAGCAATAGTAAGCAAAGCTCAATATTTTGTTATTGATATTAGCGGTATATTGATAGAAAAGCTGCTCAGGTAAAAAGTAAACACTGCTTAGTGCTTCGGTAATCGCCATTAAAATCTACACGTCCCACATGGCATCAAAAATAAACAAAGTATAGGTCTTCCGATTCGTGCATAGGTAATATTTGCACGGCTTCAAAAACCTTTACAGATTTACTGGGTTTGGAGGCGAGTCTTCGAGGAAGTCAAGCGGAAAAGTGTGATGCCACCAGCACCTAATTATGAATGCTTTACAGATGGAAAACAATGTGATTACTGAGTAGATCGTAATTGAGATTATATAGCAGATATTGTTGGGATTATGATTCCAAAAGGGTAGAATAATGCTATGAGATAGTTACAAAAATGAAGATGGAGATTATTGTTCCTAATATTATAAATCCGAAAGTAACTCTGTCTGTCGCACTTTTACGCCAAAACTACTGAACCGATTTAAATGATATTTGGTACACAGATGGTCTAGAGCTTTTTAATGCGAAAAAAGGGTGGGAAGGGGTTGAAAAAGGGTGATGAAAATTTGTATGAATGTTTCGTCATTTTTAGAGTTAGAAGCTTGAAACGTATTTTTTAGGTTGTTGATTCGATATAAATAAATATGACATTCAAAGTTTTACCCTCAAGGGTGTAAAGTAACAAGAGGGAGTAGGGGGTTAAAGTTTGTATGGAAATATATAAGGTTTATGTAAATGTTTTATAAGTTTGCGACAAGAGATATTCTGGTGTAACATTTACAGAGTCATTAAAAAAGTGAAATTGAAGTTAACATGACTAAGAAACTTGCTAAGCATCGCGACGTACACAAAGAGCGCTATGCGTCCGTGCGGAGGAGGGGGGGGGGGGTGTGGCGTGGTCTAAGTGGGGAATATGCTTACCAAATTAAAAATATTACTCAAAGACACTATTCAACGCGGTCGAAGTCACGGGCACAGCTAGCAATAAATATAAACAATATACAATTTAGAACTTAAAAAGACATTCTCAAACGTCAATACTAAACTACATCGTCCGAACTCGGTGGTTAAACGGGTATAATGTTTATTTTTGTTTTCATAAATAAAATTGTATATAACTACTAGCTATGCCTACGACTTCGTTCGCGTTTCATATATAAAAAATTAAATTGGACCAAATATACTTGAACCCTCAGGAATAGACACAAAAAAATTAATTAAAATCGGTTTAGTCGTTTAGGAGAAGTTTAGTTACATACACACGCACAGAAGATTTATCTATATAAAGATAATATTATTACGTAATCAATATGTTTACAAAAAAATGATCGTAATGTATGAAATATATTTAATCGAATAAAAACAGAACCGATTTGAATATCAATTTCAGATTAAATCGAGTACATGATCACAATAGATATTTCTAGGTCGTAGTCATACGATAATATTTAAACCTGCACAGTCTCTTTCGGAATAACACCTCTAGCACAATTAAAAGTCATATTTTAGACTTTTGAAATGTATAGTTTCCATGATACATCAAGAGTAAATTGACGAGAGGTGTCAGTTATCAATTTACACAAATAACTTTTATTCTACAAATGCGTAGAGAAATCTGGATAAATGGAACGGAAAAATCCAAACTCATTTATACTGAATGTAAGTAGTTTTTATGTGGTTATACTAGAGTTAATAAAAACAAAATAATGTGTATTAAAGATGTTCAAACCTTTAACGCTAATACTGTGACCACAAATTTCACCCAACAGTCCACGCATGCGGCCTTAATTAGGCATTCCTTCGGCGTCCGGCTGCGTACGCGCAACGTGCAGGCGGCTCCTTTGACGTCGCCTCGCCCCGTCCCACTCGCACAATGCACCTATTCATACTCAACAACCAATATAACCCGAACTTTATAGCCCTTTCAATATCAAACAGTGCTCCTTACGCTCGCGGTTCAATTAATACTAGACGAGATATCGCTGAAAGATAGTACAAATGGCGTTGTTATTTTGAACCGTGTAGCGGAATAGTTACGATTGAATTTTATTATTTAAAGTATATTATATGAAAGGTGTTATTGGAGTGTTTTAACGAAGGACCGTACAACCCTAATTGTGAATTCTTCTTGGGACGTCCAGAGATACAAAAAGCGGAAAAATCTCTCGGGCCTTACGTATTATAATATATCTTTGGTATAATTTTAGAATTAGAAGACATTTTAATTTGGCTTGTGTATTTATAGTTCATACAAACACATCTAAACACATAGCTATAATTTTCGTCAATGATATTTTTTTTTAATTTATTATATAGTAAGTTGTAGATGCCCATAGCCGACGGTAACCATTTATCACCATTGCCGTTTGCTATAAGAAAAGAGTTAAAACCCTTTTTTCTACACTTACAACAGATAATGTTTTATGCAATCCTTACATTGTCAAAGGCATCTATTTATCTGCCCGGTAGTTTTTTTTACACGTTACAGGCTCAGTGCTTTGACCATAATCTCACCTGATGTTAAGTGACGATGTGGTCCAGGATGGTAAACAAACTAAACCTAGAGGTACTCCTTCTCAAGTGACACTGCCGGAACACATGTATTTAGTATTTGGCGACAGGTTTTCAAAGTTGGCGTATAATTGAGTACCACTCAATCGATTTATGACGTGTAATTCTTTTTTTTTTATTATTTCCTACACATATTATCTGGTCAGGTTTTAGTTTAAGTTAAATAAATGAAAGAAAATATAATGGCATACATGAAACCAATAATTAAGCCAAAAATAATAACAACCAGTGCCTACATTCTTTGACAAAACAATTACATGTTTTAAAAGTATATAACCCCTATATAACTTTGAGCTTAGTGTGTCACTATTTTCGGTCATATCAAAACTAAAAATCAAGTGACATTATACTCAATTACGTAAGTTTATTTAAAAAAATAACTAGGCAGTAGGCAACCATGTGGACTGCCAACAGAAGTGAAACTCGAATATTTGGAAAAACTGTTTTTTAACGTTTAAATTACACAAATTGTTAACTTTAAAATTTTAACATAACCCAACCTTTGTCTAGTTTTTACATATATTGGCGGTTCGAACAATGATTTCATATATTCACTTTATTTATAATTAAAATATATCGTACGCTGGCTGCGTAATTATAAATTTAATGATTTATCTCTGAGCGCAAGCACTTAAATGCCATCTTTTACTTGACATATTATATCATGTTGACTGACGTCTTGGCATCGGTACCGCGAATCTCTAAGTTTTTCCTCTACCGCTCAACGCCGCTAAAAAAGTTTTCACTCCAAAAATACATTCCATGTTAACATCGACAACTGCTCATCGCTACTAAATTTTATTAGACTTTTAAAATGTAGCTGTGTGATGTAATAACCTTACATACATTTCATCTGATTTTAAGTGGTATCTGCAAGCAATAGTTCTTTTTTTTATATAACGTGTGTAAATGCTTTTACGTTTTGCCCCTGCCAACTCCAATCCGCTTCACGCCGGGAATACCAACTAAACCCCACGGTACCATCTGCCGCCTTCCTGGGAGGCGATGCGGGATTACTCTAGCACGCTCCGCGAAGGCCCGGCGGCAGGCCCAACCTGATGTTGGGTCGGGCCACTCCCTTTATCTTCCTTCCGGGAGAGGGCAACTCGGTACCAGCTACCTCCCTCTCTCCTCCCTGCTTTCTTGTCGGTCGACAAAAAGTCATGAAGATCCAAAGGGCCCAGACAGTTTCACTGGTTTTTTTTTCTCGATCCATTAATTCCAGAGCCAGTGTACTAACGTAAAACAGCTTACAGAGTGTACAAAACTGTGCGAGTTAAGAGGACATGCGGACGGCAACAGATATGAAAAATAAGTATTTCAGACATATATAGCTATCGCGTTCCACCCCAAAGGAAAAGTTATAAAACACGAAATAGACAACTGCAGCATGGGTTGATTTTACCTATGCAAAATAGACGAAAATATCACTTCGTAGTACCCAATGATATTATATAGAAAAAAAAAATATAATGTCATTGGTAGTACCCTGTTTCCTCCTCCAAAAGCGAACTGATTTTTAATTATCTATATATATATATATATATATATATATATATATTAAATATAGAAATATTTCCATAATGCCGTTATTATTATCCAGGTTGGAAAAATGGGGACTACATTTGGATGGAATAATTGCCGGTAGCATATCCTCTTAACTGTTTGCAGTAGAAATAGTTATGGGGTATTACAACCAAACTTTGCACAGGGATTCGCTTTGGAATTAATATTCACGTCAAAATATTGAATTACTTACAAAATTTACTGTGAATTGAATTATTATATCGTGACATATCACATATATGTATACATGTGTGCATCATATGTGTATGACATATACCAACTAACTAAATACAACAAATTAGTTTTCAAAGGAGAGAATGTATCTAATTCAAAAACGATTAAGAATGAATAGAAAAGTCTATAAAAGACATTTACTTCAATATAAGTAAAACGTTCAGATATAAACGCAGTAAGTAATGCGAATTGCAAATGATATTGATTTTAAAATTGTTCTCAATCAGCTTATCATTACAACCTTGTAGCCCGTTTCTGGACCTCTCAATTATCAACACGTTTATGGCGGCAATTACGTAAAATAAAATTCAACATCATAGCCACAGATACACTTAATTTTATATGTTCTTCATTGTTTTATCCATCTCCTTTTACCGCTACGTAAAAATGAGACAGATAAAATTACTCCCCCTGATTGCAGTGAGCCGTATACGAATTAGGGCCTTTTCGTTTTTTTCCTACTGCCTTAATGCCTTGTTCATGCGTTCAGACCTTTTATCGAGACATATGCGTGATTTCTGAACGCACCGTCTGACCGGTTTTGGTTCCTTTGCCCATCCGTCCCTTTGGCTTTGAATTTAAACGCCGCGCCGGCTTCGTATTCGATTCGATGCGATGTTCCAACTTTGAAATTATTCGGATCAGCCCGCCACAGTTGTGGCGCCGCAGTACGTAGCGGACCGCTCTTGAGAGCGGTTGTGTATATTTCTATGTTATCAAAAAAACATGTTTACGATATTTCGGTGTATTTTTAAAGTGTTTTGTGACTGAATATGACATTAAATATACGTGATAATTACCAGTGATTATTTTAAAATGGCTCGGATTTTATGTTTTCTCCTAATGACCTGGATGGTCGCTGCTGATCAGGAAGAAAACGATGGTGGGAAATGCGAGAGGATTCGACTACCATTGTGTCAGGATTTGGGGTACAATTGGACTGCAATGCCTAACCTGATGGGGCACAAGGACCAAAAAGAAGCCGAAGAAGCGGTAAGAAAAGTTTTTTATACAAAAAATATCATTTTATTAAAAAGAGGAAATTCGTCCATACGTTCTTATAAACAAAATAACAAAAATTTGATTTATTAGAATTAAAAAAAATCTAGTCTAACGACTACATTTAGTAGTACATTTATATACCACTATGAAGTAATTGTGGAACCCTGTCTTGGCTTTAATTACTAAACAATGTGTGTTATTCTATATAGTTATGTATTCTGTTGGATTTCCTAGCAATAAATAAATAATTAGAAGGAAATTACAGTTTTTAATACTGGCAGAAATGCCATCAGATAAATCAAATTTTTTAGCATATTTTTTTATTCAATGTTAGTTATATTGTGGCCGATAATTAATTGCGGCATGTTGACTGTATAGTAGTAACATGATTTACGAATTGTTTGTGGAATTAAATGTATGAATAAACATTGTGTGTACCGGTCAGTATCTACTTTGGTCATTTTTTAAGTTTTATAAAAAACCGTTTGTAGAATGGAGGTTGATATTAAAAGAAAAACGTATCTAAATCTAGAATGTATTTTATGACGCATAGAAAATTTATCGAATGTTTAATGAGGTGGAAATTAATTTATGGTTAAAACAACCCCCTTAACGTTTCAACGTTAAACCTGATTTAGGGCGATAGTTGTGTAGAGTTTCGTTGTGCAACATTGATTTTGCGAGATATACTGATGGGGTGTTGAGATTTTTACTTAGTTGTCTATTGTAACTTTAATTTTGCGATTGGAACAATCTTCCATAACAGTTTCCTTTAGGATTTTTTTTATTTCCTATAAATCGTATATTATTAATTTACATTACAGTTAGTTACAATAATTATATTTTTGTTATGTGTATTATTAGAACATTTTGTTTCTTTTTTTGGTGTATAACTCTGGTATCACTCCAACGCACATTTGGCAAAAAAAAATCTGTTATTTTTTAATGTGGTCAATATTAAAAATAACTTCGTCGAGTTTATTTATTAATTTTATTTTATTTGGAATCCCAACAACATTACACATAAATATTCCTAAATGAAAGATGTGGTTTACAGGCCATGGTTTTAGTAAAGTAACATCAGATAATTGTTATAAAGTAGTGTTCTAGATGTGCATGCCGATTACAGGAGTCCACAGCTTTTCTAAGTGACTATGTACATATAAAGGAAAATTACAATTACAAAATTATAGATACTGTGCAAAAATAAGATAAGATCTAAATATAAATGAAAATATAGCGAAAACGAGTTTGGTCGATCATAGTAATTTTAAATGTTTTTACGGGTTTAAGCCCGTTGCCGCGTGGGCGACCGCGACCAACCGTCGATAGACACGGCCGATAACAAAACAAACAGAGCGCGCTGTACGTTATCAGAATCTATCAAAGGTGCCGAATCGTTTACAATCTTACCGATCTCTTATCCGATACGCGGCGCCCGCTTTGAATTCGCTCGGCGAACTCGTGCAAGGCTGCCGCCGGCAAATCACCCACGTTTATAATAAATAAAATATCATCAAGTGAAAAAAACCGTTATCGACTTTGGCGTAGACAGTGATAGAAATGATATTTGTCTGTTTGTGTCGGGTCGACTACGATAATAATCGATCACAATTATTTATTCATTATAATAAAAACTATCCATTTGTATATTATCGAAATAATCTTTCGCTCCGACGCATCGTGATCGGTGATCATGTTAGTGAATGATTGTAAGGTAAAAAAAGATTCATTAAATTTAAAAACAAGTCACTTTGTTGGGGTAATTTTATTTTTCTACAATAGCAATTTTGATATTTTATATATATCAGGTTCAACTAATACTGGCTTCATTATCTCTATAGATATAAATCTTTATATGCGGTGTCGACTATCAAGACACAGCTAAAGTACCGACATGACAGTGCAATCGCGCGTGAATCGAGATATTACAGACATTTCTTTTCCTCTTAGCATAATTACGATTATTTTTGTTCTCTTTCACGCACGGAAAATAATTCATTCAGTCTGTGAAGACTTTCTATGTTCACAGTTTGTGGATCTATTTCTATGTTCCTTTTGATACCTCCATTTTTTATTTGACACCTGCGACTTCTGTGGATATTTTAATATATAGTTAACCTTTACTATATTATTGTATTTGTATATTTGTTCGTCGATTGTTCTAATTGTGCCGATTGAACATTCTATGTATGTCCTTAGAAAATTGTTTCATACAAAAATTAGGAATAAGCGATAGGGAAATAACGTAATCACCGGCACGAAACGAAAAAACTACGTGGCCTTTTAGGGCTAACTTGAAATGGTTTCTCTCCTCGTGCGACTACTGCCGTTCTGAGTGTTATAATTTTATGTGGACACACATTATTTTGTTAAACGAAATCCATTATAGTGCATACGTTTTATAAATGTAAATAGCTCCACCGTGTTACGTCAAACGAACCAGAGGGCGGCAGGTAAAAAAACACGCACTGATAAATTCAAACGAATTAAGTAAACAACGTAAAAATTATAACTATGATAATATGCTAGTCTCCCGACACACGCGGATTTACTACAATCTAATCATAGCATTCCCTCGGTGTTTGCCGGGACATATAATAAGTGATATAGCTGAATTACGTCGGATTATATATATTATAACACTATATTGTAATATTGAAATCAATAAAGAAACACCGCATTATGTGTGATGGATATACATAACGTACATATAAATAATAATATAGCACTTGATAGCCGATATCTTTACGACAATTTATTATTACTATTTTTATTTATATGTATATATCATTTTATCCAGTACTCTCTTGACTATCGTAGTATGGCTTAATTAATGTGAATCGAACTAATAATATAAGGTTTTATCGACGATTTTTAGACACATACATATCTCTTATGTTTGTATTGATCATAACAATTGAATATAGTGTATACATTATTTAGAGCTTACTATATTGACTGAGGTGACTTTGGCGAGTGAAGAACGATCGAAAGATGTTAAAGCTTAAGACATATAGCATCCGTGGCGTTTGCGCACCGTGACGCCAGCGCAATATCAACTTGTGATCTTCTAGTTCCTATGAAACATGTCAGACAACCTGTTGCGCTCGACAGTCGCGGTCGCGTCACATCGCAACCGAGCTCTGCAGGAATGCGGAGGGAGCAGGGTATGAGTGAGCTGCGGGCCCGCGCACACTTTGTGAGCTAGGGTTACCACCCGTACTTCATTATAAAGTATTATACGTTATTTCGGGTAATTGTAATTTTTACTTTATGAGAACAATAAAAGTATACGAGAATATTTTATTTCTCTGGGGTTAATTTTACATACTATTGTACATAAAAAGTTGATAGAGTTACTGGGATCAATTATGTTACCGATTGTTACCAAATAGGATTGATAATTGAGGGTCTTTTTTATTTTCATGAAATAAAACGCCATATGGAAACAAGATAGCTCTCTTTTGCAAAGTTTCGTTGATAATGATTGAATTCTCAATTATTAATAACAATATAACGACACATTATTATTAAATTATTTTAAGCTTAGAAAATTATCCAATCATATCACAAAATTTACTGATGCTTGATTGAAATTTATTTCCATTTTGAAGCCACGGCTTATATTTATTTAATAAAGTTCTAAATTGTCTAGAAGGCAATTTCATAACAATATTATATGTTAATGAGATTATGGATAATCTCAAAAACGGATAAGTACAAAGAAAAGCAAATATTTTCTTCGTTTATGAAATAGGTAAAAGAATCATGCTGCCTTCTTCACTTGAACTTACTAGCAAGCTGATGATAGTTTTGTATTTGAAAAAGTTAATTCATTTTTACTCATGTCAGCCACGTCAAAAAGAATTGTAGAGTTCCTGTGATGAACAGCAAAAGGCGAGAGGAAAGAAATGAAGCGGCTTTGAATCTGATAAAAAATTAATTACCTATTTACTTCAACCTTATTATAGACTGCACAAATGGTGTACACATTTTTGGCAGTGATAGTTATTTTGCTGAAAGTACTGAAAAATATGTTTTAAGCAAAAAATTAGAGTAAATAAATCGTACTTTATTTTGACACCACGTACTTTATTTCCTACCTTTAATAACCAAGGTACTTGATTTGCATAACAAAGGGTGGCCAACCCTATGTGCAACGCAAATACAACGTAGAAGACGTCTGAATCACTTGTTTTGTTTCAAACTGTTCGATAAATAACGTAGAGTGCATTGGGTCGGTCACAGTGATGTCAGGTATAAAAAATAGAATACACGACTCGAAAAAAAGTTGTACATTTAAGAGTTTTTATGTAAACTTCTATAAATAATTGATTACACAAATCATAACCAGATTTATGTTTTATTTTATCTGAGATGTCATTGTAGATATCCAAAATCTTCTAAAAACTTTATGAAATGGCTTCGATCGCACACATTTAAATAATTATTAAATAAACAGGTGCATAAATATAACAGGATGAAATAATCAATTAATTATACTACATTTGAAAAATTATAAAATTAATTTGAAAATTCTGTCATTACATTTTTAGAATAAGGTTTTGGATATCTATAGTGACATCATCTGTTGGTAATAAAATAAAATAAAAATTTGAAAATAATTCATACAATTTTACAATAATATTTCATCAAGAAGTAATTTAAAAGTAAATTTAGTAATTACGAATTCTCTCTCAAAAACTATTACTAAATACAAAAATCTAGGAAACCTCTACAAAGCTGTGCTTTTTCCAAGTAAAGTATTATGTTTTGTTTACGATTTATTTAGGAGACAAAATTTAGGTTAAAAGAGACGAATTTGTGAAAAATTTGCACAAATAGTATTCAAATCGTACAGCTGACAACACTGTCGAGTGCCGCGAGTCGGTCAATGCCTTAATCCGTCGCGCACCTAATCTGACATAGATATTGCGGATCTATGCTGTCCTCGCCACGGTGCGTAACCGCCACGGATCCTATTTGCCCCAGCCATAATGGTTTCGCCACGCACCGGAATGGGTTGGGACTCCAGGGCACGTTTTTTATTATAGAAGAGGTCACGCATGACTTCTATAGAAACATCGCGCTGGCGTCCAATACCGCTCGCTGTGTGGCGAAACCATTAGAACTACGCTTACTCTTGCTAGCAAAATAGGAAGCAGTCAAAAATAGCTAAAATTCAGCTTACATAATGTCTTGAAGGGCCCTACTATTAATAATTATTATTTTCGAAATTTAATTAAATGGGTAAACACTAGTATGCATATTATGTTAAAATTTAACAGAATATAAAGACATAAAATATCTTTAAAAATTACCTTACCATGTTTAAAAATTTCATTCAACATCACGACGATGTCAAGTAATCTGGTAAATCTTTAATCTACGCGAATAATGTTACACAAAATTCAACTTAATATATAAATATTTTAAGGTCGAAAACAACTTGTAATAAAAAATCGTGTTATTTTTAAAAGAGGAAACTTTTTAAACATAATAATAATATTATTTATTTAATCTCTCGAATGCGATCTTGAACTAGTTTTAGTGGTGGGTCCATTGAGAAGAAGCGCCGCCATATTTTTTGTCGGTGAGGTCATTAGCCGATTATATTTTGTAATATAATCTTTTAGTATTCTTTATAGTCACGTTTTATAACGCAGGTACTGCTGTTTGTCGCATAAATAAAAAAACGTTTCTGCCTAAAATAACAGTTCCTTGAGCGATCAATACGTTAGCTATTATCAAAGATGACCTCTTTATATACCTGTCTGTCCATGTTTTGGCTTCCACTGTACTGATTGAATTCATTCCTTTTCTATGATTAAAGTTTGAGTACCTATATACTGTACTAACAGTTTGACCGCGGCTGCGCCCGCGTTTCATTTGTTCTTCACTGCGTTTTAATATTTGTTACTCGGAACCCTATTTTTTTTTTCGAAATTTAAAAGTACCCTAAGTTGTGCGGTGTAACTTCAGCTATCTATCAAAAAAGCCGTCGAAATCTGTCTAGCCGTTCCGGAGATTAGCCAAACAAACAGACAGACAAAACTTTCAAAAATTGTATTTTGGTATAGGTATCGTATATATATTCATTCATATCTATTTAGTAAAAAAATTGTTATTTTGATATTACAAACAGACACTTCAATTTTATTTATTAGTATAAATAATATATTTGATAGATTGTGATAGATAGATGATAGTTTTCTTTTTAATCATTTTTAGCAAATCTTTCAAGATTTTATTGTTAAATTGATTTTATGCGAGGAAAGCACGCGATGAACAGACAAAAACAGACATGTTACTATTTTGTAATAAGTAATAGTAAATTCAAAATTTAAATAAAAATGCCAGTACATTAAAATTTATTTAAAATATGAAATGTGAAAATAGTTTAGCCTAAAATTTTTGAGATATAGATTAAATAAATTTCGAACGTAAGTAAACCACGGGGGGATAACAATGGCCGGCTTTTAACCGAACTTTAGGTGGTAATGGAGCAATCGAAAGCAACCACTCATCGGCTTCGACCATTAGCACCTCTTAAATAAACAAACTGACATAGTATTTAGCGGAATTCGTTCGCGTGCTCTCGAAACTTATATAAACTCCTATATATGTTGTTTATTTATCCTATTACGTTTCTATATGCTATACCGTGGATATACCAAATACTTACCGATACAGACATTTATTAAATTCCACATGCCTACCTAAATATATATATATGTTAATTTGTTTATCTTTTATGTTGAAAATATCTAGAAAAAAAAACTGATTTTTAAATCCTTCAGAGGACGTGTGGTCGGAAAAGCAGGTATTTCAGCAATCTATTGCTATCGCGTTGCGCCCCAGTGAAATAATTATAAAACATGAAAGGGGCAACTGCAGTTCGGGTTGATTTTACTTATGCAAAATAGACGAAAACATCACTTCGTAGCACCCTGTATCCTCCTCCAATACTGAACCGTATTTTAATTTTCTTTCAGTTTTAGAATAATAAAGACTGGCTATGCCTCTACGTTTTGTTATTTAATTTCATCCATCAAATTTGATTGACGAACGTCTGAAAATGACTTGATTTTCTAAGGCTCCTAATTTCTACAGTAACTAATTTATGGAAAAAATCAAAAGCCACGGGCATGGCGGTGGTGGATAAATATTATCAGCAGGGGTCTACGTTTGTATGGAATAAATGCTGCTAGGATATCCTCTTAAGATTTACCGGTTAACCGGTCACTCTATAGTAAACGGTAATTTATGATATTATCAGAAACGGATTTTACGTATTGATCATGACGCTCGGGTTATGAAGTTCAGTAAATTTTGCAAACAGGCTTTGATTTAGTTTTACTTAAAACATTTGGAAACGGTTTTTCCCCATAAAATTTACGGATTTACGAATTTCATTAAGTTATCCAATAAAATGGAATCCACAGCACACAAAACGGTCGACGGTACATATATATTATATAATATTTATGAGTGTGTTTTATTATACGTTTGTTATTAAAATGATCAGTGTGTTATAAATAATTTTTTATGTCTTTTATCAAACAGTTATATTATTGTGTTTCGTGTCGAGCGCCGTTTACGTTTTTATCTAAAAACAATAAACGCAATGGCGTATAGATAAAAGTTACTCAGACATGTGTGATAACCCAATTTTTGGAATCCTATTTTGTATCCCGCGTTAGAATGAGAAGAATGTCGTAGAAATGTTTTTCTTCATCCGTACGTAGGTTTTTCTTTTGCTGAAGTCCTGTGTTAGGGGTCATTCAAGTATTACATAACTGTCAATGGGGGCGACGGGGGGAGGGGGCTTTGTTTATCTTTATTTATTTTCATTTATAGTTGCCGTGGGAGGACAGGGTGCATACTTTTGCTAAATAGGTCAAATATGCTATGTCTAAAATTATGCTTAAGTAATACTTGTATGGTCCCTTATAGCGATGATGGTTTTATTAGAGTGTGGTCGTATTCCTCGCTAATGTATGTTCGTAGGTTTGAATCCACTTATCCTAAGAACCTATAGGTGTGTTTCGGCAGCATCACTTGAGAGCCAATACCTTTAGGCTTAGTGTGTATGTCACTATTGCTAGTGCTATAGTCACCCTTAGGCACATACAATTAAAAAAACATTATATATATTTAAAAAAAATCAATTTTTATATATGAATTTTATTAACAACCAACTTATTTGTACTTTTGAGGTGTCGAATTTTTGTTTTTTACTCATTATTTTTTAATACTTCAATATTTTTAATTTACACGTTTTTGGTTGGTTGGTTTAAGCAGGAAGTCAGTAATTTATTGAACGTTTTCGTAAGTAATGGTTTCGCCAAACAGCGGTCAGCACTATAAAAACACCACACTGACCTCCCAAGCCCTCCGCTGTGTGTCGAAACCATAATTGTCTATTTTTAATTGATTTTTTAATTCGACGTGTACGAGATTTTAGAGGAAGTCATCACTCTCTCCGTACCACCATTGAATCGGGGATGCCAAGGTAATAAATAGTATAAAGGTAAATTGTCGGTACTTTAAAGTAACCTATAATTACAAAGTGGTCGTTTCACATTTAAAAGAGCGTAAGAAGTGTTAATGGCGTTATCTCACCGCTAGAGCTATTGTTTCGACTCTACCAGACCGACCGGTTGTTTTATTCGTTACCTTTTGTTGTGTTTTTTTAATCCATTCTCGTCGAAAGTTTGATACGATTCTTTGTAAAATAGTTTTAGAGATGACGTTTTATTATAGGACTAATCGCTCGTGCGCCTGCCTTTACGCGTTCATTTATAATAAATAATTTACTGCAATTTAGGTTAAGAGATTGGGGTAATTTTTTTACCAAATTAATTCACTATTATGTTGTCGTTTTATCTTGATTTTTAATGATGATTCTCTGTCGTGTGTTTACGTTTTTTTTTACCTTAAAACATTGCCTTTTCCAAAATGATGTAAGGATACAAATTGTCACCCGTCACACACACACGCAAGCGAATTTCTAAATATTTTTTATTATACGTAATGTATTTTTATAAATTAATTACTTATAGACCGAATCAAGTATACTCTGTTTTATAATATCGTTAATATGTAGTTTAAATTGATAGTAGAATTCAAAAGAAACGACGTCGGAATATTCAAGGCGCTTGCGGCGGCCGAATAACAAGAGATAAGGGTTGTCAATAATATATATATAGAGTATAATAAAATATTTTATTATAAGTACCTACTCTAAATTGCGATATAGTAATTCTATATGCTTTAAATTTTATGGTTTTATTATATTAGATACGCTAACGGCTCCGTTAATATTATTTATAGCTGTTAACTTCATTATGTCTTTATTCGATGGTTTTATGAAAGTAATTCCATGGCATATCATTGTTGTTGTTTTTTTTATATCGACTTCTTTCGACATTTTGTTCAAAACTTTTCCCATATGTGTCAAAATGAGTAAGAAGAAAAACTATTTTTATGAAACCACAACTTATTTTAGTTACCTTAAAATATTAGTTACATTTATAGACTGTGAGACTCACGGCGAGTATAACTGAAGTTCGAAATTATTCAATAATTTGAATAAATATTGTGATAATTTTATAAAATGCGTCTATCATCAGAATCTTTGCGGTGCGACTTTCATTGTACCCCTACTCCGCGCCCGGCTGTAACACGACATGCGATAGGTGGACGAAAAAATTTGAGGCAATGGAAATAAAGTGTCACTTTAAAAAGAGTATAAATCTGCGATTTATGTAAAGTATTACCTACATAAGCAATTTTTTTTGGTCAATTTTGACCCTTTCCTCCTTGGCAGTAATAGTAAGCATTGGCGTAATTACAAAAAAACGAAAATTTGTAATTAAATATTGCTTACCACCATTCAAAACCCCCGTACCAGTAAAAATAAGCAAAGTGTAGTAGACCCCAATGGATGCTTACGTAATCCTTGAATTACCCCTAAAGTCGTGAAAGCATAACAAACATATAAATTCACATTCGCATTAAAATATATTTACGATTTAGTATGTTACTCAAAATGAATAGGAAATATTGTTTGAAAAAAAATGGCAACCCTAACCGTGAAAGGCAAAAACTCCATAAACGTATCAAGGGATCCGAAGCGACTGAATAACACAAAAATTTCCGACCATAATTACTTTAGGTAGGCGGGCCCTCAACAAAGTCTCCTGTTTTTTATTATTATTTTATAACTACTAGTTATTATATTTAGTTCATAACTACAAAAAACGTGTTAAGTTATTCAAAAGCTGTTCGTATGTGGTAATAAACCAACGGGAGCACTGGACCATCATTTTACCATACACACAAGCACCATTAATTTTAAAAAATATACTATAAAATATATGCCCATAATATAGCAACCAGTAAATGAGATACTAATAACTAATATGTCGATTACCCATAAAAATAAAACAATGGGAAAACAATGGAAAGCTGACATAAACACCAGGTAAGTAAGTGCTCAAGGGGTTAAATACCTACTGACATTAGTAAACTCATTCACTTGTATAAAAAAAAAACCAAAGTTAATTTTTTTTTATCAAATCCGCCATTAAAATTCAAAATTATTACGACTAAAATTAATAATATTACTTAATGTAACTAACATATATATTTAAATAAATATAAATTTATAATAAGATCAGAAACTAGTTCTTTAATATTTTAAGCGCTTTAATATTTTAATTATGGATAATGCTGGGATTTGTTACCTAAGAATTTATTTATTATGTTTAATGGATATTCATTATACACTTTGTTTAGTTATATGGTATAAACGTGAAAACACCTTTAGGTTACGATTTTTAAAAAAAGTTACCTATCTGTCTGTACAAAAGACGTTAAAAAACAACTTCACCGCTACACCACAGAGACGGTTTTTTATTTAAACTGTAGCGTATTAACATTTCAAACATGGCGAAAGACGGGCAATGTAATTTTAATTTATATTATATTTAATCATTATATAAAATTAAAATAATACATTATATGAGATACATAGTACATTTTAGTGTAAAGAAATAAAACAACAAACCAACAACGAGAAATTGTAATGTGGCTGTTATAAAATAAAACGAGGTCAATGATTTATTTAAAAATTTGCCTCGAGAGAGGCTCCTCAAATAATGTTGTGACGTCATTGGACAGTAGTAACTTATAATTGTAATCCTTGGCCTAGCTCTTAATACTCAAGTATTGAGTCGAACTTTCACTTTCTATCATTATACCACTTGATTTATGATTTATAATTACGACATCTAACGTTCAAATGTATTTTGAAACATTACTACTACTTTTAACCACTCCCATAGTTTTCAATTTATTTAAAAGCCATTTTAATTACTGTAAAATTACACTGGCAACAATCACAAATTGCCCGTAATAAACTCGTAGTTGATGGCCGTTGGGCGGTATGATGTTAACGGGAGGGGGTGCGGTATAGTGGGAGGGCGGGGTGGTGAGTGTAGCAAGCGGTGAGATCAAACGTGAAAGATTGCGGCATGAAGCGATGCGCGGGCGCATCGATTTTATTGCATTGGCAAGAGCGTCGACCCGATGCGATCTTGTTACGAGGATATTCAATTTACATTTTTGCTCATAATAAATTACTTTAAAAATACTTCACGACATGTAAAATAACATTATTATTAAATAGATTTTAAATCATTCAAAAATACAATCTCACAAAACAATACGATACAATAATATACAAATAAAACTAACACGCTTTGGGATTACATTATCCGAAAATGGCGTTGTCACGCGGACTAGAAAGGAACGCCGGGGAGAGCTATTGTGACCGGCGGCGGGAGGCGTAAGGAATGCTGCCCAATTAGACGGAATCCGGGTTCGATTCTGGGCTGATCGTTCACGCACCGAGTATTCAAGATGTTTAATTATTTTATTAAGAGACTTCGAAAGTAAATTTTATCCTTTATATACATATTTAAATCAGTTTAGTGATTGTAAACTACTAAGGGTTCGAGAGACAGGTACCTATTATCGGCTCTTAACACTGTCCGATAAGTAATAAAATATAGGCTGAACTTTGTATTAGTTTACTAATCGTTAGTGCTCCAAAAAAAATGACGGCCGTTTGGTAAAAGCTTTCTAAGGGAGTTGTGCTGATATCATGGAATTCACTCAATACACTTCATAATATCCATACTAGAATCACTTGAAATGTCGCCAAAATGACATAATAATTTAGTCTTATACTGCATGCATTCAAAACTAAGGGTGCATAGGTTCCCTATGCTGCTGAATTTCCTTGGATAGTTTTTGTAAAGTGGAGACTGTGGTTTTGATATTAGTAAGTCAACAATAACGACTAATAACATATTCTGTTAAAAATAAACCGTCGGCAAAATAAGAGAGTATATTAAATTCACTGGATGATAATAGTTTGGATAAAAAACTCTTGTGTGTACACAGTCGCCCGCCGTGACCGGCCGATAGTGTGTGTATTCATTTTATTGTTCAACAAAAGATTTCCACAGCGAACTGTTTAAGATTGTTTTCCGGACCTAATTAAATATATCGATTATAAACTCTATACAGGACCTAAATTACATTTTTTATACAGAAGCCTTGTGGTGGTGTCTTCGTGTTTCTATTATTCGGGTCAAACAAGCCCGGTGAAGTTTTTAATGCTAACAGCGTATTCAGCTTGAAAAAAAGAGAAAAATAAATGAATACAAGTGAAGAATAAAATGTAAATAGGCACCTGCCTATTTATTTAACTTTTTTAGCAATTTGGAATCTATGATCAATTTTTTTTAAACATTGTTACTTCATAACAACTTATTACATACAGCCATATTTAAAAAAAAAAAAACTGGAATTTTAGATTATCAACTCGAATCTCAATTCGAGACTAACTTCGCGTCGTGAGAAACGAAACATATACATATATATTTGTGTTTTTTTTTATCAACATCTCGTTTATCTTCAACGTATTAAGTCACGTAAAGATGTAGATGTAGATTGACATATTTGCCACTACAAACGTTGCAAGTCGACGCCGCGCCAGCAAAATATGTATATGTCATAAGATCAAAAAACCCCTAATAAGTAACATAATCTAAGTTAAAAAATACTGACTTTTTGTACAGTCCGACAAACTTATAAATAATGTGTCAAATTACTAATTTTGCTCTTTATATGCCTTGCATTTGCTTACCAAAATACCGGCCGTATATTCGATAATTATTTCGAAAAGAAACACGAATTAAGACTTTATTGTATTTACAAAGGTAGATTCGGAAACCAATCAGTTCCGGTAAGTTCTAATAAGTTCAGTCAAGATTGTTGCAATCTATTTGAGGGAACACTCGTTATTAAATAACTGCGATTCAGTTTTACAATATCTTGCATTATAATTAAATGCGTTGGTACTAAGGCATTCGAGCCTGACTAAATAAGACATAACCAAATACAGTGTAAAAAAAACCTTACATTGCTTCGCTCCGTTGCGTTCTATTTTGAGAAGAGCATGAATGTAAATTAAAGTAAGTAACTGATTAATTATTTCCATAAAATAGAAATAGAACACGCAACCGGTGCAATCGTCAATATTCTAGACTCTTCCAGATTCGGTTCGTTTAGAGATGATCTCACGTGTAAAAACAGTTTCATTATCGAGAGTTTCACCACATTACTGGATTTTATGGCAGAGGTAACGATTAGAGCGGTAAAGTTAAATATATAGAGAATACGCTAGGACAACGGAGAAACTACAACAAGCCATTCAATCCGTATAAAATTTGGAACTCATTATTACATTTTTATTTTTCATTTATACCATATAAATATTAAATGAATTTACGACATTATTATTCAAGATATATTTGTTGCATATAAAAAGGGTATAAACACATTTGCCGCAATAAAAACCAACTTACTACAGCTTTGGGGCTCTCGTGCTCGCGGGCTTGTACACCATACATACAAACTGTTGACAGTCAATGTTACTATTCACATGATTTTTATGAAGTGCTAACTGCTTGTCGCATAGCAGTAATATACTTAAGTAATATAAACTCTAAGCCATCGTGATAATGTTCTGTCGATTGCTAACATATATTTTTTTATTATATCTTTTATTACAGTTTTAAAAAAATAAATAATCAAATCAAACTTTTGAGTTAAATATAAAAACGAAGTATTAATTTTACGATAATATATATTCACATACAAGTGTGAGTTCTAGAATAGTTATTACATATGTTTATACATATAAATATGACAAGAAAGTTTTTGAGATAACATATTATATGTATTATATATAATATAAAACTGCATCAAAATCCGTTGCGTAGTTAGTTTAGGAGGAATTAGCGGATAAACAGACAGATAAGAAAGCTACTGTTTTGTACTATGTGTGGAAGTGGATGTGCATTCAAATTATTTCTATGTTTGTTCTTCATAATTCGACACGTGTTTTTATGCTGTTACTATATCTTTCACGGGTGCGGTATGAGAAATATTTGCTACCTGAGCTATGATTGCAAAAAACAATTTCCTATATCGATCGTTATGAATAACTTCACATCGGTCGCGATCGTATTATCTATCTCTCCTTTGAAGTCGCTCCGTTGAACTGATCGCACAAATTTTTCGACGATTCTTTCAAGCTAAATTGAACTCTATTGCTTTGTAATAAGAACTTCACTGACCGCATTATTATATTTTTTATTAAACCCTAATTCCGTTGAAATATTTTAAAGAGAAATGAAACTTTAACTATACAAAAATAAAGTTAAGAGTCGTATGGTATTATTATTGAATACATTTTTTTATTCAAATTTAATTAATCGTACTTTTTACGTAAAAATTAACTGTAAATTATAGGCATTATGTAGTTAATCTTTGTTGTTATCAGTAAAAACGATCTACGCTCATTTCAGTCATGGCTTATTTATGTTTTAACGACTTGAAACTTTATAGATTTGTGTAATAGAGCATTCATTAGATTAACAGATGGATGAAGTTGTGAGAAGGAAATTAGAAATTATTCACGGCGAACGGAGATGACTAGTTAGAGCGTGGTAAAAAGCTGTTCAAACCTGTTGATTGCCTTGTCGGGACTTGCGTTTGATAAAATAGTTGATACTATAGAGGAAATCTCCTTTAATTTGTCACAATGTACATAACCTACCTAGCCGTGTGGTGCGGGCCAAGAAGAGTACCACCCCAAATCTTCCCGCGGGTGTCGTAAAAGCGACTAAGGGATAAAAACCAGAGAATGTGCAGCAGCATCCTCTGAGTATCACAAACACCTACTGCGATCTCCAACCCGCCTGCCAAGCGTGGCGATTATGGCAATTCCCCCCTCATTGGGGGAGGCCTATGTCCAACAGTGAACGTCTTATGGTTGAGTGGATCAAACCTACTTGCTAAGGAGCACGATTTGTGTTCTCGTTTGGAGTAAAGAAAACACCATTTTGTTTACCTTGTCCTATAGTAAATAGGGTCGGCACAATATGTTTTCTTCTTTTACTCTATAAGTTGTCATCGGAATATTAGATAGTGACGGTTGGTCAGAGAAAAGTCCTTGGTTACTAGACTGTTTGGGACCATTTAGTCCCAAGATATAAGAATGAATTCCTTGCTTATGGCATGCGGAGCTACCGCATTATAGTTGATATCACATCGAACAATTCCCCATAATGCAAACGACAATATATATAAGGTGACGAAGTCGCTCCTTCAAGGTTCAATAACGCTTGTGTTTATAGAATCATCAATGATTCTCGTGAATTTCTTTTTAAATTTATTTAATCGATATGCGCAGTTTCCGGCAGACGAAAGAATATTTGGCTGGAAATCTATTTACGTCTTCGAAAACCAAGGTTATTTTAATCTATCCAGACTTTATGATTGTATATTGTATATATATGTTACAAATCGAACTCGTGGCTTGTCTTGCATATAGCAACGTCTAATAAAATCAACCCTAAGATGTCCATAGGTCTCCCTCAATAAGGGTGGTATTGCCATAGTCGCCACGCATGGCGATCGCAGTAGGGTGTTTGTGGTATTCGAAGGATGCTGATGTCTATCTCCTGGTTTATATCCCTTAGTTGCCTTTTACGACACCCATTGGAAGATATGGGGTAGTACTTAGACGACACCACACACGGCCGTCTATTATATATATTAAATACTATAAGGTAATTGCTACGTATGTACTGGTAGTAAAGAAGACTTTACCTCTTGTATATTACCTTGCCTTTCTTGTAACACTCTATTGCGTAAACATACTAAAATTGAATGAATTGAAAAAAACTTTTGGAAAATACATAAAAATCAAAATTTTTCGACTATTCGTATTATCGTCAATACCTTATTAATTTTGTTTCAAATAGCTATTTCTCTTAGGCTACTTTAAATCTGCTCGTAGTCTGTATTCTCTAGAAATTTTCTAAATATACCTACATGTATCATCGTCTGTCTGTAACATCAATTGAGATCTCAACTACGCTCATTAAAACCAATTAAGTATTAATTAATTTCACACAAGATAGTCGTAGAACTCGTCTCGGTATTGCTAAACGGAGTTTCCTGAACTAGATAGAGTTCGCTTACCCGTCTCAGACTTTTTAGGATCTCAAGGCAATTTACATGACACTTTTTCTTAATCGTAGTTATTACTCGTATATATATACTATACTATACGAATACTTAATGATAGACCAAGTCGGTACTGAATTCAATACTTTTCAAAAACATGCTGTTTAGGGATCATCCATTAAACAAGTGAGAGGTTTGCGGAGGTGGGAGGGAAGTTGTTTGGAAAAATTGACGAAATATCATGGTGAAATCGCACGTGCACATATTTCCCCAGTGAATGCGCGATATGTAAACCGAAAATTGACTCGGCGTGGCTAGGCAACGAATCCACAAATTTAATTAATTATTATATTTATATTTAAAGGTAATAAATTCTGAAATTTGTAAGATACCTTGTAACAAAACAATAGCCGTGATTTCAACAGAGGTATGGGGTAAGAGTGGTCGTTCAAATTTGATAAAAAAGAAACTTCATTTGATTAAAGGGACCCCTTTGAGTATGGATAAATTCGATTTTTTTGTATTTATTAATTAGATCAACTTTCATTCGTTTTCTGAAATTGTTTTTTATGTTATAGTGTTATCATTGATATCTTTAGCACTAAATTGTTAATTTATTTTATAATACCTAAGAAATTTTATTAATTGTGTCAAAAGAAACCGGTATTTGCAATCAAAACCACAGGATTTTAATAGTCACTAAATAAAATCATTCCTAGTTCAATTTAAAGCTAAATTTAATCAAGATATAATTTTACAGAACGCTATAAATTGTTAAATCCAATAAACGTATCGTAACAAAATACATACTTTTAATAAATTAAATCGTAAATAGCAAAGGCGGATCGTAATCCGTCAATTAATTGAAGTTAAGAGCTCGTTATGCTTTCAGAGCAGGTACGTAATGAGTGCGATAGAGTGGGGGTCGTGATCTATATTTGCCAATAAAAAATACATATATTGCGTTATTCGATTGATACTTAAACTAAAAGATTATTTATACTTCTAATTTATATTACAAAATTAAATTACTTCCTTATATACATTACAAAAGGTAAAGTCTTTCTGTCTGTGCGATAATCGGATTATAACTCTAGACCCATTGAACCGATTTACATTTTTTTATTACAGATAATATATACTGTCAGATCAGGTCATTATATCAGGAAACACATTAACCAATTTATGAGGATAAATTAGTTTATAAAAAAGATCATGTAATAATTTAATTAAATAAGTAAAACTGATGAGATGTATTGAAGTGAATAATTATTATATTATGTATGAAAGGTTAGTCTATATGTAGCCTTGCGGTAACGATCAATCGAGTTCTCATTCGGACTTCATCAAGAAACATACAGAAGTGTCTACAGATGACAAACGATGTGTTATTTATTTATCGCTATATGTAGGTTAAGCAGTAACGATCAATTTAGAATCACAAATCTAAACCAAGCTCAACCCCCAACTCAGTTGGCAAACAACAACTTTCAATGGATAGAGTTGTACCCATCTATCTCTTATTTGGTGGTTTACCACTGCTCGCAGAAGCGGTATTTCCCCGCCATAAGTGGCAGACAGGAGGCACAGTGAGGTTTTAGTTACGTTTACCCACATATAACAATTTAAAAATAAGACCCCCCACAGAAACCTACTAAATAGATCCAGTCGAATTATCTTAATCTTACGTTTTAAAACGTTCTTTCGGCGTACGTAAATCAATCTCGATTCACGAGAGACGTGAAGCGAGCCAGCTGCCGAAACTAAACCGTGTTGTTTTTGAGTAGAGCATTAAAATGTCAAAAGGGCAATATGCAACAGTATAAAGTTGCTTCCGTGTCGGTTAGAAATTAAGCCGCGGAAGTTTTCACACTTAGGTAGCGGCCAAGCCGAGGTTCGAGCCCTTGTGCTGGTTACCTTTTGTTGCTGAGTGCCTTCAGCACTCGCCCACAAAGTTCAGTGAAGCTATAAAAACCCTTCTGGTCAACAGCATTAGATAGTCTAGAAAAAAAAAGTTAGATATAAATGCACGATATGAACTGTGACATCATATTGGTAATTCCGATAATAATATCAAGTAGGTAATTTTAAAAACTTAAGAGAAGAAGCAACTCTCGTTTTATATATACCGCCATCTGGTGTAGCGCGTAGTTATAGTGTAAGATATACATTCATCACAAATTTCGATATTCAATCAATCGGGAAAACAGATTTTCTTCTTATATTTAAATTTGCAAATTTCATCGAAATTGATTCAGTCGTTTTCGAGAGACCAGATATAAATAGTACATTCATCGTCATTAAAAAAAAATTAGTTAACACAATTTTTTTTATTTATTTCTTTCATTTAGAGAGTTTTCTAAATCATATTAACCTCTTTTTAACTAAAGATGGATGGATATTCCTATACCGAATATTCGGCCCATCTCTATTAATTATAACTGATAGCTACAAAAATTAAAACTTTCGTATGTATGTATTACACATCGTCTTTCACTCAACTCACGTATCGTTTTAGCAAGCTCATTAGTATTATTTACTAAAATGTAATAGAACATTCCCGTATCAAATTTATTTAACTTGAATTTGTCAATGAAATTCGTACTATTATTATTGTTTTTAATATATTTTATCAAAACTTGATGCGCATATTCATGCACATCATTTTGTACGGCATTGTCAACTGAGTGACTTGCAGTGTACAACAAGTCTTTTGGAGCTGTAAAGGCCCGGCGGACCTCAAAAATGGCCAATTCGAAAGTTAAAACCTCAAAATGTAAAAAAAAAAAAAACTCTGTTAAAATGACGATTGTCAATAAATCGAAAAAAGTTTTTAATTTTCTCACATCCTCCATATGATAGTTTAAAAAATATATATGGCCGGCAGAATGATGGCTCCGGCAAAAAGGGACCAACAACAATTTCCTGGTATTACTTTATAGTATACAATCCGCACAACGTATCATATTATCAAAATAAACTGAACGCAGTAATGTGAAACTGTTATTTACATTGATCATGAAGCCATTAACGTTTTATTTTTTGTTATGTTTTCATTATCGGATATTCTGGAGCTCTCGTTGTCTCTTTCTTTTTTCAACCGACTAGCACTATAAACCTGAAGGATCTTGATACTTTCACTTGTGGCGAAGGCACTCAGCTGGCAAATGGCAACTAGCACAAAACATCACAATGGTATGAACCTCAGCTTGTAATGGTATTCTTATGCAAATTTCGCTGAATTCATCCTAAGTAACCTTATTCGATAGGTAATTATAAATAAAAAGGATAAGTAACTACCTCACATAACCTTGCGTGTGATGTGTAGGTATTTATTATATTCTAATTAATTATGGTCATGAATATACAAATTATCCAAAATGAAAACGAGATATATCAGAATCAGAATTCACACTCCGTATTATTGTTTTAAATACTTCACTTCAACACTTCGCTTTTACAAAATAAGCAAATTGTATAACCTAAAATGACATAATGTAGGTTTCAAATAATACAAGTTAATGAAATACAACCAAGGGTCACTACATGGCAAAGCAAGTTGACCTCAAAAACTCTGTAATGTGTTGCATGTATTGCTACCGGATAAAGTGCCATGATTTCGCGCTGGTAGTTGGTGCAGAAGCTACTTCACTTACAAATCAGATTACGCCTTGGGCCGCTACCGGGATTATACTCTATACATCTATTATAGATCTCATATTGTTACTTAACATCAGATGAGATTGTGGACAAAGCGCCCTGTATATATACACGACTAGTAAAAACTATCTACTAAAATATGATCTCGGTTCGAGTTAAATGGATGTTTTATGTCTGTGTCTAGATAGTGTATTTTTTAAAGTGATATATTTAATTACATTTTCGTACATTGAATGTAGATAATTAAAGCCGCTGTGTTCCGGTCTATGTGTCTACATTAATACACACTTGGCGTATGATCATGATGTACCAGGAGTCGTGCCCGTCTCCTATACTATAATGTTTACATAGGAACAAACATCGTTCGCAGGCCGGTATGTTTACGCGCCGCTTTTACGCTTTGATGTGTTGTTACCTACATACATCGACTATAGGGTTGTCACGCGATAACAAATCGCTTTTCGAAACAAGCTAGATATAAAACATAAACATTTGTATACGTAACGTTGATAAATATCAAAACATAAATTGTGTTTTAGAATTTAATTTATTGCAAGAATTAATAGCACTTTTCCTTTCTGAGTACATAATTTAATACGATAAAGTTCAAAACAAAAAGTGCCTCACTTATTAATTTTGTATTAGATGCGGTTGTCATTTGAGCATGTTATATTAAAAATTGCTATGATTTGTGTAGAGGAGCTTTTCAAAGTGTATTAATTAGACATTGGTACGTATTATAAGTCATCATCATCTCCCTACCCTTACCCAGACCATGACCACATTCACACCCTTTGTTAGCATATCATTTTTCACACAATCCATCCATATTTACTTTGGTCTTCCCCGTTCCCCTATTATCGTTCACATTCATATCCAATATCTTTTTTACAACATTCTCGTTCCACCATGCGCATCACATGTCTATACCAGGGCAGACCACACTTTCAAACTCATCTAATGTGCTCATTCCTAAGTAAAAGATAAATAAATAACTTATTATTTTTCAAGTCAACAACCCTAGATATAATTTAGATACGTGCAGTTCACATCAAAGGGCTCCGGCCGCTCGAACTAATGAAGTGATCGGTGGATCGCGGCCTCCATTACACGCACTACGTAAATACGATACCTAGTTTAAGAAATCTAACCCGATGAGATATAAATATTATACAAACACTTATAAAATACCGAGATAACACGCTCAGCCGGCGTAAACGTACGTGATTTCTAATATTATACGGTTTTCTTTTCTATGAAAGAAAACATGATACTATGTTCTTAATATAATATAGTTAGTCACGTCTTCTTTCAAGCTGAATATTTGTAAATAAACATACTTTCAACGGTATTCCCAGACAATTTATAGGAGTCTAGTCTATGTTTATTCTGTTGTAAAACAACTATTAGGTAAAGACGCATAAAGATGATTCCGCTGGGTGCGGGTGCCGCAGGAACGTTGTTTGTGGAGATCTCAGGCGGACACACCCATGTTCAGCAGTGGACGTCTTTCTATTGAATTGATAGATAGTTAGATGAATATGCGCCATAATTTACATACGCATATAGTTAGTTACGTCGAATAAATAAGTGTAACTAGAACTGTTCTGAGAAATTGTATGCACAGTAACAGCATTGTTTACTGCTGCTAAATTTTTTATTTATTGCTAGATGTGCGGCTTCATCCGCTTGGAATTTAGACAATTTGTTACAGCCTATGTTCTTCCTCTAGGTGCAATATTTTTTATTACAAAATTTCATTAAATTCGGTTCAGTAGTTTTTGCATGATTGGCGAACAAATTAATAAACAGGCAGACAGCTAAAATTTATTAAAACTATCGAAATGTGTTCTGTATCGATTCTGAAGCCCCGCATAGTATTTTTTTCTTAACGTTAGTCATTTATTATAATTATAGATTTTGTTTTAAATGTATACTGTAGGTATATAGAGAAATTGAGTTATGTGTGAAGGAAGACTCAATATGTAATATTATCTAACTAATGCAGTTTACTAAATAGAACACTCTCGACGTAAGAGGCGGCGCGGCTTGATTCTCTTTGACACGATCACAACAAAGCTCCGTCTAAAATAGTATCATAGCCTTTGATGTATGCATAGTTAGTTACACGCGAGAGATGATCTGAAGCGTGGACGCGCGACGAAAACGTAATAAAACTTGCGTTTACCCGCAGTTCCGCTCGCGTAGCTCTTTGATTAATATTATTATTACTTCATCTGATGTGAAATAAGGTATACTTCATGAGCGATCATGACTGATGCTACTACTTTTAGCGTGTTAAGGCGACGCGACATAATTTAACGTGTCACTTTTTCATTTTTTGTGTGGTGGTCGATCATGAAAATCCTACCACAACACACACTCAGTACCTATATAAATAACTAATATAAAAAACCTCTTCCCTAATAAAATTTATTTTAAATATACATAGGTAGAGTTAGGTATCCATAAATTTTAATCAAGTTACGACATATATAATTACATATGACAATGTTTCTAAACTTACTATTTTATTTTATATAATAGATAACGTTTCTATATTTGTCGGCCTGTTAGTTCACTTATAATACAACAACCGTTAACCGTTAAGCCGATTAATATGATTATTTTGTCCATTTCTTTACTTTTTATATGTATAAAAATAATTAAGGGGATAATATTGAAATAAAATTGACAGAAAAAAACCCTTTTCTAAATAATTAAATCAATGAAAAAATATAATAATATGAAAATATTAAATCGAGGAAGCTTGTGATTTTTTAAAATTCTTTCGACTTTTTTTCATCACGATTCTTTCAAAATCATTGTCCGTGTCCGGAATTTATTATGTTAACTTTTACTATTTGTATGTTACACGACATTGATAAACGGTTCACATACCGCACTTATTATCACTATAAAGCTGTTTAGATTTTCACAGCGGCCAAAAAAAAAAAAACATTTTGGTCATCCAAAAAACCTTTCTCACGCTTCTGTCTCTACGCTAATAAACTTTCTCTATATCGTAAACCAGTTTTAGACATTTATAAATTATATGCTAAAATTTTAATTACTTAATTTATTTTTCGTACATACTTTTCTTGCGATTTCGGTCTTTTCTTAAGACGCCTTTCAAGTATTACCTAAGTACTAAGGTATTCTATCCATTGTAAAAAGAAACAAACATTACATTCGCAAAGTAAGTACCTAAAAGTAAAATCTTATAAAAACGTGTAATTTGCAATAAAAATATTGATATTATTAATCGGAATAAAAACTATCCGATATTTTAAGTTAAGCCAAGTCACAGACTGTGAGCAATATTTCATTGATATCTGCTGAGTAGTTACGGAGTTTTGCAGACAAACACTGAAATTTTATACATAGAGATATACATATGTATTTTCGGTAATATTTGACAAACAGCTGAGTTTTTTATTTACATGAGCGTGTAGAGAAATGCACGTGAACTCGTTTTCTGTAATGTTTATATAGTTCTAACTAATATATGGACCATTAAAAACACTGTGTCTCGGGCGGCGTATCCCTCCCTCGAACTCCGTCGCGGCATCAAAGCGTGCGCGAGCGCATTTATCCGTGGGCACTCACTCCGCTATTTTAGGAACGTTTGTTAGTAATTAATTTTTTGTCGCGACCGACGTCCTTTGTTGTCAGTCACCGTAATTCCTTCATGCGAGACATGCATAAAATCTTTTAAAAGAAATTACCGAGAATTTATGGAATTACATAATAATAATTGATTATTTTTTCTTTAACTCCGTTAAAAATAAAGTTTGGTTTTTAAAATTGTATATAATTCTCAATGAAATTACAGATTAAAAGCATCCGATTTCTCATAACACTGGCAAACGCAACACAACAAAAGAAGTGTAATAATATCCCGTTTCAAAATAACAAGCAAACAATTTATCATGAGCAAGTACTTGCGTACACAGAAATGTTATCAGAGCAAATAAATAATAAGAGTCTACTATGAGGGCCACAGTTGAATGGTTCGGCCATAGTACTCAAATAAAATACATAAAAGCAGTGTAATGAGACGTCTGTTTTCAAACATACTGAGGACCTTATTGCAATGGGATACGGTTAACAACGGTTCGAGAGGAAATAATTATTCGAGATTGGAACGCCATTTTATATCAATGGATGCCATTGTGTGTACGACACAAAAACATCGGATAACAGTCGGTATTATAGTAAATTGTTTGCTAAGGTGCATTTGACGAGTTGAGAGAAAGAGAGGAAGAAAGATTAGATATAAAACTCATATTTTTTTTTTTTATTTATATAATATTAGCATATCGTAAATTATAACCTTGTTTATGGCACAATTAATACTATAGACTAAAAAAGCCATTATCAACCTTCCAGGTCCCTTTACCTTAGTTATCACATTTCTAAGTAAACGTTAAGATTATTAAATTAGTAAGAAGGATTAATTACAATAAGGATTTATTAAAGTGAAACAACTTATTGAAATAAGATAATAACGGTTTTTTTATGACGATATTCTTTTGTACAAGGAAATCGATATTCTGTAAGCGAAGCCCGTTCGTTTACAAATCTACAAAGTGAGTTCACTCACAATTTAAACATAAAAAAATTGTTTACCCTTAAAGCAAAACATCTTAAGTGGTGCCGACAGAGCTTAAACCTTTCCCGTGGGCAAATACGATTGTTTGCCTACAATTGTTGGCTTAAAACGAAACGTTTTCGGAGGAAACTTAAAAAAATATATGTAGCCCATTTATGTGTTCATTCTACCGTTCTAATGGGATATATGCTGGCAGGACTGTAGGGTTTTGTAATCCCAAACGATTCAATTTAGAACAACAAATAATAATAATATTATTTTACTTGCGCATGAGCGCTTTTTTATTATTTCATTATGGTTTTTTTTAAAACTGGCATCGGATATCTTGAAATCATTTTTTTAACTGAAATACTGGAAGAAAACTTCATAAAATGTAGGGTATTTATGATTTTGCTTTGCCATAAATAATATTACAACACTACAATGTTTGATAAGGAAAAAAATACAATAATTTTGTACGATGAGATATCGTTTTCGCGTAATTACGATAATTTAGGCTTTAAAACTGTACTAATATTAAGATTGTAAATTTCACGTCCCTGTACATTTCCAATTTTTGTGAAAATAATTATTACAAGGGACTAAAAATAGGTGATTAAACACATTTCTATCATCTTTAGAAATGTCTGTTTGTCTGTGCAGGCATCAATTAAAAAGTACTAAGTATATTTCAAAAACTCAAAAAGATAATTATAAAGTAAAAGATAATTATAAAGTATATTCCGGGGTAGTATCAAAACTTTATTTCATTAAAATCGGTACACTCTATCAAAAGTTATAATAATTTGAATGAGACGCGGCGACCAAAGACTACAACATAATACTGCGGCGACTTTAGTATGAAAGAAGAGTTTGCAAGTAAATGCGTTTTAGTCTTGTTCGAGAACAATAAAATTATAAATTGATTAAAATTAAACAAAATGTATAAGTCTTATATTATGAAATAATGTATAGTATACAAATAATTAATCTCGTAAGACATAATAAATGAGAAAACAATATTTTAATTATTTTGTTAATTAAATTGCAATTAAAAATATTGTCTTTATTAAATGACAATAATATAAATTATATCAAATATTTTTTTGAAACAAATTATTGTTTAAAGTAGGTATCTACTTTATACAAAAAATTGTTGCATGGTCGTTTTACAAGTATCGTTAATATTGCAAACTTATTTTATATTACGAAGAATAAAAAGTTAATAAGATCTATTAAGTTAATCATTGATTTACAAATAAACGTATTTATCGACTGATATAAATCTTGATTTTAATTAAAGTTATTGGCGGTTAAATTATTATTACTTCAATAGGTAGAGAAGTGAGTAGCTCTTAATCGAAAGAGAGATATAAACCTCTCTAAATGACAATTCCATGCTTTATTAAGTAATAAGATAAAAAAGGTACTCGGATACCGTTATCATATGATCAGATAACGTTCCAGTTTGGTAGGCAATATAGTAATATATAATCGATAACCAATTCAGTGGTATAGATATTAGATAAAAATAATCCGCCTCTATAATTAAATACCATTAAAATTTTTTAATGTATTTCTCGATATATCTAATGGAGACAATCTGCGATAAAACGATAATGTATTAGAAGCGGTTTTATCAAACAAATACACGCAACAAGTTAGTTTCGATTTATTAGAATTGGTCATATTTTTTCAAAGTTGCAGTTCAAAGCGATGATGGCAGTGGAGTCTGATTCCTTTCCAACTAACTCTAAAATCAGCCTGAGCTTTTGGTGAAGGAAAACAGAGCCGGCTTTACCTATAGTGCATAGTGTGCAGCGCACACGGACGCAAGGTTTTAGTGAGTGACACCTTCAAAGATATGTCGCTCGGGGCGCTAACGCTCCCAAAGGGCGCTAGAATATTGGTGGTACACGGGCACTACAAGGGCTAGAGCTGCTGCTGAAGGAAAAAACATCGTGAGGAAACCATAGCATGATCATAGGACATTTTTTAATAACACCCGCCTGGGTAGCTACCGCCCTCGAGTTTAGTTTGTTTACCATCCTGGACCACACCGTCACTTAAAATCAGGTGGGATTGCGGTCAAAGCATTGAGCATATGTCGTCAAAAAAACATGGAATAAGCAAACATAAATCGATTTTCACATGATTCTTTTTTTTATCCGTACATGAATTAGGTTTTAATATACGTAATTATTTAGTATAAAAAGTTTATGGCGGGAAACATGTGTAGTTTGAACTTATGGTGTGTAAATTTTTATGGTTTTTTAAATGATTTAATTTCGCTTTATTGTCCACAAGTGAAATATATTGAAAATAAAAGCATAGAAAGACCATTATGAGGTGCAACAAAGGCTTTATAAAAGTCCTGACAAGATCAATTCCGTTTTACTGGTTATAAACTTTTAGTCCACTACACTCAAAGAAATTTCATTTCAAATAATATTGATTTTTGTATGTGTAGGTATCTAACAACATCCACTAAATGCTGATGTTATTCTTTGTTTTCATTTAACTATGTATGTATATGAATCCTTCATGTCGGCCTTCGCGTCAGTATTGCGTGACATCCGTCCCGTATACACAAAAAAACTGGCCTCTCCGGGGCGACCTTGCTATTGTTTCGCGACCAGTCATTAGCTCGTTTTTTGGTATCCTCTCTTCAGTTTTCAATAGCTCATGACATGGGAACACTGCCCTTTGTTTGAGTTTCAACAATAAAACAAAAGCTTTGTGAAGAAAAAAACTAATTCAAAGTTTTTATGGACGCGACGAACAGTTTGCATCTAAGCTGTTTATTTTAATTAACTGGATGTACGATTTTTTAATTTTGTTAAATAGTAGACGCTCGAAATTTAGTTTACGTGAAATAATTTTACCATTTCTGGGGTTAACCGCTGTAGAGAGTTATAATTATATTCTAGATACTAGCTGTGCGCGCGCGGCTGCGCCCGCGATTTGTATATTATTTACTGCGTTTTAATTTTTTTTATACGGTACCCTAATTTTTTTTTATAAGATGAATTTAAAATATTTCTCATAAATTCAAGTACTCGTCTGTAAATCGGTGCATTGAATCGGATTTTATTCTATTTTTTATGACTTTTCAATTTTTTTTTACGTGGAACCCTAATTATTTTCGAAAATTAAAAGTACTCTATGTTACCCGGAGGAACTTCAGTTATTTACCAAAAAAGTTCCATCAAAATGCGTGCAGCCGTTCCGGAGATTACCCAGAACAAGCAGACATACAGACAAAAATTTAAAAAATTGTATTTTTGATATTAGTTATCATATATACATTTATATCTATTCAGTAAAAAATATATTTTATTTATTAGTGATTTCCTTGAGTTAAGAGCTGTATTTATCTGAAAACTACATATACATCGGTTTAGTCTTTTTGAAGTGACGCACGTTCGAACAAAAAAAAAAAAAAACGGTCTTTTTGTGATTTTAATAGTGATTATTTCCAATAATTTGCTAAAACACACATATCATCGTTACATCCACATAATCTATCGTGATGATTAATTATACTTTATATTTACTTGCACAATTTTGTAATCAATTCAAAAATTCAAGTCACTAGTATGTTTATAATCATTCGGATTCAAATCATCAAAGATCAAAATTTTAAAGTAAAGTTTCGTGTAGATTCAGTCAATTTTTGGCCCATATCGCCAGAGCCCATAACCTGGGCATATATATGTGTAAGAGTTTACATTATCGTAAAGACAATATCTCTCTGTATTTAAATTTAAAATAAATTTTTGGCTTAGCGATGTGTGCATATGGTGCAGACACATGTCCAGATGGTGATGAATTAAATAATTCATTTGTTTATTTCATTCAATACGTTTAATGAATATCCGAATATTGTTTCACGTGTGGTCCTCAACTTGTTAAAATAATTACACTTTTACAGGACTACAAATAGATAGACAAATGTTGCATCATAGACAATACTTAGACATTTTTCTTGATGTTAGCAAAGAAAAATTAGAGAAAAAAACGAATAATTGACTGAGATACCATAATAAATTTTAGATTAAATGTGTTCTTTTTTTTGTAAATATACAAAATGAAAGAATTATATAAAAGACGGAAGGCTGCGGATATTATCCTGTTGTATAAACTGATACATGGGATTGTAGGTTGCGAAGACTTGCTTAGAAAACTAAATTTTGAAGTACCTCGTCGGTCTAGTAGTCGCATAATTAATAAAAAAAACTTTCTTCATACCTCAATGCGAAACCAATGTTGGACAACATTCTCCATTGAACAGAATGTTTTCGAGTTATAATGCCATAAGACACAATTTTGATATCTTTTCCTGTTCTTTACCATTAGCGAAGATAAAACTAAGACCGTATATATGAACATAGATTGTAATGTATGGTAATGGTAATTCTTCCTACGCAAGTTGTGTTCACTTTTTTGAAGGCTGATGCCATACGTAATACGTGTAAAAATTACCCTATATATATTGTACATTATTCGGCATGCTGTTTGGTTTGTGAACTTAAATAAATTGAAAAAAAAAACATTAATAACAAATTATGTTCAAAACATTTGTTATTTGTTTCAGATGATGTCATTCACCAGCATACTGTCGAGCGGGTGTTCTGTACACGCTCGGTTCCTCCTCTGCTCGGCCTTCGCCCCTCTGTGCTCTGAAGAGGTGTCGGGCTCGGTGAGCGCCTGCAGAGCGCTCTGTGAAACCGTTGTCGATGACTGCAAGGAACAGATCAAGCTCTTACTGCCGACCGTCATGCTCGACTGTTCAGCTTTTCCTTTACGTGCCTATCGCAACCTCTGCATGAGACCACCAAACGCCAGCGAATCGGAGCCAGATCCACCGCCACCTTCCCGCTGGCCGTTCCATGACCACGAGCTAAGAGAGCACGGATGCCCGCCGGCGCATACTAGAGCCCTAACAGGAGAGTGCTGGCCAGCTTGTGGGCAAAATGCCATGTACAGTCAATCAGACAAGAAAACCGCTGAAATATGGATGAAGGTTCTCGCTTGGTTCTCTGTCTTGTCGACTGCGTTCGCACTATTGACCTTCTGTGCTGAGCCCTCGAGGTACAGATACCCAGAGAGACCGATCGTTTGGATGGCAGCGTGTCACTCTATCGTAGCGCTCGCTCACGTCACTAGAGGTTGGTTGGGCGCCAAAATGGTTTCTTGTTCCGGAACTACGCTAGCGGTGGACGGACTCGCATCTCCCACTTGCGTTGCGTTCTTCTCTTTGACGTACTACTTCACGCTGGCAGCGGACGCGTGGTTCGCGAACGCTTGCGTCGCGTGGTACTTAACAGCGGCTAGCGAATGGTCGACGGAAGCGCTCGAGAGAGCCGCAGCGTATCTGCACGCGGTGTCGTGGGGGCTGGGCGGGTGCGTGGACAGCCGCGGCGCTAGCGCTGCGCAGAGTCACAGCAGACGAACTGACCGGTACTTGTGGCGTGGCTGATGCGGCCGCCGCCGCTGCGCTTGTCGGTGTACCTCGTGGTGCTTTACTGGTGACGTCGATAGCGTTGGCTTTGGGAGCCTGCCCGGGGATAGTGCGGGTGCGCCGCGCTCTCGACTCAAGAGGAGCTAAAAGAGTGGGACGATTGGCGGCGCGGGCAGCGGCAACGGGAGTACTCTACCTATTCCTAGCAGCGTTCGGGACGGGAGCAAGAGTATTCGAAGCTAGATCGAGGGAAGCTCAGTACAGTCACTCTCTACTATCGTCTTTGGAAGTCGAGAAATTCGATACCACGTCAAGTTCTAGTGCAGTGTCAATGTGTTTGTGTTTGTCGTGCGGGATCGCGGCAGGCGCGTGGGCGTGGTCTAAGAAATCTGTCGTAGTGTGGCGAAAAGCGTTGTGTCCTCCGCGGAAGGCTCCGTACTGCGCCCCCCCGCTATTGAGAACCCACCATCCTTATTATAAAAGACCTTTACACGTCTCAAGAGTGTGATACCATCTCAAAGACTTTATAATTTAAGATTATCTCTGCCTTCTGTGAAGGCTCTCTCTGTTTTTATGTAAATACTGTAAATTTTATTAAATTTAAATATATTGTTGTTTTTATTTAAAAGAAAACACTTGTTTTTTATTTATTTAAAACAACTTTATTCTATGTTAGACATCATTTTACATCTGTGGTTATATTAAATCACTATACAAAGACATTATCGATAATTACATAATTTACACAAGAAATATAAATCTTAACTATTGTCAAAAATTAGCAGAAAAAACGACAATTTAACAATAGTAATAATATTTATGATTATTAATTTAGTTAGAGCGATATACCTGTGTCAGGTTTATTTAATCTACTAAAATATTATACACGTTTCATACAAATTACATTAATTTCTATTTTGTAACACCAACGATTATAATTCATAAATTTTTAATGTAAATAACACATATATTTAAAGAGACCAGAGATGTAAAGATTCGGTTTTAAGAATCAATGAAGTAAAATTTATAAACAGTCTATTCTGATTTTATGACCTCATGCAGCGAAAACATGGTTTCCGACTCGTCAACTATTGAAGAGTAGCTCAGGCGTCGGTTAGAAAATCATCTAAAATCATCATTAATAGGTTTCATGGCGATGCTTTGACTCCTTATTGTCAGAACAGAAATGAGCTTTATTACATAGTCACAGTATTATTCGTATATAAATAGATATTAAGATAAAGATTGAGAAGAACTAATTAACCAATTTCAATGAAAACAAACATAGGAGTGTTGTGCCAGCTAAGAAGTGTGATCCCGGCTATGAATAATACCACCCCATATCATCCCGTGCATATCGTAAAAGGCGATTAAGGGATAGACCAGGAGATGGGTAGCAGCATCCTCTGAGTACCACAAACATCAACTGCGATTGCCAATCCGCCTGCCTAGCGGCAGAGTGAACGTCTTTTTGTTGAATAGATAGATAGACATTTGACCAAGGGATCGAACATGAAATTTACATCATTAAAAAAGATTGATTAAAAACGTATTCTCATTTATCGACTATCTCATTCTTTCTTACCACGTTCTTGTTTATATAAGGAACGCAAGAAATTCATCTAACAAATTTCTATTCAAAAATATAAATTCGCAAAAATAAATAATTGTATCCAAGTAGAAAGCAAGTGTTATATTGATTTTAAAGATGTAGATTTATCATAAGGAACACGCTTTTTTGGATGATAACATCTGCAGGGACCATTGTAGAGATTAGTATGGCTTCTCTCCCAAGTTGATCCTGCATTTCGATATGTATGCGGAATCATTACATCTCTAGTCATAATAATTTACAAATAAATTAAATTTCATAATAAAAACGAGATGGAATGTTATACATAAATTCAATTTGCATTGTAAAAAAAATATATTTATCTATTGAAATAAATCCTACATTACTTCGCAAAGTCAGAGACTATTTACTTACAAATGTAAAAAGATATATTGAAAATCCCAAAGTATTTTTTATTATCTTAATTTAAAAATTGTTTGCTCTCAATATCATCGCTGATGATATGGTCCAGGATGGTAGAAACACTAAACCTAGTGTTTGGTGACATAACCTAATCTAATTTGTAGAGGTGTTAGACAACCTAACTATAACACAGTGTAAATTATTTTCGTGGGTTAAAATCCATTGGTGGATTGACAATTTAAAAAAAAAATGATTACCCTACATTATCTTTATGACGTTAATTACCTAACGATTTACATAAAATGGGCCATTTCTGCATAATTACATTCGTAATTTAATGAGATTTAAAATCATTTGACTTGAATGTATTATTGGAAAATGAACGTTATTCGTTCTCATGAACCGCTTATTGACATAGATATTATAAGCGAAATATTTCTGTCAACGTATCAAGAAATAAAAAGTAAATCTTCAACAACACATTAAAACATGAAATCCATATTAATAAATAATATAAAAATAATAAAATCAGATGGTAAAATATGATATAAAGTATTCAGAAAGATGGCAAAAAATTAAAGTAAATCTGTATGAATAAAACTTGCTACTGGCCGCATCTAGGGAGTCCTGAAGTACTACGTTAGTATCAAGAGGGGGCGGTTTATGCTTTGCGTATTATTGAAAAAAATACGGTCCGGGAGGAGGGGTGTGCGTTCTGAATGTTGATTACGTAATTTTTACTTTAAAATTTATTTTTTTTATTGTATCAATGTGCCTAAATATTCATTTGAGTCTAAAATCCTTGCTTACTAGTATTGACAAGAGGATAGGGCAGTTATATTAGTTTCAAATTTTGCTTACGTAATGTTGGAGGCCTACTAGAAAAGTAACCGTCAATTCTCTTTTTTCTTATAGACTCACTGCATTGCTATTTCCCTTACTGTCTGTTAGTCACATACGAATACAGTTGACCAAATTGTTTCAACGTAACAATATCAAGCATTAGGTGTCTATCTCGATCAACGTTTATCTCAATAGCAGAATGTGTTATAACTATACTATAGTTGAATTTTATAATTTTCTTAAAATAATCAAATGTATAAAATAGAAAACAAAAAAAGACAGAGAAAATATCAACACATCAATTTGTAAGAAATTTTAAAATGTAAATTAAAAATAGTTCCGTATAATTGAATTATGAAAAATAAAAAAAAAGCGTTTGATTCATTTTTATTAAAGTCTTTTTTTACTAATAAGACTAGTAACTTAATAGCCCAATAAATAAACAAAACGATACATAATTATATATTTCCTGTAACACAATTTTGGGCGTAGGTAGTGCTAGTTTCGATAGTTCTTAGATGCTTTGTTTCAGTGCGTTTCTCCTTCCGGCAGGGCTTTTTAATATGTTTACCCCTTGAGCACTAACCTGGCGTTCACGCCAGCTTCCATTATTTTCCTATTGCCTCATTTTTATGGGTAATCGACATATTAAAAATATAGACATTTATAGGGTTATGTTTCACATAAAATGCATCTAAACGTTTAGATTTATTTGACAAAATGTCGTATCGCCTTTCATTACTCATTTATGAGGTTATAATTCATCGATAAAATTCTTATATACATAACTTTATTTTTAAATAAAGTATTGAAGAGAGCGTGTTTATTTCTCTATATACCGATATCCCATAGCGTAATATTACTTGGAAAAACTATAGGAAAAAAAAATGTAATTTTATTTACGCGCCGTAATTAACGAATCGATTTTCTTGATTCATTTAGGGAGGAGATTGAAGATGTTTTTTTTTTTCTGGGTAATTTTTTTCCATACTGAAATTAATTTATATCGATAGGGAATTTTAATAATAATAAAAAAGAAAAACAATATTATTTCATTATATTATTTATAACCACGTACCGATATCGAGTTCATGGTAATACTATCCTTCCTGTGTCGATAGTAAACTATCGAACACTTCCCCGCCCTCGGCTTGACCGCTACCGAAGTAACTAGAGAAATTAAATATACCCGACTCCTGTTGCCTCACGTTATCCGTCGAACCGAACTGGGCTTTGCTCCGCAACGGCGTAGTGTTCTCGCTCGATGACTTCTTATCGACTATCGATAAACTATTACGCAGCGGATCGTACGCTACCGCGTCCGTTGTCGATATCTCCTTATCGTTGTACGGGTTCGTTAGGTATTCAGCGTAGAGTTCGCTCTTCTCAACCGCCTCTGACGGATCGTACTGTACGTTTACGAGAGTGGCCTGTGTCGATGTTTCCGTTGATTTTATCGATACTGTCTGTGTTTCTCCGATCGGTGTCGGAGTTTGTGTGTTGATTTGATAGTTCACCGCTTGCGGGTAGAGGAACGGCATTTGCGTCTGTATGGATACGCCGATAGGGGTCGATATCATCTGTAATTTGAAACAAAGTACATTGCGTAGGGATTTTTTTCCATTTTAGGATAAATTCGCGTCATTTTAATTGGTCAAATTCCTTAATTACATATACTAGCTGTGCCCGCAACCCTGTCCGGATAGAAATATATTTATGTGATTAAAAAAAAAATCATAACTGAGGTTTGAAGCTGAACATCGTTAATGCATCTGCATCTAAACTGCATTTAAAGTATTTTTATAGAAGTAAACTTAAAAAAAAAGTTTTATTTATATATCAGTTACTATCCTATGTGTTACTATAGAGTACGAACTATTATCATACCAAATTTCATCGAATTCGGTTCAGTCATTTTTGCGTGATTGGTGAACAAATTAATAAACAGATAGAGAAAAGCTTAAAAAACCATCTAAATGTGTTCTGTAGTCGATTCTACAGCCACAAATCGATTCTTTATGAGATATCTTCAATGTGTACATATTTCATCACATTAGTTTTTTTTATTATAAGTAGAAATAAATGTGGGAAACTACACGACTGAAACGCACCTCATTCAATGGCTGCAGCAAAACTGATGAAGTTAGACTCGTCTGGTCGTAGAGCGGGTTCCTGATGGGAACCATGCCGCTGACGGGGGTCGGTGCGACCAGTTTTGCCGTGTTGCCTAGCAACGGTGGCGTCTGTCCTATATTCACCGGGGAATGAGCATGAGGGGTCGGGGATACCTGGTTAACCGTCGGGGACTGGTTCAAAGTCGTGTTAGTTTGGACGTGGAGGGGAGGTTGGCGCGGTTGGGGCAATATTGTTGGGGTAGTTTGAACGACGGGGACGAGGGTGGGTAATGTCGACGGTAATGGCGGCTGCATGTGACTCGGCACGTTTGTCGATGGTTTTGTGCCGTCGTTTACTGTAATAATTAATTGAGTATATTCATATAAAGGTGTTAGTGGATTAATACAGATAACATATTTTATCCTAAAAATACATATTTCAAGAAAAAAAGAATTATACCTTGCGGGAACAGTTCTTCTTTCAGCTCAGGTAGAAACTCTCCTATCTTCTCCCACGTCATGTACCACAAGTCATTGTACCCGTCTCCGTTGCTGAATATCTACAAGCAGGTTGACAATTTTTACATTAAGCTGACAGTATTGAAGCGGTGATGTCGCAGTGGATAGTGCGGCAGAATTCCGCGTCTATGGACAAGGGTTCAAAAACTACCTGTTCAACTCTAAAATCGGCCTGAGCTTTCGGTGAAGAAAAAACATCGTGAGGAACCAACACCATGGTGGTAGCGCCTGGGTACCTACCACCGTCAAGTCAGAAAACCTGTCGCTATATATCAATACGTGTGTTCCGGTACCATCACTTGAGAACCAGTACCTCTATGCTTAGTGTGTTTTACCATCCTGGAACAAATTGTCACTTAACATCAGCTGAGATTGTCACCGAACGCTCTTCATCGCCGACACTTTCGAGAAGGGGGGGGGGATGAGTGGTAGTGACGCAGAAAATTTTAGCGAGCATTGAGATAGTGTATAGGGGGTGTGGGCACATTAAATATATAGCTTAAAAAAGGCAAAAAAAAAAAAAATTCGGGGATTAATTTGGAAATACATTTTCAAATTAGACAACGAGCAAGATAACGTGAGAAACTGAGCTTTAGACTTTGTCAATTAACATGCAAGTGAAATAGCACTTTTTAAGCTTTCGCGTTAATTACTTTAACGTCACGTAACGTTATTCTAAAACGGGTGTAGAACGCGGATCTGCTTGCTTGCTTTCTGCCTGGCAACACAGGCGGTGGTGACGCACGACACGACCGAGATGTTGCCGCAACACCTCACTCGTCTCGGTAAGCAGGTCCAAACTTCCAGATATTAAACCATAAGTGAGCCTTCTAGATTGGATAATATTAAAAATTGGCGGCGGAGCGGGGGGGGAGTGGAGGGGGATGGTAAATGATTCCTATAGATTATATTAGTGGTGTATGTAGAGAGTTGGTGCATACTGACCCGGACGCTGTCCATGACTAGAATCATATTCTTGAGGGACTCTAGAGCCGCCTCCGTGAGGGGGTCGTCGGGGGGCGCGGAGACCAGCGCGCGCTGGACCTCCACCACGCGGGACCAGACAGCGCTGAAGGTAGCCCGGGAACTGAGCGCCGACAGGTGCTGGAGGAACACCTAGCAAACACGACCGAACACCATGGTTACTCGGTGCGGATTCGAATCCCTGACCCCTCGACACCTTGAGCTCACGGTCATATTCCATGATCAGCTATTCAAAGTATCCCAAATTACTTAGAGATGATCTAGAAAACGAGGATTGAAGCGATGATAGAGACTCGAAAATCAGCTTGAGCTTTCGGTGAAGGAAATCATCGTGTCGAAACCCCAGCATGGTGGTAGGGCATTTCCTAATAATGCCCAGACGGGTAGCTACCACCGTCAAGTTTGAAAACCTCTAGCCTAATACCAATAGGTGTGTTCCGCAGTATCACTTGAGAACCAGCACCTCTAAGCTTAGTGTGTTTACCATCCTAGACCCCATCGTCACTTAACATCAAGTGAGATTGTGGTCAAAGTTCTGAGCCTATACTGTGTATAAATAAGAGCACTTATAAGATAAGAGCATTTATAAGTGCTAAATCACAACCCCTACCACTTTCATCGCTTGTTGTCAAGTGACAATATAGTCACGTCAAACAAAGCCAACAAATATATCGATACAAAAGACTCATTATGTGTACACGTTTGCTGTATGTGTGTGGATTAATGTGTGCCTATATAATGATGATTAAATTATTAACGCAAATAGGAACGATATTGTTAGGAAAGATTCGATAAATTATATCGATATCGAGTATCATTATAAAATGTGTAAAATAAAATATATTACAGGGGAAAATATGCTCGGTACAGAGAAATAAGGCTATTGTGAATTTAGAGTGAATCGTCCCGAAATGAGGGGAGGAGAAGGGAGTATGGTGCATTTAATCCCAAATGGGCATGATTCTACTAATTACTGTTCGGTGTACACGTGAATCGAGTATGTGATTTATAAATTGTGTTGCAATATTGCCATTAAATAAAAATCACTTTAAAATGTGCGATGTTGTGAATATCGTGTAATGCAATAGTGGCAGGACATTATCAAAGTCTTCCCGATTAGCTACCGATATATAAGTCGCATATATATATTATAATTAGAAGCAACATTCGATACCTTGCACATGATGGTGTTAGCTCTCGCCGCTGTATCAGCTCGGCGAGGGTGCCGCTGCAGCCGGTCCAGCAGTGGGAACAGCACGCGGTGGAAGCACGCCTCCCACCCCCCACCCCCCATGCTGGACAAGCCGGGCACCAGCAGCGCTCTCTGCAGGTAAGCTATAGCGCTGTTCGCCACCTTCACCCAAACAAATAAACACTTTCAATGCCTCCGTTCATTTGAAAACACTTCACATCCTTTACCTATGGTCATAATGTGAAAAAAACTACAAGTGACTTCAGCGGGAACACACAGAACTAAGGTTCTTGGCGCGATTTTTGTTCCATAAAGCCTATTAACATCCTTAGTTTTCCGCCGCTCCATTACACATGGAAAATAAAGACTTGCGTCTTAATAAGAAACTAGAAGGGTTAATATATTAAAGGCCTGAATGATGTTTGTGTAAACAATAATTACTTATTTAATAAAAACAGATGTTGTAAAGATCATGTCAATTTTTACGTTAAAATTGAGGTAAGAACTTCGCCGACTAAAATTGACAAGACTGCTTACGTAATACCTGAGTTGACCTGTATATATTGTGTAATTTCGGTAGTGTTTTAAACGGTGTACTGTGGTTATTATGCACAAGTGTATTGAAAATAATCACACTTGGAAAACAATATACAGTTCGGCCTAAAGTACTTATATTCGTGGCCATAACAAATTATAAATTTAAAAAATATGCGAAACTTAAACAGAATAGGTTTCACCGTATCTCAAAGTTATTCAAACTTGACTCTAGACTCCGGTAATTTCGTTGCAAATAAAATGGGCTGTTTTGTTGTATGAACACTGTTTCTTATGTCAGACTTGGCTGAATGATGTAAATGCCTTTGCCTCTTCCTTAGATAGGAATAAAATAATGAAAGCAGAAAAAAAAATCTACAATTTGATAAGCAACTACCTTTTGTATGGATTAGCTTTTCATTGTATGGAAAAAAAAAATGAAAAAGCAGATTCAGTTCAAATTTGCATTACATCGCAAAAAGATCGATATCGATATTTTCACATGACTGAATAAATCTGCGAATTACCCGTTGAAAAATGATATTAAAATGTATGAAGTACCTGTTTCCGTCTGTCCGTACAGAACTCAGCGATGCCTTGCAGGAGAGGTTTCCAGGCGACCTCCCAGAGGTCGTAGTCCTCCGTGCTCTGTTCGGCTTCGTCCCTCCACCACTTGAAGATTTGCGCCGTGCGGCTGTGCAGGGTGTGCATCAGATCCAACAGCTGAGCGAAACGGGAAATATCACAATTCACCTCACATCTCGATGGTTCTAGAAGACTTGGAGTCGTAATATATAGGATGGAAGACTTTTGAGTGCTTCTTAAGCAATTAGAAAGAGGAAGCCAGAACATTGCCACCTGTTTGGCGGTGGGTTTACTCTCTCCATGAAACTTAATTATTTAAAATAGATAAATTAGGCAATAATTTCTATTGGCATTTAAACCAATTCATCGTGAAGAATTGGCAAGAAACTCGAATTGATTTTTTACATAATTTTTTTTTATGTATGTAAATTTACAATTTATAATTTCCAGATATCACCATCGTTCACATAATAATTTGTACTAATAAATAAAATTGAAGTGTCTGTTTGCAATGTCAAAATTATTATTTTCTTTACTAAATAGATATGAATTTTATATACGATACCTATACCAAAAGTACAATTTTTAAAATTTTTGTCTGTCCTTTTGTAATGGGTAATCTCCGGAAAGGCTGGACCGATTTCGACGGGACATTTTTTTGGTAATTACCTGAAGTTACTCCGGGTAGCTTAGGGTAGGGTACTTTTAATTTTCGAAATGAATTAGGTTTCCGCGTAAAAAATAAAAACTCATAAAATTTGTAATAAAATCCGATTCAATGCAGTTTTACGGACAAGCGCTATAATTTATGAGAAATATTTTTACTTTATCTTAGTACTACATTTTTATTTTTTTGTGGAAAATAATTAGGGTTCCGTATAAAAAAATTAAAACGCAGTGAAAGAATATATGAAACACGAGCGCAGCCGGGGGCACACAGCTAGTCCACTATATAATAAACGATCATTGTGAATGGAAACTCGATTGAGATGTTCTCGGTTAGGCAATGTTTTTCGGTAAATCGGTAACGTGGTTTGGGAGTTTGGCGACACGTGACCGGGTATACCTGTATGCTGACCATGTGGTACTGGTCGAGGGTGTCCACCTCCTCCTCACTCGAGTCATCGTAACCACGTTTCTGCCTCGGCTTGCGTCCCTCACGGCCTCGACTCGGTTTCTTACCTACACACACACCACCACTATACACCTCTACAATAAAATCATTTCGTTTGACAATAAACAAATTATCAACATTTAATTCAAATATTATTAACATTCAAATTAATTGTATTAAATGTAATTTAATAAAGTAGTAAAATAAATTTTTGTTGAAGTTAATTACTTATCGAAACTATCGATAAGGTATGCGTATCGTACACACGACGCACATCACTTTATGAATTCCACCCTGCTACCCGCGCCTCTCCTTATAACCGCGAAAACGACACACATGTCTCCCATAGTTTATTCTGATTTTACAATCTCTAGTGACCGCAACGATTTTGTTACTCTATGTTATATAACCCCTACTTTTTAATCGATAACGATAGAAGAGGATTTTGCCCAACATTACTATGGGTATGATTTATATGATGTCAAGACATGTCATCTCCCCTCTCCTTTAGGTAACAGTCGTAAAATACAAAATTTGAATAAGATTCAAAATACATATTCTATTTCCTATTGTTTGTTGATAAACCGCGTCGATAAGGGTCACCGTATGACGCGGAAGTTTCATAAATAAATAAACGCAATGAATTCAATTAATAATGGATACTCTAAGATACACAGAACCATGTTTAGGACAATAATTTGTCTTGTGTGAAAAGCGCTTACAACGCAGGGAGAGTGTGACCACGCGTTGCTTCTATCCATTATATGTTTATTTGTTATATTAATAATGTATGTATGGAAAACTCGAGTATATTTGTGCAAAATGAAATTTTAAAATAATATATCTTGTTTGTATTAAATTTATTAACCGGTTTTGGACTGAGTATTTTTTATCGCCTTCTATATATATATATATATATATATATATATATATATATATATATATATATATATATATATATAGTCGTATATAGCGTGGTCATATATATATAGACAGAGAAAGAGAGAGAGAGAGATTACTAAGACATAACGTCGCACTTTACACGTTTCGTATAAGTAAATGAATTATGAATATTAATTTTGCGGAAAAAGGATAGAGCGCCCCCTTTCGATCCTCAAAAAAAACTTGCTTAAAAGACTTGTACACAATATAGTGTAGATATTAAATTTTAATTAAATAGAGGGTACAAAACAGCGCTAGTATTACAATCGACAACTGACAAAGGCTGTCAAATATTTCAACTTAAATTTGATATAAATTAATTTATATGTTGCATAAAGTTAACATTGACTAAAAACAAGTTACTATAATAACTAACAGTAGAAGCTAAAAGTAAGATCATATAGCAGCAGCATGTTATGATGGCCGTTTTGACACATTACAATAATGACGTGAATGTCAATTTCTTATCGAAAAAAAAAATATCTGCCATATTGTCGAAATCCATAACAGAAAGGGTAAAAAATAACGAGCAAAGGTGAACCAGTAATGCAATATCATCATAATCGTAGCCCACTTAGAATTAGTTCTTTTCGAAGCAATGTCAAGTCGAAACTGCTTTATTTTGCATTAAAGTAGTGGAAAAGAAAAAGTAATTATGCTTTGATAAATTCTATGAATAACGTCACTATTGATAATAAAGCAATTTAAAGAAAATACAGCAATTTGCTGCTTCAAACGTAGTTCTAAAATACATGACGTCAAAACGACCATTATAGCGTGCTGCTACTGTAGCGTGTTTGGTGTTTGTATATTGTTACCGGTGTGCAGTGTGGCGCGCGCGAACAGTCTGACGGCGCGCACAGCCGCCCGGCAGTTGTACGGCGTGACGTGCGCCACGTCGCGCACCACCAGCGCCAGCGCCTCGCAGCACCGCGCCAACGCTGAGGCACGGTGCGGCCGGACCGTCACGCCCTCCCACTCGCCGCCCTCCTCCCCGCCCTCGCTCAGTAACGAGCCCTCACCCTCCCCTGCACCCGGGCCCGCGCCCGCACCCTCTACACTCGCCGAGCTCGGAGACCGGTTCACCTACACCAATGTAACATTGATAATCGATACACACTGTATTCCTTATTAACTTACAGGAGAAACAAACAACTGCCTCGGTGGCGCAGTTGTATTACGGTACAACTGTCATTCTGAAGTCTCGGGTTTGATCCCCGGGTCGGGTCAAGTGTTATTGGGTTGGGTTTTGTACTCAATATCATCCCGGAGTCTGGTATTTGTGTCCGATATGTCGACAGGCTCGCCCCCTGTCACATCTGGGACGGAACTAAGCTCCGGCGGAATGTGGGTGGTGTAGTTCGCTATTACACCTCTGCCTAATCCTTCGGGGATAACAGGCGTAAGCTCATGTTATTATGTTATCTTAGAAACAATAAAAAATCAGAGATTTTGTTCAATGGCAAGTATACATAATAACGTACAAGCTAAAAATAACGCAAAATAAATTGTATGATCAAATGTTTTATGTAATATTTCCAAAAAAAAAAAAAACTAACAGGTTGTAACGAAATTAGTTACCAAAATGTTTATATTATTTCAGTTTAAATGTAAATGTGTTAAAATGGTGGTCGCGTAGGATGATACTATATTGTTTGTCGGTGTTCATATCTTATCCTACATTAATTAGGACTACACAACATGTTTTCTAGTTCGACTCCTCTCTATCATTTGAAATCCCAACATATACACATACTAGTTATGTTCCCGCGGATGCACCCTCGTTTCATATGTTCCTCACTGCGTTTTAATTATTTCATACGAAACCCTGATAAATTATTTTCTTTAAAAAAATTTAGTACTAAGATAAAGTGAAAATATTTCTCGTAGATTCAAACAATACCCGTAAAAGTGTGCATTGAATTAGATTTTAATCAATTTTTTTTATGAGTTTTATAATTTTTCTAAGCGGAACCCTATATATTTGCGAAAAACAAAAGCACCGTAAGTTACGCGTTGTAACTTCAGCTATCTAACAAAAAATTCCCGTCGAAATCGGTCCAGCCGTCCCGGAGATTACCCGGAACAAACAGGCAGACAGACAAAAATTTTAAAAATTGTATTTTTTGGTATTTGTTTATATAATTTATTTATTAGTATAGGTTATTTTTCATACAGTCCATCCATATCTTCTTCAATCTCCCCCTAGTTGTTTATATATGCACCTTCATACTTAACACTCTGCCAGTTACGTCACTCTCATTTCTCCCCTCGACATGGTCGTACCACGCTAACCTGCCAGTCCTCAACTTATCTGTGACTGTAGCTAACTTCAAGTTTCCTTTGATATAATAATAACACAAGCGAAGCGCAGCGGGTAGTGCGGCCAGATTCCTCGTCAATAAACGCGGGTTCGATCCCCACCTATCCGACTCTAAAATCAGCCTGAGCTTTCGGTAAAGGGAAACATAGTGGCAAAACCATGGCATTGGGGTAGCGCCTGGGTAGCTACCACCCTCAACTTTGAAAACCTGTCTCCAAATACCAATAGCTGTATTCCAGCAGCATCACTTGAGAACTAGTACCTAAATTGGTGTGTTTACCATCCTGGACCACATCGTCACTTAACATCAGGTGAGATTGTGGTCAAAGCACTGACTTCATACCTGAAAAAAAAACCAAAAAACTTCGGAATCAGTACTTGACGACAACATTTTTAATTTAAAAAAAAATCGAGTTTATAGAGTTACCAGTATCCATCCTTGTGTCTGCGGCGAGTTGGACAGCTCGCTCTCCGATGAGACGCTCGTCGGGCGGCGCTCGCTCTCGTCCTCGGATCCCTCAGACCGACTTGACGCTGGATAATACATTAAAAATTACTATCTGGATTTATCACCTCACTTGAAAACTAATTTGTTCATTTACGATAATTTCTTATAATTAATTAGAATTTAGAAGTTTAAAATGTCACAATTTTTATCGTATTTAAATATAAAGTAAACAAAATCTTACAAAACAAATAACACTTAATAAATTCAATTAGATTAAATAAGTGAGCTTCCAGTGTTGTGTGATAGCCGTAATCGATTATACGTGTTTCGGCTCTCCACGATGTAGACTCTTCCGAGAGAAGCGGACGAGTAAGCACCGGTTTTTTTTTCTCTCAAACCTAGCTAATGCTGTTGACTGAAAAGGCCTGTACAGCTTGACCGTAACTTTGGGGCGAATACTTGAGCTCCGGTTTTTTTCTCGAGTACTATATAAACGACTCTGTCTCCACCGTAAGTAATGGTGAGTGTGATTCATTTATTTGTTCATTTAACCGTATAAATTCTTTACTCCTATATAAGTAAAAAGTCAACCATATATCTTATAATGGATTTCCGCCATCATTACATACTAAAAAACATATATGCGGATGCTGACTTTTTTTTTATTATTTTGATTATTGACTAATTACGCCGCAAATAACATCATATTTAAACCCATCGCAATTTATATCGAAATTCAGTCACTATTTAAGACTCCATTGCGGTCGAACGTCGACGACTGCTCGATTGTTTTATTAAAATCAACTGTAAAAATGATTCTTAATTTAATTAACCATTTTAATGGGTTGATTTCGTTTTTGAAGTGAAGGCTTCTTTTTAGTAATTCTCGATAGGGGCCCCCCTAGAGCTTATAGATTCGCGTCACTAATGGAATTTTGAATGGAATTTGGAATGAAATTTTTATATTTTTGAAGTGATAACTTGTTGAGGGTGAGGGTGGTGGTTTGAGTGTGATCGGCTTTCGTTACGTAACGCGTTACGGCGTGCGGCCAGTCTGTCTGGCTTCCCTCTCACGCAGATGGTAAGCAGACTCCCCCTCTCTCACTCTAACCCACAGCGCTAGCCGTATGTCGGACAGACGCTTCTCTCTCTCTCTACTCAGTGTGTAGTGTGCGATAGACATATACTGTTGATTAAATAATTATAATAATAATATACAAACACAAAATTATAGTGTACATATTCAATAATTGTAACTAATAATAAAATACATTTTATAAATAATAAAAGATTTTATTAATAAAATATCCTTTCCTTACATTATTATATTAACATAAATACAATTTAAGTAATAACCTAAGCTTTTCTGAAGTTAAACAACTTCAATATTAAATTAGATCAAGTTAGATTAGTTTAATGTATCACTTCTGTCGGCCGGTCCCATGGCTGCCTATATGTTTTTTTTGTTAGTCAGGCTTATGATTGCGTTTGTCGGTAGATTCTAGTAAGTAGTTATACGATTGTGGGCGGTGACCGTGTACGTACCGGTATGTGCGTGCGCGGTGGGCGGCGCACGCGCAGGCCACGCCCCCGCACCCGCAGCGCACAGCAGCGCGAACACGGTGTCCCACTCGGCGGCGCTGTGCACGTTCTGAGCGGACGTCTTCACCAGCTCGTACATACCGCACGATATCTATTAACAAACCGTTAACAATTATTTTTCCTTTTCGCTTATTCATTAAAACAACCAACAGTTTAGTGTACGTATTCAAAGGAGAGGCAAACCAAGATGTTGCCAAAAACTCATAGACAATAAATAGTAGGATATCATTATCATCATGTCGACCGAAAGACGTATACTGCTGGATATATAGTCTCCTCCGAAGATTTTCACAGCAACCAGTCCTTGCGGCATCCGCGTCTAGCGAATTCCTGCGACTTTCTCCAGGTCTATCTTGTTATGGGTTTAACTGTGCTGCGCGTCTTTTGATACTTGGTAGCCATTCAAAAAAACATTCTCCCGATCGGGTATCACTTCTACAATCAATGTGCTTACCAATCCACTATAATTTGGCAATTCTCCGGGCAACTTTAGATCTTGAGCAGATTTCATTTTTGATTCGAACTCGCAGTGGAACTTTGAGTTTTCTTAAGACGATAAAATAGCAAAAAGTTTATAATTACCACGTCAGCCTGCTGGTAGAAGAGTTTGTACGGGAGCGTGAAGAGGACTGTGAGGTGGTGGAGGACGAGGGGCGCGCAGTGGTCGCACCGCATCAGCCTCGCGGAGGAACGCAGGAGGGCGGTGAGGGCACGGCGCAGCGCATGCGTGCACCCGCCCCCCGCCCACCGCACCACCGCGCTCAGGTGTGGCATCGCCTCCGCCCACACACACACTCCAACCTGTCCCTGCACACGCCCACACACACACACACACATACACATTATTATCAAAATACAAATAAAGCATCACCTCTCATATAAGACAATTTGTTCAATCTATAGCAATAACATTTGAGAAGAACAGAATTAGAAATCTTCCCTTTTTATAACATAAGCTCACGCCTGTTATCCCCAAAGGGTTAGGCAGATGTGAAATAGCGAACTACACAACCCACATTCCGCCGAGCTTAGTTCCATTCTAGATGTGACAGGGGGCGAGCCTGTCGCCATATCGGGCACAAATTCCACACTCCGGGATGATACTGAATAGAAAAACCCAATATCACTTGACCCAACCCGAGGATCGAACCCGAGACCTCAGAACGACAGTTATTCCCTTTTTATATTATATAAATTTAACATTTGATCACATAGATCATGTATCTTGTGATGGGAGCACTTGATTGGCTCTCAAATAACGCTGTCGGAACATGTCTATTTAATATTAGCATAGCCATCACATGAAGTTCTCAATACCATTAGTTTAAAACACATGTTGCACGGATACAAATACAACGCTACAAAAAATGAACCTCCTAAGGAAGGTGGAGATATCTATGTTAATAATTCGGTGAAGGGGCACGGTAGACTAGATTGAAAACTTACCTGATAAATAAAACATAAAAAAATAATGATTTCGAATCGACAACATATATCCGCAAAATTCGGATTGCCAAGTATTTTGTTAAATTCTAATGGTGCAAATGGCAGTCGCCATATTGGCTTGAGTTCGTTAAGGCCGATTCACACTATCAGTTCCGATTCACACTATCAGTGCCGATTCACACGTTACAGTTCCTATCTACCTACATTTTGTAAAAGATTGTGTGTGTTTGGAGGCACATTTCACCCGAGTGAAGCCGGGTTTTCATTTAGTTTACATATAACAAGTTGATTAAAGACCAAAGTTACCTGTTCTGTATGAGGGTCTGTCCGAGTAGTTCAAAGAAAAAAATATAGTGATATCTTCGAGCTGAGGATTGAGCTGCAGACTGTCCATGTCGGGAGGAGTGCCGACCGTCACCATAGCTCGCACTAGCTCCTACGATTTAATTTTTAATTTAAATCACAGATTAGTATTAAAGAAAATAGTATTAAATAATGCGATCCGCTATTTAGTTCTCTCAACACAACATAGATGGAGTTGTACAGTAACTACGCTTCGCTGGATCGCAGTGTCAATATTAAACCAAAAAAAGCGTAGCATTTCCTAAACTTCTTCTCTAGGATATTACCCAATTCATTTATTAAATTTACAATTTTATTTTTACCAAGTTCTCTATAAACATGACGTCAGCAGAATGATGACAAAATGTCATCATAATAAAAAACTCTTCTATTTATCACTATTCAAATCGCTTCAAATACTGGTCCGTAGACTAAACACTTGCAATAGCACCTTGAAGACTAAAATAATTGATCCAAAGGATATCGGAGGGAGCATCCCTAACTAGTCTGAGGAGGCCAAACCAGGAAAGACAAATCTGTTGGTAAGACATGCTAGTATTAAAATGCAAACACTTTTCGATACATAGTACAAAAACGTATCAATGCCATCTATCGGCGCAAAAGTAAATTAACTTTTACCAAATATGTCCGTCCACCATATTTCCCAATCCATACATCCATTCATCTGAAAGACGCCCACTGCTAGGCATAGGTCTCCCCCAAAAATCTCCACGACGACCGGTCTTACGCCATCCGCATCCGCGGATTCCCGCAACCTTCGCCAGGACGTCGCTCTACTTTGTGGGGTGCCTACCTACGCTACGTCTTCCGTTGCGTGGTAGACATTCCAGAACCCGTTGGCCCCATCGGGCATCGGTTCTGCGAGCAATGTACCCAGCACACTGCCACTTATGTTTAGCAATTCTTCGGCCAAAGTCGGTTAGTTTGGTTCTTTCCTCATTCCAGATTCGATCACGCAGTGAAACTCCAAGCATAGCTCCCTCCATTGCTCTTTGAGCTTTTTTATTAGGCCTTTGTGAGCGACCACGTCTCAGAGTCGTATGTCATTAATGGCAACACTGCGGTATTTCGGACTAGAAGATTATACGTAGCTTTCCGAATTTCCCAATATGTTTCTACAATTATTTTCATCGATAACGCGTTCCTAATCATTACTATCATTTATCAAAGTGGACAGTTAAGGGTCCAGTTGAGTTGCAACATTACCTGGAGGCTCTCGACCTGGAGGAACTTCGTCTCGGTGATGAGAAGTCCTGGAAGATTGCACTTACTGACGCAGTCAGTCGCCAGGTCTATGAGGGTCTTCTCGTGGGCGGTCGGCGCCCGCATACCTGTTATATACCCAGGATCTACTTGACAATCACAACTCCCAAAAACCTAACGAGGCGGAAATTCTCGACTGGGTTAGCGGGTGGTAGGATAATTGAGCCCAGTTGGACCGCGACCACCATACACTTATGGAAAACCCTTTACTTGTCCAGTATCAGCAAATGTATATGCAGAGCTACCTAGATGTTTTAGTCGTAGTACATGTAGTCCTGCATAATAATGGTTTAAAGGGTCCTTAAAAAAATTGTTTCAACTCTTTCAACCCCCAAATGCCCTACGTGGATAAGAAAAAAATCCTCGCAAAATTCTAACGAACTTTAGTATGTAGTTTCGGAAAGCTTTAGAAGCTAGCTTCCTAATATTACAATGGTTATAAAAAAAAAAAATGAGCAGTTGTAATTTCAGTTTAAATAAAAACTACGACACCCAAAATGAAAATAGCGACTTTTTAGAGTTGTGCTACAGCCTTCGACTTTCTCACAGATTTTTTCTTATTCACCTCAAGAATTAGGGAGAGTAAAGAGTTGAAAAAAAAATTTTTTTTTGAAGCACCCTACTGTCGATAGATTCTCATCTTGCGGGTGACGTCATCGTTCTCGAACTGCATTTAAGTTAACATCAGAAGCGGTTATTTTGCCAGGTCACAAAATACATAGAAGTATAACAGTGAATAATTGACAACACTACAGGAACGGACATAATTCCAGTAGGAAGTAAGCGACATATGTATATAAAGTTGTTCATGCACTTTTTATAAATATGGTAAACAAGTTATGATCGTGACTCCGCTCCCATATAGATTTCATGTTCTTAAGGTAAATTATTGTAAGACCAAGTGCGGGTGGTCGTCTTTTGTACACTTAATTAATTATTATTTTTATAACTTTTTAATTTATATTACCCAACGTAAAAAGAGATACTAAAATCTTATCAGAGAGTATACCTATCATCTAAGCGGAAATAGCTCCAATAGTATTCGAGTTATGTACGCACAAATTAACAGACAAAACTGACAGACAGACAGAGAGATATAGCATTTCATAATCTAAGTACATTATTCTCTATTTTTTAATATGAGCCAATGCAACTATATACAGGATAAAAATACATTTTATGACAGTGACAGAAAGTGACAATTAAATATCTATAAACATGCGTAAGCTTTGAAGGTAACTTTAAAAGTCAACATATAGAACACATTGGCGTAACAAAAAATTGCACATTGTTTTTGCAAATACCTGGAAGGGTCGAAATTCAATAAAAAAAAACATTTAATTGTTGCAATAAACTACAGATAATTTAGACATAGATAATCATTTATTAACCACTGGTATAACATTGAACTTCTCTTTCGATCAAATAAAATCAGTTCGAGGTTAAACTTCACAGCAAATAAGTGAAATACAATTAGTTATAAATTAGTACGACTAAGTGTCCGGTGAACAACACTATTGCTACAATATGAGTGTGATTAAATATTAGAGATGTGTACTCATGTTTGATAAATTCTTTTATCGATACATTTTATTTAACCTAAACCCGTATAATAATAAATATTTATCTACATATAAATGGAAAATAGGGTTCCTTTGACGCTCCTTTCACTGCAAAACTACTGAACATATCAGGATTGTACTGTTACCATTCAACGCGGAATTTTTCGTAGATGTTTATAGGCTATTGCTATTTTCTTTTTTGATTCCATCGATCCTTACTAATTTTTTCCTTCGATTTACTCACATGTACGTTTTTTCCGCTAATAAAAACAAAACACTCTCATTTTTCTTCATTCGTTTGTTTTTTTTTTAGGTTAGGTGCAAATTATTTAGAAAGTCGTGATATAGTTTTTGAGAAGTTTTCGTGAAGAATATATGAAACGCGTGCGGAGCCGCGGGCACTCAGCTAGTTTATATATATATACATATACCTGTTTCACCAAGTGCTATGTAGGAATAAATGCTGGAAAGCAACCCCGCTTCGGCACCCCGAGCCGCCTCCCTTATCAGCGACACTGTACCGCTCGGCGATAAGTAATCTTCCGCTTCGACCAGACACTGTTGAATAAAATTCAACTTTATCCACCAACTATTAAGGACTATTTTTCATTCACTCATTAAACACAACCAAATCGCACGTTTGTAATATTTTCACTCATAATGTATTCACCTCTCGCTCTGACTTAGCTAGTATAAGCGAGATATCAATATTTCCTGAATTTAGAATGCATAAGGATATACCAAATATATATTGTATGATTGACCGTTTGTTGAATATACGAATCACGCGATATCGCGTGATTGGTGATAAACGTGTTTAAAATTATTTTAAACATATATAGTATAAGTTAAGATAAATTTGTCACAGTAAATAAATAGTAAGTATCACAAATATAAAAATGTGACATTTTCTCAAGTGAAGTATTAAAAAAACCTAGTAGATCTTCAGTTAAAACTATTTCTTAAACAAGTATTTACGAAACCAGTAGTGTAATTAATTAAAGAAATACAGTATATTTTATTAGAAAATCACCTTGTTCATACACATAGACCTTTCGCTGGTCAGAACCATGACCTTGAACTGTGCAACAGTCGATAAACTGTTGTGATTGGTCCATAAGGTGTTGATGTCATCGGGTAACGTTTCTAAAAGAGAATTCCTGGTGGGTAGAGGAGTGGGTATTACCTTGGGCAGTAGTCGTCCTATGTATAGGGTCTTTAGGATCTCGAGCAGGTGTCGCCAGGCGTCGCGGAGACAGTCTGCGTGTCGCGCGGCGACAACACACGCGCGTAGCAGCGCCGCCTGCGCTTTACTAGACTGTCCTAACGACACGCCTGTAAACAAGCAAACAGAAACATATATATATAAAAGACATTTCACATTCAAACATACAAAATTTGTATCTTATATTATCGATAAATTAACAATCGATATCTATCTAGTATAGTATAGTAAAAATTGATATTTTTATTAATATGACAATATCCAGAACGTTCTCGATAGCGTGACGTCAGACTTCATTTGTGACAAATCACACTGTCATCTTAAGAGGGCATGCAATCAGAAAAGTAGGTATTTTAGGAAACTGTTGGTTGCGTCTCAATGAAAGCGAAAGGACAAGTGCTCGGGCAGATTTTACCGTATGGAAAATAGACGAAAACATCACTTCGTAGTGCCCTGTTTCCTCCTCCAAAATTGTACCGATTTTTTATTTATTTTCAGTTTTAAAATAATACTTGGGCTATGCCTGTACGTTTTTTTGCTTTTTTTTTTATCCATCAAATTTGTTTGACGAACGTCTGAAAATGACGGTAAAAATCGGGAATTTTTTTCACTTTCAAAGGCTTATAGTTTCTACAATAACAGATTTATAGAAAATATCAAAAAGTACAAGCATTACCGTGGTGGATATATATTATTTGGTATAACAATATTTACCATAATACTAATATCCAGGGAGGAAACAGGGGAGTACCTTTGTATGAAATAAAGGCCGCTAGGATATCCTCTTAATGGCGCGCTGTATGATAAACATAAAGAGTGTTATTGACCGATAGCGATGTAGTTGTGATGCTGCGGCGCCAGTAATCCTGTGAACTTGCAGAGGGTCAGCACGAGCGTGTCCAGGGTGATGGTGTCGGGTAGCAGCCGCGATACCAGCGCCGCGCACCGCTCCAGCCCCACCAGCGCCACCAGCGCGCCGCTCTCCCTGTTGGTGCTCGTCTCCATCTCCTCAGGAGTTGGGGGTGAGGCGCGCTCGAACGCTGCCGATAGCGCTGTCACCTGCCAACGATTAATCACAATAAGAACTCAACACCCTGTATAGTATATACAAAGAGGTAATACATTGCTTCCGACTACCTGGAAGAAACTGAACTCCCACGACATTCACCAGGTCGATCGGGATCCACCTTGCGTCCCACGATGCGTTTTCCAGAACGTGGTCACCGTTCGAGAACTCGTTAGCCTCATAGAGCATCAGCTTTACGAGCAATACAGATACCGCAGTGTGTCAAGACGAAAGTTTTCGAGCAGTGTGTGTTGCCAGTAATGACATACGGCACTGAAACGTGCTCGCTCACAATGGGCCTAATTAAAAGGGCTCAAAGTTACTTAAAGGGCAATGGAGAGGGCTATGCTTAGAGTTTCACTGCGTGATCGAATCAGGAATGAGGAGATCCGACATTGCCCGGAGAATTGTCAAACTGAAGTGGCAATGGGCTGGCCACATTGCTCGTAGAACCGATGCCCGATGGGACCAACGGGTTGTAGAAAAGCTGCCACGCAATGGAAGACGTAGTATGGGTAGGCTCCCCACAATGTGGACCGACGACCTAGTGTGAGTCGCGGGAGTCCGCTGGATGTAGGTGGCACAAGACCGGTCGTCGTGAAGATCTTTGGGGGAGACCTATGTCCAGCAGTGGACGTCTTTCGGTTGAATGGTTGGATGGACGCCTCCATCCATTGTCATTTAAGTTCGTGATTTCTTCGGGCAATGTCAGTACTTTAGCTTCTCTGCGGGTCTGTTTACTTATTTCTGGTCCGATAAAGCTGTGAAAACTCTGAATATAACTTTGCCTTTATATATGGTCCATTGTGAGCGGCCAAGTCTCAATGCTGTATCATCACTACCAACACACATTATTCGAAGACTATCATCTTTATAAACTTTATAAATCGGTAAATATTTTCGTAGTGAAGTGTGTAAGAGGGAGGGAGAGAGTGTGATGCGGTTACCGTGGGTGGGCATGCGAGCGCGAGCGAGCAGACGGGAGTGGTGAGGATGCGGGTGCGCCGCGAGCCGGTAGAGAGCGCCGGCAGTAGTGCCGCGGCGCTGGAGCACGCGCCACAGGTACGCGTCCCGCAGCGCACCGACACGCTCCGCCGGCATCACCATCTCCTCATTCCTATCAAAAAACATCGATTTGAAAGCTCATCGATCACAATTGAGCAGCGTTTTCATACATGTCTTTTTTTTTCATGACACGAATTTATTGATATTATACTTCTTTTGATGCGTTAGGGAAAAAGGAAATACGCGCGCAAAGAAAAAAAAAACAACTTTAGTTCGTTGTAACGCTTTGTGAAAACGCTCCTCAATTACGTCTTAGCCGATGTTGTCAGAAGTGGGATCGGGCTCTCGGTACACTTAAATGTAACGCTCGTGTAAATGTCATTTAAAATCATATTTTTTGTTATGGGTTTAATTTACACAGGAAAGATATTCTGTTTTTATATATAGCTTATAATTCGCTATTTTCCTATTTATTTATATATTTAAATCCTTACCTTATATGTCGATTACCCATAAAAATAAGACAATAGGAAAATAATGAAATGCTGGTGTAAACACCAAGTTAGTGCTCAAGGGGTTAACATTAGTGCATTGAAAAAGTAAAAAAACAATAATATGAAAAATAAATTATAGAGAGAGAGAGAGAGAGAGAGAGAGAAAGATTTAAATAAAGGAGGACTTCACTTTTTGATGTGAGAAATTGTATAAAAATCTACACTTAAAAACACTTTTTGAGTTTATGTTTTTGAATTAAAGAACTTTAATCCCGATAAGGGTGTGCACATTTTTTTTTAAATTATCAATAATAATTACCTAATTCGAAAGCCAGGTAACCACTACTATACTTTAAAATAAATACAGTAACTAACTTGATTGAGTAGAAGACCTGCTCCAACATGGTCTGGTCGAAGTCCCCGGAGCCGTTGCATCCCCTCAGGTTCTTGACAAAGTCCTCGACGGTCATCGGCACGTTCAGCTTCTTGGCGTTGTGGTTGTGCTGGTCCATGTTCAGCATTATCACTGCGTACGCCAAACGGAACGCTGCGTCCGTGTTGGCGAACGGCTCACCGTTCGTCGTCTTTAATAACCAATAATAACAAATGTTTATAAAGGACTTTTGCTGAATGAAGGTGAGATAAGGTAAAGATAAGAGGAGGGAAAGGTGAATGGAGTTTTTCTTGAGTGGATCGAAGGGATAACTTAAAAAGCTAAACCCAACACTTTTAGCATGGTGGTAGGGTATTTTCTAATAATGCCCGCCTGGGTAGCTACCGCCCTCAAGTATAGGAACCTGTCGCATCACTTAAAAATCAGTACATCTAGACTTAGTATGTTTACCATCCTGCACCACATTGTCACTTAACATCGGGTGAGATTGTGGTTAAAGCACTAAGCCTATACCGTGTAAAAAAAACATGTGATAACCACTCTCGAAAGTACAAAAATGTTACATGTTAAAAAAAACAATAAAACCTGCCCAGAGAATATGCATTTTATTTTTCTCTGTCTATCTGTCTTTTTGTTACGACTAATCTCCGAAACGGTTGGATCTATTCTGATGGGACTTTCTCTAGTAAATAGCTTTATTTTTCATTGAATATTTGCGAGCGGGGACGCGGTAACAACTAGTTAAAATAAAATCATGTAAATCCGGTACACGGTTATCAAATTATATTTAAACATATTACGGTCCTATAAGCAGGCAGACAGACAGACATAGACGTTACATACATAAGGATAACATACATGCCATCGTTCTGCGAAGCGTTCCATGACTAGGAAGATGAGAGGCGCCTCCCCGGGCAGCCGGAACGTCTCCAGGTATAGCCGTAGAGCTTGTTCTATACGAAGCCCAGAGTATTCAAAGCTGTCAGCGAACGCGCTAAGTACACTCACTCCCCCCTCGTCCTCCTCAGCCCGAGACGAACGCTTGCAGACATACTCACCTACACACATAAATAGATTTAAAGGGGAAATATAACAAGAGCATGACCCAGCCAGTAATCTTGTATGAATCAGAATGTTGGCCCGTAACGGTGATGGATGAAAGGAGACAGCATGCAGCCGAGATGAGGATGTTGAGATGGATGTGGGGGGTGTAACAAGAATGGACAGGATTAGGAATTAATACATTAGAGGAAGTTTGAAAGTGCTACCAGTGACGGAGAAGGTAAGGAGCACACGTCTGTCTTGGTATGGGCATGCAATGCGCAGAATGGAAGTGGACATCCACTTGCACATGGACATTCGCGCGTTTCTGTAGTAGGCATTTGGTCAGTGACATTGTTACCATATTTAGTTAGATTTGAGTTCTTTTATTATTATTATTTTGTTTATGTCTACTAAACAAAATTCTTTATTAAATTATTTAATTACTTCAAACTAACATTACTATTATAATAAGAATAATTTTACTTAGTAAGAACAAATACATAGGTAATAACAACATAGCCAATATATATATTATATACTGATGAGCGTATTTAACCATAATTCTAAATATTTATTTATATGTATAGTTACAGATAGTTTAAAGTATAATGCCCGATAATACCGCCATGTTTATAATTGATCGAGTCCGCTTAGACCCTTTAGGCCTTCATAAAATCCACTCTACCAACATTGGTAGAAAGGTATTGGATAAGAATTTGGACGGGTTTAGGGGAAGAGGAAGACCGAATATAAAAATGGATGGACTGTGTGAATGTAGGTATGACCTCAAATAGAGATGAATGGAAGAGGAAGATATGTTGCGCCGACCACAAATAAAAATGGGATAAGGGCAAATGATGATGGCACATAAATCAAATATATCAAAACAGGCGGTATAGCCTCTAAATATGATTTTAACGAGGGTGTGGTGGACTCAGTGCTTTGACTACAATCTCACCTGATGTTAAGTGACTTTTTTAGTATTTTTAGTCAATTACCACCATGGTATGGTTTTCCTTCACCGAAAGCTCAGGCTGATTATAGAGTTGTATAGGTGGGCTTGAACCCGCGTCCACTGACGCTAAATCCGGCCGCAATACTAACTGCGTCATCGTCACTTCAACGAATAATTCGACTAAAGAGACATAAATACCTAGCTACCCATAAACACGACCAGTTTTAATTTACGCTTTAATTTTTAATGACTAATTTAAGAAATATACTGGGCATACTAGTCAATATAGAAATGCTACAAATAGAATTGATAACAATTTGACCTATAGGATAAAAACAAGGATAAATAATTAAAACAATTGTTCATACAACTAATACAAGTACCTAGTACTTAACTTCTGTCACATTGCCCCCTCCCCCTAAAAATGTAAAAAAATAAAGCATAAGCCCTCCATTGAAGCCTAAGTAATAATTAATCTTAACGTTTTTTCTCACCGATCATTTTCTTATCCAGATCAGGGTTCTCTCTAAGGAACATGGCGACTTCGTGCGGGTCTAAAGGCGTTGTCAACACTCCGTGCTCTTGTAAAAACTCTATCCCTTTCTCCGGTTTCTGGTTGAACAGTTCAGTGCCTTGGGTTACCCACTGGAAGTAAATAAATGCAGTTTTATTGTATTTTCTTGGAATCAGCTACGAGTATTAGTGAGAGCACTAATTGGGCACTGTTGTTTGGGCAAGCATATGCACAACATCGGTGTCCAGAACATAAGAGAGTGCAGGTTCTGTGAAATAGCAGACGAAACACCAAAGCACATCTTGTGTGAATTTGATCCATTATTACCCATACGTAACCGAATTCTGGGTAAGCATGTGTTACTCCCGGAGGAGGTATAGATGCTCTCTGCCAAAAAGATCCTACAGTATATTTAGGTTGTAGTTCTAGGCAGTGAGCTTTAGTAATAGATAGATCTGACTAGGTCGCAGCGATACAGGACTGTTTAAGCCATTCCGAATAATAATAATAATAATTGTATTTTATTTCCTATCAATAAAAAATTCTAGCCTTCGCGAGTTAAATAATTAAGTTATGAAGATTCCAAAGCACAATACCGATTCCTCAGGTAATATATCCGAGGATCATATAAGACAGGTTATTCTGACAAAAGTTATTATGGTGACATCAATTATAATGATAACTATAAATTGCCTCCTCTCTGTTAACCCCTTGAGCAGTAATCTAGCGTTTACGCCAGCTTTTCATTGGGTTCCTATTGTCTTCCTATTGTCTCACTTTTATAGGTAATTGACATATTAATCCATAAAATGAATATAAATAGAAATTGTAAACTAGATAGAATCTCCTGCCATCTTATCGATGGTAGTATTTTTATATTTATAAAAGCCTAAACTTAACATATTGTTGACATTAGAACATTAGAATGACAGGTGTCATTATGACCATTATATACGAAATAATGTAATACCATATTGATGGTGGTGCACAAATAGTGAAATCATTATGTCGTATTAACCACAGATAATGGTTAAATTTTGCAAATATAAAAAATCTAAATTAACAGACAATATTTTACGACCTATAAAAGTTAAATATATACTTTTGTCAGTACTAATCATATTAATTTGACAACTGTCAAACTGACCATGCAATCTTTTAACACCTTGAGCACCTTCCTGGCGTTTACGCCAGCTTTCCATTGTTTCATTTTTATGGGTACTCGACACATTAAGAACCGTAGTATTTTCTTTTTTTCAATAATGCCACGTAAAACAAACTACACAGGGGAGGGAACTTTAATTCAAATCAATTTAAAACAAATATCGAAATCGCATAAGCCATGAATGTAATATAATATAATCACTGACCTTTTTCATGTTTTTAATATTATCCAGTTCGGCCTCAGTCGGTACGGTTAGAGTCGGCTTGTGCCTCATCGTCCTCCCGCAGCCGACGTACTGGCTTATGTCGTGGGTCACGAGGTCACTCACCACCGACGAGTCGTCCATACCGCCTAGCTCCAAGGTCACGTGACCACCGCGACTATACCTCGTCTCTCTCTCCTCCTCGACATTCGCTATCTCCGTCTCGCTCTTCTCTTTCACTTGCATCCCCGATTCTATCGCTTCTATGATCGTTAGTAGTGCTTCTAGCGACAACGAATGGATGTTATACGCAGTTGACGATACGACGTTCTTCGATAGAAGCTTCGTCAACTCTTCAAAGACGTTTATACAGTATACGTCACAATCGTAGTTCAGGTATAACTCGGTGCAGAGACCAGGTATCCTGAAGAGTTGGATGATGCTCTCCAGGGCGAGGTGGTGGATCTCCTTCAGCTCGTAGATCGCTTTCGTTGTATCGGCCGATACGATCTCGATGATCTTCTTGAAGAACGCCTCCATTTGGAACTTGAGATGGAAACGGAGGGCTTCGAATAGCAGAAATGAGACTTGCAGGTCGAGAGCGAATATCGAAATACGTTCGGTGCCGAGTAACTGAATTTAAAAAAAAAATTATACTCGATACCTCAACGTGTCTATGTTAAAATGTTTTTGTAGAAGTATCCAGGTTCCATCTAACATTCTGCCGCAGGGGACGACGCGGTGCTTAGCTATCCCGTATCGTCCCCATCTCAAATGCGGCGGGCGGCCCCGGGGGGTTTAGTGGGTATTTCCGGACGCTTCACGTCTGGGCGAGTCCCACACTGGTGCGGAGACGTCCCTCCGCACCCCCCCCCTTACCCATTGCATTGGGGGACATCATTAAAAATCAGTTTATTTTCTAGTAGTGTGGTGGAATAACGTACTCATGGACGTAGGTTCAAATTCACATATTCCATAAGGAATTTGCGTTGTTCCTCAAAGAAAATATAGTGATGGTAGCACGTGGATGCTTACCCACCGTTAAGTTTGAAAAGTATATTAATTTTGGCATCATCATTTGAAAGCCTAACCTTCAGGTTTAGCACTTTTATGCACAAGCACTGAACCTACCACAGTATCAAGTATTTATTTGTATAAGAAGATTTTTGTTAGAAATTAGTTAATCACCTAAATTATATATGAAAAATTATTTCAAATGTATATATAAAAAAATACTTCTATACACACGCTCAATAAGTTCCTGCATAATGGATCCTTGACGAGCTGGAGCAGGGATGGATACTTGGCTATCTGGTCAGCGGCCACTTCTAATGCTGTGCAAACCATCGACAGACCAATCTGGACCATTGCTGACGTGTTTTGCGCGTCGAGGGGATTGCACAGGGATATAAGAAACCTAGAAAACATTGTTCCATATTAAACTCGTTACAATTTTGAAATCGACAATGTAAAATTGGAACATTGATTACGCATAAAACATAAAAATTGTCAAGGGACCCAAAGGACTATGAAGTGGGCTATGTATGGAGCTTCACTGCATGATCGAATCAGGAATGAGGACATTGCTTGAAGAATTGCCAAAGCAAAGTTAATTGACAGTTGTCAGAGCACACTGCTCATAGAACCAGTGTCCGATGGGGGCAGCGGGTCCTCGAGTGCCGATCTCGTACTGGAAGACGTTGCTTCTGCAGGTCCACAACATTTATGAGGAGACCTATGTTTGTTTTTTTTTTTTTCACGGTATAGGCTTAATGCTTTGACCACAATTTCACCTGATGTTAAGTGACGATGTGGTCCAGGATGGTAAGCACACTAAGCCTAGGTACTGGTTCTCAAGAGACGCTGCCGGAACACACCTATTAGTATTTGGCGACAGGTTTTCAAAATTGAGGGTGGTAGCTACCCTGTCGCTACGAGTACGATAGTTTCCTCACGACATTTCCTTCACCGAAAGCTCAAGTTGATTTCAGAGACGTATAGGTGGAGACTGAACCTGCCACCATTGACACGGAATCCGGCCGCACTACCCGCTGCGCCGTCTTTCGGCTGGTATGATGTGTCTGAATCTCTTTCTCAAGGCATTTCATGTCAATTTCAAAACCAAAACATGGAAGTATACCTGAAGAGTTCTTTGACGCAGGCTAAACCGTACGGTTGGAGGTTGTCCAAGTCCTGCTGCGGCGTGAACCTGATCCCGCGGTGGTTCACGTATTCCTCCAGTTTCTCATTGTCTGTCGAATGTTCTATGGGTTCCACTGGACCCTCCAGCTTGCCGGCTCCGACGCCGTCAAGTTCCGGAGGATCTGGAAGTCCTCCTAAAAGGTGAAATATATAGAGTATATAACATCGATTATATATATATTTTCTACTTATATAATTTTCCTGTTCCTGTGGGATTTTCGAAATAAAAACTATCCTATATCACTTCCTGAGTTTCAAACTGTCTCCATATCAAATTTCATCCAAATCGGCCCAGTAATTTTTAAGTTTATTCGTTACATACAAAAATACAAATCTTTCCTCTTTATAATATTAATATAGATTAGTAATGTATGGGAAAAGACAAAACTGTATTTTTTTTTGTTGATAAATCTTAATGGATACTGGATTGATTTCAATTGTATCTTTTTTAGTAACGTTTCTTGTAATATTTCAAAGGACATAGGCGATTTTGTAAAATATTATTTTGTTGTAATAAATGAAGCTTTAATTATAGCTTTTAATTTAATTATATGGGTCGGCTTGTTTAAACTTTAAGTTCTGTTTAACCCCCACACCCCCCCAACCTAACCTAAACATAAGTACACAAAGGTACTCTATAAATGTATAGGATACGCTAAAGTTGTGAAATGGGCTAGCCAGCAGAGCCTTCCTCAAGGCTACAGCATAAGACTATTCAAGACAGGACTAGAAACGGTAAGATCGGTTGTCCGTATGTCGCAGTAACCGTTTACGATGAGATGGGCCGTTTGCCTGTTTACGGCCCTTTCCAATTCTTTAGGCTAATTAAGTCTAATAAAAGCTCTTTAGGTAATAGTAATCTAAAAATTTAGACAAGCTAGATCTAGTGAATGATCGTCATAATTTTAATATTAGAAGTAAAGACAAGTTGGCCGGAACCACGCTTTAAGCTAAGTAAGTGTAATAAAAGCTTTATAGGTAATAGTATTCGGTTTTACAAGATCCCAAAGAACATTACCGATTTACCTGATAATAAGTTCAAGTATTATGTCAAGCAAGTCTTAATCTCAAAAGTTAATTACAGGGTGGATCATTACGTATAGTCATGTCTGGAATTTACAACCTCTCTCTGTGCTTCCTATAACAATGGTTATAACTATAATTTGTATAGTATTTATATAAAAAACTATACGTATTATTAAAAGAATTAAAAAAAAAAAAAACAATTTACCATAATCGAGTTTCGTGCCGGTTCTTCTCGACTGGGTTGTTTTCCAAACTGGTGGTAGTGTTTTGACGTTCATAAACGCCTTCTTAGGGCCCGAATAGTTTTTTTTAACTTTGATATTTAAAAAAGTTATTTGCGGTCTGTTGTGCGTGCAGAATAAGGTAGCTATTTCAGCCAGCCCAGCTCCTTCCAGAAGTTCAGATACCTGCTGGGGCGATCACACACTTCCTGGAGCACCTAGTCGTCAGTAATAAACTTTACTGACCTTTTTCTTCTGTAACAACTTCCCCTTGAAGTTCGGCTCCATCTCGACTTTTCTCTACTTGCTCGTCTATGTGATCTTCTTTCCTTCCTTCTTCCGTTACTGCTGCCCGGTCCCCGGCAACGCAAGTCTCGAGCAACTCCGTTATCGAGGAGTTACCATTCGCAGCGAGGTCCATTGAGGAATGTCTGCCATGTTTCTTTGGACTCTTGATAGGTTCTGCTGGTTCTATTGTTACTTCTGCAATGTCTAGCAGGTTTTTATCATGACTGCAAACGAAATGACATAACATGTTACCTATACTATTTTTTTTTTATTATGGAAAAACTCAAAAAAACTATTTGTTCAATCGAAAATATTCTTTCATCTGTAGAGATTATAAAATTCTATATAACCATGCGAAGCTGGGTCTCTAGTAGGTTATAATTTTGTACGATAGGTACGATTCCAATTGTGTTTAATTGATTAAAAATAATAAACTAAATAAAATAATTAATATAAATATGACAACAAAAGAAAAAATTAATTTGTCTAATAAAGCACTTAGAACACAAGCGTTTCAAGTTTTTAGTGGGGATTTTGAAGGGATAGTCCTATCCTTTTCACGCGTAACAAATGTTAGTATAGAATTTGTTTGAAGTGCACTCTCTCTCTCTCTGTAGGATGAAATTAAAAATCCCTACTTGCATCTCAAAGCTTCTATTTTAGCATCATTGTCATTTTCCATTGTTACCATACTTGTTTCTTCACTCTGAGATGATGTAATGTCTAGACTAGTCTGATCTGGAAACAAAAATACAAAGAAGAAGAACAATTTACCGATAATACGATGTCTTTATTATACGTATATAAATTGCAAACAAACACGTTTGCCAACTGAAGGTTTTAAAGAAATACACAAGAAATAAAAATGACAATATTAAATTTTATCTTAGTACTAAAAAACTTTTACTAAAATAATTACGGTTCCGTATAAAAAAAATTAAACGCAGTAAAGAATATATGAAACGCGAGCGCGCAGCCGCAGGCATGCAGATATTTAGTTTATAAATCGAATTACTGAACAATTTATAATAATGTTTTATGTAAAAAATAAATAAGTCTAATATGAAATTAAATCAATAAAAAATATATCCACCGGCATGTTCCTATGATTTCCTGTTAACCTGGTGTTATCATAATAAAGTAAATATAACATGCAACCCGAGCCGCCAGACATAGCTAGAGTTACCATTAAATTCGTCGTAAAAGAAAAATAAACCACGAAAAAATTAAAATGTAAACTATATTCAATATAATTAATAATAATTATTATAAAATTCATATTGTATTATTTTAACAAGTAGGTAATTAATTATTTCTCACTGTTGTTATTAATAATTATTAAATTTAGTTATAATATCCAATATAATTTATAACATAAATAAAATTTATAACAATTGCATAAATTATCGAATGTACATGTTTACTTTTCATTATTGAATTATTTTATTTATTATCTTAATTATAGTAAAATTAAATTAATAAACTAAGTATAAATAAAAAGCACTGGAATTAACAGTCGCCGTCTCTAAATTTCCGTATACAACGGTAAAAGTATTGAAAATCCATTTTTAAAATTTGCCGAAATCGTACCCTGACGCTTATATCGCGTTGTCCATAATCCATAACCTTCAATATATAATCACATAAAAATGATCACTTAAAATACGAAATAACAAAAATACTACTATCAGTAAAAGTTTTAAAACATCACCGAGAGATGTCGCTTTACGATTCTGATTGGCGGTATGGTTATGTCGTAGACCTGAGTGTATAGGTTATACGGAATTAAATTTGGACTAAAAAGGGTGTTTGCCGCTTTGATGGCACGCGTGCCGGTAACGGTGCACGGGGTATGGCTATCAAGACATACCCAACACGTAATTTTTGTAACAGTGAGGCAGTTGGCTACCTATATGTACCGGCGCCTCCATCAGAATTTAAAGTAAACTTGTTATTAGTTTATCTCGCTTGATATGACATTTGATATAAAGGAATATAATATATACCAAATACTAGCTACAGATTATGTAAATTGCTTTAGATTTTAATGTTGTAAGTAAATTAACATACAGAAAGATATATTGCTTTTATTATAATGTAGCATAGTTATAAATATTGTATTTATCATTCTCCTGTTCGGGCGTCAGAATAAGGCGTTTATAAATATAATTCATGACTATATCTAAATAAGCAAATCAGTAGTTTTTTAAGATTTTTTGTTTTTTACTCTCTTTACCGTTTTTCTTTATTTTTTTTATCAATCTTTTTTATCAATCAAAATATTTTGGAAAGACTGCTTTTTTTTTTTCTAAAATTTTTAATAATTTTGATCAAAAAGGCAATGGTGGGTCTGCCGCCGGGGAAGACGCGAGGCAGGCCTTCGCTATCCCGTATCGTCCCCATCCCAAATGCGGACGGCCCGGGGGGTTTAGTGGGTATTTCCGGACGCTTCACGTCCGGGCGAGTCCCACACTGATGCAGAGACGTCCCTCCGTACCCCCATACCAATTGCATTGGGGGACTTCGATCTCACTAATGCAATTGGCAAGGGTAGTGCGTAAATGCATTCCACTTGTCAAAAAAAAAAAAAGGGTAAATGTAATTTATATACATTTTTCCAATATCTTATTACTCACTGTTGCCTGTTAGACTGTTTTTCTTGCCAGTTTTCTCTCTCTCTCTTTCAGAGAGAGTCCTCCGCTGGGTAGGTTAGCAGCGGCTGTGGCATCCTCTGGTGGGAACTGCGGGAGGCGCATGAAAATCAACTGCGTCATGTCACTGAGGCACTGCTCTGCATTTCGACGGAGAAGTTCTGAAAACGACTTAGTTCCTTCTTACTCTTTTCCTGTGTGGTCAAGAGCTAATGTGGTAGAATTAGCTTCAGCTCAATGGGTTCTTCTTTCATAATAACTAATTAACTATAGGAGTTTATACATGAATAATATTATGTGATGAAATATATCATGAAGTTTTCTGTTCACAGCACAGTAGATTACAAAATTATGATATCAAATTAAAAAGTATATTATTCAATTTAGACTAATATAAGACACTAGTTAAAAACATTTCAACCACGAATGGCCAGTTTCAATAAACAATCTCAATCTGTTTTCGTTTACTAAAATCTGATTTTTTGTTCTCCTAAAGTTGCAGGTTTCTGTCAGTAATTAATCAGAAAAACCGATTTATTTTTGGATTGATTTCTAAGTCTAAATAGTAAGATTGGATATAAAGACCGACCATAAGAAACTCTGTCATCTTATCAGTTATTACAAGAAAGTCGTTGACCTTTTAATGGTATTAACACACGTACGGACCAGACCGCGGACATAGTATGGCGGACGGCCGATGTTATCAGTCCCCTAAGTAGGGATGGGAATCCTTTCCGAAAAACATCGATTTTTAATCGATTCGAATTTAAGTTTGATGAATCGATTCACAAAACATCGAGGCCCAAAATAACGGTCTTTCAAACTAATACGTAGCGATTATTAGTGTCCTTGTAGTTGTCTATAATATGACGATCATCTATAAATAGGTAAAAATAAAACAGTTCAGTGTCATTTTTTCTTTAGGTTAGGCATTCTTCTTTTTTTTTTAGTTTCTATTGATGACCTTTACTACTGTTAATAAAAAAAATTGGAAACAATTTTTGCTAAAAATTAAGATTTCAGTCTAATTTCGACCACTGGAAGAAAACTATTTACGTATAAAAAGTCAAATAAAACAAAAAGAAAAAATATTGATCTCTTACACCTCGAAGTTTTGTGAATCTATTAAAAAAAATCAATCTTCTTGAAAAATCTTATTCCACATCCCTACTTAGGCGACTGATGACCTCGGCCGCTCGATATAACATGCCCTGGATTCAGTCCATATGTCTATTAACAGCAATAAATATGTTTTTTTTTGTCATAAAGTTATTGATAATAATTTAATATTCACCTGTTAGTTTGCTTTCAAAGCAGATGCGGAAACAGCTGAGCATTATCTCGCAAACACTCTCGTCAGTTAGCATCGCACCTTCAGGGCTCAGCATTAGAGTTCGGAGTACCTGAAATTTGAATTTATCAAATATATTCAAGTGAGATTTGAATAGTGAAAAATACATAACACTTTTAGGCACTTTGGTTTATATTTTGTTTGATGTAGTCAGAAATTTATGTATTTATCAAATTGAGTAAATCTAATTTCCTAATGACACTGTTTTTGTATTATAGTTTTTCTGGGAATATTACCATAAATATTATTAAATCAATGAATATCATGGATCATGTTATTTCTAAGACACTAATTATGTAATAGATAAAAAATATAGAATTTGTAATATTAGGTTAACAATATACTTGTAACATCTTCATGAGCACAACACCATCTGATGAGTGATCCGTACGGACAAATCTTGCATGTGTGACTCCTTCTGCAACATCTTCTACTGTCGCTGGAACATTTGGATGTGTTGGATCTGTAAATTCATATTTATGTTTTGTATATATACAAATTAATTTTATTAATTTTTTCTTCTCCATTAAATGAAGAGATAACTACTACAAAAAGTACAAAAACTATAAAAAATAATCCCTAATTGTCTATTACTTGCAAACTTTACAAATAATTAGTATTGTATAATAGATAATCTTGAGAAAAAATCATAAAGCAATTTTCAAATAATTTATTTTTTTTAGCTATGTTCCCTCATTTTATGGAAACCAAATTATTTTCCTTTATATTTATCCGTACTAAGATAAAGTAAAACTATTTCTCACAAATTTTAACACTTGCCAGTGAAAATGTGCATTGTATCAAATTTTATTCAAAATATCATGAGTTGTAATCTGATATATTTTCGAAAAACAAAAGTACCCTAAGTTATATGGAGTAACTTTAGCTATCTAACAAAAAGAGCTGTTAAAATTGCTACAGCCGCCGTTCTGTAGATTACCCGTAACAAAGAGACAGGCAAAAAATTTAAAAAGTGTAGGTTAGGTTAGTTATCATATATAAATTCATAAGTATTTAGTAAAAAATCTTATTTTGATGTTAAATACAAACACTTTAATTTTATTTATTAGTATAGATAACTTTAGTTTTACAATATTTATATTATTATTCACATTACTTATAAAGTTAGTTTTTAAATAACAAAATATTACCTATAATAAATATTGAACTTTGAATTGAAATGAACTTGCTCTCATATCACCTTGATTATTATGTAATAAGATAAATTGAAGATGTTAAGACATACCTATTAAACCATAAGATAAGAACTTATGTATAGCAGAGAGAGCTAGACTGGTTACAGGTCCTGTGGTTTCTTTGCTTCTGATCACTTCCAAGAACGGGCTCAAGTACGTGCTGGGGTCTAGTAAACGTAGGTCGTCCACTTGGTTTAAGATACACTTTAAATCTTGGAATGTACGCATCAGGACATCATACTCTTCATTTGGGAAGGAATGTGATCCCCATCGGGTGCTACGTCGCATGGCTGTGACGAGCATAGCCACCTCGCCCTGCACGACGAATATACCATTCCCGGGGAGAGACATAGTGCCCTTTTACTTAGAAAAACTGGTTAACATTAACAACTTTTAAAGATAATGATATTTAAATATATGATACAAAACTACATCTTTGGACTTTGTTTTTCATTTTATTCTGGTACACAGCAATCTTTTTTTGTCACAAGTATTCACAATTTTTTATGAGAAAATTTGTAGATCAATGGAATATCACAATATGATTATCATATTCCATCACATTTACGATCATGTTGACGTTTCAGTTTTTAGTTAGTTCCCATGTTACAAGAGGGCGACACCAAATACTATATAACATCTGTGTATATTATAGTCGATTTTTAATTTTCTATAGATTCTCACATAGACGATTTTCAATATTGTATAAACTGACGTTTATTTTTTTATTATCTTTTGTGTTACATAATTATTTTAAATGGTAACATTGTCACGGAAGATGTCTGACGGTCTTGGTGTACTTTTCTGACACAATTATAGAAAAATTCAATTCATTTGTTACAAACGACTCTGTTAGGTTAATATCGTTATAGTGTATGTGATTGTAAGTGTTAATATTATTCTGAACGAAATTATAGATAAATGAAGTCCTGTGAGGGTAATATCGCGATGAATATGCGTTGTCACGCGTGCAATGGCTATCGACATAGATTTGACATTTTTTCTTTTTGTGTTCGTGCGGTTATTCTTACCACATGTATCTCGTTACAGGCAGTTGCGCATTCGGAACAATGGTTAAGAAAAAGAGACAGAACGACCCCTGGTGAAAACGGCGATGAATCGACTGAATCGTGCGAGGAGAATGTCAAATCAGCATGTCCTCACGTAGCGAAGGCAGTCGATTTAACACGATTGAAGAAATCTTTAAAAGCGGGAGGTTTCGATAAAGAGTGCGCCGAATGCAAGAAATCCAATATAACTGATAATTGGGACCCCGATTTTGAAGAAGATTTTTCATTGTGGATGTGTTTACGTTGCGGCACGCAGTTATGCGGACGAACATGTAACAAACACGCTTTGAACCATTTCAACACACCCCACTCTGACTGCCATGCCCTCACCACTAACACTTCTACTTGGGATGTTTACTGTTATAACTGCAACAATGAAGTAACTGCATCAACTTCAAAAAAACTTCATGAATGCATAGAATACCTAAAGAAACAGGCCATGGCTGGTGCAAACATAAAACCTTTACCACCAATTGAATTACCATATGAACAGCTTAAAGATGTACCCACAATAGAAACTATAGCCAAGGATCCATTAAAATTTAAAAATAAAAACTTGTCAAACCTATACCGAGTTAGAGGGTTGACCAACTTAGGAAACACATGTTTCTTTAATTCAGTAATACAGTGTTTAGTTCAAACACCATATTTGTTGCAAGTTTTACAAGAAATGGCGACACCAGGTGAGAGATTTACATTACCAGGGGGAAAGTTAAAGTTGAAGTCAGAAAGTGAAGAAGTGAAGGAAGTAGATTTGCCCCCAATCACAGGACAACTAGGAGAATGGAGTTTTTTGACTCGGATACTGGCTGAGACTCTGGAAGAATTACAAACAGGTTTGTTAAATCTCTTAAACAATATTACCATGATAATTGAATATCTTCAGGATACCATACTCAAATTCATAATATACCATAATAGTTCTTCTGGAGTTTTACTTGATAACCAATATGATGATTTGTATATTTCTAGTATTGACCAAATTACTATTTATTATCAAATGAGATTATGATCGAGCAACAACAATAGCATATTATAAAAATAATACTGACTTATAAACTAAACAAATGTATCTTTATCATTATTCAGTAAAATCAAGGTTGAATAAAATCTACGGAAAATTTTAATATCTCATAAATAATATATTTTTAAAAACTGTTCACAGAACTCTAATAACTCTAAATACTTTTAGATAGATCACATAATATTTATTATTAATTTAACATATAATAAATAATTGAATATCATTAATTATTTTCCTTTGTTTCAAACATAATGACTAAGCAACTTATCTTACTTATATATATTAATTGTTCTTCTGTTTGAAATGTAATGTCTTTCCATGTTCAACCTGGACATAAATTAGACATTCTCATTTGATGACATTAGTGATTAGAGTAAAAATATTTATATGATTAGGATAAACATTTTTTTTTGTTCTTCATCATACATAGCAACATGGCACTTTGAAATATTGATGTAATTTAAGAAATAAAATTGTTTATCCAGCCAGTGGTGAAAATTTTACTTTTTACAATTTAGATCATTGATTTGAATTTAATTTTTTTTTAAACTTTCCTTTTTATATTAGAGAATACATAAAACAGTTTTATGTACATGTGGAAATTTTTTTTTCAAAAATTTTCAATCAAAGCTCATCAAAAACTAATAAATCAAAATAGACAATTTTATGTCAGATGTCATGAGTAGGATAACAATTTTCTCTTTCCCTATTTATACATGTTTTCTCTTTATACATAGATTATAATATTTTCAAACCCACTGCATTATATAAAAATTAAAACTTAATAATCTGCTTTGTTTCACACTGATAATGATGGACTGTAATTTACTCTTTTCAAAACACAATATAGATAAAATAGAACTATTTTATCAGTTCTATAGTGCACATTTAAGGTGACCTTAATTTGGTGACATGATTTTAATATATTTTCAGGAAGAAAAGATTTTCAGACAACCCAAAAATCTGTTTTTTGCTCAACTAAATTTAGATTGTGACCTAATTTCTTGTTGACTTGCCATGAGACTGCTGGCTTTTGTGTATAGTAATATATTCGTTTTGTTATTAATCCTTTTACTATGTTGGTTAAACTTGACATGAGGAAAACAACTGAACCTGACATTTTTTTTTACACTGAATAGGCTCAGTGTTTTGACCACAATCTCACCTGATGTTAAGTGACGTTGTGGTCCTAGGTGGTAAACACACTAAGCCTAGAAGTACTGGTTTACAAGTGATGCTGCCGGAACACATCTATTAGTATTTGGCGACAGGTTTTCAAACTTGCAGGTAGTAGCTGCCCAGACGGGCATCATTAGAGAATGCGCTACCACCATTCTATGGTTTCCTCACGATGTTTTCTTTCACCGAAAGCTCAGACCGATTTTAGAGTCAGATAGGTGGGGATTGAACCCGCGGCAATGGACGCGGAATCCGGTCGCACTACCCGTTGCACAATCATCACTTCATAAATGCCAGGTTTCGTATTTGACAGGTTAAAAACATATTGTTTTATTTGGTTGTAGGTTCGAACCCACCTATGCAACTGTACAGTTGTCTAAGCTTTTGGTGAAGAAAACATTGTGAGGAAACCATAATGTGCTCATAGTGCGTTTGTAATTATAAATACATAAGTAGTTCCAGTCAGCAAGTTTGAAAACCTGTTGCCAAAGAGGAATAGGTGTGTTCCAGCAGCATCACTGAGAGCCAGTATCTCTAGGCTTAGTATCTTTACCATCTTGTACTACATTGTCGCTTAACATAAGATATTGGTCAAATAAAATTAGTTAAAAGATATATATGTGGGCTCTTCCTGTACATTTTAGTATGAAGACTTTGATATGTATACAGTTAGCACATACTAAATAATAATAATATAATAATGATTTTCAGGTGAAGGTGGTGTTTACACTCCGAGGAAGTTGTTGTCTGCTTTAGAGCTCAAACTGCCGCAGTTTGGAGGTGGTGATCAGCATGATTCTCATGAGCTACTAAGACATTTATTAGAGGCTGTCAGGTATTTTTTACACATAAAGTTAGAAATATGTAATAAGGGCACATTTCATTAGTGTCTGATCTACAGCATAAAAAGAAAACTCCATAGCTGTCACTGATAAAATTAGAAAAATACAATTGTACCGTTCATCATTTATTATAATAAAAATCAGTCCTTTTCATTTATTGAAATAAATTATACTACTACTGTCAAAATAGTCCTTTACATTTGTTTGAAAACTGACTTACTAATCTTTAGTTGAATCCTATTCCTTCGAAATATTAAGAGAATAAGATTTATCAAATTTAGTATTTTTTCTATGTTTATACTTACTCATGTCGTAATAATTGTCAAATCATGTGTTTTCAAATAGCTTTTGACTGAAACCCCAAGAAATGGAACAACCATTATCATTTAGGAATATCATTTTTATGTGCCTGGAGAAGTAATGAGCCCATTCTTCCTTCAGAGCTCTTCTCAATCTCATCAATTATGTTCAGCATTTATATTCACGACAACCAGCTGATCCTTTTCTGAGATAATAAATTGTAGGTTAGTGTAGTGTAGTTTGTTTTTGTACATTCAAAATATTACAGAATTTAAAAAAAGAACAAAAATGTAGTTGCAATGTTCAGTGATTCTCCAGTAACTGTTCGGTAACTTCATTAATATGTGTAAAAGTCATTTTCATATTTTTAATTTAAAAAATAAATGACAAGAACGAACCTACAATGTTGGTAGATCGGAGGACCTTCGCCGGTATCAGTCGGTGATCCTGAGCAGCCTTGGTATGAGCTCGAAAGTGGACCCTGCTAAAGTGGATGGTGAGGTCAAGCAGAAAGTCAAGTTTTATGGACAACAAGCATCCGACACCATGCTCAGGCCTGAACAGGTTTCTTATACATTTTATATTTATGTTAACAAATATCATTTAAAAAGGAAACATGTTTTATTCTACTGTATACTTTGACCACAATCTCAGCTGATGTTGAAGTGATGATGACACATAAGATGGCAATCACATTAATCTTAGTGGGATTAGCTCTCAAGTGATTCTGCTCAAATATACCTATAGGCATACCTCCAATCATGTTTGAAAACCTGTTGCCAACCACCAATAGTATGACCATCCTGGACCACATCGTCATTTGACGTTGAGAATGTGGCCAAAGCACTGACACAGTATATAAAAATATAAGAAATTCCTCATGATATTTTTACATTATTATCTCTCAATCAGCAATTTTATTGGTCATGCCATTCCTGAACTCTCTTGTATTCATAGTTTCAGTCATTCTAAAATTCTTAATTAACTATGCACAAATTTGCCAAGCTTTTGAAGCTACAATGTAATGTACCCATGGATTCATAGATTCTGGGATACCACAATGGTGATAAATAGTCATACCTGCCTGGTGGTAAGTGATCGACATAACCTGTAAATGTCTGGAACATCAGAAGCACAATAAATGTGTACCCTCATTTTAAAAAATACCATACCGTATTCCCCTAGCAAAATACAGTAGGAAGCTCATTCCAAATCAGGATCATTTGCAAGAGGAAACTCTTCTGGAACCGCACTGTCCGTGACAATTCTGGTTCCGAGTATGAACACCACGTCGATGGCGACCGGTTTAAATGAATTACTTATTCTGCCAATTGCATTGATTAATTTGTCATGAAAGAAAATTGTGTGTAAAGGTGTTCCGGGGCTTCTTAGTCTCGACCCTGGAGTGTCAGGAGTGCCTGCACCAGTCCGATCGAATGGAGTACTTCCTCGACCTCTCATTGCCTGTGGCCGCAAGCAGACCTCAACCACCAGCGGTTGTACGAAGGAAAACTCCCAATGGTGAGTACTTTAATGATTCTGTATCTAGCTTTGCTTTGTGTTGTTTGTAGCAATAATACAATGATATATGTTGTGGCGAATCTTTTATTTTTAATTTTCACAGCACAACTTTTTAATTTTGTCAAAATAATCCTTTTTTTTGTTAAATCCACAGGTCGATTATTATAGTATAGAATTTTAAAATAATCAGTGGTAGAAGATAAACACATTTATAATAAATACTTGATTTGATATTATAGACTAATTGTCCCCGCGGCGTTGCCCGTTAATCGATTTTACTATTTTGCACAATTATTTACTGCATAATATAGTTTAATAATAATCATTGGAAAGAAATGGGCCCTATTGTTCTTTAGAGGCCTTTAGAGGAATTATTTTTGGTGTTAACGGTTAGAAAATTCAAAATGTTGCCAGTAAAACTTTCCATTGAATCAGATCTTTTTTTACAATTGAATGAGTTTTAATTATCATATAATATCATGGGAAGTGTTTCCATTTTTTATATCTATCACTCTAACTCGTTATAATTGTGTTATTGAAAGTGGTGTGGCACATTATTTCGTGAGCTCCAGTTTTTTTTTTTTATCTTCATCTAAAAAAAATTTATTTACAATACAATTTTGTTCCAAACCTCTATTATAAGGTATGTAGACTTTCTGAGTGAATAATAAAAACTTATTCTAAACTTTAGAACTCCATATACATACATTAAGTTCAAAAGTTACCAGAGAGTTCTTTAACTATGTAATAGAGAAATATATTTTTTTATATATAAATTAGATGGATTCTCACCGACCTGTTGGTTCTATATGATGTTTTTTGTTTGATTACCGCTTGCTTTGTAATTAACGCAAATAAAAGAAGAAACCATCATCTACATATGACAGTGTTCACAAATTTAATGGAAAATCACAATGTTAAACAATTTCAATACTGCAATTTTTTTTATTGCGATTAAACTCTACTGTAAATTAGAAAATCATCACTGTTATTAACTTCAACCAATTAATCTTTATTATATTTTTAGTAATTTTCGTTGCAAATTTTACCTCTATCTGTAGCATGCGAGATTTCAATTGAATTTAAGTTTTTTATATTTATATTCCCTTTTAACAATCCGTCTGGAATCGTTTCGTGTTGTAAATAAAGCATGACTTTGATGTAATGACGTATTTTCAGAAGACAATATGTACAATACGCAAGAGGAAAACAAACCTTCGAAACATCAGTTGAAGAAGGAAAGAATGGCTGCCAGAAAGGCCGCGCGCAAAAACAAAGGTGGTACTTACATTATGTCAAATGACCAGGCTTTATTATTGCATGCTACTTATATGAAAATTAAGCTTTACCATTTATTTCTTTTCTAATTTTTGTAATTCTAATTACAGGTAACTCCACTTCAAAAGATGAGGCACCGGCCCGAAACTAATGGTCCCACAAAGGAGGAGGGTAAATCTTCTTCGGAGTCGGATGCTGATGTCGAGGATAACCTTGAGGATGCACCTAGGCAACCAGACACGCATTCGGCGTCCGTCGGTTCTCAGGCTATAGCTCACACAGCCGCCAATTTCGCTGCCTACCACATGGAATCCGGCTACAACTCGGAAAAAGTTATCAGCTCAGAATCGATCAGGACGAGCCCAGTCGACTTGGATAAGGAGAAAACAGACAACACTCCAGAAAACGCTGACAAAGACAAGATAGATATGGCGACTTCCACGACCGTAATACCATTAGAATACAAACCACTTATATCTGTTGAGAATGTGTCAAACCCTGACTCGGGAGTGGCCAGTCCTGAAGCGACCAAGCACAACTCTACGGAGACAGTTGATACCGTCGACTCACCGATTAATGATAAAGAATTAAGCAGGGATTCGTTTTCCAGTGAAGTTAATTTAGATTTGATGAGTGCGCAAAACAAGCTTTCCCCGATTAAGGGAGAATACGAAAGGCCAGTCTCGAGGATATCATTCGCTCCTGATTACAGCAATGAAGTAGTTACACGCGGTATCAGCGTACAGGGTTGCAGGAATCTACTAGAACACAGTGGGGAGAGCAGTTATGAGTCTCTTACCGAAAGCAAGACTCTTAATGATATTGATAACCATTTAGATAAACTTAAACTCCAAGAGGATGATATGAACACAAAAAATCCTATTGTCCCCTCGCTGGTGCCGATCGAAAGCCCGGTAGAACCCCCCGCTCCGCCACCTGTGCCGAAACCGAAGATGTTCAACACAGAAACGGAGAAACAGAGGGACTATATATCGTATCCTCGCCAGAGTCCGTTCTCTCCTCGATACGTGTGTGACGAGGACGAATGCAGCGTCCAGTCTTGCCTCAGCCAGTTCACAGCGCTGGAACTGCTGACCGGTAATAACAAGGTTAGCTGCGAAACCTGCACCGAACGCACCAACGGCAAGGACGGGAAGACCGTTTACACGAATGCGACGAAACGTTTCCTCGTGTCCAGTCCGCCGGCCATACTGATTCTCCATCTGAAGAGGTTCCAGATAGGTCCGCGTTGCATGTTCAGGAAGATGGCAAAGCACGTCGACTTCCCGACGATCCTCGACCTGGCGCCATTTTGTGATATGAACAAAGTGAGGAAGTTGCCGAACGCTAGCGGTTGGCAGAACGAAGTGCTCTATTCGCTGTACGGTGTGGTGGAACATTCTGGAAGTATGCACGGGGGTCATTACGTCGCGTACGTGAAGGTTCGCCAGCCGGTTAAGGCCGGGGATGCGAGATGGTGGTTCTTGCCGAAGAGCGCGAACACTATGTTGGCTAAAGCTGGTCGGGGTGACGGTGACTCTGAATCAGAGTCAGACCTGTCTGGATACGAGTCTGGCGAGGTCCATCGTCAGTGGCTGAGCCACCATCCGGCAAATGGTATTACGTATCAGATAGTATGGTATCGGAAGTCACGGAGGAGAAAGTGCTAAGGGCGCAGGCGTACCTCCTGTTCTATGAGAGAATTTTATAAACGGTCTCTCCCCGGATCCCGATGTGGAACTCTAGGTAACTGCGAACAGTCGTGTAACAAGGGGTGCAATAGTCGTTAACTTTTGTTAACGTACTGTATACACACAATATGTCCTTTGTATTCTGTTACTCTTTATTAAGTTTTACGTTATAACAAGTAAGACTATTCTGTATTATCAAACGTGACGATGATTATTTATTTGAAATACTTTTTTTTGTTATCTTATTTCACCCGGTTTTCATTAGTATCGATACATCCAAATTAATAGGAGCTTTTTGATGGTCACACACACACAACTCATGTTGTCAGTTTAATGGCCTAATATTCCTTTTGGCATTTAAGTGGAAGACTGACGCTTGAATTTTTTGTTTTGTTAATGACTCTTCAATCCGTATAATTATCGACTTTCAGTAGTGGTCAGATCGAAAAAAAATTTTTGCCTGAGCTTTCAATGAAGAATAACCACTGTTATTAACAGAAAACAGATTGGTAGAGCATTTTCATATTTGTTACTGTGTCTATATCAATCACAACTTGATAAATATATAACCGGAAATTATAAATGTTTTGGCGTAATATTTGAGAGTCGGTAACTCTAGTAGTTCATTATTTTACGTCGAATCGTCACTTAATATCGATTGAGATTGTGCTCAAACGCCTATATAAAAAAATAGAAAATCGATAACTTCTTTTATAGTGTCAGTGTGAAAAACATATGTATATGTTCGTCCCCACCTTATTATTGGGTGTCATACCATTCGCATCTATAACTCGACTTCACATATATCCGCTATTTTCCTATGAAAAGTTCCTATCAAAGATTAATTACACTTATTAAGAGATCTTGAGAATTATATCGTGTTTCAATGGAAACTATTCCTTTGAGCAAAATAAAACGGCAACACCGGCTTCTGTTTCATAGAAGATAAAATAACTATGGTGCTTCAGTATTCAGTCGATATCTGCGCATATCTGGTCGAAGTTATAGAGCCCTGGAACCAAATTGGGGAACCATTCTCATTTCAATGTTTTTTTCTCTCTGTACTATGTAAGTTTAACGTTTGAACGCGATCTCATCTGATGTTAAGTGAAGTCTACTGCCATTCGTCTTCAGTTCTTTTTTAATATAGGCCACAATTAACTAAATGATTGTCCTATTAAAGGCTATATAACAAGGAAAATGATTCTCAAACTGATCGACCCCTCCCCAATTGTCATTCAATATATAATTTATAACGCAAATCGCTTTTGCTTTATTGTGGTCTTCCATTAAAGTGTCAAGTGTACTATATTTAATACTTAGAAGTTAGTTTCCTTATGCTTGTAATCAACGTGCATTGTATTAAATTATGAGGGGGTATATTCAAAATAAATCAATTATTTTTCAACGAATAACTCTTGATTTTCTTTCAATTCTTGTAACTATTTTGAGCAATTGTGTTGTTTTTAAAGCTTAACTTTAATATTTTAAAAAACTACGGACGATTCTAATTCATTATTTTGTGCGTCAAACGACGCTCTTGAGTGCTTTTAATAATAAACTTGTATGAGATAAGTTATTTATTACGATTATTATATCTATTCATACTTGTACGACATACGAATTTACATTAAATTAATTGTAAACAATTTTTTTTTTTTCTTGCTATGTTTTCTGAATTCGAATATATACTAAACACTATCCTTTTTAAATTTTACCAAATGAAATGTCTTACAAGGCGATTGCATATAATTATAAAACAAGTCGTATTTTGTTATTTCGACTGCCACTTTAATGAAACTTTTAGCTTAGTAGGAAAATAATCATTATTTTATTTTTCTAAATTAATCACGCAATACATAGTTAATGCTTACTTTATCTGAATAATTTTATAGTATTTATTTTGTGAGTTAACAATAATTAAATATTGAAAAGGGAGAATATAACAGATTTATTATTGAAACAGGACAGACCTCGAATCGATCTCGATTGTTATTGATAATAACATATTTAAATTATTTTTGCATTAATAAATGCACTAATCAATTTTTACAGGATCATTTTAATATTGCCAACTAAATGAAATAACAATTAATCCTCATAAAGTATGCACAATTAGATTTAAGTTTTATTAATACGTCAAAAAAATAAATTTTTAATTCCGTTGGTAATCTTGTAATATAATTTTAAAAAAATATACACATTTTATTTAATCATCAACAACATATAATTTCGTAAATAGTCATAATAAATAATCATTTCATTTCGTATAATAATTCATTGTAAATACACTTTTTATACAGATCATTATTTCATAAGGCTTTTATATTTTGACATGAAGGCCAAATAGTCTGAGGTCTCAGTGTGTGGACCTAATTACTGTTACCTACATGTTTAAAAATATATATCACATTTATTGCGAGTGCTCAATGTAGTTATTGCTTTGTCCGCGTGTAACTAATTATGTTATGATTGAATATTGACTGGACGATACTCTGAATATAAGGGGAAAAGAATTATAATACATTTTTGTAACAAACATTGTAACTTTTTTTACTCTTTCGCGACCAGGGTTAACATTTACCCCATTGTAAAAATGCGGACGTCTATTTATAAAAAAAATAGTTCTCACAAAATTCTACTAATGCATAATGCAAGATTTTCATATGCTCCACGTTTAAAAAAACAAACAGTTGAATGGAAAATATCATATTGGATGCTTATAAAAAGTCGTTTCTAGTTACTGTTAATTTTTTTTACCACAATCGTCGTATCACTTTTAAATAGAGGGTAAATTGTCTAGAATCTTTCTGTCACGCCACTGCCAAAATCTGGTTTTAATTCATAATGGACAAATTTTGTCAGTGATTTACAATAAATTACAGGCTAACAAATAAACTATCTAAATCTAAAAATTATTTATCTCGCGATAGATTACATTGCGTATTGAAATAATGAATTTCTTTTACATTCAGAGTAATGTCCAGATTCCTTGCGAATCAAAGTTTTTGTTTAATGGTATGCGTTTGTCGATACTAGTAAATTAGCTCCTACCTTTACTTTGTGTTAATTATTATTATTATTATTTTATGATATATTTTGTATAATATCGAAACTCCACATAATTATTGTGTTAGGAACAAAATGTAATAAAATATAGTTGTAAAAACATATTGTTTTGTATGTTTATTTCATTATGACATTTTTGTTCCTACTACCTTCGAAATAGATCAATACATTAATCAGCTTAGAAAGAAAGAAAGAAAATCTTTATTCACAAATGAGATACAAAACACATACTGAAATAATAGAAAAAAAAAATAATGAAAAAATGATACCAAAAAAACCACATAATACTTAGGGTAACTATGTGTCACCCACCAACCAAAATCTCATTACATTTATTTATTTATTTCAATCACCAACAAGGTATACAATGTGTTTAGCTTATTAAAAATTAAATTATTATTACAATATATCTTAATGTAACCTTAATTATAGGTGAGTACGGCATTATTTATTTGAGCAAAAGTTATTTATGCGACAATGAACTTCAGTTTTTTTGTAGATCTAATCTGGTCTAATCTAATCTAATATGTTATAAAAATATAAAATAAAACAAAAACAAACCAAAATTAAACTAAAAATAAAATATAAAAAGAAATACAACGAACTAAGAGCAAAAACTAAACTAATATAAAAGTTAATAATTATTCAATTTTTAATGAACATGAAAGGGTCTCCAGCTCAGCATATGTTGAAGTACTAAGAGATACTCAGCGCTGATTTTCAGCTGAGCCCAGAGTGAGTCACGGAACGTCAGTATGTAAAAAAAAAAGCTTAGGTTTATTCATTGTAGAAAAAGATAGGTAGATTCGAATCTGTATACAACTCGCAGAAATTGATGACCTCGCTCTGATAGTATAGTACGTTATTTTGAACAATATATAATATAGGCTGAGGGTAATGAAACAAAATTTTAAGTGACATTTTGTTCAAGTACAAATATTTGCATCTAGCTGTCCTTCCCGGATTACATTTAGTTATAATAAAATTGAACAAAGGTATAAAATAATAATTGGGTAAATTTATTGTTATAGCATTTTTCTTTAATTACATGTTCTAATCACCCCCAGTAGCTAAAGAAGTTCTATCGACAGGGATAACAAAAGATTTTTGTTCTCATTCTCAGAAACCTCGCATCAATTTTATAATAATGTTTATTTCTCTATTATGAATCATGTTGACAACATTTACATAAAAAACGAAATAAAAAAAAACTAGGTAGCCATGGGAACTGTCGATACAAGTGAAAACTCGTAATTATCGTAACTGTTTTGCTCTAATTTTTAAATTTCATAATTTGTTAATTGAAATTATTAACCTAACCTAACATTTGTGTGATTTTTACATCATTGACAGTCCAAGTAATAATTAAGTACATTTTCATATAAGCAGTTAATTTCATAATTAAAATATCTGATAGGCTACGTAAGTATACATTTTATTACTTATCTCTGAACGCTAGTACTTAAACGCCATCTTATATTTGACATGCTGTAGCATGTTGGCAGTTGACGTCATAGCGTTAATAACGCGAATCTATAACATTTTTTTTACCACGAATCGCTCAACGCCGTTAAAGTTAGTTACACTTGAAAAACAAATATAAATAATATAAAAATCGCAAAAGTGTAGCTAGCGTCGGATTGCCCATATAGTCGAGGTGGTATTTCCTAGCCTGGCCCTATCCTGCGCGGGCCCCCCACGGATCTGGCTTGCGTCAACCGTAGGATAGGAAGCCCGCGCAGGCTAGGTCTCAGCTCTTGCGACCTAAATGTAAAACTAGATCAGATAGTATATTCATACAATTAGAGAGAAATGATATAGAAAAAATTCGACAAATGCTGGAACCTGAGCAAGCCACCTCCTGAAAATAATTTTGTTTTTTTTTCTGTATGGCAATAACTTTTTATCGAATCAACTTATTTAGACGTATATTATTACGTTATTATAGCGTTATGCACTACATTTTACATTGTTTACATATTAAAAAAAATGAAATTCAATTTTTAGATGTCCTGATGTGCTAATGTCCGTAATAATTTATTACGTAGTAGATAATTTGTTTATCTTAATTTGTGTATCTCAGTATTTTCCGATAGTATCCCATCTACCATCATCTAGTCTCGGGGCCCGGGCTTATGGTTGCCACCCGGGCCCTTTCCGCCCAGTCCGATCCTGAGTGTAGCGGTAATTATTATGTTACGATCCGTACTGAAACGTCGATGGCGAGAGCGGCAAGCAGAATGAGTGTAGAGAGGAGACGTACGTTAGTCGCCGGTGCTAATTTAATTACTGGGAGTTATAAATCTATCACTTCATACAGTATTAAGAAAAAACCCTTGTCATTCACTTAGACTAACGCTAGGTATCCTATAGCGCTTGATGGTTATTATTGAATTTAAAATCAACAATCAAATTCACAAATACTTAAAAGAAATATTTACAACTAATAAATAGTTAAAAATTAATATTTATTGTAATGGAAAAAATATAACCTCTAATTTTGTAGATATATTTTGGGTTGTATGTTTAATTATGTAAGAAAAAACATATTTTTTTATAAACAAATCGTATATTTTTTTCATTTTATTTACACGTTTCATTATAAATTAATCTTTTGTATTCTAGATCTTAATAAATTAGTATGATTAGAATCGAAAGGCGTCAGGCATGTTATTTTCGGTACTTCTAATATTGTTATTTCTATAATACAGTATAAAACTTGCAATGTTTCTTTTGCTTTTTGTAGCGCCTGAAATTATGAATTATATAAATGTAATTTACATAAACTCCTACTTTTTATTTACCTATGTGAGTTACCAAATACTGTAAGATGGCTTTTTAAATTATAATAATAATCACAAACTATTTATATTAAGAATTTATTTTTGCAAAGTATGGAAATTTTTGCAATGGGATGATGGCGCAATGGATAGTGCGGCCGGATTCCATGGCAATAGACGCGGATTCGAACCTACCTATCCAACTCTAAAATCAGCCTGAGTTTTCGGTGAAGGAAAACATCGTGAGGAAACCATAGCATCGTTAGCCTGGGTAGGTACAACCCTTTTTTTAGAAAACCAGACGCCAAATACCAATAGACGTGTTACGGCAGCATCATTCTAGAACCTGTACCTGTAGGCTTAGGGTTTTTACCGCCCTGGATCACATCGTCACTTAACATCAGATGAAATTATGGTCAAAGCACTGAGTCTATACCGTGTAAAAAAATGTCCAACATAATTTAAAAAGTGATTCTTTAACATTGAACCAAAAATAATAAAAAAAAACTAGTTACAAAGAACAAGTTGAACTTTTCGCATGTTATTTGCGTGTAAAACTTTGTTCTTGATTTTTTTTCCATAGATTTCAAACCAATTTAGGTCTGTTGTAAAAAAAAAAGTTCCAAAATAAGGACCACCCTAACCATGGATATGGTGAAAACCCACTATTTGTGTGTTTTTTGGTTTTGGGATCATCAAATGTAAATTCAGCAGTTAGTGCGGTAGTAGGATAATTGAATTCAACTGGCTCGTGACCACCGTATAGTTGTGAAAAACCCATCATAGTGACATATTAAGGCACGTCGCGTTCAGGGATCAACTAAAATTAAACGACTTTTGTTATGCAGTTGGAAAACAACAGTAAGTAAATTTTCTAGAATACATTGAAATATACATAGACAATATAAATAATGGTAAGGTAAGATCATATACAACTCATATACAAGATTATTTTGATATTTTTATAACACCCAACAAATGTATGACCAAGCTACCTAGCCTTGGTAGATTTAGGCTAGCGTGCACACACCAACTACTGCCTTATATAGTTTCTTATTTATTAGGTGTCATGATTGTCCTTAGACTTTACTGTATTTAACATTAGATGAAGATTTAATTATTGTCTCTACTGTCTATCTGTCTGTATATATATCCGGATTTACCTCAACAACTTGACTGATTTTGATGAAATTTTGTAGGAAATAGGAAGTAAGTCAAGGAGATACTGAAAGATTTTCGAAATAAGTTTAAGGAATTTGTGAAAATATATTGTCAAGATTTTTTATTATCGGGATATATTAATTAGCGAAAAACTACCAATATTATTTTTAGAAAATATAAAAAAAATTAAATTTTGTGTACAGGAAGCATAGGTCGCATGATAACAGATAGGTTATGAAAAATAAAATCAGGACATCCCACATTTAATTAAGATAAAACATGTAAACGAAGTCGTGGGCGAACGTTAGTATAATATACAGTAGTACTTCAATACAGTACAGTACAGTTTAGTACAGTACAGTAGTAATTCAATAACAGCAAGCCAATCGGACACTACTACCCTACCACTCATTTGTTTCTACCAGTCGATTAAGTATACCAAATAATGGCAGAGATTATTTTTTGGTGGGACCTTCCTTAAATCCTTCATTTTTATTCAAACATGAATCATGCTTAGTTGCACTTTAAAAAAAAATGTTTTTATGGCACGAAGTTCAAATAAATTAATTCTCCTAAGGTTTAAGTTGAAATAGTAAGTGTGGCAATATTGCCATTTTGTCATACACATCTATCACTATAAACCACATAATTTCGATCTAAATCTAGCACAAGCTTTTCCACAGTATGCAAACCTAACACCCTTCTTAAAAATATTTCAACACTTACCGAGACTGCTTTTTCCTTCAACTCTGGCTTCGTCGCCATCTCTCGCCTCAGCTGATTCATCTCCTGAGGCGTGTATCCGACTAATTTAGAGAGCACTTCACTAGTAAACTCAACGTCTAAACTTCCCGTTCCATCTACAATGGTACACTTTAAACTCCAGCCGTCCCTCCCTACAAACAACTTCGATAGAAGCTTCATTATCTGCGCTTTGACCTTAAACACTTTCCCTACTCTCTCACTTTCACTTAGATCTTTTATCTGCTTTAAAAATATATACGGTTCTGATGATATCTGTACCGGGCCTTTAGGATTTTCACTCATGCTATTCCCAATAATATCAGCTTCAATCTCTCTCAAATATTCTTCATCTTCTTCGATTAGCAAGTCTATGTCGTCTGGATAATCCTCCGGATGATTCACAGTGTCAATTTTCATTTTTTTCTCAGGTTTATAACTGTGATCCGTGGGAGGCCTTTTGCTGGGATTTTCGAATTGAGCTTCTATCGCGTTCAACTGATCGATGTCGATATCATCATTGAATGAGGCTACTTGTACGCTGGTAACTCTTGCTACCGGTCGACATGTTTGATGAAATATTGGTTCAACATTCTCGTAAGATTCAGCAGGAGGCATTTGTGTATGGGGCGTCGGAATATTGATGTTCTTGATGGATTTATTATAGATAAATTTGGATCACTTTCTGAAAAACATATTTTAATGCTTAACGAAAATTATTGCAATCATCTCAAATAGACTGTAAAATTTATTTCAAAGTGTCTTAGGCATAATACAAATGATCCCCTTACCTTTTATCATAGGCAAACTTAATTTTGAAGACAATAAACCAGCAAGTGAATTGCCTTCAATGATTTCTTGGACTTCACCACCAAGTAATTCAATTGAATTTTCTTTCAACAGAAGAATTCCTTTTCGACATTCAACTGGCCCTATAGAACAAATAAAATATAGATAGCAATATAAATACATAATTGCCTAAATGACATATCAAAAATCTAGAATACAATGTACAAAACAATTTTGAACATAAGTCCGCTTTTTTAGCAACAGCAACAGTTTTTTAAAAACTAACCTTTTATAAGTATTTTACAGCCTGGTGTAATGTCACAGGATAAATTTCTCATTGGTCTATATTCTAACGCTGATATGTCTTGTACCCCATCTGTTAAGCTTAATTTTATCATCCTGGAAAACAATAATCCTACACTTAATTGGACTTCATACATACAATGGTAGTACATAATTTTCTTACTAATGGACTAATAAAGTTCACTGCATTAGGACATCAGAGACTAGTAATTATGAACACCGAAAATTCTATAATTCAGCATGTTGTGCAAGGTGCAAGGCAGGATTTTCCTTCACAACCCAATTCCACATTCTTTCACCAAAAATAATTCCTGATGATCAAATAATTTCATGGGAATAGTGAAGTTAATAGTATTAAAAAAGTTTAAGTTACAATTTGGAGACTTAAAATATATTTCTTACCTATGGCTTGCAACTCTGTCTTCATATTTTGTAGTTACTTCAACATTTTCCATGTTAACTTTTTGGAGTTTTAAATATTGTTGGTAAGCAGGAGTACCTAAATATTATAAGGTAAGTAATCATTTCAGGCTGAAAATGCCCCATTAATGGGTAAATGTATATACTCTACAAAATGCAGTATGTATCAGTGATTTTATGTACATAGAAATCAAACTTTTCTTTCCCATTGGATGGAATTACTGCACACAAATGTGTCTACATTAATTCCTTTATCTTTATTTATAACATATTTATACTGCCATATTGGGAAAAATATCTACCAAGTAATAATTAAGTACTGTAGTGTGATTATTTTTCATAATATAAATGTGTAGCAAATATAATGGTGATGATTCACTTTGTTCAGCTGCAAAAAGAACACTAATTCCAACTATATTTGTAAACATATAAATTAATCAATGCAGCAATACATTTGGATAAAAAAATATGGGGAAAACTTAATATTCATTTTAATTTTTCTAAGGTAAATGGCTTGTTGTATACTTTTGAAGTGATTGGTTAAATTAAAGCTTAAATAAGCACCTTCATTAAACCAAGTATGAGTCAGCTTAAATAGTAAATACAACTCACCTATATCTATTGCAGCATTAATCTGTAACACATAATTGCCAGTTAAAACTGTTTTCATATGTTGTGACAAATTAACTGGTAATGACCCTGGACAAATATCTTTCAAATCATTTAAGAGCCATTGTTCCCTGGCTAAATTCTGTAATTCCTCTTCAGCTATAGTATTACCACTACCTTCTGTTGCATATTCTACAAAACTGCAAAAGATAATTAGTTATTATAAAATGTTGCTTATTAGTGAACAAAAGATTTAACTTATTTTTTTAATAATATGAGTACAGTAGTCACTGCAAACTAAATATATTTATAGTCAATATCAAAGAAGACTAAATATATTTACAGTTAATATCATATTCCTGGTTAAGAAAAACTTCAGTCAATAATAGGCTACAATGACAAATGATCGAGTTAATATTTCTGGTGCTCCAATGTTTGTTGCAAGCAATAATCTACAGACCAGAACACAACAGAGTGAGAACTGTTATATTACAAAAGAAACCGATTTAGTAATGGTGATTCTACAGAGGCATTGAAGGTTGTGCCATTCTTGTTTATCAATTTAGATTAACAAATAATTGGGATATTTGTTACATTGAAAATATAGGATATTTTTAAATTTCTAAATTATAGAAAATGTTATTGTATAAGAAGAGATCAGTATAATTCATGTTAATAATTATTGTTTGTAAACATATAAAATGTAAACATATAAAACAAATATCCATAAAAATATTTAAAACGGTCACTTGAGAGAAAAAGTATGCACATTGAGTTACTAATGAAAATCATGGGAATTTCAATGACCAACTAAGTTTAGATACTTCATCTGTTTTAAAAAAGATAAACAATAGAATAAGTACTGTAAAAGAGAAAATATTAAAATTCCAGAATAGAACTCAGTCGGCATTGATGTTGTGACATATCAGTACACAATATTTGTGGATTATATCACTATGAGAGAGCTTTTCATAAAAAAATATAATTCCAGATTAATTTACTGCATAGTTTTCAGAATTTTAGGCAAAATAAAAGAAAAAAACTTACCCATTTATCCAATCATCTTCGACAAGCATGAAATATTTAGCTAAATAATTTCGAATTCTATTTGTTATTGTAATAATTGACATGTTTCATTAACAATATAATAATATAATTTGAGCATAATATGTTATATTCTTGTTTACGATTTCCTATAATCTTTTCCCTCCAAACATTTTTTTTTGTTCCATTTGTGCCTTTTTAATTATGAAAAGGCGAAGGTACTAGCGATGCAGCCAAATCTGACGTATGGAAAACTTTTCGTAATTAATGTAACAAAATGGAGCTTTCTGTTAAAGTTACTTCAAAGAAGTGGTTGGGAGATATCAGAATTCACACTCCGTGTCATTGTTTCCAATTTACTTCACTTGTGAACTGTAACTAAACTATATCATGAAAATGCTACTAAAATGGCATATTAAACATACAAGGCCAAATAACTCAGGTAAATAAATGAAAGATAAAAACTACAACACAAAGATTAAAATTCCGAAAAAAACCCTTGTTAATAATATAATGCCATTTGGTAAATATTTTTATTTCAATTTATAGAGTAGAGTATATTCCAGTGTAAGTTTTATTTCGTACGTGGCCTCTTTTTCTTTTTCTACGGTGTTCATCACAATTCTGTCCGTGTCCTATAAGAATTACAATAATCCAAAGGAAGATTTTAAAAGACCAAAATGCTTTAATCATCTTTAATTATAACCTGTTGCCGAAGTCGCAGGTTAAGACTGGCCACATAAATCCGGAATGGTTCTCTGGATTCATAATCTGAATTCATATTATTAATTAAGAAAGCCCGGAATACTATACAATATCAGTATGCTCCACACACATTCTGATTTTTCACATTATAAATTTCTCAGATCGATCTGTAAAAATGATACTGACGAGTGTTCTGAATTCCGGATCGGACTATTTAAGATTATGATTTCTAACACGTGTATTCCCCATGGATTACTTCTGTCGACATTGCTAGCGGCTAACACCTGGACTTGTTGTGAACTGTTGTGATGTCTGACACAGAAAATTTAATTTTGTGCGTCGAAATATATGAGACACTTCCATTGAGGATTATCACGACAGAGGAAAAAAGACAGTGAGGTTGGAAATTTATGAAATTTTAATTCCAAATTGCGAAAAATTATGTGAAGACTGAAGAAAAATAAAATTATTACCTAGCAAACATAGTAATTCATCAAATGACGGTGCTGACATTCTGTAGTAATCGCAGAATTTGTCAGAATGCTGTCGTAATTTTCTCACTGTAATGTAAAACTGACTCCCCTTTATTCTCTTCACATTTAAAGAATAATCCCAGTGTTTGTATTTCTTTTTTTTTTATTATGTAGAGCCAAAAGCAATGCGATTAGTATTAATTTCTCAACCATAAAGACGTTTGGTTGTGCCGGGAATCACAAGACTACTGATTAATCTGAATTTTTAAGATATGTGTTGGGAAAGGTGCCGGAATTTAGATCACGATATTTAGATTATGAATCCAGAAAACCATTCCGGATGCAGGAGGCCAGCTTAAACGTATCCAAATTGAAGTGTAAATAGTAAGATGGTTACAATTTTATTATTCATCTCTGGTTACAATTTAATACGAGAGTGTCAACTGACTAAAAATATATTAAGGTTCCTACCGTAGGTATCTCCCATTGAAGTTTAAATAAAATGCTACGAAAGTTACATAGTTAATGTATTATTATATAATCTTTACATTTTAATATATAGTGTTTATTATTACTATTAAAAACTTTTTAAGAAAACTTGTAATAATTCATATGGCAACATTATTTCTGAGAGAACGTAAAAAAGCTTGCTGATTTTTCATCCATCTCCCTCGTAAATTGAACATAGGCCGATTGACAACAAAAGACACTATTTTGAGATCTTTCTTGTTTATAAATGTTCACTTATAAATTAATATTGTGAAACGAACGCCTATATTTGTGGTTTACATTGTGGATGAAAAAATATGAAGCGGCGAAATGCCGAAATCGGGAAGTTGCGGCGCCCCCTAAAGCGCACAAAAATCACCGATGGAATGTATGGAAAGTGAGTTATAATTCATTACAAAATTATCCAAGCTGTAGCGGTTATTTTTGTGTCTATTTCAACCCTTAATTAATTGATAAACTTGGTTAATATGGAGATAAATGTTTCCTATGTGTGGGTAGACATTAACATCTGTTAGTCACTTTTTACGTTTTGATGATGGAAATCATTAATGAAACGCAAGTTTACACGTGTTTTTGTAATTAATTACGTTTATAATAACGTCATACACGTGTTTGATAGTCTCATGATTGAATCATTGTTTTTATTTGTAATGAAGGCTATTGTCAATGTATACACATTTATGTTTATTGTCTGATATAACTAACAATTGCATTATAAGATTTCAAACTGCATATGAAATACCATATGTAAAACCAATAATTTCTAATTTCTAAATGGTTATATATAAATAATTTTTCTATAAAAGTATACTCAAAACTATGTAAATTTATATCATAGTACTGATTGAGAAGAAAATTGTAAACACAAAAGAACATTAAAACTTGTTTACTTGATTTTAATTCGCACAACTTTATATTCTATTGTGCAATTAGTATACAATGGAAACTTTGTATTAGTATGTATTAATATAATAAAATTGTTTTGAAATATTAGTGTAATTTTGTAAACCCCATTATTTAAAATGTTATTTATAGAATATGCAATAATATACACACAATGGATGGATGGATCTTGTTAATCTTTCTGTGAGTTTGAACACAGATACCCCATCAGATCAGAGGGGTGCCTCAATTCTTATTGCTTGTACACCTCTTACTAGTTGACTTCCCTAGTGACTTAATTAAATAGTCATTATACAAATAGAAATTAGTGATTATCAAACAAAAATTACCATTTATATTATTTAAACTTAATAAAAATGTATACAAACTCAAGATTAATCAATCTTTCTATTGGCATAAGTTAATTTGGCTCATAAAAACATATGTACGTTCTACAGTAGTAGTCTACAGAGATTTTGGTAAATTCTTTAATGATGTTTGTAATTGATCTTGTAAAAAAAAAACTACTCGCATTTCAAGCATTTTATAATAAGTAATATAAACCATAGACATATTTTGATTATTATAAATAAGTACATATATTTCTTTTTACACAGTTCCTTATTATACCTGAAATTTGTGATGTTGTGGGCTACAGTGGTAATAGTCGACTATATGCTGGAGTTCAGATTTGAGTTCCTCTGGCCGTTTTGGATGATGCTAAGATCAGTCTATGATTCATTCAAATATCAGGGGCTTGTAAGTTTAACCTTTTTTTCTTATTAATCAATTATAATACTGTTCTTATATAGACATAGTTTAAGTGTATTTATTGTTAAAATAAATTTGAAAATTATAGAATATATTATTATTTCGAATCTATTCTATTTATTTATAAAAACAGCTTGTAAAATAAAACTTAATGCGGAAATATTATAATATTTTTCTAATTTTCTTTATGTAATACATTTAGATAGAACAATTTAACAACATGAACTTTTCAAAATAATGTTTATGGAAAGAGTACTTTTAATTAATTTAAATTTACAGATTACATACATTGAAAATATTAATCATACTATCTACCTGCTTCTTGATAGTTTTTGGCATAGTTCGATTTTAATGAGATGATATTGTTAAGAGCTTCAAATTCATCATTTCAGTAGTTAAAGATATTTAATTATTTCAGCAAACTTTGCAATTAAAGTACTTTGAAACTCATTTGAGTTTAATATTTTTTCAAGTTTTTTGTTTTGTGTATTTGGCTGCAAATAATGGTTATTTTGGTATTATCTATATAATATGTTTCTAACCAATCTAATACTTGAATTACTTCATATATATAGGCTGTTAATGTTATGACTGTTGTAAAGGAATTCATTTTTTTTTTTGTTTTATTTTCAGGCATTCTCCATGTTCTTCATATGCATAGCCCTGACTTCAGATCTGATATGTTTCTTCTTTATACCGCTGCAGTATATTTTCTTTGCAGCAAGTACCTATGTTTGGGTACAGTATGTTTGGTACACATGTGAGTATATTTGGTATTATGCTATATGTACATATATAGTTTTTTTCATAAACAATTTCAGTCTAATTACTGTAATATGATTTAAATTAACCACCATAATTCTAAGATCCATTCCTGATTAAGTAACAACACAATATTAAACATTGGAGCTATTATTTTGTACACAAATAAACTCCAATGACAGGGCCGGATTTAGGGCACGGCATTAGGGACTTTAGCTCAAGGCCATTTATGTTAGATATTTCTAAAATAATAGTATAAGATTTAACTCAGATTTAACATCATATTCAGAAAGTACGATTTTAAAACAATTTAACTTAATAATAAACAATAAGATAAAACAAACAAACAAAACAGAAGTATTTCAGCTTTCCGGAATTGTCTCATCTGATGGGAACTCTTTATTATTGATGTGAGAGGGAAAGAGACAGCGGCGTAACTATACCATCTGAGGCTCGTGGCAAATTCATTGGATGTGGCCCCAGTAAAAATCGTCATGTTGTTTTTTTATTTTAATAAGTCACTAAAGTGATTACTAAATCATTTAAATATTTATTCCTCTCTAACTTGTATTTATAATTTTTACTGAATTTTGTTAAAAATTATAGGAGCTCGCGGCTTCGCGGGCCGGGTCTCCATCTTACCCCGAGGCCCGTGGCATTTTGCAAGCTCTGCCACCCTATAGTTACGCCATTGGAAAGAGATGTTTAACTTATCCTGCTTTCTACTTGTAGTGCACAAGCAACTCAAAGTGTCATTACTAGTGTTTCACTAAAGGATTACCATAGTTACGACGTTTTTAACAAACACATATCTACAGTCGACTAACAAATTTAGTAATTTAGCGGAGGTTATTTTTTTACATAGATGGCGTTTGTGTATTTCAATAATTAAATTCCATACGTTTTGCGAGTACGATTTCCTGTTGTAGGTAATAATACCGTTTATATATACTATTCAACAATCATTCCAGAAATAACTTGCGACCGGTTGGCTTGGTTTAACACGCAATAACTATTTATTTATTTAACTCCAGCTCGAATATATTCGTGTATGCGATTGAATAATATAACGACTATTTTAGTTTGCCTGTTGCATTATTTCTGGACGCTCGCGTTGATTGACTTTACTATTCAGAGACAAGAGTGTGCTGGTTATTTTGTTAGTGAATACAAAAAATTACGTTATTTATTTCACACATAAGCTATATCAGGATACACTAGCTGTTTTGGTGAACTACGCACCGCTTCAGAATAAATATTGTTTTATTAGAAAAATTAAATTCAGGTTTCTATCTTTTAACGCGCGAAGTAACTTCTAGTGTCTCTCTAGATATTATCTCATTACATCGACTATAGAGATCATTAAAAAGCCGTTTCATATAAGGGATATGAAAAAAAAACAAATTATTTATAAATTGTTTTTCGTGATTTATATATATTATTCAATATACGAGTACAATAAACTACACATAATATATACATAATAAAATCCATCCATCACCTATTCAACCAAAAGACGTCCACTGCTAGACGTAGGTCTCCCCAAAGATGACCGACCTTGCGCCATCCGAAATAAAATAATAATTTTCAATGTTTAAACATGTATAAAAATGTAAAAACATGACTGATTTCAATGTAATTTTCATAGAAATTCAAACCCAAGAAGAATCTACGTTTAATTCGATTACGTTGTCCTGAGGGTTATTTTTTTTTAAATACGCTCTTGACAAAATGATTGCGCTTTATTTGATATTAAATAAAGTACAGTCCAAGAACAAAGTCCGCCTATTGATGAAAATCTATTAACAGACGCCGTCATCATTCCGGACTACATCTATCACGTCATAAATGTCTCTAGGTAGCTAGCTCTCTAGATATAAATGTGCTGAGTCCAGAATGCGACACGCTGTAACGTGTCGGTGTACTAGGTTTTACTCCATGTGCTTGGTGTTCGTCCCGAGTAATTATGGAATTATTTAACTCGAACAAAGTTGCTGATTTCCTTAGGGATCGTTGAGGTGTTACGTAATCAGAATTTTAGACTTTTTTTACTCCTCCGTCCTCCTTGTCAGCAGTAGTAAGCTCTTATTCTTTCTCAGGTAACGTAAGCATTGGCATAACTTTTATCAAAACTTGCTTAAATAATTGAAAGTAATAATCAAATGTATGTCATCAAAAAATAAGGAAACATTTCCCCCACCTCTGATGCTTACGTAGCACTTGAATGACCCCTTATATAATATAAGACTGTAGAGTCGTGTGCGCTACAGTTTTATGTAATGTCAGCACATTATGTATACAATAAATAAAAGGACATGACGAACAGTAGTAGTCTTTCCGTTTACATAAGCATGTACATTGTTTTTTTACACAGTATAGGCTCAGTTCTTTGACCACAATCTCACCTGATGTTAAGTGGCGATGTGGTCCAGGATGGTAAGCACACTAAGCCTAAGAGGTACTGGTTTTCAAGTGATGGTGCCGGAACACACCTATTGGTATTTGGCGATAGGTTTTCAAACTTGAGGGTGTTAGTTATACAGACGGGCGTTATTAGAAAATGCCCAACCACCATGCTATCCTGGTTTCTTCATGATATTTTCCTGCAACAAAAGCTCAGACTCATTTTAGAACTGGATAGTGCGGTATCATCGCTTCAAACAGCTCAAGCATCAACTAGGAGCATTAAACTTTTTGATAGAGGAATATTCATTATCGGTGTAACGGATCTGGTTAATGATGAGTGGGTATTACGTTTCTAGTAGCAGATAAAGGCATATGCCTGCCGACTGTGGCGATATGCTGCGTGGTCGTGTACGTGGAGGGCGCGTTGCGCGGGGAGCGGGGTAGTAGTGAGCTGTGCCGGCCGCTGGCGGCGCACTGCGTCGGCTACCCGGCGGTGACGCTCGGCTTCGGCGTCAAGTCGTACGTGGGGCACCGGCTGCGACTGCGCCAGCAGCGGCAGGTCCGCGAACAGAACGAGTTCTACTTCCAACTGCTGAGGGATGCGCTCCCCGAGTCTGAGCTTGAAGAGGTATTTATTTATCTAACCTTACATATCTTAATACCTAAATCTCATGGTCTTAGGTATTAACCATCTGTTGTTGCATAACTAATACGGATTGAAAAATATACCGTTTATAGTCTCATTATAGTCTCATATTAAAATATACTTATATCACTTTTGTAATTATAATATAGCCATTTTAGTTCCCTTGTTGAGATCTTGACTATGCAAAAAAGAAAAAAAGTATGGTTATGGAGTTACACCATTTTTACAATAAACAACTTCTTTGATTTTTTTCTTTCATATAACTTTATCATCCAGGCACCTTTATCTCCTTATTTCACCCCTTTTGCTTTCATATTTTCCCTCACGCACATCTCATATATCTGTTGGCTACCCTCTCCGTATCCATCCTTCAAGATTTATATTCATTACTACTTTACCCACATGCGCTTCCTCTCTTCTCATACATGTCCACGCCCCGACAAACGGGAACCTTTCAAGTTTTCTACCACTGGCGCAACTTTCATACTCCCTCTAATATATTGTTTTTTTATTTTATCCATTTTTGTGACACCACAGATCCATCTCAGCTACATGCAATCGTTTCTCATCCATCTTCTTATGATGAACTTGTGTATCTTGTGCCCTTCAATTTAAAAGGGTATTCTGGAGTCACATATCACTTCAGAGACCTGTCGCTATTTCATCTAAAAGCATTTTACTTGCTTCAAGACAAAGTCCTTAAAATCTGACTTTGTCTGTGATACAATAAGAAGACGATTCGAACGAGACAAATATCATTAGTGTTGTTTTGTTACACAGAATCAACAGCAGCAGACGTCGAAAGAGCCGGAGCGCAGCACGGAGAGCGTGGTCACGGGGACAGGGGGCAGCACTAGTGCGGCCGAGTCCAAGCACGCCAACGGCACAGTGCGACGGAAATGTACACGTCCGGAGCCCAACGGGCACTGTACACACGAACACACACAAATACAATTTAAGGTACATTGGTCTATACCAAGATTGCTTAACCCTATGCCCGCGGGCCATAATGTGGCCTTACCATTTTTGAATGGCCAACGTAAGTAAACTATATTCCTATTAAGTTGAGAGTATTGCGTATGCGGTCACTAACAGATGTTTATGAAAAATTCTGCTTAGATCTTATTTGTGTAAAAAAAATAAATACCGCATATTGATTATAGGTATCGTTTACATACCATAGTTTTCATTTTAATTTTTTTTTTTGGTATAAGGTGATTTTTAAGTCGATCTTTTTCAGAAAGAATCGATATCCCTAGGATGTTAATGATGAGTGACGTCTCGAACTAAAGTAACATGGAGACTAGCGTTTTCACGCGGGAATTTATGATGATTTAAATGACTATTTAGGGCGCTAAAGCTATCTAAAAAAAAAGTAAATAAAATTCTAAAACTTATTTATCATCGAAGGAACAATATCCTATTATAGTTAACAACACCAATTTAGTTAGTGGGCTGCCAAAAAATTCTGAACCGTTAAATTCGTGTGACGTAATTTATAGACGGCCCCTTACTCTAATTTTGATTGCTTTATGTGCTATAATAATTGCTTACTAAATTAAATTATTTTGCTTTTTTGGGCAACATCCTGCCAATCCATTCAATTCTAATCAACATTTGGCAATCCAAATTTTCTGTACTGTAATAATGGATGTTATAGGAAATAAAGAAACGCCTGACACGTGGTTTCGAAGTCTTCTGATTTTCCCCTACTATATCACAGAAATTGAAATAAAATTATAGCCTCCTTTATATATCTGTTGTCTAATACAATAATATGGTGGTACCGGAAGAACAACTATTTATAAAAAGAGGGCAAAAAAATCGGTGTACTCTTTTTGAGTACAAAATAGTTTTGTACATGTAAATGACCTTTATTTTACTTTATATATCGCGATGTGGATTACTGATAAGAAACAATCTTAAGTTGAACAAGCTTCACTATGTCTTACAGTATTAAACTAAAATGCCTTAATTTTATTAAGTTTTTCCAATACATTATAAAGAGTGAACATCCGTTGTTCGGGTTTCTGAACATTTCGTTAATTATTATCAGGTGATAATATGCATGTAATGTTTAACAGGAGATATGTATCATTGTTTTTCGCAGTTAGATAAATTGGAGAAGCACTTATCACAACAGACGGCGGCGGCGGGAGCGAGATAAAGCGACGCAAGCGAACACGCACGCAAAAACTCGCACGCGAACGCGAACGCGCACGCGCATACGAACGGCACGCCCGCCGGCGCGATGCCGCACGAAGACGACGAACATAAGCACGACCATAGTAAAGGTACCTTTATCATGATGTAATATTACTTTATGGCAACTTTACAAGTACCTACAACAGATATGGTTTGATTAGTTTTCTATCTAGCCTGTGTGTGTGTGTGTCTGTTTGTGTGCAAATCAGTTATAACTATAACTGATGTGATTTAAATATTTGTAGTTGTTTTTTTTTTTTTCTGGACCTCGTATAAATTTTCCCACAGTATCTGGACTCCTCTTAAAATTACTTGCTGACCCCTGCTCCATGGTATTACTACTAAAATCCCTGAACCCGGAAATCATTTTCTTACCTGTTACATATAGGACTAACTGCATCCTTGCGGCTTTGGTCGCATTCCATATATGCTTTTCATTGCATTTTCATTTTGTTTTTTATTTTACAAATCCCTAATTTTTTCTTAAATTATTTTAGTTCTAAGGTAAAGTAAAAACATTTGTCATAAATTCAAGCACTTACCCATAAAACGGATTTTATTAAATTTTTTATGAGGTCGCATTGATACAGGAATGTTCTAGGCTATGCGCCCCCTTTTTGAATAATAATAATAAGTCTGTTTTTGACATAAAAGTCATAATTAAAGATACTAAATATATTTCAGGTGGTGCAAAATCGTCTAAGTGTGAGAAGAAAGAGTCCAGTTCAATAAAAGATGAGAAGAGAAAAAGTAGAAATAAGGATAAAGATAGTGCAGATAGTCATAAGAGTATAGAACACAGTGAGTCGGAATTTATTAATAACTAGCTTAGTGCCCGCGGCTGCGTCCGCGTTTCATATACTATTTACTGAGTTTTAATTTTTATCCATCCATCCATTCAACCGAAAGACGTCCACTGCTGGACATAAGCCTAATTTTTATACGGATCCCTAATTATTTTCTTAAAGTATTTTTAGTACTAAGATACATTATCATAAATTGCAAACATTTTCCCGTAATACTATCCAATGAATTGGATTTCATTCAGTTTTTTATAACTTTTTATTTTTTTAAGCGAATCTCTAATTATTTTCGTAAATCAAAAGTACCCTAAGTTATGCGGAGTAACTTCAGCTATCTACCAAAAAAGTCCCGTCAAAATCGGTCCAGCCGTTCCGGAGATTACCCTGAATAGACAAAGGGACAGACAAAAATTTTATAAATTGTATTTTTGGTATAAATATGGTATATACATACATATCTATTTAGTAAAAAAAAAATATATATGTTGACATTACAGACAGACACTTCAATTTTATTTATTAGTATAGATTGAATACTAATTTAATATTAAATTACTTATTATACAATTAAATTAGTATTACTCGTCATTGTATAATGTCAAAATATATTTAACCCACGCAAATGACGTCACAAATGAAGCAAACTTTGCATAGTAATATTCAAGCCCCTTCTCTATTACTATCATTTTCGAAACGTCAATTATGTATGTAGTTACATATTGTTTTTTTTTACAGTAAAAGAACAAATCGTTAAGGATAAAGATGTAGAAAGTATAAAGGAGAATGTTAAAACTAAGGATTGTAATAAAGAGAAAGAAAAGGAGAAGGAGAGGGAAAGAGAAACGAAAGAGAAGGAAAAGGATAAGGAACGCGAGCGAGAACGCGAACTGGTATGTATGTCATTATGTATTACTAGCTGTGTGTGTGCCCGCGGCTGCGCCAGCGTTTCATTAATTATTCTTTGTGTTAAAAAAAATTATACGGAACCCTAATTATTTTCCTAAATATTTTTTGGGACTAAAATAAAGTAAAAAAATTTTCAATTTTACTGCATTGAACCCGATTTTATTCACAACTTCATGACTTTTAATATTCTTACGCGAACCCCTAATTATTTTGGAAAAATTATAGTAGGATAAGTTACATGGAGTTACTTCAGCTAGCTGTCAAATAAAGTCCAGTCGTTCCGAAGATTACCCAGAACAAATAGACAGACAGATGCAATAATTTTTAAAATTCATATTTATTTAGTAAAAACTTTGTTATTTTTTTATTACAAACAGACACTTCAATTTTAATTATTAGTATAGATTGCTTTACAGTTTACAACAGAAACATGAAAATCTTTTTGCGATATATGTATATATACTCGGATATATTAGTGTTATAAGTGTGAAAATGTTTGAGCACTTGGCGATTATAGTTTGTTCTTATTTTTAATTCATTGACTTACAGTATTTGACTATATATTATATTATATGTAAATTTTAGTGAGATCTTACGTGATATATAATTATAGTGCACGATTAAAGTGAATTAGAAATAATGATATGATATAACTCTAACAAAAACGCCGCCATTTAATTACTGCGTTATATGGAAAGTGTTTCTTACGGCAGTCTTGGCTGCATGGTTTGGTATCTTTGCCTTTTTTATAAAAAGGTATAAATGGAACAAAGGAGTTTTTGGCGGGATCTCATTCTGTCATGTAGCGGTTGTTTTCTTTAATTCATTAAATTTGTGTATTTGACTCTTTATCATGTAATCTTGGTGGCGTTTTATGTGATATAGTTTAGTTATTGTGTACAAGTTAGGTTTATTATAGAAGATAACGCGTAACAATTATTCTGAGGTGCCGAAAGTGAGGAAGTTCTAGTAGGATGAGCCACAGTTTTGCTGGAGCTTGGTAACGCTGATACAAGATTAAAAATACATCTTACCCACATGAGATTGGCACCAATTGTTTGAACACAAATTGCCATAATCGAAGAAGATAAAATGGAACCAAAATATAATAATTAAAATGTGTGTGTGTGTTGTCAGCGATTCGCGCGGGAGTGCGCCGAGGAGCTGAAGAAGACGCGCGCGGAGCTCGCGGCGGCGCGCGCCTCCGAGGCGGAGGCCCGGCGCGCCCTCGCTGCCGCCGCCGCCGCCGACCGGCAGCGCCGCAACGACCACAACCAACTCAAGCAGGCGCACGCCACACTGCAGCACAAGTAAATTAACAACAACACCTCTACTCTACCCCCTATATTAACAACAACACCTCTATTCAACCCCTTAAATTAACAACAACACCTCTACTCTACCCCCTAAATTAACAACAACACCTCTACGCTCTACCCCCTATATTAACAACAACACCTCTATTCAACCCCTTAAATTAACAACAACACCTCTACTCTACCCCCCTAAATTAACAACAACACCTCTACTCTACCCCCTAAATTAACAACAACACCTCTACTCTACCCCCTAAATTAAAAACAAAACACCTCTACTCTACCCCCTAAATTAAAAACAACACCTCTACTCTACCCCCTAAATTAACAACAACACCTCTAATCTACCCTTTAAATTAATATATCACTTGGTTAAGTTCCCGAGGAGACATTTATGAACGTCAATACACTATCACCTGTTTGGGACAACAACCCACACTAATCGAGTTAGGCCGGCAATAAACATGATCCGAATTAACTTTTTTATATACATATAACATTTAAATAATATCAATTACATAAAGATATAAGAGTTGAAGCGATGATGGTGCAGTGGGTAATGCGGCCGTATCCTCGTCAATCGACGCGGATTCGATATCGACCTATCCGATTCTAAAATCGGCCTGAGCTTTCGGTGGATGATAACATCGTGAGGAAACCGACAGCATGGTGGTAGCGCCTGGGTACCTACCACCCTCAAATTTGAAAACCCGTCGCGAAATACCAATAGATGTGTTCCGGCAGCATCACTTGAGAACCAGTACCTCTTGGCTTAGTGTGTTTACCATCCTGGGCCACATCGTCACTTAACATCAGGTGAGATTGTGGTCCAAAGCACTGAGCGTATTCCGTAGAACCCTGAAGTTTTCTCTATAAACTGATAGAACTAAATATATTGAAATCAAAGTGATTACCGTCCCTGTAATTAAGTGTTCCCCTCTGTAGTTTCAATTATGTCGGTAACTAATTGTTTTGGTCGAGTAGTACATAGTTACCGGGTCATCGACCTTTGCAAAACGGCTATGCGATTTTGATACTTTAATTGAATTTATAATGCTTATTTTTTATAGTTTTATTTTTTAATGTTTTTTCCATTAAACGTATTTTAACCCCTTGAGCACTGCAAGCTTTCCAGTGTTTTTCTATTGTCTTATTTTTATGGGTACTCGACATATTAAGAATATTTCCTAAATATAATTACCAGTTCCCGCTTAATTATTGGCATTAATTTCGATTTCACCCTGGTGGACTATCATGGTGGTGACAGACTTATGGTGGGCCGTCATGATTATGTGAAATGTAAGTTAAGATAGGTCACAAATGTGTGGTCGGTGTGTGTGTGTGTGCCAGGGTGTCGACATGGCGGTCAAATGAACGCGCAACGCTGGAGCGACGGCTCGGGGAGGAGCGGAGGGCGCGCACCGCGGCCGAGAACCAGCTGTTACGCGCTCGGCAACATCCTACCAGGACAAACAGGTACCGCACACACAAACACACACGCACGCGCAAACACACCACTGCACGCACATATTACTTACTTTACACTTCTCACAATAAAGCGCTGAAACGTATGTTCAAAAATATTCATTGGCTTTCAAAATAGCTCGACCCACAACAGGCAATGTAAGCAATGTTAACTTATTAGTTTTTTTTTTTTTGTTGTCAAAATGACAATTATTACATAAGTATGGGAGGCAAGATGTTCCTCAGTTTACTTTTGTTGATGTTGTTTTAATTGTATGGCGAGTTACATACAGAATTCTGCCAGTGTCTTTATATTGCTGCCAGTTATTAATACCAATAAACTTTGCTTGTACCAAATGACGAAACTATATCACACAAAATGTCACCAAAATCACACGACATAGTGTCAAATGCGTTTATACGAGTATTACGAATTACTCAGTCTCGAGAACTAAATAAAGAAAAAATTGTGTCTTTAAATAAAATCAAAAAATTGAAAGGTATCAAGTGAATTGTAAAAAATAAAGAATAAGGAATAAAAGTGAAGTGTAGATTTGACTTGGTATATATGTGTGTGTGTGTGTTGCAGTGATGAGTGCGAGAACGAGTGGTGCACGACGCGGCGCTCCGCCTTCGAGGCGGAGTGCTCGGGGCTGCGGCGGGACCTGCAGCGAGCCAATGAGACCACTGCAGAGTTGCAGCACGAACTCTTACAGCTCACAGAACAGGTAATGTTCCCTCCCTTCTCACGAACAACACAAGCGTCCGATTTCTAGGAATTGTTGAGTAGAAGTCATTCTTAACATGTAAGCGTTTAGATCATAGGTTCTCAAAGTGGGCCCAGAAACCCAGAGAAAATTAGGGGACACTGGAATAGCACAGAGGGGGCGTGGTCAGATTAAAAATCTAGGGAAGCAAATTAAAATGGGGGAGTCTAAAAAAACATATTCTCAAAGTGAGCGGTTAGCAAAATAAGGTTGAGAACCTTTGATATAGAGCATTTTTTTTACACTGTATAGGTTTTGTTCTTTGACTACATTCTCACCTGATGTTAAGTGACAATGTGGTTCTGGACTGTAAACTCACTAAGCTTAGAATGACTGGTTCTCAAGTGATGCTGCCGGAACACAGCTATTAATTATCCATTCCACCCATTCAATAATAATAATAATAAATAACTTGTGCTTGACAGTATAAACAATTTATAGCAAAAAAATTAAAAAAATATACTTCCGTATCTCACATAAAAACTTTTTGCGATTTTATGTTGTCTAAATATTTGCAATGTATCTTGCATAAAAATTGGTTAATTGGATTGATTCACTTAGGTGCGGACGTTAGAAGCTCGCCGAGAGGAATCGAGATCCCCAAACTCGATGCTAGCGAGCAACTGGCAGGCGCTGCAGGAGCGCGCCGCACACCTCGAGAGGTCGCTCTCGGCGGAGACCAGGGTCAAGCTGGACCTGCTGTCGGCGCTCGGGGACGCGAAACGGAAGATATACATACAAGAAAGTATGTAGACACCCTTCCTTACAACTGTATCCTTCAAATATAGTACCCATCCAGGAGCCGTCCAAGGCGGTATAAAAATGTTCGATAAACATACTTGAAACTATTATAAAACTTCAAGTCATACTTTAATACACTAAGGTAATATTGAAATGCTTATAGATTCCTTATTTTCACCAGATTTTAATTTTGTTTTCAATGGTCAGCGTTTATTTATGGTTTATTTTTTGATGAAAAAATAAATTAATCGACATCCCTGTTATGTATGGTCACTCGCACATAGTAAATAACTAAGAAGTATAATATTAATGTAATTTTTAATACAATAATAACCTTAAAATAGTTAGATAAGTTATTGAAATAGTAGTAAACACACTATAATAAGATATTATTAATGAATTTGTCCTCAGGTAAGATATCAAGACACGAAAAAGAGATGGAGGAGTTAAAGGCGCAAATGTTGGCGGTGATGCCGTCAGAGTTTGTGACGACGCCCGCCAGCGGAGCCGTCTCGAAGCTGCGGCTGGCGGACGGGTCGCCGCTCGACCCGAACGCGTCCGTCTACACACCGAAACAGCTCTGTACGGACGCGTGAGCGTGCCCGTTAACGGCACCGCTCACTACGTTAGCGGATGCGTAAGTGCTCGCTAACAGCTCCGCTCTCGACATTCGCGGATGCGTAACCGCGTTCTAACAGCACTGCTAGCGTCGTTCGCGGATGTGTAAGCGCGCGCTAACAGCACCGCCCGCGACGTTAATGGATGCGTAACCGCGTGCTAACAGCACCGCTAGCGTCGTTTGCGGATGTGTAAGCGCGCGCTAACAGCACCGCCCGCGACGTTAGCAGATGCGTAAGCGCGCGCTAACAGCACCGCCCGCGACGATAGCGGATGCGTAAGCGCGCTCTGACATCATCGCTCTCCCGGTTAGAATACACGCCGACTCGTTCTCTATTGAACAGCAATACAAATTATATCGATTACTTAATCGATTATCGGTAATATAAAAATATCGAGTTTATTTTCGATTCAATAACTTGAAGTAAAATTATTCTTTATCGATTTTCTTGTTAATACAACTTTCTATCTGTAGGCTCTCGTTTACGTTATAATTTACTACAGTTTACTGTTCTTACATTTTTTACAAATGTAGTAGCGTGATATTTATTTTTTAAATTAATCGTTTTTTTCTGAGTCGATAAACATCATCAGCCTCTAAATTTTTAAAAATTATAGACATAAATATTGAATCTAAACAACATTGCAATAAGAATATAATGCAAAGCCATTTTTTGTGTTCAAACTACTTTTTTCTTTCCTTCTAATAATAGCGTCGCTTATATCTTGGAAAGGAACGTAAATGCCATCAAATCGGTTTAAAACGGATTTTTTTTAATTTACATAATATTTGAAGGATGGTAATCTCTTTAGTGTTCTTTTCAAGTATGTATATATATTTACATATATAGGGTGAAATTGAAATGAATGTCAATAATTAAATGGAAGCTTTTAATTATATTCAGAAACATTTTTATATAAATATTATAACAATGAATATTAAATAAAATTATAAAATAGGCATTATAAATTAAACTAAAGTATCAAAAACGCGTAGTCGTCTTTCAGTGGTCAATAACCCGGTAACCATATAGGTAAAAAAAAATTCTCAGCTGATTTTGTGCGCGAGCGCGAGTGGGGTTCTCGACCGCCGAATACTTCTGGCTCGGTTTTGATACTTTTAATTATATTTCAAATTTAATTATATATTTATTTTTAATATAGTATATTTTGCATTTTACCTATTATAAGCTCCCGTTTAATTATTGCCAATGATTTCAATTTCACCCTGTATATATACGCATCACTAAAGTCTGTCTTAGTTTCCTCTGGGCTTATCAATAATACTCCCATAAAGTCCACAATACATACATAATTTATTCTATAATAATCGATATGTATTCTAACTTCCACGCTCCGAATCTTAAAAAAAAAACTATCTTCTTGTAAAGGCCTTACACTGGTTTTTGTATGGGCGTTTGACTGATCTCAATTTTATATTTATATATATATATTTTTTGTTTTTATTATTACTTTTTTTTTTATATATATAATTGATTAATGAAACATGATAAGAGTTGTGAATCGGTTTAATTTATTTTATTTTGTTAGTGGTTAAATTTTAAATTATTTTTACGTGTGATCTATCGCAAGTGTCAGCTGCGTGCGAGTGCGTAAGTGCGTGCACGTGCCTGCGTGCGTTCCGTTCCGTTATACGCTATAACTTATATGGATGCGACGCAATTTTAATTTTAGTGTTTTTTCTTCATATTTATGACACCGATTCCCAAAATGTCCATACAAATATCGGTAGAGAATAGATGAAATCGAATCAGAATTGTTGACAAAAAAAAAAATCTTGTTTAAGTGTAATAAGTTTATTAAAACGTGTCCACATGACGAGAAAGACCGTTTTTATTTGGTGATTGACAAACGATAATCGAATATTTTCATGTTGCGTTTTTATTATTTGGAGATATAGTTTAAAAAAGTAAGAAATGACAAACAAAAATAAGGCGAAACAGAATGTGTACCTAAAAGTTTTCCTAGTAGTAGTTTTATATATACGCGTGCCTTTTCGGATCACTGAAATCGACCGGGTTTTTCACGCGCGTCGGAAAAACACCGTTATGTCTAGCGATCTTATAATAACATTTTTAGTAAGAATTTCGAGATACGTTCTTACGTAGTATTGTTCCCTGTCTTTCGGTACTACAATGACATATTTTGTCGATATCGTCGTAGATAAGGGGTCGCTCATTTATTACGTAAGTAAAAGCAAACATTTTACATCCCCCATCCCTTCCATGTTAACGTAAAGATTGGCATAATTTTGACGAATTCTACTTAAGTAATTAATACTGCTTACGCAATTATCATTCTAGACCACCTCGTATCCCATATCATCAAAGAACCAAAGCATCAATCTCCCTACAAAACACAAACTGAGAAACCTGTTTTGACATTTGTCATTGCAATCTCGCTAGAGACGTAACTAAACGTATCGATAACGATACAAACCGATTTATACGAGAAATTGTTTTCAAATATTACGAGTATGTAAATGTTCCAATTATTACGTTTATTTAAATTATTATAGAGTTTACAAAGATGGTTGATTGATGGAAGGGTTGGGGGGGGGGGGGGGGATTTGCTTACTATTATCGAAATAGGAAGGAGTCAAATTTCAAAACTTTTGCTCAGATAATACTTGAGCGAACTCTCTTTCTATGTAGTCCAAGAGTTGATCTCGACCTGCATAATTACATGAGTACATATAGTATATATACAGTGATGATCGCGATTGCAGTTTTTATAATACGTGTTCTTTTTAAATTTGTGTGATAAAAATTGTACAAAAAAAATCAAGTCTTCTTCCTTGTTCGTTGACTAAAAGTATAGTTTTTTTATCGATATGTATTTGTTTTTAATCGATATATCGAGTCGATTAACACCGTACACGTTATGTGCTGTCACGTTAAAATAATAAATCTTGCTGAAAATTAATGTAATGCAGACACGAGCGATAGTCCGTCTGCCTGTTGTTTTTCAGATTGTTGATACGCGAATTCGTTTTTATGTTGTCTCCGATATTCATACGAAAATCATCGAAGGATCTCGAATGAATCGTTTATTTGTCCGTGGTACATGTATATTTTTTAGCACAACTATTATTGATAATCTTTGTTATTCTACAGTAAAAATGTGTTAAATTGTTTTTTTTTTATTTAATATATATATTTTCAGTGTAAAAAGAGGCAATAAATTAGAAGTTTGTAATATGCAAAATATGACTCGAAACTACAGTTTTCTTACTAAGGTTATTTTTTTATTAACGTTGTAGCCACATTTGTTTCTTTTGAAATCTGACTTTTTTTTTAAATATCTCTCTTTCTTTTTTGTACCTTGTAACATGTACTAACAGATTGACGCGTAAAATTGATTCACATTGACAGATATTGTTTGTTTTCTTAAATTATGATATGGCAGTTGCAAAGTTTAGCAGTTTACCTTCCATTTGTGTTCATTAGCCCTTTTCTATCGAATTTATTATAGTGATAACGAAGTCGGAATGTAGATAAAACTTAAAAACACTTTTTTTGCGTACACTTAAACCACCCGGATTCTCTTGTGATGATTATTATTAAACTGTATAAGGCGAATACCGTTTAGAAATTAGATCAAGTTCAAGGAATACGTTAACAATATCATAAATGTTGTTGTAAACTTATCGATACCTGTTTTATCGACTTCGATATTTTTTTCAATTCTCAAAACTTCCATCGTTTTCTTCGTAATAGAATTAAAAATTGTACTTGTAACATGCGTAATCGATTGTTTTGTTTCATGCATAGTCATTCAACCAATTCATCTCTAAAAGTGTTTTTACTTTGTTGAGATTTTTTTACGGAATAAATAATTTCACAAATAATAATAATAGGTAGAATTATTTCCAATTATTTGTTTTTGGTAATTTGTCATATGAAGACAGTATCTTCTAGTAGTACAATGCGTTCACATGCAGAGAATATAAAACTCAATACATTTTTACACAAAATTACAATTTGATTGTGTAAAACAATTTATTATTTCCGAAAAAAAAAAAACTACTTATACCTTATGAAAAACAAATATCTCTATTCATGAAAAATTCTTCTTTTAAAATTGAAATACCTTCACATAATGAACTGGGTAATATTAAAAAAAAATACATTCTCAGTCAGGATTGAATATTCCATGTTGTAAAAATAAATGACAAAAAGTTACTATTAGTAAAAGAAAATAAAATATCACGTAATGAATGAGTAATGGATACAAAAATATCAGGTTGCAAGTGGAAATGTATTATCATTTTCGGTTTTGTGACAAGTTTACTCTAGTCTCTAAACTGAGGTCGATATTACATTGGGCTGTTTCGGGAACATTATTAATTGTAATATTGTACTTAATCATATATTTAAAAAAGACGCGAAAAGGCATTGCCTACATTTAGGTTAAGAATTGATATACCTTGTGTTGCCATGTTATGGATAACACATTATACTGGTAAATGTTGAATAAATACAGTGCAATGTCTATGAATGTACAGCTCATAGTGTAAAAACATTCAGTTTTAAGTTGACCCTCAAATTTGGTCAAGTCTCCGTTTGTAGTTGATTGATTTTTTAATACTCAATTCTTTTTTTACATTGAAATTACACTTAATCTCCGTTTAGCAAGCCCAGTGTGAATCGGCATAAGTTAGTAATTATCTAAGTTGTTAATATGTTAAGTTTTAACAGATTTGCACTGCCCTCAAAGTGATTGTTTTGTCGGTGGTTCACACACGTAACAATATTGTCAATAAAAGTACTTAATGGAGCTTTATGATTACTATATTTTTGTTTAATTTTAATTATTCTTATTAATTTGAAAGTTATCTGCAGTGCAGATATGTGTCTACCTACATTTCTCATACTATGTCATAATAGAAACACATATGTGTTGTTGTATATCCAGATATATGGATAAAGAGAAAAAATCAATCTATTGTCTATGGATTTACGTCTATCTCGAGAGAAGTTCCATAGTTTTACTATGAATGTATGTGTTGTGAAAATAAGAAAACCTGTATTGTCGTTGGAACGATCTGAATTATCCCTAGTGGACTTGTAAGCTGTAAAGTTCGTTTGTAATATAATCAGAGTGCTGGAACAGCAATAAAAAATCAAACTTCAACTTTTTGTTTTTATTTCAACCAATTAATCTCATCACCTCAATAACAAAACTTATAAACATGTACATAATGCAGTCACTTGACAATAGATAGAATGCGAAAATGACCTTAGAGGCTCAGTAACAACTGATTTACTTTGCTATAAATTTTTTCTTAAACTTCCTGTTATTTGGTGTTACCGATATATTTTTTTGAAAGATAATGATCACAGATTTTGAAAATTAAAAAGAGAAAACACAAAAAATTATCTGCCTCGGTGATGGCGTCGTTGCGATCGCTTTTAGAGTTGCCAGTTAAAAATTTTCGAGATAAAGTAAACGACCTACGTTTTATAAAGTTTTGGTATTTTTAAATTAAGTGATGTCATGATATCTGAAAAACGTAGGTAAATGTATATGTTAATTTATTAAGAAAACATGCGTAGCTATGATCCAACAGGAGAAATATCAACAAAGGCAGACTTTTACATTTAAAGACGCATTCGCTAGTTCCTCTTTTGGCCACCGGGTCAGATAAGTTGTCTATAATTAGATAAAAATTATGAACTATGTTAGTAAAAATAATGATTACAATGGTCGCTACTTGTACTTGTCGGTACTTGTATCTTAGTGTACATTCCGTGTCCATACACTTTCTCGTTCATCTCTTTATGATTGTTGGGACAATTTTTTAAACAATTATTGGCACAATAAAAGATGAAATGTTAGAACTGTTAGGTTAGATTTAGAATAACTATTACAAAACACTGATGGAATGAGTCATGTAAGAAAAATTACCTTTAACAGAGAGAACTGGAATTGAGGACAAAGAATTATCCAGAAAATGTATATATCCAGCTTTAATTTGATTTAATAATTTTTATTATTAAAACAATAGACTTGACATTTTTTTATTTCAGCACCCATACCATATAAAATAGGGTTAATATTCTGGTGAATCAGTCTGCTCAGAAAATTATGAAAACCACAGTAATTTTACGAAAAAAAATTATGATTCTTTGTCTATCAAATTTGTTAATCTAGCTACACTCACAATACTTTGGATTTCTAACTGAATCCTGAGAGCTTCATGCAAATCCATTTCTCTCAATTGTGCCGCTATATATTTACCATAGATATCAAATTCATCATCCTTCATGCATTCTGAAGGGTCTGTACTACCAGAAAAACTTTTGTCTGAAATCTCTATGCTAGAACTATGATGTTGTTTGAACTTATGCTTCGTGGTTTTAGAATGATGTGTGAGGTCTTGCTTTGTGAACAAATTGGTAGGCTCAGCTTTATATATCATGTTGTAATCTTCATGATCCACAAAGAATTCTATGGGGGAATCTTCACTGGAGTTTTCTAAATCCCTTGTGTGATGGGTATTGTCTGATGGGTCATCTATTGTACCTTGTTGCTGAATAAAATTATTGTTGTTGATAAATAAGGGAACCACAATTAATGATAAGGGGCAATTAAAATATTACATAAAGATGGCTATGTTTTGCTTATCTTTGATGACATGGGAATGGCAATCATGATGATTATGTAAGAATTTTTAAGATCAAGCCTGGTCAAAAATTTGTTAACAGAACCTAACTGGCTAGATTTTCAGTTCTTTTACTGTGGTTCAAGTTTTACTGTAGTTATTCAATTTATCATAAATCAAATATAGTGTATGTATGTATTTAATACATTGATTTCGTAATTTACTGATTTACAATAGAACCACAATCTCACCTGATATTAAGTCACAATGTGTCACAAAATGGTAATATAGTAATGGGAGATGGTCCTATCTCTCAAGTTCAACTAATATATTTTTATAATATGGTATAGGCTCAGTGCTTTAACCACAATCTCACCTGATGTTAAGTTATGATGTGGTCCATAATGGTAAACACACTAAGCCCAGAGGTACTAGTTCTCAAGTGATGCTGCCAGAACACACCTATTGGTATTTGGTTTTCAAACTTGAGGGTGGTAGCTACCCAGGCAGGCATTATTAGAAAATGAAAGCTCAGGCTGATTTTAGAGTTGGATAGGTGGGCTCAATCCTGCGTCCATTGACGTGGAATCCGGCCGCACTATCCAGTGTGCCATCATCGCTTGATGGACTTACAGTTGCTAACTTACGGTATCAGATTTTATATATAAGAAAACAATATTCTTACATTCTCATACGCGAGACCGTACTCTGCTCTTCGGTTGGCATAATGGAAACGTTTATGCCAAACTGGGAACCATCTCAAGTTAGACTTATATGCATGACCCGGGCCCGAACGGCGCTTTATTTTACCCATTTCCTGCATATAAGTAGTTCGTAAATTCTTTATTTTAATCTTCAATTCAGCTATATTCATATCGATACCAGTAATGTCGCGAAATTGTGAAATTAATTCTTTATAGGATTTCATTCGTATGCTAGATACTTTGTAATACTCGTGCTTTGAATTCCACAAATTTTCATGTTTCATATACTGTTTCACGAATTGATATGTTTGTTTTTCGCTCCACCTCATTCTCTTATTTGTATATTTAGTTGTTAGCATAGATAAAACACTATACTTGAAAGTTGTTAGTTTATGTTATCGGTTCTGCTTAAATTTATACGTCGTCAAACTTGTCTACTTTGACAATATTGTCATCAATTCTGTGGTTGTCAAAATTGTGACATTACAAAATTTTTTTTTTTCTATTAATACGATGAATGGATGTGAGCTCTTAAAGTAACTACAGACTGCTAATGTACAAGTATTAAGTAACAACGTGATTCAGGAATTCCAGGATGCCATTGCGCTAAGCCTACTTTAGGTATTTATACTGGTTCTTAAATAATGCTACCTATAGTTTAGGTGGTTAGAGATTGAATCAGTGGCGGCCTGAGGTGGAGTGTCGTAGGGGTCATGACTCCCGGGAAAATCGTACACGTCCAATTAACGAATCTAGAGAATTAACAAAAGCTTTGAAGGAACGACTTCTTGCTTAAAATGTCTAAATAATGAAATCAAAAATAGGTATGTAATTAAGTATTCAAAGTCTTGGCCTGCGTGCTTGAATAGACAGACGAGCTTAATTAGATAATTCCTTTTTTTAACGTGGAAAATGCTTTTTACGGATCTTCCCTGGCATTCTTAAAATCTCCCGGATTAGGATGCCAGGAAGGTACGTGGGTCTCGTCCGGCGTGAAGTGCCAAGAATACCCACTAAACCCACGGTACCATCCACTGCTTTTCTGGAGGGCTACACGGGATTAGTCTAGCACACTCCGCGTCGCACCAGCGGCAGGCCCAAAGACGGGCCACTGCCTTTGTCTTCCGTCCAAAGGGTGACGGACTAGTTCCAACTGTCCCCCCTTTTCTCCAACAGGTATTCAACTAGTCTTCAGCCCTCTCCTTTTTGCATTCTTATCTTTCGACAAAACAGTTTACATAAAATGAATGAAAAAGGGGCTTCAGCGTTACTATACTTACTATCTAAATATGGAACGCGAAAATTTAAAAACGTACAAAAACAGTTTTTCAATGTTTCCTGTTTTCGTTTATGTCGGCAGTCCTATGACTGCCTAATTCTTTTATTTTAATTCTTGAAAGCTTTATTCTTATCTAAAGAACTAATCACGACATTTTTACTTAATATATATATAATATGTATTAATATATGTATATGTATTGTTACATAACTGTATTTTGAGATAATAAAAAAAAACGCTTCCTTCACCGAAAACTCAGGCTGATTTTAGAGTTGGAAAGGTGAGATCGAACCCACGTCCATTAACACGGAATCCGGCCCCACTATTCACTATGCCGTCATCGCTTCAAAAAGTTGTCTTAACGTTAATAATTCTTTGTAAATGTTTTACAATACATTTGTTTGAACTATGATCACATCGTCTCAGGTAGAGCAGCATTTTCTCCAATATTCTTCTTCTTCTTAGTTAAAGGCAATTCACGATTTACATACACAGTTCTGCCAGCGTCATGTGATAAGTTATGTTTTCAATCTTGTGTAAGGATCTTCCCGCATCAACCGCGTATACTTGCGTGTCAGCGTCCACGCCCGCGTAACCGCCGTATCCGCCGCCGGGGACGCGCGGTAACGCGGCTTCCGCACACACTCCGGGTTCCCCGCCAGTAGTGGTCCAAGACGTGCTTCGTTCCCCAACTGGGGAGGCTTTTGACGCCGCTGCCAGCGCGATACAGTGACATTGAACATGCATTAAGCATTACACGCACAACACTGCGCACACACTCCTGCACATAACACGTAGGTACATAGGTCCTATAAGGAATCTTTTTTATTATTATTGTTAAATAAAAAAATGTAATGCTTACCTAGGTTCCAAGTTCCGCGGATTTTTTTACACTCAGGTAACGGCCTAGCCGAGGTCAGTACCACTTTTGTAACCCTTGTCCTCGTTACCTTTTTGCGGCTGAGTGCCTTCAGCACTCGCCCCCAAAGTCACGGTGAAGTTGTAAAGGTTTTTTAGTTAAACAGCAAAAAAACAATCTTGTGCCATCGTTTCTAAGCTCCATCAAAACGGGTGGCTCATCTTGCTAGAACATGGAGTTTGCGTGGTACCTCAGGATAAACGTTTCGCATCATTATTTCGGATATACTTCACCTGTGAACAATAACCAAATAATATCATGTAAAACATCACCAAAATCACACAATATAGGGTCAAATTCGCAGTAACTATTTATTTTAAAGACAAGAACTGCTACATGACAAACTGACATCCCCCAAAAATTTTTCTTCAGTGTTACAAAAAAAATGTTTAAAGTATTCAAATTACGTGTATTTTTAGAATAAATTAATACACGTGTATCATATTGATCTTCCACCAATAATTAAATACCTTTACACTTGTGTATAGATAATAGAAAAATAAAAAATCCTTTTTCTCATTATCCCTTCTTTTTGATCAAAGGCTGAGTGTTTTCACGTCAGTGAGTGATAATAGTGTAAAGGGCGTAACGCTGACTCGTCTCAAACACAAAACCCTCGCAAAGTGAGCTCCTCCCATCCGCTGTACTGTTTCTTTCTTCATTTACATTCCCACGGGGCCCGCCTCCACACTTCACTATGTAACTCGAAGATTCCCAACTTTTAATAAGACTTCTTCGGGATCAATACATCGGTTAATTGGCTTGTTAACGCTCTCAGTCAGTATTTTTATTACATGGTTTTACTAATAATATTTACGTAGGTACTTAAAAAAGGATAATACAGTCGACTCTCGATAATTTGCTCACTTGAGCAGAGAAAAATTTTCACATTACCAAGAGTTCATAAAACAACAGGAGATAAATTACCAAGAGGGAGGTAGGAAAAATATCAGGTAAACTAGAGTTTGATCAAAATTCGTGATTTATTATTTTGGACATTTGTACAATGTTGGTCACAAATGTTCATATTATGAAATGAAGTCTGTAATTTTCAGTTCAGTGAGCGGTTTCAGTCTATCATTGTCCAATAAATTATCGATAGCGGTAAGAGCTGAGAAGAAATTGTCACTTGTACCGGTTCTCAGGACGTGGAAGTGTATGGTCTGTAGGTAGCGACAGGTCGGTACATGATAAACGGTTCAATTTATACAGAGTAAGAAAGCCTGGGCTTTAAATTATAACAAGTCGGCGGACAAAATACTATTTAATTAATATTAAATACCTTCAAATTCAAATTGCCGAGGGGGTTAATTAATATTGATTTTATTCAATTTATCAAGGGATTCAAATTATTAAAAGATTCGGATTAACGAGTATCAAATGATCGAGATTCCTCTGTGCTTGCCTTATGACTTTTCTATTATAGGGATTTAAATATGAGATTGACGTTTTAACGCGAATTAAAATGAAACCTGGATGGGTAAAATTTCAATTTGGATGGATATATGTGTTCGAACCGACGTCCAACGAAGCAGTAACATCGGATACTAACCGAACCCTACCACTGAGCCATCATCGAAAACATGTAACAGTTAATATAAATAAGATTATTAAAAACCAAATACATAATTGTTTGCTATAATTAACAATTACATAGTAATTATTATAAAAAAATAACTATAAATAATGCCCAGCTCGCTACCAGAAAAGCGTTCTCAGTAAGCTGGCCGCATCGCTAAGGTTATACGTTGCGTTAGATATTTGCCAGCCTTCTGGTCGCGAAAGAGGATGGGACGGGACAAAGTATCGATGTAAGTAGTGTAACAACTTAGTTGTAGTATTGCAAGTTACCAAAGAGTATTTGAGAAACATTTTAAATTTGTCCAAAGAAATAAATACAGTAAACGCAGATTTTATTTGTGCAACTTTTGCCACAGATAAAATAAGTGTCATTAAATGCGTAACCTCTTTGTGCATACTTAACTGCTTAAACTGTAAATGCGATCCTTAAACAAACCTTTAAAAGCGCAATATAAATTTAAAAAAAAGTGTAAATTCAAACGAGAATGTTAAAACGAATCTTCTGGTGTTCGATCGACCTATAAAAGTTCTACCATTGAGCCATAAAGTCGTAAGATACAACTAATTTATTTTGACATAAGGCCTTAAGCTTCTAAGGTGCAGAAACGTATTCATGAGTCGGGAGACGAAAAGTTCACCACACCTTTAACAACAGTGCAGTCTGAACAGAGAGTTCACAATTAACCATTTCACAGATATATTTTTTTAAAACGAATGGCTAGTGTTTCATTAATATCTCATCCTTATAATATTTGTATCCTTATAATGTCTTCATATTTTTATTGGTTGATAACGCGAATATCACGAAACCGGATTACAGTATTTTTTCACACAGAATAGGTCAGTGCTTTGACCACAATCTCACCTGATGTTAAGTGATGATGTACTCCAGGATGGTAAACACACTAAGCCTAGAGATACTTGTTCTCAAGCGATGCTGCCGGAACACACCTATTAGTATTTGGCGACAGGTTTTCAAAGTTAAGGGTGATAGCGTGGTAGGCATTAGAAAATGCCCTACTACCATGCTATGGTTTCCTCAAGATGTTTTCCTTCACCGAAAGCTCAGGTCGATTTTAGAGTTGGATAGGTGGGGATCGTACACGCGTCGATTGACGCGGAATCCGGCCGCACTACCCGTTTCGCCATCGTCGCTACAACAGTTTTTTTTTGCAGTTTTTTGAAGTAATAACTTTTTCCATCCATCCAATCGAAAGACGTCCATTGCTGGATATAGGTCTCCCCAAAGGTCTCCACGACAACCAGTCTTGCGCTACCCGTATCCAGTGTATTCCTGCGACCTTCACCAGGTCATCGGTCCACCTTCAACTTCTTATGGGAGGGTAAACCGTTTCGTTACGTAACGCCATAGATAAATTATATATATTTTATAGTCTTTAGTTACGCGTTACGATGCCAGTCTGTCTAGCTTCCCTTTCTCTCACGTATACGGCAGCGGTAGACATCAACATAGATTAGTTTAAGTTATCACTTCTGTCGTGCGTCCCGAGACGCACAAGTTTCTTCTTTTTTTTTTTTATTCTAGGGCTTATCATTTTATCAGGGTTTGGTATAATATTATGCTACATTAGGATTCATCCTTCCACCTGCTACGACACACTGCTTTCGCTTCTTCTACTTTCATGAGCACTTTCATACACGCTCTTCGGTTACGGATACTTTTTACCTGGCCTTTCTTTAGAACGTCTTCGATCTGGTGGTGAGACTTTCGCCTAGGTGATGTGATGAAAAGCGATGATGGCGCAGTGGATAGTGCAGCTGGATTCCGCGTAAATGGACGCGTGATTGAGTCCACCTATCCAACTATAAAATCAGCCTGAGCTTTCGGTGCAGGGTGACATCGTGAGGAAACTATAGCATGGTGGTAGGGCATTTTCTAATAACGCCTGCCTGGGTAGCTACCACCCTCAAGTTTGAAAACCTGTCGCCAAATAGCAATAGCAATAGGTATGTTCCGGTAGTATCACTTAAGAACCAGTACCTCAAGGCTTGTTTACATACCATCCTGGACCACATCATCACTTAACATCAGATGAGATTGTGGTCAAAGCATACAGCATAGAGGGCTGATGTCATAGGGTTGGTAACGCGAATTTAAAAGTTATTCCTCAACCAAGAATCGCACAACGCCGCTAAAAAAGTTTTTACAGCAACAAAATTATTGAACCTTCTGTGTAATTTTTATGATGGTTGCCCTCGGTCGATTTCGAAAGATATCGTTTTAGACCGAATCGAGCTCGGCGCGGCGTGGTGAAAATTTGCTATCACTTTGTTATTCGAATCTGTAATCTCGATGTCAAAGGTTTTGAGTATTTGCTTGCAATTCTTAGCCCGAGGGATCCCTCTCTGTTTACATATCTTATTTATAAGTAGACGTCTATTTTTGAGAGTTAGTATGGGTATTTAGTTCTGTTTTTTTTTTTAATATTATAAACTTTGAACGTGACTCTGTCCGCATAATGCACCTTTTTTTAAAAGTGGGAAATGCATTATTGCTTGTCCTCTGGCATCTCTAATCCGGGAGTAAAATCTCCCGGACTAGAGATGCCAGGTGGGTATGTGGGACTCGGCCGGCGTGAAGCGTGAAGTCTCGAAAACCTGTGATATTATAAAATGTATGAAATAGTAATAGTAATATGGTTGAACGTTACGTCGCTCGATGTGACTAAGAATCTGTATAACAATGTCAAAGTTTTGATGCAGGTGAAAATGTGATGTAACCATATCCTAGTGGTAGGGAAATCTCTAGAAATCGCCAGAATGGACACCATGAGTTCATTATCCTTGCAATGAAGGTGACAGAACCAGGGAAGTAGCCGGATCCGTCTTCGAACAATATCATGGCCGGTCGTCGGTCGCCTGCCTCGCTTAATAAGTGAAGAGTACTATTTCTAGGCTGAGCTATGTGTGTAAGAATGCGATTGTTCCCTGAACCCTGATCGAGTTGGGCTTAGTCTGTCGGCAATCTGAGCTAACCTGATAATCTGTTGTGCGAAAACTGTTACATAACTGAATTTAGTAGTTAAATAAGCAGATTTGCAACTTTAAAAAATGAAAATCTTTCGCTAAACATCAATAGATGTGTTACGTCGGCATCGCTTGAGAGTTGACGAGAATGTAGTTAAACTTAATACTTAAACAGTATATATATAGAAAATAAATTTGTTAATAATTTAGAGAAAATGAGTTTAAACTCGTTTTTAAATTCATAGTTAATAATTTTCCTTTTAGGTATTAATTGCTTTGTAAACCTGTGAATGTAACAGCGTAGCACGTATCATACGTGCTTTAAATGAAGTTTTACAACGAGGCAATAAAATAAATATTTTACATACACCGCTTGACAATAGGATTTCTAAACGAATAATTTAATAGCACTCAGTTCTAGAATTTTCCTGTCGTATTTATTAATTAAAGTACACGAATTGTAAATAAAATAACGATTGGCGACTGTTAGCGATAAGGACTAGGAGTAATAACAAAAAATAATAACAGCACGTTGGTAAAAAGGCACTTTATGAAGCACTTTTTTAGAGACATTTAAAATGAAATCCATTAATAAAATAATAATTATTGAAAGCTTCCGCTTTTACATTGTCCTAAGACCTCCCAACTTCTAATTTGCTATTGACTATCTACCTACTGTATTTTATACTTTTCACAGCTATATCCGTACAAACTAGTTTAAAATCTTATATAAATATACTTTTCATATGGACTCAATCTTCAGTTAGTTTCGTTATTCCAGTGATGAATATGTTCGTATGATTGAAATATGGCCGATAGTGTGTCAGCAAAATGTCGGCTATTCCAATAAATTCATCTAGTTGACATTACACCATTTTGAAAAAGAAATCCCTTATTACACTGCGTTAGATTTGTAATTACAAAACCTTGGTTTTGTCAAATACAATAGAAAATAAAAACCACATACATTGAGTGCTCTTTGCAAACGATTGCTGTAAATTAGCATTTTTTTTTTAGTATTTAATTAGTAGCATAAGCACAGCAAGTGAATGCCGATGCCGTATCGTGCATTATTTGTTCATTCGTCTTTTTGACCATGAATTGTCTCAAAAATTGTAAAAAAAAAACAATTGGATGTTTTTACAGTAAAACAATTTTCTTTTAAAAATGTTCTCTACCTCTCACACTAAATCTTATTTTTTAGTTTCTCTTTTAATATGTGTAAGGTGGTGCACGAGTTAATTTTTAAGATGACTCTGTTCATCCGTTGACATAGATAAGTCTAGATAATGACAAGAGACAGACATGTGAATGTATATTTTAGGTATCTGCATATAAACAACTCATTATTTGAACCCATCGTTGCATAAACCGGGCTGAGTTTTCAGCGGTTATAAGCATTTTTTTAATACTTTAAAAAAATACTCTAGTATGTGTGATATTTGTTGTAAGATAATCCAAAACAAGATCTATATGAGTAAGATAAAAAATCATTATTTACAGTTAGGTGGCACAATAGACAATTGGTTTTTACCTAAGCTAGAGTGTTTGATGAAAATAGTACTTACATAGAGATTAGTCGAGATAATATAAACAAAATTACACAGATATATCCATCCCTAATCTTTTGTAATTATATAAAACTCCTTTAATTTCAGTTATTTATTTATTATAAACTAACACTGATAATTTATATCTAGATTCAGATAAATTGGCAAAAGTTTGGCAGCAGATTTAAATAATTTGAGGGCGGTAGCTACCCAGACGGGTAATAGAAAAACCTCTACCGCCGCTTATTGTTTTCATAATACATATTTTCCTTTGCCGAAAGCTCAGAGACTCATTAGGAATAGTATAGGTGGGATTCGAACCAATGTCCATCGGCATCGTACTGAGACCATATTACCTGAAAAACATCATCGCCATTTATGCGTAAATATGAAACAAAGTCGATTATAATAACTTTAATAGTAATAAAAAGTTTTCAATATTGATTCAAAAGGTTGATGAGATCTGATCACGGTGGGATGGAGCCTTTCTCTGACGAAGCTGTCATGTCACAATATGGCTCACGTAAGTTCTCGCGACTGCGCCACCGGGAACTTTTAAAATGGCAGCTTTTGGGAAAAACAAAACTATAAGGCAGTGAAATAAACAGCTCTTTTCGGTAAACACGCTATAATAATGAATCGTAACATATATATGAATATACCTGCTTCTATCTACACTCTTTTTTTATTATATAACTAGCTGTGTGCCCGAGCTCCGTCCGCGTTATATATATTTTTCACTGCGTAAAATAGTTTTTAAATAATCATTAAAATAAAACAAATAAAAGTGTTTTTGGTATTGGTATAGTATATATACATTCATAATTAAGTTGATATTTAAATATTACAAACAAACTTCAATTTTACTTATTTGTATAGAAGAGGTAAAATTTATTTTTCTTTGTTTAAGGATAAACTAAAAAGTGTCTTAACAGATTTTAAAAATCCTTTCACCTGGAGAAAGGTTATCCTATCCATGTATTCACGACCGTAATTAAAAGAATTTTTTAAAGTGCAATATTTTAGAGGCATATTCGTCCATCTATTTGTTTTGACTCCACTCTATTACGGTACAGAAAAATATCCAACTTGACAGTATCTCATTTAGCAACACGCGTGTTATTATACAGTTGGATAATATGTAACTGTCGACTCTGTCTGTGTGTGGCATGTTAATTATGAGAAATATCATTCCAGGAAAACCCGTTTAATACGAAATTGTAAGTAAGTACAAATCTGCTTTATTTCTTTACGAGTTGTTCAACTATTATTTTGTTCTTATCCTTAGAATTGTATGAAATATTTTCAAATAGCATAATATGGTAAAATTTCCAAAAAAATATATAGTAACAACTAGTACATAGTACTGGTGATAAAAAGCGGATATGCTAAAGTAGGGATCAGAATAATGGGCTATAAAAGTGGCGGCCGAAAGAAGACTGTATCCAACTGAGATGCAAATGTTGAAATGGATGCGTGGGATAACATGAATGGACAGGATTAAGAAAGAGTATATTAGAGGCAGTTTGAAAGTGGCGCCAGTAACAGAGTAGTTAAGGCAGTGATTCTCAACCACTGTGCCGCGGCACTTTTGTATGCCGCCAAATTTCAAAAGTGTGCCGCCAAATTTTGCAAATATATAATAATGTAAATATTATTAAATTATATCATTTAAAAAGAAAAATATTTTTAACAACATCAATTCAAGTATGCAAGGGCCTAATGAAAATATCTTAAACTCAACCGATAAGCTGGTGGTATTAAAAAAACAAGTAACTTTATGGAAAAATAAAGCTCAGGAAGGCAATTTAGAAAAGTTTGAGTCAGTCCCTAAAGACAGTTATAAAACTATTAAATTAATTTTTGTTGATCATTTGACAACATTTGAGGAGATAATTATTCATTATTTCCCAAAATTAGATATTAAGAAATTTGATTGGGTTCGTAATCCATTTCTCATAACGGATACTTCTGTATTTGACTTAACTTTGAATGAAGAGGAAGAACTCATTTTGCTTTCCAATAATCCAGATTTAATTTTAAAACATTCAGAAGAATCAATTAATTCATTTGGGATTAACATCAGATGCGATTATTTAATGATAGCCAAAAAAGCTTTAAACATATTATTACAATTTTCCACAGCATATTTGTGTGAATTCGGATTTTCAGCATTAACCAACATTATAACTAAAATAAGATCAAGGTTGTTAAATGTAGAAGACGATATGAGAGAAGCATTGTCATTTTTACGACCAAATATAAATGAAATTATCAAAAAACATCAAGCTCAAATTTCGCATTAAAAATATTTTTATTTTTAGTAAGTAAATAATTTTTATCTTTTTCTTTGTGTGCCGCCAAATTTTGAAATCGTTAAATATGTGCCGCAACAAAAAAAAGGTTGAGAATCACTGAGTTAAGGAGCAATCGTCTGTCCTGGTACGGGCATGTGATGCGCAGGGAGAAACGAGGATGTTGTAAGAAAGGTATGGAATAAATATGGAAGGTTATAGGGGAAGGGGAAGACCAAAGAAAAATGGATGGATTGAGTGAAACATTATATGTTAATAAAAGGGTTACATGTGGAGATGTCTGCAAATAGAGAGGAATTGAAGAGGAAGACATGTTGCATCAACCCCAAATGAAAATGGAATAAGGGTAGGGAGATGATGACTAGTGATAAAAGATGTCGTTTTTTATTTGATATTTTCTTCGTTCAAAACAATCGTTTTATAGTATAAGCCATTCCATTTCCAGAGAAAAGCTTTAACAACAAAAATAGGTAAAATACAGAATATGTAATGAATGTATGACATTTAGGAATATAATAATGTCGTTCATTTAGTTATTCTTTGTTTCACCGATGTTTAGTTGTCTAATATCTGTATTCATATAGAATATATTTTATATTGAATCTCATTCTCAATTTAGCTTTATACTAAATATATTGTATAACATCATAATTTTCCACAAAGTATAATTACTAAGACGAAGAAATAATTCGTTTAAATTCGCTAATGTAAATGGAGAATATGAGTAAAAAATTCTTAGTTAAATTATAATAAAATCCATTTGGTGAAAGAAACATTACATTCTTAATGTTGTAACGAGGGTTCGTTTTAACCGGGTCTTTGATTCAACGTTGATCTATTATTCTACGTAGGTATTTATATAAAATAATATTCACCCAACGTATATACACGCTTCAGAGCTTTCAAAACTATCTTATTCAGGGATATAATATATTAAATATCTAAAGCTTAAAATTGAGTGAAATATATTTTAACAATCGATGTTTTTTTTGGTAGGTATGAACAGAAATATGATTTTGACTATGTGTAACATATGAACAGAGTGAATAAGAAATATGGAGGTTGGATTCTTAAAGTTCTTTTATTATTGTAATTATTATTCTTCTTTTGAAGAATTTTTGTTCTCAAATTTTGTACTTGCAATTCCATCATTTTATTTATGCACTTATTTTTTATTGTTGTAAGGATTTATCAGGCATTGAAATTATAAGCATATATTAAGCAAACAATTGATTACGCGTCTTTGTTTCTTATTTTCAAATGTGTGCCATAACAATAATTTCAAGCGACTTTTTTTATTTACCCTATTGCTACTGTAGCGCCACCCTTATTTAACATATTTTTACGGACACTTTTTCATAAAGAGAGACGGATCTCTAAGCAATTTCTAAGTAATTGTTGTTTAAGTAAAGTAGAGGTGAGGTATGATTGTTGTTTGATGATAATTCTATTATTATTCTAATCAACTGTAATTATGACGTTCGATTATTGTATAATTTAGCATTTTCAACAATTATTAATCTTTTGTATTCATGACAATTTAGTAACTACATTATACAGGTGACTTTGAAATCAATGACAATAATTAAACGGGAGCTAATAATTGTGATTCGGAATAAGTTAAACATTTATCAGGATAGGATCAAAACTGTGCGACAAGTATTCTGAGGGAGATGACCGCTTTAGCGCTCGCGCGCTATAGTTGAAAATTTTACCTACATTGTTACCGAGTTATCGACTGCCACAAAACGACTATGCGATTTTGATACTTTAATTGACTTTATAATGCATATTTTTATTGAATATTTTTTTCCACTAAACTGATTTATAAATGTTTCTGAATATAATTACAAGCTCTTATTTAATTATGCCATTAATTTCAACCTGTATATAACTCATAAATATTCAATGGTTTAAGGGAAAATATTTCTTACGGACTTAATTATTACTCACTTCTTTCATAATATGCTCCCTAAGGTAACAAAATATATACAACAATCTGACCAGATAATATGTCTATGACTTCAAAAACATCATGGGAATCAGTGGTTCCCGAGTTACAAAGAGTACAAACAGAGAGACGTTTTTATAATAGGTAAATACGAAGTTATAACCCAAGTTATCAGTTCTTACATATGTGATAGATAAATCATTGAAAACTAATATTGAAAACAAGGCACATCTAACAAAACTAGTTATCGCTTCCGACAAAAAATACGTCGGAAAACACTTTACAACGGTGCAAAGTTTACAAAACAACAATACATTTACCGTTGATAATATACGGATTATTTAGAAATTCCCTACAAACTGTATTAAGTTATTGGTATCGTGAAAATTGTAAAGATTTACCAAAGAAATGGCCGCCGTTTATCATTCCTTGACAGCGAATACGTTTATACTATATAGAGTGGATACACACAACTATTAATATAAATGATCGTTAATTAATGTGCATTCTTAATAAAAGACGATATATACATATAAAGTGTTTGTTTTTATATGCGTAATTTGTAATGAAACTACACCATCGATTCTGATTATGAACCTTCACAAGAATATTTTGTATACATGTAGGAGACATTTTAGGACTCAATAATTGTGATCTTATCTTCAATCACTTTAAAAAAAAAAAAAAAAAAGTAAGAATTAAGTTTCATTATCAGCCAACCGATAAACGTTCACTGTTGGAAATAGGTCTCCCCCAATAAGGGAGGGATTGCCATAATCGCCACGTTTGGCATGCGGATTGGCGATTTCAGATGTTAGTGTTACTTAGAAGATGCTGATGCCCATGCCTTAGTTTATCGCTAAGTCGCCTTTTATGACACCCACGGGAAGATTTGTTACTATTCCTAGCCGGCATTATATAAATAAATTTAATATTAAAGAATAAAAATGCAGCAACTTAAAAAATAACTAAAATGTTACATTTAATTATCAGTGTAGAATCTGATAATATAATTTAATCAAATAATGCAGGCATACCCAAAGACGTTACCTTTTTAATATAATTTATCTATGCCAATAAGTAAAATTTAAGTTTCTGTTTGTAATTTTTTTTTCAATAAATAGGTATGAATGTATACACGAAAGCTATACCAAAAACGCAACTTTTAAAATGTATCTCTGTCTGTCTATCTGTTTGTTTCAGCTAATCTCCGGAACGGCTGGACGGATTTTTTGACGGTACTTTTTTTAATAGCTAGCTGAAGTTACTACAGGTAACTTAGGATACTGTTAATTTTCGAAAATTATTATGGTTCCATGTAAAAAAAAACTTCTAAATAAATTAATGAAATCCTATTCAATGCATAATTTTAGGAGCAAGTGCTTAAATTTATGAGAAATATTTTTACTGTGTCTTAGTACTAAAAAAAAATTGCGTTCCGTATAAAAAAAAATAAAACGCAGTGAAGAATATATGAAACGCAGGTGTAGCTAATATGTAATATTTACAACTAATATGTAATATGTAAGACAAAGATAAAAAAAAGTTAGGAAAACGTATCGTATTATAACTCTATATAGTGCCTTATTTGATAAGAGTTCGTAATAAATTGTTGAACGTCGCACGGCACCATCTGTCTCGCTTACGATCTATATTTTGCTTTATTTGTTTATAAGATCATCAATAAATAATATATTTAACGTTTCGGGTTTCAACCGGCTGCATCTGAGAAGATTAAAAAATAGACACAGAACCTTATTTATTACATAACTTACACCAAAGTTTCCTATGATCTTTAAACATCAGGTTTGAGTATAACTTGCAACATTAAATAACATATAAAACATTATCAGAAGAACGGAAAATAAATAGGTACTTATATAAATAAGTATGTAAAAAAATCATTTAATACATATAAAATAATGCAAATGAATATTTGTTAGAAATAGAGTGTTATTAATAGCGAGAGAGACCGCAGGCGCACCTAGTTTTACCTATATGTTTTACAAAATTACCAATTGTTGGAAGCGATACATAACATGAGTTTTAAATTTTACGATGAGCCTTATCCTTTCGTTCGGTGTAGAAAAAACATCGTATTACTACCGTAGTATAATGGTGGGGCATTCCCTAATGCCTACCTAGTTAGTTACAATCTTCAAGTTTAAAAACTACTTTCAAGCATAGGGTTGATTTCTAATGGAAATTCTTATATCGCCTACGTACATTTGATTGTAAAAGGAAATGTATGTAAACTACTCCAGTACGAAGTGTTGCAGTCTGTCGGAATCTGTACTCGGGAGTGCTCTAAACGTGGCGAAGACCAAAATGCAAATTTAACATTTATATTCATGAGTTGAATGAAGGATCTACTATTAAATGAACGATTTAGTTATTCTAACACTATGTAAGTAAACCTCTGTACTGTTCGTAAATAACAAATATTTTTATTTACTATATTATATAGGTATGTATATATCTTAAAAGTACACGAGAATGTGCTTGCGCCAATGCCGGAACACCCATATAACATGTGTTACCGAATCTTAAGGATCCCGTACATCGGGGCCCTTTTTTGTTATTTTTTATTGTGGGGAAATGCATTTACACATCCCCCTACCACCTTCCGGGTAATGTTGGTAGGGGTATGCGGGACTCGCCCGGCGTGAAGCGCCGGGAATACCCATTAAAACCCCACGGTGCCGTCCGCCGCCTCTCTGGGGCGACACGGGATCATTCCTGCATGCTCCACGTCGCCCCGTCGGATCTCAATGTCCCTAACAGAACTCATGTACATGCATGTAGTGTGCAGGTGTGATGCACAGTGTCATTGTATCGGGCTTGCGATGGGTTGAGAAACCTCCCTAATTGCGGATCGGAGCATGTCTGGGTTGCCACCGGAGGGGTTTCTGTGGTGTTTTGATGTAAAGCTGGCCACGTGTTTTTGGCAACGGGAACAATGATTTCGCGGGTGTGGGCCTGAGCTTACTCTGGTTTTCGGATTTGGTTCGCGAGCATTATTTCATCCTTGGGATCGGTGAGGATGCTACGCGATCATCTTTTCATTCGTGGGGTGTTGAAATATGTAGGTACTTATTTGGAATAATATAAAGAACAAATTAAGAAGATATTAGTTTGTAATTAAATTCAAGCAAGAAAATTAATACCTTATCATTTTATGTTTAAGTGAAAGAAATAGACTGCGGTAAAAAAAACTGTCACGGATAGATATTGCTATAAGCGAACGTAGTCACGGAACACCGTTGGTAAATAAATAATACGAAAAATAAAAACAACTTTCGAGTGAAATATTAGTAATAATATGTAATGCAATAATTATTCCACATCCTCGAAATCATATTCCCGGATGCGTTCGTTCCCGAGATTGTGGAATTGTAAGGTTTATTATTCAAATGGTTTCTACATATAAATGTTATTTGAGAATAATATAACGCGTAGTCGACCGAGAGACCGTCCACGCTTCGGCGATTCTACTGTGAAATTTATAAATAGACACACTTTCGAAGTAGAAGTCTCCAGCTTATTCTTTTTTTTATAATTTACTCAATCGAATTATTTTTGTTTTTTAGTAACAGTTGGAAGTCATTGTCATTCTTCTTTTTCCGTTTTTTAAATTAATTTTTGTTTTACTTAATCTTAACTTTTAGATTGAGATCAAACCAAAAAAAATAAATCGGTTCTTCTGACTAATCATTGACACTTTCAGAAAAAAGGATTGTAAGCTTTTGTTTTGTTTAGTTGAGATTTAAGTAGGTAAATATAGATTGAGGTCGTTATTGAAACCGGCTGTAAAGCAATGGTATTGTGGTTTGTTGCTGCAAAGGGCGTAGGGTCGACTTAGCATCAGGTAAGATTGTTTTGAGCCTTTCAAAGAAAGATTTGAGCCTATCCTTATATTTTACATTATATATGAGGCAGTGTCTGTCTGTTAGTTGGCTTATAACTCGATAACCAATGAACCGATTTACATGACTCTTTTTTAAATTGTATAAATATATTTTTATGTCCGGTTTTAATATTGATTTATTCGTTAAATGTTATGTACGAGTAGGTATATACGAAAAATTAACAGCATTAAAAAAATACGTTTATCGTATTTGTTCCTGCATACTTATCTTTAGATTATATAAAAGGCGACGTCTATCTGTCTGATTCTCTACCCGCCAATCGTTTAACGAAGTTATCATTTCAAAAAACTTTTACGAGTAAGAGTTTTGTGTCCTGGTTTTTCTTACATTAGATAATAATATTGTATGGAATAACTTATGAGGATAATAGTGGAATAAAAAAACACTATTTTGATGCAGCGCTTTAAGAAAACTATAAAAATATGACATTGACGGTATTGTTATTACACAATCATGTGCACAATTCCTATTAGGAGGATTGCGATAATCGCCATGCTTGGCAGGCGCGTTGGCGATCGCAATCAGATTTTTGTGGTGCTCAGAGAATGCTGCTACCCATCCACTGATTTATCCTTTAGTCGCCTTTTACAACGCCCACGGAAAGATGGCGATGTGGCCAACGGGTTCTCGAATAGCGATTACATATCAGAAGACGCAGCGCGTGCAGATCCTCAACAAGGTGGAGCAACGACCTGGTTAAGGTTGTAGGATTTCGTTGTGGACATTTTTGGGGAGACCAATGTCCAGCAATGAACGTCTTTCGATTGGTATTATAATGATGATGACAATTACTATTAATGAAAAAGAAGATTATGTTAGTTAATACGCATATTGCTACTTCTGAGTAACGAAACAGATCACAGCGCGTTTTTAGTCTACGGCAGAAATATGTTTGTCGACTATCTGTGTGCCCGCGGCTGCGCCCGCTTTTCATATATTTTTCACTGCGTAATATAGTTTATAATTTTTTGATACGTAACCCTAATTTTTTTTCCAGAATTTTTTTGTTTGCTACTAACATTTAGTAAGAGTATTTCTCACAAACTCAAATACCTGTCAGTAAAAACTGTGCTTTGAAGCAGATTTTATTCTAAATTCCAATTTTTGAAAAATAAAAGTACCCTAAGCTACGCGGAGTAACTTAAGCCGGTCCGGAGATTACCCGGAACAAACAGCCAGAGAAAATCTTCAGAAAATGTATTTTTGGTATAAATATCGTATATACATTCATATCTAATCAGCAAAAAATTGTCTTTCTGAAATTACAAACAGACACTTTAATTTTATTTATTAGTATAGATAGGAAACTTTTCTTATCATTTATAACCGCAATAAAATATTAAAAATAAACTGTTCCCAAAATACACTATATAATGTTGACGTATCTGACGTATCAATCAGGTTATATACGTGCGTATACAAAATGGTAAAACCCGTTAGAGATCTATAATAATTTAACATAATAAAAATTCACTGTGCAACCGCCACCGTTTTACATAAAATAAGTTTGGTGAAGCTAGGAGGGTAAACATTTAAATCGACGTAGTGCGGAACCCAACATTAAATTCGGGAAGGTAAGTAGTCAGAGTTCCACAGTGACGTACTCAATGTACTGTGATTATTGTGATCCCCGGGAAAATATTATATATTTCGTAAATACTAAATACTTACCTAATAAAAATGTACAACTAATGCAGTGCATGATCTAACCTAAAATACACTTTATACATAAAGGCAGCCGCTAAAATATATTAATGAACATTAGTCGTTTAATTTTAAATATATGAAGTGAATTTAAAAACCATATATTTAAAGTAAGCATTGGCTAATTGTGAAAAAAAAACTAAATTAAAATAGAAAACACTGGTCACTATCTTAATTGTCGTGGAAAGATTATATATCATTTTAGTACTGGCCATCATTAATGGGTATGTTACTGGCCATGTTAAAACCCATCGTAATATAAAAGATTGTAAAAAGAACTGTCATTTTTATTCATTCAATCGACCGACAAAATATAATCCACAACAATAATCGTTCAAACTCCTTACCAATGGCGTCAAAAATTAGCAAAGCATGGACCCTTCAACGTCGCTTTGATAATTAAGTATTATAATACAAGAACGCATCTATAATTTGAAACTATTGATGAAGCTAATAGTATAGATAAGGTAATAGTAGCTTACTACATACATGTTAGAAAATCCCAACACGAAAAATCTATCGGTAATATATATAATATATAAATATAGGTAACTCATATAAATATAGGTAGTCATGTTTTGAAATTTATTTCAATTTAAACTAAGTTAAATAAAAGTTAAGTTAATTTAAACTTTCAATTTAATTTATTTCAATTTAAGCTAAACTTTGAGGTACATACACACTATTATACACAATAACCGAATTATATCACGCATAAAGCCATCAAAGTTAAATATGTTCAAATAATGGTATTTCATTACAAAGATTCAGACTAAGATCCCGCCAAAAACTCGTGTTAATAACAAAATTAAGTTTTTCAAGAAGTTACTAAATTAAATTAAAAAACCATAGGAATGTTAATGTACCTACTACTACTAATGCTTATTTCGGATTTCTTTGTGCCTACACTGCACTATGTCAAAAAAGTCTTAATTTCAAAAGGCTATTTTACAGGGTGGATCATTGTATGAATGATAGTCATGTCTTGAATTTACACACCTCTCTGTGCTTTTGCTAACATTGGTTATAACTATAATTTGTATAGTATATATATATATATATATATATATATATATATTAACCAGATTGAGTTTCTTGGCGGCTTTTCTCTACTGGGTTGTTTTCCGAACCGTTGGTGATGTGTTTTGACGTTCATAAGTGCCTTCGTAGGGCCTAAATTTAATAAAGATTTTTTTTATTTTAATTTGTCTGCCTCCAAAATGTGCGATTACATCCCTGGCACTGTCTGCAAATAGATTGGTGGTCGGGTAAATTTTACGACGTCCATTCAATTTAAGGTTACTTTCGGTCGGTAACGTTATAGTACTATTAAATAAAATAGGTTTATATTAAATCAACATTTTTCAAGATTTAATACATCTCTTATATTTTTAATATATTTAATTTTTAATTTTTTAATATATTTTAATTTTTAATAATAATTTTCCTATACCGAATAATGATTTTAATTTTAAATATTGTTATCATAATTTTAACCATGTACCTATCATAATTAATTATTGATTGATTTAACCGAAAGTCCACTGCTGGACATAGGTCTCCTACAAAAAAGTTGTACGCAATCAGGAGTTTGTTGTAATCAGAGGATGCTGCTACCCATCCCCTAGTTTATCCTTTAGTCGCCTATTACGATATCCATGTGAGATATGGGGTGACATTGTCCTTAGCCGCCACCAAACGGCAAAATTCATTATTATATATGAATTATTTTCAATTATGGTATATCGTATATTTTACTTATTATAATATAATATACTATTTTTATAATATCATTAAATTATAAAATTCCGTCACATATATATATACATTTTAAATTAGTATGTAACGGATTATTCTTAGGTGACATTGTTCGCTGATGCTAAGTGACGATGTGGTCATTTTTTAAGTGTAGCTTACCGCAACATCGTAACATACGAACACATGCCTTTTTTTTTTTTGACGGGGGGAAATGCATTTACGCACTACCCTTACCCATTGCATTAGTGAGACCGAAGTCCCCCAATGCAATGGGTAAGGGGGCACGGAGTGACGAGTTCCGTGCCAGTGTGGGACTCGCCCGGGCGCGAAACGCCCGGAAATACCCACTAAAACCCCCCGGGGCCGTCCGCTGCATTTGGGATGGGGGCGACACGAGGTGGCTATCGCAGGAACCGCGTCGCCCCCTGCAGCGAACCCACCGGGCCTCGTCGTGCAATGGCCCAATGGGGATGGGGGAGAATACTTCTCAACCCCACCTCTTCGCCCGCCCCCCCCCGAAGGGAGGCATGACCCACTGGTCAGACATCCAGGGGCAGGATATACTCCTGCCCCCAATAAAATCGAAAGAAGAAGGGATAGTGCAGTGACCGGCAAAGACAAAGAGGAAGGAGCCCGCCACTGCTACAGAAGAGAAAGAAGAAGAAGCACCTCCTCCTGAGGTCCACCCCAAGACCCACCTCCAAAGAGCAGGAGGAGAGGTGACCCCTGCTGCTAAGCTGAAATCACCTCTCTCCCCCCCCTATCCAATCTCCACCCAGCATCTGTGGCTCAGATCCTCTTCAACTCACCTTGTATTCCAACAAGGCGTAGGGAGCAGAGGATCCGGGCCACAGTTGCCATACGAACACATGCCTGGCGATATAATGTCAGTTTATACATTGTAAATAACGAAACGAGCTTTGTAATATGCTTAATCACGGTGATTTTTATAGTAGTTTCCCTTTATCAGTCAAGTGTAATTTTAGGATTTTGATCCGTTAATCCGTATTAATCGACTGTGCGTCCGAGCTTAGCAACGCGGCACCGTCGATCATCGCTTCAAAGCTTCAACTTAGTTGAAAAACAGTATTGGAAAAAATATTTTAACGACGTTAACATTATAAACATTAAACCAAATCACAAATGAGTTATGTCTAGTCTTTTAATATCTTTAATTCTATCGTGTAGTTAGGGGCCGTATAAGTATTACGTAAGCAACATTCTGGTCATTTTTGACCTCTCCGCTTTGTCAGCTATAGTAACCAAAGCTTTAGCCCAACCCTCCATGATTACGTTAGCTTTGGTATAATTTTAAACAAAAAACGAAGGTTAATAAGAAAATACCTTTGTCCCCCATGTCATTAAAAATAAGCAGAGCATTCCCCAGCTCCATAATACAAAATATTTATCATGAGGTACCATGAAAACACCATGGATAGTTTATAGCAAGGTTCACATTTAGCGTTGATGTACGTAATAAAGTTTAAAGTTGGCAGTATGAATGAATCCTTCGCCTGTCAGGCCAATATTTTTGGGTATATGTCAAAATGACAAAATTGTCCAAACAAACTTATTTTGATAAAATATAATACTCAAATTTCAAAAGTTATTATGTGTATTGTGTATGTCTTATCTTTATCATGACTGTTACTTGTAATTAATTTACTTGAATGAATAAAATGTAAAAATGCGTTGGAGCGAATCGATAACATTAGAATTCGTAAAATTATATATGAAACACGAATGCCTATGGAATCCAGTGCATCCAGGCTACAAACTAAAATACCGAAGGGAGGGTGCCTACTATGATATAATCTCTGAATTTAAATCAACTACAATGAAGTTGTTAAGTGTGGCTGAAGTTAAAAACAAAATTAAAAATTTGCGGTCAACGTATCAACAGGAAGTCAATAAAATTTTACAAAAATCTAAGCCGGACTGTGTATATGAGCCTTCTTTAGTATGGTTCAACGAAATGGACCGATGTTTAAAATATGTACCTGGTCATCGGTACTCAATGTGTAATGTGAGTAAAATATTTATAATAATAATTATATTCAATTTATATTAGAATATCAACATAGGATTAAACTACTGCAATGGAAAATACTATGAAGAAACTAGATTATCTAATTTAAAAAAGCTTCTCATAATGATGGAATACTGCCTCAATATCATGCTGGGAGAATAATAGAATAATTTAAACTTAATAAATAAAATTGAAGTGTCTGTTTGTAATGTCAATTTTTTTACTTAATAGATATGAATGTATAGATGACACTTTTACCAAAAATACAATTATTAAAATTTTTGTCTGTCTGTTTATTCTGTGTAATCTGCGGAAAGTCTGGACAGATATTGACTGGACTTTTTTTTGGTAGATAGCTGAAGTTACAACAAGTAACTTAGGGCACTTTTAATTTTGGATAAAAATTAGGGTTCCATGTAACTCCTAAAAAATGTAATAAAATCCGATTCAATGCAGAGTTTCACGAACAAGTGCTTGAATTTATGAGTAATATTTTTACTTTATCTTAGTATTAAAAAAAAATATTAGTGTTGGATATAAACAAAATTAAAACACTGAAGAATATATGAAATTCGGGCGCAGCTACGGTAGCCAGTTAATAAATATATTTATTTAATAAATTTGTTCCTAGTTTCAGTTTTTATAAAAATGTTATATTTTATTTAGTTTTTTATTCTGTAAGTATATTGTCGCTTAACACTATTTAGTAGGAAAACAGAAAATTGCATGTTACTCAATGTTGCCACTATTTTATGGACTGTTGGGGTGATTAAGCTCATATCTTCTTTTAGGCAATTACTTATTGTTTTTTTTCTTGTTCAGGGTCAAGAAAAATTAGAAGGAGGCCCATCACATCAAATATGGGTTGACAGCGAACTACAGACAAACTATCTGGAAGATGTTAATCCTGATCCTCTAACACAACAAACTGTTGATAACTATGAAAATGTTAGACAAAAAGAATATGACATTAAAATTGAGAAGCACAAATCATCTTTACACAGTTCTTTAAGAAAGAAAAAATTTAAACACAAAGGTCTCATGGAAGATTATCCAAAGCATTCAAGTTCACAGAATATAAGAAAAGAGGATGAATTTGACATTTATGGTAAATTTATAGCATCACAGTTAAGAGAAATGCATTTACAGATAGCACTGAGGCTTCAGCTTGAAATCCAGAACATTATCAGTGAGGCTAGATTATCAGATTTACATAGTGAATAAGTGTCTAATGTCTATACAATGGTCTGACTGTATGATATGTTAAAGTCTAGCATTATTTCAATGTAGAGGCATATTTATTGAGTGACAACTAAGACAATGTGGTCTTGTTTTCGCTATGGCAAATGAGATTATTGTAAAGTGAATTTTTTCGGTGTATTTAAAAAAAATAATTAAAATTATCACAGATAATTTTTAGAGGTCAAGATGTGTGTTTTTTGAATGCTTATTAAATCAGAAAGAAACATTTTTATTTAGCATTAAAAATAGGATTGTATGCAGATGTATGCATATAATAGTACAACATTATAATATATTACTAAAGTCTAATAGACTGGCTGATTTTTTTAATTTTCCATTGTAGTTATAATATGCAATAGTATCCTGACTTGCACCAAGTGTTAGGTAGAGTATTATCATTGTGCCAAGCAAATACACATTACAACATTTTAATGGGTATATTGTAAATTTATGTATCAGTATCATTTTAAGCATAAATGATGAATGTTTTAGAGATATGTTTATTTTTATTTATTAATAAGTTAAATTTCTTTTAATTTAAAGAAATATGTGATATTTATACATTTTTGTTGATTATTGTACCATTTCCAAAGAAGTAAAAGTAAATAAATTTTAAACAATGAAAAAGTTTACTTATTAAAACTAAATGTACTCAAATAAAATGAACTTTACTAAATATTTATCTTTTTTTTAATTCAAATAGGTTGTAGTATGAATAAAATTAGTCATCATCATCTCTCTACTCTTTTCCCGTTTTCATTTGTGGTCGGCGCAACATGTGTTCCTCTTCCATTGCCCTTTATTTGCAGTAAAACATCATTTTTCACACAATTCATCTATCTTTAGTCTTCCCCTTCCCATATAACCATCCATATTCATATATAATACCTTTCTTACAACATCCTCTTCCTCTCCTGCTAATCACATGTCCATACCAGGACAGGTTACTGCTTCTAACATCTCTGTTATTGGCGCCACTTTCAAACTTCCTCTAATGTACTCATTCCTAACCCTGTACATTCTTGTTACCTGACACACCCACCTCAACATTCGCATCTCAGCTACATGCAATCTTCTTTCGTCCGTCACCTTATGGGCCAACATTCTGATCCATACAAGATAACAGATCGTATTATGTTTTTGTAAAAATCTTCCCCTTTAATTTAAAGGGGATTTGTGGCTCACACGTAGTAACCGCGACCTGCCGTCATTTCATCCACGCTGCGTTTATTCTATGCTTCACAGCCCGGTCTATTTCGTCATTGCTTTGGTATTGGAGTGCCATCTAGTGTTATAACAGATGAACTAGAGGTGCCGCCGAAATCACAAAACATATATTCCGTCTTGGATCTGCTTATTTTTGGGCCAACACTATCCAGCTTCTGTTGCCACTTTACCAATTTGTTCTGGAACCCAGCTCCATTCTCACCGACAAGGAGAATATCGTCGCCAAACAGCATACACCAGCGTGCCTCTTCTTGTATATCCCCAGTCAAGGCATTATCAACAGGAAGAGGTATGGGACTCAAACCCTAACCTTGGTGTAAGCCTACCGACACCAAACTCGTCGTTGTTGCCAGCAGCTGATCAGACATACCTACGGGGTTGGTCGTACATAGCGCGAATGAACTCTACACACTTCACAGGCACACCTTTCCCTTTCAGAGCCCACCACGAAACCGCTCGTGGGACCTTGTCGTATGTCTTTTCCAGATCTACATATACGGAATATTCATGATAAGATAGTTGAAGTCCTTCCAAAACTTTTCTTTCACTCTGTTATCACCACCAACTTGAGGTGCATATACACTAACCACATTCAAAATCATCCTCTCAATTATCAGTTTTAAAGCTATTATTCTGTCACTCAATTTTTTTACGTCCATTACAAATTCTTTCATTTCGCTATCTAGCACAATTCCAACCCCATTTCGTTTCCCATCATTTCCAGAAATAATACATCTTATATTCCCTCACCAATCTCTGGCTTTCGCTCCTTTCCACTTTGTCTCCTGTGTACACGCTACTTTCACTCCTCTCCTTTTCAGTACATCCGCTAGTTCCCGTCCGCTTCCAGTTATAGTACCTATGTTCCAACTACCAAACCTCACACATACTTCCTTCGTTTGTTGAGCTTGTTTCTTTTGTTCCACCCATTCGGGTTTGTGCAACACCCTCGTCCATTTGTCACAGGTGCCGGGTGCTGCATCTGCGCGTCGCTTTTGGGGTCCTGTAGCTATTTCCTTTCGTCTTTAAGTAAGTGAAGTTCATGTTGCATTGAATAAAATTAGTTTTTTTACACGGTATAGGCTCAGTGCTTTGACCACATTCTCACCTGATGTTAAGTGACGATGTGTTCCAGGATGGTAAACACAAGCCTAGATACTGGTTCTCAAGTGATGCTGGAATTCGGTGAAAGTTTCTAATCAGACATTCTCTAGTTCTTCTATACTAATAAATAAAATTGAAGTGTCTATTTGTAATATCAAAATAACAGCTTTTTACTAAAAACATATAAACATTTATACGGTACCAAAACATTTTTTTTTTCAAATTTTGTCTCTTTGCTCCATTTAACCTCAGGAAAGGCTCAACCGATTTTAGGCGGGAGTTTTTTTTTGGCAGACGGCTAAATTTATTTCGCATAACTTAGCTTAAAGCGATTCAATGGTCAGTTTTACGGGCAAGTAGGTTAAAATTATGAGAACTATTTTTACTTTATCTTAGTACAAAAAAATAGACAGACAAACAAAAAATTTAAATATCGTGTTTTTGGTATAGGTGCCGTATATACATTCATATATATTCAGTAAAAAGTTGTATTCAAGATGGGCCAAAAAAACTTGTATTCAAGAAAGTAATACATTTTTTTAAATTGAAGTTTTTCTGCCATTGTTTGTTGTCAAATAAATATTTGTGATTTATAGGTGTGGTTGGCGCGATTTTGGTTCGTCATGTAGTCGTCCTTATTTATAATTCATTATCTTGCAGTATTTGACTTTATATTATGTAAGTTTGGTGGCATTTTATGTGATATAGATTAGATATGATGCACAAGTGTAGTGAAGTGATAATAATGACACGGAGCGTGAATTCTAAAATGTCCCTGTGGCGATATCAAGAAGTACCACCGCTATGGGTTGCTTTGTATTGTTATATCGATCATTAAGAAAAATGTTAGATTTATATATTAAAAAGACAATATGAAGTAATGTCATCATTGGAATTGTAAAAGATTACACATACCAGATTAACTTATGCATATTAATAAAATTACTATGTTATTCTAAAGTCCCATTTTTTTCAATTGTTGTAGTAATAGAAGGCCACCATTTTATTACCGCCAAATATTGATATTGTTTCCAACGTAAGACTTGGCTGTATGGTTCACTAGTACCTGTGCGTTTTTCTTAAAAAAGAGTAAATAGAACCAAAAAAAAATAATATATATGTTCATATGCTTTAGCATCTCTAGTAAGTCTGTGATGTTCTTTTATGAACTGTGTATGAAAATATGAACCGACTGTTTATGAAAGCAAAAAATATTTGATAGTATTGAAAGTAGTAAGATGAAGTGGAGTGAAAATCAAACATATCACTTCGTGAAAGAGTACATGAGACATGAGAATTTGTGGAATACGAAGCACGAGCATCATAAACTCGTTAACTTAAGAATAAAATCCTACAAAGAAATAATTTCTCAATTTCAAGACATTACTGGCATGGCTATAAGTATACCTGAATTAAAGATTAAAATAAAGAATTTACGATCTACGTATGCACAGGAATTGGCGAAGATAAGACGCCGATCAGGCCCCGATCGTACGTACAGATCTAACTTAAAATGGTTCTCGGTTTGGCATAAACGTTATGCCAACAACAGTAGCATTGAGGACCAAAATAATGATTACAATTTTGTAAGTTTGTAATTTTCTCTCTCTCTCTATATATATATATATATATATATATATATATATAGTTAGTATTCTTTTTAACTTAGTTTAATGGCATGGATCATAAAAGGCCTACTTGATTAGTTTCAACATTTTCTATTTCAAATTGCTCTCATTTACCGTAATAGATTCTTGTAATTTTGTTATATTTTCAATCTACCCTTACCTATAATCCTTTAATATATTTTCCAGCAACAAGATCATACAGCTGATTTATCAGAGACATGTGTCTCACAGACAGACGACACAAGTGAAAGTTCACCAGTAGATCCCTTTGTGGATGATGAAGACTACACTATCATTTTTAAAACAGACCCAGATGAGTCACAAGAACACACAAATAGATCTAAAATTAGAAAGAAAAAGTTCAGACAGCAGAATCACAGTACTGAATCCTCAGACAAATCTTCCAAGGATTCTTCCATGACTAAAAAGGAGGATGAATTCGATATTTATGGTAAATATATTGCAGCTCAATTGAGAGATATGGATTTACAAATGGCACTAAGGATACAATTAAAAATTCAAAGTATTGTGAGTGAAGCAAGAATAACAAAGTTAGTTGAGGAAGAGTGATTATTTTTCCTTGTCCATTTGAAGATTTTTTTAAAGTACCTAGATAAAACAATCTCATAATTAGTGGTTTAGTTAAAACACTGATGGTAGGAATTAAGAAATTTTAAAAAAATACCATAACAAATACCATTACAAAAATACCATCACAAATAGGGTATGTTGATTTTTACCAGAAATAATCCTAACCAAAAAATGATGTTAAGAACTTTATCAAAAATCTAGGATATCTACATTTTATCTGATCTATATACATTTTATTTTATACTGGCGAGAGAGACATATATTAATAAATCATATTGCGGAAAAGAGATAAAGAATTAAATTTTAATCTCCACCAATAATCTTAAAATTTTATTAGTGAAATAAAACATTCCTTTCAGTAAACATTTTATATTTAATTAAATTATTCTCTTGAACTCTTTTTTGTTTTTCAATAAAACAACCACCGGACTACTAGTCTAGTCTAATTCTTAAATGATCTTAACATTTATTTTAAGTTTTTTGGTGTGTGTTGTAATCTGAAGACATATATATATATATATATATATATATATATATATATAATTTTAATAATATTCTCTGATTTCCTTGAACATAATTTGAGACTGTTAGTCTAAAATAGATTTTAATAATATAATACGTATTATGTATATAATAATATTGTCAATAACAATGGTAATAATTATAACATATTCCCATTCACAACACAACTGTGTTTTGCTTCGTTTTTTAAAAGTGTCACGGAACAGTTACCACTAGCTGGTCCTAGCCAATGTAACTTTTATTTTGATTTCTTTTTCTGGCAATGGTAATGACAGTAGAGACCAAATTCTGTAGTTCCTATTGCATCTCCCTGTTAGCCATTAGAGAGGCCAAGCTCTCCATCGTCCAGCCATCCTGCATTCGAGGTTTTTTTCTGGACAATTTGAATCTCGAACAGTACAACACTATCTCGGCAACATCCGGGTCACTTGTATTATATTATAGAAATATTATTATAGAGTTAAGATAGGCAGGTTTGAAGCTATGTTGTTCATAGACATGGAATCTGGCTATACTAATAACTGAGGCATCTTATCACATTATATATGTGTTTTTTATTTATTTTCTTTTCATATCTGTCATTATGATGTAATTTTGAAATACTTAAGCGACAGAAGTTATTGTTTTGGTTTTTCATTGTTAACAAGAAACATTAGTTTTTGGTAATGAAAATGTAAATAAGTTTTCTTATATTATTTAAATAAAATAATTATAAATGTATACTTGAGAGAATGTTTTTTTTATTTACTATCCTTGCAATTTCTTTATATTATATTGAACAAATATTTATTTATTTCTCTTTACATGCACAGGGATCGTAAGTAAAATTTTGGTAAATTTTTTATCCTCCCGCCCCTTTGTCAGCAACAGTAAGCAAAAATTGTTCTTCCCATTAATACGTAAGCATTGATATATTCAAATAAGATGAAGAAGTAAATATTGCCTACGTAATCACCTTTTGGATTTTCCGTCGCCCCGTCCTTTTTATTCAACCAAAAGACGCCCACTGCTGGGCATAAGTCTTACCCAGAGTTCTCCACAATGACCGGTATTGCGCCATACGCGCTTTCTTATGCTCCCGCCTTCTGAAGGAGTTCATCATATAGAGTTCCGCCTTCTCCATAAAGCTGGCCAGTCGGTGGCCGCGGTGGTTACGTTATCCACCTTCAAATTGCCCCATTTCGATTTCTGCCTATAAAATTACAGTATACGGTTGGTCTAACCAGTGAGGTTTAATAGTGTGGGGTGATTTTGTAGTTCACAGTAATACAGGTCTGTTCTAGCCTGCATAACCCCCTTTCGGAATAATAATATGATGTATGTACCTTTCCAATGTCTATATTATTCTCTACAACTAGTTTATCTATACTTATAAGTGAAATTAAAGTGTCTGTTTGTAATACGAAAATAACATTTTTTTACTAAATACATATAAATATTTATACTATATACGAAACCCAGATCAAAAATACAGTTTTTAAAATTTTTGTCTGTCTGTTCGTTTCGGGTAATTTCCGTATCGGCTGGACCGATTTAGACGAGACTTGTTTTTGGCAGATAGCTGAAGTTATTCTGTGTAACTTAGGGTAATTTTGTTTTTTTTTTTTTTTAAATTATTACGTGTTAAGGTTCCGCGTAAAACTCATGAAATTTCGAATAAAATCTGATTCAATGGACGACAGTGTCACTGTCAGGTATTTGAGTTTGTGAGAAGTATGTTGTTAGCACAAAAAATAATTTCAGTAAATTAGGGGGTTGCATAAAAAAATTAAAACTCCAAAAATTGTGAACAAAGTTCGATTAAATGGAAAGCGTCATCAAAACATTTTCCAATGATTATTTTAAAAACTATATTACGCTCTGAAGAATATATGAATTGCGGGCGGAGCCGCGGGCAATGAATTTAATAAGTTAAAAAAGGGTTATTACATTGAAAACTCAAGATTTGAGGTATTGTTTATATAATATTACTAGCTGTGTACCCGCAGCACCGCCCACGTTTAATATGTTTTGTGCATATAACATTTCATTTACACCTTTTTTTTTGACGAGGGGAATGCATTAACCTTGTATCGAGCGCACGCGAGGCCACTCACTGGACTTACGATTATTATGAATATATTTTTCATAACTACTCACTTTCACTTAGTAATTATTTTACTTATTACTTTAACTTATGAGTGATGTTAGTGATAGCAGGGTTATTGATATTGAGTGTGAGCAGACTGAGGAGAATATGGAAATCAATAATTGCGAGTTAAAAACACAGCGCCTCTCTAAGAAGAGAATTGGAGAGGACAGTGAGAATCAGGAGGATAACGAAGAGGGCAACGAAGATGGATTTATAACAATGAAAAGAAAACATAAACGATTGGGTAGAAGTTTTTTCAAAAAATGCAGACACAGAAATTAACAATGAAGATAAGATAGAAGTATGTATAACATCAGTTGAATCAATTTTACCAAAGCAGATTGGTATGGCTAAGTTGTTGAGATTAGAAAACATTCGAAATATTTTAAGAGTGAAATATAAAGGTCCCTACAAAGCAATAATATAATTCAGTGATAAAGAAGAAGCAGCAAAATTATTTAACAATAGGAAAATGAATGATTTGGGATACAGGTGTCAAATGACAAACGAAATACATCTTATTTACGGAATTGTGAAACAAGTAGATTTAGATACTACAGAGGAAGAAATAAAAGACACATTTGAAAGTGAATATGAAATATTTTCAATTAAAAGATTGAAACGATTAACCAATGACAAAGAATGGAAGGACAGCGAGACCATTCGCATAGGATTTAAAAGCTCCACTTTACCCCCGTTTGTATGTGGATACGGGTGTTGGTTTAAAGTGGAGCCATATACCTTCCCAGTCACACAATGTTCAGGCTGCTGGAAATATGGGCATATAGTTCGATTTTGCCCCACAAAAAAAAATATTGTGCCCTAAGTGTGGCCAAACACACGCAAATTCTGAAACTAAGGTATTTAGATGCATGAATTGTAATGGACCACATATGTCACTTGATAAAAACTGTCCTATATTTTTAAAAGAAAAAGAAATTCGCAATATAATGTGTCAGAATAATCTTACGTATAGAAAAGCTTCACATTATTTTCTAAATTCCATAAATCCTAAAGAAGCAATGAGTAACGCAGATAATCAAACTAAGCTACAAATGGATGTACCAATAAATTCTAAAAAAAACAAACAGAAGTTACAGAGATATTTTAGTGACAGAAACGTTAGTTGATCAAGAGATGAGTGATTCCGAAGGAGAGAATACGGACAAAGAAAATAACATACTCGTACAATCTGACACATCGAAAAAGAAAAAGAATCGTTCAAACAAACACGGCATTAAGAATATAAGTACAATCAATAGTAAAATACATCCAATTGAAGAACGTTCAGAAGCAGCTATACATGAAAGAGAAGAAATAATAAGATCTAAGAAGAGAAGAATAAATTCAACAGAGGAAATATTCAATTTAGAGTCCTTTAAACAAGAGCTCACAGGGATAATTTTAGCAGAGTGTAGTGTTGGAGAAAAAATAACCCTATTGTTGAAGTACTTATGGGAGATATTAACATCCTATTTGGTAAAGTATTTCAAAAATAGTGATATAATAAGTAAAGTATTTTCTCTTATCAATAATGGATAACACACATAATAATTTTCAGCTTAACATAATACATTGGAATTCTCAAAGTTTAAAGCCAAAAATTACTCCATTTGAATTGTTGTTAGTTCAGGAAAAAATACATATTGCGATTATTTGTGAAAGTTGGCTAAAGCCTGAAATTTCTTTAAATTTAAATGATTATAACATTTTTAGAAAAGACCGTGATGATGGATATGGTGGTGTAGCTATTATTTGTCACAGATCCATAAAAGCCCATCCTTGCCCGATATTTGTTAGTAATTCAGGTATAGAAATGATTCATTTGAAACTTTTAAACTGCAGTGACTTATTAAATATTATTGCCATTTACTGCCCTTCGTCGGTTCATACAACTCAATCAGACTGGGATTATATATTTAGTTTACATTCTTCAAAAACTCTTATTGCCGGTGATTTTAACGGTCATCATAGTAATTAGTCATATAAGACTGACTCCAGGGGCAAACAATTAATCGATTCTTGTTTAGAAAATGGGTATATTTCACTAAACGATGGCAAAGCAACAAGAATTAAGTTAGTTATTGACAGTTTGCAAAAAACATCTCCCGATATTACCTTTGTTTCATCAGATTTAGTTCTTAAATTTGATTGGCAAATAATGAATGAAAGTCTATGCAGTGACCATTTAATTATTAAAGCGATTATGAATTGTAGATTGCAGTGTTTGTTAATATGTACGCGGTAGGTACGCGCGGCGACTCGCCGTGCGCACCCATGTTCGAGTAGTAATAAACCAGCTGTCCTAGAACTCGGTCGTTTCATTAGTAGCTATTAAGAGTATCCTCAAATATAACATAGATACAGTACTAATAAATCTTTAACATATAATTTCAAAAAGCCAGATTGGCAGGCCTATAGTTTGTTTTTAAATAAATGTTTTAGTAAGCCACTAGATAACAATAATATTCAAGATATGTATAATTATTTTGAAAACCAACTTTTAGCAGCAGCAGACCTATATATTCCACTTCTTAAATTTTCAAATAACCCATGCAGTGAATTTAAGCCTAAAGTGTATTGGAATCCCTTATGATCAAAATTAATTGCTCAAAGAAGACTTGCTCTTAGCCAGTTTAGGAAAAATCCTACACCGCTGAATCTAAATTTATATGAAATAAAAGTAGCAGAAGCTAAATCGGCTATTAAACGCGCGAAGTCTTTAAATTGGCAGAAATTTTGTAACGATTTGGATGAATGTTCCTCTGTCTCTGAGATGTGGACTCGAATGCGTTGGTTGAAGGGACAAAAACGATCGAAATTCTTGTATCTCAAAAACTGAAACAAAAATTACTTTGTGACTTGGCCCCTGACTCTGTACTTGTTGCTTGTCCGACACTTAAATCAGTAAATACGCACCTTGAACATACATTTAATATTCATGAATTAGAAGGGTGCTTAAAAAAAGAAGGACACAGCACCAGGTGATGATTTTATAACATATTTAATGATTTATAATCTCCCGGAATCCGGAAAATTTTACTTATTAAAAATATATAATCTTATTCTGACTCGAGGTTGTGTACCACGCCAGTGGCGTAATATACAAATTGTTCCTATTCCTAAAGTTGATTGCAGTCCAGATGAACCTAAGTTAAGACCTATATCGTTATTGTCATGTACATGTAAAATCTTTCATGCAATGATAGTTAGACGAATAGAATGGTTTGTAGAAAAAAAGAGAATTTTATCACCATGCACAACTGGTTTCAGAAGATCACAGTCATGTTTAAATTGCTTGACTCGACTAATTACCCAAATACAAGTAGGCTATACTGACAACATGACTACTCTGGCTTGCTTTTTAGACATAGAAAATGCATATAATAATGTTTTAATAGAGAAAGTTGTCAGTGTGTTAGATGATTTTGATATTGGAGCCAAAATTTGCAGATACTTTTGGTCGTTTTTGAGCGAAAGACACTTGTTGATTAAAGATGACTTTGACTGTAACCCGCTCACTAGATGGACCAATAGAGGGCTAGCTCAGGGAGACTCAATTTCCCCATTATTTTTTAACATAGTGACAGCCAATATTTGTAAGTTAATAGAAAATGTCTTCGTGTGTCAATATGCTGATGATTTTGTACTATACTCTACTGATAAAATCCTTGAAAATAGTATTGATAAGTTACAACAAACGTTAAATACAATGGTTATACTTTTACGAAATATTGGGTTAGAACTTTCAGGCACTAAGTCCAAAGTCTGTGCATTTAGTAGAGGTAGAAAAAGGCAAACGATAAATCTTAATATAAATAGTGTATCCCTGGATTTTGTGGAGAATGTTAAATATTTAGGTATGTGGTTAGACCGATCATTGTTATGGGGTAAGCATATTAATACTGTGGTAGAAAAATCCTACAAATTGCTAAATGTAATAAAAATTTTGGCGGGATCAGGATGGGGAGTTCATCCTAAACACCTACGAAAGTTATACATTTCTCTTATTCGTAGTAGAATAGATTATGGATGTATTTTATATGATAATAGCGCCAACACACATGTGTCTAAGCTGGACAGGATTCAAAATCAGATCTTGAGAGTTATAGGCGGTTTCATTAAAAGTACACCTATACACGTAATGGAACTGTGTCTTTCGCCGTTATTCATTAGAAGACAATTCCTTACTTATAAATACTATTTAAAGAGTAAAACATCTAAGAATAATATAACAATTATCAACTTAAATATTCTTTACAACAAGATTCAAAATAGTTATTGGACAAACAAAAAGAAACCTATTCTTGTGACTATGCATGACAAGACTAAGGATGAAGAGATTTATTCATCAGAACTTTTAGATATGTTCAGCTTAAACACATGGGTGAATAACATAAATATAAAAGATATTCTAGAATTAACTTTAGATAACGTTACAAAACGCAAAGATTTATATAATAAAGATTTAATTAGATATAATGTTTTGGAAGAAATTAATAGAAAATACAGTAGTTGGCATAGTGTATATACTGATGGATCTTTGAGTAATGATGGTATGGGTGCTGCATTTTATGACCCGATTCGAAATGTTACCAAAAAGTTTAAAATTACTGCAAACATATCCATTATGTCTGTGGAACTCATTGCTATCTTTAAAGCATTATGTTATGTGAGTTCCTTAGATTATAAAACTGTTGTTATTTTTACGGACAGCAAAAGTGCGCTACAGCATTTAGCTCGATGCGCCTCTGGCAAAAGAGGTGTATCGACAGCTTATGCTATACTAGGTGAACTGCTAAAGTTAGAGGTGAAAGGAATAAATTTAAAGTTGCAATGGGTTCCGTCACATATTGGATTGAATGGTAACGAGGAGGCTGATCGTTTAGCAAGGCTGGCTATTTCAACAGGATCAAATATTATAATTAAACCAGATTATTCCGAAATTTTGAGAAAAATTAAATGTAACTGCCACATAAATTGGAAAGAGTATTTTGATGAAAGATCTAAAGATAAAGGTATTTGGTACAAAATACTCCCCGCTTTGGTACAAAGCGAGCCGCCTCATATACCATGGCTAACATTAATTTTAGCAGATCCCTCATTGTTACAGCTCTTAGAGTACGTTCCGGCCATATGCCACTCAACAAATTTGCCTTTCTTATGAAAAAAAAGTATTCACCAAATTGCGAATCGTGTGGAATTATTGAAGATGTACACCATTTGTTGATGGAATGTGGCCGAAACAGAACTGAAAGAAACAGTGTACTCAAACAGCTGAATCTTAACATGTTAAATCTAGGAACTTTTCACGAAATTTTGGCTTTACCTGCAAGTGTAGAAGCCAAAATTTAGTGGAAGTTTGCGAGTAATTTTAAGGTATAGTTTGTTAGTTTTAAGTTTAGGTTACGATGGGACTGACATGTTCTTGGTGAACCCAAGTCCCTAAATTAAATATAGATAATAAAAAAAAACTACCCCCTACCAAGTTCATTAGGAGGATCAAAGTCCCCCTCAACGAATATGGTAGGGGGGTGTGAAGGGGCGTATCCACACCAGTGTGGCACTCACCCGGCGAGAAGCGCATTTCATTTACACCTAACCTAAAAAAAAAACAAATGAATGAAGACAAATGATTGTCCGGCGGTTGATGGAATCCAAAAAATAAATAGCCTATAACCATCTAGGAAACATTCCGTGTCGATTGGTAGTAATCCCATCCTGATATGAGAGATCGATGTATAACTAAATAAAGTGAAATAGGAAATTAAATTCAAGGAACCTTCGGCCGGCACCTTTTTTATTCTAGTCAATCTGATCGCCGTTTCTAGATAAATAATTATAATGGAACATTTGAAATTTCCCCAAAATAGCAGAAGTCAATTTTTATTTTTTACTTTTCAAAAGGTAAAAATTGCGGTTTGAGTTCCTCTACCTACTGGAAAAATGACCGCAACGAACTATTGTGCTGGTTTATTCAAATATTCACGAGGAGGATTTTATTACGTGTCTGGAATTTGGACATTCTGAAATTTGAGTCTGTTTTTTTATAATTCTGGCTCATTGTTTTGACCACAATTACTTTGACTTTTAGTAGGGGGAGGAGTCATATTTTAGAGGAGGGGGGGTGCTGTGAATTATACTGTTTCACTCATTTTTTAAGACGGTACATTATTAGAATATACCCTAGTTTCCTTCATCGAAAACTTGGCTCATTATAGAATTGGATAGTAGATAGGTATGTTCAAACCTAACGATCATTGACGCCGAATCTGACCGTACTACCGACTGAGCCATCATCCCTTTAAAGTATAAACTTGTCCAAGATTCGGCTCGTCTCGACACTACCTGGAGTGCAGGGTCGGGAAAGTCACAGTAGAGAGCCTGGTCTCCTTGCTGAAGGGTCAGGATACTCGAAAGTACTTGCTCGATTACGTTCGAGGTTGTGACAGTTGCCAGACGCAGAAATAGCAGTCTGAAGTAATTTAATTGACTGTAATAAATAAAACAGAATAAAAATATATGGGGGAAATAAAAAGAAATTGTAGGGGTTTACTGAAATATATATAAAGACCATTATATAAGATAAACGCAGACAACAAAGTCTCGGATTTTGTCTGAGGTACGTAGAGAACGACAAACTTAACTATAGCCTAATTGCTATGAAGTAATAGATAATGTCTAACGCTATACGTAACATAACTCTATCATGTGAATTGCATACAAAGTAGACCGACCGAGTGAATTCATAAATATATTATTATTTTATGATAAAATCGAACGTATGTCGAGTGTATAAATCTATTTCATGGACGATGTCAGTTGATATTAATTTTGTACGTTTAAACTTTTCGCGGTTTTTCATAAATATTCATATTTTATGGGCACGGTTGTGACGCAAGCCGCAAGGTCCGGTCGGGCATCCGTGAAAAGTCACAGATGTTTGCTTGTTTGGACAGGTTTTTTCTATTCTGTGAATTTCTGTTGGCAAAATAGGTATATAACCAAGCAATAAATGTTTTGTTTTTGACAAAATATTACATCATGTAACAGATACTCATATTAAATTTTAGGGTCGCATTTGTGGATAATATAATTTACAATATGAGTTATGAAAAAAAAACAAGACATAGGAGTTTTATTTACTGAACGTCATTTCTGTTTGAAAATATTCTTGCGTCCGTAAAAAGTATGAATTAGGTACTTATATCGCGTCTAAAGAAGTTTTATTTCTATGAATAAATAAATAAACTCATTGAAAAATTTAGTAGATTTTTAAAATAACAATATTGATAATGGTAATCATCTCTGGTGGCAAATGCTTCAGGGGACAAGAAAAAATTTAAAAAAGGCTAGTTTCATTTAAAACGTTCTTTTTGTTCATTTTCTGTCGCTCGATTGCGCTAGCTAGGGTAATATCCGTTCTGTGGCAATTAAACTCTTTGGTAAGAATCCGAGCATAGTGGAATCCCCTCTGAACAGGATATTTAGTTCAAATGCAAACAGTAGCTAACATAAGGCTATTGTAATATTCCTAGTGTTTAGAAAATTCTTCATGTAAATGGAAGTGTGTACAGATTATATTTGATATTGTGTTTCATTTCAGGCATATTACCAATTAATATTATTCGTTACCCAGTAAATAAAAACACTTTTTCAATTAAAAATAAAACCGACTTCAAAAGAACAAACTATAAAAATGCACTAAAAAGTGAATAATTACTCTATTTATCTGTTTACTTCAATATATCCTTTGTTTGACGCTTTAATTAAGACGCTCAGCCGTGATGGTGGTACTTGGTAGGTAGTGGGAGTATTGCGAACCTCGGCTTGGTTAGCAAGTAGCAGTAGACCTCAAACGTAACTTACGTGATTTTTACCTCGCGCTAAACCTATGGATCTCAAGGTTTCTTACAGAAAGCATGTATCTGCGTGTAGTTTGAGAGTAGATGAGCCCTCCCCCACTCCTTGTCAACAAAGATCTTACTCATCCCATGAATACGTAAGCACTGACATAATTTAAAAAAAAAAGAAGAGAATTAATAAAGCAATATTACTTATTTAATAATCATAGTATAGATCCCCTGCTCGTATAACCGATGCCCGATGGGGCCAACGGGTTCCCGAATGGCTGACGCGTGCTGGAAGACCACCAACAAGGTGGACCGACGACCTGGTGAAGGTCTCGGGAGTCCGCTGGCTGCAGGTGTCGCAACACCGGTCGTTGTGGAGATCTTTGTTGGAGACCTATGTACATCAGTGGACATCTTTAGGTTGAATAGACGGATGGATGAAGATCCCCCGCTCAGTATTGATGCTTATGTATATATGTATACAACTATACACTTAGATGGCCTCAAACGTGTACGACTGACAATTAATATACAAGTGAACCCACGGGGTAAGACTAGTGTTATATAAAAAGTTGAATATTATTAAAGAGATCTATTCGAACAACGCGTTGACCGGGCCAAGAGACGTCTCAAACACAAGTACGAAACCCCGGCCCTAATCTGCATTTAAATTATGGATTTAAATAATACCTTCGGTAAAGCTGGTACGGATAAAGACGCGGATATGAAATACGATGGAAGCCGAGAAAATCCGCTTTATTAGATAGTTAGTGGAATTCTTTGTAATATTCTTATTACATCTATTTCTATGTTATATATTAGATTATATACTAATAAATAAAATTGAAGCGTCTGTTTGTAATGTCAAAATTATTTTTTCATCAAATAGATATGAATGTATGTATGTATATACGATACCTATACCAAAAATACATTTTTTTTTTCTTTGATAGACAATACCAACGGCAAACTGGCCGGCCCCAAATCTTCTATTTCTTGTCGAGGGGCTGGCGATAATACTGGGTCACTCAGGGTGAAAATATAAGAAATATAACCACTTACCGAGTAATCTCTCGTGCACTTCCAAGCCCAAGAATCCTGGACTTTGCGTAGCGAAGCGTGAAGCGGTGTGATGCGGCGATAGTGTAAAATTATAAAATTGCGGTTTGCGCTGCGGATCGGTTGCGCGTATATATTTGAATCACAGATTAGTAATGTACAAGTATTTGAACGAAGTGTCAAAACGTAACGTCGAGCAGCGCGGGTTGCCAGGCACGAAAAAATCACTCTGCCAGAATGGCAGTGATTTCTAACATTCTGTCTGTTTGTATCGGCTAATCTCCGGAAAGACTGTACCGATTTTGATGGGATTTTTTTGGTAAATAGCTGAAGTTACTCCGGTTAACTTACGCTACTTTTAATTTTCTAGAATAATTAGAGTTCCGCATTAAAAAAAAAACTTATAAAAATTCGATTTGCACAGTTACGGGCAAGTGCTATAATTTATGAGAAATATTTTTAACTTTATCTTAGTACTAAAAGTTTTTTAGGAACATAATTACGGTTTCGTATAAAAATAATAATATATATATTATTTATTAGTATAGATTATATAAAGAGCTAAAATCCAATCCAATCCAATACTAAATAGATTAAAAAAATTATTTTACGTGTACAAAGCCACATTATCAACGAGTAACATAGTCTATATTTTTATTAATTAGCTCTGGTTTCATTCAATACGAATAAATCATTTGCTCTTTTCTTTTATTAATGATATCTATATACCCACGCGATGCTAGTATTAAATTAGTAGTTTCACTAGTATTAAATGAATAGGTGTTTACACCTACAACATTGATTTTATTAATTACTAGCTCTGTGCCCGCGGCTCCACTCGCGTTTCAAATTTTCTATTCCGCAGAATGTTTACTAAGTAAAACACTACAAAGTATTTAAATAATCATTGAAAAAGCTTGGAGCCTATTTTGTGGTACAGACCCAAAATTTATTTTCACACAACCAGATAGCAAAGATATCACAAATTCAAACACTTGTCAGTAAAACACCATTGGAATTAGAATTTGTTCTCAAATTAATCCATTTTACTTTTTTAAGCGGAACTCTATTTTTCCCAAATATAAAAGCCTAAGTTACGTCCCTTAACTTCAGCCAGAAAAAGTCCCGTTAAAATCGGTCCCAGCGTTCCGGTGATTAGCCGGAACAAACAGACAGACAGACAAAAATCTTAAAAATTCAAGTTTTGGTATAGGTATTGTATATAAATACATTCATATGTATTTAGTAAAAAGTTGTTAATTTGATATTACAAACAGACACTACAAATACTTTAAAGAAACTACTTGGATAGATTTAATTAACTAAATAAAATAAGTAAAAAGTACTCTCCTTAGTTCGGTCCGTGTAGATGTCAAGATGGTGGATTCGTTTAGCAACTTATAGGAAAGAAGTTTTAATTAGTTCTATTGGCGACGATGTCAATACGCGATCCCTGTCTAATTTCTTATTTAATTCCCAAGAGATATTAACTCTACTAGATGCGGCTTGTTTTATTTTCCACTTGTTACAAATCTTAAAAATATAAAGCAAAGGTAAACAAAGATGAGATTTATACTAGATGCGCCTATGGCTTTACTCGCATAAAATTGTATATATTTATTGCATTATTTGCTATATTCTATCTCTAAATGTTTAGTTAAAGTATTGCAAGGAACACCATGACAATCATTTTTACGTCGAAATCAGTGACTATTATTCTAACACATTTTTCAGTAAATACAATCTAAATGAAACGTTAGCAGATAATCACGTAAATCTACTAATTGAAGATTTGAAACACTTAGGTACTGATAGCGTCACGATATCACTAGGGGTAATAACAATATCATCGATTTCATCTTAAGAAAACAGTGTGACGATACAAACTAGTCTAAACATTTTAGGCACTGTATTTGGCAATTATGTTATCAATGAAGTCCACAAAATGCCACCCATCGCTTTTCTTCCAATACTTGAACCAGGAATTTGTGTCTTTCCAGTAGTAGGTATTTCCATATGACAAAAAAAAAAAAAATTCTTGCCGCTTTTTCTCGGTGACTGGATTATTTTCTGAACCGGTGGTATTGTTTTGATGTTCATTAGCACCTTATCAGAACCTCAAATTAATAAAGCATTTCAATTTTCAATTGGATCGAAAATAATGACATGAATGAACTTTGAGTTATCACAAAAACTCCCTGTATAGTTTTAAAGAGAATGACCATTTTGTTAGAACAATGTTTAGTTTGAAAAAAAACCATAGTTTGGTGTAAATAACATGTATTCAAATCTGTAATAAATTATAAAGAAATGAAAATTTGATAAATATAATGAACAATTTCAAAGAATATAAATTAGTAATTCCCAGCGGTGCCAATTAAAAAATTTAGGTGGTAAATTACACACTCAGAGCAACGTTTACATAGTCATAATTATTAATGAATCTAACTTTAAATATAAAATTCCATCCATCCATGCATTCAATCGAAAGACGCCCACTGCTAGATATAGGTAGGTCTCCCCCAAAGATCTCCACGACGACAGGTCTTGCGCCACCCGCATCCAGCGGACTCCCCCGACCTTCACCAGGTCGTTGTTCCACCTACCTACGCTGCGTCTTCCGTAACACGACAGCCTTTCGAGAACCCGTTGGCCACATAGGGCATCGGTTCTACGATCTATGTCCCCAATTCATTGCCCATTCAGTTTGGCAATTCCTCGGACTATGTCGGTTACTTTGATTCTAAGTGGATCACCTTATTTCTGATTCGATCACGCAGGGAAACTTCGAGCATAACCCTCTCCATTATCCTTTGGGTAATTTTGAGCTTTCTAATTAGGCCCATTGTTAGCAATTACGTCTCAGTGCCATAAGACATCACTGGCAACACACACTGGTCAAAGACTTTTGTCTTGAGACACTGCGGTATAAATACCTAAAGGATGAGAATATTCTGCGTACCAACCCAAACGCGGCCCAGCCGAGTTCGCAAACTTGTTACTTGTTGGGTACTTGTTTACAAATCGTATTTTTCTGTAACGATCAAAATCAAATACACTCTCAATCATTATGCACTCATCTAGTATATCTCATTTTATTTTACACACATAGATCTTTAACAATATTCGTCCACTCGGTTTGCAATCCCCGGTTAACAGATGGCGTGCTCGTAAATAAAATGGGGGACACATTCAATTTTATCGAAGGCCTTTTCGGCCACTTGTCTTGCGGAATGGGCTCATGCCGCCCGTAGCGGTTAAAATACAACCTTATATCTCGTAATCTCAGTCGCCATTTGATGTATTGTAATACATTGTCACTCATTACGTGTATGGCATTATGTGTTAAAGTTATTTAATCTCACTTACGGCCGATATGAATATCAAATCCTAATCTTTAGATTGAGATCAAACCAAAAAGAAATCAGTATTTCTGACTGATCACGTACACTGATCTGACACTTCAGAATAAGGATTAAAATTTGGAATTCAATCGATGCCAACTGATTGAGTTCGCATATTGAAACCCGCCGATACACGATCATTGACGTCAAGGTAATTTGTAATGATCAGAGAATATTCCCTTTTGATAAAAGTAAATATGTCAAGTTTTCAGCGATATTTCCTACCATTCATATTAAAACGATTTAAAAAATAATAAATTACATGGGTTTTATTTAACTTCTAAAGGGCTAGCTCGAACTTGCAATAATTTGATAGATAATTCAGAATCTAAATGTATGATTTTAATAGTTGAAATATAAAATAAATGTAATATAACAAGATAGAAGGAAAGAATTATTTTCCTCTTAGACAAAAAAATAATTTGGATTTATATATATTTTTTACAAGGGTTACCTAGTTACGTCACTGCTTGGACAGTTGGACCATAATCGCACTTGTTGCTAAATTACGATGTGGTCCAGGTTGGTAAACAGTAATCGAGGCGCTAAGTCCATATAGCTTTATAATTAAAAATAGAACCGACTTCAAAAGAATACACTATAAAAATGCACTAAAAATAAATAAATAATTACTTTATTAATCTGCTTCTGTTTACATAATACAACGTTTGTTTTAATATCATTAATAATTTTGAAATCGGTGCCAGCTTGCGGATAACAAAGTGACGTAAATGTACGTCGCTAATTAGATTCGATTTTGATCAATAGTTCTTTAAAATCACCCTAGTCCTTAATTTAGTTTATATGTAATTGTGATAAAGTTTAGGTAGTTATTTCCATTTATAAATGAGACATCGGCTAACTCTAGCTGGGACCGACTTTTAAATTATTAATGGTATTAAAACAAAGGTTTGGAAACAAATATATGAAACACGTGTAAGTGTCTATAATATTCGATGGTTTGTCTCGACTTCCCTTAGTTCCACAGATCAGATCTTAATTGGTGGAAATGGGACCAGCTAGGGGGTGTACTCCTTCGATTAAAAATGTTTGGAAATCGGTCCACAATTGACGAAGAAATCGCGTGACAAACACAGCACAGATGAATTGATAGCCTCCTCCTTTTTGATGTCGGTTAAGAGCGGCCACATACATATTCCGTTCGGAATAACAGGCTGCCAAGCGGAATTTCCAATCGAAAAAAGCTACTAACGGAAATCTACCGTATGTTTGTCATAGGAGCTATAAGATATTTCCAATCGAAATTCCAAAACGGAATTCCAACTATATGTGGCCGCTCTAAAAATCAATTGTAGACTAACTTTATTTATTTATTACACGGTATTATACAGTGATATGGTAGACAGATAAATGTGTAAGTAAATAAATGTCACATAAAACGCAGCTCCTGGCTGTTGATCTCTAAACGCTTGATCTGTGAAATCTGATGATTTAACATAAAAAAAACTTTATCTAACAGAAAACAGTTGGTTAAATCCAGACGCAATCGCCTTCTGAGCTCGAAACGTATTTGCATACAAACGCGTCGTTTTTCGACTTTGTACAACTACTTGTGTGTTACAATAGACGCACCATTTCACATTTAAAAAGTTCATGTTTTTTTTAACTAAACCTCAAATGTTAATTAGCACGTACCTGCATGATAAGAAATATCCTCTATGCAGTAGGAAATTATACAATCTATTTATGTCCTTTTATTTTCCATATTTTTGGTGTATTTTGGTTGATTACATACTCTTGTTATTTGATCCTAAATAACATTGATTGAATTTTACAAATGAAGTGCAGTTGAAATAATAAATACGAAACATGAATTTTAAGTTGCCACAAAATTTCCCTAAAACTGTCCACTGCGTGGTTTAAAAAATAGAAAAATAACTAATTTCAAGAAAATATTATCATTATCGTGTAGACATAGAAGCTTCCATTGAATAACAAGAAAAACAATAATAGGAAAATTATTTCTTTATTTTGTATTTTCTTACAAAATTTTATTTATCATAAACAAGAATTACACGTAAATTTTTAAAGTATTTATCTCGTTCGCATTTAAAACTTTGCTTGTGTATATATTACCACTTATATTGTTCGCAGCTTCCGCTCCTCAGACGAGTCTATCGACATTTTACAGTACTTATTAAGTTATTACTAATAAATTGCGTGTCTAGAGAATTGATGGGAGTGATCAGACGTTACCATAATATAAACTTTCGCCTTTCTTTTATCCACACCGGGGTTTTTCGCAATACTTGACAATCTCTCTGTAAATTAATAAAGTTATTCGTTTCTGATCGGACGAAGCGTCATTTACATGAATATTATTATCTTTATTACTATTGTTTTTTTTAAAAACTGACTACGATGCTGGCTTACAGAGTCTTTACAGTTTACGTTTAAAGCTTTACGTTTTAATTTTATTCTTGCAATCAACGTAGAAGTGATTTCTTGTTTTCTAAAAAGCGAAATTAAAATGTACTGTTTCAACAAAACCAACAACAAGTTATTGTTCTTCGTTTTTAGAATTTTACTCACAGACCAGTGATGAATCCAGACTGACCTTAGAAATGCTGACCCCCCCCGTAGAACAAGTTTAGTAAATACAAATAGTAGCCTTATGCTACCAAACTGTGAGGAATATCTCTTTGGATAAAACATGACTATTCTGAATTGCAATGTATGCATGTAAAGGCATAAATTTATTTGCACCGTAATATGTTAATTGTTTTACCGCTATTTCTTCGATCATCGTTAGCGAAGTAGATTTATATGTTTTTTGAGATCTCGTTGTTTTCATAACATTTCTTATGAGATAAATCTATGTCATCACACTTTTCTGGTAACACACACGGGCCACACGGGTCAATATGAGGTACCACTGCAGGCCGCACTTTTATGTATAGGGTAGGTGATACCATCTATTCATTGAGCTGTCAAATGCGAATTCCTCATAGATTTTGTATCGCAAAAAGAACCTTTTTTTTACATAGGAAAATGCGTTTTTAGGCACAGTCTTTCCATGCGGGGCAGGGAGGGTGTGTGGGACTAACACCAGAGAAGGAAACTCTAGCGACTACTCACTAAACCCTTTTAATGACCGACTATACTGCCATACAAGAGGGGGCAACACGGGATCGCAAGCATGCACCGCGAGTGGCATAAAGAACCTATGGACTGCTTACTTATACTCATCTTTCCATCCTGCGTAAATCAATTTAGTTAAGTTCATAATATTTATACTCGGTTTTGAGTTATTGTCTAGCAAAATTGTTTGCTATATTGTGGGCCGCGGTTTGACGACCACTGAGATAGACCATCCAGATCACTTGTTTTTAAAAAGTTTATACATATATAATTTTTTGTAAGGATATATTTTTTTATTGTTTCTCTATTTTTTTCAAGATACTTGCGAGCCGTGTGATTGACACATCTATCCTATATTTGACACATGACACAGCTGACCTATATTTAATACAGCATAAAAGTATTGCCATTTAACGTGACAATGCGGCTAGTTTTGCGGGAATCTTGAAATTTGGCGGCGAGCTGGATGGCATCCAATATTTATAGTTAAATTTTATAATACTCATTGTTAGCATATGTTTTAAAACTATAAGAAGAGCTGTGAGCAAGCGAAACCTCTGACACAGCTATCAGCCTGCAAAAAATAATAGATAAGAACTAAATAGACAATTTCTTGATCGCTTTTGAAAATTTCCCTTTTGATATTCACAATTAGCTTTTGAGGGTCGAAACGAATTAAAGTGTATGTTTACTGATATATATCACAATAATTTAATTTTTTTTTCATCTAAAAAAAATCCTTATTTCATACCTGTGCTCCGCGGCTGTTTTCCGTTCAAGAACTAATTGCCGAGTAATTTGAACCATTAAGTCACCGTCCGACGTAACGGCTTTTCGGAAGAATACAGTGTTTCTTTTGCCAACTAAGCAATATTCTCTTTTATTATAGAATTAAAATTTACGTGCGTATTCTATAGCGAAAGATTCTGCTAGGATTTAATTTAAAAACTTTATTATTAACTAGTTGTTCCCACGACTACGGTCGCGTGTAATTCTTACAATTATGACCTGTCCCGGGAAACAAAACGTGAACCGTCCAATTAAAATTAGAATTAAATAATATTATGTTCCACGCCTTATTTATAATTATTGATATTATAATTGAAATTCAGTTCACTACTTCCATATACTGGCTTCTTAATACAACACCTAAAAATCCTAGATGATTGTGTGAAAAATAAATATCAAAATATTGTTTTTTCATTTACTATGTCTTAGATATTAATTATTTATATTATGTCATTTTGCTCCATTTCCATCAATTCATAAAAATTTTGTTCCCAAATAAGACTAAAACCCATTTCCTTACAAACTCTTCTTTCATACTAAAGTCGCCGCAGTATTATATTGTAGTCTTCAGTCGCCGCGTGTCATTCAAATTACTATAATTTTTGGCAAAGTGGACCGATTTTAATGAAATTAGTTTTGATGCTACTCCGGAAAAAACTTTATAATTTTTGAAAAATACTTAGTTGGTACTTTTTAACCTGCACAAACAAACATTCAGGCAGACTGACATTTCTGAAAATGATAGAAATGTGTTTAATTACCTATTTTTAGTCCCTTGCAATAATTCTTTTCACAATGATCGAAAATGTACAGACACCTGAAATATAGAATTTTATTATTAGTATAGATTTCTTTTATAATATATCTTTTTTGTTTTACTTTAATTTATCAAAGAATGTAAAAAGTGCATGTGAGATATCTGTTATTAAAAATACATTAATTATTTAATTACCCATAAAAATGAAACAATAGGCAGATAATAGGAAAAAAAAATGGAAAGCTGGCCTAAACGCCAGGTTATTGCTCAAGGGGTTACAGAGTAATCTCCAAAAACTTAGTAATGGAAGTCTCAACAGGTATATTAAAACGCGCTATGCTTTTGTTTTGTGAATTATTATAGTAAAAATATGTACTTTTATTGTATGGACTAGATGAAGTAAGAATTTAATATTTAGTCATATATCGAAGTTATCATACATTTTATTTAAATAGTCGTTATAAATACACAAAGCCCCATGCGAGCGGAATCGCACATACAACAAGAAAAAATAAATAAATTGATTGGAAAGAATAAATATAAATCGAGTAGGTACCTTTTATATATAAATAATCGATTAAAATGAAAATCGACTCTTAAATAAAACTTTGAAGATCAATGAAACCTTATTATTGCTAAGGGAAATGATCATGAAGAAAGGGCCCGTCATTTGAAAAGACTATTAAGAAAGTAATTAAAAGTGGAAATCGCGGGGCCCTTGAACGCCTCGGAAGGGACAATGGACGGAGGTACAAATAAATTTCAATTCACCTTAAAATATTATTATTATTATATATTTTTCCAACTTCGCGTTTTATATCTTCACCGGATCGCTGGCTTCTTGTTTAATGTTAAAACTTTTTTATAAACACCCTTTCTTAATATACAAAGGGGAAATAAAACTTATTTTTGGGAAAGATTTACAAAACCAGTGATGTTCCGAGGGCAGGTGGGTCGTAGGGGTTATGGTCCCCTGAAAATCGTACATGTCGAGTTGACAAATCTCTTAAAAATAGACAATTCAGTCCTGTTAGTTGTACCTTCTTTACAAGTTCGGCCGTATATGGAATAGTGTTCTCATCTCTGGGTCGGGTACGAAAAATAACAACACTATGCCCTGAATAGGTTGTAGCAACGGGCTGCCTGCATTCTGAATGATACAGACATTAATAAAAACTTAACATCACTTTTGCTAACAAGAGATATGTTTCGCTGAGCGGTTTTTTTTATATCAATTGTTCTATACTGAAGGTTATTCCTAAATAAAGAAGTTCACGACCGCTAATATTAGCCGAACCGCGTTTATATGGAATGGACTCCCTACCAGAGTGTTCCCCCTTTCCTATTACATGGAATATGAAAAAAAAAAAAAATGATATGTATAATACATATTTTATTTATTTATTAAAAATACATTTATTAAAAAAAGAACCAGATCGAGTTTCTTGCCGGCTCTTCTCGACTGGGTTGTTTTCCGAACCGGTGGTAGTATTTTAGACGTTCATAAGCGCCTTCTTAGGGCCTAAAATAAATAAAGACTTTTTTGATTTAATTGAGGAATATAAGTAGTTTGGCATGACGTCGACCTCTGCGAATTGAATTGCGTTATTTTTAGACTGTAGCGCACTTGCCATCAGGTTCTTTGCCGAGTACATCGGTTCGACTTAGCTTAAAGTATCCCGACCATATCGAAGACGTTTTAAAGAAAGGCCAAGTCAAGATCGTTGCATGTGTAAGGATGTAGTTTCTACCTACTCTTATGGGAGAGAGGCGGATGCTATGTATGTCTGTTACTTTGCAGAGTTAGTGTACATGCTTAATAAGATCCTGATACATATCTTTCACATGTTTTACTTATATGAACGCTTTCCTATACGCTGCTGGTCGGTTACAATACTCTTGACCTTTCTTTAGACCATCTTGGTTTCGGTAGAGATACGTTCGTCTTGATGTACTCTTATCAAGTTACCTCACCTTATATATTTTGTTCATTCATCTCCTCCAAGTGCTCAAATTAACAACTGGAGATCCCTACTCTTATCTCGATATTACATCATCTAACACTTTTATAATATGTAAGGATTTTATGGGATCATTAAGGTTACCATTTCAGCAGTAGCAGTTTTTACGCGCTTCTGTACTGATTTCTGTTCCTTGTGACCACGAGATGACTAATAACTTCGGTCGTCCACTTTGCATATGCACTGTCCGACTCAAGCGTCTGTTAAGACTTTTGCTTTAATGGAAACGGTATGTATTACAATTAAGTTTGTAAAATATTCATATGTATACATTGCGTATTATTACTAAGACAGTTTTTAAAACCGACAATTACGAAAGTAAAATCGTATTAACAAAGTTATACAATCCATCACCACTAATACGACATTAATTAGACGAATTAACATTCCATTCCGTTATAATTAATCCCCGTCCCCCCCTTCCCTATACATCCCCTTTCGTTATCCTCGAGTCTCCTTGAATAATTGCGTATTTAAGTTTAGGTGATATTGTTCAATATTTTATGATAGAACTGATTATAATCATTGTTATATTAAATCTGCATTCATTCGACAGATATTTTAAGAAAAAAAAGAAACATAAAATATTCCAAATCACTTTTACTCTGATTATCTTTTTCCTTTTTTTTTTGAACGTGGTTGAAATCTGCTCGTTGAACGCTCGGACGTATGCCGAAACCGTAGTTTTTTGCACACGTTGATCCTCGCGACAGACTAGGTCACCGAGGCACACCCCTCTGCGAGAGGCACCCTCTTTGGTGCCCGTGTGCCAGGTTGGCTGAAACCGACTGACTAAACACTCCACGTCCCTAACCGGCGCAAAGATGACAGGGCCTCCGGAGGCACATTATACATGTATTCTGCAGAGGCCCTGAATTATCTTTTTCCTGTTTAATATTTATTTATTTATGATCTGGTGTTACCAATAAAAAAGTTTTTTCTTTTTTCAATTTTCCTACAATGATTATAACATCGTAGTTCTGTAAAATAAAATTCAAATTAAAAAATAAAATAAAACTATGCCTCCGTAAAGTAGAGGAAAGAAAGTAAAGCGAGAGAAGAAATTAACACAAGTTTTAACGAGTTTTGCTTTTGCTTTGCCCGCGAATAAATTAGTTATTTTTTATAACACGGCAATTAATATTTTATCAAGTCATGAACTAAATGTAACTTAAACTACACCAGTTATTATATTAATTGTTGGTTTAGACCAAGGCTGCTCAAGCTTTTTATAGTCGGGCCAAAAGGACGATTCAGAAAAATTTGGGGGGCTAGTAACTGTTACTCTAGTTATGTAATTGTGTAACTTAATGTGTCGAGTACCCATAAAAATAAGACAATAGGAAAACAATGGAAAGCTGGTGTAAACGCCAGGTAAGTGCTCAAGGGGTTAATAGTGTATTGTGGTTTTTAAAGATAACGTTACATAACCCTAAAAGTCTTTTAAATTATAAATTCGCGCGCAAAAACTAGGCGTTATGCTACGAGGGTAGTGCGTAAATGCATTTCCCCCCGTCAAAAAAAAAAAAGGTGTTATGCTACGTTCGTTACTGATCAAATAAAATCCTAAGGATGTCGATTTTTTTCCATAAAAGATCGAATTTTGGATTCACCTTATGCTAAATTAAGAATCAAACTTGTACGTTTATGTATTTTAAATAAAAATCTAAATTGAGGTAATTAATAGGTAGCTGTAATCAGTGTAATTTCAGCTGTAATATATATATTTAATGGGATGTTGATAGTAACAATACATCACAAATTTGTTGTTCAGTTTACAAAAATGAGCCATAGAAAAGTTTTTCATGAACATATGTTGATCCGAAATTACTTAAGTATTGTAAGGCCTTTATGACAGAAAAATCTTCTGTTAGTGACCGTGTACGTAAGACTTAACTAGGTGTGCCTGCGGGCATAGGGCTGAGCAGCCTTGGTTTAGACCGTAATGCATGGTTACAATTACTTATTCGAATATCAGAGTGAAAAAGAGGGCAAATCGCAAAGAGATAGATGATTGCTCAGTGATAGTGTAGTTGTTTACAGCGTCGATCTACATAGGTTCGAATCCTATAATGAGTATAATATGTATAATGAGGCCGAGTTTGGAAAACCAACCTCTATTATTTAAAATAAAAAAATCATGTAAATCAATTTGGCGCGTCTCTCGTGTAAAAGCTAGTTTTAAACTAATATTCGTGAAGAAATACTGCCTTCTTTTTAGTCTAGAAAGTTCTATATCCTAAAAGCGTAGCAACATCAAAGACGTCGGAAGGCGGGTAACGGACGGATCTTGTTAGTAAATAGTTAATTTTAGAACATAATAAAGGCGGAGATTATACCGTTTTGCGCTCCTACTTAGTCTTGCACGGATACAAAGAATAATATTCAATAGAATAGATAACATTATTATACGTAATAGAACGCCCTATGCAGAAAAGGAATAAGAAAACACATCTTTTGCGAAACTAAAAGCAGTAGAATAGAAATACTTCATAAAGCATCACAACTTTACCCTTATTCAACAAAAAGTAAGTTCGGTTCATAAATAATATGTTTCATTTTCTCTAGTTACATGAATTTCAACCCTTCTCATGATGTGTCCATACCACATCAACCTATAACTCCTTAATTCCTCTGTCACTAGTGCTAGTTTCAAGCTTCCATTTTATTTATCCATCCATCTATCCAACCATAAAGGCGTCCACTGCTGGACATAGGTCTCCCCCAAAGATTATGGGGGAATTGCCATAATCGCCACGCTTGGCAGGCGAGTTTGCGATCGCAGTGTTTGTGGTACTCAGAGGATGCTGCTGCCCATCCCCTGGTGTATCCCTTAGTCGCCTTTTACGACACCCACGGGAAGATATTGAGTGGTACTATTCTTAAGCCGGCACCACACGGCATTTTTTTTTTGTACTCAGTACTTCTCTATTATTGTTATCACATATCTTTATTGACATTCAAAATAGTTTAGTAAAGCTATTAAGCAAAGAAAATAGAATTAAGAATTTTGTAAAATATTATTAAGAAATCTGTAAACATAGAAAAAACATTTAGGAGATTACTTAGAAAACTGAGTATACAAGGTCTCGGGTTAGGCCTTGGGTTGCTTATGGACTTAAAAAATAAGCAAACAAAATCATCTCCTAGACCGCTTTTGATTTTTCTATTATTTCGGCGAATATATGTATGAACTGTAATTTACAGTTCTGTTTAGTTCGAGTTTAAACAATACGGAATCGAAGTGAATAAGAAGTCTATTAGTCAAAATTGTAAAAATCGGTACAACGTTGGGAAAAGTAATTGAGGCAATAAGTCTCTAAAATCTTTCTTAAAAAAATCAAAATCAAAAATTATTTTTTAAAAAATTACAAACGGAGGTACAGAGAGGGGCGTAATTTCCGTCTCTTTATCATTTTTTTTTTTTCTATTAAACGAAATTACATATAAGAGTTCCACAAGAAGTTAACTCTTACAGACTAAAGGAACCACAGACTACCCAGAATCTGCAACAAGGTAAAAGAGTGATAAAATAAATGTTTTTTACTTCATAACTACTTGTAAGTTGAATAATAAACATTTTTTTTATTGACGTTTAAGGTATTAAAGGTAAACTTTATAGTCAAAGATTGTTTAGTCACATGTTTCATCCAGGCAACGTAGGTTGGTGTGTTCACCTTCCAACGAAAGTTTTGTAATAATAATGTTCCGGAGCGAAGTTCGCCTGAGCGGCGGGGCGCGGCTCGGCGTAGCGGTTACTGTTAATCGACGATTATCCATAGTTTAAACCTAGTTAATCTACGGGTTATATGTGAAACTTGTCACAGTGATGTTTAACGTGTTTCTTACTTAAATTCATACCAATTGTCGTCGTATATAGTTATGCAATTTCGTGTTATATTTTATGGCGCTTAATTGACTATGAAATCGTGATTATGAAATCATTAGAAAATAAAACACAATTGAAGCCGTTGGTTAGTTAGGCGTAATATTCGGATTTTTCACTGTATGTCTGGTAGTCGCGATGCTATGAGTTTGCTTATCTATAAGTAAATGAATGCAAAAAAAAAACTAATAACAAGACATTTTTCTTATCCAATAATCTCAGGGTCATAGAGTAATAACGTTAAGAGTATCACACATGCCTTTCAAAAACTTGCTTAACATTGAAGTAAAAAATATATTTATTTGTGTGTGACACGGAATTACGTAATCATCGGCAGCACGTAACGCAAGGCTAATGTTGCTTTTTAAGTTGAATGAAATGGCTTCGGTCTGTGTGTGATCACTGCCTTTCTAAATGTTTTACTTCTATGCTTAGAGTGGTGGTAGGGAATATTTTAGTTAATTGTTTGGTTAGTTAATAACCTGTTACCAAGCATCTATAAGTTGTGTGTATCGGATGCATCATTTAATAACCTGTTAAGGCTAGATCGCTACTTAAGGGGACACGCGGTCAGCCTCAGATTTGAAAAGTAGGTATTTTTGAAATCTATTGCTATCTCGTTGTGCCCCAAAAAAAGAGTTATAGAACACGAAAGGGACAACTGCAGCTCGGGCTGATTTTACCTATGCATAATAGACGAAAACATCACTTCGTAGTACCCTGTTTCTTTCTCCAAAACTGAACCGATTTTTAATTTTCTTTCAGTTATAGAATAAGAAAGACTTTTGCTATGCCTCTACATTGTGCTTTTTTTATTTATTTTATGCACCAAATTTGTTTGCCGAACGTCTGAAAATGTCAGTAAAAATCGAGCATTTTTTCATTTTCAAAGGCTCCTAGTTTCTACAATAACTATTTATAGAAACAATTTATAGAAAAAATCAAATCGTACAGGCATGGCGGTAGTGGATATATTATTTGAAAAATATTTACCATTACCAGGGAGGAAACAGGAGACTACGTTTGTATGAAGTAAATACCGCTAGAATATCCTCTTAATATCATATCACATGAGATTCGGATCAAATGATAAATCTGTACATTACAAAAATACTTGGCGCAAAATGCTTCTTTTTTGTGCGGTAAAGTAAAATAAAACACATTGTTCACAAATATTGTAGCTAAAAAACGTAACCGCCGAGTTTTCCTCGACATACATCATGTTTTATTCGTCGTGTGGTATGGGTTTACAAACGAAACGCTCGTGTCCCTACGCCGCGCCGCTACATTGCCATACCGAGTAATTTGTTTCCATTGTCCCTGGTCGACCGGTGCGAGCTCGACGGAGCGGATATCTTGAATTTTATGACAGCCTGGTACTTTTACCTATATATTGTGATTTTTGTTGATGTTGTTGTTGTAATTTTGTAACCCATAAACTGGGAGTGGGATTTGGTTCTGTGTTAGCGAACTGCTGTTAGTTATATGTTATTTGTCCCTTTCCTATTTTATCAAGTTGGCTTTGGTGGGAATCGAACACATGAGACGTGAGATATGGAAATGAAAAATTTGACCAAAAAATCAAACCCACCGATTAGACTCCGCCATTTCCTTAAAAAGGAGTAAATGAAACAAAAATGTCATTTGCATTTATTCAGCAAATAAAGATTAAATTTTAGAAAATAAATCAACTATATAAAAATAACATTATTTAAATTTTTGGAAGTAAATTTTTTGAAGTAACCACGTATGAATACATAATACATTTGTGAACTAACAGGTGCTCGATCTAGAATATATTGCTTAACAAGCTTTTAGTAGTGACACGAACAACTAAAAACTTATCCTAAACAAATATACGTTGGGCCATAGAGTTACATATTTTTAGAGTAACCCTTATTACGGTGTCATGTGATATCAGCTAAGAATAGTATTACCTCATATCTTCCCGTGGATGTCGTAAAAGGCGACTAAGGCACAAACCAGGTAAAATAGGCAGCAGCATCCTCTGAGCACTACAAACACCTACCGCGATCGCCAATACGCCTGCCAAGCATGACGATTATGGCAATCCCCCCTTATTGGGGGAGACCCATGTCCAGTAGTCGACGTCTTATGGTTGAATGGATGGATGGAAAGGCAGTAAAGATATTTCGCACAAATTCAAATACCTGCCAGTAAAACTGTGCATTGCATCGGATTTTATTCACAATTCCATAAGTTACGCGAAGTAACTAACTTCAGCTATCTGTCAGAAAAAGTACCGTCGAAATCGGCCCAGAAAGTGTTTTTGGTGTATGAATTGTAATCATATTTATTTAGTAAAAAAAATATTGTGATATTAGAAACAAAACGTATCAACTTTATTTATTACTTATAGATTAACTAGTTTCTGACCGCGACTTTGCACGCATTGACTTTACAATTTGGAACACAGGAAAATTTTATTATTGTTGTCTAGTCAATCATAGAAGATAGAGATTTTTCAAAAACTATAATTCTGCCATAAATTACATATGTTCATTTATATTTTAAGATTTAGTCAATAAAGTTGATAACATTTCCGTGCGACTTTAATTATAAACTATTGATTTTATCTACCAAAGTTTGATTATGATAATATATTTCATAAATATTCCGTGAATACCAGAGCGTGCAAACCACATCAAAATCCGTGTGTTGTGTGTGTCAAATCAATAAAGTTGCATGCAATTTGCATCAAAGTTATGTGGTTTAGTTAGAGTTAGCGAATAAACAGACGGACGTACGTCAAACCGTTTTATATTTCCTATAGATTTGATTTAGTAACTGATAAAATACGGTTATAAATTATTTTCTTCTGATTATAATTATTACGACCCTTTTGATTTTTTTTTAAATTTCTTTCAGTTTTGTTTATTGTATTTATTCTATTCTTTAAACTGAAAGTTATCCTAAAAAAATAAATAAAATAATAATAATAATAACTTTATTTTACACCTGTCTTATCGTTTAGTATATCTACATTAGAACTAACCTAATTCGTAAACGTGTAACGCGCCCTCGTAATCTCACTAATCCTTACTGTTTACTTTCAAAACTAGGCGGAAATGTTGAGATTGCCAGTTTGTACTTTATATTAGAGTTTCTCCACTGACGATGAGTGATTGTTGACTGATTCATAAAGTTTTCATTCACTATCTCGACAACAGAGGGTGTTGAGTTGAGTTGAATTATAAAGTCATAGACAAATCGTAAACTGTCTATTGTTTGCATCATTTTAAAAAATGTAATATAATATCGCGTAGCTTTTGCATTACGTGTGCAAACTCTTGCACATTTTTGACTCCCTTTTATGTTTTATCAGCAATAGGAAAGCTTTTCCACCTACTCTCCCCGCCATAATCTAACCATAATTAAAATAATAATGTAGAGTAAATAAGTGAACATTGCTTACGTAATCTCTATACCATCAAAAATACAGAACAAATATGTATATACTTGAACGGCTGTCAAGACCCACAGGGGATAAATGCAAAATTCATATATCTCTTTCTATGAATTAGTAGGTTATTCTAGAATCATAAAAAAAATGTGTTTTATTCATGAATTGGTTACATATATATATATAGTTTTATCTGTAGACTACACACTATGGAATGCCTGTATCTTGAAGTCTTAAAAGGTTTTACAGATTTATTTAACATAAATAGCAGTTTAATTTACTCTTTTGAAATATTTATTTAACCTAATATATCATCATCTCCCTACCCTTTTCCCATTTTTATTTGGGGTCGGCGCAAGATGTCTTCCTCTTCCATTCCTCTCTATTTGTTGTCATCTCCGCATTCACTCCTTTCCCAAGCATATCATCTTTCACACAGTCTATCCATCTTTTCTTTGGTCTTCCCCTTCCCATGTAACCGTCCACATTCATATCCAATACCTTTCTTACAACATCCTCTTTCTCCCTGCGCATTACATGTCCATACCTGGACAAACGACCGCCTCTTAACTTGTCTGTTATTGGCGTCACTTTCAAACTTCCTCTAATATACTCATTTCTAATCCTGTCCATTCTTGTTACCCCACACATCCATCTCAACATTCGCATCTCAGCTGCATGTAATCTTCTTTCGTCCGTCACCTTTATGGAGTAACATTCTGATCCATACAAGACGACAGGTCGTATTATGTTCTTGTAAATCTTCCCCTTTAATTTAAAGGGGATTTGCGAATCACACGTAGTAGCCGTAACCTGCCGCCATTTCATCCATGCTGCGTTAATTCTATGCTCTACCGTCCATTTCGTCTATTTCGCCATTGCTTTGCAGGAGTGAGCCGAGGTACTTGAACTCGGGGCAGATTGGTAATGGAGTGTTAGCTAGTGTTAGCTAGTGTTATAACAGTTGAGCTAGAGGTAAATTAACCTAATATATATAGAAAGAAATATGTAAATATGAAAACGTTCATATATATTCCAGGAAATTATTTATATAAGCTATTAAATATATTATACACATAAAAGTTGATACATTAAACGATGCGATGTATACGATTTACTATAATTAGTAATCATAGTCGTATTATCTGTCAGGTTTCGATACCTTTAATTTATTGTAATAAGAAGTTTGCAAAATAAAGTTACACAGATAAAATATAAATGAACTAAGTTGATTAAAAAATGGCCGCCATTAAAGTATTTGTAATACTGTAATTAAACAGTTCGATATTTAAAACATTTAATGGTGATTATATATTGTGAGGTTATAGTGAGAATATTTCCCAGTAATAATTCCGTAAATTAATAAGAAATTCAATAAAATTCTTTAAGTAGGTACTCACTGATTGAAGCGTACAGACAGACGGGCAATATTAATTTCTTAGAACATTGTAATAAAAGTAATTTATTCTACTCCAATTTTGTATAATTTATGTTAATAATGTTTTCTCTTTTCGATATGAACGTCAATTGAATTTTAAACATTATAATAGGTAAAACTAGCTTTTTGTCTACGACTGTACCTGTTTAAAATAGATTATAATTAATATAAGTATATTAGATAATTAAAAATAGATATTTAATTTTTGCTTCTACAGCCTGGAACATAATAACATTTGACGAGTTCATGGAGTTCTAGAAGATTAAGTTGTAACTGTTTTTTTAGGTTAAATGCAACATGTGAATACGCAATTTAGCCAGTCTCATGTGGATAAGATAAGATATTGTACCAGCGCACCATAGTTCTGGCAAAATGATGGTCATCTTTCTAGGACTTTCAGGCATCGCCATTACAAACTTTTATGTACTCTGTAGTAGCTTTTTTTTATCTGCACCCTTGAAAAGTGTTCTAATGTTACCGCAATAAAATACACTATAAAAATATATCTATCATCCAAAAACTAAATTTTTGTTCAAGAGCTTGATACTAGGTAGTTGGAAAATTACAAAAAAGATAGTACGTTATTAAATTGGTCCTGATATAGTTATTTCTGCGCCCCTCCCAGTTTCTGCATCCTGCATCCTTGGCACAGCCCTAGTTAGGGTACTGATTTTAGGTAGTTTTTGTGTTATCACAAATAGCTTGCTTATGAAATGGGGCTCTTCAAGAAAAATAAAAAAGCAGAAGGGACTGTAAAACGCTCTCCAAGATCAATGTACTCACGCCTTTTATTCCCGAAGGGTTAGGCAGAGGTAAAATAGCGAACTACACCACCCACATTTCGCCGAGTTTATTTCCGTCCCAGATGTGACAGGGGGTGTGCCTGTCACCATATCGGGCACAATTTCCAGGCTACGGGATAATATAGAGTAGAAAAACGTAATATAACTAGACACGATCCGGAGATCGAACCTTAGAACGAAGGTCGTACCGTAATACAACTACGCCACCGAGGCAGTCAACAATGCAACAGTAATGCTTCTGGTGTTGAATTTTTCTATAGGTAATCATTTACAAACATAGGCCATTTGCCTATTTGCTACCATCTGGCTAAAAAAATCCTATATTATGCAAAACGTCACCAACATAAAATAATATATGCTAATTTCACACAAGTTAATAAATTAAAGATAAGTACTACCTACTGAGATCCCTTAAAAACTCCTTGCTGTAAAAAAAAAACTCGTTATGTATTCTGGAAAAGATTTTTGTCCAGTAATGGAAGATTATACTGCAAAGAGAGTAGGGGTTGTGAACATTTCGTTTTTTTAATTATTTTTCATACAGCTATTTTCAAAAGGATTCAAAGTAATTCAGTTTTTATTGCGCTCTGCTTTTTATATAATTTTTACATTGCATCCATACAGCGTTTTGGTATTTAGTTGGGTATATATTAGAGAAGAAATGAAAAGCAAAACAAAAAACAAAATCAGAAACAGAAACAAAAACAAAAACACAACAATGATATCGAATTTGATGTAAAAGAAAAAAAAAAACGGTTATTTTTTTTGTCTTAAAAACTCAATTAGTTTATTATATGTATATACAATAATAGTTTATATTTAAGTGAGCCAGAGTCAATTTTAAAATTTTGTATTCTATTGATAAAATAACTGAACTTCATTTGATTATCATTATGATGCTGGCCTATATTTACCACGGCTAGGTATTTCTGGATATACTGTTGCTAATCCCGGAACATGACATAATTTGATTTGTAACTATGATAGGTTTTTCATAAGTGCACGGCAGAGGTCGCGATCCTGTCGGGAACAGAAGCTTAACAACTCTTATAAGATCGTAGTAATAACCAAGGTTAGATAAGTAGATATCATTGAGATTTAGTGAAAAGAACTCTTGAGGACAGTAAATCTTACAAACAGCATCCTTTCGAATGAAACATGGCAATGGGAAAGATTGCTGTTTCATTTCAGGAATAGGTCCGTTAATGATGCGATTGCAGATAAATGTTACAAAGCTTCTAATGTTCCCACTCCGGAGTCTCTCTCCAGTGGCGGTTCAAAACGTCCTTCGATCCCCAACTGGGGAGGTTCTTAACGCCACTGCCAACGATATACAGTGACACTACATGTCTTTTTTATGGGGGGATAATTCTACATAAGATATCCTCTCGTTATCGGGGGACGTCAAGACAGTTATGCCGGGCTACTAAAGCATAAGGAAGAGGAAGAGGTAACTAGTGCAAAGGTACGAAAGTTATACGAACCTCGGCTTGGCTGTTACCCGAGTGAAAAATTCCGCAGTATTTGCCCTAGTTAATCCTTTTGATTTGCAACAAAACAAAATAAAATAATGAGCTACGTACTTGCGTATGATATAAAGTAATTTGTGTGCAATCACTACTCTCTATTTATAATATCAATACTATGATCTGCATTTTAATTTTTGATACTGATCGATGAATAAAAGGACGCCTTTGTCAAATTAAAGTTTCGATGTACATGATTAAAAAAATAATATTTATTGTACCCAGTATACCATGAAATTGTTTGTTCTTAATTTCCTGTGGAAATTCGTATAAATATTGCTGTTGTTTGTAAAATGATATTTATTCCAATGAATAAACGGCTGTAATAAAGAAAAAAAAATCCTCATAGAATGAGGATAATTATTTTTTGGACTTCTTTAATTTATCCCATTTACATTTTATGTGTCGAAAAGGTGAGTAAAGTAGTATATCTATTATTTTCCTTGTACTGAGCGCGTCAATAGACTTCACCCTTGAGGTGTGATCTATGGAGTGCTAAATAGGTACTGGGAGTGTTATTAACACCTCACTGCAACAAATGATTAACACATTCTGGCGTTTGTTGCGGAGTAGTAACTAAACTGCAAGAAGAATTTACGACGATTGGCGCTGTGCAAAGATTACGTCATCAAAGCATAGCTTTCTTTATTTTTACCAACATGGACGACGGGGGGCTGAAAGATGATTACGCAAGTAATTTGTATTATTATTATTTTTTTTTTCAATATTATGCCAATTCTTACGTAATCATAGGGTGTTTGATGGAAGATGCTTACTATTACTAACAAGGAAGAGGGAAGAGTCAAAAATGTCTAAGATTGCGCTTACGTAACACTGGAACCTAATAGACACCTTTCTCTTGAATCACTGGATATTAGTTGATTTTGGCTTAGAGAAGACAGTTTACGAAGGTGTGTACTGGTCAAATAGTGATTATAACGAAACAAGCAGATTTTCTGAACACCTGAGCAAAACATGTTTGCTAGATTTGTAGATATATATATTAACAACATATTGTCTCAATTGATAAGTTCCAGCTCCTTGGGATGCTGGTTGTAACACTGAGCGATCAGCTGAAGCTCAGACTAAAATAGCTGCCAAACAATGAAGATCCTTTCTGGGGTCAGGCAATCGTGACGTTTCTTAAATGATTTGACTTTCAATTTGAGACTAAAATCAAGATTTATTTTTACAAAATATTTATATTTACATTTAATACTTATATTTACAACATTTTTTTTTTGCCAAAATTCATTAAATGTTATTTTGAGAAAAACAATAACACCATTCTGAAAATTTCAGGATTTCTTTAGATATTTATTTAGAATTTAGTTATTCAAAATTGAATAACAAACTTCAATTTTGACGATATAGAAAAATTTCGCGTTTTCTCAAAGTTCAAAAATATTTTTGTTTTCTTAGCCCCAATTACTTCATAATAAACTGGATTTTTTTTACAGAAAGATAAAGTACTTTCAGAGATATACAAAAAAGGAATTTGAAAAGCAGATAAAATAGTGAAATTTTAAATTTTGCATAACTTGTACTAAGATAAAGTAAATAAATTCAAGTCCTCATAAATTCAAGTACTTGCCCGTAAAACTGTGCATTGAATCGGATTTTATTAAACGTTTTTGAGTTTTTTTTTTTTTTTACGCGGAACCCTTATTATTTTCTAAAATTAAAAGTAAAATTAAATTACCCTATGTTACCCAGAGTAACTTCAACTATCTACCAAAAAAGTCCCGTCGAAATCCGTCGAGTCGTTTCGGAGATTACCCGCAACAAACAGACAGACAAAATTTTTAAAAATTGTATTTTGGTGTAGTATCGTGTATACATTCATGTCTATTTAGTAAAAAAAATAATTTTGACATTACAAACAGACACTTCAAATTTATTTCTTAGTATAAATAAAAACTTCGCATCAAAATTTATCCAAATCCGAGAGTGCCGATACCAATTATTTGTCCAACGATTTGACATGAAATGATCCATGTTTTTAATAAAACTTTTGTAGATCAGATATATAAGCGTGGAGCATCCAGCGGTGGGAGAATTTCAACCCTAAATATTTGAGGTACTTTAACCTGACAGCTCAACGTTACGGCCGGAAAAATCCCGTTTATTATGTTGGAGTTCATTTTTACTTGGTTCGTCCGTGGGACAATAATGTATTGGTATGTGATTCTTTGATTAATTTATCTGAGGTAAGCAAAAACAAAACTAAGATAAGAAAACATTAAACGGATATTTTCCGAAGTCTTGACCTGACAGACTTCGTCCGACAGTGGTCGTTCGGGCCTAACAAGAAAGCTCAAAGCTATGTTCAGAGATTTACAGAATAATTGGATCAAAAATGAGGAGATCCGCAGGAGAACTAAAGTAATCGATATTGCCCGAAGAATTACAAAACTAAACTGGGCAGTGGGCTGGGTATATTGCTCGTAGAACCGATGCCCGATGGACCACGTACTGGAAGACGCAGCGTGGGTAGGCCCCCCAATAACGTAGACCGATGACTTGATGAAGGTAGCGGGAATCCTCTGGATGGTGGTGGCGCAGGACTGGTCGTTAAGGAGATGTTTGTGGGATGATTTTTTCAAAAGTCTTTCAGTTGTTGATGATGAATCTTTACTACATCTTTTAAATATTGTTCTTAATCTAAATAATTTTAGGTTGATTTCTATTTCTACGAGTTTCTAAGCAATGTATATAAGAGAAGCTTTGTTGAAATGCATTACAAATGGTGCGATTTCATCTCTAAGGACAAGTTCTTCGGGGCTCCAATGAAACAAGGCAAGCTCACCAAACCTTGCCCACATTTACCGGTAACAAGCATTATTTATTATATTCAATTTTAAAATAAATTAACGAGATTTAGTGCAGCTGCTTCTGCACTGGAATCCCCCATACGAACAGGCTTTCAATGTTATAAGTTTTTAATATTTATTAACTACCTAGCTATGCCCGCGGCTCCGCTAGTGTGTCTTATTTTCTATTTCACACAATTCTTCTCTGCGTAATAAAGTTTTTATATAATAATTGGAAAATAATGTTTTTTGGCCTTAAATTTTTGTTGGTACTAACAGAAAGCAAAGACATTCTCACAAATTCAAACAATTGCTCGTAAAACTGACCATAAAATTGTTTTTTTTTCACAATTTTATGGGTTTTAATTTTTTAGGTGGAACCCTAATCACTATCGAAAAATAAAAGTATACAGTAAAATAAGCATAAAGTAAAAATAAAAGTTACGCCGCGTAACCTCATCCTCCAAAACAGACTAACAGATAAAAAATTTAAAAATTGTAGTTTTGGTATATATACATAAATACCATTTACTTATATTACTATTAATGTGTATTTAGTAAAACGTTATTTTGATATTTCAAACATTTTATATTTTATTTATTTGTATATACAATCAAACCATTGTTTGTTGCTTTTTTTTATTCGCATATATTTTGGCCAAAGACTTTATTAAGTGAGTTTAAACTCTAAGCTCTCAACCATGACGATAATGCCCCTTGTAGAAGTAGAAGACCCAGATAAAATTACGGGGAATTGATATAGCACTGAGGGGGCGTGGGTATAATAAAAATATTGTTTAAAAAAAGGCAAAAAATTAAGATGGGGACTCTAGAAAAAAACATTTTCTCAAAGTAGACGGTGAGTAAAATAAGGTTGAGAACTGTGGTCTAAACTAAAGACAGCTTTATCCGAATTCTTTAATATGTATGCTTTATAAATTTTCCAAATTTATTAAATTCTACATTAATGTGTGAATAAAAATCGGTGACTCTACGCTAAAAATAGGTGACTCTACGCTCGAAGTTGTTGACAGTTATGTATACCTTGGACAAACTTCGAGACAGAGGTTAATCGCCGAATCCAACTCGGCTGGGCCACGTTCGGGAAGCTACGCAGAATCTTATCGTCCGAAATACCGCAGTATCTCAAAACGAAAGTCTTTCCACCCGAGATATTGCCTTTATATAATTTAAGAATTAAAAAAAATTAATAATGGTGAATTTTATGAACTTTTTTTCTATTACTCAGATTAATTTTTAACGCAAGGTCTATCTTTCTTTCTGTTCGTTAGTTGGCTTATAAATAGAGAACTACTGAACTGATTTACATGATCATTTTTTTGAATAGTAGATATATTATCTGGTCAGGTTTATATATTTTTGTTTATGTATTTTGTTACCATAAATGTAGTATGTATGTGTTACATTTTATAAAACGCAACGTCTATCTCTCTTTCTGTTTTATAATTTGTTTATAACTCTTGAACTACTAAGCCGATTTACATATTTCTTTATTTAAATCATAGATATATTATATTTCCAGGTTTTAGTATAGATTTTGTTACGTTTTAAAATAGTATATATGAGATTATCTATTATTTAGATTACATTTGTTATAATTTATAGACAAACTAAATGTATTGCAATATAAAATACAATTTAATCAAGCAAATCGGTCCAGTAGTTCTCGAGTTATAGGCCAACTAACGAATAGACAGACAGTCAGGCAGATAGACGTTTTATTTTATATTATGTAAAGGATAAAACATCCCACAACTTTAAGTATAAAAATTTGGGTAAATTTGGGTTGGTAAATTTAAAAATACTAAAAATTTAACATTATTTAAATTGTTCACCAGGGCGCTTACGATTGCTACAACATGACGGTGCCGCCCACATCTTTACCAAAAAGTTTCCCGTTCAGAAAAGGTCGAATATGTTGCAACGTTACTCATGCTAAAACGAAAGAAAACATAGGATACGGCCATATAGACATGGAAATAAAGGAAGTTAAGAGAACTACTGATAAAATAACATTCTCTGATAATAATAACAATAATTAAATTGAGTAATGTATTATTGATCTACTTTTTATTGTAGTATGCACTTATAGTAAAATTAAATATATTAATTCAGTCAGATATTAAATAATTTGACGCTTCGTATGAAATTTCTTGTGAGTCATACCATACATACAACATATAAATTCCTGAATCGTTACGTTCAGAATTATTATAATAAACATTTACAATACAGCTTTTTAAAAGATTGCTTTTAAATAAAGGTTATCACAATTCACACTATGTATTAAATTCAGATCAATTTGATAAATAACGGAAAACCGGCCTTTTCCATTAACGCCCAATACTTGAATCATCGCCTGCAGAATTTACCGTTTCCTTACACTTATAGTATAACATGAAGTTGCCACGAATGGTGCGATCTGACGTTTGTGACAGATGAGTGAATTGAGACAAATTCCAACTCAATACTTTTCCATAGGTAAGCGACATCTTGAAAACTAATCGAGACAAGTGTTGTATATTAAAATCGTTGTGCCCGTTTCTCAGTCCGCGTGGGGGAAAGGGTCGAATGGTAGTAGTCCCATCCGAATATGTTCAGTAGTTTTGATGTGATAGTGCGTCAAAGGAACCGCATTTTTCTTATATAGATAGATTGATTGATAGATGAACCTGATCATATACCTACGATTTAAAAAAATCATGTAAATCGGTTTAGTATTTCTCGAGTTATAAGCCAAGTAACGGACAGAGATAGACATTGCCTTTATATATATATATATATATATAATATATTTAAAAAAATAGTAGTTTGATTTCTTTGTAATATTTTATTTTATCTATACTAATAAATAAAATTGAAGTGTCTGTTTGTAATGTCAAAATTATTTTTTTTCGTAAACAGATATGAATGTATATACGAATCTATACCAAAAATACGATTTATAAAATTTTGTCTGTCTGTCTGTCTGTTTCTAATATGTAATCTCCGAAATGGCTGGACTGATTTTGACAGGACTTTTTTGGTAGGTAACTGTAGTTGCTCCGGGTAAGTTAGAGTACTTTTAATTTACGAAAATAATTAGGGTTCCAGGTAAAACAATTAAATCTCATAAAAATTTGAATAAAATCCGAATCAATGTACAGTTTTACGGGCAAGTGCTTGATGTAATGCTTGACAGGCAATGAGAAAGACTTTCTCTTTATCTTAGTAATAAAAAAAAACAAGGGTTCCGTATTAAAAAAAAAAATGAAGTGAAGATTATATGAAACGTGGGCGCAGCCACGGGGTCACAGACAGTATAAAATAAAATGTGGAAGGTTTGTCAACGTTTCGAGAACTGTTAATAAAAGGTTTCTTTAAACTGCATATCGCAATGTTTGTACCTACATTGTCACAACGGTTTTACTGTCTTCGACCACATCCTGTAAGTACCTAAAACCTGAAGTAACACTTGTAATACGAGACCGGTAGGAAGAGCGAGAAACAAATTCTAAAGAAACAATGCAACATGCGCGACGCAAAAAAGTAAATCACATCTAACTGAAAAAAAAAAACATCTTAGTGAGCTTATTCTTTTTTCATGGAAGGATTAATTGAACACACCCTCGATGTTTTGGTAAAGTATTGTTCATATGTTACATTCAAATAGATAAGGAATAGAACATCGCAATAGATATGCTGGCTACGTCACGATATACACAGGGCAAATGGCGTGTATAATTACTAGAACATACTAGGAGTAGATAGTTGTCTAGATTTGGTTCAACCACGCGTTAGATTTAGTATCTAGCCATCTGTTACTAATTGAGTACGGGTGACAATACTTCAAACCTATTGGTTTTGGAGCGATTTTCGTTTGAGATGCCGTAGTCTTTGTTTTTAATTGACTCTATATTAAGTGATCCTCAATTCTTTAATGACAATATAATTAAAAATTCCCACGGAAAGCTCCTCCCCCAAATCGCAGCCTTTTATTTGTATTGAAGATTAGAAAAATAATACAAAGCTGGCCCAAAAGGACTTGTATTTGTGGTAGTAAAAAATGGAAAACATAAAACACAATACGATTGCTTTGGTCACTGTTACACATCGAAATAGGAAAACATGATGAATCTAAAGCATGGCGACGATTTTAGCATGATTGTTTTGATATTAAAACTCAAAAATTGTCGCTAATCAATTTAGCATTGATTTCTACCTCTGCAGCCGCCTTTGAAAATAGAACTGGTGCAATTAAAACTTATAAAAACATCCGTATAATAAATTATCTATTGCCGTATAATATCAAAATATAATATTACTAGCTGGGCCCGCGACTTCGCTCGCGTGGAATTCTCATAATTATATTCTAATAGACAGCCTCTATTTATTTATTTATTGCTATGAAACCCAACAGCATACATAATTATATACAATAACACACATTGTTTGGTAATTAAAGCCAAGACAGGGCTCCACAATTACTTCATAGTGGTTTATAATCATAATATTAATACGAGTTAAAGAAAAAAAAGGCACTATTGTCTGACGCTGACGATGTGACGCTTGTATGTGTTGTGTGCGTGAGTGTCGTGTGTTTGAATGTCTAAGCGAGTGATTGAGTGAAAAGATTTGTCTTATGATCTATGATATATGTTTATAATTAATTTATATATTTCCGCGATTTAATTTTATAATTTCGTTTTTAAATGATTGTTTTGTGTGTCGAAATATTTTTATCGTATCGTATTGCTTATTATGTTAATTATAGGTATAAGTGGTTTTCAATTTAATTTTTATATCTACACTAATTAATAAAACTGATGTGTCTGTTTGTAATATCAAAATAACAACATTTTACTAAATTCATATGAATGTATATACGGTACCGATACCAAAAACACAATTTTGAACATTTTTGTCTGTCGTTCAGACTGTCTGTTTGTTCCGTCTAATCTCCGGAAAGGCTGAACCGATTTTGACAGGACTTTTTTGGTAGATAGCTGAAGTTACTCTGCGAGATTTAGGCTGCTTTTATTTTTCGAGAATAGTTAGGGTTTCGCGTAAAAAATTAAAACACAAGTAATTGTGAAACCAAAAATTTCTGCCAGTTTTACTGGCAAGTGCTAGAGTTTAATAGAAATATTTTTGCTTTCTCTTAGTACCAAAAAAAAAGCAGGAAAATAATTAGGGTTCTATAGACAGCACCACCATAGACATAATGTTTTCGCTATGCTCAACTAGGTCTGTGGTACATACGTATAAAGTTATATATTACCTATTGCCTATAGTCCCAATATAGAATGGCACAATGTGTAGCGAACGTCGAACATTCGGAAATGAGCTATTTGATAGCCGACCTGTGATGGAAATTGTAGGCTTCGGGCGGCCATCGACCTTTGTCAAAGGAATATAACTATCAGGGCCGTTGCCAAGTAACGGAATAGGTGATTCAAAGTCTAATGAAGTTTTAATAAATCATCCATCCATCTATTTAATCGAAAGACGTCTATTACTGGACATAGATCTCCCCCAAAGATCTCTACGACGACCGGTTTTGGCCAGCCGCACCCAGCGTATTCCCGTGACCTTCACCAGGTCGTTGATCCACCTTGTGGGTGCCTACTCAATTTACGTCTTCCGGTAATAATAAATATATAAATAATATCATAAAATAAATCATACATATCATTTTTGAAGTGAAAACTTGTTTAGCGGCGTTGAGGAACTTTCGGTAGGGAAAATACTTATAGATGTGTGTTACCAGTGATATGTCAGTTAGCCGTTAACATGCAACAGTATGTCAAGTATAACATATAGTGCGTTTATAGTGCTGACGTATGTTCTGATTATGAATAAACTCTATGAAAATGTACATACATAATAATTGCTCGGAGCGCCAATAGATGCAAGAACCAGTCAAATGTTATGTGTTAAATTTGAAGTTATGTTAAAAAAAATTAAATAATAAAAATATGAAATTTAAACATTAGAAAGTCTTTTCAAACTTTCGAGTTTTCACTTCTGTCAGCAGTCCTCGTGGCTGCCTAGTTTTAATTTTTTTATACATTTTATTGATATGAAATTTCTCTTGACACATTAAAATTTAATAGTACCAAATAGTGTATGAAACAATGCAGTGATCATACGATTTACAGACTGTCCATTGTCAACAAGGGAAGGTGATTTAAAAAAAAATGTTTTCTACACACATTTCTACATATTTTCTACATTTTACATATATTTGGTAGATTTTTGACAACCCCATTGTGTGGCTAAACTTTATAAATAAGAACAGTGATGGTCAAGATTTTTAATAAAACTAGCTATCTCTCTCCGCGTTGCCCGGATTATTTTTATGTCATTTAAAAATAGGCCGAACTATAGGGGTTAGCGTCTATTTAACTTATCTTTTTAGTAATCACAAAATTAAAATATAAAATATTGCTCACAGCTTGTTCAGTGGATTTGAAAACTTACCTATTTACATTTATTAATACTTATAATAAAAGGCTAGCGGGACTAAATCTGTACATTGAAGATATTTGAAAAACAATAATATGTTTCAGAATAGGTCTGCTAGGTCTGTCTGTTTATCTGTTACTTTTCCAGACCTAAATCACTGAATTTTTGGTAATAAAATGGATTGCATTCAGAGGGAGAATATAGTCTGCAAATTGTCTGAACTACATGCGGGAGAAACCGCGGGCACAGGTAATATCAAAATACAGATAAACTTTCAAATTTATTCTCATAGCGAGTAACGTAACCCATAATACTTAACGGAGAAAATTTTAATAAAAAAATATAGAAATAACTGCTCTGTTTGATTAACAGATAACTTCACGCGACCATGTCGAGTTAAAAAAAATCATTTAATTTTTGTACATTTTTTCCATAATACGAATCGTAAAAAAACAATTCTATTTTTTTGTATTCCACTAAAGTGGCAAACAGGCATACGATCCGCCTGATAGTAAGCGGTCATCGAGGCCTATGGACGCCTGCAACACCAGAGGCATAATGTGCGCTTTGTCAATTATTAAAAAATAAATACTCACACCCTCTTTTGAAAAACCATAATGGATTCCGCGGGAAAACCGGCCGCTGGGAGCTCATTGCACATCAGGATAGTTCGAGGGAGGAAAGTCCTCTGGAACCGCACTGTCCGATACCATTTTGGTTCCAAGATGTGAGGGCGAATTCCCTGCCAATGGCGATCAGTACGATAGTATAAATTAGTTGGTAGAAATGGTAATATTTGTCAGCATTATGTCGAGCAATTCATTAGAACACAACCCATTATACAAACGGTAGAACAAATAGAAGGAGGCCAAGTCTCACCTTAACCTTAAAGGTTCTAAGCCGCTTACGAGATTAGGATTGTCAACGATTCTCACAGCACGTCTTTGAACCGAGTTAAGTGGCTTAAGCTGGTATCCAGACGCTCTCACCCAGAGGTGAGAGCAATACTCCGTATGAGGCTAGACTTGGGACTTGTACAGCTGTTTATTTTATTTTATTATAGTAGAATATATGTGTTTATACGTTTTGACTAAGGATTTCAGCTTCGGGGTGAAAAGGGAGTGCTTAAATGTGACATTATTTAACAAGTTTATGAATTTATCGCGCGGCATGGCGCGGCGTTGCGACAAGGCGCTCCAATGTTGTAAATTTAAACACCTGCTTTAACCTATCCATAGATAATAGCTGGATGTTACTAATTCGTTTATTCCGCGAGTATAATTAAAGAAGGTCTTTGTAAGGGACATGTTGACAACATTTATGACAGAAAAATTTAGCGAACAAAAAAAAAACATAAATATTACAATGAAATAATAAACTATTACGAAATAGATTACCAGAGATTACCAGGAACAAACTTGTACTAAATCGGTACTTTTATGTTTCGAAAATAATTAGGGTTCCGCAAAAAAAAAGCACGAAAAAATTGGTAAAAAAAAAACTATTCAATGGCCCGTTTTACGAGCAAGTGTTTTATGAGAAATATTTTTACTTTAGTATGTACCGATTTTTTTTAGAATAGTTAGTAATTAATAAGCTTTTTAACTGATTTCTAAAAGGAGGAAGAAAGAGGGAGGAGGAGGAGGAATAAATTCCTATTTATGTTTTTTAGACACATGTGTTTCATTTATTCGTTTCTAAAGCTATACCTAAAAGTACATACTTAAACTAACAAGTAAGAATACAGGCAGACTACGTTGAACGCTCACTGTAGGTATAAAATAGCGACCTAATCGGATATAACACCCTTCTGTATGTAATAATGATTATGTTAACAAAATAAATGAATTGATCTGATTTGATGAGACTATATTAAATGTTGCCAGGACAAATTTTATAAAAATGTATGTGTTAAGCATTTGTTATAATTTCTGTAAAAAAAACTAAATGTGCAGACAAAACATCAGTTTTATTACTTATGTAAATAATTTATAATTAATTCGATACGTCTTAGAAAGATGGGATCTCTCGTTATGAAGTCTTTTCTAGTAGGTTATTTGAACAAGTAAAAGTATATAAAAGAAAATAAATATAATAAGATTACGGGCAAACGTAGCGTGAATTTATTTTTGCAAGATTTTTTCTCGGGCCTCACCGTGAAGTTTAAGAATGTATATGACCCCTAAGAATTATGGTAGGTAGTAATGTAATGAGTACATCATTAATAAAATATTTACCTATTAATAAGCAAAAGCAAATATTGTCTATTGAGAGAACAACTTGAAACTATTAAAATTAAAAATAAGAATTTAGGACAATATATTATATTCTAGCGAGTCGACGAATTCTCAGTAAAGAATAATAACTTTAGTCGGTTCAAATGCTCCTTCATGTGTCGAGTACCCATAAAAATAAAACAATAGGAAAACAATGGAAAGCTGGCGAAAACGCCAGGTAAGTACTCAAGGGGTTATAGAAAAATATCTTCAGACGAATAATATAACAACGTTCCGCCCCTATCAAATTGGTCGCGCATCAGAGCCTATCGCCCGGCGCATGAGTGGTGGTCGGCGTTTATTGATATTTATTATAAAAAATAATACATATATACAAAAGACGATGTGTTTTAATGTATCTGACTTGTATGTCTTTGATTTTTGTGATATATTATGTTATTCTCGGGTGCTACAAAAACTTTCTGGGTCCTTTTCCTTTGAATATTGGTATTATTTTTATTTAAATAAAAAAAATATTTCTCCCTATGTGGAGATTTTAAACGGAATTCGCAATTGCCTATATAATACAACAGGGGTAAGTACGTGAATCTGTACGTATGCGAAACCCTGATTTACAGTAGCCTTATTTTGGGCATGTACTTTAGTAGACACGTATGTAATGCGTCATATCGATCAGTTATTTGATATATTAAATTCTTCACGAGCCTACTGACAAGACAAGGTTTATTGGTTTTCCATCGACAACTATTACAATATTGTTTTCTTTTTATTTTTTATATATAAAGTAAATAATATTTACATTGCATGGGTTTAGTGTTTTTGTTTTGAATCTCATTTCATATCTAGCTACGGACCTAAGCTGGTAAGTATAGACGAACAGGCTATCAAAAGATTTTGCTAGACGACAACTATAGATGTTAAAGATAACGCTCGCGAACCAATTTATTCATCCGTTCCCGCTGCCGGGGACGATCGACTAACTTTGCTCCCGCATACACTCCATATCCCCCACCGATAATGGCGCAAGACGTGCACCGATCCCCATTGGGGGCACTCATATAGCCGTCGATGGCGCGTTACAATCATACGCATCATACTGCACACATACGTAGGGTATATGGGTCTGTATGGAACCTTCTTTAACCAGGTAGTAGCTCAAGTCGACGTTCGTATCACTTTGGTGCTCTGGCGCTAGCTACCATTTTCAGCGATCGCTCTAAAATCTAGTAAATCGAAAACAAAGGGAGTTTTGTTAACAGAAATCCTTGTAATTTTTTTACGCGTTTCAATAATTTTTAACTAACTAACTAACAAACAATATCTTCTTCAAACTGTCAGTGTAAACTGTCAAACGAGACAGTCCGTTCAATTTAACAAAAAGCATTATCGTCAACAAATAACACCGAGGCCTCGATAGCTAGCCGGTATCATTTATTTAAGGGTCCGCGTCACAGTGACGAATTGGTGTCAAGTCGATCCCGAAGTTGTTTGGTTCGAGATATAAAATAGAAGCGGTTTTACCAAATCTCGATTTCATGATGATGAAAAATAGCTGTCCGGTTTGAAATAACACGTTATAATTTCTATCCTTAACTCTTTTCTTATTAGAGCTGGGCAATTCGACTGCACTTAATCTGATGTTAAATAAAGTACAGCCTAAGAAAGATAGATGAAAATGTATCGACAGTTTTCGGCTTAACATCGACCTACATCTACCACAGCTAAAGCCTCTGGATATACACGCCTTGTTGATCCAGTAGTGCGACGCTTTTTAACGTGTCACTAAAACGAGTTTTTTCACAAGTGTACGGTGGTCGGGATTCACTCATCGTATTATGTATTATATCTAATTCTGTTCGTATCTGAATCGAATTTTGTTAACAATTTTGTGAGTATATAGTATGAGTTCCATTTTTCAACGCGGAACCCTAATTATTTTCGAAAAATAAAAGTAACTTAAGTTACGCGGAGTAGCTTCAGCTGTATGCGTGAAAGTTCCGTCAAAACCGGTCCAGCCGTTCTGGAAATTAACTGGAACAAACAGATAGAGATAAATTTAAAAAATTGAGTTTTTGGTGTAGCTGTCGTATATACATTCATATGTACTTAGTAAACATTTATTATTGTGGTATTACAAACAGACACTTCAATTTCATTTATTAGTATAGATTGGAAAGTGAATTTAATAAATCGCTATCTAAAGTAAATTAAAATATGTTCAACAAATGCAATCTATTAATCATTTAGCTTTTTGTTATCAATAAATTATTTTGGAATAAGATCAAATTGAAAACAAATTTGAACTAGGTATATAGCTAGCTATATTTGCAGATTATAATAAGATACATAATGGAAAAGATATTTTTAGAGTATAAAAAAATAATCAATTGTTTGGGACCGTGAAATACTTGTAAGAGAAAACTCTAATTAGAAACGCTTAGGCTTCTGAATTGCACTCGATGCTAAAACCCAGTCACTCCTACATTTTGACAACACAATTTATTGTTTTCTTAAAATTATTTTGTTTAACGTTTCATTTTTATTTCGACTTGAGATACAGTTTGTTTTACATTTACATAATGTCCATTTTTCACAGGAATTAATGGTCGTATAGAAGTAAGGATTTCCTTAGAGGATATCATGAGAGATTATAGCTTATTACGGTGTCGTGCACGTGTACGTGTAGGTAACGTAACCTTATTTTGAGTAGTTAGTAAGTTTTAAGTGTTGTTTGATGTGAGATATGAATATATTTTATAATTTATATAAATAAATTATAAAACTAGTTTTCCTACCGGTATAAACCGGGTTTCATTTATGTAAAAGAAATGGGTAAAAGGAATATTAGATCACACTTCAAAAATGTTTCATTGCTTCCAAATTTTTTAAATTGTAAAATTCGTTTCGAATTCTTGTGATTAGTTTTCTTTGGAAAATTCGTATGAGGACATAAAAAAAGCCTATGATCTTCCCAATAATATATAAATAAAATTTGAAAATTGGTTACGTATATAACATAAATATAGGTCAATTTTGTAATAATAACATTAATAATTTAGTAAATAATACATCCAAAACTTTATTAAAACTTTTAATAAAATTAAATAATTACATGCTTTAATTTTTACCACTTATATAGGTAGTTTCCTGGCAACACCTAGCACCCAGCCCTGGAATCCCGCGTCAACTCTTCGAATTTTTTCCTCCCAACCTGCCTCTAAATCGTCGTAGTCTTTCTGCGAGAATCGCCTCAAGAACAGTTCTCTGCTGTCCTTAAGTTTATTTACCTCGACTTGAAGAATATTTTTCCATTCTTGGTTCCCCAATTTTTAACTTCTACCTTTTCAAATCCACTGGCCGGTAGGACTCTTTTATATTCCGATGTGGTAGCCATATGGTAGCCTCGTTTCTTAAGGTATTCTTTGAACTCCTTACTGTATTTCCTTTCGTCTTCTCCCCTTACATAATCGGTGAAGAGGAAGTAGCCACCAGGCTTCAGCCATTTGTAAATATTGGTGAAGAGACTTAACTTATCAGCGATATGGATTAAGGAGTCCCGGGAGTAGACTAGATCAAAGCTGTTCTCGGGGAAGTGGCTTTTCGTGTAGTCTTCGATTCTGAACGTCACTTTACCGTGTAAATGTGGTCTGTTTTGTAAATGTCTGTTGGCAATATCCATCATATTTACGGATAGATCGAGTCCGATAACTTCAGCGTCGAAATTGTCAGCAATGAGAAAAGAATGTCCACCGAGACCTGAGCCGATGTCCAAGGCTTTAGGATTAGGTCCTAAATCGGCATGTCTAAGGACTTTTGGCGTTATAGCCATGCCACCACTCGAGAGGAAACGTTTCTCCGAATATCCATTCGTACCTCTCAACGCCATTTTTGGAGTACTGGCCGTTGTCGAGAAATTCTTGGAATTTCGCGGAGTCTGACATCGTTCCAGTGGGTCTGCTCTCTAGTTTCTAACGAAGGAGTGTTGGCGAAACTATTGTAGCGCGTGAATTTATACGTGAGATAAGTTCTTATCGTAAATTAGTAAGGGTCATCGGTCAAGCGTAGAAGAAGACTCGGGTAAACAGGACACTGTGAGGTGAGGCATTTTCATGATTTTTTGTCGTCTGAATATTATACAAGATTACAATAAGTTAATAATATTTGATTTTTTTTTTTAATAATATGTATACAATAATGTACAGATATATGCGCCGAAATAGATAAGATGGTCAGAAATATATTTCAGTGTTGGATTTGCATATCACACGTACTAAATACTTACACGACTTATTATATTCATATGCTAAGAGAAAAAGAAATAGATCACGCTTCTGTCGATAATGGTAGATCTAAAGAATTAAACCTAAAGTCTATAGTATAGAAATCATCATATGTTTAATCGGTATTTCTAAGATTTTCGAATAACACTTTTTTACAACAATTAAATTACGTTTCAAAGGAGAATACTTTCTATGGATTACAAGAGTTATATATAATGAAAAAAACACAAACATAATTTAAACATTCTGTTTTTAAAATCTTAATACATTTATTCTTTGTAATAAGGATAACAGTGTAATTAGATGATAATAAAATTACCATTAACATGTCTTTCTATTGACTACATAACTAACGCACACTTATCTTGACTTATTGTAAAACCTACGTAAATAAATGTAGCCACTCAAGATTATTTTTAACCAGGTGTCTGCCCGCGTTTCTTATGTTCTTAAAGGAATCTTTAAAAGGAATTATAAAGTTTAATAATCATTTAAAATACTTAAATTTTATTTCACAAAGATTTCATATACACTCCGTATATGTCATCCACTACTTAATGTAAAAAAATATATAGGTATTTATTAGATATATAGGAATATATTTTATGTTAAAATTTCGTCATTTTTAATTGTCTACTTAATTAATAAAAAAATAAAAAATTTAGTATTTCCTACGTTTTCAGACTTCACAAAAAACTGTTACTTTTTATACTGTATCATCAACATACTAAGCCTAGATGCTGCTGCAATTAATTTATTGTTCCTTGGTGATTCATGCTTCTTCTGCCAGGGACAGCATTCAATACCACACATCGATGGACAGACAAAAGTGCCATTTGGGTTATGTTACGGTCTGTTAATTGCATGCTCCACAAAAAAATAATACGCATGATATCTTCCCTTCACCTTTGTGATGTTTTCCGAATCCCTGTCTTCATTCGAGGCTCGACTGATTATTGGAGGATCTCTAAATTTGCTACCGCACACACTCATGGTCCCAGGAGCAACCTAGGACGTGTTCCAATCTTCAACTAGGGAGGATTCTGTATCCGCCGGCAGCAGGACACAGCGACACTTTAATGCACTAACATAACACAGATTACACTGCACCTCACAGTCCTACACACTACATGCAGGTGCATAATCTCTGTAAAGAACATTGCGATCCGTAGTTTTAGATTTAGCGCAGGAAAAATTCTTCAAAATTTACGTAGTAAGACTCCTAAACGTTCGCCTCAAATACTCAGTGAAGCTATCAAGACCCTACTGGACAACAGCTTTTAATCAGAGCCAAAAACGAAAACTTTATCCATTTTGTTCGCACACAATTATCTAATTTATTTGACAGAATTATTTAGGATTTACGTCTAATTGGATAATTAGTCGGTTCGAGTCTGAACTACGTTGTTTATCATTTTTCTGATTGTTATCACGATTGCTTAGTACCAGTATATTGATTATAAACAAGCAAAAGGTTAAAAGCCATTATTATCTATGAATTAATTATCTGCTTTATATAAGACGTTTATCAGTGACTCACCTAATTATGGCTTCGTGGTGTAATATATTAATTTTGTGTAAGATGAACATAGGTACATTAGAAATTGAAATGGAAAGCGATGATGGCACAGTGGATAGTGCGGCCAGATTCCGCGTCAATGGACACGGATTTGAACCCACCTATCCAACTCTAAAACATCCTTAGCTTTCAGTGAAGGAAAACATCTTGAGGAAACCATAGCATGGCGGTAGGGCATTTTCTAATAATGTTCGCCAGGGTAGCTAGAGCTACCACCCTCAAGTTAAAAAACCTGTCGTCTCGGCTGGGGCTGCTAAATCTACGGTGTTTATGGGAATAAACGGATCACAAGTTGTCCCTTACCGAAGCATGTAACTGCTTGTAGTGTACAGGTATGTGGGGTGCAGTTCAATTGGTGTTATGCAATTTAAACAATTCTGACCCTCATTTTTGAAAACCCTGTCGCCAAATGCCAATAGGTGTGTTCCGGCAGCATCACTTAAGAACCAGTACCTAGGCTTAGTGTGTTTACCATCCTGGACCACATCGTCACTTAACATCAGGTGAGATTGTGGTCAAAGCACTGAGCCTATACCGTGTAAAAAAATAATAATGACAAAATATGTACCTATATTAATAGTATACGTTGTTACGTACGCAGAACAATTTGGAAAAGTTTCATACCTACCAGGTTTAGAAACGCATAGAGGAAAACACAAACAAACAATCACCTTTATTTATATAGAAGATATATTCAAAAAAAGTTCGCTGTCATGGGAGCCCATTGGTGCTTGGTGACAGGTCTTCAAACTTGAGTGTGATAACTACCCAGGCGGGTAATATCAGAAAATGTCCTACCAATTTGCCAAGTTGAGGTTTTTCACGAGTCTTCCGTGGCTGGTGAGTGCCTCTGACGGGTTATATCCACCTGAACAAAAATGTCGTAGTCCATAAGCTATACCAACGTAATCTGTACATACATTGTAAAGTGTTTTTTTTTTTACATTATATTTGATAAACAAATTTTATCTTCTCGTATTATTAAAAAAAATACTAGAATATTTATAATACATAATTTTTGTTTTAAGAGGATTGTTAGCGGCATTTATTCCATACAAACAGAGCCCCCTGTTTCCTCCCTGGATAATAGCATTATGGTAAATATTTTTATACCAAATAATATATCCACCACCTTCATGCTTGTCCGTTTTGATTTTCTCTATAAATTAATTTTTCTAGAAACCTTTGAAAATGAAAAAAAAGTTCGATTTTCACAGTCATTTTCAGACGTTCCTCAAACTAATTTGATGTATAGAATTTACAAAAATCAAACGTAGCCAAAGTCTTTCTTATACTATAACTGATAGAAAATTATAAGCCGGTTCAGTTTTGGAGGAGGTACTACGAAGTGATGTTTTCGTCTTCTTTTTGCGTAGGTAAAATCAGCCCAAGCTGCAGTTGTTCCTTTCGTGTTTTATAACTCTTTCTTTGGGGCACAACGAGATAGCAATAGATTTCAAAAATACCTACTTTTCAAATCTGTTCCCGACCGCATGTCCTGTTAAGAAAAGCAATCACATTTTTTTTTAAATTATAAGATAAATAAATAAGTTTTACCGTTCGCATGAACAGTAGATGGTTTAAAAAAAAAACTTTCTCCAAATATATCACAAAGAAAAAATCATTCAAAGCAATCCCATCAATATTCTTAAAATCGTACCATGTTTTTTTTATTATTGTTAAAAACACTATTGTTTTGATAATTTATTGTATATTTAATTGTCTAATATCTTTTTGATTGCGACATATTACAAATTTGTATATTTAACCTCGTACGATGGAAATCGTATTGCTGTGCGGGATGCGATAATCCCTTGACCCACAACTTAGCACCCGGATACGAATCGTACCATACGATCAGGTGATCTTTGCGATATGAATGAAAAGGCGCTTGATTGGGGTTCCGCGAGAATGTCTTTAAAAATATGTGTTATAATTTATAAATGGGTAATCTATGATTTATGTTATAAACATAATAGGGATATTCGATGATTATTTTTTAATGTTTCATCAAAGAATATAAAGTTAATTATAAATTTTGCTTGAATTGTAGTGCTTGTCAGGTGAAAGAAAATATTTTTAATAGTATTATAAATGTTTTTTTTTCAATATACGTTTTAACTATATTATTTTCTAGCCGTGAGCCAGCGGGTGCGCCCGTGTTTATATATTCAATGCATAATATAGTTTTTAATTTTTTTATGCCGAACCCTAATTATTATTATTATTGTCCATAATTTTCTTTGCTACTAACATTCAGCAAAGATATTTCTCACTAATTTAAATACGTGCCAGTAAAATTGTGCATTGAATCATGTCAAAAACAAACAGACAGACAGACAAAAGTGTTATAGATTGTATTTCTGGTATAGGTATTAGGTCTCGTATATACATTCGTATGTATTGAGTAAAAAAAATATATTTTGATATTACAAACAGACACTTAAATTTTATTTATTAGTATAGATTTAGTCTGTTGCTTGCAATAAATTAAAACCTAGTGAAAAATACCCAATTCTGCAAGATTGATACAAATTTATATCAATACTTCAACACTGAAGCAAAACGATGAAATGTTACCGGAACTTTCCAGGGAAATTTTGTTTTAAGTAGTTTTTTTGTGTTACTTTTTTTTACTTCCTCATCCCCTTCGATAGCTTTAGCAACCAATGCTCTTACTCCCCTATTACCTAAGCATTAGGATAATTTAGAAAACTTACGTGATCAACTCCTCTTAAACCATGTCATCAAAAATAAGCAAAGATTGACCCCTCGTATATTGATTAACTAATATTGAATTCTTCCTCAAGGAAAAGATGACATAGTTCTAATCGTTGAGTAGTTAAGTTGTTTAGAATTATCAATACTATTGTTGAAAAATTAACTAACACTTCATTTATAAATTAATTTACATTTAAAAATAACAAATATTATACATATATAAATGTAACACAATGGCCAGTCTCTATTTTCGAAGACAGCTTCACCGAACTTTTATGACGAGTAATTAGGTCGCTCAAGCATGAGAGTGCACCAAAGTGTTCCGGACTTTGGCTGGGGCTGTTAAATCAACGATGTTTATGAGAATAAACGGCTCACAAGTTGTCCTTACAGAAGCATTTACCTGCGTGTAGTGTGCAGGTATGTGGGGTGCAGTTCAATGGGTGTTATGCAATTTAAACTAAACTGATCCTCAAGTTTGCGAACCCTGTCGTCAAATACCAATAAGTGTGTTCCGGCAGCACCACTTGAAAACCAGTACCTAGGCTTAGTATGTTTACTATCCTGAATCACATCGCCACTTAACATCAGGTGAGATTCTGATCAAAGCACTGACCCTATATAGAAAAAAAAAAATTGAGGCAATTTTATACAAAGTTTAGAGAAATAATAATTAAACGACTTACATTGTATAAGACATTATGGAATCCACAAAAGTTACTAATAAATTGATAAAGTCAATTTTTCTTTATTAATTATATCGCTGTTCTAAAATTCAATCAACATCTTATGATATCGAATTAGGTAATAACGAGAAGCATTTTAATTAGATTTGTGTATAAAGTCAAAGAGATTCGTAGGCGAACGGAAACCCGATAATGTCCATCCCTCGGGCATTAAATAAATATTTAATATATTCAAAGCTTAATTAAATAATAATATCTTTATCGAAAATTGTAATATTCGTATTCGGCAGTATTGAGAATATCATCTTGGAAATCAAGTCCTCGACTTATGGTTTTGTGTTACATATTTAAGAGGACATGCGGTCGGCGACAAATTTGAAAAGAAGTTATTTCAGAAATTTATAGCATTCGCGTTGCGGCCCAAAGAAAGAGTTGTAAAACACGATAGGAATAACTGCAGTTCGGGCTGATTTTACCGTATGCATAATAGACGAAAACATTACTTCCTAGTACCCTGTTTCCTCCTCCAAAAATGAACCGATTTTTACTTTTCTTTTAGGTATAGAATAAACAAGACTTTGTCTACACCTCTGCGTTTTGCTTTTTTAATTACATTTACCAAATTTGTTTGACGCATATCAGAAAACGAGGGTAAAAATAGAGCATTGTTTTCATTTTCAAAGGATACTTCTACTTTATAATATAACTTATTTATGAAAAAAAAATCTTACGTACGGGCATAGCGGCGGTAGAGATATATTATTTGGTATAAAAATATTTACCATAATGCTATTATCCAGGGTATGTACGGAATAAACGCCGCTGGCATTTTCTCTTAATTTACACTTGGTATCAGCAATTATTTGTAAGTCTTTATTTGTCCGCATTTTCGTTGATAAATAATTAGTCATTTTCAACCGAATTTTGTTTTAAATATAACGATATGTAGGTTATAGATTTAGGTGTAGCTTGTATAATTTCTCGGGTAAATATACTTTAGATAACTCTGTTGATGGTATCATCGGGTTCTGCGTCGATAGACTTTGGTTTAGGACCCAACTTTTTCTACTACTCTGTAACAAGCTTAAGCTTCAGTGAAGGAAAATATTTGGATATCATAGTGTGATGGAAGGATACTCGCTAATAAAGCTATCACCCTCAAGTTTACAAACCTTCGCCAAGCATCAATAATTGTGTTCTGGCAGCATTATTTTAGAGCCAGTACAGGCTTATTATGTTTACCGTCCTGGACCGCCTGGACCGTCCATAATCCAGAGCTACCTAGACGCTTTAGCCGTGGTGGATGTAGGCCGAGAGGATGCTGGTGACTGTCCATTATCGTCTATCGGTGGTTGTCATCGTTCTTGAATTATACCTTATTTAATAGTAGTGAGCTGCTCCGGCTTCGCAAAAAATCTCTATTGGGTAAAAAAAATATAGCCTATATTATTCGCTAGTTTTTGTTTTTTTTTTACCATGGCAAATCAAAAATCTATTTTACAGCATCTATACTAATAAATAAAATTGAAGTACCTGTTTATAATGTCACGACACATTTTTTTACTAAATGGATGTATATACGATACCTATACCATTTTTTTTTTATTTCTGTCTGTCTGCCTGTCTGTTTGTTCCGGCTAATCTCCGGAACGGCTAGACGGATTTTGACGAAACATTTTTTGGTAGATAGCTGAAGTTACTTCGCATAACATAGGGTACTTTTAATTTTCAAAAATAATTAGGGTTCTGCACAAAATACACGTTATTAGCAAAACAGTATATCACAAATGCACATTTTAAGTCGACCAAAGGAAAGCTAAATTACGTGAAAGATAGCTGAAGAAACCGGCTTTAGCGTATTGAAATATCTAATATTTTCTTACAGCTGACATCATCTTTTTAGCCTTTTTAGCTTTTTGGCCAGTACCAACGGAGGCTGCCATAAGTGAAATTTCGTAAAAAAATTACAAATTGATTTCCTTATAATATATTCTGTAGGTTGGTAATATTTAATTCAATACGCTGGGAATAGAATCAATTACATTATTTTAAAACGGACTGTGTAGATATAATCCGCTTTGATCGAGTCGGCCTGATTGGAAATTAAGAATTCTGATTGGTCCACATGAAATGGGAGGACTTTAAGAATGATCTTAAGAAATTATTAAAATGTATTTAACTCGTGCTATACACATAGTAACAAAAGTTATATAATAATATAAATTAAACAAAAAAAATTTATATACTGCAATATATTTATAAATTATAGATGATTTGCATAAAACTATATTAATGTCACACGTGTAAAACACAATCAGTCGATGGCAATCTATACAAATAAATAAAATTAGAATTGTCTGTTTGTCATAACAAAACAAAAAAAAATATATTTATTGTATCTGTATGTATAATATACATTAGCTCAAAAAAGCAATTTTTAAAATTTTCATCTGTCTGGCTGTTTGTTCCGGTTGATCTCCGGAACCGCTGGACCGAGTTTGACGGTTCTTCTACTGGCAGATAGGTGAAGTTACTCCGCGTAACTTTTACTGCGTACAAATTAAGGGTACCGCGTAAAAAATTAAAAATCCTGAAATTGTGAATAAAATCCGATTCAATGCACAATTTCACTGTCAACTGCTTGAATTTATAGGAAATATCCTTGCTCAAGTCACTACTTGAGTCACTTACTCTGTCTTAGTACAAAAAAAGTTTAGAAAACTTATTAAGCTGTAAAAAAATTAAAACTCACGAAATTCTGTAGAAAATACGATACAATGGACTGCACCATTAAAACAATATTTTTCCATGATTATTTAAAAACCATAATACGCAATGAAGAATATATAAAACGCGGTCGGAGCCGCGGACACAGCTAGTTGTGAGTAAAATACGATTCAATACACAGTTTTAATGGCAGGTGTTTGAATTTGTACCCCTGGTGGGTTCGCCGCAGGGGGCGACGCGGTGCTTGCGAAAGCCACCCCGTGTCGCCCCCATCCCAAATGCGGCGGACGGCCCCGGGGGGTTTTAGTGGGTATTTCCGGGCGCTTCACGCCCGGGCGAGTCCCACACTGGCACGGAGTTCGTCCCTCCGTGCCCCCTTACCTATTGCATTGGGGGACTTCGGTCTCACTAATGCAATAGGTAAGGGTAGTGCGTAAATGCATTTCCCCCCGTCAAAAAAAAAAAGAAAAAGGTGTTTGAATTTGTGAGAAATATCTTTGCTTTCTGCTACCTAGTATTAAAAATAAGTTCAAGAAAATTATTAGGGATCCGCGTAAATAGAATAAAACGCAAAAAAATGTGAACTAAATACGATTTACGAAAAGCACCATCAAAATATTACTTTAAAATTATGTTATTAAAAAATTCAGTCTATTATATTAATTTCCCCTCTCGGGATATATTTGATAGGTATATTGATTATTAAGGCGATCACAAAAGAAAAAAGCGTGAAAAGCGGAAAAAAAATCATATAGGAGGTGAAAATGACGAACATATCCACACTGGAACTTCATACATAATGATCATTTCTTGTGTTTTATAATATGTTTAGTATTATTTGGAGTTGATAAGTACATTTCATATACATACAGTACATAACTAAAATACAAATGAGTATTGAAAAATAATGAAAGATTAATTTCCTTAAAGGAATATTCATTAAGGTTGGGACAATACATTAGATCAGAGTACCCACAGACGGTATAAGTTACTTATCTAATACTCTTTCCCCCCATCATTTGGCCTACGCTTCTTGGATACGTCCTGACCCTAACGTCTTCGCAGACCTTTTTGCATGAGTTATGAGCTTTGTCTCGTCTCCCTACACAATTGGGCATCATCCTTAAATGCAGGGCCGTAATCAGTTACACGTGGCGGGGATCTAAAAGGAACTCTCAACAATATTAAGTTAACAATATTAACGTTCAAAATTTATTAATAGATTTACAACTTATCACCGTCCATCTCGCTGACTTTTTAACCGACTTCAAAAAGGAGGAGGTTATCAATACGTCTCTATGATTTTTTTTTGTATGTTTGTTACGCAATTTCTCCGTCAATTATGGACCGACGTATAATTTTATTGTATTTAATTTTATTTTTATTATTATATTCGAAGGGAGTATGCTCCCAAGCGGCCCCATTGTTATTAAGTCTGGATCTGATCAGTGGATTTCAGAAAAATCGAGAGAAACCCTCGAGTTATATAGATATTTATACACATGTTTCATATTTTTTTTGCCACAGCTATGCAAGTATTTGCGTATTGCAGTCACCATTTTTTTTGCTGATCTGATTATGGAAGGTACAACATTTTAACGAGTAGGAGTACAAGAATATTTTTTGTTGTATTTTATTTATTTAGAGAACAAAAAAGTAAAAACAAAACTTTTGTTATTAAAAACGAATCTGGCTTCTAAAGAATGTGCTATAAAAATGCACTAAAAAGTAAATAAATAATTACTTTATTCTAATTCTGCTAACTTTGATATATCCTTTGTTTTAATACATTTTAATACAAGGTCATGTGGAGAGAGGCATTTTTTTGATGGAATATGGAGCAATCGAGCAAGCGGATCACCTGATGGTAAGTGATCACCGCCGCCCATGGACTATTGTACATATAAATATTATCTGGGCCCCCCTACTAACCCCCTTACCTAACTCACGTTCGCGCCTGCCCCGTCCCGCGCGCTGTCCATTACACGCTCGATGTGATCAGTACAATGTGTGGATGCGGTGCGGGTAATCTGCTCAGTAAATATTATCAGGCGCTTTTGTTATAGGCTATTTTATAAGAAAATCGTATATAGTAGGAAATATAAAATCAATTTAAGATGTCGTTGACTTGAATAGTTTTACAGTCGGACTTTGCTATTAAGGATAGGATTTGAATCCTCGTTAAATGAAATTTATTACCGTCAAAATAAAAATAAAATGCCTTCATTTAGGCTTAGTCTTGATTTAGGCTTTGACAAGTTGATTATGAACGTAAAAACGTTATCATCTAGTCAAGAGTTTATATTTTTATATAAAAAGTATCATTTATAGTTATAACCGTTGTTAGCGGAAGCACAAAGAGCGGTGTCATTTCCAGACATGACTATTGTTCACAAAATATTCCATCCTGTACCTAAATGCATTTTGAAATTAAGACTTGCTTGATATAGTGGCTGAACTTATTGCCAGATAAATTAGTAATGTGCATTAGGATCTTGTTGTAAAACCGAAGTCTATAATCTACAATGTACATAAACTTTCGTTGGAGGCAAAATATCATGACGGTGGTAGGGTATTTAGTAATAATGCCCGTCTAGCTACCACCCTCAAGTTTGAAGAACTGTCGCCTGTATAAGTGTGTTACGGCTGCTACACTTCATGCCCAGTACCTCCAAGGAGAGCCTGTTTACCATCTTGAATCACATTGTCGCTTAACATCAGGTGAGATTGTAGTCAAATAGCTGAGCTAATACTGTAACTTTTTTTAATCCAAGCATGCTGTGCCATTATCACGTTAACAAATTCGGCAAAATAAAAATGCCAATAATCCTCTGTGTAGAAAATTTCTGAGAAATTGATGAAAATACATTTCTTTCATAAATACTATTTCACACAACGTGTTTTATCTGGACACAAAAAGACATAATGAGATACGTACTTCATAGCATAATAAAAGAAAAAATAAATGAATAAAATGTAACATAACATAACAAAAGTGTCTTTGGAAATCGTTCAGCAAATTTTCCTGATGCGAACACATACGGAAATACCCCAAAAATATCTCGCTTTATATCCACAATAGGGATACGCATCACCGTTTCTCAATCTTTAGTGCCGATTTTCATTTAAAAATCATTTTAATAACGGATTCAAGGGTAAATTAGTATGTGTGATTTATTAACAAACGAAACAAATCCAATTAAGTCCAATTGAAACCCTCGTAAAAGTCAGTCACTGCATCATCAGTTTACAAATTGGCTGTGTCTGGTAGCTTTGATAAAATCTTTAAAGAAAAACAATATCTGCTATATAGTGCTGACATCCGCACCTTGACTATTTTCATATTTTACTTATTAGTCAAGGTCAAAGCCGGGATAATTGGAGATAGACTAGCTCAAAATGGTTGATCTAAAAAAAAACGTTTCCTGGCGACTTATCCAAATTTTTTTGGATATTATAACTCAATACAATACAATAAAACTTACTATATAATATCATCCCATCAATTTTAATATAATAGATAGTAAGAAATTTTATAAATCCACAAAAATAACATCAAAATCATGTTTAATTTTTCAAGTTGAAGATGTATTTTCTTTATTTATTATATATATATATATATATATAAAATTATTAATACAGATAAATTATTAGTTTTTGATAATATGCAGATGAGACATGCCTAAGCCTTCGGTATTTGCTCTTTATGTGCTATTATTGTTTCAATGAATAAATAAATTTGAGAATGAGTGACTCGGCCGCCGCCCGCGGCTAACGTGTTTCCTTTCCTTCCGTTCGCGGGATGAGCCCGTGATCAAATGTGTTCGCGCCGTTTCTGCTTACGATAAACACGTCAGAAGTGTAAATAAATATTTGAAATAATAATACGCAATTTGGAAAAGAAAATGGGGGGGGGGGAGGTGTTAAATGGTGTTTACGTGCTCAACACGGTAAAAACTCCCCTATAATTAACTATAATGATCGGCTAGGAGGTATTATCCGTGGTAGATTTTTTTTTACTCAGTGCTATGACCATAATCTCACCTAATGTTAAGTGATTATGTGATCCAGGATGGTAAACAGCTTAGATGCTTAGATCTACTAGTTCTCAAGCGATCCTGGTGGAACATACCTGTTACCATTAGGCGACAGGTTTTTTAACTTGAGGGTGGTAGCTAGTAGCTATCCGGAGGGCATTATTAGAAAATGCCCTACCACCAAACTATGGTTTTCTCACGATGTTTTCCTTCACCGAAAACTCAGGCTGATTTTAGTTGGATAGGTTTGAACCCGCGTCCATTGACGCGCAGTCCTACCGCACAATCAAGTGACCCATCACCACTTCAACTAGATGAAGATGATGTTCAGTGGCGATACATTCTAACAAAAGCTTTGTGCTGTGTATTTTAACACTAGCTGAGTGGCCGTGCACCGCCTGTTTTACACTGAACTCTCATTTTTGTTTGTACTAAGAAAAAGCAAAGTTATTTCTCACAAATTCAAGGTTTTACCTGTAAAATTGATCATTAAATTGTTTTTTTTTACAATTTCATGGATTTATTTTTTTCTAAGGAACCCTAATTATTTTACTTTTTTTTTGTACTGACAGAAAAAAAGACAATTTCACAAATTTAGATACCTGATAATAAATTCAATTCAATTCAAAAAAATTCAATCTGATTTTATTTAAAACTAGCAGTGACCCGCGGCTGCGCCCGTGTTTCATATATTATTAACTGCGTTTTAATTTTTTATATGGAACCCTAATTATTCTCTTAAAGTATTTTTAGTACTAAGATAAATTAAAAATATTTATCATACATTCAACCATTTTCCCGTAATGTTCATTTTGTCCATTGGATTGAATTTATTCAATATTTCATGAATTTTAATTTTTTTACGCGGAACTCTAATTATTTTAGAAAATCAAAAATACTCTAAGTTACGCGGAGTAATTTTAGCCCCGTCAAAATCGGTTCAGCCGTTCCGGAAATTATCCAGAGCAAACAGACTAACATAAATTTTAAAAATTGTGTTTTAATGAAGGTACATTAATATCTATTTAGTAAAAAAAACTATTTTGACATTACAAACAGACACTTCAATTTTATTTGTTAGTTTAGATTTTATGTGTGGTAATTTTTTTTATGGGGAAGTATTTTTTAACTTTGTAAGTTAGTCGAATTAATTTTTCTGTATATACCAGAAAAACTCTCGTCAAAATCGGTGCAGCCGCTCCGGAGATTAGCCGGAACAAACAGACCGGTAGATAAACGTTTATTGAAAAACACAAATTGTGTTCTTGGTATAGGTACCATATATATACATTCATATTTATTTAGTAAAAAGTTAGTAACTTTGATTTCACAAAACAAACACTTCGATTTTATTTATTAGTGTAGATTTTATGACGTGAGTCGTTTTTCCAAGCCTGAAGAAAAAATATAGCAAATGTTCATAATGAAGATTAAGTATTTTAATAAACAGGATATTGTAAAATACATACCGGTCAAGCACCAACCTGGCGTTTACGTCAGCTTTCAATTGTTTATCTATTGTTAAATTTTTATTAGTATTTGAGCGATTAAAAACTAATTTTAAAATTCAATAATTAACAAGTATGAATATCAGAAAGAGGACTTTGGACTGCGCGGATATCATCCGAAAAACAAAATATTTTCTTTGTGACAGAAATAAATATTTATGAGAGTGCTTTTGTGTGCTACACATTTTTAAAACTCCTTCAGATAAAGCTATTACAGTAAATTACATTTCAATGATTACGACGTACATTTGTTTATAAGAATATCATATTAATTTCGAAATACATATCTATGGTCAAATTACGTAAAAGATGCGAGCGACAGAATAAAATCGGATCAAACAAATTCTTAAAGGACAAAGACTTCTTTAGTCGGCGATAACATTGAAAAGTCTTAAGAAATCTATTGCTATCGCGTTGCAAGATATTGTACCGTATGCAAAATAGACGAAAACATCACTTCGTAGTACCCTGTTTCCTCCTCCAAAACTGAACAGATTTTTAATTTTCTTTCAGTAATAGAATAAGAAAGGCTGGATACGTTTTGATTTTTGTAAATTTTATACATCAAATTTTTTTGAAGAACGTCTAAAAATGACTGAAAATCGAGCATTTTTTTTTCATTTTCATAGGCTCCTAGATTCTACAATCACTAATCTATACTAATAAATAAAATTGAAGTGTCTGTTTGTAAAATCAAAATATTTTTTTTCACTAAATACATATGAGCGTATATACGATACCTATACCAAAAATACAATTTTTAAAATGTTTGTCTGTCTGTCTGTTTGTTCCGGGTAATCTCCGGAACGGCTGGACCGATTTGGGTGGGACTTCTACTCAGGTAATCCGATTCTATGCACAATTTTACTGGCAGATCTAATACTGCAAGTTGGCAACAAATTAAAAGAATGAGTATCACGTTGCGTCACAAAGAGTTATAAACCGCGAAAGGGATAACTGCAGATTAGGCTGATTATACACTTATGCCAAACAGACGAAATTATCAGTTGGTATTGCCCTGTCTAGGTATTCATTTTTCTTCCAATAAAAAAAAAAAACAAAGAATTTGGCTGTGTCTTAACGTTATCCTTTTAGGTTTATATTCGTGACACTTGAATGACGGGAGTTTAAAAACGACGGTATACAAATATTTACTATAATGTCATTTTCCAGGGATGAAAAAGGACAATGCGTTTGTATGGAATAAACGTCGCCGCATTTCCACTCAATAAGAAACCGAAATCACGCAAAGAACTCAACAAATTGCGTGTGACGTCACTGTATCGTGCTGACGGCGGGTGCCAAGGCTTCCTCACCGAGGGATCAGAATACCTCTAGACAGTGGGCTTGAGGAAGGGGGTTACTACAATCTAATTTAATGCTAACTGTTGATTTGATCAATGTTAAAAATACATTAAGCCTAAATGTACCTGCTGGCTCTCAAGTGATGTTTTAGGAACATATATACCCGTTGTGCTTCGTGAAAGAGTTTCGAGTTAATCGTTCGGCCGTTAAAAAATGCTTTATTTCCATGCTATGATTTCAAATTTATGGATTTTTAACTAAAAACTTCTCGTTAGGTGAAGTAGTTATAGAATCGCGTTACCAATGTTACGACCTCAGCCGTCAACATTCTACAGTATGTCATACTTAAGATGGCATTTAATACTGGCACTCGGAGGTAAATAATAAAATTTATATTTAATACATGTAAAAACCAGACTAATGTTATTTGTATTTATGTTAATAATTTCAGCTAACAAATTAAAAGTAGATAGTGCGACTGGATTCCGTGTCAATGGACGCGGGTACGATCCCGCCTATCCAACTCTAAAATCAGCCTGAGCTTCCGGTGAAGGAAAACATCGTGAGGAAACCATAGCATGGTGGTAGGGTATTTTCTAATAATGGCCATCTGGGTAACTACCACCCTGGTAACTACTAACTACAACTGGGTAACAGTTTGAAAAACTGCCACCAAATACCAATACGTGTGTTCTAGGAGCATCACTTGAGGACCACTCCTCTAGTCTTAGTGTGTTTACCATCCGGGATCACATCGTTACTTAACATCAGCTGAGATTGTGGTCAAAGTACTGAGCCTATAATGTGTAAAAAAAACGGAATTTAAACATCGAAAACAGTTTTTCCAAATTTTCAAGTTTTTACTTTGTTTGTTTTTTTTTTCATATAAAATTCAAACTTCTCGTATGCCACAAAGTTACGTCGATCAGTTTCTATATAATTTTCTGCTAAACAAAATGTACGTTTTAGATTAAATTCAAATTACAACGAAAAAATTCCACCTGTGATCAGTGTGGTATTTTTTTACTCTTTGACCTTTTAGTTATAATGTTTGATGGCGGGTTACGAACGAATCCAGACAATATGCTTGCGGACACGTACAAAGCGGCAACGTCGCGTTTATGTATAATATTAATTCGAATTTCAGTTGAAATTCCTATTTGATTGAATTGAATTTGTGTAATCCCAATGTATAATGTGCAACGGACGTTAAATTGAATTTGATATTATTAAAAGTGCCTTGTATGTTTTATAAATGCCTAATTCTAGTGATATGCTTGACATCTGGAATCATCTTCTCGGAAGAATCTTACTTTACGTAGAAGGTAGAATTGATATCTTAGGGCTCGTCAATGAACAACGTTTTCTTATAAATCTATGAGTGTGTGTATTTACGCTAAATTGAAATACACCAAGGAAGAGTGGCTGCACTGTGTTTATTTGTAAATTCAGTACAATCTAAAAACATCGAGATATCGTAAATTTATTGTCAATCGCCATTATAATATCGGTAATGACAACACAATTAACAGATTCTTAGTACTTTAATCATAGAATTAAAACACTTAGAACGGGAGTAGCCGCACGTGTAGTGAAGCTACTTGTAGTGATGTTGGGCTTAAAAGGCCACCTACACCTTTCATTACGTGACGTTGATTACGTAATTCCGTGACGCTTACACACACATACATATATTTTTAACTTCAATGTTAAGTGAGTTTTTGTATGAAACTTTCGCTCTTAGCGTTATTTATCTATGACTTTAACATTTACACTTGATGTTCATTGACAAATGTTCCATGTGGTACTGGATCTCAAGTGATACTGTTACACTTTTTAGGACCTCACAGACAGATTTTTCAAATTCGAATGTGGTAGATTATAGATAGATGGAAATACTATGGTATTATTTCATCACGATATTTTCCTTTCTGGCTTTCTGTCTTCAAATCCATTATAGAATAGAAATTCGAATTGGAATAAGTACGAATAAACCTGGATTTATGTCGTTTGTTGCGGCACTTGCTATTACGGATTTCCATAAACACAGACTGATTCTGAAACGTGACAATCAGAAAGAAGTCACTATGACGTGCTTGTTTATAGCGGTTGCGATTGTAAGATTCTAACCACCCCCATAAAATAGCATTTCATGTAAATTCATTTTTGTAATTACATAAGATATATGTAAATCTTGTGCTTAGTTTTAAGTAAGTGACTTTCCATCTTTACCTTTACCAAAATAATTTTAACCATTCCACGTCTGGTCGATTAGGGTAATAAGGTAATTTAAGTACCATAACAAACAGTCTTATTACCTTTAATGAGTCAACGATAACAACAGAAACGAAAACAAGAGACATCGGCTTGTCCATTCGGCACTTTTTTTGATAACTATTACTTCAGAACAATAGATTCAGTATTTGATAAGAGTCGGGGGTCTACATTGAATGAGTACCAGGTACAAGTACCAGAGTACGAGGTAACATATAACTGTGTTAATTAGGCTCTTCGCTTTGGTGACGTCATAGCAAAGTTCGGTACGTTATTATTTTGAACAATATAGGCTGCGCCCAATTAAACTAATTTTGAAGTGACATTTATATGCAAGTACAAATATATACATCTAGCTGTTCTGTCCTACCCAGTGTTGCCCGGATTAGAATTTATATAAAATATATTTTATTTGATTTTTTTCTGCACTGCATGGTCTCAGTGCTTTGACCACAATCTCACCTGATGTTAATTGACGATGTATATGTGTAAGTACTTAAAGTACTTAAGTATATGTGTAAGTAATTGAGGTATTATTTACACTTTACCAAAAAATTTACTTGGAATTTCTTTTTCTTTAAAAAGGACCTTAAAAACGATCAGTTTGAACTCTTGGTGTTGCAGTTGTCCATAGGCGACGGTAACCATTTACTATTAGATTAGTTGCCTATCTGTTTGCTGTCCTTTGACAAAAAAATGTATACAGCACTATTTTAGTGAACTGGCTGGTTTTCATTTTCTGTTATATAGGGTGCATGTTGTGTACACTGTTGTCGTCATGGCAACCACTTGATTACAACCCTTCTGCGTCGTCGCCGGGGGGTCGATATTTGTATTGCAGTTGTTGAACTACCCAGTTGAAAAGTTTTATTAAATCCCTTGATATATTTCAAAACGTAGTGAGGCTACTGATAGTTAGTTTTTAAATCTTTTTAGAGGATTTAAAAGAAGCAGTTCCTAATTATTTCTTTTTAATTATAATCTTGCCTACCTAAGTTTTTAATTTAATTTATATTTTTTATAATAGAGTAACGAGACTCGTATTGAATATTGAGCAGGGTTGCCAACTCTTGAAGATCAAATTCTCGTTTTTTGAAACAGCTATATCGTACAGCCTGGACATTAGTAAAATACAAAAATGATTAATGAGTCCCTTTCGAACCGTAATTTGTTGTCATTTAACTCTATAAATTTGTTAAATTTACCAATGTTATTGTTTATTTACACCTTATTATTACAAAGTCATACTGCTGGCGTTTAGTTTTCTTTTGAAAAATACGTTAAGCACAATGTTTTTGCGCATTGATAATTATTTAGTTGTTACTCAAAATTATCGTACATTTAGCATAATTTAGACACTCGTTATCGTACATAGTACAGTGGCTTAATTATCGTACGTCTTCATAATTATATCGTACAGGTTGGCAACATTGCTATTTGAATGCAATACTGATCTTGTGTTTTCTGCGTAAAACTATCATGGCGGCGTGACACAATATTATATACAATGATATAAAGATGATTTAATTGAAATTAAACAATTTCGTTTTTCACGTTTCATATATTTTTTCACTGCGTTTTAATTTTTTAAACGGAACCCTAATATTTTTTTTTTAGTAGTACATAGATAAAGTAAAAATATTTCTCATAAATTCAAGCACTTGTCCGTAAAACTCGCCATTGAATCGGATTTTATTCAAATTTTTATGATTTTTTTTTACGCGGAACCCTAATTATTTTCGAAAATTAAAAGTACCCTAACTTACCTGGAGTAAACTTCACCTATCTACCAAAAAATGTCCCATCAAAATCGGTCCAGCCGTTCCGGAGATTACTCATTACAAACAGACAGACAGACAAAAATTGAAAAAATCGTATTTTAGTCGTGTCGTATACACAATCATATCTATTTAGTAAAAAATTATAATTTTGACATTACAAACAGACACTTCATTTTTATTTATTAGTATAGAAGTATATGGATACTATAGACTAAATGAAGTGTAGTCGTTTTGTCGAGTTTGTCTGTAAAAAAAACGTCGAACCACGGTAAAAATAAAAAAAAAAACTACTAGGCAGCCATGATAACTGCCGACAGAAGTGAAAACTCAAAACTTTTGAAAAACTGTTTTTAATGTCTAAACATCATAATTTGTTAATTGGAAATAATTAACTTAACCTAATATTTAACGTATAGACTTTGTCTGGTTTTTAAATCTATTGGCGCTCCGAGCAATAATCATGTACATTCTTATAATAAATTTTATTCATAATTACAACATTCAATAGGCTGCGTAAGTATACATTTTACACCAGTATTAAATGACATTTTATACTTGACATATTGTAGAATGTTGACGGTTGACGTCATAACATTGGTAAAGCGAATCTATAAGTTAATCCCCTACCGAGAATCGCGCAGCGTCGTTAGAGAAATTTTCACTTCAAAAAAGTCACAAACAAACTTTATTCAAAACGGAAAACCGACTTTATCGAAAGCGGAAAATCGCTCCCAAGAAAAGAAACTGCGAAGAATCAAAGTAGGAGTTATAAACTATACTAATAAATAAAAAAATTGTAGTGTCTGTCTCTAATGTCAAAATTTTTTTTTTTACTAAATAGTTTATGATGTTGAGAATATATTTTCGATACCTATACCAAAAATATAATTTTTAAAATTTATACTTGTCTGTCTGTCTGTTTGTTCCGGCAAATTTACGGAACGGCCGGACGGATTTTGACGGGGCTTTTTTTGGTAGATGGCTGAAGTTACTTCGAATATCTTAGGGTACTTTTAATTTTCGACAATAATTAGGGATCCGCGTAAAAAAATTCAAATTCATAAAAATTTGAATAAAATCCGTTTCAAAGCACAGTTTACGGAAAAGTACTTGAATTTATGAGAAATATTTTTGCTTTATCTTAGTACGAAATTTTTTAACGAAAATAATTATGGTTCTGTAAAAAAAATTAAAACGCAGTCAAGAACAGATGAAACACGGTCGCACCCGCCGGCACACAACTAGTATTCAAACATCTACATGTTTTTATTTCTCGTTTGTTATTATAGAACACGCAAAATATCGTGTGTAGTTAGTTATTTACGATTAATTATTATTTATCCTCGACCCCTTGTTAAATGGTTTGACCGCAAATTATTTGTTTTGTTAGTATGTAACTGCGCACTGCATTTGGAACTGTAGATAGGGACTGTTTAGCTATTACGTAGACAGAAATTTAGCAACATTAAGCACAGTTCTCACCCTCCCTCCGAATGACAAGGAAAGAATTGGTGTAATTTTTGCAAAATTTGTCTAAGTAATTACAAGTGAATTGAGTAAAAATTGCTAACGAAATTGATTCAAACCTCGTCGAACCCAGTGTACTTAAAATGAATGACAGCATAGTTAATATAGTATTTGAAGAAAGTGTGTATGGAGTGTGTAAGAAATGATATGAAAGAAAAAGGAGTTAATGAGGAAATGACGACTGATAGGGATGTATGGAAGAAGAACACATACTGCGCCGATCCCAAGTGAGTTGGAAACAGGGTATGAGAAGGATGATAATTATTTAAACGGCCCTGTTCAGCTAAAAAGACACAGTCCCACTTTCGACTTTCAATTCTGTTTCTCTACTATATTTACTAAAAATCGTGGAAAATGGAAGCCCGACTTAGTCGACAAAACAAAACTCATCAAAACTCTTAGCTATTATAGAACCTGTTCGAATGAATGATCTAAATATTTGAAATTTAATATCGGTGGATCGTTAAGTTTTATGTAAAACGACATTTGATAGGGCCGTTGACCGCATAATGAACATCTACCGGTAGATGTTTGTAAGTGTTTATGTTATTAGGTATAGGTGATACCTACCTACCAATGTGATATCTGGAAACGAGTTTTACGTTTTGTGATATGAAATAGTGTGGGAATATGAGTTTACATTCTACAAATCCTTTTTATTGATGATTATTTAGTGCCATTATTAATTGAGGCTATGTTTTTTAACGTATTATGGCTTTTTACATATTGGTAGATTTCTTTTAACAAAATGGCGGCGTGTTTACTAGAGACACTCGATGAACTTTTTTAATTTCGTTCAACCCGATAAACGACCTCGGAAAAAATATTTTATTTTATAAATATTTTAGGAAATTATTTTGAGTAAACCAATTAAAAAATAATTTAAAAAAAACAAATCAAAAGGTTTTGTGCAACTTTGTGAATTGACGCAACAAAATATATTTTTTCGTACTCTTTAACTATCTACCAAACAAGCCCTAATCAGCCATTTCGAAGATTACCCGGAACAAACAAACAGACAGACAGTAATCTTAAAAATGGAATATTTGGCACAGGTCTCATATATACTTATTTATTTAACCAAATTGATATTACACACAGACAGTTCAATTTTATTCATTAGTATAGATCAGACAATCATTTTATCGAGCTTGAATAAAAAAAACTTTTTTAAATCATGATATACCGTATAAATAAGAAATCTGTAGTAGTCATTTCCAACTAACTTTAATGAAGTTCATTATTTTAAATTTGAAAGAAGATATCTTATAAATATTAGGAACAGAAATGTTAAAAAAACAAATATCGATGATAGAAAATACATTTAGAAAAATATGTGTGTAAGTACATACGTACTTACTTACTTATAAATATACATACGTATATTTTATTTTAGAAGTTTAACTTTGCCTATTTTTTTGGAAAAACATTTATCTTAAAACTTTACTAGTCATGGTTCGTCAGCTCTGTACCTACATTTTTTCAGTTGAAACCACGCAATGAAACGGCCAGGATGTGAAATGTCTCACCAGTTATTATGTAACCTTTCAGGGAACAAATATTTACATACATTAAAATGTGTCCTGAATTTTTTTTTTTTTTTTGACCTAACTAATGCTGTTGTCCGGAAGGGCCTTTACAGCTTCACCGAACTTTGGGGGCGAGTGCTGAAGGCACTCAGCCGCAAAAAGGTGACTAGCTCAAGGGCTACCAAAGTGGTACGAACCTCGGCTTGGCCGTCACCTGAGTTATTCAAAAACTCACTCGCGAGTTGTATCCTAGCTATCCCTACATTTTTTATATTAATATAAAAAAAAAGGTTCCTTACAGGACCTATGTACCTTGCATGTTATGCATGAGTGTGTATGGAGTGTTGTGCGTGTAATTGCTCAATGCGTGGGCAGTGTTACTGTATCGCGCTGGCGGCGACGTCAAGAGCCTCCCCAGTTGGGGAACGAGACACGTCTTGGGTCGCCGCCTGAGGGGGACCCGGAGTGTGTGCGGGAGGTGTCCTGAAAGTTTTGTGATGCGATTGTAGAATAAAACTGTGTAATTTCAAAGCGTACTCATTCTTCGACTTGAATAATCGATCGATTGCAAATAGTCGATTGCGCATTCCATGACATTTCTATGGGAAGTTCCCGCCACGACGATTCCTTAATGATACGTATGGTAAATACGCATATTCGAAGAGACAGATGTTCAAGAAGTCCAAGTATTTATTAACAAAAACAATAACCACTATTACGGAGTCTGCACATCGCATAATTACTATGATATTAGTTAAATAACATATCGTACTTTATTACACACTTATCTTTAATATCTACTTGTAAATAGACCTGTGTTTTAAGTACTACGACATAAGGTTAGTTTTTAATGTTTGCAGATAAGACGTTATTGTGTTGGTAGTTTTTTTTGAATGGATCGTGATTATGCTGCATAGTTTGCGGTGACCTTCAAACACTCACGCTCGGTCGGTACAGGTGTGAAGAGAAAGGTTTACATTTTCCGCTTTATTATTATTACGTGAAGGTTTTTCTTATTGAGATCATTTTATTTTGATCATAAATAATTATAGTTAAATATATTTTAAATATGTTAAAATATGTATTAGATTTTTTAAATTTTAACAAGTCATGTAAGTTGATTTTTTTAAATAGGTTTAGCTTCGCGTAATGAGTTTCGCGTAATTTGAATGTCGACTACTGCCCAAGTCCAGAATCGTACCATTGAGATGTCCTTCTATTACTTACCATTTTCCGTCTGAGCACTCTAAGTATCATCAAAGATTGTGATCGATTTTTTTGGTAGAAGTAAAAGTTTCGCAAAACATTTAGCTTACTAGTAGAAGAGTGATTGACAACAGGAAACTGTATGCCGAAGTTTAATTAATATCATGAAAATACATGACAACATTGACAGAGAACAATTTAACAAGAGAAACTCTTTATATTAAGCAAGCCCAGGGTGCGTGTACATAATTTATTATTCTTAATCCCTTGAGCACTAACTTGGCGTTTACGCCAGGTCTCCATTGTTTTCCTATTGTCTTCTTATCATTTTTATGAGTAATCGACATATGAGTATTAAGAAAATATAAATACTATTAAAATTAATCATACCGTAAAGCCATCAACATAAGAAACAGATTTATAATTAATTATTCACCCTTTGTGAACTTGAACGTGCTCGGGTATACATCAAAGTATCAAAGTTATCAGTTTTGATACAGCTTAATAGTTTTAAAGTTAACTAGAAACTCCACTGATATAACTCGGTGAACTTTCCTGAGGGTATTACGTCGGAATTGAGTTTAAGTAACGTTAGCAAATTAAACTGAGATTTGATGATTGCTATTATTATTACAAGACTGCATATGTAAAACGATATACGATTTTGATGAAAATTACTCATTTATTACTATTATGAATTTGCAATTCAGTATAAACAATTATAAATTTCAATACTCAGTGTTTGAAGTCTATAATCAACATTTGCGGTTAAAAAGGTTGTTTTTTCTGAACATTTTTTTGTTTTTTTTTTAAAGGGTTTGTGGTGATAATTCAATTAGACGAAATTAATATAATGGTTGCCATAGTTACATCAGCAATAAGCAATAAGATAGTTCCTTTATGGAACGTCTAAGATTATTATGATAAACGTATTTTATGTTATGTAGTATACGTAGTGCCAAAGTATTCAGACAGGAACATACTATTTTGCGGTGGAAGTAAGTACGTGAGAGAATTTTTTGAGGTCGAATTTCTTATTATATCTACACTTGGTACATCAATCAATAATCCCCTTAAAATTATAACGATACGGTTATGGCTTAGTGTGGTGCTCTCGTATCCCATTTTAATGGACGTAGGAAACTTCTTATTCAAGCCATGCCCTTATGGTAAGTTTCCAATGTTACAAAAATAAAAAAATATTATGAAATATTTATATTAACAATTTCCATCACGACTGTACCGGTCCATCAACTAAGTTAGAGTCAAGTACAGCGAAGGCTTATGTATGTGAGATGATGACTGCAGCCTGTGTCAACTCCATATTTATGTATCTACACTGTTATCACTAACTTGGTTTACAGTGACAGTGGGATTTCATAGAATTTTTCATGCCTGCTTTCATCAAAGTCGCTTTATTTATTTCACTATAATATTAAAAAAATAAAAAATGACAACTTCTTGATAGTTTTTTAATTCTTCTTTTTTCTTTCTTTATAAAGTTATGATTACGCAAGTATGAACGAACCGCATTAACATGGCGAAAATTCTTTAACCTCCAAGGTTAATTTAGGGAGGTAAGAGTTTCAAACCCAACTTACAGGATTGCGGCCACTATACGCAGGACATAAAGACATTCACAGTGACAGTTTTCATCCTAGATCTAATGTAGATGCAGCAGTTAACTGGGTAGTAAGGCAATTGAATTCATCTAGATCGCATCTAGCGTATACATGTTAAAATTAGTCATATTGACAAATTATTAGTACGTCGTGTTCCAAGATGTACCAAGTTAACATCTAGACCTGCTTAAAGGCTTTAGTATAGTTCATAGTTCTTATTATATCTAATATTTATCTTTGCATTCTTATACCAATTTACATGGCGAGGTTAACTGGGCAAGTCGGTAAGGGTCGTCCTAGGCGAACTTATCTCGACCAGATTGAAGAAAAGAGTCTGTATGAAAGCGCTTATAAAAGTAGAAGAAGCGAAAGATATGTGTCAAGATCGTAGCAGATGGATGTAGTTTCTACCTACCCTTATGAGACGTCAACAAGGAAAAACACAAGAAAATAACCAGTCATGACATTAAGAATGTATTTGATGCAGCAGCCAAATACACTAATACTGAGCCATCATTACTTCCAAACTTTCCAGAATCTTCTGAGTAAATTGACAAACCAGGCGACAAGTGCTAGTATTAGATTTACTGTATATACAATATATATGGATGTCATAGCAAATGTCGTAACCTTAGCTGACATTGCATCGACTTGAAGATGCACGACAGGTTTAATATTCTCGTGCTATATAAACAACTTAAAAGGACATACGGTCAGAAGAGTAGGTATTTCAGAAATCTATTGCTACCGTGTTGCGCCTCAAAGAAACAATTATAAAAACACGAAAGGAACAACTGCAGCTCGGGCTGATTTGCCGTATGCAAAATATACGAGATGTTTTCGTCTTCGTATTACCCTGTTTCCTCCTACAAAACTGAACCGATTTTTTATTTTTTCCTTCAGGTTTAGAATAATAATGACTTTGGTTATGCCTGTAAGCTTTTTTCATTTTATCCATCAAATTTGTTTGACGAGCGTTGAAAATAATGGTTAACTTCGTCATTTTTTCATTTTCAAACGCTTCTAGCTTCTACAATAACAAGTTTGTGCAAAAATCAAAATGTACGGGCATGGCGGAGATGAATATATATTATTTGATACAAAAATATTTCGCATAATGCTATTATCCAGATAGAAAACAGGGGACTACGTTTGTATGGAATACCCTAAACTATCTAAATATCTACAATAAAACTGAAAAGAAACAAATGGAGTACATAATTAAATACGAAAAAAAAACACCCGGTAATTCTTAAATGACATAACAAATGTCTGTCTATCTTTCGGAATATGCTCGCTTCAAGTAAGAATGACTGGACGAAGTATTGATGAAATTCGGTACGGAAGTGGTCTATATCCAGGAGTAATATATAGGATTAATAACATTTGAGACTCACTATAAAGTAATGCAAATTTGTATGGAAATTAAGTTACGTTTTAAAGTTAGATTCATGAAACTTTGTAAGTTCTTAGTTATAAAAGATTTAAGTATGAAATTTCTTTAAATTAAATTTGAGTAGTTGAATCGTGTATCTTTGGAAACTACTGAATCAATACGGATGTATTTTTCAGATAAATACACGGATGAGAAAGGATTTAGCTGTATATACAAATACCCTTCATCATAGAGATGATACAGTAATCGGAAAATTACTTCAATGTTGCGTGCGTAAGTACGCATATACTAACATTCGTTTATTTATTTTCATGTCTATAGGTCAAAGTAAAACAGCGCTAATGATCACGATAATTAACTGCAAAAATCTGCTTAAATAAAAAATAAGTAATTAAGACACAATCTGGTCGAAGGAAAACGCAGGTATATTCGCGAAGAAAAAACCATCTAGAATAATTGATATCACCACAAATTCAACTTCGCTTGTGTATAATATTAATTGTTCGAGTAGTTTGTTGATTGTTGGCTGCGTAACTTGATATAAACAAAAGGATGACGTCATCAGGTTTTTCTCAGAGTGCCTGGCGGTACCAGGTGCAAACATCCTGATTGAACCGATGAATTATCAAACCTTATATTAACAAAACGTACCGTTTGTCTGTCCGTTCGTTGTTTGGTTATTTATTAAAATATTTCGTGGCTGTGCTAACAATTTATATACTATTATGGCGTTATATCTGCTTGTTTATGATGTACATTTATCACCAAGAGATGGCGCCTCCTGGAAGTTGACTTGCGCTTGGGCTTCTTAACAGTTTTTTGGAGACTTTAGGAGACTTTACCCAGTTGTGGGGTTGGAATAAAACTCGAACCGATCAATAGGACTGAATCGAAAGGAATTTAATCAATGGACATCATTTAAGAAATTTTAAAAATAACTATCCTTCCCCTTGTCTTTTGTGTTTATATCGTTGACCGTATGAAGAATTGCTACGAAAAACCGCCAATACTAGCTATTTATAGGCGTGTAAAATTAAATTTTATAACGATTAAAACTAGCAGACTAATAATAATAATAGTTTTTTAAATAAGCAAAAAACAAATTGGGAATATCATGGCAATCGATTAGCAGCAGTCTTTATGTGCGAGCATTCTTAAGTATAGTAAGTAGTTATAGAATAAGACATCGTAAAAGTTTGACATTGAGGATAGGCGGGGTCTGAGTGGTCATTACATCATCGTCATTGTCATGCTCCCAATTTGTTATTTGCGGTCGGCGCAGTATATCTCCTTTTTCCATACTTCTCTACCAGCTACCATATCTTCATTCACTCCTTTTGCCTTCACACATTCCATCACACACTCCATCCATCTTTTCTTTGGGGTCCTCACTCCCTCCATCTCCCAACTTTGATAGTCATCACTTCTGACACTGAGTGGTCATGACGTAAAGAATTTTTACTTATAATTACTCAAACATATTGTGTAAAAATTATGCCAATGCTTACCTAACCATATATTTTTTTAATACTTTAAATTATGGATGTCAATCTTGGATATACAATATATATATACTGACAAAAATACAGCACGCTGTGGATAAGAGCATCCTAAAAATTAGGCTCAAACATAAACAAAAAAGTAAATAATCTAATGGTATAGACGCTCTACAACATGTATTAAGGCAGAACTGCTGGTGGGCTGGTCACGTGGCTAGATTGATGGTCGTGAGATGGATACAAAGGACAACGAACTGGTCAGGTCTAAGCGGTAACAAAAAAGAGGACGGCCTAAAGAACGTTGAGTAAAATAAAAATAATATCTGGGAAAGGATGACATAAAAAGACACATGACAAGTAAAAATGAAAAGAATTGTAGGTGCCATATATTCACAAGAAGTTGTAACTTTAGAATTAATATCTTTTGTAATATATCAAATATAGATTTAAATATCTATTTTATATGAATTAAGTTAAGGAAATAAAGGGTTTTTTTAATTTAATTTATTTATTACGTAATCAATAGGGAGGAGGTGAAAGAAGTTTGCCTAATATTGTTAACAAAGCGGAAGAAGTAGCCAGAAATTTCTAATTTTTAATTCACTTGACTTATACTTGATTGACCACGAAAGAGTCGATTTAGATCCTCCAATTTAAGTCACAACAAATAAAAAAAAAACACAAAATAAACCACATATTTACTACTTTTTTTTTAAACAAGACGCGTAGATGAAATTAATTACAAAATAAATAAATATTGTTAATGAGCTTTAATGGGAGCGCAACCGCGGACAAAGTTACTATAATAATTGATAAATAATTATTGTTAACGACGGTTTTAATTAACGACATTATATTTAATACCTACCAGCAAATACTTGTTGTTATCATCATAACAATAAACAATCACGTAGAAACTAATTGACTGGCACAAAAATATTAACATGATTGCGCCATATTATTAAGATTTTAAATTTATATGGTGGACTAGCTGTGTGTCCGCGGTTGCGCCCACGTTTCATATATTCTTCACTGCGTTTTATTTTTTTTTATGGAACCGTAATTATTTCCCTAAAACAATTTTAGTATGAAAATAAAGTAAAAATATTTCTTATAAATTATAGCATTTGCCCGTAAAACTGTGCATTGAATTCAATTTATTCCAATTTTTATGAGTTTTATTTTTATTACGCGGAACCTTAATTATTTTCAAAAGTACCCCTAAGCTACTCAGAGCAACTTCAACTACCTACTGAAAGAAGTCCCGGCAAAATCGGTCTCCTTTACCGGAGATTACCCATTACAAACAGACAGACAGAAACTTAAGAAATTGTATTTTTAGTATAGGTATCGTGTATACATTCATATCTAATTAGTAAAAACATTTAATTTAGACATTACAAACAGACACTTACATTTTATTTACCAGTATAAATTAGAAAATGCATTTATTTTAGAAATGTTTCGAAAAGTGTGTCTTTCAATACACAGCATGGTGTAGGGTGTTTCATGATGTAATCCAGACTTTTTTTTTGTTTTTTTTTACATGGTTTAAATCTGCTCATTGAACGCACAGACGTATGCACGAACCGCGGTTTTTACATACGTTGCTCCGTGCGACAGACAAGGCCATCTCTCGTGGTGATGACCCGCGTGCCAGATTGGCCTCCTATTGAAACCGACTGACTAAACACTCCACGTCCCTAACCGGCGCAAAGATGACAGGGCCTCCGGAGGCACATTGTACATGTATTCTGCGGAGGATGTAATCCAGACCTTCCGGTCAAGGTACATTACAACAATTTAATTATCTAATCTTGTTGCCTTTAATAGTAACTATAATTTAGTTTGACTATTATTCAAATAAGTCGCTGTAATTCAGAGTGTTAACATAACATAAGCTGACGCCTGTTATCCCCGAAGGGTTAGGCAGAGGTGAAATAGCGAACTACACCACCCCCACATTTCGCCGAGCTTAGTTCCGTCCCAGATGTGACAGGGGGGAGCCTGTCGCCATGTCGGGCACAAATTCTAAACTCCGGGATGATAATGAGTAGAAAAACCCAATATCACTTGACCCGACCCGGGGACCGAACCCGAGACCTCAGAACGAAGTCGTACCGTAATACAACTGCGCCATCGAGGCAGTCTTCGAGTGTTACCATCCTTCTTAATAAGTCGCACATCAATTTTATATACTATACATATAATGCAGAATGAAACAAATTTTTAAAATAAATCACACACCTTGTACTTATTACTTACCTTATTTTATAAATCAGAGTACCAGTTTTAAAATTTGTCCCATTGATTTTGTTATAATTACAGTGTGTTATGTCTATACTAATAAATAAAATTGAAGTGACTGTTTGTAATGTGAACATTATTTTTTTAAACCAAATAGATATTAATGTATCCACGCACGATACCTTTTAATTTGTGTCTGCCTGTTTGTTTGTCCGTTTATTTGTTCCGGGTAATCTCCGGAACAGCCGAACGGATTTTGACGCGATTTTTTTGGTTGATAGCTGAAGTTACTCGGGGTAACTTAGGATACTTTTAATTTTTGAAAATAATTAGGGTTCAGCATATTAAAATATAAACTAAAAAAAATTGAATAAAATTCGATTCGATACGTAGTCTTACGGGCAAGTGCTTGAATTGAATAATTATATAATTAATTATTTTTACTTTATCTTATTTAAAAAAAAAAATAGGGTCCATGTAAAGAAATTAAAACGCAGTCAAGAATATATTAAATACGAATGCAACCCCAGGCACCTAGCTAATTTCTTTACTAACTATTTAGTAAAAATGAACATTTTCAAGATACTTATTTACAGTTTGATTACATAAATGCGAGATCCCTTTTTTGTGTATAGTCGATTCGACATTATAAAAATAAGAAATATTATGATTAGAATAACAAGTTATTATTTTTTATATTTGTTTGCAAATATTATTAGAAACACTTGTTTCTAACTTACCTACTTAGGCGGCGTTATTTTGAATGTGTTAAAAAAAATCGATCCTGTATTCTATTCAATGATTCATAGTTTATGTTGATGTGTTATTGTGAGATTTAAAATATATGACATATTTTATAACGTCTATCTATTTTATTAAACAAAATTGAAGTGTCTGTTTGTAATGTCAAAATATATTTTTTTTTAGCAAATAGATATGAATGTAGTATATACAATATACCTATACCAAAAATGCATTTTTTTTATTTTGTCAGTCTGTCTGTTTGTTCCGGGTAATCTCCGGAACAGCTGGGCCAATTTTATCGGGATTTTTTTGGTAGATAGCTGAAGTTACTCCGCCTAACTTAGGATACTTTTATATTTCGAAAATAATTAGGGTTTCGCATAAAAAATATTTAATTCATGAAATCGGGTATAAACCCGACTCAAAGCATACTTTTACTGCCAGGTATTTGAATTTGCTGTGCTTAATGTTAGTAGCAAAACATAGTTTTGGAAAATAATTAGGGTTCCGTATAAAAAAACACAGTGATAAATATATGAAACGCGGGCGTAGCTGCAGGCAAACATCTAGTCTTAAATATATTAGACACGATAATGTTCTAGTGTTAACGTACGCAGATATCGTTGTTTGTTTAAAACATATTTGGATTATTAAGAACGGTTTGCATTTTGTTTGTTAATTGTTCAATTACATATTAAATAGGTACATGAATTTTTAATCTTGCACTTTTAGGTAATACTAAAATTAGACCAAACGCAGCGCGTCCTAAATCGCAACTTGACCGTGACTGGTCTTCGAACATAGTGTATTTGTTTTATAGTGGTTTAATAGTAAATAAATAATGGTAAGTAGTTTTACTTACAATACTTTTGTGTTTTTTTTTAAATAGTTTTGCGTATGATGTTATTTGACATTAAGTAACGATCTGAAGGTTATAAGGTAACGAAGCGTACATTAGAAAACGCATTCAAATATTACAATGCAAATATAATAATACATGCAATGCATATAATGCAAATCCATTACGATATTTCTATTAAAATCTACGATATTATACGAGGACAGACAACTGGGAATATTCTTGTATCCGCTATCAGTGTCATACATGACACTGCAGACACTAATTAAATTTGCACTACATTGTATACCACACGCAGAGTACATAAGTTTTGCAAGGATTTATCTTTTATTTGAAAAAATGTAAGTTTACTTAGCTTTGATTATGTGAAAATTTGTAACGTTCCTAGGCGATGCTCCTGTGATTGTGGTACACTTAATTGCTTGCTACAAAGCAGCAAAGAACCGTCAGATTTCAAAAATGTGAGAAACGTGGATGGAATGGTTGTGTAATAAAAATGTAAATAAAAAATAAAAAAATGTATACATAGTAGTAACATTTAAGTTGATTCACTATCTAGTTGTTCGTTACACTGTGGTCAACAACAAAAACCTGTCGTCCTCGACTTGTACAGAGCAATGATTTTTTTTTGTTATCATTACATATTATCGAACGAAGTTACCGGCACCTTGAATTTTAGTTTTTTGTGTTAACTTTTATACTTTACACGTTTATTTATTTATTTTTATAATATATTGATTCGGAATTGAGTTTATAAATGTTCTTAGATGATAGAATTTGTTACAAAGCAATAAGTAGTTAGAAAAAGAAATTTATATGAGATATTTAAGTTCTTGCGTTTCCTTCTGACCTTTAATGGCAAATTTTTGCAGGATCTGTCTGTCTATCATGTGGCATTTATTGTCTTTAATTCATTAACTTGCATATTTGTCGCTACGATATGATACTCGTGATCACGTAATACTTGAACGATCCCTTATAAACAATGAATCGAATCGAAAGTTTACAATATAATAGATATGGAGACGTATATACGTAGAGATAGAGGAACATTCCGTTCACCGTAAACTGTGCTCCTATTGTTTAGTTTCCAGTTAATTGATAACAAATGGCAGTTGAATTGTCCCAACGCTCTTAAAACAATTGACAAAGAGATAGCATAAATTATTATCTATTTTAGACTATATAATTCAAAGTAACCTTTTTTTTTTTGACGGGGGGAAATGCATTTACGCACTACCCTTACCTATTGCATTAGTGAGACCGGAGTCCCCCAATGCAATAGGTAAGGGGGCACGGAGGAACGAACTCCGTGCCAGTGTGGGACTCACCCGGGCGTGAAGCACCCAGAAATACCCACTAAAACCCCCCGGGGCCGTCCGCACTAAAACCCCCCGGGGCCGTCCGCAATTCAAAGTAACCTACCTACAGATAAACGATAATAAAGTAATTATCGTTTTTTGTTTAATAGAAAATTATAGGAATTGTCGAGTGCTTTGTAAAGTTTTTTTTGTCTGAGAGAGTATCGACTACCATACACGTGGTGATAAACAGCCAGTGTATACTCTGATGCTAAAAGGCTTCACAGCTGGAATCTATGGATTGTCGACTTTCGAGGAAGTTGCTGTTTTGGGTTTTAATGGATTATTCACGCCCAGTGACGCCAACTTTTAAAGCGATGATACCTCTGTGATTGTGTGTTAACAATATTTTCGCCACACATCCGGCAGCGCCTTAAGATATTATCCGCCTACATCAGGTGAGGACCTTTTTCTCCTGCCAAATGTCTGAACGCATGAAAGTACTATATAAAGAGCCGACACAGACACACTCATGGCTGAGTGCCTTCAGCACTCGCTCCCAAAAAGTTCAGTGAAGCTGTAAAGACCCTTCCGGTCAACAGTGTTAGCTAGGTTAAAAGAAAAACAGCCACATTTGAGTTCTATCTGCTAAAGTGAACGTTCCTGATATTGCAATATAATAAAGTGGTGACGTAATACATAGTGAGAGTGTTTTAATATTTGTTTGGTAATCTGCGTCTATCAATAAGGCTCAATAATCAGGTCTGGATTACACTAGATTACAATTAGAAAAGTCTTCTGTGATAGAAAATATCACACTAATATTAAAGAGTAATCGAAATAGAAACACTACGTAGTAACGCAACGCGACGTAAAAAAACACAAACCACAAGAAACCAAAACTTAGGTAGGTACTTAATAAAATAAACAAATCATTAGCACTGTATAGATATCAAATGTGCCGTGTGGTGCTCGCCAAGAATAGTACCACCCTATATCTTCCTGTGGGTGTCGTAAAAGGCGACTAAGGTATAAAACCGGGGAATGGGCAGCAACATCCTCTGAGTATCACAATCATCTACTGCGATCGCCAACCCGCCTACCAAACGTGATGATTATGGCAATCTCCCTCTTATTGGGGGAGCAGCAGTGGACGTCTTATGGTTGAATGGAGATATCAAAGGCCAAGAAAAAGCTGATGTACTCATATGCGTACACTTCCTCAAAAACGAAATTAAAATATTTTTACAGTTAATTAAAAAGTATATCGTGCTTACTATCTTTGTCTAATTCTCTTTCACTTCATACTCTATACGACCTTGAAGTTACCTCGTATGATATTGACTTTGAATTTTATTCTCATCCTATACAAATAATCTTTACTTCGAAAATAATAAGACTGAGATAACATTCGAAAATAATGTAATCAAGTAAAACCAAGCGTTAAAATGAATCAATTTGTGTTTGAGCAAGAAAACGAACCTTTAGCTCGGATAGCGACTTGTGTTTAATATTATCAGAGAAATTGTAATTCCGTAGGGCTCATCGTAGGATTACCGGATCAGACTGAAAGTGAACTACGCCTGAACTTCTCTATATTCTTCACGAGTAACTTTCTTTGAGATTGCTTAGTGGTCATTAATCTATTGTTGTTTTTTCTTGCTTATAAGTACTTTCTTAATTTTGATTGTTATTGTTATTCCGAATAGTTATAAATCAAGGTTCTACAAATAAAATCTTGTACTATCAAAACGTTCAATCAAGATAAGTTTATTCATTCGGCGGCCATTTTGTGTATCGTTAGAAATAAAATATAGTAAAATAAAGTATATAAAATATAGATAATTAATTATATAAGTTATAATTAATATAAAATTATTAATTGATCGAATTTTAATTAAATCATTAATATGAATCTCTTATTCAATTTAAATATACAAGAATAATACGTTGAGAATTATTTAAGCCGGTTTATTAATTTTGAACTCTATTGATAGATCGAGCTGCTGAAATTTAATTTATAAAATACATTTTCTCTATAGTCTAAATGTGTTTCGATATATCTTTGAGAATCTTAACATGTGTTCGTAAAAAGTTAGAAATTGTAAGTATTCGTCACAATTATATTATTAGAAATAAAACATAAAATAAATTGTTAGTATTTTTTTTAATGCAATATTGTCTTGTTTTACAGTAAGATTCCAAAGCTCAACATCGATTTGCAAGACAATAAAATCAAAGGACATATAAAACTAATTTTACAGCGTAAACCTGATGTAACATGACTATTTCTTATTTTTTGAACTACGTGGTAATGTTTTGACGTTCATAGGTACCTTGTTAGGTACGAAACTGTATTGTCTCTTCAGGATTGGAAGTATTCTATATGTATTCACGAGTTGGCGTCAAGCACATTTTTATATTATGACATTATAAAATAATTAAAATTAATTATTTTGTGAAAGTACCTAGCTACTGAAGCTAAACCATCTATATTTAGAAGAGTAAATGAAAAAAAATAGACACAAGAAATAAAGTAAGTAGTAGTGTTGGGTTTTTGGCATGTGACAGTTATTATCTTTAATTCTGTAACTTGCGTATTTGGTTATGATGCATTAATTATACATTTTAGCGAATTGTTTTGTGAAGAAGCGAAACGCACGTGACAAAAAAAAGTGATGATTATGAAGGTTGATGGATGGAGAGGGAGAGGTCAACCAAAGAAAACATGATGCACTCTGGAGGGAATGTTTGCAAGCAATAGGTGTTAATGAAGAAATGACTGCTAGTCAGAGAGAGATGTATGAAAAAAGACAACATACTGCGCCGATCCCAAGTGAGTTGGGAACAGAGCACGAGTGGGGGTTTGCGTTAAATCGTTTGGTTATTGTGCACAGGTGAAGAGTATTAAAAATAATAAAGCGTAATGTTTATTCTGAGGTGCCACGAAAACTTCATGAAAAATTACAAGAAGTCGTGTGCCCGCTGCGTTTCATATGTTCTTCACTGCGTTTTAATTTTTTTTACGGAACCTTAATCATTCTCCTAAAATAATTTTACTACTAAGATAAAGTAAAAGTATTTCTCACAAATAATTCAAACACTTCCTCGTAATACTGTGCATTGAATCTGATTTTATTCATTTTTTTAAGGGGTTTATTTTTTTTAAGTGGAACTCTAATTCTTTTCGAAAATTAAAAGCACCCTAAGTTACCCGGAGTAACTTCAGCTATCTACCAAAAAAAGTCTCGTCAATATTCGTCCAGCCGTTCCGGAGATAGAAGGATAGATTTCTAAAGCAAAACGGTGGCTCATCTACACTAATAAATAAAATTGGAGTGTCTGTTTTAATGTAAAAAAAAATATTTTTTTTCCCAAATAAATATGAATGTATAGACACGATAGTCTGTCTGTTTGTTCCGGGTAATCTCCGGAACGGCTGAATGGATTTTGACGGGACTTTATTGGGAGATAGCTGAAATTTCTCCGGGTAACTTCGGGTACTTTTAATGTTCGAAAATAATTAGGGTTCCGCATAAAAAAATTGAAAGTCATAAAAATTGAATAAAACCCGATTTAACGCACAGTTTTACTGGTAACTACTTGAATTTATGAGAAATATTTTTATTTTATCTTAGAACTAAAAAAAATTAGGGTTCCGTATAAAACAATTAAAATGCAGTGAAGAATATATGAAACGCGGGCGCAGCCGAGGGCACACAGCTGTTGTTGATATAAGATTGAAAATACAATTTATCTACATAACGCTGGCTGAATAGTGTATGTAAATCGTAGATATACATATATTACAATAGACACATTATTTAAAAAAAAAATAGGTAAAAAGTTAAACATCCATATTATAAGTATGCCATAACTTTTGTTGGGAACACATGATAACATAACTTTATTGTAAGTTACTTGTGCGGATTTGTCAAAAATAATTAAAGAAAATTAGATAACACCGTTTGTAACTTGAAATTAAATAAATGTTTACATTGAACGATAGGTCACGTGTACCCATTATTTTATAAGTTGATGCATAATGCTGATACATTTTACAAACCAACTAATTCCGCCTTCAAAGTAAACCTAACCTTACACTTGTTAGTTGTCAACAGTGTATGAGTTAATATCCGTACGCACTTCATGTCGAGTTAATAGTATGAAACACAAATGGAATTCATTATAAATGATTCTAAGCAGGTACTAGGAACACAACTAACTTAAAGACTAAACATGCGAAATATAGGAATACCGTCTCGTGCCGTTTCTTTTCAACACATTTCATTTGAGCACGCGCTATAATGTGAGATGTAGATGTTATTTTTTATGTTGTATATAGAAAAACAAATTGTTTGTTTTTGGGGCAAAAACTTTGGGGGCAAATAAGAATACTGTCGCCCCGTGACAATGATATCAAAATATGTGCGTTATCAACAATTTAAAGGTTGTTTTACCTCCTTTTTGAAGATTTCTAAATCTGTATTCCCCTGAGACATCCTTTCTATCTTAGGACTACCAGTCACCGTATCAGTTTTCGTTCAAACTTATGCGATGTTTCATTCATTAACACGAAGCCTTTTGGATCTTCTTTCTTATGAGAACTGTGAATAAATGGAATAAGTTATCTGCGTCTGTTTTTCTTCAATCTTACAAGGTCGTAAAAAGAAGTGTCCGAACATCTTTGGTGAAACTGGTCTGGACACCTATAGGGAATAATCAGAACGAATTGGACGATCTAAAAAGCATGCCTATGATTAAGGAACTGGTCATCGTCCGATTGATCGCCCGAACCAGGTATTAGGACGTGAGAATGCGGACTAAAACTTGAGTGAATTTGAAATTGCGCAAGATCGATGTACTCAAATATATGTTTTAGAGGTTAAAATATCCTATTTCGGATAACTGAATCAAAATAATCATGTAACAGGATAGTATCGAGCGAAAAATATTGCTTGTTTCAAACAATTCCAAACAGAATCGTTGCGAGTTTCAGCGATTTTGTTCTCTCTATTCCGTTTGGATATTCCGAACTGTTCTTATTATGATAAAAATCTAAATTAGCTATAGATTTCGATGTTTACGAGTTAATAACTAAACTCGCGTTAAATATATTTTATTGTTATACCTACCTCGAAGGTTGTCGATACGTTATAGCTTGATAGCTAACATAATAACGTCAGCTGTCAGTGGATTCTTCGCATTACAATAAGTTTCTCATATGTATTGAATTTACTACTATTGTTTAGATTAACCCCCTGAGCACTAACCTGGCGTTTACGCCAGCTTTCCATCGTTTTCCTATTGTCTCATTTTTATGGGTAATCGACATATTATATAAAAATACTATTTCTGACCCTTAATACAGATCGCAATGATTCCGTATCCTTAAATAATATTGAACCAATCACGATTTCATTTCCTTGTGTATTAGTCAACACTATATATCGCATATTCAAAAACAGGTACTTTAAAAGACCTTAGCCATTCGAAGGACTTGCAACTGAATCATTGAATCGATTTACATGATTTTAAAGTATTTTAGAATTGAATCCAAAGCGAAACATTAAAAATTTTATCTATGCCTACTTTATACTTATAAATAAAGTTGGAGTGTCTGTTTGTAATGTCAATTTTTTTTTTTTAGTAAATAGACATGATTGTATATACGATATCTATACCAAAAATATAATTCTTAAAATTTTCGTCTGTTTGTTCCGGGTAATCTCCGAAACGGCTTGACGGATTTTGACGGGACTTTTTTTGGTAGATAGCTGAAGTTACTCCGGATAATTAGGGGTACTTTTAATTTTGGAAAACAAATAGGGATCCTCGTAAAAAAATTAAAACTCATAAAAATTGAATAAAATCCGTTTCAATGCACGGTTTTACGGCCAAGTGCTTGAATTTATGAGAAATATTTTTACTTTATCTTAGTATTAAAAAAAAACGAAGTGAAGAATATATGAAACACGGGTAAAGTCGCAGACACACAGCTAGTTATTATAAAAAAATGCGCGCAACGCATATCCATTAAAAGGACATGCGGTCGGAAAAGTAGGTATTTCAGAAATCTACTGCTATCGCGTTGCGCCCCAAAGAAAGAATTATAAAACACGAAAGGGACAACTGCAGTTCGGGCTAATTTTACCTATGCAAAGTACCGAAAACATCACTTCGTAGTACCCTGTTTCCTCCTCCCAAAACTGAACCAGTTTTTAATTTTTTTTCAGTTTTAGAATAATAAAAACTTTGGCTTTTTTAAATTTTGTCCATCAGATTTGTTTGACGAACGTCTGAAAATAATGATAAAAATCGAGCATTTTTTTCATTTTCAAAGTCTCCTAGTTTCTACAATAACTAATTTATGGAAAAAATCAATGGCCACGGCGGTGGTGGATATATATATTATTTGGTATAAAAATGTTTACTATAATGCTATTATCCAGGAAACAGGATATTCTCTTAAGACGATGAAGATTTTGAAAAACAAATCTAGTAAAGTTTGAGCTCTTAGCATTCATATTAAGAAGTACCTCTTCGAGATTTTCGATTTCCCATTTACATTTTCTCTTATAGAGAATGAAACAATCTACAAAGAAGGTCTAAAATGATTTTTCTCTAAGTAAACTGGTTTAAAATTTATTCAAATTTTAAAAGTTATTAATTTTAACTTATAATCTAAATAATTAATGATCCAGAATTATTGGCAAAAAGAAAAATAAAATTTCATGTCGTTTTAACCATATTTAATTTTTTTTTTTAAGTATAGAAAAAATACGTTTCATTTAGGCATTTATAAATTAAATACGTATATTCATTGAGTAGTTGTATCGATTGGTATACTCCGTTTCCGCAATTGAAAAACAAAATTTTCAAGCAAGCAACAGAGAGAAATTTCGATGATTGGTGATTATTTTTGGACCGTGTTGTATTTATATATGCAGTCAAGAATTTTTCTAGTCTTTATGTATGTAAAAACTTTGTATTTGAAAGAGGGGATATAATTTCTTCATTTTAGGAAAGCGTAAGAAATGATTATCGAACGATGTAATAAAATATGAGGACAGGTATACAAGAACATTCGCTTACGTTAGCGTTGTGTTTCGCATACAAATACGCGTTAGGGCGCTCGGCGAATTCAGCCTATGGTGTGGTGTGTGCGCAACGCGGATGGAATTCTAGCCAATCTATACACGTGATATAACAAACAGAATGCAACATTAACGTGTACAGTGATAGCAAATATTTGCTAATTAAAACAAACCCCTATGTGTATTGCGATTATTAAAATTTACTTTTGATTTCGAATTAATTTGAAAATGTTTAGCGTTTATTCATAACATTATTACAAAAGGTATCATATAATAATTTTTATAAAAGTTTGAAGAATAAAAATTGTTTCAAGACAAAAGCACCTCCATAGTAGTAGTAGCCCGGCTTGGCTTTTACCGTCTATAAGCGATGTTGGCGCAGTGGGCAGTGCGGCCGGATTCCGCGTCAATCGCATCAAAATATCGTGAGGAAACTATAGCAAGAACCAGGTAGGGCATTTTCTAATGCCCGCCTGGGTAGCTACCACCCTCAAGTTTGAAAAAACCTGTCGCCAAATGTGTGTTCCGGCAGGATCACTTGAGAACCAGTACCTTTTTTTTTTTGACGGGGGAAATGCATTTACGCCCTCTACCCTGAGAACCAGTACCTAGATTTAGTGTGTTTACCATCCTGGATCACATCGTTACTTAACATCGGGTGACATTGTGGTCAAAGCAATCAGTCTATATTGTGTAAAAAAAAAAGATAAATAATGAGAATACAGTTATGGGCAATAGTTTTATAGCTAATAATCCGTTCTAACTCACTAAACGTATTAAGTTTATCTGCTAAATATTTTACATCTAATTAGTACAAAAGTTCCTTATTTTAGAAGCTATGCTCTTACTTACCGGTATTCGTATATATTTTTTTAAATAAAAACTCGGCAAAACGTCTTTACTTCATGTGAGCTGATGTTAAATAAAGTACATAGTCTAAAAACGATGACATCACCAGACAGATGTGGACCTATGGACAGTCGCCATCATTATACCAGCCTTCGTCTACTACGACTAAAGCCTTTAGATAGATAATGGAATTTTATATGTATACAGTCAGTAGTCGCTATCCATTTGGAGACAATTGATCTAACAGTCGTTTAACTATTGGTTCCATAATGGCTGATCTCGGAACGAAACGCACCGAAACATGCCATGCCATGCCATGTTGGGTTTTTTGGTCACGATTCAGCGACACGAAAGCCTTAATCCCTTGAGCACTAATCTGGCGTTTACGCCAGCTTTCCATTGTTTTCCTATTGTCTCATTTTATTGGGTAATGTACATATTAAAATCCTTGGAGATGTGTATTAGATTATAGAGTACTGAATTTTTTCGTGAATGGGACAATAAGAGCCTTTAAATAAATTTATACACTTTATTATCTATTGCCAATTACCTTTTTTATTTGTGAACTAGGTTCTTTGTGGAGTTTTTTTTATTTGTTATCAAATTATATTATAGTGTAAATAACTGAGTGACAATATTCGACCGCGACTGTACTCTCTTAAATTCAATTATAATCTTTTCTTATATTCTCGTTATGTCCTATGCGAATTACGAGGGTAATAAAAAAAACACCAAACGAAAATATATACAACGTACTACTCAATTTGTTACTTAATGACGTAACAAAGTTACCTAATGTATACCGCTACTCTATGTGACATCCTTTAGCTAAAGGCGGAATATTTTCAGAAACATTTGCTTTTTAGTTGGATGGGTGGAATTAGATTTTTTACGATGGTGGCTCTGTGGTAACGCGATCGGTTAGTATGTCTACTAATGGGTGGGTTTTAATTTTACAATACGAAGCCTTCTCTAATCATCGTAAAGTTACCTGGTGTTTTTAAATTTTATTTTTATATTGAGTCAATAAATGTTGCAGTTTTTAGCTGAATTCATTTCAGTTTTTTTCTAATGTGGGAGGAAACTCGAACTGTCTGGACTGCCGACAGAAGAGTAAAGTCCAACTTTTTGAAAACTGTTTTTTTCTAATTTTTCAATTTCTTAATTGTAATTATTAATATAACATACAACATATGTCTGGTTTTATATCTATTGGTACTCCGATCAATAACTATAATGTAATTATAACATACGATGGGCTGCAATTAATAATAAATTTTATTATTTATTTGGCATGTTGACGGCTGACGTCATAGCATTGGTAACGCGAACATATAAGTTTTCCTCCTACCGAGAATCGTTCAACGTCGCTAAATACCATACCGTCATCGAGCCATTATTTGCAAATAGTGATTGATATTTGATTTTATTTTAAAAAAAATACGAACCATTCAACAAAAAAAAAGAAATAAACTACGTTTAACCTCGACTAGGTTTTATTGGAAACGCATAATTCCGAATTCCCATCATGAATGTCATTAACCAAATGTCAGAGCAGCATTGCGCGGACGGACCGTGCGCCCTTGTTAATATTTAGCAACAACAGTTAGCACAATCCCAACCTCGGTGTTGTAAGGTCATGAACAATAAATAAAGCTATTGACGTATCCCTAAACGGCTAGAGATGCTCACTGAGTTAATTGCATTGGTAAATACAGAATGGATACTCCTCCTATATTGTCCTTTGTCAACTAAAACAAACTGATGTGATAGTATTTAATTTCCCTTTCTATTGAATTAAACAGGGATGCCAACTACCGGTGTTGCTTGCTCCCTATAGCAACTTAAGAAAAAACCAAATTGCTAACGGAGGTCAGTCAGTAATAGTCAATAATATTATTCTGCACTGAGATGGAATACTGTCACCAGTTAAAGGCACACCCAGCTTTCAATCCCTTTTTTCTTACACAGTTCACGTACAAATGTAACACAATTTTTCTCTTCTTGATTTTTTGGTTAAGGTCTCTTACCTCCTACATACATTTGCTTTCTTCACAGATTGATCATATTCTATTTCCATGAGCATTAGTGACCTAAAGTGTAAACTATGTGAATATTTCTGTTGAGGGTCTTCACTATAGAACTTGGCTTGATTATCACATCAGTGCGATTTTATGCCTTGATCATTCAAAGTATGAAGTGTTTATAAGAAGCTAAATTTCCTAAATATTTTTCCGAACTGGCTTACTCCACGTAACTGGTCACTAAGGAATCTATGATAGCTGTGGACTCTTAAATTTGTTACTACTGTCCTTCAGTTCCTCATCTGGGTTGTCCGCTTTTCCTCTACTACCGAAAAATATAGAGTGCTGTTGCGTTGTTTTCTTCATTTATATTATGCTGTCTAGTATTCATAGTCTCACATTAAGTGATTTAAGGTGAAATCTAGAAAGTGGTTTAACCTATTTAACTACCATTGCTTATAAAACTAAGTATACGCAATAAAAGTTAAATAAACTACGGTAATAATTCATTTAATTGTAGTCAAAGGGTAAAGTTACCTTTGTTAATTAATGAGTTGCAAACAAATTGTTTTCGGGTTGCGCGCCAAAGTGAGTTGTATTGCGCGGTACTGTTTCATTTCATTCCACTCGCTAGCCAGTCAGTCGTCAAGGGCTACTCGCCGGGCTTAGTAGTCTACTGTCGTTTATACGACGTAGACGTTAGCGTCGGTTCGCGCACCGGTAAAACGTTCTGTCGCGAGTGTACCTTTTTTAAATTGTGTTTTTTTTTAAATTATTTAAATAATTAAATAAGTAACATAACCTTTTTTGATATTGGAATTCATTGTTGTGTAAGCGTGGATTGATTTCTTCGCGAATAAGGTTTGTTCTACATAATTTTTTGTTTGTTGTATATAATATTTAATAATATATTTTACGTATAAAGATTACTACAATGACTGTACGTTCAAGTAAAAGTAAGGACGAAGAATATATATTATAAATTGACTATTTCAATGACAACTTAAAAATCCGGATACATTTATTACAACTTCTTTTTGTTTTTTTTGTAACTTAATTAAGAAATATACGAATAATAACAATGCAATAACTAATTTGAAAATTGTGACTTATAAAATAAACAGAATTAAGTAAATTAGTATGTATTTATATTAACTATAATTGCAAAACAGAAAAACCGTTGTCCCATTTTCGACATTTAAAACGAGTTCTTTCTAGATTAAATAGGTACATAGTTTAAGTACCTATTTAAAAGTGTTCAATATTGGTATTATTTGAATTAAATTGAATACTTTGTTTTGTTTAAATATGAATAATTAACAATCGCTGAGTATGCTAATAGCACTATATTATAAAGGTATCTTTTTGATGTCACTAAAGCGATATATTAATAACAATTACACAGAGATATAATCTGATTTACTTTACATTACATAGGAATAAGTTCTTAAGAGGTAATCATGATTTATTTATGAGTACATAAATTGTGGACACTAAGTTATACATGAATAGCAGAAAAAAGAATATCCCGGAATGATTGGTCAATCAATGAAATCTGCGATACTGCACTGATTGTCGCTTCCCGCGCGTATTTCGTTTTAGATTACCATTTTGTACCACAAAACTTATATTTATTCCCACAAATCAATTTGTTGCATATAGATGATTTATTTTTATTTTTTAAACAAAGCCATTTTTCGCTTGCAATATATAAGCTACTTAGTTCCTTTTAAAATACGCAACAGATTTAGATGCGATTTTCACCTTTATTATTTTTTTCGGTTTAAGTATATTTAACGTATATTTAATACTAGCGACTCGCCCCGGCTTCGCACCGGTTTTTAAGAATTTCTATTGTAATTTGATAGCCTGTGCTACTCCGTAATAGTGTAGATTTTTGAGATTGACTTTTACAGTACATAACAGGGACGATGACGACCGGTGACAGAAGGGAATCTATTGACAGTTGGCATCATCAAACCGGACTACCTCTACCACGGTTAAAACTAGAACTTGTAACTGGTTCTATAGACTTACTGATCCCAGAACGTGACACATTTTCAAGTGTTACTATGAGGGCATTTTCACAAGTGTGTAGTGGCCGCGATCCATTCTGGCTTAAAATATATATTACACATAACAAAAACACAAGAATCGTATGAACGACGTTGGGAAAATAGGAAAAGCTCGAAGTGAAATCTGTCTTAACCATTGTTTACGGACAAACAAACGTATGAAACAAATCGTTTCGGTTTACAAACATTGGACCCAATGGTTCTGATTCCTTTTATTTATACAACCAAAACTAATAATATCAATAGATCATTGTCTAGGATTGTTTGATTATTATTTGTTGTTAGCGGTTATTGTTTTTTTATTTTGTTTATTTCGATGAGTCATTTTTTTTCATATAAATTATATCTGGATCGAAATATGTATAAGATGATATTTCGCTAGTTTTATAAAAACTTGCCTGGTATCTATCGATTTGATTTGTTTGCTAAAGGTAGTAATTCTCCAACGTTGTTACCGGAACGTCAGATTTTCAAACACGAGGGTTGTAACTATACAGGCGGGTATTATAATTAAAAAAAAAAAAAACGTTTTTCGTTTTTCTCCATGCAAAATGTCATAATAAAGTAGGTAATATAATGTCATCACTAATAATATCTTCCATTCAATAAAAAACGTTAGTATATAAAAACAAAAACGTTTTATAACTCTTTAAGTATAAATTCAATTATGAAGTAACAGAAACTTTGGGAAATGCAACGAGGATTGCGTACAACGTTACAGTAAAAACCCACTAATTTATATACGTATTTAAAATAAAGAATCGGATTCTTAATAATAACAAAGTAAATTATATTGCTAAATAAGGAAAATATTCCACAGTGATTTTTGTTTTTTAATAAACATTTTTTTTATTTATCTAAACAATATAATTCGGAAATAGAAGGGTGCTGATCACATGTGGGAAATTTATATTTATTAGAATTGTTAATATTAATCGAAAAGGACTTTCCAGAGTATTTTTGGTATACTTTAATATGTCGATTACCCATAACAATGAGACAATAGGAAAACAATGGAGAGCTGGCGTAAACGCCATGTTAGTACTCGAGGGGTTAAGATTCACACTCTTTGGTATTATTACCAGTACATAATAACCAAACTAAGTATATAATGCATCACCAATATTACAAATTATATGAATACCTAGTGTTTAAGTTTACCAAACTCATATATATATAACTATGCATTTCTATATATTGGCACAAATAAATAAAGATAAATTGAGGAAAAAAATGTATAAAATCTTTGTGTCTAAGTTTTGTTGTAACTAAATTTTTGAGTTGAAAAAACAAAGCATCTATAATGAATTCATTCCACCTCCTGCTACCTTCTTATAAATGCATCCATTTCCAAGGTCATTTATTTTACTGCATTACGTGTATTATTATTTTTATTACTTATAAAACACAATAAAAACATAAGATACCTCGTTTATTTTATAAAATATACATTTGTTTAAGTATAGAATTTTTTGCCGATCTCATTCGCTATTACTCGCATAACTGTATACTATCAAATATAACAAGGTTATATATACCAACACCTTACTTAAGAATACATCTACAATTTAAAAAAAGAATCATGCGAATCTGTTGGGTGGTTTTCGAATTATCAGCCAATAAAAGCAGAGAGGTCGTTTTTTAAGTGAGGATATAGCTATAAGAGATAATTTATAACTCAACTTGTTGAGTTGAAATGGGTTTTAAATCACTTCACCTAGGGTACCTGTTATGTAGATAAGGATGAGGACCTTAGAGATAAGAATCAGTGAGTCGAACGGTGTTCACGTCATTCATAGAGTCGTGAAGCATTAACAATAACAGTCTGTTACTTGAGGAGACGACAGAGCGCGGCTTACTGCACCTAACTCATTAACCTAAATGTCTTGATTAGGGTTGACTCACGATCTCATATAAATTAATTATCTTTTCGTTTTTTATAGGTTCAGTGCTTTGACCACAATCTCACCTGATGTTGAGTGACGATGTGGTCCAGGATGGTAAACACACTAAACCTAGGTACTGGTTCTCAAGTAATGCTGCCGGAACACACATATTTGTATTTGGAAACAGGTTTTTAAACTTGATTGCCCAGGCGGGCATCATTGAAAAAAGCCCTACCACCATGCTATGGTTTCCTCACAATGTTTTCCTTCACCGAAAGCTCAGGCCGATTTTAGAGTCGGTGAGGTTACCCGCATCGATTGATGCGGATTCGGCCGCACTACCCGCTGCGCCATCATCACTTATAAGTCTAAAGGAATATATACTTCGCCTCCTTATGAGTGTTCTATCATTTGTATTATATCGCATACGAATATACAAATATTGCCAGTGGCAAACGTTTCTATGATTAGAATTAATCAAGATAGAACAAAAAAAAAACAAACAAGATCATAACTTCCTGATTATGTATTTATTCAAATTATAAAGTATATTTGTAATTATAACTTAGTTGTACATATAACCGGTTCGCCATTTTATGAATTACAATTAGAAATATAATAAACAATTGTGTAAGAATAAATGTTTTTTTCTGTATAAAATCAACGTTTTGACCGCAATCTTACCTGTCTTTAAGTGATGATATAGTTAGAGATGGCAAGCAGGCTAAGCCGAAAGGTTAATAAGATGCTGGCTCTCAAGTTATACTGTCGGAATATACCTGTATGTGGTTGGCGTTAGAAAATAAAGTTCCTTTAGACTAACAGGAATTACATACATATGAATACCTTAAAGGGGATAAAGGACATTTTGCCGAAATTTAACTCAATTTTCACGCAGTCCTACTGAGTTTGTAACTCTCTATCGACCACTCTAATCGGTTCTGCGAAATTAGCTAAAAATATCTATTACTACCTATGATTTGTAACCCTCAACACAATTCATTAAAAAACCAATGACAAAAAACTATTAAAGTGTTATTTTTTTGTAGTTAAGCAAAGTATGAAATAAATTTTGGACGTAAAGCTCAATGTTTTTTTATTATCAACTAGCTGTGTGCCCGCGGTTGCGCCCGCATTTTATATGTTTTTCATTGCGTTTTAATTTTTTACAAGGAACTCTAATTATGTTCCTAAAAAAATTGTATTACTAAGATAAAGTGAATGTATTTCCTATACCGTGTAAAAAATATATAAAAAGGGAGTCTGTGGTAATGGTATGGTTAATTATCTATAGTAATTGAAGCATGGACTGTTTCGGCACATATATGTGTAATGTAAGAGAACAGAATATAGCGCGATGTGGAATCGTTAAAAGAAAACAAATTTTTGTTGTCGTTAATATAATATTGAAGTGTCTGTATGTAATATCAAAATAACATTTGTTTACTAAATACCTATGAATGTATGTGGGAAACGGAACGTAAGAATGACGAAGGAGACCGAATGTACTAGATAGAGGGAGAATAAGATGGCGACACGATTGTAAAGGATGGTTGTCAAAAAGCTTTTCTAATAATAAATAGTTATTTCATTGAATTAACTGTTTGCTCTGATTAAATCCTATAACCAAACCTATAACAAAAATGCAATTTTTCAAAATTTTCTCTCTCTGACTGTTCCTATTAATCTCCGGAACGACTGGACCGATTTGGACGGGATTTTTTGTTAGATAGCTGAGGTTACTACGCGTAACTCACAGTACTTTATTTTTTCGATAATAATTAGGGTTCCGTGTAATAAAAATCGAAACTCATAAAAATGTAATAAAATCCGATTCAATGCACAGTTTTACTGCCACGTATTTGAATTTGTGAGAAATATATTTGCTTAATGTTAGTTGAAGTAAAATATTATTAGAAAATAATTAGGGTCCCGTTTAAAAAAAAAATATTATGCAATGATAAATATATGAAATGAATGAAAGTGATAAATATGTGTCAACCCTATAGAATACATACGGGACGTCTTGTACGCGCGTCACGAGACGTATTTAAACGAACTGTCTCTACTTATGTAAATTCTGTGACTGTAATTATATTTTAGCGTTTCAGATGATTATAATGTTTTAATGCTTCGAACGTCAAACGCTTCAAGATAAATAAGGGGCGTTTGATGACACTGAAACGTTTTTATTTGAGTGCTAGGGGCTATTCATTAATTACGTAAGGGTGATTTTGAACATTTTGATACCCCTCTCTCCCCACTCCTCACATCCATGTGAGGATACATAAAATTCAATCGAGTTTTAATGTAATTATTATTTATGACAATTAAAATGGATGAAAACAAACATTCAAGATTTTAAAATTTTTATGAACAATACAAATTTGTAAAATACGATTTAAATCGAAGTTCACGTTATGCATTGAAGAAAATCATTCAGCATCGGAAATAGAAATAGATATTTAATAATAAATTTTGACCTGTAAAATATTACGTAAGAATGGGTTTTAATCCCCATCCCCCGCATGATAAGGGCATGTATAGATTTTCTCAACCGCCTGGGGACCCTTACGTAATTAATGAATGGCGCCTTATTATAAAATTTCGGTTCGGTGTCTTTATCTCCCACTATCATATAATACAATTTGTTGAATTTATATGAATGTATGAATTTATGAATTTATACATATATATGTGAGAAATGCAAAAAAAAAAAACCTAACAATGCAAAGCAATGCTAGATAGCATTCAATCAACTAACTGTGTCTCCGAGGTTCCGTTCGCGTGTACTAATGGATAGACATACAGATAGATGATGCTTTTTGTGTGATGTAAGGATAAGAATTTAAGAATAGACACGTTAATAGTCATTTTTGTGGTTTTTTTCTATTACTCTGATTTCTATCTACTCATACATATTATTCAACGTAACAATATATATGACGAAATAATGTACCTACGATTCAAAAAAAGAATCATATGAATAGCTCCAGTGGTTCTCGAGTTTTACGCCAATATATAGTCCCTTTTATATAATCCAAGGATAAATCAATTTACAATTTCACCAAAATCAGTATTGCTTAATGAATTACATGAATTTTTTGTTGTTTGTATTACTTTATTCTTTGTCAACGTGCTCGATTCTTAAGAGGATATGCGAGCGGCATTTATTACATACAAAAGTATTACCCTGTTTCTTCCCTGGATAATAGCATTATGGTAAATATTTTAATAACAAATAATACATATCCACCACCGCCATGTCGTTTTGATTTTTTCCATAAATTAGTTATTGTAGAAATTAGGAGCCTTTGAAAATGAAAAAAATGCTCGATTTTTAGTGTTATTTTCAGAAGTTCCTCAAACAAAGTTGACGGATAAAATTAAAAAAAAACAACGTAGAGGCATAGCTAAAGTCTTTCTTATTCTATAACTGAAAGAAAGCTAAATATCGGTTCAGTTTTGGAGGAGGAAACAGGGTACTACAAAGTAATATTATGCATAGGTAAAATCAGCCTGAACTCTAGTTGTCTCTGTTCTTTCTTTGGGGCGCAACGCGTTAGCAATAAATTTCTGAAATACCGTACTTTTCAAATCTGTTGCCGATCGTATATCCCATCGTAGCCTCTTAAGGCTGGTTGTTTCCAGGAACGATGTTAAGTAAAGTGAAACGAAAACCGTCAAACAATTTTTGAATTGTATTATATTCGCTACTTCATATTCGGAAATAACGCAAAACGTTTAAAGAAATTTTCACTGCAAAAATAACTGCTAAGTAAGAAATACTAGAAAAAGTCATGGGTAACAGTTTGTCCAAGTATTAATCTTGTGACATTCGCGCAGAAGCAAAAATTAATTAACTCACTAATAGCATCGAACTGCAAAAAACAAAATATTAAATAAAAGGGGGTTATGTAAATTTTTGTTTACTTCGTAAACTTGTATGCTTTGTTACCGTGAATTAGTTTCATGGTTCTCAAGGAAGTAGGTTCCTTTGTTATTTATTACTAGATGTGCCAGCGGATTTATCCGCTTGGAAATGAGACCATTTGCAATTTCTCGACCTGGATGCAATATATGTCGTTACCAAATTCAGTACTTTCTTTCATCAAATTCGGTTCAGTAGTATTTGCGTGATCGGCAAATAATTTAATAAACAGACAGACCGACAGTCACACAACATTTTTTAAAACTATCGAAATGTGTTTTGTTGTTGATTCCGAAGCCCCGCATAGTTTTTCACTTAAATATCTTCAATGTACAGATTTTGTCTCGTTAGCCATTTATTATAAGTATGGATATATGCTTACTATTTATTGTTCATTTATGGAAGCCAGATTTTGACTTGCTTTTTTTATACTAGCTCGGCACAGAAACGGCATTGTGCCTGATGATAAGCATAATGCAATCCAGATACAGTGGTGACTGGCGAAAGATCGAAACATGTCCAAACCTAGTTTGAGTTTTTACAAGTGGTCGATGTAGACCGGCATGAGTTTTTTTTGACTGTACTTGGCTGTGGAGAGACTATCTTCGCTTCTTCTACTTTCATAAAATAGTGCTTCCATAAACGCTCTTTGGTTATGGGTGTACTTTTTTTTAGCCTGACCTTTCTTTTTAACGTCTTCGATTTTGTCGAGATAAGTTCGCCTAGGTCTCGATCCTCACTGATGTGGCCAGTTTTTTTAAGTAGTGCAAATCACACGATATTACATGGATTCTTTCATTACATAAGTCAATGAAATTCCACATGGATATGCAAAAACCATAATATTCATTCAGAAATCGCACCGACACCGACACAGTATGCAAACAGTTGGCAATCGTTACGCAAGTCTCGTCTGCTCTGTGCAATTGTGCATGATTTTTATATGTTTAAAGTTTGGTAATGTATGACAAATAACGGAGGAATACGAGTTTTTTGGCGCGTTTTGACCATGTCCTTGTTCTTAATACATTGATTTGCAATATTTGACTCAATTTTATTAAATGATTTACTCTCTTTTCATTAATTCTCTTCATGCAGCAGAAATGTCGGGACAATATCGGGAATGAATATTGGATGGAGTTTGAAAGTGGCGGCAGTTATAGGTAAGCTGAATTGCATCGTTTGTTTTGAGAAGAAATGAAATGCATGTGACAAAAAAAAGTGACGACTATAAAAAGATAGATGATTCGTGATGAACAAGAGAGGGGAATGAAGACATGATGTCTGATAGAGATGTATGGAAAAGTAGAAAACAATGCTTCGACTCCAAATAACTAAAAATTGGAAGCAGGATGATGATTATCATTTAATTTTGGACCACCATTCTATTGTATTCCCGACTAATCATATCCATCTATGTACGGAAATAAATCAGTGACCAGTAACTTACACGACAAACAAAGGTATAAGGAAAAGAAACCGTTTTTGTTTCCCTAATCCAATTTATTTCGCGAAGAAGCCTTCCAAGATCACACATTGCGGGGACGACGGAAAAAAATCGTTTTTTTTTTTTTTACGTCAGTGACGAGAATTCGAACTATCGTTTATTATATTATTCGAAGAAATAAAATATTCACAAGGTTATTAAAATAATTATTACGTTTGTAACGCATATAGAATTTGTTACTCGTTCATAAAATAGTGTTGGGACATAATTACCTATCTATCGATAGATATATGGTATTGTTTTCCAGTGAAAGCTATTTAAAAATCTCGCTCGTAGTTTTTCGTTTTCTTAATCGAGTGCAAAGGACGAAATTTTTTATTTTGCCGTAGTACCTTTATGTGTATTTTTAAAGAAATAACACTATCTATTTTTATGATCCTTTTAAAGAATTTATAATATGTTTCGATTATATATTTAAAATCTATGTCGGTAATGGGATTCATTTAATTATGGTGAGATAGAAGATGGTGATTACGTCTGCATTACATCTTCACTAATAAATAAAATTGAAGTGCCTGTTTGTAATATCAAAAGAATAACTTTGTAACTAAATATATATGCCATTTGGTACCGGTATATATATGTATATATATATATATATATATATATATATATATATATATATACTTACTCAACTCAAACTCAAAGTCAACTCAACGTCGCGTGTCATAAAAGATAACCCTTATAGGAGAGACCGCGTCGCTCGAAAAATAGAGTTAATGCAAATGTAGATTCTCAAATAGGTAAGCAAAAGAACACTCAGTGTGAATTATAGGGTATTTAGTCATGAATTCTATATTATTGTGTCTAAAAAAATAGCAAATGAAAACAAATGGATTGCGTTTTGTAAATTTATACAAATATATATGTGACCATAGGTATGAGTTTTAGGTATTGACTTTGCTGACAAGGTGTTAAAAATGACTGTAATTCTGCTTTACTGTATACTTAAACGAAGGTATTAGTGTATAATAATTTTATTTATTATGGCAGCTTAGTAGCTATAACTGGATAACAAGATTAAGTTCCCACAACTGGCATCTAGAGCAGAGTTACGACACGGCCATATAGTCGAAGTCTATTGTTACTAATTGCTTATCGACACGCGAGCCCGCTACGTCGCTCCGTATCGTCCGGGGACAAAACGATATTGAATCTATAAATTAATTCGACCCTCTAAATAATATGACTACTAGTTGACAATGTAACAAATAGTTATTTATTTAAATTTAAATTTAGAGTACTTGACGTGATTTTGGTCCATCATGTAGAATAGTCCTTATTTTTAATAAATTAAATGGAGTATTTGACATATATATCATAATTTATCATTTGGATGGTAATTTATGTTATGTAGTTTAGCTATTGTATACGGAGATCTCCCCAATTAATCTCTTGAAATATCTTTAGCAAAAAATCGCCATTTTGTTAGAGCGTTGTATGAGAAATGTTCCAAATATCAAACTTGGCTGCAAGGTCTAGTACCTTTGCCTTTTCATTACAAAGGAATTAATGGGACAAAACAAACAAAAGTAATATCATAACTAAGTATTCCCTGAGATCTTAGTTTGGGAGTTTTTGGCGGGATCTCAGTCTGACATGTAGCAATTGTTTTCTTTAATTCATTAAACTTGTTTACTTGACTCTATATCATGTAATCTTGGTGGCGTTTTGTGTGAAATAGTTTAGTTATTGTGTTCAAGTTAAGTTTATTATAGAAGACAACGCGTAGCATACATTCTGAGGTACCGACAAAGCTCCATGGAAAGTTCGAGCAGGATAGGCCACCGTTCTGTTGGAGCTTGGTAACGCTGATACAAGATTGAAAATCTTACCCACATGACATTGGCACAAATTGTGTGTACACACAGATTGCTATTAACTAAGAAGAAGAAGAAGAAGACCTTAGTTTACTAATATTATAACGTATAACTAAACTTTAAATATTATACTTTTTTTTCTATCCCAAATACGGTAAGAAAACTGAGGTCAACAATATTGACATGTTTTGTTATTTTAAAATTTTATTTATACTAAAAGTTACGGTAAAGTAGATTAAACTTTATTTTCAACTAGTAAATAGTTATTAATATAAATTATTTAGACCCGCATGTCATCGAAAATAAGTAAAACAGAAACTCTTATGAATATTTACGTAATATTTGACTGACCCCTAGTAGGTATACGCCGTTATGATGATGACGATTGACTAAAAAAAACTGGAGTTCGTCGGGCCCGGGTGTGGAACGATATGTATCATCGTTCCAGGCAGCAAAATAAATGTCTTCGAACTCCCGATAAATCTCTGATGCAACAGATTGCGTACAGTTCATGGAAGGTGCGCGGAATTTAAAATATCGATATGGGTGGACAGATTAGCCGCGTTGTTTCAAAAATTCAATCCGTAAACCACACTGCGGAAGAGTGTCCGCTTAGAAAATAAGAACAATAGAGACGATTTATTCCCAAAGAGATAACATAAACTTAAAAAATAAACATGGCGTGATATAATAATTTTGGCAATGGGACAGGCTCAACAGATGCTATGTGGCATTACTACATAGCGCTGATTTTCAGTCTGCCCTAGCCTCGATACATTATTTTATAACTCACTTTTTGTGCAGCCGCTCGGTCCGTAAATTATTCAAATCATTATAACAATCGAATACATTGTGGAGTACTTAATAATAATAAGTACAAGGGTTCCCCCGACGATCTTATCAATCTTAATGAGGACGCACTAAAGTGGCTAGATAAATTCGATATAGATTTATAATGAGACACTTTATTTTCTCTCTTTCTCTCTTGGCCATACGATTATATAAATGATTTTTTTTAACCCTAGCTGTTTGTCCGCGGCCCCGCTCACGTATACCAAAAGACAGAGACGATGCCTTTGATATGCATATAAGAATGTAAGAAAGAACACGATAATGGTCATTTTTGTGTTAATTTTTCTATTATCATGATTAGTTTTCGTAACAAATTATAATTAATATATACATTTTTTTTTGACGAAGGGAATGCATTTGCTCACTATCACAACCAAGTTCAGTAAGAAGACCGAAGTCTCCCCAATGAAGTTGGTAGGGGGGCGTGGAGGGACGTCTCCACACCAGTGTGGGACTCACCCAGTGAGAAGCGCTGGAAATACCCACTAAATCCCCCGGAGCCGCCCGCCGCATTCAGGGGACGATACGGGATCGGTGTCACAAGCACCGCGTCGTCCCCTGCGGCAGGCCCAACAGGGCCACGTGCAGTAAATTAGCTCGTTGGGAATGTGGGGGAAATCGCTGCCTGACTCACAGGCTCTATCCCCCACACCTCTTCGCTCGATTTTTATAGAGAATTTTCGTCCGGAGGGAAGGGATGATTAGCTCACAGGCTCTTCACCCCTCCCCCCCTTAAAAGGAAAGGAAAACGGACAGAGTAATATATACTAACCTGACTGGATAATATATATACAATTTAAACAAAGAATAATTGATATTTGTTCTCTAGTTCTCGGCTTATAAGCCAACTAACGGGCTACGTATAGATATTGCATTTTATATAATGTAAGGATTAAATGATGTGAGGGTCATTAGGCCATGGTCGAATATTTAAAAAAAAATCACTACAACTGTTTATAGGGGTTTAGTAGTAATGACAGTCCATTTGTTATAAATGAACAAAAATAATGTCAACTTGTTACATATAAACAAGAAAACACTAACGTACATGTATGTAGGTACCAGACGGAAAAATTATGTTTCACGTTTGTAATGGAAAATAGAATTTCCAGCACTGGTGCGCGGACATTTTTCATTCTTTCACGTAGGTGGTATTGTTGAAGAAAATCGTTCTCTAAGAGGGGTGGCGAGTAATGCTTTGTCGTGTGCCTTAAAATTGAAGCTACACACGATTTTTTGTTTATGCATATTGTTTTTTTATATACTGAATAGGCCCAGCGCTTTGACCACAATACCATCTGATATTAAATGATGTTGTGGTAAGCACGCTAAAACCATAGTTACTGATTCTCAATTGATGTTCTTGGAAGTTTGTAAATACCCTATCAACCTGATATGGCCTCTTCACAATATATCCCTTCACGAAAAGCTCAGCTTAGAACAGCTACACAGAGGCCATTATCCCTTCGGAAAAAGAAACGTTCTCTACTTCCCTAATATATGTGTATAAGTTCGCTATTTGTTTAAGAAATTATATATATAATTCAGCTGATTTTATTTATTATTTTATAAGGTGTAAAATTTGATATATGATAATTGTGTTTAATTAATATTTTAAAGGAAAAGGAATAATAAACCAACTCCAAATAAGCGTTATAACTAGAAAAGTTGTGAATGTGAAATTGATTTAAATCATGATACAAAAAGTACTTCGGTTATGTGAGTAGATAACATGAACATGTTAACATAATATTAACTTGTAGACTAACTATTAGTGTAGTACTAATTATCTCATTTATAACAGACTTGAAATGTCTAATTCTTTTCGGATTTTATAGTAGATTGCAAATGTACTGTAATGATGCCTATTGCAACGGATCAATATACATCACCTTGGTATTTTAACACTGATTTGTTAAACAGACTATGATGCCGATAACGACATATTTACATTTTCATCACCCTGGATTTAATTTTTATTTTTGTAAACACATTCTATTTTTACAATGATTCATTATCTGTATCTGTAATTGTGAAGCTTTTATAACGACTTCTCTCACTAATATCTTTATAGATTATTTATTTATTTACATTAAAATTCACAGCTCGTATAAAAACCGATACATAAAATAAAAAGCCAAAAATGAATTTATCCCTATTTAAAAACTAATTATAAGACAATGTTTACATGTGTGTGTGTGTGTGTGTGTACTCGTATGTGTGTGTGCGAGTATATGCAATGTGTATATGTGGATAAATTTTATGTTATTTGTTTACTAAAGAGATTTTCATTTGATTTCTAAAACTGATTTTACAAATATTTTTGTTATGAAGTTTGTTATGCTACTTTTTTCAAACCTTACAAAAATATTTAAACCTGTCCAGATAAAAATAAATATCGAATTTAGAACAATAATAAAAAAAAAAACTGTTCAGTGATTATCGAATTTTAGATCAACTATCGGGTACATAATTTCTTCCACGTTGCTTTTAATAATTATTTCGAAAAATGTTACAAAATATACTAAAATCTAACTAAAATTTAAGTTTAATTCGCGTGGACTAATTTTACAGACATTAATAAAAACATATAATACAAATTACCTTGTATATGTATATATGTAAGGATAAGGGGAAATAAAATATTTAATTATAAACAGCCTATAGAAATAGTAGCAACTAGATATTATATTTTTTATAAGTAATTTGCAGTCGGTTGTGTTAGTTCCTTTAAAATTCATATGCTCCTTTTAGATGAATATTGGCCATTGCCTAAATATTTTCAATAGTACAACATAAATTGTTGATTGTATCAAATAAAATAATAGCGATGTGTTGAAGAGATGATGTCGCAGTGGGTAGTGCGTCTGGATTTCGCGTCAATCGATGCGGGTTCGATCCCACCTAATAAATTCTAAAATCGGCCTGACCTTTCGGTGAAGGAAACCATATGATGGTGGTTAGGCATTTTCTAATGATGCCCGCCTGTGTAGCTACCACCCTAAAGTTTGAAAACCTGCCGCCAAATACCAGTAGGTGTGTACCAGCAGGATCACTTGAGAACCGGTACCTAAGTTTAGTGTGTTTACCATCCTGGATCACATCGTTACTTAACATCAGGTAAGATTGTGGATAAAGCACTAAGCCTATAATCGTAGAAAAAATAATAATTTGCACCCTGTCATAAAATATGATTAATTTTAAATTGTATTTTTCTAATATGTTTTGATTTTTAGTAATTCATTTTATTAATTTAAATATGTAAGTAGCTCAGATTCTATTTCCAGCAAAGTGAGCAAATGATGTTGCGAAACACTATAGGCTGTCTAGAGGCTCTCCAGTTGGTGAGGTTCAAGTAAAAAAGCGAAATGTACTTAGTTGAATAGTAAAGGGTTTCGGGACATTCAATATAAAAAGGAGTTCACACTTGTAACTTGAACCACCCCCGGAGACGGGTACGAAAAAACGGCATTCAATTTTAATTTGTCCCCGAGAGGATTTCTACTTTTCGACTTGATTTATTCACAGCGTCCCTTCTAACCTAGACGTCTAGGATTACTATTACGAGAAAAAAAATGTGTCCCCAATTTTCTTTTTTTTTTCAATAAATTGAGGCTTACAGTTTGATATATTATTTCCCTTTTTAATGGGCGACGATGCGTTGTGGTACTTTTGGTCCATAAATAAAATTGGTATTCCAGTATATAGTTTGTGGTACGCTTTTATTAAGTATATAGACTCAGCGCTTTGATCATAATAAAAAATGTCCTGCCACCAACGATGCTATGATTTCCTCACACTGGCCAATTTTGTGTTGACTTCCTTTACTACAATCCAAAAAGGGCCATGTAAATCGGTTTAGTGATTATCGAGTTATAAGCCAAATAACAGATAGACAGACAGAGAGACGTGGACTTTCACATAATGTAAGGATCATTACAAAACGACTCTTATAAACTTACTAAATCGGCTTATAACGTGTGGCTAGCTCCAACATCCACAGGGCTGATCGTACAGCCCTATATCTCCGGCCGGCCTTTATGAAGCCCCGCATAAATTTGCACAATGATCGATTACGTGTCGCTCTTGTAACGGAAGACCCCTTGAGTTCAATAGGGGATATAGGCTGGAGGGGGAGGGGGAGGTAGGGGTGTGTTTAATATTTGCTCTCTCGTGATATACAGGCAGGCCGAATGAAGGCTAAATAAAGGTAGTTTAAATAAAGTAAGGGTTGGCAAAAATATCGAGCTACTTAGTAAGCCTGTGTACCTGAGGGTGAGCAACATGTACTGATTGAAGAGAAAATAAAGAAAATTTTTCCTTGCAAAAATAATGTTTAATTATATAATTATTAGAACATAAAAAGTTACCTGTTACTTGTCGTATTGTTTTTCGTTGTATTACTTTATGTCTTGCTTGGTATTCTGCTGTGGTTTGGTGACGACACGTTTATTAGTTGAATACTCAGGCCCATTGTAATTATATTAAGAGTTTTAAGCATGTTTGTCTCACCCCTCTTCCTTGTCAGCAACAGTAAGATTAACTCTTAACTCCCTCCCCTATCATAAAGTTTTTTTTTACAAAATCTGTTTCATTAAATGTAAATAATGCTTACGAATTCGCCGTTCAAACTTCCACCCCTCGTGTGTCATCAAAAATAAGCAAAGCCTAGATCCCTGCCCCCTTGGTGCTTACGTGATACTTAATTTAATATACTAATTAAATGAATATTAATGTTATAAATGCGGTGACTCTGTTTTTTTGGTACGTTTTCACGCTTAAACCACTTAAGAGATTTCGGAATAATTTTGCGACGAAATAGATTGCAGCCATAGGTAGAAAATAAAAAGTATATTTATCTGAATATTTATTTATCTGAAATTTACACGGGCGAAACCGCGAACACAGCTAGTATTACATTAGTATCAATGATCGAAGACCTTTGCAGGAAGATGGAACGGATAACGGAAAGTAATCTAACACTAAGGTTAGACATACTGTGGTATATAACCACAGACTTAGACATTGTTGGGTTTCAATTATCATTATATAACTACTACTGCCCGTGGTTTCGTTTGAATACAATTTAATTTCTTCACAATTATTTTGTGCATATTTTTAATTTATGTAATGATTTTACGCGTTCATCGCGTCAATCGTAAGTATAATGTTCGATGGTAATTGCTATAACATCCCACTAACTGCTGGATCTTCACTGGCTAGTCTTAAATGAAACATATAAAATAAGGATTTCTTTTAAACATTAAGGCATTATTTTTCAACACCGCGTCACCATACATGTCATATTAAAAACCCCTGACACGTCTTATAGGCTTATTTAAGCAATAGAAAATTAAGATAAGACATGTCTCATAGCAGAAATGATATTTACACGAATTCACATCACACTTAAACTCATGCAATGCAAACAATGTCAGTGTAGGTACATATACAGTGTACCTACAATAAAGCTTTGTAGAAAAAATTGACTTTTCCAATATTTCATTGCGGATTTTGTTTTTTTTTGTCTGATCACGCAATGCTACCCCATTTCGATTTGAGGATTGCTTTCAACTATATCATTCAAATGCTACGTCGGTTTTGATTATAAAGAGCTTTATGTAACGCGCACAGCTAAATATAGTTCTTAAGAACAATTGTCCGAAGACATTGATCTAATTCAGGATGCAGCTGGTATAATAGACAAAAATGTAAGTCTTACGATATATATAAACATGCTATCTAATAAGGGATCGTCCGTTAATCGCGTGAGGTTCGCAAGAGAAGTGAGGGGATTTGGAAATAAATACGAAACGTCGCAAGGGGGAGAGGAATACAGCGAGATATTACATTAATTTATTTAATGTCAGAGAATAATGTTTATTAAATAGATTCATATACCAGAACAATTACTACATGTTTTTAACAGGATTACACCTTTCCTTTATTATGTTTGTTAGGCTAGTAGAAAAGAACATGCAACCTTAATCTCTGTTTAGACATTTTTACTACGGTGCTATATTTTGCAGAACTAAATTAGATTACACCTGTATTTAAAGATTGAAATCTAAAAAGTTCAAAGTACACTTATTATACCAAGAATATTTTTGGTTAGTCTAAAATCCTTACAGTTAACGGACAACCTAAGCGACCTAGCTAACGTAGATTGTGTGATTTATAAATGGTACACAGCAGATTTAGATTCATGCATGTTTAAGTGAATAATCGTATAGTCTGTGAGAATCAGTTTAAATAGAAGATGAAGTAACCTCCGCGTCACCTACGCGGTTTGCAATCAAACATAATGTAAGATGCTGTGATGTGTGATGGATTTTAATCTGGATCATTTCTGATTCTAACCTTTATTTGTGCATAATACTCACAATCACACAGTTTTATTGTTTCATAAAAAATCCCAATTATTTATAAACGTTGAAAACAAAATCAAAACCTGATCACAGATAAGGAACTTTTGTCTTAGATGGAGAGAGAGTATTACACTAAGATATGACGTCACAGTTTACGTATCTCATGTAAGTTTAATTCTAACTCTAATCGATGTGTAATGCGTGGTCAAGTTATACATAAATTTATATGTAATGATTAAGTCATAACTTAGTTTGTTGGAGATGACAGAACAGCATTTACCTGGTCATCAAATTAGTAGTAGGTTAAAAAATAAATGAAAAAATAATTATAAAAGTTTTGTACAACGCTTTACAAGACGCTGACCTTATTTACAAGTACTTTTTGTCTTATCTTAAATTGTGGTTTTTGTGACAGAAACCTTGGGTTTCGTGGAGACGTTGCCGTTCCAAGTGTTTACTGTGGACTGGTTTTGCGGTCAGAGCAGTAACTTTGCGGTTGATTGTCATTTTGTTTGAAGATTACGGGCAACGGTATCATTTTTCTGGCATTCATAGATATAGTACGATTTTTTTATATTTGACCACTACGAGTGGTGAGGTTGAAAGAACCTCTTGCTTTTTAATTACTTTGTAAATTGTAGTATCACTTGGAAAATTTTATGATCTAACTACACGTCACTTAAACACAATATGGGAGAAGAGGCCTCGCATATATTCATATGATTGAAAAAATGATAACATATTTGGAAGAGAATTTGTAATGCTACCATTTTCAAATTGCCAAGTATATAGTATAAATGTGACCAGGTTGCATCGCTCAAGAACCAATCTATGGCTAGCGTCTTTACCAACTTGAATGACTTCGTTATTTAAAATCAGATGATATTTCGGTGATACGTTAATCCCTATAAAAATAGGAAAACATAGAATTAATGGCCGAGCTCTTATCACAGAAAATTCAATCACGTACGGGAATCGATTCCATGACCTTCCACTTCAGAAGCAGAACTGTCTAGCTTTTCGTAATATTGTAGCATATTAAGTCATGAAGGCATGAATAACACTTATCGGGTACGAATTACTCTTAAAAATATGCACAATATTGTGGGGGCATCAAGGACCACATCTGCAGTTAATATAACTAAGTGGTTAACATATCTAAAATTAAATTCAGTAGTCGTCAGCGTTTTAAACATGAATCCTTGAAATTTTCCATTAATTAAAAAATCCGGTCAATTGCCACGAAACTTGGATAACATTATCTGAGCGTCCGTCTTTCCTCTCGCTGTACACCTGCATTACAATACTTATTAAGACATATATGTAGTAAATACACGGGTCCAGGACATTGTAATCCAAGTGCAAGTATTGCAAACAAAGTTAGCACAATATGAACTTTTATGGCGCAATAAAACTAACAATTGTTCCGTCATCACTTCTTGTATTATTGTTAGATACAAAGTCGTCGTCATGGCGACCTCTGGAATAATACCTAGAAAAATAATTATGGTATATGACCAATGACTTCTTAGACTTAATTGTATTTAATTTTTAGTACAAAGTGTGAGTCGTATCGTCGCAGATTTCATAACATTAATTAATCGAGTTATTCGTCGTCATGGCATAAGAGTTGGTTTTACTGCCAAAGATGTTTCAAATCAAAAACTCACTTCATAACTATTAACTTGGCTAATATAAATAATAAATACCCTTTCGAAACTCCACCCGATACAGTTACAATGTGACTTTTAAATAATTTTTATTAAGTAAATTACAAAGAAAGCCTGAGGGCAATTTCGTCGACGGCCCTTTGAAGTAATAAAGTACCTCGAATCAAAATAATAATCTTGTTTAATCATCGATATTGTATTTAATTAAAAAAAAACTCTTAAAATATATAACTAACCTTTTTAATACATATATTATTAAAACTATTAGCATTGCCATTCAACGTGGCAATATGGCCAGCCTTCTGGGAACCTTCCCGTCTGGTGGCGAGCTGTACGGCATTCATTATTTACAGTTCTTTTTTTAAATTATTTAGTCATAAAGTATTGTATAAATTAATGTACTTTTTTATTTGAATAAATAATGAATTAAAACTATTATCTATTTTGTTTTGTTTAGCGTAAATTAACAGTATATAGCTCGGTGGAGCTATTTAGAAATAAAAAAGGTACTTCAGTGTTAATTTGTTTAACAAAAACTTATCTGTACGCTGAATATTGCAGTTACTCGAACTAGGTACATTTTAACACGAAGAACCCATATAAATTCTTAAGCTTAATTAAAAATACTCGAGTGGGGGGAGGGCATTGAAATTCTTCGTAGCTTTTGGATTCTCAAGTCGTAATTATGAAGTGTTTCGTCAAAATTATTAGGCAATTTATTCATAATTTCAAGTTATTAAAATCGTTTCGTTCTTTTGTTTACATGACTTGTCTTTTATGATTCTGCATAATTATGGGAAGGTTTGAGTATTTAATAATTGTATTTATTTTTGAACTTATTGTAATTTGCTTTATGACATAAGATACTATTTATAATTATAGCAAAAATACAATTTTTAACATTATTGTCTGTCTGTCTAATTGTTCCTGGTAATCTCCGAAACGGCTGAACGGATTTTGACGAGACTTTTTTTGGTAGATAGCTTAAATTACTCCGAGTAACTTAGGGTACTTTTAATTATCGAAAATAATTAGAGTTGCGCGTAATAAAAATTAAAACTCATAAAAATTTGAATAAAATCCGATTCAATGCAGTTTAAGGGGCGAATGCTTGAACTTATGAGAAATATTTTTACATACTTAGTACTAAACAAAAATTGGGGTTCCATATAAAAAAAATGCAGTGAAGAATATATGAAACGCGGTCGCAGCCGCGGGCACACAGCTATTAGTTAAATATATTTTACAGAATTTTCCTACCTACCTACCTCCTTCGCAATATTGTAAGAAATATATGTACAAACGTTTGACAAAATTGGCACTGCATTTTTAAAGATTTATGTAGTAGGCATAGGTATCTAAAAACGCGAATAAAACCACAAGCGAAGGCTAGACGTTTAATATAAGACGACATTAGGGAATGCTCCATGTCGTCTCGTGAACTAATATTCTTGTAGGCACGTGTGGTTTATGGGAAGTGCCGGGTCGATATAATATGAAGGATTAATACCGCCAAACAACACAACGCGCCCGCAAGCTATTTATTTGTTGACTAATATCGGTGGCCAAGGTATCTTGAAGCGTGAAGATAGAAAATATTCGAAAAACGTTAATCTATATATATATACATATATTATATACCAATAATATATGTTAAGCTTTAATTTACAAAATTTGTTTACAAAAAAAATGGCCCTTTGAAAATGTTCTGTACGTAATTTTTAGGCATTTTTGCGTTAGAAAATGCTGTGGTTTCTTCAAGATACTACAGTGATTTCTCAAGCCAATTTTAAAGTTCAAGTATTACAAACCATTAACACTTTAAAACTATATTGGTTAACATCCTTGTAGAAACCATAAAGCGCCTATAACACAAATTTTTTATGTCTAGAAATAACATATATTCAAACTGATAGCTACTGTCATCTGTATCTCTTGTCTTCCAGTAACACGAAACATTAGTGGGAAAAAGACAATTAACGGTACAAACGGAATGAACGTTCATCAAATAGTGAATTGAGGGTCATAAAGAAATCTGTAAAGGTGATCACGCATCTGGACATGAGATCTACTTATACCTCTACGTAGACATTGTATCTTGCTAGTAAAATTACTTTAAAATGCATTAATTTTTCCTTAAAAATACAAACTCATATTTTTGACATAATCTTACAGAGTAATTTACAAGTTAATTTTATCAACCCCTAGTAGAGGACAACCCTAATGGATCTCTATTGGGTTTGATATACGACGTAATACCTGGAACAAACAGCGGCGCCTATAACACTGAATGATAGATTACCTACATTGTTCACGTATACTATAAATAGGCACGTAATCTATATACCGACTTCTCCTTAAATGTTAAAAACGTCGACGACTGTCTGACTGTTGTTGGCTTATAAGTCGAACGTCGTTGAAATAAGCAGATTTTCATCATCATCATCCCAGACGGAAGTTTTTTACTCCTGGACAAAGGCCTTCCCCGAAAATCTCCAATAATTACCGGTCTTATGCCACTCGTGTCAAGCGGATTCCAGCGACAGTCACTAGGTCTTCGGTTCACCATACTAAGGGCCTACCTACGCTGAGTCTTTCACTACGTGGTATCCATTCTAGAGTCTGTTGGTTACATCGGGCATCGGTTCTACCACAACGGAAATTGATGATCCATTGATTTTAAAGAAAGAAATTACTTTAGACAAAAGTCTGTTTGGTTAGTATACAGACAACTTAGAGACTAGTGTTAATACTTACATCTAATAGAAACAGCTAATTATTTTTTTAACACGAAAGTGGTATGTAGGCGTACTAGAAGTCCCAGTATCCCAGTATGGAACTGTCTCACCTGTCTGCTACAGCATACAGAATGCTGTTGGGGCTGACGCGTATCGACACGACTTTAAATATTTAAAAAAAAATCATTAAAATGTTACTACAAATAAAACAAAATATTACTAGAAGCTGGCAGAAAGAACTGATTTGTAATTTAAAATAGCGAATCATGTAAATCGCTTCAATTATTTTAAAGTTAGAAGCCAATTAAGATAAAGAGATGTAAGAGTTTCATATTAAATCAAGATTTGAAAAGGCACCGTCTAGAATCTACTATAAACGTACTAATACAAAATAGGACACCAGACATCGTGGGAGAGACGTATTATAGTGGCATTTCCTTTATGCCCGTCCTTAATTGGTCGACGTTAGCGAAACACAATGGAACGTCTACAAGGACATTAGTCGTTTTATAATAGAGCTTTAAGAGAGTTATGGCCTGGAAGTACCATGAAGAAATGTTACTTCTCATTGTTAAAGATTACTTAAATCGCTAATATGAAATATTGTCACTGCAAATATTACCGTTAAGACGACAGCCATTTTACAGACTTGGCGAGTGTGTATCTCTAATACATACATATATAAAAATTGCCCCAAGACGTATTATTTTTTAACTATCATAAATAATAACATAAATGATATAATTAGAATTTTTGTCGGGATCTCATTAAGTAATGTAGGTTGTTTCGGCCAAGGTTTAAAGCGTTTATTTAGTGGTATAATTCGGTGTAGTATAGAAGATAATAAAAAAATGTATACTCGTAAAGCGTAATGAATACAATGATAACCAAAGTTATAACATCGACAAATGTTGTTCTGGAGAATAGAAAACATTTTAAAATTCAAATCTTCCTTCTTGCTTTGCGCTGCCAGTGCGCGTAAACATAGGTGTTTATTGTCTTTAATTAATTTAGTTGCGTATTTGATTCCATATTATGTAATGTTGTTGGCGTTTTGCGTAATATAGTTTGGTTATTTTGCACAGGTGAAGTGTATGGCAAATAATAACGCGAAACGTTTATTCTGAGGTGCCACGAAAACTCCATGGAAAGTTCTAGCAATATGGGCCACCGTTTAGCTGTAGATTAAAAATGTTGAAACAAGATTGAAAATATATTGTTATCCACCAAACACTGGTAGAATTGTGTAACCCACAGATTGCCAATAATTAAGAAGAGATTAGAAAAAAAATACATACAAATATTTAATACAACTAGCTGTGTGCCCGCGCCCGCACCCGTGCCCGCATTTTATATATTCTTCACTGCGTTATTATACGGAACTGTAGTAACTTCGACTGTCTATCAAAATAATCCTGTTAAAATCCGTCCAGCCTTTCCGAAGATTACCCGGAACAAACAGACGGAAAAAAATGAAAAAATTGTATTTTTGGTATAGGTATCGTATATACATTCATAGTTATCTATAATAGTAAAAAAATATTTTTCCACTACAAACAGACACTTCAATTTTGTTTATTACTAAAATGTGTGTGGAGTTGCCAGTGTAGGTAAAACGATTCAACAGCAGTAACACGATGCTGATTTCATAGTGGTGGCTGATGTATCGCTTTGGGATATGATTTGCATTTTATGCCTGAAATATGAACTCGGTATATAGGGTGCATCGGAAATTACTCGGTAGATATTAAATTTTCATTTATATATACCACCCAGTGGGTCCAATTTGAGAGTTAAAGCGGAGCATACGAAGCATTTTCAAGCCAATTCTGACTTTATTATAATAATTTATAACTGTATTTCTTTGTTTACAATCTAAAAGCGATATCAACGTATGTGATATTATGGTTCTGTTACCACTTAAGTTTTAAAGTTTCAAACATATGAAAATAAAATTGTCCTTATAAAACTTACCATGCTGCTAGATTCATATAATCGCGGCAATAACTTCTCGAATATAAGAATTGTCGTACAATGTTATCGGTTATTTTTATTGATCTGTAGGGAAAATAGAAAAAAATGAAAGCTTTATGGTATCACTCAGTTGATCGCCGGTCTATATGTCTGTCAATGTCCTTTTAATTTATTAGACGAGAACTTGATGTGAATAATTATATATATATATATATATATATACGAGTATATGCCCTGAAAAGCATTTCCATTAGATAAAATATGAAACAAATTACAATCAATTAATTGAAAAAAAAAAAGTTAACGATGGATAAAATGCTGGTAGAGCATTTTATGGGTTGTAAACGTATTTTCTAATAATGTCCACCAAATGTTCTAATAGCTACCACCCTCATGTTTGAAAAAACTTTCGCCAAATACCAGTAGGTGTGTTCCGGCATCATCACTTGGGAACCAGTACCTCTAGGCTTAGTGTGTTTACCATCCTGGAGCACATCATCACTTAACATCAGGTGAGATTGTGGTCAAAGCACTAAGCTTATATCGTTAACGTAAAATCAATCGCGCATACACGTATGATTGCACATAACATGACTGCAACTTTTTAATTATCAGTGAAGAGCAGTCGCTTTACCAAGCCCGAATTAAAAAAAACCCTTATTTGGTGATAAGTGACGATGCGATTTACGATGGTAATACTTTAAAGCAAGAGCAACTGACTCTCAAGTGTTGGTGTAAGGACACACTAAATAGTTATTCAACAACAGAATTTTAGAATGACACAGAAACATAACCTTTGTTGTATTTATAGATATTCTATATTTTACTTTGCATCCAATTAATAATCAACGCTATCTCGTTGATCTAGATTGTAAATCATGTAGATTCGTAAGAGATACAAAGAAGCACAGCTTTGAGGCCGTTGACTTTAAGACCAGTCAAGATCGCGGAACTGGTTATAGAAACGCTTGTGCAATCACGCATAACGATGTGACATCACCATTATTAAATCGGCATATCTGCCAACCGATCGCCTTTTCCTTCTTCCGATTTCTAGATTTGTTTGTTTATAATCTATTGCGACCCTGAATACAAGTTTTTTAGACCTAACTTGGTATTGTTTTACTAATATCGAATGCCTAACAATGTGGCGACCATTTGTTAAGTTTTCCAGAGGAGTTCTTGTGAGATTTCAGAATTCGTGTTCAATGTCATTATTTCAACTAGCTGTGTGCCCGCTGCTTCGCCCGCGTTTTCTATATTTTTCACTGCGTATTGTACTTTTTAATTGTTTTTATACGGGATCCTAATAATTCTCCAAATTTTTTTTTGCTACTAACATTAAGCAAAGATATTCTCACAAATTTAAATACCTACCATAAAACTGCATTGAATCACATTTTATTCCAATTTTTATAAGTTTTAATGTTTTCCCGGAATCCTTTTAATTTCATAAAAAAAGTAAAGTAGCCTAAGTTACGGGGAGTAGCTTTAGTTATCTAACAAAAAAAGTCCTGCCCTAATCGGTCTAGACGTTCAGGACATTAGCCGTTACAAATAGACAGACAGGCAAAAATTAAAAAACAGAAATTTTTGGTATATATATCGTATATACGTTCATATGTTTTATTTTTGTATTTAGTAAAGAAAAACAGACACCTCTATTTTATAGATTAACGACAACAAAAATTGGTTTTCTTTTAACCATTCTACATCGCGCAATGATTCAGTTATCTTCCATTATACGTATATATTTCGAAATAGTCTGTGCTTCAAGTGCCAGCACTCGCCCCCAAAGTTACGGTGAAGCTGTAAAGGCCCTTCCGGTCAACAGCATTAGCTAGTTTAGAAAAAAAAACTGCTTTAATTTTATTTATTAGTATAGATAGACTTCAATTGTGCACAATAACCAAACAACGTCACGGAAAACGCCAACAAAATTACATAATATCTATACTAATACTAATATTCTAAATTTCACGTGTCTATACAAGTTCGATTTTTATGAATAGAATTATTGCCATGCATTGATATATTGCCAGGGGTAAAAAATAGGTCTGTCTGTTTGTTTGTCTGTGCAGGTATCAATTAGAACATACTAAATTAGTAGAACGTACTAAAAAATTATAAAACATATTCCGGGGTAGAATCAAACCTTTATTTCATTAAAATCGATCCACTCTATCAAAAGTTATAGTAATTAGAATGAAACGCGGCGACTTTAGTATGAAAGAAGAGTTTGTAAATAAATGCGTTTTAGTCTTATTCGAGAACAAAAAATTGATGGGTTTATTGAAATTGAGCAAAATGACATAATATAAAATATATGTATAGTAAATAAATAAATAATATATATCTCAGACATGGTAAATAATAAAACAATAGTTTGATATATTATACTATCTAGTCATTTTGTTAAGGAGTCATTTTATGGAATGGAATAACACCTACAAGTAAATATTATTTAATTATTAGACGGTTCATGTTTTGTTTATTTTTGATGAGATGGGTGACGAAGTTTTATGAAAGATGATTGCGTTAGCAAATTATCTATGTATTTCTGACGTTTATTCATAGATGGCGCTGTACTATTTTTTTAATAATTTGGAATGTTCTGAAATATGTAGTACTTACTTCTATCTACTACACGACACCTTTCAACAGTTTTAATTTTTTTTTTCTGTTTGCCAATCACGTCAAAACTACTCAATCGATTTCGATTAAATTTGGTATGTGAGTTGTTTATACTCTATAGTAACGTCTTTTTACACATATGGTATGTATTTATATAATGTATGAATAGTGTTTATTTAGAATTATTAAAAAAACATTATCATTAAGTGTTTCCATAAGAACATCTATAAATATTATTATAAAGGAGTAAAGTCTGTGAGTTTGAATGTTCGGGGTAATCTCCGGTACCACTGATCCGATTTTGGAAATTCTTTCACTGTTAGAAAGATATGTTGTTATATGTAGGGTTCTTTTACGGAACGGGACGGGATTTCATGCAAGCGAAGTCGCGGGCACAGCTGCTAGATTCATATAATCGCGGCAATAACTTCTCGAATATAAGAATTGTCGTACAATATTATCGGTTATTTATATTGATCTGTAGGGAAAATAGAAAAAAATGAAAGCTTTATGGTATCACTCAGTTGATCGCCGGTCTATATGTCTGTCAATGTCCTTTTAATTAAAAACAGTTTCATATATAACAATAATAAAATTAATATCGAAAACTGAGGTCTATGGCCTCGTACTATAATAAAAATCAAGTTTTTTTTTAGATCGGTACATAAAATAGGCAAAGATGAAACGAAACAGTTCAGTACCGATGTTCTTTTTTATTTATAACTATTAAGAAATTTTAGAACTATGAATAAAAATATAATTATAGAGTTATGTCGTTGCGCGTGCGTCGCTCAAAAACTACATTTTAGATCATGATATGTTTTTTTTTAGTTTTTAATTCTTACACACTTGCTTTGTTTGTTAAAAACAATAAACAATGCGGACACAATCAACGGGTATCAGCTATTTACATATATATTGTGCTTATCTGTACCTTATATATCTTTGATAATATTTTTTTTTCTTTTCAGGTATGTCCTAACTATTCGTTTATTGGGTTGGAGTTCATAAAACGTTACGATAAGGTAATTACGTTACGTTACGGTAAGTAGTTACTAGTATTTCTTTAATGAATAACATAGAATAAATAACGTAACAGATGTGGCTTGTTGCCAAGTCCCTAAAAAAACTTAAATCATTATTACCCAGGCAAGAATAATTAACTTTGAGATAACCCACAGAAGAGACAAGTTAGAACAGAAAGAACACACTAAAGTTTTTTTTTAAATTTATTTATTCGGGAAACACACAGTTAATAAAATATAGATCTAATATAACGTAACAGTATTACATAAATCATTTAAGGGTCTGCCAAATTTATAATTAATCAAAAGTAAATATACCAGCATTAATACCTAGCTTTATAATTACAACCTATAATTATGTTTAAATTTTAGTTTTATTATGCTTAATATGTCGATTACCCATAAAAATGAGACAATAGGAAAACAATGGAAAGCTGGTTAACTCCAGGTTAGTGCTCAAGGGGTTAAATCTTTTCTCAGCATTTTAAAGGACTATAGGTATATAGTCCTTATAATATATCTACCTTATATATCTAGCTTATATATAATATATCTAGCTCACATATGCAAAAGATGATTACTAACTGCATTGCTGCTTGAATTGCTATTATAGGCAATTTTTTCCGACGCAAGTCGATTTAAATCTCCAATCTAAAAAAAGGTGCGGACCCAGAGTCTGCAGATAATTTAATTTAAATAATAATAAAAATATATATATATATATATATCTACCTTATTAAAAATCTTATTATACACTAGCTGTGTGACCGCGGCTGCGCCCGCGTTTTATATATTTTTCACTGCCTGATATAGCTTTTAATTGTTTATACGGAACCCTAATTTATTCCAAAATTATTTTTGCTACTAACATTAAAGAAAAAAAAATTGAAATAACCGCCATTAAAACTGCATTGAGTATTTTGTTAACAATTTCATGAGTTTTAATTTTTGTTACGCGCAACCTTAATCATTTTAGAAAAATAAGAATAGCCTAAGTTACGCGAAGTGACTTCAGCTGTCTGTTCCTGATCTGATGATGATGATGAAAAAAAAAATATTTTGACATTAGAAACACACACTTCATTTTATTTGTTAGTATACAAGTACAAATATGGCATGAACGAAATAAATATGTGTTCTAACGAAATAATATGAGACTCCTAAAAATGTTTATTCTCTGTTACAATTTTCATTCAATATACCGCTAAAATTATATGCACCAATTACCGTAATTCGAAGACATTAAAGCCTCAGGACCGGCGATCCGATCATGAGGGGGCGATACCGGGGAATCGTTGTTAATTTGTTTATCAACACTTGAATAATTCCGTTTAATTAACAATCCCCGGGCAAGGTCGTAAATTTACGCCTGGGTTTAACCCTTCTGTTGCGATATTTGAGCGCGCGCTTTACTGTTAGCGATTTATAGACCTAGCTGGTGCACGCGATTACGTTCACAAGTAATAATTTTATTATGAGGGGTCGTTCAAGATTACGTAAGCATCAATAATCAAATGCTTTGCTTAGTTTTGATTGCATGGGGTACGGTGAGTCTGAATGGTGATAACGTTAGTAATGTTTAATTATTTACTCTAATAAGAATAATCCAATGGTTACTATAGCTGACCAGGGAAAGATATGAGTCACAAATGTCTACATTTCTGGATACGTAATACTTGTATAGCCCCTTATTACTTAGTCTGTATAGCCAATCCTCGTGTTAAGATTAACTATATTTGTGAACTATATTTAAATCAGCTCATTTAGATCCTAATGGTGAGCGTTTAAATTCAAACTATTTATGATTCCATTTTACGTATGCAGAAACAGATAACTATAAAAGTTTCAAGAAATGCATACGTATTTCTACTTTATATATATTATAATGGATATAGTTTTTGGCAGTAGTTATTAATGTTCTCGCGTTTTTGTAGAACTTGAAACTATTAATACGTGAAACTATTTTTTTTTAATTATAATAACTTTGATACTTTGAAGGTTTTTTTTTCAAAATTGAGACATACTTTTTGAACATTAAAAAACATTACTTTAAATTGAATCGCTAAGCTCTTTTATAAATACTAGCCCTTGCCTAATTGAAGATAATCGATCGTAATCATTATTTAAAATTAGAGGAAAAAGACGGTTACCATTTTTTGTTTCATTATAACATAACATCTTTTCAATAGCTACTAAACAAAAAAAAGAGAAAATGTAGCTTGATAAATACAAGAGAAAATACACTAAACTGTTTATAGCTATATACAAATTACAGAAAGAAAAAGCCTTGAAAACAGATTTAATCGCCTACAATGACACCCCGTGCACTCTTTTTGACCCGCCAAACCAGATGACATTGCACATTTCCAAGTTACTAATTTATAAAAAGGAAATTTACACAGTGAAACGAGGTACGGTACAGTTTTATACCTTTACACATTTTACGGATATTGCAATTTGCGGGAGTGATTCGACAATTTTTACGAACGGCTCGTAGCGCGCTTTAGCGTTTTTCTGAACCGGCTATTCATTTGTTTGAAGCATAAAAGCCGGTTTAATTATTGCTTGTAATTAAAACGGATAAAAAAAATTAAGATTTACGAGTACACTCCTTTCTCTTAATTGATTTTGTTATGGGCAGAAATATTAACATTCACAGTTGTTAGTAACTTGTTATACCCGCAGCTAAGTCCGAATATCTATCTATCAATCACTGTATGGATTATTGTAAGAAAACTGCGGATAATTTTTTGTCTACTTAATCATTATTACTATAATAACGTTTTGCGTATATTTAATGGAAAAAAAAACTAAAACCTAGGTAGTACAAAATATTATGTCTATGATAAAGAAAGAATAAAACGCTTCAATGGCGAAGGCAAGCCCGCAAACCGAATGTAAACCCCAGGAATGTAAACCGGCTGATCATGAAGGGAACTATTATGATGATGCCTTTTAGCTTGATAATGTATGCAAGAAAAACTACATTTCAAGTTGGCATGGTAATTTAGTCAAGGACTTGCAATTGCAACGAGATGTTTCCTATTAGTAGTACCAATTATTACTTCGCTTGAAATAGTCAAATAATAAATTTGTTATAGATCTTTGCAAATATTAAACTTCATCCATTAAATATTTTAATATATTTTGTTTGTTTAAGAAAATATCGCAATCCGCTTATCGCTTGCCATATGACCACAGATCAGATGTTTTAAGAATGCACGTACCATGTCCGCAATTGAATATGGAAGCCGGTAACACGTGCGCGACACGCCGACCGAGTGAAACACTTTCTTCGGACTTGTAATCATTTATTTTGGTCCAAGTTAAATGCGTTTATATATTATAAAAATATGTTACGTATTGTTAGGAATTAAGTGAAATTAAATCTAAAAAAAAAATTTAATGTTGGGTCACTTAAGATCAACAGGGACCGATTACTAAGTAACTCCAAGTATGACAACAACCCCGCACGGAGTGTCTCATATCCGTACATAGTATGAAGCTCAGTCGTGGTGCTCGGAGACGCCGATCGGGCACAGTGCTCTGCCCAAATGAGCACGCGAAGATGCCATATAAAACACTGCTTCACGCTCGTAGTTGTAGCGCGCTTTATTAGGGAGTTTCGTTAGTGAGGGTAATTTTTTTATTATTTTTTTTATTTATTTAGATAAAACAATTTACACGATACTTTTCAAAACGATAATAGTTGCTTTAGTTAAAACTCTGTTGAAACTATTATCGCCCTCCTCCGGTATATATCTTTAAAACTACTTTTTATAATTTATATGTGTGTATTGCTCGTATGAGTGTGCATGCTGTATGTATGCTTAATATGTATCAGTGTGATAAAAAATATAATTATTTAGTTTATTATTGTGTGAATATGAGTAGTTGCTCTGTTTGCTCGTAAGTAAGGCCTAATAGCCAGTTTAAGGTGGTTTTATTACATTTCCTATTAGTAAGTGTATAAGTATTTATTTCCTTATACATTTTGTTGTATAACACAGGGCTTATGTAATGATAGTATCTACGAGCTAACTCTATTCTTCTTGGTATAGTTGGGCTTATAAGGTCATGTCTGCGCTTTGAGCTAGTGTAATTACAATCATATGCAAACTCAGCATGTTTTTTTTTATTGTATATTTAGCATGATGGTAGTTTTATGTAGCATTTACCACTTTGTGAAATATCTCCTAAAAAAAATTTTACTTTGCTAGACGTGCCATATATAACAAAAAGCTTGGTAATTGGGCTATCCTTCTAAGCATAGTTACGACGAGTTCTCTTTCAAACACGTCAATTTAGTGAGCGTATGAATAGAGAGCAATTTAAAGGGGGCTCAGTAGGTAAAAGCAAAAAAAAAAAAATAGCAATACAGAAAGTTCATAATTATGTGAACCGTATTCTTGAATAATCTAGAGTAAAAGATTCATAAAAACTTAACAATATTTTTTTTGTTGATATAATTGAAATTTATTAGTGTATTATTCTGTCCAATGTCAGTCATACTTTGCCAATAAAACAAAAAAAAAAAAAATACCATAGATAAATAAACCGCTAAAGCTTGTCATATTGTCCACAGTGTAAATCATTATTTATGCGTAGTCAAGTAACGCAAGTTGCACACAGCAATCTTATGTAACTTGGAAAAATACTTTACCATTAGAATATCGAAGACATTGTTAATAATTATAAGTGGACTAGCACATGAGGTTTTTCGGTTAACCTTCCTTTATATAATGTATAGACAATGTGGTTCAGGACGGTAAACACACCAAGCCATGGTATTGACTCTCATGAAATGCTGCTGGAACATACCTATTGTTATTTGGCGACAGGTTTTCAAACTTAGCCAAGTGCGGTAATTAGCCAGACGGATTGTTAAATCATACTATGGTTAACTTACGATGTTTTCCTTCACCGAAAGCTCAGGCTTACTGGAATTGGATAGATGGGTTCAAACCTTCATCCATCGATACGAAAGCCGACCGCTTCACCAACTGCGTATCATTGCTGCTCCATGAAATGCTTATGAAATGATATCTAGCAGTTGTATGTTTCATTTTTATAACTAGCTGTCTTGGTGAATTTTGTACCGCCTCAGAATCAATAAATGTCTTAATGTCAATAAATGAATTATTAGTTGAATTAATTGTAAGTTTTCTTCTAATTCGCGTGGAAACTTCTCGTGTCTGACAGAAGAACACAAAGTAATGAGGAAAAAGACAAATTAAAGATCATAACGGCCCAACCATTATAGATTTGAATAATCGTGCAAATCATACTTCTCAATTGAAGTGTATTTGTGGATGTTGATCTTTAGAATACCATACTATATAACACGGTATACAACGGTGCATATAAGAAACAACGAATGAAGGGAAACATCATCAGAAAACCATGTAGCATGGCATTTTCTAATAACGCCTGCTTGAGTAACCACCACCGTCAAGTTTTAAAATCTTTCGCCAAACACCGACAGGTGTGCTTAGGCACCATCTCTTGAGAGCCAGTACCTCAAAACTTTGCATTCCTAGCTCACATCGTCATTTAACATCAGGTGAGATCGGCGAAGTGGTTAAAGCAATTAACCTATACAGTATAAAAAAATGCCTTGTTCGGAAAATAACTCAGTCATCTAGAAACTCGACCTGACTTACCTTTTTCTATATATATTTTTCATAAAAAACTATACAAATCCTAGTTATAATAGTTTTAGCCAAACAAAGAAATAGGTAAAATTTCCAATCACCACTGTCGGTCGTTCACGTAATGAGCCACTTGACTTATTATCTAAACTATTACCTAAAGATATTCCATTATTAATATTTCTAAATCGGCCGAGAGCCTTGAGCCCCAAAGTTTGGTGAAGCTGCAAAGACACTTTCGGTCCACAAGTTAAGAACTTCGTGAAAAAAAAAATTAGTCTTACTAAGTATAAAGTAATTGGGACAGGAAATTTGTCATCATTTTTGCTAATAAAAGTGTACCGATCGTTTACTTGACTATATCAAGCGTTTCAAATATACTATTGAACATACTGTTCTCTATATATTTTGAAATCCGTGTACTATAATTTCCTAGTACAAGGCTCGTAACACGGTTTCCCAATTTCCGCTAACAATACTATAACACCGGTTCTGTGGTGATTCGTGGTCCATTACCCGCGATCATACGGCTCGGTACACGCCGTATGGTGCGACGTGACTCAAAACTATCGTGTACTAAACCGACAAACAAAGAAACTGGGTATACCTTGGCCAGTTGCCAGATATTGGCAAGGATTTTCCGTTATATATTTGTAGTATTATTATTTTTTTGCCACCACACGTCCATGGAAGCCTTACCTTATTATCAAAAGAGAGAAAATATGTCTGAGACTATATATTTTGAGGAAGTAAAGACAATAACTTCCCTTTTAAAGATATTATTTTGTGATACGGGTTTATAGTCACGGAATACCCGGTAGATGTGAATAATGTTTTTCTCCCAATGTGGGAGTAAACTCTCAAGTCCGAGAGACTAGCAAAAAAAAAAAATCATCGAATTCAGTCTATCTGTTCTCGGGATATCAATAAAGTCCGTTCCATACAAACTATCTCTCTTATATTTCTGTCTATCTGGTTATATTCAGCTGTGTCAATAAAGCCAACAAATCAGATATCATAAAAATCAGTTTAACAGATATTGAGTTATAAAATGGTATAGTAACTAAACCGACTTTGTCGTAATTATTTTTCTACAGTTTTCTTTATTTCGTTTATTAAACCTGTTGTTATTAACAATTTTAATAATTCACAAGTTGAAATTCATTGATAAAGTTTTCGAGTCAGTTTCCACGTCTTAATTGTGGTATATTTACAATACCATTAATTTCCTGTAAGTAATCGTCTATGGATAGTTTCCCAATTTCCTCTAACGACGGTAGCGTCACTTCCCACAGGATGTAAGCCCCATTACTTGCGTCAGTGGAGATCTGCCGAATGATATATCGAGTCATTGCAAATAATTAGTTTTATTTATCGAGTCAATTTAATTCTGTGTTAGCCCCAAAAATGTCTAGAGATATATTGTTTGAAATTATGATCGCTTTTTTAAAAATATATGTTCTGTGTATATTCCTACTGCAAAAATTAAATAAGAGTACAATTTAGTACACTAAAGATTATTTTAAATATTGGTATAGACGTTTTTTTTGTATTTTATGCGTTCTTGAGCCAATTGCTAAATAACATTATTAAATTAATTTATATTGCTTCGCGGTGCAAATATATACACAATTACACTTTGTAAAGGTTTACATATTTGTGCCGTTTGGCGTCGAGACTCTGGGGCCGTGGGGTCCGAGTGCTCACAGTCTGTTCAAGGAGCTTGTGAGCCGTTTAGTCGACACCTTTCGCGACCAATATCTTGCACAGCGGATAAGTATTGCCATTCAACATGGCTGCCAGCCTTCTGGGAACCTTTCGGTTTGGCGGCGAGCTGGACGGCATTCATTATTTATAGTTTTTTTTTTGGGTATTATGATAGTATGTGTATGTGTTATTAATTGAATATTTATATTATTACATATTCAATGTATTATTTACTTTTTTATATTAGTGATCGCTTATATAAAAAATACAATAGATTAGAAAACGTGATAAATTTTTAACTAAATTATATATCACGAACATTCACGAAGCATTCAAACTAAGCCCTCAAGTATATATTAAGCTCACATAAAAGATAAACTAATCTATATCAATTAGTTAAGTTACACGTTAGTCGAGTTAGTAAAAGTCAAGGTAATATAATTAGCGGTGGATTCAAGTTAGACGGATAACCTAATACGTATTAATACGGGATTGTTTCGAGGACTATCATAATTTTATTTTAGTAAAATGATGAATTTATTTATATTTATAGCTGTGTGAATTATGACACGAAGCGTGAATTCTGAGTTCTCCCAAACACTCCCGTTGAAACAGCTGTAACAGAAGCCCGCCATTTTGTTACCACGTTTATAAATAGTGTTCCTAACGTCAGACTTGGTTGTACGGTCTAGTACCTTTTCCTTAAAAAGAAAAAATAAAAAAGTGATATAGAGGTTGTGGTAAGTCATTGACTTGCACTGGGTGTGTAAGGTCATGATTGTATTTTTTTTCCTTCAAAATTAAAATAGCATTTCATCACAATTGTCCATCCCATTGCTTCAAATACTGTTTGCATGAATGAAACATAAAATAATATTTAACGCTATTTACACGTATACTGTAACCCGTGGGTATAACTTATTCCTTTTCTTAATCGATAGCATCGTGTGGTATATTAATTTCGTAATTGTGATTTTTTTATTGTCAATTAAAGTGTTAAGATATTTTAGTATTTGTTTGTTATTAAACTGACTAAATGCTATTGACCAGAAGCCTTGACAGTTTCACGAGACTTAAGCCGAGCGCTAAAGGCATTCAGCCCACAAATGTTAGCCAGCGCAAGGGTACTAAACTATATATATACATATATATATCTCGCTCTTCGCACAGACTTACGCAATGTCTATAGTTTGCAGAGTCTATAGGTTGTAAGTGTAAAAAATTCCCATTTTCTTTTGAGTCATTTTTTAATACAATTTTTTATTCTGGATAATTACAAGATGATGTTTGAGAAAATTTTTATTATTCGACGATATTTTCAACATGTGCGTATGTTGCAATTAAAACACACCTATTATCTCGTTACATTTTTCGATCTTGATTATTTATATAAAAAATAACGACTTTAAAAATGTATCCCACAAATACAGAACACATGGTAACTCTCTTCCGCGTTTGCTCGCTCCCGACATTGGATATATTGAAGCCAACGTTACCAAGCGTCTCGAGTGCCGTTCAGAGTTGCCAGGTTCAATATTGATATAAGATTACCCGATACCACTTCTAACGTCAAGGGCTGCGTAAATTGTCAGCCTGCAGTTACCGATTGTATTGCATTGAGAGTTTAGATTATTTATATAACGAAAACTGAATTATTTTACATATATACATAAAAAATAAAAGTACAAACACATAGAAATAAATAAAGATAAAATCAGTCTCTCAATTTTGGACAAGACTATGTATATTAAATAATGTTATCAGACACAATGTGGGTGATAAAGATTAAGCGGCAATCGAAGTGCAATTTATTGAATATAGTGTATTGATGGACAATAAAAGATCTGGCAAATCTATACATTATACTGTGCAGACTTATGGATGAGGCAAGGGAGGTCATAGTCGATAGGAAAACTACTATTACCGATACTTGCATACTGTTCAACAAATTCTGGTAAACGTACTGCTGTGCTATATGGGACGACTTTCTTTGCTGGCCAGGGAGGATCTTAAGGATCTTTCCGAGATTATAGCAGGTTTTTATATTTTGTAATTTATATATATATAATATATTTTGTAAAGAAAATCTGCGGTGCATATATGAATATATTATTTTTGTACATTCATTACGTAATTTCATTTATTCCTTGGTCTAAATTTTAATTTAATTGTCCTCGCGCCAATAATGGCGACCGACCGTCAATTGTTCAACCTATAGAAGAGCTCCCGGGTAACTTTAAGGTTCCCCAAGATAAAAATGATAAAGCAGAAACACTGCACTATCAATAAAGGCTATCGAAGTCCACAATAAAACAATGTTAAGATATATATACATGTTAATATAGTTAAATATTAAATTAAATAAGTTATAATATAGTGATAAGCCGAATAAGTAGAATAATATAATAGTATGATAAATAAATACTGGATAATAGGATGAAATGATAATTTTATATAAATTAAATGAAATCCAAATGCTAATGCCAAAAAGTTTTACGATAATATCGTTTCCTCTAGTGTAAGTGATTTTTTGAATTTGAAGAATCCTCAGGGGTATTTTAACGTTGGACGCAAAATTGTAGCGAGAACAATTATATTTGAATTAATAAATAATCATTGAAAGAGTATAATATATATAAAAACCGAAGTTTCTTCTATACATAAAATATGTACTAAAATAATAAACCTGGCCAGTAAAGAAATTCGTTCCATTTAGCACCAGAATTTGTCGAACAGTGCGCATGTATCGATAATAGTAATTTCCTGATCGACTATGATTTTCGCTTGTCTCATCCAAAAGTCTGCACGGTATAATGTAACAGTGTTGCCGAATCATTTATTGTCCAAAGTTTAAATGTTCTTTCTTTAACGGCCTCCTTAATAAATCCATTAAAACTCATGTTACATTAGCAGAGCGCACGCGTAACATATACTAACAGTTCACATGAATAAACTAATAGGAAACATTCGGGTTTTCTTAATGAATGAAATAAATAAATATAATGATGATATATGAATAATAATAATGTAATAAATATTACAACAATGAATTATTTTAAAAACAATCATTACAACCAGATGTGATGATATAGTTCAGGATGGTAAATACACTTAGAGGTACTAAGCTCTCAAGTGATGCTATTGAAAACACACACCTATTGGTGTTCGACGACAGCTATTCAGGCTGGCATTATTATGAAATACCCCACTACCATGATATGCTATCCTCTCAATGTTTTCATTCACCGAATATAGAGTTGGATTGGTTCGAACCTGCGTCCAACAACGCGGAATTCGACTGCACTGGTTCATTCGGTCATGATTATTTATTATTATTATTTTATAAGCACTTAGATAGTTTGGATTCTTTATTTTTGACTTTAATAAAACATATTTATCAATTATAATTAGAAAAGTTAAGTGAATAGCTTTTGTTTTTCTTAATAATACCTAAATATATAAATAAATGCAATTTTATTATCGAATTTGGATGATGACTCAGTTGTAGTAGACGTGTGATAGAAGACGTTGAGCCAAAATTTATATTGAGTCTGAGGTATCATTGAAGGGAACCTTCTGTAGTTATTGCATCATCCAAGGACATCTACAATTGACGAACTAAACCACACAAATTTATAATCAACAAGCACTTCAACCAATGTACACCAAAAGCTGCAGTTGAGAGTTTAATTGTACAAAGTACAATATTGCAAGTATTAGTTTTATATATTAAAATAAATTACCAGTTATATTAACTAAACAGAATGTCATAAGAATAAATCGATTTAGTGAATTATTCACTCCAGTGTACTACATTTAAATAATAACTTTTTCTTTAACAATGTAGAACGTACTTATGAAAATACGAAGTAAAATTTTATTATAAGTGTTTTGTTAACCCTGTTTGATGGACAATATGTAATCTACAGTTAGCTTCAATGATTAGCGCTATACCATTCACAGTTAACGAACAGGCACATCAGGGATGTGCCTATATGTTAGCTGTGAATGGTTCGTTACTATTGCTAGCAAGTGCGACACTCCTCAAATAAATTACTATATGCCGCATTGTGATTGTCGCACGACAGAATTTCAAACTTGAAACTAACTAGATAGGCGTTAGAGAATGCCCTACGACCTAGGTATGGTTTAATCACATTTTTTTCCTTTAGCGAAAGTTCAAGCTTTATTATGGAATAGGATCGATGAATTCAAACCTAAGTCCATCATCGCAATATATAATCACACTACCGCTCCACCAAAAGAGCTTCACAAATGTATAGCAGTAAAAGTGATGCCATTTTAAGCACTTCATCAAACTATACAATCATTATACCAAGATCTTATTGCTGCTGTGAAAAAGTAAAGCTTCTAGATAGGAGGTCCTCCAGACCCCTGACTTTTTTTTTGTATTTGAGTGAAAGCTCAGTGCCGTTAACCATAATACAATTCCAAAACAGCGATGAATACCATCAGATCGACAATGTATCTCCAGTATTTTTGTCATACCAACTTGAGAAGCCTATTTACATCTAGATATACACTGCCTGATTTGTAAATAAGAGAATGCCAGGTGGATCACAAGTTTATTAGGATATCCATTCATGTTGATCGTAACCTAGCTGGATAAGGAAATCCTAACGCCTCATAAATTTCTGAATACTTTTTAATTCTTTTGCTGTTAGTTACGGTTTCTATTCCACGGACAAGTTTCATAGAATAAAATATAAATAAAAAGAAACTATATAAATAAAGGGCATTAATATTATTTAGAATCATATTCCTTCATATATCTTTCTTACATCTTTCGGAGACGGAAAACGATCGCAAAATATCAACAAATCGACCATAAAACGTACGCGGATGATAAAAATAGTGTCGCGCTCGTGTAACAATGAAATTTTTCCCCAATATCCGCAGCGGCGTCGTAAAGTGGCAACCCAGAGGCTACCAGTTGAGTATAGGGTTACCTAGTAGTTAATATTTTTAGTTTAACACATAATATGTGCATTAGAATACTTATAACTATATTAGCGTATGGAAATTATTTCTTCAGCAAGCATATAACATTTCTGTTATTCACTATTATTTTTATTAATACCCTATATAATCAGTCAAGTACAATAATGTAATTAAGTAGAACCGATATATGTATAAAAATATTGTTTTTATTATTTAGAAATCGCTTAAAAGAAACACGTAGACATTACAAACATTTATAAAAATGTTTTATAAAATTGTAAATACCTATTGGATATGACTTTGTCGCTGTTTTCCTGGCAACCCTACAAAAGAGTGCGCTGGGAGCAAACAGTTTTATTGCCTTACCGAACACAACACTACAGTTGTCTTTATTGCTCTAACGAATATAGTAGCGGTTATTGCACGTCGTCTGATTTCCTTTTTTTTTTTCTCTCTCTAGAAAGAAACGTTATTATAGAATGCTAGCTAGTACCCGTATCCATTACTTCCACGAGAATATACTTTCAATGTTTGATTTTTTATACTGTTTAGGTTCAGTGTTCTGACTGCAATCTCACTTTATTTTAAGTGACGATGTGGTTCATGATGGTAAACACACTAAGCCTATAGCTACTCTCAAGCAATACTGCCGGAATATATCTAATGCAAATTGTAACTTGGCAGGTTTTCAAACTTAAAGGTGGTAGCTACCTAAGTGGAAATTATTAGAAAATGCCCTACCATCTCACGATGTTTTACTTTATAGAAAGCTCTGGGTCATTTTGACGGCACCTCAGATTTTACGATCAATGCTATCATTTGTAATATAATATATACTAATCAAATAATATAACATAATACGCCATCTATTATCTATTACATAATATAAAGTAAATACTTTTATCTTCATTAAAGATAAGAACTGAATGACATACTGTAACGTTGTAACTTCACGCGCATAACGGGATTCTTTCAGCTCCTCGCGGCAGACGCGTCGGAACGCTATATCGAGACGGTCGCGTTATTAGTAAATAATTAAATTTACCTACTACCTCCTATTTTAATTGTATTGTCTAAATATAAGATTAAATATCTACATCCCGCTAGGGATCACCTACCTGCTACAAACAACTGAACACTGAGGGCGGAAGGAGGACTCTGGCTGCCACCTTAAGACCCCTAGAGGAACACCGAGGGCGGAAGGAAATCTTTTGCAGGCCATTGTTCTTCCTCATACTACACCGATAGAACTGTAGTGGGGGCGGAAGAAGACTATTACTACCAGAACCCAGCTAGCCGGGATCCAAGCAGTTACAATACCAATAATCCCGCCAAAAACTCCTAAATATATTGGTTAACTTTGTGCTACGTGATACGTCTACATATAAGGTTCCATTCATACGAACAACATAAACAGTGTGTTGATATTATTTAGAAATACAAAGCAATACAGATAAACGAAATTCTATTGTTGCTGTGTCTGGAGTGATATAGGAAGACATAGCCACTGCGATGAAAAGGGGAGCAATTTTTAAGGGACCCATAGTGGCTGTTTACTATATCCAATATTTATATTTTGTATTAATAACGATGTAAATAAATTCGGATCAGTTTTTATATAAAATTTAGCACGAGATCACAAGAGAGAGAGAGAGAGAATAATAAATACATATATACTAGGTCTGTGCCCGCATTTCATAAATTCTTCACTGTGAAAATAATGATTTGATGATGTTCTCCATTGAATGGTTTGTGTTTTTTTTAGAATTTCTTGTGTTAAATTTTTTTTTTCTTGAAATTACTTTTAGTATCTACTAACAGAAATCAAATATACTTTTTGAACCCTAATTATTTTGAAAAATAAAGCGGTTACAATAAACGTTAAGTTTTTGGTATATGTACCGTATTGTATATATGCATATTTATTTAGAAAAAAAGTTGTTATTAAGTTATTATAAACAGACATTTAAATTTTATTTATTGAAGTTAAACTTCTTTTGAGGCGTTAGAGGAAAATAATGAGAGTAAATTTTTAAAATGCGCTCGCAACCGTCACGGAAAAACGACACCATGAAGTTAGCTGCCAACGTTTTAGTTTTTAATTATGAGTTTATTTTTAAGAATTTAAAAGCTTTTTATGATATTTAAATAAACTTAATTTAACTAGATGATGCGTTATAATAAAACTTTCAATGTATTAAATACCTTTTCTTTCTATTATTTTGTTCTGTTATTATGTCAGAGAAGTATAATTTATTACGTGCGTAGGAACATAAGTACATACACACATTTTTAGTATAGATATAGATTATGATTGTACTACATTCACTTTAACTATCCAGTAAGAACTATACAATGTCAAAAACTCCCGTCGACTCGAAAATCTCACACGTTATAAAACTAAAATAAACGAATGTTATATCAACATATGAAATTGTTTAAAATACATTGCCGGTTACGATCGACAGGTGTTTCTGTATTAAGACAAAACAAGCGATTGTACTATCAACATAACGATAAGATTGTATTGTTATGTAATGAGATATAATTGTAATTTGTTTCAAAAATGTTATTTATAATAATATTTACACTGTGCTGTTTTTTTTTTAGGTATACGAATGAAATGAGTTTTCGATAAAGATAAATAGCGAGGTGAACCCAAAGCATGGTCATTGGATTTTAATGGCTACCATCACCAAAAATTATATCACAGTTTATGCAATATATTAAGATTTTAAAAATACAGTATTATATCTAGTTATGATAGGGGTATGATACAACATTTAATTAGAAAAATATATTTTCGAAATTATAAACAAGACTAATTTTAAAATGAATCGACGGGGGTTCCTTTTTGAAGCCACGATGTACTTTCTCAGGGTAGGAATCTGCAAGCTCAGCAATCTCACGGTTTGTGTCCGACGGTCATGCCGTATGACCGGTATTACGGTGTGGTAACTGTCATTTCATTTAAAAAGTTTAGTAATATTGCTCTCTCTTATAAATTCTCTTAAAACCTTCATACACGCACGTGCGAACACTTTTCAAAAGTTTCCGTAGATAAACTATTTTTTTATATATAAAAAGAATGTGAATTTCATAGGTACATTCACCAAAAACGTGACCGATGTCCTTGACATTTAAAACGCGAATATCACTCCGCCGGAAGTGGCCATCAAGGGAACAATGGCTGTTCGACCGTCGCACCGGATGTCGCTTGTTTTCCAACCAGTGATGGTCTAATGACACGGTACTTTTGAGATGAGATCTCATGACATAATAATGATGATTATTATTATTATGCAATGTACGTTCAAAAAGAATTTTATCTTACAAAATAATATTATTGTTTTGATTTAAAAGTGTTGTATTGAATCGGAAATGTGGTGTAAATGCGCGGAGACATCTTAGTAGAGTTTTTGGCGGGATCTCAATCTGTCATGTAGCAGTTATTTTGTCTTGCGTATTTGTGGAATTTCGGTCGCATTTTGTATGATATAGTTTGATTATTGTGCACAGGTGAAGTATATTGGATATAATGATGCAAAACGTTTATTCTGAGGTACCACGAAAACTCCATGTTCCAGCAAGATGAGCCAACTGTTTTGCTGGAGCTTAGAAATAGAAGAAGATAAAACAATTACAGATAATTTTCTCTTCTGTTTATAAACCGATTTCCTTTTTTATTTTTTTCTTTATAGGGCGACAAATAGTTTTCATAGATTATTATGTGATAAATTAATATTACTGGAAAGCATTCACACGAGCTCATCGACTTTCCCCGTACGTAATTTAGACTATCAGTTGATCGTAATTTCCAAGTTTTCAGGTAGATTAACAACCTCGGTCGAGATTAGCCTGTGACGAAGGTCTGACGCGGCCGCAGCTACCCGCAAAAAACCGAGAGAGACCCCGATTAGCCGTATAAGCGACCAAACTGATTGCCGGGCGCAAAATTTAAACAGATTTTCCGAAACCGGTTTTAAATTTCTCCGCTACTTACTGGCAAAATAAATGACTTTTATTTTTTTAATTCCTGAAGTTCTTTTTTTTTAATAATGACTAGCTTTGCCCACAGCTTTACTTGCGTATAATATCTCAAAGAAAAATGATTCACTGCAATATACATTATTCAATGTATGTTTTTTTCTTCCATAGGTCCCTATCAGCTGTTATCTCTTCCTTTACTCCTTTTTCTTTCGTATCATTTCCTACACACTCCATCCACACTTTTTTAGCCTTTCTCTACTTTTCCATCCGTCCACATTCATATCCACATACGCTTCCTCTCTTCTCACAACATGTCCATACCATGACAAACGATTCCTCTTAGTTAGTTAATTACATTCTTGTAAAAAGATGATTGTCTGATGTTTCATGATTAATGCTGTGAATTGTTCAAATTTTCCTAGTGGTCAGTTCAGGAATTGGACCACAATAACATTTGATGTTATGGGACTATATGGGCTAAAATATTAAACACTAAGGCGTTGATGGGCATACGTTTAAACCCATCTATCCAGTTCTATAGTAAGCCAGCCCTTGCGATGAAAGAAAAGATTGCGAGGAAACCATACCATGGCGTAAAGGTAGCTGCCATCCTCAAGGTTGAAAGTATTCCGGCAGCGTCACTTAGTGCGTTTACCATCCTGGACCACATCATTACTTAACATTCAGGTGGGATTGTGGCCAAAGACTCATAGCTGCAGTAAATTTACAAAAAAGAAAAACACGCTAAACGTAGATGTGCTAGCTCTCAAATGATGTTGCCTGAAGAAATCAATTGGCGCTTAGCGAAAGTTTTTCAAACTTGATATTAGTAGCAAGCTAGGGAAGACATAAGACATATATAGTTTGAAAACACTACGATTTGTTTCTTTGATGCCTTTTTTTTATTTTCAATGATATCATCATCCAATAAGGCTTGCACTGATATGCCATTGAATTCTTAAGGTCAGTTAATTGTCAGTGGCAATAATATTATTACTTAATCATACACTATGCATCGATTATATGTAAATTTCTTTACAAAATTTACAACTATTTACTAATCTTAATTGCGCTATAGAAAATTAAAGTTATTTCTATAGGTTATTCAGTGTACCGTATTGTGCATTAATATTGATTTTTAAAAATAACAGTGTTAACTCGATTTAACGCCACTCGATTTAGCGAAAAACTTTCTAAAACGTCGAAATCACATGACTTTGGTTTTGTTTCTATATATTTTAAATTACATTTCACTACGTCTGCCGAACTGCATGGCAGTTTATTGGCATATGTAACTTCTGTTTTTTATCAAATTTATCTATAGCTATATAAACACTTATCACTTAGTACAACAAAAAAGAATAAATAAATAAAATTAACTTGGTTTAACTTGTTGTTCATTCAAGAATTCACTCTGTGTAGCATCACACATCACTCTTAAATAACCACAACAATAAGTCTTTATTAAGTAATAAACAATAGGTACTATGCCAGTTGCCGGAATTAATAATAACTGACGTTCTTCTGTTTATTAATTAATACTGTTTTTTGGGTATTTACTTTGACTAACTGCATCATAAGTTGATAACAACTGACGAGGCTCCTGTTGTCGCCGCCAACGCGGTACAGTGACACAATTACGCACTGGCATAACATAAATTCCACACCCTACATGCAAGTACATGAGTTCTCTAAGGTACCTTCATATCCGTAATCTCACTTAACCACAGAACAGCAAAACCCTAGAATAAACTCCGTGGATTTACGTCTCAGGTAGCAAAACAAGCCAAGGTCTGTACCACTTTGGTTACCATTCTCCCTGGTGGAGATTTTAAGTGCTCGTCTCATAAGTTACGTTAAAGCAGCCGAGGCCCTTCTGGTCAACAGCATTTAGTCAGTTCGAAAAAAAAGCATCCTCATACGTACCGAAGATTCTAGAAAACTTGTGTAAAGAATTGTCTCCTAACATGATCAATGTTTTTTCTCTCCATTTTGTGGCAACTCTAAATAATAAAGACTTAAAATACGCAGTCTCTTAACTATCGGTATATAGAGTTTACACTGCATCTTCGTGTATACCAGCATTTTGCGCTGTCAGCGATTGTTACAAAGTAAAAATGGACTTCAAATGTTTTCAACCATTAAGGTTATATTTACTATTGTTTATTACCGAAGCAAAATAAATAAACAATTAATTAGAATTCATATACGTAATGATTTTAATTAATTCTCGATGGATAATTGTAAAACATGATAGCAAACCTTTGGAACGGATAATAGATTTACATATCATTAATTTGTTATATTGTGCTCTGTTGTAAGGGATATTGGAATAAATTATTTATTTATATCTCGTTTGTAATACCGCATTTATTTTTATGTTAAAATAAAATAAAGGAAGTTTCTAGGTTCCCTTATTCTGTTTATTTCAAGATCTCAGTGTGTCTTGAAGGCCTGAAAAAAACTCAACAATAACACGTTATTACTCTACTATTATACCTAAACTATAACTATAAACAAGCATTGAAATCGATCGAGTAGTTTAAAAAAATCGAGCACATACAAACATAATACGGAAAAGAGAAGATTCGTTTTGAAAATCCACATTAAGATAATTTGAAATTGAAAAAAAGGAAGTTTTACAGCACTTCCATCTCCATCGGACATCGGTTCTGCGAGCAATGCGCCCAGCCCACTGCCACTTAAGTTTAGCAATTCTTCTGGCACTGTTACTATGAATATTCTACGGATCTCCTCATTACTGATTCGATCACACAGTGAAACTCCAAACATAGCATTACTTATAATTAATAAAATGATATTACACACTGGAAGATAATTTGTTAAATAACAATAAAATTTAACAACAAAAACCAGTCAATAAATTAGTGTTGTGCGTCAGTTAGGGACCGTTGAAGTTTAATAGACATTTTTGACTCTCTAACCTCATTGTCAGGAATAACAAGTAAATTGACTTCCTCCTTTCCCCCATATCAACATAAGCATTCGCCTAATTATACTAAAATCTGTTTCAATAAATAAGTAAACGTAATTACTTAATCACCAATTAGAACCTCGTCTTTCATCAAAGGCATATACCACAAGCCTATGGGTGCACACGTAATATTTTATCGACCCCTGGGCAGTTTTTAGCGGGATCACAGTCTGTCATGTAGCAGTTATTTTCTTTAATTCATTAAACTTGTGTTTAATTTGACTCTATATCATGTAATCTTGGTGGCGTTTTGTGTGATATAATTTGCTTATTATGTAAAAGTCAAGTTTATTTTAGGAAGTAATGCGTAACATTTATTCCGAAGTGCCGACAAAGGTCCATATAAAGTTCTAGCAGGTTGAGCCCCCGTTTTGCTGGAGCTTATTAACGCTGATACAAGATTGAAAATGTATCTTCTCCATATGACACTGGAACAAATTGTGTGTACACAGATTTCCTATATCTAAGAAGAGCGACCCCTTACAACGCTGTAAACCGTAAGGTAACTGCAGCGCCAATGTTCCGACTTGTTCTAACTGATCTCATATTATCGAGCGTCGAAGCCAGACACTGTGACTGGATTTTTATTTACGTCAATATCTCGATAATGTAATTGTCTACAAATCTGACTATAAATCATGATATAACCCAAGGTTAATAATAATATATCGCTAATCGCATACGATTCAGTGCAAATATGACACTAAAAGTGTGCTAATAAATATAATCTAATAGACACTTTTACGTTATTTATTGAGTTTCGTTAACTTTTATTATAAATATTACCGAATATATATGAAATATAATACATTGGTAATACTTTTTGTTCTCGAAGTTTCTCTCAAATATTTTCTGTTTTAATCAATCTATATGTTTTTGCTTTATACATATTTTTAATTATTTATTTACAATTTAATTCTATAAAGCAAGAAATTTCTATAAATATCGAATTTTTCGGCTGCATCGATTTAAATAAAATATTGTTTTTTTTGATAAAGTTTTCCATTTTAAATTTATCTAAATAAGTTGGATTTTCTTATCCTTAACGACCAGATAAATATAAGCGACATTTTTAAGTTGAAAAACCACTCTATATTAGATGACATTGATAATGTTTTTGAAGAAAAAAACTTCTTTAGTGGCGTTAAGCGATTCTGGGACTTCGCGTTACCAATGCTATAATGTCAGCCGTCAACATGCTATAGTATGTCAAATATAAGATGGTATTTAAGTGCTGGCATTCAGACATAAATAATAAAATTTATACTCACGCAGCCTATCGTATGTTTAGATTATGAATAAACTATATGAAAATGTACATATTTATTGCCAATAGACAAAATATGTATGTTAAATGTTAAGGTTACGTCAATCATTGCAATTAGTAAATTATGACTTTATCTTTTCGAAATGGTAATCTCGTCGCCATTCCAAACCAGTACACTTCACCGTTGGATGGATGTTCATCCCTACACCCTTAAACCTAACTGTAACGCCAATACACTAAGATACTCCAGGACCTTTTTACCACGTACGCTGTGAAATGGGTTACCCACCACAGTTTCCCTCGATGGCTACGACAATCGGCTCTTCAAAAAGAGACTTTAAAACGCTCTCCAAGGTGGACAACGCATCGGTAATACTCCTGGTGTTGCAGTTGTCCATAGGCAACGGCAACCATTTACCATCAGATAGGCCGTCTGCATGTTCGCCGTATATTGATACAAAAAACAATGAAATTACAATATTTAAAAAACAGTTTTTCTAAAGTTTCGAGTTGTCACTTCTGACGACAGTCCCCATAGATGCTTAGTTATTCTTTGTACTGTATGTTCTTAGTTTGATAAAAAATTAAATCGATTATTATAATGAAAATATTATCATTATGAATTAAAGCCTAACTCCACATTTATGTAATATATTTTATATCTCTTCAACTATTAACTTCGAAAGGAACATTATAAATTCGTAATTATATAAAATATTTGTGTAAATCAAATCTCCTTATAAATAATTCTCTATATATAATGTAATCGTTTTCTGTATGTAGTTGTTTTCGAAGTGTAATCTAGTTTACTCTCGAATCCATTAGTGTGTTGTTTGAATATTTATGTGCGTTTTTGGGCGTACGGGGTTCTAAAGCTTTCGCGTTGGAAGTGAATTTCGTCTAATGGAACTCAAAGTAAGGTCGTGTTTCTATCAAAACCTTCACCGAGAGATAATGACGGTTTTACAATTTAAATTACTGTAACTACTATTATTCATTTGACTGTTTTACATTTGTTATTTTGATATCTATACTAATAAATGAAATCGAAGTGTCTGTTTATAATGTTAAAATAACATCTATTTCCTAAATACATATGAATGTATAAACGAAACGTATACCAAAAAATATTTTTTTTTTGTCCGTCTGTTTTGTTCCGGGTCATCTCACGAATGGTTGGATCGATTGTGACGGGACTTGTTTTGTACGTATTTAAAGTTACACCCGCGTAACTTAGAGTTGTTTTACGAAAAGAATTAGGGTTTCATAGAAAAAAAAAGCAATTAAAACTTATGAATTTATTAACAAAATACGATTCAATTAATTCAATTCAATTCAACGATTCAATTAACCCCTTGAGCACTGGCGTTTACGCCTACTTTGCATTATTTTCCTATTGTCTAATTTTGTATGGGTAATCGACACATTAAGTAAAAACCATATTACGCAGTGAAGAACATGAAACGCGGGCACACCGCTAGTCTTAGATATGTATATAGTTTTTTTTGTTTTATTTTTTTTGTGTTATTTGATTTTCATATTAGACGATACTCAGATATACTGTATATTCAAGTCGAAGTCAACAGTCCTTTCGCATTTTGGTTACGTTTCCTACAGCCCAATATAAAGTCTATATTGGTCACGAAACAAAATCGTATTTCAAACTCGAATGCAATAATAATATCCGTATAGGATCTTTTAATGTTACTATACATAATTTAATATCTCTCATGATAAATGCAGGTGTGATTATAAAAAAAAATAAACAAAGCGTCCTATTTACTTAGCGATACGTGGTCACGATGTAAAAATAACTGCGCCATTGTGCATCCTTACCTCGTAAGATACGCATCTAACATAGTTTCCATTATTCAATAAATAATTCTATATATTAATTATGCAGGAATATAAATTATATATAATAATATTATTAATTGCTATTTACGTTGGCAAGCTTCATGCTTTTTGTTCCACATAAAGTTGGTTACACATGTCACTGCATAATTGACTAAATTGCACATGCATATGTGTCAAGATTATTGTCACGTGTGCGACCGGGGTAATGATTTAATCTTTTTTATTATCAAAAATAAAAATAATATGCGTGCAACATTTGCCTAAAATCTCTTTAAAAATAAAATATTTTTAATGAACATTCATAACGAATTTTAGTGTGAACGAATACAAAAAAGAAAAACTGTTTCTTTGTCGTCGCCATGACAGTTTACGTATGTGTTAAATCAAGCCAACAACTTATAAAACGTAATATAGTTTATTATATTAAACCCATTTAATATATTAAAAGCCTGCTAATTATTATTATTAAATACAATTATAAATTTTGTAGATTAACAACCATAGTTCAAAAAACATATAAATATATTTTAACCAATTAAATTCCGTAACAGCGTATCCGTAACAAATTTTAATAATACATACATGCTGAGAGAATTGAATTAGAAAAAAATTGCAAACCAATGTACCTAACAATATGACCTTTGATGGTTAATAATTTGTTGATGGTTACCATTGTTTTGACCGATCGAACCATAAAATTGCACGTATAAAGTAAACGTTGCACACAATGTCATATCTAGGTGTATAGAATCAATTATATCTTCGATTCGACCTCGAAGCGGCATTGATGATCTGTGACTATCACTACAAACTAAAGGGTTCACAGCTAGTTCACTTCGATACGGTATAGACTAAATGTAAAGAAATGTTTAATAAAAACCCCCTACAAATGGTAGAAATAGATCGGGAGTGTCGCCATGCATGTAAAAAAATTAAATACATTATATGTGTGCGTTTGTTGACTATAAAATCTGTTATGCAGTCACTCTATCATAATCGATACTAATTGAGTCGTATAGAATTAAAAGTGCCTATCTATACTTCAACTCATTTTTGGTAAAGTGGAAAAAAAGTGATGATTTATGTATAAACTGTATTTTAATTCATAGGTATCACTTATATGCCAACATGAAGTTAATAGAACAAATAATCCAATATTAACTTTATTCCGTTGGCGATTGTGCATAGCTAAAGTGTAGATAGCCGCCTATGATTCTATACAACTCATTATTGTGACTTAAACCAATTATTTAGAAAAAAAAAAAAAAAAACAATCCATTAACAAGTTGCATTGCATTATCCATTTGTTAAAACTTTAAGGTTTTATTTAAATGATAAGTGTAAAGAACTCATAAATTTATATATAATTGTTACAGTGTTTTGTCAACACGAACGAAACAAGTCAACCAATGTTGATGAAATTTTGGACACTTTGTGTGATTTGGTCCAACTTAAAAGGAAGTATTGATTTTATCGAGATTAATAACCTTAATATTTTTATTGTAAAATAAATGTTTTTTTTTTATATTTCATAAAGTAAACCGAGCAAAGCAAAGCTTGTATATAATTTGAAAAATACAACACGTGTTAAAACAATTAGACACTGTAGTGCATTTACCTTGAAGCGGCATTGGTGGTCTGTCACACCTGTCTCACGCTTCAAACCGTGTCAGCTTACTTATATTACCTAGTGATATTTATTATACATTGCACTAAATATGCGCAGCGGTTTCACTAGCGAAAAAAAAAAAATGTCTACTCAACGCAATAATATCTATTAAACAATGAACGTAATTCTAGTTGACTTAATTTATTACTATATCTATTTATTACTTACTCGTATATATATGTCGTATATACTCATAAAATTGAAGTGTCTGTAGTGTCTTTTACTAAATAGATATGAATGTATATACGATAGCTACACCAAAAATATTTTTTTTATCTGTCTGTCGTTTCGTTCCGGGTATTCTCCAGAACGACTGGACGGATTTTGACGAGACTTTTTTTGGTAGATAGCTGAAGTTACTCCGGGTAACTTAGGTTACTTTTTATTTTCGAAGGGTTCCGCATAAAAAAAATTAAATCTTACAACAAATTGCATAAAGTCCGTTTCAATGCAGTTTTACGGGCAAGTGCTTGAATTTATGAGAAATATTTGTACTTTATCTTATTACAAAAAAAATAGGGTTCTATATAAAAAATTAAAACGCAGTGAAGTATATATGAAACGCGGGCGCAGGCGCGGGCTCACAACTAGTAAGGTAATAAAATATATATGCTAATATCTAGTCCGATGATACATATGTTATTTTAAAAACCAACAAACAGACAGACAAAGAGAAATTTCCTTTTCTATATTACATATGGACAAAATAAAATAATTTATATAAAACCAAGTCACTAAAATTACTTTTAAAATTTGAAACAAGTATTGTTTTAACTATAACAGTATATAAGAGATAAATATTTTTAAAATTGCCCTCGACTTGGTCGATAAATACTCGAAAGAAATGAGAACAACTCTTAATTAAATTAAAATTATCAATTAAAATAAATAATTCAAGATATAGGTGGTAAATAATACTATACAACTTATAATTACAAAATGAACAACAAATAATTGTTTTTTTTTTAGATGTAGAATTGCTTTTTTGATCGGTAGAACATAGGTATTATAGAGAGTAAATGAAATAAAATTATACTGTATAGTATAATTATAAATATTTATCAGGGACAAATATGTAAATCTTTCTTACATAAGTCCTTCGTCTCTTGCTGTTTGTAAATGTCTATATATGTCTAAACACATATGATAAAATAGTTCAATTTTTTACTTTGTTTATCAACCATTTTTATGTACGTTTAGTAGGACCAGAAATATTCGTCCGATAGGACAGGCTAAGAGACGATTTTGTCAATACTGCGTATTCTGAAGTTCAAACTTTTATCAACACCCCAGCGAGACGATGGCAATCCCTCGAATTCCAAGAATATTCCATGGATTCTCCTACCATTATTTTAATTTTTCTCCTCTTATGCACAATAACCAAAAAAAAAACAATACTACGTATACGCCACCAAAATTTCTTAATATAACTCTATAACATAAGTTATTTAATTAATGAACTTAACAGCTATTACATGACAGACTGAGGTGCCGCCGAAAAGCCTATCAACGTTTAATAGTCATTGACGTAACATTATTGTTATGTATCAAAAAAATCTAAAACAGTTATATTCTAAAGTGTAATCCATTCAACCGAAAGACGTCCACTGCTGACATAGGTCTCGGCAAAGATCTCCACGACGACCAGTCTTGTGCCATACGCATTCAGCAGATTCCCGCGACCTTCATTAGCTGGTCGCTCCACCTAGTGTGGGGCATGCCCAGGCTACGTCTTTCGGTGCATGGGAGCCATTCGAGAACCCGTTGGCTCCATCGGACATCGGTTCTGCGAGCCATGTTTCCAGTCCACTGCCACTTAAGTTCAGCAATTTTTCAGACAATGTCGGTTACTTTGCTTCTTCTAATGTATGTTACTTTTGTTTTAATGTATGTTATAGTGTAAATAAAAAAAATAAAAAATATATAATAAATATATTTTACAACACAAAACGCTATTATATATACGAAACAAAAGATGACCTCGTTTTGTACATGAAGAATTGTGAGGAGTGTTAAAAGTTACATAACGATTGTTAACAATTGAAGTTGTCAATGTCGCGATCTTCGCATCTATGAATATTGCTGTTTATTTTTCCTTATTCTCCCATTTATAGTTTTCAATCTTCTTATAGCGAGATTAGTTATACTTGCGTCTCCGTTTTCGCTTAATAGTTTGTTTTTTTCCGGTTTTTATTTCTTAATATCTTAAGAAAAGGCAAAGGCATCTAGACTATACAGCCAAGCCTGGCGTTAAAAACTACTTTTCATACTATAGTCCAACAAAATGACGGCTCCTTATTATAACTTCCCAAAGGAGTTTTTGTAAGATCTCATAATTCACCATTCGCGCCATTAGTTTCAATACACTTGTGCACAATAACCAAACCAAAATAACCTAAAACGCTATCAAAATAACACAATGTAATACCATATACTATACTACTATATGACAAATCAAAATCATACTAAAATCTCTTCTTCCTCAATTTTTAATTTAAATTTAAATGTTACAAGGAACGCTACGGCGGTAATTTTCATTCATTATTATCGTTTACCCACCACCTCCATACCCACCTCCATACTTTACATAAAATAATTAGGGTTCCCTACAAAAAAAAAACCGCAGTGAAGAATATGTGAAACACGGGTGCAGCCGCGGGCACACAGCTACTTTATACATAAAAACGTTTTATTATAAAAAAAAACTCCGTTTGAGTTTCTTGCTGGCTCTTCTCGACCGGCTTGGTTTCCAAACCGATGGTAGTTTTTTGACGTTCATAAGCGCCTTTTCAGGGCCCAAAGTGAATAAAGAATTGTTGATTTTGATTTAATTTAAAGCCACTAGAACGTGGCGAGTATGTAATGATTTGAAGTCACATTGTTTATTTACTAATTGTATTATATTATGGCAGTACGTACCCACTGTTGACGGTCAACCGCTATGGGAGATGAGCCGACGTCCTTAACACGCTTTGCTGACACAATCTTCAATCGTTATGTTGTAAAATCAGCATTCGAATTACTAATTCATTGATTATTTTTATTGTTATTGCAATTGTCCGGTCATGGGCGATATTGTTTTATTGGGTTTATTTATTTATTGCTTTATCGGCATTTATTTCTTTATTATAAACAAACAAACAGTCACATCAACATATAAAAATAACGAAAACAATGCAAACAAAAAGACCCATAGTGCCCTAAATATATACCATACATATTGTGTATTTTATTGTAAAGTATAAATAAATAACCTGACTCTATAAATTATATGAAAACGAAACTGCAACACAAAATATAAGATTAATTATAAATAACTTTTGTAATACATTTTTTGAACACTGTAAGAGAAACGGAGCTAACGGGTTCTCGATTGGGTACCACGCACCGGAAGACGTAGCGTGGGTAGGCTTGTGGACGCACGGTCCACAAGGTGGACAGACGACCTGGTGAAGGTCGCGGGAATCCGCTGGATGCGGGTGGCCCAAGACCAGTCGACCCGAAGGTATTTGGGGAAGACCTATGTCCAGCAATAGACGTCTTTCGGATATTATTTAAAGCATTATTGAAAAATTTACATGCACGTCTAATAAATGATTTTCTTATTTAAGGTGCTATTAAATATACATTATTTGGTAAGCTTTAAACTAAGAAGCACTGGCCGTCAATTTTTTTCACACTGTATAGGCTCAATGTTTTGACCACAATTTCACCTGATGGTAAGTGACGATGTGGTCCATGATAGCAAATACACTAAGCCTGAAGATAATGGTACTCAAATGATGCTGCTGGAACACACATTTGGCGACATGTTTTAAAAAATTGAGGGTGCCTACTACCCAAGCAGGCATTAGTAGAAAAAAACCCTACCACCATGCTATGGTTTCCTCGCGATGTTTTCCTTTACCGAAAGCTCAGGCTGGTTATAGAATTGGATAGGTGGGCTCAAATACGCGTCCATTGTACTCACGTGTACGTAAAAAATTAATTAATTAATTAATCTTAAGTAATTTCTGGTGATTTTTTAAAAATAAAATAACGTAAATAAAGTCACAAATAACAGCTGGTTTTAAATAAAGCCATACAGTGTAATAATATAACAAAAAAACAACCACACAAACACATCAATTGATAGGACTCTTTAAACGCAAGGTGAAATCGCAATGACTTAAAGGTCAATAACACTAAACGGAGGTCAGTTGAAATGTCGCGACCTCTGTATTATGTTCTCATAACGTTTTATATTGGCTTGTTGACATATTATCACAACTATTACTAAACAAATAAAACTAACTATGCCCAAAGGTTCCGCTTGTATTTTTCAAACAACAAAATAACTGCACTTCATCTGATGTAAAATCCCAGTTGGTCACGAAAACCCTATCCTTTGGCATTTAGCTATCTATCTATTACTTATACTACTGGACATAGCTCTCCCCCAAAGGGAGGGGGATTGCCAAAATCACCACGCTTGGCATGCGGGTTGGCAATCGCATTTGGTGTTTGTGGTGCTAAGAGTATGCTGTTGTTCATCTCCTGTTTCATCCCTTGGTCGCCTCTTACAACATTGGTACATTGGTAGATATGAAATTGTACTATTCTTAGTTGGCGCCACACGGCATATAACAATGTATACTATTACAATCATTAATGGCATTCCGTAAATTATGATTACAATCTTGCCAGTGTCAGATGCGACCTTCGAGGAGTAATCTTCTGAGTCTGAAAAGAAATTGCTGACTGACTAACTAATCGTCTCGTCGACGTCCGCGCACTCTGTCTGATGTTGTGTGTTTTAAACTTACAATCTTTCCATCCCTAATCAGTTTACCATACTGTTATTTAATTAACAATTAGTTAATTAAATAAAAAATTATTAATAATATAATTTAAAGTCTAAGCTACAATTAACTTATCCTATTGGGAGTCTATGGCGAAATCGCTTCAAGGCTTATTTCCTCTGACGGTGCGGCCTCTGCTTTGTTTGAGACTAGAAACAAGTCATTGACTGAGGCGCACACATCTATACATCGTGGAGTAATTTTTAAGACACTTTGGGGACTAATCCAGCTGTCAGTCGGATTCTGAAGGATTTGAGTGATAAACACAGCTCCCTTCATCACTTATTCAGCTGTGCGAGAACCGGCGTATGAGGTCGCGTACCTAAGTCCTGACACGTAGCGGCGGGATGTTTGGAGGTTAAGATGACATGTGGTCGGCGACAGATTTGAAAAGTACGTATTTCAGAAATCTATTGCTATCGCGTTGCGCCCCAAAGAAAGAGTTATAAAACGAGAAAAGAACAACTGCAGCTCGGGCTGATTTTTACCGTATGCAAAATAGACGTAAACATCACTTCATAGTACCCTATTTCCTCCTCCAAAACTGAACCGATTTTTGACTTTCTTTCAGTTTCAGTTTTAGAACAATAAAGACTTAAGGTATGCCTGAATTTTTTGCTTTTTAAATTTTATTCATCAAATTTGTTTGACGAACGTCTGAAGATGACGGTAAAAATTCGAGCAGTTTTTTTTCATTTTCAAAGGTGTTGCGGATTAGCTCAGTTTTAGGTGACGATAGGGCACACTTTATTTTGGAAAACATGAAAAAAAAGGCGATATTAGGTGTATCTTGTGATGAGTATATTGAAATATCTCGCTATGACAAATGACAATACATTGGAATTCTTAAATTAAAATACTATAGTTTATTAAATAAAAACTAAAAAGAATAAAAAAAGGTTATATACAAACACTATAAAGGTTGGATTCTCAACAAAAGGTTCCTAGTTTCTACATGGTGGTGGCGGTGGTGGATATATATTCATCATCATCTCCCTACCCTTTTAAATAAATATTTAAAAATATTTGCGATAATCTAGGGATGAATCAGGGGACTACGGATACTTCTGAGTATACGGCTTCGTGGGCCGGGGCTCGTGGCATTTTGCCAGCTCTGTCACCATATAGTTTCGCCACTGGGTAGCACCAATAGTGCACAAATTATACATTAGCTGCTTAATGATACAAGTCTAATTAGGATATGCGTACTCATTACAGACGCTCACAACCATGACAGGCATCTTATAACTAATTTTGAATTACAATAATAACTTATAAGTCTCTAAGGAAATTCCTTAATTGGGGTATAAAAGTAATTAACTTGACGCATAGATATGTGTAAATGGTCTTCTAATATAGTATTAAATTAATTATATTAAAGCGAAATAAAAAAAATCTTTACAGCCATCGAAACTCAATCCGAGCGAACATTTATTATCTTTATTTCATTATAAACGGTCTCATACAACCACACAGTCGCGTAAAAAAGCATTATTTTTATCGTTAGAGGTCAAAGCGTTAATGAAAATAATGGTTATTAATGACCCACCGAAGCTTCCGAAGTTATCGGGTGAAGTTTTGAAAAATATTAACGAATTTTCGTATCTTTCGAATTACGATCGTATTCCACTTACAGTAAGGTTTAAATAACTTATAAATATTTAGTGATCGGCCATGAAAATTTAACAAAGATATTTTTTGAGGTTACATGAGAATTATTACCGAGTTTATCAAACGCGAAATATGGTTTAAAAATGTTCGTAAAGAACCAACTTTTTTTTTCTGGTATAAAGAAGAAGAGTTATTTCTTATTTCAATAAGAAATATTCTTTTATTTACACAGCTTAACAGATAAACTTATAGCTAAGTAAACCAGTGGCGAATTTACACATTTGCCGCCAGTAGGCTATTCAATTTTTGCCGCTCCTACTAACCTCTGCAATTGAATATAAAAAAATAAAATTTTCTTTGTCAATGAAATTCCAATTTTATGATTGTGAAGTAAATGATCGTTGTGTCAGTTTCTAGATTATTCTTACAACTAACGATTTAGTGAAATGTACTCAAGAAATAGTCTTTTCGCCTGATTCTAAATTCTAACTCCATTATTTTTAATTCCATTCCAATGACAAGGATCTACATGCTATATCTGGTGTTCAATCGATGATTAGGGAAAAATATTTCGCCTTTAATATCTCGTCTACAATCTGTTTCAAGACTTTATGACCTATCAAGAGAATAAACCCATCGCAAACTGTCTTTGATAAGTAACTGGTACTCCCTAATCCTTGATTCCCAAATTGTTCAACATATCTGGCTAAAATCACCGAACATTTCATTCTTACCCCTGAAATCCTAACCTCTTGAACATCCGCTTCACTGTGGCCGCCACAACTCTCTTCAGAATATTTCTCCAATAAATAATTTTATTATCTATCTGGACATGCAGTAAATTGTCGATTCGGCCATGAATCTCATTTCTTGCCTTCAAACTAAGGATACTAGATTTATAACGCGCAGAGTTTTCATACTGAGCTACTCGGTGTTCTGAATTTTTCTAGTCCTTAAATCCTAAATTATGTGAGTGGACCTAAAAACATTTCGGTACACAGAGAAAAAATATTGTAATATTTAATTTATAAAATCTGAAAACGGTTGATATGAAGGTCATTCCTAAAACTTCCTGCTTCGTTCGAGTTTCTTCTTGAAATTTTCCAATTGGTTGACATTTTAGCTCTTCGAGCTCAAAAATCTGAGAATTGTATTGGATCAACATTTGTTCAATATTTTTGATCAAAAATATTTTTTTTAAACTTGTCCTTCGACTTACATTTTCCCAGCAGCATTCAACGCAGTTTTTTAAGTATAACAAAGTTTATGAGGTCTTGACTGTCAATAAGCAAAGCAATTTTATAAGTTATTTGAAAAACCCAATTATTTAGGAAACTATTATTTTTTAAATTAAAAACAAAACCGACTTCAAAAGAATACACTATAAAATGCACTAAAAAGTCAATACATATTACTTTATTAATCTTTGTTATATATTGGCATTCTTGTCTAGTCCAGTTTTGTTATTATATAGTCTTTGTAATGTAAATGTAAATGACATAAACCATACTCCCAAGTATCGTTCCTATAGATTATTCTTTCAAACTTATATCTTGACTTGTGATGGTGACCATTTTACTAGAAATTTCGAAGGTGGTTAACCACAGAATTCAAGTTCCGCTTTATTTATTAACTGTCTGTGCCCGCAACTTTGCTCGCGTGGAATTCAGACAATTATATTCTAAGAGGCTACCTATATTCTCCCTCTAGATGAAATCTATGTCCCGTACCGTCCCATGCTGGTCCTATACCATACTAAATTTCATCAAATTCGGTTCAGTATTTTTTGCGTGATTGGCGGACAAATTAATAAACAAACAGACAATTTTTTTTCATAAACTATCTAAATTTGTCCTGTAATAGATTCTGAAGTAGTACATAGTATTTTTCTCAAATATCTTCATTGTACAGATTTCGTACCGTTAGTCTTTTATAAGTATAGAGCATATGTCCTTTTTTTCGTTTTTTATTAACCCATGTTAATTAAAAAAAATTAGAAGCACTACATAACAGAACGTCATCCCGCCAAAAACCCCACAAGAAAATGATGCACAATGTCCTCACAGAATACTTCCAACGTAACACAATAAAACGTTAATTAAATTGAATGCAAAATAAACATACATGAGTGGTTACAATTACATTTTTATTTTTTATTTTTTTTATAAGTAACTTTTAATTTAAATCCAAAATATCGAGCGAGTTCATCGTTTAATAATTTATATTATATATTTTTTGTTACCGCGGAAATTTACAGAGCGTGCGATTAAAGATGGATGCGTACTCGAGTCACGGCCACGCACTGCGTGGTTTTAACACACGATTTATATAGCGTACTATGCGTCCGCATTTTTAGTATTTTAGTCATTAATATGGCATAAAACAATAATTTAAAAATAAAACAAAACCTTGATAAATTAAAAAATACAGTTTTAGTGTTTAAATCGCTGACGCTAAATTTAGAGGTACTGGCTCTCAAGCGATAGTGCCGGAACACTTCTATTAAGTACTTGATTATGATATTAAGATTTCAAATTTTCAAGTTGAGACTACAGAATACTCTATAATAATGTGCGTGTTAATAAACTAAATTTCACAGATTAAGGTTAGTTTTTTTTTATCTAGATTACTTATATTGTTGACTTGAAGGGCCTTTACAGTTTCAACGAGTTTAGTAGAGAGCGCTTATGGTCTCGCCACAAAGCGGCTCGGACGCCAGTGCGGATTTACTATAGAAAAGGTCGCGCACACCTCGCACTCAACTGGCGTCGACGCGATGTCTTACATAGAAATATCGCGCTGGCGTCCCGTCCCACCCGCTGTATAGCGAAACCATTAAGGCTCTGAAATAGCAAGCAATACACATATACATTATACATAGGTTCAAGTAACTCTATTTAATTAATAGTAAAAAAAATATAAGAACAACTACATGACAGACAGAGATGCCGCGACAAACTCAAAGTAAAATTAATTACAGATAAATAAAACCTCATTGACACAGGCAAATGTTTATACATCACAAAAAAATATATATTCCAGTGCGAGCAACATTTACATGTTAAGTTTCTTACTTTATAAAATCATACATAACATCCTCAGTTTTTTACAAGCGCGAAAATATTTCCGCATGGAACAAGGAACTATGTTTAATATTTCAACGCACACTACTCGTTCAATGACGTTAATCACTACAATTGATATAACAAAACCTATCTGAATAATATAATCAAGCAATTAATCCAAGCTCAACTAAATAAATCAATTAACGTAATGCAATAATACAAGAGATACAATATAATACACGTTTTAAAACCATGATTGATTTGCGTCGAAATCTTGTTTTGAAACCACAAATGGAAAATATCGTAATATGCAAAATAATAATAATAAATAATGTATTGAATTCAGTAAATTTTTTGGGTATGCAATCGGAATATCAAATGAGATGTGTTTTAATCCGTTTGTAGATTCAACTTAGTGCATATTATTCATTATAAGCTATTATTAGGTTTTCGGAAAGGGTTTATGAAGGTTAGAACCTGTAACACTGAGACCTAGTTAGATCTATTGTAATCGCCCTTACATTGCTAAATCTCACTACGTAGACCTACAATCAGGATTAGAATGTAGAATTCATTACCAACTTAAGTATAGTTATTTCAGTATAAGCGTTCTTATTCGACTGCGTAAAAGCCGCCAGCCATATTGACAATTTAAATCGCGTCGCGTTCCGAAATTAGCTAGTGTAGATCTATCAAATATCAGAGTGGCAGAGCAATTGATCCCTTCCCGACTGGATAGGGTCCATCGTAAACTTGTGGAAGGCCCGTCATAATGACGCGTTAAGGCACATACATTATTTAAAATCAAATGAATTATGTATAATACAATACAGATTTTATGCCAATGACAAATGTGTTTAATTTGTACGTAATACTTAATGAAATTGGTACGTATAAATTAAACGTGTGCAACACCTGTAAAATAAAATATAAACCGACTTAAGGACCAAGTGATAACGCACGTTCTTGTAGCAAATTTATCAAGTTTAGTCAACTGCTAGAAAACGAATGAGGAAGTGAATCAGTGCGGCGCGCCGTGTTTCGTCGACACGTTCCGTGAACCGATTTCACTGGAAAATGTACCCATTCTACAGACAGATTAGGTTCATATTCGTTTAAAACTCCATATGGCGCTTATTAATTAAACGGAGAGTTTTTTTATGCATAAAATTCGTTCCAAATCTCTTTGGAATAGACGTTTTATTGTTTTGAAGGTTATAATTAAAGCCTTTTTTTAAGAAATTACTCAATTCACGTTTAAGTTGCAATATACAATAGGCTTTAGATAGTTAAGTAGGAATTCAAATAGTAAATATTTTATTAGGGTTGAAATAGATAATAAACTATAATAATACGTTACTTATTGTAATTGTAGTAGAAATTAATCAAAGTTCGACTCAGAAAGTACTGACACATTGAAGGCAACAAATCCAATGATACGATAAGGCGTTCCATTTTTTAAGTTCTAATCTTTGTCGTTCGATATGAATAATCACGCGAGTTTGTCGAACGACTAAATAAAATTCCTTTTATTTCTAAGCCTAATGTATCCGAGTTACTCGAGATATAAACCTACTACCAGTTCAATAGTATAGTACGAAATGAGATTTCTCAAACGGCACATTGTTGTTACGTATTCAGTCATGAATACACATTAGTTAACCCTTCGGTTTGGGGTTGTAAAACGTTCCCTTGTCGCGTCCCGCCGCCCGGCGACGAGACTCGCGAGACACTCGAGACAATTGTAGAGGCGACACTGTAAAAAATTCTCACAATACACATACATTACATAATACATTATATTTTAATGCGATCCGTAGGTAACTTTCTTCTTCTTTTGTTAGTTAATGGCAATCTATGATTTACATACACACATCAGCCAATGTCATGTGCATGAATTATTTTTAATCTTGTGTAAAGCAAAATGGTGGCCCACTCCGCTAATACTTTCTGTGATGTTATCGTGGCACCTCAGAATAAACGATTTGTATAATTATTTTCGATACATTTAATCTGTGCACAATAACGCAAACTATATCTGGCAAAAAGCAACCTTAATTATACAGTGATAGTACTAAAAAGTCCTAGGTAACTTTATTAGAATAAAATTACCACCGTTACTCGCGTGACCTTAGAAGACTAAATAATTGTGAATGTGTCATAAACGTCGGCTTTTGTGAATGGATGAAAGTAAAATTTCACACGATGTCCGTCATAATTTGTATGTGTGACGATTTTTAATATTAAAGGACGTAGTGTGAGAGAAAGAGTCAAAAATAATAAGCACGCAATACCGCTTCGAAAACACGTTCGTTATATAATTCTGTCAGTCTATTTACCTTCTTACTCTTCCTAAACTACGCAACGGATTTTGATGCAGTTTAGATATTTTTTCAAGGATATTTTGTATGTAGGTATGACATAGCGTAATTTTGAAAGTAGACTAAAAAAACGATGCGTTTCTTAAATCTTAAACGAGACGTCAAAATGATATACAAGCAAATTGTGGTTCTTCAAATATTTTCAAATCAACACGGACAAAATCACGGCCGAAAAGTAGTTTTATTATTATTAGTCTAAATAAAATGCAATAACAAAAATCTGAGGATAATAAACATATTGCGCAGTAGAAACACGTTAACATGTTTATTAAAAACACGTTTTGTTTTATTTTCTATAAATATTAAAATTGTTAATAATGGGAAACACGGACGGACAAACGCGACTAAGTTTCATGCTGTGAAGGTTCAGTAGCTTTGATAAGTAAAGCTAATAAAAACTATTTTTAACAACAATGAAATGTTACCAATGAAAATACTACGTTAACTTTTGCCATGTGAATTTCATTATAGAACAAAAAAAACTAAGCAGCCATGGGGACTGCTGATAGAAGTGAAGACTCGAAACTTTAGAAAAACCGTTTTTATAATATAACTAATTTAAATTTCATAATTTGTTATTATTAAGATAACCTTTTTTTTGTTTTTTTTTTTTTATCGAGTCCCCCAAATGCAAATGATAAGGAGGTGTGGAAGGACGTCTCCATACCAGTGTGGGACTCACCCGACGTGAAGCGTCGGAAATACCCACTAAACCCCCGGAGCCGCCCGCCGCATTTAGGATGGGGGCGATACGGGATAGCGTTAGCATGTTCCGCGTCGCCCCCTGCGGCAGACCCAACCGGGCCACGTCCAGAAATCAGCCAAGTTGGGGATGGGGGGGAGAATACCGCCTAACATTTGTATGAGTTTTTTACATATATTGGCGCTCCAAGTAATAATTATTTACATTTTCATACAGTTTCATACATTTCATAATCAAAAAATACGATAGGCTGCGTAAGTGTACATTTTATTACCTGTTTATCTTCCAGCGCCAGCACGCCATCTTATGTTTAACATATTGGAACTATAATTCTATAATTTTCGCGAATCTATAATGTTCTCCCCTACCGCAAATCGCTCAACGCCGCTAAAGAAGTTTTCATTTCGAAAATTGTTCTCGCAGTGAATATAATGTTGATTCTCAACAGACATTTTTTATTATACACTAGGTGTTCGAGCGGCTTCGCTCGTATACCATATTTTCTATTCCGCATAATTATTTACTGCTTAGGCTGCTATATTATAATAGTTTTTAAATAATAATTGGAAAATAATGAACGTAAAACAGAAATATTTTTCACAAATTCAAACAATTGCCAGTAAAACGGTCAATTGAATGGTATTTTGTTCACAATTTCATGAGTTTTAATTTTTCCACGGAACCCTCATAACTTCAGTTATCTGTCAGAAAAAATCAGACAAGCAAACATTTTGCAACAGACATCAATTGTATTTATTTATATAGATTATATTATTTGGTAACTACTTTATTAATAATTACGTTGTAATACGGAAGTGAAGTGTATTGAAAATAATGACACGAAGTGGGAATCTGTGTATCATAAAAACTCCCTGGAAGGGTGCGCCATTTTGTTGAAAATAGCTTTGTGATTAGAAAAAAAATAACAAAGTTGGTCCTAAAGGACTTCTACTCATGACTATAGTAAATTGCAAACAGTAAACAGTAAAAAAATCACTTAAGAAAAAAAAATGAATGGGGTGCTTGGCACGATTTTGGTCTTTCATGTTGTCATCCTTATTTTAATTCATTATTTTGCAGTATTTTACTATATATTATGTAATTTTGTGGAATTTTACGTGATATAGTGTAGTTATGATACACAAGTGTAGTAAAGTGAAAATAATGACACGTAGCGTGAATTCTGAAGTCTCCCGATCATTCCCCTTGTGGTCGTAATAGAAGGCCACCATTTTGTTACAGACATTCATTTATTGATAGTGTCCCTAACGTCTGACTTGGCTGCATGGTCTACTAGTACCTTTGCATTTTCCTTAAAAGGAACAAAATAAAAATGCCAATGAATACCGTGTGTATATATATACTTCATAAGATATAATGCTTCTATGACCCTCTGTAATAAGGAACTCCAAAAACATAAAGAGTCCGTGAACCTCGTGATGTTTTCTAGCTAAAACTAGTTGCGCTCATCTGCATACGGCTGAGAGGTCAAAATCATGCTCCTATAGGTACAATGAACTTGTTTATTTATATTTTATAGCTTCGACTGGTATTTCGATCACATAAAAGTTTTTATACCTATTTATATGTCGATTTCTTGGCGCGATTTAGGGATGTCATGTTATGATCGTTATTTTTAATTTATTAACTTGCAGTACTCTATATTATGTAATTTAGGTGGCATTTTTTATAATGTAGTTTGGTTATTGTGCACAAGTAAAGCGTATTGAAAATAATGACGTGGGGCGTGAATACAGAAATTTCAAAATAACTCCCTAAAAACATGACATATGTTTTGTTTAATGTTTTGTTATTAGTACCTCTGTAAACGCAATAAAATATTGCTATATTTTCAAACATTCGACAAATATTCGCCGTTTCTTGTAAATCAGCTTACTTTCGTCTATTAAATGCACAAGGAACAGTAAAGAAAAATGTATTATGTTTGTGATTATTGAAGTTTTAATTCTTTGCTATTTAATGTTGCTACTCACTAACGTATATTGTCAAACAATACACATCCATATAGAGAGAGTCCTCGGTGATGCCATAAAGGGAATAGAGTCAACCGTCGGCTACTTCCTAGGAGGCCTGCCATGCAATCTGTATTCAGTAGCGCAAGGTCGACCCATTAGACGCGGAGAATCATTATGTTAGAAACAATTAGTTATTTGTCCTCATTTGAATGTCTAACACGTTTCGATTGTTTTAACAACTGGTTATTTTAAAGGAGCTCCATTTGAATTAGATCTAGAATTTGTTAGGTTTACCTAAAAAAGTAAAGAGGTGCTCTCCTGGCATGGCTGCTTAGGAAAGTTACTTTGTCACATAGGTTGGAGGTTCATATCAGGGTGTCACCACTGTGCTAATTCATGGCTTGTGTGAGGACGTGTAGCACATGTGTACTCTCCTGCGTAGAGAGATATCGGACGGAAGTTAGTCGCCTTAAATCAGGACCTCAGTAATGTGTCTTGTTCTTTCGTTCCCTTTTCATTCCGTATTCTCTTTACGAGAAAAAAGGTGTTAGAGAGGAAAACGGTGCGAAAGTTTTACCTTCTTTCCTGAGCAAAACGAATCCGGAGACGGGGACTGTCCATATTGACTTCCGCTTTCTGTTACAACATTTTGAACGAGGCTTAGTGGGGCTTGCATGGTGACGTTGTCTGGAAGAATGTGAAATCATCTTCAGACCTCAGTACAAAGGTGCCATAAAACTCCTTGGAAAGTTTTAGCAATGTTTTTCCTAGATTAGAAAAATACTTTATACACGTGTTACTGGCACAATTATGTATGTAATGCATTCTTCATTTACTAAGAAGACAAACAACCTTCTGTTTACCAAAGAGTATCAGAATTATTTTGAACTTATCTATACATATAATAAAAATGTAACGGATCGCTGTCTGTACATGGAAGATATATGAAAAAAAATATTATTAGGACCTTTATAAACGCAAATAGGACCCAAAACTATAATTTTTAAAATTTTTGTCTGTTTGTCTGTTTGTCTGTGCGTTTGTGCACGCTAATCTCAGAAACGGCTTATCCGATTTAGATATAGTTTTCACTAATATATTGTAGTAAGCTTCACTTAACATTTAGTGTTTGATTCATGTCAATCGGTTCATAAATAAAAAAGTTATGTCAATTTAAAGAATCACGTTGAACATTTATTCTATCTAAATTCTTTCTCTGTTCAGATGCATTGTATGAAACTTTACTAAACTCCATAATGGTCTATATAAAAATATGATTATATAATAATAATAATAATATGATAATAAATAGAAGTTAAAAATGATCAGTTTCGGAAATGTTATTATTCCAATTTAAGTTGACCTCAGACATATATCATTATTAATATGAAATAGGGTTCAGGTTAGACTGGCAATTAGGTTGTTTATATATGTATAGATAAAGCACGTCGAGAGCCGGGCCGCTTTCGGAGGCGCATGGCGTAACAGTTGCATTCGATAACACTGACTGTTTGCTTATTTTATTTATTTATATTTTTGGGTTTGTAAATACATATTGTATGTATATAGTATAGGTTAATTAGTTTTCAAATTAGGTAAACACGTCTTATTAGTTAAACTGTGTAAATACAAGTTTATACAAGTTCTTAATTTTTATGTTTAAAAAACAATTTAGTAATTTGCGATTAATTAATACATAAATGTATATATAGGACATTTCTTTTATTTTCGATAATTAATAGGTTAGGTTAATACGTCTTAATAGTTATTAAACTGTAATAAAGTTAAACTGTGTAATAATCTGTAAGTATTTAATTTTTTTGTTTATGATGAGTATGTGTTCACTAAATAACGCTGAGTTAGTACTAATTACTACTTCTTATAAGAATGCCTCGAAAAAGATCCAACCTCCCCCGGAGCAGCAGAAATGCAATAAGGATGAGATTATTTCTCATTAGTTCACTGCATTTCAGTAACGTCAGGCCAGGTTTCATATTACAGAAATTTCAGCTCAGCGAAAATCTCGATTGAGTTCACATCGTTCTCGAATGATGGCTACTTGAGTTACGATGAACAGGGAACAGCGTGAAGCATGTTTGTCCACCGATCGCAAGGCTCATGCAATATCGCGTGAGTCTGAGACCTTTACTGACAGGGAAACCCGGCTGAACTCTCAAAAAGCACGAACTTTGCAGTCTAGAAACCTGGAAAGTAACTTAGATTGTGAATCTCGATTAACAGCTGATCGAGAAGAAGAAAGAAACTGCAGAACAACGTCAGTCACGACTAAATGCCGATCGACTTCGGCATACACTCAATAAAATGTTATCAAGTTTGATAGAAGACCCAGAAACTGGAGCGGAAATTGATATCCTTCCATGGATTACCAAAGAGAAAACAGGTTATTTGTATTCGCCCAGAATTGATTACTCTGAATTCGAATCTATAGTAGGTATGGTGGTATGTTGTCAGTTTTGTAATGCTCAAAAATGGAGAAAAGAACCAAATGGAATATGCTATTCAGGTGGCAAAGTGCTCATTTAAACTTATCATGAGCCCCTTTATAAAAGTTTTACTAAATAGTGAGCATCCTCAGTGTAAACATTTTTAGACTATGTCCGTTTATATAATAGAGTATTCCAAATGACATCTTTTGGGGTCAAACATATCACATCCAACTTTTAAGGTGCAGGGCCAATTTATCACTTGATTGGATCTTTGCTTCTCCAAAATGAACCAAAATTTCTTTAAATTTATTTTGTATCAAATTACATTGAACAGGCCCATATACGACATCATAACTTTCCTCAGCTGAACATCAACTTTATATTTCAACTTGAAAATATGTTACATCAAGTAAATCCGTATGTCAGAAGTTTCAAAGCCGCAATAGATTCCATCCCACAAGGCCAAAATAACAATTATAAAGTTATAAATAAGGCTGATAGACGTCCTGCGGAAGAACATCGTGAAAAGTTCACTGTCCCCGATGCAGACGAAGTTGCAGTAATATTAGTCAATTAGGAATGTGATAGACGTGACATCGTGCAGCGCACTCATGTTGATCGCTTACAACGTATTTATAAAACACACCGAGCATATGATGCCCTGCAGTATCAAAATCAAAAATCAAAATCAAAATTCAAAAAAATCAAAATTCATTTATTCAATTTAGGCCTTTTTTTTTTTTTTTTTTTTTTGACGGGGGGAAATGCATTTAGGCACTGCCCTTATCTATTGTATTTGAAGAATCAAAGTCCCCCAAATACAATAGATAAGGGGGCACGGAGTGACGAGCTCCGTGCCAGTGTGGGACTCACCCGGGCGAGAGTCGACCCGGAAATACCCACTAAAACCCCCCGGGGCCGTCCGCTGCATTTGGGATGAGGGCAATACGGGGTTGCCAAGGCATGTCGCCGCGTTGCCCCCTGCAGCGAACCCACCGGGCCTCGTCGTGCAATGGCCCAATGGGGATGGGGGAGGATATTCCTCAACCCCACCTCTTCACCCTCCCCCCCGAAGGGGGGCATGACCCATCGGTCAACATTCCGAGGCAGGATATACTCCTGCCCCAATAAAAAGAAACGGGAAGAGAGGGACAGAACGGAGGCGGGCCAAGAGGAAAGACGAAGGAGCCCGCCTCCGCTAAGAAGAGAAAAGAGAGATAGGTCCCTCTCCTGAACTCGCCTTGTCGCAACAACAAGGCGTAGCTAAGAGAGGGATACCTGAAGACAGACAACACAATACACAAATCCACTCAACAGACCCACATCCCCTAATCCCTCAATCAAACATATCCACAACCCCCCCCCCCCCCCCCCAAGGAATCCCCTACCAACAACAACACCCCTAGGGGAGGCAGAAAGCCCCCCCCATATGGTGCCCATCTTCTCTGCCTCTGTCCGCACACCGTGCGCACTTTGGCCGTTCCGCCACACAGGCCGCAGCCTTGTGCCCCAGTGCCCCACAACGGAAACACTGGGCCGCCCTATCCACCTCCTCCACACACCTAAACCTCATGTGCCCCAGGCCCATGCACTTATAGCACCTGAGCGGCTTAACTTCAAGTGCATGCACCTGGGTCACGCACCACCCAATCTTTATCCCCCCCTTTTCCACCACCCTACGTGCCGCTTCAACAGGAAGCGACACGTACAAACTCCTCACCCCTCTTTCCGACACCCGGATCTCACCCGCCTTTATCTCATCCGCTCCACAAATCCCCTCCTGCGCAACCCTGGCTAGAGCCTCCTCTCTCCCCACCGAGTCCTCCAGACCAACAAGGCGGACACCAGCCCGCATCATTGGCCTGGAGACCACTGCCACCTCCTCAACAACCCTCTGTAATCTCGCCGCCAGAACATCCGCCTTCTCCTTCCCATCGGGACCCGCCACCTCCAGCATCCTGGAACCCGCAGCAGTGGGGCGACAGGAAACGCTCTCGATCCCCATCGCCTCCAACCCCACCTTGCCCCTTGCCTCGGCCAACACCTGCCCATACGTGAGCCCCCTCGACACCGCGTCCGGCCGCAGCGTAATAACCACCGCCGCCGTTCGCGGCGGCGACGGGACCCTCGGCCTTGGCTTCACCACCCTCTTTTCCAACCCCACACCTTGAGGCTCAGAAGGGGTCTCAACTACACCCTTCTTCACCACCTTCCTCCTTTTCCCATTCCCCTCCACAACGGACCATTCCTCCTCGGCGTTTCCCCCACTGACCACAACCTCATTTCCCTCATCATTCTTTCCACCGGAAAGTGGAGCCCAGTCCATCCCCAAAGGGGAGGACAAAGGAGGGACCACCCTTCTCCGCTACTTTCTTCTTCCTCTTAATCCCATCCGTCAAACCACCAACCTCACTCCCAACCTCCACCACACCTGGCAGCCGACTAGCCACCCCCGCTATCTGCCCCTCCAGCAATTCCAACTTCCGACTAACCCCTTCAAGTACTCCCCCTAACTTCCCCATAACCGCCGTCACAATATCCGTCGCACTATCAGCTCTCAGCTGCTCTCCCTCGCACCCTAAACTTCCACCCTCACCCTGTGAGGTACCCACAGCAACATCCATCATACACTTCTTCTTCTTCTTAGCCCCCTTCATCCCTAACAGAGCCTCAAGACTCACCACCTTTTCCTTCTCCTTTACCAACTGAACCTCAAGATTCTCCGCCTCCTTCTCCTCCACTCTTAGCGAAGCCTTCAGCCTATCCATCTCCTTTTTATACTTCTTCTTATCTACCTCAAGCAAATTCGACTCCCAAGCCAACGACCTAGCATGCTGCGACACATCAGCAGCAAACGCAGTCAACCTCCACAAATACACCGCCATCGATCTCAATTTCCCACTTACTCCATTTCCTACTTTTCCATCCAAATCCACCAAACACTGTATCATCTCATCCGTCGAATCAAACCAATCCTTCGGTGCCAGACACGACACATCCGGAATCCCTTCAACCATCCTCCTCAATTCATCCACCACACTTCCCCCTCCCTTTATCTTCAACCCTTGGAACTTTTCCCATGGGAAATCCCGCTTATTAACCTCAGTAAAGTCCGTATCTTCCTCCAACGCAACAGACTCCCCTATCACATCCGCCCTCAACCCATATTTACGACCCCCAGACTTACTCGCCATACCGCCTTCCCCCAACGTCAGCCAAACAACCCCTAACACGTACAGCCACCAACAACAACCCCTCCAACAGACCAACCCCTAACACAGACGTAACACGACCAATAACAACCCTCTTCAACAAAACCAACCCCCCTAATAGTAGTAATACACCTCGCTTGTAGTAATACACCTCGCTTAGTAATACACCTCGCTTTAGTAATACACCTCGCTTTAGTAATACACCTCGCTTTAGTAATACACCTCGCTTTAGTAATACACCTCGCTTATTCAATTTAGGCCCTAAGAAGGCGCTTATGAACGTCTAAAACACTACCACCGGTTCGGAAAACAACCCAGTCGAGAAGAGCCGGCAAGAAACTCGATCTGGTTCCTTCTTTTTTTTTTTCATAAATATAATATATATAATTTTTTTATGTCATATAAAAAATTATACAAATCGTAGTTTTTAGTGGAAGCACAGAGATGTGGGTTATTTCCAGACATCACTATCGTTCACGTAATGATCCACCCTGTAATAATCTTTTGAGATTAAAACTTGCTTGACATAATACTTGAACTTATTGTCAGGTAAATCGGTAATTTTACTTGGAATCTTATTGTAAAACCGAATACTATTACCTATAAAGCTTTTATTACACTTACTTAACCTAAAGCGTGGGACGGCCAACTTGTCTTTACTTCTAGTATTAAAATTATGACGACCATTCACTAGATCTATTTCCTATTATCCTTTGATATATTTCCATGGTCAGGATGGGTACAATTTCAGACTCTACCAAGTAAATCCAAGCACTAGCATAACAAATTATAATAAAAAATATCAGCCTTACAGTTTTATTCATACCAGATACAAATTATATGAAACTGTTGTATCTATTGCTACTATATTTTTTCTATAGTAACTTGAGATCGGTAACGGTGTGTATCCGCAGGAACAAGCAAAATTTGTTCTAAACGCAAACCTATGCTGCGAAGTTTCATGAATGCGTGACCTCATATCATCCGTGTATGGAAACGCAACGCAAATACCAACTTGCGAAAATTCATGGCTTTGCGAAAGAGCTATTTTAAGTCCACGAAACGACCAAGCAGCAGCAATAAATGCTGAAATTTTGAGCTTTGTTTCGGAGGATATTGTAGAGTATATCTCCATTAACAGAGTTATGAAAGATGAAGAATCTACCAATTTCCCAGTAGAATTTTTAGAATCCCTCAATGCTCCTGGACTACCATCTCATAAAAAAAATTTAAAGTCGGCGTACCCATAATGCTGCTAAGAAATTTAACACCGCCAAAACTTTGCAACAATACTAGATTAAAAGTGAATTTTCTCTTTTAAATTTCTGATTCTGCGAAACCTGATAGAAGCAGAGATTTTAACAGGTGATAGTGTTTTTATGCCTCGGGTTCCGGGTTCCGGGTTTAAACGAGTTCAGTTTCCAGTGAGCTTATGACCAGTTTTGCGATGACAATTAATAAAGCCTATGGTCAGACGCTAAAAGTTGTGGATGTGGATCTAAGTATTAGCTGTTTTTCGCAATGTCAGCTTTATGTGGCTTTATCACGTGTTAATAATTCTAGCAGCCTGTATGCTTTGTTCCCTGATAGCTATACGATGTAACGACGGTGATTATAATTCAGAATAAACCAAAATCCGAAAAATGCTGCCTAAAGTCACTATTCCACGCAGACAAAGTTGCGGGCACAGCTAGTGTAATTATTTAACAGTAAAAAAATAAATAAGCACGTCTAATTATTTTATCCAATAACATGGCGGTCATTGCAATCAGATTCCTGCGAAAAAATAATAATCTTTTTCTTGTTAATTAATAAAGTTACTAATTCTATGTCTATTTATTGTAATTGATGCATAATAAATTATATATTTTATGTTACTTTATTATCATTTAATTATTTATATTCAATTAATATCAAACTTTAATCTATATACCAAACGATATATCTTAAAATAGGTAAGTACTTGAGCTGGATATGCGTAGATTAAGATATATATCGATTTATCTTGTTGCATTACAATTAATTCGTAATTAATGGCATATGATATAGAAATTCATAAAATAATGCACATTTATTTTGAATATTTATAAATATATCTCATTTTTAACTAAATAATAAGTACCATCTTGAATCATAACCTCAAAATAGTCATTGGTGTATATAGAATACTTCGTTAGGATATTGACGTGTAGCTTACCTTCCTATAAACCTTTTGGACACCAATTAGTTATATTTTTAATCCATTCTCCCTTTTATTATTGCAATTCAGGCCACGCCATATTTATTACAATCAATCTTCATCTATAAGAGGCCAATAATAATATAAAGAATTCTTCTTATCAATGTTGCAAGTTAATATATTAGCTGAATAAAAAAAGGAATTAATGATATGTAAAGGAGTAAAAACAGTTAAAATTTGAATTTAAAAAACATTCAAACACTGGCAAGTGTCCAACTGTTGAAGTTTTATTGTTTCACCACACAAAATTATGCCGTTTCCCGCTGCGCGCGGGATTCCATGAAAAATGAGTTGAAGGTCTTTTTTTTCTCCAACAAACCTGAAAACTAATTCCGGCAGGGAAAATGAAAATTTTATAAAAACACTAAGAATCGAGGTCGACACATTATTATAATTTTTTTTTTCTCAATTAATTTCAGACCAGCGCAAATGGAACCAACTCTCGGTATATTTTTTGCTAGCGAAATGTAACTATGAAAGTTTAATTTTGATTTTTCTCGAAAATAATACATCAAAGGAAAGTGAGTTGCTCGAGTAAAAACAAGAATTGCCCGTTTTCGTTTACATTTTTAAATTAACTCTAGCAAGCATACCTCTAATTGTTACTACTTTTATTTACAGGTATACATTTTTTCTTAGATTATTTTTTGGTATACCTATATAACATAATATAATATAATAAAACTGTAACAAGACCAAATCTGTACATTAAATGTTTCTTGAAAATTATTATCGGGGTGAACTTTGTTATCGATATAGAAGCCAAAAATATTTTATTCAGAATTTTTGTCTGTCTGTCTGTCTTTCTATGTGTACGCATATCACTCGGAAAGTACTGAACCAATTTTGACGAAACTTGACACAGTGATAACTAATATTATAGATAAATCTACAATGCTCTTTGTCCCATAAAACGCAAGGGGTTCTCCAGGATAACGGACAAAAGTAAAAAATTTGTTGCAAATGAAATTCTTGACGGATTTTGATGAAATTTTATTTGCGCTACAACAAACAAATTAGCTAAAATTTAAGCTATATTTCGTTTCTCTATTCTTTATTAAAAAAAAACAAAAAAAGTACTCCATCGCTAGATTTTGAACCGACGTCGTTAACTCGTGTACTACCTAAGAGTTACAACTTAGCTAAATCAATTTAGGGAATGGTTGCAAAATTATCAATCAGTTAGAAGCACAAAATCTAATAAGTAGACTAATCAAACCTATTCATGTATTTGTTTGTCTCTTTATCATGAAGCATTTCCGTTTCATCGAGTTTCAAAAAACCAAGAAAAGAAACTCACACCAAAGAAAGTTCACTTCAATAATAAATACCATGTCAACAAAGTTGAAAAATAGGTATAAAAATATTATCAAAGACTATATAATATACTAGCCCGACAATACCCATAAAAATAATCGTAATACGATAAAATTATTATCTATTAAAATTAAAGGTGCCATTGAGTGTTTAATATGTCGAGTACCCATAAAAATAAGACAATAGGAAGACAATATGAAACCAATGGAAAGCTGGCGTAAACGCCAGGCAAGTGCTCAAGGGGTTAAAATTGAATAGAAGTCTATCTATAATGTATTCAGTATCTCAATAATGCGCCTTAAATAATTAGACGGCGCTATTCTCCAGTTTCCCTATTGAGATAAATTATAATAGCCATGTTGCCAGCTCATGGTTCGTAGCACGCGACGTTGCCGCTCTTCGTTTTCGACTCTCTATGTGGATTTGAAAATATTTATGCGAATTTTTATTAAGTGTTACCAGAATAGCTTTCCATACATTACATGCATTTAGAATACATTTTTATACAATTATATAATGCGTAAATAGCGTTTATCTACATTTCTATTAAATAATAAATATGTGTTGGCTTAATATAGTATTATAAATTACCAAAAAATGAGCAGAAATAAAAGTAAATCAAACCAACATCATTTATTTACATTTAAACATGTGTGTAATTCTGACGATTATTTATAGATGGCGTTTTACTTATTTAAATCGACATCGATACTGGACAAGGAACGAAATCTGTACATTGAAGATATTTGAGCAAAAAAACCATGCAGGGCTTTAGATTCTACTATAGAACACATCACGTCTCGATAGTTTTAAATTTTTTTGTCTGTCTGTCCGTTTATTAATTTGTTGCCAATCACGCAAAAACTACTCAACCGATTTCGATGAAATTTGGTATTAAATTTGGAACTCTATGCATAGTAACATCTGTCATACTTATTACATATATGTATATGTATTTATGTATATGTATTTATATAATGTATGAATAGCGTTTATCTAAATTTATAAAAAACACTATAATAATTATGTGCATAAAATATATATTAATATTGTAAAGAAGTAAAGTTTGTGAGTTTGGATTTCCGGGGTACTGCTGAACCGATTTTAAAAATTCATTCACCGTTACAAATATATATTATATATACGCAACTTTCTATTTTGGTAAATATATATTTACAATAAGTAATCATAATTAATGTAATTGCAGTAGGTAATAATTACATAATATAGTGTGCGCTGCTTGAATGGTTTGAAATAAAGGAATAGAATTTATAGTATTTCCGCATATTTTCATTCAGATCTATTAGGGCAAGAATGGCTGGGTGCTAGTTTCACCTCAGGTGGCCCGCGAGGGCTAAGCAGCATCCTCTGTATCACAATCATCTACTGCGATCGCCAACCCGCCTGCCAAGCGTGGCGATTATGGCAATCCGCCTCTTATTGAGGGAGACCTACCTATGTCAAACAGTGGACGCCTTATGGTTAAATGGATGGATGGATGGATTATTTGACACGGACAACCCTCTTTCCTGTAGATAAGAAATAGAATAAGATTGTAAAATAGAAATAAGGTGAAAACAATAAAGGTACAAAAAATTAGGGGAAAGCCACAAAAAAGTAAATAAAACTCGGATTATGTCTGAGAAGTAGACAGACTAAATAAAAAAAACCTCTTTCCTGGATAATTTTTATATTCCCTGGACTTTTGATACTTTTTCATTTAAATGATTTTTTTTAGTTCTTGTTGCGATTTTAGTCTATCATGTAGTAGTACTTGTTTTTAATTCATTTTTTTCATTCATTCATAATTTTGGTGACGTTTAATGTGATATAGTTAGGTTATTGTGCACAAGTCTATTGAAATAACGCTACGGTGAGTGAATTCTGAAAACTCACAACAACTCAATTGGAATAACTTTCACAAAGGGCTGCCACTTTATGAAATGTCTTCATAACGTCAGATTTGGCTGCATGGTTAAGAAGTGCCTTTGCCTATTTCCATAAAATGGAATAAATGGAACAAAAAAAAATTATATTTAATTAAAATTAAAATAAAGAATATAGACATGAAGTAAGAATACAATTTAATATTTTTGAAATAACTAATGCTCTTATATTAAAGGGTGTCAAAGCTGGTCATTTGTAAACGTCACTGCGATTTCCGGTTCGTGTAAACACGGCTGTAACTTAATCCAGATAATTATTATAACGTGTCGAGTTTCTAAAGGCAATGAACATGCGAAAACCGCTTGTCAACAAATCTAATACTTGAATAAATGATTTATCTTTTTTACTTTTTTATCGTGATTAAGTAAATACTTACTAAAAATTTAGAAGCGATGATGGCGCATTGGGCAGTGCGGCCAGATTCCGTGTCAATGGACGCGTGTTCAAATCCACCTATCCAACTCTAAATTCAGCCTGAGCTTTCTTCGGTGAAAGAAAATATCGTGAAGAAACCATAGCATGGTGGTAAGGCATTTTCTAACAATGCCCACCTCAGTAGCTACTACCCTGAAGTTCAAAAACCTATCGCCAAACACCAATAGGTGTGTTACGGCATCATCACTTGAGAACCAGTATCTAGGCTTGAGTGTGTTTACCATCCTGGACCACGTCGTCACTTAACATAAGGTGATATTGTGGTCAAAGCACTGAGCCTATAACGTGTAAAAAATAAAAGAAACGTCACGGTTTTCATTTTTCCTTTCACACATACGTATCCTCTAGCTGTTTGTAAATAGAAAAACATAACATTTTGAAATAAGTCGCCGATAATGAAATTTTTGCCACGCAGCTAATTCTATATTAATAAATAAAATTGAAGTGTCTGTTTGTAATGTCAAAATATCTTTTTTTACTAAATAGATATGAATATACACGATAACTATACCAAAAACGCAATTTTTAAAAATTTTCTCTTTCTGTTTGTTGTTCTGGGTAATCTCCGGAACGGCTGGACCCATTTTGACGGGACTTTTTGCTAGATAACTGAAGTTACTCTGGGTAACTTAGGGTACTTTTCAGTTTTGAAAATAATTAGGATTCCGCATATAATAATTAAAACATATAAAAAATTAAATAAATTCTGATTCGATGCACAATTTTATGGGCAAGTGCTTGAATATGTGAGAAACATTTTTACTTTATTTTAGTACTTAGCAAAAATTAGGGTTCCGTATAAAAATAAAAAAATGCAGTGAAGAATATTTGAAAAGCGGGCGCAGCCGCGGGCACACAGCTAGTATTAAATAAATCTGCCGAAAACACACTTCTCTCTTTAATTTAATTTACCACAATAATAACTGAACATAAGTATAACAAATTCCGCGCCTTAAGAAACTTGACGGGTTACAAGTTGATCTGTTCCCGACATTATACCCTCGTCATGGTCACTTAATTCAACCCTTATTATATACAATATATGGAGAGGTTAAGGGAAGACGGCTTATGTTTATAAACACCAAGTGGCATTATTTAAACGTAATCTTTTAAAACGGACGTTCGAAAAGGACTTTAGTAAAGTCAGCACAATAAATAATTAAGTTGATATGAAGAAGATGTATAGATAACCGTCGCGATCGAATCAGGAATGAGGAGATACGCAGAAGAACCTAAGTAACCGATATTGCCCGAAAAATTGCCAAACTGAAGTGGCAATGGGCACATTGCTCGCAGAGCCGATGCCCGATGGCCAACGGGTTCTCGAATAACTGCCGCGTACTGAAGACGCAGCCTGGGTAGCTACCCCGCCCCTTCATAAGGTGGGCCGACGACCTGGTGGAGGTCGCGAGAATCCGTTGGATGCGGGTGGCGCAAGACCAGTCGTCGTAGAGATCTTTGGGGGAGACCTATGCCCAGTAGTGGACGTCATTCGGTTGAATGGATGGATAGATACAGTAATACCTCGCTTTACGCGAGGGATACGTTCCGAAAAAAAAAACGCGTTAACTGAAATTCGCGTATATCGAGGTTTATGATTAAACATAGTCAAAATGTAATACAAAAAAATACAAATCATTTTTATCAATCACTTTAATTCTAAGAACACTTTATGCAATATATACTCTTATTTTTTACGGAAAAATACATCTATTGTCTTTACATTATGTTTATACGCACTCATTCGCGTAATGCGAGGCATTTGAGCGCGTAATTTCAAATTCGCGTTATAGTGAAACCGCGCGTAACGGGGTCGCGCTATGCGGGGTATTACTGCATTGTACTGTTTAAGTGACGATGTGTTTTGAGATGGTAAACAAGCTTAACTTGTCTCGTCGGCGTTGGCCGTTGACGATTCAAGCGTAGAAGAAGAGCAGGAGATATTTTTGACCAAATGATTCCATGATGAAACGTCAGATGGTGGACACGAGGATGTCCATCACTGCAAGGAACTACCCGTATAGGAAAGCAGGACTTCGTTCCCGCTTTATACGTGTATTGGAGAGGTTCAATAGGGGCGTGAGAGAATTTTTAAACAGCAATGCCTACTACCATCAGGCGGATCGTATGCCTGTTTGGCACTTTTGTGGTATAAAAAAACTTTCCTTGTGTATGTCATCTGCGGGTGACCCAGAGTGTGAGCAAAGTTCGGAGTTTGCTGGTGGAAACCACGCGACCCTGCCGTACATATTCGCTTTGCAGACGGGGGGATTTTAGCTGGTAAGAGTCCGGCATAACCCTCTATCTAACCCCTGATGCTGAGAAAGTACCCTAAAGTACTCTGTAAGATTTTCCACCCGTAAAACTAAGCCTAGGTCAATACTACTTGAGAACCAATGTTCTCAATTGATACTACTGGAACGGACTTCTGGGCATTTGAACGGAATCTTCATGATGGCAGGTAGCTAGGACGTACGACCTCGTAATGGTTTCACCCTGTTGTTTACCTACACCGGAAGTTCGGGTTCATACAGGATAGATGGATTCGAACTCAGTTATCATCGCTTCAAATGTCTCTCTAAATTCAAATGTCTAGAATCATCTCAAGAATAATCAACTAGAGAATTCGTGCAAAATATCCTACGCTCGCTGTTGAAACGAATTCGGATAGGAAACGACTAAAGGCGGATAGTTGAGATAAATCTTTATAAATGTTTCCTGGGCGTATTTGGAGGCAGGCCGATTTTGTTTCAATATATTTGTTAATGTGTTTCTTTTTTGTATATGGTATATTAAATTTGGCGTTTTTTGTAATATCACGTGATAGCAAGTAAAAATGTTAAGCATATAAAAAGCTATGCGAAACAAGTCTCGAAACCTCAAAGCACATCATGTGTGATTATGAGCCATTAATACTCATACGCAACTAAGTTCTGGGTAAGCACGTGTTGGTCCCGGAGAAGATATAGATGCTTTTTATGTTGCGCAGCAAAATTACTGCACTAGATCTGCTGTTAAGTACAGGAGAATCCAAATCAGCGGCGACTGACACCGAACAGAATTCGCTGCCAGTCACTGCTGTCATGCTGGCCTGCTTAGGTACCTCCTGACGCCTCTTTTGCAGGACCCAATATCATAGAAAGGAGCGAACACGCCGACAGGAAGACGGTTTCACAACTTCACGATGCGACAAAAGTAACAGTATTTCCAGGCTTTAGGTCTTGACAATGGTCCTTAACAGTATGGGGTTAATACCTATAGATCTTTCGAAATCGTAATGATACAGAGCTGTTCAAGTCTACATTTACATTTCGGAATAATAATTAAAAGCCTATAGAAATTGTCTCTAGATTGATGATTGCGGAAGCCATGAATGTATTTTTGGCGCCAACTTAAAACAAAATTGTTTTTGAGATCGCATACTATCGATCTCATAAAAATTGGCATATATTTTGTCATGGAGAAATTTTTTATGTTATCACTTTTATTGTAAATCATCACCAGCTCAACCATATTATCTTGAACACCGTTCAATCGATCGCCATAAAAATTGATAAATACAAATTGGAGGATGGACAATATTTTATGTACTCGTTATTGGACAGGATAACGTCTGCCGGCTTAAGCTAGTAATAACCAATCTAAGTATGAATTATTTCTTAGTTCCTTGGTAGCTCTCAAACGATTGGACCAATTTAAATTAAATTCGACACATAGATGCATTATGTAAAACAAAAGAATGTATGATACATTTTATAACTGAAAATAACTCCATTGAATTTCACGAACCTATCATTTACGGTGGAGAAATAAATAAATTCCTTCATTAAAATAATCATTACAAAGTAAATACGAAACCCCACCCGTCAATATTATTACATTCCAGATTGTAAAATAAAACAAACGAAAACTCGACAATAGGATACACAAAAAAAAAATCTACCCTCTTTCGTTCGGAAAATGTCTATAGAAAATCTTCATCAATTTTTTCCCCTCTCAAGCGAAATGACCGTGATATTTGAAAGGTTAGAAGATCCACTATAGATGTTTCTATCATCTGAATCCGGTTTGAGATACACTGAGACTAACTATAATTAAATACAATTCCTGAAATTTTGAAAAAATGGCATTTATGCTGTCCACCTGTTAGTAAACCGTTAGTAAGCTTACACGTAGCTTTACACGAGAACCACTATATATCAATATTCACTGCCTAAATTCTGGTATATCTTTTATCACATCATGTAATACGTGAATCGAATTACATTATAAGGATTATAATTATAGAAGTCAACAAAAAAAAAATGGCCTCTGGTATCTCCCTTTTAATACATCAGGTTTTTTTTTAATTCTAACTTGACAACATGGCTACATTTCATCTGATGCTAAATGAAGTACAGTCCAATATCGATACCAACCGCAAAAATATGGAAATATATCGACAGTCAATATGATTAGTACGTTTTTTTTAAAGACCATTATAAAGGGCCATTCCTCAGGTGTGACCCAAGACCTTTTTATTTAATATCAGTTTTTATTTATTTAATTTTATTTAAATAATTTATGTACAACCCTACTTTTATTATTTTATTTTTTCTAATAATTTCTTTTTTTTATATTATGATTTCCACTTTTTTTTTCTTAATTTTGTATAGTTTCTATTAGTATGGTCGAATGTGAGTACTTTAATTAAAAATGATAAGAGGAGATAAAGCATCATGCTTTTTACCGTCACGTCATACGACCAAGAGGCAGAATTTTCCCAACAAAAGAGATCGTACTGAAGTCAAGTTCTATTATACTCAATACTTGTTCAATATATTAACCAAAGTGAATATAAAACAAAATCTTAACCAAAGAATATATCAATGATATTAAAACACAAACATATAAATCAGTTTAAAGTTAATGAGCCTTCTAAACAGACAGAAACAGATAGACATGTCATTATTGATACGTATTGAAAAATACAAACAAATCAGCATGCTATAATAAAACATTACACATAAAACTCAACAAGTTAGTAATATAAGCTTAGCGAATTTTATAGCATGCGGTAACCATAGCATTTTATGGGAACCACAACCCTTTCTACATTCAATAGAAAGGGTCGCAACGATGTGGTGTCGTTGTCAAGTCGGCAGTCCCCGGGGTCCCTGCGAGACCGGTTCTTCCTTCGTCTTGCAAACGATAAAGATTCATTTCTATTACACTTTTATTGCGTTAAAGGTTGATATCACACAGTTACAAAGCGGCTTGGGAAGTCTCAGAAGTATTATTTATTTTTATACCATCTATTTCATATTATTCTGAAGGCATTAATATACTAGTAGTGCTTGTAACTTCGTAACCATATTGAGTCAGTCGTGGTTAATATTACTAAATTATTTACATTTGTAAAAATGTGTTCTAAACGTTAGAAGAAAAATACGAAATGGCATTCCATTTTCTACTCATTTCTGGTGACTATTCATCCTATTGAATTGGATCTTATATGACACTCACAGGTATAAACTATAAAACAACTTGAAAGACATAGAGTAATAACGTTAACAGTTCATTCAATATCATTAAGAAATAAAAACAATTTAATATTCAAGCCAGAAAAGTACATATACGCAAGCATAAATGGAATTATGTAATCGCTGTCGGCACGTAACAAAATATGTGCGTGGTCTTTTAAGGCCTACTTAAAATAATTTCACTCCGTGTGCGATATCTGGCGTTCTGAATATTTTCATTCCATGTATAGAATGTAAAACACCATACGAAATTTTCATTAAAATCAGTTTAGTAATTGTTGCATAATATTGGCATATACACATTGGCAGGTAAAATGTAAAAAAAGTGTAGATTTATGTTCCATTATTGTTTCTAAAGCCAAAAAGAGCTATTTCTATTCGTGAGTGTGCTCACTATGCAACCGCCCTTAAAATTTCGGCCGAGAATAGCTTTTGAGGTCAAGATACGTCGATTGGATTTTTTCCAGATTAAATTTGAACCACTTTACCCTTTTGTGTGTGGAATTTTCACGTTAAATTCAACGGAGGGAAAGCGGAAAAAGGGATAGTAGACTCATTGTAATTCTTTTACTGGCGTTTCCACTGACTGTTATCGGTTCGACTTGTGAATTTCTTTTGATGTTTCTTTTTTTTAATATATAAAATATATTCGAAATAATCATTGATAAATTACTATTTTAATTATGTGAAACTATACGTTTCGCGTAATAAGATTATTCAAGCACCATTAATCGTTACATTTTTATTTTTAAGAATCAACGATATTCTATTAAATTCGCAAATTTGCAAAGACTTAATTTTAAATTACAGGACTCGACAGATTTTGTCTCGGTCAAATTTTAATAAATTTTCAAAAAAATGAATTCGCCTGTAGACTGAAATATTGTTAGCTAATAAATAAAATTACTAAACGGTTTGTCCTCTCAAATCTTCCATAAATATGTATTATTATTAAATCAGTAATTATGGAATTGTTTATGATGTTTCTTATATTTTATTTACGATCATTTTGTTTTTTATTCTCAGGAGCAATACATTCCTTACGAACTTCTATCGTGTTATATTTATTTAACAATAATGCGTAACGTTTCTTCCGAAGTACCACAAAAACGTCATAGAACTTCTCACAAGGTAATTCCTGGCTAATACGTATTATGTAGATTATCTAACCCTTTTGTAAGAAAAAAACTATATATCTAACTGATTGTGACAACCACATCAAAATCCGTTTCGTGGTTTAGGAGGAGTTAACAGATAAACAGACCGACAGACAAGGGAAGGGTATTTTGTTTTATACTGTCTATAGACTAAGTAAGATACAGTCAGATTTAAAAGGGAATCAGTAACATTTTATTCATAATAACGTGCAAAAAAGTCTTATTATAAAACAATATATTAATGTGAACGTAATAATAATATTTGAAAGACCTCACTCACGTCTTCAAAGTTTGCCGAAGTTTTTCCTTATTTTTTTATATTTAAGTATACGAAAGAAACAAAGTTTCCTACATAATCTCTGTTCGAGGATGAAAAATTCTCGGAAAGTTGGGAAGATATTAAATCAGATCAATTTCGAAGTTGGTTTTGACCTTTTGACGGTATATTGTCATTATTTTTACCGTTTTATTTATATATCTTTTTATATAAAATAATAGGTACCTTTTGTTACCAAAATATGAACTAACGTTAAATGGTGATGTGAACCAAGATGATACGCACTAAATCTTGAGGTACTGGGTCTCAAACGATGCTGTCGGAACACCCCTATAAATGCTTGTCTATAGATTATCGAAGGGATCGTTCAAGAATTACGTAGGCATAAACACTGCCATTTTTAATTTATCCCCCCTTTGTCAATAATAATAAACATCCAAAAATATAACGTAAGAATTCATGATAGCTAACAACCACCATTCTCTAGTTTCATTATGATATTTTTCTTCACCGAAAGCTCAGATTTACTATCGAACCTACGTTATTCGAAGCGGCTTCTAACCACCAAGCAATTATCGCTTTATTTAAAAGTATTATTTTCTCTCTTCCAAACAGATCTCGCATGCGACCTGAAAGCTAACTTCTGAATAGCCGGGTCCAGTGCCCTACACCAAAGGTAAGAAATTAATTCTTGCAAATACTATACGACGAGTCTATACTTAGAGCTTATCGTCACTGCTAGTGACGATCTACGGAGAATTGTTGGGACCACCTGACTTTAGGGAGACTTATATCTAACAGTGGAATGACTAAGATTTGATTTTAAATATAGTCAAAGAATGATACCAATAAATGAGAATCTACCGACAGTCGAGACCGTCATGCCGACGTACATCTACCAAGGTTAACTCGGACAGCAGATTTTTTTTATATCACGAAAGTAGAAAAGAGGCTTACTATCCGCCTGATTGTAAGTGGTCACCGTGAGCCTTGCTGATTCGTTTTAATTGACATTTAATCGTGTTTTTTGCGACAGATTTTTAAACTTGAGAATGATTGTTACCTAGGCGAGCATTTTTAGAAAAAGCCCGATCACCATGCTGTGGTTCTGCACCATCGATAAAATATTGGAATCAAATATTATCGAAATATACAATGTGTATGTTTAGTAAGTTTATTTAGTACCAGCTACGTGCCCGCGGCTGCGCCCGCGTTTCATATATTTTCCACTCCGTAATGTAGTTTTTCATTCATACGGGACCACTAATTATTTTCCATTTTTTTTTGCTACTAACATTAAGTATTAAGTATAACATTAATAATCACAGATTCAAATACCTACCAGTAAAACTGTGCATTGAATAGAATTCTATTTCCATTTTTATGAGTTTTAATTTTTTTACGAGGAATCCTAACTATTTTCGAAAAAATAAAGTAGCCTAAGTTACACGGAGCTATTCAATAAAAAAAGTCAGTTCCAAATCGGTTCAGCCGTTCCGAAGATTAGCCGGAACAAACAAACAGATAGACAAACGTTTAAAAAAATCCATTTTTGGTATAGGCGTCGTATATACCATACATTCATGCATATGAAGAATATTCAGCAAAAAAAAAAACAGATATTTCAATTTTATATATTACGCCAACAAAAATTTCTTTTCTTTGAACGATTCTAGATCGCGCTATCGTTCTGTTGTCTTCCATTATACATATATGTTTCGAATCAGTCTACCCTTAATTTTATTTATTAGTATATATAACGCTACTGCATGTAGAGTCACTATATATCGTTATATGTATAAAATATCGTATTAGCAGTAGATGCAAGTATTCCGCCAGTTGAGGATCGGAACACATCTTGAGCCGCTGCCGATGGAGGCCCCAAGAATGTAGGGACAAAAGCTAATCCATCCCAGACGTTGTCCGAAACAGTACCTTATGGTCACAAGTACACAAGGTTTACACATAAATTTATGATTACTCGCCAACCACCGAAACGTGATCTAATTTTTGTTGGATTATAATATGCGGTTTGTGTAATATAATCTAATGTTACATTTTTAACTATGCAATTTCAAATTGGCCAAGGTTAGATCAGTGACGAAGGTACAGTTATTATTAAATGTCAAACGCTTACTTACAATTGTGAGTCATTGTGCGATATTTGAAATCCGAATATCAGATTGTACATTCTCCATTTTTGATCAAGGGCAGCGGGCACTTTCATTTGAAATGTACGCTCAAAGTAATTTAAAGGTGTCCAGTTCCATGTCTTTTTGTGTCTGTTTAGAACAACATTTTAAGGAATATCTTATGTTCAGTGTCTTTCAAGTGTAACCGTGTAGAGCTGTGTACGCAAGTCACTCAATTGCTGATCGTGAGACCTAGACACAGACATAAGGTGTTACATGCGGTCTGGTATAACATACTACTTTTTATGACTTACTGATTGGTCCGTTTATATTTCACTTATTTTATTGTTTTTGATTGAAATTTCACGAATTATTGTAACAATCGGTTAACTATCGGTGTGTTCTGGCACTATCAATAAATAAAACCATTTAAGTAGAGTAAGCTTTAAGCAATTTAAAAGTTTAGAAGGTAATGTATTTCTCAAGTCCAAATTAGTAGACAAAAATAGTCTTGCCTTGGCTCGGTACAGGTATAAACATACCAAAACTTGGTATTTGAAGTCATTATTCTACTAATTCTATGATAGTATTATTATTATTTGATCCGGGTAATCTCCGGAACGGCTAGACGGATCTTGACGGGACTTTTTTTGGTAGATAGCTGAACTTACTCCGGGTAACTTTTAGTCTTCGAAAACAATTAGGGTTCCGCGTAAAAAAAATTAAAGCTCATAAAAAATTGAATAAAATCCAATTTTACGGGCAAATGCTTGAATTTATGAGAAATATTTTTACTTTATCTTATATATAGTATATTAGTACTAAACAAATATTAGGGTTTCGTATAAAAAAAGTGCAGTGAAGAATATATGAATATAAGAATACGTGAGCGCAACCGCGAATACACAGCTAGTAGTTTTTAATGTAATACTTACATTACTTAGCAAATTACAAAAATATGTTTAATGGACTATGCCGTTATTGTTATATGCCCCTGAATATATATTGTGAAAAAAAACTAGAAATAAGAAAAATATATTGTGAATTCTTCTGTCCATTGACCCGGGTCGTTCGGTCGCCGATAAACCACAATATTTCAACGCTCCATCCACACGACTACTGAATTATTTATTACATCTTGATTCTAATAAATTTATTTCGTTATCTGCTTGTTTGGTGGTTTCCTGCGGTGACATATATAGTATCCTTCCTAATGATGTATATTTTTAGCTCTCCAGCTATACGTCACGGACTTCTCATCTCCACAGTGTTTATTTTCTTTTTTTTTACACGGTATAAGTTCAGTGCTTTAACAACACTCTCACCTGATGTTAAGTGACGATGGGTTGGGATGGTGACTTAATTTAAAAGGTTATGGATGTAGATCCAGTGGAGGGTGGATCATTACGTGAACGATATTGATGTCTGGAATTCACACCCTTCTCTGTGCTACCGCTAACAATGGTATTAATTATGTTTTGTATAGATTTTATTTCAAAATTATATTTATATTCTGAATTAATAAAAAAAGAACCATATCGAGTTTCTTGCCTGCGCTCTTCACGACTGTGTTGTTTTCCGAACCGGTGGTAGTGTGTTGACGTTCAAAAGCGCCTTATTAGGGCCTAAATTGAACAAAGAATTTTTTGATTTTGATGTGATCCAGGATGGTAAACGCAATAAGCATAGAGGTACTGGTTCTCAAGTGATGATGCCGGAACACACCTATTAGTATTTGGTGACAGGTTTTCAAACTTGAGGGTGGTAGCTATCCAGGCGAGCATCATGAGAAAATGTACTACCACCATGCTATGGTTTCCTCAAGATGTTTTCCTTCACCGAAATCTCAGGCCGTATATAATATAACATACCTACGATTTAAAAAAATAATCATGTAAATCGGTTTATCGGTTCTCGAATTATAAACCAATTAACGGTCAGCCAGACAGACAGACGTTAATATTTGTATAATGTAAGGACTTGCCGTTTCTTAAGGTAGAAATATATAAGGTTAACACCCGTACATGCATGGTTCCTCTGGGAGAGATCTAGGAATTCTTTTAAAGTTCATTGTAAATTCGTGCCTCGACTCCGCTTTGTTTTCTACTTTCGTGTCTGTAGTGATTTATAACGCCCCCTGACGACTATCACGTACATTTACGCTTCTGTATTGTTCTAGAAGTTTCTTCGAGATTCGGCTTATTTTTATTTAAAACTAGCTGTTTGCCCGCGGCTGCGCTCGCGTTTTTATATATTCTTCACTGCGTTTTCAGTTTTTTTTTATACGGAACCCTAATTATTTTTCTCAAAAAAATTTTGTAATAAAATGAAGTAAAAATATTTCTCATAAATTTAAACAATTGCCCGTAAAATTGACCATTGAATCGGATTTTATTCACGATTTCATGAGTTTTTTTTAAATCCCACGTACCCCGAATTACCCGTGGTAACTTCAGCTGTCTACCAAATAAAGTACTGCCATAATCGGTCCAGCCGTTCCGGAGATTACCCAAAACAGACAAACAAACAGACAGACTAAAAGAAAAAATTGGATTTTTGGTATAGGTATCTTGTATACGTTGATATGTATTTAGTAAAAAAAATATTATTTTGGCATTACAAACAGACAAGTCAATTTTATTTATTAGTATAGATTTACGTTTAATAAAAACTTAATCAGATCTTAAAAATGATAGGATTTTTAAAGTCCGACTTTCGACATGTTTAGAGACTGCCATAGAGAGCAGGAGCCATTTAACATTTATAATAGTATTCTGTATATATACTAAGAACTTACTCCCAAGAAAAACAACAGTCAAGAAGGATCGTAAAAAAACTGATTTATTAGTATTTTTTAAATTTTATACAAGTCCTAACGCAGACTTTACATGCATAAGGGTCTTAAGCCAAACAAATAAGTTCTAACTTGCGTCTTTATAGTTCTAAAGTGATGATAATCACACGACACCCGCGCATTTCTTTCCACAATAAGGGACGAATACAAGAGACGAGAAATAACCGCTAGATGCCTGTAAATACCAAGGAAAAAGTGAAAAATATCACGCTTTAATCAAAAAGTATTTTGCTACTATGCCATCTGCTTTAATGCTAGTAAATATGCCTGACTTTATTCATTACTAGCTGTCTACCCGCGGCTGCGCCCGCGTTTTATATATTCTTTACTGTGTTTTAATTTTTTTATACGGAACCCAAAATATTTTTCTAGAATTTTTTTAATTAAAATAAAGTGAAAATATTTCTCAGAGATTAGCAGATTAAAAGATTACTTGCCCGTAAAACTGTACATTGAATCGGATTTTATTTGAATTTTTATAAGTTTAATTTTTTTTACGCAGGACCCTAATTATTTTTGAAAATTAAAAGTACCCTAAGTTACCCAGAGTAACTTCAACTATCTACCAAAAAAGTCCCGTCAAAATCAGTCCAGCCGTTCCGGAGAATACCCATTGCAATCAGACAGACAGACAAAAAATTTTAAAGTGTATTTTTGATATAGGTGTCATGTCATATCTATTTAGTAAAAAAAAATTGATATTACAAACAGTCACTTCAGTTTTATTTATTAGTATAGATTATCATCAACTCATTCCATATATTACATAAACGAAATAAATATTTCAATAAATATAGAATACACCAATTATTTCAACAAAGAATCACGTAAACAGATCCAATCTGTTCGAATTATAAGTCAACGAACGAATGATATTATTTGGGCGTTAAGGTGTTTTGATACAGTCTCTAAGTCCGTGGGCGTAGATATTCTCAACAGCACGGTCCGCGAACTTACGAGACTACTAACTTCTAAATACTTCTCTTCTCTGTAAAATTCTTTTAATCTGTGCTTATCCTATGCATTGTACTACTATTCTTTTAATATCTATGAAAACTTATAAGTGGCCCTGTGGTTTAAGTTAAAATTTAAGATACTAATGATAGCCGTTAGCTTGCCTTGGGATTAAATAAATGAATAAGACGCAGATGAGTTAGTAGCATAATTAATAAAAGTATGTAATTTGATAGCAAGAATATAAACATAGTACACAAACTTAGTATTTACTTTCATATCTTAGATTAGAAATCCGGATTACTGCGAGAACACGCTGTCTCTTATTACTAGGTCAAGGTTTTAACTTACGTATGAGATACATGATGACAATATATAATTCAAAGGAATAGTATACGAAAATATATAATTAGAATTCTTTTTATACCCCTTCTGATGGAATTGACAGTGTTCGCAAACATTATAATCTTTAGAACCAACTAAATTTACTAATCATTTCCCATGGTCAATAAATGTCGACTACAAATACGTATGATGACCTAAAACTGATATAGTTAGTGCACTTATGATAAATAACAGCTTAAATTATTCTTTGAATCTTTTTTCACACGGTATAGGCTCTGTACTTTGACCACAATCTGATGTTAAGTAACTATGTGGTCCAGGATGGTTAACACATCTCTCAACACTGGTTCTCAAGCGATGCTGCCAGAACACATCTGTTGGTATTTGGTGACAAGGTTTCTAACTTGTGAGTGGTAGCTACCCAGACGGGCATTATTAGAAAATGCCCTACATAGATGCCCTATGGTTTCCTCATGATATTTTGCTTCACCGAAAGCTCAGACTGATTTTTAGAATTGGATAGGTGGATTTGAACGACGCGAAATCCAACCTCACTACCAACTAAGCCATCATGGCTTCAAATCTGAAGTGCTTATTTATAGTCTCTGTGGTTACCTAAAGCCTATAACATAAATATTCTGTAATGTTTTAAATATCTCGTAAATTGTTCCTTATACTCAAAAACTGTCTGAATTTTAATCTGATTCTCACATCGAAATGAGAAAGAGCAGGTTTGTATGTCTTTTATTAAATTAACATTTATTAGCGATCCACAATAATACGGAAAAATGTATTGAAGTAATATAAAAATAGACAACGCCTCACATATTATCATAAGGTATAAAATGCTATATTATAATCGGATAATTCCCCCACTGGTCTGATTGTTTATTGACGAATTGCCAAGTCATTACAAAAAGCAGTATGGCTATACAATGTCTACCGGTGTCTCTCTCTCTCTGAGGCGGCTATTGTTAGATGTTCATTTTAATTATTCATATGCAAACGGTCGGCTACTACGGTTTGTATAACAACAGGGGCTTACATTGTTCATAGAGTATTGTAACAGTTCGGTTTGCGAGTAAAGTTTGGGCCACAGCGGGGTATATTTGAACGCTGACTCGAAACTTTTTGAAAGTCGTCCATAAGGCTAGCGGGGCTTAGAGTATTTCATTATTTCACATCTAAATCAACATGCAATTATTTTCTTTGACAGTTTTAATAATAATCGTTATTTTAATGATTTTATTGACTAATACAAATCTTCTTCATTTGTAACAAAATCATGGATAAAAAAAATCAACATATTGCATACAGAATTGAAAATTATATATGTGTTTTGATTTTATCATGCAGTCGTCTATGATTTATTACTTTATACTATGCCTTTGTTATGTATTTGCCTAAGTATTTGGTTATGATAACAATTTCAATATTAAACGGAATACAATTTTTAATGAAGCATCCAAAATTGTGATAGGAGTTATTTTATTGATTGCTTTTATGTTACAGAGAGTTTACAGTGTCGAATTAATTTTAATTTAGTCGAATCTATTACATTTCCGTTATAATCGAAAAAAACTTATGTCAACTTCTTTGACAAAATGCAACTCATGCTAAATGTTATTTCAATCTTTTCAATAATTATTTTGGATTTGTATAATATAATGTAAAGGGATAATATGTATGTATTTACCATAGAATTAATTATTGGTTTATATACTATTATAAGAACTTATTTATAAATTGAATTTAATAGCTGTTGTTTTCTTAATAGATAAAGTTACATTAATATTTTTTAAATTCATATTACAGAGTTAACAAAGTTATTTATCTGTTTAGATATTTAATGTGTCTATATTATATACATTAAACCTTAATTAATACAATATGTAATATATAAATAGGTTACAAATAATCTATAAGTAAACTAATTACTAAAACTTTTCCAAGAAACATGTTCTTCTATATCTGATATTTATATTAATTAGCGGCTCTAACTTTACTCACGTAAATGAACTATTGATAATTCTATAGGGAATACATGCCTTCTCTGAATTCAATATTGGATCATCACTGTTAATCTTTATAGAAAATTGTAATGGCTTACCGAATTAATGTAAAAAACTTCAATCAAATACGTTCAGTATTTTTAGTTGAACCTTCAAAAAAGTAAACCTATGCTCACTTATACAACGCTTTTTCTACATACGCTTGTCAACGTAGATGGAGACTACGAACCACTGGACAAGGAGATGACTGCGAAGATAAGAAACACTATATAATGTATTCTGTCTCATACACTAGCACATTAAATCCTATAGATTTATACTTGTCTCTTTTTAAGAAGTTTTTACAATAATACATTTATAATAATCTTAACAAAGTACGTCACTTTCACAAGAGATACACCATCGTATCTCGATGGAGTGTTTTGCTGATGGGTAACTCAAGCTGTTTGGAGATTTAGTCCGATCACTGTTTTTCTATTTTATTGGATCCAACTCTTGGTGGCCAAAATTATGCAATATTCGATACACGCAGATTATTAGAGACAATTATATCTCTTTTAGAGTAGATACAATACGTTGCTAAGAAAGTGAATAAGTAGCGCATATAAATATTGAAGGATGGGAAGTGAGACGACGGACAAAGAAAAAATGGTTGAAGTATGTGAGGGAAGGTACATAGCTATATATATACATAGCTATATAGCTACATACATACATAGCTACATACATAAATAGGTACATAAGCTCACACCTATTATCCCCGAAGGGTTAGACAGAGGTGAAATAGCGAACTGTACCATCCACATTTTGTCGAGCTTAGTTCCGTCCCAGATGCGACAGGGGACGAGCCTGTCGCCATTTCGGGCACAAATTCCAGACTCCGGGATGATACCGAGTAGAAAAACCCAATATCACTAGACCCGACCTGGGGATCGAACTCGAGATCTCAGAACGACAGTCGTACCGTAATACAACTGCGCCACTGAAGCAGGGAAAATATGGATTCAAAACAAGGGAATGAAGAGATGGAACAAGACAACATACGTCATCGAACATATATAACTTGGAAACAGGATAAAGATGATGCCGATGACGTTGTTACAAAAGGTTTTCTATTGCATTAGAAGTACCTAGATATGCGTACTACAAGGCCTACAAGATTGTAGCTTTGTTGATGTAAAATTCCACGCCGTACGAAGATATACCGTAGGTGATATAATTGGTAGATTTAAAAATGATACTCTCAGTGTAAAATCAACTTTATATAAGCTAGCAACGCAGGAAGCCCCGCTGGTTCTCTAATAGGCTGTATCACTGTTTAACAATATGCAAACACTCACAGATTAAATACATGGGATACATTTACATGTAAATTCACGTTAAACGTACTGTAGATTTTGCATATTTTTGCAAACGTACCGTAGTAAAAGGTATTCTCTGGTGGATAAATACTGGCAGGTATAAAAAACGCAAGCTATTTCGCCAGAATTTTCAATGGAAGTACAAAATGAATTTATTATTCTATTCCTGTGCACCTGTCGCCTGCGTTTCGGGTATGTTAATGACTATTTCTACGGCAGGCGTAAAAACTATTGAGATTAAGTGACAATGTGGACCAGGATGGTAAAGCTACTAAACTCAAAAATACGGACTCTTTCAATATACAAGGTGAGGGTAACTGGTCGAGCCGGTAAGGGTCGTCCTAAGTAAATCGAAATACGACCAAATCGAAGACGTTCCAAAGAACGGTCAGGTTAAAAAAAGTACCTGAAACAAAAAAGCGTGTATGGAAGCGCTCATGAAAGTAGAAGAAACAAAAAACTTATGTCAGGATCGTAGCAGGTGGAAGGTCTCTGCCTACCCTTAAAGTAGAGAGGCGTTATGTTATGTATGTAATTCAAGTGATATTGCCGAAACAGACCTATAAGTACTTGGTGACAGGTTTTCAAACTTGAGGGTGGTGGCTAACCAGGCGGATATTTTAAAATATCTTACAACCATTACATTGTTTCATTACAACCCTTCATCGAAAACTCCAACAAATTACTGAACCGTTACACTTGTGGATAACTATTAAACCGTCGCAACAGGACAAAAGCTGATTCGTACAACGCGCATGTAAAACACATTATACAAACACGTTTACTCTTAGCACTTGTAGAACGCTAGTAGTTTTCTTCTTGTCCTTCGTTCCGATGAATTCAAACTGAACTGATTGGGTCGACCCGCGGTTTTCTTATATTGTGACCCAAAAACTCAAAGATGACAACAACGTTTTTAAAGTGACACATCTTTGCACGCGATGAGAGTAAAATTCCAATGTCGCGTTACCTGATAAACGTCAGTATGTACATTCAATTTCATTAAATGGATTTTAAAATATAGGAAACTTTTTGATATGAGTGATTTGTATTTTTCTCAACATATATACATCTATTCGCACATTTCTACTAAATAGATATTCATCAAACGCACGAACTGTCAAACGTGCGAAGTTAAAATAGTCGGTGCGCGTGCGTTTGCTGGTGTTGATAACTGTCCGCACTGTAGACGCCGGTGCGCGTGCGTGTGCTGGAGCTGGAGCCACAAACACCTACTGCGATCGCAAACCCGCCTGCCAAGCGTGGCAATTGAAATTCCACCCTTATCCTTGAGAGGAAACCTAGTCCAGCAGTCGACGCATTTACAGTTGCATATATATTATAGATGGACGGATGGAAAAAGAAAGATGAATAAACTATGTAAAACCGTTCTCAAGTTATGGTGTGACCAAGGGAAATAGGGATTCATTTATAGAAAATCATAATGAAATCTATGGTACTTTAAGTCTTAAGTAAATAAAACTTGTAAAGGACTGGTTGTTACTTTAATAAATATTTAATTAAGAATATTATCCGAGGAATGTATATTTGTATAACTAGTAGTAATCTATCTTTCTCAAAGCCAGACGGATTAACACTCTCCCCTTATCTCCCTCGGGATATCTTATATAAGAATTATTCTACGAGCCGCAACTCAATTTATAGATCGGAACTGATCAAATAATTCACATTACCCTGAGGTATAATAAACGCGACTCGATTTTCATCTCGGAAAGGGAATAATAATACAATTTTTGTTTGGATAATATTATTATTTATCTATATTTACTTCAAAATAATATCGCTCAGTTGTTACGCGCTCAGATTGCAGAGAACTTTAATTGATTTTTTTTACGTAAACTAGCTGGCCTACCATGAGTTGCCTAGGTCACTTTGTCCTATAAAATACTTAATTTACAATAGAAAGAATATTGAAGAAATTAATCAGGAGAAAAGGCATACTGTCTCATATATTGTATCTCATATATAATTGTAAGGGATACGAATCAACGATGAGCGACACGAATTCCGACCTAAAATACTACTGAGTCATTATCACTTCACCATATCTCTGCAGCAGCTCAAGCCGAGATTCGTGCCTTTTGGATACCCTTGCGTTGGCTACCATTTTTAAGCTCAGTACCTTAAACGCTCGCCTCAAAGTACGGTGAAACTGTCCAGACCCTTCTGATCAACAGCGTTTCGACAGTTTATAAAATAAATATGTATCTGATATACGATTATCCCATAGGAACACTACATTTTAAATTATACTATTACAATAAAAGTTTCATAGTAGGTAACTTTGTATATTTAGACTACGACTAAATTTTATACAATCGAAAAATTATTCTCAAAACAGTACAAACGAATATCAAGTTCAATTCAAAAATAGTCACTATAACGAATACTATAAAGTTAAATTTTAACAATAACAAAGTACAAACGTACAGCGCTCTGCAATTCAGTCGCTTTCAACTTTTTAATGACGATAATAAAAGCACAGATTGAGAACTGTCGTCGTCAAACAACCGGCAATATTCGGTATACGCCGTGTGCCAATGCTGCGAAACAAACGGGTCAATTAACGTAAACCGGTCGGTTAACCGCGGCCGCGCAATCATGGCCGCCCGTAGTGCTGTAGTTCGTAGCAATTACGCCCTCGTAGCGATCGCTCTCGTAGCGCGCGTTGACGCTCGAGTGAAATTTTAATGCCGTATTGTTTGAAATTTTCAGAGTTGTAGATATTATTAAAGTTACATGCGATTACATTTATTACTAGCTGTGTGCCCGCGGCTGCGCCCACACTTTATGTATTCTTCTCTGGTCTTATTATTTTTATACGGAGCCCTAATAATTTAATTAGCAATAAGATAAAGTAAAAATATTTCTCATAAATTCAAGCACTTGCCCATACTGTGCATCGAATCGAATTTTATTCAAATTTTTATTACTTTTTATTTTTACATGCGGAACCCTAATCATTTTCGAAAATTAAAAGTACCCTAAGTTACTCGGAGTTACTTCAGCTATCTACTAAAAAAGTTGCGTCAATATCAGTCCAGCCGTTCCGGAGATTATACAATTTAAACAGACAGACAGGCAGACACAATTTTAAAAATTGTATTTTGGTATAGGTATCGTTTCACATTCATATCTATTTAGTAAGAAATAAAAATAACTTTGAGATTACAATTTTATTTATTTGTATAGACTATGATATATTTGGGAATAACATTGGGTACTGAGGATGTTGGTAGTGGAGAAAACTTTTAGAGTAACAACGATTGATTGATTGGTGTCACAATCTCATCACATGGCATTATGCCCGTAGATTAGCACGCATATAATTCAGACAATATGCACCTATATTCTCCCGTTGAATGCAATTAACCCCATCTTGTTGTCTTATTTTATTTCATGGCTTAGACGTAAAAAAGTAATAGTCTAAAAATGATCTAGATCGCATACGTCTGATGTCATCTGCCCACTGTGTACTTATAAACAATCTGTCAATCTGTAGATGTAGAAGATGCATGATGATGCCGTCTGTCGGTAGATACTCAACATTTTTTACACTGTATACGATTAGTGCTCACCTGATGTTAGGTGGCGATATGCTCCAGCAAGGTGGACACACTAGACTAGTACAGACACTAGTACTAGTAAACACACTAGAGGTACTGGCTCTAAACTGATGCTGCCGGAACACACCTATTGGTATTTGGCCACAGGTTTTTAAACTTGAGGGTGCTAGGCACCCAGGCGAACATTATTAGAAAATGCCCTACCACCATGCTTTGGTTTCCTTACGATGTTTCCCTTCACCGGAAGCTCAGTCTGACTTAAGGGTTTTAAAGGTGGGCTTCAACTTGTAACGATTGACGAGGAATCTGACCTCACTGATTACCCATTACCAATCGCTTATTTAACGTCAGAACAAGTACTGTTATTTTACCGAGATTGAATAAAAAAAATTCTATGGAAATGTACTCTTATTTTTTAAAAGTCTCTTAGGTAACAACATATGTAAATAATATAATGCCAGTTTTAATTCGGGTAAATGTTGAAAAGAGAACGATAAAGGAAAGTGCAACCCTGTATGATGTCCAATATCATTGCAAATACTCTGGAGGGGGGGGGCGGGGGCGAGTTTTAGAAGTAAACTTTTCGTTAATTTCCAAGATTTTCGTTAACTTCCAATAAAATTTTTATTTATTGTTTCAGATGAGATTGGCTTCGTGGAGCGCAGCGCTATTAGCGCTTTTCGTCACCACTCTGGCTGACTCCAGTGAAGGTAAACAACGAGAACGCATAAAAAAATCTACTAATATCTTTTTAAATCACTCAATACACATTTCTCTACATTTGCTTAGATTTATTTTTTAAGTAATGTAAAGCACGAGTAATGTAATGTATTAATCTATAGTCAATTCATCCTACTAGACTAGGCCTAGAGTTACTGGTTCTCTAGTGTTACTGCTGGAAGATTGGCGATGGATTTCCAAACCTGAGACGGTGGTTATCCAAGCGGGTGACTTACCACCATGCTATGATTTTCTTACGATGTTGCTTTTATTGAAAGCTCAGGATAATATAAAATTGGAGAGATGAGTTTGAACATATGTCCATCGACGCAGAATCAGATCAAACTATCGACTGTGTCATCATCGCTTTTATTTTTGCATATATAGATACTTGTAAACAAATTACACGATTCATTTTCATAATTGCAATGATATTATAAAGCGATAGTAGCCCGGAAGAAATGTGCTGAATCCATATTGAATTCAATCCAATCCATTTAAATAAAGAGCCAAAATTTTAGATAAACGAAAAGATCACACCATACCATTATATACCATCTATTACCGTTGTCAGCTCGGCGTGAAATTTATGACTGCGTATTGTTATTAAAAATATTGAATAATGATATTAATAGTACGGATCTCCTTTCCAAAATTTATTTTAGTATTCCGTGTAAAATAACTCGACATAGTTACATATTTCAAGTTCCATTTGCTTCATCCAATTATAGGAAAAACTCTTATTTAGTTCGGGCCAGTAAAAGTATCAATGATTTGTGTGAGCGGTATAACCTTGATCCTTTCCGAATAAGTGTTACTTCGGCTAGAACGTGTTTAAGTCGTACCTTTTTTAATACTTAAATTTGTCTCCTTTCTTATTCTATGGTGAATTATTGGGTTCTCATTGGTTTTTGTAGTAGTGTTAGCAACGTCACTCATGCCCACGTTTTCTTTATAATTTAACTGATTTATATATGTGGTGACTTGTTATTGGTAAATATGTTATAATACTTTTAACTGTTACTGCTAAAATTTTTTGCTGTTAGTCGTCCATAATAATAAATAAATAATGATGAAACTATAGCATCATGGTATAATATTTTTTACACCCGACTGGTTAACTACTGTCCTAAAGTTTGAAAATTTGCCGCAAAACCTATCTTCCGGAAGTCACTCTATGGTTAGCGTGATGCTTGTCTTAGGTTGCTTCATTACATAATTTAAGCTATTATAGCTCAGTTTGTAGTGTGGCCTTATTCCACGTTATTGATATAAGTTCGAACCATGGATCGAACCCACCTTTCAATATTATAAACCTAAGCTTTCGATGAAGGAAATAATGAACATCAAAAACTTCTCATGAAATATGTTTCAGAAGCATTGATTTAGAGCTAGAGCTTTCATATATTTACCGTACTGGACCACACCGTCACTTAACATCAGGTGGGATTGTGGTCAAAGCACTCATAAAAATACACTATAAAATAAAAGATAAGATTAGGGTCAAGCGCTATACAGTCAATAAAAAAAGGTAAAGTAATAAAAATGTAAAAGAAAAACCATATCTGTATTTAGCGATGCGAGAAATAGGATTTACTTTGAAATGCTCGAACACTGGACTTAAGCTGGTATGAAAACGCGCGGTATCCCTGCTCGTAGATGATATTTGCATTTGTAGGAACCCACGGACAGTGAATTCGGGAAGACAATATAATTTTATTCAGTCCAAATTTTTTTATTTCATTTTACACGTATAAGGTGAACATGTGTTTATGTGTGTGTGATGTGACGTTAAGGAAGAACCTTCATTTCATTCGTACTCATTATTAATATTCAAAGGCAAGGTGCCAAATATGACTGGGTTATCGGAAATCGTGCGGAATACCTTCCCTGCTCTTTGTACATTTCGTGCCAAAAATATTTACAAGTTCGACTTTTAATAAATAAGATAAATTATTTACCGTCAATGAAATCATTTCCTTCTCCTGTTGTTATCATTTAAAAACACGGTTTACTTACAAAGGAAATCTTAATGTTATTTTTAAAATTCGATATATCCTTTGTTAGGTAAAATATAAAATCAATTTTAAAACACAAGCAATAGAAAACCGTAACGTATATTTCAAGTATACACTATTCTGCAAATGTCAGCATTATATAAAAAAATGGCGGCCATTTTTATAAAACTATTTTTATATAACTATTTATATTATAAAAAATATTTTGTAGCACTCCAGAACTCTTGTTACCTGTTATTATTTCCAATATAAATCATGTTTGTCCAATAATCAAACTTTATATTACATTGTATATGGTCAGATAATGCAAGATAGCCAATAAAAATGTCATACCTGATACTGACCCTAATAGAAGAGTAAGCATAATGGAAGCTATTTACTGCGTAGAAAAGCAAAAATAATCGGAAAGTATATAAACTGATTACGGTTGTAATTTACGTCTGTAGATATCTACCGTGATCTATTGATGTCGGGAGCATTAACATACGTGATTTACACCATTACGTTTCCTTTCTGAATTGAATATATTGCATAGTTACGGATGTGCCGTGCCCGGCGATTTTGGAAGGAGTCTCGCCTCCTGTGCGTCTCATACAAGTCATACATGAACTAGACTCCGACCACCGCCCAGTCGTTCTACATTTAGGTCAACCGGATGGCTCTAGTCTGCCAGCTGTAAAGATCACGGACTATTACAAGCTCCCACGATATATGAAGGACCATCAGTCCTCACCCTCATTAGATTGGATCCCTGATGTACTGGATACGTATACGAACGCGGATCTCGCGATCAACTCTTTGGTTGAGCATCTCAACATCGGAATCAGGGAAACCTCGAAAGAAGTGCAAGTGGTGAACGAACGCCGCTTTATACTCCCTGATGACGTGAGAGCCCTGCTCACCCAAAAGAAAACCGTGACTCGCGTCCACAACGCGTATCCGACTGACGAAAATTATGGATGCTTATGTTCTTTACGTAGAGCGGCGAAAGACCGCATAGATCAGCTTCGTGACAATAGCTGGAACAGTCTCCTCGCGTACCTGAAACCTTCCCACCTCGCGTACTGGAAGTTTGCAAGATTGATGAAGATGGACCGTACCGTCGCTAGTATGCCCCCCCCCCCCCTCTGGACAGAAAGCACCATGCACGCACAGCAATGCACACAAACTCCTGCACACAACTCGCAGGTACATAGGTCCTGTAAGGAACCTTTTTTTATATGTAAAAAAATTGTAGGGATTAGCTAGGATCAAAATTCCGCGGGAGTTTTCACACTCAGGTAACGACCAAGTCGAGGTTCGTACCATTTTCGTAATCCTTGTGCTAGTTACCTTTTTCGGCCGAGTGCCTTGAGCACTCGCCTACAAAGTTTAGTGAAGCTGTAAAGGCCTTTCCGGTAAAGGTATTATTTTATATGCTTGAATTATATTTTAGCCATCTGTTAGTTCCAAACAATAATCTAATAAGCAGAGACGTGCACAGCGGCGTAATACTCATGTTTTGCCTGTTAATCTTATCGTTAGTTCTAGTCTACTATTTTGTCTTAAGGCGAAAAAAACTTAAGACTGCCAACTCCCTCCAGCTGAATAGCTCGTTAATATGTAGGTCCAATCGGGATTGATACTTCTTGCTGTTTGAGTCTCTTGCAAATTTAATAAAATTATTAAAATCATGTTACTTTCAAATTAAATGTATCTATACTAATAATAAAAATGTAAATTTCACGTGTCTGTACATTTTCGATTTTTGTGAAAATAATTATTGCAGGGAGCTAAGAATAGCTAATTTCTATCATTTTTTAAAATGTCTGTCTGTCTGTCTGTTTGTCTGTGCAGGCATCAATTAAAAAGTACTAAGTATATTTATAAAGATAGTTATAAAGTATATTCCGGAGTAGTATCAAAACTTTATTTCATTAAAATCGGTACACTCTATCAAAAGTTATAATAATTTGAATGAGACGCGGCGACCAAAGACTACAATATAATACTGCGGCGACTTTAGTATAAAAGAAGAGTTTGTAAGGAAATGCGTTTTAGTCTTATTCGAGAACAAAAAATTTAAGGATAGTATATTATGGATAGTATATTATAAGGATAGTATGAATAATTAATATCTAAGAATTTAAATGAAAAATAAGGCACGGAAAATTGTATTATTTAATTCTAACTATAATTGGAGGGTTCACGTTTCTTTTTTCTTTTTGACGACATGGGGGACGAAGTGTTATGAATGGTGATTACGTAAGCAATTTATAAATGTATTTCTTAAGATTTTTCATAGATGGTGTTTTTTTTTATTTTTTTTCATAATTTGGACTGTTCTGAAACGTTGTAAGGGACCGGGACAAACAAATTTAAACGAACGAAGCTTGTATTGCATCTAGTTGAAGCATAAATATACCTAAGTACAAAACATTTAATGTGAACAACGTAGCCGGCTCTGTTCGTCGCTCGTACAACGAAATAACAAACTAGTTTAGAGCCGAGGGCCTTTATCTAACAACAAACACGCCCTCTAACGGCGGACACAAAGTGGCCTATCCAGCCATCGTCTGTTGACTGAACGCGATTTGCAAGTTTCGGATTTAATAGGATTTAAATTTTATCAATCGCTTTGAAACCGTCCGACTATGACAGTTAACTGATACAGCTAGACTGTAACGATAATCTAATAATAGAATTAACCCAATAGTGATCTTTTAATGCCGTCGCGAAATTATAACAGATTGTATTCATTACAAATACGAATTCATATTCGTATTCCACACTATAAAGCACATACACACAACACTAGTTTTTAATAAACAGAACTATTTGCTATTTAGTTATATGACTTGTAGTTCGCTAGCTATTCACTACTTGTTCTTCGTTCCGATGTTTAATTCAAACTGAAATGACTGGGTCGACCCGCGATCTTTCTATACAGTGATACAAAGCTGTTATATAATGACCCTGAAAAGTCAATAACTTTATAAATTGAGTTTTTACAATGCTTTTTTTATTAGTAAATGTATTTATTATTTTTTTATTAATTAATCATTATTTAAAAAAAAGAACTACGTATATCGTTTCATTGGATGGTCTAATTATAAAACCAGGTAACGAATAGCAAAATTTTATCTTTTATAATATGTGAGGAAGAAGAATCATTATTTTCGAACTCGGTAACCACTCCCGAAACCGAATCAAAAATTACATTTTATATATAATGAAATATCTAGATTACAGAGAACTCTCCACCATATATCGTTACTACGTAAATCCCCTCTTAAATAAACAACGTTACGGGATTTGTTTGTCTTTCATTTCGCAGAACCCAATTACAAACTAGTCTGCTGCGAGTTGAGCCTTGATCCGTGAAATCCGAAAAAATCCGCGCTTCAACTTTGGCGAATATAACGTTGCCAGTTTTAAATTTTAACTATTGAAGTTGTGTTGTGTTATTGAAACATTTAGTTTAACCAACTAAAAATCATTTATTTTAATTGAGATGATGACACATTGGCCTGAGTTGTAGGAAACAATTGTAATGATAGTAAGGCGCAATGTATTTTTCACAGTATCCTGAACAGAGTGCGACAGTTTTTCACACCCGTTCAGCTGTGCCTTTACAAGGCACAAGTCCGGCCATGTATGAAATACTCTTCGCATCACTGGGAGAGCTCTACACAATACCTTCTCGATGCCTTGAATAAATTGCAGCGGTGGGCCGTCCGCATTTTGAATGATACAAACGTCACGAAGAACTTAGAATCGATTAAGTTAAGAATAGGCATTGCCCACTGAGCGTTTTTTATTGTCTATATCAAGTTCTGAACACACTATACAACCTTATTCTACCATCTCCCATACTTAACAGAACCACGCGGACCGACCTACGGTGCCACAGTTACACATAGATTCAATTTCGACACGAACAAAGAAGTTTGGGAATTCGTATCTTTGCCGCGCCGTGCAATTGTAGAATAGACTCCCTGCTAGCGTGTTCTTTCCTTCCTACGCCATCGGGTCCTTCAAAACATGCGTGACGAAGCATCTTATCAGGCCGGTATAACGACGATGACCACCGGTTGAATTTGCCAGCGATGGTGCCGCTGTTTTTGGACTAAACAGCATTTTACCGAGCTTCCATAAAAAAATGTTTTTGGTAATGCCCACCTAACTAGTTACCACTTCAAAGTTTATAAACTTGTCACCGAGCACTAATAGGTGTATTCCTAGAGCATCACTTGAGATCTAATACCTCTAGGCTATAGAATTAAAACTTTCAGAACAGCAGTAGTCCCACGCGAGGTGAAAAACATTTCATGATTAAAGGCCACGTATGTGTTTCGTTCGTACCAGTGATTAAGTGATTCACAAATATATTTTATTGGCTGCAATATTCAGCGAGTTATTATATGAAATGATCTCTCTTAATGTTATTACTATATGCTCTAGGCTTAGTGTGTTAACCACCCTGTACAACATCGATATTTAACAAAACAAATTTTACACAATATAGGCTCAATGCTTTGCCCACAATCTCACCTGATGTTAAGTGAAGATATGATCCAGGATGGTAAACACACTAAGCCTAGAGGTACTGGTTCTCAAGTGATGCAGCCGGAACACACCTATTGGTATTTAACGACAGGTTTTCAAACTTGAGGGCGATAGATACCCAGGCGGACATTATTAGGAAATGCCCTACCATCATGCTATGGTTTCCTCACGATGTTTTCCTTCACCGAAAGCTGAGGCGGATTTTAGAGGTGAATTTGAACCCGCGTCCATTGACGAGGAATCCGGCCGTACTATCCACTGCGCCAGCATCGGATATCAGGTGATATGTTCGTCAAGAAATTACTCAGTAAGGGTCCAGAGCACGTCTTACGTCGATGCCAAAGAGGAATCCTACACAAACAAATAATAAATGTACTAACATAACAAAGAATCTACAAATTCCAAAGTCGATTAAAATGAGTTTCAGTTTATTTGATAAACATAAACACATAAAATTATAATGCAGTTAACACTTTGTTTCGCACAACCTATATCGGATATTTCGCGGTGCACATAGCGTATTGGATTACTGCGATGCGAATAATTAACGCTGTAATCAATATTACATTTACAGCGCTTAAAATCACTTGTCGGATAAATTGTTTTTCATTAAATCTCCATGGCGGTCGAAATGGAGTACCCGTCTATTTATCCATTCCATTTTCTTTGTCGTTTGTTACATTTTAATTCGTAATTTAATTGTGAAACGTTTTAATGAAGGGTTTTTTTGGTGCATCGCCGTAATGATGAATCCTGTAAAATTCACTTTCGAAATTTATTTAGGCATACGTATTGATTTGAAAATGTTACACAATAAGCCCGCAATTTTCCGAATATTGCACTGAACAAGACTGCTCGACTGCCTTCTGGATGTTCGATATGAAGTCAGCTTGTGCCGACATAAAATGTCTGAAGACTGGGTGACACTATCCAGCGTCTACAAGCGATTTTACATACTTCCAGGCCACCACACTCCCATATATTCTTAAACAAGCTGTGTGCCCGCGGCTACGCCCCCGTTTCATATGCTCTTCACTGCGTTTTAATTTTTTTTATCCGGAACCCTAATTACTTCCCTAAAAATTTTTTTTTGTTGATAAAGTTAAAATATTTCTCATATTATTTTATGTTTATGTCAGTGTTATCTGCTATCAGTAAAACGTTACTATGAACAAATGTATTGAAGGTAGTATTTTCACGGGCCGAGTGTGTCTTCCAGCGAGAATTACTACTCATCTTTGTTAGATCTTTAAAATATCTTGTCTTTTTAGTCGCTTTTGATAGCTAGGAGTTGTCAGCTTTAAAACCAGTTTATTAGAATGGCTTTGCACTCTTTTGTGATATTTTTGTGTAGTGTTGGTTATTTCTTCCTTTACAGTTTGCATCCCTAAATATTAGTGGATTTCGGCATTAGTGATGTACAAAAGTATATATAAGTTACGCGGATTAACTTCAGTTATCTACCAAAAAAGTACCATCAAAACCGGTCGGGAGATTACCCGGAACAAACAGGCAGACAGACAAATTGTATTTTTGGTACAGGTATCGTATATACATGCATATGTATTTAGTAAAAAATAGTTATTATGATATTACAAACACATTTCAGTTTTATTTATAATAGTATATATGAGGTTGGAACTACGGAGGACAGAGATTACCATAGATAGTGTGACTCTCAGTTCCGTCATTATTGCAAAAAGCCTAACATTTTCGTGTATAAAACCATCGTGAAGCAGATGTTTCTAGGTCGCGGTAATACAAGACTGCACAAGAATAATAATAACTTTGGGTATATTTAAATATATTTTAAAGAGAAATGAAGAAACTATAATCTACAATAAATCAAACCTTAACATAATAATCGAAGTTAACTAATAAATCGTAAGTTGAATCTAATCTAATATTTCGGTATTTATCCACAAATAAGATGTTTACAAATATTTACGTTATGACAAGTATATTTTATACCACATTGATTAATCTTTGAACGTTTAGATAATTTTAACTTGTGTCCCGCGCGCCATCTATGAGTAATGTTAGGGACTTGTTTCATATAGTGAAGGTGTAAAACTAACGAGAAATTGTGTACCGAAGTAACTAAAACAAATAATACTATTACGTTACTTTTATTTAAATTGGGTTATGTTATCAAACTCCACATCACATATCTATCTTATGTAATGACAACGTGTAAATCATGTACACAATTCTGCTAATAAATGCTAAAAGAACCATAAAAATAAAATACTAAGCAGGAATCGCATGTGGAGTGAAACTATTTCAAATTGGCCGTAAAATCTCGCGTTGGGAGCCGGGGATTACGTCGCTTACACATACATATACATTTTTTTCGTTTTAATGTTAAGCGATTTTTTGTATGAAACTATCACTCATAGCGTTATTACTCTATGGATAGAACATTGTCATTTTGTATCGACTTCATTCACTTATTCCTCTATTATCATTTTCTATATACCATCTAACGAAGCTAAATTTATATTGAAACATAACTAAATAATATATTTAAAATTAAAAGAAAAGTACAATAATAACAATATTCAGTTCAAAATTTTTCGTGGTATCAATTTAAGTAATGATTACTACTTCAGTGAATATATTTTAGGGTAACAGTTTATAGGCTTTCATATAACATTGAATTATTAATCAATCTATCAAATAACAACGCTGGTAGATAAACATTGTCTGGTTTCATACATGAGAAAGTGCAAATTCAACCGCATTTGTAAATTACACGAATCCAATTAAATATATTACAGTACTTTGTTTGAAACGATGTTCGATCGCGGAAACAACGTTTCACAGCCTACATTTATTTAGAATGTATCTCACATTCGAGCATTTACGAATGAAAAAAAATTCAAATACTGAGTATAGACTTATAAATGTATTAACACTAAAAATTCTTGTTTTTTTTTTTTCAAACAGATCGCAAACGTCATCGGACGTTAATTGATATGGCTAAAGATGCTACACTAATGCTGAAATTACAGTATGTTAAGATCAGTGACGGTCTGAGGGGGGAGGGTCGTATGGCATAACACCTTCCCATCCAAAGCGTTCAATTTAAGAAAAAAAACAATTTATGAAAGTTTATAATGAATTACAAACTTCCTACTTAAAATGTCTAAACAAATAAATAAAAATAGGGAGTTATTAACAATAATTTTGAAAAATCCGTGAAACTCTATGAATTACCCAAAAAGTTTTTGACTGCAACTGCGCCTGGTTAAAATTCTGTCTTATGAGTTTATTAAAAAAAAATAATTAATGCTATCATTTCATCGTTTTTGTTTCAAAACTTACTTGGAGAACTGAACGTTCTAATAAATTCAAATGATATTTTTCCACGTAATTATATTTTGGTCTAATCCTTATATTTTGTTTTTTTGAATTGAATGTGGACTTAATAAATAATTCATAAAGCACTTCGTCTTAGTAAAAATCTATGGCAGAAAATACGATCACGTATTCAACAAGAGTTATTATCTTATCGATGATAGCCAGTTTTATAAATTAATCAAAACCACTTTATTTCATCGGAAATAAAATGAAATTTTCTTAAAATATTTGAATCATCTCAACTATGGTATCATAAATGAAGAATATTCTTTTATTTTTTGTAGTAAGTATTACCATGAGCTTTGGCAATTTTGCACTTGAATAAAACCTTACAGTCGGTTATTTGGTTAATTACGCTCTACCTACGACTCAGTTCGTATATTAAAAATAGCGATAAAAGCAAAATTACTTGATGCGTAGATATTTTGAAATTTGATCGTATGTATTTTGTATTATTGATATTACTGGTGTAAGACTACAAGCTAAGAAGTAGAATAGAGAATTTAAAATAAAAGAAGGAAAAGAAAGTAGTCCTCCAACGTATTTCGATTTAATCTACAGAAATCTTATCATCTGTCATCATGTCCCTACCATTTATTTATCTTCCTCTTGCATTCCTCTTTTCTTTCTTCTTTCAAGCGTTTTCTAATTTATTTTGTTTACATTCCTTTTTTGTTAAAAGTCGTAGCAGACTCGCAAACTGCACCGCGTAAATGGTATGGCAGATGATCGAATTTATCAGTCTCCTTACGGGCGTAGTCAGGTGCGGGGGTCATCAAAGGTATATTATTACTTTTAGGTATTAAGGACAGTGACGTTGCCAAACTTACTTACATTCCAAATGTCTATATAACGCCATCTATTTGAAATGTTCGCAAACTGTGCATCGTTTTTGTTTTCTTACGAAAAAGAAAAGTGGTCGGTGACGTCCGTGTGTCGTTCCTAGACAAGGGAACATATAGAAAGTTGCGTCGTAGTCGTCGGCGGAGGTGAAATCTTTCATTCCTTATCGGCAGATGACGAACACTCACAAATATCAAAGCCAGAGACGATATGAGATCGCTTTGTCATAGTCCATCCCGTCGAGTACTTACCCGGTACCGTTTCGATTCGACTCTATATAGATAAAAAGTCATCTTACAATAGAAATGAAAATAGTTTTGTGGGATGACGACCACCTAAGATTTTGCATTATCTACTTCCTCTTAGGATTGCCAGTATTTTTTCATTTGATTATGGTATTTTAACGACCGAAAGGTAATGGCAGTAAATAAAAAAATCACATTTTCTAGAAAAAAGTAACAAAAGACATAAAGAAGCTCACATATTTCTATAGAAAGTAAATTTGTTTTTGTCTACATAAGACATATGTTTCGCATAAAATCTTACATGTTAAATTGTCAATTTTCTTAAAATTAGACAAATTACGAAAGCTTTAAATAAATTAATAACTTCTTCCTTAAAACTTCTAACCAATTATATAGGTAGGTATCTATTTAAAGTAATTTTGAAACAGGCGTAAAACACGATAGTTAATTCTCTTCCCCAAATAGGACCGCCCCCTCCAAATATGACCCCCTCTCCCCAATTATTTGGCTGCCACCGCGTCTGTCTTCATATCAACATCACCCTAGCATTTCACCAGCCTTGTTAAAAAACCCATAAATTATATTTCGAGTGTTGAAAAATACATAAGCGTATCTACCCACCTCCGTTACCAAATTCAACATATCACATTCAGTTGCAACAGGATTTACTTTAAAAAAAAGAATCCTGCGTAGGTAGAGGTACCTATGTTTTATTAAAGCATTTAATGAAACCGTTAGCTTGTCTATAATTCACACGCGCAATGCGCATAGAGCTACTCCTCTACAAGACATGACTTCAGTTATTTTATTCTTATATCTTTTTGGTTTATAGTATGAAGCAGTCTACCTGAAGATAAGAGTCCACTACAGCATGTGGCTATTCATAAACGACTTTCAAAATAACCACAATTAAAACCAAGTTACTGGGTTTCAGAGATGACTCGGTATGCCTTATGTTCCCACATGAGAACTTGACTATAACGCATTAGTTTAAGGTACTCCTGGCTTGTATATTTACATATACATCAGTTATTTATTAGTACTCTATAACTATAAACATTTATATAAAACAAAGTCAGGTTAGTATAATAAAAACTTTAAACATCTCAAGAACGGCTGGATCAATTTTTATGATCTTTTATTTGTAGAATTTGTCTCCATCCCGAATAGCATAGTAGTTATCAAAATAAGGGAAAATTTAACGCAAGAAAAATTATTTTCTTCATTGTTCAAGTTTGTATGGAACGGCTTTTTTGATGGTCTCTAAAGAGTGAATTGTCTAATTTCGATAAATATTCGTTTTCTCTCGATTCGAGATCTCGGATTCGAGAAGTTTTCTCGCACATTTGAAGGAAAAAACTGAATTTAATCCACCTATTAATTTACAACATTTACTCACCCCAGAAACGGTACAATGTTCACCGGGACGGCTAGTTTGAAATAAAATGGCTGTGTAGAGAATTTCTTTCTAAAGAAAAAACCCTCTAAAATTACGCGATTTATTTAAATTGTGATCTTCTAATTATTCCAAATTCTATTTTATTCGAAGGTGTGGAATCCGCTCTATCTTGAGGTAAATTTACGTTTTCACTAAGCATTATCATCGCCTTCGCCCGTGAATATAGAGATGGCTGTAAAACTTTACGGCGGCCATTACTGAAAGCTGTTATTACATGTAGAAGAGATAGTGACGTACACTCAATTCAGCTCACTGCGTCTCTATCTTAATATAATTAAAAATGAAGTCATTCCTTTGTCTTATTTATTAATTATAATATAAAACTTTATGTGATAATTAGCGACCTGCCCCGGCTTTTCTAACCTAACCTACACATGAAATATCTAATTTAAAATAAAGCCTATGTTACTCACTGATAATATAGCTTTTTAATAACGAAAGAATTATTAAAATCGGTTCATTAGTTTCAGAATGTATCGAATACTTTTAAATAAAATTTATTATATATATATATATATATATATAATTGTCTGCATTGAAAATATTGATTTTTCATTTTATCAGCAAAAAATACATGGGAAATACCGATATAAGGAATTGTCTTCTTTTTAGCAGAAAATATATATTTCCGAGACCGTATTTTTAACAAAATAAAAAAAAATTAAAATATTGTGATTATTTATACCATATTTGTAAACATATCTATATTATACAAGATAACAAATACTTCTCACTAGACACAATTCGTAGCTAAAATTCCCTTATATTCTTTAAAGATTATAAGTTCGAATCCGCAGAATATTTCTCGGCGTTTAAATATACACTCCAATACTTTAAATAAATAAATACTACATTAGAAAGCGACGAGACATCTGAAAACACACTCTGTTACTTTGAAATTAAGCTTAATAATAGAAACTCGACGTTGATATAGATTATAAAGAACAGAACGATTAGTCCACTGAATTCGTATTTTATAATTGATTCTTTAAAAATATCACATGTGTATTTTTTTTCATTGGATACAATCCGGGGTTTAATATCCATCCGCCACGGCGGATAATAGATAAGGATATGTTGAACAGGAAAAGCTAAAAACACTGATTTCTTTTAAATGCCCTATATTGTTAAGGAGGGAGCAATGTGGTTCCAAAGCGCGTTACCGATTTACCTGATAATAAGTTCAAGAACTATTGCAAGCAGGTTTTAATGTCCAAAGGTTATTATAGGGTGATTCTATAAGTGAACGATAGTGATGTCAAGAAATGACACCCCTATTTGTGTTTCAGCTAAACCCGTTTATTATGATAAATCGATAAAACATTTTTACCAAAAAAAAAACTAATTGAGTTTCTTGCCGACACTATTCTCGACTGACTTGTTTTTCAACCCGGTGGAAGTTTTTTAACGTTCATTAGAGCCATTGCAGTTTTAATTATTGGTATCTGGTACCTACCGTATTATTTTTTATCTTTAATTACTTTATTTCCATCATGTTTATGCTGTTTTACAGTAAAACCGATTGACAGATTTTTTTTATTTATTGTATTTGCGTCTTATTTACAACCTCGTTTGAGAGATACGTATAGAGTAGACCATCTGCTCTTATTTTACACTCTTTGAAACGAGTGTCGAAGTATATCCCTGTTGGAATTTTCATATAACTTTGCGTTTAATATCGGTACGCGAGACATTTCGTTTGTCCTTTCAAATACAATATGGAGAGGAATATCGCATGAATTAGATTTATTTTGTGTTATATTTAAATAAAACAGGATTACAGTTTGAATCACACAGAGATGAAACGATGATGTCTCAGTGGTAATGTGGTAGAATGCCGCATCGATTAACATAGATTCGAACTCACCTACCACCATATTCTATAATGAACGAATTAATCTCTTACATTACTTATAAGGCGTTGTCTCATAATCACGAGATGTTTTTTGCACATTTGTGTGATTTTATACTAAACCCTTCCTACCCTTCCTACCCAACGCGTATTCTTTTGCTGAAATGTATCATAAAAATTTCAGTATCGCTCTTTTAAATATAACCTAATTTAATTCCATCAAATTGTGGAAATCGTTGCCTAGCAACGGCGAGTCAAAGTTTCACATCGCGCGTTCAACGGAAAAAAAGAATACAGGTGATATCTTACCTTTCGAGTCTCAAGTGATTAATTGACGATCCCTAAGCACACTAATTGATACAGACAGACAGTCAAGCAGAAAGACGATTCATTTTATGACATTACAGTAAAATTCCGATTATCCGAATTAAATAAAACCAGGAGTATTCCGTATATAGAATATCCGGATAAACAATTTCAAAGTCAAATCAAACAACAATTAAATTTTAATAACCATTTCATTATAGACAATGACATACGTCATTTTGACAATACGATATATAAAAACGAGTTATCTATGTAATTTAAAATTTTAGTTGGCAATAATTTGTGATTAATCTTTGACGTAATCATTTCATAGTCATTACTGTAGATCATTTCTAAGTCGGTAAAATTAGAGACGCGAAGAATCAGACCGGATAATCGATGTTCGGATAGTCGGATGTCCAGATAATCGATATTCGGATAATCGGGATTCTACTGTATATGAATTTCGTATGTACACAGTATAGTATCACATAATACAAGACAACTGAAAAACCTTCCTTTACATGTACATCGCCCTGTTACTCACGTGTGTGTCATATAGCGAACAAAGTTGTATGAATATATAAGTACAATAGATATCAAATATGCTCTTATATATATATATATATATATATATATATATATATATATATATATATATATATATATATATATATATATATATATATATATATATATATATATATATATATATATATATATATATATATATGTAAAGGCGCAGCACTTGTGACTTCAGCTTCAGCCAGCTACCAAAAAAGTTCCATCAAAATCCGTCCAACCGTTTCGGAAATTATCAGGAACAAACAGACAGACAAAAATGATAAAAATTGATTTTTTTTTTAAATATCATATATTCATTAATGTCTATTTAGTAAAAAAAACTAATTTGGACATTACAAACAGACACTTCAATTTTATTTATTAGTATAGATATAGATAAGGGTGGGTGTAAATCAAGTCCATAGGTGCAGTATCTAAGCATAAACCACTCTGCCATTATTGTGTTGTAAATATAATTCTCGTACCAAAGAAAAAGTTACGAAATAAAATATCTATATAATCATAATGCATAAAGGCAACAGTTAATTTTCTAGAACATTCTCGTCTCAATCACTGATAGAGAAGTTACCTTTTCTATAGATATAAAAGGGTGCTTGGTGTAATAAAAAGTAATAAATAAAAGCTTCTTGAAATTATTGTCTAAACGTGCTATCAGTGTCTATTTACAAGAAAGGATGTACACAGTTGACGGAAGCATTGCATTCGCGTGTCGAGCGAGCTCTCATAACAAGGAGAGAATCCTCGAGATTACAAAAGAGCGCTTTTGTGAATTTTTCAAAAACCTTTCATCACTTTCAATGATGACGACTCAGCCTCGGTGGGCTTGTAATTAAAAAAATAAAGTCATGAAAGAAATATTTCAAATTCTTTTCAAATAGTGACAGTGTTAATCGATGACATAGCGTGGATAGAGACCCAGAACAAGATGGATCAGTTGGAACTGGTCGATGTAAATCTATGGGGAAGACTCATATCCAGCAGTGGTAGAAATAATAAAGACAGCCTACAAAGATAGCAAGAACATGCAGTCTCAAATTGTAATATCTGACGGACATTAGGGAAGAGGTAGGGGAAGCTTGTCAAAAGTGACCAAAACTTTGCTTGAGTACTATTTTAACGGCCCTCATGCTGTAGTTTCACAATGATGTTTTCTTCCTCCGTAACTTTAGGTTTATTATGCCCATGCCCTCCACATCAAACGACGGTGCCCTTCGAGAGGGCAAAGGAATAGGTGGAAGAATGCCATAGCCAGGGGCGGTAGAAATGCACTGAAGGGAGGGAAGGACAGAACCCCCTTTTTTCTCTAGCTGCAGGAGGGCGGGAGGCAGCGCCTCTCTCAGTTAATCTCACTGCTCGCAACTCCTACTAAGTTCTTGCTGGAAAATAAGAATGCAGAGCGGAAGAATGAGGGCTCCTTGGTTGGCTGTTGAAGAAGGGGGAGGGCAGCTGGTACTAAGCTGTCCACCCTGGGCGAAAGATAAAGGTAGTGGCCCGGTTTATAGGCGACGCAGGCTAGATCAATCCCGTGTCGCCCCTAGAATGGCGGCGGATGGTACCGCGGGCGGGTTTTAGTAGGTATTCTCAGCAGTTCACGCCGCGCAAGTCCCACATACCCAAAAACCAGACGAAGAGAAAATTCATTTCCTACAATAACAAAAAAAAAATCCTTATGGCCATGTATCAAAATTATACTAAAAACCTAACTAAATGATATTTTATCTAATAATACAATTATATAAATCGATTCCCTGATCCTCAGGTTATACACAGCCAGAGAGAGAGAGAGATGATAACGGACAAGAATAGAAACACCTTGGGTATTCTTTAAAAAAAACATTCCCCGCCTAACTCCAGCGGTTACCATATAGATTGTTTTATTGACGTAAAATACGTGGCGCTGGGGCATAGTGTGCGCTCAATTTGCGTTGATTTCTTTATCCGGGGGACGACGCACGTGGCTGACTCGCCCTGAATCGGAATAAGGTGAGGCGTGGTCTCACTGCAAGCGTTTTGCATATAAATACCATTGAATATCTGTGTATGAAATAGGCAAATATATATAAAATATATTCTCCATTCTCCATCCATTCAACCGAAAGATGTCCACTGCTGGACATAGATCTCCCCCAAAGATCTCCACGACGACCAGTCTTGCGCTACTCGCATCCAGCGGATTCCCATGACCTTTTTTGCGCCACTCGCATCCAACGGATTCCCACGACTTTCACTGCGGATCTCCTCATTCCTGATTCAATCACGCAGTAAAACTAGAAGCATAACAACTTTGAGCTTTTTTATTAGGCCCATTGTGAGCTACCACGGCTCAGTGCTGTATGTCATTACAGGCAACACACACTGGTCGAATACTTTTATCTTGAGACACTGCGTTATTTCGGACGAGAAGATTTTGCGTAGCTTCCCGAATGCGGTCCAGCCGAGTTGGATTTGACGATTAACCTCTTTCTCGGAGTTGGATCTACCTAACTGGATGGTTTGTCCCAGGTATACATAACTATCAAAAACTTGGAGCGTAGAGGCACCGATTTTAATAGAAGTTGGCACAACATGGAAATTAGGCATGACTTTCGTCTTGTCCATGTTCATTTTAAGACCAACTCTTTCGGAGGCTCTACTGAGGTCACCGAGGATCGTACTTAGTTCTTCTACAGGCTCAGCCGTAACTACTATATCATCAGCAAAGCGAAGGTGTGTTATGTACTCGCCGTTTATGTTAATGCCAAGTCCTTTCGGAAAAATAACATCTCCACGCCACGCAGCAAAGGTATAGGTTTCGAGGTCTGGTCCTGTTATCGGACTGGCATGTTGGCGTTTTCGTATAAATCCTTCAATGCTTTGATATATCGATAGTCTACTTGGCACCGCTGGAGAAACTGCAGTACAGTAGCCCAGGTCTCATTCGAATAGAAGGCTTTTTTGTAGTCCACAAACGCTAAACATAGGTTGAGGTAATACTACTCGTGTTTTGTGTTGTGTTGTGTTGTATTGTGGTCTACGATGCTATAGCATTTTCGGAAGCCGGCTTATTCGGGGGACTGGAAGTCGTCGAGCCTGTGCGCTAGTCAGTTCGTGAGGACTCTCGAAAACAGCTTATAGACATGACTCAGAAGTGAGATAATTTTTCAAAAGTGTGTTATCACCTTTTTTATAAAAGAGGACCACCACACTTCTGTTCCACGCCTGTGGCGTTTTTCCCTTGAGTATGACGCAATAAAAGAGCTTCTGAGCGCCTCAAGGATCGGTTTTCCATTCGCCTTCAGCCTTCAGATATTTCTCCTATGTTTATCAATTGATTATTTAAGATTATTATATTTACTTTAGTGTTAGGCTTTAGTGTTATCAATAATCAAGATTATTTAAAAAAAATCAATTATTGTTACAGTAAAAACTTGACCGCCGGTTGAAGACTTATTATAATAATCCATTACATTCAACAATAAATCAGAAAATATTACTTTTTTATTGTTTTTTTTTATATCTAACTAATATTATTTATATTCAACTAATTGTTCACTTTTGTCAGCTTCAAATTGAAAAAAATTTTATGCAAAAAGAACTATCTTAACTTCATTAAATTCTTGTTTTCTTTATTTGTTTTCTATAAGAGTTTAAACTAACTAAATATTATGTTTTGGGAAAGAGATGAGTATTTTCTTTAAATAAGCTGAAAGCGATTACCATAGATAAACAAAGCTTCCAAATCACCTCTATTTTTACTAAAACGACAAAAAGGTTCTTTTATCATTCTATAATATTGTTGACGTTGATGTTTTTAAAAAGAAATGTTGTTTACCTTAGTTACCGATTAAAGTAAGTCACAATAAAAAATCTCGCAACGAACAGTCGTATTTCATTGTATATCAGCAGCTAGTGTCCTTTAAACAAACTCAACATACACTAACAATTTGGTCCAAAACGAGCCGGATACATAAGAAACAAGGAATATATTTTTGCCGAAGAGTTTGTTTATAGAAATATATATAACACAAAGGAGTCGAGCGCTGTCATGCAATTTATATTTGCGTGATGCATTCAATTGCTAAAACGAAAGAAGGCATTATAATTATATTTACAAAGATTGAACAATAACTTTTAAAAATGACGTCTATAGATCAGACCCTAGAAGTTTTGGAAGATTTGTCGGACATGATTTTGAAGACAAAAACAAATTACAAGAAAACTCCAAAGGTAAGACTGACAAAAGGTTTTCTAGAAACAAGAATAGAATGTTTAGAAGAGTATTGGAAGTCATATAGAAACGAATATAAAAAATTAGTAACATCTACCAAAAAAGAACAACGAAAAGATATGACGTATTTCAAAAAAGAAATGTATAGTCAGTCTGAAGAAATTTATTTAGATTTGAAAGGAGATATGACAGATACGCTTCATTTATTGATTACCGAAAAAAGTGAAAACTTAACGCAGAATGCATCACTACAAATACAAGGTTCGAATAACGACGAGGTCAAACTACCAAGCATTAATTTACCTACATTTACTGGCGCATACGAAGAATGGCAATCATTCGAAGATACTTTTACGGCATTAATACATAGAAAAGAAGGTCTGAGTAACGTACAGAAATTTCACTATTTAAAATCGTGTTTAGCAGGGGAAGCAAACAATACTATTAAGCACATACAGGTGACAGAACGAAATTATGAGAATGGTTGGAGTACTTTAAAAAACAGATACAGCCACAAGCGGCTTATAGTAAACGCGATTCTCAAGAGATTGATTTCATTTAAAAAAGTGAATTCACAATCACCTGCACAACTGAAACTTCTTATTGACAATATAAACGAGTGCTTAAATAGTTTGAATTCTATAAGTATTTCTACATCTAATTGGGATCCTATGATAATATTTCTTACAGTTCAAAATTAGATTTTAATACACATAAAGAATGGGAAAACTATGTAAGTAGAAACTATAACACAGAATTACCCAGTTTACAAAATTTAATGACCTTTTTGGAGAATATTATACACACACTTGAATTAACTTATCCTGCTTCATCGAACACTCAGAGAATAAACAAAGAACGTTCGTTTCACACAACAACCGTACAAGTAACTTGCAAGCTTTGTAATGGCCAACATCTTCTATGTAACTGTAAAGAATTTGTAAAGTTTGACATAAAAAAGAGAAGCGAGATCATCAGGAGCAATCGATTATGCTACAATTGCTTGTCGTCAGGTCATCCAGTGTATCAATGTAAAAGCAAGAGCTGTTGTAGAATATGTGGAAGGCGTCACCATTCACTTCTTCACCAAGACAGGAAAGAAGAAGAGTCACAAGACACAGAGAAGATAACCAAAGCAGTTTCTTCAATGCACGCCCAAGAAAACGTACAACAAACTCTTCAGGATGAGTCAATCGTATCAAACTTTGTATTTCATCAAAAGAAAGCATTGTTAGCGACAGCATTAGTACTAGTCAAGAGTAAATGTGGTCGTGAGACTACACTGAGAGCATTAATCGATCCAGGATCACAAGCATCATTTATTAGCGAAAATGCAACTCAACTATTGCAACTCAAGAAAACGTCAGTACGAGGTACTATCACAGGAGTAGGATCTACAACAACTTCAGTACGATATGTGGTACAGTTGGAGATTTCATCAAGGTGTAATGAACAATTCAGTCTCCCTGTAAGAGCGTATATATTAAAATCACACATAACGTCTAAGTTGCCAAGTACTACAATACAACCCAATTCAAATTGGTCACATTTGGACGGTCTAACATTGGCTGATCCGCAATACTTCATTTCGAGTAAGATTGATTTATTACTTGGGGTTGATGTATACACAGTAATTGTGAAGAATAATCTAGTGAGAGGTCCAGTAGGCTCACCAGTAGCTCAAGAAACAAGCCTAGGTTGGATTTTATTTGGTAATATTTCTAAACACATAAAAAGAACCAACGAGATGTTATTAGTCATGCACCATGAAATAGATATTAATATGGATAATCTTTTAAAGAATCTTTGGAGTATTGATGAGACAAAAACACGCAAGCTTACTTCAGAAGAACGCATATGCGAAGAAATTTATGACACAACATATTCTCGATCATCTTATGGGAAATATATAGTAAAACTGCCTTTTAAAAAATCCCCCCAAGAAATAGGATTTACTAGAGATATTGCATTAAAAAGATTAGAACAAATAGAAAAGAAATTAGAAAACAAACCCAAACTAAAAGAAGAATATATAAGAGTAATGGAAGAATATATACAACTCAATCATATGCAAAAAGTACCTATAGAAGAGCAAAATAATCATGCAGTATATTTACCTCATCACGCAGTAATCAGAGATAGTGAGACTACAAATGTCCGAATTGTTTTTGACGCATCATGTAAGAGCTCCAACAATATCTCACTTAACGATTTGTTATTAGTTGGACCACAATTACAAGAAGATTTGAGAAACTTAATTATGAGAAGTCGAATGAAAAAAGTATGCTTTGTTGCAGATATTCAAAAAATGTATCGCATGATTCTTGTAGCAAAAGAAGACACAGAATATCAACGTGTACTATGGAGAAAAGACTCTACACATGAAGTTGATGACTATCGCATGTTAAGAGTTACATTCGGGTTAGCATCAGCACCTTACTTAGCAATCAAAACACTTAAACAATTAGCAAAAGATGAAGGAAATAAATATCCTATAGGAGCCAAAATATTATGTGAAGACTTTTATGTCGACGATTGCGTTAGTGGATTTGATACAGTAAAAGAAGCTATACAAGCGAGCCAACAATTAAGACAGTTATTAGAATCCGGAGGATTCATATTACAAAAATGGTCATCAAATAACGAAGAATTTTTAAATCAAATTCCACAATCATTAAGGAGTAAAAGTGTTGAGAAGGGTATTACAGATAAAAGCATCATCAAAGCATTAGGATTATCATGGAATATCATTAATGATACATTTCATTATCAAATGAAATTACCATCAAAACGACAATTCAATACAAAAAGAACGATCCTAGCAGATATACAAAGTTTATTCGATCCACTTGGCTGGGTATCGCCAGCGATAATTCCTGTAAAAATCTTAATACAAAAAAATATCTGGAAAGAAAGATTAGATTGGGACGAAAAGATTGGAAAAGCACATGAAGAAGAATGGAGAAAAATACAAGATAGTTTTACGAATTTACATAAGGTACACATAAAAAGATGGATATATACAGAGAAAGATAGTAACATAGTGCAACTACATGGATTTTGTGATGCTTCAAATAAAGCTTATTGCGCAACAGTATATTATAGAGTAGAATCCAAGAAAGGAGAAATTAAAACAGGAGTTATAGCATCAAAAACCAAAGTAGCACCTGTTAAAACAATATCTCTACCACGTTTAGAACTTTGTGGAGCTGTACTTCTAGCGAAATTGCTGGCACAAGTGAGAGAAGCAATGAGATTAACGGAAAATCAAATCTATGCCTGGACTGATTCAACAGTTGTCTTGGCGTGGCTTACAGGTGATCCAAACAGATGGAAACCGTTTGTCAGCAATCGTGTAATAGAAATATTGGATAATATTCAGAGTTCACAATGGTTTCATGTCAGATCAAAAGATAATCCTGCTGATTTGGGTTCAAGAGGTATATATTTGAATAATCTAATAGATAATAAACTATGGTGGGAAGGGCCAGAATGGCTTAAAAACAAGAATATAATCGTAAATAAACCTAAAATTACGTCTACAGATATAGAAATAAGGAAAATAATAGTAAATACTAAAATAGAAGAAGAACATTTATTTAAATTAAAAGAATTCTATACTTTACAAGAACTTTTAAGGACAATAACATATAGTTTGAGATTTTTAAGGTTGAAGAAAAATCCTGAAAACATAGATAAAAACAATTACAACAATTGAATTAGAAGAAGCATTAACAAAATGTATAAATATATTTCAAAGAGAAGAGTTCAGAAAGGAAATAGAAAGTTTGTCAAGGAAAAGAAATGTAAGTAAAGAAAGTAAACTGAAGACCTTGAATCCTTACCTTGACAAAAATAATATCCTCAGGGTAGGCGGAAGATTAAGAAATGCTACTTTGAGCGATGATCAAAAACATCCAATAATTTTAGGAACAAACAGTAAACTTTCATACTTGATTGTTGCTGAGGCGCATGAAAAGACATTACACGGAGTCATAGTTATTCTAAAGGAAGATCAATTACCACCAGGAAAGTGGGCACTTGGTCGAATAATAGCTAAACATCCTGGAGATGACAATCTCACGAGAGTTTATAGCATTAAATGTCGCAATGGAGTTGTAAAGAGATCAATTTCTAGAATTTGTGCTATGCCTATTGATAAAGCCTGATTTTATTTATAAGCATGCAATTACTTTTATTTGTTTATTAACTTTATGCTTTGTTATTTAAGTGACAAACTGAAATAGTTTAAACTTTCATGTATAAATTTGCCTAGAACTTTTAAATATTTAAATACAAGTAGTGTGGAACTATTATTTTTTATTATTGTCGTTCACACTTTGTTTTAATTATATCTCGAGTAAAGGACTATGTCCTTTGGTGGGCGGCATGTTGACGTTGATGTTTTTAAAAAGAAATGTTGTTTACCTTAGTTACCGATTAAAGTAAGTCACAATAAAAATCTCGCAACGAACAGTCGTATTTCATTGTATATCAGCAGCTAGTGTCCTTTAAACAAACTCAACATACACTAACAAATATTAATGAAAAATAAGTTCCAATATGACGAAATGAGAATTTTAGCGAGGTGTCAGCAACAAAAAACGATCTCTGTATCGCTTTAAATAGCACTGCAACTCCGTTTCATATTCCGTAAGCAGCAATGCGAACTACAAAATCAATGAATATTATCATTAGTTAGAGCCAAATACAGGCAGAACTCATATTTCACTAGAGTGACCGATAGCACAAATAAAGTGCTCAATGAAGTAGACTTAGATTTCTTCAATAGTAGTTCTAAGAAACTGAAAAATATTTTAAGTTCCTCTTTCTTTACTTAAACCCTTTGTGCTTTTGTCTGCTGTTAGTTTCTTTCTATTTTTCTGTTATATATATATATGTGGAAACTTGTAAATGGCCTTCTGTTTTTATTATTTACAATTTTATGCTTTATATTAGCTGTAAGTTTTCTTAAAAGTTTAAAATAAAATGAAAAATAAAAATAAAATAATTTAAAAAATCGAATTTTCCGCCAACACTGACGCCTTTTCCATCAATTTTATCCTCTATACATTTACATTCGTCCACGAACTGGGGTATAAATGACCTTTTTATCAGAGGTTAATCCGAGGGCAGCACTCGCCCCCTTAAATCTCTCAAAAGGCTTTCGGATTGACACAAGTTTACAAATTACCGAGAGAATTCTGTCGAACTGATTTGAAAGTTGTAATTAAATGTTACAGGGAACTCAATTGAAACGATCTGTTTTATGAATAGGGAAGTGTATTCATAAAATTTCAATTCTCTTGTGGTTAACAAAATGCGATTTCACTTGTGTCCTTTCAATTCGTAGTAGGATTCTTTAAATTATCAATATTAAATGTATATTTAATATGAAACAAATTATGAGAATAATGAAATCGGTAAAAATGATCATATTACATTTATACAACTTTATCATTTACGAGATATATTTTATTCAAAACTGTAAACAAAATCCAAAAATAAAAAGTGTGCGTGTACTTATCTACGCACGTAAGAAGTTATACTTCTTTGACGTAATAATAGAAAAAACTAAAACGTTGACAGCTTACTTCAGGGTGTTGGTTTTTCGTGACAGTGTGCGCGCGCATCGCATGTAAACTAGCTAACTTCAGGGTTTCGTTTATTCTTGACGGTTGGGCGCGCATCGTAAAAATGTATTCATCATTTTTCCCTAAAGCGCCAAATGAAGTATAGCTTCAATAAGTAGTTTATATTGACAATCTTAACAAAATTTCAGGCGTTACAATGTTGCATATTCATTCTTTTGCAATATGAATTAAAAAATCAGTCAAGTACTTATTTCAAGTGAAATATATTCTGCTACCTATGTATCGAAACATGCTACATGAAAGTATTAAGTGTGGTAGAAGATGTAAATATAGAGCAAGGGATGCTTAATTGGTTTTGACATGTAGAGAGGACGGATGAAAGAAGATTGACGAAACAAATTTACAAGGCGAGTGTGACTGGGCAAGCTGGTAAGGGTCGTCCTAGGCGAAAGTATCTTGACCAGATTGGGGACGAGCTGGATAAAGGCCGTGGTCAAAAGTACCTGTAACCGAAGAGCATGTACGAAGGTGTTTATGAAAGTAAAAGAAGCGAAAGACATGTGTCAGGATCGTAGCAAGTGGAAGGATGTGGTCTCTGCCTACCCTTATGGGTGAGTGACTTTATGTATATATATCGCATACTGTAATTTTTTAATCAATAATATTCCTGAATCTCGCTTAACCCGTTAATACTTCTTAGCTGTGGACACTCTTAGCACTAAAATAACCATACACAAACAAATCCCATATCCAGCAATCATTACATTTCTACTCTTTTTTACGTGAAATTTTATCAACTAAACTGATCACTAGACTGTGAGATATATAATATAACATTCAGCTTATCCTATTCCACATAATAACCTCAACTTCTGTGATTGCCAACAGATCTCAAGGCAGAATCTGGGGAGATTGCGAGCTCGTCTACAGACAGCTCCCAAGAGGAAGCAGAACCCAAAGAAGCCTGGATGAGAGCGCCCGTTGGTAGTGTTGTTGTCAGGAGTGGCGAGGACGCCTTACTGACCTGCGTAGTATTAGGAGCGAGGGGTAAACCAGTATTTTGGAAAAGAGCGAGGGACGTTCAGTTTTTAACAGCCGGTGGAGTCAGGGTCACGAGAGACGGCCGTGTACAAATACTCCACGACGACAGTAAGTAATTTAAAAATGTAATTTTTAACGTAATTAAAAATGGTTCATTTACAACATTCAGTACTTTATTTGTTTGCAAATAATGATAATACATTTCTGTAATGTAATAATTTCATATTTGTTAACATAAGGGAAAAGGGAAGTCTGAATAATTATTACGTAAGCAATATTTATTTTTTAATTTTTATTTTTTTTACTAACTGTATGCCCGCGGCTGTCCCCTTTTCATATGTTTTTTACTCTGTAATATAGATTTTATTTTTTTTATACGGAACACTAATTATTTTTTTCCATTTTTTTATTGCTACTAACATTAAACAAAGATATTTCTCACAAATTCAAATACCTGCTAGTAAATCTGTGCATTGAATCGGATTGTATTCCAACTTTTTTGAGATTTATTTTTTTACGCTGAACCTTAATTATTTTCGAGAAAATAAAGTAACCTAAGTTACGCGGAGTAACTTCACTTATCTAACAAAAAAGTCGGGCCAAATCGGTTCGGCAGTTTCGGAGACTAGCCATAACAAACATTCAGACAGACAAAAAATTTTAAAAATTGTATTTTTGATGTAGGTATTTTATATACATTCATATGTATTTAGTAAAAAAAATTAACACTTCAATTTTATTAATTAACGACAACTAAAATTGATTTTCCTTGAACGATTCTACATCGCGCTACAGCTATCTTATCTTCCATTATACATATTTGTTTGGAAACAGTCTACACTCAACTTTTACGGCGAGTGCCTTCAGCAAATACCCCCAAAGTTACGGTGAAGCTGTAAAGGTCCTTCCGGTCAACAGCATTAGCTAGTTTAAAAAAAATCTACGTTTCAATTATATTTCTTAGTATAAATTTAGATTATGCCATAGTGTGGTCAAAAATATCCAAAATTGTGTTTACGTACAACTTGATCGAGCCCTTACCCTTAGATACTCAATTGGAACATTTTAGAAATCGTAAAAAATTATATTGGTACATAAGAAAGTAACATTTATTTTTTACTAGTCTGTCATAATTTTTTTCCACGGTATAGGCTCAATGTTTTGACCGCAATCTCACCTGATGTTAAGTGACAATGTGGTCCAGGATGATAAACACACTAAGACTACATGCACTGGTTCTCAATCGATGCTACCGGACCACGTCTTTGGTGTTCGGCTACTGGTTTTCTAACTTGAGGGTATAAGGTACGCAGGCGGGCATTATTAGAAAATGTCCTACCACCATGCTATAGTTTCCTCATAAAGTCTTCTTTCACCGAAAACTCGGGCCTGATTTTTGAAAATTGGATACGTGGGTTTAAACCCGCGAGCATTGACGCGAAATCAGACCGCACTACCAACTAAGCTATCATCGCTTCACATTACTTTCAAAATGAATGTCACAAATGTATCCTTACAATCTATTGGTATATATATACCTATCTATAAAAAGCAGTAAATATTTTTGATTGTATTTAAAGCAAGTAAACATCATTGCTTTAAAATTGGTGGTTAATTTTATAAGCAAGTAGATCACATTTAAAAAATTATTGTGTGTAAATTGTATTTACATTTCCAATTCTTTATTCCAAATATACGACCTTGATGCTAAATAAAATTTTCTACCAGTCTTATAGGGATCAACGACGAAATTTGTGTAAGAATATCCACAAAGATAATTGAATACGGTCTATCAAATAGTTCACTGATCTATCTATATTGAATTTACGTAGCGTATGCTTCAGAATGGGTCTAGAGTTTTCCCTGGATGGATACTGATGAGACGTGATTCAAATAGTAACATATGATTCAGAATCCGAATAATATATATTAATACACTTACTATATTACGACGAATTGAAGAACGAAGACTGATTGAGAGAACCGAATATCGTAAGGCTACTTAATGCATTTAGTATTTATAGATACATATTTCAGTTTTTCAATCAATCAAGATCAAAAATTATAGAGAGAAAAGAAAACAAAAGTTAAGATTGAAATCTAACCAGCTGACCTGACTGACACTGATCTGAGACTTTAGAGAAAATAAAGAACTTGAAATTTCGGAATAAAAAACAGATTGAGATATTAAAACCGGCCGTAAGAATGTACGTCGAGAATGAGGGCAAAAGTACTTGCGATAGTAAATACATTAGAATTATTTTTTTATTTTAGCAGATGAACCAATCCAAGGACCTGGTATAAAAAGAGGAGGCGATGTCTGGGCGCTTGTAATTAAATCAGTTAAGGCATCAGACGCCGGTCTCTATATATGCGAACTAAATACAGAGCCACCGGTCAGAAGTTTCCATAGGCTTACAGGTAAATGATTTGGAAATAGAATAAATGTTTTGATATTTTTGATTCAACCAGAACGAGTACAGGCTCCTTGACCAATCCGCTAGTGTTCTTCTGCTGTCTCAATTATAGTTGATAGACCGTGAATAAAAGAGAGGTAATACTTGTTCGAGATTTTGGCTATGGTAGTTAACAGATATTTCTAACATAAAGCATAAACTGAGCTATATTTTGGTGTAAAGAGTAAATCGTTATTACTCAATTCTTATTAGTAATAATATCATTGAACGAACAGAATTCAATGAAGATTAAAATTGAAAAATCAATCAATCAATGAATTAGTATTGGGTATAGCGCCTATCTGTTTTTGTTTTCACAAATAGAATAAGTCAAAGCCCTATCACCAGCTCTAACAATGTCCAATGAAAATCTATAATCTTTATTAAAATATTTAACTTGAATTCCCTTTGTCTGAATATTTTTATAATATCATTACATCTTCAGGAGTCACATATCACAATACCTTTTCAGTGATAAGCCGAGGTCTGACACCTCCTGAGAACCAGAACGTGACGGATAGCTACTCTTCGAATACACCAACACTATCTTCAGTGGCGATGTCGCACAATTACACCGATTGCTGTCTAAATGCGAACGTCTCGAAGGCTTGTTTAGGTTTCTGCAGTATTCAGACTATCCTGGACGGAACCGGTCAGGACCCGGAAACTTGCCAACCGGACTTCCCTGCTATTGTAAAGTGAGAATATTTTATATATTTATTTAACTTTGTATAATATTTTTATTGAATCAATATGAAAGACTTCGTTTTGAACGATAATAATAAAAGGGTTAATTAATTTCTTGTTTATAATATTAACATGTGAAAACTTCATCTTATGCTAAACCTGAAATCTTGAACTTCCATTACATAAAGAGGTATTGTAGTAACAGTATTATTAAAAAAAACAATCTAAAGTAATTTAAAAGCAATAATAATTAGTCATAAAACATTATAATCAGGTGCATGGCAGACGGTCGTAACCATGTACCGTGCTGCGTTCAAGAACACGTCCCGGATATTTGCCAAGATGTTTGCAGAGGAGAGTTTACACCAGTTACTGACAACATTAAGACACATTACTCCTGTGCTACATATATGGAGAAGACTTTGGCTTGCATTGTTGAAGGCATTGGTTAGTTTAACAAATGTTTAAGAGAATAGTTTAAGTCTTTATAGATTATGGGAACAAAACAATAATTTATATTGCGATTTATCAAACATTTGAAACGATAGACTTATTTAACGATAGAGATTTAACTTGTGCTCTAATGTTTAGTTTTCAATAAATATTTTCATTTCTCCCAGAACTCCTTCCAAGTCCACCAGAAGATGTCGAAGTTGAACCACTATCAGAAAAAACAACTAAACGTATCATGGAACCCGCCGGTAGAAAATCTAGATACGGTCACAGAATTCCTAGTCAACGTAACAGCACTGAGATCATTCGATGCCCATCTAATAGATCCATCAGAAAGCTCTATCAGGGATAATAATACAATAAAAATGAACCAACCGATTATATTTAAAGTACCCGCAAACAAATCCTTCTTGGTCCTAAATGATTTACTACCGTTTACAATGTACGAGATAAAAGTAACTTCTTACAATGTTCATGGATCGAGTTTACCGAGTTACGCCATAAGGTTAGTTACAAAAAATAGTAAATGATTACAAAATAAGATACAGAACATTAAAAAATCTACTTGCAGTCAAAATTTATAGCATAATATTCAGAGATTGATTTAAGCTCATAACGTCTCTCATTAATAATTGATTTAGTTCCAAAGAATAAATAAGTATCGTTCTTAGTTTACTCAATTGCAATTTGTACAATTCTAAAAGCTGTTTAAATTTAATAACCAGTCTCGAAGGACCGCGTTACTTTTTACATGAATGCGCTTTTAATTTTTTTATGAAATTTCTACATGTCTTATACTGACTAAATGTGGAATGTCTTTTAATTTATCGTTATTTTAACCCCTTATATGATAGTGTGATTATACGTGGATACTAATTTATTGAAATATTTCATTCAATCAATAACATTTATCAGGCAATTTTCAGTACTACAGATTTTACACATTACAAATATTTATTATTTAATTTTTAAAATCAACTTATAGATCTTTAACATTGACTCCTGGTAAAATGAAGACCACAGAAGTTGCAGCTGCACCAAAACTACCAGATATAAAGAAATGCTGTGAATCGGCCGGAGTGAACCATTATGGCTGTGTGTCGAAATTATGTAACCCGACAAAAACATTTCAAATTGGAGTGAGTGTATTATTTATTAGCTTAATTAAATATAAATATAGTAATGTTTGTGAGCACTGTGCTATTTGTAAGTGTGCTATGTATGTGTGTTAAGCTGTGGAATTTTTTATAGAGATTTACTGAAAAGTTTATTCAAAGCATGAAACATTAGCACAAAGCACATATAGCCAAATTGAAAAATAAGATTATGTAATTAACTCAACTAAATCTAGTATTAACGTTTGTGAGCACTTTTAGTTACATAATTATACGAATTAAAATGTGCATATTTTATAGGTATATAGTATAAACCATAAAGAATTAAAAAATAACACATACATTAATCAAATCAAATCAAATCAAAAATATCTTTATTCAATTTAGGCCCTAAGAAGGCGCTTATGAACGTCTAAAACACTACCACCGGTTCGGAAAACAACCCAGTCGAGAAGAACCGGCAAGAAACTCGATCTGGCTCTTTTTTTTTTTAAATAAATGTAATACATTTTTTTTTATATAAAAAAAAAACTATACAAATCATAGTCTTAATAATGTTAGCGGAAGCACAGAGATGTGGGTTAATTCCTGACATCACTATCGTTCACGTAATGATGCAACCTGTAATAACCTTTTGAGATTAAAACTTGCTTGACATAATACTTGAACTTATTGTCAAGTAAATCGGTAATGTTACTTGGGATCTTATTGTAAAACCGAATACTATTACCTATAAAGCTTTTATTAGACTTACTTAACCTAAAACATACTTCTAATATTAAAATTATGACGATCATTCACTAGATCTAGCTTGTCTAAATTTTTACGAATATGCATTAAGTTATCGAAGATGTATTGGGAGGGCAAAAAAAAGTTAAGATATCATATTCTTGAAACTTGTTCTTTAGAGAATTCAAAATGTATACATACAAATAACGAAAGCTAATCCTCATTGCTACTTAATTCTGTGTCTTTCAATTTCACTTATGCATATATTGGATTCAGTTATATCGATTCAAAGATTGCTAATAAAGCCAACATACTATATCACTTAACATATATTTTAACTTAGAAAATCTCAGAAACATCATTACCAGTGCAAGCACCATCCATTTGTGATTAACGCACCTTCACCCAAAGGAGCCGTTGTTAACATTTAGCTGCAGGTGACAGATCTGATGATCTGCGCGCCCTGGGCCGGGACCACGTTCGGATGCCTCGCCAACGGGATGGACCACACGCCTTGCTGCCGAGCTAGAGGCTTACCCGAAGCATGTCTGCCGCTCTGCAGTGGAAACATCACGACTATAGACTTCAATCACTTCAAGTGAGCGCTTTTCAAAATTATTATTTAATTTAATTTAATACTCGTCTATTTTTTTTAAGTGATAACGAAGCTGACTGTGAATTGTGTTTATCTAACAACTGCTTAGTCACTCTTCCTTCGTAGAGTCCCATGTTGTATGTTGCTTACTCACTCCACTCCTTAGCCGGTTCCATTATTAAAGAAGAAGCGAATCGAAGGTAATTCACCTCATAAAGACGCAATCTCTCCCAACTTGTATTCGTCCTGTGATGGAACGGCTGGGTAAAATTGTGTAAATCCTAAGCACACTCTCTAAAGTGCAGCTTAGAAACAAGCTATTTTTCGTTGATGGTTTTGGACTGAGTATTTTTGACTTCATCAGTGCTTTATCCCCAATAAGCTTTTAAGCTTGACATTTGATTCGGTCAAGCACGGCTAAAAATCCTCACAATTCCGTAATCATGCAACAAGTTAAGAAGTTGATCCAGTGTGAAGGCTATCTTCACTATTGCCTAAATCGAACGTCGAAAATTGAGATCTCACGTGAAATGGATACTTGGAAATTCAAGATTATCAGTAAATTAAAGGAAAACACCCTTTCACAACACAACTTTCTGATTTAATTCTTTTTTACTAACTTGTAAATAGGCTCTTTGTAAATTTAATTTTATATTTACCAAAGCACTTAACATTTATATTTACACAGATGCCTCCGCTACATGAACTCTTACACCAACTGCCTGCTGCAAGGGTACGGAGTTCTGCCTGGTGCACCTTCACGTCTTTACTTGACCAATATTGACACTGACTACGCTGTCGCTCATTGGTCTCCACCCGCAGCTTTAGCCGATACTGTCCAGTTCTATAATTTACACTATAAATCTCTGCAGAGTGAAGATGATTATAGAACTTTGGAGAAGGTATAAGTATATCTTATCTTAATGATCTAATATCTTAATGTTATTTTAAAAGGCATTGATACAGATATGAGATTAAATACAATAGCACCTTAATTCTAAATAGCATTTTAAATCCCCTACCCTATTACATAAGTGCACAACCTACACAGTTAGTAACTTTTGTAATGAGTAAAGATGAGCTTCAATTAGTTTTACATAAATTATAATATATTTAAGCAATTTAAACCTAAATGTTGAAAAAACTAAACATTAGTCAAATTAGGAGATACAGCATTAACCAGTTATATAATCATACTTTTGAATTTTATTAAAATTTTGAAAAATATATCGTGTTAAATATGAATTTCTTTGTATCGTCTAAACATTCTATCATTCGGATTATTCTCTGAAATGTTACTATTACAAGCTGGGACAATATGTCTGGTGTATCCGAATTACTTTTTTTTACTATTTTAAAAATAAATGTAATGATTATTTACAGTTAAGTTTGTTGTGTTCTGTTGTGGCAGATAGTCCTTTCTCCATTTTTTTCATGTTTCTATGTTAATGTTCCTCATTATTTTCCATCTTAAAATATTTCAAACCAAATTTTATAAACAATAAAAAAAATTCTTCCTAGGTACAATCACCTTACATTTTAGAAGATCTCGAATCGAATACAGATTATGAGTTTTACGTGGAGGCTGTCAACGAGCATGGTGTTGGAGATGCATCTCCTAGATTAATATTTAGAACCCAGAGCCAGGTGAGTTTGTTTTTATGGAGCTCGAGTTTTTAATGTTAATAGGCACTGCAAAATTGAATATTAATAAGGACAAAAAGGTTAAATTTTCGATTTCCATGTTTAGGTAATAGAAGAAGAGGAAGAAGCATCGAACTCGTATAACGTGACGGCTTGCTGTGAACGCGTGCAGTTGGCCGGAGTGTGTATGCCGCTCTGTTCCTACGACGCCAAGATGTCAGACTTGAGGACGTTGGCTCCGTTATGCGCTCAGGAGTTCCACAAGCTACTCAGATGTGGTGCCGGAGGTGAGAATCCATCTATTTTTGTCAACATTTCATCAATATAACTAGTTTATTAAGTATCAAGACAAATTTATTACACGTGTCTTTTTTATTCGAGCTTGGTAAAATGACTCCACTTAATGTGATGTTAAATAAACTAGGTAGAGACCAAGAACGATGACTATACCCGATAAATAAGAATTTGCCAAAAGTCGCCATCATCATATCATTGGCTACATGTACCACAGGTATCGCCTCTAGATAGCTCTGGATCCATTTGCAGATTTTGAACATGAGACGGATCGAAACGAGTCACTTTTGCGAATTTTTCATCATATGTATGATGGTCGTGACGCAGTCGCAGACGCAAATATTACTGTTACATATATTTTATATTATTTACAAGCGAGTGCTTTGACCACAACCTGTTGATGTTTAAACCAGGATAATAAACACTGTAAGTCTAAAAATACTAGCTCTCAAGTAATGCTGATTTATCATGCTGATAAGTGATTGGTGACAAATTTTCAAACTTGAGGGTTGTAGCTAGCTACCATTAGAGATTCCTACAATCAAACCATATCTTCCTTCACCTTAAGCTGAAGCTCATTATAGACCAAGATAGGTGTATTTGAAGCTGCGTCCATCATCATTTTTATATATTGTTTGTTGAAAGGTCGTAACCACGAGACATGCTGCGCTCGTCGCGGAGTACCGACCAACTGTCGTGGAGTTTGCTCTGGCTCATATTCGGGTGGAGTCAACACTTGTGTCCCTTACATCGGCAATATTGTTCAGTGCTTTGAAGAAGGTAATAATAACAATAATAACAAGTCTGCAAGAAAAGACTATATATAATAATAAATAAAATTGAAGGGAGTGTTTCAAAATCCTTTTCAAACAATTAATTTCGCAATCATATTTAATCTTTGTTTCGCGAATTAGAACGGGTTCACTCTTGGTATATTTTGTGATCTCCCTTCTTTACAATGTAATGAGTATCCTATATTATGTTATCGATTTTACTATATTAAGAGGTTATCACAATTGTAAATATTATCTCTATCAGGTACTGGTATTTTGCCCGGTCCACCGCGAGAACTTCACGCTGTCACATCACAAGACAAATTATATTTGGACTGGGCTCCGCCTCAGGATGGAGCTAATGCGACCTCATACACAGTCTTCTGGCAAAAATTGGACAATAACACTCAACCTTACAGCTATAATACTATGCAGGCTAATTATAATGTGAGAGGATATAGTTTCTAGTAATATTATATACCAATTTAATGTTAGACTACTATTAAAACTATGGCGTCACTTCAGACATTTTTCTTGTCTGTTTATGAACCGTCTTGCTTTTTTTCGTATCTATTGATTAGCTTTATATTTCTATATATAACTCTAATATATCGAGATATTTTGTCATCTCCAAACTAGATTTGTTGGTAGATACTGATTTAATTTCTTATACACGCTACGATAAAACATGTATTTAATTAAAATGATTGTAATCTGGATCATGTCTGGATCACAGTTTCTCAGCCTTATTTTGCATACTTTTTTAAAAGTATGATTTTTCTCGAGTCCCCATATATATTAATATTTTTAAATCTCCCCACACCCCCTCTCAATACCCATTATTTCTATCTGGGTCTTCTTCTGCCCCACTTCTACAAGAGGGAGTTATCGTCCACGTTGAGTACCTAGAATCTGGAGTAATATTAATTGTGCTGGCTTTTATTTTAATTATAATACATTTCGCAGCAATTGAACGTGTCCGACACGATGGTGACTATCGACCAGCTAGAAATCAATAGCACGTATCATGCGTTTGTTGTTGCCATCAACGAACATGGCGCTTCATTACCTTCCAGTATGTTATTGTTCAACGTCACCGACGGTAAGTTTGTCCCACTTGTATCTCACTGTTGACCAGAACCACTCTTCTAACCATAATATTCTTCGATCGTTTGTCATTTTCGATCAACTTTCAATCTTTGCTTATTTTCTGATCATCGGTTGTAGTTTATATATACCTATATTATTATATATACCTATATACTTATATTTGATGTGTAACATCTTTCCACTCTCTTTCCTGGAATCTGTGAGAGTGATTTCGTGAAAAGGGACGGAGTGTGTAACGCTTGGGAAGTACGCACTATTTGACCAATAAGCACGCTTCTTCTTCTTCCTATTATTAAATTGTTTATCGGCCCTAGGTTCTAGCTTTTTTAGACCAGTGCTTATTTTACAATATTCTTATTATTTTTAATTTTCAATGCCCAACAAAGTGATGGCTATTTGTTAAGCGTTCCAAAGGAGTTGTTTGGAAATTTCAGAGTTCATGTTCTGTGTCATTATTTTCGATATCCTGCACTTGTGCATAACAACCAAACTATATCACGTAAAACGCCACCGAATTTACATAATATAGTGTTATATACTACTGGTTTATGAATTAAAACAAATACCACGACATGACAGTCCAAAATCGCGTCAAGAACTCCAACGCGATGCTAGAGTTGGCCTTTAAATAGTACTAAACCATTTTCTGCGAGGTTAGTACTGTCAGCTGTGTTTTTTTTTATGCCATGGCAGGCAATAAATCCTGCAGAGTTGTATTAGATTCCCTGCAAGATCTTAACGGTTGACTAATTTCTAGATGAAAAGGAATTGAACGGTATACCCTCCCATCCTCATTCGCTATCGGTATCATCGCATTCTGCGACATGGCTGACGCTGACCTGGCAACCGCCTCAGTTCTCACATCCTGATGAAAAGATCAACTACACGTAAGATTTATTTTTTATAGTATATTCTTTGTCTGTGTGTTCTTTCTTTCATAATTTTCTTTTTAGCAAAGATTTTTTTTTCTTTTTAACTTTTTCATTTAGTTTTTAGTATTATTATTATGTCATAAATATACTTAACTTCCTATTTCTGTACGAGTTTTGTATCCCTGAAAATTGCAAGTAGAAGGTAATATCTAGCTATTCTAAATTCTCCAAAACTCAGTTATGACTGTCAGATGTTATACATGCTAAAACAGCCACTTGGATCATTTGCGTTTTATTCTCAAGAGAGTAGAAGAGTAAAGATACAAGAAAATAAAATATCAAAAACAAAATTTAAAAGTTCTAGTGGCATTGAAAACTTGTTAAATGGCACTCTATTTTCAGTATATGTATCTCTATCTATTCAACCATAAGACGTCCACTGCTGGACATAGGCCTCCTCCAATAATATCATAATCGGCACGCTTTGCAGGCGTTGGCGAACGTAGTAGGAGTTTGTGGTACTGATGCTGCTGCCCTTCCCAAGGTGTATATATACGACACCCACGGGAACGATATGGGGTGGTACTATTCTTAGCCGGTACCACACAGTATACATAATATTACTGTTCTTTATGATATGTGTATATATCCCCATCCTTTAGTGATACCTTTTACTGTTCTACCTATGACTATTTCGTATGAGAATTACGACGCGCTTCTTAATAAGAGGTTTTGGGGTTTAATAAATCTGTGGAGTGTATATAAGATATCTTCGTTCTTCCCAGTCTGTATTACAAATCTCCAACGCAAATGGGACAGAACATCACGAACATTACGACGACAGTACCGGGACACAACATTGGAGAAGTTGACTCCAAACACACAGTACGTGATTTGGGTGAAAGCGCATGCGGCCGCCGGGGACTCTTTACCCTCGGAAACTTTATTAGCTTGGACTGATCCCGCTTATCCAGCTTATGTTGAGGTTTGTACTATTTGGTAAAGATCATAAAACAACTATACTAAGGACCGTTACGAATAAAACTCAAATGAAACAATCGGTAAAAAGAACGATTTCTCAGAGATGCATCAAATTTCGATTGGAATTGATTCAAAAATCGATCTTTTTTGTAAAGAATTACCATCCCTTACACACGGAATGGTGATGTCTGAATAGTGAATAAGTGTTTACTTATTTACGATTCCGATTTATTTTTGTAATCTATTCTAATTAATAAAACTGTAGCGTCTGTTTGTAATGTCATTTTTTTTTACTAAGTAGGTATGAATGTATAGACGATACCTATATCAAAAATAAAAAATAAAATAATTTTTGTCTGACGGTCTGTTTGTCTGTTCCGTGTAATTTCCGGAACGGCTCGACGGATTTCGACGGCACATTTTTTGATAGATCACTGAAATTATTCGGGGTAACTTAGGGTACTTTTAATTTACGAAAATTATTAGGGTTTTGCGTTAAAAAATTTAAACTCATAAAAAATTGAATAAAATCCGATTCAATGCACAGTTTTACGGGTAAATGCTTGATTTTATTAGAAATATATTTACTTTATCTTATTTTAGGATAATAACCAGGGTTCTGTATAAAAACATTAAAACGCAGAGATAAACATCTAAAACGCGGGCGCAGCCACGGCACACAGCTAGTTTTATAGGTTATAAAATATAGCAATTCAATAAACTGATCCTTTTCAAACAGTATGATTATAATATAAAAAAATCACAATAACCATACACAAAAAGTTAATACAAAAGTTATAAATCTGTGAACGTATTGTTTTAATTATCTACTTTTTTTTTTTCATTTTTATTAATAATTTAATCAGCGAAATTGCAGAAGCTATGAGATATAAACTCGATATCATTTCTAAAAGCAATAATACATAGCCACCAAAAATCTAGACACGATTTATATAAATCTCTCTTCAATATTCATAACTCATTCCAATATCTATAAATATCTAAGCGAAAACATTGCATCGAATGAATACATTCCCGCTTGCGTCTTGTCAACGCAGAATTACTATTTTTTAGATATTTATGGTAAATAAAATGTAAACGAAAAAAGTTAAAGGATAATAAAACATTTCTTATGAGGCTATTACACTCGACTTACCTTATCTTAATACTAACATAAAATAAATTAAGTGAACAGATTCTAAGAGATGAATGGGTACATGATATACCATTGTTACGCTTGCAAAATCCGCTGTGTGCAAATTTGACTTTTCGGCTTAGTTTGAAAATATGAAAAAATATTTTTAACTCTGTAGTAAATATAATTTTAAAGATACAAAAATTTAATTTTAATAGGTTACGAAATCTTAAACTATAAATTTTTTTATAAGTAAGAGAAACAGAAAATTCTACTATTGTTACAATTCCTATTGTGATAGTCTAGTAAAGCATAAGTTATTTGGGTTTTGATATAATTTCAAACCAAGTTTAGTTTTTAAGTTTTATGAACGTTTTTTTAACTCTTATCAAGTTTTAGAAGTGACGATTCACTGCTAGCTTTTAAGATTAAATTCTCCAATAAATATATGCATTCAGTGAAATATACGGCTTTACAATTATTCGACAAGTGTTTTCCATTTATCCATTGGCTTACTACCATTAAGTGTTGAATTTCTATTTGTAACTTACGTATAAATGCAAACCCTCTTACTTTATATTATAAATATACATGAAAAGTTTACGTTATTCCTTATAGATTTTAAACATTTATTATTTCTACATACGAGGACAATGCTCTGGACGAATTAAAATTGTCTCTACAAAAAAAATTAAAATTTTTTCGTATTTCGAAATGATAAAACTCGTACTCAGTCCGTAGTCGTTAAGAAAGCTTTCAGATCTTTATATTGAGAACATTACATATGACAATATCTTTCCAAAATACTGCTTATCCAACAGCCACCGACAGTAAATCCTGTTAATCTGGTAGTAGAGGGATCCAGTATGACAATCCTCTGCATCGCCATGGGAACACCAACGCCTACCATATCTCTATACATTTCTGGTAAGTCATCATCATCCTCATCGTCCTGCTACAAATTAATTATTTGGGTTCGGCAAAGTATGTCTACTTCTTTCATACGTCTCTATCAGCCACCATATCTTCATTCACCCCTTTCGTCTTCATATTCTTTCCTTACACGCTCCATCCATCTCTTCTTTGGACGTCCTCTCCCCCTCCGTCCCTGAACTTTCATAGCCATCACTTTCTTCACCACGTGTGTTTCGACTCTTCTTAAAACACGTCCATACCAAGACAAACGATTCCCTTTTACCTTTTCTATCACTGGAGTCACTTTCAAACTTCCTCTAACATATTCATTCCTGAACCTATCCATTCTGGTTACACCACACATCCATCTCAACATTCACATCTCTGCTGCACGTATTTCTGTTTTTTTTTTATAGGATATAGCCTCAGTGCTTTGACCACAACCTCAACTTATGTTAAGTGACGATATGGTCCACGATGAAGAAACTTGTTCTCAAGTGATGCTGCCGAAACCCACCTATTGGTATTTGGCGTCAGGTTTTCTAAGATGAGGATAGTAGCTACCCAGGCGGGCGTTATTATATAATGCCCTACCACCATGCTATGGTTTCCTCGCGATGTTTTCCTTCACCGAAAACTCATACTGATTTTAGATTTGGATAGTAGGATTTGAACCCACGTCCACTGACTGACAAGTTATAGTAAAGTATTTAGTTTATTCTATGTATTATTCTCAGTTTTTTATCTCAGTGAACCTGAAGCCATTATTCTTTGCAGCCAAGCGAGCCGTTTTCAAATGTTATAATTTAAATAATTTATAAAATACATAATTATTAAATAACAAATAAAAAAAACTAAACCAGACGCCAGACGGGAAGGTTCCCAGAAGGCTGGCCACCTTGCCACGTTGGATGGTAATGCTTATTCGCTGCGCCAAATATTGGCCAGTTCTCTGGTCGCGAGACGTATTGACTAGACGATTCGCGAGCTCCTTAAAAAGACTATGAGCACTTGGACCCCACGGCCCCAGAGTCTCGACCCCAAACGGGACAAATATGTAACTCTCACCAAGGGCAGCATATTTGCTCCGCTTGAGATCCTCCGCTGATGTAGCTGCTGCACTGGCCTTCTCAGAGGTAACCGTTACGATGCTAAAGTATCGACAAAAGTAGCATCCCTTACCAAAGATCGCCCCGCCCCATCTTCCAAGGCATAAGCGTAATCCAATCGGGTCTATTGCCATCTTCACGCACCAAACCAATAAGTTCTAAGGTGGCTGGTACATTACCACTGGCAAAAACCCGACGTAAAACGTCATTGAGGGTGGCGTGACGCGAAATACGACCTGCGCTTTTACTACAAGCCAGACCATGATGCCCGTGCAAGTCGACTATAAAACCACAATGGTAGCGATGTGGAGACACCCATGATACCCCTAAACGTAGTTATATATATACTACTAGAATACCAAATTTCATCGAACTGGGTTCAGTAATTCTTCCGTGGTTGGCGAAAAAAATAAGACATTAATTAAGTATTATAATTATTACATTCAATAAATAAAATACTTAACCAATTTAAAGTCATTTCTGAGTGAATGTTTGAAATTAAAGCCGCAACTAAGTGGAGTTTAAGTTATTTATTTAAATAAAACATTAGAGTTTGCCATTCATTGTTATTTATATATATAAAAAGCACTTATTCTATTCTCATTGAAAGTCAAATAATAAGCTCAAACCGAGATGTCCGCTAAAGCCTAATCGGGGTCGGCTCGAAACGGATTCACTTCGATCGCTTTCCAATACAATTGTCTTCCATGTTGATGGACCCTAAGCTCTCCGTCGTTCGCTCAAAAAACAATGAATCAATGTGTACCCGGCATCCGGCCAATCTCATTAGCTTTCATACAAATTCGTTGCTGATTTCCTTTTTTTTATCGTCTTTCTATTAAACTTCATTTGACTCTAAATATTATTTGTTTGCTATTTCATTTTGATTATTTCATTTACAATTGTTTATCTTTATTTTAGACTATATATTTTATTAATATCATGTACGTATAAATACGTAATCATTTGCCAGCTCAAGTGTACTAATACGAGATCATAGAAGACTTTAATAACTCTTAATTCTAAGATATCTAGTAATAAGGTACATATAGGTACTGAATACATAAAGTTACACTAATTCTTCCCAACCTTATGTATGAAAATATAGTCTTTCCGTCTGACCCTCCGTAAGACGCTTTAAAGCTCAAGCACTATTAAATCGATTTATACTAATTTTTTTTCTAGATAATACATATTCTATGATCTGTATTTTTCTAAATAATAATTAATTTGGTCAACAAAAATATTTTCTGTACAGTATTTCAGTTAAACAATTGAATATGTAACAGATGTAAAATAGTTTCGTTGTAAAAAATAACAATTCTTATTTGAAAGCTTAGCTTAATGTATAAAAGAATTTAAAATGTTTTTTTTTTAAGATTTAAAATGTTTTTTTAAGACTTAAAAACTCAATAAAACCTTGTGCTTATTCAACATTGTCATTTAATTAACATCGGATTAAATAAAAATCGACATATATTTGTACTATTCTACAGTAAGGAGAGGTAATATAAATCTAAACATATAATTATAAAATAACTATCGAATACAGAACAATATCTAGAAATGACATGTTGCAAATGGAACCGAAGTTAATATACTAAGTGAAGTTACTATCGCTCTATCAGCCCTTAGAATATCGCAATAGCAAATTACAATTAAGCTAAAAGTAATTGTTCTCCAGGTCGCCTGGTCCGGCAGGAGGTTACACGGCACATGGTGACGGTGATCCACAATGTCACAAGAGACATGGATCAGATCTCGTGTTACGCCGACAACGGTTATGGTACTCCCATGCAAGCTTCTAGGAAAATCAATATATCACGTATGTGTTCAATTCGTTTTACTTCTCTAATACTTTGCTAAAAGAAGAGTTATTCGTGTCAACAGAGCTCATTTTACTATTCACTTTAATTTAATTTTTGTTAAAGGACAGCAAAATGAATACACTTCATATCTCATGTTGAATAAAGTAGAGTCCAAGACCGATCATGCCACCCGATAGATGTGAATCTATCGACAGTAACCATCATTCAGCAGGACTACATCTGCCACGCCTAAAATCTCCAAGTAACTCTGGAAATATATATTTGGTGATCCCGGAACGCGACGCGCCTTATGTTATTATGTAGAGTCTTTTTGTGCATATTGGTCGCGGTCTAATAAACATTTTCTGTATTTATATCTTTTGATTTGAGTTACGTTTGCAAAATAAATTTACTTTTATCTATATTTACTTATTCTCCACTGTATAGATGTACCAACAATCCAAGCTTCAGGAATCACAATGGCGGCTGCAGGAGATTCTGTTATTCTCGAATGTCGCGTGGAGGCTCTGCCAAAACCAACCATTGCCTTCTGGAGAGATCCTAATGGCAGAACACCGGTTATAGATGGACCAAATTACACAATCCAGTTGCAGGCAGATCCTGAGGTAAGGATGACACTATTCTGCAAAGCACCACTGAATTCCATAAAAACACGGAACATACTGTGCTAACTTTGACCAGATTATTTAGTGACTATATGTCCAACTTGATGTACTCAAATTAATTTTACATAAAATTAATTATAAAATGTTCTAAAAATGTTGTATAAGCTACAATTCAAAAACTATTTCAAAAATTATATTTTATCTTTGATCGCTGGTATACATACATGACGTAAAATATTAGTATTTGTAACGTCTTCACATAAACAATATCTGCTACATTTTTTTTTTAAATTAATGTATAAATAATAATAATAAATAACTTTATTGAACCGTAAATATTTCCAAAAATCAGTGGTGCTCTGTTATCTAAATTAGGCTATGCCTGTCTCTTAGATTCCAGACCCTCCTTTACAGTGAATTAATATGGCAACATTTCGATTGTAAACATAATATTTAAAAGTCCTAAAATACTTAAAACTGTTTAAAAAAAAATAACTAAGAATCATAACATACATAAGCTCACACCTGTTATCCCCGAAGGGTTAGGCAGAGGTGAAATAGCGAACTACAACACCCACATTTCCCCGAGCTTAGTAACTAAAAAAGGATATTTAAACAAATTGGACCATGCCCACTATTACACGAATGTTGGGGTGTAAATAGGTGTATTTGATTTAAAAAAATAAATATTTACCTGAATAATTTTTACAGGAAGCAACTAAGTACACAATGAGACTTATAATAAGGAAGATATCTGAAGCAGACGAAGGCGATTACTTCTGTCACGCGGACGCGGAAAACGCTTTCGGGAAGACATTACGCCCGGTCTCAGTGAGGCTGCGACCGACAACACCGCACCACAACGTTACGGAGTGCTGCTCAATGGTATGTGTTCTGTGTAAATACTGAAGGAGGCAAAAACAATGAATTACTTTTCTATTATCATTATCAAAATACTAAAAAGTAAATAAATAATTACTTTATAAATCTAATTCTGCTTACTTCGATATATCCTTTGTTTTAATACCATTAGTATTGGAGTTGGTGCCAGATGTTTGTAAAAATTACAAATCGGTCCACAATTAACGGAGAAATCGCGTAACACGCATACAAAAAAAAACAACGAATTGAGAACTTCCTCCTTTTTGAAGTCTATTAATAAATTAACCATTATTGTGTTCTTTCTTTACATATATAAAGTTATGTAAAAAGAAAAAGAAACGCTAACATCAATTTATAATTCTCACTAATTTAAATATATAAAGCAATCGCTTACTTTTAAGATCATGTATTCGTTACAAACTCATAATTATTACAATGTCTCTAACTTTGAGAGAGAGGTTCTCGCTCTCGCTATTAGTAAAATTCCAAAGAACGAAACGTTCGCTCAACTTGATCATAGTTGATCCTTGTAATAACAACTAGTGCTCGTCTGAGATTGTAATTTTAAAAGTTTATAAAACTAACAAATTTGTTTGCCTTGTTAATTGCTAAAATTAAAACCTTCTCAAAAGTATAAATAAATATCAAGTGATTGATAGCATGTGATTGATAATGCATTGGTAAGGTAAGGGGATAATGATAAACATTTGTGTGTGTATGGTATGGTATGGTAGTGTGTATAATGTGTTTTTTTTTAAATTATATCATATAAACATTAACTGTGAGAAATTTCATTCTCCTTCGTTTTCGTAGAAAGAGATACAAAGTCTTGTAGAGGTAGATTGTTTTGTAAGTTTAGCCTTTTAAACTTCATTCAGCAGCGTCTAGTTGTACTTTGATGTCGGACTAAACAACGCATTTTCATTGTCAGGTATTTTATACAGGTTCTTCTGAATTTATTTCAAACGGAATATTATATTTTTTTATATAATTTGCAAAATTCGATCAAAAGATACATTTGTAGCATCTAGTAAGGTAACTTAGTAAGGTAACAAATTTGTATGAAAAATTATGTTCCTATAAATAACAGCCCTTTTTTTTTGACGGGGGGAAATGCATTTACGCACTACCCTTACCCATTGCATTAGTGAGACTGAAGTCCCCAATGCAATGGGTAAAGGGGCACGGAGGGACGAACTCCGTGCCAGTGTGGAACTCACCCGGGCGTGAAGCACCCGGATATACCCACTAAAACCCCCCGGGGCCGTCCGCCGCATTTGAGATGGGGCGACACGGGGTGGCTTTCGCAAGCACCGCGTCGCATAAACAACAGCCCTAGCAAAAGCAATTAAGTATTTATATATATGTATATATTGGTTGTTCTCAAGAATATATGTTATAACGTCTTTAATAAATACAAAGATACTCACGTATACATGGACTCCAACAAAGGCGATGTTACAGTAAAAGACAATTATTGAATCTACATTATCAAACGACTTGATGACTGTACACTTAAAATAAACTTACAATTATACATCGCACTAGCATGATCGTCTCTACGAATAACTTTGCGCCATTAAAATTCAATTTCAGAAACAAGTGAATAACTAAGCAGACGGTTTGAAGTTTTCCACTGAACTGAAATCTAGTAATTTAGGAACTTTGTTTGAAATAACAGACTATAATTGTTGTTCTTCGTTTAAATTAATTTTGTACACGAAATTTTACATAATTTGAGAATTATTCTGAACGGATTTGACTGTTTATTTAGTTTATCAGACATACATATTATTAAGTTAGTTCTGTAAAAGAATAAACGAGTTTATTAGTTAAGAACACCTCGAAATAATATCGATTTTTTTTAAATAAACGTTGACACAATAAATACTAAATTGAGTTTACATTTCTCGGAGATATTGAAATGATGTCATGACACTTTCCGCTATATGTATGCACATCCTAATCGCAGCAGCGGGACTCCAAAAGTGGCACCAGTTTTAATATATTTCCTAACTGTTATTAAATTATTCATAAAGTGCCTAACAAAACCTGATAGTTGTTGACATAATAATGTCTCTTAGATAATACACGTTATATCTGGAATTAGAAATTCAAGGTATTTATTTATTTTACAATTTGTGGACTCTTTTAAATATTGAAATATATAAAAAAGTAAGATTTTTTTAAACACTGTATATTCAATGTAATGAAGTAACTTACGATTTAGATATAACATCTCTATGATATAATACAGCCATCAGAAATGGCCTCTCGACGTTATATAGAAATAATATGAAACCTTTATATTCTAAAATAGTGTTGTCTATATTCTGCAATATATCAAAATTAATATTGTATCAACCGTTGGCAACGAATCGTACACGTCAAAAATAAAACTTATTCTTACTGACTGAATATAAATGATACATTTGGTCATTGAAACGTGTAAAATAATATAAAGGTATTAAGAAAATTACCACCGGCCATGAATTTCGTTATTAAAAGATCGCCGGTACATACATATGCTCACGCCTGTTATCCCCGAAGGGTTAGGCAGAGGTGAAGTAGCGAACTACACCACCCACATTTCGCCGAGCTTAGTTCCGTCCTAGTTGTGACAGGGGGCGAGCCTGTCGCCATATCGGGCACAAATTCCAAACTCCGGGATGAAACTGAGTAGAAAAAACCCAATATCACTTGACCCGACCCGGGGATCGAACCCGAGACCTCAGAACGGCAGTCGTATGTAATACAACTGCGCTACCGAGGCAGTTAGTGGTATAAGATCGCTGGTATATGAAGTAATTGCAAAAGAAATGGAATTCATTCATGCCCCACAATATGGACAAGTATTATCAATGTTTATTATTCTTCAATATTTACTTTTAAGACATTTATCATCATCAGGAGCATCTTCAGCCGAGATACAGTCCACTAGTAGATTTAGGCCTTCCCTCAAGATACTTTATAACCATCAGCCTTACGACATCTACATCCAGCGGATTCTTATCAACAGTGCGTCTTTCGGCACGTGGTTGCCATTCGAGAACCTGCTGATTCCATTGAGCATCGGTTCTACTAGCAATATATTTCGCCCGCTGCCATTTAATTTGGAAATTCCTCTGGCAATATCGGTTACTTTAGTTCTTTTACGGATGTTCCGTTATCTAATTTCTAAGAAAAGTTGAAAGGTTCTCGTTTGTCGTGGTATGGACATGTTATGAGAAGAGAGGAAGCGCATGTGGGTAAAATAGTAATGAATATGAATGTGGAAGGATGGAAAAAGTAGAGGAAGGCCAAAGAAAGTGTGGATAGAGTGTGTAAGATATGATATGAAAAAAAAGGATTGAATGAAGAGATGACGGCTGATATGGAAGTATGGAAGAAGAAAACATACTGCGCCGACACCAAGTGAGTTGGGAAAAGGCAGGAGAATGATGGTGATCATATCTATTTCGATCATGTACGATAGTATTTATAATAAAATATAATCGGGATGTCTTTTCATTTCTACTTTTCACAAACAACACTATTTCTGGTAGACACTCATGTGGTTGTTTCTGTATATTGGATCTATGTACCGGCATAATTAATACCAATAAATCCACAACAGCGTTTATTATTTATCAGATGAATGTATCGGCATCCTGCATCGACGCGTGCAGCTTCCACCTTGACATGGATAACATTATGGATAGGCCCGAGTGTATGAACGATTTCGACAAACTTATGAAGTGTGCTGCTGACGGATCAGGTATTATTATTTAACCTACAATCCATGTAAATATACTATAACTCAAAAGCAAAGCTGGTCGTAGTTTTCATGACGTTTGTAAAACGCCACGACAAAGCCTCGACCACCTTTAAGCAACTGGATATACTAACTACAGAATTTATAAAAATACGTCGAAAACGCTATCGTTCGTTGGCCCCTAAATGAAGAGATAACATGCGCTCTATTAACTCAGAAGTGCAAGTCTTTCCTTTAGATTTCGTTTCTAAATTACCGTTTAATAAAATACCACCTTAGAGAACCTTGAGGAAATATAAATTTACACCATCTATAGATCGTCAAAAAAATCAACACAGTAAAAGTAAAGTTCACGCATAACGGACGATCTAATGGTATAAAAATTCTCGAATCTATAGATCACCGTAGCTGCTGTGCATCGTGGGGTGTACCGCGGAACTGCTTAGAGCTTTGCCGAGGTGGTGCTGTGTCGAGATCCTGTGCGCTCCAACATGCGCGGCGTGCACTCGCTTGCTTCAGAGACAGTGGAGCTAAACTGCCTGGCCCACCGAGAAATCTGAAGGCTCATGTCGCACCAACACCACATTCCGTTCTTTTAAGGTCCGTTTCACTGATAATAATTATATATATTATATCTTATAATCCTTTACATCTATTACCTTTATTCCTAAAACACCATACTTTTGTATTTTCTTCTAACCAAGATTTTTTTCATTTTTTTAAACCATTTGTTCAAAAGATCTTTTTGAATCTGCTTCTTTTAGAACAGCTTTCGGTCAAAGAAAACGTTCAGATACAATTGTAGCATGGTTACAAAGCATTTGATAATCATTTCCCTGTCCTTATCACGTATACAACCAGTCCTTATCTAGTTACCACCACCTTCGATCATTTAATATCAACCATGATTTACAGTTGGGATCCACCAACGAAGAACCCTCAAACTGTGTACTTATACCGCGTATTCTGGAGAGCTTACGGGGCGAAGGTTCCAGAAAAACTGGACACTAGCGAGACGAGCGTCGTACTCACTGGATTACAGGACGACGTACGATACGAATGTGTATTGAAAGCTGCCAATGATATTGGTGAGTTCGTTATGAATTTCAATTCAACTAAATCTACTACTACGCAAAGAGATTTTCTTGTGTAAAGTTTTGATAACAAGTATCACACAGCAGATAGATTTCTTTTTTATTCTTTCTGTTTTTTTTTTAAAGGAACTTCGTCACTAAGTCAACCGATAATGTTTACCACGAGTGGTCAAGAGACTGCTGCAGCCGCCGCTCCTGTCTCGGACGGGTCGACAGCTTCTGCGGTGGGAGTCGCTATGGCGTGTATACTAGTAGCCGCAGTGTTACTAGCCGCTGGCCTTTATTACAGACATCGGAAAGTGAGTACTTAAATTAGGTACATGAAAAATATTTAGTAACGCAACAGTGCTACCACCGAGAACGCCGACATAGCCAATTGAAGCTGTGCCATCTAGCAAAGCCTAACAGTGGAATAGTAGCAACCTGCTAGAAAGCACCAAGACCACTTGAATCCAGTTATTCTTGCAATAGAATCCACAAGAGTAAATCTGTATCTGAAGCGTTATAGTATTATGGCTATAATAGTAGTATGGGCAGTTGATTGAAATTATCCTTTATTTTACTTCTTGATTAATGTAAAACGCTACACTAAATAAACACTATTAACCAGTCATTTTCAAATGTTTAGTGACCATGAATGACACCATCTTTTTGTTCCATACGCTTACTGGTTTTAACATAAATGTTCAATTGAATATCCATTTAGTTTAGTGAGCCGTTGAATTTAAATATAATCAATTACAAAAACAAAGTAGACTTAAATATATTAGCACATCTTCAGTTGACATTGTAGCCAAATAAGACAAAACGTTAAGTCTAAAAGAACGAATTGTTAAACACAACCGTAGTAGCATGAACACTTGACAGATAACTTTTAACATTAGAAGAGTCTTCTTAGTTAAAAATTTAAATTTGAATTGAAAAACAAATTAAATATTTTTTGCAGAATCTTAGGCTTAAGGCACAAGGTGGTGTAGCATTCGAAAACCCTAGCTACCTTAGGGAGCCTAATCCGGATACCGTTATCAATGTAAGTATTCTCATCTTCTTTTAAATGTTTGTTCAGCTATAAATCTGATGAAACGTCCAGTTTATTATGATATGAACAACGCAATTGTATGAGTATAAGACTTGGATAAGACTAAGTTTTACCCTGATCGTTTCAAAATTGGGTGTTATAAGATACCATAACATAATTTGTATAGATTTGCTTATATAGCAGGAAACTCGACTTTCTTAAACAGAGGCTTACAGGCGTTTGGATTGTTGCATTTGGAACAACCAGATTCCGCCCCTATCTCATCATATTATGTACTTTTTTTTTATTTGAACGGCACGCTAAGAAATACACAGTCGAGTCTCGCTGGGACTAGACATTCTCGTTCTGTACTTTGATGGAGAAGCAGTTACTCTGTTACGCTTTAAAGTTGTACCCAGAACCATAAACTGTACGGCTACTTTATTAAATATATGTATAAATTTATCTCCATCAGTCCGTTCTTAATGATTTAAAAAAACAACATTTTTGTATATCATAGGGTACAGTTCACAATGGAAACGCGAACGGTGGCAACGGAGTCGCAAATGGTGTATCCAATAGTACAGCGTGGAGGCAGGAGACTTTACAGAATCCTAGTGGTGGATCCACGGCTCGGGAAGTCGAACCAACTTTGTACGAAGAGCTGAAGCTCGGTCACGATGGAGCGGGGTTCAAACGACTAAAGCCATAGCAGGAGGTGTCGGCGCGGTCCCCGCTCCGGTCGCCGCGGCTCACCGCGCGGGTCGCGCCGACCTACTGAGCGCTGTCGGCCCGTGCGCGCTGTTTTGTACCGCAATTAATCATGTTAGTGTATGACGTCACAACCCACGTTCCGTTCGTATGCCTCTACTATAAATTTTGTATAGAAATTGGTACAAGGTAAAAAAGAAACTTGGGCTATATTTTGTCTACTATTATATTCAATTATTTAATGTAGTTTACTCGATTTAAATTTGACGACAATATTGTTATTTATTGTAAAGACATACGGTCGGGGGAGTGATGACAAAAAAAAATGCAATCTGAACGATTACCGCAAATAATGTTTGCAAAGCCTCGGTGTGGCATAGTGTATGTAAATAATAAAGAAATTATTATATTTTCAATATTGTAATTGTTGTGATTTTTAACCAAAAAAAAAATGTAAAAATAAATAAATGACCTCATTTAAACATCTCGTTTATTTCATATAAATATTTATAAAAACGATGGAATACTGTTAGACGTAACTTACACAAAGGGATAACATATGTACTTTCTATTATCTGTAGAAATCTAAAATAATATTAAGCTATTAAAAATATATGAATAGCTTAGAATAAAATAGGTACTTTATTCCATAATACAGACCACTATCCATAATACAGACATAATAGATAACTGTCCTATAAATAACGGAAATAAACAAAATCTAACCATTAATAATTATCCTTTATGTAAATGTAAATTTTAAAAACAATTCGTAGTCAGTGCTTAAGATATCCCATAAATAAATAGTATTTATTCATAGTGGATTCAAATACGGACAAATACATTTTAGGTCGTTCTATTAAAAATTGTGCCTTCAAACGTTTTATAAAATAAGTAGTTACATAGAATTAGTTTAACTGTTCGGCCTGTGTAAGTTATCTCATGAAAATAATTCAATTTTTGTAGAAATTTAGTGTTTTTAATAAATGGTACGTCAAAATTCTTTGGATATTTTGAAAATTAACAGACTTAAAATTCATTTATATTATTTATGACATTAGTTATAATGGGTAAAAATTTAGAACAACGTGTATAGACAAAAAAAAAAAACATTTCAATCTCGAATGAATTATTCGGGTCATATCAGTTGCCTTTCGTTTATTAGCACAATATTACATTATAATGTAGTATTAACAATAATATTAATCATTATGGACATGTTATATAACTTTTTGTTATATTTTATTCACAACGCTTCTTACGTTATTTGTTTCCGCAAGCCTCCAATTTCTTGTTCTTAGTTAATGGCAATCTATGATTTACATACACGCTTCAGCCAATATCATGTGGATGAATTATTTTTAATCTTGTGTCAAGCAAAATGGTAGCCCATTTCGCTAGAACTTTCCGTGATGTTATCGTGACATCTCAGAATGAACGTTTTGCGTCATTATTTCCAAAACACTTGCACAATAACCAAATTATATCATGCAAAACACCGCCAAAATTACATAATATAGGGTCACATACACATATAACAGACTAAGATCCAGGTAAAAATTGCTCTGATTCTGTTCAAAATATCATTCACTTCGATCAAAGTTCGTTCCAATCGGTCATAATAATATTGTAAAAGCGAACAGAGTTTTTGGCGGGATCTCAGTTTATCATGTAGTAATTGACATCTTAATTCAATAACTTGATTGAATTCTTTTGTTGCCGTTTATGTTGGTGTAGTCTTGATGGCGTTTTACATGACGTAGTTTGTTTATTGTAAACAAATTAAGTTATTTGAAAATACGCGAATCTTTTATTCTGAGGTACCACGAAAATCCCATAGAAAGTCTGGCTGGATGGTCATCGTTTTCCTAGAGTGTTATTATAAGATTACACTTTGAAAATTGACAGTATATATAAATCCTTCACATGTCCTATTGGACGCTGTATTTATATTTCAATATTTTTAAATATACGAAAAAAATTGATCTCACTGTCAAGGTAAATTCCGTTAAATTTGAAAAATTAAGTAGGCACTTCATTGGAAATTTACTTCTTTCCTTCATAATAAACGTTATATATCTATAAAATACGCAACATGTATTGTGTTTAATTTATGTTTAAAATCAGTTGCTTATACGATGATAATGTGATCATTGAATAATTTTATTTATTATTCCTCATGTATCTTAATTTTAAACGAACAGCGGATGTGATTAGACTTGTAAATAATAAAAATAAAATAAAAACGATTAAAATCTATATCATCTTTTATTTATGTTTCCTAAGGTTGTATTTATATACTTTTTCTATCTATTTATACTAGTAGCTTGTTATCGAAATTCGACCATAATTAATAAAACGCTAACAATTTTGTTAGCTATGGATAAATGTGTGTCTGTATCAAACTAATGGTAATGTGTGAATTGTATTGTTTTATTAATTTAATGTATTTTTTATGCATAATTAAAAAAAAAGCATTCTGCACTCCTTCTCTGTATAAACTATAAGTGTGCGAAATTTCATACTCCTTCGTCTGTGCAATTTTTGTAAAAAGGAGTACAATTTTTTTGCTTCACGTATCAATACTATGATGATGATGATGATAAAAGGAATTCGCTGCGAAATTCTTCATAGATGGTTATAGGCTTATTTTTTTTATGCCATCGACCCTTTTTAATTTTTTTTTTTCAATTTACGAATGTACATTTTTTCCGCTAATAAAAACAAACGATTCTCATTTTTCTTCATTCGTTTGTTATTTAGGTTACTATATTACGCAGTGAATAATATAAAACTAAGGAGGAGCCGCGTGCACCAGCTAGTATATATATACATAGTATATATGTATATATAGTATATATATATAGATGAGAAACAGGAACTTTGCAATGAAAAATACATTGGATAAGCAGTCACCATTGCTGGTTCAGTTGGTAGTTTGGACGACGATGGACGTAGTTTTTAACCCACTTATACAACTTTATAATGAGCCTAAGCTTTCGGCGATGGGAAACATCGTGAAGAAACCATAGCATGGTGGTAGGACATTTTCTAATAATGTCCGCAGCATCACTTGTGAGTCAGTAATTAATTCGAGGCTTTGTGTGTTTACCATCCTGGACATGTGGTCATTTAACATCAGGTGAGTTTGTGGTCAAAGCGCTGAATGTAACTGAATGTAACGCTGTATGGAACAACATAGAAAAATTTTGACGCTTGTAGCGAAATGCTCCAAAGCGTGCGCTCAAACTTCACTCAAATAATGTTTGCGCAGACTCCGTACCGACCTTATGACCTTACATGAAATGCACATCTGAACTATCACTCTAAGCCTGTGTATACTACTCATCGTGCAGGTGGCAAACAACAGTCAAAATAAATCTACAAGAACACTAAGTCACATCTATACTAATAAATAAAATTGAAGTATCTGTCAAGTAATGTCAAAATAACAATTTTTTTACTAAATGCATATGAATGTACACGATACCTATACCAAAAAGTACATTTTTTTTAAATTTTGTCTGTTTGTTTGTTCCGGGTAATCTCCAAAACTGCTGGACCGATTATGATGGGACTTTTTTTTTGTTAGGTAGCTGAAGTTACTCCAGGTAAATTGGGGTACTTATGCTTTTCGAAAATAATTAGGATTCCTCGTAAAAAACTCATGAAATTATTAATATAATCCAATTCAATGCACAGTTTTACTGACAGATATTTGAATTTGCAAGAAATATATGTAAATAAATTTGTATGTTTATATATCATACAACGAAAGGCCCTTGTGTGATGTGTATTTTTGAGAATAAATGTAAATTGTAACATTCCTAATCTAGTTTTTTATTTATTTCTAAATGTATATTATTTCTAAAGGTAACTATCAATTGCCGAATGATACATAATTATGTTTTTTTTCTGTTTAGGCATTGAATTTCAAACAGGTCAAACCGGTTTGGATTTAGGCTCACATAGATAGGGAAACAAACAATTAGATAGAGGAAAGAATTACATTTTAAATTTAAAATGTATCATTAGATTTGAAAAAAAAAACCAAGAAAGGTATATAGAAATATAGTGATATTTTATAACTCAGTTTTGAGGGAATCTATCGCAAACAGTAGACATGACAGTAACTAAAGTGGCCTGAAGCAAGGGGATGCGATGCAGTCAACTCAAACTCGTAAGGGATCGTTCATTTATTACGTAAGGCTCGAAAGGAAGGGAAGGGTTTCGAAATACATTACAGGGAGGTACAGTGAGACATCCTGTGGATTAATTTTTTGTGGAACGCGCTATGTCTAATCAAAGAGACGGCGCGTGACCTTGAAACGATTTCTAAAATTCAATTAGGTTATTCAGAAATATCTCAATCATTCCTGTTGTCGCCCTTTTGTTCCCGCCATTTACTGATGGTGTATCCTAACGTCTGACTTGGCTGCATGGTCTACTAGTGCATCTGCCTTTTCCTTAAGGAGGAATAAATGGAACAAAAAAAAATCAGTTGTATTTACGCGCGTGAGTTGGCAGATAACTCATTTTGCGTCGTCGTGCGACACAAAATACACTTATATATGAAATCGAATGGAGCGCAGATATCGCGATTCGAGATTCACAAAATTACGATCGTTTGGACTCATCCTAACATTTCATTTCGACCAGCGTACACCCGACAGGTTGCAGATAAAATTTAATAAATCCCACGCATTATACGTACCTATTAAACAACAGACACAAGCATAAAGCAATATGAAAGGATCATTCTATCACTAAGAGGAATATTCCTTCGCCAAATAATAAAGGAATTTTCAAAAGTACGAATTTCATAAGAGTTATATTCGATTGTAAATCTATATTTATAATAAAAGACTAAAAAAAAGAAATAACTTCTTATTTGCGAGAACGAAGCCAAGCTGTAGCAATTAAAGGTTACTGCTCTTCATTTGTTCCTGTTACATCAGGTGTACCTCAGGGTTCGCACCTTGGTCCTCTTCTGTTTAATCTGTTCATTAATGATATTCTTCCTGTATTTGTTAACTCTGATATTCTCTTATATGCAGACGACATGAAGATCTTTAGGATCGTCAAATCTCATTCGGATTGCTTGTTACTTCAAAATGGTCTGGATGATCTTTCTGTTTATTGTAGCAAGAATTATTTATATCTTAACGTTGAGAAGTGTAGTATAATATCTTTTTCTAGAAATGTTAATCCTTTTCTTTATGAATATTATCTCAATAACATCATTTTAAAACGAGTGACTGGGGTGCGAGACCTGGGTATACACCTCGATAATAAATTAAACTTTAGTGATCATGTTAATAATATAATTGGGAAAGCTTTTAAAATTCTTGGGGCTTCGTTCTTAGAACTGGGAGAGATTTTAAGCAACCAACTACTCTAGTACTTCTTTATAATGCTTTGGTTCGTTCTCTATTAGAATATGGTTCAATAATATGGAATCCACAATATAACAAATACATTAACCTTATTGAAAGTGTACAAAATCGATTTAAGAGGCACTTAACTTTTAAATATAAATTGTCAAATAAACCTTTGCCATATCTGCCTTCACTTACTAATCGTCGAATAGTGAGAGATCAAATTTATTTATTTAAACTTCTTAGAAATTTTATTGATTCTCCGTTTCTTGTTAGTGAAATTAATTTTAGGGTTCCTCGACCAAATGCCAGAAACCACTTACTTTTTAAAATCCCTGTTGCGCGAACGAGGTATGTGAAGAACACATATTTATTTCATTCGTGCGATATGTATAATAAGATGTTTACTAAAATTGATATATTTGCATGCCCCATCAGTTCCTTTAAAAAATTGCTGAAAATAGTTTTAAATTTATAGTGTTTGCCATAATATTTTTTATAGCTTGTAATGATGGAGGTATTAGTGTTGTTATATTTACTTTCATTAATTATAATTTTAGTGGAAACTTGACTGGTTTATGTATTATTGTTATGTAATTTCATATGTGTATATTATTAACTGTGTGTTTCCGAAATAAATAAATAAATAAAATTTCTTCGCCAACCAGGCAAAAACTACTCAATCGAAGTCGATGAAGCTTGGCATGATAGTAGTTTATACTGTGTGTAGTAACATATAGAATAAAATTCATATTAGAAAACCATAATATTGAAGTGCATGTATAATAACATCTAGTCATGCATCCCGGTATAACTAGTGAGATGATAGCTTTGCGAGTGTGAGATAAGAAACCGCTAAGTAGTGTTTAATAGCTGGGTGGTCATCCGGGCTGCATAGCGCTCTATATTGATTCATATGAATAATTTTAAGTTAGTTATAAAAGTACTCTTTTTCGGACATATATTCGAATTAAAGTTTTATAAAACCTCAATCGACATTACCGAGTTTTGTCTATCTTTTTTTTTTATTGTATCCCGCTTTTTCCCCTGGCATGACCAGAGACCTTGTTACTACTATTTATTTATTCTTTTTATTTATTTATGGGTGTGCTCTTTTAATGTATTTTATTTTTATATTTCAGCTTGCTCTTTTGCTTATTGTTTATTTTATAATCATGTCTTAATCGACTGATACAATTGTCATTTTTGTTCCTAATCGCTATACAATTGTTACATCAATACTTAATCTAAATACAACAACAGTTAATGGTGGTTTAAAATTATACATGTCATTTAGAGGTACAATAGACAGAAAGATTAGAACAGAGACATAGACAGAAACAGTATACAGTTTGCTAGCAGGTTAAATGAACAGAAAAGAAAACTTATTACTAGGACAAACACAGTCATCTCAACTTAAATATAATGTCCGAATGTCTTTTAAATATTTATGTTATAAAACTTTGGTCTTAGTTGTAAGACGAAACAAAGATAATAAAAAAGTTTTTAGCTCATCCCAGAGTGAGTGAAACTGAGGATAAATTCCAAGCGAAAGGAGTCGCGGGCGCAGCTAATAGTAGCATATAATAATTAGTATAATATTTTTTATAAATTTAACGTTCCTATTTAAATCCATGTATATTTTATTAAAGGCAACATGTTTCTAACTGTATTTCTGTTACTTGCATAAATAGCAATTTCTATATTTTTGAGATAATGGTGTCTGCACCTGACTGTGCCCACAAGTCGACTAATAAAATCTTCAGTTCGGTCGTCCGCCGTACCATGTACGCGGTCAAGTCTGTGGGTTTGTTATGACTAAAAAAAACGTGTAGTTTATAAATGATCAGATAAACAAAATTTATGCCGTTAAAATAACAGTTTCATGATAACTCTTGGTAAATTTAAAGCGTGTCATTGTAACGCTGAATAAAACATTATTCACTATTCGAATTTAGTGATAATTTGTTTTATTTAATATTTTAAGTAGCAATGCGATCGATTCCGCCATGCTCGTATGATTAATTCGAGTTAATTATTATAATTTAATCAATAATAGTGAAAAATAATTCTTAACCCATAAATTAAGCCGTGATGTTGGCTACATTACATTTTTACAGCTGGATTTGATCACACTACTATTTCAATCATGATATTAACAGTGCTTATGAAGAACCTGTACATTTGTTGTGTGTAATATTTTCAAATAGATTTGTTTTTTTAATAATGCTGCCGCCCTTCTTTGTAGAGGTAAGTTAGAATGGACCATTGTACGATGGTTTTGTTTTACATGTTTAAATATTGCTAAAAATGTAAATTATATGTATATACATACCGATAAGGGGGAAGAGAGGTTTAAATTATTACATAGATTACATTCTTCTACTTGCTACGGTCCTGGTACCTGCTTTCACTTCTCCTATTTTCTCAAGCTCTTTCATATATACCCCCGTCAGGCAAGAATACATTTGAATTCGCGTCTATCAACATAAAAATATTTCACTGGTGGAAGACTATTTGTCCATCGTAAGTAATAAGGTTTAAACATTTCGTTACAGTGCTACGTGATGCTCTCTCTTACCTTCCATCGCTTGGCAATCGGCATTGTCTTAGCCTACCCGGCTGTTCTAACACCGGCTTTGTTAAATGGGACCGATATAACTGCCACCAAGAGTGAAGCATCGTGGATAAGTAAGACTTTGTTTTCTCATCCTAAAATTCCATAAGATTATATTCAGATGTCCTTTGCAAAATTATTATATTTCTTGTTGGAACTTAAATGATATTTTAATAGCATCATTGTTCAGTTTACTTTGAAATCACAGAAATACTAGAATTTAGTAAATGCAGACTAAACTGTATGTGAATACACCGAAAGGTTAACATAAGTGAATTTTGAAGAACAGAATACTTAAAACAGAAAATGAAAATGTTGATAGGAGTTGAGTTTTATTGAGTAAAAAATACCTCGCCCATAAATCTCAGTTTATTTATAGTAGCTCGGCAAAGTGACGACATTGTGCCTGATGGTAAGCACAATGCAATCCTGTAACAGTGGTGATTGGCGAAAGGTCGGTTACCAATCGTCAGTCGTCCGTATCACGACGGCCTGCACAGATATCTCTTCACGCTACGTTGGAAGGACGCGATGGGGTAGGGAAGGAAAGAAAGGAAGAGGGTAATACATCAGCCAGAAGACTGTTTCACAGTTTTACAGTACGGCGAAGATCGAATCGAAATATTTGGTTCGTGCCTGGATGGAAGTAACTGTAAAACTGTGGCTCGAAGCACAGCGCGTGTGTTTCTGCAGTGGAAGGGAGAAGACGTGATCAGATTAAACAGCTCATCAGAGCATTCGCCATGATAAAGACGGTAGAACACGCTTAACGAGGCAATGTTCCTGCGCAGCTGAAGCGGTTTGATGGATTTAGTAACGTCTGCATCATTTACAATGCGGACAGCCCATCTCTGTAACCTATCCAGGGCATCAAGGAGGTATTTAGAGGATTCGTCCCAAAGATGCGAATAGTATTGTATACATGGCCAAACTTATGCCTTATATAAAAGGTTAAGCTGGCCGGGCGTGAAAAACCGTCGCATCCTGATCAATATTCCTAGTCTCATGGATGTTGTGGAGATAACACTACCGATGTAATCACTGGAATTCAGGTCGCTGCCAATATCCATACGTAAGATATTGAGGCTGTCTCGCATTGCAAGCGAAACGCTCTGAAGAGTAGAAAGGGGTGGAAACAGTGATTTTTTTTTTGTGAACGCGCATACCTGAGTTTTCTTGACATTGAACTCAACCAAGTTACTTGCTCTCCACGAAGATATGCGATGCAAAGATCAGTGAAGCTCAGTGTCAAGTTTCTTCCGTCTCCTTTCCGTTTCTTCCCGACCGCAAGTAAGCTTATTAAAATAGGACCCATGGATGGTTGTGTCATCTGCATAACAATGAATAAGACCAAAAGGCAACATATCATTAATATGCAGCAAGAAAAGTGTGAGTGAGAGCATATACCCTTGTGGAACTTCCACATTTACAGTCATGAATTGCGAATCGCAGCCATCGACGAGGACACGAATTCTGCGTTCATTTAAAAAGCTAGAGAACCATTTGCATATGTTGTCGGGAAATCCGTACACCGGTAGTTTGGAGAGAAGTCCAGTGTATCAGACCCTATCAAAAGCCTAGACTATGTCGAGGCTGACTGCCAGGGCCTCGCCGTGCTTATCAATTACTTCACCCCAAAGGTGCAGTATGTACGCGAGAAGATCACCCGTTGATCGATTCTGGCGAAAGCCATATTGTCGATCATTTATTAAAGAGTGATCTTCTAGGTGGCGGACGAGTTGGTTGTTTATAATCCGCTCCATTATCTTGTACAACACTGAGGTTACAGCGATTGGACAGTAGTTGTTAGGGTCTGAACGATTTCCCTTTTTAGAAATCGGTTGCACATTGGACTCTCTCCAAATCCCAGGCACGATATCGGAGACGTAAGACAACCGGTATAAACGCGTCAATACTGGAGACAACTCTGCTGTACATTTCTTCTTCCGAACATCGAGCGATCGCAATTCTCTAAGCACGTCACAATGCCTGAATTTTATATCAGATATTATGGACTCCGCAGCTAGGTAAAATGGCGGTTGTGCGTTGCAATCGTCAAGTCGATAGTTAGCCACGAAGAGTTTGGCTAGTAACAGCACATTTTCTTGGGGCTTATGGGTGAAGGATCCATCAGAGTACTTCAACGGAGGTAACGCTGGACAACAGAATTTAGCTAGCACGGTTTTGGCCAGACTCCAGTAGACTCGGCTGTTATCCGAATGAGAAAGAGTTCATGGCCTATTCGTGCTATGCGCTCTGCGTCCGCTCTAATATTGCCACTGCTAGGTTTATAACTTAATAATTACGGTATTTTGCTAAGGGCGGTAGCAACTCCGAAGAATACCATATTTATAATAACGTACAGTTCGAGCAATTTACAATATGGGACCTCTTGCACTCCCAATACATAAAGACACTTATACGATAGTGATATACGACACCCTCTCTATCCTTCCGGTAAAACCGATTATTTTTATGAATTGTATAATTTATATTATCGATAAAAACATTTATTGCAAAAAAAAGCATATCGAGTTTTCCAGCTCTTCTCGCATGGGTTCTTATCCGAACAGGTGGTACTTTATTCATGTTAATAAGCGCCTTTTCAGGACCCAGATTGAATAAAGAGTTTTTGATATAAACATGAATTAAAAAAATATAAAGGAATATAATAAATCAGTTTCAACATATTCATTAATTTACAGCCACACACAGTTTACAGTATATACAATGTAAATATAATCAGCATATAGTTTAGTTTTATTTTTAAACAATCTCATAAATGAACGAAAGTAGATTTATAAAATTATTTAAACATAAGAAAACTATTCGTGGAGCAGAATAAATCAGTTTCCATTTTTCATTAATTTACAGCCGCAGCTTACAGTACTACGGGACCACTTGGCTTCTTCATAATATCACCACTCATGCAAACGTATGGCCGAAGATATACTAACATACTCCTCAATCTAGTTGTTCTCATCGGCTGGATAATCATTGCCTTTGCATCGAATGTCCCGGCTTTGATAATCGGACGAGCTTTTCAAGGGCTCGCTATCGTAGGAATATTTATCAACAGTATGACAGCCGCAGAGTACAGCCATCCTAAAAGAAGAGGATTTTTCATAGCAATCAAAACAACCGCGACTTGTATAGGACTTCTCCTTTGTCATAGCCTTGCATTCACTCTTACATGGAAACAAATGGCTTGGTTGGGAGCTGTTCCACCTACTTTGGACGCAGTGTTTACAATTTTTTGGCCTGAAAGTCCTTCTTGGCTAGCTTATAAAGGGCGTTATGAAGAAAGTGTATCCGCTTTCGAACGTTTACGAGGAAAAGGTGTACAATCGCAGAACGAACTTAGAGAATTGATAAGAACACAGAAGGAGTTAAGGAATATGAAGAAATTAAAACGAGTGAATAGTTTCGAAAAATTAAAAATTGCGTTTAGGAGTAAAGAGTTTTTGAAACCTATTACTTTAGTATTCTTATTAACCACTATTGCACATGCGTGTGGCATTCATTACATGATGGCGTATGTCATTGAGCTAATGATGAAATTAAGTGCTGATAAATCAAAAGCATACTATTATACCGTAGCTTTGGATGTCATGAAAATAGTTGGAATTATAATATCGAGTATTGTAGTCAAAATATTCAATAGACGAATATTGCTATTCTTAACCGGAGCATTGGCTTGTGCTTCTTTAGGCTCTATTTGCATTGTGCATTACATGATCGAAGTAAATATATTAGGAGTGAGTTTTTTGACGCCATCTCTTCTGATTTTATATAATTTCATATGCCACGTCGGTATAATACCCATTTCATTAGTTTTAGTTGGTGAATTAATTCCTTTAGAATACAAAGGTATAGGAACGTGTGTCGTTGGTATTATCTATTCAGTTTTAAGTGTATTAACTTTAAAATTGACTCCAATTATGTTAGATTCATTGAATGTTCACGGTACGTTTGCTATATATTTGACTATAATGCTGTGTTGTTTGTTTTCTCTATTTTTTATTTTACCAGAAACAAAAGATAAAACTTTACAAAATATCGAAATATTTTTTATGGATAACAAACTTAATAATAATAATAAAACGGACAATGAAATGGAAGTTAAATATAAATTAGTCAAATAAAGGTTTCATTTTAACAACAGCTTGTTTGTTATTGAAATTTGAACTTTTTATTAATTTATTTATATGGCTTTTAGGCGCAAAATATATTTTGGCTTGAATTTGGTTGATATTAACAATCTCTTGTCACTATTTTATGGCCGAGTTTATAACTCTTTGACTATATTTCAAGAGTCGTTCAACTGGAGAGTTTTTGGCGGGACCTCAGTCTGTCGTGTGTAACAGTTATTTTCTTTAATTCATTAAACTTGTGGAAGCCATATCATAGTGGTTCTACTTATCCCAGCCTGGGTAGCTACCACACTCAAGTTTGAAATACTGTTACTAAATACCAAAAGGTGTATTCCAGCAGCACCACTTGAAAACCAGTACCCTAGTTTTAGTCTGTTTTCCATCCTGGACCGCATCGTCACTAAACATCAGGTGACATTCTGGTCAAAGCACTGCGTATATAAATTATATTTACAAAAATCTGGTACTACTGAACTGTAATTAGACCGAATATGGGCGAATCTTAAAACCACATTTTTTTCTTTGCTGACCGATTCACGTGAAATGCCCTCTTCAATACCCGGGCCCTGCCTTGAAGGCTTTCTTCTGCGGCGTGATGCCTGGAGTGTGCAGTATATAAGTAAATATTGAAGACGTAATCATCATCCGCACGCCACCACCCCTATGCCATCAAAATATTTATACTTAATTACTAACTATATAAATTCTTAGTATCCTTTGTATCTTATATCCTTGAAGTTATTTACACTTAATTATGTATGTATTAAAATTATATATCAAAATTAATTAACACACGGCGAACCACATACCTACATTTGTACAAATAATAGTTTCAAGATTATATTAATCGTGATTAAATATTTATCTAATTATTTATATTATTTTTCTTCATTTTTTTTTTTATTATTAATAAAAAAAATTTCTTTGGTAAAATGTAGTTATATGATAAAAGAGAACCTCTGGCCAACCCAAAATTTGTTCAAATCGAAAGGGGTCTATTCCAACTATTGGTATTTGACGTGGAATGACCTAATAGTTTAGATGCGTGTACGTGTGGGTATTTAACTGATTTGGGCATGCAATACTATTCCCTGTAGGTCCCTTTGATAGATATCAATTTCATTCGTACATAACATTCGTAATATTTGTTCGAAATTCATCATCATCATTCCTACCCCTTCACCCTTCACTCTTCCCTTTTCCCAGTTACATTTGGTGTCAGCGCAACATGTCTTTCTCTTTCATTCCTCTCTATTTTCAGTCATCTCCGCATTCACGCCCTTCCTAAACATACCAACTTTCACACAATCCATCCCTGTTTTCGACGACTGTTTCTTAACTTATCTTTTATTGGCGCCACTTTCAAATTTTCTCTAATCTATTCATTCCTAATCCTGTCCATTCTTGTTATCCCACTCACCCACCTCAACATTCGTATTTCAGCTACATGTAGTCTTCTTTCGTCCGTCACCTTTAAATGGCAACATTCAAGACTACAGGTCGTATTATGTTCTTGTAAATCATCCCCTTTCATTTAAAGGGGATTTGCGGCTCACGCGTAGTAACCACGATCTACCACCATTTGCGTTAATTCTATGCTTTACAACTCGGTCTATTTTGCCATTGCTTTGCAGGAGTGAGCCAAGGTACCTGAACTCGGGGCAGATTGGTATTGGAATGCCATCAACAGTTGAACTAGAGGTGCCGCCGAAATGGTAAAACATATATTCCCTCTTGGATCTGCTCATTTTTAAGCCAACACTCATCAGCTTCTGTTGCCACTTTAATAATCTGCTCTGGATCCCAGCTCCATCCTCACCATCAAGGACAATATCGTCAGCAAACAGTATACACTAGGGTGCCTCTTCGTGTATATCCGCTGTCAAAGCATCCACTAATTCTGAAATTATACGAGTTTTTTTGAACTCCCAAATCAATTATTCATTAGTGTAAACGAAGCCACTGGTACTATTTATAATTTATGTACCTACTTGTAAAGGAGAATATGTCAAAATGCAGGCGTTTAGTGACGAAAAAACAATACATAGCGTACGATTTAAGATATCAAATAGACATATATAATTATTAACTAAACGAAAGACTATTTACACAATAATAAACACTATATCAGTTGAGTGAGACGCTTGTAGAGAGGACACAGAAGTTTTAACAGTTAGACAATATTCTCTATTTTTCCCCAATTATTATTATTTCCTATTTATCCTACATATATAAAATATATGCCTTAGTCAGGGTTTAATGTATATAAGATTATTTACGTTATGTTTTTTTATATATTTATTTCTTTTTATGCGTCTCAAAAATCTCACTTGCTGTTAAGTTACGATGAGATCCAGGACAGTAAACACACTAAGCCAAGCAATACTGGTTCTCAAGTGATGCTGCCGAAAACAACCCATTAGTGTTTGGAGACTGCTTTTCAATATTAGGGGTTAACTTAACTACACAGGCGGACATTATTAATGAACGTTCGCGATGTTTTCTTTCACCAAAAAAGCTCAGAGTCATTATAGAATTGGTAGAAAAAAGTATTAAAGAACTCAGCTAGAGTTCGAAACTACGTACATCAACGCGAAATCAGACCACACTACCAACTGAGCCATTATCCCTTGGTGTTATTATCATTTCTACGTATCTAAATCCATAATCTTATCATTTCTACTTAAATTTTTCTGCTGAACATTAACTTAAACCATTAAAACAAGAAATAAACGAATTTTCTTTAACAGGGTAATAACATCGTTGAAGGTAATGTTTTGGATTTTTATGTTTTTAAACACCTTTTTTTTACCTTTTTATGTTTTTTCACGAACTTCTTCGATAAAAACATTCTGTGTTTCTTTTGTAATATTTTTAAAGCTCTCTCTTGTCCTTTGTTTTTATTACGTTTGGATGAATTTATTATATTATATTCCTAAACGAATTTGTGGATAGCAGTAAAAAAAATCATTGGAATTGTAAATTAAATAATTAAAAGACATACATGTTGCAGATAAATAATCAAAATAGATATTTCAAATCTATCTATCTATTTTGATCAGTTCACGGAAGATATTAAAATTATGTTAAAGTGTTTTTGTGAAATCGTATTCTGACTTCTATGATAAAGGCTTTAGAAGTAGCTTAACTTTAGAAACCGTTGTTAAAATGAAACATTATAATTCCATAACCTAAATATAATAGATAAATAAAATAAAATGATAAATTAACCGAGGCGCGAGAAATGCCCACATGGAAGACCACAGATGCGTTGGAACGACGAAATCAAGAGAATGTCCGAAACAAAATGTATCGAAACTGTTCAAGATTGCAATAAATGGCATTATGTGAAGGAGTCTACACCCTAGGGGGCGAGAAAGGCTAAAGAAGAATAAGAAAGAAGAAGAACACATGCCCCTCTTTTTCACCAACTTTCGAACACCGTAGAAGTGTGTTCCGCAATTGATTCCCAATTTTTTTTTTTCAGTTTTATTTTAAGTATTAATTATTGCACAATTCATTTTTGAGAGCTGTTAAATAAATTGTTTGATGTTCAGTTAGTTTTTCTTCTTCTTTAATTGCCAAAAATAATATTGCTATTTTTGTTTTGCCTATAAATCACTAATAATTAACATATTATTTATTTGTGTACAGAAACTTTTATCCAAATCGGTCAACCCGTTTTTGAGTTAAAGCCGAAAATATTATTACTATTTTTACGACTTACTTATTATTACTTTTACGAATTCTATATATCTAGATATTAGATATGATTAGATATATCTAGATATAATAATGCTAGATATCATTTCGAAAATCTATATAGTCTGTCGACACGTCCTTGACGTGGAATTTTTGCCTACAAAATTTTATCAAAATCGGTTACGCCGGAAATACACACAAACAAAGAGACAACATTTTGTTCAATCTCACATTCGAGATTAGTAGACGCTCAATCTTATTGCAGGATTCGAAGATACGTCAATCTACGCAATGTCTTAAACGTCACTACTGAGTCATCATCTCATTTAGGAGATATGGTATGCCTGCTTACAAGAAGTTATGTCGTCCAACGAAATCTTACGAAATTAAAACCTTTTTCACTGTGTAGACTCAGTGACTTGACCTCAATCTCACCTGATGTTAAAAGTGTGAAGTGTTCCAGGACTGTAAACACACTAAGCTTAGAGGCAATGGTTCTCGAGTAATGCTGCCAGAACACACCTATTAGTATTTGGCGACGAGTATTTAAACTTGAGGGTGGTAGTGCGCGGGGTATTGCTAGAAAATGCCCTACCACCATGCTATGGTTTCCTCACAATCTTTTCGTTCACCGAAAACTCAGGCTCATTTTAGAGTAAAATAGGTGAGCTCGAACTCGCGTCTATTGTCGCGAAATCCGACCGTATTACCAAATCCAATCTCATCGCTTGTCACAACAAAATAAAAACCATTAGTTTATTCATCATGGGCAACTTCAGGTGTTGGGTAACAACCAGACGACAAGCGACAAGCGTCATCATGCAATCATTTCATGTTATATTCGTGACTAGCTATTTGCGTTTTAATTTTTTACGCGGAACCCTAATTATTTTCGGAAAACAAAAGCACCCTATTCTGAATATTGTGTTACCATGTGCGATATGTATTATATGTTAAGATGTTATCACGCATATATTACCAATTAACAGATGAATTCCTAAGTGACAAGGAAAAATACAGCAACTAAATAAAGTAAATTTTTACATAAAGATGAATAATAATAATAACGATTTAATAAAATTAAAAAAATCTTTATTCAATTTAGGCTTTGAGAAGACGCTTATGAACGTCAAAACACTACCTCCTTTTCGGAACAAAAACTCATTCAAGAAGAGTGCAACCTCAAACCACTGTCAAAGTCTTGCATTTACCCTAACATAGATTTGCTTGGCATGGTTGGAAATCGTTCATTATTCGTACCCCGAATATTAGCTTGTACCTCTTTAGGGTCTATTTGGATTGTTTATTACTTGATCGAAATAAATATCGTATTACGATGAAGGTTTTTGATACTATGTCTGTTGAAATAAATAAAAACAGTTGACAAACAGAGAAAAGAATTACTCGCACTAACTATATTAACGCCTATTTGTATATGAACATGACTGTAATAAGCCCATTTTGGATACTTCGTTATAATTATTATATTATTGTAATTTTCGTAAGAATCTCTAATTAAAAAAAATAAGGCAGCCATGGGATCTCCTGACAGAAGTGAAAACTCGAAATATGGGAAAAAAACTGTTTATTAGTTTACATTTGATAATATTTTAATTATAATTATTAACATAAGCAAACATTTAACATAGGTATAACATTTGTCTAGTTTATATATCCTTTGGCGCTCCGAGCATTTTCATATAGTTTATTCATTCATACGCTATCCTATACTTGACATACTGTAGCATGTTGAAGGCTGACGTCATAGCATTGGTAATGCGAATCTCTAAGTATTTCTCCTACGGAGAATCGCTCAAAGCCATTGAAAAAGAACACTTTAAAAATGTATAATCACCTATATTAATTACCTACTCCGTGATAATAATCGATAAGTAGTTTGATGCTTGTCTATCTATACTAATAAATAAAATTGAAATGTCTGTTTGTAAAGTGATTTTTTTTATATATATATATAGCTGAAGTTACTACGCGTAATTTAGGGTACTTTTAATTTTCGCAAAATAATTAGGGTTCCGCGTAAAAAAATTAAAGCTCATAAAAATTAGAATAAAATCAGATTCAATGCACAGTTTTACTTGCAAATGGTTGAACTTATGAGAATTATGTTTACTTTAATTTAGTACAAAAATTCTTTTAGGAAAATAATTAGGGTTCCGTATAAAAAATTAAAACGTGGCACAGCCGCGGGCACACAGCTAGTACGTTATAAACAAACATCAGTGTTACCTCTTCATAAATTAATTCAGATATACTCGTACATGCATGTATGCGTATGGGTATTTAGATGCATTACTAGTCCTAAAGATCCATAAATAGGTCCCTTTGATAGCTGTAAATGAATACATTTATAATTATTGTTATCCGAAATCAGATAGTCATAAATGTAAACTTCGTAACCGAATGAAAAAGAATTGATGTAATCGATCTTACAATTATAATTTATGTATGTGTAAGGGAGAATATGTCAAAATGCAGGTGTATCCATTTTAACAAACACAACAGCATACGACTAAAAAGGTGTCAAATACAAATATGTAATTATTTAATCAGCGAAATACTATTTAAAACGATTACCAATCATTGATTCAACATTTATAGAGGAGACGCAAAAGTTGAAACAGTAAGATAGGAATCTCTTTTTTTTTAATTTTCTTTTTACATGTCATCTCCCCTTCCGCTTACGCTTTCATTTTTTTGTATATTTAACTGTAAACATATAAAATTTCTATCGTGTGGAGCCGGCTAAGTTTAGCACCAATCGATATCTTGGATGGGCAGCATCCTCTGAGTACCACAAACACCTAACTGCGATCGCCAAACCGCCTCTTAAGCGCACCACGCTTATTTTTTATGGCAATCCCTTCTTTTTTTGGAGGAGACCTTTATCCAGCATTGGACGTCTTTCCATTCAGATGGATATAATATAATATAAGGTAAACATTTTTATTTTCAAAAATAGACATTTAAACTTCTGATGTATTTTTAAACTTATAATATCTACCTAAACACTTATTGGCAAATGATTTCAAATCAAGAAACAAATAGACATATTATCATATGAATAATCATCACCCTGTTTTGCAAGTTATTTGGGGACGGCATAATAAGTTTTCCTCTTCCATACATCTCTGTTAGCCATTATCTCTTCATTAACCCCCTTTGCTTTCCTATTTTACTTCATCATCATTTTGGTCACTCTCTTTTCACCCAAATATTCATATTTGAACCACTTTGTATCATTCATAACACCATTATCAAGATCATCTGGTTCTATTATTGTCTAACAATAACTATAACTAGACATATCCATAGGTGCCCTCCGGCAGCAGCCAGAGATGTGCTTGGATCCCTTAACAGGGGAAGAACCTCTATCCACCGCCAACGCTATGCAGTAGCACATAACCTTCATAAACTAGTATAACACCCATTAAAGTACACCCATACTCCTACACATTACATGCAGCTGTATAGGTTCTGAAAGGAAAACAAATGTAATAATAGTGGGGGTGCCTTTCAAACATTTATCCCAGTAATACAAAAATACAGTAATAGTTTTTCAGAGATGAAATTATGGACGACAATTCGCAAATATGGGTTGGATTATTGTGATTTACCCACAATGTTGGAGAACGTTGGGTTCTTCCTACGAGGAATAACCTTAAATATCGATAGCCGCCGTAAGGATCGTACGTATCTCTGGTAGAACTTAAAGTTTTCACACTCAATCAGCAAAATTATTGTAGTGTTCTTGATAATAAATAGAGTGGAACTCTAAGAAAGTGGTCAATGTGAAGAGGAAAGATTGGGAGGAGGCACTAACTAGAACCATAATCAAACAACTATTTCAAAATTTATATTCGGTATTAACAAGTGATATTTAAAAAAAAATATTAGTACGCGTTTAAGAGCTTGGAGCTTTTAAAACTTGGTGGAACCTTTTTTTCATATAGTGGGAAATGCAACAATGCGGCACGCTGCGCACACGAATATTATGGGTGCTAAGGACTTTCGCCCACACAGCTGCCCCTTAGACCACCAAGAATCGGTGGAACCTAAAGTAGCCTAATTTCAATATATTATATTTTAAAATTAAGAATATATTTAACATCAATGGTTTATGTTTACAGCGATACCTCTAGTCTTCTATATCATAACGTTTGTAACAGCATTTTCGTATTTCTACGCGTTCTTCTTATCGATGTTGTGGTTCGTCTTCATTCGGTGTCCGCAGACAGGTGATCTTATTGGTGCGATGGTCGTATTATCACTCGGTATATCAAGCGAGACTGGAACACTGAAATTCTTTTATACTTTCATCTATATGTGGGTATTTATTTCTTTTTTACCAATCTAATGCTGTTGACCTTAAGGACCTTCAGCTTAATCGAACTTTAGGGTGAGCGCTTAAGGCACTCAGCTCAAAATGTTAGCTAGCATAACGGTCGCAAAATAGTACGAATATCAGCTTAAGCTGCTACCAGTGTTTAAAATTCCGCGGCATTTACCCTAGCTGAGGGTAGGACTAAGGAAAGATAAGAAAAAAAAAGGTCCTTTACATAACTTCCTAATAGTGGAAGCACGTCTTGCTTACCGTGATGCTTGCGTGTTGCTTTGCTCACGTAAACATTTTCTATTTTGTACAATTATCTGCTCCAATATATATCTTATATTTGATATAAAATTTCTATACTCGTATAGCTATTTATCTCAATTTTTATGGCAAATTGTTAAACTTTATAGAAGTTGGTATGCTTCAGTACCACCTGGCAGAAAGATACTAGAAAGGGGATAACGTAAAACAGTCTCCATATAAAAATACTTAGATATGGCAAATTCCACGGTGATCGGTCGAAAGGTTTTGAGGTTCAGCGACTTCATATATACAAATACCCATTTTTATACTCTATTCAGATATATCTATTTTAAGAGGTTTACTTTCAAAGAGGGCGGAACGACTCTCCTCTGGGCTGTTTCGTACGTCAAATTGATTATAACTGCATAAAAGCGCATAATGCTCGCAATACAAAAAATTACATTAAATCACTATAAATTCCCATCGCCATGAAAGGATCCAAAAAAACTTAAACTCTTACTTTACCTTACATTAAACCACAAACAACAATTGTTTATAAACTCTCGACGCTATCAACGTGATAAATAAATGTTGTCATCACTCTTACATTTTACACAATTTACTTTCCAACGAGTTCTGATAATTAAGTTTTAGTTTTCCAACAGTAAAAAAGTTCAGCGTATCGTTAAAGATTACCTAAAGTGTGATGCACTCGTCGTCCCTGGAAGCCGTTTCGCTACCAACATGCTGCGAACCCTGAGAAACGTTAAGAAACGAGCCATCATCTACTGGCTCGTCATCATTATAAACGGAATCGCGTATGCCTCGAAACCTGTCTTCATGACTGGGAGACACCACATGGAAGATCTACTAATAGTTTATGGTAATTTTTTTTTTTTGCGATAACTAAAATTTAACATGTTAAATTCTTGAAGAGGATCTGTTTAAACATCAATCCATTTAACCGAAAGACATTCCACTGTTGGACATAGGTCTCGCCCAAAGATTTCCACAACGACCGGTTTGCGCAACCCGCATCTAGGTTCGCCAGGTTCTCGATCCACAAGGTCTACCCACTGTGCGACTACCAGTACGCGGCAGCCGTTTGAGAACCCGTTGGCCCTGTTGGGCATCGGTATTACGGACAATATGCCCAGCCCATTGCCATTTAAGTTAACAATTCTCCGGACAATGTTGGTAACTTTGGTTCTTCTGCGGATCGCTTCATTTGTGATTCGATTACGCAGTGAAACTCCTAGCATAGCCCTCCATAGCCCTTTGGGTAACTTTGAGCTTTGTAATTAGGCCCATTGTGAGCGACTACATCTCAGTGCCCTGAGTCATCACTAATAACACAACTTTTGTCTTAAGACTGATTCTTATAATTGTTACTATTCATATATTGTATATGTAAACGAAATTGACACTCACGTTTACGTTGAAGCTATGATAGCGCAGTGGATAGTGCATCGGGATTTTGTGTCAATGGATGAGGGTTCGAACCCACCTAACCAACTCTAAAATCAGCCTGAGCTTTCGGTGAAGGAAAACATCATGAGGAAACTATAGCATGGTGGTAGGGAATTTTCTAATAATGTCCGCCTCAGTAGCTACCACCCTCATGTTTGAAATAACTGTCGCCAAATACCATTAGGTGGGTTTTGGCAGCATCACTTGAGAACCAGAACCTCTAGGCATAGTGTGTTTACCATCCTGGACCACATCGCCACTAAACATCAGGAGAGGTTGTGGTCAAAGCACTAAGTCCATATCATCTTAAAAAAAAATTCCTACACGTTGTGTTGCGAATGCTATATGATTCAAAGAATCTACACAATAACAAGAAAAGATGGCGAAGGTTTATAAAACGAATGTATTTACCTGAATAAAGAGTTCATGTTTTTAAAACTACGAATTATTAGTTTTAAATGTTTTCTTTTTTCAGATAAGGTTTCTTATAATAGAAAAATCCAGAAACAGCATAAATTACTCTAATTGTAAATTGTTTTTTTTTTTTTAATAAAACGCATCTCTTTCAGTCTATTTAGTCTATTTACGTAAACTCTGTTACAAATACTTTTTCGACTCTGGTCATAGAATGTATAATTCAAAAATGTAAATTCACATGCATGCAGACGCTACAAAGATATCCATTTGAACGCGTGCCCGTGAGAATTTACTAACCTTCCTCAAATGGTAAACTTACAGGTCTGGAACCGATGTTAGAAACACCAAACTACGAGATAGCATATTGCATAATGGCTTGTGGCGTTTGTTTTATCTGCTACCCGCCGGCTAACGTCACAGTTTTTCTGATCACCGTCGTGGGATACACGGAATCTCAAATGCTAGCTCTCAGCGAAGAACTACTACATCTATGGGATGACGCAAAGAAACATTACCGTAGAGCTGTTGAAACCAGTGGTGACCTGAACGATGTTAATGATAGACGATCAATACAAGAAGATGTAATTGAAAATGAATACGTCAAATATCGTCTGAAAGATATAGTAAAAATCCACGCTACCAACATAAATCTTTTGAGTCAAGTCGAATCTGTTTTCAGAGGAGCGATTGCTATAGGTTACACGTTTTTAATATTGGGTTTAATCGCGGAACTTCTAGGCGGTTTGGAGAACACATATCTGCAGGTACCGTACGCTTTGATGCAAGTGGTTGTCGACTGTTACACCGGACAGAAGGTGATGGACGCCAGTTTGATCTTCGAAGAAGCAGTGTATAATTGCAAATGGGAGAACTTCGATAAAGATAACATGAAGACGGTGGTACTGTTGCTCCAGAATTCTCAGAAAACGTTAACGCTGTCAGCTGGCGGGGTTACTATGTTAAACTTTCGATGTTTGATGTCCGTGATCAAGTCTATATATTCAGCCTACACTACCCTAAGGACAACTATAAATAAAACATAAATTATATGTCACTATACTCCGCGGGAACTACCATAGGAGTTTTAATAAGCAAATGTAAACAAACAAGAACTCCTGAAAACAATTACACAACATTATTACAATCAACAATATCAATAACTAGGAAGTGACATATATATTCGTTCTGTAGCTTATAATATCGTCACTTTCTTAAATACTTATATAACAGATTTCTAATTTGAATAATAAATAATTCAATTTATGTCATAATTATTAAAACAGTTAATTGGTAAATTATAATATATTTGTTGCTTCGGTATCAAAATAAACTAGTAACTATGTAGCGTCCAAGTACTTAGTACAGAGTGATTGAATATCGGTAAGTCGTGCGTAAAGCGTACGGAAGAGAAACACATAAACTATTGTGAACCTTGTTCGTTAATTTATATGTTTGAAATTATTATTTGTTTTTTGATAAATGCAATATTTAGAAAAAATCCTCACAGTCGACATTATTATAATAGTTTCGTAGCGTCATATTAAGTGCACCAAACAGAAAATAGTGCAATTCTAACCCTTATAAAATGATGAATGTAGACGTCTTCAATATCGATATTTTAGATTAGATTAATTAAACTAGATCTTTAAATTAAATCGATATAGGTATGCTTTTAAAAAGTATATAATCTATAAAAGTGTAGAAAGTTTTATTATGAGTATAGGTTTTAAATTTTGTAACACACAAACGCAACCGTGCACAACTCATCCTTTGGGAACTGTTAAATAAATGTCAGATTTGAAACTAGTGTTCTTTATACACGTTTGATCAAACCCACGTCGACTGACGCGGAATCTGGCAGCACTACCCGCTGCGTCATCATCGTTTTACCGGCCGTTCAATCTCGTTTTGAGATTTGAATTTACATCGATCGCCGCAATGTCTGAAACATTTGGGGTTTCATCATCGCTATAGGAGGCATTCCTGTCTGTTTGCTATTAAATATTATTGACCGGGAGGGCCCAGCAGCTTCATCGAACTATTGGAATCAGCGAGGATAGTGGTTGCTGGCCCAAGGACACTAAAGTAATATAGACCTCGGCTTAAGCTGCTGAATAACAATTTCAGCGGAATTTGTTTCGTACTAATCCTATGGGAAATGCTAAGGTCCCTTAGAGAACCCATGTACCTGCGTGTAGTGTGTAGGAGTGTGGGTCCAGTATAATGCGTGTTATGTTAGTGTTAATAAAAAAAAAGATATCATGTTAAATCATACACTGTCCAAATGTGAGTTGCCACATACAACAAAATAAACCGTTTGTTTATTCATCGTGAACACGTTCAGGTGTTGGATAACAAGCAGACGACAAGCGTCATCATGCAATCATATCATTAAACATTCATAAAGTTGTCACGCGAATATCACCAATTAACAACATAATTTCTATGTGACGAGGAAATGTAAAGCAACTGTATAAACGTAATTATATGAATAAAAAAAAATTAAGTGTCTGTTTGTAATGTCAAAATAACAATTTTTTATCTGTCTGTTCGTACCAGCTAATCTCCGGAAAGGCTGGACTGATTTTGACGGGACTTTTTTATACTTTTGATTTTCAAAAACAATTAGGGTTCCGTATAAAACATTAAAACGTAGTGAAGAATGTGTGAAACGCGGGCACAGCCATGGGCACATAGCTAGTATATCATATTTAACGTAATATTCTACAGTTCTACTACATCAGTATTGTTAATTACAATATTATGACTCGTTTATTATTTCAATTAACCTAACCTAACAAATTTTTTCTACAAATTCCTAATCTATACTAATAAATAAAATTGAAGTGTCTGTTTGTAATGTCAATATAAAAAGTGGGTTTTTATTACTAAATGGATATGAATGTATGTAAATTTTTGTCTGTCCGCCTGTTTGTAATGGGTAATCTCCGGAACAGCTGTACCGAATACCGATAACAGAAGATACTCCGGGTAGCTTAGAATACTTTTAATTTTCAAAAATAATTAGGATACCGCGTAAAAAAAATAAAAACTCATAAAAATTTCAATCAATGCACAGTTTTTCGGCCAAGTGCTAAACTTTATGAGAAATATTTTTATTTTATCATAGTACCATTTTTTTTTTTTAGGAAAATAACTAGGATTCCGTATAAAAAAATTAAAACGCAGTGAAGAATATATGAAACGCGGGCGCAGCCGCGGGCACACAGCTAGTATATATATATTAGATGTGAGTGAAAAAGTGGCCATAACCTATAACCATTTACAAAAAAATCCGCGTCAAATGGTCCCATCCTGATAGGTTCAATAGTTTTGAGTTGATGATGCGTCAAAGGAACCCCATTTTCCCTATATATACTAGCTGATACCCGCGGCTCCGTCCGCGTTTCATATGTTATTTAGATATGAATGAAAAAAAACAAATAAATTCAGTAAAATAAGAGTTTTTTATTTTTATTAGCGCGGAAAAAATGAACATAAGAGTAAATAAAATAAAACAGTAATAAAAAGTATTTTATAATTTTGATTTTTTTTAAGTATAGGTTTCTACTAAAAGAAAAATGTTATTGAACTCTTTTGTTGCGTTTATTGCATAATAAAATAGTTCCATTTTTGGATTTTACCAACACAGCGAGTGCAGAGTGTAAAGTACATTTATAGATTACAGTTAATAATATAATTAATACCTACAAGTAAATTTACATTATTGCCATCGGCTTTTAGCGAAGTTTTATATTTATTATTTAACTTGATTAACATAACACGGATAACGCTCATTTTAAAATATGTCATATTTAATATAATTTTTAATAAAGTCCTAAGATCCGCGTCCGTTGTCATATCCATAGATGTTAAAAAATCTACATTCGAAACATACCTGGCCTCTAGATAGGTTTGAATATATCCTTCACTGAGTAATACTCGTATAATTTTCAATAATGTTTTGATGGTCCCGTCCATTGAATAGTATTTTATTCACAATTTAATGAGTTTTAATTTTTTTGCTGGCAACCCTAGTTATTTTCGAAAAAAAATATTATTTTCTTTATGTTACTCTATAACTTCAACTATCTTCCAAAAAAAAAAATTCGAGCCAGCCTTTCCGTAAATTAGCCGGACGGAACGAACAGATAGACTGACAGACAAAATTTTAAAAAATTGTATTTCTGATACAGGTATCATATATACATTCATATGTATTTAGTAAAAAGTTGTTATTTTGAGATTACAAACAGACACTTGAATTTTATTTATTAGTATAGATAATCCAAAAAAGTTTTTAATAAGTCTCAATGGAAAATACGGAAAATATACAAAAATAATATTTTTCAATTGTACCAATCATTGTAATTTCCTAAAATTGAAAGGTACCGATATCTGGCTAGCAGTAAGCTAGTAAATAGTATAAAAAATATTAACACACAACCTATCAACCTACAATTTATTGCTATCAATAATTACTCTAAATACCATTCTACCGCACAAGTAAACATACTATTATTTATACATATAATTCAACACAAATTGTCTCTAAATGTTAGGAATATATAACTACGTGATAAAATATCGAATTTACTTGCAAAACAGCTTTACAGAACGTTTCAGTACACTCCCGTTGCTTGAGGTACCAATATTGACTGTAGAATACATTATTCTAAAATTTACTTCATCAACTTATCTTTGAATAGTGGAGTTTGTTGGTTCTGATTCTTAAAATGTTAATTATAACATAGACACAATAATTTTTTTTAACATATGAAATATGAATATAAAATAAGTGATGTTGTAGCTAATCCATTAGATTACCGCTGAGGTCAAAGGACGTGCTTTGTAATCAACTTTTGCAATGTTAATTCTATAGGCAAAGATAATTTTTTAACGGTTTACCTTTATCTCCTATATTTATCAACCTAATTACTTTTTGGTTTTTTTTTATCTCCTATTAATGAACTTTAATATTGGTAACAGAGAATTAAAATACCTACTCATATTAGCAGTAAAAATTGGAAACGGTGTTTTTTTCTTGTTTGCACCAACTAGTCAATGGTAGAAAATTTAAATAATAATATTATCTTAAATAATTAAAAATAACTAAAAAAAGTTAACCATATAAACAATAATGTTTTTTCGGAGTCATAAGTCACCAAGTGGTCTAGCGGCCTAAAATATAAGCTATTTAAAAAAAATCTATACGAAGGTTATGACTAAAGCTTACAATTTTTTTACACTTATTATATTATTTATCAACTACACAAAAACGAATTTTAAGACAGTATTTTTTTTTTACTACTTTCAGCACTATTTTCACTTGTGTAACGATTACCTTGAAAAGATCTTCTTTTTGCACTTTAGAAACATCGTCTCGCTGAGCATTTCCTATCGTCTATATCATGGTGAGTGTTGTGAAGAATTTCACACCTTATGCTTTCATCTTTCTTCCATTCATAACTACGCGAACAATTTTAAGGAGCCACTGATCACCGCAAATAAGTACGCAACTCTTACCTTTACCATATCGTACAAATATGGAATGGTAGTCACCATTCAGCATATTCTCTTCTTCCTACAATATCGGGTCTATCAAAAGAGACTATAGAACAAATACCAACGTTCACCATTATTTTTAGACTGTCCTGTACTTACCGTCAAGCGCTGTGCAGCCACTTTGGCGAGCTACTGTATAACAAATCTGATCTTATGATAACTTTCCAAGCCTGTGTTCGACAAACTGCGGCCCTTGGACAGCTCATAGATATATGTCAATTAATAGATGATATCAACTACACAATCCATAAAAGTGACCCACAGTGGTACCTCACATTGACCTATGTGGCCCTTGACCAGAAAAGTTAGACGACCACTGCTCAAAACTCTAAGTGACTGGGGTTCTAGTGATACTGACAGAACACACGAATAGATTTTGAACTTGAAAAGCGATAACTATCCAGCATAACTCACCATGCGTCGGAAATGCCTTACCACCATGCGTATTAACTCTTATTTAGGAAATAGAAGGATATAAAAAACTAACTAATTAATACGATCATATTTAAGATATGGAAAGAGATTCACAAGTTCGGACCGCAGCACTGCGACATGCCGACAATGCTTTGGAATATTGCATTCTTACTGAGGCCTCTCACTATGAACATAGACAGCACAAATGAGAAACGTATGTACCTTTTAACAATAAATAAACGAAGAGAACAGCTTAATCGAGATTTTCAGTGAAAGTAAGTTTCATATTAAACTAAAGCTACCTGTAGTTAAGGCCCAGTCATCTTTTTCACTTCTCTTACTGCATGGTCACTTTGTATTAGATTCAATAATGCTAGGAGAAGGCCTATAACGGATTGGATTTTGACTACTAAACATCAGGTGTAAAATCTTTATGGTGGCATGTTTAAATATATACATAATGATAAACACCTCATACTGTCTTACTTTAATTTGCCGCCTTCCGGGATCAGCTGGTGCACATCTAGATGGTGAAAGGTTTCGCAAATCAGCGTGATGGTAGCGCTCTCGGATGAATTGACTAAAAAATGATTCGTCTACTGACGGTCATTGTTGTTTTTTAATTGTCATATGCGTATCATTACTTAATAACAATAACCCAACACTTGGCTAGCTACAATCCAACTCTACAATCCATCCATTTGAAAATCTATTGTCGAGCATCTATATTATCAAGAGCAAATCATTATAATCTTAACATGTTACTGTCTAAGGACACATCGACACTTAAAATAGATTATGATAAAACGCTTACCAAAATTTATGTAGTGCCAAAAAAATAAGAAGCATGTACTACTTAGTACAATGGTAAGGATGCTATGAATGCTTGTTTCAGAAATACCTTTAGTGTTCTACTTGACAACAGTCACTGTAACGTTGTCATTTTTCTACACGTACCTCGTTTCCATGATGTGGCAAGTGTTCGTCCGGTGCCAGCAGACTGGGGACAAAATTGGAGCGACTGTTGTTTTCTCTCTTGGTATCTCCAGCGAGATCGGCATCGTCATCTTTTATACTTTCTTTTACATGTACTATAATATTACAACAATATTTTATTAATTTTAACAAAACACCACAAAAACAGACATGTAAACGTATCATAGTAGACGTTAAGTGATCAGCCACCTATACGTCTATAACAAATGTCAAACAAGATCGACAGAATAAAATTTCTGTCCACTAATTTGTAACCAAAATCGCGGAAAATTCAGTAATACTTTGTATTAACTTTATATAAAGATATAACTTCAATACATTTCTTTGTGCACTAGTTTAACAAAAATTAACTAAAAGTCAAGCATGCACAGTACAAAACCAATCCAAAATAAGTACCAATAAATAAGGACCCTAGAGCAGTCTTGATTTAGCTATATGCCTCGCAGGAAATCAGAGCCTTGTAAAATAGGACATTTGTTGTAAAAAGTTGGCAGAATCCAAACAAAATGTAAATAATCCTATTATGTATTATGTAAACATTAATATTATTCTGTTTTTGTAGAAAGAAGGTACGTAAAATAGTGGAAGGATATCTCGCTTGCGACGCTATAGCAGACAGATCGAGTCCATTCTATGCAAATCTGCTAAAAAGGCTTAAGATAATAAAGAAGCGGGCCATAACTTACTGGTTTGTGATCATTGGCAACGGTTTCGCATACTGGTGCAAACCATTGTTCATGCAGGGACGTCACCTCTTGGAAGACCGGGTAATCATATACGGTAATGCTTTCTTTCTTTCTTTTAATTTTTTTTCATCTATCGAAATATCTTTATCTTATAAAAAATATTTTTTCCTAAAATTCAACATTACGAAAGCTGCTGGATGAAAGTATCTCTTTAAAAATGCTTATTTTTTAAATTAAAATGACTTATTTTTTTAATTTACAGGCTTAGAGCCAATGCTCGAGTCACCTAACTATGAAATAGCTTACTTTTTAATGACTGCCGGGGTTTGCTTCATTTGTTACGCAGCAGCAAATGTCACTGTATTTCTAATAACTGTGGTTGGTTACACTGAGGCTCAAATACTAGCATTGAGCGAAGAACTCTATAATATATGTGAAGACGCGGAAAGATATTATTATAACGTCAAAACTGACTATTTAGATCTTCAAGCTGATGGAAGTAAGCACATAGTAGTTAATGAATTTATCAGGAACCGCCTTATAACCGTGGTCAAAAGTCATGCTACCAACATAAGTCTGATCCACCAAGTTGAATCGGTGTTTAGAGGTGCTATAGCAACTGGTTACGTATTTCTTATAATGGGGCTGATTGCAGAACTACTTGGCGGCTTAGAAAACACGTTCCTCCAGATACCGTTCGCTATTATACAAGTTGCTGTCGACTGCTATATTGGACAAAAGATGATGGATGCAAACGTTATGTTCGAAGGGGCTGTCTACGCTTGCGGATGGGAACAGTTTAACAAAGATAATATGAAGATCGTTTTGTTGCTACTGCAGAATTCTCAGAAAACTTTGAAACTTTCGGCTGGAGGGATCACAATGTTGAATTTTAGTTGCATGATGTCGGTTTTTAAATCTATTTATTCTGCTTATACCACCCTTAGGACGACTTTGAAGAAAACTTAAACAAATTTATGGTTTTAACACGTTCTAAAAGTTTCAGCGCCTTGATAAAATGCTTGCTTGCTTTATTATAGTACTATTGTTATTAATAAATGTATCGGCATAGAATCGTCAAATATAAAATGTTAGAATTTCTAAATCCTATTATATTTTCATACACAAGATCTTTACTCAAAAACCTACACCAAATTCATAGGATCTATAAAAAAATCTCGTGATGCCGTCACCTTAACCATATATTTGTTTATATATATTTTAAAAAATGTGTTTGCAATTCACACGTGGTAGAAGTGAATCCTTCAAAAAACGATACAAAATACCACGGCTGTTGTGATACCTTTTCTCAAGCTTGGTACTACGCATGCGTGCACAAACAGGTACTGTCGCTTTTTCCTTATATCGACTTTCAAATCACAACGATGCTATAGAAGTTTTCATTTCAAAAAAAATGTATTACCCACCCTGGTTTCGAACCTACGACCCTTCAGTCGTACAGTTAAGAGATGCGAGGGATATTCCACCGGGCTAACCACACTCTCAAAAAAGTTGATGAAGAAATTCGACCTCCATCAGAAACGTACTGTCGCTTTTTCGTTTCATCGATTTTCAAATCACAACGATGCTAAATAAGTTTTCACATCAAAAAAGAAACGACATCTTTTTATCATGTTTATTGTTTTAGAAAGATTGATAATAAAAGTCATACTGTATTGAAGTTAATTACTAAACCTGATTCTTAGCCAGTAAGACTATATTTATAACTCGTTACTACAATTAATCATCAATTTCTAATTGTATCTTATAATTTCACCGTGGAATAATTAGCGTTATTGAATATTCACAACTATAGTTTTAAATCAGAAGTAAATTACTAATCTTTTAAAGGTGTTTTTCAATGTAGATTTATTTTATAAGTTTTAAAATACCTCAAAGATCTTTGAACATTTACAACATCTTTGAAAAAAAGACAAGCAAGATTTATAAAAATATCTCTCAAGATTCTCATTCTATTTTTCTATTATTCCCACGATTTTCTATTATTCATACGCGGTAAAGTAGTAGAGTGGTTGGAGTTATGCACAGTAAAACCCAAAACAGCAGTGATAACTGAGATACCAACAATCCACCTTAAGTCACTGTCTTTATTTCGGTCTGCGAAACCTTTCCTCATAAACACTAGCTTATATATCAAAGATTTTAACTAAATTAGCATATTAGTTTGAGTGGAAATAAAAAACACTGTATTAGAGGCCATTGGTTTCGAAAAAAAAAAAAAAAAAAAAATAGGCTGGCGCAAATAATGCAAACAAATTAAATGGTGATTTATAAATTGTATTAGCCTTTAATCGAATAATAAAATAATTTCTTAACCCTATCGGAACTTACATCTATATATACTATCTTGATTATAGCGCGTAATTGTGTTAACACACGCGCGGACCGGACCGCGGATATATCCAGTGGGCGGCCGATGTTATCAGTCCCCTAAGTAGAAATAGAATCCTTTCCGAAAAAGATCGATTTTTGAATCGATTCGATGCTAAGTTTGATGAATCGATTCACAAAACAACCAGGCACAAAAGATCGATCTTTCAAACTAATCAAGCATCGTTTATTAGAGTGTACTTTTTTCTATGGTATGATGATCATCTGTAAATAAGCAAAAATAAAACAGTTCTGTGTCATTTTTCCTTAGTAGGTTAGGCATTCTTCTTTTTGTGTTTAGTTGCTATTCATGACCTGTACCGCTGTTAATAAAAAAAATGGAAACAGTTTTCCCAATAAATGATAATTATAGTTTAATTTAAACAACTGGAGAATACTATTTACGAATAAACACTCAAATAAAACAAATAGAAAAAGGATTGATCTCTTGGTCATCGATGTTTTATGAATCGCATCAAAAAATCGATCTTTTTGAAAAATCTTATTCCCCATCCCTACTTAGGCGACTCATGACCTCGGCCGCTCGACATACCATGTCCACGGTCCGGTCCGTACGTGTATTAACCGCATTATGTAACAACGTAGCCAAAAATGGTGAACGCACTAAACCTTTGAATTATACTTCCGGAATACACCTATAGGTCTGATTGATTTTCAAACTTGAGGATAATAACTAGTTAGGTAGCGATTAGTAAATGTCGTTCTAGCATACTATGGCTTAGCTCACATAGAATAAGATAGGTGGACGTCTTAATGCAGTGATACTTAATGAAGTTATCTGTTTTAATAAATAGCCAACAAGTTACAAATATTACTAAAATGCATACTACAAAATTAGACATTTTTTTTAGGAACATAAAGAAAGGTCGACTAAGTGTTAAAGAGCAGAATTTGGAGAAATAGACGCGAAAGAATATATCAGATATTAAATTAATTTAATAAATTAAAGCAGTATTTCTCTTTAATCAATTTGTAATTGCGTTTAGTCACTTCAGACTATATTTTTTTCAAATTAGTAATCAAATTCATGTTCATAACATCCCTTATACAGATACCTCGATCAAATCATATGAATGTAATTACTTCAAATTATGGCAATTTAAAATCTATATAATGAAATATAATTTGACTTGACTGTAAGGTGAACAGACATAAAACTCATACCAATTTACATTATTTCCAGCTTTCAATTAACATTATTTTCAGCTTTCCTTTTGTTCAGACAAGTCCTAATAGTAAAAAAAAATTGCATATAAAATTCTCTAACAACAAAAAACTCTACACCAAAGCCATCCATAAACTACATTGTAATTAACTTATTTATATTCAATAATATTACCTTATTTTATTAAGTAAATCTTTAAAAAAAAAAGTAGTAATTTTTGTTCGATCTATCTATACTGTTGGTCTGAAATGCTTTTACAGCTTCAATTAGCGAATTTTAAGAGTGCGATGTGGTTTAATATTTATAATATTACGTATATTTAGATGAACCCCATATATTTAAAGTATTTAACAGTACATTAAATACCATTCGTAAATTTAAGAACCGCGATTTGTAACCTGTTTTGAAGTGCGAGGCGTAGTTGTTAAAGATTTGACGATGTTTGATGGACTGAGGAAATTTGGTACTGGCTACTCCGATCTACCTACTATGGTATCCAATGTTACTTTCTTTCTGCGACCGCTTACATTGAACATCGATAGTAGGTGTAAAAAACGTAAGTAAAGTTATATCTAATAAAATAATATTTTCTTATATTACAGATATGAAAAACATATCAGGAAATAACCATAGCGCACTGTGGTAGAATATTCTGGCTAGTTTGAAAATCAATCACGAAGCATCTAAAAGTGTATTTATTCCAGTTTTATTCGTCAGCTATTATAATTCCTCTAAGCTTAGTGTATATACCATCGTTAAAATTATTATCACTTAAATTTAGGCAAGATTGGTAAACCTATTTAGCAGGAGTCACTAATTAGTTATATTGGCAGTCCGTATCTAATCTAAACCAGATTGTCGCAATGTAGTCGAATGGTTATAATTTGTCACTACATGAAAATATAAACTATACAAGGTTTTTTTTTAATTTCAAAACTAGCTAATGCTGTTGACTGGAAGGGCCTTTACAGCTTCACCGTAACTTTGGCGGCGAGTGCTGAAGGCACTCGCCGTAAAAGGTAACTAGCACAAGGGTTCTAACCTTAGCTTGTCCACTACCTATATCATAAAATTCCAAGGGAATTTGAACCTAGCTAAACCCTGCCTTTTTTATTTCTTAATAATAAAAAAAGGTTCCTTTAAAAAGGTTCCTTTAAATAAGGTTTCTTTAAAAAAAGGTTTCTTTAAAAAAAGGTTTCTTTAAAATCAAGGTTCCCTAACTATACAAAGAATAAAATTACAGCAAATATACAGTACCTTACTACTGTCATGAAATATGTATATAATGGAAGAAATATCATTTTCTGTTACGAATTATGCTGTTCGGAATCATGTTAGTGTTACTTGTCATTGAGTCGTGAAGATGCTCATTGGTTAATCGAGATAGACATTTTTTTTTTATCGTAATTTATTTTACAAAATACCGTTTCACAATTAATGTAATATGTTTTATACATTGTACAAAGTCTCTGAATTCTGTGTATTTAATACTGTGCCAGAAAATATTTGGGTCCGCATAAATTGGCTCTAGGTGCGAATCACTCTTCGCACTGTTTGGTAATCTATGCAAATAAATAAAATTTAAGTATCTGCTTGTAACATCAAAATAGCCGTTTTTTACTAAATGCAAAATTACATGAATTTACATATATACCTTACTTAAACCAAAAAATCTATTTTTAAAGTTTTTATCTGCCTCTCAGATTGTTCCAACCAATCCCCGTAACCACTGACTGATTTGGACGACTTGTTTACTGACAAATATCTGAAGTTATAGGGAGTAACTCGAGCTACTGAAATGATTTGTTTTAGTTCAACTCATATTAATAATATTTATCTTCATTATATTTATTTATTATTTTAATTAAGGAAACCCGAAGGTTTTCTATTAGTTTATTCGTGTCAAATGTCAGTATATCTTACCCGTGCGTTCTGCTAATGAGTTTTAATGGATTCATTGAGGAGGTCATTTAAGAAAGAACATTTAAAATTAGAAACATCGAGAAACAATAGAATTTTAATACATTAAGTAAAGGAAAGGATAATGTCATCGTCAAAATTTCAAGTGAAAATATTATAAAATGTAATAAATAGATATAACACTATGGAGTGGGAAAGGACGTGAGATATTGTGTAATGGAGCTATCTTTGAAAAGTAAAAAATCCGGCAACACTAATAGTGCATTATACCGTGCAGACTTTTGGATGAGATAAGCGTATACAGGCGTACTGTTTAACAAATTCTGGTAAACGTACTGCAGTGCTATATTAAATGGTTTTCTTTGCTGGCCAAGTTTTTGTTCATTGTTTTTTTTAACATAAATTTTATGTAAAGAGAACCTTCGGCTTTAATATACATTATACTATTTCCATATTTTCATAATTCGTCTTTAATTTATATTCCTTAATTTAATTCGTTTTAATTTAATTATCCTCGCGACACTACTTTCATTTTAAGAAAATTAAAACTAATGAAATTGTGATAAAACCCGAATCAAAATAAAATATAAAATAAATAAATAAAGGTCAGTTTTACTGGCAAGTGTTTTAGTGTATTAAAAATATGTTTGCTTTCTGTTAGTTCCAGTAATAATTTAAAGGCTGGACACAGAAATTCCATGTTTCAATGACTATTTAAAAACTACATAGAGAAAAATTGTGCGGAATAGAAAATCTGACGTGCGAACGGTGCCGCGGTAACAGCTAGTATAGTTACATTGCTATGTATGTATGTAGAAAATCATATCCTTATTTAAAAGTTTCATGAGGGTAGAGCTAAAAGCCAGTAAATATTATTTTTCAGCAATATCTGTCATATTCTACATCCTGACAGCATCAGTTGCTGCATGTTACTTCTACGTGTATCTGATATCCATGTTTTGGTTCGTCTTTTGGCGCTGTGCTGAGACCGGGGACGTGTTCGCCGGCCTCGTTATCTTATCACTAGGCCTGAGCAGCGAAATCGGAACTGTCAAATTAATCTCCATGTTTCTTAACATGTAAGAAAGGGCTATCTTTATTATCAAATGTTGGTAACTCTTTAGGTAAACTAACGCAAGAGTATGTACCTGATGGTAATTTTTATCCACTTCATTATTACTATCCTCGTAACTTGTTATATGTATGTAGTACAATAAATAAATGTTTAAAAATAAAAAAACATGTTAGAAAAACGTAAATTCATAATCTTTACCTGACTCGATAATATTATTTATACCTAGTGTGTAAAAAATATCATGTTATTCGGTTTTGTAGTTCTCGAGATAAAAATCAGCTAACGAATCGATAGACAGAGAGAGAGATTGATAGAGAGAGTAACCTTTTGTAAAAATAATCACAAACATTTGCAGATATTTTGAATTGGTATTAAAAGACGATAACAGAGTATCCACCCAGCCTGTCTGCACTCATCGATACGTTATTTTATTGAAGCGATGATGGCTTAGATTATGTCAATATTATGTGGTCGGATTCTACGTCGATGGACGTATGTAGATTCGAACCCTCTTATCCTATTCTATAATGAGCCTGAACTTTCGACGACCAGAAATATCATCCGACAGCCATAACAATTCGAAAGCCTTGGCACTAATACGATACTAGTGCATTGTCTAAAAATGTCCATCTGAGTAGTTATTACCCTCAAGTTGTAAAACTTGTCGCCAAGCACCCATAGGTGTGTTCCGGAAGCATCATGTACTCTACGCTTAGTATGTTACCATCAAGGACCAAATCGACATTTACCATCAAAATAGATTGTGGTCAAGGCGCTGAGCTTATACAGTATAAAACATATTTTCAAAGAATAATCTAGCCATGTAAATCCACTAAATTTACAATTGTATGCTTACACGGTGTGAACTTACATGTGAGCTTACATGCTCCTAAAAGCAGTTATGAAAATCAAGTCAATTTTATAGTAACAACATAAGGAAACTTTTGGATGATTACATGGCATGCGACGCTCTCTTGATACCGGGAAGTCGATTTTATAACAATGTCCTACAAACCCTCAAACTTGTAAAGAAACGTGCCATTATTTTCTGGATCGTGATCATCGGTAACGGCGTGTTCTATATAGTTAAAGCGCTCGTTCTACCTGGACGACATCTGATGGAAGATCTATTTATTATTTATGGTAAGTTTTCAAATTCAGTCACTTTCCTAATTTAACGTATCTTCGTACATAACGTAACACTTTGCTTCTATGTCAGTTGTTGTACATCATGCAACAACTACATCTTTATGATTGTGTGATACAATATTTGGATTTACGTCAATGTCCTGTCAATTATTAACGTAAACGTCTGGCAGGTAAACTTCATTGAAAATATGTAAACTTATCGTCTGTTATTCCTTTGCGCAAATATTTATCAATGTAATGAAAAGCCTAAAAGAATTTTGATATTTAATAATTTAAGCTGTAATTTAGAATGTAACCATAGAAACATGTACATCAAAGTTAACTTTTGATATTTCTGCAGGTTTAGAGCCAATTTACGAAACGCCAAACTTTCAAATCGCCTTCGCACTGATGAGTGCAGGAGTGTGCTTCACTTGCTATCTTCCAGCAAACATCACAGCTTTGTTAATAGTCCTATCAGGTTATGTTGAAGCGCAGATGTTGGCTTTAAGCGAAGAGATGCTACATCTCTCTCATGATACTAAATATTATTTTAGAGATGTAAGAAATACTGATAACCTACATTTGGATAATGACACAGAAGAAATAAATCTTAATAATAAAAAGGAAGTTAACGAATATGTGAAAAATCGTTTAAAAAATTTGATAAAAATCCACGCAACAAATATAAACCTTTTAAAACAATTAGAGCATGTATTTAGAGAAGCGATAGCTGTGGAATTTATACTATTAATAATAGGTCTTATTGTTGAACTGTTAGGAGGTTTGGAAAAGACTTATGTCCAATTACCGTTCGCTTTGATCCAAGTAGGCATGGACTGTTTAGCAGGACAAAGAGTTATGGATGCAAGCATCGTATTTGAAAAGGCAGTTTACGGGAGTAATTGGCAGGAATTTGACTCATCCAATATGCACATGGTGCTTTTAATTCTACAGAATTCACAGAGGACTTTGAAGCTGTCCGCCGGAGGAGTCACGATTTTAAGCTTCAGTTGTTTGATGTCGGTGATCAGATCGATTTATTCAGCGTATACTACTTTAAGAACTACAATGAACAATAAGGATTTTTAATAAAACAAACAATTGCGAGACTCATCTCTAGAGAAATAAGAATTATTAACAAGTATTTTAATTCATAAAATATAGAACTCAAATCCATGTTTATATAAACATATTAGTGATTCAAATTTAAAAAAAACTATTATTGTTTATCACCCTTTTTTATTTCTGTACTAATTATTTACAATAACTGACATACCTTTGTTGAATGCAAACTAAAATTAATTTTAACTTTCAATAGGATACTTTAATTGTATTATTAATTATAAATTCCTCTGTCTACCATTGCACTGTTGCTTTACGTTTTTAAAGTGAAACTCTTTTAATCGCCTCTGACTTTTTCATTCATCTATCGCATGTCGCATTATAGTATGCCGCGGAGCAGAGGTAAAGTCCATAGCTTGCATGAGCTAACCGTGTAGCATTTTTTTGATATCCTTACAAATTCAAGAGTCTTCTGCGGTTTTTGGATACATTTAAAAAAAATTTATTATATTCATTTCCTTCTCTTCTCAGGTCTTAGTCTCTCTATAGAGTTTTTTTATGATAGAGTAATAATTAATACGAAACCATTTTTGAACAGTAGTTACTTTATATTTAGATAACATTTAGACATCTTTTATTTTCTTCATTTACTTACGGCACTTCACTTGTAACAAATTACCAGATATGGGCTTTAATACGATATCTACCTTCATTTCCAATTTATAAGCATCGGATTTAATCTCCAGTTCTCTCACGCAGTAAGCTAACATAGTTTTTAATATGGCTATCGCATATCTTTTACCTGAAATTTGTTTCCTGTAGAAGTTACATAAATCTATAAAAGTACAGCTTTTTTAATTCTATAGACTCAGCGCTTTAACCACAATCTCGTCTGATGTTAAGTTATATGGACCAGGATGGTAAACACTCTAAGCCTAGAGGTACTGGATGTCGAGTGATGCTGGTAGAACGCACCTATTAGCGATAGGTTTTCAAACTTGAGGATGATAACTGCTTAGGCGGGCTATATAGAAAAAATCACCTACTACCTTGGTATGGTTTCCTCACGATGTGTTCCTTCACCGAAATCTTCTAATCTGAAAGTAATTAATGCTGAAATAAACATTTCCATTTTATTTACTGTCTCACCAATGCATGCTCTTCTGCCACTACTGAATGCGATAAATGAAGCCGGGTACCCTGGAGGTTGATCAGCTTCAAGCCATCTTTCTGGGCGGAATTCGAGTGCATCTGGACCCCAAACGCGGTGTGATCTTCCTGCACCCCAGGCATTTATACCACACGCTGTTCCGATAGGAACTCTGTTAGATTCTGAAAATTAATTCCGTAATTAATACGTACCGTGTGAACATCTTAATAATTACCATATTCCTCCTTGACGTGTCCGTCAATGGTAAAAAGCTAGATCTGGTCAAGAGCTTGCAGATAGCTGTCAGTGCCCAATTTGGTTTTTAAAAGATCTATTTCAAGGTGCATAGTGCTATCGCCCATTATTCGGATGGACTTTATTAATAAGGGGCTTAGAATTCAGATACTATAAAATGTAATCCAATTTTTTCGATATTATTAACACATTTCTGAACATAGTTGTACAACTCTCGTCTCTGTTTTGCGAGCATTTTTCAATCCTTGCATGTGGTGCGGCGTTTTTAGACAGCTTGGAATCCTTTGTATGCACAAGATGTCGGCGATGATGTGAAAATACAGTTATGATAGAATAATGTCGAATTAAAGTATATTTTTATTTACATACCCAACAGCAACTCTTTATTAGCGTGACGCATGACGACGGGAAATGGTGGAAAAAGACGCAATGTCTCTTTGATTATGGCGTCACAGTACCTCATTCGACTAAGATCTTCCTTATCTACTAGACGATTGCTATCTCCAAATATATCTTTTAACCTTAGAAATGCCCCAATAATTAATTTTAAAATATGTTTTACCATTTTTTTATATTTTTAATAATTAATCTTAATATTTGAAGGACCACTTTCCAAAACGCTGTGTAATATTAATTACAGTCAAGCATTTTTTCAATTAATAACAAAATTAGTAGCTACTTACTCAGCGAATAATTTATTTTGCACATCCTTATTGCAACCAATCATTAAAAGAGAAAATAATAGAGTGGTTGCCACCGTTTCTTGTCCACCAAGAATTATCGTGTCCACTTCTGACTTTATTTGTCTCTCTGTTAACGATGAATCTATTTCTTGTAAATCCATCAGAATATCAAGGAATGCTTTGAACTTAGTATTTTCCCTTTCTGTAAAAATTTCAAGCAGTTCACGTTACTGAATTCAACCCGTTTTTTTTTAGCATTTTATACTTTGACGCATAAAGTCTATGGATTACATTCAGATACTTTATTAATGTTGTCTTTTTTATATAGATAAAATAAAATGAGCATATACCGCATTCAAATCTCTTGTTGCTAGTATTCTTCATCCGCTCATGTTTCCTTTTTTTTATTACCTTAAATTAAATCAAATAGAAATTAAGTAAATAATGTTATCAAATCTTTTTGTTAATAGAAACCTAATGTACAATGAAATAAAACAGATTGACAGAATCTCCGTAGGAAGCCTAAAGAGCTAATATTTAGATAACTTAGGTTCATAGCTAAGAAAGTGATTAATTTCGGGATTGATAACGCAGTAAGCCCAAGTAAGCGTAATTAGATTCAAAAAGGAATTAAACCAACGAGGCCATAACCTAGTAATGGAAAATTAATATGTTATATTTGTAAACATCCATGCTGTTTAACTATTTCATTCTAATTATTACGGCTAATGCCTATTTTTTTCAACCTGATTAAAGTCTTATCCTCAAATTTAAATTGAAATACTAAATAATCTTGTTAATATGTCTAAATAATATGTACTACGAACAAAACTTGTGGGAAAAAACAAGTGGACGACAACTTCGCGGTTACGATATTGTGCCTCAAAAAGATGCGGTGATAACGGTACTGTAACAAAGTTTTTTACAAGTTCTATCACTTGTAAAATCATTTAATTCTACAACAGTATCTTTTCTAACACATCCAATACCGAGTTCGTTAGGTATGGTTAATAAACTACTCATTTATTACTCATCACATCAAACATAACGTAAAACAGATAACTTTTTCAAAAATTTATTCCATTAACTTAATTAAACTTACAGTATGCGAAACGTTATGGAGGACAGCGACGCATTTACTCATCTCTCTATAAGATGAAGTGAGGCGATAGATGAAATCTACATGATAGAGTAAGTTGAGACCTCTATGTACTAAGAGTTCTAAGCATCGGTTGAAAGCTTGATAATATTCCTCCGTGACGATAATATCTGATATACGTTCGACCCCGAAAGCTGTTTCTGTAAAAATTAACAATTGATGTTTAAATTTTAGCCAATGATTTATTTACATGTAAGGCATCATCAGGTTTATTAGATAGACAGACCTACATAGTGCCTGTTTTTTTTTACTCCCAAAGACTGTGAGTAATATGTTCCATTTCATGTATCCTTTATCATTAATTGATTTATTTTATTTATTTGATATATACATATATTCCTGTTCTTGTTCTATTTCATAAATTATATTTATTATATCTTCTTCTATTCTGTTCATACTAATCTATTGAAATGAAAATACAATTAATTGAATCATTTTCTGTTATGTAACTTATGTCCAGATTTGTTACATAACACCATTTATTCATTTATCATTCCACGTCCTTCATTCATTCCAATTTCCCTGTTTCAGCTTATTATAATATCTTATTTTGTTCTTCTTTGCATTTGTTTCTTATACCTTTTTTTTTTTTTTTTTTGACGGGTGAAATGCATTTACGCACTACCCTTATCTATTGTACTTAGGGGATCAAAGTCCCCCAGTACACTAGATAAGGGGCACGGCTATTTTGCCCACCTTTTTCAGGAACCGTATCAAGGCCGGCCAACTCTCCGCGTTTGCTAATAATTTAGAGATTTTGTATTTGCTCAAACCGCAACCGGCCGCTAGATAGAATTCTGTGATTAAAGAAATCTAAATTTACATTTATTCTTCACTTACGACAGATAGATTCCAACGTTACATAAGCTAGGTCGCTCATAACATCGAACGGACCACTTCCGACTTTACGCTTTAACTTGTCGACTAGTCCTCGGGCTTGAGCATTAAACACGTCTTGATAGCCATCTACGATGGAACTTGTGAATGTCCCGCCTATTTGTTTAATATTCTGTTTCCATAATGATCCTGAAAGGATAATATTATGTTTCTTTAATACATTACCAGTATACCCATGCCCATTGTGAAATAATAGAAAGAGGTAGGCTGACAATGGTAGGTGAATGTCACTGATCTTAAGCAAGAGTAACAAAGAGGTGCAAGCTTTGGCTTTACCTTAATGTAAATTCCACATCTTAGTATATTCATCTCATTAACTCGACACCACCACTAGATTAATGGAAGGAGTGGCGTCAAAAAACATCAAATATTAATATGTCCATCCGCAGTAACCCTACTATTTGCAGGATAGTAGGGCTTTTGTGCCCCTTTGGGTATCAACCACCGCACACTTGTCAAAAACCCGTCATAGTAGAACGTTGATGAGCGACGTGTTCCTGGATCAACAAGTGGATACCCAGAGCTACCTAATGGCTACGTAGGCCGGCGTAATGATGTTGAAAGTCGATAATTTCTCGTCTTTCTGCAGTCGTTTTGAAACTTCATGTACTTATACTTAGATCTTATTACATCGTATATCATATACTTAAACACCACACGCAAGTTGCATAGTAGAGGTTCTGTAATAGACCTTCATCATCATTCTCCTGTTCCCAATTCACTTGGGGTCGACGCAGTATATATTCTTCTTCCATACGTCCCTATCAGCCGTCATCTCTTCATTTACTACTTTTTCTTTCATTTATGCTTTCTGCTATCTTGCACCAGTTTTATTTTAAAAGCTCTTGATGCCGATTATCAAGTTGACGCAGTGTATAGGTACAGACTTTTCTAAAGCTTTTGATAAAATATTTTTTTCAATATTACTAAATAAGTTGTTAAGAATCGGTATACATCATCTGTATACAAGATCTGCATAGATGGATCGAACTGTACCTCCGAAACTGCTGTTAAGCTCTAGCGCTCAAGGGATATCGGTCCAATTGTCTACTTAGTCCCTCTGGTATTCCCCAAGGGTCTCATCTCGGTCCCTATCTATTTACGTTTTATATTAATGATATAAACACTTGTTTTAATTATTCTTATCATCTACTTTATGCAGATGACATTAAGATTATCAAAATTATCCGTTCAGAAGCAAGCTGCAAGCAGTTACAAACTCTCTATAAATTTCATGAAACTGCTTGTTAAATCAATTATTTATTAACACTGAAAAATATCATACTATTTCATTTACGAGAAAATTTAATCCTATAAAATTTAACTACATACTTTCTAATGATTCGATTAATCGTGTTACTAATATTCGGAATTTAGGAGTTATTCTGGACTCCAAGCTGAAAGCCAATCTTCACATACATAGATGGTACCGTTTCAAAAGCTTTAAATAAACTCGGTTTAATCCTGCGTTTAGGAAAACCATTCAAGAAACCAGAAACTTTAAAAACATTATATTTTACCCATGTCTGCAGAATATTGTAGTTTGCAAGTGTAATTTGGAATCCGCAATGTGTATCACATTGTCACAAAAAGCACTAGCTTACAGAACAGGTAACACCTTTACTGACTATGAAACAAGCGCTTCGAGGCATAGTATGATATCTTTAAAAGATAGGAGATATTACCTTGACGTAGTTTTCGTTTATAAATTAATCAATAACAATGTTGATTAAATGATGTTGACATGTTCTCAAATACCTTATTATCTTATAAAATGAAGTTGGCTAATATTTATTATAAAAAATAACTATAATATACGATTTTAGAATACTGTTTGTTTTAAAATTTATTTTTATTGTTTGCACTTCATGATTGTGACCTTTTTCTTTTTATTGAACGTACATTACGAGACCTTAGTTAATAACTGTTAATTATTAAATTTAAGTAATGGTACTGTAGGCCTTTTAGTGTATCTTCTTATGTAATCACATTTATGTAAAGGCTGTTTGTTACCTAAATAAATGTAAAAAATCTTACATACTACATCCACACGTTCCCCAACTTTTCCATCCTTCCATATTCATATTCATTACTACTCGTATTTTACCCACATGTACTTCCTCTCTTTTCATAACATGTCCACACCACGACAAACAAAAAGCTTTCAACTTTTCTAACACTGGCGCAACTTTCAAACTCCCCCTAATATGAGTAAGAGACCTTCTTTAATTATTAAGCCAATACGTTTAACTTGGACAGATCTCGCGAAATTTGGATGCCGGTAATATCTTAAATCTAAGGACGTACCATTCTGATGGTTACCATACTGGTTACCATTTCAATACTGAGTGCTCTAAGCGCTGACCGCTAAACCTGGATGAAGCTTTAAAGTAACCTGTATACTGTACTGTATATAAAAAATCTATATTTTTTAATGTACAATTGACTTACCAGGTGCTGTGACCAAACCATCGCCGACCCAAATCTTTCCAAATGTGTAATAATACGGTTTCTCAATGAAAACGTTACTAATCGTTTTAATATCAACCGGATTGCTTATTACTGGAATAACAATGATATATTTAAACACAAATCACAAAAACTTAAAATTAGTAAAAAAATTGACTCGAGTACCAAGGCCTAGCTTTAGTAATTGCAATGTGAAGAAAAACATCACAATGGAAACATATCATGGTGATAGGATATATTCTTAAGCCCATCTGGGTATCGATATCAGCTTCTCTGTTAATAATCATCGGGACAGCGTCAATTCTTGATAACAAATTAATAAAACATTAAATTATATGGACTAAAATGAACTTACACAATATCGGACATGGACCCACCCACAATACAAATGGCATCTTCTTCTCCTCAATGATATCTGACATTTCACTTAATCGCTTAAATATAACTGAAACATTTTTGATTTTAAACAGTTAATAACCCCACAAATACTGATCACCGTTTTACCCTTATTCTAAACCAGAGTTCCCCAAACTGTTTTGTGTCGTAAACCCCTTGCCATATTTTTCCGTGTTGGGTAGACCCCCTACTTACCTGATATTGATTTCCTGTAAATTTCTAACTGTAGGGAAGTTTAGTGTTAAAAACGTAAAGTAAAAACACATGATAACTTATACATTTATTAATTGAATTTAAATTAAAACTACTCAAAATAAAATTTTGTATCTGTTATGTAAAATATACGTAACATTAAATAAACATAAAATAAACTATAAATAAAATAACATAAGCAATAAGTCAATATTTTTAGTGAAAAGGATGAACCTGATGCACATCCCACGTTCGTATTTATAGAGTGACGAATTGAACGAGTCAGTGCTAGTTAGCGAAGCTCTGAGACTGCGATTCTCAGGTTTTTACAAGTTCAAAATGTATTGCGACCACAAAGCGAATACCAACATCCTACAACTAACACAATTTTATAAACATATATAATATTTTTTTTACTTCATAGGTATTCTTATAAATAATGTATATGTTTTGATATTATAAGATAGTATGATGTAAGTAAATAGGTACTATCAGTGTATGTGTTGAGATCCACTATCGTGGACCCCCATTTTCATTTCATGGACCCCCAAATTTTTTTCCGCTGACGTAGACCCCTTGCAGGTTGTCATAGACCCCTAGGGGTCGATATAGACCGCTTTGGGAATCACTGTTCTAAACTAATGAGACCGGGCACAATGTGGTTTCTTTTTCTAGTCTTCTCTATCAGGTGAGCGTATCACACCTTTTATGCACATATCAATCTTCATCCATACTTTTTTGTAATTCGATATTGTCTTTATTATTGTCAACCGCCTACATGACTTAACCCTGAGCTAGTTCTGGCTTAAGGCTTAACGAGTCACTAATGCAGATTTTTCAAAACTATACAATGGTCGCAATCTAATCGGGTTTAATCGCATTAAATGATAAAAGGACACAATTACAGAGTCTGCTTTCTGCTTACCGTTTACGACTATCAATGTCTCCTATAGAAAATAACACAAATTTCACCGAAATAATTCCGCGTATTTAAGGATTGTGTGGAAGGGAATGTCAATTTATTCATATTGCTGAAGATAATCTCTAACCGAGGTTCGAATAATCGAGATACCAGTGTACTTATTAATATGAACTTACCGTTACCATTTCCGAAAAATAGATACAAGTTCCCCAAAAAAGGCAGTAGGGGGTAAGACGGAAGACCTGCCAACAGAAATCGCGCTCTCCGTTGCGACATCCAATGTAATGCGTACGCGCATATGATTATTACAACTATAATCCATAACAGCATCTGTTTAAAACAAAAAGCCTTGCCGTTTGGTGATTTCGTTTCAATGACCAAATACCAAAGCGTTGAACATAAAACTGATGGTTGAATAATAGTTGAGTATATAAAAATAAATAACATAAATATAAACTCAAATTGAACGTAAATATATTGTATTTAATAGTCTGCTTAAAACAAAGATGTTTTATCTCTATCAATTTTGAAACGAGGTTTTATTTCATAACAGTACTCACCGCCGCGTCGGGGTAGTTTTTAAAGGTTGTCTTCCTCGCAGCTTAGTCCAGCAATCAGAGGGAATAAACCCACTTCTGAGATTACGAATTCATAATCTGTATAGGTTCAGTGCTTTAACCACAATCTCACCTGATCTTAAGTGACGATGTGGTCCAGGATGGTAAATACACTAACCCTAGAGGTAATGATGCTCAAATGATGATACAGGAATGCACCTATTTGTATTTGGCGACGGTATTTCAAACTTTAGGATGGTAGCTACCCAGGCGGGAATTATTAGAAAATGCTCTACCATGCTATGGTTTCCTCATAATGTTTTCCTACATCGAAAGCTCAGACTGATTTTAAAATTGGATTGGTGAGTCCGAACGCGCGTCCATAGAGATTGGGTTACAAATTTGAAACAAAATCACGTGGTTAATGGACGACGACTAAGTGCTAATTTAGTTTTCACGGCACAAATCCCGTAAAACTAACAAAACTTAGAGACTACCACATTAGACGAAGAGAATTAATAACTAGACGACCTTACCTGTAACGAATAGTCTGAATAATGGAAAACTCTAGAATATTGTTGTAAACAAATTTACGTTTAACCGACCCGTTTAAAGTTAAATCTTGAAGTTAAGTGAGCAGTTTTTATTCACTTCATTCATGTGATATTAGTTTAGTTTACACGTGAGTACAGATGTGCACAAAATTTACAACGAATTTTAGTGGATACAGTTTCACATAAACAATGTGGTGGCCGCCAGGCTATGCTTTATCCAAATAAAAAACTAAAAATCTATGATGACCTACTGTTACTAATTTTACCTAAGTTGTTGAAAAATCGCTTATTCCAATATTGGCAAGACTCCTCATTGAAAATAGCTTTGCGATAACAGCTCATATACATCACAAAAATAGCAACAATAAATCTTTAGTATCGCTCGATTAGCCTGAATAGAATTCAGAAAGTGTATTCGCCACCAGAGTAACTCATTTGGCAACTCAAAAACCTCATTTTCGCGTCAGTGAATCAAATCTATAGGAGCCTGCATCATCAAAACCCTTAATAGAATGTTACTCTCTAAGTTTCACTATTTTTAGTTTAAAAATATTATTTTCATTTGAGAACTTAAAATAATATAAACACTAAATTGAAATCCTTACACAGTGGCGCCATATTTGCAACAACATGAATAGGTTTTACTGTAAGAAACCAATTTTTTTTTCTATCTCAATTTTTCATGTTCCGGATTCTGTTTTCTAAATTCAACTCAAAACATATTTATCATTTAAAAACTACATATATCATTCAAAAACGATCGACAGCATAGAAGTATAAAATCTATTTGCTGTTTAATTAAGAAAACCCCAAATTTCTAGTTTAAACCATGATCTACCCTTTGTTTCTACATTATTCATACAAATTCTTTAAAACCATTTTGTCTATTATAACTTTTATTGCAATGTAATCTGTGACTGTCCAATCCTCCAGGTATGTTATTACCTATTCACTGTAATAAGGTTACTTGACAATAAGTTCAAGAAATTGATTTATAAAGGTTATTACATGATGTCATTAAGTGAACAATAGGAAATGACACCCCTCTCTGTACTTCCGTTAACAACGGTTATAACTATAAATTGTATAGTTTTTTATATAAAAATGGGGTTATATTGACGCGCCATCACCCGAAAAATACTGAACACATCGGAATGGGACTACTACCATTCAACGCGGAATTTTATTATTTATTTTTTAAAATAGACTATTTATTTTTTAGCTTCCATGGACCCTTTCTCATTTTTTTTTTCGATTTACTCTTATGTACATTTTCTCCTTCGATTTACTCTTAAGTATAAATGTTATATGCACTTTTTCACACACACCTAAAGAACATAAAAAAGTGGGCGGAGACGCGAGCTACAGCTAGTAATTTCATTAAAAAAAATCAAGTTTGTAGGGTGCGCTCTTCTCAATTGAGTTGCTGTTCCAAACCGGTGGTAGTGTTTTTTAACGTTCATAAACGGCGTCTCAGTGCTTAAATGAAATAAATAATTTTGACCATATAAAATGCATTACAATGTTGTCTCATTCGCAAATAACTAATGTAAATTTCAATAAATATATGTAATCAGGAAGTTATTACACATAAACGACTGTAAACCGCAAAATAACCAATGTTATTGTACCTACCAACAAAACATAGTGTACCGTAGTACATAGTGTTCAGCTACCGAAGTATCTCACAAGGGAGGTAATCAGATTTGGAGAACCGTTGTTTTATTTGTCAACCTGATATTTTGAAATACTTAGCGATTTTTTTAATGTCTTACCATGAACACTTTTTTTCTTTTTTTAAATATTGTATAGCCTTAGAACTTTGACTACAATATCATCTGATGTTAAATGACGATGTAGTCCACGATGGGAAACATAATAAGCCTAGAGGTACTTACTATCAATTGATGCTACCGGACCGGACGTTAGATTGTTAGTTTTGAGGGTGGTAACTACCCTAAAAGGGTATTATTAGAAAATGCTCTACGGTTTCTTCACGATGTTCTTCCTCGCTTACGTTCATTGGTGCGAAACCTAAGCACACTACCAACGGAGCCATCATCGCGATTCGCTTCAAACACCTTCCCACTTTGGATGTGAATAAAAGCCTGTACGAATTCTGCAACCTTCCAACCAACACAGGCGCCAACATCTGTACAATGATATTTAACAGTATTTTTTTTAAATTACTGCGTTATATACTTAGAAAATCAAGGGAAAACAGTAAGCAAATTCTTATAATAATTTTTTTTATACAGTATCTAAATACACATCTGTCGTAGCTTCATATCGTAGAACGTAGATACACGTACCTTTGTTAGTAACCCATCTATCATTATGTAGTTAGCTACAATGACCATGCAAGTGTAATATTCTGTAAACTCTCAATGAAAACATTTAGAATATACACTGAAAGTTTAAAAATTGTATATCTCGTAGGCGATCCTCATTCATATCATCGTAGGCAAGATTATATGGATTAGTTAATTCTGTTTGCACAATATACACAAATAGTTTTTGTGTATATATAATTTTCTCAAAAAGTGAGGTAGCGTTTTCCAAAAACAGAATCTATAGTAATAAAGTAAATTAAAGCGTCTTTTTGTAATATCAAAATAACAACGTTTTACTAACTACATATGAATGTGTATACGATACATAAGACATAAATACAGTTTAAAAAAATGATGTCTGTTTATTTCGACTAATCTCCGGAAAAGATGGGCCGATTTTAACGGGAAACTTTGCATTGGATCGGATTTTATACACAATTTCATAGGTTTCATTTTTTGGGCGGAACCCTAATTATTTTAGAAAATAAAAGTACCCTAAGTTACGCAGAGTAACTTCAGTTATCTATCAAAAATCCCGTCAAAATCAGCCCAGCCGTTCCAAGGATTATTCAAAATAAACAGACTTGTAAATTATATAATACTTTTGGTATATGTACGATAAATTCATATCTATTTAGTAAAAGAAAATTGTCATTACAAACAGACACTTCAATTTTATTTATTAGTATAGATATTTGTGTTTCAGTATATTTCAATTAGGTAACTGAATTTTCATCGTTGGCGTCATTATTATAATTAATTTCCACAATACTTACGTTACATTAAAAGATTTTGATCTATAGGGGCCGAGACAACTTCACTGTTGGAGCGAGCGCATAAGAGAACTAGCGCAAAAGCCCAAAGGTGGTAAGAATCTTAGTTTGGACTGTTAAAAAGTGTAAAAGTTCTGCGGAATTCGTCCTAGCTAAATCCTAAGTTTTGTAAAAATAGAAAAAGATGACCCTTACAGAACCCGTTTACCTAGCGAGCAAGGGTGAGCGTGTGTTTATAAGTAATGTGTATATTGCTCTGGATATGTGGTGTCAATGTATGACCCAAAAATTACAGCTATAGTTCCACCAACATAAGCGGGATTCTTATTTCAAACGTGAGTGCGCGGATAGCTTATTTGCGACTGGTCAGGAAACTCATAAGCCTACAGTGTTTTGTTTTAACTTTTAACGTTTTGGCAGCCCATGTATGTTGATTTTTATGATAGTTTTGCCGGAATTTTAGTCTATCGTATAATAGTTTTTCTTTTCTTTACCATTTTCTTTTTCTTTACCATTTCTTATTAAAATCTGATATAGTTGAGATCTTTCCACCATTTTAGCCAAAAGGACCATAATTATGATAAAACAATGGAGCCAATTCAAAGCTAAACACTCTTCTTATTCATTGTGTATGAAATTTTAAAAGTAGGTACCTACCTAATGAACATAACCTAAAGGCCTTGTGTTAAATACTCGTAATAAATTTTAAAAAAGAAAGTTATTATTACGTCTAAAATGTCAAAATGTAAAACTACGAGAATTTTCCAAAGTTTTCAGAAAATTCACATAAACAAATAATTAACATGAAGCGAAACACGCAAATATTCGATTTATACTGGGAAGACATACTGATTGCTAAGATATTACCATATCTTACATTACGTGATTGTTTTAATTTTAGGTGTGTTTCTAAAACTTGCTTACAAATAATAAATATATATTTTTCTAAACTAAAATCATTGAAGTTGATGAATAAAGGTTTTTCACCTCACACATTTAGCGTAAGTTATAAGTCAATAACTATATTACTCATGTTATATAGAAATTGTTTCCGATTTACGTATAAAAGGTATTTATTTTACAGGTATTTGCAGTAACTTGTAAAAGATTAAATGTGCTTAATCTAAGTCGGTGTTCGAGTGTCTGCGATGTAGATCTAATACCTATGTTGCTGCAAAACCAGAACTTGACGAGCCTTAATTTTAGCCAATGCCATAACTTGTCTGCTAAATGTTTGCAACCAATAATCTTATATTGCACAAATTTGAAGGTTTTAAAACTGGGCAGATGTCCATGGCTGACAACCGGTGCTATGGAAGCTCTCGCTCTACATCAATGCATGCTGGAAGAAGTGGACTTATCATATTGTGCAAATATATCAGAAAGTTGCATTATTATATTTATAAAAAAGTTTAGATACTTAAGAATTTTCAACTTGGAAGGGAATAAACAGATCACAGACAAAGGTATCTATGCTCTATCTAAATATAGCATATTACTAAAGGTTCTTAATTTGGGAGGCTGTAGTGAAGTTACTGATAAAGGTGTGAGGTGAGTATTTCTATAAATTCTGTGTAAATTTAGTTATAATATATTAATGTCTATTAGAAATTAATGTAATTGTCTGTTATTAATTGTATTTTTATGTATCAGAAAGCATTTTTCATTTTGTTAAGTGAGACAAAAGCATATCTGAGAGTAGACTGAACTAGGAATGGTTACTTTTGCTTAAAGCAACCATGTCCAGAGAAGACATTTTAGAGCAGTTAATGAATAATTTAAATATGTTCTTACCGTTCCTCAGTTCTTCCAAAAAAGGTGTTGCAAGATAAATCATTTGATCAAAGTTCTAAAATGATTTACTTACCTTCATTGATCATTTTTTCTTTATTTACGTGGGAAATCCATTTCGCGTGCCCCATGCCAACCCTAATCTAAGAGTGGAGCCTCCGAGATTAGAAATGCCAGAGGGATATGTGGGACTCGCCCAATGAGAAGCACCAAGAATACACACTAAAACCCGAGATACCATCCGCCACATGGAATGGGCGTCACGGGATTGAGCAACTTTGCTCTGCGTCGCCCCTATGGCAGGTCCAACCAAAAACATGACAGGTATAATCCTGTCATACCGGACTGGGCCACTCCGTGTCTTTAATCCGGGAGGAGCTGGGTAAGGAGCAGCCTCGCCGGCCGCCAACCATAGTGATAGTCCCAACCCCTCTCCCTCTGATCCCTATATAAAAAAATTTGATGAATAAATCTACCCCAGGATTTGCACCTCCAACCTCTCGTTTGTACCGACATGAGATGCACGTGTTTACCCCACCAGGCTAACAGCTCTCAATGCTTCATTTGCCAAAGATAGCCTAAGCTGATGAGCATGAAGTTCAATTTACAACTTTGACTAATAACTTGAATATTACTATAGAAAACTATGACTCAGGGCCAGGTGTCTACATAATAATTACGTTAGCAATATTTTATTTATTTTAGTTTTTTCTTTCATATTACAGAGCTCTAGCACTCAACAGTCAAAATTTGAATGGACTTCTCGTCCGTGGGTGTCCGAAGGTAACAGAGAACAGTCTCAAGCTGATGAGGAACAGGGTTCATATAGACAGGAGGCCTGTCAATCCGGTACCTATACCTATCTATGTACAAATATGAATGTAATTTAATCCCCAGGCAAGTGTTAAAAAATAATATCAATGAAGTAATCAAATATTGTCTATTTTAATACTACCAGGTCTAGAAGGTGTCCTTATATTATTACTCGAAAAGGGTCTATGCAGACTAAAATAGTCCTGTGTCACTACATTATCAGACAGGACTATTGTGACCGCCCCCTATATTACTAAAGATTACTGCCTAAACCTACAACCTGGATATACTGTAGTACCTGTTTGGCAGAAAGTGTCTGTGCCTCCTCCGGGAGCAACGCATGTTTACCCAGAATTAGGTTAAGTATGAGTGTTAATGAATACCATTCATACAAGATGTGCTGGGTGTTTTGTCTGTAATTTACAGAACCTGCACTCTCTTGTGTTCTGGACTTCAATGTTGTGCATATGTTTACCCAAACAACAGTGCCCAGTTAATGCTGTCATCAATACTCTTAACTGATTCCTACTGAGCATCTTCAGCTTTCCGCTGAGTGAATGCGCTAATGACCTCTTTGGAATGTATTTTTCCTGGCAGTTATAGGTGTATTGGCCCCTTACAGTCAAACTAGGTTCTTTTAGGAATACCACAAAACGGTTCAACATAACCCTTGCTCTTGCAAGCTAATCCGCAGCTTAATTGCCGGAAACTCTTGCGTGCCCTGGGACAAAATCAGCTTATTATTCTTATTCAGACTGTTTGGCATTGCCACACAATTGACAACTCACTTCGATTTGAGCCGAAGCCAGTGCCAAGAGAGCAGCTTGACTATCCAAATAGATATATATTGTATGGTTACATAGTTAACATAGGCATTCTGCAGATTTTACAGGAACATTCTAGAATACCGTATACCTCTCCCTCGAAAATGGAAGTGAAACTATCAAGGTTAGTTATTTTACTAAACTTAGGTCACTCTCCATATATTCCACAGCCTACATTGAGTCCTATTTTGGACCCGTCAGTAAATCATAGTAAATTGCCTTCCCTCCATGTTATCTCACAGTTTAACCGAGAATCCCTTTGAGAGATTTCGGAATCTTAAATTGTTTAGAGATTAGTTTCAGGAATCATCATGTCTGATATCATTCTTAAAACTGGTGTTTCTATCACTGTGTCTAAAAAAGATCTCATGGACTTTGATATCTATTGGGATCCGAGCCGCTCCAGAGGCGTTCAACATGGCTCCTGTCATTAGACCATTCTTTGTACTGAAACTAATTGTGTACAAGCCGACTGTGGTTGTGCCTTTTTGGGCTAAACTACACAGGAGTATGTTATTATGGGTTTGACAACTGCCGTATAAAGGAGTATGGTTAGCCTGGAATTTAAACCTCAGCGCTTTTTGGCCTTTCGACTACAGATACCTAATGCTATTTTAGCCTTTTGAATTATATATCCAACTAGCTGGTGCCTGCAGCTCATCCCCCGTGTCATATGTTCTTTAGGTGTGAGTGAAATAGTGCATATAAATAAAAAATAAATAAATGAAGAAAAATGAGTCTTTTCATTAACGGCAAAAATGTACATAAGAGAAAATTAAAAAATATAGAAAGGCTCGATGGATTCCAAAAAAAATTAGGTGCAATTGTTTTGTCAACTTGGAGGAAGAAATGATCACTTTTTATTCAAAATAACTTTGGCGATTGACTGAAGACTGGGTTATATATTTTGATTTTACTCGCGTTCAATTCAGTTTCACATTTTGTAAATGTTACATCAGAATAGCTCTAATATTTTGTCTCTTGTCCAATAGTTATATAACATTCACATAAGCCATTCATATTTTCATACTAACTTTTATTCCCTATTGTTATTTTATACCCTTGAGGATAAAACTTTTACAAACTTTGAATGTCATATTTATTTATATCGAATAAACAGCCTAAAAAATAAGTTTCTAGCTTCTAGCTCTAAAAATGAGGTTACTTCCATACAACTTTTCAACCCTTTATAATCCTTTTTTCGCATTTCTCAGCGGCAATCAACAAAATGGTGGTCATTTAACATTCCGAAGGAGTTTTGTAAGATCTCTTCCTTTTTTCCTACATTTTAATTGGTAAAACAAAACAATTTTTTTTCTAAAGAAACCTTTTGCATTATTAGCTGAAAAACAACCTACATTTTTTAACAACCGCGCATTCGTTTGTGAGATGAAAAATATCGCTATTTCTATTTGTCTAAGAACATAACGATCACATATTTCACTCATAACAAGTGAGTACATATGCCCGTTGTACAAAGAGTATGTTCTTAATGTAATGCGTCCACAATATTACATGATCGCATCCCTATAAATGTTTTATCGATATTGTGTTTTAATTAGTTAATTAGGATTAGGATAAGAAAAAATTTGTGATTAATATATAAGCTATGAATATGAAATTTTATTATGCAAATACTATAATTAATTAATGTTTTATCATAATTATATTGTTTTAAAAATTACTTTAGTCTAGTCGCAATATTTTTTGTATAAAATGAAACTAGCAAGTAAGTATGTATTCTCCATTGATTTTAAGTGGTTTTTGCAATCCTTAGTGATTTTAAGTAGCTCTTTACGTGAACTTGACCCTAGCGGAGATTAGTCCTAGATATTTCGTGATGATGAAACATCTAATATTTTGTGATAATTTTTGACAGCCATTAAATTTAATTACATTTATTCCTTTAAATTTAAGTAATAATTAGCTTCAGAATTGTTATATCTATTCTGTGTTGTATTGACCATTATTTGTACATATTAATTATGTTGACAAGTTGCATAGGAACTCATTTATCTCTGTTCCTGAGGAAATATCATTAAATTGATTTGATTTAGTTTTAAGGATCTCGAGTTGTAAAATATAGACAAAGGCGGCAAAGGGTCAGACGATAAAATAAATGAAATATATAGTACAAAATTTGATATATTAACCAAATTCAGGAACAGTTTTAAATATGTACATAATTTATTTGTTTGAACACATTTATCATTTTTAGGTTTGGCATATTGCCTATAAAGGTCAGAATCACCTTGACCTTATTGATCTTTTACAAGACTCGAATATCGCTTATTTGCGACAAAAGCTTTAAAATGAGCATAATGAATTGAATATAGCAAAAGAATTTGTAAAGCTTGTTAATTTGTTTTTCTCTAAAAATAAATACAGAACCATATTTCTTCTTCTTGTGTTTTTCATAGCTCTGCACGGTTTATGGCTTAGCCAGTTTCAACTAAATGAACTATATTTCAAAACTAACATATATTGAATAATGTCTTTGAGAGGCAGATTTCACAAGATATTATTTATTCTTACTTATTTATATTTATCGAATTAAGTCAATTTTGTCACAAATAAGCAGAGATGAATAATATAGTTTTTTTTTTACACGGTATAAGCAGGTATCAGTGCTTTGATCACAATCTCATCTGATGTTAAGTGACAATGTGGTCCAGGATGGTAAACACTAAGTCTGGTACTGGATCTCAAGTGATTATGCAACACACGTATTGGTATTCAGCGACAGGTTTTCAAACTTGAGAGTGGTAGCTACCCAGGCGGGCATCATTAGGAAATGCCCTACCACCATGTTATACCTATTAATTACTAGTAATTTACTATGCCTATTATATAAAGAATAGAGAAAATGTAGAGATTTATTATTATAATATACATTTATTAAATAGTTAAGTTTTGTTTTATTTCATTTTCCAAATCCAAACAGAATCCTGGCGCGATATAGAATCGTTCAAAGAAAATATTTATTTGTTGTAGTTAATATATAACTTGAAGTGTCTGTTTTTTTTAAGTTATGTCTGTCTGTTCCGGATAATCTACTAGGTATATAAATATAATAGCGATACTCGACCTGCAATCCTATAAACATTATATTGGCCCACCTTTTTTTTTTTTTTTTGACGGGGGGAAATGCATTTACGCACTACCCTTACCTATTGTATTAGTGAGACCGAAGTCCCCCAATACAATAGGTAAGGGGGCACGGAGTGACCCACCCGGACCCGGACTCACCCGGGCGTGAAGTGCCCGGAAATACCCACTACAACCCCCCGGGGCCGTCCGCTGCATTTGGGATGGGGGCGACACGGGGAGGCTTTCGCAAGCACCGCGTCGCATATTGGCCCACCTAGCATATCAATTATTCTACAGTCGATACTAAAATTAATAACATTCATGTTACAATCACCATAAAATATTCTACTTTCCATTGAAAGACTTTTACCGTACATTTTTATTTCAAAAAAATTTAACAATTGTAAAAATTCTTAAGCTAGCAACCCTTACTTTGTATTGGATTTTATCAGCAGAGATGAATAATACCAGAAACCAGTTTGTTTTCCGAACACGCGTGCGCACAGAGCCCAATAATATATATATACGCTCGCGTAGGTAACAAACAGAATAGTTGTAATAAAAGGTCATATATCAGTTATAATTATATATTAAAAAAACTAGCTGTGCCCGTAACTTCGTGCGCAAAAATTAATTAAATAATCGTTATCCATTTGGACCAAATTGTGAATCTAAACCATTCTCGAATCCTCGGGAAAAGTCACAAAAATTTCATTAAAATCTGTTCAGGAGTTTAGTCACATACACACGCACAGAAGATTTATATAAATAATTGTATATATTGTATATTTAACACAAAATGTTTCACTTCTAAATACTGTTTATGATATAGTTGCAGTTAAGTAATATTTTTTTAAGGAAATGTAGTTTATTTTGAATGACTTAAATCTTTAATATTCAAATCAGAATGTTAACGACACTGTTGCATAACCTTCGATGAGCATTAAGTATTTGTAGCTCTATACAAATTACTCAAAGCAAATAATAAAGCAATTATTCTGGAAAAAAAACATTTCATCGTATTTCTAAAATACTAGTCTAGTGTCGTGTCAGAGCATGCTGAAGCGAATTTCCTAAAATAATATTTACTTCCCTCCAGGAATTCGTTGGTTTATTCTTTACATGGAATAGGCTGTGCTTTGACCACAATCGCACCTGATGTTAAGTGACGATGTGTACCAGGATAGTAAACACTAAATCTAGAGGAACTGGTTCTCAAGTGATGGTGCCTGAACACCTACTGGTCTTTGGCGACAGGTTTAACAAATTGAAGGGTGGTAGCTACTCACTATACGAACATCATTAGAAAATCCTATCGCCATGCTATGATTTTCTCACGATGTTTTCCTTTCCGAATCTTTCCGAAAGCTCAGGCCGATTTTAGAGTCTGATAGGTGGGATCGAACCCGCGTCGATTGACGCGGAATCCGGCTGCACTACCCGCTGCGCCATCATCGCTTCGCTGTCCGTTTTCACTTTGCTGACATTTTCTGTTTCGTACATATTCTCAAAGTAAATGATATATTATGACATCAGTATATTGATTTTTTTTTATTGTAACGGAAACTGACACTTGCAATTCTTTTCGCAAGTTCAAAATGAGGTGTCCGACAAAAATAAAACCACCAAATTTTTTTCACAAAATTATATTTTGTGTGATAACACTTGCTACACGTTTTCTTACAAGTTATTATTGTATTTACAATATTTTTTATATATATACTACACATTAGTAATAACAAATAACGTTCATAACCTTAAGGGGAGGGGGACTGAGGGGTTGGCAGATCTCAAAACATACCTTGTTACGGGGTCGCGTAATTTACCGACCGGTGACGCGAAAATTATAACCTTAAAAAAACACTAAAACCTAAAGGAATTACAAAAAAATATTGTTAATAATAAAGTGTTAATAATAATAACATTTGGCAATAAATTACTGGGATTTAACATGAGAGAAATAATCCTTAAGTGAAGCGTAAAAACGTTAATATTTAATGTAAAAAAAAATCCAACTTTAAATAAAACCTAACTCATAGTAAAAAAAAGATAAAAATATTTAAAAAAGAGAAACTAAAACAAGGTTCCTGTGTAGGAGTTCTAATACGCCCCGGCGCGACTTTTCTTTACATACATAACTCCCTTCTTTTATCACAATCTTTAATTATATATATATGTTATACTATAATTACAATGATCATAATGTACACAAATTCTAAATACTATAAATCTAGTTAGTATCTATGTATTTCAGGCTCTTGTGTTAATTAACTTGAAAGCGACGCATTTACAAATATAATAGTAATATTATACACATTGGAAACAAGCAGACAAGACGAGAGAAAGAGAGAGGCACTTGAGAACAGATTCAAGACAAACTAGATTTTTAAAACCCTAACCTTATATATAATGAAATAATACTATTATCTAACTTTGTACAAGCTTCAACGAATAGCAGTGCAAACAAAGTAACATCAAAACGTAACAGGATATACAGACATACACACAAATAGTTCCCAAAGTACAACCATTGTGATCCATAATTCAGACATTGCACTAGTTCATTTTCAATATTCTTTCTGCCAAAGACTTATTATTAATATCTTTGGAAATAATATATTAATTTTTCCTATTTAAGCACACGCGCCCAATGATCACTGCCGGGGTCGAATCAACTGAGATTATCACAGTATACTCTCTTTTACTATCAGAGTGTGTCCAGTAAACATCTTCACTTTTCCTCTTATAGTCTTTTCCGGGTAACATGGTCCTAATGGAAAACTATAGTTAGAAATAATTATGGGTAAATAAATGAAACTAAATTACATACCTTTTCTACTCATAACAGAGGTTAATTGAAGACTTGCCAGCTCTTTTATGAGCCATCATTGTGATTAATTTTTTATATTGTAGGTACATAATGTTTGACCTCATTCTGAAATTATTAGTCCTATAAAATGTCCCGTAATGAAGGGCACTTGTAACCCACCAATATGTCACACACAAGTATTTTCCTTCAGAAACATGTTATCTAGAATGTTCTATATCAACCAGATTAATTACATTAATTTTATTGCACTATATAATTATTATGCTATACACATTTCCGTGCATGACACACGTGTATATTTGTAATTATAAATATTTAAATTCATATACACATATTGATCTGTGCAATTTTTTTTTCTTTGTACTCTCAATCAGCTCAACGGGGCGCTTCCACCACAATAGATGTATCTTATCAACCGCATATAATAAAATATACACAAAACAAAGCTGCCATCACAGTACCTGAAATGTGTCCACCAAGTACTGGTACACAGAGGTCAAGGCCACCACCATATTGGTGTAAACGTTCACATATTTACATTCACTCACTGTATTTTAACATGTTTGTACTAAAATGAATGTTCAATTTTGGTTCACCACAAGCACCTTCAACGCTCAAACGTTTATTAATCACTTATTTACAAGACAACACTTTTTTAAGATTCAGTGTCAACTTTAAGCACTTTTTCACTGAGACAAATGGTAGCAGGTAGAAAATTGTAGTGTTCTCAGGCGTTGTGCTTGCGACAAGAGTGCTTGTCGTTTGTTAGCGAGGGCTACCGACGCATCGTGGAGTTGAGGGTCTGCATCGCGAGCGGAGGCGGTGGCGGGTTGATGTACCCGTACGCGTACACGTTGGACTGCTGCGCTCGGGGGTCCGAGCCTGGATACTGGACACCGGGTTGCACGTTCATCATCTGCAGGTTGTTGAACTGCTGCTGCGGCGGCACGCGGTACCCGTTCAGCCCATACTGGCTGATGATGTGCGTGTTAAGGTTCGGCGACATGCGCGAACCCGCCGCCGCCGCCATCTGCATGTGCTGCATCGGACCCAGATTGCCTGGAATACAATACATATATGTTTAGTCTAAATTCGCGGCGACACATCCTATCCCTTTTCCTCATCAATGCTTGGCGTAGTAGTAGTGATTGAAATTTGAATGAGGCATCTAGTTAACTAAAATTGTTAAATAAAAGACCTAATTAAATAAAAATAATAATTAACTGGATTTTTAATAGCTGAATCAGATATGATTATAATAAAGCCCATTCATAAAATTATACTGCAGTGTGACATTTCCAGACATGCTCCTATCAGCATAAAAAGACTAATATTGTGACATTAAAAGAAGCAGTGTGAACAATATAATTAACAATAAGATTAGGCATGAATAATAAGAGTATATTTACAATTAAAACTCATCATTGACAAAATTCATCAAACAATTTAACCTCATTAATACAATTGTCATAAAAATTGATTATTTTTTTGTAATTTTTTACAAAAGTTGATTTTAATGTTTTACCCTTTACCTATTTGACCAGGTAACAGGAGCCGCTATCGGGTTACCTCTACTTCCCGGTAGAAGTGGGGCCTTTTAAGGAGATTCTTCTGCAGCCTGAGACATTGAGTGTTAAATACAAAGCAAATATTGATGATGTAATTATAAGTCTAGATGGTGCTGCCATGTCATTGAATATAAGTAAGATCGTTAAACCGGGGTATATTTTTGATCAGATTGTTAGCATTTTGTCAAATTCTTGATGAGACTAGAAAATAATCAGTAATACATGGGTCATCATATCCTTACCCTTATCCCATTAAACACATCCCGATTGAAATATATTATATGTCCGTCAATTAGTATAAAATGTAATTATTTTGTAAGGTTGTGTAGTTAAAGATAGTGAAGGTATATACTGACTGGCGGCGTTTCTAGAGTTCCTCGGGGAGTCGACTGGTTGTGCGGCGGCGCGTAGTACTTCGTCGCGTGATAGTGTCCGCCGGCGACTGCGCCCACTCCGCCGGCGCCCCCTGCGCCCCCCGCCCCTGCGCCAGAGCCGCCACCGGCCCCCACGCCCGGCGGAGTGCTCGCCTGCTGCCCATACTGGGAATACAAACACATCTACACATTATTATCTCTACTCTACTGTTGAGGACAACGAGCATTAGAGCGGGACAGAGCGGACGCAGTATCGCAGTCTAGTTCTATGGGCTAAACAAAGCTGTAGAAAGGGACGTCAATAGACGCTATTCGCCGTTTCGCTTGTGTCCGCCGCGAACCGCTCGCATCTCCACTCCAGATGCACCACGAGACGTGTCCGCATTGGCGGACCGCAACGGCTTGCAGTGGGAGACAAGCTGGGCCCAATGCGGGCTTCAGCTTCAACGTGAAGCCAAACAGTGTGTTGTGAGTCGTCAGTAGTGAACCAGTAAAATAAACAAGAGTGAAAACTCTTAAAGTCTGAACATAGTTTCAAGAAGAAATTGTAATTGCTAATATTGTAAAAAAATAAAGTGTGACTTATAATCCGCTTTTATACTTCCGCATAAATTTGTACATATTGCGCAACAATAATTGCGAATGCGAATAATTGTACGAGGCGTCAAAATTTCTGTGACCAATAGGAGTGAAAATTTCGGTGACATGATTTTACTACCATAATGATGACATTCTCGCAAATAATTCACATGTTTAATTGCGATTGTTATATAGTTCTGTTTTTGTATTCTAATAATTGCACTAATATAACTAGTACAGAGTGTAAAGCGAGTTAATAGTTTACAGTTAAAAATCGATAACTAGAAGTGCAAGTATGTACATGGGCGGAATAGTTTAATCAATAGAAATAAATAAAATTGAAGTGCCTGTTTATAATATCAAAATAACAGGTCTTCACTAAATACATATGAATGTATATAGGATATACTCATACCGAAAATCACAAATTTTAAAATTTTGTTTGTCTGCATGTCCCGGTTAAATTCCGCAATGAAGGGACCGATTTTTGAATTACCAAATACTACTATTTATTATATTGGGTAAATAATTAGGGTCCTGCATAAAAAAAAATTAAACATCTGTGATTGTGAACAAAATCAAATTAAAACCCGTTTACTTGCATGTGATTTAATTTATGGGAAATATCTTTCTGTTAGTACCAAGATATATATTTTTTTAATAATTACGAGTTCTGTGTAAAAAAAATTTAAAACTCATGGATTTGTGAACTAGCAATTGTTTAAATTTATGTGAACTGTGTTTTCTGTAAATACCAAAAATAATTTAGAGTCTGTACATAAAAAATAGGGACCATTCTTCTCCAATGATAATTTTAACACTATATTACGCAGTGAATAATTGTGCGGAACATAATACGCGAACGGAGCCGCATTACAGCTAGTTAATAAATCAGTATATTGAATATATTTTTACCTTTTTTCAACATTTTCCACATCCATATTACATACAAATTTCCTTAAAGTTGTAAGATCCTTATCCGCGGATGCGAGCCTCCGATAACTAGCATCCATCCGCATCCACATCCGAGGAAGTTAAAAAATCTACATTCTGCACAAAACTTAGTCAAACTCATACTCGAATTATGTTCATGTGACAAATGACTTGTCAGTGACAAAACGAAAATGGTATCATCATTAAAAAAATCTATATTAATTATCTACATTGTTCTACTCTGTGGCAAAATAACATACAAGTGCTCTGTGACACAGCTTCACTTAAGTAAAAACCGTATTGTATAACACGTTTGTTTTTTTTTTGGACATTTAAACTTCCACACATAAAATTCATCATAAAACAACATGACTGATGAGTTGAAAAAGTGCATGAACAATATTACACATTCATTCAAATTTTGGAAATAACAAAATGTTTTCACTATAGTAATATTCATAAAAGATAATCCCGTATCTGGATTTTAATTTTTTATTTTAATATGTAGATTTCCCATAAAAAAGAGACAATAGGAAAACAATGGAAAACTGGCTTAAACGCCAGGTTAATGCTTAAGTGGTTAAGCAGAAAATGTTATTAAACGGAGGGGCATACTATACCCACGTAACCTTATTGACGAAAGTTAGGAACTTATACAAGGAATAAGGAGCTGATGAATTGGTGTTGTTGACAAAAAGCAATAAACGTCGAATCGGTTTGGCAGCAACAGAGAGAGCGGAGTCACCTGATGCGGAGGGTGATGCTGCGGGGCCTCCGCCATCTGCTGCAGCTTGGCGAGCGAACAGGAGGGCGCCCAGCCGCTCGCGTGGTACTGCTGCTGCTGCTGGAACGAGAGGTAGCCGCCCTGGTACCCGCCGCCGCCACCGCCGCCACCACCGCCGCCGCCACCGCCGGACCCCGCGCTCGACTGCATCACCGACCCGCCTGACAATCAACAACAATTACAATTGTAAAAATAAATGAAACGAGATGTTTCTATAGATTATGATCGCGCCAACGTCTCGCGACCCGCTCGCTGTGTGTCGTAACCATAACTGAATCATATAATTAAATGTAAAGAGAATGTATATCTTTAATTTTATTTTATTATGTAAAGAAGGAGAAACGAAATGATTTTAATGGTATTAACAGGAAACAAAATATATAAAACAAACACTTGCCAGTAAAACTAACCATTGAAAAGGATCTAAGGACATGATTTAATGGCCTCTAATTTTTATACAAGGGTCAAGAGAGGTTATTCTATCCCTTCCGAGCTATGGAAATGTTTACTATCTCGTATGAAAAATGTACCATATAAAGTGTGACGTCATATTTTAGTATAGTGCACTAAATAATCAGACAACATTCTATTATCGGCTGTTATTACAACCGCCAGTTTGACACTTAGCATTATGATAAAAAAAATTAAGGTACAATTTACCTCTCCTGAGTAACAAGTATTCAAATTTGAATTGTTGGAATATATTATAAAATTAAACGTATCTATAATATTAAATGAATATCTATTGATAGTAATATCTCTTGATAGTAAAACAATTAGTGGTTTAGTATGTGTTAATATGTGATACATACCGTGGGGCTGATGCGCCGGCGGCGTGGCTCTGTGCCGGGCGGGCGGAGTGCCCGCACCCCGCACGACTCCGCCCTGCTTACCCTCGCTGCCTCCCGTGGCGCCTCCGCCCCCGGTGCTAGTGCTGTTCCTAATATTACATAACAAACAAACATTAAATGACACTAATAACATATCTGTAGGGCTCTATATGCACATTTAATATTTAACCGACTTCAAAAAGGAGGAGGTTATCGAGTCGTCTGTATGTTTTTTTTTTGGTACACAATTTCTCCGTCATTTGTGGACCGATTTGCAAATTATTATACTTTTTTTTTATCGAAGGAGTACACTTTCGATGTGGTCTCATTTCTACCAGATCAGGATCTGATCAGCGGAACTAAGGGAAATCGAGAAAACCCCTCGAATATTATATAACACGTGTTTCATATAATCGTTTCCAAAGCTATGAAGTGGGCTTCACAGATATAGCTAAAAGTACATACTTAAAATAAAAAATAGAAAAAAGCTTTTTGAATTAAAAACAAACCGGCTTCAAAAGAATATACTATAAAAGTGCACTAAAAAGTCAATAAATAATTATTAACTGGTTCATTAATTTTGATCGATGCCAGCTAGATTAAACCAATGTACTCATTTATTTATGGTAATAACTGCCTATACTTTATCACAATTACACAAGCTAAATAGAGGACTCGGATGATTTAAAAAAAAAAATATATTCAAACTTGAATCTCATTAGCGACGTACATTTACACTACTTTGTTATCCACAAGCTAGCAACGATTTCAAACTTAACGAATCAGATAATAAAGTAATTATTCATTGACTTTTTAGTGCATTTTTATACTTTATTCTTTTGAAGTCGGTTTTGTTTCTAATTAAAAAACTATTTTTTTGTTATAAAATTTGTGACAGGTGTCTATTTTTAGCTGTTACTAATTCCCTGAATCTGAAAATTAAAAAATATTCGTCTGTCTGTGTATGTGGGTATGTCCAAATTAAACTCCTTACTCAAAAACAGACAGATTTTTATAAAACATTTTGACCATGGCATTCATATGTTAATAAGTTATTGACAGCCTATAAAATTAACAACATTATATCTATACATTTTTATTAATATAATAATTAAAAAACTAATTAAGCGCTTGATCAAAATTTGGTATATGGTAACGATGTGTCCTTGAGTAACTGATAGTTTATGAAAAACAAGTCACAATTGGGACAATTAACATAAGACGAAGTATCACATATGATTGTAATTTATAACACACATTTTTTACTCTTACAGGGCATTTGAGCTTTTTGTGCCCAAAATGATTAAGACCATCATATGCAAAGATAAAAAAAGCAGAAAGTGTATACTTTGAGGTTCTACCGGTGATTGATACAGTCCAGCATGGTGTTGACAACTTGAGGTAAATTCTCATTTTACATTACAACATTACACACATAATTACTTTACAATTACAGTCGAACCCGGATTTAACGACGTTAACGATTAAATAACAAGGTCCCAGCCGAATCCCAATACTTATGTAAACATGTCGCTTATTATTTAACAACATTGTTAGAAGCGATCGAGGACTGCCAACGGAATTCATAAGCTATAACAAGTTTTTTAATTTGAAAAAAGTTATATTATTAATTTACAAATCTTATCATCTCATGATAATTAGAAAATGGTGAGGTAAATAGTGAAATTGCAAAGGAATGCAGAGTCTTATACCTTATACATATAAGCAAAGTTTGTTTTCTTTGTCCGAGGTAAACTCGAAAACTACTGGACCGATTAGCCTGAAACCACAACCATTCGACGCGGAATTAATCGTAGATGGTTATAGACTATATATTTTTCAAATAAAACGCGGGGTGGAGCCGCGGGCACCAGCTAGTACCTTATAATATCAAAGATTTGGAAGAATAAGAACATATTTAAAGGTCTTTTTGAATATTGCTATGTTAGGGGCTGTCGTTATAACCGGTAAATAATATGTTACCTGTTTCTGTTATTGATCTTCTGTTTAGATGGCAAGTTCGGCGGCATGTTCGGCTGCGTCATGATGGAGGGGATGTGTATAGAGGAGTGCGGGTACTGCGGGCTCGGCGCAGGGTGCGCTGGGTGCACCGGGTGCATGTGCATCATGGAGCACGGCGACGCCAGGTCCGACCCAATGCTGGTCGGCGACTCGAGCCCCAACTGGCTCACGTCCAGCTCGCACGCCGGGTACTGCACCGAGTGCACCGAGTTGCTCGTCGAGTCCGGCGTGTACACTCCCATGGACTGCAGCGCCGGGCTCACCGCCTCGCACATCTCCTCCTTGCTACTCTCCTTCGGGGACTCCACCTTCTTCGATTGCTGCCTCGATTTCTTCTCTATCTCCGTCTTCTCCTGACAGGGCCCGTTCTGATTGAAGGTCTTGCACCCCGGCGACGTCATCACCTGCGGACTCTGCTGCCTGTATTCTGCGCAGCTGGTGACCGCCTCCTGGTGCTTGTTCACCTGCCGCTGCATCATCTGCTTCATTTGCGCTTCGTTCGCCTGCGACTGTGATTTCTTCGAGTCGCACTGCGTCTGACAAGCTGTCGTCGTCTTTGACTGCTTGGAAGGTTTGCATTCGTTCTTCTGTGAACATTCGGACGCTTTCGAAGTGACAGTTTTTGTCTCCTTGAAATGCGGCAGGCCGGTCGTCGCGTATATGCTGCCGCTTAGTCCATAAGCGATGTTGTGAAAATCTTTCTGATCGTATTTAGCGTGCAGCTTCTGCGGAGACTTGGGCATTTGATCCAGGTGAGGGAGGTTAAATCCTTGAAGTTTGTCCAGGTAGTTCTTGTGCTCCCAAGTTCCTTGCAGTCTCGTCGGGTCCCACGGAGGCCACTGGTACTGTCCGTGCGTCGCGTGGTAATTCGGTATCTGGTTGATTGTATAATCAGCTTTAGGAACTAATTCGTTGTCATACTTAAATTTTGGCAACATTTTATTAAAATCAGACTGCTCTTTCAAGTTTAACTGCGCAGTACAACTCTTGTCATGTTTCACGGACACGTTTTTTTGTCACATTTAGACGCGATCGATTTTTCTTTCTTAAAAAAATCTTGCTTTTTCGGTGCTTCATTTGTTGTTTTTGTTTCGACTTTGCTTGTTATCGGCACGGAATTAATCACGTTTATAGGGACCGACGTCTCAGGTTTTCTGGGGTTAGAGCTCTGCTCTGGAAAAAACATTTTCGGTTCAGGTGTACTTCTGGGAGTTTCATTCTTTGAAGTTTTCTTATCAGTCTTTTCTAATTTACTGTGGGCTGAATTCACTCTAACGTCTCGCAATTTACTCTTCTCCCTCGGTTTTAAGTTAGGATCATTTTTATCCTGGCAGTTGGTCTCAACTATACTCACGGATCCGGTCAATGTGTGTTGGATGTTATTAGCAAAAGTAGGATCTAAATCCATTCTATCTAAACCCAGATTCACAGCAGCGTTAGCGCTCTGACACCTTGGTAAAAAATTGATATCAGTAACATTTGGTACTTTGGGTATAACAGGATTGATAACTGGAGATGAAATGGGATGCGGTATTTCTAGTTTTGTATTACTTTTGCTTATGACTGGTGCATCTATAATGCTGTTAATAGAGCGGCTGCATTCACTGGATTTTGTGACTTTATCAGTTTGTACAGCCTGGGATTCCTTACTAACATTCGCTCTATGATTTAAGTATGAATGCTGTGCTGTATTTACTTGTTGTATAGTCATCGAGCTACTGACTGCAGTATTCTGATAGTTTTGCAATATTGGTTCTATAACATTCCGAGTTATAACCATTTCATCCTTTCTACTATTCAATATGTCACTCCGAAATGGATTATCTGTTTCTTTTGTTGTTGTGATAGCATTAACTAATTTATTTCTATCCATCTCTGTGAACGAATCGACTTTGATGTTGTGCGGTTTTTTAATGTTACTCAAGTCTCTTTCTCTCTGTGGATCTAAATTTTGTATGATAGATTCGATTTTATTTGGAGATTTCTTCTCGAAGTTTTTGCCATCATCAATATTCTGATGCTGTATAACAGTTTCCTTTCTAACTTCGCATTTTCTCTCACAGATATTTTCATTTGCCTTCTCCGGTGATTTTGTCTTAGGGGATTCGTTAATAACTGTGTGAATATCCTTCTTGGGAGATATATTAGTTTGCGGTGAGATAGCATTATCAGACTCTCCCTCAACGACAATGGTTTCGATCTGATGAATCTTAGGAAGTATCAGATCAACTGCTGGACTGACAGCATTTAAATCTTCTTGTACTTTTGGATCTAATACAATGTGAGCATTTTCTGTTGAAACTACAGGTATAACTTTAGAAGGACTTTCCTTTTCCTCAACTTCTTTAGGTTTGTTTTCACTATCCTGTGGAACTGGAACAACCGCTAAAGGCTTTGGCGACGGTAATGGACAACTTTGGCTATTATTATCATCCGATTCAGATATAATTATAGTATCTTTATCATCTATAGGCTTATCTGGTGATTTCATTTCTATATTGTCAGGCTCTGGTGAGTTCTTGTCATGTTCTTGGTTTCTCAAGACATCAGCTTCTGTCACCGCAAACTTCTTTCTTTTCTTCAATGGTATCTTTTTCGTACTCTGTAGCCGTCTCTTTAATAACTTGGTCCTTTTCTGACACAGATTTTGGTGAGTCCATATGTATACTGTCCAGTTCCATGTCGCTAGTATGATGATCTGTGCTATTTTCTTCAATGTTGCGAGGTGAAAGCGGTTTGCTGGCTATAGTCCTTTCATCCCGCTCTTCCACATCCATCTCATCATCTGCCTCACCTGACGAGTCTTCAGAACTTGCATCAGAGTTCTTTTTCGCGTCTGTTTTTTCTTCTGCATTTACTACAGGGCATATCTGTTCACTAGCTATAGGTTTCACTGCATCAAGTTCAGTAGAATCATCAGTTTTATAATCATTATTTTGTTCTGGAATATCAATGATTTTAGCTTTCTTTGCTGCAGGGGAAACAGTTCTAGGTGATCTATTGTTGATCTTCTGTCTTTTTCTAGGTCGACCTTTCCAAATGAATTTTCTTTTAGCTTTAGATTTGACTGTATTAACAGTAGGAGTAACAGAATTCATATCAACCTCCTCCTGACTCTCTTGACTATCTGAAGCATAATTACATTCTTTGACACTTTGCCTTCTACTTCTTTGTACATTTTCTTCATTTTGAGTGACTTTAGTTCTCGCTACACTCTTACTCCTCTGTCTTCTTGTTGTTTCCTCCTCCTTCTTGTCTTGTTCCAAACATTCTGATAGCTTTCTGTGTGTGTCCCGCTTTCTCTTCCTGTTACTATCGCCACCGAGAGACGGCGTAGTCTGATAAGTGGACTCACTATACTTGAGAGGCCTTGTTCGCCTTCTCCCAGAAGATGTCACTTCAACTGGTATATCAGCAATTTCTTTCTCAACTTTGGTTTTAGATTTGGCGTCTACTTTTGGCGCGGGCAATTCAGGCTCAGTGGCCGTATCTTCACTTTCAGTCTTCACACCTTCGTTCTCAGTCTCCTGATCTGCAGATACATCCTCTGGTGACCTGAACGGATTGATCGTCGGCGCTAATAAAGGAGTCCATCTCAGACATTCAGGATCAATTTCTAATCTAGGTTTACTTCGTACTCTCTTCACATGATTGTCTACTTTATTCCAATCAATACAAAGGCCTAATTTCATATTTTCATTATTTGGTATGAACCTGACAAAGCCCAGCAATTGAAATGTGATCGCTATGTCATTCAGGTGCATACCAGTGTTGTGTGCTATATCGTCAAATGTAAATTGCCTGTCTTTATAATCATATAAGAATTCAATGATCACTGACTTCCAATAAGCATGATATGAGACTCTTCCGAGATCTGATAATGGTTTTTCTGGTGTTCCAGGCTGCCCTTCTTCTTTAGATAATAAATAACCTGAGAAAGATGAACAGTTTTTTTAAAAATAATGTTTGCCTGTGCTCGAAGTTCAACTATAATCAATATTGAAAATAAAAAAGAAAAATTCTCTTATTGATAACACTAAAGCTCATTACAATAGCTAAAAAAAAAAAAAAAAACAGGTTGATAAACAAAGGAGAAAAATGTCTTGAATTATTTTTATATTTACCAATTTATTATATGTAGATTAAATAGATTAGATTATTAGTGAGATTTCAATAAGACTAATTATTATTGGTATATGATAATATAAAAATGAATAATAGAGATTCCACCACTCACTAAAATGGATGAGAAATCTCCCGTAGCCCTGCCTCTGGTACTGCGGCATTGTCATGATACAGGAAACGTTGTACTTCTGCTGGCAGTGCTTCTCCTTCGAGAAATACCCGACTAGGTGACAGCCTTTACTGTCGTTCTTCGTCAACACGTAAAACAGAAACGGCTCCACGTCGTAGTACAGTGTCTTGTGGTCGAGGAACAGTTTCGCGAGGAGACAGAGGTTCTGGCAGTAGATCTTATTGGCGTTCCCGTCAACTTCGAAGACGGATATGTCACCGCAACGATAGATCTCGGTCGCAGGCGGATGCCGCCACAGGCACTTGTCCAGGTGCCGCATCAGCACAGCTCGACTCTTCGCGTATTTCAAACAGAACTCGCAGAGGAATAACTTGGGTAACCTGAAAAATTACAATTTACTTCATATAGGTATCCCCAAATGGACCTGTTACATTTATAATTCATTCGATTATTGTTACACAATTAATGAGATTGAAAGTTTCATGGCTCAGTGGTAGTATTGTTAGGAGACAACTACCCTCCTAACAAAATTAAACACACATTAACTCAATCCCTATAAAAGCAGACTGCAAGGGGTATCGAGAATCATCGTTGTAGTGACCGTCATCTAGAGCGGAACAAATGAATATTGTGTCAGCTATCTTCGTGTGTCGGAGGACCTGAGTCTTCAAGACTCTCAGGCCTGAGCTCCAACCCTTTTTTTTTTTTTTTTGACAGGGGGAAATGCATTAACGCACTACCCTTACCCATTGCATTAGTGAAACCAAGGTCCCCCAATGCAATGGGTAAGGGGGCACGGAGGAACGAGTTCCGTGCCAGTGTGGGACTCAAACCCGGGCGAGAGTCGCCCGGGAATACCCACTAAAACCCCCCGGGGCCGTCCGCTGCATTTGGGATGGGGGCGACACGGGATGGCTTTCGCAGGCACCGCGTCGCCCCCTGCAACCGCATCGCCCCCTGTAACCTGAGCTCCAAACCTAACCGTCCAGCCAGGAAATTGTGGCTGTACCTCATCGTGTAAGTGTGTAAGATACTCCATTCGGTTTGCTTGTTATGTTATTCAGTTCATGTGGATCTCAAGTGATCAACATTTATTTATTTATTTTTTATTGTGAACTTCACTATGGACGTAAAATCAAATCTACCAATCCCATTGTATAACGAACCTAAGTTTTCAATGAAAGTGAAAATCAATTATAACTAAGCAAATCTAAAATATACCTGACAAATAAAATTTTAACTCTGTTTTTAACATCAAGATAAAACATTTTTACTAAGCACATAAAATGTTGTCTGTCTGTTCTGTTTAATCTTCGGAAAGGCTGGATTTTCGGAAATTTTGACAGGACTTTTTCTGGCAGAATACTGAAGTTACAGGGTAGCTTAGGCTACATTAATTATTCGAAAATGATTAGGGTTTTGCGTAAAAAATTATAAAACCTCCTGTCAAATTGTGAATAAAATCTTATTCAATGAAGTTTTACAAGCTGAAACAAGAGCAAGAAAATCGTGCAATTCTTGTGACGTAATATATGGATGGACTCTTTTGGTAGAACAAAACGTTAGCAAATGAATTGCTTTTACACTTGTCTTGAGCTTAAAAAATAGAATAAAGTATTAAAATTTGAGAAACACTGGTAAAAACACTAGAATATTGTACCTGGCATACTCCTGCGGGAAGGGGCTCGAGTACCAGGTATCAATCTCCCACTGGCCGAACTCTATCGCTGAGGGGCACCGCGGCGCGCCCGCGGGCACCGGTGTGGGAGGCACCGCGTTCGCTCCGGCGGCGGGGGTGAGCGCCGGGACGCCCGCGGGGGTACTGGGCGGCGCCGGCGGGGGGCGCGACGCTCGCAGAGGTCGGTGAGGTGGGCAGCGCCGCGGCGGCCGCTCGCGCCTGTTGGAACGCGTCGGCGTCGGCTTCAGTGACGCCCGGTGGCAGCCGACACGCTTCTGTATCATACGACATATTACATTTATACATAATAACTCTGCATCTCTAATAAGTAAATAACTTACTAACTGTAAAATTATTTTTCAGACTTGTGAATTAATGTCATCAATTAAAGTTTAATTGAATTTATACAAAATTCTAAGAATTAATTATTTACAATTTGTTTCGCAAACTGTGACCAAATTAAAATGTTGTCTTTAACTAAATTAATATTATTATCAAATTGTTTAATTTTCAAAGTATCAAAAATCAGTATACAAATTATACCACCTGTTCAAATCATTTCCACTAGTAACCATGTGAAAATGAATTTAATATTTATTTATACATGTACATACATAATGACTAATTTATCCCAAAATTATATTATAATAAAAGAAAGACAATATTTTGAGTAGGTATGTTAATTTGTAGACACAACTTATTGAGTAACACTTATATAATTATTATAATTATAAATTACTTAGGTACCTAAGTAAATAGAACAGAATTAAATATAAAAAAAACTAATCAAGACATACAGCATGCGCGCTTCTGACATGTTTTATCGTTAATTATCAGTTAGTATGATATGCAATAGTAAAGTGGATAGAGGTGAAACGAATGAGGTTAGAGGGGCGCATGGTGCATATTAACAAACATCAAGACACAAGAGACTGGTGTCGCTCGAGAGCGCGGCGAAAGTGCTCGTGTCAGCGCGGTCGCGGACGGCAAGTGGTAGTGGTAGTGGTGATAGTGGTGGTGGTAGTGTTGGTGGGTGTGGTGGGCGCGGGGCAGCGGTGCGGCGCGGGCGGCGCCGGCGCGTCCACGGGCACTTTCGCCGCGCTCTCGAACCGAGCTTACCCTCCGCGCCGGGGTGCCGCCGCCCCGCCGCGAGCGCGCGCCGCAGCTTGCGCGCATCGCCCGCGCCGCACCGCCACCGCGCCGCCCACGCCACCAGCTGGGAGGCAGTCGGCCGCGGCGCGCCACACTCCGAGGCGACCGAGCGAGCGCGGCGTCGCCGCTCCGGCACCGGCGCCGCCACCGGCATCGACACGCGGGGAGGACGCGTCCGCGCCCGCGACGCTGAACGAACTGAATAGAACTCGGAGAGGCCATCGAATAACGTTGTCAGGAGCCGGTCCCCGCAACGGCTGCGACGCCGGACCCCCGTACCGCCTGCACCACTCGCTCGTGTCGGTGCTTTTTTTTTCTGGTGTCACTTGCAATCGCTTACGTGCCTCCGCGGCGAAGCCCCAAGAACCATCCGGGGCGCAGTCTGCAGCGAGCCGTTCGAAAACAGTACAGGCGTGTGCCATGACAGGCGAAGGAGATCGCTGTACCGACGGTGGCGGGAGAGGAAGCACTGGCGGCGGTGGGTTCAAAGTCGGGAGCGGTGGCGGTGGCGAGTGCCGCGCTGGCGGAGGGGGAGTCGGTGTGCGCGCAGGCGGGGGCGGAGGCGGGGACGGAGGCAGAGTCGAGGTAGCGAGTTCGCTGTCAGAAGATGAGTCCGGCGACGTGTCGACAGAGGAGAGCGGGCGAGGACCGAGATGTACTTCGAGACGCTGAACCCGCGTGACACTGACGCCGCCCCACCCGTCCCAGTCGGCGGAGCGGTCGCGTCGCCGCCGCCGCCGCCGTACCAAGTTAAACGCGGAGAAGCGGAAAAACTTTTGTTTCTCCTTAGACATACGCCTTTCGGCCGGAAGACGAACAGGCGGGGGAGTATTACCATCGGAGGGCTCCTCGTCGGAGTCGATACGGCGCGGAGTCTTCACTTTCCGACCTTTAGGTGTGCTTCCCGTCGTCGAAACTCTGCAGAGAGGAAATAAAATCTATGAATACATCTAAGCTATCCAATCTAGAACCAGAGGCGAAAAAATATTAAAATGTTTTTTTTTTTAGGTTAAACCTAATTGTCATTCTAATTGTAATTCAGAGAATCTTATGTTTTAACAGGGATCATTCATCCTCAATATTACCACTGTTTTGAGGCAGTAAACTTTCAACTATCAAATGCTTCTATGACCAGAAAGAAAGATAAAATATTCAATTTCCCTAAATCACCAGCAACTAAGCTATTTATAACCTAAAGAATGGGATTGAAAATGGCGTCACCTCTGTTCAGCTCTCGCTCGCACACTATCGCTATCTATACTCACACTCGCCGGTACGGACAGCAACACAAAAAAACCGTTAGTATGATCGTTTTTATTATTGGTATATATTTATTTATTATTTGTATTCGTAACAGTCCAGTTTTTTTATTGTTATTATATTGTTAAGTGTTGTAAGATATTTCGTTATTTTGGTGTTTTATTTTTCATTGTTGAAAAGTTTGTTCACTATGCATAAACGCTAGAAAGTATTAGTAAAGGTAACACTATTTTAGTATTATTCTACTGTAGTTTCCGTTTCCTATATAGACTTAAGAAGTGATGTCGTCTCATAATATTGTAAGAATAAAAATAAGTTTCCTTTTTGTGCAAAGAATCTGTTAATAGTGTTAATCTGTTTCGTATATATCCACTGCATGTATAATTACAACAACCCAATAAAGTATTTACATAGTGATGCACGTAAATCGTGTACAATGTATTAAGTATTTTCAGGTGGAGAAAAATCTGGGATGTTACCACCCATTGCAAAATAGTAATGCAAGAGCGGCAATGTCAACAGGCCAAATCTAAAAAAAGGTGATTACATCACGAGATGTATGGGCATAATTTTACAAAAGATATAAAAGAAAAATCGATCCCCAACATCCCTTCTAACAGCATCGTGGTGATGGACAATGCGCCGTATTACAGTATGCAAGTTAATAAACCTCCATCAGCAGTTAATCGAAAGGTTGAGATGCAAAATTGGCTACACAAAAGTAGAATACACTTTGACGACTCATACTCATAGACGTAACCTGAGCTTTTACAACTATTCAAAAAACACAAACCAGAGAGATAATTTAATAAATATAAATATTCATGTACCCACTTCCGCATACATATTTGAATTAAATTAATACATATAGATATTAGCGGACTGTCACTATAGCTCCTGTGTATGCTGACAGTACCGGTATATTTAGCAACTATTTTCAATACCATTCTTTAAGTGTACGAGTTTTACAAGCTTAGCTATGCCCAAATAACAGAAAGTCAATAGTTATAAGGATTAACTTGAGATCAGAGTCAGAAATAAATTATGTGGTTCACTAATAAATTAACCATCAGAAATCTAGTTATATATGAATTTTACGTGTACTGGACACAAAAGATTGAAATGTAGAAAATTCGAATATGTATAGGGAGCAAAACATGTAATTCACCTGGTATTGGTGGTTTGATTATGTTTGTTGGAGACGCAGGTTGCGCAGCGCCAGGGCAGCTGTGCACAGCGTGGGTGCACGTGCGCACCGCAGCGTGCAGAGCATCGCGCGGCCCACCCCCCACCCCGCGACCCGCACGCCGAGCAACCGTCCCTTGAGGAGCACCACGCGCACTCTCCGCACGACCATCTCACCACCTACAACAACACCACAATCATTCATATTCAGCTATTCTGTCACTTCAACTCAATAGTAAACAAACCTACCCTACAATAATGTATCTATTATCACACATGACCTTCATAAATATAAAAAGAACAACACATTTTCAATGTTAAAATGAAGGGAAAAAAAAAACCTATTCTTTTTTCTTGTTTCTTCTTCTTTATTCTTCTTCTAACATTTAACTTAGTTAACAGGTTAGTTAACATTTTTTAACATAGTTAATCTTTAACAGGTAATTAAACTTTAAACCCATAATTCTCAAATTTTTAATAACTTTAATGACTTAAAAATGAATTAAATCTATTAAAAATTTACATCCACAATTAAGAGACAATATTATAAAAGAAATCGAAAAAGAGATTTCTTCTTTTATTACAAAGAAATTAAAACATAAAATTAAGAACAGAATAAAAGTTCTTAATCCGTACATGTATTATTTGACTTTATCTCCTTTAAAAATTGTTTTCAAATAACTAGTGATTTTTCAAATATTTATTTACCACATGCAGTAAAATATATTCCTAAAATGATTTTTCTTAACCCCTTGAGCACTAACCTAGCGTTTACGCCAGCTTTCCATTGTTTTCCTATTGTCTCATTTTTATGGGTAATCGACATATTAACATAAAAACTCAAATAAAACCTAATAGTGTTAAATTATTGTTATGTAGGTTATATATATATATATATATATATATATAACTTGTATATGTAACAATTACCTAAATTTTAACCAAAATGATGTATTTAAACAACTACTTAAAAGCTCTTTACCCATAAGTTTCAAGTTAACCCTTCGAGCACTAACATGGCCACTAACATGGCGTTTATTCCAGCTTTCCATTGTTTTCCTATTGTATAAATGATTTATTATGGGTAATAAATAAATAGTGATTTATTTAGTGACCTACTACACCCCTCACTAGGAAAGACTTATGAGTTAAATATATTGAAACGAAATTAGGACTGATTCTTCAATCCTCCGCTCATGACTCGTAACAACTACCAGAAATGTTAATTTGTGCTACAAGCGGGTTATTTTTTTTAACAAAAATATTAATCGCCGTTAATAGCTCAATAATCAGTTTAGATCTGAAGGAAATATGGTGATGTGATATATTGTTTTTTTAATTTGCTTGTAAACGAAGAAAGTCTGTTTTAAAGGATTTTAATGCTCTAGACAATGTTGAGGTAGGTTAAAAACAGAAAAACAAATATGATGTACTTATGTGTAAAAGTATTGCATGTGGAAATATTAAGTTTTTCTTTAATCAATTTCCATGTATCTGTCCTTACACAGAAAATATTAAATATGAGAAAAATAAAGGTTTATTTATCTCGTTCAGGTGGCTTTATAAAGTCATTTTTAGAACATCTTTTTGAATTACAAGAATATTAATTTAATTTTTAATAGTTCAATATTTAGAAAATTGTAACCTAAACACAAATGTGTAAAGCACATATTTGTCATGAATTTGTTCTTAGAATAACTATTGATATCTGAACCTTGAAGAGGCAGATAAAGTTATATCCCAGGTAGTTGAGTTATAAGCCCTTAGGTAAATTTAATAAATATGTGTGGATGCCTACATTTAAAATTTAACTAAACTTTGAAATTTAGTTAATCACTTTTTATATAATACATAATAACAGATGTTTAGTGTACAAAAAACAAGCAGTAATTATTATTGAAAATTGTGGAAAAAAAACTGCTGAGAAATTTTATAAGACTAACATGATAATTAAAGGAAAGAAAATTGAGTGACAAAAAGAAAACAAAGTTCTATCTTTTGACATCTTACCTATTTATGTATAATAAATAGGTAATATATTAATTATGTAAATTCTCTTTTATTAAGGATTGTGAGACAAGGAACAGGTAGTTACAATATCAAAAATTTCAGTCAATAGTTAAAAATTATGCATATAAATTCCTATAAACATTAAATCACATGCAGAGAAAGTGAACTAACTTTTTATTTAAGCTTTGTAAGTCTACACCTTTGCATGTTTATCTTAATATTATAGTATCTAAAAATATATATTTTTCCATGTAATAAAAAGGTATGGTAATTACCATTGAATATATTATATCCAATTAGAAGTAATCATATAATTTAGTTAATTCAGACAATCTTTAACCTTACCTTAATAGTAGTCTGGGTTACATGATCTAATAGATCTAGGCATGTGGGATGTGCATAAGACTTGCACTGGGAACAGCATATCAAAGCTTCCACAGCACCAAGCTGATTTCTAGTATTTGTGCCCAGACATTCTGTACACACTGGGACTCCTTGAGGTTGTTTCTGGAATTATATATATATAATATTAATAAATGACACAAAAAATTGATATAACCCATTTTCAGATTAATTTATGATATCACAAGTGTTTAAAAAACATTCTATTGATACTATTATTTTAAAGCTTCACATCTATATCTGTTTCACTTCGATGCCTCAGAACATTTATAAATGCATATAGGGAACATTTACATGCTACCCTATAATTAAATATGTTAATACGACAACCCAACCATTACATTAAATGTTAATAAGACTTTATAAAAGCATAAATCTTTTTGATATCCAGCTTATGAGGTTCTCCAAAATAAGGTACTAAGAATGATTATACAGAAAAAGAATCTCTCGGAATATTCTTTTACATCAACCCACATAGTTAGGTACCCTATATTGTCTTAGAATTTGTTAGTCCCACAATAACAGCCTAATTAATTGTGTAACAGAAAACTATTGGAAAAAATAACATTCTTAGATAAATAAATCTAGTAATATTATGTTCAAAATGTTTGTATTAAGATTTTATTATTTTAATGTTTCAAGATATCATTATCCAAGTTGTCAGTGGTAGTACAGGTATATAACACCTGCTTTCTGAAAATCCATGAGATTTACATACATAGATAAATTTCCAAATGCCACCATCGATCCATTTTGCATTATTTGTTGTTCATTTGTATCAATAATTTACTTTTATGAAATATAGCTTTAAGTACTTAATTACAGGAAAACAGCTAGTTAAAAACCTAATTTAAAAAAATATTAATCTAGTTTCTTGCCATTTCATTGAACTTACAAAAAACATGAGATTCTATAAAATCATAATAAGTATTCATAGTATAAAACCAGGAATGTTTTCAAAAACAATTTATTTAAATAACTAAAACTTAATTTGATTTGAAAAGAATAACAAAATAAAATTCCAGATTTTGTATAATCCACATTACTTTTTATTATTTATGAAGTTTCACCAAATTTCCTATAACCCCAAATAATTTGGCAGAAATCTTTTTCAGAAACAAAACAAAGAGAATTATTTCCGTATCCATCATTAAAAAATTTAGATTAATAATGGAAACGCAAACAACAACATAAACATAGTTTTTATCAAATTTCCATACAACTTTTTCTGTTTATTTATTTCACCAAAATCTTATTTTCATCATTTTTTTTTTATAGGAAATAAATAAATTCACTCTAAATGATACTCTTACCTGGCAGCAGCATTTCATAATACATCTCACATTAACTATTAAAGATATCCCCTAGTCTCTATAACAATATTTGATAATAATGATCATGTCTCATCACTTAAAAAGATTACTAATTAAAAATCATTAAATCCTATATTAGCCCATCTTTTTCAGGCATTATCAAAGTCTATGTTAATTACTAGGTCAACAGCAAAAATAATTTCATTATAATAATCATCAATAACATACACAAGATATGATATGTTATAAAGTAGATGCATTAAATATGACCTAATTTGTATGTTAAATTATAACATACTGTTTCTTGCCTTTATACACATAATATCAAAGTATAACATGTGGTATGTTGTTACAAGTAAACAATCTAATGAGAACCTGAATCTGAGATATGAGAATTGTTTATTATTGTTTACAAACAAACATAATAAGATAAGAGTTGACACATTACCCTCTCAGGAGATTCATGTAGATTCCTCTTTTGCTTTGAAGGTCTTTCCGTGCTTGTAGTGATTGGGCTGTCTGTCGCCTTGTAGGCACCAGCATGATGCGTTAATAGTCCTCGGGCGACAGCACGTTTCGCCGCAGATCGCAACACAGCTTTCACATCTAACTCAGGTCCAACAATCACATGATAAGCTTGAAATAAATGTCTCTCGATCGCTTTTAACGTCGAACCATCACGTTCACCTAACTCCCGCACTGTCTTCGCGACGGTCCTTGATACATCAACATCAGGAAATAAGCGCAGAGTCTTACTCTGAAGACCACCCGGATCTTTATACGAGCTTTGACCTTTGTTATACACTTTTAGAACGGTGCCTTCACGCACCGCCAGCTCCAAACGCTCTGAAACCACATCTTCATGGTAGTTATGGTGCTGCCTTATCGCATGGCATATTCGCTCTACGCTTGGCCTCTGCTTCTGCGCTCGTATTTTGTGTATCGCTTCTAGTATCCATCGCTTCCACACTTCTTTGCTAACGTCTTCTGGTTCGCACATCTTCGTCGATTTATTTACGTAGAGCCGCCTGTGTAACGGTAAGGTATTGAACTTATGTCAACACCCATCGCATTTTGGCGCCTTGAGCGAAATTCCATTTTATGATATGGAACCTCGCCGAAAGCGACCGGCTATCTCAGCCGCGACGAGAGACGCCGGTCTATAGCATGCCGCGGGGCCCCGCCACCGATGACACATCGTCTCGTAGCGAGTTTTGGCGGAGCGGGTATCCAATGGCCGCCATCTTGTGGCGATCTAAATTTTACGTAGAACAAAAACACGCCAGTAATTATTGAAGAATACGGTTCGAATTATATGTAACTAGTTAGTTTATATCGACTTATATAATTGATTCACTCCTAAAGTGTTCAAATTTGATGTAATCGAATTTATTTATTAAACTAATAGAACAGTCTTCTTTCCGGTTTTTTTTTCACATAGTGCACGTTTACCAAACAAACAACACTATTCCTAAATAAATATTAATTAGTAGTACGTGTCAAATATATTTATTGTGTATTAAAACATCTACTTTTTTATTGAATTATTATAAAATTTACATGAAAACATTCACAAAACACCAACAAAAGGCTCTTCAAAATGGCTAACAATCTGATTGCCCTAATAAAAAAACATTTTGATATCCTGTCGGTCACACTTGTATTGCCATAATAATTACAATTATTGTAAAATAACAAATTAGATGTCATTACACTCATTGTCTATGTTTTACTCTAATAAAATGTACTTATTTTCTTTAAAAAAGTTGGTACCCATGTGATATATTATTACGTTATCTTAATTTAATTTACTTTGATTTTTAATATAATTTTTATTTTCTTTTAAAATTATTTGAAATTCCTCTAACCTTAGCTGTACATATAGATAATAAAAAGGAATTTTAAGTATGCGTTTTGTAATATATATTTTATCAGGTCTAGTTTCACAGATTTTACGTACATAAATACAGTTTGACCATTATTACGTAAATAGCCATTTACAAAAAAAATGTCATAGGATTCTATAAAGGTAAAATAGTTGTGGTTACAGGCGGCCCTGTTCCCTTTACCATCACAGCCTCTGGGCTGGAATGATCAACGCTCCTGGAGCAGCATATGATACCAAAGCCCTTAGGTATAGCAGGTTACAGAGGAGGCAGGAATAGGAAAACGGGCGGAATCCTACCTCGAGGTGGACTTACTAGACCCCAGACAGGCAGGACGACCACCGGTCGGAAACCTTTACGCAAAAAAAAAATAGCACAATTCGGTGGTCATGCGAGTTTCCTCCAGGTTAACCTCCATCATGCTGTTGCAGCAATTATGGGATTGAAGACCGCAGGGAGCGTTTTTTGCACACAACTGCGGTATTAATCCCAGAGCTGGTATAGTTTTTAGTAAAAGAACTAACTTTCTACCTGTTCCAGAGCTTTGTTCAGATGACCTGGTTGCAGCGTATATTATTCTTGATGGGTGGAAGGGCTCCAAACTATTAGTTTGTTCAGCCTATCTACCTGGAGAGAACAGTAATCCCTCAGAAGAGCTTATGCGGGTTGTGGACTATGCGAAAAAACAAAACGCTGAGCGGCTGGTGGGGTGTAACGCCAATGCTCACCATACTACTTGGGGTAGCAGTAACGTCAACGCAAGGGGAGAGTTAATTTTTGATTTTATTACAACTAGTAACCTAGCTATTTTAAACAAAGGATGTAAACCAACCTTTGTTACACGTGCTAGTCAAGAAGTCTTAGACATAACATTCGCCACTAACAATGTAGCATATTATAAACTGGTGTGTAAGTGATGAAAACTCTATATCTGATCACAGATATATTCATTTCGAGCTCTTATTTTCAATAAAGAGTCAGAATGTTGTATATAGGGATCCCAGGAATACCTCATGGGATACCTACAGGGATACCCTAAGCTGGAAACGCTCCCTAAAAATATTAAGACAATTGAGAGTCTAGAGTTGGCAACTAATGCTCTCACGGCATCCATTGCTGATGCTTATGAGCAGAATTGTTCTGTAAAACAAAAGACCTCAATAAGACAAGTTCCCTGGTGGAACTCTAAACTTAAAAAACTTAGGGAAAAAACTAGGCGACTTTTTAATAGGGCCAAAAACACAAAGGAGTGGAAGACATACCATCTGGTCCTAAGAGAATACAATAAAAAAAATTAGGAAAGCCAAGCGGGCTTCCTGGAGAAAGTTCTGTGAGGAAATCAATGATACGCCTCATGGAGCAAGAATTCACAGAGTGCTCGCTAAGGACAAACCTAAACAAATAGGACTCCTTAAAAAACAAGATGAAACCTTCACTTACAGTGAAAAGGAAACCACGGAGCTCCTTAGTTCAGTTCATTTCCCAGGTTCTGAGAGACTTACTTTTAGAAGACTGCCCTCAATAAGGCCTTAATTAGAGGACTGGTGAAGAGCGGCAAGCATTATAAAAACTACAGAGTGTGAAATGGGCTATAAAGTGGTTCAAACCATATAAAACAGGTGGAGAGGATGTAATTCAGCCGGTGATATTACAGCGAGGTCTTGACATTCTGACACCTGTAATTATTAAGATTTTTAGAGTAAGCCTTGCTTGGGGATATATACCTGATCTATGGAGAAAAGTACGATTACTTTTTTATACCCAAGGCCGGCAAAAAGGATTACGCTATGCCAAAGTTCTTTAGACCAACAAGCCTCACATCTTTTCTTCTCAAAACTATGGAGAAGATAATTGGTAGAAATATTAGGGAAGTGGTATTAACCACAAATCCTATAAGTTCTAAACAACATGCCTATGCCAGAGGAAGATCCTCTGAGACTGCCCTGCTCTATCTTGTAGATAAAGTGGAAAAGGCACTAGAAGATAAGGAATTTGCACTATGTGCATTTTTGGGTATTGAGGACGCCTTTGATAACACACCCATTAGAACACTAGTTCATGGATTAAGTGTTAAAAGGGTAGATTCAACCACTATATAGTGGATTGAATCAATGCTCTCAAACCGTGCACTTAAGTTAGCATTGCATGGCATTAATCACGAGATGGTAACCATAAGAAGTTATCCACAAGGAGGCGTTCTGTCACCCCTGTTGTGGACCCTAACAGTGGACCAACTCCTGCATAAGAAGGAGGAATAAGAATCGACGCCCAGGGCTACGCTGATGACATGCTGGTAGTTGTACGAGGTTTCTCTCAATGTACAATTTCGCACATTATGCAGAAAGCATTGACAAATGGTGCAAGGACAATGAACTGAGAGTAACTCGAGACAAAACTGTCCTAGTACCAAAAAAAGGCATCTTGACCAATTAGTACAACCCTCACTAAATGGCAAGACAATAAACTTCCCACTAGAGGTCAAATACTTGGGAGTTATTCTCGACCAGAAACTGACCTTTTTCTCCTCCTCCCATGCGGGGTTAGGGAGGGTGTGTAGGTCTAACACTCGGGAAGGAGACCCTAGTGACTACCCACTAAAACCCTATGAGTGACCGTCTCTGCCGCCACACAAGGGGGGCCAACACGGGATCGCAAATCTAACTACCGTGACAAACCCCCCGGACGGATAACCCAGCCCGAAAGCCCAATCCCTAACCCGCAACAGGACTAGTCCCGGTCAGCAAAGACTAAGTCCTCCGACGGCTTCCCCAGTGCTATGAAAGGTCAGGGCCCCCGCCCCTTCCCCCTTGGGTCAGCGAAGTGAAGAAGTCCCGATGCCACACGGGCGATACCCGGACTCTACCACCATCAGCGTTCAGCCTACGCGAGGTAACTATATCCCTCACCATCGTGGCCGTAATCGGCCTTAATGGCGAGCGATATAAGTTTCCACCCATAGTATGGTCCGCGTCCCAACCCTCGTCTGCACAAAAGGCGCAGTGGGGTTTATCAACGGTGCAAGCAACCGCCTTATGGCCCTCCCTACCGCACCTAAAACAAAGGTGCTCCCTACTAACCTTTGAGGGGCAGACCGGAAGAGTATGACCTAAGCCCATGCATTGGAAACAACGCAAAGGCATTGCTGCCAACAGCTGAACTTGGGCCACACTCCACCCGACCATGACCCTCCCCACCGAAGTTGGTGAAAGTACATAAAAACCCAAAAACCCTATACCGAGTCTTCCTAAGGTGTGCGACTTCAAAGAAAAGTTGAAAAATTTTAATTTTTATATTAACTCGTACTAAATACATAGATATTAAGTTTAGTATATATACGCACCCTGGTTATTATATAGAGATATATATCAGGGTTTTAACCATATTTTTCTAAATTTTTATTCAACGAAATTTTTTTAATGTTAAATTCGAATGTTAAATTTGATTTTAATATAAATACCTGTAGTTTCTGGTCGATTGCTGTCGTATCTGGCTCCGGCGAAGTCCCCTGCATGCATCCCGATCCTCGGAGTCGCTGCTGGGTTGTCCTGGAACAAAACACAATTAAAATTCAAATTATTATAAATACACAGTTTTTTCTTCAATAAATTTTCCGGCTTTTCACGAAAACTTTTGACTCACGTCCCAAGTTGGACAAAAATTATTTTCGGATTTTTACACACTTGCTACCCCCCCCCATCGCAGTGGGACTGGTCGAGTGCATCAAAAGGGCGAACTCTTGCACAAGTTCCCTAGGGGGAACCACGGCGGAGTCGTCTGAGGTGCGGTCCTCTAGGACTAACGTGGAACGAGGAAGGGAAGACTAGCTTTGACTAAAGCCCTAATACACCTTCATTTCATTCATAAGCGCCTTCTTAGGGCCTAAATTGAATAAATAAATTTTGATTTGACACTAATATAAGTGACAACCTAGACTGCCGTTATAACAAAAGATAAAACGACAGACTGGTGGAATACAATAGATAACATTGCCCATATACATCAAAACCCTAACTGACTTAAATCCTTCAGTTCTCAATATATTAGCCTTAAAACTAGTCCTAATTAGTAATATAGCAAATCGCCCTTATACAGCAAAGATTTTAACTTAGTATAAAAATCGATACTGCCCATATACAGCAATACTTCTGTATTTATTGACACCGCCCATATACAGCGTAAATTTTAACCATTATAATTTTAATTTATTGACATTGCCCTTATACAGCAAAACTTCAGCCAACAAATTAGATTAGTCCTTGGACACGATTTGAGAAACTCATTTTAAACATGAGTACTAAAAGACAGTCCGACACCCGCCCCAAGGAACGCAAGAAGACAGTTTCAACGAAGGGAAGACAGGAAGAAATAAAAATTTTAGGAACGGACGATAGCCCCACAAACGTTAAAGCACGTGCGACCCATCTCTTCCAAGAAGCCAAACTGCAATTAGAGCAGTCTGGCAACCTAACGACAATAATTAAAGAAACTGTCACGAAAAATCTTAGTCTGATGTACGAAATAATTCTAGAGCAAATACAAATACAAAACGAGATAGAAACAAAGCTAATAAAACAACAGGGGCTACACGTACAAGAGATACAAAACAAGGAGCGGGAATTGATGACGAAAATGGAGGAGACAATTAAATCAGCGGACAATGGAAAAATTACTAAGAACGACCTGAAGGGAATGATGATGGAATGCTTTGAACAAAAAAGACAAGAAGACGAACAGAGAATAAATAAAAAATTGTTAGAAATAGAGTTTAAATTAGAGGGAGTGAAGGAGGGCCTGGAGCAAACAAAAATAACAGGAAAGAGCTATGAAAGGGTTATAAGTAAAACTAAACCAGCCCCTCAAATACAAACAAACCACTCGATCATTATCTCATCGGTCTCTGATTTCGACACGAGTGGAGACGTCGTCGAACAGGTGAAGACCGCCATAAACGCTACAAAAACCGGCTTAAGGGTGGACCGCCTACGAAAGGCGAAGGATCAAAAGGTGATTATTGGCTGCTCAACTAAGGAAGAGATAAACAAGATAGCTAAGAAAATAGAGGAAGCAGCCCCCACCCTAAAAGTCGAAGAAGCCACGAACAGGGACCCACTGATCGTAGCAAGGGACGTGCTCGCGTCAAACTCAGACGAAACCATCTTGGAGGCTCTGCGCGGGCAAAACCAACACCTCCTCAGGGACATACCCGAAAGAGACCGCAGGATGAGTGTGAAGTACTGGCGCAGAGCAAAGAAAGACTCCTATGCCACATAGTACTCCAGGTTTCACCAAGCATATGGACCAGAGTAACAGCAGCTGAGCGGATGTACATTGGCTTGCAGAGGGTCATTATACAAGACCGCTCGCCTCTGGTCCAATGCTCTAAGTGCCTGGGGTACGGCCACGGTGGGAATCTCTGTCCAGAGGCGGAAGTATCGTGCTCCCACTGCGACGGCAACCACCTCAAAAAGAAGTGCAGTCCCTGGATGGAGGGGAAACTCCCTTCATGCAGGAACTGCACCCTCGCGAGGTTGGAAAAGGCAGATCACAACGCCTTCGAGGAAACGTGCCCTGTTCGTGGCAGATGGGACATACTTGCCCGGTCGAAGGTGGCGTACAGTTGATGTTACACACAGTGCAATAATAAAAACAGTGGCCCCATATCGACTTGTAGTGACTCGAAAATTCAACCGGGTTGGAAGAACAGGATCACACGATGAGAACATGATGTTCTCACCATGAGATTTGATGGCGGAGCCAGTAAAGGATGGAAGACGCCGCAATGGAGACAGTGGATATTCAATTGTCGAAGTCTGCTATCACTAGCTGTAACCAACGTTAGTGCTTCCAACAAAGGTGAAACATCGTCGGAAACAGGAGCCTGAGGAACCACTGGAACACTGGAACAACGCATTAGAATCAGCAACAGGTTCAACAGAGAAAGGTACAGGAACAACTATCTCGAAGCTAGATCTCCTTCGTAGAGAAGCAGATGTTATGCTGTCGATAAATAAAGCTGCGCGGAAACAAGATGTCTCGAATTGCCAGATTGCGCAGACGAAGCAAAAGATGAAACGAAATAGCTCCACTCGGAATAAACACAAGTTAAAAATGAATACGCACAGAAAAAACCCCTCCCCACCTCTAACAAGCGCCTAGCGGCCGCAACCGAGAGCGACACTTTAAATGTTCCCCCTTGACCCCACCTATGTTCCCGAATGGAACTGAGCCTAACTTCATCTTCTCGGCACCCTCCCACATTGGATACCGTACTGTAGACCGCGGCACAGCTGGGAGCTTCTCCTTCACCGCACCAGCCCTATGGGTAGCCGCCTGCACCTCCACAGGCGTTGTGTATTTCGTAGTTAGGCTTAAAAGACGTTTGTCCAATACCCGTAATATGTATGTAATATAATATAATTTTTGAGGGAGGTGCTTGAAGCGATTTTGGGCTGTTATGTTGTCGTTCTTGTTTTTAATTCATTATTTTGCAGTATTTGATTACATACCATTAAATTTTGGTCGCATTTTGCGTGAAATAGTGTAGTTATGATACACAAGGGTACTGAAGTGAAAATAATGACACGGATCGTGTATTCTGAAATGTCCATTCCCGTTGTGGTCGTAACAAAAGACCACCACTTTGTAACCGCCATTCATTTATTGAAGTTTCTACCGCCTGACTTGGCTGCATTGTCTACTGGTACCTTTGCCTTTTCCTTAAAAAGGAATCAATGGAACAAAAAAAAAAGGTATTTTTTGAAACTTGAAACACTAGATGGTATTTGCGCGGTCAGCTAGTTTTTACGAATTTATAGAATATTTTTATGATAATTATTTACAATACTTACCTCATTCTAAAAGTATTGAAAACGTAAACAAACTGCTGAAAACAGGTTTTATATAAAAAATATCCTCACATAAAACAATATTATTAGTTATATTATATTCTATAGTTATATTCTTCTTCAATATTTTATCTGAACTTCGTAGTTGAGAGCTTTTTTTTTTAGGAAAAAAGGTATAATAATGCGGTAAGTATGCATTTTATTGCTATCAATTGTTAATATAATTCTAAGTATTTTAATGAATATTAGCGTATTTATGAATGAAGGAATTTTTTGATTATTTGTAACTGTTTTTCAAGTGCTGACCTATAAATGAATTAAGTTTTTTAATTATTCAACTATTCCATAAAGAAAATCTCTTGATTTTATTGTGAGCAAAACGAATTTACAAGAATATTTTAGTATGAAAATAGAACTTTTTATGAAAATCAAAAGCAAAAATTTTTTAGTAAATACAATTTTATAATCCATTAAAATAAAATAATGAGATACTAAGTTAAAATATGGTAGACCAATAAACACTAAATTTGAAAGACTTATTATATACCTAGGTACTGGAACTTTATAAACAAAAAAAAACAATTTTGATATTTAAAAATTACCTTTATTACACAAATATAAGTACAAACACAACTATGTACATATTAACATTTCAGGGTAACAAGATCAACAAAGCCAGGTAATTTCTACCAGACAGTGTCTGAGAATAAAAAACGTTATGATACTAAGTCTAAAAATATATGTGAAATGAACCCAGAGGCGACACACTCTGGCCGTGTCACTAGATCAATGTCTAAACTGCTGAACAGTATGAATAATTTCATAATTCATGAGTCTTACCGATGTATGCCATTACTAGGAAATGAAAAAGAGAATGTACCAGATTGGGATGTCCATGTTGTACACTATACCATTACATTTATTAATAAGTAATCCCAGTGACTGCATTGTAAATGCTATGTAGTATATAAGGCAATGTTATTAGTATTGAATACTCAAATGAATCTTTATTATAGATCACTACCTATTTAGTTAAATAATAATGTTTCATTAACAGGCATGGTCACAGCCAAAGACTTGGAGAGAGGTCATATTTGAGGGAATTATCACACATTTTTCAAAATTACTTTCAATACCTGTCTATTTTTAGTTTTATTGTTTACCCACAGAAATTAATTCATTTAAATTCTTTTAATTATCTATTTGTCAATTCCACTTGTATAATTATGGGTGACATGACATTTATAAACCTCCTCGGACCGCCCCTGTTAATTAATTTGTAGAAATGAAAATAAAGACTAATCATAAGCTGAATGTGATACAGGGAATGTAGTTATATTATGGCAATAATATGTGACATTAAATTAATAAACATGTAGTTGTCAAAGTATTTAAAAGTTACACTAATTGTTTTCACTTGTATCATTTTATATGCATTATTACGTTTTTCTAAATAAACTAAATAATATTAAGAGTTCTCAATTAAAAAAAATAAAACAAAACAATAGCTCTAATTTACTCAAGTTAAACATGTAGTTCATGTGAAGCATCAGAGTTATTTAATGTGAATTAAGTTGGAGGTTACTAATTGATTAAAAATACATGGTTCAAAGTTATTTGTAACATATAATGCTAACATAACTACATTTTTATTAGCAAACTCTAATGTTTAGAAACCATATCACAGTAACTTGATAAAAGACAGTAACACAACAATAATCATCTGAAATTCGGGTGGAGGAATTTTTCAAAACCTTAGAAAAACTATACTATGAAGGTATAACAAATTTACACAGATATTTTCATTCTAGCACTAAACAATATATGGTTTTATTTTGTAGAATATATAATCTACTACTTTTCTTTTGCATTAGTAACCATTATAAAAGTATAATACATAATTTGTGAAACCCACATAGTCATTATAGGTTACTCTATGGTTTATTTATTCGGTATAATATGTAATTGCTAACTATTTTAAATAGAGTCAGTATTAACAACTTGTCCAATGTAACTCTAAGCTAACCTAGGCTTGTTTAAAGATAAAAAGATTTTCATAGGCTGAAAAAAAAATAGATCAAAATTTTGTTGATTCATGTTAAACGTGTATAATTTAACTCTAATATCTATTAAAAATCATGTTTTTTTTAAATTAATGTCATACTATCATCAATAAAAGAGTAAAAACATTAATATAATAAATAAGATTACCATATATACCATAATGATCACATTATATGTTATAAATAACATTATATACAATTGTCAGTTCCTTGTTTGTGCAAAATTGCACAAATATATTTCTTTGTTTTTGTATAAATTATCATTTTGTTACATTAGATTTAAGTATGTATTGCCCATTATTTTGTTGAAATAATTACATTTATGTTGATTTATTAAAAATAATAAAAATACATTTGTTTCCTTTGAATTATATTATGAACATCTCTGTTTCGTTTTTTTTTTCCATTCCATGAAAGTAAAGATACATGCAACCTTAATCAGATGTTATTTTATAATCAGTTTTATCAATGCTCCAGCAAAATAGTTTTCATCATGGTAAAACTTTGTAGTAGTTTTTGTAGCATCCCAGAATTTCGTTCTAATATTTTTTTTCTCCAATATACATCACTTGCGCAGGATTACCAAATAATATCACGAAAATATACAAAGATTACATAGTACAGAGTCAAATATTATAAGCTCATAATAACGAGTGTAGTACGCGTACCACCTACTTATGTTTGAATATTTCGACGTTTCGGCCTAGTTACACAGGCCGTAGTCACGAGTCGACAGAGGTATTACGCTGTCTTCAGTGGTATCATTATTTGGAACTACCCTCATTTGTTCATGGTCATTAAATACGTGATCTAGACCCAATACTACTAAAATTGAGTACAAAACATTAATGTGTTGTTCTTTGTGCGTGGGGTGGATAAAATAAATAACATATTATAGTTTATTTATCTTTTACACTTTAAACATGTACTGGAAAAAAATAATTGCCAAATATAGTTTATACCACCACCTTCATGAAAACTCAAATAACCATTCAGTCTGTAATAAGTAAAGTTCCATATTTGACAAGATCATTAAATTCCGGATAATGTACTCCTGCAATAGCTTCCATTTAAATACACCCTTATGTCACAATCATTGTAATGAAATTCAATTCAATAATTACTGTGTCAACTTATTATCTAACTTTTTCATTTGTAATGACGTCATCGTGTTCTGTATAATATAACAAGTAAAGAAAAACTTGTTCATTTAATTCTTTATTATTCATCATCAGATCTATCTATAATACTATTTAGAATTCCACAGTAAGTGTGAGCTGGTGGATATTTGTTATTTTTTACAAATAGGTATAATATGCTAAATTGTATGCTTTGATAATATAAAACAATTAAAACTATATAGTACGGTTTTTATATAACCTAGGAGTTATCGTTTTAGTATGATTTTTTCAAAAATAATAGTGAGAAATATAATGGTTTACGCAGGCAAAATACATTGCAATTGTGTGAATGTATTAAATAAATGTGTCATATAACTATTATATATATGTACACAAACATCAACGCCACCTAACTACAAATAATTTGTGCGTTTAGTTTAGGTTTACATTTCACATGTAAACTCATTACATAAAAAATAGGTCTAACCTATAATTTGACAAATAAAAAAAACTATAGACTATAACTGAACCACAGATAATTATGTTTCCTTATTATGTCTACTTTACCTACTTTCATTTTATATGATTAATATGTTCATGATAAATTGTAAAATACACTTTCAAATGTATACTTACCTTTATAAAGTAAAAAGATCTATGGATTTGTTTATTTTGAAATTACAGCATCAGGGTTTACTATGTAAACGGGGAATAATTGAAATTCTCATATCTATTTCTAGAAAAGGATTTATATAATTACATGTATATAGAGGTATATAAAAGTAGTTTGTATTCGAGAATATAATATAATATTTAACAACAAACGTAACTTTAATGAGGGCAGAGGGTTTAACCATGGATAATAAAATACATTTTAACAGGAAATCCCCTCAATATAAAATATACATTTTTCTTTTACAAAAGCATACTTTATCTATTAAAACTATGACTAATTAATTAGTAATAACTCTAATGATACGAGAGAGAAAAATCCAAAAATGTTTGCCATTACATGCACAAATAACTTTACCTACTTAAAAACCCTCTAAAAACCGATAACCCGATTGCCTGGCATAAGGCTATTTATATGAATTAGTACAAAAAGTTTTAAACGGGATTTCCCCTGCGGATACATATTTAAGCCTTTCTAAACGGTACGCAGCTGCTGTAAGGTAATCCTAAGCTCCCTCCCCTCTCCCTCCAAAAAAAGTAACGCAACGCAACCGTTTGCCTAACTATCGTTAAAATCGCTGATCCCAGTAAAGGTGCAGCCCGAGTGCTGTATGATATGCGTCGCAGTGTATATGCCGCACTTGACGCAGGTCGCGTAGGGCCGCTCCAGCACCATCTGGCTGAGGAAGCCGCCCGCGAACGCATCCCCGGCACCGTTCGTGTCGACGATCTGGTCCCTGGTCAACTCTACGACAGGGATCAGGGTGACCTTACCGTCCTCGACGAGTATCACGGGGTCGCGGCCCTGAGTGATCACGACCACGCGTTTCTGGGACGGCTTTAGCTGAGGCAGTAAACTGATCTCGACAGCGATGTCCTGGAGGTTCGTCGATTTCAAGTCGAAAGCGTTCGCGAACGCTTCAGCCTCCTGGAAATGTTCAAATTATGTTTTTTTTTAAGTGATTGAACTATGGGAGGGTGAACCGCTTTCTTACGTAACGCGTTACGGCGCCAGTCTGTCTGGCTTCCCTCTCTCTCACGCATACGGTAGGCAGGCGCCTCCCCACTCACTCTAACCCACAGCGCTAGCGGTATGTCAGACAGACGCTTCCCTCTACTCAATGTTTAGTGTGCGATAGACATATACTGTTGATTAAATGATCATACTAATAATGTACATACACAAAATTCTAATGTACATATTCAAGAATTGTAACTAGGATTTTAAAATCAATCAAAAGATTGTATTAATAAATAACCTTTCTTTACATTATCATATTAATATACATAAAATCGACGGTCCCTAAGTACAAAGTAACATGTCAAAAATGACATTTAATCGAAACTGGACCGACAGGGTTATCCTATCAGGTTTTTCGTGTTAACATGTATATATATATACGAGTATAAAGTAAATAGTACCATAAACATCAAAAATAGAAAAAACATTGCAGACAAAAAAATTAAAATGTTAATAGATTAATTTCTAGAGCGATTTGAATAATTATTACGCTCTCCTGTGAACTTCGGTTTTTACATATCGCTTTGTACGTAGGGACCGTCGAAATTTAAGTAAATTAACCGAAGCTTTTCTGAAGTTAAACAATTTCGATCAACTTAGATTAGTTTTCACTTCTGTCGGGCGTCCCGAGACGTACATTTTTTTTTTGTCGGGAAGACCTTGCTAACTATTCTGGACTTTTGGGACGTACGCTTACGATGAGGCCAACCGAGCGTAGTTTTGTGCATTTTGAGTCGCACATTTTGCGTCGCGTAATTTGGATTTCATATAATAAGTGTGTTTTCTTTCACACGTTCACAGTTTACCATTTATTCAGCAAGAAGTGTCAACACGATTTTTCCTCAAAAAAAAATGTTCGATACGTAAAGATTTATTATTGTGGTTGAACAGCGTCCATTCTATAAAGAATGCACCCAAAAAAATATCACATACAGACAAGTTTTTGAAAGGCAAGAAGTCGCTTGAAAATTGTTCTGAAGAATGTAATAATTTTTCGAACGGAGAAAAATCCTCTATAGGGAGTTTTATAATCGTCTAATACTTCATAAATATATATTATATTTATTAATTTTTCACACTGTACGAAACAAACACCGGGTACAAACGTACGATATGCAACTGAATTTATTACGCATGTTTCGGTCAATCGTAAATTACGGGACTTGACAAGTTACGAAATTGCGCTCGTTTGAATTCACCCTTACAACGCTCAGCCGAAAAAGGGAACCACAACATTTTTTTTTTAATATTGGTTTTCATCCCAATCTCACTTGATGTTAAGTGACGATCTGATCTAGGATAGTAAACGCACTGAGCCTAGAAATCTCAAGTTATGCTGCCCGCAGCAAACCTGTTGCTATTAGGCGATAGGTTTTCAAAATTGAGGGTGATAGAGTAGGGAAACATTATTAAAAAAATTCCTAACACCATGCTGTGCTTTCCGAAGTATGTTTTCGGAATAAAAACTATCCTTTGATGTCACTCCCTGGATTTCAAAATATCTCCATACCAAATTTCCTCCAAATTAAATCCAGTAGTTTTTTAAGTTTATTCGTTACATTCAAAAATATAAACCTTTCCTCTTTATAAATAATATTAGTATAGACTAGCTGTGTCCACGCGGCTGCGCCCGTGTTTCATGTATTCTCATTTTAATTTTTTTATACGGAACGCTCATTTTTTTTAGTACCTTATTACTAATCTAAATAGTTTATCTTAATGAAGAAAAAATATTTTTTTATAAATTCAAGCACTTGCTCGTAAAACGCGCTTTTTTTACGCGGAACCCTAAATTATTTTCGAAAATTAAAAGTACCCTAAGTTACCCGGACTAACTTCAGCTGTCTACCAAAAAAAGTCCTGTCAAAACTGAGCGACAATTTTTTTTTTGAAATTGTATATTTTAGGTAGTTAGGTATCGTATATGCATTCATATCTATTTTGTAAAAAAATAAAATATTTTGACATTACAAACAGACACTTCAATTTTATTTCCTAGTATAGATATAGATAAATAGAATAAGAATGATAGCAGGGCGCACTCACGGACTCGTTGCCGAAGAGGACATCCACATATGGTATTATCTTTTGTAACGGTTCCTTGAAAAACTGCGATACGAACGGCGCGCTCAGGTTCATTACGAACTTGTGGCCGCGGTCGTGCGCGTGACTCGCCAACTGGAGGATCGATTCCGGCGACACGGCCACGAAAAACCCCTGGAAAATAGACAAGCACTCTATTCGATTTACTCATTCGAACAATTTGATCAAATTAAAAAAAAAAACAAGACCCATTTTCTCATCATATGCTAAGTTTATTATGATTAGTAAGTAATAAATTTTCATCATTGCATGTATCAGAATAACTAACTCAAGAGCAACGAAGGTATGTTTTGAACTTACTTCTTTACAATCGTCACAATTTGATATCGTTAACAGCAATTAACGGTGTTCTCATAAATTAAAGCGATGATGGCGCAGTGGGTAATACGGCCGGATTCCACGTCAATCGACCCGGGTTCGATCCTATCTATCCAGATCTAACATCGGCCTGAGCTTTCGGCGAAAGAAAACAACGTGAGGACACCAACAACATGGTGGTAGCCCTACTACCCAGGCTTAGTGTGTTTACCATCCTGGACCACATCGTCCCTTAACACCAGATGAGATTGTGGTCAAAGCACAGTCTATACCGTATAGAAAAAAACATTGCACTCTTCGTCAGACCATAATTATGCACAAGGGCATTGATAATCAACATACGAATCAATCCCACAGCGCTGTAGGATCAAGCACAACAGTATATTTATAATCGCTCAAAGTTATAAACATAACTGCAATAATTTATATTTTACGTGATCATTATTAAAAAAACTTTGGATGATGTTTCTAGATTTTAAGAACCACCAGCTATCAAGCCTATAGCCTAACTTTATTTTATACTAAATATTTTTTATTAGCTCACTAACAGCCAATTGTAATATGATAAAACAAAACAGATCCTTTTTCACTAAAGCGTCAGATTAGTGTCACAAAGATTGATCAGTCAGAAAAATCGATTTATTTTTAGTTTGATCTCAATATAAACATTAAAATTCGATGTTGAAACCGTCCGATAGAGGACATGAAATTTTAACCAAGCCCAAAAACATATAATTTCGTTGGAAATTTTGTTGAACCCTAAATTATCAATCGGAATGGGTAGTTTCAAACCAAATTACTTTGAGAAGGGCAATATTTTAAGTCACCAGTTACTGGACATTCAAATATCACCAGACCATATACGTATTTGTTATAATGCTGTAGCGAACTTACGGACGCGTAGAAAAATTTGGCTTTTTCGATGCACTTCCGACTCTCCTCCTTGGATAAATGATCAGGGGTGAACTTCTGCGCGGCCGCAAGATACGCGCACAAAGAACGATGCGTTCCAGTAACTAAAACTGCGCATGTTCCCGTCGGTGCTTCCTCTGTCACTTGGTACTGGACGGTCACACCCTCTGCACTGTAGATATACCATATACTCGTTTGTTTAGTTCAATACGACAATGATACCTTATCAATTGGCATACATTAGGATCCACCTATACCACTTCATAATGAGCTGATGGAAAACAGTGATGAAGCCATAGCATAGCATTTCTAATGTCCACTTAGCTATTATAGTTATACCACCTTCAATTAAGAAAATCTACTGGCAAGTACTTATTTAAGGCTAATACTGCGTTTTAAGAGCCAGTATTTCTAAGCGTTTTTTTTTCCATCTTGGATCATAAATCGTCACTAAAGATCAGGTTAAAGCGCTGAACCTACTCAGTATAAAATAATATTTGCACGGAACCTATATTTAAATGTTATAAATCTTTTATCTATCATTCACTTATATCTGTATATGCTGTTGACCGGAAGGGCCTTTACAGCTTCACCGTAACTTTGGGGGCGAGTGCTGAAGGCACTCGCCGCAAAATGTAACTAGCACAAGGGTTCGAACCTCTGCTTGGATACTACCTATGTTATAAAATTCCAGCGGAATTCGAACCTAGCTAAACCCTACATTTTTTTTCTTAATAATAAAAAAAAGGTCCTTACAGGCGAATCATCGTTGCGGGGATGGCAATTTTCCGACCCTAATACTCGTAGTATAGTTAGCTACACCCAATCGCACTGTAGCCATCGCAAAATTAACTTCCTAACGAGCAACGATCTTACAGTGATTGTCGTATTTCCAAGCCACTGCAGTAAATATACGATAAAATGGCGACCGACAAAAGTATATGACCTACTCGAAAAATCACGACAATGAACATCATAAAGACGCCTCGAATAGTCTATACAAAAGACTTTTATGGTACTTTAGTTGGTCATGATCCAATTCAATATAATGTTGTACCTTGCCCCTTGCTTTTATTAATGCCAATGTCATATATGTAGTAACGATTAATTGATATAACTAAAATACTAGCCACTTCTTCTAAACGCGTATGTCGTTATATTATTATTGTGATCCCTTATCCCTCCATATCCATCCCTTAAGAGATGAAAGTATTATATAATAGGGAATTTTTATTTTACATCATTTTAGTGGACCAAGATCAAACTAATAAACACATTTACAAACTAACATTTTTTTACTGATTTTATTAAATAAACTAAGACTTTTTTCGTTTTGAAATTGTAAGAAAAGTGATAACCCTTACAGTTTACCTACCAAATGGCAAAAACAGGGTCAATTTTAAAGGATCTGAAATAGGTCATAAAAAAGTGGGACCACAAACATTTTTCCTCAATTTTGTTTACAATGCTTTGAGATATTTCAAGAAACGTACTTTATAACCTCTTTTAATTTTTTACAAAAATAATAATCAGCATGATCAAATAATATGAGCATATTTGACATGCACGGCTTGTGAAGCCTTTTTTTTTTTTTTTTTAAACCTTAAATGGTTTTTTTTTTTTAAACTTATATTGCTTTTCTCAATATTTTATTCAACACTTTTGAAAAGAGTTGCTGGACACATTTTTTAAAGGAATATATATAATAAAAAACAAGAAAAACACTGGTTTTTATCAGTTTAACCCCTTGGCATTTACGCCAGCTTTCCATTGCTTTCCTATTTTCTTATTTTTGTGGGTACTCGACATATTAACGAGTTAATATAATCTCATTAATGTTATTAGAAAACTTTAAGGATAAAATTTTGTTTCTTCGGATTTAAAGTTTTCGGATCATAATTTAAATTAAAATCAAAATACATATTTGTTTTTGTAATAATATTCCTTACATGAATACAACAAAAATAAACAGACGCTTGATTTTTTTGTCGCGAAAAAAAATTCTATACACTCCTTTCTTGTATGGTTATTATTAGGTACTTATAGTAATACCTAATTTAACATCTTCGTGCATTATTGTAAAATTAGGTGACCCACAAATCATACTTTTCATCCGACATCTTTGACTGTAATCGAAAAGAGTGATACAATAAATGCGATAGGATACAGTATAATGCTCTCGACTACCAAGATAATAAGATCCGACTGTGAGAAATACCTACACAAACGGTTTCACTGATAACGCGGAGCAAAGTGTTATCACAAACCGTCTGTATATCTAATGGACGATATGTAACATTCTGTCTAAATTGCCTTATTTAGAGTTCGACTCATTTATAAGAGAATCATTGTTCGCAGTCATTTTTCTTCCTACGTAAAAAAGTGAAAGATCCGTAACGCTTTGTCCATTTTTGGGTAACCAGAGATATTACTTATAACCATTGCATACATTGGACTATAATTTATATTAGTCTTTGGATTATATTTCCCACCAATTCGACAATTATCTCTTTCTCTTTAGCATCAGTGGCTATTATGTCGAAATTTATAATCTATGAATAAAATGATCACTTCGAGTACCTCTACGCAAAACAAATTTGACCTGAAGCGTTTTTGGTTGGATAAAACCAAAATGGAACCCAAAATAATCGTACAGACTACTACACTATATCAATGACAAGGATTTTGATGATGATACATTTTACCACTAGTTCCAGTATAAAATAAAAAAGAACATTCAAGAAGCAAATAATAATAAAAATAACCACTTACACGGCCCTTTCTTTCAGAATCTTGGCAAAATCATCGTTTCCAACGCACCCAAAGTAAGTGCATAAATTCGGTTTTTTTAGTATCCATTGTGCCACTCTCAGAGAGTTTTTGAACGCTGCCACCGGCAATAAACTCTGCGTTGTATCTAAATGTATTACAGAAACATTATATTAGAAAAAAAAAAACATTAACTTTCACTACATACAAAAATATATTTAATATATTTTGATACAATAAATTGAATTAATTCTTTACATTATTAAAACATCCTAAATACATTCATTATATATGGAATATTTATTTATCAATAGACATTATGGTTATTATGTTTCCATATAATTACGTGAACATAATCAATCGTATAACATAATCACATATTGGGGTGGGTACAATAATTCCAAAAATTAACTTAATAATAAAATATTCAAATAAGAGATTTCAGGACAAAGTTGTTAGTACTTCTACAAATTCTATCATATATTGCATCTTTTACTTTTCACAGGATTTAAAAATACCTAATAATAACAGATAATTAAAATATACAGAATTAAGATGATTTTACACTATACATAGTTGTTTTCTAATTTCATGAAAGTGTTTCAGAGAATAAATATTTAAATCTACTAAAACAAAATAAGATTAACGCCAACAAATCTAGCCAAATCTAGTAACAGTATAACAAAAAATACAAAACACTCTTAGTAGGTGTAGGAAAACAGTTATATTTTTTTTTTCTAATTAGGACTCATATAGGGCAGAATACATCCTTTTGAATACTATACTCACTTTTCAGTAAGCTCCCGGTACAGAGGCATGTGCTTATCTTCAGCCATGATAGCATCATCTGGTTTTAAATCATACTTTTTCAATAAATCCAAATCAACATTCGCAGATATGTCCAGCAGTGGATTACCAATACCAAGCAGGAGTCCCTCTTTGTCATGTATAGTGCTAAAATCATTTATGTATTATTAATAGGGTAACATTTACCTACAAAAATGTGATATTAAACAATCATAGGAGAATTCACACTAAAAAAGAGAGACAACTAATTCTGGTAATTGCCTAAACAGATCAATTGGAATTGCTCACACTAGCATGATCCACAATAATTTCATTCATTAAAACCATAGGCTCATCATTATGTACCGTCCATTCTAAAAAAATATCTATCTACAGAGACAAGGGTCCTTCAAACATAGACTTACCATATTTTTTAAATAGTATTATGTTAAATATGGTCCTCTAAATTATATATTTCATGACTTCTTGCAATATGTACCTTTCATATCTAAAATATCTTCTGCTTGTATATCAATAAGGTTGCTTCAGGTCAAGTTTCTTATTATTATAAATATTGTGGATATAGATAAATGAGCCAAGATATAAAAACAATCATTTCATATAATAATTACTAACTGTCATATCATGTTTGATAATTTTAATCCATATGGATTGCAATACTTATAATTGCAATAATTTTATCATTGATTTTGTCTGTCTGTTTAGCATTATATAAATATAAGAATGATTAAAAATATCATTTATCATATTATACCTTTACATGTGAACAAAAATTAATTCACAAAAAGGAATAAACAAAATTATAGGTGCGTCTCAATAATTAATTCAAATAACTCTTGTTTAATAAAACTCCTACAATGGAATACAAATTTATCTTCCAAAGCTTATCAACTTAATTTCTATAAAATACTCCAATGTTTATATATTGAACTGGCATTTACATAATAACATTAACATAAATCCTTTTTAAAAATGCATATGTATTATTTGATATAGTAAATACATATAACATATAGGTAATATTTGTCAATTTTGAACCCCATATATTGATATTAATACTATCTATAGTATATTGATACTTGATATATCAATTAATTATGCTAATTATTAAGGTGTTTATCTTATTACATGGTACATCTTAAAGGTGGAGGCTTATATTAGTAATTTTAATACTATAATATTTTCTTTTTACCTATGTTCAACATTTGACTGTAAGCATTTTATAAAACTATAAAATAAAATGGATAACCATTTTCAAGATGAAGGAGTTATGTTTTATATAATAATATAATAACTTCCTCTCCAAGATTTAAAAGTAAAATATAATTCAAAAGTAATATTAATATGGCATCTTTAAGCAGGGCCTAGACTATAAATAAAGTATTTCTTTATTGTTACACAAATGAAGTCATAATTAAAACCTATAGTTTTATAGATAATATGTATATATAAAGCAAAAAATACACATAGACATGAATTTCAAATTAAAATATCAAGGTTTTGAAGATTTGATAAGTTACAATTATTATCATTGCTAATACTTTTGATAAAATTTTAGAAAAGTTCTCATATAATAGAATTGTTATAAGATATTAGGGTTAAACTGGATTCAATGTTTTGTACGCTTAAAGAAATTTACAGTCTTCATCAAATTCCTGACATGGTTTATGGTTCAACTTTATATAGTCCATTCTTTGGCAGATAAGCTGCAGGCTGCGTGCAATATAGAATTAACTACTGTATTACACAATTGTTAGCTTAGTTAGCAACCACCGCTGAACAAAGACCTTCACAACTAGTCTTGCACCACCCACATCCAACAGATCTCTGCAACTTTAACCAGGTTGTCAGTCCAACTTTTTGAGGCCCTCTTCACTTCGCACCCCTTGCCTCACTGTTACCATGCCAGCTACTACTATGACTAGGAAGAGTGGCCTGTCAAGGAGGATGGGCCAAGTTTTTGTTCATTTGTTTAAATAGTCTAAGAAGGCTAATTAAAACATTTGAGCCTGCTTGTGTGGTGATTAAACCCTAATCTTCTTTGTGGGGGGAGATCTTTCCCTGATAGTAGGTAATTTAAAAGTAAGTGTTATAATTTGAACGAATTCATTATATGGCAATAATGACGACCCACATGGTGTATTATCGCACATACATTATCATTATTATTAGAAGGTTGTATGTAGCGCCATTAAACAATTAATAAGATACTTTTCAAACAGGGTAACATATTCAAAATAATACATATATGGACTATAATAATCTTAGATATCACAATTACAACCGTGTTAAAAAAAAACTATAAAGTTTTTGAACACTAAGTGAAAAAATACTAATTATAAATAATTATCTACTATTTTATGCCCTTATCACTATAGGTTCCACACGATCTATTTCTTAATTATGCAAATTATTCAGAAAAGTAAAGGACACCAACAATAAAAGTAAAAATACATTACCTCGGAAAATCCATTATGTAATGCAGGTATTGAAGTAAGAAAATAAGATACTATTGATTTACAGCTAAAAGGCAATTTCTGATTTGATAAAGGCTTTATCTCCGCGCTGGCATGAGAAATTAACACATGTTTTTATTGATAAGATTACCAAAGAACGCTTGTACACTCTGAGACAAGCGGACAAAAAGTGTCATCTAAGTGTCATCTAAAGATGAAGTGTCATCTCACAACTGTCGAGTGTCGATTCAAATGACAGTAAAGTAAAACTGTCATACAGCTGTCATATTTGTGCAAACCTCCCACAGATTACAAAATACACAGAAAATACAAATGGTTAGGTTTTTTTTTTTCGTCGTACTTACTATAGCACGTGCCTACCTACATTTTCTAAATTTGATAAAAGAAATAATACATTAAGCTGCAATTGTTATCATCTTTGAACTTCAAAAATTCATAAAAATTAATGTAATAACTATAGGTTAGTTTCTATAGGTTACTTTTCATATATTTTATTTTAGACGGTTAACTTGTAACTACAGATGTATTTTCTTTTCGACTAACATTAAAAATAGTAAAATTATTAATAAAAATTAACAATACCTTACAAACGATGATTATTTTATAAACAAAGATAAATTTAAAAGTCTATTCTTTCAGTTTTAAAAATCGACTTTTTGTATTTTATTTCGTTCTAAAATAAAACTCGTCTCTATGCGTTAGTGTTTCATAACCTACATCCGCGAGAAGATCACATTGTGCGATCCCGGTAAGAATCTTCGAGAAATAAGGTTGGATTCTTGTTGAAATACTGTTAAATCATTCCATATATTTACAAAAATGCTTCGTTTGCCTCGTGTTGTTCGTCAAAGTGTTACTTTACACAAAACACACCAATTAGCGCGATTCTATGCAAAAGATGTGAGATTCGGTGCTGATGTAAGAGCCCTAATGCTGCAGGGCGTTGACATTCTAGCGGACGCGGTTGCCGTCACAATGGGTCCAAAAGGCAGAAACGTGATTCTGGAGCAGTCCTGGGGTTCCCCTAAGATCACAAAAGATGGAGTGACAGTCGCTAAGGGGGTCGAACTGAAAGACAAATTCCAGAACATCGGTGCCAAATTAGTACAAAACGTTGCAAATAATACGAACGAGGAGGCAGGAGACGGCACTACAACCGCTACAGTCCTCGCTAGGGCTATCGCTAAGGAAGGATTTGAAAAAATCTCAAAAGGTGCAAACCCCATTGAGATAAGGCGAGGAGTTATGCTGGCAGTAGATAACGTAAAAGACAAACTGAAAAGCATGTCGAAACCCGTCACGACTCCGGAGGAGATCGCACAAGTCGCCACTATCTCTGCTAATGGTGACACTGCTATCGGGCAGCTCATCGCCGACGCGATGAAAAAGGTAGGCAGGGACGGAGTCATCACTGTAAAGGACGGTAAAACCCTCAACGATGATCTAGAGATCATTGAAGGTATGAAATTTGATAGAGGTTATATTTCACCATATTTCATCAACTCATCTAAAGGTGCTAAGGTCGAGTTCCAAGATGCTCTAGTGTTATTTACTGAAAAGAAAATCAGCAATGTCCAAACCATAATCCCAGCTTTGGAGATGGCCAATGCTCAAAGAAAACCTTTGGTTATTATAGCTGAGGATGTGGATGGTGAGGCTTTATCTACTTTAGTAGTAAACAGGTTGAAAATTGGTCTTCAAGTGGCTGCAGTGAAAGCACCAGGTTTTGGTGATAACCGAAAAGCAACTCTCAGTGACATGGCTATTGCTACTGGTGGTGTTGTGTTTGGAGATGATGCAAATCTTATTAAAATTGAAGATGTACAGTTATCAGATCTTGGGCAGGTTGGTGAAGTTATTATTACCAAAGATGACACCCTTCTCTTGAAAGGGAAAGGTAAGAAATCTGATATTGATAGAAGAGCAGAACAAATACGTGATCAAATCCAAGAGACAACCTCCGAATATGAGAAGGAAAAATTACAAGAACGTCTCGCGAGGTTAGCATCTGGTGTTGCTGTCCTACATGTTGGAGGTTCCAGCGAAGTAGAAGTCAATGAGAAAAAGGATCGTGTCAATGATGCTTTGAATGCAACCAGAGCTGCTGTTGAAGAAGGTATTGTTCCTGGAGGTGGTTCAGCCCTCCTCAGATGCATTCCTATCCTGGAACAACTAAAGACAGCAAACAGCGACCAGGCTACTGGAGTAGAAATTGTGAAGAAGGCATTAAGAATGCCTTGCATGACTATTGCCAGTAATGCAGGTATTGATGGGTCTGTAGTAGTCGCCAAAGTGGAAGACTTGGGACCTGAATTTGGTTATGATGCTTTAAACAATGAATATGTTAACATGATTGAGAAAGGCATCATAGACCCGACAAAGGTTGTCAGGACTGCATTAACTGATGCCAGTGGAGTCGCATCTCTTCTCACAACTGCTGAAGCTGTTATCTGTGAACTTCCACAGGAAAAGGAAGTTAATCCTATGGGAGGAATGGGTGGTATGGGAGGTATGGGTGGAATGGGAGGCATGGGTGGAATGATGTAATCAGCCTCATAAACCTGAACATTTGCATTTAGGATTAAAACAAAAGAACTGTCGGTAACTGTTATGGGTATAGCAATTATTGTAGTCTGTTTCATTTTAGATTGTGAAGAATGAGTGTTATTTTTTTCTATTTGCGTGTGACTGTGTCATTAAGACAATTATTTAGTCTTGTTAGAATTATTTAGTTTTAATTGTTTGCTTGGTTATAGTGCGAACATGTTATTTTTAATAAATAATAATGTTTTTAAGTTTTTGTTTCATTCAAAATTTTACTTACAAAATCTATACTAATCAATAAAATTGAAGTGTCTGTTCCTAATGTAAATCTTTTTTCACTATATAGATGTGAATATAATATGTATAAAGTAAAAAAAAAAATCTTTAAAAAAATATTTTTATACTTTATTTTGCAATCACTTTTTACTAAATGGTTCAATGTGACAACACTGTACCTTTGATTCGCTAGCTTATACTACTGAATTCATACTAAGTTGAATAACTTTAAGATAAAAATTTAGTTTACAACTAAATACTACAATATAATGAATAGAGAAATGAAGTGTGCATTCTAGACCTGACAATATTAATAGAATAAACATATTTCAAGTGAAACAACACTAGCTTTAATTATACACACATATGTGTAATAATGTTAGTCAGTAGGACACTGAATTCAAATTTGTTAAGAGGACTTGCGTTCAGAAAAGTAAGTATATCAGAAATCTATTGCTATCGCGTTGCGCCCCAAAAAAAGAATTATAAAACATGAAAGGAAAAACTGCAGCTCGGACTGATTGTACCTATGCGAAATGGAATAAAACATCACATAGTAGTACTCTGTTTCCTCCTCCAAAACTGAACCGATTTGTAATTTTCTTTCAGTTTTAGAATAATAAACACTTTGGCTATGCCTGTATGTTGACTTATTTAATTTTATCCATCAAATTTGTTTAACGAACGTCTGAATATGACAGTAAAATCGAGCTTTGTTATTCATTTTCAAAGGCTTCTAGATTCAACAATTTATGGAAAAAATCAAAATGTACGGGCATGGCGGTGATGGATATATATTATGTGAATTAATAATATTTACCATAAGAGGGTACTACGTTTGTATAGAAACGCCGCTAGGATATCCTCTTAAATTCTAAGTGGATGGTTCAAAATAACCCTAGTGGTACTTCAATAACTCTCCAATCAAGGTCCGAAATACTAAAATCAATTTACGAAAAGAGAAACGTCGTTTATAATAAATAATCTACATCATTTAATTCAAAGCATCAAAATCATATAAAAATAATCACATACATTTTAAATATCTACGACTCGTAAGACTATATATCTGCCTTTTGGGAAGTCTAAAATGCGCCAAAAACATATATAAGGAGATATCTTTGTTAAATACAACAAATCTGGTACAAAATGAGCTTAAAATTTACCCACATAAAACCATGGCAAGGTAAAAAGTATATAGATAAAATTTACAAGGTTATTCCGTGTAGAATAGTCTAGAGAAACATGAGAACGATTGAACTATATTCAAATGAAGTTTCAACTTGTTGCATTACGTAACTGAGAATTGCAAATTCCACTTATTTGTCGACTTCTTTACGAGTGATAACGTGCACGCCTCTGTTATCTAGAGTTCATCGTCCAAGCTACTAGTAACGTATTTTAATTTAACACTTTATTAGTAACATGTACCTTGGTGGTTATTACACTTTTCATGATAATATGACATCTACGTATTCAAATACTACCTGTGTGCCCGCGGCTGCGACCGCGTTCGTATATTTTTCACTGCGCAATAATATACTTTTTAATTTTTTTTATACGGGACCCCAATTATTTTTCAAATTTTTTTGCTACTAACATTAAGCAAAGATATTTCTCATAAATTCAAATACTTGCCAATAAAACTGCATTGAATCTGATTTATATATATATATATATATACGCGGATTCTCAAAAAATAAAGTAGCCTAAGTTACGCGGAGTGACTTCAGCTATCTAACAAAAAAAGTCACATCAAAATCAGTCCAGCTGTTCCGGAGATTAGCCGGAACAAACAAACAGACAACAATTTTAAAAATTATGTTTTGTGGTATAGGTATCAGTTATATGACACATTCATACGTATTTAGTAAAAAAAAAAATATTTTGATGTTACAAACACACACACTTAAATTTTATTTATTAGTATAGATTTCTTAAATACTCCGATCTTAAAGTATTTGTAGAACCATATTATGTGTTGGTGATAATTTTTGACTTAATTCATTGTTCTTTAGCTTTACTTTAGCTACTGTCAGGTTCATTTAGTATATAGGTAATTAGATAGATGTAGAAAGTACGTCCATTGACGCGGAATCAAACCAGTCTACCTACGAAGCCGAATGAAGTGCATTCAGTAATTTTTAAATAAATATATCTATATTATAAATATATCTATCTATCTATATAATTATATTATATCTATTATATCACTTTAGCTTATAAAATTCTCTCTGATGCAGCGTAAAAATGATTTAATAATGGCAAGATATTTTCACCTTAAGGGTTGTATTTGATAGATTCAAAAGGTGATAATGACAACTGCTGCTGATCGTCATGCAAATGAAGAGAAACCCGACATAGTAAGCTGTTAACACACGTACGGTCCGGACAGCGAACAGAATACGGCGACCGAGATTATCAGCCACCCAAGTAGGAATAGAAATCATTTCTGAAAAAGATTGATTTTTTAATCGATTCACATCGAGGCCAAAGAATCGATATTTCAAACTAATAAAGAATCGATTATTAGAGTGTCCTTTTTGTTTTCTATGATATCATGATCATCTGTAAAATAAAACAGTTCAGTGACATTTTTTCCTTAGTAGGTTAGGCATTCTTCCTTTTTTTGTTTAGTTGCAATTGATGACCTTAAGTGCTGTAATAAAGAAATTATATTAGAATAACACGTATTAGCGCATCAGGTGTCATCAGGAAGTGTATATCCAGAGTAACCTAAAGCTTTACCCGTATTAAATGTATTTCGGCATGATATTGGAGACTGTTAATAGTCTCATGGATCGGCGGTCGTTATCGTTCATGAGCTGAGCTGCACTTTGTTTAATTAACATCATAATTCGTATAATGTGCAGACATTTTTCAAAGTTACAATATTTAAAAAAAATTGGCGTATAAAAAAAATAACCGTTTGTAAACATAAGAATTTATTTATAAATTTGTCTTTTATTGTATAGTCTATATAAAATATAAAGTAACATATTATATAACAAACAATTTACAAAAATATTTGATCCTCATCTGAATCTCCGGTACCGTAAACGAAATGTTTACGCATCACTATAGTATCGATTGCACTAGTGCCGGATGGCTCCCCGATATTACCATTCTTGCAAGGAGTTACAGGGTACTTCACAGGCCCTAACCACTTTCGGCCGAGTCCAAAATTTCTCGGCAAAGGGACATTCTTCACAGAACTACTTTTGGATTTATCCAAGTTACTTAGAGAAGACTGAATCGATTTCAATGAAGATCTTTTCATTAAATTATCAATGTTATCGTCTAAGTAATTTTCTGGTAAATTTTCATCTGAAGGGATGCTCAAACTTAATGGTCTCCTCTTACCTCTACTGCTGTGTGCATATGTCCACGCCATGTGTTGAACTTTTGAGATTTCTTTTGTGGTGTACTTTCTTGAGATGAATATTCGCCTACATCTGACTCTTCATAAACTTTATTCTCTGAGTAGCATTTCTGGAGATTACTATGGATAGGTGTACTCTGTTGACTAGATTTATCTTTCATCTTACTAATGACCTTATCTTTCGTTAATTTTATTAGAGCATAAATCGTCTTCAAAGCTTCTTCATTCAAAAGTTCATCATCCGTTATCTCTGCATCTAAAGCAATTGCAAGGTTGTTGCAAATACTTTTTTGATTAAATTGATGTATCTCATCCACTTTGTAATCTAAATTGTGATTCTTATTAGTGTTTTGCAATACAATCAATTCCACTGTCCTCGGTGCTGATTGCAGCATTGATAACGCTTTGTCATATTGTACATTTAATAGAGTTTTTCCATTTACTGATATGATTTGATCTCCTGGTACAAATTTTGTACACAAATCAGCTGGGCTTCCAGTAGTTATTGATTTTATGTATACATTTCCATCAGTTCCTTCAGCTACTTGCAAACCTAAAGCATTCATTTCATCCCTCTCAATAACAGCTGTGACAAACATCCTTTCTCCTTGTACACATTCCATTTTATCTAACTTTTCAAAGAGTGATGTGTTGAGACATGAATCATTTGTAGTTGCATTATAATTGAAAACTTCAGGATACACTTTTGGAGATTCTAAAACATATGCTGTTGGCATATTTGACACATCCTGATTATATTGTCTTTCTGGTAACAGTTTCATACTGTTGATATCGCAATGTTGTTTTTGCTCAAAACTTAAGTCATCTGAATCACTTTGGGTCGTTGCAAACTCATCAGATCGTAAACAATCTTTGGAAAGAGTGCTAATGGAAGACCTTGTAATTTTACTTAGAGTTTTTGAACCATGGAAAACTCTAGTACCCATTTTAACTCCTTGCCTTTTTGGCAAACTACAACTCTCAGAGGATGATAAAACCATCAGTAGATGAATTGCCCTGAATATTAGCATTGGCAATATTTAGCATACTTTCATCATTTTGCTGTGAAAGTATTTGTCTTAACAGTTCTTCTGTGTTTGGCTTCTCATTTTCCTTATTCTGAATCTTTTTGTCACCAAATATATCTATTTTGAATTTTCTTCTCACTGGTCTTCTTGATCTAATGGGGTTTTCTGACAGCTAAATTGTAGCTATCTTGATAGTTGCTACAATCAATTTTCATTGGACTACCGTCTTTATTTAAGGGGCAACTGAGTTCATCAGATAAATATGTTATGAAGTCTTCTTTTGCATACAATTTTAAATACAATCTATGATGTAAAGATGCCAGCCAAAATGTAAAGTATGTCTTATTATCTCCCATTTTCAATTTATATTTAATACCAATTTTAGACAAGCCTGAATATGAGTTTGGCATTATGTAGAGAGTCTTTTTTTGTTGTGATAGAAAGTGTGTATATGATGCCATGCCAAACTTTGTAAAACAATTCGGTTAGTTGAACTGGCATCTTCTGTTATGTGGTTATTACGAGAATATAGAGTTATTCCTCTTGGACCAATTGACAACCAAATATCACGACAAAATCCATCTCTCGTCGACCAAACAGCAGAGTAAAAATGAGCACCATAATCTCTAAATGTTTGGGCTAAAGTTATAAAGTTAATTATTGCCTTATTTTGGTCCAAACCATGCCGAGATTCATGTGCTCTTTTCATACGTAGTTTAATATCTGCCATGTCATTTGTTATAACTGCTTCTGGCAAATAATGTTCCAATAAGAAGTAATCAGCTGAACCATGTTCTCTATAAGAGAACTCCCCAAATTCAACATGCAAGGCATAACCTGCTAGTAATACAAGATTCTGAATAGTTGAAGTCAGTTGACCTTCAACTGTAGCCCTTCTTAACTGTAAATACACTCTGTATCTCCATTCTCCACCTTGGATACTGTTGGAAATATTTTTAGGCAAGAAAAAATTATTCTAAGGAAAACAGTTACAACATCATCTTCAACTGTCTTATTTTTCTTATTCCCTATTTTATACCAGCTTTCAGGAGCAATTTTCTTTATTTTATAGTCATCAGGCAAGAAAACAAAATCACACCCCCTAACAGAATGGCTATGCCAAGCATGAAATTATGTTCATATTTTTCACTATGCACCAGTGCTTCAAAAAGTTGCCCAGTTGTTATGAAATGTGGATCACAAGTTACCTCAACTCTTTGCCCATTCAGTAATACCACATTTATAATTCTTTTTTTCAGCATTAGATGATAGAGTAAGATCCATGGCCTTTGCTGGTTGTGAAGCTCTAATGATAAACTCTGGTCCTGTACAACCTTCTTTACCTTTTAAGCCACAATCTGCTTTATAAAGTCGAGATGCTGCTCTTTGTACAGGTTTACCTCTCTTAAAATTACAATTTAATTGTCTCTCCTGAGCCTTACTGTTAATATTATCATTTATTATGATCGCATTCATTGAAACAGCATTGTTTTTCAACCGTGATTCTTCAATTTGAGTGCTACAAACTATATCCAAAGTAGAGTGTGCATTACTTAGGCCACCAAGTCTCCGAGTATCAAATAAATGATACATAGCTCTCTCATGGTTTCTTGGGACTCTATAACTTGGGAAAGGATCCTTTTCATCTGGTGATTTTAATATATTGTTACAACTTCTTGGATAATTACTAACTTTTAAATTAGTATTTGTGTTTGGTTCCCTATAACTATTTTTCAGGTTTCTTGATTCGAGTCCATTACTGTGGTAGTCCATGACCGGGTTAAGGCCTATTGAAGCAGCGGAACAGGAACTTCGTCCAGAATCTTCATCATAAATTCGAGGCATTATGCTGAAAATACATGCATTATATAGTGAGGGATGGATATATGATATTCATTAAATTTTGGGTTGTATGATATTTATTAATTAGCACCAAGCCACATGTAGTTTAGTTGTTGATACAGATCAATTGGACATAATATTTTGAAATCTTTTTAATCTATCAAATCTAACATATTTTGTACTTGTATTAAAGATTAGATAATGTTCAATATAAGAAATATGTTAAAAAAATTATATACATGAACTAGCCTGGAACGATCATAAATTATTCAAATAATCCGAAGACTACAAAAGCACGTAGAGAGAAAGTACCTACTTGTTATTAGCTGTCATTGTATTATTACCTTTGTTATCGTACATAAAGTACATTATATTTTTAAAACAATTATAGACTTGTTTTAATATCTAAAATGTACAATCTTACAATATTTATAAAAAACAATTCTCCATACCTATAGAATATCCGTTCATGTTATTGTGAAAAGTTTGTTTTGAATTTGAAATTTGAAGACATCGTATTCGTTTGTTATATTTTTCAATGATATTTGCTTACATTTTTAAATAAAGATATGTATTTATCATTCAGTATATTCACCAATACTTGTATTTAGCATTTTGTTTAACACCCGCTAAAAGATTATTTATAATTATTTTTTGTAAAGTAAGGAAATTATTCACTTGTTTTTTTTTGTTGGTTCCATTTCACCACAGAATATGCATTTCACAGACGAATAATGTGAAAGCACAGAGTAACATAGTTGTGCATAGGGAAGAGCAACAACTATCCATAAATTGAGTATCGATATTTTTTAGAAAATAATAGATACACATATATCGGTGCTATTTTTAATTTCGAACTATTGAGTATCGATATTAATTTCCAAAATATCGAATTCGATATATACTTGATTGTTTTATTATTTTTATAACAATTGTGATTTATTCCATTTCTGATTGTATTATTTTTGTTCGTTTCATGTAAATATAAATTAATATAAACTAAAGTGTGTGAGTTATTTATATTAGTGCTGACTCTATCTTCAAATAGATTCGTTCTGAACATTTCGGTTCTGAATGTGTAGTATCTGTAGGCGCTATACATTTATTATAATCAAATAGCGCCATCTATTCTCTCATGAAGCTAAAACTATTCATTATTCTGTTAAATTTTATTTACAAATCTTGAGACAATGCCACTCCGCACGCAGTTCCGATACTGTTTATCTATTTTCAAGAACTCGGTAAAACACACAAGGAGTGGCTACTACGCAGCCCGGGCTTAAATGATCATGACTTAAATGATAATTGGGCTAAATGTTTTTAGAACTATAATCTAAGTCTAAAGAATGTGATTATATCAAATTGATTTTTTGGTCCTAAAGATTGATTATTGATTAGTTGTCAGCCCTAATAGAGCCATCTCACAAGTTTTTGATTAATTAAGTGAAAATTTTCGTACCTTTGTATTTGTTACAGTACATTTCAAATTTATACAAAGTTGTTTTCTTTCGAAGCAGAAAAAAGAACCTCGATTATCTAGGATAAAAAAATTGATTCACTGAATTGATCCAATAATAGATATCGATTCAAAAATATAGATTCTCTAATTATTCGATCTCAGATCAACATCTCTACGTCTGTACTTGTACAATTATAGTCTGTGAAATTGTTGTGTACTTCTACTTACTTATAGACAGAAGGTTTTATTGATTTCAATGGCATATTGATTTTATTATTGTTGTCGATTACTTGCACATTACTAGTCTGTATTGTCGGTCATGGCTACGTTAATTCAATCATATGAACAACAGTATTCCGTACTTACAGCAGATATCACGGCAAAAATTGGCCGATTAAAAATAGGCAGCGAAGGTACGTATGACCAATAAAATTGTCCCAAGAGGTATTTTATTTAAGTAATTTATATTTAAAAAATTACGATTGCAGACAATCGCGAACCACTCTCGAGGGAGATACAAGCGAATTTCGACGAAGCTAATGACCTGGTGAGTTTTTAAATTTAATGTCTCATTACTTTATAAAATATAATAAGCTATAGCAAATTATATTGATTTAATAAGTCATGCTATTTTATGTTATTTTTTATTAAAACAATACGTCTTTACGTAGAATCGATATAAACAGTAGCATATGAAAAATATTATTTAATTTTTCTATGATATAACTACAAGTTTCTAGAATCATTTCGTTTTAATTTTTATTTCATATATAATTTGTCATATGGCGTATAAATAAAATTATATAAATTTATGTTGTTCTTTAATTACTAAAAATGTAATCTGCAATTTGTAAAGTAAGTTTGTGGTTGGTTGGTTGAATAAATTTAAGATTAGTTTCAAATGTTGACCGTAAGTTTAGTTCTTATTTAAGGTAAGCAAAAAAAGTTAAAATTTACAGTTGGAACAGCTGGAGCTGGAGTCTCGAGGTGGAGGAACAGGCTCGAGGGTAGCAGCATACCGTGCTGAATTGCAAAGGATCAGGGACGAATACCGCTCGGTTGTGACTAATTCTAACCATTGTAAGTTTATTTTATTAATCATATACTATGTTGTGATGATGTTTTTAGTATATCAATTACATTTTTATAAATAATAATCCATTTCCGTGTTACTACTGGTCTATGTCTTAAGTTTTAAAATTTATTGTGGTCATGCAATGCCTTTCTTTCTAAGAATAAAAGTAATACTTTAGGTAAATGGAATACCTGATAAACAATTGAAAAAAACAACATTGAATGTATCAAATAAGTCCTTATGAAATAAGAAATTTGAATTGAAAAATATTTTTTAAGTTTGGCTTATATGGCCTTTGGTTCACAAATAATAATGTTATATTGTTACTAAGAGGATTAACCTTTTGCTATTGCATTTTTATGTAATGAAGCAACTTATTTTAACTTTGGAGATAAATGTCAATTGAATTAAAGGTCACCTTCATATTAATGCTAAAATTGTTTTTCAATGTAAGATGGTAATTATTTAAACAGGTTGACATAAATATAGTATTTTAAATTATATTTTCTTTATTTATACTTAAATCTAAAAAGACAAGATATTTTAAAATCAGTCAATTAAAAATCCATGTATTGATTGATTATTATCATGTTTTAGTTGATTATATATTTGATGGATAGATATTAATTCAAACAAAAAGATAAAATACTTAAAATCAGATTTTTGTAAAAGTTAACAATATTTATCTAAAAAGCTAACTGAAAATTATCAGGTCTATTTTGTTAACTTTAATAAAAAGTAAATATTTCTGGAAATTTTTCAATACATTATAAGAATAGGTATATGAAAGGTGGCTTTGTAGTATTAATTAGGAGATTATAATATTTTTTGTATAAATTATTCGAAAAACTTTGGTCTCCTTTCAGATAAGTTCTAATTCCTGTCAAATTGATAGAGACAATAACAGTTGGATGATTGCAACTTGGTTCAACTTGAAATAATTGTATAGATCATAATAAGTTAAATCTTGATGGTATGCTGTGCTTCTTAGAATCCCTCCTCATCCTTCCATTGGATTTCTTATTACTGAGGGTCGATGTCATTTATTTGGAACTCTTTCTTATAGACATCATTTATTTTTATCTGTAGTTGTGTAGAAGATAATGATCTGAAGTACCAAGAGTTTTACGAATCTGATCCATATAGTGCAGTGGTCGTCAAACTGCGGCCCTTGGCCCGTATTTGTGCGGCCCGCAAGGTAGCAAAGAATTTTAGTAGACAATGACTCAAAATCGAGTTTACATACTATAAAGTTAACTAAATAGAAGTATGCACGATGGGAACATGAATATAAGTAAGTAGAGTCACCGAGTAAGTTGTGAGAGAAAATTCGAGACAACGGCTACCCGGCCCGCCTTGCCCTCTTTCCTACCCTTCCCTGCTTTCTTGATGGTATTATGAATTTAAATAAGTCAAGGTCCAAACAAGATGATGAGACAAATGATGATTTAAATATTCATATTTGAAGATAATGCATTTGAATACATTACGTAGTTAAAAACACCCAAATAGGTACCTAATGTTTGTATATGCTACAACGAAAAATAATAATTCTCATTATGCTTCCTACATTGCTAATAGAATATTATAGAATCAGGTAGTTGACAACATGAACCAACAATTCCAGAACACAACTCTAATCAACACTTCATTTTAGCTTTGAAAACACAATCATTTTCAATTATCTGCAAATTCAATTTCTAATTGCTTTGTTATCAATGAATAGTGAATTAGGTTGTAAAAAAGGACTTCATAGGTTGTTCGAGTTAATCACGATTGTAATCAAACGAATCGCGCTGGGCCCTAGTTTAAACGATTCGGGGTCGTGATTAACCCTGGCCGACCTGCGATTCGCAGTAGACCAAAATAATGTCTTATAGATAGACACTTACCTCTCGAGTAACACAGGTGTCCTGCTTCGGGGGGGCAGTTTTCTGCCCCCCCCGGCTGGCTGACCTGCCTAGGTCATGCCTCCTACAGGAGGCGGGCGAAGAGGTGGGGTTGAGAAGTGTGTACACTCCCCCATCCCCGCTGGGCCATTGCACGACGAGGCCCGGTGGGTTCGCTGCAGGGGGCGACGCGGTGCTTGCGAAAGCCACCCCGTGTCGCCCCCATCCCAAATGCAGCGGACGGCCCCGGGGGGTTTTAGTGGGTATTTCCGGGCGACTCTCGCCCGGGTGAGTCCCACACTGCACGGAGCTCGTCACTCCGTGCCCCTTATCTATTGTATTGGGGGACCTTGATCCCCTAAGTACAATAGATAAGGGTAGTGCGTAAATGCATTTCCCCCCGTCAAAAAAAAAAAAAAAAAAAAAAAAAAAGTCCTGCTTTACCTTCCGTAGCCCGTGTGTAGTAACTAGTGTATAGTGTGAATGTGTGAACTGAGTTATAGCTAAGAAGGCTTAACAATCAACAAACAATCAATTAAAACGTTTAACGCTAATCACAAACAACTTTCATCTATAAAAACGTGTATGCTCGCGTCAAGTTATTACCAAACTGAACCCTGCGACAATTCTCGCGGGTACTACTATAGAATTCAAGTGCCCCTTTTTTTCACTTATGATCAATAATTAACATAGGTTATTATTGCCATTCAAAATCTGTGGGAATTCGCGTTTGACAGCTCATAAAAATATGTCATTTTATAGATGGTATCAAATTAAAAAATACTTTTTCAAATAGTCCCTAATAAGGCGCTTATGAACGTCAAAATACTACCACTGCTTTGGAAAAGAATCCAGTCATCAAGAAGAACTGGGAAGACACTTGATCTGGTTTTTTTTCTGCATGTTTTTTTGAAACTATAACTATCAACTACCCTATCTATAAAAGTGCGGCCTATAGTGAGTGATACCTTACATTGATCTATGTGGCCCTTGATCCGAAAAATGTGACAACCACTAATTTAGTTTTATGGAATCCTACTTTTCTTGCTTTGAGTTCACTCTTTCACTAATATGAAAATTGCATTAAAAACCGATTTCATTAAAAGTTTTATTATTTTAATGTTTGATCCAGAGAGAAACTGTTATTCAACCGTTAGGATATGCCATCACGAATCACAATTTTCTGCTACATGATTTTGATGTATTATATAATATTTAGCCTGCGTAATGCACGAAAATTGTTTTTTTCGACTTATTCAAAAGCTTAATTAGGATATCTATACTAATAAATAAAATTGAAATGTATGTTTGTAATGTAAAAATAACAGTTTTTACTAAATATGAATGTATATACGAAACCTTCACTAATTCTTTTTTTTTATTTTGGTCTGTCTGTCTTTTTTTTTCCGAGTAAAGAGATTTGGATGGGACTTTTTTTGTTAGATAGTTGAAGTTATTCCGCGTAACATTTGTTTTTCGAAAATAATTAGGGCTCGTAAAAATATGGAAATTGTGAATCGAATCCGATTGAATACAGAGTTTTACTGGCAGGTGTTTGATTTTGTGAGAAATATCGCTATTTTCTGTTAGTACCAAAAATAATTGAAGAAAAAATTATAAGGTTTCGACATAAAAAATTTAAAACTCAAGAAATTGTGAAAAAAAAATGGTTCAGTTGTCAGTTTTACTGGCAAGTACTGTAATTTAGAGAAATATCTTTTTTCTATCTCTTAGTACCAAAAATTTATTTGGAAAATAATTAGCGTTCACATAGCCAGTATAATAACACTATACAGTAGAATTGACTACTTCGTTATAATAATTAGTTTGGTAATTGACATATTGATAATGTGTTATTTACGAAATAAATATATAAATTTCCAGACATAGATTCCGAAGATGTCTATGAAGACTGGAATGGGACCAATGAGCAACAGCGCAGACTGCTCGACAATAGCGAACGCATGGAGCGTGTCGGCAAGAACCTATCTGAGGGGTACAGGGTGGTGCTGGAGACTGAGCAGATTGGTGCCGCTGTCCTGCAGGACCTCAGTGTACAGCGGGAGACTATCCAGAGGTCCAGGGGACGGGTGAGTATTTTAAAACGTAACTGTTGATAATGAAGCTATGTGGTAGTGTGAGTTCAAACCTAACTATTCTATTATTGTTTGAGCTTATGGTGAAAGAAAACATAGCGATAAAAACATTGCTAGAACATTTTCTAATACTTAGTTTCCTTCAAAAGTTAGTTGTTTAATCAAATATATAAAAGACAACAAATTGATGCAATATATGCTGACTTTAGTATTGCATTTGACAAATTGGAATGTATTTTACTGCTAAAGAAACGTGAGAACATAGGAATGCATGGTGACATTTTAAAGTGGTTCCAATCTTATTTATATAAGAGTACTCAAGGAGTAGTTATTGTGGGTTATTCATATGATGAGAAATTTCCAACTTGTGGCGTGTCACAAGGGTCGCATTTAGGACCAATCTTATTCACTATGTTCATCAATGATATTCGCCAAAACATTAAATACTGTGATTATAAACCATTTGGCGACGATCTCAAAATAAAAAAGACTATAGATTCATCTGCAGATTGTTCTCTTATTCATAGTGATATAAGCATTATTTTCCAGTGGTGTGACAATAATATAATGTTTTTGAAAGTAGAAAATTGTTTTACATTAAATATACACGAAAAACCTATTAATAGGAAATATACTGTATACGGCATAAACCTAAGACGCCAGATCTGAATGTCAGCAAGTTGATCTTTAAGAGGATACCTTAGTGGTATTTATTCTATACAAACGTAGTCCCCTGTTTTGCTCCCTGGACCATATAATAGCATAATGATAAATATTTTATACCAAATAATATATATTCACCACCGCCATGTCATACGTTTTGAATTTCTCCACAAATTAGTTTTTGTAGAAACTAGGGGCCGTTGAAAATGAAAAAAATGCTCGATTTTTTCTACTGTCGTTTTCAGACGTTCGTCAAACAAATTTGATGGATGGAATTAAAAAAAAAACACAAACGTACAGGCATAGCCAAAATCTATAATATTCTAAATCTGACAGAAAATTAAAAATCGGTTCAGTTTTGGAGGAGGGAATAGGGTACTACGAAGTGATGTTTACGTCTCTATTTTGCATACGGTAAATCAGCCCGAGCTGCAGTTGTCCCTTTCGTGTTTTGATAATTCTATCTTTGGGGGGCGCAACGCGATAGCAATAGATTTCTGAAACACCTACTTTTCCGTTCGCATGTCCTCTAAATCTTACATTGATTCTGTTGTTAGAAAATCCACACAGATGCTTGGTTTAATTCAGAAGGAACGCGGAAAACTTCAATCACGCATCAACAAAAATCTTTTGTATAAATTGTTAGTACGTAGCCACCTTGAGTTTGCTAGACCAGTTTTGGAATCCGTTTTATAGCTGCCACTCGCAGTGTGTGTAATGTTTTTGTACTATTATCTATACTAATAAATAAAACTCAAGTGACTGTTTGTAACATCAAAATATTTTTTTTACTATGTAGATATGAATATATACAACAACTATACCAAAAATACAATTTTTATCTGTTTGTTCCGGGTAATCTTCGGAACGGCTGAACCTATTTTGACGGGACTTTTTTGTTTGATATTGAAGTTACTTCGTGTAACTTAGTTTTTTAATACTTTTGTGTTCCGAAAATAATTAGGATTTAGCATTAAAAAAGAAATTAAAACTCATGAAATTCTGAATAAAATCCGATTCAATGCACAGTTTTACTAGCAAGTATATGAATTTATGAGAAATATGTTTTGCTTTAACTACTCCCTGTAGTCTAAACATATTGCTATTTTAGGTTCTAAATCAACACATAACATCAATCAAGATTGTAGTCAAACTCTTATTACGCATTCACGCATTTTTCAAAGTTTTGAATACATATCTATTTTTATTTCATTGTTTAGACGTTTTAAGCAGGAAATTAGTAATTTATTTTCGTAAATTGTCTTTTTTAAGAAATTTGTTAATTTGACGTTTATGATTTTCGGGGCGAGGGTCTTGACCCTTAGATAAAAATTGATTTTGTTTCTTTAATCCCGTCTCTAGTTAAGAATTCCGAAGTTATATATACATCAGTTACTATATTGTTATCCTCAAATGTAAACCGCCGGTTTTCTAATTGCAGCTTCGTGAAACGGACGAGCAGCTGAATCGGTCATCTCGACTGATGAACACGATGATAATACGTGGCCTGCAAGACAGGTTCATACTCATGATGGTGTTCTTCGTGATCGGCGTGCTTCTGTGTGCGGGACTGTATCTGTACGTCACCTAGCTGGTGGACGCGCTCGTCCTGCGTCACTCCTGCGGGGACTCCTGTTCCCTGGAGCAGATCGACGCGGGCCGAGCGTACTGTGTCAAACCGCACGGTTTCGGTGTCGATCTCGGCTACAAATTGTGCGACGAATAGATACAGAGACATTATGAACAGTGCGCCTCTCAGTGTTACATCTTGACAAAGTGGTTTACTTAATTATTCAATCTATGTCAAGTTTATTCCTTGTGTTATTAACAATGGTGTTGTGTGTGATATGGAAGACATTGCATGGGTAAGTTTCACTTTTTTTTTTTTTTTTTTAGTATTCCATACATACTGACAATTGTATTAAATAGTAAATTTGTCATAAAACATTTTTTAAACTAAACAACACCAATTGTAATTTGTGAATGAAAACTTTAAAATTTCACTCCATGCGCTTACTAAGTTTAAATAAAACTTGACATATTATTATAAAACTTTGAATGTATGTAGTTATACCGTACTATTACAGTTTGTCTTTAGTCAATAAATATTTCATTTCCTGAAAGACAGTTGTAGGGACACACACATGCTCATCTATAAAGTGCAGGTTATGGTGGGTAGGTGTCAAGTGTCCCTCATCATTTTCGGGTCCCACAATAAATAACAATTAGATATTAGTCCAGTTATAGATGTCTAAGTAGATAGTTAAAGAAGAACTTTAATCCTCAAACCTTTAACCGGGCTCAAACTTAAACAATAAATGTATGTTATGGATATTCAATTTTTTATAATAAAATTATAGGCTTTTTTATTTTGGTAAAAAACATTTTGCCCATGGCAAAATTGAATAATTTTTGTTTTTTTGGATTTAAATCTGTCTGTAACCAAATGACACTTAATATGCACTTAATTATTGTAATAGAATTAAGGATTATAAATAGTGTAAAAATACATACATAATTGTAACAAAGTTTTTTTAAATTTTATTTACTTATTTAGGTAAATAACAATTTTCAAAAAGTATATTCATTCCATTGTAAAAAATAGTTAATTTAGTTTAGTTAAGTTATTAGAGTTTATTTATTTTTTGTTAAAAATTTAATCTGAACTAAGTAATTGAAGTTTCTATTTGTACAATCAAAATAACATTTTTTTATTAAATGAATATAAATGTATATACAATATCTATACCAAAAACACAATTTTTAAAATGTTGTTTGTCTGTCTGTTTGTTCCAGCTAATCTCTGGAACGGTGGGGCTGATTTTGATGGTACTTTTTTTGGCAGATAGCTTTATTCTGTGTGAGACTAATTCAATTTTTCGAAAATAAATAGGGTTCCGTGTAAACAACATAAAACTCATGAACTTGTAAGCCATATACAATTCAGTGGACAACACCATCAAGCATTATTTTCCAAAAAAAAAAATATTTAAAAATTATGTTACACACTGAAGAATGTATGAAACACGGGCGGAGCCGCGGGCACACAGTTTATTATAAAAGTAGAGTAGCATTTACAACATACATTACCACATGATTATCTTACCTGATACTTATTTAAGAAAACTAAATCTAAGATTATTTTAATGATTGCTCCTGAGATTATATCTTCAGGAAAAACTAGACAGTAATCTATTATTCAATGTGTAAAAACTTCCACATTTTCATAATAAAAAATTAGAAAATTCATATAGCTATTATGGATGCACAATTATCACAAGATCATAATATTTATATATATATATATAAGATATAGATAATAAAATTACGTAACTGATATGAAAACTTGATTGATTGCTTGAATTTGATGTATTAATAAACTTCATTTTGTATAATTATTATTAGGATATTTAGTGATTTGCACTATTATTTACTCAGAACTAAATATTTGTATGTAATTAAATATTCTGTATGTCTTAAAAATAATAATAAAATATATAAATTTAGTAAAATATTTATTGTAATATTAGGGATATTTATATTTCTATATCCTAATCAGGAAATCCTTAGTATTTTAGTTGAATTAAAAAAAAAAAACTTAGCTTATTTTACTTAACTAAATTTCCAACACTTAATAAAAAAATTATTTTTATTCAAGTAAAATATGTTCTTATAAATTCATTAGGATTAGAATTTGCTTCCAAAATGCAACCAAATAACTTCTTTCCATTCTCATGGAGATGTAGTAAAAGTGTTGTATTTTGCAGTGAGAGATAATGATTATGTGAATATTTTTATTGCTAAATATATCGCATATCCATCCTATAGATAAAAACTTAAATATTTTAATGTATATAGGTACTATACGATAATATACTTATTCTATTAATTGTTATTTATTTTTTCTTATATTATAGTCATGTGTACCTATAATCAGATTTAAATGACCTTATATTAAAAATATTGCCATGGTATTACATTTTGTAGGTAAAAAAAAAGGGAAAATCATTGTAGTAGAACTTATTATATTAATAAGTCTTGATTTGTCAAACTAAGGCCCGGTATGTACACTTTATGGGGATTTTAACAAGTTTTAATGAACAAATTTTCTTGTAAAAAGCCTGCAACGTCTATAACTATGGTCTGAAAAAAAATATATTTGCATCAGCCAAAATTAGTACAAATACATGTTTCATGTGCAAATATCCGAAAAATGCACAATACAGATGTTGATTTGACAACAAAATTATAACATTACTCAGTGATATTTTTGATTGATTCAACCGAAAAACGTCCACTGCTGGATATAGGTCTTCCACCTAAAACAGAGGAATTGCATAATCGGCACGCTTGGCAGGCGGGGTGGTGATCGCAGTCAGGTGTTTATGGTACTCAGAAGATGCTGCTGCACTTCCTCTGTTTTATCCCTTAGTCCCTTCTACGACACCCACGGGAACAATATGGGGTATCATTGAATAATCTGCTTGAAATAAAAATGTGTTTTGCAGTTCCTAATGTTCATAGCTGCAATGATTTTTTGTCATTCTATAAAAATGTATGTTACTGGTATGAACTATAATAATATACTATGTTCTTAATATGTATGTGTTATATGCATAAAGGCTGTTCTGTAGTTAGATTAAAAATTGGTTATGAAAATAATTTAACAAATTAAAAATTGTAACCAAGTGGTAATAAAGATATTACTGTATAATTCTATTCATGTGTTTTTGTTGATTTATTTATCTGGTGAAGTAGTAAATAAGCATGTAGGCCGTTGGTGGTCACTGGAGCCTATAGATTGATACTTCAGAAGGAGGACCAAGTTGTAATGGCTTCAACTGCACTTATAAAATTTAAATACACTAGTATGAGCACTATTGCTTTGCAGCAGAAAAATGTAGGGATGGATCTATGTATAGTTCAATTAATAATTTTAAATACAAATTACTTTATTTGAGTGGAGCTACATGCCATAGTTAGTTGTGTTAATAAACTAGGAAAATGAAAAAACAATTGTACATAACAATTTTATTCAATTTTTCTACAAATCCTCATGATATATTTTGTGATATATATGACGATATTATGATAAATTATCTATATAGGTACAATAGACGCTTAGTCTGTCGATTGGTAATTAGCTTCAAATAAACAAAAAATATTTTCACACCTTCACAAAAACATGTCAATTTCATTCTAAATAATTAATATAAAGTGTTAAACTAAATAATAACGAATGAGACAATGCTAATCAATGGAAATTGATAATATTAAAAATATATATATATTCAGTTGTAGCTAACTTCACGTACATAGACTACAAATGGTTTTAGACATAAAATATATAATAATATTACAAATTTGTTGAAAACTGTGGAAATAAATAAAATAATATTTACATTACATAGGGTTAAATAGAGATACTAAAGAAATGTAATATCACAAAAGTAACGTTCGAAAATAAAACGGCCATTTAAAATAAGAAACAATTCAACTTTTTTCCGATATAATTCGTCTTTTATTTCCCGTTAAAATTGCATTTTACATATTGTTATAGGTTACTTCTTTCTGTCCATTAGTCTAATTTTTTTTTTATTGAAGTTATACTTTTTTGGCGCGTTAGGAAAAAAATGATTAGAGTAAATTTTTTACATGTCGCGCGCAATCGTCATGAAAAAACGTCACCCTGAAGTTAGCTGTAAACGTTTTAGTTTTTCTATTATTACGTCAAAGAAGTATTTATTCTGAAAGAAGCTTTAACATTTCTGAACATTTTTTACCCATCAATATTATTATTTTTTGTAATTAAAATTAAAACTTATAGAAACATAACTTGACTGTAATTAAAATAATAAAAAAAACAATTTCAGAAATATATACATGTTTATTTCTGTGTTAAAGTTGATTTATTATGAATTATTGTTTGTGAAGTGGCGGTCACGTGAGGTTCACAAGTGACGAGGAGTCTCCAGGAGTATCCTCCTCCACAACTTGCCGAGAGCCACTAACCGTAACTTATACTCGTTAATTTTCATATCCTGGTCCCAAACAACAAATTAACTTTCATTAAAGGAATATAACCCCAAGTTAGTAGGAATATAGAAGCGATGCTGGCGCAGCAGGTAGTGCGGCCGGATTCTGCGTTATTTGTCACGGGTTCGATCTCCACTTATCCGACTCTAAAATCGGCCTGAGCTTTCGGTGAAGGAAAACATCGTGAGGAAACCAACAGCATGATGGTAGCGTCTGGGTAACTACCACCCTCAAGTTTGAAAACCTGTCGCCAAATACCAACAGGCGTGTTCCGGCAGCATCACTTGAGAACCACTACCTAGGTTTAGTGTGTTTGCCCGGTGGGTTCGCTGCAGCCCGGTGGGTTCGCTGCAGGGGGCGACGCGGTGCTTGCGAAAGCCACCCCGTGTCGCCCCCATCCCAAATGCAGCGGACGGCCCCGGGGGGTTTTAGTGGGTATTTCCGGGCGACTCTCGCCCGGGTGAGTCCCACACTGGCACGGAGTTCGTCACTCCGTGCCCCCTTATCTATTGTATTTGGGGGACTTTGATCCTCCAAATACAATAGATAAGGGTAGTGCGTAAATGCATTTCTCCCCGTCAAAAAAAAAAAAAAAAAAGGTTTAGTGTCTTTACCATCTAGGACCACATCGTCACTTAACATCAGGTGAGATTGTGCTCAAAGTACTGAGTCTATACCGTGTAAAATAAAAAAAAAAAAAAAAACTCCATGGCAAAAGCTTCTAGCTCCCAAACCAAACCTTCAAGCGATGGGTGATATCTTCGACTCAATTTAGGCATAATCCATTAATAACGGTGAGATTTTAGACCAATCCCTTCCTCCTCCCTCCCTACTAAAGATCACGAGCATCTTTATCCTATCCTAAAAATATCCTAACACTTAGGGAAAATGCCCTAACACAATTAAGATACAGCTGCCACAATTAAGTGCATTATTTAGTATTTGGAAAATGTTCTCACCTGATCGGCGAGTAATTCCAACAAATCATCTTGGTCCTTTTTCAATTTTTCCGTTTCTTCAAGTGCAGCCTTTTGTTCATTCTGACTAGACTTTACCTGTTCGTTTAATCTCGCTACTTCCACTGTCAGATTCTGTACCTTGAACTCGTATTCATTGTCTTTTTCCTCGTACTCTCTGATTTTGATCTCATATTCTCTGATTTTCGTCTCATATTCTCTAATTTTCGCCTCATATTCTCTGATCTTCGTCTCGTCTAAATTCAATGAATTTTGTACCGGCGACGATTTTGTTGCTGAGACTTGAGCCTTTAAGAGGGTGTTCTCGTCTTTAAGATGCGAATTTGCCGATATGGAGTCGTTTAACGTGCTCTGAAATATACCATAATTCATATTTTTATTTAACATTTTGTTTACGATATTGTTCTAAAGACTTCACAAGATAACAATAAAAATCTTTGCAGTTGTATTACGGTGCGACTGCCGTTCTGAGGTCTCGGGTTCGATCCCCGGGTCGGGTCAAGTGGTATTGGGTTTTTCTACTCAATATCATTCCGGATTTTGGAATTTGTGCCCGATATGGCGACAGGCATATCTGGGACGGAACTAAGCTCGGCGGAATGTGGGTGGTGTAGTTCGCTATTTCACCTCTGCCTAACCCTTCGGGCGTGATCTTATGTTGTTTTATAAATGAAAAAAAAAATGAGGAGTCTATAACCGACCAGATATATGATCTAGGATAATTATGTTAATAAGAAATAAAAATTTAAGAACTGTATAAATCGTATTTTATTAATAATACTTATTTACTATAAAATATAAATAACAACACTGTAAAGCCCTGGATAAATACCACAACAAGACATCAATCACATGATTTACTTGTTTCACATTACAGTGTGAAGTTAGGTACACGCACACAGCTCATGGTGCTTCGTATATTCTAACAATGGCGGGCTCTAACCAAGTAACAAGTGTCGGGACAGGTTTTATCAAACACTTATGTCAGTCTTCGTTCCAAAAACAGTTCAGTATCCTTTCCAATTTTTTTTTTTGTTTCCAATAGCTGTCGAAAGTTTTAGCATTATATTATGAATTTAAAAAAATGCAGTTATTTTTACCTTAAATGTTATTAGTAAGGGATATCAGTGAAACGAGAAAGAGGTAAAAAAATATCGTTGTTATTACAAGAAAGTTAAGCTCCCGTTAAATACATATTTCAAAAAAGTTCAATTACATAAGAGTGTTTTAGTGTTGTTTAGAGGTTATGTTTTATAAAATTTGAAATTTTAGACACTGTTTAGTAAACAGCGTGTTTTACGCTAGTTTATTTTTGTTTTTGTAATTAGACCGTATATATTTACACTTTTTAAAATACAGTACAAATGATAACTATGCAGTCAGAAAGTCTCGTCTATCTCACTCCATTCAAACAAAACGTCCACTGTTGGACATCGGTCTCCCCTAATAAGGGGGGGATTGCAATAATCGTTATGATTGGCAGGCTACTTCGCTCAGTACGTACCCCTATATATTACCTGTAGCGAGTTGTTTTGTTGCACGAGCCCCTCCAGCTGCATCATCAGCTCCTGCAAGCGCGAGTCCTGCTGCCGGATCAGCGTCTTGTACTGTTCGAGCGAGGCGCCGTCCGGGCCGGCTCTCTCCGGAGCCCCCTCTGCCACTCCGTTCTCTTGCTTCGCGGTCAGGCTTTGTACGAGAACGCCTGCGATGGGCACCATACATTACCACTTAACCTCTTACATAATGTTTGTCGAAATCACATTGTGTAATGCTTAGGTTCTCAAAGTGTCCGATAATGTCCCCTTTGTGGCTATTTAAAACTTTCAGGAAGTGCATTGATATAAAACTAACTGCTCTCCGCGATTTCAACCGCGCAGTTCCCGTTCCCATGAGATTTTCGGAATAAAAATTCTATCCTATATCACTCCCTGAATTTCAAGCTATCTCTATACCAAATTTCATCCAAATCGGTCCAGTAGTTTTTAAATTTATTCATTACATACAAATCCTTTCTCTTTATAATATTAGTGTAGATAAACCCCTATTTCTCCTAGTCAATTATAGTTATAGTCAATTTATATCGTATAAATTGAGAACGACTTTACGAATTTCATTAATTTCTTTTCAACGTTCTCCTAATACTTTCTAGAAAATTGCGCATAAAATTAGAAAACTTCACGATCATATTAACTTTTCTAACGCAAACCTTATGGCTTTCGACATAACTGTCAGTTGTTTGACAGTAGATGCGACTGACATAATTAGCGCTGCAAATATCGTGTATAAAACAGATGCATCGGTTGAAGTTATTATATATAAATAATTCATTTATCATTTCTTGGTGCACATATTTTGGAATAATATTTTTGTTATTATATATAAAATTTGAATTCAATTGAAATTCATAGTTAAGACAAGACAGTCTGTCGGGTCAGGTAGTTGAAAATATAGTCTAGAAAAGTAAAAAAAAAAGATGGAAGGGACTTTAGAAAAAAAAACATATTCTCAAAGTGGACGCTGAGCAAAATAGAGTTGAGAAACTGTGATGTAATGCAAGTTTTGTACCAAAGCAAATTTTACTTCAAAATCAACTTCTGAAATCATAAAATAGGGATTGTTAAGTATTACTAAACATCAGTGTGGTGTCTCTGAGGGTTTCTGTTTTGCTTATTTCTGAAGCCATCTGAATTGGTGATTATGTTTTTTTGAATTATTAATGTGTCGAGTACCCATAAAAATAAGACAATAGGAAGACAATAGAAAGCTGGTGTAAACGCCAGGTTAGTGCTCAAGGGGTTAATTTTTTGATTGAGGGGGGGGGGGAGTAGGAGTTTTGCTTGCTATTAATGCCAAGGAGGAAGGAGTAATCAAAAATGTCTAAAATTGCGCTTATGTAACACCGGGATGTACCGATTATTATAGAAAACAAAATTTATCCGTGTCTGACTGTTAGTATTTGTATAACATTCGATTTATTGAAAGGTTTATAATAAGTCTTATTAATTAAAATTATCGTTAGACCATTTTCTGTCTACGTTAACTTTAGAATTGGTATAACAAGTTCGAATCTGTTCTATTGTGATATGTTATTTTTATTTTTCTCTTGTAATTTAATTTATTATACATCTTATAATCTTTTAAACCTATTTCATGGTTTACAATACGTATTTAGTGGACAAACAGATACATAAGGGAGCGCCTTTGTATTAGGCTGTGTACAAAAGAGACTCATATAACGGTTTAATAATGTGGTTGTTTTTTTTTTCTAACTAGTCAATGTTGTTGACTGGAAGGGCCTTTTCAGCTTCACCGTAGCTTCGTGGGCGAGTGCTGGATGCACTCAGCAGCAAAAAGGTAACTAGCACAAGGGTTACCAAAATGGTACTGGCCTCGGCTTGGCCGTTAGGGCGTGTTCAAGTATTACGTAACGCAATTTTTAGCGATTTTGACACCCCCCCCCCCCCAAGTTCGTTACGTATTACTTGAACGGGTGTAAAAAAAATCCGCGAAAAATTGAACCTAGCTAAAGCTTACATTTTTTATTTAATAATTAAAAAAAAAAAAAAAAGGTTCTTTACAGGAGCTATGTGCCTGCGTGTTGTGTGTGAGTGCTGTGTGGGTAGTGTAGTTTACTCACTCTCCATAACCTTGAAGAGTCTGCAGAACTCGTAGTCGATGAGAACGTCCGCGGCGAGCTTCGCTCTCAGCTGCGGGTGCTTCGCCGCCTTGCTGTAGAGCTCGTGGCGGGACACCTCGCCCAGCTTGCCCAGGAACGTCTCCATGCCGATCCGCTTCTCTATCAGTTGCTTCAGGGACTCCTGCACACACGCATGCACATGCACTTTCCCTTCCACACAACCCGACTACAGTCCGAAACGGAAACCAGCCAGCAATTGGGTAAGCTAAATCACAAAATATCTATAAACTAGCTGCTCTCCGCGGTTTCACCCGCTTAGTTCCCGTTCCCGTGGGATTTTGCGGAATAAAAATTCTATCCTATGTCACTCCTGGAACTTCAAGCTATGTCTATACCAAATTTCACCCAAATCGATCCAGTAGTTTTTAAGTTTATTCGTTACATACGTACAAATCTTTCCTCTTTATAACAATAACTTGGTCCAGTAATTTAAACCCCCTAAGTATTACCATAAGCCCTCCCTTGATTATGCGAATGGCATAATTTCGAAAATGCGTAATAATTAAAGTGTCTGTTTGTAATGTCCAAATTTGTTTTTACTAACTAGATACGACACCTATACCAAAAATACTATTTTTAAATTTTTTGTCTGTCTGTCTGTTTGTCATTACTCCGGGTAATCTCCGGAACGACTGGACCAATTTTGACGAGACTTTTTTGTAAATAGCTGAAGTTACTCCGGGTAAGTTACGGTACTTTCAATTTCTGAAAATAATTAGGGTTCCGTGTAAAAAAAAAAAAACTCATAAAAAATGAATGAAACCAGATTCATTGTAATGTTACTGGTAAATGCTTGAATTTATCATAAATATTTTTACTTTATCTTAATACTAACAAATGGTAGGAAAAGAATTAGTGTCTCATATAAAACAAATTAAAACACAGTGAAGAATATATACAACGCAGGCGCGGCCGCGTGCATACAGCTAGTTAAAAATAAGCAAACCACGAATCAAATAATCACGGAAACATCGTGTTTTGACAAAACAAACAACTTAATTCGCTATTACCTTCGTGTAGTGTTGAACGGAGCCGTCGTTGAAGTGCAGGCAGAGGGCCAGGAGGAAGGCGGCGAGGCCCTGCAGCAGGGCCTCGTTGTCGTCGTGGTCGGTGGCGGCGGCCTGCGCCACCAGCCACCCCGCGGCGCCCGGCACCAGCAGCAGCGCCGCCGCAGCGCCGGCGCAGTGCGACACCCATTGCGACAGCAGCATCAGCAGCGACACCTCCACACACACCCATTATCCGTTCGCAACTTACAGGACCCACTTACCATGTTATTCATTTTGCGCCTGTCTCCTCCACAGACAGTAATGTAGAAGATTACTGAGTTGTGACTTTTTTACACGATATAGGCTCAGTGCTTTGTACTTTTTTAAATTATTTATTTCCATGCATCAGCGAAAATTATCAAGTGAGAAGCCATATTTTCTAATAAATATATAAGGAAATGTATAGTTATTTATACAACAAAAAGGTTTTCCAGACCTGATTTAGAAATTAAACAGAACAAAAAAAAAAAACATGTCATTTCTATACTGTAAAAGCATAATGCTTAGACCATAATCTCACTTGATTTTGGATGACAATATGGTCCAAGATGATGAATGTGTCTGGATCCTTTACAATTTACAAATTTTTAGTGTTAGCCAGGTGGGTAATAAAAAATGCTCAACCACTAATTACCATGGTTTCAATATTATGTTTTCCTTCATGGAAAACTCAGGCTTAATATAGAATGATTTGAACTCCACGTCTATTCGGGATGCTAAATCCCGACCGCACAACCACTAAGCCATCATAAAATGTACTAGATTTCAACGTACCTTGGGCTTCAATTTGGTACTCTGCTGCAGCAGCACCGTGCACTGATGAAGAAGCGACACCGGTGAGCTGCCAATGTTTGTCGCTAGGAGTACCCTCAGGAGTTGTTCTTTCTGTACCGGATTCTCTATGAGGGCGTGCATTAGCGCTACCGCTGAAAACCAGTTGGACAACACGTCGGAAGAGAACAGCCCACCGCAAAGCAGTTGACCGCTGGTCAAGCTCGAGACATCAGTGGATGATGGCAGAAGCGTTTGGACGAGGGACGCTTGGCTCATCTCATTATGGTAGAGATAGCATTGGAAGCAGTACAGCACTGCACACCTATAAACGTAAACGTGCAATGCATATTATATACTTAAGATTGCTATATGTTAAGGACGAGTATAAACGATCATAATTTTGTATAAAAGTGTATTTTGTGTCACGCGACGACAAACAGTGAGTTATCTTTCAACTCACGCGAGTAAATACAACTGAATTTCGATCGGCATATACGACGTTCGGGTACGGTCATGTGAGAAGTTTAGTGTTGAATGTACAAGAGTAAACGCGATTACTTTTCTCGAAAAAAAATTTGCTACGGAAAGAATTATTGTTGTGACTGAACAGTCTCCATGTTAATGGAATTTATTCTTTATTGTGCAGAAATTTTTACATTTTCAAACATAATGCCACAACGCATGGCAAGGAATTTATCAGAAAAACCATATATGTAGTTATGAGTTTTAAACCTTCTAATGCATATAATAGTTTTAATGGATTCATCAAACTATACGATACAAACACCCGGTGCGAACGTGGATATGCAATGGAAGTAAATACATCCGTTAAGTCAACTAAGCGAATTTCAGTCGAACTTAAATCACACCGACTCGCAACTCATAAAATTACGCTGGTTTGGTCTCACCTAAGTGCTGACACGATATATGTACGTAACGGTACACTATAACAATGAGGTAGTTGATTGATTTTTATTTTATTAAAAATAACAAACTAAATGAATAATACGTATAATTATTTACTAAGAAATTACTGAGGAGAAATGATTTTTCATTCAATTAAGAAAATTCCGAGAGACAAATTTTTAAAAGTTTTTGGCGAGTTTAAGGCAGGATACCTTTAGCACAAAACAAATCCATCCATCCAGCCGTAAAGGCGTCCACTGCTGGACTTGATCTCCCCCAAAGATAAGGGGGGAATCGCCATAATCGCCACGCTTGGCAGGCGGGTTGGCGATGGCAGTAGGTGTTTGTGGTCCTCAGAGGATTCTGCTGCCCATCCCCTGATGTATCCCTTAGTCGCCTTTTACGACACCCACGGGTAGATATGGGGTGGTGCTATTCTTTAGTCGGCACCACACGGAACACGTTAGTAAATAACTTGTACAAAAAGCGTAATGTGCGACGTCATATATTAGTAAAGACTCCAAGATACAGGCATTGGGTAGTTTGGAGTGCACCATCAAAAGATAATGCAATTGTAACAAGAAATCACTAAATAAACATACATATTTGTCATATTTTTTTTGCATTTTAGTATAAAAGACTCACTCTCTGGGATAAAATTAAAATGCTCGTAGCCGGTCCTTTTTATTGGTCAACCCTATTTATGCTCTATTGTTTATGAGATAATAAAAGTTTTCGGCGGAATCTCAGTCCGACATGTAATTGACATTTGTTTTCTTTAATTCATTGAACTTGTGTATTTGACTCTATATAATGTAATCTTGGTGGTGTTTTGTTAAGTTAGTATTTGTTAGTTTAGTTAGTTATTGTGTTCAAGTTAAGTTTATTATAGAAGATAACGCGTAGTATTTTGAGGTGCCGACAAAGCTCCATCGAAAGTTTGAGCAGGATGGGCCACCGTTTTGCTGGAGCTTGGTAACTCTGATACAATATTCAAAATCCATCTTACCCACGTCCCACTTGACATTGACATGAATAAAGATGTAAATAGTTATTGCATTGAAGCTAGAATACGTTTGTTTCCAGGGCACACGATATATTTTCAATTTTGTTTGTTCCCTATGTAAATCTCTAACTGTGTCATTTAATGTAAATGTGAAAAGAAGAGAAATATATTAGTGTTATATTTGAAGAATTTTAAACTACATCTTCTACAATAGAGCCTTAATTATCAAATATGTCACTATGAGACTATACATAAGCAAAATCATTAATAATTAGGTAGTAAAAGAAATTATGCACAACTTATTTCTCACCTTAAGGAGAACGGTTGCTTCTCATTCACCATGGACATCAAGAGTACGACTATGGCCGGTCGCGGTGGGTTCGATGGAGCCATCACTGTTCCGAGAAACTCCTGGTTAGTCACATCTCCCCTCACCACCTCTCCCACCGTGTTTATTGTTTCCGTCAATATATCCGCTGGCACTCCACTCGACATTAAAATATTGCACAATGCATCTAAAAGTCCCACATTTTTCAAAATCTTCTGACAGCTGGATATAACTTGAACCGAGTTACTTGGTGAGACCAAAGTCCTTACGATCAACAGCATGCAATGAACATTAGATACTTTTTGTGGTGTCCACCCCAGGTCTTCGTCTACCGGGGTGCTGAACATTGGCAACATTCTCTGTATATAACTACCCTCTTTAAAGAAATTTATATTACTGCTATTGTTCTTTAACAAATTCAACATCAGTAGAAGACAGTCTTCAACGATAATTCCGCCATCAGAGTACCCTTCGCTGGAAACTATTTCGAAGAGCCTATCGAAAGCGTTTTCAAAAGCAACTATTTTCTGTATGTTAGCATTATTTTTAGTTAACTTTATCAATAAAAGTAAAGTCTCATTTCGTATAACTTCTCGGCTGTCTGCTAACAAGTCCATCATTTTCGACACTCCCATCGGTTTCACTAATATGATATCTTGCATGTCCTTCGGTCTATTCGTCAGAAGGGATGTGAGTAACTGTACTGCGGATAATCTTACGCGAAAATCGTATTCATCGAGCAGATCAAGAATCAGTTGTATATTGTGAGGGTCCTTAATGAACATTTCTGTGAATTGTTCCCCAATGTTGGTTGGTACCCGATGATTTTCTTCTTCCTCTTCAAACTGTGTTGGTGACATGATGTTTTTGAGGGTATCGAGAGCATAATTTATTGTCTCATTGTCAGCCCTGTCCAGTTCAAGTACCTGTAAAAAAACAACTGCTATGACATTTAGCACAAAGTGATATCTATCCAAATGTCTGTCTGTTTGTTTGGTTGTGCAGTTATCAATTAGAAAGTACTAAATATATTTTAAAAACATTAAAATCGGTCTACTCTATCAAAAGTTATACGTCATTTGAATGACTAGTTCTGAGACTAGCTCGGCTTTAGTATGAAAGCAGAGTTAGTAAATGTATGTAGGTAAGTATAATGTAGGTAAGTAAATGGATTTGTCTTATACGAGAACGAAAAAAATTATGGGTTGATTGAAATTGAACAAAGTGACATGATATAAAATGACATAGTAAATGAGAAAACAATATTTTGATGCTCAATTTTCATACAATAATCTAGGCATTTAAGGCGTTGTATTAAGGAATAATTTTATAGAAGTAGTGAACTGAATTTCAATTATAATATCTATAGGTATAAAATGGCGCGGAACAAAATATTTTTTTAATCTAACTATAATTGGACGGATTGTGTTTTTTTTATTTTTGATGATATGGAGGACGCAATGTTATGAATGTTGATTACGTAAGCAAACTATTTATGTATTTCTGTCGATCATATACGATAGATACGAAGATATGTGAAAAAAAAAATTATGTATGACTTCAGAGTTTACGACAGGACACATTTTAAAATTTTAATTATCTGTCGAGACGGAATGGGACGGGACAATATAATTATCTGAATTCCACGCTAGTGCAGTCGCGGACACAGCTAGTGATGAATAAAAACATTTTTCAGCATTTTTGTTGATATCAAACAATTGCGCTTTTCCTTATAAATTATACCGGCTATTAAAAATAGCCACTCACTGTATACACTGCTACCGGGAGAGGATAAACAAATCTCAGAAAATTCTGCTGGGTTATGTTTATATCGTTTTGCGTTTGCTGACCACCGCTTGTAAGGGTCTGTAGTCCTATCTAGACGAACAATCACGAATGAAACAAAAAACGGCGCCATCAAGTATTTTAACCATGCAGGTTTATTGTAGCTGTCACCCACGAAAAGTAATAAGTATTGCAAATATTCGGCGCTGCGGCCGAGAGCCTTACCGAAAATTCGTTACTCGGTCAAATCACTATTCGTGGCATCTCTACACATGATATTTTTATCAGGTTCATTTCAATGCACGTATTGTATAATTACTTTACCTAGAAAAGTTATCAGACTAATTCACCTGGAAGGTTTACCAAAAACTTGTGAATGGGTATAGAGTTTTCAGTGTATATAACTTAACCACTTGCTTTCCCCGAGATTGCTAAATAATGTTCTAGCTCTCTATAACAATTATCCAGGGAAAAGATAGTAATTTCTATTGATAGGCTAATATTTTCCTCAAACAAAACATGATGTATAAATGATAATATACATGAATCTCTTTACAAGAAGATTGAAATTACCTGCTTAAGAGTTTCCATTCCCTGTGCTCCAACTTCCACCCTGTAGGTACGTGACATAGCCTTCAAGGCACGGCACGCATCTCTACGATCTTCTAATAATGTGGAGTTGTTCACTCTATCAACAAGACGCTCCACCTGGAAACAAATAAACTTATCATTATAGATTATATAATATTGTAGAAAAGTAATAACAAATTCTTTTAACAATGTTTTAAATGGTAGAGTTTTTGTGCTTGACAGGGTAAAAAACTGCCAGTGATGTGACACACACCTTGCTGTGCATCTTGTTCCAAGATCAACCACCACAGATTTCAGGAATTAGTGGTTGTTAGTCCAACTGGATTATGCCCACTATCAATTGCCAAAAACATGTCAAAGTAACATGTTAAAGCTGTTCATATCCAGACCTCAGAGGCTTTGGTAGATTATCATCGATTGGTGGTCATCATCATTATTCAACTGTCTTTATGAAAAGATTTCAGATAAGATTGTTAAGCTGGTAAAAAAAATACATTTATACATAGCCACATACATATATATCAGATTACTTTTCTTACATACTTATACATACTATTTAATGTACCAAAATATACTTTTGGTATATATATCTAACTAGATAACACAACTACTTACAATTAACCCCTTGAGCACTAAACTGGCAATTACGCCAGCTTTCCATTGTTTTCCTTTTGCCTTCCTATTGTCTTATTTTTATGGGTAATCGACATATTATAAAGAGAGTACTGTAAATTGGTGTAGTTAGTTATATAAGCCAACTAATGGACACACAGAATGTGATATAGACAGAAAGATGTTGCCTTTTATAAAATGTTTGGATTTATTATGTGTCACTTTTAAAAAAGGTGTTTATTTTTTTTAATAAGTGAAATAAACAATTAATTTTAACAATTTTTCTATGAAATCCTTGTAAGTTAAAATATTAATATAAAGAGGTATATACGAATATAAGAGAATACTACTGCCTCTGTGGGGCAGTTGTATTACTGTATAACTGAGGTCTCGGGTTCGATCCCTGTGTTGGGTCAAGGGTTTTTCTACTCAGTATCATCCTGGAGTCTAGAATTTTGCCTGATATGGCGACAGGCTCGCCTCCTGTCACATCTGGGACGGAAATAAGCTCAGCAAAATGTGGGTGGTGTAGTAGTTCCGCTATTTCACCTCTGCCTAACCCTTCGAGGATAAAAGGCATGAGCTTATGTTATATGTAATAGTACTCTATATTTTATTGCACAAAATCTTTCCAGCATAGTTTCTTCTAAGGCTAGAGATATTTAAGGTGGAATGTATCAATTGTTTTGTATTATTTTAATATACTTTGACTTTGATTTTTTTCAATTGCACTTTTATATGCTTAAATTCCTAAGGCAACATTTCCATCTAATCTATCCATAACAATAAATTATAAATATCGTAATTTACTATCATTATTTTATTAGCTGGGGCATATGCAAAATTTGGAAAGTTATGTTTATACTATTTGTACTTCATTAGTTTTAAATATAAACATTTTAAGGCAAGTATTTATATATATCAGATGCCTCGCCTACGACTAAATAGTTGTATTCATCTACATGCTATTAATAAATATAATAGAATTTATTATTATAGAAATAAATCAAAACTCACAGTTTCAGCTCCAGACGGCTGGTATCCAGGCTCTGGGGCGCCTAGCACAGTCTTTAAGCCACTTTTCAAAAAGTCCATTTTTATTGCTAAGATTCAACTTTGATCGTACTCATAAATAAAAAGGGAACATGATATATAAAAGACTAACGAGAAATAATCCCAATTTTTACGGACACGTCAAACTAATTTTTATTTTTTTTGTGATTCCATTTATTCCTTTAAAAAGAAAAAGCAAAGTTATTTAGACAACTACAGCCGAGTCTGACATTAGGATCATTTTTTATGGTACCATATTATAGAAGCGATGTCCGACGAGACCTACGAATTCTCAAATGTTTACTGCGTACCAAAAGACGGTTGTAGGTGAATCGACGCGCCTTTTTTTTTTTTTTTTCGAGGGGAATGCATTTACGCACAAGTTGTCCAGCCAGATCTGATAGGGACCCCCCCTTCCAGATCTGGTTGAAACACGTCTGAAGATGTGTGACAGTCTCTCGCACGAAAGCACGAGAGGTTGTCACACAGGATTAGTGTGGGACTCGCGGCGAGAAGCGCCGTTGACCACTACCCACTAAACCCCCCGGTACCTCCCGCCACCTAATTGGAGCAAACACGGGATCGCGTATGCATGCACCGCGAGTAAATGAGAAAGGCAGTCAAGTAGGAAATACTGAACCACAAGAAAGCTTCCTCCTCAAAAATACGTATATTATGATTATGAATATGAAAATCGACGCGCCTGAGTCCACTCCTGGTAGAATCAGTTATGGCCACTTTTAATAAATAGTCTAGCGATTCGAATTTATAAGGATTGGCAGCATTAATCTTGAGGCTAAAAAAGGCTTGCACCCAGGGCCGTGAAACAAGTTAATTAAAAAACAGGTAGAAGTATTATTGGCGCGATTTTGGTCTATCATATCGTCGTCCTTATTTTAATTCATTATTTTGCAGTATTTGACTATATATTATCTGTTTTGGTGGTATTTTACGTTATAAAGTGTAGTTATGAGACACAAGTGTAGTGAAATAAAAATAATGACACGGAGTGTGAATTCTGAAATGTCCCAATCATTCCCGTTGTGGTCGTAATAGAAGGCCAACATTTTTTTTTTTTTTTTTTTTTCTACCTAGCTAATGCTGTTGACCGGAAGGGCCTTTACAGCTTCACCGAACTTTGTGGGCGAGTGCTGAAGGCACTCAGCCGCAAGGCCACCATTTTGTTACCGCCATTCATTTATTGATAGTGTTTCTAATGTCTGACTCGACTGCATGGTCTACTAGTATCTTTGCCTTTTCCTTAAAGGAATAAATGTAACCAAAAAAAAATTATACTGTCAATTCTGTGTACTTGACGTTGACAGGCAGTTTATATCAAAAAGGAACATGGAAAAGGAGAATTTTTATATTTATCTCTGCTCCAGATCATAAATTATAATATTTATATATAATATATTGAGCAGCAGTGGCAGAGATACATAACAATTAATACTGTGAGGGTGTGTATGTATATCTGTGCTGTGTACAACCCTGATTCAGCTTGTTTACTTTCAATAAATATTTATAGCCTTAGAATAATAAAAAAAAAATCATGTCTACGGATCTGAATGCTAGTTTTATTGAGCAATATATGAATGTAAGCACAAAAATGAAAAAGTAAGTTAGACTTTTCTTTTTAGTCTAAAACATTTTATTAATGATACTTATTTTGATACATTATATTTACAAATCCTAATGTGATATTAATTAGAGCTAAGTATTTAGGGAAAACAAGAAAACGAATTTTCTACTTGTGAATATTTGTGTCCATTTTATTTTCTTTGCTGTTTTCAACATCATAGATAATGATAGCATGTAATATTCTACAACTTACAATATCTTTAGTGTGAGTATAGGAAAAATGTATTTATTTTACCATATTTCAGGAGGTTTATGAGAAAGCCCAATGTGTCAGAAGCCACAAATGAGTTCATAGCTCTAGCAATACAATGTGAACATTCAGATCAGCCAGCATTTGCAGGGCAGTGTTATGCTAGTGCAGCTAAGTGTGAAGCATCTGTTGGAAATTTTCTCAGTGAAGCAGAACATTTTATATCTGCTGCAAGGCAATATATGAAGGCTGAAAAAAAGTTGTGGGCACTTAGGTTTTATAGTCCTGAGAGAGAGAATTTTAGAGAGGTAATATTGAAGAGAGACTGGAAATTAGCTGTAAGAGCCTAAAACTATAAAATTCATCTAACCTGGAAACCCTGAAAAAAAAAAACCAAAAGTTTACCCAAAATGTTACAATTAAGTATTTATACTATTTTTTATCCAAAATTATTGGTGACTTAAAATATGCAGTTTACCTGTGGCTCAGATAATATCATGGTTTAAAAACACTAATGTAGCAAACTAAACAGATAGAAAATTCTTATACTCTATGAAATTTTAAATTGCAGTTAATTTTTTTCAGTTGAGACCAAATCTATTTCTGTTCCTTCATGTTAATTCAGTTTTTATATGTCATATATATAAATGTAAATAGCTTTCAAAATCTACTATTTCATTTATAATATACATTTACAGGCAGCAATAGGCTGTTATATACAGGCAATGAACAAATACCCAGAGAAGTCACTGATCCGTGCTTCAATTTTAATGGAGCTAGCTGGAGATCTAGTCTCACTTGAGCATAAATTGGAAGCATTATCTTATTATGAGCAAGCTTTGGAAATAATTGAGGATAAGACTTTAAACATAATGTGCTTAAGAAATTTGTTGAATTTACAAACTGATTGTGGTAATCATAACATTTTATTTAATTATTATTTTATTCTTATATGTAATTTGTAGTTATATGAAATTATAGCCTTTTAGAATAAACTAATTCCAATATTTGTTATAAAATGACTGAAGTTATTATTTAGTAAAGATATTATTTTGCTATATTTTATAAAGAGTATAAATTTACTGAATGTAGAAAGTGCTATAGAAATATAGATACACATATTATGTGATTTTTCTATATAATTGTAGAAATACCAACAAATACATTAATAATTGTCCTTGTTTTTGAAGATATTCATTATTAGGTCTGATTGGTTACCATTGCGCAGGGAATTATTCTTTCGATCAAGTGTTTGGTAGATCATTTCTCTATACTATCCCCCACTTTAATAGACTTTTTAAGATGTTTTTCAGTTTTTGTACCAAGTAAGCCTTCAATTAATATACCTAGGTAGATTCAGTAATGAAAATAATTAAATTTTTATTTAAGAAAAGCTTATAATAGTTTTATTCTTGAAACATCATATTTTACAGAAAAATTTGATATGGCTTTAGAAACAGCAAACAAATTATCAGACATGAAAAGTGATTTACCAGAAGATCTTTTAGCTGAGTGAGTATCATTATTTTTTTTTTTTCAAAATTATTATTAGTTTAAATTTTGCAAACTGAACTCTACAATAGATTTTACTACAATCATATAAAAATATCACATCAAAAAAATATTTATCAAAAAATTCACAATGGATTATGTTTATCATTGTAATATTATTACAGTAGAAAAGTTACTATATTAATTTACAGTTAATTATCTTCTGTCCGCAACATTGTCCCTGTTGACTACGGAATTGGTTATTGTGTCAATTTTAAGAGAAATAGTTACGCCACGGTAAAGTCTGCTCTAAGGTTTTTGGAGGACTATAATTCGCTAGTTCATCATTTTTCTAGTTTTAACCTAAGCCATGAACTTTTTTTTGTTATCTAACAAAATTTTTTATAAAACTTGTTTTAACACTAAAATAATTAGGATATATTTTTATTCAAGAAGGTTTCCTTGAGAAAATATCTAACTGAGGGCGGAAACCACAATGCAATCTGTTAAATAATTTAAAAGGAATTAGTGGATAAACAGACTGGGATTTTTATATGATAGATTTGACTTTGTGAAACAGTTATAATTTGTTTAAAATATAAATTACGGGAAAAACATTTTCAGGATTCAAGTGAGCAGAATACTTTTAACCATACTTATAAAGCCATCAGAAGAAATGAAGCCACCATCATTGATTCAACTCTTCATCGATTTAATAAATGACAATGAAAGTGATGGTGAGTCAGTTGTTTAGGCAATAGATTTAATGATTTGGTGTAACTTAAAATATAATAATTCTTAATACATTACTATTAGTGATATATTTAAAGTAATGTATAGTTGCAAAACTGATTATAAACATTGGTTTTTTTATTAATTTTTTTTTGTCTGCTTACCCTTCAAAAGATTCAAGTGATACATATAATTTCCTGAATTTATGAATATAATTTAATTATTGTTTTTCAGTAATAACATTCAACACAGACCTTCGTTTAAAGCTGCAGTCTATCATCATTTGTCACAGGGTAGGGGACTCGCACTCCCTTATCACAGTTGCGGCTGATACCAAGCAGTTCCTCTCCACACATCAAGTTAATGTACTACAGAGGATAATTAAAGAACAAAGTCTGGATAAGCTCTCTTTGAGCTAGATGAATAAATATTTAGGGGCAACAAAAAATAGAGTTGAATCAGACTTTTATAGTGTGCTGGAGTGTCAAACGAAACATGAATAAATGAAATGGTTTAATTTTCCTTTGAATAATTTCTTAGATGAGAATATCAAAGTGCATTGCAAGACATAATGAGAAAGTGTGTCGCATAAAAATGAAGACAAATTAGACGGCTTACTCATGGTAGATAAAATTTCACTCAGGATAGTTTAATGTATAAATAGTTTTCTGTAAATAAATAAATGTACAAGAGAAATGATTATAATATTAATTTATTAAAACAGCATAGACAATAAATATAACTATACACTGCTTCTTTAAAATGCCTGATTTTTTTGTTGTTGTTATAACATTGCAATAACCGTTTTTTTCCATGATCAATCTTACACAAAATTGAAATTTAAGAGTTTTTATCTACAATCCTACTACTTTCCTCTGGTTTAATAGAGGTAATTCTCGTTTCATTGCCAAAATTGATGTTATTATCTACAATTTTAACTAGATTATCTGGTTTTTCTACTCCAATTACATTGTTAGATTGAACTTCATTGCCGAAGTTCATGGCTGTGTCCAAAACCTTATTCTTAACAGAAAGAGTCCACATTTCTTCAAATTCATCCTCATCATCATCATCATCACCATCACTTTTGTCACTTTTAGCCTTTCCTTCATTGGTTTTCTGCCAGCAATATTCAAATGGGTAGCTATCATTTCTGTTGTCATCAAGTGCTATTTCAAATCTACATGCAAGAGAATTGTAAGTGGTATGGACACCTTCAAGTAAGTTGACATCAACCTCATCAAAGCCAGTGATAGATTTAAATAGCTCTTCAGCTGTTTTTATGTCAGGAACACTCTTTTTCTCAAAGAACTGAAAAAATGATAATAAATATTACTTATTGTATTCATTTAGTTAGTAAACTTTGCGTGCCTAATTCTGATAATACTAAAAAATCCACAAAGATAACATCCTTGAATTTAATACAAAAATATTCTGCAGCAATTTTATAAATCCATGAAGAAAACTTATGAGTAATTTAATAATGCAATACATGTCACAATAGACTATCTTTGAGAATATAGGATCCTTTAATAGAAACCTTTGCAAATAATTTATCATATCTAATTTTAAATTGTAAACATAGGAATGGATTGCATAATATATTTCTTGAAGTTTATGTTCATAAACACTCATAGTTAATTAGACTATATTGCACAATAGTTGTAAACATAATATACACATTTTATATTTTGCCTCTATAGACAAATATGGCTGTACTTCTTCATCTTATAGTTTGATAATTAAAATAGCTTCACTAAATCAAAAACACGAGAGTGAATATAAAAAAATATATTACTTACATTAGTTATATTACGACAATCTCTAAGTAAAAATTGTAAGCCATTTGGATGATCTGGCTGCACAGATTGAGATACATCAATAAGCCAACATTTGTTATCCCACCACAGGATATTATACTCTGAAAGATCAGCATGGATCATGTGTCCAATATTGTACATTTTATGCATAGCATCAACCACTTCATTGTACACACTCTGCCACTTTTCAGGTTTCAAAATCACCTCTCTTAGTTTTGGAGCAGGCTTATTGTCTTTACCTATAAAAGACATTAGTAAAACATGTTTTTTTAAACAAACCATATTAGGACAATTGAGGCCAATTTTTTGTAGTCTCATCATGTTGTGCATTTCCTTTTCGGCCCACATGTGAACAATTTTGCGTGGATTCTGTTTCGAAAACCGGTCCTTAAATCTGTAATCGGCTTCAATATATTTATCACGAGTTTTAAACTCATTCAGTGTTGTTTTAAATATTTTAATTGCACATTCTTTAGGAACAATGTAATCTGGGAATGTTGTGTCACCATTAGCATGCAACACTACTGATTCCTTCCCAGTAGAGATTATACCATTGATATCTTCCAGAACACCATTGTTGATAAGTTTAAATAAAATAAGTCTTGTGGGTTCATCAAGACCCATCTCTGCTGTAGCATGACTTTCCTTTCTATCCAACATTTTATGTTTACGCACATTATGGTGCTTAGTTTGTTCTCTCAAATGATTGAACACAGAATTTGACAATTTCATATCAAACCCAGCACCATCTCCAGTGCACACTTCAGGCGGAAATGCCATAACTTTGCATGCATTTCTTCTGCCACTTATAACACTATCGTGTTTTGTTACCATTTCACCGTCTATCATAATGAATCCACGTTTTGGAAGACTAGCGAACTCTTTCTCATTTGTTTCAAATCGATCCCAGTCTTTTTTATTGCCATCAATATCTTCTCCATCTGATTCAGAGTCATATATTAGATGCGCCGGAATGTTACGATAATTATCGTATGATACAGATACTTTGGCGTCACCATTGCGTTTCTTTTCTACTTTCTTGATTTCCTCGTCGTACTCCTTATCAAATTGACATTGCAAAACTTTTGCAATAATCGCGTCCGACTCGCAACAACCTTTCGCGGTGGATTCTTCAATCTCTCGAAGTAAATCTGCTGGTATATCATTATTTGTATTCACGTACTGATCCGACAGATGTTCCGCATATTTTATTTCCTCCTGAACCTGCAGTCCACGGGCAAATTCTTCAGACATAATGTCTGATAGGTTTTCTACATCAGCTGGCGCTGATACTTTTCTCCAAGGATTCGACATAATTAAATCTATATCACAGAAGTTTCCTTAAAAATAAATATTATTAAATAATGTTGCACAATAATAAATTTATTTAGTGAAGACTAGAGCACAGAGTGTTTATAATATAAGAAAGACTAAAGCTGTGCCAAACCGTATATACACAGACTAGTAATCAGTGTGACCGTATTAAAAAATGGTGATCTACTAAAACTACAAGGTGCCAGTACTAAATTATACCAAAACACATGCTGAATTATACTAAAAAATATACTACAATAAAAAGTAGAAGTGGAAAAATGGAATTAAAATTCTTATTACCACTTACTTTTTTTTATTTTATCAATTACACACCTTTATACAGATGTATCAAAATAATAATAAATATTGACAATAAGTTTTATTACAAATAGTCAGTATTCGACGGATTCTTTTTTACCAAATCTTTCGATGGGTCAAATTAGACACAACCTACACTCCCATCACTTAGACCTTGCTTAACATGCAACAGGCACGCAATATGTTCACGTTTTAATCTTTTGTCAACCATGATGAACAATCAGGATTTTTGTTGGATAAGAAACATAAAACCTCATTGGCACGGCGACATACCGGCCGTAAAAAACAAATCTAAGATTTAAATATATATAAATAATATATATGTTTTAGAAGTATTCATTTTTGGTATAAATACGTGTAATTGATAATAATAAAACATTGAGTATTGTATCGTCATGAAATATAGTTCATTTTTTTCAACAATTTTCTTCCCACTCAGATCTATATTTCTGATCGTTTTTGCACTTCATTATCTTCACTACACACGCACGATAACACAGAGAGACATATATAAAGAACAAAAAAATCCGTGGTCCCTTTTATACTTATTGCTAGGAATCATTTTTTAAAGTTTCAGTAATTTACCGCGACATTGAGCATGTAATGTAGATAAGTAGCTAAAGCACGATTCGCGGTTTAGTAGCGATACAGTAGCTTTAAACATCAGACAAAGATAAAATTATGTGAACGAAATACGAACGAATAATAATAATAATAAAGTGCTTATTGAATATCAAATATACATTTTAAATTAGAATTTATTACTTCTGCTAAACTGCATGGCAGTTTATTGGCAGGTATAACCTCTGTTTTTAATTACATTTGTCTATAGATATATAAACACTTAATAAAAAACATATTTAAAAAAAGAACAATACACTTACATACATGCAATACAAACATTTACAGTTAAATATAAAAAGAATGGATAATAAAAAAATGAATATAATTAACTTTTACGTTTACACACACGGTCTAATAAGAACTGATTGGTTTTGTTTTTAAAAATTCGGTTTGTAAAATTATTGTTTTGCAATGATAATGGTAAACAGTAAACTGTTATATAATTTAGGCACCAAGCACTTTCTATGTCTTTCCCCAAAATAATTGTTATAAGCGGGTACTTTGAATGTATCTATTGCCCTAATTGGGCTTGTATATGTAAATTTATTTTAAACTCATTGCTATCGAAATGTTCCACTGCCATCAATAGCTTTACTTTTTCATGGACTGGCAAGATTTTGCAACACGATAACAGTGTTTTTTGGAAATTAGTGTTTCTCGCCCAACCCAAAAATATATCAATATGTGTTTAAAAAACTTGAAAATGTGTACGCCATGTAGTACCAAGTACCGTAACGATGTTACTATGATTGATTCTTTATCTTTATAGGTTTATACAAACAAATGCAACTGTTTCAGTTCGGGAAGTACCGATTATGCGTGAATGTGCTATTTGAATGAAAACGATATAACTCTAAAAAGAAAAAAAATCTTGATTTTTATTTTATTTATTTGAAAATCCAACAGAGTACATTCTTATGTTAACTAATCCACGATATAAAACTAATACAGCCAATTTCACAATTATACAGTAATTATATAATACAATGGTATTATTATTATTTATTGAGTAAAAAATATATTTACTGACACGCAGATGAGTAAGTGTTGTTGTGTGTCTATATATTTGTCAAATTATTTTAATATTTTACCTCGATTTAATTTTATAATTTCTTTTTTAAATGAATTTTTTGTATGCCGAAATATGTTTATAGTGTCATATAAGTTATTATAGATGCGAGCAAAGCGACATACAACCGAATTTTTACCATAATTCGTTTTAGTAAATAATACAACAAGTAGTGGTGTTTTACGTGTACAATGTGCTGGTACTCGTAGTAATATTGTTGCTAAAAGCTCGGGATAATCGATGTACCCTGATAGTATGCAGTGCAAAAAGACCATCTCCTGTTGTCGACGTCGTACTTCTAAGGGTAGATCTCTTAGAAATGTGGAAATAACTACATAACTCAAAGTAGTTTGTGAATTATTTGTAAGCCTTATAACATAGAAATTTAATTAAAACAATTGAATAGTTTCTAGACTATTTACATACTTATTGTATTCAGGCGATCATATAATTGAGGCATATTCTATTTATTTATTTATTTATTTCAATCACCAACAAGGTATACAATGTGTTTAGCTTATTATAAGTTAAATTATTATTACAATATATCTTAATGTAACCTTAATTATAGGTGAGTACGGCATTATTTATTTGAGCAAAAGTTATTTATGCGATAATGAACTTCAGTTTTTTTGTAGATCTAATCTGGTCTAATCTAATCTAATATGTTATAAAAATATAAAATAAAACAAAAACAAACAAAAATTAAACTAAAACTAAAATATAAAAAGAAATACAACGAACTAAGAGCAAAAACTAAACTAATATAAAAGTTATTAATTATTCAATTTTCAAATTGTAACATCGAAGACAATAATATCGAAGACGAATTAGAAGGAGATTTATTTTTTCTTTTTATCCCTAATTTAGTATTTATTTAATTTGTTTACAGTTAGATTTATATTCACGCAAACTATTTTGGAATATATCAAGATTCGTGGTTTTGAATATTCTGTTGTATGTCGACAGTATTCTATTTATAGGAGAATAAAGTCCTAAATTCGTACGATAATGATTAGTTGTAAAAATATTAAACTGTGAGGCTCGAGGTAATTTAGTGGGCGCATTTAATTTAACTCTGCTTAATAGTTCTGGTGTGTTAAAAATGCCATTTACTAATTTAAATAGAAATGTCAGATCTAAAATCTCTCTACGAGTTTCTAAAGAATCTATCTTGAAATATTGAAGTCTGTCTTGGTAACTTAAAAGTTTTTTACCTAAATGTAATCCGTAGGTTAAGTGCCACAGAAACCGCTTTTGTACTCTCTCCAATTTGTATTTGTAAACGTTGTAATGAGGGTTCCATACAACACTACAATATTCCAGGCTGCTACGAACGAGTGCATTGTACAATGTTATTTTAGTATCGGCCTGTATGAAATCTTTAGTGTTACGCAGTACGAAGCCTAAAACCTTAAACGCTTTACTAATAACATTATCAATATGAATATTAAACCTCAATTTGTTATCTAAAATAATACCCAAGTCCCGAATAGTGTTTAGCTCTTTGAGGACATTTGCATGTATAATGTACTGACGAGGAACGCAGCTTTGCTTTTTACGGGAAAAATGTATCACGTAACATTTATTCGCATTTAAGACCATGCCATTCGCAGCACACCAATCAATTAAGGCATTTAAATCATTTTGTAATAATAACACGTCTTCGAGAGAGTCTATTTGTCGAAGCAGTTTAAGGTCGTCGGCAAAGAGATAACATTTTGAGTACTTAAACAGTGAAGGAACGTCGTTAATAAAAATGTTAAATAGTATGGGTCCCAGATTTGAGCCCTGAGGAACTCCAGATAGATTGAAGAAGGGTTGAGAAGTATACCCATTTACAACTACCTCGGATGTACGAAAAGAAAGATATGATTCAAACCACTTTAAAAGGTTGTTAGCGATTCCAATGCTGGCTAATTTTCGGATGAGAAGACTGTGATTGACCTTATCGAAAGCTTTGCTAAAGTCTGTGTAAATGACATCGGCACATTTATTTTGGTCAAGGAGATTTGTTAGATCGTCCGTAATAGTTATAAGGTTAGTAGAAGTGGATCTTGCTTTCACAAAACCATGCTGTACAGAAGATACAATTTGTTTAAAGTGCCATGAGAGTATAGGACATAATAATAATTCGAACACTTTAGCAAAAATGGGTATAATTGAAATTGGCCTATAGTTCTGGATCAAATTTTTGTGACCACTCTTATGTAATGGTATAACTAACGCATTCTTCCAACAAGAGGGAAATATTCCAGTGCTTAAAGACTTATTAAAAATCATTGACAAAGGGTAAGCGAGAACTTTAGCGCACTTAACTGCGAAAACTGATGGGATTCCATCAACGCCTGCTCCTTTGTATAAGTCTAATCTTTTTAAAACATTAAGAACCTGATTCTTTGTAAATAACACGTTAGTTATATGGTAGGTAACATTACCATTAGTCAAGTGATGATTCAAAACAGTTGTATTTGAATCATATACTGAAGAAAAGTGACAGGCGAAGAGGTTGCAAATGCTATTTCCATCAGTAGCTTTTGTTCCTTCAAGTAACATCTCAGCTGGATAAGTGTTGTTAGTTTTCTTTTTATGTTTGATAAAAGACCATATATATTTAGGATTAGATTTCAGAATTGCTTCTAATTTATATATATAACTATTATATGCAAGTTTTCTTAAAAGGTTAAATCGGCGTTTTAGCATGTTAAATGTAAGCTGATCGCGTGGGTTACCGTACTTACTAATTTTAATTTTTAAATTATATTTTTCTTTATTTATTTAACAAGAGCAGAGGAGTACCAGGGCGGGTTTTTGTTTCTACGTAGTTTTGCTTTAGGTACATGCTTAGAGATTACATTACGAAGAACGGCGTATAGAACATCTGTCAAATGGTTTACACACTGCAAATTTTGAAATTTATCATCCCAAGATACTTCGCTTAAGTCATTGATAATTTTTTCATAATCAGCTTGAAAGAAACAGAATCTGTCATTACTGTTGAAAGACAAACCGGGTTCTTTAACAAAAGGAATCTCAAACTGTAGTGGAGGGTGCAGCTTATCAATGATAGAGAGTGGGGCAGTGTTCACATCTAGATTATTAATATTAGTAGTACAGAGTACAAGATCTAATGTTTTACTTTTGTTGTTTAGGATGTGATTATATTGATTAAGGCCATTCAAGGACATAAAATTTAAAAATATGTTACCAAATTGACCTCCTGGTGACTTTCCTTGCAGCATAGGTAAATTTATGTGTTTCAACCAAGAAATACCACCCAAATTAAAGTCGCCAACAATGAGACAATTTCCTTGGTAAGATTCTAACACATTACTTGTATGCTCAACAAAATGATCCAATATATGATGCTTAATAGGAGGTGGCAAATAAGCAGTACAAATACGTAATGTTTCAGACGTCTTAGCTTTTGGTTCAATACTAATCCAGAGATCCTCGCAATAGGACTCCAAGTTACTTAATCTAACAGATTTATGAGAATTTAATACAGCAATTAAATCGCCACCACCCTCTTTTTCTGCATGAAAGCAAGAACTTTCACGGTCACGTCTGTAAACAATATAGCGAGAGTCGAACAATTCGCAATCAAACACACTACTATTTAGCCAAGTCTCGGTTAATATGATAATATCAAAACTATTACATACGACCCTATTGAAAAAATCTATAGTTTTAGACCTTAAACCTCTTACATTCTGGTAATAAATATTTAGGCTGGAGAATTTAAAAAATATTTAAAGTTTAAACTAAAATTATGATAATACATTGTATCACGACAAATAATTGACGAATAATAAAAGTTAACTTAATTTAACGCTGACAGCGTTGCGTATGTAGATGTAATTCGATTCTTCATTTTTCCGAACAAAAATCTTTCCGCTACGTATCCACACGAATTTATAATTCAGCTCTTTAGACTTCTTTCGAGTAGCTGCATGCAGTATTTTATTCTCAGGACTTAAGTGTTCAACTATGTATATCGGTTTTTTATCGCCGCCAATACCTAAGTGACTGGTGTTAAGTTTATCACTAGAGTTCTTCTTATTGAATGTTGTTGTAGCTGCTAGAAAAGTATCTCTCAAACGGGGACTCGAAAATTTAACCAGAATAGATCTTGGTCTTAAATTATTTGTATTTTGTTTGGCCACTCTCGAACAGTAATGAATATCGCTATCGTTAATAGGGCAGGTAATAATTTTGCTTGCCTGTTTCACAACAGTAATGAGATTTTCATGCTTATTTTCGGGAACGCCTTGTAGTTCAATGTTATTGGCACGTGAAAGTTGATCCATCTGTTTAAACTTAAGAGTAAGATCCTGTACTGTTCCGCGGAGGGTTTCATTTTCCTTTCTGAGTGACTCTAATGAAGAATCAATACTTGTAGAGATCACTTTAATTTTTTCGAATTCTTCGTTGAACAAAGAGATACTAGTTTCAAAACATGACAACATATTTTTCATTTCCAGTAGCTCAGTATTTATCTGTGTTTTAAAAATAGCACTCAATTCTTTTCTAACAATATCACGTATGTTATCGGCTGAAATACACGAACAATTCTTAAACTGCGTTTTAGGGCGCCCAGATATCGGAGAGTTATTGTTATCAGAATTAGATTCCTCGCTGCAGCATTCAGCGCAAAACCATGAAGATTTATAATTGCTAGAAAAACTCCTATAGTCGTCAGCTGTGTAATTCAAACAATGATAATGGTATTTACATTTACAATGGGAGCATTGTAAACTTTCGGTATTTTTTAATGGATTAGGACACATTTCACATTTAATTTTTGGCATTGTAGTGTAGGTAGAATCAATGAGTTACGTATTTCTCACTGTCCAACACAGCAAATTGTATTATAATTGTTATTACTAGTACAGTTGTGGAAAAAGATCCTAAGCGCCGTGAATACGGCGTCACTTACGCGTTTCGTTCAAACAATATTTCGGAACACTCGAACACCGTCCATTTAGCGAACCACAGTGTTATATTCTTCATTTATTTAAGAGATTCAACGAAACTTAAGAACTTAGATGCACCACTACTTTGTTAAACTAATATATAAAGGAACTGTATCACTTTAAATCCAATATACTTCAAAAAACCGATCAAAATAAATTAAAAACTGAGACAGATCTCGACAGCGTTGTTGTTTGCTCACTCACGAAAGGCACGAAAGGTATTCTAGAATACTCCTGACATAGGCGAAGTAAAGGATCTTAATACATTTTAAGCTATTGAATGGTGCGCATATTCGTTTATACCTAACCTAGCTGTTTATAAGCCTTACTTACCATATTGTAAATATGATCTATGATATGTACAATCAATGTATCTGAATAATGAATCTGATGTAACTTTTGAATAAGTTTTTTATGATCTGCAAACATTTAAAATTTCGAGATTTTAGAACAATGTCCTATGTCGATGAGATAGCCACGATAGGTGAGCCACTTACTACGACAGCTTGCATCCTATTCGTGATATAAGACTCAAACCACCTATGTTAATTGCCACGTGTTCCAAGAAAGTTTACTAACTTTTTAAAATTTTTCCCTAATATATTTAAAATAGACATACGTCTATAATTCTGAATTTCACTTTTAGTTCCACTTTTATGGATTGGTACTATCAGAGCTTCCTTCCATATTTCAGGAAAGCGACAATATTTATTTAGTGAAAGGTTAAACAAATCTGTTATTGGCATAACTAAATTTTCAGCATAGTATTTAAAAAAGATAGAGGGGATTTTGTCGCTACCATGTCCTTTATTAATACTAAGAGATCTGAGAATTTTAAGCACAGTTTTATCTTCGATAACTAAATTATGTATTGTATCTAACGTTTCTACATTTGACGAAATTTTGAATATTAATTCAGATTTAAGTCATGTTTCTGAGAGACAAACTACAAAAGGCTCATATTTATTTAAAATATAAGTTAAGACAGCTTTTTTATTAATTATGCGGCAGTTCCACTGAATTATTTTCGAACAATCCATTGTTTCCTGTATAATATTGTAGTCATTTTTTGTACTAAAATATTTTTAAGCGCAGTAAGTATTAAGGCTACATTGAACGGTAGTTCCAGTTATTCCTTTTTAATAAAGAAAAGGCAAAAGTACTAGTAGACTATGCAGCCAAGTCAAGCGTTAGGATTACTATCAATAAATGGTAGCAACAAATTAGCGGCCTTCGGCCAAAATGGAGTTAATTGGGGCATTTCAGAATTCACGCTCCGTCTTATTATTTTCATTTCACTACACTTGTGTATCATAATTACACTATATCACGTAAAATGCCACCAAAATTACATAATATATAGTTTAATACGGCAAGATAATGAATTAAAACTAAGAACGATTACATAACAAACCAAAATCGCGCCAAGCACTCCTTATATAGAACTTCTGCTTCTTAATTGATGGCAATCTTTGTACACATAATTTGTGTCAATGTCATGTGGATAAGATGTATTTTCAATTTTGTATCAGCATTAACAAGCTCCAACAAAAACGGTGGACCATCATGCTCGTACTTTCCATGCAGCTTTGTTGGCACCTCAGAATACATGCTACGCGTTATCTTCTACAATAAAGTTAACTTGAACACAATAGCTAAACTATATCACACAAATCGCCACCAAGACTACATGATATAGAATCAAATACATAAGTTTAATGAATTAAAGAAAACAACTGCTACGTGTCGGACTGAGATCCCGCCAAAAACCCCTATATAATGCGTTATTTTATTATTAACTCTTTAACGGGCTTGGGATTAAACCCTTTTGAACCTTATATAGTGTATCTGCGATAGTGTTCCCAAATCCCGAAAATATTCGCCCATAAAACTGAATTTAAAAACTCCTGAGACCACAACCAATATTTGGTTATTCCGAGGGATGTACTTGAATAACTTTATTTTTACAGAAATATGGAAATTTATAAAGTCCCAGTAATACCTCTTAAAGGTAAGGGGTAAAAACTGCATATATCTTACATATTTGTCCTTAAAATTATAAGGTAATGTTGGAACATTGGATTAAGATTTTGTTTATTTAATAGTTTTTGTTACTATTAGCTTATTTATTTATCTCAGGAAAAATAAATTTTATCTGCCATTAAATATTTTCCATTGTCGTAAATAATAACTTGCTTTGTAGATCTGAGTGAATAGTTTGTTTAATAAAGGCTTCAACTCAATGTAAGGTATGTTATATAGTCCACAAGCGTGTTTGGTGGTTTTTTTCCTTCTGATATACTCCATGTATATATACCTAACAGTATCGTATATACATATATTTATATGTATTCAGTAAAAAGTTATTTTCATATTACAAACTGAAACTTCAATTTTTTTATTAGTTCAGATAATACTTAAATAACTAAACCCCCTTAAATATTGTAAGGAATATAATACAGTGAATATTTATGAATAAAAAAAACCGTTATACGTCTTGGTCTTTGGCAGTTCTAGACTTCCATATAAAGAATCATATCCTTACCTCTCAAATGTAACTCTAAAAATTAAGCTAGATTGATATTGGAATAAGATTGCCTCGATGGCGCGGTCGTATTACGGTAAGGGTCGGGTCAAGTGATGTTTTCCTATTCAATATCATCCCGGAGTCTGGAATTTGTGCTCGATATGGCTACAGGCTCGCTGCCTGTCACATCTGGGACGGAACTAAGCTCAGTGAAATGTGAGCGGTGTAGTTCGCTATTTACCTCTGCTTAACCCTTTGGGCATAACAGGCGTGAGCTTATGTTATAAGAGAACTAGGTTATCAAGTTTCAAAAGAAAATTAAAACTAAAAACAAAATGGTTTTTATTATTTTTTATTTAAAACCTTACATTTACTTGGCGGCCTTTTTGCCAGACTTTATGCTGGCCTGTTGCGCTTTTAGGACTTTCACGATCTTCTGTTCTTCGATCAAGAAAGCTCTGACGATGCGCTGCTTCACGCATTTGTGACAGAGAACACCTCCATAAACGCGCTTCACTGTCTTCTTGGCGGTAGCAGAGACGAGAACGCTCTGCGGGCCTCGCGGGCTGGATACCGCGTAGTTTACTCTTGCACTGACCACACCTCGGGATCTTCTTAGGTTTCTTAACATACTGGTATACCAAGCGACCTCCAGGAGTTCGTACTCTGGAATCAACAAAGAAATTTATGAGAAATAGTCATCTATACTGATAAATAAAATTGAAGTGTCTGTTTGAAATATCAAATTTTTTTTTTTACTAAATAGATATGAATGCATATACGCGTCGTATATACCAAAAATACAATTTAAAAATTTTTTGTCTGACTGTCTGTTTGTAATGGGTAATCTCCGGATCAGTTGGGCCTATTTTGACGGGGTTTTATTGGTAGATAGCTGAAGTTACTCCAGGTATTTTAAATTTTCGAAAAAATTTAGGGTTCCGTGCAAAAAAAATTAAATTCATAAAAATCTGATTCAATGCAGTTTTACAGGCAATTTTTTAAATTTGTAAAAAATATCTTTTCTTAATGTTAGTACAAAAAATTGGAAAATAATTAGGGTTCTATAAAAAAAATTAAAACGCAGTGAAGAATATATGAAATGCGGGCACAGCCGTGGGCAGACAGCTAGTTGGAGATATAACTCAAAAACTACTGAACCAATATTGTGCATCTGTCTGTAAAACAAAAATGTTGTGTCTGTTTTTTTGTTCTAGTTAATCTCCAAAACGAGTGGACTGTTTTTGATGATTTTTCCGGAAGATAGGTGAAGTTAAAAGATGTAACTTAGGCAATCCTATTTTTGAAAAGTAATTAGGGTTCTGGATAAAAAAATTAATTTAATGAAATTGTATACAAAATCTGACTCTATTAACAGTTTTACTGGTTAGTGTTTGAATTTTGTGAGAAATATCTTTGCTTTTTGTTATTACTAAAAATAATTTAAGGCCTGTACAGAAAAATAGGGTCCATTGTTTTCCAATTATTATTTTAAAACTATTTTACACAGTGAATAATTAGGAATAGGAAATAGCATATGCAAATGCAAATTGTTATAAGTATATATTTAGGATATGTAAATATTTTATGTTTTATGAAACAGTTGAAAAGAACTGAAGCAATATCGATATTTATTAAGGTTAATTAAAAAATTCTACATTTCCTGTAAAACGTAATAAAATCAAATATACTTTATTTATTCAACTTAGGTTCTAATAAGGTGTTTATGAATGTCGAAATACTATCACCGGTTTGGAAAACAAACCAGTCATCATGAAGAGCTGGCATCAAACTCTAATATTTTATCATAATTTATTAAAGAGCTACTCCGGACATCACTATTATTTACATCAAATCATTTCATGTGAATAAAGTTCTCAGCACAACACATCAGCACTCTGTGTTCTTCGTATAAAAAGCAATTAATAAATAATCATATACCAAGTAACTATTTTAGGCCATTATTTTAGTAACTATCATATGAAACCATTTTATTTTATTGTTATCTCTAACATAAAGTGTATTATTTATTTTTCTTTACTAAGTGTTTAGATTTAAAAAATGAATGTCAGAACATCGTGCATAGTTGGCTAAAGTTAGTTAAAGTAATAATCAACAGTATCTTAGGCTTAGTATAATATCAACTTATTACAAGTTAAAATCTATACTATATAGATAAAAGTTTTCACTTTTAGCAAATATCGATTGACTAATAGCATTTTTAATATTAAAATTTAACATAGTAAATTTCGAAAATGTTGCTTCAGAGAAACGAACGCTAATTAACCCTTAGTAAAGATAATTTATGAAAATGTTTACTTCACAGATATAACCTCAAAAATATACTAGACAATATTGAGTCTAATAACATAGGATACACAATTTTGTAAGTTTGTACTAAGCATACATTTTATGGTTTTGTATCAATTTGGTTATAAATACTTACATTCTCCTTTGGTTTGACTTTGTGTTGTAAGACAAACGTCGTCTGAATGTAAGCCGCTGCACCATTTTGTAGCTGAAATATGAATAAAATATATTTACAATATATTGCACTAATAAATACACTAAATATTATATGCTTTTAAAATCTTTATCGTATGATTACCACAGATTTTTCTAATATCTTCATTTACAACAAAACGTCCTAACCTTTTTGACAGCTGGTGACAAGAAAAGAAAAACAAAAATTTATATGGCAACACCTATGATTCTGTACAAATAATTAAACTTTTTTCTTAAAAATAAAAGTTTTGTTTTAAATAGTTGATAACAACTTTTTGCAATAAGATTTATTAATATAATAATAAAAAAAAACAAAGCATTAAACACCAATTAATTTCTTTTATTTGCGTATAAATCGCATAATACGTGTCGTTACGAAGTTTTAAATGTTAATTTAATCGTGAGTTGTCGTTATATTATTTAAATTATGATAGATATTATATACATATTATATTTCTTGTATGAATAATTAAAATATTTATTTTAATTTGACTTTGTATTTTTAGTAAGAGTAACTCTGACATCGAAAAAGTAATATGGCTGATGCTGTGTAATGTTTGTGGTGATGTTTTTCTGTGTTTAAAACATTATAAAGTGTCTTTTGTGTGGGATAGAAGAAATCATGGGTAAGTCATAGATTATTTTTTTAAGTCAGCTCATGCTGTGTGATACAAATCTTTTATAATACATAAAATCGTGTTAAAACAACATGTAAGGACTCAGATGTTTCCAGTATGTACAGTGATAAAAAATAAGATTCTATGTGTTTTTTATGATTTTCTGCAAAAAATATCGATAAATTCGTAGAAACATACATAAAATCCAAAATCTATGCAAAATATATCACTGATAGTTCCAAAACATGCAGAAAAATCGATTGTTTTTAATATTTACTAAAATCTATTATATATATAAGCTATAATTTACTATAAATAAACGTCTTTTTTTGCTTTATTTTGACAAGAGAATGAATGTATCTGTATCTTATCATAAAAAGAAAACTTTACATTCTTATCAACAGATGTCAGCAGTTTTTATTATACTCTGTTTACATTTTTTGTACCATTCCGTGTATAATTTACTTTATACTGCATAGATTATAAATGTATTTATCCTATATAGATTGATATTAAGCGATGGTGTCAGAAGAAGAAACACTAACAACATTAGAGAGAGTTTTATACCTAGTAAACATAATATGTATGTAGGTATTTATAGTTATTGCTATTATGTTCTGAACGAATTTTTTAAGTGTTTATTTACTGAATTTTATTTTCAAATATTGTCCTATTGTTCTTATATTTGTTTAAACAGCATACTAATATAAGTTTAAGTAATTGGTTATTTTTTTATATCAAAACAAGACATACAAAGTTCAGAGGGGCATATAATACATTCAAAACCATAGAAATTTATTGTTATTGATTTTAAAGCTACCTTGAATATTTCATCAGAAATATCCTTAATACCTATGTACCTATATTTCGTATGGACATTTTTTATTACCTGTATTGGTTTTTAAAGTATCCCTAGCGACATCTGTAAACAAGAATAAGATTGTTTATCAAGTAAGATTCTTTACCAAAAACTGAAAAATTTACTTTTTCCATTTACAACTTGTGTACAAAATGCCATGGTTCTTTAAAACATACTTAATTCTCATACAAATGAGCATCACTTTCTGTGTGTGTGTCATTTTTTAATAATTTGTGAGTGCTATGTATACTAAAGTTCTCTGAAGTATAAACTAACATCAAATGAAATTTGTTTAGTAGTTTTTACGCGATGCTTGCATAGACATACAGATGAAAAATGCAAAAATCATAACACTCTTCCATTATCTTTATGAATAAGATTGGTTCATTCGAACTTACGTCCAACGACGCAATATACGACCAAACTGCCACTGAACTATCATTGCTTCTACCTTCTATCTACTATGGTAACAGGTCATTCATTAAAAAAAAGTAATTAAATCCTGTCGCACATACGAATGATCGCGTCCAATTTAGTTTCTAGTTTATTGGTCATCATATCTGTACGAAGCATATGCATTCTTTACGAGCCGTGTTTCATCCAAGGTGTCAGAATATAATTTTTATAATGCTCAAAGGCTGTTCGTTACGTTTTTACATAATATTAAACGAGAGGCTCCGCCGTGCACCGATTCCGAGAACCCTCCGACATTGAGATGGGTCGTTTTGTAATAACTATACTCTCTATAGGGTTGTCATTAAATTTAACATTTCTATTTTGTGTATTTCCTATATTTTTACATAATATATTATGCACAAGGTAATGGTGTAACCGTTTTTTCAATTAATAAATTTATAACTCGGGAATCACTGTACTGATTTTTACATTTATTTCTTAAAACTATTGTTAGGATTAGATTATCACTATTAAGCTTACAAATATAATTCAAAATCAATGATACTCGTTTGCAACTATATAAAAATGTAACTTGGTTTAGTCGTTCTCGAGTAATAAGCCAACTAACGGATGGACAGAAAAAGAGATGTGGGCTTAAAATTAAAAAACATTCGTTTGGTTTGCGAAAATCCATCGTAAACAATATGGTTGAGCAAAGTACCTAATTCCGCTTCAAATGTTTTTTCAAAGGAAAACTTGAAATCAATTTTAACCATAATATTATTTAATGAGTAAAGGTTTTAATCATTTGGCAATAATAACATTAACAGTTTGTTGATAGGTATTTTGTGATTTAATACGATGTACATTAACATGTACGATTATACATTAAAAAAACGAATAAATGTAAGCTTGTTGATGCGTCATTCGGTGGTAATTTATTGGACAGTGTCAAAGATCATATTGGAGTCGTTATATGTGGGTGTTTTAATCTTAAAATCAAAATAAAACATTTAATGTTTTATAAATTGTTACAAACTAGTTAGTAACCCTGACGTTGTTCAGGTGTGACTTTATGATGGTCGCCCGCTACATATCTGTTTTAATCGGAACCTTTAACCTACAGATTGGTTCAGTGGATTCTCAACGATGCGCGTTTAAAAATAAAACGATCACTATTTTATATTGAGTGACAACTACCCTCGCTGAGGAAATCCCTATAACGGAAATTGTGATTTATTCTGCGTCGGGCGTCGGGTCTTGCAGACCTGTGTGCGCAAGGCTTTACGCGCGGAATGGTATAACATTAATTTTATGATTTACCTACTGACTCATGCGTGTAGTTTTGACTTCTTTAATTTCGTTATTGAAATTTCATCAGTTATCTAACAATAATTTTTTATAGAATATAAATATATTGTATGAATTACCACCGGTAGACTGCCAAGTCATTTATGCTTGCAAATCTATTTACAACCCTTATCATGACGATCGGTTGACCAGTGTAAAATTCAATATGCTACTGCGCCACCGAGTGGCGAGTTTCAACAAACTATATATATATATATATATATATATATATATATATATTTCATGATATATATATATATATCATGAAAACTTTATACGTGAAATAAAACATATACTCACCCAAGTTTAATTGTGATCGATCGAATTATATGACTTCTGCGTTTTCATATATAACATAACCATTTTAATATAAGTTGTCTAAAATTAAATTACGTCACATCCAATGCTTAAAATATATTTACGTATAAAAAATATTTACGTACCGGCGAGTGATATTATTGATTAGCTTAAAATGTAGCGGATTTAGAAACGAACGTTCCGTTTCTTAGCTAAAATTACTCGGGTAGCAGGTTGATAAACATATATATTTTCAGGTTTCGTGTAGGTTGAAAAACGTTCATGAAACGAAAAACCTTATATTATTTAAAATGGAATTATTTGTTTCTCTAGTTATACAAACAGGCAACTATTTAAGTAATTATTTTAATGTTACAATATTTTATGATTTTTACTTGATACCTAAACCGATATTGTTTGAATTAAGTAAGTAAATGAAATAAAAAATTTCTTCCAAGAAATGAATTTAATATAATTTTACGTAGGCAACCCTAAACCCACGAGTCGATCCTAACGCGCTTTTTTTTTACTTTTTGTACCCTTAGAGGTCCCTGATCCGACACCTCGCGACAATGGTGCTGGCGGCAGACGTGTGCCCTTCAGCCTCGGAACGGCCATTGTTACTCCTCAATCATATGTTATTGTTAAGCTATGCCGCTTAGGATTCTAGAGTAACGAACACAATTATGGCTTATATATATATATATATGTGTGTCAGGTACTTATGTAATACACGTTAATTTCGTATTATTTTGAAAGTAGCTGTGGCCGCAATTTTCTCGAAAAAGTGTCAGGTAGGAACTACCGCCGGGGCAACGCGATAGAATGCGCAAGCCATCCCGTATTGCCCCACTCAAGGTGGCGGGTGGAACCGGGGGGCTTAGTGGGCAGTGGTAAAGGGCGCTTCTCGTCGTGAGTCCCACACTAATACTGGTGTGTGACAGTCCCTCACACGTGCGTGTGAGAAACTGTCATACACCCCTGGATTCAGTCCTTTCCCGGGGGGTACGTCCCTTTGGGTTAGGCTGGACAGCAAGTGCGTAAAGGCATTCCCCAAGAAAAAAAAGAAAGGAAAAATAGGACTAAAGTAAAACCTCGATATACGTGAATCCGGAGGTACGGGATTTTACAATTTTCTTTACCTTGGTCGTCATATAACTCTCGATTATCGATTATTAAATAATATGAAATAATAATTGTTTAAATAAAACACAAAAAAAATTTTTTTGGTCGTCAAAGTACTTTGTAGGATTTAATGAAGCTAATCATCAACATAAATTCAGTTGCTGATTTTATATTTGTATAAATCTAAAATTGTATGAAATATTTTTGTGTACATTATTATTTTCTTTAGTTATGGACCCCAATTAAAAAAATGTTTATGCCGAGTCCCGTCCCACCTATCGCGTAAGTTCGAAGTATTACTGTATGTACTTCAAAAAAACTTAAGCAGGGGTAAGTACTAAGCTAGAGCAGAATTCGACAATTAGATTTATTGTGGGTCCGTAGGGAATCTAAAACAGTTTGTCACGATCCAGTTAAAAAGTGATGAAGAACCAAACAAAATGTCAAGTTATAAAGCAAAGTAAAATTATGCAGTTTTTTTATGAAACAAATTTTCTTAAACAATTTTTTTTTGCCATGTTAATATGTATTTACGATACGATACTTACGGTGAATTTTCCATTTTTACGCGGAGAAGAAGGATACTTATAGAATACTAATCATTTAGATTAATTCTATGACATTGGGATTATATTTTTGAAAGAATATTGAATGATTTGGAATGGTGAAGAGCATTTGTGATCCTGAATGAAAGCGATGTTTTAGTAAAAGAAAACATGGTAACTGCCGCATGATGTTTTAAAGCTTTTCCTAATGTTCGCCCCCTATGTAAGTCAAGATTGTATATAAATTCCATCTTTATAACTCTCTATAAAAGTTTAACCTTTAACGTTAAATTATACATTGAAATTGTTGTATCCTTGTCGATTACGTCTAAGCAGGGGTTGCTTGAATTTGTATTTTTAAATCATTATAATGATTCATGAAAATGAAGAAGTTTTCTATGACCTCTGCCGTCCTTCGTTGGTATTATTACATGAGCGCATTTGGTATTTTATATTGGGGAACAAAAATTAATGTATAATTCATTTAAGAAAACACACATAGAAACTTTGTTCGGCATTCAAATTTTTGGTACTACAAAATAATTTATTTATTTTATTTACTTTATTGTATATTACTTAACAGTACATTTACTATAATACAGTTTATTATTTTAACATTTAAGTAGTACCAATTACAAAGTAATTATAATTAAATTTTGTTATGCAGTATAATGTCTTGAAATTCAAATTTGATTGTGTGTATGTGTGAGTGTGTGTATGTGTGTATATGTCTGTTAGTGTGTGTGTGTTATAAATAGTGACCATGTTTACTAAGTTCTTTCTCTCTCACCGTATATACGTACTAACGTATTGGTATTTTAGGTTTTAAGTTCTTTATAAAGATGTTCCTGTTTGGCTGAAAAAGATCGGCATAATAGAATTTCGTATGATACGTGTCAAAACATCTATGCAAAACCGAGTTTTTTGTATAATTATGTCTTACTATTTGCGGTGCAAATAAGTGAGGATTTCGAGTTATTGTCGTATGTATTTTTTAAGGGAATCCTATACAGTAGTTCGGGACAGTCGATGTTGTAGTTCAATATATCATACAAAAATCTCATATCGTAAAGAGATCGTCGTTCTGCTAATGAAGTTAAATTATAAAAGTCTAAGTTACTTGAGTATGAGTTGTGATCATTATTTAATTTAAAATTTAGATATTTTAAAAATTTCTTTTGAATATTTTCTAGCTTGGTCTTATGTGTAACGTAGTCTGGTGACCAGATTGGAGAACCATAATCTAGGTAACTCCTAATATATGCAAAATACAGCATTTTTAATGGCATAAGGTTTAAAAACGGTTTCGCAATTCGGCAAATAAATCCAAACATTTTTAATGCTTTTTGACGTATGTAATCATAGTGATATGTGTAAAGCAGTTTAGAATCCATCATTACTCCTAAATCACGAATAACGGAAACTCTCTGCACTGGCAACCCATCTAGGGTGTAATTATAATATATAGGCTTACGCTTTCTTGTGTATGTGACAATATTACATTTTTTTATGTTCAAATATAGTTTATTTAGCCGGCAATATTCGCAAAGGCGGAGAAGGTCATTCTGTAACATATGACAGTCGTTAATATTACGGAAGATGCTGAAAATTTTGGTATCATCAGCATACATAAGGTATTTTGCTGTGGTGAAACAAGAGGGTATATCGGATACATAAATATTGAAAAGCAATGGACCCAAATGTGACCTCTGCGGTATACCTGATGGAATTGTTCGAAAACCAGAGACAAATGCTCCTATCCGAATTGCTTGATTTCTATTAATTATATAGGACTTAAACCACCTCAAGAGATCACCATGCACACCTATATTAGCAAGCTTACTTAGTAAGATATTGTGATTGATACGATCAAAGCATTTGGCGTAATCCGTGTATATGACATCCACTTGATAACCTTCGTCCATGGATGTAGCAATGTAATCCGAAAATACAGCTAGATTGCTAATCGTGGATTTATGTTGCATAAACCCGTGCTGTTCCGAAGGAATAGACAAAGAAAATAATCTATAAATATGTTCATGTATCAGTTTTTCAAATAACTTGCTAAAAACGGACAATAGGGATACAGGTCGATAGTTTTCAACATTATTCTTTGAACCAGCTTTATGTATTGGAATAACGTACGCTTCTTTCCATTTACTTGGAAAAACGCCTGTTTTTAAAGATTTATTAAAGATAGCAGTTAAAGGGACAATTAAAGACTTAGCGCATTTTTTCACAAAAATTGGAGGTATTTTATCCGGACCAGCTCCCTTGTTATTGTTGATTTTATGAATCCCTTTTTTCACCTCTGATTCGGATAAATTGACATATCCGATATTAGTTCATGTGTTTACATTAGTTTCATGGTCTAAACTCGTTTGTAGTGAGTCATGGATATAAACTGATTGGAAAAATTCAGAAAACAAGTCACATATAGCACTACCGTCATTAGCAGATTTCACCCCATATTTAATATGCGCTGGAATAGATGGAGCGCGCTTTAGGTTTTTTACATACTGCCAGAAGTGTTTCGGTGTCTTTTGAATGGCAGCTTCACTCTCTTTAATGTACCTGTTCCAACAAAGGTTCTGTATTTTTTTAAATCTAGTTCTCAGAAGGGAAAATGTGTCGTAATCTGTCGGATTCCTATATGTCTTCCATTTTTTGTGGTATTTCTCTTTTTCCTTGGCGATATGTATCAATGCTTTAGAATACCATAATGGAAATTTCTTTGGATAACTTTTGTGTACAGGTACGTATATCTCGATTGCTGAATTTAGTCTATAGTAAAAAGTAGCTACTGCATTTTCTACCGTTTGCTTATTAAAATCATACTTCCAGTCAAATGAATTTAAATATTTATTAATTTCATCGTAATTAGCATTATTGTATTTGTGAATATAAATAGGTATCATTTTCAATAATTTAATATTTATACTTGTAATTTCCAATGACAATACAGGGTGGTGAGGCATATCTTCTTTAGTTATACAAAAGTCAGAATGATTTACTTGTACGTTTGTATTGCAAAAAACTAAATCCAGCAAACGATCATTATCATTTATTATCTTGTTATATCGGTTTAAATCCAATTCCGAGAGTAATTCTATGAATAGTGATTGGTTTTCGTTAAAATTACCTAAAGCTGAAGAAAGACCATTGGTGTCGTCAATGTGCCACCGAACATGGGGTAAATTAAAATCTCCTAACAACAATAAGTAGTCGTTGACGATTAACGACTGACAGTTTTTCAGATAAGAGGTAAGATGCCCTAACAGCTCATTGTGTGATGATCCGGATCCAGATAAGTAAACACAAATTATATGTATATTTCTATCAGCTCTTATATTATGCGAATCAATTCTTAAATGCAGAAGCTCACAACAGTCAGTTTTCATGACATCACTCAAACTAACACGAGTTGCACCAAGTTCGCGACGTGTCAACATCATAACTCCCCCTCCAATCTGGCTCCTAACAGGCTCACTGCGGCTACCTCCCAAATGCCTAATACTACGGTCAAAACGATGAACATCATAACGCGCGTCAGAAAGCTCAGAGTCATGAACACTAGGTATCAACCAAGTTTCACAGATAGCTACTACATCGTGATTTTGATTTAACACGCCTAAACGAAATTGTTGTGTTTTGCCACGTATACTACGTGCGTTTTGAAAATAAATTGAAATGTTATTGGAAGCCATCGGGAAAGTGATAAAATATATGTCTTAAATTTTGCAAGTGAATAAGCCAAACCAAAATAAGTAATACATTCAAAAATATGAGAGAGATAGGAACAAAAATATGTGTGTGTAGAATAGTGTGTAGCATGATAATGAGTGAAGAAAAGGTTACTGTGAGAATACACAAGTTTATCGTATGTATGGAACATTGACAAAATTGAGTTAAAATTAAACATGACATGTTTTGATATTTACAATTTTCTAAAATATACTCAGTAGCTATAAAGATTGCGAACCACGCGAAACTTAGGGAGTGCATTTCAAAACTTCCTCGCTCATTCTGTCCAGCTGCTGCTGATTCCGGATACGAATGGCAGGGGAACAGTCGTTTTTTCTTACGTATATTTTTGAATTTCGTGACCATACGTACCGAAATCCCAGCTCTTTGCATACGATACGTGTGTTTTTATGAAGTAATTTGTTCTGATAAGTGAGATGGTCGTTTAAAAAAAAATTTGACGTGCTTCTCCGGGAATACCAATATCGCTTCTGCTTATGCCTCTTTGTTTACGAATTTTGCTTAAAAGTTCTTCCTTCTTCATGTTCGAATGCAATTTAACAATGATGGGCTTACTGAATGTTACTGCTGGGTTTTTTTTGCTGAATACGTGTTGTAAATTCGAAATCCTTTTCATTTAAGTCAATACCTAGAAATTTTGCTATATTTGTTATAATAAGAGGAAGGTTTTCTGATTTTTTTTCTGGAACTCCAAATATTTCGATATTATTTTGTCTTGCCCTTTGTTCTAGTTCATTCATCTCAAATTTTATCGTAGCCAACAACTCCGATTTCTCGCTTAACTTCTTATTATCTTTTTCCAATGCCTGAATTTTAGTTTCCAGTTCTACTATTTTTATATTAACGCTGTCTTGCTGGTCTGATATAAATTGAACACTCTCCTGTATTGGTTTAATTGAAGCAGTTATTATGTCGCAGTTATCAGTCAAAGCGGAAATAAGTTTCATTGCTTTTTCCACTTTTGATTTTATCGTCATCAATTTTAGCTGTTACTGCAACTTTAAATTCTTGAAAATCAGATCTCTGCTGTTCCAATATTCTGTCCAATTCTGATTTAATTGTATTTTGAATTTGGGTTAAAAAGATATAGATCCCGTTGGTTCTGAAATAGTCGGGATTACTTTTTCGTCAAGTTCCCTATCCGTATTTATTTTATTACAACATGATCCCTTCCATGAAGATTTCTTACTAATATTCATTTTCCGGAATATTGTTTCCCTTATACCTTCGCAACCAAAATGATACACTTTCTTACATGTTGAGCATGTTAATTCTTCGCTATCGTATATCCGCGAAGAACATTTGTAACATTGCATTTTTATTTAGTTACGAGTTCGATTCACTATTTCTTACACGGCAACACAGATGACAGTTTGTCAAATTCAATTAAGTCACGATATAAATTGACGCTTTACAGAATCACGTACACAAATGAAAAAAAAAAATGTAGGTAGGCCGAAAACAAAAATTATTCTTGAGATAACAATTTTTTTTAAATACTTAATATTTGAGCAACTATTAATGGAGATAATAACACTGCACACTCACAACATGCTAAAGTTTAATGTACTAATAACAATTAACACAAGTGATTAACTTTTACTTGGTTTTTACAATTAAAATCACGAGCGACACTATACCGTGCAAAATGATGTGGTTTTATAATTGAACATAAATTGAAATTGAAAATAAAGTAGAACAATCCGTTAATTAGTTAATTACTCATCAGTGGTCAAAAGGATTCCGAATATATATGTTTTTAATCCAAGTTATGAATGAACCAATGTTGGTTCAAAACGTTTACATAACATTAAAAACGCATATGTTTTTTGTTGTAAAAAATATTTTGACCCCCCCAGATATTATCCTAAATGAGTCCCATGTAACGGAATGACGGTTCGCATCTCGCCCGCAAGTCGAAATGCTCAATGCCTCCATTTTTACTCCCCCGAGTGTAATAGTTTTGAATAATTGTACATAAATCTTCTTAAGAGACGACGTCTCATGACGTAGGCGTAGGTAATAGTTTGTCGTATTTTGTCTTCAAGACAATTAATCTAGTCATTGTTAATGCCTAACTTATAGAATTATATTTCGGTATTGTCTTATTTCAATAATATAACAAAAACAATACATTATTATTCCTCTTTCCTTATCCACTGAATGGAGTTACAGAAATATTTTTATAAATCATAGATGTGTTATGTGACTAAGTTTCAATATATTATTTTGTTACATTAGATATTTAAATATATCAATCGAATTACGACGATAAAATTGAATTTAGTAAAAAATACAATTAGGATTTTTTTGGTTTAACTTACCCATTGGATGTTATTAATGTACTGAATAATTGTGGAGAATAAAAAGACAACGAATGACGAAAAAAAATTGCTTTTCTCACTTCAGTCCTGAGTATAGGTTGTGTAAGGCGGGTAGTAATTTGTCCTAAATGCTTTTCCGCCTCGACAATTTTTTTAATGTATTGTAAAGTTAGCTGGTGTCGCATTTTGTTCGGTCGCTCCGGTTTTTTTGCGCAATTTTTTGTCATTAGATCTTGAAAATACGATAGAGCAATTTACTAATATTATAATACAACGTTTCAGAGCTAAGTTGTAGGTTCTGGATTATTATCATGATACACAAATTTTATACAAATATCATCTTGTCATAAAACACGTCGGTAGGGTTCGGTTGCGGACCGCGGTGTGTGTGCATTCGGTGTCCCCTGTACTCTCAAGTATCTAGATGCAGAAGACATATTAACTATTACACGTTTTTCACCTCGAATAAGATTCCTTTGAAACATAATTGACCGTAGATGCTATTTATAAACGAAATACAATAGAAAAGTTAAAAGTAGAAATAAATATCTATTCGTTTTGAGATGCCAAACCAACCAGACGTGACAAAACATGTAAACCTGTCGAGACATTTTTTCAGGCAATTTGTTTAAGTAATCGCTCTAGCATGCTAACCGAAAGTGGTAATTGCTTAGTGTTAATATGGTAGGATACTCCATCAATGGACGTACGAGTAGATTAGAGTTCTATGCCATTATGAGCTTCAACTTTTGGTAAACCACAAACAGTATTACCTGAGAGCCATCACTTATATCGTCACTTAACATCAAGTGAGACTGTGGGCGAAGCGCTGAGTCAATTATAATATAAAAAAACCTGATCTCTATGTTTTTTTTATTAATAGCTAGTTGTGTGCCCGCGGTTGTGCCTGTGTTTCATATATTCTTCACTGCGTTTTAATTTTTAATAGCCTAATATAAAATAAAAAATTCATAAAAATTGTTTACTACTAAGATAAAGTAAAAATATTTCTCATAAATTCAAGCATTTGTCCGTAAAATTGTGCATTGAATCGGATTTTAATTTTAATACTCGGAACCCTAATTATTTTCGAAAAACAAAAATGTTACGCGTAGTAACTTCAGTTATCTAACACATCAAGTCCCGTCAAAATCCGTCTAGCCATTCCGGAGATTAGCTGGAACAAACGACAGACAAAAACTTAAAAAATTGTATTTTTGGGATAGGTATCGGATTGGATATACATGCAAATCTATTTAGTAAAAAAAAAAATATTTTGACATTACAAATAGATATTTTAATTTTATTTATTAGTATAGATTTAAAAAGGATATATTTCCATTTGAATAAAAGTTTAACAGAATAAATTTGTTGAACATTTTTACAAGACATTCTTTCCTAAGTAATTCAAAACATAATATGAAACTTTTCTAAAACCACAAAATGTTACAGCAAGTTAACATCTACACCTAATTAATAAAAATGATATTCATTCAGTAGGTACTTAAACTAGTGGCAGGAAATTGTCAATGAAGGTACCAATTTTAAAAGTCATTAGCGCGTCTTACATATCAAACGGCTACCAGACGTTGACATATTATTCCGTTATATACATACACAAAAGAGTCGCCGCGGACATCGGTTATTTGCCGATAAATATATATCTGCGTGTTTAAAAATTATATAGTCAGTATTAGTCGATCGAGTCCATGATAACTTGAATGATATGTTACCTTAGTACTAGATATACGGTTTCTTCGATGTCACCTACCGATTCACTAGATGGTAGTCGTTAATTCAGCTTCATTAGTGTAATGATTACCTATGGCCTACACCTATGATAATAAAGCTAAGGCATTTTAGTATGCAATATATTAGTGTTTACGGTATTACTTATTTACACAGACTTCACTTGTTAGATTTAGAATATTGCATTGGATTTTTTAATTATCTTGCTATACATATTGTTAACCCCTTGAGCACTTACCTGGCGTTTACGCCAGCTTTCCAGTGTTTTCCTATTGTCTTATTTTTATGGGTACTCGACACATTAATAATGAATTTAAGTTCTATCAAATATACTGTAGTATATAGGTAAATGGCATTTAATTTTACGACAAAATGACAGTTGTATGTAATGTTTATATTACTTAAATAATTTGAATAAAAATTTATGATAAAAATTACATGAAGTTTTAAGTGTATAATTATGAATTATAGATTTTTATTAAACCATAGTTCCAATAAGCAGGTTTTATTATTTTTCGTCAAATTACAATTCTCTATAAAATGTATTATAATAATTGTATGAAGAATCACCACAGATTGGTATTATTTAATTGATTACAAAAATGCATTTTAAAGGACGGGAGGGGAGGTAGTGGTTGCGACAAAAGAGCTTCGATCTAAGAGGAATTTTAAATTCGATCCGTTGGGCTTTTACAAGTTTTTATGATAACACCAGATGGATGTTCCGATTTGTGTTCTATCGATTAAATATCGATTCTATTGTTGTCGTTAAGAGGTTTCCAACGTAATTCTATTGTGTACTCGATTTATTATTTCGTAGATTGTTGTGAGGTTTAATTGATAGTATTTCTTAAAGGACGACTCTTTGTACGTTTAAGAATATATAGTCTATTGTTAGAAGCTTCGGGCGTTTCTTTCTTCCTTTTAAGCGAGTGCCGGTGTATAGTAATCTCAAAACTATGTTTTTATCAAAGGATTTCTATCAAAGTGGTTGAATATTTTTAAACGTAGATAATTCATTAGATTGTACTAGACGCAGCTTCCATCTGCTGAACAGGATTCGTGTTTGATAAGATTGCTACCATTGTATACATAGGTAAATACTCGTCATATCAACTTGCTTGGTTTTTTCATAATATAGGGGCACTGCGCTTTAACCACAATCTCGCCTTATGTTACGATGCGGATGTACAGGATGATAAACACATTATGTCTGGTGGTAGCTACTCAGGCGGGCATTATTAAAAATGCCCTATGATCATGCTATGATTTCCTCACGATGTTTTCCTTCTTTGAAAATTCATTATAGAATAGGTGGGTTCTCGAACCTACGTCCATCAACGCGGAATCCGACCACACCGTTTCGTCGTTTTCTATCTACTGAAGAACATTTGTGTGTAACAAGATTTCTACCACTATACACTCGGTGAAAAACCTTGTAATATTGAAGCTGACGACAAATTTTAAAGAGTGCTTCTGGTATATTTAATTATCTGATAGATTGGTTGGTGGTAGGTTTTTTAGAAAGTCTTGAGGGATTTCTTCTGTAGTTAGACGGTTAACTTTCGTGTAAATAATAAAAAGAGATAAACTTAATAGACAAATATGGAAAAAAAATATTGACTGTACTTTTTAAATTTATTATTTTAAGATATAGATAGAATAAGTATAAGTGTAACACATAGAATAAGTGTGACTCGCAATTTAGTTTGTACTATCATTATTACTTATATTCTGTGAAAAAGCGGAGTTATACGAAATTTGAATTCTGGATTATTCTTTGGGTTCATAACTGTATTAATCTGAAAACAACATAGAAAAGACTTCAGTATTATTCAACACGTTCTGAGACGAGAAATTCTATTAGTATAGAATATTTTATTTATCGTTATGATTATGAATTTTAATGATTTGATGTAAAGTCAAAACTAGTCTATACTAGATATTATAAACGTTATAATTTTAAATGTTTTCTCTGCCTGAAGCGCGCTGACGTGAGATTTATTCTCGTTAGTTTAAAAATAGATTTTATAAATTTAAAGAAATATTTCCATACATTTCTCTATGGATCATGTATGAAGGAAGATATTCCTTTATATTGATAGGGTTTCCCAAAGTGTGTTTCACTGGACATCAAGTATTTGGATAAAAAAGTTTCGTGATTTTTTTAATAATCCAATTATTTCAGCGCCATTTTCAAATTATAATGCGATTAGGTATGCATTTTAAATATGACAAAATATTAGGTCATGTTACAAATACTTAACTGCAAAACGCATTCAAAGTCTATTATTACTACTACTATTATTGTTTAGGTTCTATGTTTATTGTTTCTGAATTGTCGTCTACTTTTGTGGAATATTGTATCTATACTAATAAATAAAATTGGAGTGTCTGTGTGTAATGTCAATTTTTTTTTACTAAATAGATATGAATTTATATACGATACCTATACCAAAATACAATGTTTACAATTTTTGTATGTCTGTCTATTTGTCTGTTTCTACTGGGTAATCTCCGAAACAGCTGGACACATTTTGACGGGACTTTTTTTGGTAGATAGCTGAAGTTACTCCGGGTAACATAGGGTAACTTTTAGTTTTCAAAAATATTAGGGTTCCGCGTAAAAAAATATAAAAAAAACCATAAAACAATTGAATAGAATCAGATTCAATGCACAGTTTTATGGTGTAGTGCTTGAATTTATTATAAATATTTTTACTTTATCTTATTAAAAAATATATATTATTCCGTATAAAAAAAATCAAAACGAGGTGAAGAACATATGAAACGCGGTACAGCCGCGGGTACACAGCTAGTCTTAAATATAATGCCATTTTGGAGCTGTATTTTATGGTAGCACTAAAACGAAAACTATTTCGACGCTATATTTTCCAGACATGTTCTAAGTTTAATGTTATAACATCGGTCAGAACACGTATGGTATTATATTTCTTTGTAAAGCACATCGTCCACTAGGTGTGTCGAGTTTTTATAAGCCGAGCAACTATTATTATTTTATGATTTTTTTTGAAACTGCGATTTTTAGAAGTGTTTGATTCGATGCATCTCTCTGTTCCGTTAAAATAGATGAAGTTCCATAATTTATCCATTTGTAGAATTCAGTGTGCCTGGTGAACGCTGAGCTTAAATCGACGCCATGTTTGTTTACAAGTCGCCGACCCGAACAGAAAATACTAAGAACGTGTATTGTTGCGAACATAACACGGTTTACAAACTAGGCCGTTACCCCTAACAACTCTAAAATGAGCCATTTGTTTAACAACAATACTTTTGATAGGGCCGTCACATATATGTGTAACGTTTTAGATCTAACCTAGGAATTGGATCACAATTTTACCTCATGTAACGATGTGATCAAATGTGGTAAACTTAGAGGAATTGACTTTCAAATAATATTAGATACTGGAACTTGGAATCGGAAATGTTTTATGACAGATTTCCAACTTGGTGGTAATTACCTAGGTAAAGCTTACAAACATTTATAACATTATTAACAATGTAATATCTGCCTTTACAGGTTTCCTTGTTTTAATTAATTTTAACCATGACGATATTTAATACTGATAAACTTGCCGTTATTATTGCTTAATACTTTACTTAATGCTTAATAGCGATACTTTCACAGAATGTCAAGGGTGTCTGAGTTTTTTTTTTACTCATTCGTTATCGACTGATTCAATACAATTTTTACTGAGTTTTTGTTAGTGCCTTACTTTTAAATCCTCTAGTCAACTAATTGAGGAGCGACTCTGATCTAAACTTCATACCACGTACATTCGGGCTATTAATCGCTTAAATACAGAGATGCGCGCGCACACAAGAAAGCCGAGCGTTTTTGCTCATTTATGCTCATCTCGTTTCTGTTGCCTAGCGCGCCATTTCAGTTAATAATGTCAGCCGTAGACAACCCTAGCTATGTTTAGATTATTACATTGTACCGCATTCCTATGGTTTTCGTTGCGTCCGCTTCTGTTTACTTAATGTATGTAACAATTTTTAGTTCGCTTATGGACGTGAGATTATATGCGCACGTGTATGATTTATTTAGATCGATGCTGAAGTTCGTTTTCTTATATAACGTTTACTAATATTTTCAATCCACCATGGGATAACCTCTTTGTTGCCTATAATATATAATCCAATTCTATAATAAACTTGAGCTTTCGGTGAAGGAAAACATCGTGAGAATCCATTGCATGATTGTAGGAAATTTTCCCATAACGTCCACATGGTAGCTACCAGTTTCAAGTTTGAAAACCTGTCGCCAAGTAACTGTTGATGTTTCGGTAGCATCACTTGAGATCCAGTACCTTTAAGCTTAGTGTGTTTACTATCCTGGACCACACCGTCACTTGCCATCATTTGAAATTGTGGTAAAAGCGCTGAACCTATGTAGTATAAAAAAAAATTGTGACGTAGGCAATGTTTTACTAGAATTGTAGTTCAAAACTAAAAAAGGGTTTACTAATTACCTGTCAGGTAAAAAAAAATTTGAAATAATTTCCTCATAAGGCGTTTGGGTAGGTCTTTCGCAAAAATAAATGTTTAGTGAACAAATAAAACTTGTTATAATGCAATAAGGTTTTCTAAAAATGTATTCAGTGGTACTAGAATTTTGGTGGTTGTCCCGTGGACGTAAAAGGCAAATTCGTCCGTCGGAAAAAAATATCTAAATAAAAGGGGATGTCTGTCTGTTTGTTACAAGATCTACATAGCGCTGAAAATAATTTCCACTAGTGAGTTGCTTCTTAAAATGACGCAGGCGCGGTGCTAACTGGGTCTTTCCACAGGCCGTGACTATCTGCTAATGATCCATCCAGCAAAGAAATTTATGCAGCCGGATAATTATACAATATATAATAATATTTACATATAGGGGGGTTTGGCTAAAAAGAGCCACCCGGGTCGGGCCGCCCCTCCCGCCCCCACTACGCTACGCCACTGAGTAAAAGTATACTTTTCCACCCAAAGCAAAGTATACAATTTTGGCACCAATACAATGAACTTACTAGTCATGTAAGTTGACATAACAAAGTCACTAACTCATTCAGAGGTCTTTGTATACGTTTTTAGAATAAGGTCCCAGTTGTAATACAGAATTTAACTGTATATAATTTTAAATCAGTTTTAAGGAAAGATATACAAAAAAGTATTTAAAATATCTGAATATTTAGATCTCGATAATTCTTGGATCTTGTTTCATTTTAGAAGAAATCATTATAATTAAGAATGTTTGCACAATTATCTTTAGAAAGAGCAAACCTCGAGTTTCTTGGTCGTTTTTCTCAGTGGAAATCTGCCTTTTGAACAAGCTGTAGTTGAAACAAATAAATAAATGTGTAATGTAACACCTATGAAATAAATATTTTATTGAATGTTTGATTATAAACAGGGGCGTTTTTACCTATAGTGCAGAGTGAGCAGCGCACACGGGCGCAGGGTTTTAGGAGGCACCGAGCGACGTTTGCGACACAGATGCGTCACTCGGGGCGACAACGCTCTCCAATGCTTTCGACACCGATCGCTCTAATAGATAAAATTGCTTCCCGACATTAAAAATTGCATCCAAATTGTCGTTTGAATATTTGACCGCGCGCCTACTAGAGGGCGCCTGGATATTGGTTGCACACGGGCGCTACAAGGGCTAGAGTCGCATCTGATTACAAAAAATACATTATATAGCTACAATATATCATACATTATACTATGTTTTATCGTTATTTATATGTAAATAAATTGCTCTGATGAAATCATTAAAAACTTAAATCATTAGGCTTTCGTGAAAATCCTTAGTTACGTGACTAACAATGTCGTACGGAACGACACTTATGCGTAGATAATCTCTGGTGTCGCGTTACTCAACGGACTGTTGGGCTGCGCGAACGCGTGGACGCGTGGGTGTAGACTGTGGGTAGATATAGATGCACACGAAATGTGACGTTACTTTTGTAGATACCTACGCGGCTAATCTGACCCCTAAGCTCTGATCTCGGATCAAGCTAATTAACTGACTCGTATGAAATTGTATCCAGCAGTAAATTTAACATGACCATAGATCGTTACGTTCGTTGTTTCGAGTTTTATTCCTATCTACCGCGCATTTATCTCGACATAATATATCGTTTCACTAATTTATTGTTTTTTTTTTTAATACTGTTTACTGGTGTGGATGGATGTGTGGTGTCACAAGAATGAACAAAGTAAGAAATGAATAGCGAGTTTGAAAGTTGCGCCAGTGGTAGAAAAGTTGAAATGTTCTCGTTTGTCGTGGTGTGAACATGTTATGAGAAGAGAGGAAGCGCATGTGGGTAAAATAGTAATGAATGTTGAAAAATAGAAAAGTAAAGGAAGGCCAATGAAAGTGTGGATGGAAAGTGAAAGAAAAAGGAGTAAATGAAGAGATGACGGTTGATAAGGACATATGGAAGAAGAAAACATATTGTGCCGACCCCAAGTGAATTGGAAACAGGGCATGAGAATGATGACTGTTACTGGTGATGTGGCTAGGTTTCGCGTTGATGGGCGTAGGTTTGAATCACAAATTAGTAAAAGACTTGTTAAACTTGTCTGTGGTTCGAATTGATGTATCCTATTGGGATAACAATGAAGGATATCATCGTTATGACACCACACCATGGTGGTAGAGCATTTTCCGATGCTCGCCTGGTTTCCTACCATCTTTAAGTTTGAAAATCTATCGCGCCAGGCATCCATAGGTGTATTTATTTATCAATTACATTCACTTATTATACCTCATAACTCGTTTACATCCATTATTCCGAGTCTGCGCCTATTTGTTCCAGTATAACGCTCTGTCACTTGTATATACATTTCTTTAATTTTAGTATTACTTATAACTTTTATTTTCCTGTCTGTATTTGATCGTTATTTATTTTGTGGTATAAAAATATCAAAATATTCACTGTAAAATAAAATGAGAGAATAGATCTGTGGTTAAAAAACTAACTTAGTTGAGTGGTTCACGAAAAATAAGCCAACGCAATTGAACACAAAGACAGACGGATAGATGTTGTCTTTTACAATATGAGAGTATGGTTGAATCTATAAACAAATTATGTAGAGTTAACGCGGTTAAAAATTGATTTTTCTTTTAAATCATGATTGATGATCATGATGATACATGGTTAGGTTTTAGTATACCTATTATGAAAATTTCATGAAAATCACCATTATCCTTACATTATTTTAAATCCCACAACTTTTTGTCTGTTGGTTCGTTAATTGGTTACTATATAAAATATATGAATGTAGGTTATTATGCAACCTTTTTGCCTCTAACTCGACATCAGACGATTGGGGTGCATCACCGCCAATCATCTCACGGTGTGCATAATCAATGCCTGAAATCCACTTCACACAGGCAGCGATTCGGGGCATTCTTTTTTCCCTGGACGTGAATAAGTGTCTCCGATGGAATTCCAGCAATAGTGTTGAAAAGATGCGTTCCTATACTATCCTATACGCGATTGTTCGAGATTAGTTACACATCTGGTCAGATTCCATGTTCTTGGAAAACAGCCAATATTCACCCAAAAAGGGTGATCAAACAGATCCGTCTAATTTTACAGGCCTATTGCGAATACCTCCCTGCTTTCTAAAGTGATGAAACGAGCCATCAACGTGCAATTGTTGTGGTTCCTTGAGGATCGCCAGCTGATCAGTGACCGTTAGTATGGCCATTCACCATGGTCGTTCGGTTGGTGATGTTCTTGTTTACCTCACTCAGCGATGAGTTGAAACTATAGAATGTAATTGAGAAGCTTTGGCAGTAGGCCTGAACATTGCGAAGGCTTTTGACAGGGTCTGACATAAGGCTGTTCCCTCTAAACTAAGATCATTCGGTATCCCTGAGGGCTGTTGCAAGTGGGTTTCAAGTTTTTCTGTCCGACAGAAGCATAGGAGTTGTAGTTGACGGTTCCACTTCTGATGCTATGACGATAAATGCTGGACTCCCACAAAGCTCAGTGTTATCTCCCACGCTGTTTATCCTGCATATTAATGAACTTTTGGATATTTCCAACATCCATTGATATGCAGATGACAGCACTTGTGATGCCGTATACTTGGGCCTTGCAAATTGTTGTCAAGCAACTGTGAGGCAAATCTGGACCGAACTTGTGTCTGAAGTTGAAGGATGTTTGGATCAGGCCTTTGATTGGGGGGAGAGGTAAACCTCATCCACTTTAATCCCTCAAAGACACAAGTATGCGCTTTTACCACAAAAAAGATCCCATTTATCGAAGCATCTAAGTTCTCATCTAACCTCTCAAGATCTCAAACAATATGGGGATTCTTGGCGTCAACATATCCAACGACGTACAGTTTCGGAGTCACATGGAAAGCAATGCCAAATTGGGAGCTAAAAAGTTAGGTAGTCTCAACCGGTCTACTTCGCACCAAAACAACAACTTGTGGCGTTTTAAAGCACAAGTCCGACCTCACATGGAGTACTGCTCACATATATGAGTCGGGTTTCCTGCTTACCAGCTTTCTCCTCTTGACTCCGTGCAAAGGCGTGCTATTAGGTTTGTTGATGATCCCGAATTAACATGCGATCAAGATTCTTTGGAGCTTTGCAGATACTTCGGATATCTAGATGTTTTGTTTGAGGAACTTTTCGATATGTTACGTACACTCCATCGTTGACTGGATGCTCGTCCCCACACCTTTAAACCTAGCCGCAACGCCCTAAGTTAGAACCTATGACCTTTTTATTACGTTCGCTATCACTATGGAATGGGTTACCCAACACAGTCTTCCCCAAGGTTACGACATGCAACTCTTCAAAAATGGACTTATAAACGCTCTCTAAGGTCGGCAACGCATCGGTAATACTCCTGGAGTTGCAGTTGTAGGCGACGGTAACCATTTACCATCAAATGGACCGTCTGCCTGTTTGGCGTCCATTAATATAAAAAAAGGATGCAAAATTAATTTATCGTTATATACGGATTAAAAAAAAAAATATATTGGCATAATAAGAGAATAAGAAAATTATAAGAAGCTTACCTTATAGGTATTTTAATCTATTTTATTCATGAGTTGCATGCAGTCCGTTTTTTAAATGCAAAGAATGCACGACATTACATACAAAACGGGCCTTAAATCCAGCCGACTGTTCGAGTTTGTACAAGGGTGTAGAGCTTCGTACACGAGATGATCCGATAATCCTGTTATTTATTCATCCTCCCCGTGCTCCTAATTAAATTCGGGATCAACTTTACTAAACTACATTACCACAGACTGTGCATGAATAGAGATGAATTATTCGAGAACTGCTGAGTACATCACAAGCGATCACTGAAATATAGGCGTGTACATTGTACTATGTTCTGTCAGTACCAATACTGCTATCTATTAATGTTTTATTATAATACTAAATACGTGTTATATATAACGTGTTGCTGAGTAATCATAATTTTGCCATGACTTTATACAATGCATATAAGTCTTCATCTAAAAAGACAGAATTGAATTGCAATTAATACATATTTGAAAATCGAACCATATATATAAACACTATACCATAACTAAACAGATAACTGTAGAGGTACGGTCTCTGAAATTATGGACTACTTGGTCTTTTGCAACAGATTTTCAAATTTGACGGTGGTAGGTGTTACCCAGACGAGCATTATTAGAAGATGCAATGCCAGTAAGCTATGGTTTCCTTGCTATGTTTTTTCCTTCACCAAAAGCCTTCACCTCATAATAGTGTTATGTAGGTTAATTGGATCCTACGTCTTTCGACATGGAATCAGACCCGTGCTACCAACTGAGTCGTCATTGCTTCATATTTTTCATTATATTTCATGTTGAGTGTTCGCATTTATAAATATTTTGAAATATGTTTTATTACGAATATGTTTTAAATTCAGCGGGTACTCGATAATTGACGTCTAGTATGAGCGAGTCTGTGACCAATACTGACATATTTGGTGAATTATTTCGAGACTGCACCGAGGCATTCCTATAGAGAAGTTAAGCTCCACTTAATGACCCCTCTACTGCCAGTATGTATTAGGGGTTTCGAATTATTTTCGTTAAATAAATTTTAACTATTGTTATTTTTAAGATATGTACGAGTGAGTGTGTTTGTTGGCGTTCTTATCGTGGATATCTGACCCGTTCATTAGTTGAATACTCGCTTTTGATGTGTTGACTTATTTAAATTATCTAGTCGGTCGATCGATTGGTTTATAAACGGCGTTGCTGCGGGTGATGCAGTATCTTCTCTACGAAATCGAGGATAACAATATTCGGACAACTGACAATGATTTTGACCTTTTAATCTGTAGATTTCATACTTGAGTTTTATTTTCAATTGTATTTTTTTTCAATCATAGTTTTCTAAATACAATTCCAATTAGATTTCTCTATTACATCCATTTGGCATAATTACGGCATAACGATTTATTGTAAGTTTGGGTTTGGTAATCTCCCGCAATATAGGTATCAACAGATTCAAATTTGTCTGTAATATTAGTTAGTAAACATATGATTGTAAACGAGATCAATAAAGATATTATTTGTATTTATATAATTTTATAGCTGTTTTTTCGTTAAAGTCTAGTATGGAAGCATATGTAAAAATATCTCTTTCCCGCAGCTTCGTTCGCATTAAGATTTTTATTCAATTAATTCTGGGTCTATTGTACCTTATGTCATTTTTTGTACCCCTGGCCAAGTACATGCAAAATCTCACGATGATCGTTAAGACGTGAAAGCGAAACAAACAAACACACAAACTTGCATCATCATTTCCCTGCCTTTATCCCATTTTTATTTGGGATCGGCGAAATATGTCTTCCTTTTTAATTCATCTCTATTTAATATCATATCTACATTCTCTCTCTATCTAAGCATATCATCTTTTAGAAAGTCCATCCATATTTTATTTGGTCTTCCTTCTCCCGTATACCCGTCCACATTCATATCGAATATCTTTTTAAAAACACCCTTTTCCTTCCTGCGCATTTCAAGACCAAGTCCAGTCGCCTTGCCTTCTCTGTCACTGGTGCCATTTTCAAACTTCCTCTAATGTATTCATTCCTAAGCCTGTCTATTCTTGTTACCGTACACATATCACACTCAATATTGTCTTCATGTAGTCTCTTCTTATTCCTCACCTTTATGGGTTAACATTCTGATCCATACAAGATAGGCCGGATCATACTCTTATCCTATACTACTATCCTATATAATTATTTATATATAATTTATATTATATATAAATATATATCCTATATACTATATCTTCCCCTATTTGTGGATCACAAGTGGTAGCTGGTACGTGGTGACCTGCTGCCAATTTATCCATGCAAACACACAAACTTACATTCGCATTTATTACGCATTACTTAGGGTTTCTTCAAAATATAAGAAAAATAGGTAATTATTTTTGTACAATGCCTATCAAAAAATAATACGGTTTTTTTATACGTCAATGCTTTGACCCCAATCTCACCTTATGTTAAGTAAGGATGTGATCCAGGATGGTAAACACACTACGCCTAGAGGTACTGGTTCTCAAGTGTTGCTGCCGGAACACACCTATATTGGTATTTGGCGACAGGTTTTCAAACTACCACCGTAGCTATCCAGATGGGCAACATTAGAAAATACTCTACCAACATGCTATGGTTTTCTCACGATGTTTTTCTTCACCGGAAGCTCAGGCCGATTTGAGAGTCGTATAGGTGGAGATCGAACCCGCGTCGATTGACGCGGAATCCGGACCCTCTACCAGCTGCGCCATCATCAAGTTTACTTGAATTTATGTCCAGTCGGTACAAATATTTTATTTTATTATATAGGACAATCATGAAACGATAAATAAATATTGTAGGTGCACCTGAGCACAACTATCTCGCGGCTTATTGTTTCACTTGGAATAAATGGTTCGCGATCCCTGATACATAACCGATTTGAAATTGTTATTTTTTTTTATAGGTGCGGCGGCACATTGCACACACACCATCCTTTCTCTGAACAATATACGTAGATCGCGCTCCGAGATGATTTTGTTGTACTTTTTCCATTATAAAATAGCGCCCACAATGTTGTTTTACATTTTTACGTTTGATTTACACCGAGTCAGATAATCTTCGGGACGATTTGTATATTTTGTCGTATTTATTGCCAACTAGCTTTGATTATCGGATCCGCTTGGAATGTAAAATATACAAGTTACAGTTAAATAATTTATCGGCTAGATTATAAAGATTATTTTTTTTAAATTTCGATACATTAAGATACAATATATATTAGATAAACTAATATATATAAGCGATGACTCACGTCATACTATGCCAAGCTAAGGAGTCGTTTTCTTTATATCATTAATAAAGCGTAAGTGTAACAGCGTATTCGTAAATCATTTTTGGTCAAAACAAATTTTATTAATAATGTTCGAGAAGCGATTGCCAGAATGGTCAATGCGCTCGGTGCACTGCGAGCTGCAATTTGTTCGTACGTGCGAAAGACCGAAATCGCCTTCTTAATTGCACCGCTCCGGACATTTTATTCATTTCGCATTGTCCTCCCTATTGAATTTGTTTCTGTGAAGTGTTCACTTTGTTAGCTTGTCTCGGTAACATGGAGAGCACACGACAGCGGTGGTTTTCAAAGCACGTAGGATCCGCGGCCGGATTCGTCTCGCGCCGCGCTTTATCGGGACGACACGATCGTGTTCGAATCGTTTCCCGTTTTACCATCTATGACAAGACCAATCCCGTTTCGCGTCGGAGGAGACCCGTGGGAGTTAGAATCGCGCTTATATGGTGTATTGAAATTGTCGAACTACGGATTCACATGAGTTTTATTCTCAATAGTGAATACCGAAGAAGGTCGGGTTAACTCATGTATTGTGGTTATGTAGGTTTTTTTTATGTGTCGGCGCATTGCGAACGAAATTACCGTCGTCGGTTCGGCGCCGTTCGGCCGCGTTCTGACTTGTCTTTTTATGACCGAGTCGAATTTTATTATTTTTTTTTTAACACCTGCGCGCCCCGTAATCTGTATTCGACGATCTCCCGAACGCTTAACTCTTTTTGGGCGCGCGTGTTTTTTTCCTCTTGACTTATTATTTTCTTTTTTCTTTGTGCTGTCGGGAACGGACCGATTTATGGCGTTTGTGTTTTGTCCACCGAAATGTGTCGTTTAATTTACGCTGTCGTTGCGCGTTCACGATCGATTATGTACGCCTTTGATTAGATATCCCTTTGTATAGGTGTCTATACTCTGTTTTACTTTTCTCATGGCCCTTTGATGCTGTTAAGGTTTCGGTCGATGAACTAAACATTTTATTGTAGTATTTATGTTAGCTGTACACTAATTTAAGAGCATATCTTACTAAGATTAATAGTGTATAAAAAAACGTTAATTTAAAGTATGTTAATGAATATAACTAAGATAATGTGCATCTGTATGGTAGATGGGAATTATTAATTCTAGCCCTTAAGTTACTATCTTTAAATTGGAAAATCTGTTGTTGTAAAAAACCAATGTGTGCTTCGCCAGCATCACTTTCGGCTCAGTGTGTTTACCATCCTGGACCACGTTGTCACTTATCGTCATGTGAAATTGTGATGAAAACACTGAGCGTCTACAGTATAAATAATACAATTTTTATTTAATTATTTCTATTTAACGTGTACTTTATTCAACTTTTATCTTTATTCGAATCGATTGATTTTGTGTGTAATTTTAGGGTTATAAACGTTATTAGCTACCGGTTGTAGTATAAAGGGCTCGCGGCCGTGCGACCCACAGCTTGAGCTGCGGTCCGGAGGCTGCGCTGTGCAGTGACCCGTCCATTATCTAAGCACACGTCCGTAATAGCCGGCTGCTCCTCTATACTTACTATAATCATCTCGTATCTTGTGTGAATGGTCCTTAAATAATGACTCAAACCCATAATGATACTTCCAATTATATTTGAAAACTTATGTTAGATAGGTATTGCTAGTCGCATTATAGTTAGAAACGAAACCCGAAAACCCGATCACAATCCTGTTTGTACCCTTAATATGGACAGAGTCAATGGATGCACGTGTTTGGTAAATTCCCGTGTAGTTTCTTCTTAGCTGTATCTTAATTATATTTTATGTTTAATAATTCCTATTATATCATTCCTCTCGTCTCATTATCTGTCTTCTTATTTCATTTTCTTCAGCTTTTGCCACCCACATATCTATACATCCTTGTATCCTTTCATGGGAGGGGGGAGGGGGAGGGGATGGTTGAAAGGCCAAGACTCCACGCTTAACCTGGACAAACCGAAACGTAAACAATGTAATATAAATATAAAAATATATATTTAGATTTTATAACCTGGTTGCTATTTACTACACTTAGGCACTATATTCCTTTTGGTGTGCAGTTGACTTGTTACTTGATAGGTAAATGCGTAAAAGGAATCGCCCAAGTACTACGTAATCAGCAATGGAGCGTGGGGGGAGAGGGTGTTGGTTGGTTGGTAATTATACTTAAAATATTAATAAAATATTTACTTGAAATAAATGAACTAAACTTTACTAATTATTTTTATAATAAGAAAAACCAGAACTTACAGCAACCATCTTTTATTGTAAAAAGGGCAGAGAGCATATAGACATCATAGAACATAGACAATCAAAACTTATTTCTATTTCGGATACACAACAATTATAATTAACTCACACAACAGGTGTATTTATAATAATTATATACATATAACAGAATAACAAAAATGAATTGCTTTCGATTAAATCTTATTCTGGCGACACACTTTGGCAAATAACCCAAATATTTAAAAAAAATAAATTACACATTTTTTTTTTTAATTTAATTTGATAAATGAAACAATTTTAAATACGCATGAACTTTTCTCGTCTCTATCCGTTTGTACATGCATTTGTCGCTGCGCATTATATAAACAAGAAATGACATTAAATTTGAAAACATGTTAACAGTTGAATAATGAATTTAAGAAATGTGTTAACAGAGAGTAAATGCATATATATTTTTTACTAATACTTTTTAAATAGTAAACTGCATTAACGATGTAGAGTAATAAATGTTTTAACAAGGTGTAACCTCGTGCCAAGACTAACATTGCCTTATATTACAACGGATTGCAAGGCATTAGTCCACCATAAGCAGACTTCCTACATAATTATTTCTATCTTCCTGATTCTTTAAGAATATACAATAATTCTATTTTAAATAAATAACCTTTCACTCTCATAGTTGCAGGAAAAATGTGTCACTATGTTTTATATTTCTTGACGTGCATTATATATCCTTATAGTTGTAGTTTATAAATGCTGTCAGAACGTACCATACGTGTATTACATCAGATTTTTCTCGAGTCTGGAAACCAGATCGTTTTAGACATTGATTTACTACCACAGTATAGTTTTTTCAAGATAGTTTCCATTACAAGAAATGAATGAAACAATGGTTTATGTTAATTATAAGGCAGCATTTTCCTAAGTTTGTATCGCGAACGAATATTTGGCGAATTCTGAAATGTAGGATAATGAAGAAGTGAGTCATGAATTTGGAGGTATTTGTTAGATGGGTCGCGGTCCTGTCAAATTTTGGTAATCACTCTTATAGTACACAAATTTACGTCTCTCCATACTCTAGCACTTGTTGTATTGTATTACTAAAAGTAATTGTGCCAATCATTTTATTGGATCTTGAATTACAAGCCAAATGAAGGATCGACAGAGTGTTGCACTATTTATTTTCTGTAACAATTTCTGGTAATGACAGTGCGAGCTTGCACTGGACCATTGTGATATTAAATTCAATTAATTAGAGGAATGTAGGTTCAGTCAACAGACGTACTAACAAGTTACATGTGGATAATGTATTTGTTTATTTAATTACCGTTGTTAATGGTGGGTAATGATGTGGAATATTAAGCGTGTTTGCGTTAGATAAGGCGGGGGTCATCACGTTCGCGATTACGGTTTCAACGTGCTTTGTGTTTGTTATTCGTGTAAATATTATGTGTATTGATTTGTGTCTTTCGATGTGGCTATTGCTAGAAGTTTTTTTGTCGATGTGCGCATCTACTTCGCGTATTAAATGTTCATCATCATAATCATCAACTGAAAGACGTTCACAGGTGCTGGAAATAAGTCTTATATTTGTTGTCGGTAAACCGCATCTTTTATATTCTTAATGGCAATTTGAGAGGTTATCGTAGCGGCATTTATTTCATACAAACGTAGTCTCCTGTTTCCTCCCTGGATAAAAGCGTTATGGTAAATATTTTTATACCAAGTATAATAATATATATATATATATATATATTAGAAATCGGTTCAGTTATAGAGGAGGAAACTATGTACTAGGAAGTAATGATTTCATTAATTTTCATTGGTAAAATCAGCCCGCGCTGCAGTTGTGCTTTTCGGGTTTTATAATTTTTTCTCTGGGGCGCAGCGCGATAGTAATAGATTTCTGAAATACCTACCTACTTTTCCGACCGCATGTCCTCTTAAGATCTGAACAGAGGCGGACACATTTTATGTTTATTAGTAAAGATATGGTATGTATCATTATCTTAATTTTTATGTTATAGTGTTGTAGGATGTATCGAATCAGAAATCGCACTCTACTGAATACTGTAACGCATTTTTTTTCAGTGGTTTCTTGTAGTTATTTCGCAAATTGTTTTGTATACGTGAACGAGACTATCCTTTACGTTGAATATTGTTCAATTGTTAACTAAAACTACAGATCTTTAATTTTTTGTTGTCATTATTATTATTAATTTATTCCAAATTAAGGAGCTATTATAAAGGTAAGTAGTGTCTGGGAGATAAATTAAATTAACAATACTTTAAATAGACTCTGTATCCTTGTTGCTCATCAATTGGTATTCAGATCCCACATCCCATTATAAAATGGAGTCTATGGGTCGAAAAAACGCGGCGTAGTGGCGCCTGTGTTGGACCCCGGTCCACACACAATACGTCATTACTAACATCTTTATGTGTATAGGAATAAAGATGATTTTATAGAATTCCTATGGAACAACAAAATTCGGTTTCCTATAAATCATATTCGCTTCGCTTTACCTTTAGAACGCGTGTTTTTACACCAACGATATATACATTTTTATTTCTTTAATGAATAATGGCCGACGTTTGTAGCAGAGATATTCCTTAATTGTGATTGCTAAATGTTTTCAGATTTGAGTAACTTTTTAACGAGGTTTAAAGGCGATTCTGTGTTTTGTAAATGCCAATAAAAATGCTTATTACATCGGCAAACAAAATTAAATTAAACATTTTATTTCATACGCTATCTATATATTGGTTGTTTGAATATATATATACAATCGGGAAATGTTTGATTGAATGGATATTGATATTAAAATTATACATTTCCCCCATCCTACATCTTCATGCGCCTGGCACCCGCTAATTAAGAGAAAAGTATTATTTAATTTATGCGCCGTCAACGTGTATAATAATTCCGTTATTGTTACTTGTCACTACATCATACATCAGCCAATGTATGTCTAGATCAGTGGCATTGCTAGCAAGGGTGGCACTCGAGCATGAACCATCATATTATCAAGCAGTCACTTTGTCGCACTACAATAGTAGGTACCTTACTATGAAACGCTAAAAATTTGTACTCCCTTAAACAATATGAATTTCGGTTTATACGTAACGGTATAATATAATACCAAAGCAATAAAATTCGATTCGAATTTAAGATAACGTCGATCAATGGATTTGGTTTTATTATTTTTTATTTACGAAAAAAAGCCCTTGTAATTCTCCGTTGCGAATATTTTTGGACGAATCACGAATCAGATGATGTTTAATGATGCTGCGATGCAGACAGTATAAAGTTTGGTTTCGGTAAAAACGCAGTATCCGTCCAGTGGTCAAAATGCAATCACAATAATCGTTGGTGAAAATTTGAGGGAAAAAATTGTTTCAAAACATTTTTATTGATAACACTAAAACTCATCAATTGTTGAACGGCTCCATGTCCTTCGCAATCAATCGCAAAATTCCATCAAAATTGGTGCAGTAGATATAAATTTTGCATCTAGAAGGAGAATATTAACTGTTTATTCAAATATAATTGTCTGAATTTCACGTGAGCTAAGTCGCGGACGTAGCTAGTTTTAAATATATCACTGCCAATAACAAAACAAAACTAGTTTGTCTAATAAAAATAATATTGTAGAGGATAAATTATGATAAAATATTTTTACACAGGAATGTTCAATATAATTCGGGATTCTCCAATCATTTACGACGCCTTCGTTCAGTAAGATTTCTTATTATCTAATCGATGTCAGTTCGAGCTTACTCGGGTGTTGTTTTTATTGTTTTTTTTTTTTTTTTTTTTATATATAAAAACGCATACAGACTTAATACCTCCCGAAGTCGGTCGTATCGATATGGCTTAATTTAATTGATATCATTCGCATACATATGTAGTAAATGTTTTTGTTTCAATACTTAACAGTTCGTGATATATTCTGCTTCCGTATATTCCTTAATTATGAATTAATAAACACCAAAAATCGTTATGTATTATGCGTATACCATTGCGGAATATTTAAAAGATCTAAATATAGATAATTGCTATTATGAACGTTTTCGTATTGTTAAAATAGATAATAAAATTTAACACCTCGGTGCTATTAAAAAAAACGTCAGTAAAACGAATAAAGTGGCCGATGTTATGAAAATGTAGACAGATAGACATACAGTTTTTCTAAATGGTTTTGCCCGCGTTGCAAATAGGACAAATATGGAGCCGGTATTGATTATTTTGGTGTATGTTGACGTAGAATTTTGTCCATGTTTTAAATCTTTTTTAAACCAGCGCTTTGACCACAATCTCTCTGATCTTAAGTGACGACATAATCTAGGATAGTGAACATATTAACCGCACCGGCTTTCAAGCGATCATACTTTTTGGTGTTTTTTCAACAGTATTTCGCACTTAAGAGAGTGTGATAGGCACTTTTAAAATGTCCTACTAGCATGCGGCACGGCTTCATTTCGATGTTTTACTGTAATTAAAGCTTTGGCCCATTATAGAAGAGTGAGTGCTTTTCAAGTTATTTATCAACTAAATAACGAACAGACTAACACTTGAATGAATCATACATACAGCCACGTAAATTACTCTTTGATAGACAAGAAATCATATGACACCGCAATATTAATTGTAAATCACGAGTTTTTAAATACCAATCACTCTATGATTGACCGTCTAGACATGTCTCGGAACCTCATGGAAGATTTCCACAAACTATGCTCATGGAAAAAAAAACATCTACCCTCACTATCTAGAATATATATATATACTTTTCTTAGTTTTTTTAATCCTCAATACAAACGAGCTACCGGATTACTTATATACAATGAACAACTTCTAAATATCATGAAGTAATTCTGTACCATTAAATTATAATATAATAAATTTAATATGGTATTAAAAGTTAAATTAAATTAATACTATGCTGGATTATTAATTCTATAATCATAATTATTTTTCTGTTTTATACATACAATTCTACTAATTTATATAAAAGAGTTTCGTGCCAGTACTGCAATAATATTCAAAGTAATAGTCAAAGTTGTTGGGCTATTTCAGCGCATCTCAAAATGTATTCATTTATTTGACGACTTTGTCGTCATGTCTTCCGACTAGCACTATTACGAGCGAATGAATGACTGTGACTGTCTGGAGACTGCTATGTTGTCGATAGTAATTGTTAACATGTCACTTTGATTCGATATATGATGTAGAGTGTCATGTATCAATCATATAAAGGATTATAAACTTCTCGCTATATTCTATCATGTTTAAAGACTGCCAGGTTGTTTTTATATACTGTGTCAATATCATCATTAATATCAGTTATCTTGCAGTTATTGTCATCAGCAGTTCGTATATCAGCATCTATTCACAAGCAATTGAATTCAAGATTTCATGGTCAAATATTTTATTTGTACATATCCGGAAGGACTGTTTACCCAGTCGGTTGGAATAGTTTCGGTAATTTCGGTGTGTTTATTGATCAAGAAAGTTTGAATTTCTGTTACATCGCCGTCTTGAACGGCGTGCGGTGTTCCTAACGATGTGCGTCAAGTTTTAATAGTTTTTAAAAACAATCATATTATATTGTTATTGAGTCTTATTTATAGATTTAAATTAATTAGATATGATAATGTTCCATAGCATTTTGTGAATCCTAACTAATGAGGTTGCTGAAATGCTATGTGAATTGATTTTCATGATTGTATGATTTTTGTTAAAAGCCTAAATAATAATAAAACATTTGTGTGCTTTATAAGCAATAGCCCTATTCCAAACACAAACATTTGTGAAAATCGTTATATGATATAAGTTAAACTTTGTGAAGTAAAGAGGTCGACAGTTTGTGTCGAATCTTAATCACAATAGAGGTCTAACTAAAGGATTAGGTCCGGTGTCGAAGTTTTTAATGAGACCTCTTTGTGAGACGCCTCCGCGGCGACGGAAATCATTTATTTCACCGTAACCAATTGACGTTTCTATTTTTTTATTGTATATATATACATTTCTAACGTGCGCGATAGGTTTGTTTTGGCTCGCCTACGCTCCATAACCGGTTCGGACTGGTTTATTGGTATATATTTTAATATGCTAATTGATTTAGCAGGCAGGTCACAGGTCAGTAGTGATAGCGTGTTTGGACGCCGTGTCATAAGACGTGGGTTCAAAACAGGCCATAAAATTGAGAATTTGGTGAGGGTAAACATCATGACGAAGGTAAAATTTAGTGCTTTGATAACGATCAACAACCAAGTGGAATGTTGACTCTCCAGTTGATAAAAATATTTATAATCAGCCCTAAGGTAGATTTTCTATCCATAAGCACGATTTTGGTAAAAAGCAAGAACGTAACACATAAGGAATACATATTCCGTTATAGCTAAAAATATTAGATGATACATGGTCGATTTTAGAATATTTTATTTGCTGTATGGAAAATATACCGTGGAGTAAGAAACCACAGTGTTTAATACTTTTATGAAGTGTTTAATTACATATTAATTTCTAGAAAATGTTTCTTACAATTATAAATTATTTTCTAAGATAATCTAAAAAAAATAATAAATTTTAAATAAATAATTTTATATTATAAAAGGTGTATAACCAATCCTTTTCATATATTTTTTAAAATCTAGTGTTGGTGCAAACTGGCATATAGTTTATATTTTGTTATGTTATCACTAAAACACACAGTTCGTACTCTAGTCTTCCATCCGAGGTATATCTTTATACCTATTCTTATGCATATAGCCATTGGATTGCAACACTGAATGCTTTACGAAAGAAATAAGTTTGACCGTATTAAATGACTTTCAAAGTTGCAAGGGTTTATTATACGATCCGAAACTGTATTTATATCTTATAAATATCCCAATAAATATTTCGATCACGGATGCAATAAAACATCTGTTAAGATTACGTAAAATTATGATACAAAATCCGTGTGGAAAATTTTGAAATTCTTCAATTATTAAACTCCATAAGTTCAGTGTGAGAATATACAAACGGTGAAATACCACGTACTTACATAAATATAAACGTAAATCCGTTGGAATTATTGTTCCCGCTGTCTATCAGCCCGGATGATATAATATAATTCCCGGCTGAGCCCCCGAGATGTTAATAAAACATGTGGAGCGTAAGCCTCAATAAACACGAGTCCCCCAAGATATCGGTATGTTAACCGCGGCTTATTTGCCCGTTGATCCGATTTATCTTGAATTATATTTCACATTTGTTGGACAGTCTGGAGTTTCTACACATCAATATTTCCATTAAATAATATGTTGAATGTAATCTTTTTGGATCCTACTAGAAGATGTTCTCTGATTGCTTATTTTTAGATTTAGTTTATTAAGATCGCAAGTAAGTAAATAGTAACTAAAATTCTCTCGTAAAACCAACTCTCGTCCTTTGTAATTGTCAGCGAGTAAAATACAAAATAGACAAAAAAACACGTACGAGTAAAATACACCGTTACTCCGCCCTTTACGATAGATGGCGCAATGATAAAAAATATTAACAAATACAATCGAGTAAAAACTCCGGTGAATATTTTGTGATTTTTTTTTCCTAACTCAATTAACATAATATATTACTAATATGAGTAATGTTGGTAATAAATGTAAAATTCAGATAATAAAGACTACAGCGTCAACTATTGTTCGTAACATAGTTATAAACCGTCGCCGTGATAATACAAACATTTTGTATAAATTGTGCGAATATAATTGGTAAAGTTGTTTGCCTACGGTGTAACTCTATTAATGTTTTAATGATTCAGTTCAGTTAAGAATCAAAGCCTCCCTGTCCATTACATGTAAGAGTCGAGCGAACTCCAGTTCACTGAACTTTAAAATCTGGTGAATATTATTTTCGAAAACAAATAGTATATCGGTTTTATTTCAAATACACAACGCCAACGTACATACATACACACTGACTGACAAGATTGATAACTCCCAGACACGGCGCTATGTGTGAAGTTATTCGTTACTCGTTAGTAGGGTTGGCAAATAAACAAAAAAAAAAAAACACTATAATTGCCAAACTATTTTAAGCTTTGAATAAATAATTTGAAATTATAGAATCGTGTTGATTTCTTTGAACTTGGTGTAAGTACAGGATAGTTTTAGGGCATTTCGCAATACTTACCTGGCAAGCTCGGCAGCTTAGGACTGGTCTCTCCATTTTAGATTTACCGTATTATCGACATAAAGGCGCAGACAAGAAGGCGTTTAAAAAAAAACAGAAATACGTCTTGAAGTTGTTTAGAATAGTTAAATGATTAAATTAATTCAATACGTAAGTTTAAAAAAAACATAACGTCTTGTGCCCTTTGTACTGTTAAGTCGTATGGGTTTGGAGATGATGGATATAATAGTCAAACACAAGAAATACAACGCATCGTAAATGTAGACGGGACTGTAGTTACGAGTGTGGTGGTGCTTTGAGATGCATTTGTACACGCCCGCATACCCTTTGAAGAAGGGCCCTAACGAACCAACTGAGCCGTCAATCATACGAACTGTATGCCACTCGAAACGATCACACAATGAAATCAATCTCGGGGTATTTTGTTTTTTTTTTTTTCGAAATAATTATCATTATATTTATTCAACCTAACTGATAGAAGAATCAGATTTAGCTGTACAATATAGATTTCTCTAAAAAATGCTATTCATCTATTATCACCGACTTCTGAAATTAGAAAGATCATAGGTATCATAGAATTAAAAGAAGAGACAAAAGTCAATCTTTAGGTGTAGTCATCATAAATGCCTACTATGGTGTAAGATTAAATAATGGAATAAATTTGCTGGCACATTTTGGAATATGAAGCGCAGTAACGAATCATTATGATAGATAAATCCCTGGCTACATTACTGATTTTTGTTGTTTATTATTTTCTTATTCAGGAAAATGGATTTGTAGAATTGTATCTGCCTTTTGTATATAAGATCTCTAGACTATTTGTAGTCCAAAAAAATGCTCTGCTAGTGCATTAGTATTACTACACAGAATTCACGTGTTTCCACTTGAACTGGTACCAGCCTATCAGAGGCAGGATAATATTATAGGACGTAGCCCCAAAAAAAACTGTTGGGACAAAAACAGTATTTATGTTCCACCGTGGATACAAATTAAAAGAATATTAAATGAAATTGAAGAAAACGCTGTTCGCATTTTAATTGTTTTAGGGACCATTAACGAATGCGTCCGAGGCAGAGTGCGTTTTGTTTCCGGTGTAGGTAGATAATAGAAAAGCGTGTCGATCGTCTTTAAAAACAAAACTAAATGCCCAAACGTTAACGATAACGTACGAATTGTTCTTAAACATGTTTACATTAGCATAATTTTGTAATAAACCAATATGATAATTTGAAATTCCGACATTAAGCGGTACTTCCTGAGCTGAATTAAATGTTTTTGTTTAAATTAAAAAGAACAAGAAAAGAAACGAAATTATATAGACACAATTATATTTTATTGTATGACTAAAATCGTACCTTTTATATTACGGTCCATTAATAATTCATGTCTTAGTAGAAAATTTAATATGGGCCAAATAGAGTTACAATGTCGTTTCCTTTGCCGTGCTTGGGTATTATTTTTCGAACCGGTTGGCTTCACGAGAGCTTTCGAACTGATCAAAGGTAGTTCGAATAATTAATGTTTATTGAGACTAGTATCTTTTTCAATTTTATTTTATGCGTTCATCCTTCATCTTACATTTAAATGGTTGCCAAATTTGAATCCACTTCTATCTCGAAGACTTAAAAATTGGTAGTGAGAGGTGATTAACGTAGGATTTCTATTCTGAAATTGATAGGTCAGCGATAAAAAGACCTTACGTTTACTATTGATGTACTTAACATGTAATTTTAAGATTCACACAGCGTCTTTGAACTTTATATTGTGTTATTGGTTCTAGTTTCACTCAATACACTGTTGCGAATAGAGTACGGTTTAGATTGTTGGTACTAATCAAAGCGTGACACAGTTAACGTTAAATATTTACGTTACAATCACTATTGCCTGGGGATTGGCTCAGGTGCCATGACATCATGCTAGGTGCGGTGCGGTATTTCAACTTTTCTATGATCTTATTGTCATTGTCACCTTAAATCAATATAAAAAACTTTTTAAATTAAAAACAAAACCGACTTAAAAAGAATAAACTTTTAAAATGCAATAAAAAGTCAATAAATAATTACTTTATTAATCTGCTTCGTTAATTTTGAAATCGGTGGCCAGCTTATAGATAACAAAGTGACGTAAATTTACGTCACTAATTGTATTCAATTTTGATTAATTGTTCTTTAAAATCACCCTAGTTCGTTATTTAGCTTATATGAAATTGTGATAAAATTTAGGCAGTTATTTCCGTTTATAAATTATTAGTACATTAGTTAACTCTAGTTGGCACCGACTACAAAATTAACAAAGCAGATTAATAAAGTAATTATTTATAAGACTGTGGCCAAAGTTTAGAAACAATACAGTATAAAGCATACTGACGTAATGATGTAGTTAATTTTTTTTTCAGTAAGGTTATTTTTTCTTTTTACTACGAATAAACGATACAAAACGATAACAGGAGACGTGAGACAGGATGCCGATGGCATCTTACTGTCGTTAATAGCTCAAGTTAATTCCTAACAATTCTCCTGAAGAGGTTTTAATGTACCTCGACATTGAGAGGAGGGCCCATATTACTGGAATCTGTGGCATCTTAACCGCACACAATTAAGTATTTGCGCATAAATATCTCCAGTTTTTACAGTGGCACATGTGGTATTTATTACGTGTCTCTGTCGTTTACATTCTTAAATATCAAATAAATTACCGACTACTATGTTATATAAATTCGGTTTTTATCTGATTGTCTATATAAGTAACTTTTAACTCCATTACGAAGACCCAAATGAAGCGGTTTATAGAAAGGGACGAATAAAGATCGGTCTCGTTTGCGGCGATATCAAAGCCGGAGTTTATCTCACGTTGACAGCTAACAAAATCCTTTTAATTAGTCGGGGCGTCTTAGCCGTAGGTGTAAGAATCGTATCGTCTCACTCTAATTTAGGGTTGATGTTTGCTAAATTTAACTAAAACATAAAAATTGTTTTAATTTAAAATGTATCTTTATACTCCTTTGGAATTAATATAATCTCGTACAGATTTATGATAGCTAATTTGATATACAATGATTTTGCATGCTGGCCACAAACAACTGTCATCTATCATAATCGAAGTTATTTATTTGGTGTTTACACTTTTTAATCTCACTCTATATTTTAATTTAATTTAATATTTAATTAATTTAATTTAATTTAATAACAACTATTTTTAAACTGATTTTATATTTCCGGAAGTACACTATTAACAATGACGAGAATAAGTAAAACAATACGATGCTCATGTAAAAATGCAAATATAAATAATATATTTTTTGAAGCGTAAATGTGGTTGATCGCTCGCAGTTCGGGTTTCTGTATTAGGACGCTTTAAAAAACGAGAAAATCTGTATTATCTATTTATATCTTTATTGGTTTACTTTAATCGATCTCGAATGATTGCGATTAATATTTCACATTTAATGTCGAGTGTCACAATGTAACAACTTTTAATTATCTATTTCATTATAGGTATAATTCAAAGATGTAATTCAAATCCCGATTAGATTGTAACGTTTTTCTTTTATAACTGATCAACCTTTTGCGTTTAACGTTGTTATAATCCAAGATAATTCTATCTACCTAGATAGTCTATCTAAATAAGTTACGCAGATTATGTAAAAATATTGAAACCGTTTTGAATTTTAGTATTCAGAGGTATGTTTTAATGTTTTTGCTGTAAAAGCTGTAAACTCGTTCCCGTAATTGTAAAAACGAGCACCGGTTTCCTTGAACTGCATACATTTTGTCTATGCTAAAACACTTGTGGTCCGTTACAAAGTGAATATTGTTTACATTGTACCTACCACAAGTGATTGCTCCGCTCAAATATAGACCTATGTTTTTTTTTTATATTACAAGATTCAATGATAACGTAGTGGGGACAGTACGGCCGGATTTAAAGAACTCTAAAATCAGCCTGAGCTTTCGGTGAAGGAAAACATCATGAAAACCAAAGCATGGTGGTAGGGCATTTTCTAATTATTCCCGCCTGAGTAGCTACCATCCTCAAGTTTGAAAACCTGTCGCCAAATACCAATAGGTGTGTTCCGGCAGCATCATTTGAGAACCAGTACCTGTAGGCTTAGTGTGTTTACTATCCTGGACGACATCGTCACTTAACAATTGGTGAGTAGCGGAGCGACGGGCGGGGGGAGTACTGAGAGACTAGTAGGAAGGAAGGCGGTATATCCCTGCTTACGCGCCTACATTCGTTAGAAAATCTTTGAGCCGTGGACAATAATTATTGTATTTGTTTAAAATTATAAATATGTGTTTTGTAATAAACAGTGAGGTCGTGGCCTAAGCACAGCCTATACCGTGTGAAAAAAATAAATCACAAATTACGTTTAATCGATTAAACGTTTCTATGGAAGTTTTTACTTTTCTTTGATAGATCTGTGCTTTGATAGACAAGTGATAAATCTGTTCATATCTTGTTCTATTCTTTAATTCTCATATATATATATATATATATCTCTATAAAAATAATCAGAGGTCATATTAAACTGGACATTTTTTTGTTAAATGAATGGGTTCGATCATTCGCGCAGCAAAGGGCCGCGCATAAACTTAACTATGCCGCCAATACGAAAACGTCTCGCTATTTATATATTATATGTGGATTTAGCTGCGAGGAAGCCCAGTAGCAGCATCCGTTCGGACTTGGACCAAAATACTCAGAAGCTGGATTCCGAGACGTCTACGTAGGTGAATGAACTTTATTATGTGACAAGATTACTTCTTGATAAATAACGATATGTTTGTGACATGAAACGTGTGTATGTATGCCTCGTTAATTCAAATTATGAAAACCGCCCAGATCATCTTAGCGATGCTGTTTGGAATGAATTTGAATAAACCCAGTTTTTTTTTTTTGGAAGTATTGTGTTTCATTATGTAAATTTGTAGTCTTTAAACTAAATTCTATATTTGTTGTTTATTATAAAATACGTAGTCTAATAAAATTATGATGCATTTACTCAAAGCGAAGTACAGATAGCGACCTGAAAATACAGATTTATCAGTTTACGAATATTTATTTTAATTTGGAAATATTTGGTTGCATTGCATGTAGTTCATTTAATATACCTCCTTGGTAAACTTAAACTTTAGTTTTCACCAATTTTTGACTTCCCAGGTGCTTATACTAAAATTTTATATACGCTTTCGCACAATAGTTTGTAAATCAGAATCGGAATATTTAAAATGGTTCACGCTACGGACGGGCCTTAAATATTTACATACATATAACGTAAAATTTTGTGCGATCTTTTTAAGTCTTTATCGACAATTATATTATTATCCAAGTATTTCATATATATTAACTTTTTTTAATATGGTATTACAGTTCACGATGCTGGTTTAGTCTTTCCTCTGTTAGAAAAATTTATAATACGGTTTAATAATAAATAATAACTAATTTATCTGCTAAATTAATCTATTTGGTTTGATGGAATCTAAGTGCTTATATAGTGTCACGAAACATAGAAGCTATTTTCCAAGTAGTTACTTGAAAATAATCTAATCTTTAAATGTTTTGACACAGAATTGCTCAATATGGATTAGGTTGTAATCGTTAAAAGGGTTCAAATTGTGAGAATATGTACTCTATCGAAATGATATTACAGGACTTCACCGCCGCTTGCATTCCCCTGGCATACGAGTTTACTTTAACGCACTAATAACAATAGAACAAATATTTTATAAATCATTTTACACTCAGATAAAATAGTTGTGAATATAATTTTACATATTTATCTTAATTTTCTTGCTTTCCGTTTTGTATTGTATTACCTTGATACATTTTTCAGGGTTAACATCATTCTCCGAACGTGGTCTCGTATCTTTAAGTGATTGTTCTCGTAAACATTCTTAACAAGATTTTGTACTTAGTATCGCATTATGCTTTTGATTCTTACGGTTAGTATATATATATCGTGTCAATATCATTACAAATTAAATTGTGGAATATTTGTCTTGTCGCTGGCCGAATGGCTGTAGTAATTGTGAAGTTAAGGACCTCCTATCGTTCTCTAATCATTACAACTTCGTCTCTTCAATAAGAAACAAATCAAAATATGATTGGAAAGGATGCTATGTTATTTTTCTTTTAAGATTTTAGAAGCATAAGGCATAAGCATAAGGCTTCACAGATTCAGCTTTAATATCCAGATAGACTTACTAAAATCTTAAAAGAAAAGTAACATAGCATCCTTTCCAATCATATTTTGATTTATTGTTTCTTATTGAAGAGACGAAGTTGTAATGATTAGAGAAAGATAGGTGGTCCTTAATTTCACAATTACTACAGTAAAATACCTATAACTATGTACGATCGAAACATTTTGGAGTATGTAATTTTCTTCTTGTAATTTATCATATCAATAACATTTCATATATTAATAGGCAGAGATTAAACAGTTCAAGACATTTTTTTCTAGGTTACGATTTTCCTAGTTTGTTGAGATAAATAAATAGATATGAATGAGCTTTAGTGTTATCTAGTTTGGGTAATCTTTTCTAATTGCGATATATATTTCGTGGATTAAATAAATCAACGTCTCTATGTATATATGGTATGTAACATAATAGTAAAGAGTCGGGTAATGTTTTTTGGCAATGCACAATAAGTAGGTAATTTCATGCGGTCGATGCTGCTGCTATAGGTAGTTATAGGGGCAAAGATTGAGATGACCTTTATTCGTTTATAAATGTAGTTTGGAGCGAGGTCCACGATGCGGATGGTGTGAAGTCCCGTGGAGGGCAATTATTCCGGCGGCGGTGGTCGGCCTGCAGGCGCGCGCCGCGCCCCCTATCGAGCCTCGAGATCAATAACGATAACCGGTTCCGAATTTTATTCATGGGTCGGACACCAGTTCGGTCTTTCAGCTTCCCGGACTAGTTTGTACACCGAATACCATTGGAATGGGATAAACCATTTTTCTTTTTAATGCTCGTTACTAATTGTAAATTACTCCTAGTGGGTTATGGGACAACGTTCTCGTGTACGGTCATTACTTAGTGTTATTGAATGTTGCGAGGCGAATGCCTGTATAATTGTATAATTATCACGACAAAATCCACAGAAGAATTGAGAATAAAGCAACATACAACAATATTTCTGTTCTTACATCCTTAGGCGTTTCCCTCTTACTTAATACGTAATTTGTATCGAGTAATGACAATATCCAATTATTTAATGGCTAACCAAATTCGTAACGTATAAAATGAAAACAATCTTTATTATTTTGTAAATGTACGTTGTTATTGTATGACCATATTTAAAGGAATTAGATTTCTTTAACTCGAGTGTTTTTACATCGTTTGTAATTTTTCATTCAACAAGGGTTTTCCACTTATAGCCTGCTGTTTGAAGGATTACTCAGTTATTTAATCAACAGTAATGACGTCTTTAAATGAGCACTCGATACGATTGTGGAATACCAATGTGTATCGTCATGCCGCTGTGACATAAAAATGCCAATTGGCGTGATTTTTAACTTCGAAAATTTAATATATTGCAATGCTTAAGCATTGGCTTGTTCTATTTCGGACAAATATAATTGGATAAATAAAATAAAAAGAATGAATACATACAATTTCTCATATTAGATGCGTTGTTCCGTAGAAATATATTAAAGCAAGAGTAGTTAATGTATTTATTATTAATTTATTATTGTATTGTTTAATGTGTCGATTACCCATAAAAATGAGACGATAGGAAAACAATGGAAAGCTGGCGTAAACGCCAAGTTAGTGCTCAAGGGGTTAATTAATATTAAATTAATGGCCAACTTATATTGATATTTTTTGAAATAGTAATCTGATTTCCAACACAAAAAAGCTTTGCCTGATTTGGAAGCTATTGTTAAAATTATAATATTGTAATTCTATTATTTCAGTGAAAATAAGTTTTGAATATTTCAGATTTTTTTTTGGCGTTTAACACTATAGTGTTTGTGTTGTATCGATAATTCGGCTGCTTTTCCTCCTTTAAAACTGTGTTAGTTTATTTCTAAAGTAGTAACTTATCTAGTGAATACACAGAAGTGATTGGCTAAGCCTATACTTTTTATGACAAGACAAACTGGTCTCGCCGTTTTTGTCATGCACATTAGCATTATCTAGTAAGCTCGCCACGCAGGGCGATTCAGAAAAAAAAAAGAACGTTTATAATTTACATCGCTCTCTACCGTTAAGGGATCCCGTGACTACCAAGTTAGGGGGATTATTTTAAAAAAACGTTGTTCTCATTAAGCACGTACCGCAGGCTGGCATTTGTTTCTCACGTGACCCCGTTCCGCGGGCCGTGAGATAATCGCAAACGGTAGTGTCCGTCCACGTACACGATACCTTATTAGGGTAAGTAAGGATTTTTTTTCTCTCTCACGGATCATGCTAGTATGGGACTCTGAGTGAGCACGCATAATTTCTACTTGGTCTCTCTAGTACCATATATAGTTTGTTTTTTTTTCTCTGTGTATAGATCGATAGTATATCGATGTATCGCGAATGAAAGAAATCTTATGTAAAATGCGCTTCATAGTACTCGTATAATACAAAGCCCTTTTACACGTCTGTTTATTGGTTTCTCCGCTAACTCCCCTCAAAATCACGGAACGGATTTTGATGCCGTTTTTACCCTCAGATATATATTTTTTAGGAAAGTTTATTTATAAAATATTCTATTTTAGCTAAGATGAAAAATCTATATTTTTTTTTTACCAAATAACCACAAAAACAATTTTTGTAGGCTTAATCTTAAGAGATATTGTTGATGTATGTGACAATTTTGGTTTTCAAAAAATCCTAGTGTAAATTTTACGATGGCATATTTATCTCCCACACTGATTCACAATAACGCGGTTTCTCATTGGACCCGATTCTAAAAGCAACGCTGAAGAAAGCCGCCTGTAGAAGCTAGTACTATAAAGATAAAACTCTAGTGGCAAATTAGTTAGTATTAATAAAGTTCATGTGTGAAAATTATTATATTTTTCTTTTACAGTATATTTGACCAAAGCAAATGGTTGGACGCTGGCGCCGGCGGTCCTGCGCTTACTGTGTCATACCATACACGACCAGTTTTTATTCCCATACAAATATGGACCCATTAAACTGGGCAGATTTTCATCTTAGCGCGTTCGCCAAGTTATATGTACCTTTTGTTCCGCGGTCCTTGACTCTGCATAATGTGACCGTGGGCTGCGTTTTTTTATCATTGATAATTATATAATTCTTATAAGCATTTCATATTTATCTCTAAGTCTTTATAACTCGAGATTCAACGAACCAATTTACAAGATTCCTATTTTAAAACCTAGCTATATTAATTGATTACATTTTAAGTATTATATTATGCTATTTATCATTATCTATATAAATTAAAGGATAAGGACGTCTGTTGCGGATTAGCTCAGTTTTAGGTGAAAATCAGGCAAATATTATAATGGAAAACAGGAAAAAAAGGCGATATTCGGTGTGTCTTCTATGAGTGTATTTTACTATGTGGTATTGACAATACATCGAATTCTTAAATTAAAATACATTTGTTTTATAAGTAAAAACTACACAAAATAAAAAAGGTTATTTACTCAGACAAAAAAGGTATAAAGGTTGGATTCTCAACATCCTCCTCTTTTTTTTTTTTAAATTGGTTATGTAGTAATTACAATTAATTTTTTAAGAGGTCTCCTTAATTGGCCAGCAGATGTGGCAACATCAGCCACTCTGGAAATTCCATCCTTGCCCTTATATAGGGATATGACTCTCCCTTTTGGCCACACACCACGAGGTAAATTACTGTCAGCTATAAGAACAACATCTCCCACTTTAATATGAGGTCGCTCTCCAGTGCCTGTAGTGGGGTTCAAAAGAGGTAAATACTCGACCAACCACGTCTCCAAAAGTGGTCCGCCATCCTGGCTGCTCTTTTCCATCGAATTCTACCGTGAAGATCGCTTTCTTCTACTTCGAAAGGTATGCGATTGATTGAAGACGTCCCAATTAAAAAATGAAAAGGAGTGAGTGCCTCCGGATAGTCGGGATCAGGAGAGACGTGCGTGAGAGGTCTACTGTTTACAATCGCTTCTGCTTCTAGGAGAAGAGTTGATAAAACTTCATCTGTAGGTGACTTATCTTTGAGTGTCACTTTAAGCGCAGTCTTTATGCTTCGAACTAAGCGCTCCCAAGCTCCACCCATAAAAGGAGCAGCGGGTGGTATAAACTTCCACTCTATTAATTCATTTGCTGCGAAAGTTAAGATTTGTTTCTCGTACAGTTTTTTAAGCTCTCTACTAAGGCCGACAAAGGCAGTTCCGTTGTCAGAAAAAATTTTACGTGGTAATCCGCGTCGAGCAATAAATCTTTTCAGACTCATCATTGCCGCATCTGTAGTAAGGCTGTAGACTACCTCCAAGTGTACTGCTCTTGTGACCAGACACGTATATAGAGCGACGTACCGCTTTTCATGTCTTCGGCCTACGGTAACTTGAAGAGGTCCGAAGTAGTCTACTCCAATGAAAGAAAAAAGGTCTTTGGTGGTGTGCAAGTCGCTCATCTGGAAGTTTTCCCATAGGAGGATCTAACGGTTTAGCTCTTTGATGTTTACAAAATAGGCAGTCGTGAGCTACAGAACGAACTGTGGTTCTCAGATTGAGGATCCAGTAGCGTTGGCGGAGTTCGTTCACCACTGTCTCAGTGTTCGCATGCGCAGCTTTTTCGTGGTAACGCATTACTAGTAGGCGGATAGCTGGATGTCTTTCATCGAGTATAATTGGGAATTTCGAATGAGTATTGATGTGTATAGTAGCGCTGATACGTCCGAATAGGCGAAGTAAGTTGTCATCGCTTAAAGTTGGATATAGTTTAAGCAATCTACTGTTACGTGGTAGCGGTGTGTTTATTCTTTAGGCAAGAGATCTCTGTTTTAAAACAGTCTAGTTGACTTTGCCATAAAATATGAGTTTCGGCCATTTGTAAATTGGACGCTGTTAAAATGCAAGGAATTACGGCGGTGTTATCAACCAGCGATGTAATAGCCTGCGCTAATAAAGAAATGTCAGTGGGTTGTTCTGTTTTAATTTCAGTAGTTTTATTTTGTATACTATTAGTAACATTTGTAGGATTGTTCGCTGCGGCAGTAGATTGAAATAGCTCTGGTAAGCTTCTTCCACCACATTTTTTATCAATTTGGCGAAATCCTAAACAATCAAGACGTTTATTAGCTTGATTGGGTTTTACCAATACGTCTTGATTATTAATTTCTATAGTATTTAACCACTCTTGTATTGACGAATTAGAACTTCCACGACTTCTACTACTTTCTGAGTCCAACTTTGCAAGCTGGCTCTCTAGCTCTAATTCAGCGGCTTTGCGCTCAGCGGCAGCTATTACCGACGCTGCCGTTACGGCCGCTACTTCTTTAGCTTTTGATTTGCCTACTTTTCTGACAAATTCGGCTTGCAGCGCAAGCTTTTGAGCTCTAATTGTAGAAGAAGATTGTACTGACCTTGAACTCTTGTTAGAAAATGTACCTTGAGTTTTATTATTAGCCACAGGTTCACTCATGATAGCCTTGGTACACTTATCGTCTCCTGTTTTCTGAATTTTACTTTGAGCCCTAGTTTTCACTATTTGAAAATGGACACGTTTTCAATAGGTAAGTTCAAAATTTTTAGGAGAAGGACCAAAATGTTGCGGATTAGCTCAGTTTTAGGTGAAGATTGGGCAAATAATATGATGGAAAACAGGAAAAAAAGGCGATATTCGGTGTGTCTTCTATGAGTGTATTTTACTATGTGGTATTGACAATACATCGAATTCTTAAATTAAAATACATTTGTTTTATAAGTAAAAACTACACAAAATAAAAAAGGTTATTTACTCAGACAAAAAAGGTATAAAGGTTGGATTCTCAACAGACGTCTGTAGATGCGCTGTAGATACTCTTGATACCTACCTTAAAATGTATCATGATATCTTCATGTAATGCATTGTTAAGGTTATAATCAACGCAAACGAAGCCACGGGAATCAGCTTGAATAAAGAATAAATTGTGAAAGTTATAGTGCCTTGTTATCTTTTAGGGAGACCTATGTCCATCAGTCGACATCTTTCGGTTGAATGGGATGTATGGATATACAGTAATGTGTCCAAAAATTATTACCAGTATATTTTCTTGAAATACTATTTATGTAAAACCATTGATTATTTTTGTTAGTTAAAGTAGTGGGTACAGCTAAATATGTATAACTCATGGGTTATACAGCAAATTGTAAACTACTATATGCGGATAGAACTGTCTACCTTATGTGTAACTCGTTGATTTATTTTGACACGGATAGATTGTGATTTTGTAGTAATATTGAGACAGCTGGGGCAACAAAAGACTTGAAAACCAACAACGGACGCTGTGATGCGTGGCAATGTGTGAACGTTTTTATGTGTCCGTCTGTCCGTCCTTTTTGAGTGCTCGTTTGAAGATACTGCAAGCTAGCGTTTAAGGTATGCACTAGGCTCTTTATACGGCGATCCAATAGCCCAGTTTACCCCACTTGATCGGACTTGCCGATGGAAACTTGTGCCCTTATGAATTAACCAAACGGTTGGGTGACGTCCAGTCGGCGCTTGTGCACAACGACGCATATCGCCACACGTCAACAGTAACACCGCGGTGCCAGAGATAATAAACCCGCCTATTCCATTCCCTTTGTTTAAATCTCCTCGTCCTGTCATAAAGTCGCAAATGTTCTACATTATGATAGTTACGAAACTATAGCGCGTGGTGATAGAGCTTAAACTGTAATTTGCAAATCTGTCGCCAAACACCTGTAGGTAGTAATAATGCTAAGAACGATAGTTTCATACAAAACTCGCTTAATATTAAAGCTAAAATATAAATAATTATGCGTGCTAATACTTAAAGCTAACACTGATAAAAAACAATAAGTACTATTATCGCTTACCGTGTTTATCATAATCTTAGACCACATCGTTACTTAACACAAAAAACTAAACATATATAATAAATAAAATAAAATATTCAGTATTCCAGGACTTATCTCGGAAGTGTGTACTACATCATTTATATCCTCTATCTTTCTATTACTCGGGTTTTTTTTTATAAAAATGAGCTGATCGTTAAAATAAAATCTGTTAGATACTGTACTGTATCAAGTTATATTGGACAATTATTATGTCTGCGATTAATGTCAATGTCCATCCAAAGTTCGAAATGATTGTCACATCATAAACTGTATATTGTAAAAAAAATTGAACGTTTATATTTATTACTAGGTGTCTGCCCGCGGCTGCGCCTAGGTTTCATTTGTTCTTCATTGCGTTTTAATTTTTTATACGCAATCCTTATTATTTTCCTTACTTTTTTCGGTACTAAGATAAAGTAAAACAATTTCTCACAAATTCAAAAACTTGTCAATGAAACTGCGTTAAATCGATAATTTCTTGAGTTTTATGTTATTTTACGCGGAACACTAATTATTTTCGAAAAACAAAAGTACCCTAAGTTACGCAAAGTAACTTCAGCTATCTAACATAAAAAATCCCGTCAAAATCAGTTTAGCCAGAGATTAACCGGAACAGACAGACAGACAAAAATTTAAAAAATTGTATTTTTGGTATAGGTTTAAAAAATATAATTTAACACAACAAGCCTTCCATGTAATATTAATATGGATTGTAAGACAAATCTGTCTATGTTGATAATAAGAATAATGTATTGATTAAGCTACACTTAAGTTGCAAATAGTTTTATAACACTTTAAAGTGTATTTTTTTATTTAACCCCTTGAGCACTAACCTGGCGTTTACGCCAGCTTTCCAATGTTTTTCTATTGTCTCATTTTTATGGGTAATCAACATGTTAAGTCTTGAAAATTTATGGAAAATGTATTGTTGGAATTAATTAGAGTACCTTTGTTTTTAACAGCTCGAATGTTAGCAAATATGTACTTGAAATTTATGAATGGAATTATCCGACAGGCGTGATATTATGGTAATATACTACGCTGTTGAACGACGTGATGTTTGTTTGCATTGACGTCATATACGAGGGCTGGGGAAGTGAGTGGGAGGGGCGGGGAGGGATCACGTTCATTGGAAACGCATAAAACGTTTATTGGATGTCGTGCGCACTTGCATTTATCAATTTCAATACTTGATCATTTCAGATTGAAAGGGTCGTTTGTAATATTAATATATTATCGATTGTCGACATAATCACTTATATAAAATAATCAAACTACAATATTTGCACCCCCGCTATAATATGCAGTTGCTAGATTGTTACATAAATATCGATCTAAATCAAAATAACTCTGATATCGACAACGTGTATGAACAACTCAAATGTTCATCACTAAAAATAGCCGCGCACATCGTTCAAGTGCTGCGAATAATAATTCACATCGTTTTTGAAAGTCTTATAAATCTATTATATACTAATAATAAATTTGAAGTTTTGTCTGTACATTTCTTTAATTACTAGCTGTGCGCCCGCGGCTGCGCCCGCGTTTTATATGTTCTTCAATGCGTTTTAGTTTTTTTTTTTACAAGGAACCCTTATTATTTACCTAATTTTTTTTTCATTAAATTTCTTCTTTTTATTTTTTTTACGCAGAACTCTGATTAGAAAATGAAATTTAACCTAAGTTACGCGACTAACTTCACAGCTATCTATAAAAAAAAGTCCAGTTAAGATCGGTCCAGCCGTTCCTGAGATTAGCCGGAACGAACAGACAACAGACAATCAAGAATTTTAAAAATTGTATTTTAGGTGTAGATATCGTATATACATTCATATATATTTAGTAAAAATCTATTATTTTGATATTACAAATAGACACTTTAATTTTATTTATTAGTATAGATTAGCGATTTAAAAGGCTTCATTATCTCACCGTAAACTTATTTAGTCAACAATTATCATTTTTCTCAACAACATGCTCCGCGTGGGTTAAAAAGTGCTACAAATCAAAGTAATCTTAAAATTGTCATTTTTGTATCTGTGTGTCATGTATGTTTGTATGTCTGAATAAATGTTAACTGAAAACGAACTTCCATCTATTTGAATGATATTCGGTGTGTACGGGAAGCATGTGCCATTCGGTAACTGATAGGCTATGAAAAACAAAACAAAATCAAGATATTCCATCCCATATTTAATTCAAGATTAAAAACGTAGGCGAAGTCGCGTGGATCCGCTAGCAATATAATTAGATGAAAAATCTTGCGTAGGTAGTTAACAAAAAAAAATAGTAAACAGATAAACGTTCTTGTAATATAGATTTAATAATATAAAATCACGAAGGATATATTTATTTGAATCTCAGTCGGTTTTGTATGTAATACTTTGTAGTAGTTGGCATGGGGGTGCTTCCTGCTACCCTGCATCGCGTGGTTGTCATGGTGACAACAACGAAGGCAGGCATGCGCGTTAGAGGCGTGGTATAACGAAACAGATTCGGGACAGGAGAACCTTTACTTCAAACAGCGTTCCCATATTTTAGTCACGATATTTGTCTGTCGTATTAATTAATTATTTTACTTACTATCGGGCTATATCAAGCTCGAACGCGATTGTCGTGCGTAGGTAGTAGCAAGCTGCTCGCATGACGGTCGCATTGCATTCGTTTATCTTTAGAATTTATAACGGATGCGAGGTGCGCACGCGACGTTTTTTCCTCTATCAAAACAAACAACTGGACCATGCCGCGATATAGACACACCCGCTGTGATTGATTACCGTGAGACTCTCATTTATATTTATGCTGGACCTACTTTATTAAAGTTAATCTCTGATTGATTGACCACACTATAATGTGTTTTAATTTAATTTGGAACGGTTAATAATATAAGTTGTAGGTTTAGTTATTTTTTAATTTATTTATGTTTACGAACGTCATCGGATATGTCCGCGATACGTTTTATCGGCAGGAAATACAAGTTTTATTTCTGTGTAAATTCTGTGTTAAAAAGTGATTCTGTAGTAAATTTTGATGGCATGTTGACTGTCATTAAATTTATCGTATATCTATGTAGATATCAATAATATGCAATTTGGGATGAGAAGGGAAGCCGCGAACTGTATGTTTGTTTTCGTTATGGTTACGGCTCCACGCGTTTTGTTGTTTATGCTGTAAAAAACAATTTTCTTGTTTATTAATACATGTTCATTTCGCTTTCATATATTTTTATGTTCTCGTCGCTCGTATTAGTTATATTTTAAATATATGTAAACTTGTTTATTAAAATTACTGTTTTTGTTTGAGTTTCTTTTTATTCCTAAAACATGTGTTAAAAAATGGTAACATTTAAATGAATTTTTTAAAACAAAACTCATAAGAAATAAATATTTTCATATTATATTTGGAAAAATTTGTACGAACCTACAAACCTTAGTTTTGGCTGAACTTTACTAGGAAATGAAACGCAAAGATATTTCATTGAATAATACTTGTAACTCTGTTTTCCTACAATAATTTATATTGTTGAGAATTGTTTATTGCTATATACCCAAAGATAAAATATTACAAGAGAACTTGAATTCATATTGCCATATTGCAGGTAAGATTTCTAGTTAATATCATAAATAGATACAGTATTTTACAAAGACTGGCTGACTGGCCAATTATCAAAGTCTATATGGTACTTCCAGACGATATAAGTTATTGAATAAATTCGAAAGTATTACATTTTAAGCTGTGACTAACTTATTTCCTGTTAATTTCGTATTAAGTAAAATATAGACTCCTTTGTATTTCATTAAATTTTATAACCCACCAAAAGTCTCCTTGTAATCACACGATATTTATTGTTTGTAACACAAATTATTAACCATACTTTTTATTTTTGAAATTTCGAAATTTTGATTGTAGACATTGTAAAAAAAATTACTAAATTAATTTCGAAAGCTTGCGAGAGTTCCAAGTAGTTCTAGGAAATAATAGTTATAAAATATTTTTTGAACTGTGACGGATTAAAAACATCCGCGATGAAATGACTCAATTATCCTTCAGTTTCTCAATCAAGTTGCTACTAACGCTTTGTAAGATCATGCATAACGTGTCTTGTGTATTTATCGTAGGACATGTGCCGGACAATTACCGAAAGACAAAGTAGTGAGTAGGAATCAGGACACGAAGCGCGCAAAAACATTGTAATTAATTGTAATGTACCTCGTCGCACTCGTCAATGGTCCGCTACGATCGTGAACCACGTTGAATACGTAATATAAGATCGCGAGGTGGCCGCGCACACTGATTTATTAGTCGGGATCCACCCGCCATCTACGCGCTATGGCGTCACGTAAATTCCTTGCAGAATTTTGGCCGCTTAATTTTTAGAATCCTAAATTTATCGTTGTATCGCTGAGCCTATTAATGTGCATGTTTATTTGGTACATCATGGCTTTCGCAATAGAGTCTTGAATTCTAATTAGATTATTGGAAACTATAAAACGTTACGAATAAAGCGAGTTAGCGTAAATAACATACCGTGTCAGATGTTAGCAATTAACTGAGCTGCATTTGTTAGCATGCTTGAATTAATAATACATGATACCGGTGGTAGGTGGGAATCTACCAGAGGCAATTATCGAATAAATTGAATTAAGACAGATTTCTATATTTCAGTATAGATCTGATTTTGGAAAGAAAAATTTACTATACTTAATTAATCGGGTAGGAATATGACAGTTGTAAATGTACAATATGCTTCCAATTATCAATAATAACACTCGATTGTGATATTATTCAAAAGTACTCCAATGTATAGTACTAGGCTTTGAGTGAGGATTGGTTTTCTCTCGCAACTGCCACAACATATCGATTGTTGTTTTGGGGCAGACTTTCTTGATGGCAGCTTGATGTTTTTAAAATCGAGGACTCTGGTGGGTTTGTCTATTTGTTTAGTACGTTTTACATTTCCTTATCCGTTAATTTACAGTTTACATGGTTCCTTTTTAACTTAACCAGCTTGGTCTATTTATTCATTCAATATGATATTTCCAGATATTCGTTTCCTCTTGATCTCTCAATTAAGAATTGCATTTTACGATGGTCCGTGACTATTAGTTAAGTGTCAAAACTACTTACGTTTGAGTTTTCTTTTCGATAGAGCAATTTTCTTTTAATGTCTTAGACACATTGGTTAGTTTCTTATCATTTTCTCTTTGCAAAAAACCCAACCCTAGACTGTTTAAAACTTTTGAACGTAGAAGATTAGGTGTAATTATTAACCGTGTCAATAATATATTACTAAGTATATATGCTATGAGACGTGTTAGTGACAAATGCAAAATGTATGTTTATCAACTTGTGAATCAGTTTTGAATCATTGTTTCACGTACCGCGGCACACCTGCGTAGCAACTTTGTTTTGTCAAACATTTCGTACCCTCAAGCTGTGGTCACGTTCGCATCAGCGATGAGCGGGCCCTCTATGTCTCTCGTGAGATGATTGTCTAGTTTCCAAACCTCGGGTGTTTTGATACTGTCCCATTACTTTTATAGTAAAATTTAAAAATGAATTATTCGAAACGTTCATTGCTCATTGGCAGCGCCATTAAACTTAAGCTTTCGAAATTGAAAAAACTATTATATTATGAAGTCAGAGCATAAGTGCTTTCGCGGTTAGCAATAAGATCCTTATACGTATTAAAAATTTATTGACAGCCTTTTACCTGTGTTCCGACTCCATTCCTGGAGTTATTTGTCTATCTAGGCTTAGCATTTTCGGCCACAGTTATCAAATGCTAAACAGTATAAAAATGGCTTTCAAAATATGTCGTACATGCATGTGACAGATGGCTTAACTTTATCGTTTACGTTATTTGTATCGATATACCAGTTAAATGTATGGTAATTTAAAATATTTAATGTCTCGAAATTAAAACTGATTTGTTTCTTTTATTAATTAAGGAAGAGATTGATTGTAACTGAGTTATCAGATCGTAAGCCGATCCGGAGTGAACCATCGTCGTTCACAGTATTATTATTCACGATTAACGATATAGGCGGCGCCAACGTTAGCTTTCTTTGAATATTAAAATGCGTAATCTATTCACCGATTCCGTTTTCTAATAGAGCACGTGCCACTCCAATTTGGGAAGATAGACTATAAATATTAAGGTAACTGCCAAACGGTTCTTATCTGTTTTTTTTTTATAAATACCTACGCGGTCTCTGATTGATGAAGCCTTGTCTTAATTCCGCCGATCAAAAATTATGTATCATCGAAATACATAGTCGTCCGAATATGTCAGTTTGTCCTAATACATCCTTACGAATTAGTTGAAGGTAAAATTAAATAGGGATTTGAGTTTTATCTTATTTTTATTTCAAAATACACGACAATACTTGGTTGAAGATTCTGTCGCAAAAGTGCTTCACACCTGCTAGTAAACTAGTACTTAATTCGGTACATCTCATGGTTCCTATCTGTACACGGAAACTGCTTTAAATCATCTGCAGATATGTTTTAATCCTATGATGATGGAATTATTTGTTCAATATGTGGTTTACTTGAGACTCCTTGGATTCTTAACTTTATGACACAATTTGTGCCTATAATTCGTTTCAATTGTCTGAAAAGAGAAAATCCAAAGAAATGTTTATGTCGCCTTCGTAGAGGCAATTTGACGGACGACGTTCCTGGACTGCGATTAACGATCTGACACGCATCACGCGTTGGTCCCGCGGCGGAGCGATGAACACGACCCGTGAAATCGCCTCGGAATTCTGTACCTCCAAACTCTTTGAGCTATAAAAAACATTGACGGGATTTTTTGTATAAAAAATTATCAATGTTACATAGGTGGAGGAGGATTTTCTTAGATTGGAATAATAAGTAAAATGTTCCGAAAGCAACCTTTCTGAAGCGATTCTGGTTCACTGGTATTGTTACTTACAAAACCAAGATCTTTCAAATCTGTTCAGTGACTAACACAGAGACAATCAGATATTGATTATATATTTTTAACTTGACTATGATTATTGATTATAATGTACAAACATACACATGTATATTTATTAGCACTTAGGATGGATACCGATCCTAATGAAAATGTAGTTATTTATAATATCGGGCAAAACATGCACTGACGGGTTGGACATTGAGATATGGTGCTATAAAATTTAATGCCGATGCGAGGAACATACGAACATGTATGTATGTACATATGTGTATCCCTATATAGCAATAGCGTCGAGAGTTCATATCGTTGGAACGAATTTATTGTAACTGCCGTTTAAGGATCGCATTATTACTACTAAGTACTCGTTGCCGTAAAAGTCTTGGCCGTCTATACCATAAAATTATGATGAAGATATACGTTTATAGTAGCAGTGTTAGTAAGTAGAGGTATTTTTATATTATCATTTTATGAGGCGTGTCGGGGAATCTAGTTTTACTGTTCATCGAAATGTGAAAAGTTGTTGTGAATTGTGTTTCTTCTTCCTTTTCTTAGTCAATGGCAACATGTTAATTACACAGTTCTGACAATGTCACATGAGAAAAGTATTATTTCAATTATAAAAGAACACTTCAACACTCACTCTTTTCAAAACGGTAGCCGTCTTGTCAGAACTTTGCAGCTGATTTTTGACGGCTCTGAATTCATGTCCCATTACTAACGCGTTTCAGTTCAATACAACAATTAAACAATAACTATACACAACACGACAAGAATATCACTTAAAATGTCACCTATATTACATATAACATAGGGCCAAAAGTTTATTAATTTTTCATTCTAACGACCCTCGCTGGCTTCTCACAGTTGTATAGAAATCTGAAATTGAAAAGAGCGTATAGTGTATGTTGCTTAGTAATAGTTTATACAGGTGTATTTTTTAAATAATTTAATTGATTTTCGATATTATCCATACAAACACAAAGAAATCAATTATATCTCTTTATATAATAAGTATAAAAACTATAGTTATAGATAAATCACCACATGTCAATGTCATTTTTTACTTCTTTGCAAGTTTTATCTCAGTTTGTAAATAATACTGTTTCATCTTTTTTTTCTGTACCAGAACATTTGAGTATTTACTAGTCTCATACGCCCAGGAACCAACTAATGCTAAAAATAACATCGGGTAGGACTAGAAACATAATCGAGGTTGATTGTGGACAAAAGATAATATGAACGTAATAGGACAAAACGAAATAGTTGATGTCATAATTTTCGCCAAACACACAATACTTTTCGTAGAGGGTCACGATCCTCATTAATTGGTTAGACACGACTGAGGCGAAGATCCACTATCGGCTGAAGAGTCCTGTTTACGTCACGACCGGTGGTCTCTCTACATACACGACTGCCATTATGTTTATATCAAAAAGTGTCTCTGTTGTAGTTAAATGGTTTGTTTTATCTGAGATGATGTAAGACTTAATTTATTTTACTTGGAAGTTTCAATTTTTTTTATATTACACTTATACTGGAATTAAAATTATATCGATTTTTTCAATGTTGAATTTCTTTCAGGTTTTAAAATAATTCTTTTTTGTTCTCGCTTCTGCTCGGTTAACCAGGGTTCGCTTTCTTAACCATGAAGCACTATATATAACATAGTTATCAGCCAAGCCGAGCTCTTTTATATATTTCTACACATTTCTTATTCAAGTGTCTAAATAGTCTTCTTTTCCGTTTAGCCATTGAAAAGAGAAATGCCTAGGTTTTCATCATATCATATCATTACGCCTCTCTCCTGTAAGGTGTAGGCACAAACTACGTCCAACCACTTGATACGATTTACAAACGTCTGTTACTGATTCTACTTTCATGAGCGTTTTCAAACATGGTATTCGATTACGGGTACTATTCACATGGCCTTTCTTTATGAGAAATAAAACAATTTTACACGTCAGTTTGTCGTATGTCTATATTAAAGAATATAATACTCAATACATCATACCGTAGAGATGGTGAAAATAGTGCCATTTGTTACAACTAATTTAGGAGACAAGAAATTCGTTATGATAAAAATGGTTCAATCACACATTCATGTGCTCGTATTTGACGTGTTAATAATTATTATTAAAACTATTATTAGTTTAACCACAATCTATACGTTGTCAATAGCCAAAATTAAAATACTGTTTCGGATTCCTTATTTTGTGCTACTTTACTTCATCCTTTTCCACCTAATCTTATATTTCGTCACCGCAAAGCTTTTGAAAGCGTACTCTTTCCCGTTTTCCGCTTGGACTTATCGAGTTCGTTGTCCTTTTTGTCCATCTCTTGTTTGTTAATCTGGCCACGTGACCAGCAAGTAAACTGATTTTTAATTGTAGGTACTAGACATCTATTTCGAACGATTTAAAAAGGATATTTTAACCTACCTCAATTTTATGGTATTTATATTTGAAGATACAGATGACTTCGAAACAAAATGGCAGTTATTGATTTTATGGAAATCAGTCGGTAATAAAATTTATTCACAAGCAATAAATCAAGTAAATACATAAAACTCTTTATTAGAGTGTTGTAGTAGGTAAGTATTTGTCTTGTAGTTTGTTTCGTTTGAACCTAGACTCGCCTGTTGAATTGATTCTCATTGAGTTGGGGTCAACGTTTCCTGATGATTCTATACCGACATGATTGGATGGTACATTAATAACAATTTGCGATTTCATTCAGTTCTTGCCTTGGGGGATCATTGATGCAACTTCATATTTATCAGCAAGCGCAAGCACTGCCGCACCCATATCCAAATTAGTTGAATTATTGTTGAAGCAGGGTACTTCAGATACTGTATAATAACCTTAAATAACACCAGATTATTTGATAAGCAGAACATTGATCAAAAAAATCAAGATATTAAATATCTTAATGCACTAATAATGGTGGTGCAAACAAAACCCGTTTTCCAGGCTCGTATGCTCTTTACAAGGAAAGAGATTTAAAGTCTATTTTATTTATGGATGGCCTGGCCTTACTTGGAGGAAATTTATTGTAATTTTTCTTTTTGTTAATATTCATTGACTAGTTTATTTTGAAAATTATTTTCGTCAGTCTCGTGTCTTGGAAGTTCTACTAAAAAAATCACAAGGAATATATTTAATAATTTGAGCCTTTGCCTTTGATACATTTTGAAAATATAAATTACGTCTTTTAAAGCATGTAAATAAGAATAGTTACTTATACGAGTCAGTTATGCCAGTAATAACACGAGTAGAATAAAGTTTATTCGTGTTTTTTTATTATGATCGCTCAAGGAAAGAACCCAATTTCGACAAAAAACTTTCCAATATGTTAACAATTAAAACTTAATACCATATGTTTTATGCTCTATGTATGAGGGAAAGCTTTAACAGGTCATAAATTCTAAACGGTATGTTTCTAATTAAATAAAACAACGATGTGAAGAGCACTTGTAGATGAGTGGTGTTAGATAACCTACCGACGTGTCGAATCATTTTTGAATTCCAAGTATGTAGTGTATCAATTGTGCTTTCGATATGTATCGAGTGAGTAGACGCTAGTGCTTTAAAGCTGTTTAAGTATTACTTCAACAACATTTTTGACTCCCTTCCTGCCCCTTGTCAGTAATAGTAACCAAAGCTCTTACCGAAAATAAAGTTTTTTTTTACACGGTATAGGCTCAGGCTTTACCACAATCTCACCTGATGTTGCGAAGTGGTCCAGGATGGTGAACACAATAAGCCTAGAGGTACTGGTTCTCAAGTGATGCTGCCGGATCACACTTATTGGTATTTGGCGACAGGTTTTCAAACTTGAGGGTGGTAGCTACCCATGCGAACATCATTAGAAAATCTTCCACCATGCTATGGTGTCCTCACGATGTTTTCGTTCACCGAAAGCTCAGGCCGATTTTAGAGTCAAATAGGTAGGGATCGAACCCGCGTCGATTGACGCCGAATCCGGCCGTACTACCCGCTGCGCCATCATTGTTTCAAACGCTTCAAACGCCCTTTATTTACCGGGTTTTGATCTGAGATTGTTATCGACAATATATTCACTAGACGTCTATCCCAGAGTGTAAGATAATACTGAAGCAATTCCTACTCTCTGTCCAAATAAACCAATTAAGGAATAACGTAGTCACATTTGAGTCAGTAAGAATCTGACATAAAGCTGCGAGGGTTCCTCCAGTGGAAGCGTATTCACGTGTAGGAATTCACGGCCATAAGATAGTTTAGATATAAAAGTCACTAAGTGTCTTTTACCTTGACGGTCTATATGGCTTTTTAATTGACCATCGTTACTAAGTTGGCTAGTTGTTAAGCGGTTTTTCTAGATCATCGTACATGGAGTATTTCTTTCTGTATGAGTCAACGTGGGAAACTAGATATATATAATGCGAGTTATAATCGATACACAGTTGAGTGACATATATGAGACGTGGGTAACTCTATATCGTGAATATAGTTGCCACTTGTATATACTAGTTTGTTTAAAAGGACTATATATTCTACGAAAATGAATTGAGTTCTAATTACTATTTCGACTATTGACTTAATGCTATCACCGTATAATTTTGAAGTAATGATAATTTAGTGGAATTGTGGTCCGGTACCACATCGATTAAAATGTTTTCGCCTTCGTTGAGTCTGAGCTATTGTTGACGAAAAATATCGTAGTGAGGCTACAATAGGCTATTGCCGTTTAACTAGTTTCCAACCTATAGGTATTATGACAATTAGAAAACTAGTTCCTCTAAGCTAGTTTTGTTGCATAATCACTTAAAATCAGTATAGAACATTGAACTAAAATCATACATGTTAGAAAGTATCGAGGTTTATAAATGAAAAATTCTACGTCGCCTATAACGCGGTAACAACTATGACCGCAATAGGTTCGGATACGAAACTGTTTGGATGAAACTTTTGGTTGAGCCGGTTTGTGCGTTTTGTACTCTCCCCGGAAACTGTGGTTTACGTGACAACTTGACGTTGATATCTCGATTGATTTGTTTCCGTTGACGCTCTCGCTGCAATCGATTTGTCATAAGTGTATGTAGTTTGTATTAATTCTTAATTGTATATAGCGTGTCTATTAATATATTTGTTTCCAATTGGAACAATGTTTTTCGAGTCTGAATGTATGTTTCAGAATAATGTCAGACTTGGTTGTTTGATTTACATTCTAGATACCTTAATCTAATAAAAAAATGGAACAAAAAAAAATAGTAAATGAAGTCGACACAAAAAAGATCAGCGGCATACTTCTCGCAAAGCTTAACTATTGTACATTTTAGGAGATAATCGTGGGAATTAACTGTTGGGAGTTTGGGGTTAAATTAATTAATTGATATTATGTTAACATATTAGTATTTTTAATTTAATTACTGAACTAATATGTTGAAAGTTTTGTGTAATTTTTAACTATGTATTTAACATGAAAACAACACCAATTTCAGTACGTTGTTAAGTTTTATTTACATCTAATTTTTATACTATACTGAAGTGTCGGATCTTGTTTTCCCTTTGTCTTCTCCTTGCTGCGTGACCGTGATAAGCTTACTTATACTTGCGTGTTTGTTTACACTTCTTTGTGTGTGTAGTATAATAAATACATTAATTATATTTATCCATTAGTCATGGAAGTAGATAATATGTCGTTGCCAAATACCGATGCGCGAGCGCGGATGTGCGTCCATATGCGTGCTTTATTGGATTACGAAAGGTGTACTAATTTAGCGTTATGTGCCGCCATTCTAATGTTGTCAACAATGCAGAAAACATAAACTCGGAATAACAGAATTGCAGGGTGGTAAGGTATTACCACCTAAGATGGATATTACTTTCAAATATGGATATTACCCTCTAGGCCTAGTGTCTTCGTCGTCATGAATCACATCGTCATTTAACATCGGATGAGATTTTAGTCGCAAAGCTTAGTCTTGTAAAAAAAATCGGTAAACGGTTATAATTAACTATTAAAGAAAGTTATTATATAATATCTCTTTATTATAAATTTATATCGCTTTATTTCTCCATACATAATCAATTAATGACTTCTAAAAGCATACACCAAGTAATAAGATTATAGGCGGTCACGCGAGACTTGCATTAACACTATGTTGATGGTATACATGATTTACAATGATCTACCTATGCCAGCGGCTCCGCTTGCGTCAACTATTTCTATAGGTTATCGCTGTATCTCTTAAATACTCGTACCGTATATAAAGTTTTTTTTTGTATAGTATAGGTTCAGTTCTTTGACCACAATTTCACCTGGTGTTAAGTGATGATGGTCCATGATGGTAAACACGCTAAGCCTAAATACTGGTTCTCAAGTGATGCTGCCGGAATATTTGACAGCAGGTTTTTCGAACTTGAGGGTGGTAGCTAAAGTGGGCATTGTTAGAAAATGCTCTACCATCATGTTATGGTTTGCTCACGATGTTTCCTTCACCGAAAGCTCAGGTTGGGTTTTTAGAGTTGGATAGCTGGTTTTGCACCCGCGTCCATTGACGCGGAATCCGGCCGCACTATCCACTGCGCCGTCCTCGCTTTAATTAATAACCGTGCTAATGATAATTTTTGCGTAAATAAATTAGTCAGATAATATTATATTTTTTATTTTACATCATTTTTTGTAGTAAACGGATAGACAGATATTTTTAATATATAACATTGATGCACGTACAATTACTAAGAAAATTTTATTGCATTCAGACAATGAGTTTTAAAATTGGCGTCAGATACAGTGAGTTTTGGCAACCCTACACGACATTATTTTGTCTTAATTCGCTTTTGATGTACCATTTATGGTAAAGTGTAGCTATATTCAGGGTATACTCTTCGATAATGTTCGAATAATAATTATTAAGTGACTATTAAGTATTTACTCAATGACAGTTCTTTGGAAAATTACTCTGATAAATAACACGAAAGTCTCAAGATATTTTAAAATGGATAAATTTATTTTTAATTTACATGTATCTGCAGCCGGTTACAATATTGAACCTTAAACTTTTAGATTGAGATCAAATAAAAAGTAAATCTGTTTTTCTGACTAATCTATTGTAAATATTATTGACACGAGGTACTGAACTAATTATATAGTAGCTGTTTGCCCCCGGGTGGCGCCCGTGTTTAATGTAATCTTAACTGCGATTTAACTTTTTTATACGGAACCCTATTAATTTTCCTAGAAAAAATGAGTACTAATATAAAGTAAAATTATTTCTCATAAATTATAGCACTTTTGCCCGTAAAACTGTGCATTTGTACACGGAACCCTAATTATTTTCGAAAATTCAAAGTACCATAAGTACCCGGAGTTTTACTCGGAGTAACTTCTACCTGGAACAAACACACACACAGACAGACAAAAATTTAAAAAATTGTACTTTTGGTATAGGTATCCTTATATACATTCTTATCTATTTAGTAAAAAACACTTTTTGACATTACAAACAGACAATTCAATTTTATCTATTAATATAGATTAGTGTAAAATAAGTTGGTAATTTGATGCAAAAACATTACGAATAAAATACTATGAACGTTTGAGAATGAAATCATGCAGTAAATATGATTGGCAGCTTCTTTGTTTTGATATGTGGTAACTGTTTTTGACATTTTCAAGAGTTTATTTACATGTGATTTTAAGGAAAATTTCATTACAAAATTAAATAAATAAAAAAGTGAAATATATTAAAAAGGGAAACCTAGACTAGACTTAATTGTATGTTATATAAACCAGTTTTAAAAGTCCTCCAATAACTATTTAAACACTCTTGAAGTCGCTTTTACAAATTTGGTATTAAGAACTCGTAAATAATTTTGCAAATACATGTTTCTTTTTACATCAGACAAGTTTCTCTCGGTGTCGCGGAAACCTTATGGGGTTCGGTTATAATACGCTTTACGACTTACTTTACAGTTACGTCTAAAATGTATAGTTAATTTTGATTATACTATGCGTTTCAAATAAGAATGTGCTCGTCAATGACCTTGATATGTCAAAGCTCAATAAAAAAGTATGGAGAGCAACAAATTATTTGCATAGTTTTTCTTTTTTTAGTGCCTTTATTTGCCTAACTAGCTGTGTGCCCGGTGGCTGCGTCCGCGTTTCATACATTCTTCGCTGCGTTTTAATTTTTTCATACGGATCCCTAATTTTTTTTTGTTGTATAAAGATAACGTACCTAGAATATTTCTCATAAATTTAAGCACTTGGCCGTAAAACTGTTCACTGAAACGGATTTTTTTCGATTTTTTATGAGTTTTCATTTTTTACGGTTAAGCCTAATTATTTTCGAAAATTAAAAGTACCCAATTTACCCGGAGAAACATAAGCTATCTACAAAAAAAAAAGTCTCGCCAAAATCTGTCCAGTCGTTCCGAAGATTACCCGGAACAAACAAACAGACAACAATTTTAAAAATAGTGTTTTTGGTATACGTATCGTATTCATATCTATTTAGTAAAAAAAAACATTTTGACATTACAAACAGACACTTCATTTTTATTTATTGGTAAGATTATTAAGACTAAATATGCGTTGTTTTAATGAATCATAAACACATATTTTTTTCGAATTGATGGCTATGACGTCACAATATGGCGGATGTCCATGCACATTCTTATTTGAAACGCATTGTACATAAATTCCTCTTCATACCCAAGATATTGACTGGAACGTGTTTGACAGTGCAAAAAACAGCTGCTCGACAGTCAAGATCGAAAGATCAATAATTAGAAGTAATTTAAAATATAGTAGAATCATTATAGGTCCATTTTTATGTCATTCGGTGTTAGTGTATGCCCCTCAATGTCAACGTTTTATTTCAAGCATTTAATAAGTCGGGTCATGATTTATGGTATGTGCCATATTTTTTGCATGAAAAGGAATCTTAAAATTATAGAACCAAAAAACAATTTGCTTGCAAATCACATGCGGTCACTGATGCACTACTTGAACTCCGCATAGCTTTTTCTAGTAATAGTTTTTAAGTATCAGCTGATTTTTTCGCATTTTCTGTAGAAGTAAAAAACGATCCTCTTCTAGGAATATAAGGCTAGATCAAAAATATCAAGTTTGTAAATTATTCCACGATCTTGTGGAACACATTTCGGAACTTTAATCTTCTATTTCGAAACTTTGACTATTTACCTATTAGCGCATAAGTAAGAAAACTTGATAAGAGGAGGACACTTGTGTAGAACGGTGTCCGTTCCCCGCTTGCATCCCGCCCAGCCCAGCCGAACGGCGCGTTCGAGCGAGTACTCAGACCGCACGCTTTATATCACTTTTGTTTTCGTATTATGTCGGAATAAGTAACCATTTCCATTCACATTATGTTGAATGTTGAACGATTGATTCGTTATTTAAATATTCTCGCTCTTTACGATATGTTGAATAGATTGCTTTAAATGTTTTGGTTAACAGACAAAAATGTGTTTATGTATGTATGTATAATAATTAAGTATAAAGTATTGTAAAAAAAAAAACACTTACACTTTGAAAACTTTAATCGTCAGTTTGTAATAATAGGATCTTTTTTTCTGAGAATATATGATAAAAAATTAGCAGAAACTATCTTCAGAACTAATGAGATACGCGGGCTATTCTGAAGATATAGAAAATTCAATGTTTAGTGTAAACTCCTTTTATATAGAAAATCCAGGATTTTTTCTAAACCATAACAAATTCATCCTTCATTATTCAACTTTAGCAGTTTATCATTACTTTAACACTGAACGTATAACTAGCTACTAAAATATAAATACTAAAATGAGCTAATAAGGAAAAACCAAATGTTGAATTGGATTGAGTACATAATAAAAGTGCGTACGATATAATCATTACGATCGATTATTGCAACTATAATCGCCTGTTGCAGAAATACGAGCAATGGCTAATTCCAAAAAACGGTGGTTTAGTAACAGATATTTTCCTCCGTCACAGTTCCAGGTCATTTATCTTTTTTTTCTAAACTAGCTAATGCTGTTGACCGGAACTGCCTTAGCAGCTTCACCGTAACGGAGTGATGGGGGGGGGGGGTGCGAGTACTGAATTTTAATATCCATACATTTTCATTTATTACTAAAAAAAAAGGTTCTCTACAGGACCTATTGACCTTCGTGTTATGTGCAGGAGCGTGTATGCAGTATTGTGCGTGTAATGCTTGTTGCATGGGCAGTGTCACTGTATCGCGATGGTAATGGCATCAAGAGCCTCCCCAACTTGGGAACGGAGCAGGTCTTGGGCCGCCACCGGAGTGTGTGCGGGAGAAAGTTAGCCGCCTGTTCCCAGCGGCGGGAACGGCAGGCGTGGGCGCTGGCACGCAAGTAAACGCGATTGTTGCGGGAAGATCCTATTCATGCGAGTGATGTTATCGTCGCTGTTAGTCAAGATGTTACGCGGTTGTCGTATCTTGGGAGGGGGCGTTTGGTTCGGGCGAGTACGAGACGGCTTGTACTCTGAGGTTCGTGTGTGCATGTTCGAAGAAGTCGCGACACTTGGTTTTGAAAACGGACTTAATGGTGGGCAGATCCAGATCCTGTGTTAATCCACATTTCTCTGGTACCATCAGGCGCCTATGGTTTCACCACCTCGTCACAGGTGACAGTTAAGAGGGAAATAACTGGAGTAAAAGCAACCAGATCCTGCACGGAGGATTCGACGACAGAGTTGTGGGTAACATCAATGTTGTTGATTACTGGGGTACATTGCAGTGCGAGGCTTTCGGCTAAGCACACGGCTTTTTCTGCATCGTCAAACGCGGATTGAAGACCCAGCGAAACTCTGTCCAGGGGGGACATACAAGTGACGGAACGGTCCATTTCATTGATCGTGCAAACTTCCAGTACGCGAGGTGAGAAGGTTTCAGCTCCACGAGGAGGCCGTCCCACCTATCATTATGGATCTGATCGATGCGGTCTTTCACCGTTCCTCGTAAGGAAAGCAAGCGCGCACGATGATTCTCGGTCGGATACGTGTCGTGGGCGCGGGTCGCGCTTTTCTTTCGATTGAGCAAGACTCCACGTCATCGGAGAGTACAAAGCGGCGATCGTTCGCAGACGTATCCAATACATCCGGGATCCTACCGAGAGAAGGGGCGGACAGATGGTCCTTTAAATAATGGCCGAGTTTGTGGTAGTCCGTGATCTTAAAGGTCAATAACTGAAAAAGTGTCGGCCCCACACTCCCAGCGGCAGTTGTAATCTGGTTTAATTTTGATGTAGCACCATCTCTTGACGACATTCGTGTACTAAAACTGAACAAAAGTTTCTCAAGTTTTTATTATAATCAAAATATTCTTATTTTTCAGAAATAAAATAGTTTAAGACAAATTTTCACTTCTGTTTATCAACAGATTTTCTTTATTGGTTTAGTAACTACTGATAAGATTTGTGTTATCAGTTTTAAAAATTGGAAACAGGTTTTTTTTTTTTTTCATTAATTGTTAATAATCAAATATATATTCGAATTTGACCCCGGTGGTTCTAGTTTACTTAGGAAGAGCTGTGTTTTTTTTCTGTTATATTGACTATACAAGTACTGGATGTAAAGAGACATGCATGATTTTTCTTAGATCTCGAGTGCAGTTTGTCTTTTCATTGGCAGATTTTCGGCCATATTTGTCAGAGTTATTTATATATGGCAAAAGAACTAATTAATAAAATCTCAAGTATCAAAAAGTACGACACCTCTATTTGGCGTTTCCTGATGACATCCGTAGATGATGGTATTTTATTTTGTCTTCAGAAAAGTATGTTATACGTTTCGATATTAGCTGAACTGAGTTTAATTTGAATTTTTGGCGGAATTGTAGTCTGTCATGGAGTGCTTTATATTTTTTATTTACACCGCGATATAATATTGATTCCAATCACGTGAACATTAATAAGTGAAATGTAACATAAATTTTATCACTTGTATTTAATGGTCGTAATAAATTAAGAAACAAAATATATTTAAGTCTGCCTACTCAAACATGGTTAAATAGTAGATGATGATGGCTTAATGGTGGATAGATCAATATTTTAATATAAGCACAGGTGTTTTTCGTGATTGTGTAAAATGTTTTAAAGTGCTTCGAAGTGATGATCATTTATCTGTACGTCGAGACCGTTCACTAAAAGCTCCTAAACTACCAGCTAATCGTTATATTTTATTGTATTGTATTATACATTTTTCATAGTTTTTTATCGCTCGCAATAAAACTAGCCGTTTCTATAACGTCAGTCAGCTCTCATATTTTTATGTCGGGGGCGAACGAAAGAAAAAAAAGAAGTAAAAAATGATAAAATTCTATCTCAGATATTCTTGCAAGGTATTATTTATTATTGTTATTATTATGTTTTATGAGAATGGTGTCTGGCGAAAATGCGTTTGTGGGTTTTGTTTGTAATATTGTCGGTTGGTGTTTTGTCGTATTTAAAAGAAACCATCGTTTCATATTTATGACTTAGTAGGTGGAGATTTTATTTCAATGTATGCGGTCGCATAATGCTTATCGATTATTAGACTTGAGGATTGTGTTTCATTAGTTTAAAAAGTTATACTTTGTTGAGATTTTTTATTCGCTGTTCTACTTAGTAAAATGATCTTACCAAATCCGATGGTAAATAGTTTATTTGATGAAATTCTATCGCTATACATGTCGCGTCGATGAACTAAGGTTTCATTCTATCCATTCTATTTATGTTAACCTGAGCTTTCAGTGTAGCCAAATACATTGTAATAAATGTATATCCTTAGCTTAGTACTAGAGTATTTTCAAATACGGGTACCGCTATATACCGTTGACAAGTTTGAAAATTTTTGTCACCAAGCAGTCTATAAGTAGGCGTGTTCCAACGTCAAATTTTAATTCTTAATAATTATTTTTTTAATTACTAGATAACTGAGTTATATTTCGAAAATAATCAATGGTTTATTCTGATTATTCCACGGAATGCGATTGTAGACATTTTTGCACCATTTTGTTTTGTTTTTTTTCACATAGCCTATCAGTTATAGTACAACAAACTTTATACAATTTTTTTTTAATTTTTGTAATCGCTAATTAACATAAAATTTTATCAAAAACGTTTCACCCGTTTTTTTTCTAAAATTATTCTAAAAATAATTTCGAAAATATATATGGCCTATGAACAGCTCCATGACCAAATACTGCACCTAAAGGTACAAAGTTTAATCATAATCGGTGAAGCCGTTTTCGAGATCGTACAAAGATTTTTTTTTTCCATGTTAGATTCGAGATGAGTAGCGGCAAAATATACATTTTACAATATTTCTAAAAACTATCTACATAGGTATTACTACCCCATAAAGGAGTATACGAAGTACTTGAAGTAGTTAAATTTAAATTTAAATAACAAATCACGTTTCAATGTAACCAATTCCCGTCCAATTGAGCGTGTCCCCGAGATTATGACGGATGCAGACACCCCGGTACTGCTGGCAATGTAGCGCCCGTTTCCTGTGATCATTCAATTAGGTACATCGATGCGGGCCCCCGGTTGGTACCTATTTACTAATCATTCGTAATCGTATGCAATTTGACGGAGGACACAGATTACGCCGTATACATGACATGGTCCTCCCTACGCGGGATGCTTTTGTACCTTATATGATACGTTTCTTCTTTATTATTATTGGAACCGCTCCTGATTGAACGTGATTACTGTCATTTACTAAATAGGGGGTTTATTATATAGAAACGTTTGTTTCCCGTTTTCTTCTTACTTATGCTTCATTTTCTTAATTAATATCAACTGTTTCGGAATATAAACAATTCTGCTAATGTCACGTGGATAGAAATGTTTCATATTTTATAGTTTGCTTACAATATATCAGTAAAATAGCGGTTAACTTTATAGAAGGTTATAATTGCGCCATTTTATTTTTGTGGCATCATTTCTAAACTAGCATTTAATATAACGCTACCAAAATGACATAATTTAAGATTAAATGAGCTAAGTTATTGAATAATAAATAGAAATTATAACATGATAGAATGAGATACTACCAATAACTAATTTAGTTTTACTATTTGTTAAAAGTATTTTAGCGTCACACAACGGCTAAAAAGATAAATCTGCTGAAACAAAACTTAAGCGAATCATCTATACTAATAAAATTTAAGTCTCTGTTTGTAATGTCAAAATAAGATTTTTTCTAAATACACATGAATGTACATGTATACGACACCTATACCAAAAATACAATTTTTCTAATTTTTGTCTGTCTGTCTGTTTGATCCGGGTAATCTCCGGAACGGCTGAACCGATTTTGACGGGACTTCTTTTTGTTAGATAGCTGAAGTTACTCCGTGTAACATAAACTACTTTAATTTTCGAAAATAATTAGTTTTCCGCATTAAAATTTAAACACATGATTCATTTTGGTGTTGTATATTGTGTTATTATTGAGTTTCTTTAATTTAGAATATTTTAATAATAATTACTTATCTCATAAAGTAATAAAATTGTTTAAATAGGTTATTTAGTTTTCAAGTTATAAACCCACTAACGGACAATCAGAGAGTTGTGTTGGCCTTTGTAACATAATTTCTACTTCAATCTCTGCACACCGTAATTATGAAATAATTCAATATGAAGCATCGGATCGATCTTTGATATCTGCAAATAATAAAACAAAACCAAATTAGCCCTCAATATTTACGAGGCATACGCTTGTAATTATTATATCTCGATATACCTAATTTGCAACGTGTTCCGTTGAATTATACTTTCCACAGAAAAAGAGGTATAATAAAGATAAATCAGAGGCGCAGAGTTCGCCGATGGCGGTTTATCGTTGCCTCACTAGGTAATGAAGTGTAGTGGTGCTATTTACTTCGACGCCTCGCAATTCGCACCGGTTCGGCCGCGTCTAACAGGATTCCAGAAACTTACAAAATTTATTTATACAATGCGACACGATTTATCGTAACGATACGTATGTGGAAGTTTTAACGATTGACAAATTAATGCAAATTCTTTACATGCTAAATTTAATTTTAAACTGTATGTTTTGTATTGATCTTTATCAAGAACCTGAATGCTTTCGTTAAAATATTTTAAACAACGTTAGGTATGGCTAATAATAAAGTAATTTAGTTTCTTTTATAATTGTAAAACTTGCTTTAATTTTATTTAAAATTTGTAGCAAAGTCAGTGCCGTATTTATTTTTAAAATTGTAATCGTTTATATCTTGTTATGTATCCAGGAATGATCACACCTCACATTAAAATATAACGAAAAAAAAACCAAGTGATAAATAAATAAATAAATAAGGTTTTAGGAATCTTTTATTTGATTAATTTCGGCCCTGATTAACTTCAGTCTTTATAGCCACTATGTATATTTAGAAACGCCACAATGAAATCTCACGGCATCACAAAAATATGGTAGGGACTGGACTATCCATGCGAGTTCATTTCAAACTAGCTGTCTGCCCGCGGCTGCGCCCGCGTTTCATATATTCTTTACTGCGTTTTATTTTTTTTTATACGGAACCCTAATTATCTTGTGGGAGAATGTTTTTAAGTTTCGTTTTATAAATATATCGTATTAGATTTTGATATATTATAATTTCTTATGAAACATTTTTTCGTAAAGAATTCCTTTTGGGTATACATAATAGGGTCGTGATCACAACTTTCGCTGGCACATAAATTGATTTAAATAATTCTCATAATGTATAATGTATTCCTAAATATTCTATCCATCCATCCATCCATTCAAACGAAAGACATCCACTGCTTGATATAGGTCTCCCTCAAAGATCTCCACGACGACGGGTCTTACGCCATCCGCATCCAGCGGTTTCCCCAACCTTCACCAGGTCGTCGGTCCACCTTGTGGGGGCCTACCCACGCTACATCTTCCGGTATGTGGTAGCCATTCGAGAATCTGTTTGCTCCATCGGGCATCGGTTATGCGAGCAATGTGCCCTGCCCACTGCCACTTAAGGTTAGCAATTCTTTGGGCGAGATCGGTTACTTTGGTTCTTTTGCGAATCTCCTCAGTCCTGATTTGATCACGCAGTGAAACTCCAAGCATAGCCCTCTTCATTCCCCTTTGTAAGCAACTTTGAGCTTTGTTTTTACGCCCATGGAGAGCGACCACGTCTTAGTGCCGTATGTCATCATTGGACACACATAGGTCGGAGACTTTCTTCTTGAGAGACTGCAGTATTTTTGGGCGATAAGATTCTGCGTAGCCTTCCTAAATATTGAGAACTTAAAAAATAATAAAAAATAGTTAATGAAAATGTTTCAGAAGAGACGGATTAACGGCACGATTAATCTGAACACTTATCGTTTTTTTTAATCTAATACTCCGTCGTCACGCTGTTAAGTTGCGCCCGGTTGCATTTCCATACAATTTTGTACAGAATATCGGTATAAATGCTAAGTTATTGAGATTTGTCCGTAGTCGCGTGGGTCGACAGTCGACACTGTGGGTTTGATGTATTGAATTTTGTGTACGACATTAATTTATATCATTATGTTGTCAGTACTGTCAACTCTACTTGTACCATTTTAACTGCATATTGATATATTTATTGAAGTATTAAAATACCGGAATCCATTTATTTCATCGTCAGATCACTTCAAAAAATAAATGCTGTTAAGAGACGCTTATTTACAGTATTTATTTTCTTTGCGCTCTTTACCTTTTACCTAATCGAAAAGTACGTAATATAATTTTATTCTGTTCAAAGAAAATTGTCAAATACGACATTAAATACATCCGGACTGCTGATCAAAATATCGATGGATGTTTTATTTGCAAGACGAAGAGATACACAAAGTTATTTATTGTGACACTGCATCACAGATCGAGTATACAGGTTGTAATCTGTGAGAGAACTAATAATACACGCTAAGGCAAAACTGTGCTACACTCGGGTATATTTCATACATTTTTGACAGAGTTTCAGGCAAAGAATTGAAAAGGGATAAGCAAAGAGTTTATAGTTCCACTTAATTACAGTATTTTTCCACGTATTTATTACTTGTTATGTTGTTTATATACTCTTTGGTTATGTTATTGTGATTTATGACCGACATTTTAACACATGAACACAGGTACGACTGGCGATTGTCCTGCTGTTAAAGAGAACAAAAGGTTTTTTTTAAACTCCATTGAATGAAATGGCCCAAACGCATTGTATTCTTTCCAATCATTACCGAAATGTAACACGCATGTGCATGTTCTTTGATTTAGTAATAAATAATAAGCTTCGTGTTACGGACTGAAATGATTGATTATGTAAATTTGTACTTTTTACACGGTATAGGTTCAGTGCTTTGACCATAATTTTACCTGATGTTAAGTGACAATGTGGTCCAGGATGGTAAACACACTAAGCCTAGGTACTGGTTCTCAAATGATGCTGCCGGAGCACATATATTGGTATTTGGCGACAGGTTTTCTAACTTGAGGGTTGTAGCTACCCAGGCCGGCGTCATTAGAAAATGTCCTACAAACATGCTATGGTTTTCTCATGATGTTTTCCTTCACCGAGAGCTCAGGCCGATTTTAGAATTGGATAGGTGGGATCTAACCCGCGTCGACCGACGCGGAATTCGACAGCACTACCTACTGCACCATCGTTGCATCAAGTCTATAATTACCATAAGCCGGTTTTGCCCTAGTTGTAGTACGGTTCAGCCGTACGTTGCATCTATGTCGAGTCTCAGTTCATTTTTGTGGTCATCGCATAAACCGTAATAATGGTGTAATAAATGTGAAACACTTTGAAAAGTTAATTACGATAATAATTATTATTTAATAAAATGCGAACATTATAATTTAGAGTAATTTTGCAATATTTTCCATAATTATAAAAGATCGTAACACTTCCGTCATTTAACAGGTTTTGGAAGCATACTACTACGCAATCCTCATTTATATTATTTTTTGATACATGCTTTTTAAAATAAATTCGAATGTTCGTGATCGCGGTTCCTATGAAACCAGGTAGAAATGTCGAGTGATTAAAAATGAAGTTGTAATTACGTATTATACATCTGAAATTATTAAAATTATGTGTACAAAACGCGAAGGGTTATAAGGTTACCTTTTGGTTGTAAATTGACAATTTGACCCAACTGTCTGAGTCTCTGACTCTAATCATAGAAGCGAACTTGTTTTAAATAAACGAAAAAAACTTATTTATAATCTTGTGTGGGTACACGTAGGCAGAATAAAACTTGTATTCTATCTATAACATATAATCTAGCAACAATAACACTCGTAAAAGGTTCGAATAATCCGATTTAAATAATATTTCACGATCGTAAAATTCCGAGTATCACACACAGTCACGGTGTACCATTTTATTGTATTCGTGTTTTTTAATATTTTTTCCGATACTATCGATGTATGTATCAATGTGTAATAAAACTTTAGGACGCTCTCGTGAGTGCCATGTAACACTATAGAATGGTTTTTTTGTCGATAAATCATATCGAATGATCTGTTATTAAGAGCCCCACCTCTTCTAATCGGCCGCCATTTAAATCGACCTATGACTAATGTGACTTACAATTGGATTTTTACACCTCTGCTTACATTTATTTTTCATAGTTTTGTTTTGATTATTTCTGATATGTTGAGATTTGGTTGGATTATGAATACATTTATTTTACTGAATCTTTTAAATTGAGATGAATTATTTATTACTAGCTTTTTGCCCGCGGTTAAGCCCGTGTAAAGGTCATATTTGCTTCTTTGCATAATATAGTTTTTAAATAATCATTGCAAAATAAATTTCGATGGTTATTTTTAGCCCTAAATTGTTTTTTGGTACTAATAGAAAGCAAAGACATTTATCACAAACTAGCTGTGCTCCCCATAGCTGCGCCCGTGTTTTATATGTTTTTACTGCGTTTTATTTTTTTATACGGAACCCTTCATTATTTTCCTAAATAAACTTTTGTACTAAAATAAAGTATATATAATTTTCGTACATTCAAGCACTTGTCCGTTAAACTGTGCATTGTATCGGATTTAATTCATTTTTTTTTTTATGATTTTTTAACAAAACTTAAATTACTAGCCCTACCCTATAGGTAATTTCAGCTATCTATTAAACAAGTCCCGTCAAAATCCGTCCAGCCGTTCCGGAGATTACGCGAAACAAACAGACAAAAATTTTCAAAATTGCATTTTTGGTATAGGTATAGTGTCTACAGTCATATTTATTTAGTAAAAAAAAAATATTTTGACATTATAAACAGACACTTCAATTTTATTTATTAGTATAGATTCAAACTTTACTTTACATTCACACCAAACTTTACTAGCGTAAAGCTGTTCATAATTTCATAAAGTTTCATTTTTTTACACGGAATCTTAATTCTTTTTGAAAAAATAAAAGTATCCTAATTTACGCGGAGTAACTTTATCTATCTGCCAGAAAAAGTCCCGTCAAAATCGGTTCAGCCGTACAGGAGATTAGCCGGAACAAATAAACACATAGACAGACATACATAAGTGTTCAAAATTGTGTTTTTGTTATAGGTAGCGTATATACATTGATATGTATTTAGTATAAAGTAATTATTTTATATTACAGACATTTTGTGGTACAATGTGGTACAACAATAGTATTGGAGCACCATACACAAAATACAACTTTTAGGTTAGGTTTATATCACTTCGGAATAGTTATATACGGTGCCGATAGGCTTCGTATCTTCGATTGACAATGGTTTATTGGTTTTTCTGTGGTTACAACTTTTTTGGTTTTTGTTGTGATTAACCACTGTTACAACATGTGAATTTGTTTTACAACAATAAAACTAGGTTATATATTTTAGTGCCTTTAGAATCCATAGGATGGTGATTGATTACCGTATATTGTATACCGATATCCTGTTCACAATATAAGAGGATTTTTGCAATCAAGTTTTTTTTTATTGGTACTTGAAATACCTTTAAATTGATATCTCTTTATACAACTCCTTCACAACCTCCGAATTGAGGTAAACTCATTGGTACAGTGTATACGGAACTTTATAAGTTAGAATAATGTATTTTCTAGGATATCCTTCGATAGAAGTCTTTGTGAACTCGAATAAATACTTTGGGGTTGTTATTACCAAGTTGGTTTCGTTATTGCCGGACTAAGGCCACATAAACAAACAAGAATCGTACAAGGAATTAGAGTAAAAGAAACTTTGAAGGTAGTAATCTTTTCTGGGAACAGTGTGCTGTAGTGTGGCGACCGACATGTGCGCGGAAACACCCTGTTTACTTTCTCGTTTAGTATTCGGACAGGTCCTTTTATGTTATTCGTTTGTAGCGCACTCTGTATGCCCTTATTTTTGGTAGACAATCGAAATTTTATCGCAATTACTCTCAGCCGATTTCGTAATGGTTAAACCGTTTTGGCTATAACAATTTAGCGAGATATTTGAAATACTTATTTCGCTAACTAGCCGATCGCCACTATTGGTGTTGCCTCATTCCAAATAAAGCGATACCGGCCCGGTTTAGTTTATTTTGTATTATGGTAATAAGGTCAGGTATATTGGCGGCGCGGCAACGGTCTTTCAAAGGGGGGACCCAATAAGGACATGCTCCTTTTAATCCCACCGGTGTCAAAGGAATTCTTACAAGAGTAAGCTTTTTGAATTTCTGTTTAGTAGTTATTTTTTTCTTTCTCTTTTAAATACTTCCCATCTTGATGTATTATCCGGAAAAAACAGACAATAGTTAACTTATATTGGTTAGTTAATACAATCAAATATCATCATTGAATGTGTGATAATTTCGTAACAAATATCGGGGCGGTTGTTTTTACGAGACGGTTTTTTTTTATGTTCGTTTGTGTTCACGTTTACGACGCGTTCCTGTTAAACCGTGCGACTTGTTAATGTAAACAACACAATATCTCGACGCGTTTATATTACGACCCGTGTAGCTATTCCGTCTCTGTATGTCTTTATGCTGAAATGAAAAAAAAAATCACAATATTTGATCAATACAATTGAATATTGGGAATCTCGTCTCGTTTCAGTATGTTTCGAAGTCAGCTCGTACGAATATGTAAGTACCATGTGTAAGCACATAGCGTTTTCTCTTATTTTTACTTCTTAGTGGCTCGTCGTGGCTTATGTGTTATTTTTTTGTATATCCTTTTCGAAGGTATTATGCGACGGACATCGGATTAACAAGGCCATTGGCGCCGTAGTCTGTATCCTCTATATATTTGTTTGTTTTGTGCGCGTATTCCATCTGAAAGGGTTCTTTCATGTATAACATAAGCATCTATACGGGAAGGGCCAATGATTTGCTTATTTTTGACGATATGGGGACGGTGGTGTTTATGCTTAACATATGATCTTACTAATTTTCTTTTTTTTTCAAGATTACGGTCATGCTTACGTATTCGCGGGGCTGGGGGAGGGGGGAGAGGTGGTAAGAGCTTCTCTTACTGTTGTTGATTTGTAATACTTCAACGAGATCCAAGTTGCGAGTGGTTGAGCGCATTAACATAGTCTTTCATTGCCTATATAAAAAACAATACGACTTTGTGATTCTTATTAACAGATATATGTGTTTGGTCAAATTTTCTTATTTGTTTTACTATTTGACATGATTATCCGCTCCGACTAATTGACATCGGCCGTTGCGCGTACAAATATTTACGCTGCGGACGCGTAAAGCGCACGGTAAACAGACCGTCTATGAGCGACTGTCCGTTCGTCCGTCTGTATGTTTGTCCAGTCCAACGAGCCCTGGCGATGTTTACTTAAGTTGCTCGCGCGTGATCGTTGCGACCTGACCGAGCTCACTTTGTCTAGGCGTTGTTTTTTTATTGTCGTAATCGCAAACGTGATTTACCGAGTCACGTCTTAGTAGTTTACATTTTGAACATAAAAGTGAAGCCGGGTTAGATAACGGTGGTATGTTATGATGAGACACGTCTTCTTATTCACAAATATTTTTGTTGATATGCACGTAGTTTGCCAAAGCTCTTCGTTTTAATAAGTTGATTAAAATCAGGCTAAACTATTACGTGTGCGATTGCATAGTTCTGATATTTTAACTGGCTTGGTATATAAGATTATCTTGTTTTATTTATAACTAACTAACAACTCTACTTGCATATCTAGATGTTATTATTAACAATAAAATAGTCAAATTAATACGAGAGAAAGTTTTTTTTTATTATCAAAACTTAGCTTGAAATTGTTGTACAGCGGCTGATGGTAAGGACCGTCGAGGTAAAACATTTACTTTTACAATCCGTAGTCGTGAAGCTGAGTTAGTGAATACCATGATCAAAGATTATCGCTTATCCCGAATTCGACGCGCAATTACACTTTTCTACCATCTATGTGGTGTTCGTAATCCAATTCATCAAAAGTCTATAATTTATTTATTATGAATTACTTGCGTATGCTACTTTTAACTACACTACAAATTTAAACAATAAACGTATACTCAATTAAAAAATACCGTTACAATAAAAAGGATTGCGGCATGCACATAACTAAAAAAAGAAATTTTAAATACATAAATATTAAAATTTAAAATAAAAATCGAGCATTTATTTAAAATAAACAATTAAACGAACTATAGAACTTAATTAATAAATTATGAATCTCTGATAATTGTCCCTCTAAGATCATTACGTTTATTTTTATTCGGAAACATTGAAACAGCATAATATGTGAGTCACGAGAAAATCATTGGACAAATAAATAAGAGTTAGTTGACTTGATTATGTAATAACCTTTATATTTTTGTTACAGGTATGTTCCTATCGAGGTGATAAGTAATTTCATGAACGCTTTAGTAAGTAATAAAATTATATCATACATTTACTGGATTTACTTTTATCCTTTTTGAGCGTGATATTTTGCTTGTCTAATGTAATATATAGAAGTCATTAGTGTATTTATGTAAGGTAATCTTGTTTCTACTTAATAGTTCGAGAGGCTAGGTCGAAGCACTCGGTTGTTAATTAAGCGGAATCAGTCCACACGCCGAGCCTAAGGCCTAAAAAAACATGCTTTCACGTAAACAAGCTGTCGAAACAGCTGGAAACCCTCATTTCTCCTTTAATCATCAGTTTATTTGTTGTTGTTTTTTCTCATTCCGTTCGTTACGGAATATTTGCAGGTTTCAGAGTAGGAATCCCGCTGAGTTTTATAGTAGAATCGCTTTATAGAGAACTCATTAATTTGCTATGTGTAAGATACATCTTTTTACTGATTAATACAGGTTTGTTTGTATTTCAAACTTAAGTTTCTGATTCTAACGAATTTTAATAAGGGAATTTCTAATTGGTAGTTTGGTACTTAATTTTTTTATACTAGCACGTTAAAATGACGGCTTTGTGTCTGATCGTAAGCACAGAACGATCCAAAAACAGTGACCACCATCGAAAGATCACCAAACGATCGCCGGTCGTTGCTGCTATGCCGGTCTGCAGAAGTGTTTAATCTTTACGGTCTTTTAATGTATACTAATAGTATATTGTTTTTTTTTTTAATTTTTATTATAATTTCATTTAAAATTAAAATCAACTATTTTAACTTTAAATGTTTTTTAACTTAGTAATATTAATACGTGATTATAGTTTGGCTATTGTTTACCGAATAATTAATATTGCAAAAATATCACTGTCTTACGGACGCTACGTATATATTTATTTGCAATCGAAATAATTTAAGTAATTAGAATGATTAAATCGAATATAATTACCTGGTCGGTATGAGGGGCTTTTTCAGCTTCACTGGTCATGTGTGGCGGCAAGCGTTTAAAAGGTTAAACTTAAGTGAAGCTTTAAATGGTAACCTGCACAAAGACACCAAATTCCTGGGCTTGGGCAGTTCCCGTTCGTCTAATTCCGCAGAGTAATTATTTATCCGTCAATTAGTTTTAAACATTTTGTAAATTTTAAAATACTACGTTAATATACGGTGCGATCATGTTTATAAAACTTGATGAAAATATATAGAGCAAAGGTAGTCGTGCTAATTAGGTAAATTAGGTAATAAAGGTAATTTAAGACTAATATAAATTGGTGTTTGTTTATCTCATTTAACAAGCGTTATAAATACGTAGAATATCTTATAGGTCCGTTTTTCGAGATATTATTATCGAATTTGTTCAGTAATCTTAGGCGCTAAACTTATCCCATTTGATCTAACATTTTTATTATATTTCCATTTAAAATTTACGTATTGGTATATACTATATATTTAGTCTCTTTGACAATTTTTTTTCTGTCTATCAAGTCATTAGCCTGCAAAAAAGTTTACTCCCAGAAAGCATATTGTTAAGGTGTCTTGGATGTTGGACTAGTAAGAGCCAGTGTCGTTGTAACATGATGTATTTGACTTGAGGATGCCTTACTGGAGAAACAGCTCTACTAATAGTTTAATGTTTTAGAGAATGAGTTTGCAAGCACAAAATCCCATTAATAACTTATTCATCCGCTTCCATGGCGAAGTAAACATCAAAGGTTGTCTTTTTTATATCACTCCACGTTTCATCCATATTAATATGTAATCGATTTTCGTGGGACCAATTTGTGTTACGATTATTTACGGTAACGGATCTCTGACACATACATAACGCTTCGGTTAAAATTAATCGGTAGAATTGATTTCACATCCTTATCATACATTCACTCATCTGATTTATAAATCTGTTTTTTTTTTTTCAAATCAGAGATATATTCTTCGCCCGGGTTTCAGTGTATCGTACGTTTTACGCAACAATAATTAACCCCTCGAGCACTAACCTGGCGTTTACGCCAGCTTTCAATTGTAACATTTTATGGGTAATTGGTATATTAATAAACATAATGTGAGTGAGTGGAGGCGTGGGCACAGTTAGTTCTTAATAGATTTTGATTGAAGCAATTATGGTTCAGTATTATATTTGGTCGAACGCTTTTCATATTCTACGATGAATCTGAGCTTTCGAGGAAAGAAAATATCGTGATGAAATTATATCAAGATAATAAGACATTTTATAATGCCCGACGTGGGCAGTATCATTTGAGAGCGTGTTAGGTCACTTAACATCAGGTGATATTGTGTTGAATCGCTAAACCTATCCAGTATAAAAACTAGTACTACTATTAACACGTATACACTGTATCCAGACAAACTCTAGTTGGTACTTATTATAATAGAACTAGTAGTAATAGTAGCTTGCGGGTTTTACGGCTTAAACAATGTCTCAACAATTATCTCGTAGTTGTTTAGGTAAATGGTTCACTCGATTGTGTGATATCCTTAGAGATTTGTTGTAATTGAATATGCGCGAGGCATGATTAGGAAACTTATCTGAAACCGGATCTTTGGTTATTTTCCAGGCGTGCTTTTATACCATTAATTAACCAAGCTTGTCCAAATCGGTTGGCATAAATCTTTACGGGGACCGATTGGTCTCGAATTTAAAGTCCGACTTTTACAAATCACGCTCATGCTTAGTGCATGTGTTTGTGTGTGCAAAAATGTTTACGTGAAACCACAAAAGGCCGCTTAATCGATTCTCTGGTTGTGTTTCCTTGTATTTACTGTCGGTTTGAGGGGACCTACTAAATTTTTGGATTATCCGTTGAGAAGAATCACTCGCTTTTATCTACGTATAATTTAGGAAAACCACTTAATAAATTGAATGAGTACTAGTGAATTATGAAATCCGGTGGTGAGTTTGTTTTTTTAGTAATTATGTACAAACTGTATCGTTTAGTCACGTGGGCAATTTGATTATCGCTAAAAAGTAACAATAAAGGTCGTACATGATTTCGTTTTCGATTTATAATTTTAGTGCTATTCATATATTTTATTTCTACGGTAAATGTTAATGGTATTGTTTTTTTATTTTTAACTTTATTCTTCTTATACTACTAAAAATGTTTACAATTTTACTCTGATGGAATATTGGATATTAGTTATTCACACGCTGGTTTACTTCATATTTACTGATGGTCTAATTATTTTATTCGTATAATCTTTAAGCATTTCCTACCTAGTTGATCACTTAGTTCCACATACTAATTACAGTATGTACTTTTATCGACTGATTTACAACTTTAAGAAAGATGGCGAGTATTAGGCATTACTATCGTGCTGTGGTTTCATATGATGTTTTCTTTATCTGAAAATGTATAATAGTTATAATGTTTGATGATCGTAGCGTATCGATTTTATGGGATATTCATATCCGTGGTTCACAATAATACAAAGCTAAGGACAGACGTTCACAAACGCGGAATTACACAGTGCGGTCGCGGTTACCGAACCGTTGCGAAACGCAAATACCCCTGTTTATTGTGGTCATTGGTCTTGTCTCATGTCAATTCGTTTCTCGCATCACACGACATCTTATACGAGAAATCATGGTAATCGCTGTCGTATAGATGTAGCTTGCTTATTGTTTGTTTTCAAACTGATTTTTATCAAAATGTAGCAACGAATTCATAAATCAATAAAGAGCTAGAACTCTGTAAAAAAAAATGTCTCAAATATTATAAACTAGCTGTGTTATGCCTGCCGTAGATAAGTTATATTCTTTACTTCACAGAAACATAAATTAATAGATAAACGAAATAGACAAATCCGCAAAGCGACTTTGTTTTATAATATGTATACTGTATAGATATCTGTCGTAGTAATAGTACAGTTAATCAAGCTATGTTGAATTCATTGGAAATGTTTAGCTCGATTAGAGTCGTGGCTCGGACCTCACGAAACAATTCGAAACGTTCTCATTCAGGAACAATGTTTTAGATACAATTGTTGTATGTATTTACAATCGCATAGATCGTAATCTTGATCAATATTGAAAGTGTTGTAGATCGACTGATAGTTAGCGTTTAAATGACAACGGTACATGTTAGAAACGGTTTAGAAACTTTAGAAAATGTTTACAGAATAGTTATTTAGTCATTATGTTAGGGGACGATTTTCCAAACATTCCGGCTCGAGAAAATGACTGCATCTGACGTTAAATAAAATACAGTACAATAACGATGATGATCGCCGATAGATGGAAGCTATCGACAGTCCGCATCATCGTACCGGGCTACATGTACCACGGATAACACATCTAGGCAGCTCTAGATATATACTTATTGATCTCGGTAAGCGACGGGCCTTAACGTGTCGTTATGACGGATTTTTCATTAGGTTAGGATCTAGTCGGACTCAAATGCCCTACCGCTCTCTAAAATACTACCTTTAGTTGTTCTCCAACAGCTGAATTTACTAAGACATCTTCATCCAAACGTACTTGATTGTGAGCAAACATTAGAATGTTATTTTTATGTTTTGACCCAGGCTTAAGACGAGGGCGAATGGGCAAACTGGTAAGGGTCGACCTAGACGAATGTATCACGACCAGACCGAAGACGTTTTAAATAGAGATTAGGTGAAAATTACCCATAACCGGCGAGCATGTATAAAAGCGTCCATGAAAGTAGACGAGAGACATGTATCAGGAACGTAGTAAACGGAAGGATGTTGTCTCTGCCTCCCCTCTTAGGGGAGGTGATATTCACGATATTTTATTTTATACTTGGATTTTCATACTCATCAACTTTACCATTCTTCGTCTTTAATAGGTATCGTAAAAATTTTTTTTTACACAGTATGTGCTTTGACCACAATCTCAACAGATGTGTTAAGTAACAATGTGGTTAAAGATAGTAAACACACTAAGCTTAGAGGTACTGGTTCTCAAGCGATGTTACGGGAACATACCTGTTGGTATTTAGTGAAGTTTTCTAACTTGAGGGTGGTAGCTACCTAGGTGGTCGTTATTAGAAAATGCCCTACTACCAAGCGCTATGGTTTCCTCATGATATTTTTCTTCACCGAAAGCTCAGGCTGATTTTAGAGATGGATGGGGGTCTCTCAAACCCGTGCCCATTGATGCAAAATCCGACCGCACTACCAACTAAGCCATCATCGCTTCAAAATATGAGAAAATAAAAATGATTCCACACAAATTTTGAAATTAATTTGATTTATATTGACAGCTATGTTATAATATTTTTGTTTTTATAAGAAATGTCTCATAGTAAATAGTAATAAATATGATACCTGATAATCATTGTAGCGTGAACGATTTAATATTCGCAACGCAACATTGGAGCGGCGACGTAAGGCCGCGCACGTGTTTTACGAGAGAGAGCGATTTGCATTTTGTGTTAACTGTTCGGTTTTATTACGCTATAAATTATTAATCTGATTAACATAATGTTTAACTGTAGGGTAATTGTACGAATACATATGTACTCGATTATCTATTTGTTACTCATTTGTATTTTACATTAAATAAGTTAAGTTAAAAAAGTATTGCACTATATAAATATTTAAGTTCTTTTGTAATTTGTGTAAAATGATATAATTCATTGAAAGTAATTTTCAGATTTAGCAACTGATAATTAATTTAATTAATTTGTGAGGTTTATAAACCGGTGAAAGTATCATAAATGTTTTTTGTTTGTGGTTAGTCTGATCTACTGCATGTTGGTTATGTTATATAGCAGGATGTAACTTATCTTCATTTGTCTCGTGGTGTTGGTTTGTACCTGAAAAATGTTCTCAAACACTGACTCAAAATTAACTTAAAACAAAAGCATTCCGACATATTACTCAACGGGTGGAATTCAATGTGGTGTGTAATAGTTAATATGTTTAAATAGGTAAAGATAATTCGGGAAATTTTTCTCTTCTGTTTGTCCTTTCTTTTTCCTCATTTTTTTTATTTCGTAGTTATTAATTAATTTTGGAAACAGTGTTTTTTCTTCAATTAATCGGTTATAATTGTGGTTAATTTCTACCATTACACCGGGTGTGAACACTATTAATAATAAATAAACGCTAAATGCTATCACATTGCGTGTCGTACTGAATAATAAGGTAGGAGCAGTGTTAGCTCGGCGGAGGGCGACAGAGCGTGTCACGATCGGCCGTGTCGATCTAGAGCGCTTGGGCTAGCCGCTACACCGGTGCGTTCAACTCGACGCTTCACCGCTTCAAGCCTGGACTCGGTTACTCCTACTCGTCATTATATTGGCTTCACTGATGAAGCACCATGCATCATAATCACCTGCATATGAGAATGTAATCATACACGCTACTAATAAGCTATTCAATCAAAAGGTTTCTGAGAAAACATATTTTTTAAAACAACTACGTAGCTTCGTTGAAAGTTAGTTTAGTGCCCCCGGCAAACACCAAAGGCTGGTCGCGAATTCGTGATCTTTAAATGATTAAAGTTTATAATTAATATACGTTTTCATCACTTCGGTTATGGTCCTCTAGTGGTTACGTTATAAATTGGTCTCATAAATAAAATATCAACTAGCAAATGAACCCACGTTATCTTCTATAATATAAAATGGATTACGATGAAAGGCTTAACAAAATAACATGAAATAATTAACAAACAGAATTCTATAAAAAGAGCGAATGTTTAGTCGGCTATGTACAAACATGGTAGCAGTTAAAATACCGGGGAGATTATCTCGAAAACGTAGTGTCATCGGTGAGCGGTGTCACACATAGCATAATGGTGTGAAATAACATGCGTTTTACGAAGAAAACGCAAAGACCAAAAAGTCGTCCGACAACACCATGCCCGCACGGACCACACCGTTCCGACGTTACCGACAGAGACAGACGCGATGCGTTCACGGAATTCAACTCTTTGTTATCCGTACGAAAACGAGTTGTGGAATGTCTTAAAATGTCCTGCCCGAAGTGTCTTGGACCTCGAGGACATCACTTGTTCTCATCTCAAATAGTACAACGTAATATCATTCGCTTCGTAGAACCTGTATGCTTAATATTATTTCGAAGAAATAATTGTGATAAACGACAATTACCAGCCGGAACACACCTATTGGTATTTGGCGACATGTTTTCGAACTTGAGGGTGGTAGGTACTTAGGCGAGCATTGTTAGAAAATGCTACCACCATGCTAAAAGTTAGTGTAGTAATTCTAGTAAGAATCTCTGGTAAATTTTACAGATATAAATTGGGTTCATGGTAATTGTAAAGTTGTTATTACCTTTTACATATTTGATTATAATTTTAACTTTTATATTTCATTTTAATGCATAATTTGTAAGCCTTCTAATTCGAATCAGCGACTATTTTAATTTGATGTCATTCATTTGTTATTATTTTTCGAACATGTATTACGTGCAGATTACAAAAAAATATATTGATCACCAAAAGAATCGGGAACTGCGTATTTGTCACAACCGATGATTTTATTTTTCAAGCACATTTTTTATGAAGCGCATATTAAAACTATCATTAATCACTAGTAGCCTTTTTTATGGTTTTATTTCTACGCTTGTCACGACCTTTAAACATTCGTAGAGATATCTGAGCCGCTCGTGCTCGCGCTTCCAGTTTTTGTACGTCCTTAGCCCTCGCCGCCATGTTTCCAAGAATAGTTCTTTTTTTTTTAATAAGAAAGAACTAACCAACTGGCCTGAATACTCGGCCGCGGTCGTCTCAGGTGTGAATAAAATTAATGATCTATCAAAGGATCCGCTGGAGAGACGGCCGTGCGTTGCAACCGATTTGGACATCGCTTGGATATATTCGGTTTTTTTATTGCACTAATTAAAGTACCGGTTAATTCTCTACAGGTTGCCTCAGCTGGAAGCCGGCAAGTGATGCGATATTTATGGGCAAAACATAGTTTGTCGCCGACCATTTCGTTTACATCGATTTAATTAGTTTAACTTTATTTACTTATATAGTAAATACACATAAACATGTTTTCACTTCCGTTACTTTGATGGATTGTCGTTTGCTTTTGTTTCTCATCTCCTGTTGCAAATAAATTAGTTGTCGTGGCATAAAGATATTTTCAAATATCTCTCTGGTCATCTTGTTACGTTGTTCAGGATCTATTGAAATTAGTTTCGCGTTGGCTACGAGTTTATTTTATTCTAACGCGGAAAAACGACTGCACTTCGTCTGATGTTAAATAAATAACTAACGAAATAAAAGATCTAGCTAAGTCTGAATTTAATTTGCTAGATCTCGAAACGCGACGTACCTTAGCCATGACACCATGTCTTTAATTCCTGTTGGTGGATACAAATTGGATGCGATACAAAAAAAAATAAGTTAGAACTTCTAAATATAAAATTCTTAAATAGTTTCGAATGTCCCGTGTCACTTGCACTCTAGCGATGCGTTTTTCTGTTCTTTAGTTTTTTAAAGTGGTTTTACATGAACGTCGTTTCTACCCTTTTGCTCTCGTCATTCATTATGTACATGAAACCTGTTGACCTATCAGTTTTGCCACGTATTATTTTCTATGTAGTACTTTTAGTTAGGATACTGATCTCATAATATAGTCACGCCAACTCTGTTTGTTTACCTGTGGTCTATTTAATAAAATTTAATTATTTTTTATTTGTTAAATTTTGCCTTAATTATTAATTACTTATAGTTAGTTTTGTAATATCAAAATGGGTTTTTGAACTGCATCGGATTAGTAAAATATATAATCATCAAAGATTATATTTTAGGAACGACATCAATCAAGGCGAGGCACGATAACGTCACTAAAATTTAATTGGACGTACAATAAATCTTATGTATTACCCTGTCGGTTCTGGTCGCAGCTGTGTACATACATACATACATATATACCTGTTTGTCATAACGATGTCATCTACCAACACCTGAAATCGTTGGTAACGGGAGAACAGATGACTTATCCCATATTCTTATCAACATTAAATACATTTTCACCTGAATATTACGTAATAATAGAGATGGTTTTCATGAAACATCATTTTAGAATTTTTAGTGGTCCTTGCGTTTTGCTCTTTGTAAACTATTACACGACCAAAGAAACGAAAAGATTTGCGTATTATCAAAAGATATGCAGTATTAAGTACGCTTTCTAGGGATTGTATAGTTATTCTTATTTCATTATAACTCTAGTTCAGTTAGTTTTGAAGCGATGATGACGCAGTTGGCAGTGTAAGGCTGTATTCTGCGTCAACGGACGAGTCCATCCAACTCTAAAATGCGCCTGAGTTTTCGATGAAGGAAAATATCGTTGGGAAACCATAACATGGTGGTAGGGCATTTTCTAATAATGCCCGCTTGTGTAACTACCACCCTCATGTTTGAAAACCTGTCGCTAAATACAAATACGCGTGTTCCGGCAGCATTACTTGAGAACCAGTACTAGTTAGGTTTAGTGTTTAGGATGCTTGACTGCATCGTCACTTAACATCAGGTGAGATTATTGTCAAACCACTGAGCCTATACAGTGTAAAAAAAGATTCTGAATCGGAATCCATTATTGTGAATGTCATTTTTTATATACTAAAATCTCTATTAACTTAATTTAACCTCTGTTATTTTAACACTATTATGTTTGTAGTGATGTAGCTGATCTATTTTGTTTCTGCACCTGGCATAGATACACTTGTTTACATGTCACTCGACGCGTTTGTACATAGTTGTGTATCGATGGTACTGTCTAGTTATTTGTAAGCGAAATATCTATGCGGATGATTGTGGTGTATATTATAACTGCTTATGTATTCCTAGCTATTGCAATTATCTATACTAATAAATAAAATTGAAGTGTGTCTGTTTGTAATGTCAAAATGAAATTTTTGTACTAAATAGATATGAATGTATATAAGATACCTATAACCAAAATACAACTTTTTAAAATTTTTGTACGTCTGTTTTTTTCTGGGTAATATCCGGAATGGTTGGACGGATTTCGACGGGACTCTTTTTGGTAAAAGATAAAGTTACTCCGGGTAACTTAGGGTGCTTTTAATTTCCGGAAATTATCAGGGGTTCGCATAAAAAAGTTAAAACTCATAAAAATGTAATAAAATCCTATACAATGAGACAATTTATGAGAAATATTTTTACTATATCTTAGTACTAAAAATAAATAGGGTTCTGTATAAACAAATTTAAATGCAGTGAAGAATATATGAAACGCGGGCGCAGCCGCGGCAATAAAGCTAGTATTATATATAAATGAATTCTTTATTACCAAAATCATGTACTCGTTTGTATTTATGGTTACTATAATATAAGACTAACTGGTTACTATAATTATAATAGGTTACTATAATATAACCCGCGGTTCCGCTCACATTTAATTAATTTGTATTCTTTAAAATATTTATTAATTGCATCGTACCATTTTGGTCATTTTTCTATATCGATTTCACTTGAATACACTTTTATTAAAATCTGACGAGTAAATTTATCTATGATAAATATATATATGATATATATATTATGTACTTCTACAGTTAATATATTTCAAATATAGTTTATTGGCGTGAATAGATAGATGTGAATCTATTGACAGTCACCGGTATCATGTCGAACTATATCTGCCACCGGTAAAACGTCTAGGTAGATCTATCTGGATATCACTGGCTGATCCCGGACACAAAAGGCGCTTTAACATGTAATTGTGATGATTTTTTTCCACAAGTAAAAGGGGTTTGCGAAAGCCCTTTCAAAGAGATTGCGTGGTGCACGTGAATTAAAAATTCACTAACGAAAAAACAGACAGATAGAACTTGCCTTTTATGATATGTTAGGAAGGTACACTGCCTTCCTATCGGGTTTACTGAACTTTTGGAAGATTAGGCTAATTAGTTTTAATGCAATATTACTGATCATATGACTGATGTTTTAAGTAAAATAAAATTATTTTTATTTATCAGCGACAGCTATTGATTGATTACTTATACGTGTGCATTAATACATTTAAATTTTGTCATATAAATTTATTATTGCTGAAATATTTTATGTACGTATTATTTTGAGTGTTTCATTATCTTCTTGATAATAAGGATTTAACGAGTTATAAATTATTTTCAAGGTTTCGATAGTTGATATTTTATGCATTTCCCGAGGCTTAAAACTCACGTACAAATTACACCGAGTATTTATTTCACTCATAATGATGATCATAATCAGTTCATTGTAGAAATTATTCAAACAGTTACCTATCTGAGATAAGCTTGATGCCACGCCAGAGAGAATATTACTTTATAAGAGCTATTGTTTTAATAAGTGTAAGACCAATTGCCAGTATAGAAAATGGCACGCAATCTAATTCGGAGCGATACAGTGACACTGAACATGCATTAACCATTACACGCACAACACTGCATACACACTCCTGCACATAACACGCAGGTACATAGGTCCTGTAAGGAACCTTTTTTTTAAATTAATATTAGTAAATATAAAATGTAGGGCTTCACGTTTCCACGGAATTTTTCACTCTCAGGTAATGGGCAAGTCTAGGTTCGTACCATTTTAGTAACCCTTGTTCTAGTTTCCTTTTTACGGTTGAGTGCCTTCAGCACTTGCCCCCAAAGTCAGGGCGAAGCTGTAAATGACCTTCCGGTAAACAGCATTAGCTAGTTAGACCAAAAATATCTAATTCGTAATTGTCAACTTGTGGCGTCAGGATGCACGCCAAGAACATCACCCTAATCTGAATGTTCATAGAAAAATAAATACCATAGAAAGTTACGGTGAATTAGTGTAAATTATGCATTAGTTTGTGAATTTTTATTTATCTCGGACGATTCTTTGAACTTCGTTCATCGTTGTATTTAGAAAAGAAATCTGGGAGCCATTTGCAAAATTATTGCAGTTCATCTTTTGTTTAATAAAGTGTAGTCCGAGTCTCCAGGAACGATGACGATTACTAACAGATGAAAATCTATTAACAGTTGACATTATCATGCCGGCCTACACATATTATAACTAAAGTCTTTTAATTAGCTCTGGGTTTGCATATGCTGATCATGGGAAGTGACACACCATAATTTACCACCTTTAATTAAAAGCTATGATGGCATATTCCCCATGAGAAATGAATTCCCATGAATACAGGAGAGCATTCTTCATTCATGACTAGTTCTATTAGGTAATACAAATTGTGGTAGTATAGAATACTAATATGCATAATAATTCCACGTAGTGCGCTCGGTTAGCGTCTGGACCACCACGATTGTCACTTCAATGCGCCATTGTTCCCACCAGTTGGCTGGCGGTGCGTCCGCCCTCGACTGGGAACCTCCGTAACCCTAGGTCAATGGCTCGTCTGGTATATTTACTGTTTTTTTTTTCATTTTTATAACATATTTTGTTGAGTTCTTGCCTTTGCTAAATGTAAATCATTCAAATTTCATTGATAAATTTAAATAAAGCTTTAAATAATACGGTTAATTAAATCTAATTGTTAAAAAATAATCATATGACAAAAATGCGAAGTCTGCGTTGTAAATTGGAATGACATATGTATGTAACTAAATATTAATAAAAGTATTGTTTTAAGGTTGAGTAGTCACATAGATTGAATTACAAAAAACACACATAATTACTATAAACTCCCAGTAAGATATGTATCTATTGAAGATATCAGTATAATGCAAGTATCAAGGTTAGATGTATGCAAAGATTATTCCTTTTAAGAGGACTTCCTAGCGGCATTTATTCTAAACAAACGTAGTGTAAATATTTTTATACCAAAAAATATAAATCCACTACCGCCATGCCCGTACGTTTTGATTTTTTCTATAAATTAGTTATTATAGAATCTAGGAGCCTCTAAAAATGAAAAATTGCTCTATTTTTCAGACGTTCGTCAAACAAATTTGATCAATAAAATAAAAAAAAAACGCACAGGCATAGCAAAAGTCATTATTATTTTAAACTGAAAGAAAAATATAAATCGGTTACGTTTTGGAGGAGGAAACAAGGTAATACGAAGTGATGTTTTCGTCTATTTTGCATACGGTAAAATCAGCTCCGCTCCAGCTGCAGTTGTTTTTTTCGTGTTTTATAATTATTTATTTGTGGCGCAACGTGATATCAATACATTTCTGAAATACCTGCTTTTCCGTCCGCATGTCCTCTTAACGTCAAAATATTTTGGTTTTTAGAAATAAATGTATCATTTAGTTATTTAATTAGGTTAGTTTCAAAATACCCAAGTCACAATTACCAATTCGCATTAATGAGTTTATAGTTTTTATGTTGTAATGTTATTTCTGTTTTCCATCATCAGTCGTTAAGTATGGAAGAAAAACGTATGAACTAGACAGAGATTAATCATAATAATAGCAAAATTTATTTCGCGATTTGTTTGATGGTCGGACTTCAGTAAATATGCTAAATTTGTTTTTATGTCACCAATATTTACGCAGTCGTTATTCATCCACTGTTATCACACATACAAACACCAATAACATCAAGCTGTATATATCCGGTTGCTTAGCAACTATCGGTGTTCTTCCATTGTACCTAACTGGGCAATCAAAGGAAATGCAGGTGTATGATTTACCATTTGAATTCTGTATTGTATAAAAAAACCTATGGGTTATGTGAATTGATACAATAATGAAAGGTAAATGTTCCAGGTAGAGGATGAGGATTCGACTATTGTGGTGTCGAGTATAATTTTGTTGACCGTTTGGAATTCACCGTAGCATTGTTATTGTCAGACGACGCGTTGTCTGCCAGATGATATTATGCTCCGTTGTGCGGGCCGGTCTTTCGATTCTGAGATTGGGGAAAAAAAACAGCCAACCGTTTCTAAGAAATTTTCAGACTCGTTTCATATGTGCATTCGAGATGAAAGTTTTGTACCTGTACAAATTTAATGTTATGAGAGTCTTTTGAATTTGGATATCTATTGTGTATTTCACTAAGGGTAATATCGAGTATTTACAGTAATTGTAAATATAGAAACGGCTTCACAAGGATCCGAAGATCGGTAGTACGTTTGAATTTCGTTTGGTGAATGTTTGTGTAAAAGCGACGATGATGCAGCGGGTAGTGCGGCCGGATTTCGCGTCAATGGACGCGGGCTCGATCCCACCTATCCGACTCTAAAATCGGCCTGAGCTTTCGTAGAAGAAAAACATCGTGAGAAAACCATAGCATGGCGGTAGGGCATTTTCTAATGATGCCCGCCTGGGTAGCTACCACCCTCAAGTTTGAAAACCTGTCGCCAAATACCAATAGGTGTGTTCCGGCACCATCACTTAAGAACCGGTACTTCTAGGCTTAGTGTGTTTGTCATCCAGGACCACACCGTTACTTAATATCAGGTGAGATTGTGGTCAAAGCTGTGAGCTATACCGCGTAAAATTGTGAAAAATGAAAAAAGGGTGATGATTTTAAATTTTTTTGTTCTTCAACTATAAATCGATAATCCTTCAGGCGTTACCTTGAGAGACGTCGCTACATATATAAACTTTGTAGTAATCCTGTAAACGTAAAACGGGTTTTGAAGTACGTCAAAGTCGAGAATTTGTATTTAAGCTAAATAAATTAGTGTTTTGCGATAGAAGAACTCGCTAATCTCTCTAAGTTTAAACCTATGACTCTTATATTTTATCACATAACATCAAGCCCAATCATAACCAAATTCTAGGTTATCTATTTCTGTTGTCTAAGTTCAAAAATATTCAAGTTGTATTACGCAATCATTGAGAGGCCTTCCAAAGGATGAAAATTTTTTCATTGGCCGTTGTCCTTACCAATTGAACCTATAAATTAAACACGGTACAAACTACAACATTGTGACGTATATACCTTTCAATAGATCCTGTAACGCGATACGACAACAAAGCAAAGTTAATTCGAAGGGTTTTGTCTCCCGACTGTGAGAACTATAACTCTATTTAAAGTAATTTAAAATGTACGTGTATGCATTTTTTTATGTTTGAATTGTTCATATCTGAATAATGATCGTTGCATTGTTTAGTTTCATTAGAAGTAATTATTTGTTTAGAAGAATCGGAAAGAAATGTTTCCGGTTGGATGACGGTTGCCAGGAACTACCTGCCTCATACAATATTATGTTGCATTATAATGATTTTCTTTACTCTTTATCGATAAACAATATGTTTCAAGTTGTCTATATCCATGGACTTGTGAATTTACTCGAACGTTGAATACAATTTATGGTATAATAATGTTTGTAAGAAATGTATTCGTTTCTTTTTTATGATTAATTCCAGACAAGTTTTACGCTTGACTGTCCTTGTTAATACGTGATCTAGTAGACCATGGAGTCGAAGGTAGAAAGGTTTTGTTCAAAAAACTAGTATTTGCTGGTCTCAAAAGATCAAATGTAAATTATTGTAACTAAACGTGTAAAAAAGATATATTATTTTAAGTTATTTTCTACAATTATCATATTTAATTAAATCGCTTATGCCTAAAAATGCAGTCTAAAACTTGGCGACAATGGTTCAGGGATAGGCACACTTTACACGGTAGGCGTTGCATCAATCAAATGCCATCAATCATGAATTACGAAGAATCGATGAAAAAAGTGCACCAACAACAATACACGCTTATTCAAACTAATCGTCGGTCAAGAGCAAGATTCTGTAGATAATACGATGTTTCCGCTATTTCTTTAGAAATATGTAGTTTCTCTAAAATATATTTAATAGTCATTTCTTTAAAGATATAATATTTTTTTTAAGTATTTAAATATTTGTCTCTTTACGGTTTTACTATAATTAATACAAATATCGAGCTGATATTCTGGCTTGAAGCGTGATTGATGCATGCAATCAGGTTCATTCAATTTCACTCCAAAGTCATGATTGATAGTCGATTGAAAAACAACACAAAATTTCATCAGTCATCCTTCTTCAAATGTTTCTTGTCCCATTAGATGGTACCAAATTCTTATTCAAAATCTTGACTGTGGTAAAACGAACAACAAAACCTATAGTGTATATCCCTTTTAGTTGATTCCTACAACGCGTCGATCGACGTTTGTTCAAATTTTACCTTATCTTTCTTTGAAGAAAAACATCATGGTGTAACCATACCGTGCTATCATGGTGGTATGAATGGATTAAAGCATTCTTTCATAGTATTTTGTGTCCACGAGGCAACCACCATAATTTAAACTAAGCTTGATATACATATGATTACAGAATCCCGTCCTCATTGCATTATTATTTTTCTTATTTGTTCAGTAAAACATTAGTATTTTGCAAAAACAACTTTGCTTCTTTAAAAACATCATTCATCTTTTGGGACAAGATTGGTTGAACTATGAAATAAAATATTATAGTGGTTCTGATTAATTTAATAGAGATTATGTTGTAGCTAATATTAAACTGGTTTCGTCTGATGCTTTTACCTGTGACACTAAAGTAGTAATAATTAATCAAGGAAGTGTAAGCTGAGACTTCATCTAGGCTCATTGGAATAATTTATATATAAAGAATTTAATAAACCGTTAACTTGCCCAATGATTGACCGCCTCGTATCATTTCTTCAGTGCACCAAACCTGTCAACAACAGTATTGCACTTAGTTTAGACATCGCTAGAAGCCTCTTCCAATTACTATAAATAAATCCATCTGTTTAGTTTTATCACCCTAGACCCAAACCTAAATCTGTCACTGTAACGTAACTTACCAGCTGTTTAAAATTATTTGTTTTATATTATTTGGATTCATAAAACATGTGTACTACTTACACGAACATGCCCCGAAACGGATTTATTTAAGCGTTCAACGGCACCCTATTTGGTTAAAGCTTTACGAAATGAACCTTGGCAATTAGGAGCAAAACCGATTCGCATTTGCATATGTCAATTTACAACTCTTGAGTGTTTCGAAATGTCATTGGATGAATCAGCCTTTATTTCAGGTATAGCTTACGTTCATAATAAATATTGTGAAAAAGATTAACGATAGTATATTTTGTTTATTCTTCTGTAGTTTTTACTGTCCATAATATAACAAGTTGCAATAACTTCAGCGATTTCACTTTCAACAATTTTAGCATTTTCATCTGATGTTAAATGATGATGTGGTTTTCAAATGATGGTTGCCGAATTATTGATCCTCGCATAGAAAATGTATCTAAAGCCATGCCATGGTTTTTCTTTACTGATGACTCAGGTTCCGTATCAGGTAGATGGATTCGAATCTATGCCCATTTACGAAATATCTGACGACAGAACCACCGAGCCATCGTTATTGATTAAAAATGTAAAAAACGTAAGTTTTGTAACATACCTGTGAGCGGATGGGCATTTACGGGCGGAAATTAAAATTAGCTAATGCTATTTTACAATAAAATAACTATAATGCATAGGTTTTCTTTCAGCATCAACATTCAACATGGTCTTTGACGACTTGCTCTCTTTCCGGTACAACTTTATGAACGCAATCAATCAGGAAACTAAAAACTAAGACACGGTAAGTATGCACAATACGGTCACTGAGTTGGCAAGACAATGATGTGCATTAGTGATCGGCGATACAATCGAACGAGACAAATATAGGCGGGGAGGAGTCGTGACTGCGTCCCACCTGCTCATTATAGATGATTATAAATTTTGGAACGCGCGGTATCTCTGCAGACGGCTCGACGCTCCATTCGCATCGAAACAGAAATACATACGTACATACATACACGCGACAATGTTGCTGTTCGCATTATTGCAGACGCTGTAAGGCTATTAGGTCCTTTTTCATTTTGTACCTTCTGTTGAACTAAATTTCATTTTAGCTCTGTTTGGTCAAAGTGATTTATTAGCAATTCTTATAGCAAACGTAGTGGTTGTTGTTTAGGCATGATTCGTGCTTTTGTCGCAGATTTCAACTCCTTACCTTTCTTGTATATGTGACAGTAATATATTGTCATCATCATTACTTTGTATATTTCTATGGTTGAATGTTAACTTCCATCAACTATTGCCACTAGGGAAGATCTCTGATCTTCCGCATCATACCAATTCCAGTCATCCTGTGGAGGTCGTAACTCTATGGTGCAGAGGAAGTAATGTATTATGTTTGCCTAAATGCGGTATCCACTCTAATAATTTATCAGCCTTCGTATTTAGTCTCTTATGAGTAAGAAACATAATATTTGAAAGTAAATCACTCCAGAATAATTGTGTTAAGATGATTTCCCTGTCAAAATACAATCATTGTAAGTAGAAAACAAAAATCATAACAGTGACAAGCAGATGGTACATTTTATAAATAAAAGTGCAGTCGCGCTTTCCTTGAATCTTAATTTCGAGAAATAAGAATACAATTGTTGTTTTTAGTTTAACTTTATGTTTCTTAAAATAATTGTAGTCGTAGTATGTGATATTTATTTTATACCGTTTGATTTAATTATAAATTTATGTGATAGAAAACCAGTCATTACTATCTTTTTAAATTTTATTTATTAAACTATTAATTTTGGGCAATATTCAGTGCCTAATGTGTTCATATTGTAAAGATAGGTAGATTTGCTACTAGACAGTTGGGCAACGTCATACTCTTCGCAGTTCAACATATCTTTAATTAGAACGTATGATTACGTCACGAGGACCGAGTACATATTTAGAGGATATAATATTATGTTTCACACCAGGAAAATCATATAGTTATCCTTTTACTAGTCAACCTGTAATTATATGACGTTATCATTATTTCTTATAATGATATTCATATAATTTAATAGGAAATAATAATTACGTCATCTGGTTTCATAAACTGAATTACGAATTAAATATTATTTAGATGGAGGAGCTGTTGTTTTTTATCTTTTATTTCTGTGTGAAGTGTCTCTCCAGTTATTACGAGCACCGAACCTCTTGGCTTTTCGATATTTTAGCGTTTTTTTTTTTGTTTTTTTTTTTTTTACTAGACCATACAAAATTTGCGCTTCGTGTCATTATCAACACACTTTACTTATTCACAGCAACGAAATTATACCATATACAAGTTACCAAAATTACATAAAATAGAGGCAAACGTTGCAATGTTATGAAAACAAAGACTAGTAGACCAAGATGCCGCCAAAAACTCCAATGGTCTCATTACGAAAACAAAAGTAAACTAGCATTAAACACGCTGTTTACTAAACAGTGTCTAAAATTTAAAATAATATAAAATATAATATCTTAACAACCCTAAAACACTCTTTTGTAATGAAACTTTTTTAAACATGGGTTTAACGGGAGTTTAACTTTTTTGTAATAACACCGCTAATGTTTTATAAAAGCATTAACCATATCATAATTTTAGATGATATACGTATATTCCAAATATAAAGTAAAGCCATACATAAACAATTAGTATTTAAAGTTGAAATAATTAATTACACAGGAAATGTTACACTGTATTTATTACGTTAGAAAGTAAATATAATCGTATCTATTAATCAACTATATAGAATTAACACTATGAATAAAGATACTAAATGAGCATTTAAATTACAATGACGCTATATTATTTCGCATTAGGTGTGGTGAAAAAAACATGTCTTAATGTATTCGTAACGGATCAAATACCGGTACTATCCCACGGTTAAGATATTCGGTTCTCAATGAATTACCTCCGTCCTGATCTGTGGTGATCGTTGGAGACGGTCGACAGCTGTTATCGGTAACAATATCCATCGTCTCGTAGCGTGAGATGATATCATCCGTTCTCATTTCGCCATCGCTCGCCGAACCGCATTACCAGCGGATATCGACCTGCTAATTAATTACTCTATGAAGACAATCTTGTCTCTATCAAATCATTGGTTACTTTGTATAATTTTGTATTGTGGCACTTTCATTAAATAATTATTGGTTGCAAATTTTAAAAACGGGTATGAACTAAATCGAGTTTATTGCATATTATATATTTTAACATGACATTTCTAGCTTGACAGGATGGTGTTTTTTGTACTTTATAGATTTCATCGGCATCTTACCTAATATTGAATCATGATGTTGTGCATTTAATGACGTATGTGTTTAAGAAACGAAATTTCTATTCGGCAGTGAGTGTTAAAATGCTCTAACATTATTATTAGCTCGAGTTTACTCAAATAAATATATTAGAATATGCGCTGGCCTTTAAAACTTTAGGATGACCTTACCGATCTCTAAGATTTTCGTTGGCAGTAAAACAAAAGCTGGAGTAAATTCAGACGGTATATTGGTAGGATCTTACGGTTACATTTTAAGTCGACAAACGATTAATGTTTAAGGTAAATAATGCAAAGAATCATTATGAAGAATATTACAAATAATATAATAATAAATGGAATAATATAACAAAACGAGAGAGCTCGCTTATACTGTAAGTGGCAAAGGAAACTCGATATGATTTACAGTGTCTACGTCTGCGCATGAGTATTAAATTATTTATCTCGGAAGCAGTTAACATTTATCTATAAATAATTTATTCTTCCTATCTGTGAAGTTAATAAATGTTGCCCGTAATACGAAGTCGGCGCAACTTAGTTGCTTTGAACGACAGTCTGAGCGTTACAGATTTTATGGGAGCTTATACAAATCGTTTTAAACTAAATTTTATCTTTATTCAACATTAAGATAAAATGGATTTGGAGCATTTGGAGTTTTTAAATTTTTCTGTTTATTATTGATCTCAGGTGGATCAAATTTGTTCTCGGATATTTAAAGAAGTAATAAATAAGACTAGAAAATTGTCGGGAAAGAAATTAACATGAATATTAACATATATATATATATCCGCGCATTTACGTAATTAAAATATGAAGTAACGTAAATGAACTACATTTTTATTCTGAACTCATATTGATTTATATTAAAATAAATTTCGATACAAATTATTCAATTTTTGCAGTCGTCTGAAATATAATTTGATTCCGATGTAATAAAAACTTGTCGTGTTTTTTTTTCACTTCTATGGTAATTTCCATTCTATTGCTTTTGGTTTAAAAAATTGTAAGTGGATAATGAGATTACACATACATTGGTATAGCCTCTTGGGTGGTTCTAAGGACCATTCAGTTAAAACGTTACTTGTAAATTTTGTCAATTTAACTGTTATTTCCATTCGAAATTTTGTTTTTTTTTTTCAGTCGAACACGTTTAATATCACTGATCGAATTTTAAGTTGTAATTTAATATTTTGTTATGTATAAATTGAACTATTTATACATTACATTTACGTTTGACCTCTGTTTTTATTTCATACGAACACATAACCCAATTTTTTCACGTTTTCAAAAATATTATTACTCTTAACATTTGATTTCGCCCTTATTTATATAAAAAAATTGACTCAAATATTTCATGATTTCATTAAAACTCTAAAAAGATATCGGTTTAGAACTTTCGAGAAAATAAATCCATTAATATTACGTTGTAATTTTGTCGAGTTTATGCGTTCGTTAACCAGATACAAGATGCGTATAGTTCGTGAGTCGTGTGAAGGGAAACATCGTGCCAATTTAACATGATTTATTATCTTGAAGATTCACGTGCATCGCGCTCCGCTGTATGTAACTCTTGGATTTTGATTCGTTCAAGCGCTGCTATACCAAACCCAATAATTGTAATTTTAATTTATTACCTACTCGAACGGATCGATGATAATTTAATCAATTCATTTCGTTGATTGAAGTAATTTTTTTAACGTAAAAACATATATATTTGTTATAGTAACTGTTTGGGACTGTAGCTCAAAGAATGATATGACGCTCGTGCCACTTAATTTACATCGTTGCTGGTCTACAGACTTACAATGGTCTATTTATTTACCTGCACGTACATAAATATGAAAATAATATACCGACATATTTTTATCCCAAATTTTATAGGAAACTAGTATATTTAATTGAAACGCTTAAATGTACTACTACTCCATGTGATCTGTGAAAGACGGAACTTTCTTATATGAATCGACTTTGGATCTTTTGTCGTCATATTTATTATACATACATGATATATCAAACACAGAAACATAGGACAAAGAGGTCAGTGCGAATATCGAATGCGGCTGGCTTGTGGAAACCGTGTACGGCGCGATGCGGCTTCGACTCGTGACGTCATTGGTATATAGAAATGAACGAAGCGACAACCCTACCACGCAGCGCTGCTACCCGGGTATTATAGTAAACATGCGTAAGCACAACGCCATTCACAGACACGGCCGGAAACTACGCAGCCGTGTGCGTGTCGACGTGCGTGAGTGTGTGTGACCCCGCGCATCGCTCCACAATATGTACATTACATATTGTCGGATAAAAATAATAATATAATGCAATATTAATAATTACTTATACATTACACTATCACATAAACTAACTTAAACGATAAATATCATTAACACAGAAATTTAATAACTGAACAATATGATTTTTTTTGTTGTCAACGTTATTTTAATTGTTTTATTAGTTCATGGTGATAAATGCTTTCATTTGTCAAATAAATGTTGGATTAATTCGTTGTATATTATAAGGTGTGAGAAATAAATTAATAGATTGTATAAGCCATAAGTGATTAAAAAGTAACAGTTACTTTTATACACTATTATAGGCTTAGCATTTTGACCGCAATTTGCAACACAGTAAGTCTAGAGGTACTGGCTCTCAAGTAATATTTCTGGAACACACTCAGGTTGTCTTGTTGGTAGATTTTCAACTAGCGGATGGGAGTTAACCAGCCAGAAGGGTATTAAAAAACGCAATGCCGCCAGATAATACTGTTTAGTTATTTTTTTAAACCATGGGTTTTTTTACATGATTTGAATTTTTTTTTGGATGATTAATTTTGTGAGAAAAGTGTTATTTTATTTCGCAAAACGACATAAAATTCTCTAGTATTATGCTTGTTTTTTTTCAAGTCCTAATCGGTATTAGATTGTTTTCCGGTCTTAATAGTAATTAAAAAATTAATGAGAAGTATTTTTTTTAAACTGAATCAATTCGATCAAGTAAAATAACTAGAAAAGTCTGGATTTAATAACAACAATTAAAGTAAAATAAACCGATTTCAAAATCTTAGACGTTCGGTTTTTCCGTATGTGTATTATGATCGTCATCTAGTTTGAGTTATACATAACGCATCAGAGCGCTGTTCCGGTAAATATTTTTTTTTTAATTCACTTACCACCCACTGTCGGTACACTTTCTCAGAATATAGTGTAAATAAATTTCAGTGTAATTTCGACATGTGAACTGAAACAGTCCCGGAAGAGTCGCCCCACATATTCATTTCAAAGTGTTTCCCGTTGAAGCTTAATAATGACCTAATAAGTAAATTTTTTTGGGTGGCGAATATTAATCCGTCTGTCATATAGTAGTTTTTTGAATTCATTAACTTGCGTTATTTAACTACCTAATTTTGTGTGCATATTAGACAATATAGTTTGGGTTTTATGCACAAGAATTTCATCCCCGCTGCTAACACAACGAAAACATTTATTTTTGTCTGAAAAATCAATAAATTCACATTAGAAATTTCAACAATTATTTACCTTTTTTTCACCTATCTAATTTCTTTAAAAAAAATATTTCATCCAATCTATTTCATCTTCTTTTCCCTCAGTCTCTTTGTTACTAAATACATATGTAAATCTGTATGTTTTGAATGTCACAAAACTTAGAGGTTGTGTGTATTTCAACATGTTAATGTGTCGAGTACCCATAAAAATAAGACAATAGGAAAACAATGGAAAGCTGGCGTAAACGCCAGGTAAGTGCTCAAGGGGTTAATTGTCAAAAATTACAACTTCTATTTGATATTTTACTTTTATACATTTATTTATTACTTGGGAATATTTTAGGGTGTATAACTTCAAATTAATGCTCTTAGGAGTAAAGTAGTAGTCGTAATACAAGTCCAGTGAAACACGGGCATAGATTATTATAAAAGTTTCTAGAATTTCTCATAACTAGAATTGTAATATCTATTGATATTGTATATTTATGTACCCATCCGGTATAATTAAATCTTGATACGTAAAACGGTACATCGTTTTTTATTTCCTTTTAAATTTTTATTCACGCAGATTTTGTTTTATAACGATGATTATTAATCTGCGAAGAGCTCTATTAAAAGAAAGTTCTATGAAGTGCGAGTCGCGTCGAGACTTGTTCAAAAACTAAGGGGTCACGACTATTTAAAAACGAGTTCTGATGTAAGTCGCAATATCTGATCCAACATATACAGAGTGTGTTTTTTTAGCCGATATATAATGTAAAGTATGATTACTTAATGTTAAGACAAGAGATGACCAAGATGTGGTAACTAACAGGTTAAGTCTAAAGTGGGAACGGAGAAGGATATAATTTCCATTACCTTCAGTCTTCTTTTCAACACACTGGTCATGGGTTACGGCGGTACATACAGATCGTATGCTATCACCGTGGTATAAAAAAACTTGATTATTATGCTCATAAGAGTACGGACGATTCGAAAAATGTTCTCCATTTTTTTAATTGTGTATGTCCTTTATACTAAAAAACATATGATAAAACGATTGTACCAAGCGCGATATTTATATTTTCCAATGGTGCTCACTGTAGGCAGAAAGCCGTAAGGTATGGAGAAAGAGGATAGTAAGATTTATATAATAATAGGTAATAGGATCGAAGAACTCACACGAAAATGTGTTTCAAAAACATTTTAAGTGCTTTGTTTAAAATAAGTCAATGTTTACATAACTGTTACTTTAGTATTAATTTAAATAATCTTCAAAACAAGTGGTATCATGACTAAGACCATCTCCTGAATAGATTGAAAAGGTCAATAAGTCTAGTAGAGTAAGTCTTAATAGCCGAGTTAGTGGTAAAATAGATGATGCTAAAATAGGTAACGGTGACGAAACTGCTAAATTTAAAATAGTCTCTTAGGTCATTTGATTCTAGATTATATGCATTTAATAATTTTATCGTCAACCCTTTTTAATTTGTACAGGTTTGTTGTATGTTTTATAATTTAATATCGTAGGTATATACATATAATATTGTTAATGTCCATTGATTTATAGCTATGCTATGTCCACATGAAACAGGTATATTTTCCGAACACCTGTGACAAATAAAAATGTCAATATCAATTATAGTGAAACAAGTTTTTTTTTTAAACATCATCTATAGTGATCCGAGCGACGAGCGCTGCGGCCGCGGCAGACCCGTCTGGTGGTCGCCGGCTCGCTGTGGGACCGTTACACTCAATGGTAGGAGCGCATCAATGGACGCCTATTTGCATAAACATTGTGCAACTAGCCATAGTCCATTCATCGTTTTCGAAAACTATCATGATGTTGATAGAGATTACGTTGCCGGTTTCTGCATAAGATACCTGTAATTAGTATTGGGATTTATCAGTTGCTTTCTATCGCGTTGTTATTATTCAATATTATCGCAACAGGTGCCGTCCAAAGCTTACAATTTCGCTTCAATATCTTATTCAATATTCAACGTCACTCAAAGAGTAAGATTTAAAGAATTAGATATCAAATGCAAGTACCAAAACACACCTGGCAGCATCAGATTTTCGACTTGTCAGTGTTAGGTTAACCAGGCGGGTGCTGGGAAATTCCGTACCATCAAAATACAAACAATAGTCTCAAGATATCTTTAAGATTTGCATTAATCTTCCGTCTAAACAGATTTAACAATTAAAAGAGACTGACCTCGGTTATAACTGCTTTACCTTTTGCGCTTGATTATCGGAGACTATGAGTGGCAGTTACCATTCGATATCAGGGGTACTCCATGATCCCTTCTAGTTTCATTTCAGATTAGAATACTTAAGAACCGACATTAAAAATTGGAAATATTGTATTTTTATGTAGGGCCTTTTACGGTCAACTTCAGCGCTATATCAAAAAAGCAGTTTAATGTTCGAAACACATTTCTAAATTTCTCATTGTAATTTAAAGGATTTTTAGTATTAGTAGACAAAAATCAGAAAATTATGAATAAGTTTTAAGTAGATCATTTGATGATAAAAATATGGACATACTTGTGTTCAATTAAATTAAATTAAATTAAAGTTACTTAAAACAAGACACACTTTCCCAAGGAGGAAATGATCTTGTTCAAAGATTAGAATAACAACATTTATACTAATTTGATTACATTAAAAACGTGCTGCAATCCACAGATTATTTATATACAATGTGTCCGATTAATATGGCGGAAGTTGGTGTTTGTATAGAAGAAAAGATTAAATAGTCTATTATCCAGGTAATATTATTTGTTTCAGTTTTTAAGTTTATGCTATATTTTTTACTTACCTTCCAACCATCCATTTATCCAACCGTAAAGGCGTCCACTGCTGAACTTGAACTCTAATCCAAAGATAAAAGGGGAATTGCCATAATCGCCACGTTTGACAGGCGAGTTGGCGAGTAGGTGTTTGTGGTCGCAGAGGATGCTGCTGCCCATCCCCTAATGTATCCCTTAGTCGCCTTTTACAACCCCCACCGGTAGATATGGGATACTTTAAGAGTTATCATTTAACGAAAGAGTTGCCATAATCTATATCTAATTATAGATATAAAATATCCAATGTTAAATATCCCGTACATAAAATATCCCGTGAATATTCAACGTTGAAATGAACGTTTTTAAAGATTACTTAACTGATTTTAATTTAGCTTTTAGATTCATATAGAAGGATTTAAGTTCGCGGATTTGAAGCCATTAAAGTTTGCTGTTGTAGTAGATTACACAGTAGTGAGTTCCAAATAAAAAAAAAATAAAAGTTATTGAATTTTATATTTTCTCTGTAAAATATATAATACATATTAAAATTTTAGAACATCTACTAGCAAAAAATAAAATATACATAGAGAAAAGAGACTGGCTAATTTGTTTAGATTCGCATGTCAAAATGTATAATTTATTGTAAACTAGCTGTGTGCCCGCGGTGCGCCCGCGTTTCATATATTCTTCACTGCATTTTAATTTTTTATACGGAATCCTAATTATTTTCGTAATTTTTTTTTTTTTTTATTGTTTTAAGAAAAAGTAATAATATCTCTCATAAATTCAAGCACTTTTCCGTAAAAGTGTACACTGAATCGGATTTTATTAAATTTTTTATGAGTTTTAAATTTTTTGTGTGCGAAACCCTAATTATTTTTGAAAATGAAAAGTATCCTGAGTTACGCAGAATAACTTCAGCTATCTACCAAAAAAAGTCCCGTCAAAATCTGTTCAGCCGTTCCGGAGATTAGGCGGAACAAACAGACAGACAACAATTTTAAAAATTGTATCTTTAGTATAGGCATGGTATATACATTCATATCTATTTATTAAAAAAATTGTATTTTGACATTACAAGCAGACACTTCAAATTTATTTATTAGTAGAAGAGATTACATTAGATCCATCTTTGTTTACTTTGTTAGGTGTAATTCCTAATATGCAAGACTTTAAAGTCACAGTTTTATTATTCAATTATCAACGTCATTTGTAGTTTTCCTATGTATGATTTTTATGGTGTACGTGGGTTTCGTGACGCCATCGGCCACTAGTCTGCATCTCGGCTGCACGTTACGTATTGGAAAAGTTTATAAGTATCCGTCACTCTTCAATGAATTATTGTGGTACATTTTTAGGTAATCTGCACCGAAGTGTGTATTTGAGAGATTCGTATGATTTATTCTTTGGTCATCCATTTTTTAACTACAGTAAATCCTATACTTGTGTATGCTATTAAAAAACATGACCAAGGGTTTTGTTTTCAAGAATACACGATACCTAGTTAGAAACGTTTACTTTATTTTTACTATTTGGCTTTTTATTGTGCCTTATCATTCATTTTTAGCTCGTAATCAGCTACTGCTTAATATGGGGCGTTCATCTGGATCCTAAACTGTTCTTATCCGTATATTATGCGTGATTTTCGCAATCTGGTTAATACAAGCAACTGTTGGAAGTTCGACTCCTAATTATATTGTGGTTTGTTTTTGCGTTACGGGTTTTTTGTTGGCAATTTCGTCCCCTTACAATGCATAAACATTGTCGAATTCGAAGCCGCATGGAAGTTTGTATTTGAAACAAAAATACCCTTATCGTTTAGGTCACCTAAGTGGATTAATCAATCAATGTATTTTAACGAAAAGTTTCCACTAGCAACATTCTTTTTTAAAATCTTAATTGATGTTTTTGTTTATGTAATTAGGGTGGTCTATATATAATTTATAATCACAAAACTTTGTTTAGTGAATAAATGAAAACAAAGTTTATTTTAAAATTTTGGTAACGAGATAGCAGCGACCAACTTGGTCACAAAATTTCCATCTACGAGATAAAGATCAAAATTCACGTAAAACTAAATGAGTTTGTACCGTATAAAATGTACTAAAATCTTCCATTTCCTTGTAATTTCCATTTACTGAAAGCCCAGGCTCATTTCGAGATTCGAAATCACTTCAATAAAGCCACTATACGACATCGCTGACTCTGTAGTCATCGTCACTTCAATGCGCCGCTCGAGATTATATATTTTACCAAATTACCTATTTCAATTTAGATGTAATATGTATACCCACACACGAATAAAACTATTAGGAAATGTTCTTTGGTTCCGTATCAACAAATATGTTAATGTAAACTTCGGTCCCAACTAAAATGTCAATAAATTAATATGTAAGAAAGATTCAAGAGATTGCGACGACACAACTTGACGAGGCGAAACGAACGTTTCAAAGCGAACAACCTCCACATTTTAATATGATAATACTAATTTTATTACAACCAGGCGAGCCGACGACGATCATAGGCAAATGGTTTTTAATTATTTTATCCACAACTAATGTAATCTAATAGGTAATTAATTGATATTCTCTTGAATTGATTATTATATCACTCTACAATTTTATCCGATATTAGGTATCTATTATATTAATGCATTTTCAAACCAAAATTGTCTACGGTTATAATGTATGCATATGATGCGCGTACAATATTTTTGTTAATATTAATCCCATCATCTATCAGTACGTACTTCTGTCAACCGCGCGGTTATGCTTCTTCTGCGACCACAATTTGAAAACCACTGACCTACACAATATAAATATTTCAACGTGCGTAATATTTTATATTATTTATGTAAATTGTCTGGATATATACTTTATGGTATTTGTCTATTGATTGAGCATATTGCTGTCGTGTATTTCACCTGACGAGAACTAAAATTATACTACTATACTATAATGGCATTACGATATTTTTCTTTGGCGAAATATTATTATCATCGTTTTTACCAAAAGAATAATGTCTAAAATTCTATATAATTTAAGTTATGTACCGTTGTACCGGGTTCATAATTGTCAGTTTATTTTAACATTTTGTAAACTTTTTATTTTACAATAGATGGTGCCGTCACGTTTTAAAACTTGATAACAAAATATATAGTACAAGTGTACATTTTTAGACTTAATTTTTTTTTAAATTCCGTATCTTACCATCTTTTCACAACTTGCTGTTTTATTCGATCATTTTTATAAAATTTGAATTTTTAAATTTGGTCCTAGAATAGGCCTGGTTTCGGAATAATATTATCAAATTAGTTTAATAAGCGTTCGCAACATCTCAAAGAGCAAATACCGCGAAAGGAAACTGTTTTTTATTAATTTATTATACAACTCGAATGTACAATGTTTCCTTGAAACACACGCGTATTCCAAGAATGTGGCTTAATAACACATACGACTAAACTAAAAATAAACGAGTTACGTACGAGTTAAATAAACAACGGGAACGGACGACGCCTCTGATAACAATGTCTTGATACATTTTTGTTTTTCTTTTCATCGACGTACTTCGGACGTTGCGACACTTGCGACGTGTCTGTATTCGCGAACAGATATTCGATTGTCTCCAGGAATGCTTTATCCTCGGACGTTTGAGGGTTAATTACGTACTTAACCCCCTTATCATTACTAGTGTTGAGTAACGTTATATTTTTTTTTAATTTAGTGAATACGCCTCTTTTAGTCTAAAGATGAACAAGAGATCTCTATTTATTAAGTTTTGGTTATTACTTTTCAAAATTATTTCCTGTCAAGGCTTTCTTTATCGCCCCAAAGTTAGCAGGATCAAGTTATTCGATTCGTTATGTTTGGTAGAAAAAGATATGTGTCATATAATGTGTGTGTTTTTTAAATATTATATAGTACTCGGTTGGATATTTATATAGGACATACATATTTTTTATTTGTCGCTTATCGCAAAACGTTTTAAAAAGTACTTCAATATTTTATTATGAAAATAGTAACTGCGTTCTGTACAGAAAAAGTTGTTACTATTCTTTTAACTTGAAATAGGTATCGATATGTACTCTTACATGACAAAACAGATTCTCTTATGACAATACCAATATACCATTAAAGGAAATGCTACCTCCTTTTTAAATTTGATTGATTCAACCGAAAGACGTCCATTACTGAACATAGGTCTCCCCAGAAATGGTAAGAGTTGCCATAATCGCCACGTTTGCTAGGCGGGTTGGCGATCGCAGTAGTTGGTTGTGGTTCTCAGAGGATGCTGCTGACCATCCCTTGATTTATCCCTTAGTCCCCTTTTATGACACCCGCGAGAATATGTGGGGTGGTAGTTTGTACTATTCTTAGCCGGCCACACGGCCGATTAAGTTTAAAATTAATCTGAGCTTATTGTTGTAATTTATGTGTTGTTTGCACTATTTGAATTATCCATAGATAAGTTTTTTTAATGATTAAAAAAAAATGTTCACAGATATCTTAGCATACATCAATCTTGCTTCCTCTTTATTAAAATTATTATAGTATGATAAACCCTTTGATTATTTTACAGTTTAACGTTTGCGATTTTCATTTAACTAAGGCGGATTGATTATCAATTTGTTCGTATAATAATTGTAAAAAAAAATGTGAGCGATTTGACAATGTATAAATTAAAAACGTCTGTAGGTACGCATGAGTTTATGGTCTGTAACCGTTAGACGGTTTACTTATAGACAGTAAGTACAGTAGAGTATTTCGTCATTAACGTGAGATTAGTACGTGACCCGGGGCTCCGGCACGCGACAAGCACGATTATTCAAACCGGGATTAGATATCATTATATTTTATTAGTTGTGTCATTTTTACCGTTGAGTTTACTTATAGTAAGTACATGACGCGCGTTGCGTGACTTACTAGTGTCGATCTAATTTATCATGTAGTGTATTTTGGTCAGTAAGAATTGGTCGAGTTCTGATCGACGTATGTCTTTATCGTCTATATCATATAGACGTGAGGCCAATTTTTTACATTTTTTTGCACGTTATATGCTCAGTGCTTTGCCTATAATCTTACCTGATGTTAAGTGACGATGTTGTAAACATACTAAACATACAGGTATTAGTTCACAAGTGATGCTGCCGCAACATACCTCTTGGTATTTGACGCCATGTTTTCAAAGTTGAGGGTGGTAGCTGCCCGGGCGGACATTGTTAGAAAATGCCCTGCTACTATGCAATGCCCCACCACCATACCCTATTTCCCTATTCTATGAGAGCGAATTTAGAGGTAACATAAAAATACTATAATAAATTATCTTCCGCCTAGAAGTCCTATGCGCAAAGCCTTTAAAACATGGAACTCTTAAAATTTCTTTTTCGTAATATATGGCAAAGTCAGCATTAGATGATATAAGTAGTATAGTAAAAGTGTGATAATTGCTGAAAATTGTGGTTATAAAGACAAAAAGAAAACCTTTATTCACTAATGAGATACAAAATACATACTGAAAAAAATACAATAATAATAATAACAATGAAAATAAAAATTATACCCAAAAAAATACACATTAGCAGTGTAACTACATGTCATCACCAGCGCATCTCATTAGATGAAAGGGTTTGCCGCTCAGCTTATTCTGAAGTACCAAGAGATACTCAGCGCTGATTTTCATCTTGAGCCGAGCTAGTCACTGAACGTCAGTATATAAACTCTGCAAAAATTACAAATTACAATAAAACTAAATAGTAAAATTTAACTCATACTTAGTCTAAAATATATAAAAGGATTCACCCAGACATAAACACATTGTTATAGGTCTAATTTATAAGGATATATAAATAAAACAATTAATATTACAAAAAAGTTTATTTTCGAGGCGTTACGATATTTATAATAGATAATATATAAAAAAACACAGGCAAGTGTAAATATATTTATATAAATAATTAATTATAAAACATAAAGTTTACAAGTTTTACATAGATTGAGCTGTTAAGATGATTTTTTAAAAATGATTTTTAAATGTTGACAAATTATTAAGACTACGCACGTAATGAAGGAGGCAAGTTGTTTCAGCATTCAGTGGCAGTAAATTTAAAGCTACCTCGAAATTTTGTGGTGGCATGTCGGTGAGTGTATAACATGAATAGTTGGTTAGTCGTTGTTCTATTGGCCATATATAGCTGCTACCTCACTGAACTACTACAAGCTAATTTGAGTTTTACACTAATTAATATCCGATGTACTGAAAAACTGAATCTCATGCGTATGGTAATTACAAAGTCTACCATTACACATCGGTTTTTGTGTACCCGCTACCACAAGTATACTTGCACTTACGTGATTATTAATGACAGTTCTTAAATAACAAGCTTCAGCCGATGATAGTGTAGTTTTTCAAAGCTACTTATACGGAAACAACTAGCACGAGGTATTTCTAAATTTAGTAGTAACTTGATTCCGGGCTATTCGATGTTAAATAATACTCATCCATTTAGGCTCGTTTATATTTTTTACCATATAACTATCGATATGGCTTACAAATACTTATAAATATAAATATATAAATACAATGTGTATAATTACCCATTTTTGTCCCTTGCAATAATTCGAACACAAAAATCGAAAATGACAGACACGTGAAATTTACATTTTTTTATTATTTGTAAATACAATATATACAATAAATAATTCTAAACTCTTTTTGAATAGCGTTTTTGAATTCAAAAGTTAATGTGCATCTCGTATATTAAACATATCTGATCTAAAACCGCTGTGATCAAAATCTTTACTATTAATTTTTAAAAGTGTAAATTTGTTATTCCCGTCTCTCGAGTAACTTGAACCATGTCCTTATTTGTATAACCACCGTTATAATTAAACTGTGTGTTTCATTCCTCTGCGTATAATCTTACTCCATCAATAACAGCCGGACATCACTCCTCTCGAGTTACCGTAATCTGTTATTCCTATGTTCAAACTTGTCACTTTATCTTACCCGCCTCTGCAATAGTGTTGTGCGTTGTCGTCGTATCGTTTCTTTTTCTAATCGATAGTGAGTAAACATCAAATTGATATCTTTGCAATTTTTTGACATTTTTGACACCTCTTTTTAGACTTGAATCACTGTTTAATATTGTTTTAGTCATTTAAAACATATGGGGTTTCGTTAATCTATACTAATAAATAAAATTGTTATGTCTGTTTGTAATGTCAAAATAACATTTTTTATGTATACATGTATGAATGTATACATTATACCTATACTAAAAAAACAATTATTACAATTTTTGTTTTTTTCTGTTTGTTCCGGATAATCTCTGGGACGCCTGGACCGATTTTGATTGGATATTTTTTGGTAGACAGCTGAAGTTACTTCGCGTAACTTAATTTTACTTTACTTTAATTTTTCGAAAATAATTAGGGTTTCGCGTAATAAAAAATACTATCCAGTGAAGAATATATAAAACGCGGGCACAGCCGCGGGCATAAAGCTAGTGTTAAAATAATTGTAAACTTTTAGTAAAACGGTAAATTTATTCACTGGTCAAACCTGGTTTATTTATTACCTCTTAACTATGAGGAACACAGTTGGGATGATTAACTGATAAATTAAGCGACGCGATCTCCACCCGGTTTCACTAATGGATGCTCTCTCGAGTACCCACCTCCGCATTATTTCGCAATAATCATCAATTACAACGGTAATTGGTAGTCGAACACCTTCGCAGACGGGCGTAGATGTTACTCAATGGTGTATTTAATAGTGGAGGGTGTGTGTGGGCGCCGGTTTGACCTCTCGCCACGAGTGGGTGTCACTTTCTACATATCGGGAACTCGGCGTGCCACACTAGTTTCATCTAATGGATATCGAAGATAAAGATTTCATTTTTAATATTTTGTAGTTCTATATCTTTTGTTGTCAATGTTTATTGTTAGATGTCGTCGTTTCGAAATGTTCTCGGTTTACTTGACTTGAGCTTATACCACATCACATGAAGTTTGATCGGGTATCTGAGATGCTTCTCCAGACCCCTCTTAGATACAAGATGCATTGTGTGCTTAATCTAAAACAGATATAAGGTGGTTGTTTATAAATATGCTGTTTTATGATTATAGTGAAGAATTATAGAAAAATTATATCCAAACGTTTTCACGGTAACGTGTGTGCGTTTTACATGCGAGATGGATGTGAGGTCGACTGCACTATGTCGCAGCTGTCAATTGCACGTCTTTAGTTTCATAATAAAAAAAACTATGTATCGTCACAGAGAAACGATTTCAGATGATTCACAAAAACAAATCACTTAAAGCCACGTTAGTGATGTTTTTGATGTAATTAAAAAAATAAAATAATAAGTCAATTACTGTAAAAGACTAGAAAATAGTCATTTTAAAATCAATAGAAAAGTCCTATAAAAATGTAAAACATTCCATAATAAGCACAAAAACTTATACTTTATGTACCTATATAATACTTTATCTGATACGAGAAGCAAGCCACGATTAAATCATTCATTTGAAAAAAATATTGAAATTTATTGGAAAAAATATCTAAATAGTTTTCATCACAAGGAATGATTTGATTTAATGGGTCTTATATGGTAATTAAGCTATTACCTTATTACGTTTATTAAATTATTATGTATATGAAATGAAATGATACGAAAATGGCGCAGATGAAGGAGTATGAAATTTCACACACTTATCGTTTATATAGAGATGGAGTGCAGAATGCTAATATTGTTTAAAAATTATGCATAACAAATACATTAAATTAATAAAACAATACAGTTCACACACTACTATTACTTTGACACAGACGCATCTATCATTACCTTACGATTACCAATGCATTATCAATCGCATGATTATTTCAGACGTGACATTTATTTACCGTGTAGACATAATATTAACGTTTGATGGTTTACTTTAAGCAATTTTTAATTTAAATTGTTAGCGTCTTTATGAATTATGGTCGAATTTCGATCACAGGCGAGCACTAAGTGTATATCAAGAAGCAAAAAAACGGATTGTCTCTGTTTACAACGCTTTTAAAATACGTGGATATTTTACACAGGAAATAATAATTCAAATACAATATGCAAAGATAAATAGTACAAAACAAATATCAAGTACGAAGAGAACAAGTGTGGCGTGGGAACTTGTAGGTACCATTCGGTCTCAACTTAACCGTTATGTTAAAACAGAAGGGTACCTCATAATGCTGTAAACGTAAACGGACGAGATTGCGGATAAGTAAATTTGCGGTAAGCGTAAACATACTGTGTTAAAGCTCTTAATTTTGTAGATCACAAAAATCATGTTTAGGGTGAAAAAAATATTTCTGCGTTTTGCCAGTACACTTTATCCTTTCCCGTATGCTAATATACAATAGCAATCCCAAGGAGGGTTGGCGTCAGGCGGGTGGCCGGCTATAAAGTTTGTGCCAAACCATATTGCAGTAATGCTTAAAAAAGTGTTGATGGAGTGTGTAAGAAATGATATGAAAGAAAAAGGAGTTAATGAAGAGATAACGTCTAATAGGGGCATATGGAAGAAGAAAACATACTCCGCCGAGCACAAGTGAATTGGGACAGGGCATGAGAATGATGAGTCCCTAGAAATCATATTTCTGACTTTACATTACATTTGGGTTCGAAGTCAATACAATGCGTCTCAATAAAGAATTCAACTGGTTAAGATAATTAAAATCATTGTGATTATGTCATTTGATTGTGGTAAAAAAATATACTATTTTTAATTATTATTTAGTTACTTGCTGATATCCGCGACTATTCGTTTGCGTTATTTATTATATACTTATGTTATACATACATATATTAAACAATATATCTTATTATTTTTTTTAGATGCGAGCCTAGTATGTGTAAGAAGCAAAAAAAAAAAAAAATATAATAATAATAATCGACATTTATCCAGTAATTTTGCGTGATGCGCTCACAACGGCGGGTATCATTCATTTTATTTTTATATATTCGAATAATCTGCTGGAAAAATTGCATTAATCAGGTAGTTTTGTTCTGAACATTAAATGAGGTATATAGTATGAAATAGTAGGCACAATATAAAGTGAACAAGCTGGACTTCTGGTGATGTATTTGCGGTGTCGGTTAACAAAACAGAAATGTTCTTTGCGTCGAAGTCGCCATGTTTTCTTGTCCTTCCACCCGTATCGTATGTCCTTACGTGATAATGGTATATCGTGTTTCTTAGTTTAGCAGCCGAAGCTCTAGTGTATGTTATGGCTTACTTTAGAGAAATTTGAAACATGATTCTTTTATAAGCGTATTGGAGACGTGCAATAACACAATATAACAGAGTATTTAAAGATATAGTATGTGTGTTTACTGTGTCGATAATACCGCTAACGATCTTAACGATATAAAATATTTTTATATTTGTTCAATACGTTTAAATATGAATCTATTAAATACATTGTATACATGAGTGTCGAGATCGCACTTTGGACTCGTTCTAGTGAACTTACTGCAGATCTAGAGAGCCCACGGTTTTTGAGAAGATTCTACGTAAATTTTGTTGGGATACCTCTCGCTCCAACTTCTACCGCATATAAGTTTACCACGTAGCCATTTTTAGTTAATTCTTTTGATTGTAATATTTATTGATTTTAATTGCGTGGTCTTTATACGGAATAAAGGAAAAATCTAGAATACCTGTCGTGTTGTATGGACATGTTATGAAGAAAGTCACGTAAATAGAAGAGATTTATAGATGAAGGTGGATTAATATGGAGAGACCGAAGAAAGTATAAACAGATTGTGCAAACTATGACATGTGAATATTAAGAAGGCAACTGAAAGAGGAGACTGAAAGAAGAAAACGATGATGTTGAGCCGATCGTATTTAGAAAATTATTAATATTTGTGAAGACTAAAAAATATTTTTATCTGCGACCGTCATCTCGGGTAAAGCTAGTATGTTATTATAATAGTAATGGGTGTCACGGTTCAGCGTGTGGGTTTGATTTTAATGTACTACTCTCCGCAGACTAATGTGTCGGAAATCGCCTACGTGATGCAATACCAAATCTCACCTCGCACGCTGTGCTTTTTTCTGATTCGGTGGTGTTAGTCGTTTGCCATTTTTGTTATTTTATTCGTAACTAGTATTCTTCCAGTGGCTGAAAGTAAATATTATATACATAGAGATCCCTTTGTCCGTTGCCTAAAGGCTTATTAAGGAGGTCTTTGGAAAAGATGCCTCGATTTCTTAGTTTTCCTTGTCAGCGACCAGACACTGCGAGCCGTGGACGCGTCTCTAAAAAGCTTCTCATCTTTCCATAACCATTTAGCCACCAGCTGCACGAAATATTGATATTTATTTTTATGACTTCCGATTGTTCGATACATATATAATGGATATAGGTAATAATATATTAAGATTGATAGTATGATATTGAGATATGTTTGTATGCATTTATAAGTTATAAATTATTGTAATGTGATGGGCGGTACGCGGGCGCGAGTTGCGCAATAGTACCGTTCAGTGTTGCCCACACAACTCGATCGGTACGGTGCCGGTCAAAGGTTCGCGGCTCTGGACACCCACGCGCATCGTTACGTTGGATCCACACGACTGTGGGTCGTGGCCACCATAACATGCTTTCCACTGAAGTGCTCTCCAAACTAGCCAATCTTCTGCCTTCCTTTTATAGCCCTGGAGTTTGGCCCATGGACCCTCCTCAACAGCCCTCAAAGTGATTTTTATGACAACTTATTTGAATGACCCCCCATCACCGACTTTATAGAAGCCTATCTTTTATCCATCAAAAGTCAGTAGACTGGCAAACGACTTTTCTATCCAAAACGTTGAAGATTTAATTTATTCATATAGTGATTAATCGATGCGATATTTTAAGTACCTTCTAAGCTATTTTATAGTTTATCAAATGCTGAAAGCAAAAAATTTTTTTACACATATTTCATATTTTATGTTGCATTCGTATTATGTATTTGATATTTCGTAAGGTCTTATTTATTTGCTGAAACACTGAACTGTCTGCTATGGAAATTGCATCAGAGGCAATATTTATGCCATTTATTATTATCTCTAGGTTCATTATTACGTGAGATAAGGCTCTCTGTTCCAGGGAATCGGATTCCTCGTCGAATCGGATTTGTTTTATTTGTAACAATCGAGACTGTCTCGTGTTCGTGGGCGGCACCTGTCGTGCTTTACTCTGCATGGAACTCCTCTACAGATAATTATGAATACGTAATATTAACATTTATATTCATCGAATGGAAGGTTTTATGTAAATGCATTTGTATTATTGCGAAATTTCGCCCACTGCTATATTGCTATCTGAAATCTAGTCAGTTTATTATTATTTTACTTTCTAGAATAGTTTTAAATAGAATTTATTATAGTTAGCGAGAGTTAAATAATGTTCATATTTCATGCTGATATCGGGAAGGTTTTATATCTTATTTTATTAGTTTCATCGACATTCTCATTATCGTCAAAGTTTTATTGATTGTACTAGTAGAAAGCTATTCACGGTCGTAAATCTTGATCCTTACATTTGTGATCTTTCGGCAAATTGAATATATAAAGTTTTTATTATTTATTTTTTACTTTTTACTTTATTACGCATTATTTGTTTATATTGAAAACAAATTTTACTATGAATATGCTTTAGAAGGCTTTTTTGTATTTTATGATTAAATAAAAAGAAATGGTAATCCGTTTCTTTCTCTTTGGCTTAATTTTGCGTTAAAATACAATACTACGTATAAACAAAGCTCCAATCAAAACTTCCTCATCTTGTCAGGAACAGCACAAGCAGATGGAGTTTATTAAAACCTAAATAAATAAATTAATAATGTATATGTGCTTATCATGAATACAATTAATTTCGACATTGATGTTTGCAGTCAGCAAGTAACAAACAAAGCAATAAACGACCGTTTGTTAAGTTATTGTATTATATACTGTACATATTATTTATACACTAATTCAGCAACATGTCACTCTTTGTTTAGTTATTATAACACGATTGTCCGTCTGTCAGTCTGCTAGACAGACCCACGAATTGCGACAACACCATCAGTCTGATTGGCGTTATTTGTAGTTTATATTAAAAAAAACAACTAACGCCTACTATTGAACTAGTTTCTGTGAATCATTATTTTTATTTCATTTCGCTTTATATCATCTGACAGATCATTAATTACATCTGCCATTATTTGTTTTGACGGTCTATCACACGATCGATTGTCGATTTTGTAATTTGAAGCTATCTTTGCGATATCATTGTGGTGGTGTAAGTATATATATATTTTTTGTTTTATTTCGATATCATTGCATTATCGAATTTCAACTGCGTAGTATTTATTTACCATTCTCAGTTGGTCTATTACGCTTTATTATAACTAATCAATTAGTATGGCTTTTTATTCAAATAACTCATACCGGGCATGTCATGACTGACTGGTTCCAAATCTTCACCTTCTCACGTATCATGATATAGTTGACAAAAATAAACTCGTTATCGTGTAAAAATACGGCGAATTGCGATAACATCCTCTCTAGCACCGACAGTAACCGCACCCCTTCAATTAAGATTATCAAAGAATGATTAACAGATTACAACGTACAAACTGCGCAGTGTTTGGTTTTCATAAAGTTTATTGCCTGCACAAGTGGAATATTTTCCGTTAGCGCAATATATATATAACAAGATTTAATTTATTTGGGTCATCTAAGTTTGTCGTCGTTGTTTGCTAAAACTGTGTAACACCAGTCGGCTGTTATCGTATACGTCGTACAGAATTATGTGTAATCGATGACATTCCAACAGACGGTGCTCATTCATTTATAGATAATGAGTACCAATATTTGTTGTTGATATTTTGTTTCGTTTATGTGAAATTCGATTCTCATTTTCTAAATGAATGTTTACCACGAATCAGAGTTTCGTTGCAAATTTTAAAATTGATCTATTTATAAGTAAAGTTAATATGTATTATGTATATTTTAGAAATTATAGTATTTAATATAAGTATTTATATAAGTAGTAGAAATTATAGTAATCACAAATATACTGTTGCCAAGTAGATAATAGCAGCGACGTTTTGGTTGTGTTACAGCCTTTTGGATAGAATATTGAATAATATTGACACGATGAACTGATTTGTATATAGCTTGGAGGCAGTCCATTAATTTATCGATACACAGAAAACAGTGCCTACATTAAAGCGTAATGTGCATTCTTACATGTATGTAACCGAATATCGATCGAGATATTATTTAATGCAATTTTTGGACAAGATCCATCGAGTAGATTATGACGCTGATGTACTTGGGTGGCTACCGTTAACTACTTTCTGGTCATCATGCTTGGTGGTAGGAGTTTTGTGTCAGACTGGATCGCGGTTTCTAACTACATGATAATAAACCCCTTTAGGGTTATAATGACTTTATCGTGCATGCACTTTATCATGCAGTTTATCGTGTTTCCAGATTAGTTGCTGTTTATCAAATGCTGAAGTTGCTGATCTTTCGCTGGTCGTCTTTGTATTTGATTTTAACTATATTTTCTTCTATGTCGATACGGCTGCCACATTTCAATTACGTGAAGTTGTCCTAAAACTACATATTTCGACGAGCAAAATGTAATAAATCCAATAAATAAAATTACACGTTCTAAGTTCCATTACAAAAAAGCCGATGCAGTGCGCCGACTAAGATATGAAACACGGCACCCCTAATCATAGATTAATTACAGAATAGATAAGACGTGGTGTTTGTCACGTACGTGAACCGTGCTTCTTGGGATATGACACAGTAATATATGTATTAATTTTTGACTGATTGCTTGTCACGGCGATCTATATTAATAATGTATTCCAATTTCTGTCTAAGTAGTTTTATTGACCCAAATAGTTGCAATACACACACATGATGGTAACTCGTATCTGAGATCAGTAATGAACGATGGCTTATAAAGGATTTTGTAGTAAATCCATCTCGTACAAACCGTATAACTGAATTCCGTATATACGTGTACAAATCATGTGGACCTTGTGTAAAATTTATATCTAACGCATCATTTTGTTTTGCTTGTAAGATTCCTTTTGCCGGATTGCGCTTCGGAGCTCGTACGTGATAGAATTCATGGAATCAATAGGTTAAATGTCGTAATCGCGTTAGATTTTTTTGACTGAAGATTATATGTTTATAGTCTTTAAGACTAAGCTTACCCTTTAAGCTTTAAGCTTCCTTGCTATTAAACTGTCCTGTCAAAATACACTTATAGATTCTTTGTGGTAGATTTTCATCTTGACTAATATTTTTCAAGAAACGAGCCCTGAAAAATATAACGATACACTTAATGTTTCTAAATATTAAAATTTTCTATTTGAATTGAATACTTTTTTTTCTTATTTGAACAGCCCTTTATTAATATAATTATGCACTATTTTATTTGTGACAAACAAGAAACGAGTTCGTAATTAGCGCAATTTTATTAGTCGGATCGCGGTCGGTCTGGTAACAGGATTCAGGAACCACTGATCTTGAGGAATGTAGGACGTTAGAAATTGCCAAAGTTTTTTTTGCGTGCTTTTAGTGAAGTTTATCTCTTAGAAATGTTTGACATGTTGGGGATGAGGTTGATGAACCTGATTGCCGTACCGCCTGCGCCGGCTGTGTCTGCCGCCTGCCTCGTGATGTGATAAAGTGTGTAATTCTGTTAAGATTCTCACGTAGAGTTACACGAGATAACGCGCGCCACTCACGATGTGTTTGATTATATTTCTTGTAAATATTGATTTTTACAGGCTTGTCAGTGTATGTGTGTGCGTATGTGTGTCTATGTGTTTATGTTCATTGAACTCGAAGCGCGATTGTTGTTGTTGTATCATATACATTTTATCTATCATCACGCCTTTTAAATATTGATGTTAGTGGATTTTATTTAGACGTCGTACTCTTGTTAACGATCTGTATTACTGTAAGTATACACTGTACACTGTAAGTAAAATGAAGTTCCTTATCTTTGGAAACCACTCATTCTTCAGTACAGAAAAGTGTTTTATAAATGGTGGGCCTTCAGAAGTAGTTTTATTGCGCAAATACAGTCGGTATATATTTTTCTGACTTAAGTCAAAGCGGCAGAGAGTAGTTTCAAATATGTACTGGAGTACAGACAGTTTCAACTTATAGTATTTAAGACCTATTAGCGAGAGTTAAAAAAGAACTGCTATTTCCTTCGTCTATTTATCTCTAAATCCAAAAATCCAAAATCTCTAAATCCAAATAAATATTGGTAAGTCTAAATATGTTCCTTGATTCAATCAATCGGATAAATAACAAAGTGTGGAGGAGCGCATATCCCTATATACATATATCTTGCTGTGTAGGAAAAACGTGTGGTGTTATGAATCTCACAAAAGCCCTCCGATTTAGCATATCGGAGTAATGTAAGAAGCGATCGCGGACTTGTGAGATTTCTTATCGATTAATATACGGACACGGCTGGATTGTATAGGAAGAATACTTTTTTAATGTACTTCTAAATACTTAGGTACTGCATGTGTATGGTTCTATTTAGTGGACTTTGTACGATAGAAATAAAAAAAAATTAAGTAACTAGTTTAGTATTAGTAGGATAGTGTTGGTTATTCTTAATATCTCAATTACCCATAAAAATGAAACAATAGGAAGACAATAGAAAAAAAATGGAAAGCTGGCGTAAACGCCAGGTTAGTGCTCAAAGGGTTAATTATATATTTTAATGAATAATAGATTTTTTTGGACGTTACATAAAAATATATCGTAGAAAATACACAAAGGAAGTTAACAGTAAAAAAACCCGCCCGCGTTATTTATTGAAATTTTTTGAGCTCTTGCAAAACAACGAATGAACTTTAAAATAAAGTGAACTAACCTAAATACGACAATTTTTATTAATCTAAATAAATTTAATTTTCTAAACATGATTTAATAAACAATTAAAATTACTGCAAATCAACCTAAATAAAATATTGAATTTACCAATATTGACGTACCTAGACACTCTGAGGTGGTGCGAAGGACCTGTCAACTAATTTAATCGCGTACTCCGGTTGACATGCGTCCGCAAACATGTATGTATACCTTATCTCCCATATTAGTGGCGCGAAAGAAACGCCTACAGGTGAAGTGTAAACACAATACTCGACTGACTGACTTTATGTCTAGAGTGCTATTTTGCAATTAATTTTTATTTTCACGCCTAAAATTATTATTACAATAGTAAGAGTGAGAGAACTGACCGATGTATCGTCGCCTTACTCGTAATAACTAACATATAGCTATGCAAATGTTTACAGCTTATAAGTTTCTAAAAGCAACAGATTATTTGTTGTTTTCATTCAAGTTTTTTTGTAATGTATATCATATCATATACTCACTACTAAAGGTGACGATCAGGTAAAAGAGTTTGTAAAAAAAATCATTTAAACCTAACCAGATATATATATCTGCAATATTTATTTTGTTATAAGCTAAGTAGCGGACATTTACATCAGATATAGGGCGTTTTATAATATGTATATTTTTTTATAAATTAGATACCCGAACCGTAACGTTAAGAAGAAGTAAAGAAAGTTTTATCCGTTATTCCAAAACGATATTATAGCATAATATTATAATATAAACGTTGAAATTTCTTCTATCCATAGAATAGATTAAGTGGTGCGTAAAAAGCTATTATGCAACGGGTGTTTAACCTGATACCCCTTAATCCCTCTAGGGGCCACAAAAAAGTGGGATTCTGTTCGGGAAGAAATAACGCGTGATGCTCAGGCGCATTGATACGATTGACGGGCGAGGGGTGCGGTAGGCGCGGGCGGGACGCGGCACCTCCGAGGCGCGCCACTCTGCCGCCGAATAAATTATGTTCTTTGGCCTCTAAACGCGCCGTAATAGTGACCATAATAGATGGAAAACAAACCGTTTTCATCATAAACTATAAACAAATGATTGTACTTTCGGATAATATTTATACTGGTAAATGAAGACAATAGAAACATCAATAGAAAAATCTATTCCAAACGATGTAGATAAACATCAGCAAATTTTAAAGTCTGAAATGTTGCATGATAGATTCGTTCTGGAAATAGTCGATTCGTTGTCGATCGTAACTGTACTATTTGTTGTTCGACTGGGTCCCTATCGTTGAAGCGGAGCGGGACCTTATCGATCGGGCTGGATAATCCTAGAGGTCGCTAGATCGCCGGCGCCTGCGCGCCATTCGCTGATGACCTCTCGCCCTCTTTCGAAGCATGATCGTAACCAGGGCTAGCACGTTTTTAGCTTTCTCTGATATGAGGGAAAAACTTGTGGCGTTATTTAGTTTATCGTAGTGACTTGTGCCGGTTCAAGTTTAACTAGGTATCAATACATTCTCAAACTGCTGGTAATTTTTGCATCAGTGAACGTCTTTTAAGGATCTAAACTCAATAAAATTTATTTAATTTTGTTGTTATCTATGTATTGCTTCTTTATTCTCAGGTTTGAAGAAATCACTTTCAAATTTTACGCAACATCTAGCTTGCAGATATTGTGGTATCACCCCAAGAATTAAAACTCAATTTAAGTCCACCCCCTGCCGAAATGACTAAAATTTTTATAAATATCTATTATTGAAATTAACATCTTTACAAGTGGCATTTGTTACAAGTGCAAATGATTGTAGGTTGCAGTTATATATGCTTGTGTATTTTGGGATTAACGATCGAGCGTCATTCTAAACAGGTGACACATAGGGCGGACCGGAACCCAACCTCCCCCCCCCCAACCTCCTCTAGCTACGCCGATGGTAGAATTCAGCAGCTTGCTGTGATTTCTTTCACCTAAACCGCAAGCTGGTTGTAGATTCACCAGCCACATACTTAGCTTTGCATCCAATTGTCAGCATTTTCGTTGATAAACCTGAATTTTTACATATCTGTTACAGTGACAACCCTATAACTGTAACGACGGCGTGCCATTCGGTCCACTCACGACTCTACCGCCATATCGCTCTTTTAGAGGCGTTGCTCATGTATGATTATCGAGATGTATTCTTATTAGTTTGGTTATTGCCTATGTTGTTTGTTATTGCGTTTTACAATATTAGGTAAAGCACAACACTAGAATTTACTTTATTAGAAAATAAGAGATTTACACTAGTACGAAGTAAGGGGGAGAGAAATAAAACGTTTTGATCCTTTCGACGTGCTCGTTCATCTTACGTCTCGCGCTAAACAAACTTAACCTGACCTGCATTGTCCTTGGTGACCTGAGTGCGCTTAGTGGCAATGAGCTACGTGGTTTGACAATTCTTGTTTGTTTATATTTAGATAATTACCTTAACCTATATGGAATAGTGCTTGAATAACGTGCAGTGTTTGACTGACTAGACTTGATATAATCAAAAGCTTACAGATCCTACAACGAAAAATGTGAAGAATATAAGCATTTGCACATGGTGTTTATGGACCTGCAAAAGGCGTACGACAAGGTAGCACGAGCGGTTTTGTGGTGGGCACTAAAAAGAAAGGTATGCCTGTGAAGTATGTAGAGTTAATTCATGGTATGTACAAACAACCACGTACATATCACGTACGTCAGCTGCTGGCAACACCGACGAGTTCAAGGTGTCGGTAATCTTACACCAAAGGTCGGCCTTAAGTTCATACCTCTTCCAGTTGGTAATGGATGCTTTGACAGCGGATATACAGGAAGAAGCACTCTGGTGTATGCTGTTCGCGGACCATTTTGTCCTTGTCGGTAAGGATGGAGCTGAGGTCCAAAATAATTTAATAAAGTGGTAACAAAAGTTAGAGTGTTGGTCTAAGGATCAGTAAATCCAAAACGGAATACCTATCTGTTTTGCGATTTCGGCGGCACCTCTAGTTCAACTGTCATAACTCTTGATAGCAACCCGGTATCAATCTGCCTCGACTTCAAGTACCTCGGCTCACTCCTACAAAATTATGGCGAAATAAACTCCACGTAGAACATAGAATAAACGCAGCATGGATGAAATGGCGACAGGTCACAGCTACCACTCGTGATCCGCAAATACCCCTTAAATTAAAGGGGAAGATACACAAGAGCATGATCCGGCCTGTCGTCTTGCGTGGATCAGAATTTTTGCCCATAAAGGTGATGGATGGAAGGAGAATGCATGTAGCCGAGATGAGAAGTTAAGATGGATGTGTGGGGTAACACGAATGGACAGAATTAGTAATGGATACATTAGAGGAAGTTTGAAAGTAGTACCAGTGACATAGAAGATAAGGAGCAGGCGTCGGGTAAGGAGCAGGGAGGAGAAGGATTTGTAAGAAAGGTATTGGATATGAATATGGACTGGTATAGGGGAAGAAGAAGACCAAAGAAAAGATGGAAGAACTTTGTTAAAGATGATATGTTCAGAAAGAGAGTGAATGTAGGAATGACCTCAAATAGAGATGAATGAAAGAGCAAGACATGTTGCGTCGAGCCCAAATAAAAATGGGATAAGGGAGGGAGATGATGACATGAAACTACAACCTAACCATGTATAAATAAATATAATTCATCAATTATTTGTCCAGGTTATATTGCCGGTAATTACATATGAGGATAAGTCGCATCGCTTAATTTGTTCATATAATAATAACCTACCACTTGTATGAAATAATTATATCGTAATCTAAATATTAGCTTTATAAAAAGTTTCAAGTGAAAATTAATTTTTCCTTGGGATTAATGTCATCTCTGCGTTTACTTGTGCAACAACTGGTGCTCGGTTCAGTATTATGGCAAATATGACTTACTCGCAAATCTAAAACGGGACCGGTTACGCAGCGTTCCGTTTCCACTACTATATATATCTACCTATGTAATGACCGATCGCTCTTCTTACTACTCGTTATCGTATCGACTAATCGATTCCGTACCATTACTATTTGCGATTGAGTTTATCGATTATCCATAGATATTAGGGATGTTATGGGCATGAAATTTCGAATCTGGATACGGATACGGATATAAGAATAAGTACCCCTGAGTGACCGAGCTTAGCTCGGTGTTTTAAGGACGTGTACTTATTCATGTTTTTATTACGCTTTAATTTATTTGTGAAGTCAAATTCAAACTAAAAAATACTTTATCCATTTCAGGACCTGATAAGTTTAATAAATATAGAAAAAAAATGTAATAAACAAAATACACATAACATTAAAAGAGATAACGAAAATAAAAACAAAATGAATAAATATAAAAGAAAATTAAAATAAAATGAAAAGGAAATTTAAAAATAAATAAAAAATAGAATAAAAAAATGAAATAAGTTAAAATGAAATTCGAAATACAATAAAACAAACAAATAAAAATAAATAAATGGAAATTAAATAACAATAATTTACCAAATAAAAAGTAAAAAAACAAAATTTTAAATAATCAAACCTGAAAAAAATAAAAAAGAGAATGGAATCTTGAATTCGATTCGAGCAAAAATATCTTAAATAAGAAAATCCACAGCAGTTTCTGAAATCCAATAGGTTAGTGTCTCTATTCAGTTACAACTAATCAATTGTCCAATGATCATGCACAAAGTGAAAAATTTACTATCGAAAAACTATGAAATATGAAACTATGAAAATCAATTTATTATGTACCTGTATTATATAAACCAAGTAGTACATATTGAATAATAAGAATTAAAAATGTAATGCAATGTTTCATTATAAATTATAATTTGTAATGTTTTTGTCGACATCTGTTGTTGCCTAGCAACTGTCCTCCATTTGCAAAAATATTACAGCGGAGGTCAATGCCCTCTGTTATTATGTAATTAAATCAAAACAAAAACGTTAAATATAAATGTGTGGGTGCAATTTTCTAAAAAGTTATGAATCCAGATACTCTTAGAAAACAAAGCTTTAATTATATGCAAAGTTTCATCCCGATCGGTACAGCGGATCCCGAGAAACCAATTATACATACAAGTATTGCTCGCTTAATAGTATAAGATATTGTACCGGTTTCAGATACGGTTACAGATATGAAATTGCTTCGGATTATCCCCTAGCTTCAGACAGTTTCGGTTACGGATATTAGATTTTTAAAGAATTATAAAAGTAAAATTGAAATAGCAAGATAAATGGTTCGATTTTATTTCTAGACTATCATTTGATTTTACAATTACTTATTTTTTCAAGTCGTAGTTTTTAGTATAGTACATTAATAGGATCATCGATGCAATTGTTGAAGTAGCACTACTTAACTTTTTTATGCTACTGCTAGTGAAATACTGCAGAGTTCTTAAATTATAACGAGTTACTACTGCCTCCATCAATCTTTTAAATTCCGTACCTTTTACGCTCTTACTAAGAAGTCAGCTGTTGAGGTTTTTATGGATTTTATTGATTATCCTGTTCTAATAACAAAACTTCTTCATACTTAACAATGTGTCAAAAACGTGTTATGACATGTATCATTTCAACTCCTCCTCTATTCGAAATTATTCGGAACTTTTATATCGGTTACCGAGCATAACATCCCTGATAGATATCACTTTAGGGATACCATAATTTCATTTCTATACCCGTTGTCATTCTTACTGAGACGCGTATGTTAATTTTGACACCAAATGTTATTTTACTTGAAAGTGGAAAGAAATTAAGTTTTGGAATAACATTCTACTTTGTCAGTGTCAAAGTTTGTAGTATATACAATGGAAATAATGAGAACAATCTGCAATAGTTCTGGTCTTTTTACCGGCTAAGCTATTTTGTGTAGTGGTGACAAGTAGAGATGGTAGGGTCCCGAACACTATGCGTATGGTGATAAACCCATCAGTGATTTGCGTTTTTTTTTTCGAGTGGACTAAATGCTATGACGTGAGGGGTTTTGATAACTTCACCGAACTTTTGGGGCGTGCACTTAAGGTGTTCAGCCGAAAAACCAGTCATTCGTATTTCCCAGGCCAGGATGAAAACGGTAATTGTCATCGCTGTTACCGGGTGATGCATACTATGCTTCCCATTATGTATAATGTTATCTGATTAGTGTGGACCAAATTTAGTCTAATGATAATGTTTGGTTGTTATTAAGTTTTGCACTGCTGCGCGTCGAATCGAAATTTGTGGCTCACATACATGTGTGTGTGCGTGCGTGAATGTGTGCGATGGTGCTAACCGCTACCTGTACCACACGATATTGTGTGAAAGTGGTCAGCGCTGATTACCGCCCGTATGATTTATTTCGATCTCCTCCGACGTTCACATTATGACCGTTTGTCATCCGGCGGTTCACGCGAGAGGTGTGCGCGTATTCATTCATTTCTCTTTAATTTATACGCTACGTTATATTAAATTATACACATATAAATGCTTACTGTGTACGTAATTTGGTTTAATTAAAAACTATCGTGTAGATACAGAGAGGAATGCAATACCTAGTGTTCTTCATCCATTCCTTAGTATTTCGCAACTGTATGGATGATACGGATTATAATACAAAATGTCCTAGGTACAAACAAGTAAAAGTAACACTACATTGTAAAAATTTCGCTCAGTATTTAAAAACTCTTCAATACGAAGATAATAGGATATATTTCAATAGTTTGAATATTTAATTCGGCTAATAAAATTCTGAGATAAAAGCTTTTAAAGTTTTTGGTGGCGATTCAGAGGTAAATGCTCTATTTCTTTCCCGAAAACGGGATATTAGTATAGAACTTCTATGGAGTACATATAGAGTGACGTCATCCTTTTGCATATGCCATAAGTTGTTTATCATCAAATTTTAATTTGGCTTTCACTTGTCAGCCCTATTATTATATTTATTTTTTATGAGACAATAAAAATAAACAGTATATGTAGTACGATTCTATAGTTATTAATGTCTAAAACGTATATTGTTTAGGTAGATACTCTGTTATTTTGAGGCACACATAGGAGCTAGATATATGCCATATTGATGTATCTCCTAAAATTGCTATATTCTACGTAACACATGCATGTTTTTTCCGCGATTTGTGTTTTAAAACATTCTTTTTTTCTACTTACACAAAAAAAAAAATGTAACTGCGGGTAAAACAAAACAGCATCAAAATCCATTGCGTCGTTTAGGAGGAGCTAGCGAATAAACAGACGGACAGAAACGAAAAACACGGTTTTGTTTTATACTATTTAAACATACATAATACAACACTTAGCGTTTATAATATTCGAAGTGAAGTTTATAAATGCCACCGGTTCCGCTCGCCAGAACCGTCATTGTTGATATATAATCTATACTTCTAAATAATAGAGAAAATTGAAGTGTCTGTTTGTAATGTCAAAATTATTATTTTTTTACTAAATATATATATATAAAGTTTTAATCTCAAAAGGTTATTACAGGGTGGGTCATTACGTGAACGATAGTGATGTCTCGAATTAACCCACATCTCTGTGCTTCCACTAACATTATTAAGACTACAATTTGTATCGTTTTTTATATGACAAAAAAATGATATATATTATATTTATATAAAAAAAAGAACCAGATCGAATTTCTTGCCGGCTCTTCTCGACTGGGTTGTTTTCCGAACCGGTGGTAGTGTTTTAGACGTTCATAAGCGCCTTCTTAGGGCCTAAATTGAATAAATAAATTTTGATTTTGATATATATATATATATATATATATATATATATATATATGAATGTATATGCGAAACCTATACCAAAAATACAATTTTTAGAATTTATTGTCTGTCTGTTTGTTCAGGGTAATCTCCGGAACGGCTTTACGGATTTAAACGGGACTTTTTTTAGTACATAGCTTAAGTTTCGAAAATTATTAGGGTTCCGCGTAAAAAAATTAAAACTCATATAAAATCCGATTCAATGCACAGTTTACAGGTAAGTGCTTGAATTTATGAGAAATATTTTTTATCTCATTACAAAAATAAATTAGGGTTCCATATAAAAAATTAAAGCGCAGTGAAGAATATATGAAACGCGGGTGCAGCCGCGGGCGCACAGGTAGTATATAATATATTTCTTAAATATACAATCTTTTAGGACCTTATAATCAAACATAACTCTATTTCTATAATATGTAAGACTTGGTCAGATAATATTTCTGTGCATTGACGGAAAAAACAAGTAAATCGGTTTCTTCTCGTGTTATAAATGCACTAACAAACACACTGATAAACGTCGTCTTTGATAATACGCCATACGAGCATTAAAAAGCCTTGAAATTTTATCATAGTGGATAAACATTATTAAACTTACTGTTTCCATATTTATGTGACAACAATTAATTCGATTGGGATAAATCTCTACATCACTTTATGATTCATGTAATTCATGCTTATTGTAATAACGTAATTAGAAATCAGTTCGCGGTATCGTATTAGTTCTAAACGGAGTTTATTATTTTTATTTGTAAATGCGAGTCTCTAAGCATTGCACGCTGCCACACCGGGCACTGTAGAACGCCGAAACAATGGACGCGATTTCGTTTGAATTCAAACGGCACATTATGAGACCATTTACTTTTGGCGATACGCACGTGCCGCGAACTCGTCTCGAGCATTCGTCATGGTACTCATTATCCCGAACACTAGAAGAGTCGGCAGGCACTTTGACTTAGAGGTACGGGACACAACTAGTGTCGTTTCGCATTTATTTCAAGCGATTCTGTTCCTTGGAGGTACTTTTCAATCAATCAAGAAGTCTTTTTGTGCCTCCTCTCGTTGTACTGGTTAATGCAAGGTTCAAATATAGAATATTTTGCTATTTATTCATGAAACAATATGTTACTTAACTAATATTTAACGAAAGTTATTAATCCTTACAACAAACTTGCAACCAAAGGTGACCAAGGGATCTTTTTTGTCTGTTACTTATGGACATGCCTACTGGGATTAGGTACATGTGTGAGTCGTTCGGGTAGTAATCTTCTGAACTATCTATGGAGCTAGTACAGCTGTCGATTCTGAGAGATATGAAGGATTTCTCATACATTTCTTATAATTTCAACCCTTTCGATTTCATTCCGGATTCCTTTATTAATTGATTCCTTTGAACTTTAAAAGAATCCTAATATAAACGAATACTACCACTATTCCTATAGGCTTACTATTAATGGAGGAATGTCAGTTAATTTCACATGCAGCAACCCTTAAATACTATTCATTTTAATTTTAATAACAATTTGAAAAAAAGGAAATTAAATTTTATCCAGTGAATTGAAAGGATTCTGGTAACATTATACAAGCACATGACTTTGATAATGTTATGTTAACCAAGAAAATCATCTAATTTAATCTTTAAAAGAATTGATTGCGCTTCAATGATGGATATAATCTGCTAATTATTTTTTGATTAAATATTACTGTGTTGATTTTTTACATATTTGTGATATTACCCACCCGTAAATATTTAAATAATATTATTTTAGGCTATAATTATCAAATGGTGTGTGCTCTTTATTTAAGCAGTTGAAGTTGTTAGAAAATTTTCAAGTTCGGATATCGTAAATAATATATGATGCAAACCATTTCCTCTACCTATATACTATACCTATTGTGCGATGATTCGACAGTATGGTCCACTGCTGCATCTACCAAGCCTCGTCTCCGTATGTTAAAAATGGTATTTTTTTGTTACACATACTTAATAGCTTTTTGACTTTTAAATTGTCATACACTACTTATTAGCAGATATATATATATATTTTAATCTAATGTAACAGAATAAATTAAGAATCTCTAAAGAAGTAGCTCCCGTATAACTTTTGCGAGTTTCTTTAGACTAAATTATTCTTAGACTTCCTTTGCATTTTAATATGAGGGTGTTTATATATAAATTTAACTAACTAGATGAGAGAAACTGTTTGCGATATCTGTTATGGCGTCAATGAATCAATTCGTTGCATTTGAATATGATTATGTCGGTTCACTGATGTGTGTTAGAGTGTACACGCGTTATCTTGTCCAGAGCCATGTGGAGGCTGCAGCGGTGCATACTGCATGGCCGCTATGACTGTGATCGTCCGCCCCGCGCCCGTGTGATGGGAGGGGACGTTACACACTACGGGGGGACGGGCCTCGCGCTCCGCCAGTCGGAATCCATTCGCGATCCACGCATCACATATATTGTGCGTGATCCGCGCGCACCTCTCGATCTCGGAGCGAATATCTCGAGAGACAGCGTGCGCCTGTGACCGCTCATAAACTTGCCGGTTTAAAAATATTACCGGCGACAGACAGCGGCGTCCCGAGAGTTATATTTAAATGATAGCACCGACGAGGGGCCCCGCTCGCCACGGTACACCAACGCCATGAGACTAAGTACGTGCGACATCTGAACTAGATCATAAATCAAAGCTGTAGGAATTGACGCCCGTGAAACGGACGCTAGCTTGTCTTATTGTATTCCGTTCGAGATTGTGCCAATGTTTATGTACCTATGCGTAGTGTTTTGTAAAATGGTTTTTCGGAATACCTAAGTCGATTGCAGCCGAGCTTCTTTCCCCGAAGATTTCTGTAGCGAGAGGATGTGCAGGTTCAATTATTTAATGTTTCCTGCGTTTGTGAGTGCACAAACTACTGCGTCAGTCGCATCTGTGTCATGTTCGATTAAAGAACCCTTGACAAGTTTGTGTTACGTTATTGTGTACAGATTGTAATCGTTTCTTTTCACTGTTAGTGTACGACAACGTTGGTATATATATGTTTTTCTGTTTGTGTTCGCGTAGGTATCGGATTTCTTCACCACAATCGTTTACCGCATCGTAATTACCTACAAGAGTCCACAGTATATAATTACTGACCATACAGCGATATTTTATAGAAATGCCCGCGACACCTGAATCGCGTGTGTGTTGTTATCAATTCGACTTTCAATGTAACATGTACGTCTACAGTATCTTTCTTATTTCCAAGATAACACGATTATAATTTACAGTTTAAGAACCATTTCCTCGTATTTTGTCATTTTTAATTACTTTTTACAGATAAGTATTTATTAGTATTATTTATTATGTGCTGATTTAATGAAAATAAGTCTATTACCTAATTTTTAATCTATTTTTCTTTTTTGTGACACATCCTTTTATTTTTCGTTTTAACTGTAATGTTACTTACATTGGGTAGTTATTTTGTTTCCAAAGCAATTCAATCATGATTTGTCTTTATTGTTAGTCATACGTGATTTTATTTTTAACTAGCTGTGTGCCCGCGACTGCGCCTGCTTTTCATATATTCTTCACTACGTTTAATTTTTTATACGGAACCCTAATTATTTTCGTAAATTTTTTTGGTACTAAGATAAAGTAAAAATATTACTCATAATTTCAAGCACTTGGCCTATAACACTGTGCATTGAATCGGATGTTATTCTAATTTTTATAAGTTTTATTTTTTACGCGGAAACTATTTTCGAAAATTAAAAGTACCATAAATTACCCGGAGTAACTTCAGCTATATACCAAAAAAGTCCCGTTAAGATCGGTTCAGCCGTTCCAGAGATTATCCAATATCAGACAGACGAAAATTCTAAAAATGGTATTTTTGGTACAGGGATCTTAAATACATTCATATCTATTAAGTAAAAATATTGATTCCGACATTACAAACAGACGCTTCTAATTTTATTTGTTAGTTTTGATTTAATGTTATTATTTTTAATTCTGGATGAGTTTGCAGTTTATACCACAATGTAAATATATACGTGGTCAAAATAAAATTTTATATTATTTTGAATACACCTTTGCATTTGTATTGCGTGACACAAGAAGGATTATTATTAGAACATGAATTGGAACATTCAAAAATTCATGAATATATTTTGAAACGATGATGGCGCAGTGGGGAGTGCGGCCGGATGCCAGGTCAATGGAAGTGGGTTCAAGCCCACTTCTCCAACTCTAAAATCAGCCTTAGCCTTCAGTGAAGGAAAACATCGTGAGGCAACCATAGAATGGTGGTAGGACAATTTCTAATAATGCCTGCCAGGGTAGCTACCACCCTCAAGTTCGAAATCCTGCCGCCGAATACCAATAGGTGTGTTCCGGCAGTATCAATTGAGAACCAGTACCTTTAGGCTTAGTGCGTTTACATCCTTTACCACATCATCACTTAACATATGTTAGATTGTGGTCAAAGCACTGAGCCTATAACGTGTAAAAAAAAACATATATAGTAAATGCCCTTTTCTATTTTTACCTGTTTCTCGACGTATTGTTGTATTTTAGATGTGATAGTTACCCCTGTCTCGTGTTATTGATCTAAGCATTTTGTTGTTACCTGCGTTGTTTCACACTCTTCTAAAAAGTTATATGCTTATATTTTATGTTTCTGGTTGATTTTTTTTATAATCTCTGATACGTTTTTATTAACCACAAAACCATTTTACATATGGGACAAGATAGAAATAAAAAATGTAGTGAGATATAACGAAGTAGTTGTATTTCGCGGATCCATGGGATATTTATCTATGATGACAGATAAAATACCATAATAAAAATATAGATAATGAGAAACACATATATGGTGATGAATTTATCATGATGAGTCTCTTCAGCTTTCGGTGTCATCGTATAGGTAGTTATTTAGATGATAAAAGGCTTCTCAGGTTGGCATATATTAATCGACAATACGGCGATAGTCGTTGTTTTCTTTTAGTCTAATGTCGTTAATTTCAGGAACATTACAATGACTTGCGCTTCCAGCAAATAAAATATTCAACGAAATAGAGAACCTGTTGAAAAAAATTAGCCAATTTTTGTCTTTGCCGTATTGATCGTTATGATGATGTGAATCGCCTCTTGTGGTTTATTTGATATTTTAGCACTAGTAATAAATTTAGATTCTGCCAAGGTATAATAGAAATACATATGGTTTAAAAAATTCCAAATTATGCTACTGATATTATTTTGTCTTATAGCGCCACCCTCATTTTGAGGAGAAACTCTGTCTACTAGATCCTTTATGTTCCACATCATTAATATTATTAGTTTCCTATTAGTTATGTTTTAATTAAATATACCGGTTATTTAACATGCTTGGACACTTGCATTAAAATTAATTAACGCACGTTAATTAACCTAACCAACGTTTTAACGATAAACACAGAAATCTTTCCAAGATACATCTATCTCTATCTTTAGTGTACCTTTTACTATAAGGTTAATACTAAGTGGTATATTATAACTAATCTAAAATTGACACATATGTATGATACACATGTGTCAATCGTAATTATTGAGAAGTACTTGTAAGTGGCGATGTTTCCGTGTACTGGAATTTAATCAACATAATTACTATAGCCGGAAACGAAGCACCGACTACGATTAGATCCTATTGAACTAGTTAAGAGATTTCCCCCCCCCCCTTCTTGTTCGACCTTCAGCCGGTATACGTTTTAGTTATGGTTCTCTGGTTTCTTTTGGTGCGTATTTTTTTATTAGAGCCTCTTTTGTTAGACTGGTCAGGCATAATCGCTTTACTAGTTCCTGGTGTGATTTATTTGTGGAAAAATTATGTAACAAATTTTTGGACATTTTTGACCTTCCCCCTATTTAGCAATAAGTATGCAAAGCCCTACTAAATTTACTAGTTCCTGGTGTGATTAGCTTTTGGAAGAATTACGTAGTAAATTTTGGACATTTTTTTGACCTTCCTCTTGTCAGCAATAAGCTCTTACCTCCTCTCTCGATGATTACTTTAACATTGGCATCATATTAAATTAAAAACTTAAATTAATAATTAAGTAATAGTTACGTAATGACCATTCGATCCACATCTCATCAAAAATAATTAAGGTATTGACCCAAGAGCGTAAAATTTGAGAATTTAGGTATATTTAAGGATTTGATTGTTGTTTTGGCTTACGAAGCCATAGGTACAAAGATGCCGTCTGCCTAGATCCGAAAAGATTTACCATATCGGTTACTTCAAAACAGTCTACAAAGCCTCGAGTGACGGTAGTGAAAACTGTAACTGTTGTTAACTATAGTCTATACTTACCATCAGTTCATCAGTATACCTGTCATTTTGGCGAATTATTATAACCTTGAAAGGTATTAAACATATGGGCAGTTTACTTTTCGATTGTACAGTATAATCTTGATTTATTTCGTAAAGTTGTAAATCTCCCCGTAATTGTTCTAGAATATTATAGAATCTACTTGATTTGTGTTTTATTTAATAGAGAGTACGTTTCCATTATTATAATCCTGTGCGTCGTCCTTGAATTATCACTTTCCTCTGATACAACTGATTTTCAAAGTACAAATGCTGTTATCATTAAGACTTATGTGTTTTATTTAATATTGATAAATATTTTAAAAGCATATCTATGTAAATGATAAAATGATCCTGATTAATTATGCAATACATCATATACCTTGTGACGTTAAAATTAGTTTTAAAATGCTAAGTAGATAATTATGATGAATTTATCTGAATTGCGTCTTAAATATTATTTTTAATTTTTAATTAATTTAGTTAATAATTTTAGTTAATTTCTAGATTATGATTTTCATTAATATTAGATTAAGATTGTTTATGACATTAATAAATGGGGTATCGTGGCTGCTATAAACCAGGTTCTGGCGCGGTCATAGACAAAACTGTCTTTAAATTACCATGTTTCACGCATTTTTCAAAATTATTTCGATTACCTACCTATTTTTGTTTTTTTTTTAGACGCTTTAAGCAGGAAGACAGTCAATTATTTAAAGCTTTAGTAAATTGTGTATTTTAAGAGATTTTTGCAATTCGACGTGTACGATTATAGGAGGCGTCATGATCTTTACGAATACCATAGAGAAACTGTATTAATATGTCGAATACCCATAAAAATGAGACAATAGGAAAGCAATGGAAAGCTGGCGTAAACGCCAGGTTAGTGCTCAAGGGGTTAATAATAAAACTTCATTGAATAAATATCCAACTTAGAGTGAAAACTGCATCAAAATCTCTTGGTGGTTCTCGTGGTTTAAGAGGAATTAGCAGATAAACAAATAGACATCGCTTGTTTTATATTACAATAAATCATAAGAAAAACAATAGCTCGTTTCACTAAACCAACTACAATTTTATAAATACAACCAAACTTCATAAATACCTGCGTATTATATTTTCTGTTCCGCACAATTTCTAACACATTCACGGTTTTTTTTTACAAATTCATGGGTTTTATTATTTTATACGTGGAACCGTAATTATTGTCCAATGATAAAAGTAGCTCAAGTTACGCCTTACAACTTCAGTTATCTGCCAGAAAAAGTCCCGTCAAAACTTGTCCAAAGATTAGTCGGAACAAACAAACATACAGATAGACAACAACCAAAATAAAAATTATGTTTGTAGTATAAGTAAATACATACAAATGTATTTAGTAAAAAACTATTATTTTGTTATTACAAACCTACGCTTTAATTTTACTTATTTGTATAGACCAGTGGTTCCCAAACTTCCCTTGACGAGTGACAATTTTAATTTCTTCGTTGATAGCAGGAATACGATGGACAAGAAAAACAAACAGAATCTATACCAAAATGTATAAAATTACACTAAAATCTTAATAGTGGCGTTTATTAAAAATACAATTTTGGCATCTTTGATTCAATAATCATATGAATAATTTGCTTAAACCTATTCAACCGAGCAAACTGTTGAATGCGCGGCAATGCGCCGTCCGCGAAATTTGAAATCGTTCGTGGACCATATTTTGGCACTGCGAACTTGTGATTGAAAGCCATTGGTATACAGAGATAGTTTACATTAGCATACATTTCAGAAGTGAGATTCTAATGAGTTTTGAGTGAAAAAAAAATAATAATATTACAAATGTGTATGTATGTAATTGTAGGTCGGGGGCTGAGGTGCGAGTGCGCCGGTGCAAGCGCCTGCCCCGATGGGTCCGCGAACGGAACCTGCGTGACCCAACCCGGCGGCTACTGCTTCGTAGCGGTCGAAGAGGTGTTAGACGATAACGGGCAAGTCGTGCTCGACAGAACAGCCGGCTGTCTGCCCCCAGACGAGTCGGGCTTCATGCAGGTAGGTTACTTGTATTTTAGTATTAACGGATCGAAAACTCGGACTCATTTATACTTACGAATATCTCTACGATTTGGCCTGATTACACAGGCCGTGGTCGCGACTTGATAGAGGTGTTGCGGTGTATTTGTCGACGGGGTAATTATTTGAAACTATGGGTCACTGTTGTCATTTGGTAATTTCAAATTATTTATTACTACGCTGACGAAGACACAACAACTCTACCACTCGTGAACACGGTCGAAAAGTCGGGAAATTAAACTACTAGTGCGTGCGCTCATTCTAAACCAGCTGATAGTAAACTTATAAGTACAAAAATGCGAAAGTTTAATAATTGCTATTGAGATCTACATATAGTTCTGAAGTGACTAAGTAGTGTATACTCGTATATTATAAAGTAGTATTATAGTAATATTATATGGTCATTAAAAAACGCTATTAGAAATGCTATACTTATTTATATAAATATTTCTTTAAAATTAAAATAATACATTTTTTCTTAATTCCAGTGTAAGAGCTCGCAAGTGCCACATCAGCATCCAAAAGTGATCGAATGTTGTTACGATGCGGACCTGTGCAACCGCAGGCTTCAGCCCCAGCTTCCCGAGCTCCCGCCCGAGGTCACGGAGGGCCCGGGCGTGCGGCCCCCGGTGCCGGCCAGTCCCACCCTACTCGTCGCTATAGCGCTCTGTGTCGCGCTCGTCGCCTTCCTCGCCGCCTTCTTGCTGCTCTTCAGAAGACGAAGGCGCGGCTGCAAGCGACCCCCCTCACCGCCCGCGCCCTCAAACCATGCCGAGATATCTTCCGGATCCGGCTCCGGCTTGCCGCTACTCGTCCAGAGAACGGTCGCCAAGCAGATACAGATGGTCGAATCCATAGGGAAAGGTCGTTACGGCGAGGTCTGGCTGGCGAGGTGGCGCGGGGAAAAAGTCGCCGTGAAAGTGTTCTTCACTACCGAGGAGGCTTCATGGTTCCGAGAGACTGAGATCTACCAGACAGTCCTCATGCGCCACGAGAACATCCTTGGGTTCATTGCGGCCGATATCAAGGGCACCGGCTCCTGGACACAGATGTTGCTGATCACGGACTACCACGAGAACGGATCGCTCCACGACTACCTGCAGACGGTCGTGCTGGACACGCGCGGCCTCATCACGATGGCGTACTCCATAGTGAGCGGGCTCGCACATCTCCACATGGATATATTCGGTACGAAGGGCAAGCCGGCGATCGCGCATCGCGACATCAAGAGCAAGAACATACTCGTCAAGAGGAACGGACAGTGCGCGATCGCGGACTTCGGTCTCGCGGTCAGGTTCGTGGCGGAACGGAACGAGGTCGACATCGCGCCCAACACGCGGGTCGGGACGCGCCGGTACATGCCGCCCGAAGTGCTCACTGAGAAACTCGACGTCACCAACTTCGAAGCGTTCAAGATGGCTGACATGTACTCGCTCGGGCTTGTGCTCTGGGAGATGTGCCGGCGCTGCGCCACCGGAGACAAGGCGCAGTACGTGGACGCGTACGCGCTGCCCTACCAGGACCTCGTGCCGCCGGACCCCTCCTTCGAGGACATGCACGCGGTCGTTGTCGCGAAGGGGGTCCGGCCTCCCATACCCGGCAGGTGGATCTCCGCGGAGCCGCTCTCGACCCTCGTCAACGTGATGTCCGAGTGCTGGCACGCGAACCCTCCCGTGCGGCTCACTGCAGTGCGCGTCAAGAAGACTCTCGCCAAGTACAACACGGAGACGAACGTAAAACTCGTGTGACTCTTCTCCACCCACCTTCTTCCTCCCCTCTCCCTACAGACACGGACGGACGGACGTTCCTGTAAAATGTATATGTACTCTACTCGCTAAACGTGGTTCGCGTTCGACTGTTAAGTTACGTTCAAAGTTAAGTTCCTCGATATTTATTGTTTTTATTATTTTATTTGATTGTGAAAAATGAAGATTTTTCGTGAGCACCCCCTCCATTATCTCCCCTTCCGAAGCGATGCGATGTGAAGCTCGGTATAGCCGCCGTTTAAATCTCAGTATTGTTAAGTATCGGTTGTAGCAGAGAGCCAGTGCCGGTTTGTGATTGTTTTGTTGTATATTATTTTAATTTTACTGTTTCGAATCTCCGGTGCAACTCTAATTTTTAACGGTTATAATTTTATTTAAGAAAAAATACATTAAAAAAAAGAAATGATATATTTTTTGTTATTGTTACGCGTAGTAAATTACTATTATTCGAGATGGCGTATCTATTATCGGTCATCACGTAAAATTGATATATTCAGTTCTAAACCGGTAATAGACATGTCTTGGTTTATATGTATAGAAAAAAAAAGTCGTCTTCCGTTTCTATAATATACAATAAGCGATTGAGGTAAGCGAGTCGCGATGATGCAGCTATAATTTACGTGTAATTAATAAAATACTCCAGTTTTTTTTAATAATGTGAAATTTTACCGCAACATGGTCGAACTACTACTATAAATGTGTGATATTTTTGACAATAAGACTTCTTTACTATAATATAATACGTACAAAAACTTGATGTCTTAGGGCGTGAACGCAATTTATCGATATGAAAAATAATCGATAAAATTGAAAACCCCTAGTGATTCTCAGTGTTACCAGACATTAAAATTACATAAAAAAAATTATTAACAAATTTATAATCGATTATTATATAAATAAAACGGTGTTCACGCTCTAATACAATAAATATTTTTTTGTAGTTTCGAGATATGTCTGTTGTATGAAGTATTCAGAGTTGTTGTGGCAACACAGCGTATCGGTTGTGGACTGTTTGTTGTACTTAAATGTAAAAATCAAAAGACTTTACTCGAGTTTACTCGTCGGAGTGTTTTAACGCGAGAGACGAAACGCGCAGCGTCTTACCCGGTATGCCTTAACCGTGACTAGTATTAACGTTATGTAGTTTTTTTTTCGTATCGCGTAACATTTAGTTCGGGCCGAATTAACAAGTAACTTTTGGGTTATGTTTTTTTTTATGTTCTCATAAATGACACTTGCATTTATCTCATTAAAATGTACACTTTATTTCTGATAGTTATCAAGTACATGGAATATTGGAATAGGGCCGAGTTCACTTAGAGGTGTTAAAATTTTTTGGGGAATAATTAAAATTTCAGTGTTCTATAAGATCTATTTAGATATTCGTCTATTAAAAATATTCATCACCGTTCTAACTCGTTTAATCTTACCATCGCTTTCCCGTTGGTTGGGTTGATGTAAAGATCTTAAACACGTCCATATTAAGAAAGAAACTAGGCAGTTGTCTGCTTTGCTCTGGCTTTGTTAAGGCAATCCACTACTTGTTTTAGACTGATTATGATTATTTTTAAAGAGATTACCTTACCTTACCCCTGTGATTTTTTTTATCAATTATTTCTTTAAAACGATGGGTTTTTTCGGTTGTCCGAACTAAGTGTCCGCGTAGCATTTAGTGTGGCCAACAAGCCCTGTACTGTACTTGTATGTAAGTGCAGTGTGAAGTGTAAATATAGCGTGTAGTTGATTTACATAGGTATCTAATTCATGTTGATAGTTGAAGAAATAAAATATTAATGGACAGAATTTGTTTAATTTTACCAGATTTTCTCCCAAATTACACCAAAATAGAATACGAAGTATATTTAAAAACACCATTAAAGGAAGTTGATGAAAAAGAAATGTATTGTAAACTATCGCATCATTATACATACGCCTAACGGCCATTCAGTATGCTATCTGAATCTGTTTTTAACCTAATAAAGTCGGAAATTTCAATACTTTTTTTCTTTAAAGTGTCAGTGACCAGTTAAAAAAAAACCGGTTTAACCTCAAACTATAAATTAAATGTGTGTTATTCTACTTCTTTCAATTATAAGTGTATCATGGAATACTGATATTCGATGAAAAAGCGTATAACCGAGCCCAGTTAAATATGTAGATTCAGTGCCATATTAAATCTGAAGACTACATTGAAATCAATTTAGTAAATTTTAAATAATATAAATTTTATTATAGACAAGATGTGCTAGCAGTTTCACTCGTACAATATCGCAATTCTATTCATCACAATTATCCGCCGCTTTATAAATTTTGATGGTGTTTCCTTCACCTTGCATGAAGTGAATATAAACCTGTCATCGAGCACAAATAGGTGTTCCTTCCTTGAGAGGCAGTACGTTTAGTACGTCATCCATAACGTTCTTAAATCAATGATTTATTTTTGAAGTGAAAACTTCTCTTGCGTCGTTCAGTGATTCTCGGTAGGAGAGAACGTATAGATTCGCGTTAGCAGTACTATGACGTCATCTGTTAACATGCTACAGTATGTCAATTATAAGATTGGGTTTAAATGCTGGGACTCAGATATAAGTAATAAAATGTATAATTACGCAGTCTATCATGATACATATCAATGTGCCTGATAAAAAAGTTCAAAGGTCTATGCTTGGAGTTTCACTGCGTGATCGAATTAGGAATGAAGAGATCCACAGAAGAACCAAAGTAACCGACGTTGCCCGAAGAATAGCTAAACTTAAGTGGCAGTGGGCTGGGCACATTGCGCGCAGAACCGATGCCCGATGGGGCCAACGGGTTCTCGAATGGCTACCATGCACCGGAATAAATAGCGTGGGTACCCCCCTACAAGGTAGACCGACCACTTGGTGAAGGTCGTGGGAGTCCGCTGAATGCGGATGGCGCAAAACCGGTCGACGTGGAGGTCTTTGAGGGAGACCTATGTCCAGCAGTGGACGTCTTTCTGTTGAATAGATGCGAGTCAATCATACGTTTTTGATTATGAGTAAACTACATGAAAATGTACATAATTATTGTTCGGAGCGCCAATAAATGTATAAAACCAGACAAATGTTCGGTTATGTTAATAGTTTTTTTACATAGTTTCGAGTTTTAACTTATTTCGGCAGTCGCCATGGCTGCTTAATTTTTTTTTATTTATTCGGGAAACACACATTTAATACAATAGATATCGAAATTGCATAACAATATTACACAAACCATTCAAGTGTCCACTAAATTTATAAGTAGTAAAAAAACGTGTGCGTCTCCGGACGCCCGACAAAAGTGACTTAAACTATGCGGGTTGAAGTGAGAGAGGAAGAACCTGCCTACCGCTGCCGTATGTTTTTTTTTTTTTTACACGGAATAGGCTGTACTTTCACCACAATCTCAGCTGATGTTAAGTGACGATGTGGTCCAGAATGGTAAACATAACATAAAGCTCAGGCTGATTTTAGAGTTGGATAGGTGTCGCGGTGTCTATTGACATTGAATCCGGCCGCACTATCCATTGCGCCATATTGGTTTCCAAATTAGGCGTCACGAATAAACAGCCTACTATCCGAATGTAATTTGGTTGTCAATCCAAAATAACAAAAACCATTGCCTGGTAGAAATTTAGAACCCGGGAAGGGAATACCTATGCGTCGTAGCAAGCGTTAACTTTTTTTTTAAAATCTCCGTGACGTCATTTGTTATTAAAAAGGCAGCACGTGCACGGAGTTGTGTTACCAACTCCCCGCTCTAACGACATCTCTACAAAAGTGCACTGCACCGACCATCGAGAATCCTTCTGCACACACTTCGGGTCCTCCTTCCGTGGCGGTCCCAAGACGTGCTCCGTTCCCCAACTGGGAAGGCTCTTGACGCCGCTACTAGCGCGATACAGTGACACTGCCCATGCATTGAGCATTACACGCACAACACTGCATACACATTCCTGCACATACCTGCGGGTACATAAGGTCCTGTAAGGAACCTTTTTTTATATTAAGTAAAAATGTAGGGATTAGCTAGGATTAAAATTCCGCGGTAGTTTTTACAATCAGGTATCAGCCAAGCCGAGGTTCGTACCACTTTGGTGCCCTTGTGCTAGTTACCTTATTGCGGCAGGTGCCTTCAGCACTTGCCCCCAAAGTCACGGTGAAGCTGTAAAGGCCCTTCCGATCAACTTCATTAGCTAGGTTAGAATAAAAGAAACCATCGAGAATCAGTGTTGTAGGGACGTCGTGTGCGGATCGGAGTTCTCAACTCGCTCATTATTGAGCGTTATTATTATTATTCTGGAAGGGGCTATGCAGCCTAGAACAGACCTTTATCACTGCGACCTAAGAAAATCTATTATCCATCGCACCATATTAAACCTCACTGCTTCTAGACCTATATAAAAAAAAACAAAAACATCTTTATTCAATTTAGGCCGTAAGAAAGCGCTTATGAACGTCTAAAACACTACCACCGGTTCGGAAAACAACCCAGCCGAGAAGAGACCTATAGTCTGGATGTACTGTAGGATCTTTTTGGCAGAGTGCCTGTACCTTCTCCGGGAGCAACACATGCTTAGAATTCGGTTGCGTATGGGTATTAGTATTCATTCCAGGATATGCGTAATAGGTATATATATAATTCTATCTTTCTCGCGATCTATTGAATGATCGTCATAATTTTAATATTAGAAATAAAGACAAGTCGGCTGTCCCACGCTTTAAATACCTAAGTAAGTCTAATAAAAGCTTTATAGGTAATAGTATTCGGTTTTACAATAAGATCCAACGTAACATTACCGATTTACCTGACAATAAGTTCAAGTATTCTGTCAAGCAAGTTTTAATCTCAAAAGGTTATTACAGGATGGATCATTACGTGAAAGATATTGATGTATGGAATTATCGCACATCTCTGTGCTTCCGCGAACATTGGTTAAGACTATGATTTGTATAGATTTTCAATTTCAAATATATATATAATATTATATCGAGTTTATTGCCGGCTCTTCTCGACATTTCTATCATTTTTAGAAAAGTTTTCTGTTTGGTCGTGCAGGCATCGAATAGAAAGTACCAAGTATATTTTAAAAATTCAAAGAGATCATTATAAAGCATATTCCGGAGCAGCATCCAAACTTTATTTCATTCAAATCGGTCCACTATATCAAAAGTATGTAGTATGTATTTTTAACGACACGCGGTGACTCTATTATGAAAGAATAGTTTGTAAGTAAATGTGTTTGTCTTATTCGAGAACAAAAATATTATGGATTGATTGAAATTGAACATTACATAATATAAAATTTATCTATAGTAAATAAATAATTAATATCTAGGACATAGTAAATGGGAAAATATTTTGCATTCATTTTCACATAATCTTCTAGACAGAGTTGTATTAAGGAATAATTGTTATATTGTGTTGTCATTATTGTTATATCAATAGGTATAACAATGGCGCGTTATATATTATTTCATTCTAAGTATAATTAGACAGTTCACGTTTTGTTTATTTTTAGGGACGGAAGTGTTATGAATGGTGATTACGTAAGCAAATTACTCGTATATATATATTTCTTACAAGTATTCATAGATGGCGCTATACTCATTTTTGGATAATTTAGACTGTTCTGAAACATTACAAGGATAGATATTTGAGAAAACAGACGGGACAGGAGAATGTGACTATCTGAATTCCACACGAGCGAAGTTGCGGGCACAGCTAGTAACGAATAAAATAAACACTAGCAGCTACTTAAAATGATATTTATTTCAATTATTTACATTTCATCACTAAAATATAGTTCACCATTTCATCACACAGTCGCACGTTAACAACCAATATCAATCATCACCAAAACCCACTCACAGCTTATTGATAAATTGTCTATAAAATTTTGTCAGACAGTCAATTCCTATAACAAAAACGTTGCATCATCTCTTATGAACTAACTTATGTCTAATAAGGCGCATATCTCCTAGAGGGCGACGGTCCTCGCATCCCCGGTCTGGAAAATTAATAATTTATTAATATGAAATCCATTTCATTCTGAATAATTCAGAAAAGATGAATGTGTGTGTGTGTGTGTGTGTGTTTTGTGTGTGTGTGTGTGTGTAAATGAAGACATGGTGGCTGATAGAGATGTATGGCAGATGAGATGCTGAGTCGACCCCAAATAACTTAGCAGCAACTTAATGATGTTTGATCAGTGACTGTGGTCAGTCAGAAAAAAACTGATACATTTTTGGTTTGGACTCAACATTTACTTTTAAGATTCAATATTGAAACACTATAAGTGGATTAAGTATCCAACGTTAGAGTCAGTGAATCCTACCATAATATTAGTAGTAGTCAATGTTTAATATATGCATCTGCTTTTTACCTTCTATCATCAAATGTGTCACGGCTAAAATCTTCATACATCCTGGAAAAAACAACATTACATTATAAACAGTGCAAATTTATATTTTATAGGACTCTCTTAACCCCTTGAGTACCTTCCTGGCGTTTACGCCAGCTTTCCATTCTTTTCCTATTGTCTTTCTATTATTTCATTTTTATGGGTACTCGACACATTAAATACATTATATAGGACTTGTAATTAACCTTCCCTAGATTGTGACAAATCTTATACTCTTTCAATTACAACATGCAATATTATCCATTACTGAATAAAACATTAAAATAATGTTTTCTAGTCTACAGTAGTTACAAATAGATCATTATCACATATAATATTTCAAACCAGACCATTAGGACTAATCAATAATATAAACAAAATGGATAGTAAACTGCAATGCTAGAACATATTAATTCATATAGAGTTGATATTTGTTTCATAAAATTAGCAACTTTGTGAGGTAATTTTTTTTCTGTGAAAATATTCTAGTGTTTGCTTTTTATGGTGTTATTGTAAAATAATATTATGTTAAATAATCGTGAACTTTATAGACTGCATAATTAGCATCCAGGTAAATGCTGTGGCAAACTAGACTGCTACTGGTTAGTTAATTCATGTTGACAAATGAGTAAAAATGTTGCATGTTAATAAATAGAGTAAATAATATACACAACTGTTTTTCTCAACTTCTTTTTTGCAAAGGTTTGTTTTTATCTTGATTGCTCAAATACCAATAAAAATTTGACAATAGGAAATACATTGGAAGCTGGCGTAAATGCCAGGTTGATGCTTGACCAGTTAATATCTGTAACATTTTGAAACATGTTTTGATAATCAAAAAAGGTTCCCCTTATATTTGTACTTGACCATAACAATATGTAATTGTTATTAACTTAAAATATACATATGTGAGCAAAATGTGAATACTGAAAATGATGTAAATAATATCTCACCCCCGGGACATTTGAGGTCCTGGCGGAGGACTCCTTCGGTTGAACATTACATCATAGGAGGATCTCATGGATCCCATCCCGCTGCGCATCGGAGGCAGGCTCGGCATCGGGGGCATCGGCTCGCGGCGCAGTGGGGGCGACACGAACTCACCGCGAGCGCCGCGAGACGCTCCCATATCTAGCCCCCGCGATCCCGCCACCGGGTATCGCCGCTCGAACAGATCACGTGGCGAGTCGAACCTTGCACGGTCATAGTACCCATCGTACGGATCCTGTCATCATACAACAACTCATTTGGTCTAAAGCATAGTTTTCACCCAACATAAAATAACAACATATTATAGATTCGTTTATACGCATCGAGTAAGCGGCGCGAGCCAGTATGTAGCATCACCGAGCCCGGCGTGAGAGAGTCGGCCCAAGATAGGTATCGCGTGCGAACAGTTATCCTCGCGCTCGACCTAAGTGATGCGGAACTTTGAACCGACGGTTTATTAAGAGTGGAACGCGTTACCCCAAATCCTCCCATCATGCGATCGCGGAGGAACGGCGGCGGCGGCGGCGGGGGGTAGGGGTCGCGACCGAACGCTCGATCGCGAAAACCGTTGCGGTCTGGTCCGAGCGCCTTGGGGCACTCCTTGGACCAGTGGCCGCCACGACCGCATCGGTAGCACTGCTCGGGATCGCCCATGCCCGGTCGCTGCCGGACGCGGCTCGTCGACAGCTGCACCTTCATGGGTTGCCCGTCCACCATCATGCCATTCAACTCTTTGATGGCCTCGTTCACGTCACCCGTCGCGTCCAAATGTACGAAGCCATAGTTACGCACGATATCGCACTCGACCACCGTCCCGAACTTCTGGAACAGCTCGCGGACCTCCGGCGCGCGCGTCTTGTCCGTTAGGTTACCGACGAATATTTTAGTGGTCGGCGTCGAGGGCGCCTTCCTGCTCTTCGCCGCCTCTATTTTAATTCCCTGCCCATGAACTAGCTCACCGTTTAAGTTTTGAATAGCTTCCCGACCGACTTGTTCGTTTTCCATGTGGACGAAACCGTAATTTCTGACGATATCGCATTCTACGACCGTACCGTACTTTTCGAATAGCGGTCTAAGATCAGCGTCTGTCGTTTTATCGGATAGGTTCCCGACGAAGATTTTGAAAGTACCGGCGCCCGGCATTTTAGTTTCTGAAACGCATACATAATTTCACGAAATGAGTCAGCAGCGTCCATGGAACGTTATTTCGCATTTACCGAAAGAATTTTTGTTTGATTGTATATATTATTTATCTCATACTTACCGACGTCAGCAGCTAACACAGAAACTAAAACACTAACGAAAACAAATAACACAGAATTTAACGGTATAATTTCCACGCAACACGCAGTCTCAGATCGACAACAAAATGGCGTTTACGGAAAGAAAAAGAATAACGATAAAAAGATGGCGGCTTTTTTATTACCAGCTACAATACAATTTCCGGCTAATACTACCAATTTTTATTATTCAACTCGGCTTAATCCAATATCATCTATGTCTATAAATACCAAAGTTAATTTGTTTCTTACTTTTTTACAGGTAGATATAAGTTTTTTTTACTTTTTTTTTAGATCAGGATATTTAATCCTATTTTTTATTTTTGTGTTTTGTCCCAATCTTAGTTTTATTATAAGAACAGAAATTTGATTTAGGCTATGTTCTCCAAAATTTTATATATTCCATTACGTATAATGGAAAATTTTATCGGTTTGTCATTTGCTGAATACACTTATTTCTTCTTGTGTTTTTTAATGGCTCTACACGGCTTGCGTCTTAGCCAGTGTCAAGTAAATCTTTCCTTGTGTCAATTTATGGCTTGACAAGGTTTGAGAATCAAATCGGTTTCAAACATTATTTATGTACCAATTTACAACAAAAAGCGGAAAACAAAACCGCGAATAAAATAAGGGTTAAAAAAAAATCAGAATAATTTAAATAAGTCACTAAAACATATTTAAATAACTAGTCCTACAGTTTAATACTATTATATACAATAAATGTATTTATTACATTATATACAGAAGGTTCACAAGTTCTAAGTAGTAAAGAAATATTAGTAGGGAAAGGAATACAAACAGAGACTAAAGACTCATAGAGAGAAGAACGGTCGTACAAAGGACAAGAAATGAAAACATGATTCATGTCACAATAGTTCTCACCACACTCACAGGCAGCACTATCTACTATTCCAAGTTTATGTAAATGTACGGGAAGAGAAACATGGCCGAGACGCGTACGGATTAACACAGAGGTGACAATTTTACCAAAGGACATTCTGGCAAGCCATGGCTTCCTGGGAACTAACGATTGCACAGCATACAGAAAATGTCCCTTGATCTGACCACTCTCTCTCCAGTACATATTCCATGAATCGTGGAGATATGCGCTAGGTAGGGCAGTAAGATCATAGCCGAAAATCCTGTAAGGATACATATCGCCGGTCACAGTAAAGCATCATTCGCGAGAGTGTCAGCTTTCACATTTCCAATAATGCCGCAATGGCCAGGTATCCAGCAGAAAGTAACGAAATAATGATTCATTTGGCATTGCAACAGCTTTCTCTTACATTGAAAAAAATGGGTTTAATTTAATATATGTAATGTTTAGAAGCATCTGTAAAACTATGGTGCCAATTTGGCCATTTACTATTTACAATATGATTAAAGTTAACCTTAGCATTAATATCAGACCTTTTAATGTTAAGTGGAAAACAAATGTTCAGATATAAAAGAAGGCAATCAAAGGGACAATTAAATAATGATTTCGATGATTTCGAGACTTAGTAAAAACAACAACTGTACTCTTTGAAGGGGATAAATCCAGGCCATTAGTATCCATCCAGATTTTTAAAGAATATAAAGACGATGATACGTTCTCTCCGGCAGCGATTATAGACTTCTCAGAAGCGTATAAGACCAAGTCATCCGCATACTGTAGGATACTAGGTGTATCACCCACGGAACTTTCTAAGCCATATGTATATATGTTATATAACAAAGGACTCGGCACAGACCCTTGAGGTAAGCCCTTCCAAACCAGTCTACTCGGTGTGTAAGGGTCCCCGACATCTAAAATAATTTTTCTTTCTGAGAGAAGATTCAAAATAAAGTTAGTTAAAATGTATGGAACGTGTAAAGTATCTAATTTTTTTTAAGGATAGGAAGAAGAACATTATCATATGCGCAGATAATGTCCAAGAATGCCGCAACTACAGATTTTTGTCTGAAAAAGCGTATCGAATATCGATAGTGAAAATTCCTAAATTGTTAGCCACGCTTTTTTCTTTTATAAACCCAAACTGCGTTTGAGAAAGGTGTTCACTGTTTTCAATAAACCATTTAACCAAATGTTCAGCAACTTTAGTAATAACCAATGATAAAACAATCGGTCGAAATGATTCAACATTACACTCTGCTTTGTTTGGTTATAAAAATGGCAGCACTATTTAACTGCGCCAAGACAAGGGAATATTGCCAGACGTCACAATTTTATTTATAAAATCTAAATAGTAATACATTCCATTTTCACCAATATGTGACAAAAAGGAATATGGTATACCATCTCCTTTTAACTTAACTAAAATAAAAGGAAAATTTAAAGTTGATGAATCATTGATTTATTGATTAGTTGGTGAGGATGCAATAATATTTTCTTTATGTGGAACGGAAGCAGGAGCCAGACGATCTAGCAATTGATCAGCTAATACAATAGGAAGAAGAGAGGAACTAGAGGACTAGAGGTTTATTGCTGATCTAAATCTCTTAATATTTTGCCAAATAACCGACGATCGAGTCTCAGGCGTTAGAGAGCTACAAAAACGCCTCCAACCCTCAAATTTCTTTTTCTTAAACAGTTTCCTTGTTTCTTGCATTATATCTTCAAGGGCTTGATAATTTTCGAATGTCATGTTACGATAATTCCTCTCAGCTGTTTTCCATCTAGATATAGCACTAGTGCATTCATGATCCCACCACGGAGGTGATAACAATTTATTGTTACGTGCCATTTTTTTTTTAGGAAAAGCACTGTCAGCAGCTTCTATCAAAATAGATTTAAAATAATTTATATCAATGGTATTTTCACTGTGGACAAATTTTTCTTCTACTAAAGTTGTGTATTTGTGCCAATTGGAATCTATGATTTTATATTTTAAACGAGGTTTTGAAATAAATTGATTTGTTTATTTTATTACAGGGGAAGGAAATAATTATAGGATAATGATCACTATTGAATGTTGAAGATAAAGTAGACCAAGATAAAGAAGATGCTAAATTGGAAGTGCATATTGACAAATCTATAGCACTGGTCGCTTCATCAGGCTTAGAAAGACGAGTAGGGCGGCCAGAATTTAATATACACAAATTATATGAGTCTAAAATGTCTAATAATTCATAGCCATAACAATTGGAGTTTGAACTTCCCCAAGATGTGTGATGAGAGTTAAAGTCACCTAAAATCATAAATGGATGAGGCAGAAGTGATATTATATTTCTAATTTCACTGAAAATTTGTGAAGAAGGGTGTGGAATATAGATAGAGACATAACAAATATGGTTAACAACAGCAGCAATGATAGAGAAGTTATCACTGTGTGCAGGAAGAGGGAAAGGAGATATAATACAAGAGTTTCTGATAAGTAGGCACACACCAGCATACCCATCAGCCCTATCATCATCCTTAAACAGGAATAACCAGGGATTTTAAATGTAAAATTTGGCTTAAGCCAAGTTTCTGATAAAGCAAGAATAAAGCAAGAAGGTTTAAAAGTATTTATGATGTGTATGATTTCATGTTTTTTGTTCAGTATGCTCCGACAGTTCCATTGAACTATTGTATCCATTGTGATTATTATTAATGTATGTGTTTAATAAGGGGGCAGCGTTGGTCGGTATTTTAATATTAGACTGTGAAAGTAAATTAATTAATGTGGTTATTAAATCAACTATTGTCTGTCCAGTCTGTGTGTCAATGTTTGTAGGTGTTTGTAATGCACAACCATTAGATGGTTGTGGCATATTGTAGTCTCTAATAAGAGAATTGTGAGCTATACGATCATAGCCTTTATTTTGTTTTGGAGGGGTTATGGGTTTAGAGAAAACTGTTTTTTTATAAGATATAGTGCGTGGAGGTGGGGAACCGGGTACTATAGTATTTCCTTGCTGAGGTCTACAAGGTGTAGATACCAACATATCTGCATATGATTTTGTGATTGGAGGGTGTAATTTCAATGCCTCAACATTAGAGATGCTATTTTCTGCCATAGTGATTTTTATTTGCTTTTGTCTGGAGTACTCCGGGCAACTTTTGCTTGTGGCAAAATGGAGCCCAGAACACAAGCAACAAGAGACACAATCTTCTTCAGTATTACAACTATCACCAGTGTGGCCTTGACCACACTTATAACACCTGGGCTTTGATCTGCATTTGGCCTTGGTGTGACCAAATCGACAGCAGTTGTAGCACTGTATTGTAGGGTATGTGTATAATTCTACTGGCAACGAGTTAAAACACATAAAAATGCGTTTAGGGAGGACTTGGCCATCAAAGGTCAAAACAACTGTTTGTGAGGGTTTCCAGGTCGGTGTGTTATCTATTATGACTTTATAATTCAGTCTCCTGGCTTTTATAATTTCACCACATCCAATGGGTACATTAGTATTCTCTTTAATGTCCTCAGGAGACCACTCTGCAGGGACTCCCCTAACTAAACCCATTCTGGTAATATTTAAAGTTGGTATATAAGCTTTCAGTCCATTATTTGTTAAACAACTTAAATTAACAAAGCTGTTGGCATCTGAATAATTACTAAAAGAAAGTGTCATTTTATTTCGGCCTATTCTTTTCCAGCTACCATTTATAATGTTGTTAAAAGCATTTTTCTTTTAAAAATTACCAAACATTACTGGATGCAAAGTGGTACCATCATCCTCCGCTGACTGTATTTTGTGTATATGTACAATGTAGGGACCATGATCATTGCTATCATAGCTAGCCCTGCCAATTTGTGTCGGAACTTGGGAAGGAGAAATATAATTAGAATGGAAAGATGAAGGTAGAGAACTAATGGGTGACTCCATAAATTCATTAATATAACAATGACAATCTGTGCTTTTATACGAATCAGAATCATGTTTTCTTTTACGTTTGTTACAGTTTTTACAAACTATATGTGTATTTACTTTAGTATGTTTCAATTTTCTGTTAGATAGCGATGAACAGTCGGAATCCATACCCGATTCGTTACAAACGGTCACAAAAGCACCCGCGGGGGGCACAATACCTCCCCCCGAGTCTGGTGGTTCATTCATATATACAACAAAAAGCTTACCTTATGTAGAAAATACAAGAAATAAAGAAATAAAATACACTAATCTAATATTATTGACAAACTATCACTATTCTGATCAAAAGTTATAATAATACAAAATTTATAATAAAAATTCAAAAAAGCCGCGTCCGTCAAGTTCTGAGGTTTCCCGCGCTTTCGTTGTCCCACTTCTTATTTAATGGCAATCTGTGTGTATACACAATTTGTGCCAATGTCATGTGGGTAAGATTTTCAGTCTTGTATCAGCGTTACCAAGCTCCAACAGAACGGTGGCCTATCCTGCTCGAACTTTCCATGGAGCTTTGTCGGCACCTCAGAATGTATGCTACGCGTTGTCTTCTATAATAAACTTAACTTGAACACAATAACTATTTCACACAAAACGCCACCAATATTACATGATATAGAGTCAAGTACACAAGTTTAATGAATTAAAGAAAACAATTGCTACATGTCACACTGAGATCCCGCTAAAAACTCGTTGTCCCACGTATTCCTTTTTAAGGAAAAGGCAAAAGTACTAGTAGACCTTGCAGCCAAGTCAGACGTAAGGAACACTATCAATAAATGAATGGCGGTAATAAAATGGTGGCCTTCTGTTACAACCACAACGGGAATGATTGGGACATTTCAATATTCACGCTCCGTGTCATTATTTTCATTTCACTACACTTGTGTATTATAATTTCACTATATCACGTAAATTGCCACCAAAATTACATAATATACAGTCAAATACTGCAAAATAATGAATTAAAAACAAGGATGACAATATAACTGACTAAAATCGCGCCAAGCACCCCCTCTGTGGTTTTACTTTACTAGCACTACATTTACTCAAAAGTCAAATGTCAAAATTTGTCACTGTCGAGTAGACGTAAGTAGGTACGGTGTTACGTATCGTCTGCTGTATTTTGTAGGTTTAGATAAAAATATTGGTTATTGAATTGTAAAAAAAAAAAGATTTTATAGCGTGCACTCTGGTGGTTTGTGTGAAATCAATCATTTTTATGAACAAGAAACATTGCTGCTACAAACGGTATGTAAAATCTTAATGTCATTCGTACCTAAAATGTTGGCAGCGAAAATAGAATAAGTGGCATTTTGAATTACAAAAATGTTGGTGTTATTGCTTATTTTAAGGATGTTCACAGCATGTTTAGTCTATTAAATGAAATATGGGTCGCGTTCGTGGTTAGACAATATATATCGATTCTAGAGGATGCACTGTATGCTTTAACACAATATCATTTCGACCCCGATCGACAAACCCGGTGTATCTTGCTTTTTAAACCAAAACTTAAACGTACCACTCTAAACCTTCAAAGATTAACACTTTCTTATCATATTATTGACTAATATTGTTTAAAACAACATAGAGGAATAATTTATCCACTGTTGATTATATAGTTTAATTCATGTTTTAGATTGTATAGGTATGTGAGTTTCTTGGTATAGATGCTATAGATTGATAATACAGTTTATTTTGATTGTGTTTGTTTACAATTATGTTACATTAGTCATAGGTTTAAATGTATACTCAACTTTCATATTATATTATCATAATATATTATATATTATGTTATAAAGTCACTTGATTCATGTGAATGTCCTGTATTTGTAATAAGAAGTATGAGCCTTTGAAAATAAGAGTGTTTGTTAATTTCTTAATATACAGTAAGGTGTCAGAACAAGTTCTATACAATATCTATATTTAGTTTCTCAATCAGCCTTTCCATGTTTCTTACTCAATCATTCTTATATGTGCTTATTATTTGTAAAGGTAATTTACTACATAAATAATTCAGTAAAAATTAGTTTCTATGTTTGTCTGAAGTGCAGATCACTGGACCTTTAGAATTCCTAACATACAGTATATGAATATATGTAGAAATATAAATCTGCTGGATTGTGATATGAATATATCTGGACATCTATGTAATTTTTTATTATAAATACCAATGTCAAATTTATTAGTTTCCCACAAAGAGTAAATATATAATTTAACAATAATTATAATTAATCAAAGTAATATTTCCTTGCTTGCTCAGTTGACATAATAGTAGCTTTAATTTTTTTGTCTTTTTTGAGCAAAAACAACTAGTTTTAGACAAGCATTACTCTATACATATAATAGTTTATTTATTTATAATCAACTTTTATTGTAACAGAGATCTAGAAATTTGGAAGTTAGAAGATAATTTATGATATATTTATTTCTACATATACTGGCAAGTATGTTTGTTTTTTATCTATCCATCCAACTGAAATATGTTCACTGCTGGACATAAGTCTCTCCCAAAGATCTCTACGACAACCTGTCTTGTGCCAACCGCATCCAGCTGATTCCTGCGACCTTCACCAGGTCATCGGTCCACCTTGTGGGGAGCCTACCTATGCTATGTCTTCCGGTGTGTGGTATCCATTCGAGAACCTGTTGGTCCCATCGGGCTTCGGTTCTGTGAGCAATGTGCCCATCCCATTGCCACTTTAGTAATGTTTGTTTTACAATATTTTAAACAAATAACTAAACAAACTGAAACTGACGTGATGATGGCTCTGTGGATAGTGCGGCCGGAATCCACGTCTATAGACACAGGTTTAAATCCTCCTATACGACTCTTAAATCAGCCTGAGCTTCGGTGAAGGAAAACATAGTGAGTAAACCATACCATGGTGGTAGGGTACTTTCTAATAATGCCTGCCTGGGTAGTTACCACCCTTAAGTTCCCAAACCTGTCACCAAATATCTACAGGTGTGTTCCAGCAGCAACAATTGAGAACCAGTACTTTTAAGCTTAGTGTGTTTACCATCCTGAACCACATCTTCACTTATCATCAGGTGAGATTGTGGTCAAAGCCCTGAGCGTAAAATGTGTAAAAAAAAAAAAAACTTCAAAGTTAATGTTTCACTATTACTTATAGATAATTGAAATTAAAGCATACAACTAGTTTGAAAGATTATTTGTTTAAAATGTTTATTTCAGTAAATAACATTTTTTCTTTTTTTTTTATCCTATTATTTAATAAGTATGAGTCATGTGGTGCCTGCTAAGAATAGTACCACCCCTATCTTACTGTGGGTGTTGTTTAAGGTGATTAAGGGATATAAACCAGGGCATGGGCAGCAGCATCCTTTGAGTAACAAAAACACCTTACTGCAATCACCAATCATATCCCAAGCGTGGTTATGGCAATCCTCCTCTTAATAATGGAGACCTATGTCCAGTAGTGCACATCTTATGGTTGAATGAATGAATGAAAAAATGAACAAGTGCATCAATGTAGAATCCATCAATACGTTGCTATTTCCTAGCATTAGTATTGTTCTCTTTATTATTAAGTCTATAATACACCAAATAGATTAGAACTTGTAAAATCCTCATCATTATCATTGTCCTACTCCCAATTTGTTATTTGGGGTAGGTGCAATATATAGTTCTTCTTCCATACATCTCTATCAACCACCATTTCGTTATTCAGCCCTTTTGCCTTCATATCTTCCTTCACACACTCCATATTTTCTTTCGGCATCCTCTCACCATCTATCTCTTAACTTACATGTCATCACTTTTTTCATCACACATGTTTCGTCTTTGATCAAAACATGTAGTACCATACCAAGATAAAGAATTCCCTTTCAGCTTTTCTATCACAGGTGCCACTTTTAAAAGTTCCTGATTTCTGATCCTGTCTGTTCTGATTATGCCACATATCCATCTCAAAATTTGCATCTCTTTTGAATATGGTTGTTTTTTCATTCATCTTCATTTTAGCCCAACAATCTGAGATTACAACTTGTAAAATAGCCAATCATAATGTCACTAACAACCATCTGCAGTTTTCTGCAAATTATACTCTGGAGAAATTATTAAGAGTTAGTTTACACGAACCATGTTTGATAATGTAGACGTTGACTTGGATCCTTTTGGTTGTGGGCATAGCTAAACCTAGCAGGGGTTGTCCTAAAATATTTACCATGCTTGAATATCTATTTGTATCAATTTTTCATGGTGATCAGTTGAATGCTATAGAAGCACTGCTCCATAGTGGTGAGTTATGTGAAAGGAGATAAAGATAAAAAGATATAAACCTTGATTTTGAAATAATATTTATACATGGCTTTTATCAGCGTGATTATTGGAACAATGATCTTAGTTTAGGGATCTTATAATACTGTATACATATACTGTATCTCGTATCGCATTTCCGTTTTCATATATACAAATTTCTGACTATAGGTACCAATTATAATCAATTAAAACCATAGACATATTATGTTATCGCTATGCAGGTCTATTATTAAAAACACAGCTGACATTGATATTTATAAATATAACAACAATTGAAACCTTTCTTTCCATTGTTGTGTATTACTTGAATACATTGTTATCTGCCATTTTCTTCTTTATCCGGACTTTACGAATACCCTACCTCGAGGTTAAGCAGGACCGTTGTGTCATAATTGTACGTTATACATTGTCGGTTAACCTATATACAGTCGTGCTATATGCCGCCTCGAGCGTAGCATTGAATGACGTGGAGCGAGGAGTTTGCGATAGGCGTCTCGGTGGCTGTTACTCGGTACTTTGCCTTTGGGGGCGGGGGTGTAGGAGGGAAAGGGAGGCTTGCCGCTCGATACGCTCGTGTGGTGACTGCCTCCCACCCCGCGGCAAGAGGGTTATGTAATTCAGTGTACCACGGGAAGCGGCTGGAATGTACCCTGGTAAATTGGCTCGTGAAATTCACAATTTGAGAGTAACGTTTTTGATGTAGGACGAGTGTTGGTAATGGTGACTAGGTAGACGTAATGGTGGTCGTCAATTATTTGATAGTTTGAGATTTGGAAAATGCGATTGTTGCCGTCTCGGTTGGATTATCGGCAGAGAGCAATATTTGCATACGATATATTTTCTTAATGTTTTATCCTTGTCTTTTTTTTAATTTCTAATTATTTACGTGTGTGTTTAGATGATTATATGTCTATTTAGTTTGTGTTTAAAGCACGAGTAAATCTTATATCCGATGACTAGTAGTGTGAACATAGACTTGAGGACATGGATTCAACCGAAAGATGTCCACTGCTGGACATAGGTTTCCCTCAAAATGCGGGGAATTGCCATAATCGTCACGCTTGGCAGGCGGGTTGGTGATCGCAGTAGGTGTTTGTGGTACAAATACATGAAAATAAAGTTATAGGCGCTAGAGAAGGCATCGAAGTGGAAAAATGTTTTTAATTTTATCAAATGTAATGTCTTGAAAATGAAAGTCTTTCTTTGACGAGTGATAGAAACAGATTTATAATATTTTAACATTAATTTACTCTATAAAACTTAATTTCTTTCAATTATGTTTAGCTCTTTTTTCTAGCTTGCTTCAATAAAATACTCTACGCAGTTCTTATCTAACTTATTTCCTTATGCCATCGGCCTGCCCAGGCTTCTATAACCAATTCTGGATTCCATTAAAGTACTTTTTTGCCACATTATCTATGTATAGTTCTTGCAGTATACGTGGCCTGTTAATTTACCTTTTCTTTTTGATGTCCTTGAGCTGGTTTCTCTCTGTATTTCACATTTATCCCGAAAACAAGTACTTAAAATCTGTCACTCTATAAATCTTTAGGGTGACTTCATTGTAATCATCATCATCACCTAGGGCATCTTACCAGATGACTTGAAGCAGCATCCGTGTGGGGTGGTAACTGCGATTATGACTAAATAAGCCGATTGGGGATCACATGGGGGGGAGGGAGAGTTACGGTCACATTGCTGGCAGATAGGCCCTTGGGGAATCGTGGGAGGAGTCGAATTGTCCATTCTTTTATTAGGACGCCTGCTGCGTTTTTGGGACAGCACCCCTCTCACTTCAAGTTAACCAAGTGAATAATGTCCACTATTATAAGCGTGTCAGAATATGCTACAAGTGAAAAACTAATGCATAAATCCACAGCACTTTGTGTCTCGGAATAATTTCTAATCGTTCGTCGTCTACGAAACTGTCAGAAATGATCGCATTTATGGCACAGTTTTAATGTATAATAATTAATACGATAAAGACCGGAAAAGCCCCGCATATTTTCATTTTTATCGTAAAACAAAATATATCATTCGTGTAAGTCGACAGTGTTAATCTTTTTTTTATATTTCCGTTCCTTAATATCTGCATTTGTTCGTCTCTCGTATCGCATATTAGCAAGTAAAAAAAATAAGAGAGGTTCGTTTAATGTAGCTATGATTTAGTGCCACGGCAAGGTGTTGTCATGATATTTTACCTTATTAAAAGTGATTTACTAATGTGGCAATAAATATTACTCATTTTCGTTTCGTTACCAGTTACGATTACCGTTACCAGTTACGATTACCGTTACCAAGATAAGTTTTTTTTGGAAGATTTCTCTCATGAAGCCGGTCTCTTTATGCCAATTTCAGTTGATGATATACACAATTTGGAATGCGAATAAGGTTTTTCTATGTTATATGATTTTTGGTTATAGTAACATTTTCTAAACATGATTTTATTTATTGTTGTATCGTGGCAAAAAGACCGCACAACCCGGGGTTCCTTCCGTCAGCAACCCAAGACGTGTTCCAATCCCCAACTCGGGCTGCCTCTTAGTCTGCCTCAAACGTAATACTGTGACACTTCCATGCTTCAGTAGAAACGGATCCAATACTCCTGTACACTACACGCAGGTACATGGGTTCTATAAAGGGTTCTTTAGATTAATAGTTTCCTTAACATTAGTTAAGGCAAATTCCGCGGAATCCATATCTCCGGTTCATACCGAAGTTCAAGCTGAGGTTCGTACCGGTTTAGTACTCTTGTGCTAGCTACCACCATCTACCGTCTGGATGCCCTAAGTGCTCGCCTCAAAAGTTCGGTGAAGCTGTCAAAATCCAGTTAACAACATTTAGACAGTTTGAAAAAAAAAAGCAAAACGACCACTTTTTTACACAGTATAGACTGAGTGCTTTGACTACAATTTCACCTGATGTTAGGTGATGATGTGGGTCCAGGATGGTAAACACTAAGCCTAGAGGTACTGGTTCTCAATTGATGCTGCCGGAACACATCTGGAGACAAAAGAAGATTGATCCAGTTTTTACTGAGCCAGCGCGTACCATCGTCGGCTTCATCTTCACGTAGATTAAGAAGACAAGCGGTCAGTAAACTAGGTATTTCAGAAATCTATAGTTATCGCATTGCGCCCCAAAGAAAGAATAGGGACAACTGCAGCCTGGGCTGTTTTTACCGTATGCAAATTAGACGAAAACGTAACTTCGTAGTACCCTGTTTCCTCCTTCAAATCTGAACCGATTTTTTAATCTTCTTGCAGTTTTAGAATAATAAAGGACTTTGTTTGACGAACATCTGAAAATGAAGGTAAAAATCGAGTATTTTTTTTATATTTTCAAAGGCTCTTAGTTTCTACAGTGGCTAATTTATGGAAAAAATCAAAACCCACGGGCATGGCGGTGGTGGATAAATATTATTTGGATAATAGGATTATGGTAAAAATATTTACCATAATGCTATTATCCTGGGAAGAAACAGGGGACTTTGTATGGAATAAATGCCGCTAGGATATCCTTTAAGAACTCATTTCAATATGTTGATAATTGATGGTAAAATTATTTGGTGCATAGACCATATTTACTTACTTCATTATGATATGGTAAACGCCTAACCTTCTCTAAACTTGAGGTTATTGGCTTACGTAGTAACTCTGAGAATAAAACGAATGCTTGGAAAAGTGAACGGAGTTGTAATATATATTTTTTTTATTCATACAACCTTTTTCATATTTGGATTAACCCCTTGAGCACTAACCTGGTGTTTACGTCAGCTTTCCATTGTTTTCCTAATGTTTCATTTTTATGGGTAATCGACACATTAATTATCACTTTTAAAAGTTACATATTTAAACCGTTCTTTGATTAGACTTTTTAATTTATTTTTTTTAGCTTTCACATTTGATCACAATCTCACCTGTTATTAACCCATGGTCATATTAAGACATGGCCCAAAATGATAACTCTCTAATCCCACACGAAGTGAATTTACTGGAAAACTTATTGGTAACGGATTTTTAACTTCATTTGGTAGTTAGTCTGTAGAACTTTATAAAATGCTTTACCGACATATCGTTTCATCGTGACGTTATCGTTCACTGAAAACTGAGAGTTATTGTAGAACTAGCTTTTGTTTAGTACTTCGTTCGCATTAATGTCAATTAATTCAGGCATGAATGTCCTTTTCTGTACCCCTGACAACGTATGTACAAAATGTCACGATCAGAGCGTTTCTTATGTTTTTCAATGCGTTTTAACTTTTTTATACGGAACCCTAATTATTTTCCTAAAAATTATTTAGTATTAAGATAAAGTAAATATATTTCTCATAAATTCAAGCACTTGCCCGTAAAACTGTGCATTGAATAGGATTTTATTAAATTTTTTATGAGTTTTAATTTTTTTACGCGGACCCTAATTATTTTCGTAAATTAAAAGTACCCTAAGTAACTCCGGGTAACTACCCGGAATAACTTTAGCTATCTACCAAAAAAAGTCCCGTCACAATCCGGCCAACCGTTCCGAAGATTACCCGGAACAAACAGACAAACATCTTAAAAATTGTATTGGTATTGGTATCCGAATATACATTCATGTCTATTTAGTAAAAAAATTTATTTAGACATTACAAACAGACCCTCCAATTTTATTTATTAGCATAGATTAATTAGGATTCGAATTCCATCATCGATTCCAATTGGCAATTTGTGCAAAAAAATTAATTGTTAAAATAGGATTTGCTAGATGCCTATGCGATAGTGTTTTTAGGAAACACATTTAACAACAACGGTTATTTTTAATTATTAGATGAACTCTAAAAGTCGTTAAATTTAAATGTATTATTAATAAAGCCAACAATTTTCGGTTGTTTTTAAATTTGATCGAGAACTTGTTGCGATTATGTTTTCCAGTTTATTATTGTCGTAAACGTATTGATTCGGTTCATTGCTGTCAAGTTAATGGGCTTTTTTAGGGAGGTTGTTAACTCTCGTTGAACGAACGATCGAATGAAATTGATCGTATTAAATCATAACACGTTATTCGTTTTACTTTTATGACTTTTCCTATTTCTGAACCAAATTTTTTTTAAGCGCTATTTGACGAGTGACTCAAATCTTTTTCAGACGGATGTAACGTTTTCTCAAACGGAAATGGCGTTCAGTAAATATGGCTAATTTTTTATTACCCTTACTGTAAATGATCCTTTAGTAGTAATTATAGAATTATTCGTCCAATAGGATAGGCTAAAGACGTTTGTCCATACGGCCTATTCTGAACTTCAAACTTGTATCAACACCCCAGCAATTCCTCTAGAATGTTCCATGGAATTTTCGTGGCACTTCAGAATAAACGTTCCGGGCCATTATTTTCAATGCACTTCATTTATACGCAATAACCAAATTATATTACGCAAAACGCCACCAAAATCACAAAATATAGAGTTTGATAACACAAGTTATTGAATTAAAGATAACAGCTACTGTATGACAGACAGGTGCCGCTAAAAACTGATCAACTTTAAATCTGGCGAATTTATTTGATTTTTAATCTTTGTTTTTTTTTGTGATACCTGCCTATCTCAAAGAAATTTTTCTTCAAACACGCGTAAAGAATGTTGTTTTGATTATTTTATTTATTTAAACGGAATATGTACATCCAAATCGTCAATTTGTATATGGGGTTCTTTTTTTTCTGATTATTAGTTAAAAGTTTTTACAGCTTCAATAAATTGGAGAATAGCTTTCGATTATTTAACCAAATAGAAGCTTCAGAAAGTAACTAAAAATTTTCAACTCATTTTGCAGGTGCAAATATATTTTGCAGACCATTCTATTTTTACTATTTCTAATTCAATGCTAATCTTTTAAGTAAATATAGAAACTTTGGGTACTTTTGTTTTTCGAAAATAGTTACAGCTCTCCGTAAAAAAATTAAAAGTCATGAAATTTTGAATAAAATCCGATTTAATGCTCAGTTTATTACTGGCAGGTACTTAAATTTGTGAGAAATATCTTTGCCTAACATAACATAGCAAAAATTTTTTGGAAAATAATTACGGTTCCGTTTGAATCTTACGCAGTAAAAAATATATAAAACACGGGAACAGCCGTGGGCACACAGCTAGTTTTATGTAAAAAAAAAACCATAAACATATCGAAATGCAATCGGCTGACTGTAGAATACGTATTATGTTATTACTTTAAAAGCTTATTTTTGAACATAGACGAGCCGCCCCCCGTGCGTGTCTCGAGTTATTTTTAGCTACAAATACGTAAATATTGACTTAAATGAAATGGTTTCAGATATTTGTACCTACACTCAGTTTTGGTAGTCTGGTTATAGTTTGGTAAGAGAAAACGTTTAATTGTATTGATCTATGAAGGAAAAGGTCCAAGCTCAAATTTTTGTTTTCTAACTATGTAACTGTCCTTTGTGGAGGTTTATCTGACAGGACGCATGAAGTATTTATAGCACTGTATCGGGATGTTAGCTCGTCGAAGAGATTCTCCAGTTGGGGATCAAAGCATGTCTACTTGAAACAGAGTGTGATCTTGTCAGAGTGGGACCTGAGGTCTCGTTACATGTATTTAGTTTGTCTTAATAATTCCAGCGAGTCAATTTTTTATACTGTAAAGTGACTGTCCAGAATGGTAAACACACTAAACCTATAGGTACTGGATCTTAAGTGATGCTGCTGTAACAGATTTATTGGTATTTGACGATAGGTTTTCGAACTTAAAGCTGGTAGACTGGCATTATTAGAAAATGCTCTAACACCAACTCGATGGTTTCCTCACGATATTTTCCTTCATCGAAAGCTCAGGCTCATTATAGAGTTGAATGTTGGGGTTTGACCCTGCGTCCATTGACGTAGAATCCGACCAGACTACCAACTGGATCGTCATTGCGTTAATATTTTTATGTTTTAAAAATAGTACTATAATTTGCTCTTTGGCTAGCAGAGTACTTTTTGACTTCTTTTACGAGATTATTTGTGTTATTTATAATGTGTTTCACATTGTAATAAAATTCGTCCAGTATTACTGCCCGGCTGTAGGGACCGAGTACTTATTGATGCGGGACGCGGGGCGGCGGTGGGTGGGAGGAGGGAATTAGACGTAAGTTCCATTGATCGTGTGCTGACGTCACGCGCGCCGCCACCGCCATGCTACTGCAGCGGTCGCGTGGTTGAAGAACCGTTCACGCCTATGCCCGGGTCGCGTTCGCGTAACTCAGTGTCCTTTAAAATTAGGCAGTCGGCCATGTGTAACGTTGTCTGTGGAAAGAGTCATAATATTTTTAGCGGTTTTATTTATCATATATCTTTTATATTATATTATATGCCTTGACAGCGGATTTACAGGAAGAGGCACCTTGGTGTATGTTGTTTGCCGACGATATTGTCCTTGTCGGTGAGGATGGAATAGGGGTCCAGAGCAGATTGGTAAAGTGGCAACAGAAGCTGGAGAGTGTCGGCCTAAAAGTGAGCAGATCCAAAACGGAATATATGTTTTGTGATTTCGGCGGCACCTCTAGTTCAACTGTCATAACACTAGATGGCACTCCAATGCCAATCTGCCACGAGTTCAAGTACCTCGGCTCACTCCTGCAAAGCAATGGCGAAATAGACCGGACGGTAAAGCATAGAATTAACGCAGCATGGATGAAATGGCGGCAGGTTTCGGCTACTACGTGTGATCCGCAAATCCCCTTTAAATTAAAGGGGAAGATTTACAAGAACATAATACGACCTGTCGTCTTGTATGGATCAGAATGTTACCCCATAAAGGTGACGGACGAAAGAAGATTACATGCAGCTGAGATGCGAATGTTGAGATGGATGTGTGGGGTAACAAGAATGGACAGGATTAGGAATGAATATATTAGAGGAAGTTTGAAAGTGGCGCCAATAACAGACAAGTTAAGAGGCGGTCGTTTATCCTGGTATGGACATGTGATGCGCAGGGAGAAAGAGAATGTTGTAAGAAAGGTATTGGATATGAATGTGGACGGTTACATGGGAAGGGGAAGACCAAAGAAAAGATGGATGGACTGTGTGAAAGATGATATGTTTAGAAAAGGAGTGAATGCGGAGATGACAACAAATAGAGAGGAATGGAAGAGGAAGACATGTTGCGCCGACCCCAAATAAAAATGGGAAAAGGGTAGGGAGATGATGATGATATCTTTTATATTAATGGCTTTTTATGGTGTATACCACACTGGTATTTGAACATCTTATCATAATTAATTACAATATTAGAATAAAATTTAAATAAATAATACAAAAATCAAAGATTAAATAATCTGGTTGTGATTATGAGTTATTTACGGACCGTTGAAATATAAGTAATCGTCAATGGGGTTATGGTTTGTTTTTTTGAAGTGAAAACTTCTTTAGCGACGTTAAGCAATTCTCGGTAGGGGAAAAACCTATAGATCCGCGTTACTAATGGAATGTGACATTAGCTATCATCAACTTGGTGTCAACGACATGTAAAGTTTAATTATTTTCTTCTTTTTTTTTCCTTAGCATCGCAGAAGCATTTGCCAGAGTTTTATAATTTATCTCTAATGGAAAGGAATGTTATGTCTGATGGCAGAGTCCTAAGATTTTGTGTTGCCATATCTAAAATATCATTTAAACAGCATACAAAAAGTCTTTCAAAGTTTTCACTTCTGTCGGCAGTCCCCAAAGCTGCCTGTTTTTTTTTATGGCATGCGGAAGGGAGGTTGGGGGGGGGGGGATTACATAAGTAATATTAACTTGTTAATCTTCGTTTCTGAGGTATCGCTAAATCATCAATAGGGGTCTATCTACAATAAAAAAATGTTTTTAAATTACTTGTTACTTTCTAAGATTATCGCATTTATACAAAGTGTCTAATGTTTTGAGTTTTATTATTATTACAATATTACTTTATATATGTATAAAGCATATAGTTGTTGTTTTATCTGATTTAACAAATCGTTTATTATTATTTAAGATATTTTTAGTTAATTAATGAGTAATTTTTTTATCTTATTTGCTGGTTTCTTGTAGGATTATCGGCAAGGTGTACCCTGTAAACCCGCAAGAATAATATCACATCTAAATACTTTAAAGTCCATAAACTTTTCCAAAAATTATTCAATGACGGTTTAGACGCTATGATGAAAATTAAAATATCCGGTTGAATTTAATCGGATATGGAGCAGCGGTGATTACTATACACAGTGCTCGTCAAACTTTTTAAGTCTACTCTTTTTAGTATCATTATATTTTAGTAATAGTGAATGCGATTTAGTTGAACCTTATGCATGCAAGTAGAGTATGTTTTCCACTAAAGCTATATTATTAACAAATACAAGATAATTTTTTAAAAACTTTAAGTATATTTAAGTTAGTTTTATTACACTTTTATTTATTATATTTTATTTCATTTATTATGAAAAAAGATTATAATATTTTAGTTCAAGTGACTTCATTAGTATTATTTTGTTGTTGCTGAAACTAAATACTTTATGTTTAATTTCTTAGATAAAACGAAATAATCGTTTTTTTTTTTCGGCAATGTTCTCCTCTACTCTCAGCAGAATTGTATTTATTTCATCAGTTCTAAGAGTAATTGTAACTTTAAATTCCGTAATTTCAATTGGACACTCACCACAAAAGGAATACACATCTTACCCGACTACATTAAAACACAAGCCAACAATTCACACGCAGATGTGTTGGTTACATTTAAAAACACTTTAAAAACTATTTTAAAGTAAGAAGTCTTTGTGGCTCCACCTTGCATATTTTTAAGATATTCCTGAGCTTACGTATCTCAATTATGTTATGTAATCTGAGTGCATAATTTTCTAAATTATAAATTTCGCGTCGAAGCTATGATATGGGTTATGGTAGTGTGGTCGGGATACACCGTCGGCGGACGCAGGATCGAATCAATCTATCCCATTGTATATGATTCCGAGGTTTCATAACATAACATAAGCTCACGCCTGTTATCCCTGAAGGGTTAGGCAGAGGTGAAATAGCGAACTACACCACCCACATTTCGCCGAGCTTAATTACGTCCCAGCTGTGACAGCGGGCGAGCCTGTCGTCATATCGGGCACAAATTCCAGACTCCGGGATGATACTGAGTAGAAAAACCTAATATCACTTGAATCGACCCGGGGATCGGATCCAAGACCTCAGAACGACAGTCGTACCGTGATTCAACTGCGCCCCCGAGGTAATACGAGGTTTCGGGGGAAGAAAACATCGTTATTCAACCATAGCTTGATGATAGGGTATTTTAATGTCCGCCTAGCTTTTTTTTTTTTTTGATGAGGGGAAATGCATTTACGCACTACCCTTACCTGTTGTATTAGTGAGACCGAGGTCCCCCAATACAACAGGTAAGGGGGCACGGAGGGACGAACTCCGTGCCAGTGTGGGACTCACCCGGGCGTGAAGCGCCCGGAAATACCCACTAAAACCCCCCGGGCCGTCCGCTGCATTTGGGATGGGGGACGACACGGGGTGGCTTTCGCAAGCACCGCGTCGCCCGCCTAGCTTACCACCCTTCAGTTTGGAAATATGTCAACAAACACCTATAAATAAGTTCTTGTAGAATCTCTTGATAGCCGCACTAGGTTTAGCAAATTTACTACCATGGACCACAACGTCACTTTACAACATGCAAGAATGTCCTCAATGGGCTATACAGTGTACAAAAATCGATTGTCTGAGAGTGTCGTACATATACCAAGCTAAGAAACTAGAGTATTTCTACAAAGTTCTCGTAACTGAATCAGTGCCTCTAAACAACTACAGCTGTAACAAGCTTAGATTTTAGAAAACGTAGCAAAAATAAATCTCGCTTCTCTCATCTTTCGTTATAAGCCTCAAGAGAGCTAATATAAACGGGCTTTTCCGTTCCCGCAAGGAATAAAATACATTTTGAGCATCGCTGGCGGAACGAGATGAACGCATATCATTTGATAGAGCGCAGAGAGCTCGGTGTTATTTCCTCCTGGATCTTTATTACGGCTGCTGCTGACTAGTCCGATTCTTTTAAATCACCCTTTTACAGGAAGAAAATGATATTATAAGCAGAGAGAGAAAAAAGAATATTTTTTAAGTATATGTAAGCAAAATTTTGACATTTTGGACCCTTCTCTGTCTGTTTCTTTCTTATCATCAAGAATAAGCAAAGCGTATAAGCCCCCGTATTATACCCCTGCTCTCTTTGATGCTTATGTAAAAGTTATACGGCTCCAGAGGGGATAAATTCATATTTTCTATGATTATGTTAACTTAAGTAATGTTATGATTGAAGCGATGTCAATTTTATTCACAACAAATTGAAGGTCGCTCCATAATCGATAACGAATCAAGTGGACAACTATTGTTACCAATGCTAGTCCGGCTTTAGCCACATTTTTTTCAAAAGGTTTTTATATTAAACTAGAAAAAAACTGTAAACGAACTATAAAATATACTAAAAATAACCCGCTTTGTATGTAAATATTAATACAATTGACGGTCAAAATTTACTGCAACATCCGTTTGAATATTAAATCAATATAAACCGCAATGGATGCCAAGTCACACACATACATATATGCAAAAGTGACTAAGTATGAATTTCAAATAATGCTCATCTACGTTTCAGGTTTGGGGATTATCCGATGTGTATCATGCTTAATCTCTGCGTATAATCCCGAAGTGAATTGAGAAGATAGTAACCCTGAAGGTAATTATACCAAAGGGTAAAATAATATGAGCGGGATCGTAAACAACTTCGGTGATATCATAGATATATAGATAGTATGATAGAATGAAATTTACGGTGTATTTGTGAATCCCGAAACCGTCCAAGGCAATGGAATATCTATTTGATATGTAAGAACATTTTGAAGACAGTGTGCATGGTGATAGAGACAATGCATGATAGGCACAGTATGCAAGATAAAACAAAAAGACACGTTAAGACAGTCAGGCTCAATTGCCCTCCAAGAGGGTAAGGGTATTTAGTCCCCTTACATCTCAGACATAATCCGAGTATGTTTACTTTTTTTGTGGCTTTATTGTTTTTACAATTTTATTCTATTTCTTATCCATGTGTTCCTATTGCATTGTGGTTATGTCGAATCTTTATATTTACTTAAATCCTATTTCTAATTTACAATCGTTAGCGTTTGACACACACAACATATAATACACCTTCAGTTATTCATCATTTTTATCAATTGTTTCAGTCGGGGGGAAGGGTTGGGGCCCCTGACCTTCCATTCCATTGTGGATTCCGTCAGGCCTGTCTGACCGAGACTAGTCTTTACGCAGTTAGAGGCCTGGCATTCTTGACTGGATCATCTGTCCGGATGATATGTTGCGGGGTGTGCATTGCGGTACCGTGTTGCCTGCTCATGTAGTGGTAGAGACGGTCACTCGTAGGATTTAAGTGGGTAGTTGCGGGAGATTCTCTCCCGTGTAGTCCCACACTCCCTTCCTCGCCCCCGCGTGGGAAGGCGTGCGTAAATAAAACTCAATTGCCCCACCACTTGCTATCTACTGATCCCACCCTGGCTGTTCTCGAAATGTGACGCACTTTAACCTGTCACTGGTGAATTTTTCTCCATGTCCATGGTAACCGCGGTTAGTCGAACGCGAAATCATTATCAGCTATGTTTATTTATAGGAGTCTAAATATAACTGCACAATCTGCCTTTTCTTGTTTATGGAGATGTATGGCCTCATAATTTCTTTGTCCCTCATCGCTAGCGAACATTCACGGCCGCGTTGTTACTATCGGTGCTATTTTTAAGGCCATTTATAATTTATAGTTGGCATATTGCGCACTGCATGTTGTCAGCCTTAATAAGTTTTTGCTTGAATTTTTGCCTTTTTTGTATTTTATACTTGTTAATAATATAAGCGTATGCCATAAGGCATGGAGTTCAGACGGATACAGGTCGGTGACCTTGTCTCGATAGCGTGGTGATATTCACTGTTCGTGACAACATCTGACCCGGCTTTCATATTCGTGTAGCAGATATTTAATTTGACATTAAAATATTACTATATTTTTTTGTAATTACGCCTTCGTGCGGTGAGCTCCGCTTGGAAAACTTTTCGGGGAATCGAAAGGGTTCGCCTGAGCAATGTAAAATCATGTGCAAAGTTAGGGCTTACCGACTATTATACTAGAAGATTGATAAAACTTGTTTTCTTTTTTTTTCTAATGAAGTAACAAACAGTCATGTGGCTCATCTGATGTGATATTCTTGTAGAAATAGTACTGAAGTTCATGCTGGTGCCAGTCAATAGTACGTTATTACGTCTTTCTGATATGATAAAATAACATAGGCTTGACATCATATTTTGAGGTTACTACAAATCCTTAATCTGCTAGGCACTAAAAAGGGGTTAAATACACTAATACACAAAAATTAAATTGGATATAGCAATGAGAGTTGTCGTCAACACATGTCATTGGTTTAAAATTGGATAAACAGTTTCACTCTGTGTCTTGAAATTGTTTATTCTGTATCGAATATCTTAGAATCGTTGCTACTTTATGGTTAAATTAGCAGTCACTACGAGAATTCGTGCGTATACTTTCAAGTTTTTCTACTAATGAAACCATTATTTTAAAAACGTTTCAGACCTTATCTACTTTATTTCAGTGCAAAAAAAAAAATCACTTAAAAGGGAGTTAACTTCCGTTTTGCTGCGGAATAGCCGTAGGCCGTTGAAAACAGACCTTTTTTACATTCGTCCACCATCCAACCGTAAAGGCGATCAATGCTGGACTTGGTCTCCTCTAAAGATAAGGGGGGAATTGCCATAATCACCATGCTTGGCAGGCTGCTTGGCGATCGCAGTAGGTGTTTGTGATCCTCAGAGGATGCTGCTGCCCAACCCCTGGTGTATCCCTTAGTCGCCTTTTACGACACCCACGGGTAGATATGGGGTAGTACTATTCTTAATCCGGCGCCACACGGCTACATCTACTTACATCTATAACAATATTTATACAAGAAGAAAATCAGCCCGGTCCATGCAAAGAAACTGCAACTCGTTTTTCGTCAAAGTGTTTTTGTTTCTCAGCAAAACTTAGTAGTTAGCAGTTTCAATTTGATATATCGCCATGATACATGGATATTAATACGAAGTTTGGAATATATAATCATGAAATATATTATTTCCACTGTCCAATATTGCCAACCTCTTTTACTCCTTTAAAGTCAACACAACAAGTGTTGACTTCTAATCTGATGAATCTTATAGGTAATATATTTTAAAGGCCTGACTGATTAATTAGCCTGATTTATTATATCATGTATAATTTGACTAAAAATATTTAATACTGCTTTCATAATTCACTTTTCACCTTGCGACTTGTCATTTGCAAATGTAACGGTGTTAACTGTTGTCGTCACAGAGACTTATGTACAATTGGTCATACACAAATAGAGCAGACGCTTTGTTGCCGTCTCCTTAGATAAAGTACGTAACCTGTCATTTTCAGGCAGAGTGCGCGAGTTGATGTACGTGCTTTCCACATACTTTTAAAACTTAACGGTCTCAAGTCTAAAAGTTACAAATTTACTTTACATTTTGATAAAACAATGAATATGCCAAGTGGAGGAGGAATTATTGTTAACGTATTTTTAATTTATTAACGTAATATTCTGGAGACTTCCAGAGTCTTGAATAAAATATAGTGTAATATAAAAGTAGTAAGCGTAATGACTTCAAAGTGAATTGAATTAGTTTGCAAGCCGGACAACTTTCCCAGAGGAAGCGCTTTTATACTAGAAATAAAATAATATGTATAATGTATATACAAAAATAATAAAAAACCGACGGAGCGCTAAGAACTCTTTCATGCGCTGAAGATAAAATACACAAATTTACGAGCAAGTGGATAAAGGAAAATAGTGTTTATTATCATGTGAACTAATTGTATATTCCTTTGAGAAGATATTATGTTTTTGGATTAGAATTACATGCTTAGGTAGTTTATTTAAATAAGTGTTATAGAATAATAATTACCCTAACATAACAGTTAGGAGATTAATCGCTAGTATCTAGCATTTGAAAGTAAGGCTAGGGTTTTCATGCATGAGATCGCGACCACCATGCACGTGGTGGAAAACCCTGCATAGTCGTACATTTCGGCGTTTCGATATCAGCCGGTGTAGCTCCACCTAGCAGTTAGCGAGGTGATAAAGCAATATAATCTATCTGGATCGCGTACATTTGCACTTTCGTAAAACATGACATAGTGACTTCTTCTACGCGCTGAGTTTTGGGATCAGCAAGAGTAGGTCCAAACAGAGGCTTCAGCCGTGGTAGATGTAGACTAGGACGATGTTGATATCTGTCGATCTTTATCTATTTTGTTCGTCATAGTTCTTGGATTATAGTTTATTAAACACCAGACAAGTATAGTTATTTTGCCGAGTTCGAATTAAAAAAAACATTACTTTGTGATTAAAAACAATAAATAAGACAGTAAATTTATTGGGAAAACCCTCCCAATGATTGCGCCGTTAGTAGACAAACCTCTCTACGCCCGCTGGACGACGCGAAGCCAATAAAACTGTTCCAGTCAGCATGTTTTAAAGTGGATGTTACTTTACGAGTATAAGGCATTCTTACTTTCCGGGAAGTTGCTTTGTGGTCTTTATGATTTTTAAACCTACATAACCCACATCACTGTGCTTCCGCTAACATTGGTTATGACTATGATTTGTAAAGCTTTTAAATTAAAAAAAATGATATCATATAAAATATATCATAATTATTAAAAAAAAAAAAGAACCAGATCGAGTTTCTTGCCGGTGGTAATGTTTTTGACGTTCATAAGCGCCTTTTTAGGGCCTAAATTGAATAAAGATTTTTTTGATTTTTTTGAAAACCTATAGAAGTTATTTGTTCTTATAATAGATCTGATGCTGTTCTTTTCGATTAGTTAGTTTGTTTTGAGAGATTTATTTTGCGTATTTATGATATTATTTTATCTAATTGGTAAAATTATAATAAAAAGACGGAGTAATTGTCTAGATTTTAAATTATTTCATCGAGAAAACTCCTTTAGATCCCTATGATTTTGTAGTTTTCTCACTACATCATTAGTAATTAGTACTTGATTCGTGATTGAATACATTTCGTGTTTGATGTTTTTGAAGACACCTCCAATTTCTCTTAATCTAATTTATTAACATTTTTTGTAATGATACAAATTACAAATTTCGCGGAAAAATATATTTCTTTATATAGGTACTAATTTATTTTTGTTTTGGCAACATTTTCTTGGCTTTACTACCACTAGTAAGAATCTATACTAATAAATAAAATTGAAGTGTCTGTTCGTAAAGTCATTTTTTTTTTCTATTTACATATGAAAATTCGATACCTATACCAAAAATACAATTGTTAAACTTTTGTCTGTCTGTCTGTTTGTTCCCGGTGATCTCCGGAGCGGCTGGACGGATTTTGACGGAACTTTTTTGGTAAATAGCTGTAGTTACTCCGGGTTACATGGGGGTACTTTTAATTTTCGAAAATAATTTAGGGTTCCGCGAAAAAAAAAATATTCATAAAAAAATGAATAAAATCCGATTCAATGCACAGTGTTACAGGCAAGTGCTTGAATTTATTAGAAATATTTTTTCTTTATTATATTTAAAAAAATTAGAGTTTCGAATAAAAAAAATGCAGTGAAGGAATAGTAGCAGCACAGCTAGTAATAAAATTGCTAACCAAATGAGCTTAATCCGTATGGTCTTAACTTTTTTTCAATGTAAAATGGCCTGTTTAATAAATAGGTAAAATAATTCTACAGTCCTGTTACGATAAAACACAGGTGGAATAATCCCCTTCCCAATTCGAATCTAAGTCATAAATCTTTATTAAAAATCGCAAGTGGAAAAGTAGGACGGCAGCAGGTGGGAGCGAGTTCGTGTACGGAAAGAAAGAATATTAATGGCTACCACCACACCTCATAAATCTCATATTGGATTTCTTGCGTGTTATGTGCATATATTAAAAGATGTTTTTTATTGTATGATTGAAATCTGGTTTGGAGATTCAAATTGATCAGTCATTGACGTAACTCTATATACTGTCTGCTTTAATGTTTTGATGATTCTGCCTTTTTCAAAAACAGGCTTTTCAATGTTGGTACCCCATGAAAGAAGCAATTATAGACAACTTCAATTATTAAAAACGCTTTAATGTCTAGGCTAAATCTTTTATTCTATAAAGTTTTGTCACTGTTTATTTACCTTATTGTTTGTAAGCACGACTCTTATGAGCCTATTATTGGCTCATGGGAGCTACTGCGACTCTCTTCATAATAAAATTCTATATGCCGATATCTAGTTATTTATTTTCCCCCAAATCTTGGCTCATAAGAGTCGTGCCTACATGTTCGCAATAGAGAATGTAGCTGCTTATAATATTAAGTTTTAATAATAACTTTAAAATAGTCTGCTTTATAATACCTAAATCTTAGAAACCATTAAACGCTGTGATACATCTTAGATTGATCGGTTTAAGTAGATAGATTTAAGTAGTAGATAGCTTTTCAGGCTTTCAAGATAATCGAATGTAATTTGTGTATACTGGATGGATGCTATCCGTTTGTATTTCACGGGAGATAAATATAATATATTTGGTTTGTTTCGGTTTTTTAAGGATTGTTACGTATTCGACAAAAAGGATATAAGTGAAATATTTATAGAAAGGAAATTAAATCTGTATATTTTATATTAGCATTCCTTAGTATAAAACAAAGCTTTTCGCATCTTTCTAACTCTTAAACCACACAACGGATATCTTAATGAAATATAATGTTCCATATTATGATAAAATATATATTCAAACTAAATCAGAGAATATCTCTAAGATATATTTGGTTTATTAAGTTATAAATTCTCTACGGATTGACAGTAATTTCCTTTTACAACATATAAGAATAATAAATATTATAAAATAAGTGAGTTGGGGCACTTTTAAAACGAACATTTCATAAATCTTATAAGTTTTCTGTATTAATAATGGTTAACTCAATGCATTTAGTTCACGTAGCGTACTGTCACATCTGTACTTATGAATTCATTGTGCCTGGGCTCACTTAACGGGGTTAGGTTAAGGCGCGCATGCCGACGGCGCAGAGAGGGTGCGACGCGCCAGTTCGCCCTGTATCGCGGGCCCTCCCGCACGCACCCCTCACGGCACCGCTACACGAAGCGAACACTGAACTAAACTATCCTGTTTACACACACGAACGAATAGTGATAGAGGAAGTGTTATTAAAGTGAACTGTAAGCCAATTGTGATAACACGTCAAGAAACAGGTGAGGCGATTTCGTTGAATATTTTGAGCAGTTTGAGTATCTCGCCCGATAGATGGCGTCGCTGCGCCGCGTCCGTATTGCAGCTGTAATGGTTTTGTAACTTTTCCCAGTACAGAGTAAGAAACTTGTTTATTATGTAACTTTTAATGAAACTAAGATTTTTTGTATTAATTCTTTATAATCGCTATGAAGGTGTCGCTTTTGTTTTCTTTAATTGTGGTCGCGGTTTTGTCTAAAAATGATTTTATTCTGTTCAAGGACCATGGTTACAAACTAGAATATTTAATTTAAATTAAGAATGATTTAAAATGTAACTGGTGAGGTGCCTGATGATGCCTAAGTTGATGGTTGAATTGTTTAGTTTTGATTAATTTTGGATTGATTTCATTTAGGTAATAGTCTCGTATATAAATATTATTTTTTAAGTAAACCAATTTTCTATCGGAACGTCTTTGTGGTTAGGCTGTAAGCTGCGTGTACAATGTGTAAAGTAAGAAATTGTTGTGATTCGCACTATTTGGGGGAAGATAATAATTTCTTTTGTAGTTTTTTTAAAACACCTGATGGATATTTTATTTACAGAAAACAAATAATATTAATTAAACTACAAATAAGAATATCTAATTATTCTTAAAAAAATTAAGTTAGTGCAAATAACCGACGAACGCCTACAAAATCTAATTAGTAATAATTGATAAGCATTGTTATATGTGAAGTAGTAATTAATTTATCTCCATAACAAATATTTGCAAAAAATATATGTTGGTTTAAATTCTAGTTCTGATGCTTGATGTAAATCGGGTTTGTGGACTATGTAGTTGTCTGAACTTCCTTCACAAACGCTAACAATTAGTCAGCTTTTATGCCGGAATGCCTGTATGCCACATGGACACGAGAGTAAATGCATGATATTATGAAAGTTATAGCAGTAGCATATACATATCTCATGGTATTATTTATTATCGTATATCGAGGAAGTTTTATTGTTAAAGCAGGGTAACATAGAAGAAGTGGAGGTTTTCAAATTTGTTATCAATCGTAATTTTACAATAAATTCTCATTAACGTTGTATAATTTACCAGCTGATGATTTAACCCTTTACGACCGATGAGTCCCCCTAATGCAGGCCCATTTAAAATCGCAGTCAATCAGTTGCAAACAAAGGGAGGCCTCCCGGCTAGAGCCTTAGGGCTGGGATACCACCCTTTCTAAACAGTGTGCCATTAACCTCATTAAGTTAGGTAGGTATATTTACAAAATAAACGCTTGCTATTTTTATGAATTTATTTTCTTTTATAATTAGATTACAAGTATAGAAAAGGAGGTACATCGAATATATATACACGATTCTATTGACTGATAGTATAACAGCACCTGACATAAAAGAAACAAAGAATCATGAAACGACATTTTCACAATCGAGTTAACAAAAAAAAAAAATAGAAGGACGTAATGCGTCTCTTATACCCTTTGAAATGAATTCCAAGGAATTCATTTAACCTTGTAACCGTTGGCAAAGTTAACTAGTTGCTAGACCGGGACGTCTTTCCAATTTGTTTAGAATATTTTTCTAGTGGGTATGCGCTGAGAGTTGAATACTGAGATTTAATGAATGTCAATTACCGTGGGAACAGGAACTGTCTTTTTTATTGTTCTGTTCGATTCATATAAGACTCCAACGTGAGAACTCTGTCTATCTATAAATGTCTTGTTTTTATATTATCGATTTTTTAAGTTAACCATGGACGTTAGATATGTCCACTGTACATTGTAATTTGTCAAAAAATTATTCTTTACGGGTTCGTAGGGTTTTCGACTCAATCTGTCTTAACACGGTGACAAGCGATACACAAGTGATACGTTACGGCGTCTTGCGTTTCGGTATCAGTCAGTGTAGATCCAGACCTACCTACACGCTTTAGCCGTGGTAGATTTAGGCTAGTATAAAAATGGGGACTGTCGATAGATTTTGTTTATTTTATTTAATATCAAATAAAGTGCAGCATTTTTCCGAGCTCGAATAATTAAAAAAGTAGCCAGCTAGCGTAAGTGAAAACTCGAAACTTTGAAAAACTGTTTTTTAATATTTACGTTATATTTTTTTTTACTTATAAAGCACCATCTTATACTTAAAAAACGATTAAACGTGCATTAAGACAAATTTTTTTCATGGTGACGTTGCTCACCGAGCTTTCACGAACTGAACTCACAACAATTAAACCACGATAATGGTTTTAGGAGGCAAGTCATTATTAACGTGTATGATAATTTTATTTGTAATAGATAATAAAGGAAATAAATAACTTGAGATGCTGTAATATGTTGACAGTTGACGTCATAGCATTGGTAACGCGAATCTATACATTTTACCTCTACCGAGAATCGCTCACAAGGGGTGAAGAAATATTCATTTAAAAAAAAATTCATTTCTCGTTTTTTTTGTTTTTAGCTCGAACTCAAGTTCCATTTATGTTAACATTAAAAGGAAAACCCTTGTGCTACGGTGTACGTTTGTCACGGCTTCATTTAATCTTAATATTATCTTCGCTTTTATGTTGTGGAGATAAACTACTTAGGTGATTTTTTGACGTACGAGTTACAATGCTACGTTGCTACGGTGTAGCATTTGCTACAAACACATTTGTTACTTTAAAGCCACCTCTCCATTATACCCCCACCCCACAGAGGGGAGGGTGCGGTCGCTAATGTAATTACCGGTTTCACCGGCTGCTGTTTATCTTCAATCCTAACGCGTTAAGTGATCGGTAAAGTTAATTAAGCAGTAACTTTTTTAGTTTTACCTTCTTCTTTGGAATACTTTGCTCTTAGTTTTGAAAAATGAGCAGATATTTTTTTTAATGAACTACTAGGGCGAGAAACGCAGATGAACTAAAATAATAAAAGCGGAAGGCTCTTCAAATGATAAAAAGCAAAACATGTTAATTTTATTATCATGAGACTTTTTATCATTGATTCGGTTTTTGCGATTTTTATCATTGATTCGGTTGCGAATATGTTCCTGCAAGTCACTGAAGGCGTCAACGATCGATATAGTACGCCGATGGCACGTGAAAGCCTTGTAATGAATAGTTTACGATGATGACTGTTCCGGAATCGTCCGGACATTATCTAGGATAACTTTGTGCATTAGTGAATACATTCTGAAACGGGAAAGGGGAAAATTAAAAGACAGAGAACGCTCTATAGATTCATTTAGATTAGAATTATTCTTCTCCAATTTTTTTTATTGATAACACTAAAGCTCATTAATAGGTATTAAACTATACAAAGAATGTCACTGAATAAAATCTGTTGGTAGACAGAGGACAACATTTTTATGTAATATCAGAAATAATTATAAATCCTACATTAACCCGGTTGTCAGCTGTAATATGTTTATACCTATATACTGTATATTTCTCGGAGAGATGTGGACCTCACTGGATGATTCTAGCAAGGGATCGGTGGGCATGGAAGATTTTAGGGGAAGCCTACGCCGCTGAGGCAACCAATACAGTAATACAATATGTAACTTATTGCATTGAAATCGAATTAAAGGCTTTTTAAATATATTCATCTTATTTACTATATATTGGTCGGTTTATTAATCTGTTTATGTTAAGTTTATTAAGTAAAATATTAAGAGAACTAAATAATGTCATATTGTTTTACTTTTTATTCTATAAAGGTTTAGACCACAATCTCGTCTGATGTGTTAAGTTACAATGTACTCATAACACGTTAGCTTAGGAAATTGCTCTCAACACTTCTTTACATTATGTTTTCAACCTAAATCCTCGACAAGTCAGTTACAAATCAAGCGGGTATAAGTGAATACCCACAAACATGTTATACGGATTAAAATCACAAAGTCGAATCGAGGCGAAGTCACAAACATCGCAACGGTGCGAAGCCAAATAACCACTAGGTCAACGGTAACGTTAATATGACAATTCATACTGATAAGAGTTTTTTTTTTTGTTTTTTCAGGTATGCCATTAAACTGCATTAATATTCCACGTAAGTAGTAGTTTGAGCATTGTATCCTTTGTTTGCTTTAAGGTGGAGACAAATGAGCGTAAATCACATTGCTCTTTTTGTGTTGCGCTATTTACTTCAAACTGAAATTCGGTTAGTTTGCCAAATGAATGTAATAAAAAAAACATGTTTACTCAACGCGAAACTGTCCGCTTCCCTCATTCATACTCCCTCGTACCTGAACGTCGAGCATGACGACCGAAGTTCAGTTGCATTTACGTGCGTGAGTTGACAGAATATTTTGTGTCGAAACAAAACAAAGCCGAATGTAGTATAAATTGCGCATTTCAATGCGCGACTTACGACTCACAAAATTACGCTTGCTTGGCCTCACCCTCAAACGTTTCTATACAACGGAAAAGTGTATTCTCTTCGGTTACATTTTTCCCGGACACGAAACTTCGCACGTAGTTCTAAAACGAGCCCGCTCGTAGTAGAACTTGGGTGACACGTAGCGCGTCGCCGTAGCACTTTGCTACGTCAAGTATTTCGTAGCAAATTTTACCCACGTAGAATGTTTCCATTTTGTACGTTGACTTGGAGCAATTTTGTTCTTTAATATTGTTTTTTATATTTCTATATAATCTATAATATTTTGGTTTCTTTATATATTTGTCTGTTTAATATTGTCTAGATGAAAGTATTACATAGTTTTAAGTGTTGTTATATTATTCGCAGAGTTTTCTACTCGTATTATGTTGAAAATTTATATGCAAAAAACTATTGCTGTATTTTGGCATGTTATAATGTATATGAAATGAGGTATCATTTATTTTAATCACCTTTTTCAAAAACGATTTGTATTCTCGTTCCCTAGTGCATGTGTCATGTTTTTAAGATACACACTACATAAACAACAGATTGCTATGACTCCTTTATTGTGTATTTTTTATTCACAGGAAGGTTTTATAATAATTATAATATCTGTTGTATGCAGGTGGTATAGATATAGACAAATATGATATTAACCATTAAATGCCTAACTGCTAAGAAAAATATTTATTGTTTTTTACTTTTTAGATAAGTAAGTTTATTTTTTTTTACAATAATTAAAAAATATTAACGAAAGACTTCGTTCATTATAAGTCAATATCTCATAAAACTGACTAAAAACTACCTCAATAAAAATGTACTCATGTGTTATTTTAGTTAGTTTTAAAACCAAATGTAATAGTAAAAAATTTCCCTGAGGCACGGAACATCGACGTTATCTTCAGCGGCAGAACGATAAATCTTTCTTTTCGCTGAAACACACGATAACAAAGTTGATTTATTGTCCGTTTGTCTGTATTAGATCATCTAGGCATTGAGCTTTTACGTGCGCTCATAGGAATTGAAATATGCCAAACCATAAGAGAAAACGTTTTTTTTTAATGAAAGATTTGGACAAGGTCCTTGCTTTTAAGAAAAAGAGACGGAGATAGTCGTCGAATAAATAAGAATACTTGCACATGCGCAATCATATCTCGATGCAGAACACTTACTGTCATTCTTTCTTATTCTCTCTTTCTATACGTTTTAGATACTCCTTATAATCGAAGCTTCACTTTCTACGCGCGTGTGTTCCATGTAACCTGTTTTTTTTTTTAAATAAATGCGATAGAAACTTCGAGATGTCTTACTGTGGATCTTCTTACATTTGATTACTTATGAAATGTTGTAAGATACATTTACTTATATAAACATACCGTTAACTTTATAAAACACTAACTGTGTGCCCGCGACTGCACCCGTTTTTCATATAATTTTTCACTGCGCAATCTAGTTTGAATTTTTTTTTACACGGAACCCAAGTTATATTCATAAAATTTTTATAGTACTAAGATAAAGTTAAAATATTTGTTATAAATTTTAACACTTACCCGTAAAACTGTGCATTGAATCGGATTTTATTAAATTTTTATGAGTTTTAATTTTTTTACGTGGAACTCTAATTATTTTCGAAAATCAAAAGTAAAGTTACGCGGAGTAACTTCAGCTATCTACCTAAAAAAATCCCGTTAAAATCGGGCCAGCAGTTCCGGAGTTTACCCTGAGCAAACAGACAGACAACAATTTTAAAAATCGTATTTTGGTACAGGTTTCGTATATATTTGTAATTCATATGTATTTGATAAAAAAAAAGATATAATTTTGAATTTGATAAAAAATCTATTTTGATATTACAAACAGACACGTCAATGTTATTTATTAATATAGATTAACTACCTAACATTTGGAATTTTCCATCCACGTTGTCAAGGGTAGGTCAATAGAAAAAGGTATTGGGCACTTTTCATCTCTGAATTGATAGAAAGATGTCATTAATGATAGCGAAGCCGCGGGCAAAAGCTAGTATTACCTAATGATCAATGAATGCAGTATTAGTAATGCAGTAATATATAGTATTCGGAACATAAAAATACAAGCACGACCTTTTTAGTTCCAGAGATCTACTTCATCCACTAACTCTTCTTGTTTAAGGATTAGGATTATTAAAACTTTTTCCGAGTACAACGAGTGGGTTTTCTGAGAGGCAATATGTTGCCGAGAGTATCCTTGTTCAAACATTTCCATCGACGTCGTGAACAATGTAGCTTAATATTGGAACTTTTTACAGAAATGGGATGATTTTTTATAGCTACAATTTGGTTTTTGTTTACTTACTTTCCAATTTTTAGAAGTTATATTGTTATTGACAACTAGTAATAAGATGATAATATGATAACTGAATGGTTATATATATATAATTATATATAATTGCTGTGTGGTGCCGGCTAAGAATAGTACCACACCACTCCCGTGGGCGTCGTAGAAGGCAACTGAAGGATAGACCAGGGGACGGAGAGCAGCATCCTCCGAGTACCACAAACGCCTACTACGATAGCTAAGCGTGGCGATTATGATATTTCTTCCCGTTTTGGGGGAGACCTATGTCCAGAAGTGGATTCTTTTGGTTGAATCAATAAATCATCAATTCCTTCGGAACAGGCTTGTTTATGCATTTTTTCTGGAGAAATATTTTTGTTATCTTATTTGTTGTAATTCTCTACTAGATTGCCCTGCACTATATCAAGAAAATTTGATCTAGAAATAAACATGGGATACCTTTTATAGCACTAACTAGCTCCGCCGAGTTACAATACATTTATACCAAGGAACGGGTAGCGGCAATATAACACACTACGGACTATAACGTCCGTTTATCAATAGCAGTTGCTTTGCTCTACCAAACTGCTAACACATTCAAAGTTCATACAGACCATCGTAGTTGACGATCTACAGTAATCGCCTTCGATATTGGTTAGAATTGTAGCCCGTACATTGTGTTTGAGTTAAAAATAATAAATAATCCTATGGGAGGAATGTGTAGGAAAAGGTTGCGAACAAAATTGTTTTCAATTTACCAATGTACCAAAGTCACCAGTTTTCGTAGGCCGATGTAGCCTTTACACAATCGCATACCCCCGGGGAAGAGACATTTACCTTTAGTAGTGGAATGTTTACAGACCGATATATATTATTATTAATATACTGTGTTGAAAATGGAAACTCAAATTGAAAAATAGTATTGTAATAAATGAAATTCCCCGTGTAATCGGATCCAGGGATGTTCTTCGTCTAGTGTTTGGCCCGTGAAACGCTTCCGCGTCGACTTCGATACAATAAAATTCCTCCCTTTGATTTCTTTTAACGGAATGGGTACTGTTTGGAATTTCAGCAATTTTCTTGAAATCTTTACCTTAATTTTTTATTTTTATAATTAATAATTTGAAATAATGAGTTATGATATTTATTTATGAAATAGAAACATTAATATTTTTCCTTATAGTTCTGCAATCATTTAGATAAGCAATTTATCCATCCATCCAGTCAGCCAAAAGACGTCCACTGCTGGACATAGGTTTTCCCCAAAGATCTCCACAACGACCAGTCTATCGGGATCCGCATCCAGCGGATTCCTGCGACCTTAACCAGAATGTCGGTTTACCTTGGGGGTCTACCATCATTCACTTTAAAAATACGACTTGGCTTTCTTGTCAAAGAATCTATTATTTAATTATAAAGGCATCGTACGTTTAGTTATGAGTAACTGTAATTAATATTTCAAGTGGTCATATTAAAAAACTCGACACATTTACTCTTAGTTGGTATTTATTAATTCTATTTATTAATCTTCCTATGATTTATTTTTCTAGTGGACTGTAATGACTAAGGCGATTAACTTTCACGCAATCATTTGCTTTGAAACAATCCCTTTAATAACACAGTTGTAAATTTATTAAGGATTTTTTTATTTTGTATAAAAATTGAGAGATTGAAAGCAGTAAAGAACGCGCTGAACTATACCTTCGAAGAGCCCCTAAAGGTTAATCGGTGCGTGTACTGTGTTGAACACCATACTAATTTAACATAGGTACGACCCTACCTTGTAATGATCGTTTAAGTATCTTTCCTTTATACCTGTTAATTGGAATGTTTGTTTGAGGGTTGCTTTTAAGGCCTTATAATACTAAGTTTCACGTACACAATATGACGTAGGGTTGGACGATAATATTTGGATGAAAAAGAAAATAAATTTTATTTTTATTCTTTTAGTTGGATTTTCTATAAAAGTGTGTTTTCATAGTATTTTTTAACTAAAATTTATTTTTAATTTTTTAGTTGGATAAAGCGTGTTTTTTTTAGTTTTTATTTAAACTCGGATATCAGATACTAATTTATCGCTAATCCTGAAAATCTTGGTAAGTATAACGGGACGGATAAAATATTGAATTGTCATTCGTCCTTGATAAGTATGCCAAATTTCGAGTCAATCCGACGTTTTGAAGAGGTTCATAGTTTCCGATATAAAGGCACATTAACTAACACACGTATGAAGCTAATAAAAGCGTTTTAAAAAAATAAAAGTTTTTATCTCGATTTCTACCGGGTCAAAAAATACTCAATCCATTTGAGTTTCAGCAAAGTATATTATTCTAAAAACTATGAATTAATTATTATAAAACAATATTTTTTTCTTAGTCAAAGTATCAAACTTTGCATTTTATCACCTTTTAACATATTAACGGAAAGTTTTCTTTATTACATTGACGATTCTCTTATATGGGCATTGTTTTTCAAAAACATTTCGTTTTCAAAGAAGGGTTTTTATGTGCAAACGTGAGCGGCAAAAAATGTTGAAAGATGATCACGATGGTCACGTGTCAGAAATATCAACAACTTTTTCTTGAGGTATAACAGTATTGCGGTTCCGAAGGGACGATATACAGAATATAATCCATTAGAAATTCAAAGCGAGCGCAAAAACGGGCTTCATCGCTCACCAAGCCGGCGTCGGCGAGACACTTAGGTCGCTATTTTTGTTCGCCAAAAACTACTCTGTGGAAGAGAAATGCCTCATGTTACATTAATAATAACAACGTCTTCTATATATTTTTATAAGTAAACAGAGGCACATGGTAGCATCTGTTAAATCGTTAATGAAAGGTTTCGCTCTGGTTGTAGAAACCACGAGAGGAGGGGCTTAAATAAAACACTGTCTATTCTCTGTGGTTCGGTTGAAGTATTGTAACAAATATTTTTAACAATTATTCATCGATGTATACACGAGTGAAATCTTAATTCTAAATTCTCATAATAGTTTGGAGCATGTTTCGTGTAAGCCGCAAATAATTCAGCCGGTCGTAGGAACTTACCAGTTTGTGAGTGGAAACTTTACGGTCGTAGGTCTTGAATAAGTCGTGACTTGTCAAGTTCACGAAGTCTTGTAAATAGTTCATGTGCTTTACACCGTTCACACGTTTTCAACGTATAGCTACTTTGTTAAGCTTTTGTCTAAGCATTAAATTTATTAATGCTTACTAAGTTGTAAGTGAGAATGTTAAACATGAAGGATATAAAGATAGAGGAAGACCGTAAAAGTAATAGGGCACTCCACATTAAGATCAGATCGATTTATAAAGAACAGTTGGCTGAAATTAATTGTGATGTTGCAAGAGTTTTATAATGGCAGACATAACCAGGATGTATCATTACAACTATCCAGAAAAACTGAGTACATCTTAAAACTAGGACAAGTCCTAAGAAAAAAAGGCGGTTGTCAACCCCAATTTACAGTAGATGAGATCTACAGCGCCGGCGGCCATTACTACCTCTGAATTATTTAAGGGAGTGCGCAACGGAACTCGTTGCGGTTGGGCGAGAACTGTCCAATGTCGTTTACGGTCCAATACTGAAGTCTTTTTATAGCTTTAAAGTGGATACTTTCATGAAGCTATTTTCCTGATGACGTCATTGTATTTTTAACATTCATAAGAAATAAAAAGATACATATAATTAGTGGTCAGGAAGGAAGAAGATAACGTCATTGTAATGTCCAGGTCATCCATCCGTCCATTCAACTGAAAGACGTCCACTGCTGGACATAGGTATAACCCAAAGATCTCCACGACGACGTATCTTGCGCCACCCGCATCATTGTAATGTAGAAAGTTTTTTGTATTGATTCAGACACTTGAACAGTAAAGTTTAATAACATAAAATATGTAGGCACAGTACTAATATTTTAAGTGTAATATCTATTTACTATAGGGACATAAAACAAATCCAAATGCACGTAGATGGCAGGCCGGCATGACAGGGACGACTGATGATGGATAACCCATCTTTCGCCAGTCGCCACTGTTTCTGGATTCCATTGTGCTTACCATCAGGCACAATGCCGTTACTTTCCCGAGCTACTATAAAAAAAAAAAACGCAAGTTTCAATAAATTTGATGAAAAGATCTAAATGATTGGAAGAATAGAAAAAGGTCAGTCAATAATATTTGTTATTCTAGTGAAACGAATAAATGTACACGAATTGATATATAGGCAGACGTTGCCTTTTTTAATCTGATAAGATATATATTTGAATTCAATGAAGAAAAGACTTCGTATACATTGTATTGAAAGTTTTCAAAGTGGAGAATATAGTTAATCATACAATAGACGGTATCAATTTACACATCATAAAACATTAGGTTTGAAGATATTGAGTCACGAGGCGCTTACAAGCCCGTCTAGACGGTGTTGTACGCCGTCCATCAGATCCCAGTTGAACTGACGGCAGTGTAATGACGTACTAGAGAACCTTTTGGATTCTAAGTGTGCCCTTTTCCACTTTTATTATCCAATCATTATGGGCAATTGTGATTAATATATCTAACTTTTGTTACCGATTATAAAAGTTTAACGTTTGACTACAGTTTGATCCGAAGTTTGTATGTTTAGAAACATAGCTAAATTTAAAGAGCGACTGCGGAAAATCTGTGCTAGATGATAGTTTGTTGATAGATGGTGAGGTAAGCTTCAGCATCTTCTACTCTAAAAGTTGTAACACTAGGATTTATACGGAATTTCATTTGAAAGTTCAGGCTGATGCATCATTTCAACCCGTGTTTATAAACACAGCATCCGATTAATCCACCGCTGACTTATCAATTGCCCATTCAGTAGTAGCAAGTGTTATAATCTTTGTAATTTATCGTGTTTTATGTATCAAGAATATCCGTCGAAGTAAATTACGAGACGATCAAAATATTTGAAGAAACATACTTAACATTTATTGTAATGTTGTTACTGACCGTCATAGTTTTTGACGTATCATAAGGTCTGGGTACACTTAATAAAAAGTTTAATTCCAAAATGTCAGACAAACCCATCACAGAAATGTAGTTAACTATGAGAGTATGTATAATTCAAACCATTCTGCAGTGTTCTACTGTTACCACACCTTGCATAGAGAGAGATTTATGCATTGGCTTATTGCGTGAGTCCCCATACCGCGTGGGCGAGAAAACATAATGCGAGATTATCTATTGTTCATCGTATGGACTTTTTATGTTATATTCTGCGTTGGTAACTATTGTTGTACAGTTTGTCTTAGTATTATTAAAATCGATAAAAATACAGATTTTACCTGTGACTTTGTCCGTTCTCGTTTAGTGTCTACTTCCCCACGAGACATACTCCGATGCTCAATTCTGCAAGCTCTTTCACATGCCCTTAATGAGGTACGCAGTACACTTCATGCACTACACGCTTTGCTGGTTTAACGAATAGGTTTAGCCCTAGATAAACATTACATTACATCTAAAGGAATTTCAATGCTTGAGACAGCTCAAACCGAGATTCGTATAAATGTGATGCCTTAGTGCTAGTGCTACTAATTTCCGGTTGAGTGCCTTATGCGCTCGCCATAGGTCCAGAAAAAGTAGTAATGACCCTTTATATAAACAGATTTAATTAATTGGAAAAAAAATAATTGATTTATTTTAAAAGATAAATTCCATCCATACATTTTATATCCCTAGTGGTTTGTCCGGGCATATAAAAGATTAATTAAATATATTATTTGTTTGATTATCTAATAACAAGATATAACTGATTAGTACCAGACTACTCTTATCAATCTAATTCAAACTGTAACAAATTTTCTAACATTGTCTCCTAATTCCCTTAATAGTTATTATCTTAGTTGTGTTTAAATTGCGGTTATCGTCGCCGACAAAAACTAATTCTATATATAAACTAAAAGCTATATAAGTTACAAAGGCACCATCTTCCCACGTCTCCCCCACAACTAACAAGTCTCGTTGCATCATCATATGGGAGCAGTTTAGCCCCCACAATCCCCTATTACTGACAATCAGGACGTTCGCCTGCGGGGACACGTGCCGTGTATAATTCCAGGTAGTCTAGACTGCTTGAGGTGTGAGTGTTTGAAACTGTGAGTTTCATCTAATTTTATTTATTTTATTTATTTAATCTTAAAGAAAACTATCAGCTGACATTAATAACTTAAATTTTAACATAAACTAATACAGAAGGCTACTTATAAGTTTTTTACAGATATTAAAAGATTACAAATACAATTATTATTAATAATAAAGCTGAATAAAGAATAATAAATTGTATACTAATACTCTGTAAAGTGAGTGATTATTTTCTAATTGTTACTCTGTGATCGAAATTGTTTTAATTCTACAATTGAATTTTCTCGTTCACATTAGAATCTAATAGTTACTTGCTTTCAATTATTTATGACGACATAAAATAATAACAAAAAACATAACACGGTATTGACATTTAAGTGGTTTAAGGCGGTTCATGATATAAAATTTATAAAATATGACCGGTGAGAATACAGGATAGAACACAAGGAATCAAAGTTAAGTTTTAGTAAAGGAGTTACAAATGTAAAATTCGGAAAAGATTGCACTTTTTAAAAATACCAGAAATTACATTGGTTGTCTTAATTGGCCGTGGTGTAACTTCGAAATGTTCAATATCAAATAAAACTTGGTTTCTGACTGCACCCATTTATAATTACGGGCCGCACATACTTACGTTACACAGATTTTCTTCATTGAGAGTTCTCTGTAAATACAGAATTGCAAATATTCAGAATCCACGATGCGTTTAAGTCCACTCTCCCCTGTCCACAAACTGCAGGTTGTCCTAAACTACAAACTTTGTTGACTGACAATAGTTTATTGTTTGGCGGATCGAGTCACGTGGCACTATGACATCAGAATGTAAAATCCAGTGGAAATCGTGCGTTGTACTGTGAAATAAAATCGTTTCCATGGAGTTATATAAATGGGACATGGACGTGTATATGTCTTACGCAGGAACGCCGCTTCACAATAACTTTACGTACTTTGTAAAATAATACTATGTAGATCAAAACTATCTATACTTATAACAAAAGGCTAACGAGACGAAATCTGTACATTGAAGATATTTAAGAAAAAATACTATATACCGGGCTTCAGAATCGACTATAGGACACATTTCGATAGTTTAAAATTGTTGTGTGTTGTTTGTTTTTTTTAAATTATTCGCCAATCACGCAAAACCACTGAACCGAATTCGATGAAAGTTGGTAAGGACATATATTGTATCCAGGCCGAGAACATAGGTAAATTGCAAATTGTCTGAATTCCAAGCGAGTAAAGCTGCAGGCACAGCTAGTAAGTAATGTCAGAATATAATTGCCCTCGTTAAAATGTTAAACAAAGTAGGTTTAAAACAATACTATACATTTTAAAAACCTTATTAATAGAACAAAGCCCGAATGACGTCAATGAGTTGGTAAACGATAATTGGGTATTAGTAATATCATATTACGGGGCTCTTCTGGGCTTTGAAACTAATACACTAAACTAGTAATTTATATCATTTTGTAATGAATTTATATTTAGAAATAGTATGGGTACTTTGTGTTTTGTTAGGGGAATTGCTAAATTTAACTAACTTATAGGTCGAAAACTCTCTTTTTGATTATTTAAATCTTATTTTATTTGAATGACTGATCACTATGAAAAACCTATCATGATATATGGATGTGAGGTCCAGTATAATCTGAGTGTTAGGTCTCTAAAGAGACGAATGGAATAAGAGTACATGTGGGGCGGCAACATGTTTCGTTTCCCATTTGGGGAGGTTCTTGACGTCGCCGCCAGCGAGATACTGTGATACTGACCATACACTGAGCATTACACGCACAACACTACAGAACCACCCCTGCACACAACACGCAGGTACATAGGTCATGTAAGGAACCTTTTTTTATTTTATTATTAAACAAAAAATGTAGGGATTAGCTAGGTTTAAAATTCCGTGGGAATTTTTACACATAGGTAACGGCCAAGCCGAGGTTCGAACCCTTGAGCTAGTTACCTTATGCGGCTGAGTGCCTGCAGCATTCGCCCACAAAGTTCGGTGAAGCTGTAAAGGCTCTTCCGGTCAACAGCATTAGATAGGTTAGAATAAAAAGAGTACATGTGGTAGAGATGCGAATTTTTATACGGCTACGTTGTATAACTCGGATGAGTAAGATTTAAATTAGTATGTAAGCTTGAAAGAACAGTGTGACACCAGTGACAGAGAAGCTGAGGAGAATTAGATTGGCGTGTCTTGAGAAGAGATTAAAGTCACAAAACTAGAATGTGTTATGTATGAAACTATACTCATGTAGAACTAACGGGAGGTCGAAGACGGTGTGGATGGATTGTGAGAAGAATGACATTTGTATAAAAGTCGTGATTGTTGAAATGACAGCATATTCGTATAGACAAGAGTGGAAGAAGAAAACATAGAATAGAATACTTTTATTAGCATAAAACACAACACAAATATCAAATACACAGGAAATACATATTTATTACAACATTAAACATATGTGTTGCACTTATGCTAACAAGGTCCAACATATTGTGATGACTCTGTTTAATGTAGGATAAAGTAAAGAAGATGATGATTACATTACTTTTATACAGAGATAAATTGTTAATGGAAGATTTTAGAATCTCAAAATTGTTTTCCAAGCAACACATGAGATTATTATCATCGCGAGATTATGGTCACAACGTAAACACAGTAAGAGACAAAAATAAAAACATGTATTATCCAATTACGTGCGAAATACATAAACATAATAATAATATAGTTTCCTAAATAATTTCCGCATAATGATATCTCATTTCTGAATCGTTTACGGGCATATAAAAAGCTCACAACGCCCCGTACTTACCCTCGTAAAGATGGCGGAACGTAATCTCCCGGAGATGACGTCATAGCGGTGATGTCACAGCCGTAGAATTGGCCCAGTGCTCTTATAGCTTGGTTCGCCTCGCAGACCGTTAGATTTATACGTGAATTATCTACATATATCTTTAAACAATATTGGCGTGGATATACACATAATTAGTTTTACTCGAGCATTAGATAATTATGTGGGAATTAACATTATGAGGGCAGAACGTTGTCTACTTCCTGCCTTGCTAAAGTTAAAAATTTGTCGTCAAGGGCATACTAATAAAAATGTTTCGGATATTTGTACATGAAAAGCAGTTCCCGTAAGCTAAGCGTATTACCATCATCTATGACCTCGTCGTCACTTGACATTAGGCAAGATAGTAATTCAACGTTAAAAGCTATTAAAAAAATGTAATCTAGTGTAATAACAACGGAAAAAAACATATTGTGAAAAATCTCACGGGGCCGGAATAAGTGTTTCGATTCTTAACATTGTTGTTTCTGAGAGGGTAGGGGAACCCCCGGGCTACGTATTGTTAGCTGGTTATTTATATAACCACACGATCCAAACGAACGACGGTTCGACTGTGTTATTGTGGTGTAAAAATATATTTAATGTGTGGTATAGTAGGTGTATATTAATTTTGTTTGAGACTTATATATTATGCGATGTTTCGAGATAATTTACGTCGGTCAGACGCAGCGCGCTCTGAAGTAATGACGTCAGAGTGCGTAAAAAATACACGACTTGTTCATGTGATTATTGACTTAGGTATATTTTTATTCGATCTCTCTGAAATCACTTTACTACGCCTGACGGTAAATATGGTGGAATATATGGTAATTAGTAATATTTTTTTATACTGTGTAGGGTCAGCGCTTTGATCACCTGATGTTAAGTGACGATGTGGTCCAGGATAGTAAACACAATAAGTCTAGATGTACTCTCTCTTAAATAATTTTGCCGGAAAGCACCTACTGGTATTTGATTACAGGGTTCTCATACTTGAGTTTGGAAACTGAGTGGAGTTTATTAGACAATGCCCTACCACCATGCACCAGTTTTTTTAATACCACTAAAGACTGGTCTTTTCCATACTCTCGTATTGCACAGAAACTTGGACTATCCAAGCTGCTGATAAGCGCAGAATCGATGCTTTTGAGATGTGATGGCGTCGAATGCTTCGGATTCCGTGGACGGCATTTCGCACTAAAGTGTCCTGCTTAAATTTGAAATGCGACTGCAACAGCACCCTGACTGTCAGCAATCTGTGTGACCCGAGTACTACGATATTTTGGGTATATCGCAAGGGCAGACTCAAATTATTTAGAAAAACGGGTGCTGACAAGAAAGTTTGAAAAAAAGCGTCCGAGAGGAGGATGCATCAAACGGTGGTCGGATCAAGTCTCCGAACAACTGGAGCTACCCTTCCTCGATCTCGATGGAACCATATATGTCATAGCGACTAACGGAGTCACGAGTCACTGAGGGTATTGACATGAAGAGAGATGCCACTAAAGTAGCAAACAGGCATACGGTCCGCTTGATGGTAAGCGGTCATTGTAGCCTAGGGACGCCTGCAACACCAGAGGTATCACGTGGGCGTTGCCAACTCAGTTTTTGAATACAATCCGATTTGGTGTGAAGTTTGGTTTGATTTGGTTCAATATGATAACAAACTGCCGAGCAGTTTTTTTAACTTGAAGAAGGCAAATGAAAACGTGAAAAAATGCTCTATAATCATACTATATCATTATGATATTGGAATATATATCTATTGACGTGGTCTCCGATTGCACTACCACTGAACCATTATCGCTTATAATAAAATATTAATATATTTATAAATAGGGAAATATAAAACAGTTAAGAACATTTTTCCCCTCTATTTAATAACCGATTTTTTTTTGTTAAGTAGAGGAGCAAAGATGAATTTTAGTGATTTTAAAGTTATTTTGAAATTATAAACACTTTATTTGAATTTCAATAATGATTACGTTAGAATTTCGTCCACGGAAAGAATACAAGTTTGAATAAATAGTTTTAATAATTCAGCGAAGGTTTTTATGAAATGAGAATATACGAAATATCCTCATGTTTCGAAGATTCCACGGTTTCAAATGGCTCTTGGAAACTGTTCATAACGGTTATAACTAAGTATATTTATTATCTAAAAATTAAATAAATATAAAAGTAATTTAGATCGAGTTTCTTATCTGCGCTCTTCTCGACTGGGTTGTTTTTCGAACCGGTGACAGTATTTAGACGTTCATATGCGCTTTATCAGCACCTAAATTGAATACATTATATTTGAGAGTGACTCATTGAGTCTAATTTTTCATGATTTTTCCCTTAACGAATAACGATTACTATTATATATCAAATGGTGTTCTGATTTATCTTTAATATATCAAAGTTTGAAGAATGACGCTTGGAAATAATGCGATCCATTTGGGCAGAGATTCCGACCGATTTTGGCGCTAATGTATATTTGAGCTGTGTTTGATGTTTCGCAAACTCCGCGCATGTTTCAGGACGAATCCGGACGTACTCGAAAGCTAATTACACGTTCGAGAAATATATCGAATACTATTTGCCTCGATTCCCTAATTTTATTAATGTGTCAAGTACCCATAAAAATAAAACAATAGGAAAACAATGGAAAGTTGGCGTAAACGCCAGGTAAGTGCTCAAGGGGTTAAACAGTTATCATTAAAATGTGGCTATTTAGATCGTAACAGATAATAATAGTTACGACACTGGTGTGGGACCAAAGACCACAACGTATAATCGATTTTTAACAGTAAAAAATTCAGTATTTTACTAAATTTTCCTAAAAAATTGAAAATATATTAAAGTTCCACCGTCATTAGTATATCTATATATTGTATGTATACATGAGCAAGACACAGTCTACTAAAGATTCTAAAACTTGTAAAAATATATCAAGAAAAACTATCGTTTTAACTTATTTGCAACTTAAAATATTTTGTGCTCTTTTTACGCTCTTCTGCATCTTAGGTCCAGGTACAATTTTACAAATTATTTTATTTGTTTCACCTTCAAAGGTATACATTGCTGATACAAATATAAATATAATATAAAACAAAGCTAATAAACAATACTAATAATATACAAGAATAGATTACGAAGGTCACTATGAATGACTGATGACAAAAAATAATTACAGAAAAAAGTTCTGTTTAAACTTTGTCTCATAGAATATGTTTTATTCCACCGGGCGAACAATAATGCATGCAGTGAAATAATGCGAGATATTTACAGAGGAAAATAAAAAAATTCGGACATATTGCAACAATGATTTTTTACATGCAGAGTGCATATAATTATTAAATATTTGTTTATAGTTGTCTAGTTATTATGAGACTGAATAGTTTTGCTTTTTCGAATTAATTAATGATTCTATAATATGTAAATAGTTTTCAATTAGTTAGTTTAAAAATAGGATTATTTATTTACTGAAATCTAAAACTGTTTGTTTTCTCTATATAAAATTTCTAAAATATATTAGACATGTTAATAATGATATCTATATGCTCCATAGTATGTATATAGAACCTAAACAAAGTAAATGGTTTTTGATTGTAAAATTATACTTAAATTAAAAATTACAAACATAGACTTGGAAAGGGAAAGATGTAAGTAAACAAACTAATACGGTTGTTTAATGAATTATGAAAATTTTCAATATTTGATCATTCGTGCGAGGGAGCAGGTAACTAAATATGGTACTAGTTCTTTACGTAAATTCATAGCAAGATTGTAGCGCAGCGTAGCACGCACTAGTTGGCTGCGCCATTATTTAATTACCTACATTTTTGTCTTCTCGAACTTACTACGCTGCAGGCGTTTCAGGCCTTTAAGCTTCACTAGGATTGTACGGACAGTCTGAAGGTACCCAGGTAAAAATAAAAATCGACGCAAGAACATAATAAAAATTTTAATCTCGGTTTGCTCTGTTACCATGCATTTAGTTATTCATTGTATTTTTATATGATAATAATACCTTAAGGTTATTTTTTAAGGTTATTAAATTATAATGATATTTATTTTATTACCATTATTAGTGTTCTTTTTGTCTATTTTTTTTCTTTGCCCTTTCCTTGTCTATGTAATGATATTTAATCCCGATATAATTTTAAAAATATAAAACTATTATATTTGGGTCAAGTATATTTTATATTGTAAATTGTTAGTAGTTTTTTGAATACATTTTAAATATAGTATATGTAAAAGAGAATTAACTGTTGTAGATATACATAAATAAATAAGCAAACAAACCTAAGTAAAATAATCATAAGTATGCTAGCACATAGGTCCTAGACAAATTGAATACTTTGCTTTTGTTTTGTAATCAGTTCAAAAATGAAGATTTCTGACCATATATCAGATAATGATCCGATTTTAAATATACTTTTTCCCTCATACGTGTTATTATCACTGATAATTGACAAGTTCCAGTTTTCTTCAGTCTCTGTTATTCGAGACACGTAGAACATAAATACGTCATCGGAGCCGGTGGAGCAGCGACAATGGAAAACGAGGGCAATTATGCGCCAACCGGGCGGAGTTCCACGCCGTACGAAAATAATGAGACACCGGGGTCCTTCCGACCCTTACACAAGATACATATGTATAACGAGATACGTATATACCATATATACAAGCTAAATTTATCCCGTGGTGAGGCCACGTACATTATCATTACCATTTATTTTCTCTATACTCAATCACTGTATTCTATATTTTAAATGTTAATAGTATTTTTTATGTCAGTCTAATTCACTATTGTCATCCATGTTCCATATATTAACGTAAAATGTTTTGCTTTAAACTTAACTGTTTCAAATTTAGAAGATATTACATAGAACAGACTGGGTTCACTTCGGCAGTCGTCTAGAATGTTGAAGGAGACTGGAAGATCTTGCACCCGACGCCAGGACGATACAGAAACAGCACATGCACTAACGTCACACGTATTACACTGCATTCCACATCGCTACACACTACATGCTGGTACATGAGTTCTGTAAAAGTCCCTTGTTTTTTCTTTCTTACTTATGCTTCACACATTTTGGTGCCTTTTCGCAAACTAGATTTTCTGGCCCAGTGCCTTAAGCAGTAGGTGAAGCCGCCAAAGCCTTTCATAAATATTTTTTTTATTACGCTGAATAATTGTTAAGAATAGAAATCGTTATATTTGAAACAAGACTGGCTGATGACTTTACAGGATTACACGTTTCTCACAATATCTAAGGTATCCTGACGTCTGATGCAAGTTATAAAATCATTTTTTTATTTGTTTATTTTGTTTCAGGTTGACAAGCGTTTACATTGAAGACATATTAAGGTAATTTTATTTTTTATTTCCAAATATATTTTGGCCTTCAACCCTTTGGGTTACGCCGGCCTAATTGTATGTTCAAATTTTACGTAAAGTATTTGGCAACAAAGTTTGTCAGGGCGTCAGCACTGTTAGGCTCTGAAATAATTGCATGAAATGGTACCCTGATCCCACATATTGAGACCAAGATGTGCTACAAGTCTTTCCCTCTCTGCTTTATTCCGGACACATTCCATCAACACGTGATGCATGTCTTCAACTCTATTGCATTTCTCACAATCTGGTGAGTTACGTTTTTTAATGAGATGGTAATACTTATTGAGGGCCATATGTCCGGAACGCAATCTATGGACGACAACAATTTGGTTTCTGGTCATTTCGGGTCGGTAAGTTATATATCCATAATTTTACTGGCCTAGAAATTTCCGACTACTTTACCCTATGAGGTATCAACGGGACTAAGAGAGGGGAGGAGGCCGGGAGCCTGTAAAACATTAAGAAACCTTTAGTTTTATAATCTCACTGTAACTAGAAGGTAATTGTAGTTACTGGGATTTTCATTATTTACGTTTTTCTTATGAAAGATATCTCATTCGATGCTGCTTTCATATATTGTGACAAATCCGACACAATGACTCGATACAGTGCATCACTTTTCACTGAACTGATTACAAATAACTGAGGATTTATTCTTTCTACTCACACTCCAGTCTAGATTTAATACCCCTTTCCTAAATTGAGGTAATGGAAACAGATAAAAGTCGAAACAATAGTAATATAATATGAAAAGTCAATAATTTCAAACGTTTCATTCGATAAACCATAAAAATGTTATACCACTAATGAGTTGCTCAGCATTTCAGATAATATTGATATCAGCATTTAGTTCTTTAGTACCTTTTGTATAGGAATGTTAATTTCAAACAAAAAGCTATTAATTTTATTTTTAATTCTTGATTGCTTTGAAGTTATACAACACGAGGAAATAATCGAAAATTTTGGATGAAAATCAACTTTACTGACCTACACGATCCAGTATAAGTTACACTTTTGCCGCAATGGGCACTTATGTATTATATACTAAGTAAAGTACGATGAGATCACATAAATTGCGGCTAATAAAAAAAATGTATCTTGATTTTCGTGTACTTTATATATAAAATCTTTACATGCTCAGAGAAAGTACTCAAAAATAAATATTAATAACCGTAACTTTAAGGGGTTTTTTTTTTCCGATATATCAAACAACATTTCAAATGGGGACTGAAAAAAAAATATAGTAAAAAAAAATTACCCTAATATTTATGCTATTAGCACCTTTAACACGGAGAAATCATTTTCAGAAACTCGATCTATACACCCGCCAAGTATATTTTTTCTTAGTAATGTTTGCTAATAAGCAGAATTAAAGAGATACATTCCCAGTGGGTTGGGGCTGGGGGGAGGGGGGGGGGTTAGGGAGTGTACTTTGGCTTTCCGCGCGGCTCCTATGAATAATTCCGTTTATCACCATTACCTTTCATGTCGAAGTCATGCTTATGGCGACTGGCGCGGTACATAAATAAAACATAGAAGATGTCTTCGCTCTCGATACTGCTTGAATAATTAACGCGGCCATAATTACAATACTTGTACATCATGTGATCTCAGTTTCTTCGTAGGCAGTGATTTCGTTATTTAATATGGTTATTGACCTTTAACAGTGGTTGTTTTCCTTTCGAATCCAATGGGATACTATGTTACTTTACTATGATTGTTATATAAAAACAAGATGCCCTACGCGGCGTTTCCCGGGTTTCTTTGTACTGTAAAAACATTTTATTTCCAATACAAAAATATTCACTCAATTATACTCAGTGCCCAAAGTTCAGTTGTGTAGTTTCGGAGTTCATCGCGGAAAAAAATCGTGACACGGGGTTTTTATACGTATAAAATGATAGCCATATTCAAATTAGAGTTGATTTTTTGTCGACGTTTTCATAAATTTTAATGAAAAACTTCAAATAACATACCTATCAATATGGGCACAAACTTTATTAAAAATTGACAACTTGGAAAATCAAACGATGACATCACAGATAACAAAATGCACCAATGATCACTACGATATTAACTTATAGTACTTCAAACTAATACTGGTTAAAGCACGCGTCTGCCTCTAGTCTTTATTTACTGCATTGCTTTAATTAATTTTGAAACTTATTCATTCATTCACTTAAGTAATGAATTGGTTCTATGTCAATACCGGCTCGATCAATCATCTTATGAAACACAGGGGAGACGGGTTCGCCTTATACATATTTATATAGCCATGTATAATTAAATGAAAAGAGATTACATGTAGCGGGCATTGTTTTACTTATGAATGATCTATATCAATCAGTAAGCATTTATAAACGGATTATAACCTGACCTTTTTTTATCGTAGGAAATGCATTTCCCACGGTATCATCCACCGCATTCCTGCGGAGTGACACGGGGTTAATTATAAACTAACCTAACTTCTTGTTATCACTATCGAATATCTTAAAAATATATCTTACAGGTAGACAGTTATAATAAGTATAAGTAATACATTGTTTACACAACTGCACATGAGAGTCAGTGACGAGTCAAATGTATGGTACAACTCACTTCACTCACTAGATATGCCCTATCTACATCAAACATATATATTTTTTTACTAACTGTGTACCCGTAGCTGCGCTCGTGTTTATTCTTTACTGCGTTTTAAATTTTTTTTCTACGAAACCTTAATTATTTTCCTAAAAAATTTGTTAGTAAAGTAAAAATATTTATCATAAATTAGAACACTTGCCCGTAAAACTGCATTGAATTGGATTTTGTTAATTTTTTTATGAATTTTATTTTTTACGCAGAACCCTAATTATTTTCGAAAATCAAAAGTACTCTGAGTTACGTGGATTATCTTCAACAATATACTAAAAAAGTCTCGTCAAAATTGGTCCTGCCGTCCCGGAGATTAGCCAGAACAAACAGAAAAAAAATTTAAAAATTATATTTTTGGTATAGGTATCGTATATATATTCATATGTATTTAGTAAAATAAAAAAAAATATTTTGACATTACAAACAGACACTTTTTAACAGTTTTATTTATTAGTATAGACGAGTTCAATTCAAACATCGAACTCCTAAACAACGTTCGTGTGCGCTCATTGTTCTAGACCCCTCATTCTTCCAATTATTCGCTCGATTACATTTATACAGAGTGGATAGCACTTTAAACGAAAAACATCTTCATTGTAGTCGAATTTGGAATACCACTTAAATTTATGTAAAACTTATTATTAAATTTAACTTATAAAATCAGAATAAAATTTAAGTTGCTATCATTTATTTATTGTATCATAATATCACATTATACAGTATTCGTGTAATATATATAAATTGCAAACTATTTTCCATGGTAGAAATATTTTGCTAATAACTACCAACAAAATAAATTACTTCTTTGTTAACAAAATCTCAATCAATCATTCCCATAAACCGCCAGGGAATTTACGACGAGATATGAAATAAAATCTATTATATTGTACCAACGAATAGAGACTATTATCATTGAAATAATTTATTATACCAAAGGCCTGGTAGACAGTTATACCTTTATAAATTCCACGTATATTACGTACATTACAATGTTCATTTTCTCGCTGAAATTTAATCATCCCTTTCGATGCAAGAGAGATGGAAGATCAATGCATCCCAAAGTGTATCCAAAAAAGTTTTCAATTGTTCGAAAATCATTCATAATAGATTATTTAACTTGAATATTTGTTAATTAAGTATTTAAATGAGGTAGCCTTGAAATAACATGAACAGCGTCACCGCTAGATCAAAATTGCCATCTCTCTATGTAATACTAGCCTGGCGGAAATTAAAAACATATTCTACCGTCATGTTAATTGATTTCATCACACGATGTTTTGTTGTTTGTTCTCTTTACTACAAACCTCACGAAGAAGTAACGTCTATAGAAAACGTTTATTTCAATTGGACTTCAAAGATACTTATAGATTAAATGTTGCAATGGGATCGAATAATCCCTGGTGTAGCATACATTAAAAACTATGATGGCTTAGTCTTTTTTGTTTTCTTTTTTTTTTGTCCCGATATCACCCCTTAACATTATCAGGGATTTTTTTATTGTGAAATATTTTTTCAGTGTTTACCTTTTCTCTTTATTTATTTTTTATTTCCAGCGCATTCTTTTGCTGTTTATTTTGTATTACTGTCTATCTTGTAGCTACTACAATTTTTTTTTTTATTCTTAATGTCAAATTTATGTACTAAATACATGTCAGGATCAAACGTGAAGTTTTAAAATGTCAATAGTAATTAAATTAGATTTAAACAAGATTAAAAACAAAATAAGTATAAATTTAGTATACCATAAATACAATAATAGTAATAATAATAATTTCCATATTAATTAATTCCATTTACTTCAGTATCAGGTTCCTTACTCGAACAGTTTCGCCAGTATAACGCTTGTCGACATCACTAAATACAGTCCAAACGGTTGATAGCTTATCCTTCATTGTCTTGCTAAGGGGCTTCGAGAAAGCAAAAAGCAGGGGGAACAAGAGGCAGAGAAAAAGGAGGAAAACAGCCCCCAACACCGCCATCCATGTATTACTGACCACCGTTATTTGTTCCTTGCACCATCACTTCTTGCAATCCTGTCCATGTACTGCAAGAAAGCTGGTCGGTAGTCAACATCTAGCAGTAGAGCCGCCAAAGAATTCACTTTCATCTCAACCCCTGCTCTACTCTCAAGATCAAATGGTCTTGGATTACATGAATGATAGGCTGAGTCGGTAGTGCGGTAGGATTTCGCATGAATGAAAGCGGGTTCAAATCTACCTATTCAACTTTAAAATCAGTCTGTACCGTGAAGGAAACATCGTGCGGAAAACATAACTTGGGGGTTGGGCATTTTAAAATAATGCCCGCTTGGGCAGCTACCACCCTCAGGTTAGAAAAGCTGTCGCCAAATACCAATTGGTGTGTTCCGTTCCGGCAGCATCACTTGAGAACCAGTACCTCCAGGCTTAGTGCGTTTACCATCCTGGACCACATCGTCACTTAACATCAGGTGAGATTGTGGTCAAAGCACTGAGCCAATTCCGTGTAAAAAAACTTCATTTTTCAATTCACATTAAACTCAAAAACCTAAGTCCATTTACTAATCTAAGTGACGAAGTGACTTAACATCAGGTGAGATTGTGGTCAAAGCACTGAGCCTATTCTGTGTAAAAGACTGTTATAAATATATATTTTTATACTGTTCTAGGCACAGTATACTAATCATAATATCATCTTATATTAAGTGACGATTTTGTCCTGGATAATAAAGACACTAAGCCTAGAAATGTGCTAGTTTCTCTCAGGTGATTCTATAGGAAAATACTTACAAGTATTCCACACAGATTTTTAAATTATATGGTAGTAGCTAACCAGGTGTACTTTGGAAAATGCTTTACCGATGCATATAAATGATCTACCTACATCCATTAACGCGGAATCCGACCACATTACCACTAACAGTTACTAACCATAACCACTAATAATCTGCTATTACCTACTGAAATCCGAAATGCCAATCCTTTCTTTTCCGTTAAAGTGTCAGGTCAGTCAGAAAAATCGATTTATTTTTGGTTTGATTTCAATCAAAAAGTTAAGATTCTATATTGAAACCACCCTTCGATATCGATAATAATTTACGATTAAATTTGCTAATAATAACTAAATGCCTCGCTATATTGCGAATGAATCGAACATGAAGCGACTTCGTTCTTAGGATATAACTGAAATATAATATAACGATTTTCAAGTATAGATAAGTGTACGCATAGTCCACTAGCTTAGGGTGGGTAAAAAGCGGTATGAATAACAGGAATACGGATATAGTAGTAGTGTTCGGGCAAATTGGATTGGAATGGTTCCACGTAGTAGAATGTTTCGTGCTGAGTCAGTTCGGGACTCGTGAGTGTATTGGATTACATTGTTAGAGTCAACCGTTATATAGAAAAAATATAACTATCACGTGATTACTTGGTTCATAATAACTGGTGTTCGAAATTCGACCGTAATTATTTTGAAAACAGTGCCCAAACAAATTCTATTAATAAAGTTAAAACTCATCAATCTATGTATATAAAACACAGCCGGGGGGTACTTACACCATTTAAAACTCAGGTACGGACCGACCGATTTTTTCATTTTTTATTTGTTGCATTTGTACTGTATAGTAGAATAAAACATCAAAATTCACAAAAAAAAACCATCATGAAGAGAATTTATGTTTTCAGTTTTATGGAACAGCTTTTTTGATGATATTTAGAGAATGACTTGACCAATTTTAATAAACTTTTTTGTTCGTCTCAAGGAGATACCTCGCACATTGGAAGAAAAAATTAATTAAAATTCAGCTAAAAACACAACATTGATTGATTTTAAGGCGATTGTAAGGAAGCCCGCTAGGACAATTAGTAGCTAATAAACAAAAAAAAATATGAAAAATATGAACGAAAAGGTTCAAAGAAAGTAGTAATTATATTGGTAAAGAATCCATTGATAGTGAAAGAAAACATAGTGAGGAAATTCTTTAAGAAATATTCTTATGATACTGCAATGAGGTTTGAAACACAAAAACATACAGTTAAAAAATCATGAAGCAAGCAATGTAAAATTGTTCTGAATGTAAAATTTGAAAGTCAGCCTTTATAAGCTTTATCATCTTCGTCACACAACATCATTTAACATCAAACGAGATCGTCGTCTATTGTATTGAAATTCTGAGAATATTTACAAAGTTCTAATTTTGTGTGTATCTTGTTCCATTTCATTCTGTGTGGGAGAAAAGGTTCATTATATTAATATAAATCTACGTGATATTTTAACGTTGTTTATTCAGTATCATAATTGTGAAGTTTGGTGTAGTGAGCGTCAATAAAGTACGTGGGTAGGATCAAAAATAAATAAAGCACAGAGACACCCGCGCATCATTGATGCCTACGTCATACTTGAAAGACCCCAACGGTCTGAGATTGTTTCTATCAACCTGTTGGGAAAGTCGATATTCCTTTATAACAAATTAAAATATATATATTTAAAATTAGCCCTTCATCACTTAAAAGATTACGTATTTTCGTTTTTAGATTAATCCATCATTGACGTGGGTTGTTGGAAGAAAATAGAGCCTAGACGTACAGATGCATACTTGTAAAACTCGTCGTACCAAATTTAAATATACATTTGTACTGCAATATATTTTTATTCTAGAATCAAAACAGTGAACTGAAGTATTCAAATAACATTGTAAACTATTATGAAGTTTGTGAAACTTTAGTCAAGCATTAGTCTTCATCGTAGTTAATAATATAATAGGTATAGGATAGTGGCGCGGTTTTGACTAGGTTATGACCATATACTATGCATCCTAATGTAATAAAAAAAAATACACTAAAATGGTTCTAGAGAATGCATTTGTGATGCAATGAATTGAACCCGGGATTCGAGATCAGCAATTGTATATCCATAGCTACCTTAGCCATAATAGACGTACACCTTAATGATGATGACGACTGTTGGTAGATTCTTATCTATTGGCAGTCTTCATTCAGTCTATATCTGTATGGACTTTTTTCAACTTCACATCATGTACAGTAAAATTTTTTAGCTCTAATTAAAAAAAAAAACGTTGAGTATAAATATGTAAAAGTGCGTCATAAATCTCGAGGCGGCCAAACGACGTAAATGTAATATATAATGTAACATTTATAATACCCCGTTCTATCATGGACGCGGTTTAGGGTTTAGCGCTACGAGAAATTTTCATGAAAACACAATTTCCGTTGAATAATATAAAGGTAAAATATTAAATTATCCTTTAAAAATATATATGCAGGTTCTTTCGAAGGGAATGATCGATTGTTATTACTGAGTAATAGAACAATATAAACACTAGACGTGCCAAATAATATTTACCTAACTAGTTAAAGTGAAAGTTGGTTTTGCCTTAATTCGAAATACTTGCTGACACGTAAGCGATAAGAAAGGTTCCTACGTTTTACGACAATGTCAATACCGGTTTCATGAAAATACTGTTCATCTGCGACGTGTTTTCTCAAATTAAACAAAAGCGAGCAGATATTTCGGTATTTCCATCTCGCTTACTCATTACGACTTTTGAGGTTTATTCGTATTTAAAAAACCGGTGAAATGATTTACACGATTCTAAAATTATGAACGTATGATTTGCCCAGGTTTTTAGTGTGTATTTTGTTACATTACAACAAAGTATATAGAATTAGTTATAGAATATGAGAAACTATAATAGAAGATGAAATCGATTCCTAAAATATCACTAGCTTCGGTCCCCGACTTCGTTCGTTTTGACTGAGTCCAGATAAAATGCCTTAGTATTAGTCAATAAAAAAGAGATCAAAACGCAGTGATAAACAGCAGATAAACAGATAGACATGGAAAGTGACTTTATTGCACACTATGTATAGGTTATATTCAAGTGCAGTCGCGGGCGTAGTCAGTAGTATATAAACTCGGTTATTTATTATCAACATAACACAAGAGGAATACTCAACCTAAAAGTTAATGAACTCTACCCAAAATTCCCTTGCACAATAGTGATACTTCCTTTGAAATCTTTCCTCCCTTATTTTGGTTTTCCCTAACAAGCGATTCGTTACCTTACCGTTTAGGGAATAAAGTTTGAATATGCTTAATTAATAATAGTAGGTGAGCTCACAGCAAAGTGTAATTGGAGTTTTCGCGAATCAGTGAGTCGAACGAGATCCGCGTGTTTGGACAAGTGCGCGATACATAAAGCCGTATTGAGCATCTAACATGTTGTATACTATTTTGAAGGTTGAAAGAAGAATTTACTTTTTGGTGGGATTTCAGAATGTCACGTAGCATTTCTTGTTTTTAATTCATTGTCTTGTGTATTTAACCCTATATTATGTAAATGTGATGACGTTTTACGTTTATGTATTGTGATTATTGTGCACAAATGAAGCATATTCTGAGGTGCCACAAAAACTCCCAGGAACATTCTTTCAAGATAGTCACCGTTTTGAGAGGGCGTTGAAACATTGAATATCAACACAAAATTTGAAATATGTCTTTAGCCTGATTTTTCGGTGAAGGTAAATATCATGATGAAACCATAGTATGTATTTTCTAACAGTACCGAACTGATCGAACTCCGTGCTCAGCAGGTCGCTTAGCAATCTTTGATTCCTATTACTGTTATGTTACTGCCTTGGTGGCGCAGTTGTATTACGGTGCGACTGCCGTTCTGAGGTGTCGGGTTCGATCCCCGGGTCGGGTCAAGTGGTATTGGGTTTTTCTACTCAGTATCATCCCGGAGTTTGGAATTTGTGCCCGATATGGCGACAGGCGGAATGTTTGTGGTGTAGTTCGCTATTTCACCTCTGCCTAACCCTTCGAGGATAACAGGCGTGAGCTTATGTTATGTTATGTTAACAAACTTATCATTAGGTACGAAGATAAATGTAGTTTAATTTAGCCTGATAATTAATATACTTACGTATAAAAATGTATTTTGTATATGCACGATTGTTTAATAAAATATTAATACATACTAATTATTACTAAGAAGTTATTCAATATGCCTTTGTTTTCGCATAGGAACTCCGTGTACCTATACTGAAAATTTAGGAGTTACAGTGTGAAAATATTCATACAAACCTTTTTAAAATATCTTTAAAAGAATTTACTTCTATTAAAAAATTAATACAACATCCACTTCACAAAACTTTAATACTTGGTTATATTTCGTACTTGATTCATTGTACATTTAAAAAAGGCCGTGTGTATCGTTTCCGTTATATCCGAAATACCTCAGGCTTATGGTGCACACAACCGTCAGGGTTTTAACAGCCGCTGCACCTTAATTACACTTTGTTTACTTTGTTTTGTACGTACAAACTATATTTAAGTGTTCATATTGGTTCAGCAAACGATTTCGTAGAACTTTCAAGATTCCAGAGAAAGGTGAGCCATTAAAATAAATTCTTTTACAATGTATTTTAAAACACGAAGTGTTTAATATTCTAGGCTATGATGAATTTATATATTTTAACTTACGAATTTTTTATAAAAAGAAAAATTAATGTAATTCATTCGGATTTGTATAAAGTTCATAAATAAATGAATCTGTTATACTGAATGGTGCTGACAGCTTTACCGGACTATGTAGCCTGAAGGCACTGATGGCGCACTCAACCGCAACAAGCGTAATCCCTTTATCGTGCATATAATTCCGCGAATTCTATTTAAGTAACTATCAATTTGATTTAAATAAATATAAGTAAGGTTTGTTAAATGTTTGATTAAAATCCGTAATATAATAAATATAGGGTAGTAAATATTGTGCATTTGTGAAATTTAGTGTAATACTTATCGGAATACATACCTCACCTCCGAAGTTGGTATCGAATTTAAATTTAAGTCACTGGGAAAAAGTCGTTTAGAAAATTGTAATACTATAGAGTATAAAAGCGGTAGGCCGCCTGGATTGGTGCCTCTAAGCGCCCTTTACGCACATAAAAACTAATTTTATTTATAAGATAACGCGCACCACGGCTTAACCCGCGTCTGTTAGCTGTATAAATTTCAGATTATCCACCATTGCGAGTGGAGATATTGCCCGAGAGAGGTGGTTAATGGTGTGGTCACACTGCTCGCGAGTTAACTATTTTTGTATCTGACTAATTTGTGTCGTGATTTTTAAGGGTTTTGTTTCCAAGTAGAATAAAATATGTGATAACACGCCATCTTAATTTAATTTACCTCGAATCTTATACCTATGTAAACATCCTTCACCACTCTAGGATATCACATGATTTATGATACATAAATATAGTTTTATGAGCTTTCTCTTTTCGTTTCCCGCGATATAAGTCCATGGATCAACAAGTGCTAATGATACTGAAATATAAAACTGTCAGAATTACGCGATTCATTCAACAATAACATATTTTGAAAATTTGACGATAAAACGGCAGATTTTTTTATTGATAGCAATAAATACCGGCAAAATCTACTAAACAAAATGAAAAGTAGTACCAAACAGAGGTAAAAAGATCCCGAGTTGTTTTACTTTTGCCTATTTATATATAAATGCGAATTTTGTTTTCCTTTCCTAAAAATCGGCTTAAAAAAGTAATTGGTGTTTATGATTTTTTTTATGAAAATTCCTTATTAGAATTTTAAATAGTTAATGCCCCCAGAAGCCTTCTTTAGAATCGCTCTCAGAGGAGCTCCAACGTGAAATCACCTTCGTTGGCACTGCGAGTCTCGCTAGCGCCCGATTGTATTATTACAAATGTTTTCTCGCTTTACATTTACGCGTTTCGCTAAGTTGGTTCGAGTTTAGAAGCTTACTTATTCTCTAACTTTACATAATCATTCTATTTTATGAACGTATTTCATTCTTGCAAAAAACGAAAAGTTTTGTTTACAAATAGTTACAAAAAGTTCTTCACTGCGGTTTATTTTCTTTATACGGAACCCTAATCACTGTCCTAAAAATTTTAGTACTAAGGTGTAAAAATATTTATCATAAATTATAGGATTTGAAAAGGATTTTATTCAAATTTGTATTAGTTTTATTTTTTTACGCGGAACCCTAATTATTTTCGAAAATTAAAAGTACCATAAGTCACCCGGAGTAACTTCAGCTATCTACCAAAAAAAGTCCCGTCAAAATCGGTCCTGCCGTACGGAGATTATTCACTACAAACAGACAGACAGAAATTTTAAAGAATGTATTTTTGGTTTAGGTATCGTATACACTTAAATTCATATCTATTTAGTAAAAAAAAATTTAATGATGACAGACACTTCAATTTTATTTATTAGTACATCTTTGACACTTGAAGTATCTGAGCAGCAATCAAGCTGAGGTTGAAACTTTTTTGCATAAGCGCAACACTATTTTAAAGCTATACTAATAAATAAAATTGAAGTGTCTGTTTGTAATATCTAAATAGAATGTATTTACTAAACACATATGAATGTATACACGATACCTGTACCAAAAATACAATTTTTGTCTGTCTGTTTGTTCCGGGTAATTTCCGGAACGGCTGAACGGATTTTGACGGTATTTTTTGGTAGATAGCTGAAGTTACTCCGGGTAACTTAGGGTACTTTTAATTTTCGAAAATAGTTAGGCTTCCGTATAAAAATGCAGTGAACAAAACGCGGGTGTAGCCGCGGGCACACAGCTAGTGTTATAATAAATATGTATATCTGTGTTTTTAAATTTGTGTAGTGTTTATGTGCAATTAAAAAAAGTATTCTATTCTAGATACAATTTTTCTTTCGGTTATGATACATAGCCAAACCAGACCAACTATAAAATTACTTTACTCCCCAAAAAATATACCTTAGGGCCGTTAAAGTATTACGTAAGAAATTTTTTAGGCATTATTAACTCCTCCCCTTTCCTCACCATTGGCATTATTTTGAAAAAGAAATGCAAATTAATAGGTAATTATTTCTTACGTAATCACCGTTCAGACTCTTTCGTCCCCCATTGATACTTACGTAATACGTAACGGACCCTAATTGAAAGCCTATAAGTTTGTACTGTTTGTTAATTGATAAACCTAATACAGCATTGAAAATAATTCGATTTATTTTTTCCTCCGGGAAAATTGTAGAGACCAGAACGTTATCTGTCACTATATAAATAAACCTCTCTAAATAAATCACATTTGATGTGAAACATAATTTTCCAATTTAGCCCGCTAGCTGTCGCGCCGTGTCGGGCGTATCGTAGACTAAATCTGATAAACGTGATTCAGTTGGAAAGCGTCGGTCGCTTCGCAGATCATTCCCTCGGTTTGGACGCATTTTGAATTATGACAAAAGAACGAATTTCATGACGTATATAAATCCCCAGGGCTTTTGTTTGGTCGGGTTACTTTATTTTTAGCTTATGATGTTTGTTAGTTGTTAGTATTATCTGTATTAACAGTATTACGGAATGAAGTTTTTGTCCGTATATTAGTCTGTCATATTAGTAAATTTCATATTATCGAATATTGGTGATGTTTACGTCATTATAGTGCACGAGCAAACAAGGGATATGAGTACTAAGGTGTCACAAAATTCCCGAAAAAGTTCCAGCAAAATGTCGGTCGTTTTATTAAGACTAGAAAATGGTCTATATTTGTGTAGATGGTATTAGCAAAATTGTCATGGAATTTGTATATTCAAGATTAATTAAAGTAAAGAATTGGCTCAGTAATATTGTGATCAGAAGCCATATCGATCGACGTCAATTCGAATCATTTATTTCGTAATGAATCTGAACTCTCGATGAAGGAAAATACCATGATGAAACCATAGGATGGGAACCACCTGGCTAGCTACTGTCATCGCACCCTTATTCAGGTGTATTCCGGAAGTATCATTTCAAAAGTCAGTTCCTCTAGGCTTAGCGTGTATCATTTTAGGCCATATATTAACTTAATATTTGATAAGACTGTAGTCATCATACGCTAAGCTTATACGGTAAAAAAATTACGTAAATCTGTTTACTGAGTCTCGAGTTATAATAGCTTGTATTCGAAATGTTATCATAATAATTAATGAAAAATCCGGTTTTTTTCTCACTTAATATCATTAAATATCGTCAATAGCTACTAAAATGAAACAAATATATAAAATCAGTAGACTAAAAGAAACAGATTCTGAAACTATATATAACTTGATCTATTTAGACTTGTAAGAATAAATAATTAACGTGTGAATTAATGAAACTATTAACTTGAAAATCTAAATGAAGTGTATGTGTTTTGAATCGGTTATCAGTGTTTCAATATTAATAGAATAAAGTTTGGGATAATCAATTGCCTTAATGAGTACACAGTTTTATAGTGTTATATAGAATGAGTAATTATATAGAATTCGCAAACTCGAGAGAGTCCGGCAACTCTGTGCTACGGCCGCTGTGACCGCAATTCAATTACCTAATGTGATTACAGTTTACCTGAGCTTAGATGTTACCCGTTATCTGCCATTTCACTAACTTTTACCTTTTCATTCGTATTTGTTATTGCCGAATCTTTTCTAATTATTTAAAGCAGTGGTCATTACACTTTTGTGGTCAAGGGCCACATAAGTCAATGTTAGGTAACACTGCGGGCCATGCATTAGTACATATTTTTATAACCTAATTTACAAACTAATTCACTAACTATATGTAAATTCGGTTTTGAGTCATTTGCTACCAAAATCGTTTGCTACGTCGTGAGCCGCACCGCATATCTGTACGGTATCTACGCAGTTTGACGACCACTGATTTAAAGAGTTTTGTTACCTGCCATTTCACTGACATTTATTACTAGCGGGCGCCTATGACTTCGTCTACATATCTTATCCTGATTGAATGTGGGTTGGTTCTCAAGTGATGCTGCCGGAACACATCTATTGGTATTTGGCGACAGGTTTTCAAACTTGGTGGTAGCTACCTAGGCGGGCATCATTACAAAATGCCCTACCACCATGCCATGATTTCCTCACAATGTTTTCTTTCATCGAAAGCTCGAGCCGATTTTAGAGTCGGATAAATGGGGATCGAACACGCGTCGATTTACGTGGAATCCGGCCGCACTATCATCATCGTTTTTTTTACTCTCAAAAGTGTATGTCGCGTTTGGTTTTAGACTCCCAAGAGGAGTGTTGTCACTAAACGATACATAATAAACAAGTGTTATTTTCGGTATTCATTTCTCTAGAAGTTTCAATGAGTTATTAATTCTTTGTAGTCGATTTAGAACGGTTTATAAGCAATACGTTTGCAGATATTTCATTGACGTCAATAAAATCAGCTATGGAAAGAGGGACAGAAAAAACAACAAAAAAAATGTTTGTTGTAACGCTTTGTGAAAACGCTCCTCTTATTGTTTACTCAATAACTAATAAGTGATATATAAAACAGATAACAGATAAAACATTTGTTTCTCCTTTTTTTTTAACAACCAATTATTTAGTAGCTAGTTAAATCTTTACTTTAGCAGACCTAGTTGAAATATAACTTAATGTTTTAATATTAACAACGCTAGCCACTCGCTGGTGATTTTAATTAAATGAGATAAACGTTTTGATAAACTTACGGTAGTCTTCTTGCTTACTCTGCATTATCGGTTGTGAGAATCGTAACCTTTCTATGATCACACAGATACATAACTATTGACTAGCTTTAAGGTAATATCAATAAAAAAATTAGTTTATATTTTAATTCACAAATTTTCTATATTAATTTTAATCGAATTTCGATCACCGAACAAACACTCATCATTTTGATCGAAATCTATTTAACTATCATCAGTTAAATTTAATTAATCAGGGGTTTGTTTTATCCTGTATAATTGAATAAAATTAACGACTCAAATAAAATGGTTAACGAGAGGATAGTTAATAGTTGTAATTTTACCGCAGCGGGTTACCGCAGACTGAAACGAGTTCGCAACACTTACCGGTCCGGCTCAGGGTGCGGTTTCAAGAACGTTTATATTTTTAACCGATCCCTCAAATTATATGTATCACATGTGGCATTACAAACAAACTATAAAATATATTAGTTCCTAAAACGTCTAAGTACAAGTATGTAATTCGGTTTTAACTATATTTATAACTAACTACCGGATAATTCAACTTAAAAACCAATGCGTACGAAGAGTCCGCTAAATTAATAATTATTTTATAATTTTAACAACGAAAATGTTTCAGTTATTTATATAGATACATACATTCCATTTAAGATGTTGTTCAAGTATTACGTAGACGCTTTTTGGGAATTCCATCCAACCCCTCCTCCCCCTCAAATTATTGCGTAAGCATTAATATATAATAAAAATACCATTATTAATAAACAAATTTGTTTAAGTAATAACCATTGAGACTCCTCAGTCCCCCATGACGTCAAAACATGCAAAGTCTCGCCCTCCCCTGTCTCGTTGATGTTTACGTAATACTTGAAGGGCCCCTAAGTAGTACAATACATTATCATACAAATGCAGAAAGGTTAGACTGTACGCGTGTAGCGTGTTAATATGAAGGAACAGTATCACTGACATTGCCTTTGTTCCATAATGGATATGTTCTGCTTTAGACAGTTCGTGCTCGTTCGTCATACGAGTTCACAATGCTTCTTCATTCGTCTGGAATTCAAGAGGCAGTCACGCTTGCAGTTTTTATATGAAAGTGCAGTTTATATATTAAGCCCTTGAGCACTAACCTGGCGTTTACGCCAGCTTTCCATTGTTTTCCTATTGTCTCATTGTTATGGGTAATCGACATATTAATGTTGTAGTTTAAGTGCAATATTCATTTTTTAACGATATGTCTGTTAACATCTTAATGTGTCCAACGACATGAAAGTATTTAGTGTAGTTATTAATTATATAGATTTACTTATAAACATTATTAGTATCAATGTTAGAATCAAGATTATTTCATAATGCTTGTTACAAATATAAATATCTAAGATAACAATATTAAATTTTAAGATTTGATATTGAAACCCATCGTAAATCGTCTACAACTACAGATAGTAATTTTCTTATCTTTGTAATATCCAAAACGGATTTTCCTGTACGTATTTGAAGAACAAAGTAAGAAATAACGAGCACTGGGTAGTTATCCCCGATATGTATTAACGTAAAATCAAATCGAACAGCCGACGGTGTGTACAGCCCTCGGGCCTTAATTTGTGACCCCCACGACGAACTCTGAAGGTTGATAATAAAGAAAATTTATTACCCACTTGATTTAAATCAGCTTCCTGCCGAATTGGACGGTAGGCGTTGTTACCTAAGTACGAATTACTGTGGATATATACATATTTTATTTTCCCGAAAAATTTAAAGAAATTTTTATTTCCCTAAAAATCGTAATCGTCATTTGAGATGTAATCACGCTTAATTGGTATTTTATTTGGATTAGTTTTTGTGTTTTTAACTAGCTCTGGCTTTGGTTCTGCTCGCATGAAATAATTTCTATTCATCACATTTATTTACTTTTATTATACATTATTATATTAGAAAAAAGTGATAACTGTGAATGAAGTTTGATGGTTCGAGGAGAAGACCCCACCAGAAGACGTAGCGTGGGTGTGCGCCCCCCACAAGGTGGACCGACGACCTGGTGAAGGTGGCGGGAAACCGCTGAATGCGGGTGGCGTAAGACCGGTCATCGTGAAGGCCTTTGGGGGAGACCTATGTCCAGCAGTGGTTAGTCCAGTTGATGGTATGTGAGGGAAGGTATTAAAGCAAAAGTGGTCGAATGAACACATGGTGCCCTTGATAGAGATGTGTGCAAGAAGAAAACTTACTGCGCCCAACCTAAATAACTAAAAATTCGGATATTCCACTAAATATAAGAATATAAATAATTATTATCATAATATTTACTTACATTGTCTTATATCTCGTGCAATTTTGATCTAACTAATCTATCGCAACTCCACGTGGCTGCTTTCCTTTCCTCACGTTAACAAAATTTTCACAATTTTGTTTAAATAAACGTTTTTCGTCACGTTGTCTGGGTACTTTATTGATGAACCAGCTGTATAGAATTTTGTATGCGTTATTAATTCTTTATTACAAGTAGGCAGGGAAATATAAAATACAGAAAGTAGGGGTTCTGGAACGATCTACCCTGTCGATACGCTACATCGAGGTCCATGTACTCGGAATTATAGATTGCCCTTATATACTGGCGTCCGTTTCAGTGGATTTTTTTCTCTTTTGTAGGGTCCGTATGAAATTCTGATTATAAATAGGTTCCCGTTGTTACCGGAACACCATTATATATACAAAAGTCCCAAAAGACGTGCAAAAATAATTGTTCGAGGTCAAAGTTTCCAAATATGGGTTTTTTGCGTTTTACCATAAAAACAGGTCAAGCTAACATGGTTAGACACCGGGTAGAGATAGTGTAAAAGAAATGTAACATTACCATACAATGTTCATGAAAATACCAAACCAGAAAGAAACTGCAAGTGACGATGTGATTTCAAGCGACCGTTTGATAGATACGCGGTCCGTTTGTGGGTAAAATAATCCTCCGGGGTATTGAGGACAAGGGTGGACGGAACATGTCGTAGGCGGAATACGTAATCCGACCGACTGTGCTCTTGATGTGGGTGGATTTTTTTACCGTATTCTTTTGTTGTGATTTTTTTTCGCTATACTATCGTGCGATAAAGTTTCAATTGATGGTAAATATGTATTAAAAAAATATTTATATTGAAAATATCTATGCGTACCTTTTGAGTGAAGTTTACGTTACATTCGGGACCGAAACTTAAATCGAGTGGAACAAAATGGCTTCTGCGATCGTTTAAATACATATGGGAAACGGAACATAAGATGTGAGTGAAGGAATGAAGTATGAGTGAATGCATAAGAGGGATGAATGAATGGGATATATACTTAAGTGCAGAGTGTATAGTAAAGAGGTTGTGTCGCTTGATTTTAATTTTGTAATAAAGAAGTTTATAGTAGTGTGGAGTTCTCAATTTATTGTCCTCATCCCACATATACAGTGCTGGACAAAATAAAGTACGCACCTCGAATATGTTTACAATTTCGTGTGTAATACACGTATCAGGTTATTCTAGTAATTCTACTAAGAACTGATAGATAGAATAATAATCTATTCGGACAAAAAGAAGGTTTATAAGTCTACTCCTAAGTTTTAATGAAAATAATTCCAAAAGCATCTACCGTCTTTCAATAGTTAGGTTCATTACATTGATAAGGATATTTTCCTTGGACAAAATAAAGTACGTATGTGATGATAAGAGTAAAAATGAAGATAAATTAAAGGAAAAAAAAATCCGTATGGCCGCCCTTTGCTTGTATAACTGCTTGCAAATGCCGAGGTATGCTCTCGACGAGATTCCGAATATGTTGTTTGCGATGTTTCCCCATGCCTTTTCCAAAGGTTCGAACAACCTGCATTTATTTGTTAAGTCGCCCTTGTCAACCTTCTGGGCCAAAATGGACCACAGATTTTCAATTGGATTTAAATCCGGGGATTGTGCCGGTCAATCTAGCACTTTGATCCTCGAAGCACGTAAGAAAGCAACAGTTTTATGCGCGGTATGTTAATAATGATTATCTTGTTGGAAGATAAAGTCATCTTCCAGACCAATCTTTAGCAAAGACTCCTCTAAATTCTCGTTGAGGATGTCAATGTATATGTATGCCGTCATAATTCCACCGATCTTGATGAGGTTTTCCACACTCGACCACACAAAACATGTACACACCACAAAACTGCTTCATCCCATATAAGTTTATTAGGTATGCAAACAAATTTGTTTTTTAAATAAAAACATAACATAACATAAGCTCACGCCTGTTATCCCCGAAGGGTTAGGCAGAGGTGAAATAGCGAACTACACCACCCACATTTCAGCGAGCTTAGTTCCGTCCCAAATGTGACAGGGGGCGAGCCTGTCGCCATATCGGGAACATATTCCAAATTCCGACATGGTACTGAGTAGAAAAACCCAATACCACTTGACCCGACCCGGGGATCGAACCCAAGACCTCAGAACGGCAGTCGCACCATTATACAACTGCGCCACCGAGTTTTTTTAATCCATGGTTCACATTGAAAAAAAGGATCCCTTCTAGTTTTACATAGATCAATCTCGGAATTAATGTTGATGTATACTTGATATATTTATATAATATTGTTATGCAATTTTCGATATGTATTTCATTAATTTTGAGTTTCCCAAATAAATAAATAAACACATTTTAACTTGGCGTGAATATAAATACAGTCTAAAATAGAGGAAATACGTTGCGATGAAATATTCTTTAGTACTTTTATTTATACAGAAATACTCAAAGCTATACGCCATCAAATCTTGAAGAAATCAAATAAAATAAAGAATTACGGAAAAGGAAACTACAGAACAATAAAATCATACTAAATAGTGTTACTATAACTGACGATACATCATTCGGTTGGCCGTTCATAATAGGTGTAGGGATTGTTGTCATAAATGTACGAGTATGTAGGTGGATGAACCCGCGGCTCAAACATCATGGCGGTTCGTTAACCGACGCGAGCCAATTGCAATCTCGTGTACTCTCTCATCTACATGTAAATTGACAATTTGTGAACTCGTCTCGCGGGGCCCACGGGTCACATGCACGGCAATCGGCCGACTCCACGCAATGTTGCCTGGTTAAATTACTTATTTATACGTGTACCGGTCAACGTAAATTAACATTTAGACCAGCTTGTACAATTATATTGTTTTTTGAATGTACGTCGTTACATACAAGTGGAAATTAACAGTTTAAGACTTAGTAAAATTAATAAGAGTTTTCTAGGTAATAGTGTTAGATTTTTACAATAAGGTCCCAAAACACATTACCAATTTATCGGACAATAAGTTCAGGCTTCATGTTATTATAGCGTGGATCGTTACGGGAACGATGGTGTTGTCTGGAAATGACACCCTTCTTTGTGTATTTTCTGAATACTTTGTAACTACGAGTACTTACTACTTACTTTAATACTTCAGTTTATTCCCGGCTCTTCTCGATGACTTATCAGAAACTAAATTAAATAAAGTATATTTGTATTATAAAATACACCAACAGCACCGTGGTCGTGCCGTGTAAGGTAATATTCAAATGGTTTTATTTCGGGTCACTGTCATAATCCAGAGTCCAGTAAATGTAAGTTACGTATGAATGTATGGAATGAAAGGTATGAAAGAAATATCAAATACACTAATGACTCATGTGCGCTAATATTGCAGTTCCTCTAATCACATATGTGAGCGGGGAAAAGTAACAAAAAACCAAGCCTTTAAACATTAACAAGAAAAGTATTTTATGAAAGAACGCTGGAAATACATTGAATGGTAAAAGGCATGTTTCAAGGAAAATACGTATTTAGCGGTAATAGCGTGGGCATCCTAAACGGTGCCCTAGATCTGAACATGAATGCGAGGGCGTGAATGAGTTCATTTCGACGAGCTCCACCTCGACAATCTATGTGTATATGAGTTGAAATGTATTTTCTACATTTCCTAATCACCGGCTTGAGAGCTTGATGAGGGATTTTACCGACAGTACTGGCATAGAATATTCTTAGATTACTAACAAAAAAGTTTTGAATAAAAAAAAACAAAAACAACTACTAACACCAAATGAAAGTGGCACTGTATGTTTATGTAAGTTTATGTATATTTCAATTTAAAAAAAATACATTTATTTAGATGATTTAACAATTGTTAAAATATTGTTGTATGAAGTTCTAAAATTAATTTCCAAATAACCATTCCTATTGACTTCTTAAATCTAAAGAAATTACCCATAAATTTTCAACTTAAAAACCACATTGAAGTGACTTTGATACAAGGTGTGTACAAAAGTATGGATCGCATTATTGCCTTGCGAAAAAATCAATGTTCCAACGAGGTCGTACACCCCGCCTGCTTTATGTCTTCATTTCGCAGTTATCTCGCTCTAACTTATCAATAGAAAAACAAAACATGATTAATCAATTCCTTCGAAGTTTACCATTTTACTTCAAACGCGTCATAATAATTGCAAATTTCCACTAAATAGTATGTACCAGGCAAAAATGCAACGAATAAGTTATTGCTATGCAACATATTTTTTTCTACTAACTCTATTTATTATAATAAATTGTTTTAAAATGGAATTTAAAGGAAACAAGTAAAAATCATTCTGTACAGATTTATAATTAGTTATCACGCATTCGCTTGGAAACAAAACACCAACGATATTGTGTGACACTATATTGATTTTTCTAAAACTGTTGCAAAGCAAAAAACAAAGCAAGATGGACAAGTATTGATCATTTACATAGGATTTTCAACCCTGTAGCCATTAGTAGAACATTTTGGCAATCCTAGCGTAAATAGAGATAGAACTTCCTTATTTCGTTTGTCGACGTCCGAACGCGACGTTCTAATCTCGAGCTTTCAGTCTGACTCGTTTGACCACAAGTGGCCGGTTTCAAAGCAAATAAGCTCCTAAGAGCTGTTTGTTAACTATTGCCGCCGCTACTTAAACCTTTTAAAATTGTAACATTAATGTTATAAAATAGAATAATTATTTGAAAGGTTAAGAGACAAGGCTTTTCGACTAGTTTGCGGTCATTGGCGTGTTGTGTTTCGGGACTAACCAGTGTATATCCTGAGCTATCTCGAGTTTTTACCGGTGGTAGATACGAATCCGGCATGATTATCCCAGCTCGAGATATCTTCACATCTATCCGGTGACGTCATCGTTCTCCGATTGTATTTATTTAATATCAGATAAAGTCATCATCATCATCATCATCTTCATTATCATTTCCCTACCCTTTTCCCATTTTTATTTGGGGTCGGCACAACATGTCTTCCTCTTCCATTCCTCTTTATTTGTTGTCATCTCCGCATTCACTCCTTTCCCAAGCATATCATCTTTCACACACAGTCCATCCATCTTTTCTTTGGTCTTCCCCTTTCCATTTAATCGTCCACATTCATATCCAATACCTTTCTTTCAACATCCTCTTTCTCCCTGCGCATCACATGCCCTTACCAGGACAAACGACCGCCTCTTAACTTGTCTGTTATTGGTGCCACTTTCAAACTTCCTCTAATATACTCATTCCTAATCCTGCCCATTCTTGTTACCCCACACTTCCACCTCAACATCAGATAAAGTGTAGTCATTTATATACATCTGTACTAATAAATAAAATTGAAGTGTTTGTTTGTAATATCAAAATTATTTTTTTACTAAATGGATATGAATGTATATACGATAACCTAAACCAAAAATACAATCTTTAAAATTTTTGTCTGTATGTTTGTAATAGGTATTCTCCGTACGGCAGGATCGATTTTGACGGGACTTTTTTTTGGTAGATAGCTGAAGTTACTCCGGGTACCTTATTTTTATTTACCGGGTACTTTTATTTTACGAAAATAATTAATAAAAAGGGTTTCGCGTAAAAAAATTAAAACCCATAAAAATGAAGTAAATCCGATTCAAAGTACAGTTTTACAAGCAAGTGCTATAATTTATGAGAAATATGTTTCATGAATCGAGTCACAAAAAAATTGAGGTCTAAGATTGTTCTCTAGAAAATCGATCTTTTTCGACTTGTTTTTTTATTCACAACTAGTATTCTTTTATTGGTTGAAATTAGACCATAATCATTATTTATTGAAAATTTGAGGTAAAAAACTGTTTCCCGAAATAATTTTATTGATACCACTAACGCTCTACAATATAAATTAAACAACAAGAGACGAAAAAAAGAAGAGAGAAAACTCTTCAGTCTGAAGAGAAAAACATGCTAAAATCTTAGTGTATTTATAGTTAAATCCATATTAGACAAAAAAAAACGTGACAATATAACAATCAATCTTTTATCATTTGTGAAAAATTAGAGTTGATTTTACAAGCATATCAAAGTCAAAGGTATAAATTGAAGTGATTTTATGGTTGGCAGTACACTCGAAATAGTCTTGATGTAGTAGGCGTTCAACTATCACCGTAAGTGTTTCCTTACCACCAGGCAAGATATTTCTCTGCTATCTTAATAGTATACAAATATACATTTGGAATCTCACAAAGAAGCGCAAGAAACTAACCACAAAACCATCTCTTGCGTTTTAAATTATTTTAGTGTACAATTTTCTCATACATTTACTTGTGTTTGGGTATATTTTAATTGTAAATAATTTTATGGTTCTTATAGAACCATAAAAAAACATCGATTTCCTAGGTTCTATTCTAGTGTCAATTCAGTGTTAGATATCGATCGATTTTGTGTTTATTACCCATAGTTTACTAGTGAAATTAAACTTTATGTTTAGTGTGTGTGATAGAGTAGTTATCTAATAATGTGACTGGGACTGCGATTTTTTCGAGGTTAGTATTTCATTCGGGTCTTTTTTTTAGTTTTCTATTTTTTGCTAAGACTTTCTATTTACAGCCTGGGTACATTGAATATTCTCTCTCAGATTATCAATATCATGTTATTGTTATATGAGTTGAAAACTTTTATTTTTATGATTGTTTTTGTACCTTTTATGTGTAAATTAGTAGGTAATTTTTTGTTTTGTTTTATGAAAAAAGGCGTAAAGTATCTTTGTTTATTTTATTTTTGCATAATACTTATCTCTAAATAGATAGTAGTAGGTAATATAAATTTTAGCGGGTGTTTCCGAACGATACGTTTTTAAGTGAAGTTAGACCCGCACGAAGTTCACTACGTTAAAAAAGGCAGTTATTACGCGCTCTGTTCAAAATTGTACAAGTCACAATAAATTATTTTACGCCATAGTTTTTATATTATTTACGTCCACTAATAAGTAGCGACACACCGCAACCGCCGCTACATGTTGGTCCTTCGAGCCGGATTTTAGTGTATATTTTATACCTGTTTATAAACTAACGCGTGTCTGCGTGTATGTGTAATTATTATTACGTGGATTACACAAATAATTTTATTACTAAGATAAAATATATAATCGATCTCAGATAAAATAAATATACGAAGAAACTTGACAGCTTCCCTCAGCACAAGCATCCATCATTCATTACTGTACTAATTTTCAAGAAGAAGAAGTATGACGACCAAGTAGATTTTTTATTCTCCGGCTTTACCGTCGTTTTTTTTTTACGCTTTGCCACTGGTAGCTACCACCCTCAAGTTTGAAAACCTGTCGCTCAAATACCAATAGGTATGTTCCAGCAGCATAACTTGAGAACCAGTACCTCTAGGCTTAGTATGTTTGCCATCCTAAACCATCGTCACTTAAAATCAATTGACATTGTGGTCTAAGCATTAAGCCGTGTAAAAAAATAATTGTTAGAAAAACACCGTTGAGTTTTAGTGAGTCTTGCGTAGGTATTATTTTTTTAGTTGTCCGGCTAGGTTTTCTCACAAAATATGATTTGCTTTAGGCTGTTATAGACTGTTCTTATGGACCTTAATCAATCATCTCATTTAATAAAAGCTATGTAAATAAAAATGAAGAAAAGTAGATAACACATAAATAGAGATAGATTATAAAATAAATATACCACAGAATCAAGAATGACAAACTCCAAAATATTTTTAACGGAGTAATCTTATTTGTTTTCATTATTAACAGCTTAAATTACGGAGACACTATAAATCGATATTACTAAAGGTATTTTCTAAAGGTGTCGGCGGTTAAATAATAGGCTTTCTATTTTCGAAGCATTATTCGGTTCGTTTGTGATGCACTCGGTTGTTACACTCCACCGGGTTTAACACTACCTATCTAAGTTAATACATTTTTATATGATATGTACAACATGTCGTCTTCTTCTTAGATAATGGCAATTGGTGTACAAACAGTTTGTGCCAGTGTCATTTAGGTAACATGTATTTTCAATCATTTACCAGCGTTACCAAGCTCCAGCAAAACTGTGGCTCATTCTGCTAGACGTTTCCATGGAGCTTTGTCCGCACCTCAGAATAAATGCCACGCGTTATTTTCCATAATAAATTTAACTTGTACACAAGAACTAAACTATATCACACAAAACGCCACCAAGATTACATGATATAGAGTCAAATACAAATTTAATGAATGAAAGAAAACACTTGCTTCCTGACAGACTGATATCCCGCCAAAAACTCTTACAACATGTCTTGAAGGGTGATAAGGCCTCACTGGGTGGGTGTCCATATTAAACCATTTCGTAATCGAGTATTTAGATTTTTTCGTTATCGATTAGGGTTTTTGGGTGATAGGATTCGCTGGTCAGCACTACACCCGAGACGCTGACATGATTTAACGTTGAAGTTTGAGCTCATAGTAAATGCAATTTGAATAAATGTATTAGTTACATTATTGTAAACCCTTCATACAACTGATATATATTTTTTGTCTTTTCAGATTGGTGTTTGTATATCTCCGTGAATTTGATGAACAGTATTCTAAAAGTGTTGTTTTTATGGTGAGTTTATTTATTATTATCTGTACTAATAAATAAAATTGAAGGGTAATGTCAAAATGATTTTTTTTTTACTAAATCGATATGAATGTATACACGATACCTATACCAAAAATGCAATTGTTAAAATTTTCGTCTATCGTCTGTCTGTTTGTTCCGGGTAATCTCCGGAACAGCTGGACGGATTTTGACGGGATTTTTTTTGGTAGATAGCTGAAGTTTCTCCTTACTTTTAATTTTCATAAATAATTAGGGATCTGCGTAAAAAAAATAAAACTCATAAAAAATGGAATAAAATCCGATTAAATGCACAGATTTACGGGCAAGTCCTTGAATGTATGAGAAATAGATTTATTTTATCTTAGTATTAAACAAAAATTAGGTTTCCGTATAAAAAAAATGCAGTGAAGAATATATGACGGATGCAGCCGCGGGGACACAACTAGTTTTCATAATAATTGTTGTAGGTTTATTATTATTGTAATAATTATTGTAGGCTTCACATTTTTTTAATAATCGCTAAAGGTTATTCGATTGTAAGACTAAATCAAACTGTTAGTATTCTTTAGTCAATTTAGGAGAATACATTACATTTACTGTTTACAATACTGTTTATACTATAAGTTATACCCGCGGCGCCGTTCGCATATAAAAAACTATTTTCTACATTTATTTTCCATATATAAATAAAATAGGCAAAGGCAAAACCTCCTCCTCTGTTTTTCGATCGATTTTATTTCTTGTTTTATTTGGTAGCTAATGACGAGATTTAGTATTATCAATAAAAAATATGTTGCAAAAACAGTTTCGTTTTTCTCTCTCTTATTTTCCATAGTGTTTATTAAGTCATATTTTAACTACTGGACGTATGCTTATGTGTATATCTTATATTATCCATGTAAACCAAAATTCGATTTAAAAAAATGTTGTATAAGTCTATCTAATAATAGTGTTTGAGTTATAACGAATAAACAGACACAAAATACCTTGCTTTTTTTTATAATATTCAAGGGAAATATAATATAATTAATGATTTAGTTTATTTTCCTGACAATAAATACTCTGTTATAAGGGGCAGCAAATAAATTTGTTTTCTCTCATGTAAACAGACAGTAACAATTTTGATATAGAAGATCATTCGCTAAACAGAGGCAGAAGCGAAATGTGAAGGCATTATTCTTTCGAGCTTGCTCGACGGGGCGGCACGGATACTTACCCTAAACAGACATCGTATGATGTAAACGTCTGACGGCTGCCGTCGTTCTATATTACCCTGCTAATATTTATCCTGACCGGGGGTCTTGAGATGAGAAATTATTTAACGAGATTTTGCTCTGTTTTGCGTTGCGTAATCAAGTGTGCAGTTCGAAGTGAACTTCGTGGCTCAGACCCCCCAGCCCCCTTCCTTTTTGTTTTGTAACATAAAAATATTAATCGTCAAATTTTGTTTAATTAATAATATTAAAGCGTATTATTGTGTACTGATATATTATATTTACTAATTGATTTTAGTGGTTTTAAATAAGATGACGTCTCTTGAGATTGAGATGTTGATTTGAGCGTACTCTTATATTGTATATTATATTGTCTCTGTAATCTATATCGCGGCATGATTTTAGATAGATTACTTATGATTAAGTTTAGATTTTATTTTGTGTTCTATAAGAATAGTGTGTATTTTATTTACTCTTATTTATTATAAATAGTAGTTTTTCCAGTACCAGAAAATAATTGTGTATTAGATAAATGCTCATAAGTTATTGAAACAAAAAAAAATCGCGGTTAAAATTTTGTAAGCAGGTTCGTTTACTGGATTATTCATTTTATAAATGATAATGAAGGTTGTTAAGTGAGATTATAAAATAAAACGAAAAGTATTAGGTTTTTCTGTATAAATACATTTTGAAATCTTAAATAGTAAACATTATTGCTAATTTTTTTTATTTTGGATTATTAAAATTTCCACTCTCATAATCATTTACTAACTATTACAATTTCGATTTTCATCTTATCTATCATTAAAATAAGGTTAGTTTTATCATCATTCGATTCGTTATATTTTTAAGTAATAGCATGATAAACTGATTATGTTTTAACGTAAAAAAAATAACCCACTAAGCTCCGATTACGGCCCTGCATTTGACCGACGGTGTATAAAGGCTAATAATAACATTTAATCACGTTGGGAGCGCCCTGGTTTTATTAGCAAAAGTAAAAAAAAGTATGTAAATATGCACGATTTTTTTTTTACGTCAGAATTTATTTTATAATGGTGTAGGATTTTTTTTATATTGGAATTTTTTGTAATAAAGTTTGTGTCTTTTTTGAATAAATTTATCTAGTTTATTTATCTATGTAATGTAAGAATACTCAAAGGAAGCTGATATATTAACTGCCTCCACATACCAGTGGGTTAGAAGTATGGGATACATATATATGATAACTAAACGAACTTAAATACAAATTTGTATAATTGTTTATTTGCTATTATCTCAAGGTCCATTCATATAGTCGATATACGAGTATAACGATATTTTTTTTTTCATTAAATGTACATTTTTTTTAAATAATGTGTTATGTGTTTGACTAAAATCTCAGGTGATGTTAAGCGACGATGTGCTCGAAGATGGTAAGGACTAAATAAATTAAACTTGAAGTACTGCTCGTAGCTAGCCAGACGTGTTTCTTATAGTTTTATAATTTTATCACGATGCGTTCCTTCCCTGAAAGGTAATTTTAGGATTCAAACACACATCGATTGCTGTAGTGATCGTGTATCACTGAGCCATCAGTGCGTCAAACATATTCCATCCATGAATTCAACCGAAAGACGTACACTGCTGGACATAGGGCTCCCTTAAAGATCTCCACGATGATCGGTCTTACGCCACCCGCATCCAGCGGATTCTCGCGACCTTCACCAGATCGTTGGTCTACCTTGTGAGGGTCCTACCCACGCTACGTCTTTCGGTGTGTGGTAGCCATTCGAGAACCCGTTGGCCTCACCGGGCATCGGTTCTGCGAGTAATGTGCGCAGCCTACTGACACTTTAGTTTAGCAATTCTTCTGGCAATATCGGTTACTTTGGTTCTTCAGCAGATCTCCTCATTCCTGATTCGATCACGCAGTGAAACTCCAAGCATAGCATTCTCAATTGCCCTTTGAGCTTTTTTATTAGGCCCACTGGGAGCGACCAGGTCTCAGTACCGTATGTCATCACTGGCTACACACACTGGTCGAATACTTTCGTCTTGAGAGACTGTAGTATTTCGAACGAGAAAATTCTGCGTAGGTTCCCGAACGCGGCCCAGCCCAGTTGGATTCAACGATTAACCTCTTTCACGAAGTTGGATCTACCTAACTGGACGGTTTGTACAAGGTATACATAACTATCAATAGCTTCGAGTGTAGAGTCACCGATTTTTATAGGATTTGGCACAACATAAACATTAGACATGACTTTCGTCGTATCCATGTTCATTATAAGGCCAACTCGTTCGCAGACATCCTCGACCGCAGTGATGTACAATCCTTCAACGCTTTGATATACCGATAGTCTACTGGACACCGCTGGAGCGATTGAAGTACAGCCCAGATCTCAATCGAATCGAAGGTTTTTTCGTATTTCGCAAACGATAAACAAACGGGTAGGTTACATTCCTCGGTATTTTGTATAACCTGCCCCAGCGTATGAATGTGGTCTACGGTGCTAAAGTCTTTTCGAAAACCTGCTTGTTCGAAAGGCTGAAAGTCGTCGAGCCTGTGAGCTAGTCAGTTCGTGAGAAATCTCGACAACAGTTTATAGACACGACCCAGAAGTAAGATGTGTCTATAACTTTTCAAAAGGGTGATATCACCTTTTTTGAAAAAGAGGACCATCACACTTCTATGCCACGCCTGTAGCGTTTTTACCTCGAGTATGACAGAATGAAAGAGCATCTAAAGGGCCTCAAGAATCGGTTTTCCATCTGCCTTCAGCAGCTCAACTGTTATTCCGTCATCACCCGGCGCCTTGTTGTTCTTCAGCCATTCGAATTTCGTACAAGCTGACGTCTGGGATATCTTCAGTGAAGAGTGTGTCGGGTTAATTTAGCTCTCGGGTATCGGGCTAAAATTTCGACCTGGTTTTCGTGTTGATGTGTAAAGTTATACGTAGAACTTTTGCGACTTTCCTCAAGAGCTCAGGCCTGGAGGATATCATTCTACTGTCATAAGCCTTCAGCTTCGTCAATCAGCTATTAAATTACTTTTATTTTGAAACACACCTTTATGATTTACCGATATATAATTTAAAAAAAAATTACACGAATTTCTACAGTTATCATGTATGTGAAGTATGTGAAGATTATTTGTCGATATATTTTTATGATTCATTTCCTAATAACCTTATCAAATTATGATGAAAATATCGCCAAATTGTTTCTATCGGGAGGTATCTCGGAAGTCACTGATTGAAAGTAACAAAACTAGATATTATCTTATTAAATGACAACTACCCTCGCTAACAAAATACTTATAGAAGAGCTCCGCAACGGGGATCTGGATGATTCATTCTACGTTGGTCGTCGACGCGTGCGGACCTGTGCACACAAGTCGATTTGTTGCTAGTCATAAGTGTGTACGGACGTAAGTCATCTCGTGCAGTCTAGTATCATATAATAGTTTTTATACGTTACTAATTGATCCGTGTAGATTTCACTTTTTCTTTATTGAAATTTCACAAAGCTGGTTAGTAAAAAAAGTATTACGGCGCTTCGCTTGTCAAATTACCCCAAAAGTTGAGTGAATTAATAGACACACATAAATCAGCATACCAAGGACCGCAGAGTGACAAATCGGCCTATCTCGACGCTGGCGTCTCGAGAACATTTTCCTTACACTTTTGCCCCTCAAATTCATTAATGTCTTTGAGCTAATCTACGTCGTATTCGTGAAATATATCGTCCGGGTGGATAGGTATTCAATGGTACCTTTACCGTAATTTATTCTGTACCATATGGACGATAGAGATTTATTTACGATAAAACGTATTTATTCGATTATTGGCAAATTTTTTTTCTCGTGGTCGAATCGTAAATGAAGAAATCTGCAGAAGAACCAAAGTAACAGAGATTGTCCAAAGAATTGCTAAATTTAACAGGCGGTGGGCTGGGTACATTGCTCGCAGGAACGATGCCCGATGGGGCCAACAGGTTCTCAAATGGCCACCAAGCACCGAAAGACGTATTGTTGGTAGGCCCCCCACAAAATGGATCGACGACCTGGTGATTGTCTATCAACGATAGATATCAAACAGACTAAGTATTAAGGAGAATTGTAAAATATTTTTTATAAGAACTTTATAATGAAAGTATAACTATAATCTGCTGACATAAAGTTGACAGTTCAGAAACTACGTCCGAATTTATGAAATACAAAGAATAATCTCAAGTATACTTTAGTTGTTAAACTTTTCAATTTAGTCTATACTTATAATAAAAGGCTAACGAGACGAAATCTGTCCATTGAAGATATTTAAGAAAAAATATTGTGAGGGTCTCCAGTATCGTCTAAAGAATATAATTATATAGTTTTTAAAATTATTGTCTGTCTGTCTGTTTATTGTTCTTCTTCAATCACGCAAAAACTACTTAACCGAATTCGTTGAAATTTGGTAATGACATACATTGCATCCAGAGGCAGAACATAGGATATCTGAATTTCAAGCAGATGAAGCCGCGGAAGCAGCTAGTATCAAATAAAAGTTTTTGTTTTGCAAACATTATCAGCTTACTGGAGTGTGAAGTATAAAAAAAGGAGTTAAAAATAATCTTATTTGATTAATTAATAAATTTCTTAATAAATTAATTGAATTGGTTCAGATAAAGCGATTTACAATATCTAACTACACGATTTAGACATATACTTCATGGTTTTATTGTTATAATGAATGAAGTAAAAAATACGTAGACGACTGACTAGTTAATACTTGAACGTAACGTGACCTGTAACTTTGTTTATTAACCTTTAAATCGATAGAAGGGGAGAAAGTCCAGAATTTTACATTGGTGACTTTATTCAAGGTCTATTTTTAGCTCTCTATAAGTAAGTATTCATGTTTGCTTACTATCTTGACTTAAAGCGTCCAAAGTCACCCCTATATTCATATAACGCAAGTTAACAAGGCATCGTTTGGCAACCGCCCAGAATATTCTTAAAATATTGTCACAGATTAGAGAGAACAACTGGTATATTCCTGAAACTACTAAGACATCGTCGTCTTTATTCCTCGACTGTCTAACAATGAAAATTACTTCTAAATTTGCAATATATTAATTACTATGTACTCAAAAGGAATAAAAATTAGTGATAAATTGCTCAAGTCGTGTTGAGCGTCGCATACATTAATATGCTCTGCGAATAGTGAGGATCTGGAATGCTGGAAATTCTTACCATAACGATGAAAACGTATAAAATGACTAAAAAATTATATAACGAGAGAGCCATTGAACCGACTTACGTGACTTTACGCGACCCGCCCCGGCTTCACACTATATATACATAGAAATTTCTAAAAGTATACTTAACAAAAATAGCCTATGTTACTCAGTGATAGTATAGATAACAAATATATTTAAGAGATTTGGTGTCGTGAAGAAGATTTTTGATTACGAGCAAAGTAAAATCATAGTCTGTGTGCATAGTGAAATTGTAAATTCTCCGTGTTAGAGAGATCGCATCATTTGAAGAACACAATTTTACGAATTTTAAAATAAAACACTTTACACTGTTATAAATATTTTTACAAGATATCTTACTCTGTATTTTAATTTTGTAATAAAGACTTTTGCCATTTTTAAGAGGAACTTGAAGCTATTAACAATTGTCATAGAGTAGGTACATACATAGTAACGTGACACATAATAGCGATGTAAACAATATTTCACTTGAATGATTTTAACGAAATTAAAAGGATATTTTAATATGAAATTTCAGAAAATAGTTCACGCTTTAAAATTATGGAACTGCTGTAGTAAATGTGAATTGTACCCGCTATGTCTAAGTATTCTATAATTCAACTTGATAGAAACGTTTGAAACAAAGGAAATAAATATAATATTAAAAGAGAAACAAAGTTAGATGGTTGTCTGTGGAAACAAAGTTTTCGTAATAAATTATGTAGAGATAGGTAAAGCGAACTGACGAAACGAAATTTGTTTCGATTCAAACGTATCGTATTATAACTTTTCTGTTCCTTGAGTTGTTTCGAATCACTTTAATATTAATAAGGCGCTTGTCCATATATATCTACGTATCATACAAAAAGTCAAATTAGTTATCATAATTAATACCACTTTCAAATCATATCAAAAATAGAAAACGCCTTTGCTTGTTCATCCGCTAGCGATGTATGTGCTTCTGTAAGCTTTTGTTATATTATTGTTTAATTACTACTATATCTTAAATAATATCGAGATTCTTGGCGTCAATCTATCCAACGAACAGTTTCGGATTCATTTGGAAAGTAAAGCCAAAAGGGCAGCTAAAAAACTTGATATTCTCAACTGGTCTAAACAGTATTTCACACCAAAACAACGACTCCTGCTGTTCAAAGCGCAAATCCGACCTCACACAGAGTATTGCTCACATATTATGGCCGGTTATCTTGCTTACCAGCTTTTTGCTCTTGACTCCGTGCAAAGGCGTGCTATTAGATTTCTTGATGCTCCCGAATTAATATGCATTCTAGATTATTTGAAGCTTCATAGAGACTTTGGGTCTCTATTGTCTCGTACCGCATGTACAATGGGGATTGCTCAGAGGAACTTTTCGATATGGTAGCCTCATCGCCATTCCAAACCCGTACATTCCGCCGTTGGCTGAACGCTCTACCTCCCACTCTTAAACCAATCCGTAACGCCACTACCCTACGGTACTCCAAGACCTTTACATCACGTACGCTAGCATTGTAGAAAGGGTTACCCAGCACAGTCTTCCTCCAGTCCTCCTTCCTTCCTTCATATGCAACTCTACAAAAAGGAACTTAAAATGCTCTCCAAGGTCGGCAACGCATCGGTAATACTCCTGGGGTTGCAGTTGTCTATAGGCGACAGTAACCATTTACAATCAGATGGGCCGTCTGCCCGTTTGCCGTCCATTGGTATAAAAAAAAAACACTGAATACTGGTGATGGATAGAAGTTGTTATGTTTGAGTGAAACCGCATGGCACAGCTGGTGAAGTGTATAATATGATGTTTATTAGTTTCAAAATTATAAGCTATGCATTGCGTCGTTCCGAGTTATTTTTTGTTCGTTAATGATTTGATCTTAATCTTACGTATTGTTATGTTATGCTATATAAAAACCATGTAATAAACATCTCGATAAATTTTCTTTCAAGGAAGTGCAAGGCCCAGTGTTAACCTTCAAACATTCGGTATATGGATCATATCCGGACACCGCAAAAATGGTTATTTTGACTTAAAGCAAAAATTCTTTAAAACGTTATACGTATTTAATTAATAATGTTAGGTTTTACAATACAATCTCAAAAAACATTACAGATTTACCTAAGAATAAGTTCAAGCACTATGTAAAGGTAACTTTGGATTTTAAATGGTGATTACGTAAACCATAGTGATGTCTGGAAATTAAACCTTTCTCTGTGCTTCCTCTAATAACTATAATTTATATATTTTTATAGATGACAACAAATAGACAGGAATGGAAGAGGAAGACATGTTGCGCCGACCCCAAATGAAAATGGCAAAAGGGTAGGGAGATGATGATGATGATGATGAAATACTATATTTAATTTAAAAAAAAAGGTAAACCAGATCGAATTTTTTGCCGGCTCAACTCGATGAATGGGTTGATTTTCTAACCGGTGGTAGGGTTTTGTCGTTCATAATGAGCCTGAGCTTATGGTAACGGAAAACATCGTGAGGTGATCATGGGTGACATTAAATAATCTAATAATCAATCTTGACAAAACTAACATCATGACATTTAAAAATAAATCAATACCAATCAATGGACTTTGATATTTGGATAAGGACTTAACAACATTAATAATACAATTTCTTAGGACTTCACATAGACTGTTACTTGGGTTAGAAACTGCATATAGACTATGTATGCACTATGTTAAAAAGTTTTTCATATGCATTGTATTGATGTCCAAAATATTTAACAAGATGTTACACTTATGACATATCATGCGTATGTGACATCAGCGCTTAGAATCATGTTTTGGAGCAATTAAACTGACAATGAAAATGCTTTTAAGGCACAGAAACGGTGTCTAAGAGCTGTATGGAAACTAAAACAAACAGACACATGTAAAGCAAATTTTCTTAAGCTAAAATCTTAACATTCCCCTGTCTGTGTATGTATGAAACTATTGGTTTTGTTAAAAATAATTTAGATCGTTTCTCGTTGTACAAGAGTGCACGATGTAGACATAGGATAGATGGGCCGACACACAAAACGAAACTGTAAAGTAAAAGTGTGTTTTTATGGATCCTAGAATTTATAATAAATTGCCTAAAGAAATTTTAGACATCGAGAGCATACCAACTTTAAAAACTGCCATCACAATACTTTTGTGTAATCAAACGTATTTATTTGAACACCAGCTACAGGGTAAACACCCGCGGCTGCGCCCGCGTTTCATATATTCTTCAATACTAATTATTTTTCGTATTTTTTTTTTGGTTCTAATAAAAAGTAAAAATATTTCACATAAATTCAAGCAATCCCCTGTAAAACTGTGCATTAAATTGGATTTTATTCAAATTTTTATGAGTTTTAAATTTAAAGTACCTTTAGTTACGGGGAGTAACTTCAGCTATCTACCAAAAAAGTCCTGTCAAAATCCGTCCAGCCGATCCGGAGATTACCCGGAACAAACAGACAGACAAACAACATTTTGAAAAATTGTATTTTAGGTATAGGTGTCGTAGATTTCATACATTCGTACATTCATATCTATTTAGTAAAAAAAATACTCTGAAATTACTAACAGACACTTCAATTTGATTTATTAGGATAACTAAATAGAAAACACGTTTATTTATAAATCCATTAAAACTCTTGGAGTCTAACCTGGATCTTGGAGTCTTTACAAAATTGTCTAATTTACCATTTTTATATTTATTTTATATATCTTGAAATGTCTTGAAAAAAATTCTTGAAATGATAAAAAACAATACATACAGAAACATACATTATATATATAATATTATAAATTTATAATAATAACGTACATATACATTATTGGAATATTTATTATTGTAAAGATTAAAAAGACATTTTTAAGCCAACTGTGTATTCCTTGAAACCAACGAAAAAAAAATACACAGTATAATATAGAGGTTTCAGGGAGCTGGAATGGGGTGGGTGAGTTCGGAAGTTAGCTGATTACTTATTCACGTGCGGTAAAACCGCTCTTCTCCGCGCTCGTAAATACAAAAATTGTCTTTTGGAATTGTAGAAAAGTTTTTTTTTAATTCAACCAGAGCGTACTATATCCGTTTTTTTTTCATTATTTGTTGATTGGTTAGATCATTTTGTTTGTGTTTTCTTAACTCCTAACTATAATGCGTGCACAAGTGCATTTTACTTGAATAGTGCGTCGCACCTTGTAACTTTGTCGAGGTATTTGTTATGATTGTCACGTTGACCGTGTTTACATTATATTAAATTAATTAATTTGAATAGTTTTTAGCTTTGAATCATCATATCATCAAGCTATCATAGTCGCTAGTGTCCAGTGCCTGTTAAATAGTCGCGTATGCCGCGTGGTAATTAAAGTCGGTGTATGAAAAGTTATTAAAGACCGCAGTTTCACGAAGCGGGTACCATGTTTAAAATTACGAGGGCAGAATCAAAAATTTAAAATATCCTTGAAGTGTTTTCCCTGATTGGAGGGCTTCTTGAAACAGAACTGACCTGCGACGAAGGAGAAAGTTGTAAGAGATAATCCCTTAATGGAGAAAGCTTATAGTTTAAACGATATTTAATACATTTAAATATGAAATGTCATTGTTTTGCGTGAATAACTCGAGAGCAACGTTTTCCTAAAGAAAACACCTAATATGACGCTAATAGTTTTGTTGAAACTAAAAAGGTTAATCTTACTCCTCATCCTCTCATATGTTGGTATTGATAACTATAATAAGTAATAAAAACGTCGTTTAACAACATGATAAAAAAAAAAACTCTATGTACATTTATTTTTCTTCCTAAGTTACATGTTTTACCAATCTACAGTAATATTTTAAAAATCATAGCAACCCTAAGGTAAACTCGTATGCGCTTCGTAGGGTAATTAGGCCGAGCGATGCGTGTGCATATATTTGTGTAAATACACATATATGTTGTGAGTCAAACAGTTTTGTAGATTTTCAGTCGCTTCCACAACAACTTACCATGTGGGTTTTTTTTATATGTAAAAGAAGAAGTAACAGAAACCGGAAAGCATTCCATTTGAATGGTCTCTGTAGTCTATATAGACAATATATACTTATTATGTAAAGATATAAAATTTATGATTAGTACATAGAAACTAACTGGTATGTGAATTATAACAATATTATTTTCAAAGTTAATAACATGTCTTTCGGTTGTTCATCCCAATTTAAATTAATAGGGAAAGTGAATGTTGGAATAAGTAGCGTGTGATCTCTGCTCGAGAAAGGTTTGCCTCATGCTTCGCTTGGCTCGAATACGACGCGGGTGAGGGTGCGCCGCCCTCGGTACAAGCAGCCCGCCACAAATGTCAAGTACCTTGAACACTTGAAATGTTGATTGTATGCCACTCCTGTGTCGTCTCGGATTCCACTCTCTCATTATACACTCAAGTAAAACAGAGTCGCGATTTCATTAATTTCATATTTAGGTATAAATATATAAAAAAATTAAGTACTATTTCTATTAGTAGGTATCTATGTAGAAATAGGTAAAGAGAGAATTTAGTACCATTTACGCCTTGGATGATTTTGTTGCAGCGAAAATTGCTTTAGCGGTATTGAGTGATTCTCGGTAGGGGAAAAACTTTAAAATATTTACCATACCATACCATTACGAATGCTATGACGTTAGCCGTCAACATGCTACAGTGTGTCAAGTATAAGATGGCGTATAAGTGCTCGCGCTCAGAGATAAATAATACATTTATATTTAAGTAGCCTATCGAATGTTTCGATTATGAATAAACTATATGAAAATGTACATAATTATCACTCGAAGCGCCAATAGACGTAATGTACCAGACAAAAAATGGTATGTGTAATATCAAGTAACAAATTATGAAATTGATAAATTAAAAAACAGTTTTCCAAAGTTACGGAGTTTTCACTTCTGTCCGCATGGCTGCCTACTAATACTACTACATATCCGTACTAAGCTAAACGACAGCACTTGATCAGATGTTAAATAGACCCCAAGAACGATAACGACATCTGATAGATGAGAATCTACCGACACTCGGTATCATCATGCCTGGCTATATCTACTACGATTAAAGCATCTACGTAGGAAGCTTGTTATCCTTACAATATATACTGTCCATCTATCTGCTCGTTAGTAAACACGAGCGGAGTCGTAGGGACACGCCTAGTATATTATACATATAAAATAATTATTTAGTTTTTGTATCCTAAAATCTTCAAGTTTCGATACAAACGGATGTTGAAAAATTACACTTTCCAGCCGAATACTTAGCTAAACGTAACCTTGTACACTAAGCGGTACTTTTTTAAAAATAAATATGATACAAATAATATATTTTATTTTTATAGTTTCAAAAATCTCATAGTAAAGATAGCATAAAACATTAAACTTTCTAAAACATAAACAAGTCGTGTTCTCCAGCGATTAAATTATCTCTGAATTTAAGTTGTTCTGTTTTTGAACTCTGTTTACTTACAATTATAAATGTTTTGACACGTGTCGTGCGCGCCATCTTTAATTAATGGCGGCGCTTTGCATCGGGTTTACTTGAGGACGATCCATTGCTATAGTAATAATAGAATTTTGTGTATAAAATACCGAGTAGGTATAAACAATTATAATAAGGTGTAACTAACGGTATATGTACTTGAAATATTTATAGATGTAAGAGGAGTTCAAGCATTTAGAGGAATATTAATGTCTATGTCAAAACTCAAGTCTATCGAATTTAATACATTGGTATAGTAAGTCGATGTCCTGTGGTCTTTTTTTGAAATAATGACTTTGTATTTTTTTTCCAATCCAATTCTTTTTTAATATCTCTTCATTTAAACTTTCCTGAATCAGGAAATATTTGCAACATCTCGAATTCATTTTATGTGCTAATGTTCCTAATACTACTTACCTGTTAATTATATATTTTGTAAAATTTCATAATTATTACGTTATATAAGATTCAATATTGCAAGTATATGAATAAAAATATAAACTCTTAGATAAGACAGTAAGAACCCACTAAAAAGTCATTATGCCCTTTATTCCTACATACCAACATAAAAACCCCAACAATTTCGTATATTCTTTTCGTTTGTCAACGTCATTACAGCTGTCATCCTGGTCTGAAACTTCAAAATTGTCAGAGCAGTGCTGGGATTCTGCTTGAATCTTGATGGCTCGCTGCGGAAACAGTAATTATTATTAAAAAAATTAATAAAACACCCAAAAATTAGAAAGTATATCAACAAGTTAATAATAAACAAATTTTGTCTCCTTATTTATTAAAAAGAATTTATAATACCATACATATAATACATACACAACCTGGTGCATATATTATCACACACCATACAAAATAAGCCCATAAAGTATACACCCAAAGTAGACATAATATGTCAAAACCGATGTAGTCGGACTTTCGAAGTGATACTTCACAGATTGGATCATCGCGTCCTGATATCTTTTAGAATACATACCCACGAGAAATTATCTGAGATTTCCACTCGAATATGCAAATAAGCAATTCTATTCGCCTACTTGATATTGAATAATTAATATGAAGTTGATTCAATTGAGCTTCAGACGATATTGTTAAGAGTTTATGTATCTCTTATTTATCTGTACATGGTATAAAATAAAGTTGTGCAGCTGATTTTTACGCTCAGATATTTCTTCAAATCAGGTTAATTAAGCTTTTATGTAAATAGAAAAAAATTGTAACAAAGCCGGCAAAATATGAATTCTTATGGATTACATTACGTAAGGTAAATCTTAAAAACTACATCAAAGTGATGTACTAGAGCAGGGGTCGGCAAGTAGTTTTAGGTGGGGTCCGGATACTGTAGGAAAATTTTAACGAGATCCAGAAAAAAACAAATATAATTATTTAAATCACATTAGTTATAGTTACAGCTGATTCGCGCACACACTCACACACACACACACACACACAGGGTATATAGGAAACTAATCAAACCATATCAGTTGTAGGTACTTGTAAAATAAAGGTATGGTATACTTTATCTACGTATTAATTTATACTTGGTATAGAGTACATTACAATATTTGGCGGTCCGAGGTTCGACCTTTCGCGGTCCGCTTGTTGCGGACGGTTGTACTGGAGAATTACGTTGTTCAAAAATCCTTGAGTAAAAAAAACGTTGATATATCGTATCAATGACTCATAGTTTCCCATCTGGACCCAATTCTAAGTTAACGCAGATAATATCGCGAGCAGAAGCTTGTATATATTAAAAAACTATATATAGTGTGCAATATCAATATTTTAATACAAAAAATATACTTCCCGGAGTTTGGAATTTGTGCCCGATATGGCGACAGGCTCGCCCCCTGTCACATCTGGGACGGAACTAAGCTCGGCGGAATGTGGGTGATGTAGTTTGCTACTTCACCTCTGCCTAACCCTTCGGGGATAACAGGCGTGAGCATATGTATGTATGTATGTAAAATATACTTCATAATAATGATTATACAACAAAAACCTTGAATATTGCGCATGAATGAATTAATTAAATATTAATAAATTGAAATAATAAGCAGCATAATAATATGGATGCTTTTCTTAATATATTATTTTAATATTAAAATTTCATCTATCCATCCATGCAACCAAAAGACGTACACTGCTGGACATAGGTCTCCCTCAAATAGGGAGGAGGATTGCCATAATCGCCACGCTTGGCAGGCGGGTTGGGGTTCGCAGTAGGTGTTTGTGGTTTTCAGAGGATGCTGCTGCCCATCCTCTGGTATATCCCTATTCTTAGCCGACTCCACACGGAACAAATTAAAATTAGCTATAACAAGTTTCAATATAAGCAATTTCTTCCCTTTCTTAGTGGTTGTGTCTATACCCCGAGTGTGTACATGAACATAATTTTTTTACCAACAAAACGAGTGTTAATTTTCTTTACAAACTTGATGTGTTTCGTAATAGTTATCGTTTCTCAACAGACGTGACTCGCGTAGTGAAGTCTTCCATTCCGCATCAAGACTGGATCCTGTGATAGAAGTTGCGGCCGTCGTCTAACTCTGTAACGGTGAACATTATAACGAGATCACGAGATATATGGACACAGGCCGGCCTTTATCTGAGTGTATTTCTGAAAAGTAAGTCTGTCGATTCATCTACCCTTTGGAAACCTTTTTTGGATCCTCCAGATTCACAGAACCCTTTAAGTGTCTATTCTAGTTTAGAGCCCTTATTACTTTTCCAGCAGTTCTAGGGCAGTCAGTAATTTTAGTAAATAGTAGTTAGAGTTAATTCCTTGAGCAATAAATAACGTTGCGTTTACGCCAGCTTTCCATTGTTTTCCTAGTATTTTCCTATTGTCTCATTTTTATGGGTAATCGACATATTAAGGATGATAAAGTTATGTCATGCAATCAACCAACATCACTTGTACGTGGGACAACAAACAAATATACTACCTTTATAGATTTCATGTATTTTATGGAATCGTTAGAATGAATGTCCTGGTAATTCATCTAATACTTATGAATACCAATTAAACAAAGTTGAGTACAATTTTTGTTTTTTAAGTGACTCACAAGCCGTTGACCCTAAGTGCCTTGATAACTTCAACGGACTTTGATCGAACGTTTAAGCCTAGCCAAGAATGATGGCGATATATGAAATTCTATCAACAGTCGGTATCATCACGCCCGTCTATCTATATCTACCATGGTTAAATGTTCTCTTTGTAGATCTGAATACACACTTGCTGATCCTGGAACGCGACGAATATTAACTTTAAAAGCTGGTCGCGATCCAACTGGGTAAAATTGCTAACCCCGCAAATTTTAATGAGTCAACAGAACAAAATCCCTCCTCGTCGTAATGTGCAGAAATATTTTAATTTGTTATTTTATACAATTATGTCTCGTCAGGTAGGGGTGGTCCATGCCCCACGCGGCGCCTGTCACCGTCATGTCGGCCCCGCCGCGCCATCCCCACTTCTACACCGTTGAGGTTGGCGATACGCGCTTCACTATCCTCAAACGTTACCAGAACTTGAAGCCCATCGGCTCCGGTGCTCAAGGGATCGTTTGGTAAGTTCCTATGAACAGACTTCTTTTTAAATCCTCTAGTTTATAATAAACGTAAAAAGCGTAAAAAGTTATACACATCACTTGAAGTACCATGGTAATTCTCGTAGATCTATCGAAATTCTGAGACTTGTCCGAATTGGTCGGAGTAATTCTTGGAACTAAAGTTACTATGAGTAATTTGAATAACAAATCTATTGCCAAATTATTTGGGGATCTCCATATTATATTTTTATAAGGAAAGATTGCAATTTTTCGGATTGGTCTAATGTATGATGCAATACTCAACGTAAAGTGAACGTAAACTTTATTATATCCAAATTGTGTAAGTAGCATTACGTAAAAAATGATCTAAAATTTGCACCTCATAAAGCGTTTTACTTGATAAAAGGAATTCATGACAGCAACAATTTCTACAAAACGTATATCTACTTTCAAAAGTGAACGTGACAAAACTCAATCTCAATTGCATAGTAATTTTGAATAAACAATTCCTAACACACTTAATTAGATTTCGTTTTTTACTATCAGTAATATTTGTCAATGGCGTGACCTTCGAGATCTTTTGAGGTTTCACATTACAATTCTATCGCGTTATATTCACTCAGATCACGCCTAGTAATGCGAAATTTTATGCGGTCTATAGTGTCCTATCCTATAGTGTTTCTACATAGAAGATTTCGTTTATTACATTTTTATTGCTTTAATTTGACTCCATAAAGTTTCATTAAACTTTATTTTTAGTATTATTAACTAATACACTACGTTATGTCTGAATTGATATTTGTATTGTTAATCATTTACAATGCAATGGTATGCAAGTGTTGTCTTCATCTCATTTTAAAATATTCAAAGACTCATTTAAAGAGTTTATTAAAGTTGAAACCTCTTATCAAATGGATTTCATTGAATATTGAAATATTTATATTACATAATATACGCGAGTGCAATAGTTTTTATATATCTTAAGTAAATGTAAATTTAAAAGGTTATTCACCGTTTATTTTCAAATACTTTGTTTTAATATTTTAAGTAATTTTGTTTTATATCTAGAAGACCAATCTGCTCTCTACACAGGAAACCTTATGATATTTTTGTTATATATTTCTACTTTACTTTCTTTGTTTATATAATAATATATGCACGCATTTACATGTATATTTCACAGCACAAATTTATTTGTTCTTTTTTGTGTTATTTCCACATATTATTTCAAAGGGTAGTGGCGAATTTCTTTGATTTTAAATATAATTTTGTGAACATCTTTCAAAACTTTATAATTATGCATAGTGCCATTGGTTCTGTTGCTAAAACTAATAAAATAAATAATGATGCACTATGTTTTACAATATCACCTAGAGATGTCGGAAATCTTAAGCAATAGATATTTTATTTCTAAGGGTAAAATAGTTAACGTACAATCATAAACAAAAATTTATACCCATTTTATTTAACACTAGCTGTGTGCCCTTGGTTCCGCCTGCGTTTCGTATATTCTTGATTTCCCTAATTATTTTCCTAAAATTATTTTGATGCTACAATACTTTAATAATATTCCTCATAAATTCAAACACCTGCCAGTAAAATTGTACATGAATCGAATTTTATTTACAACTAGCTGTGTGCCCGCGGCTGCGCCCGCTTTTATATATTCTTCTCTGCATTTTTATTTTTTATACGGAATCCTAATTGTTTTGTACTATGATAAAGTAAAAATATTTCTCAGAAATTCAAGCACTTGCCCGTAAAACTGTGCATTCAATCGGATTTTATTTATTTTTTATCAGTTTTAATTATGTTACGCGGATGCCTATTTACGAAAATTAAAAGTACCATAAGTTACGCAGAGCAACATCAGCTATCTACCAAAAAAAGTCCCGTCAAAATCACACCACCCGTTCCGGAGATTAGTCGGAACAAACAGACAGACAAAAATAAAAATTGTATAGGTACCGTATATATGTACATTCATATGCAACTAGTAAAAAATATTAAATTGATATTACAAACGTCTGTTTGTAAAACTTTGTATTTTGTGTGTTTGTAAAACTTCAATTTTATTTATTACTCTATTGACAATATATCCGTCCACTAAACCTTGGGTACAATTGTACTGAAATTTTAATGAATTCTTCGAGAAATGAGAAAGCAAGATATGATTAAGCGTATGGAATAAAGAGATATGCAACCAGGCAAATAATCACTTTTGCTCCGAATCATAAGCCGTCAATTTATCTAATGTTCTCAAGAGACGGCTTAAATTCAATTTATTAATAATTTCTTGTCGTATTATGTGTCTATTATGAAAATATTTGTCAATATTGTCTCACAGTTGTTTGGAATACACACGCTTGAAGATTATATCGTATTGTTTTTGTACTCAAAGTATTAAGATTTATCTATATCTATACTAATAAATAAAATTAATTTTATTTTTACTAAATAGATATAAATGTATACAGTGTATACTGTACACGATACCTATACCCAAAATACAATTTTTCAAATTTTTGTCTGTCTGTATGTTCGTTTGGTGTGTTTGTTCCTTGTTCTTGGAATCTCCAGAACGGCTGAATCGATTTTGACGGTTCTTTGTTTGGCAGATAGCTGAAGTTACTCCGCGTAACTTAGGCAACTTGAATTTGTGAGAAATATTTTTACGTAATGTCAGTTAGCAAAAAAAAATGTGATAATTAATTGGGATTCAGTAATAAAAAAAACCTATATTGTGCAGTGAAAAATATATGAAACGCAGGCGCAGCCGCAGGCACACACCTAGTGATAAATAAACTCGTTTAGAATTCCTTTGAGATAAAGACTTTTAACTTGGAATCTTATTATATTATTACTTATTATATTATTTATACAATCCAGCAAACCCAGTATGCTTTCCTTAAAGGGTTATTTCCGCTATTTGATTAGATTCCAGTATTGCCAACTCTAGTAATACAAATTATCGTTTAACCTGAAATATAATTTTATGAAACGAGAATATGTATAGATATTATAAACATATTTCGTTTTTTAGAATTGACAGTATTTGACCCAAATTTGAACTAGCCTCAAATACTTTTTAGAATGCTGATTCCCCCAATGATTACTTAACCATATGTCATATTAATTACGAGGAGCATCCGGTTCAGAACCGTAAGTGTCCTTCAAGTTTATAGACAAAACGAAATAAATGATGCTTGTGATAAATGCATTTTGTCCATAGTTTTATGCGGATTTATATTTATTTAGTTGTTGCTTAAAATTATCGTACATTCAGCATAATTTAGACATACAATCGTACGTTAAATTGACGTATTTTATAATTATTGTAAAGGTTGGCAACACTGTTAGATGCCATAATTAAAATGATGCCGTTGATAAGATACATAGAAGATTATTAACGAAAAATATAAATTTACGAATAAGTATTTTCGCCACAACCTTACCGCACACACACGTACACAGGCCGAATAAAATGTATTTGTTTTTAGCTGATCGAGATAATTAGCTGTAGTAAAGATGATACAGTATTACTCAGTCACTCTCGGTGACACGGTGTTCACCATCCCCACCAGGTACACCGAGCTGGTGATCCGTGGCGCCGGCGCACAGGGGATGGTGTGGTAAGCGCCCCCCTCGATCACTCTCAGAGGGCTTATGTGTTTAACGTCCATTACTTACGCTTGGGCTTTTCTACTAATCATTAATCATTTTACTAATTTGACTTGTACACTTGGTCAAACGTTACTTTCTGTATATTGATTTATTATTAATTTATAATGTACTCTATTCTTCCACAGTATTTCAGCTTTTTTATATCTTGTCGATTTAATTAAAAAGAGTAACATAAAAATATGAACTTTATGTAATTATGAATGAAAATTGTGAAATAATATAAAAAATTTTAGAGTCCTTTGTAATAAATGCGTTGAAATTGAGGATTTCTATCGCATAAATAACACAATAAATTGGAGAGAGAGAGAGAATTTTGTAAGTTTTCTAGGTGTGAAGATGTAAATGCGTTTCTTGTTAAATTATCAGAACCTGATAGTCACCCCATGGTTGCTAGTTAGTTTAGTTAAAATTCATAATGGCAATTGGATCAACGTTGCCCCTTAAGATAAAAAGGGCAAATAACCTTTTGGGGGAAAAAATAAGGCTACTCAAGGGTATCGAAAAATGTATGGAAACAACGAAAGTTTTAGTGGAGCACTCGTATTAAAAACCGAAACGACCGTGCGTCGCATTTTCTACTAGACGATGTGTATTTTGAAGTCACCTTGACAGGTTCAAAAACCACTGCGATAACTACTCTTGAAAATTTTCTAAACGATTTTTTGTTATAAGAATGGATGGTTGAAAAGGAATCAACGATGCTTTATTTTAGGTATAAAAATAAACTTCCGGTGATTGGTGTTTTGGTTATCGATCCTATTTGTCGGTGGTTTTATTGTCATAACCATTTTGTTTATGGTCGTGTTGTGTGGGTTTTTATAAATTAAATGAACAGAGATATGGAATCATTGTTTTTTTTTTCAAATTAATATTTTATCTGTTCTTTGTTTGCTATTTGTATTTTTTTTTGGGAAAATAATTGGTGCTTATGATATTTTCTACTTAATATGTTTTTTCATTATATTTTATTAAAGATGACAAATGATACTGGATCTTATTTTCATATTTAATAAATTTGTTGCTGTTAATTTTAAACTATTAAATGTGTTTGTAAAAATAATACTTCCTATTATAATGACTTTGCTATTGTATGAAATAACAAAGACCCACGTGACTTCTTAATTTAACTGTTATGTTGTAGTCTTTAGCTATTTAAACTAAACTCAAAAAAACCGTAGACTCAACTGAGATTAATAAAAAATAGGTTGATTCTCTTGAGTGAGGAAATTAAGCTGGAAGTGCTCACGTGAGTGTGTACTTTTTACCACACTCTTAGGAGCTAGAAAGTAAAAAAATAACAATTAGGTGTAGAATTTCTTTACTCATATTGTACAGGATCTAACACAGATTTTATGTATAATGCCATTATAAAATCAGATTTAATGTTTTCTAATTAATTAATATAACAATTTTTCTAGTCTATCGAGATGGTCATTTGAATTAATTAATTACTAATAAAACGATTATTAATTGTCATTTGTGTTGAAGGTATATTGATGGTAATTGATACATGTTAAGAATTTATAATGAAGCAGTTTTTTTTGTATTTTTAGAACTAAGTCAGATAGTAGAAAGAGATGGTAAATTTAAAGAATGTTTTTTGTTTCAAAATAATCGGAAGGTACGATGTCGTAATAATGATAACTATTGCAGTATCCGTTTGAAGTAAAAATATTGAAACACTATCAAATGTCAATCGATAACGTTGCGTGTTCAGGCGACATATTGTCAAATGACCGTCTCTAAGATCCATTAACTATGTCCATTTTTTATGTTAATTTTAAATTTTCTACTAAAATTAAGACTTTTGTGTATTTCAATGTAGGTATTTGTTTTTTTTTTTTTTGTTTTTTCATAACTATTCTCTTTATAAATAAAATTAACTCTAGGTGTCCTACCAAAGTTATTTACTTTGAGATTTTAGTAATGATGTTGATATCATTGAATCGGAAATCTGAATCAATAACAACAATGTTCGAAATTGGATAATTTACGTGACGTGAGATTTGAGTAAAAACTTGACTGAAAGTTTTACAACAAAAAAGCAACGTTCCTGTTCTTTTCACTGAATTAATTTAATATGCGGTTCATTTTCAGCGCCGCATACGATACCGTGACACAACAGAATGTCGCTATTAAGAAACTGTCCCGGCCTTTCCAAAACGTGACGCACGCGAAACGAGCGTACCGAGAATTCAAACTGATGAAATTAGTCAATCATAAAAATGTAAGTATAAGTCAATCATTACCATATATATTATCATTCACTTGAGAAACTAATTCGTAATTTCGTGTGGTCAAGTTCAATGGTAGATATTGGGATCGCGGATATTACGAAGTAGTAAATAATTGGTGCTACGCGCCTAATAAAACTATATTAAGAGTAAATGAGATAGTTAGATCTTAGATGTGCTAAGATATTATGAATGTTATATTATAAAAATTGGTTGGATTAATTTAAATAGAGATATAGTAGTTTCTATGAAGTTGAAATTAAAATTAAGTAATTTTTTCCTTGTCTCAGATATCAATTTAAACATTATATTTTCTAAATTAAATATGTGTTTGAATTCACAGATTATCGGATTGTTAAACGCTTTCACACCGCAGAAGAGCTTAGAAGAGTTCCAAGATGTTTATTTGGTTATGGAACTGATGGATGCGAATTTATGTCAGGTTAGTTACGAACTATCTGGTAACGTTATTTTTTGTTGTTACAAGAAATTTTACACCACGAAAAGATTAAACACTAGATGTAGATTATATAAAATCGTAAGTGACTTTAAAAACTACTAGATGAAAAGCCGGTTTCGCTCGGGTGAAATGTGACTCATATGTAACTTCACTGATACGTGTGAATCGGCCCTTTACGAATACATGTGAATTGGTCATAATGAACTCAAGATGTCAATACATCAATTCAATATGGCGACTGCCATTTGCACCATTAGACAAATACATTAAATACTCGACAATCCGAATTTTGCGGATATATGTTGTCGACTCGAAATCATTATTTTTTTATGTTTTATTATTCAGGTAAGGTTTCAATCGAGTCTACCGTACCCCTGGACCGAATTATTAATATAGATTGTGATATTCTAAGTTGCATTAGTAAATCATAGTTTTTGGACTGTAAATAGAAATATGTGCGTTTAAGGAAGCCATTGCTTTGTCTTCTATGTTATTTCTTGATTTGAAGACTACGATCTTTTTCATAAGGTGAATGATATAATAGAGATTTTTTTATTCCCGTAGGTGATCCAAATGGATCTCGATCACGAGCGCATGAGCTACCTGCTGTATCAGATGCTATGCGGTATAAAGCATTTGCATCTCGCTGGTATCATTCATAGGGTGAGTACAACGTACAGATTTGTGTAATTTTGTAAAATGTTGATGTGTGATTTTATTATACGGACATAAAATGTGTTGTCTTGTACACACTTTTATTTTGTGACGAAGTATCCTTCTATTTACAGCATTTAAAAGGATATGATTACAAAATAAGTATTAAAAAAAATCCTTTTCTTTTGTTACATCTGGTATTGTTTCTGCTTCCGTTGTGTTAGTCTATATTACAGTTAGTGGATTATTATTGTATTTCGACAGTGAAGTTTACTTCGTCGTTAACTAAATATTCTGTGACATTTTCTTTATCCCCACTTTTACATAATTTTAAATGGAAAATTTTAAAATTACTCATTTATCGAGTAAATTGTTTGTAACTTACCCTTGACTAATCGTCTGTACATAGTTTATTGTTTATGTGATTATAGGATCTGAAGCCGTCCAATATAGTCGTAAAGAGTGACTGCACGCTGAAGATCCTGGACTTTGGGCTGGCGCGTACAGCCGGCACCACCACGTTCATGATGACGCCTTATGTCGTCACGAGATACTACCGAGCGCCCGAGGTAACTTTTATTACGGCTAACGTAAGAATTTCGAATCGATAAAATGAGTACTTTTTATATACATGCTTCATACGTTTTTAAATTCTCAATTTCAACTTTAATAACGTATATTACTATAAATAAAACCTCCAAGATTTATTTTACTGATAGTTAAGAAAAAAAAATTATAAATTATCGTTTAACAATAATTTAATCATTTTTTTTTCTTACGATATAGGCTCAGTGCTTTTAGCACAATCTCACATGTTAAGTGACGATGTGGTCCAGGATGATAAACGGTCTAAGCTTAGGTACTGGTTCTTATGGCAGACATTATTTTAAAACGCCCTACCACCATGCTATGGTTTCCATGTGATGTTTTCCTTCACTGAAAGCTCGGGCTGATTTTAGAGTTGCACAAGTGGTTTTGAGTCCGCGTTCATTGACGCGCAATCCGGCCGCACTGTCCATTGCGCCATCATCGCTTGGCTTCATCAGAGTTTTGCCATGGTGTCTTGAGACACAAAGCCTCGTCCCTAATACCCAAAGTAAAAATGTAATGAATGTTTTTATTGTAACTTATTTTGCTTCGAGGATATTCTGTTTCAAATTTGAGCATTGTTATGAAGGTAATCCTGGGCATGGGTTACACTGAGAACGTGGACATCTGGTCCGTGGGCTGCATCATGGGCGAGATGATCCGCGGCGGCGTTCTGTTCCCGGGCACGGATCACATCGATCAGTGGAACAAAATTATTGGTACTAACATTATCTATATATAAAGAGGCAAACATCAAACAGTTAAGGACGTTTTTTTTCCTCTGTCTATCAATAGATTTTTAAATTATTTTTTAAAAGGAACTATTCTAATTAAGTAACTTATTGAAGTGATAACTTGTTATGGGAGGGTGAACCGCTTTCTACGTAACGCGTTACGGCGTGCGGCCAGTCTCTCTGGCTTCCCTCTCTCTGACGCATACGGTAGGCTGGCTCCTCCTCTCTCACTCTAACCCACAGCGCTACCCGTATGTCGGACAGACGCTTCCCTCTCTCTCTACTCAGTGCTTAGTGTGCGATAGACATATAGTAGTGATTAAATAATCATACTAATAATGTACATACACAAAAGTCCAATGTACATATTCAAGAATTGTAACTAAGAATAAATTGTATTTTATAATCAATAAAAGATTTTATTAATAAACAGATAACCTTTTCTTACATTATCATATTAATATACATAAAATTGAAGTAATAACCTAAGCTTTTCTGATGTTATAAACAATTTCAATATTAAATAGTTAAACTTAGATTAGTATAAGTTATCACTTCTGTCGGGCGTCCCGAGACGTACACTTTTTTTTTGTCTGGATTGTCCTGTTTTTTACTAATAACACTAAAATGCTTGGGGCTTATGATTTAACATAAAATCTGCATTACTCGTGTGGGGCTTTGGGAACGTTTATTTATTTTAATATTTACGGTCATTTTACATTATTAATAAAAAGCTTCTTACTATTGCATTGTATATTTTATTACTTCTTTTATTTTTAGATTGACATAGAATGTACTATTTTTAAAATTAGAAGTTACATATTTTTAACATATCAAATAAAACCTTGGTCTTTTTGGAACATCCTCCAAACCAGACACGAAACAACAAAACATACACATAAATTAAATTAAAATTATTTGCGACAATTTCTCTGCCATATTTCCAAATAAAGCCGTATGAAATAAATTATATATAAACATTGTATTTACTCAGCATTTTTACCTTTCTGCCACTGCAAGTAAATTGTTCAGATCTATCGTTCTGCTCTGGTGTTTGCTTTATATAAAAACATGTATAAAATAATTAGAAATTACAGTTTCTACAACAATAAACCAATACAAAACATTCATATTTATAGATTTCAATTCTGTTATTATACATTATTATTAATTTTCCTATTTTCATTTTGTAATTCAGTTCAAAAAATCTGTTACATAATTTTATGACTACCATATTTGATACTAGTAGAGGACAGCTATGGATAGTCTGACAATATTTGTGCTAGGATCATATTCACCATTATTAGTTTCAGACGCGTCTTATGTACCTGTACCTGTCAATCTTTATTTTATAATAGCTCAACACTCCATAGACCAGAGAGATTTATTATTTATTTATTTATTTAGATTCAAATCTCTCAACTTCTTTAATAACTAGTCATTCTTAACTTTTGGTAGGTGCCCAACATCATAAATCAGACTGTTTTTACCACAGACTGTTTTACACCTCCAAAATAATATATATATATATGACCTTTTTTTTTTTTTCTCCTGTGCCACTCTGCTGCAACCCCCAACACCGTGGTGAGTGCAGCTTTTACTGCGACCTTTAAAACCCGCTGTCTAAAAAAAACTTTCATTTAAGAATCAGCGTCTGTAACAAAGTAGCAGTATATATTCTGACACAGAGGACACATTTCATTTCAGATTATCCCACTATATTCTTATCATGGATATCTGAATTATATAACTATATTTATGTGCCCTTTTCTTAAATATATGTAGCAAAAACCACGTTTTTCTTTATTCACTCTATTTTCTAGAAGAGACATCTTGTTGGCTTTGCTACACCAAAGTGTTGAGTCTATTTTACAGAATTGACATATGGTCTACCAAGCTACGTCTGTTTACAGTTAGTATCCCTGTGAATCATATTAATAATACTTTTATTACATATAAGTCAGACTTGCCATACCAATACGGTCCTCTGTTTCTACCTTCCATTTTTAATAACTCTGATAGTCAAATCTACTTCAACGGAAAATATTTCTTCTTTGAACACTTTTTATCTTTTATATTTTCTTTTAATAGGGAATTATATTTCTCAACTAAGAGGAACCATCTACACTCATATTTTTCAATTTCGTCAAATTCTTTTTCAATTAAACTCTCGTCTTCTTTCTAGTAATATTTTGTTTTTAATTTCCTCATCTAATTTATCAATTATTCTTTAATATTGATGAGTCCTTTATATGTTGCTTTCAATTCAAATTCAGTTGGAGAATTCTTTTCTGCGTTTAATAATGTCGCCAATATATTTGCTTTCTTTGTAAATTGTCCTCTTAAAACTGACCTGTGTTTTTCCATGTTTATTATTTTCAGGCACTTTTAATTATCACGGTCGCCACGTTGTGTTTTTTCCATATTTGTTATTTTCAGGAACTTTTATTACCACGGTCGCCACGTTGTGTTTTTTTCCATATTTGTTATTTTCAGGAACTTTTATTATCACGGTCGCCACGTTGTGTTTTTTCTATGTTTATTTTTCAGGCACTTTTAATGTCACGGTCGCCACGTTGTGTTTTTTTTCCATATTTGTTATTTTCAGGAACTTTTATTATCACGGTCGCCACGTTGTGGGGCTTTGGGAACATTTATTTATTTTAATATTTACGGTCATTTTACATTATTAATAAAAAGCTTCTTACTATTGCATTGTATATTTTATTACTTCTTTTATTTTTAGATTGACATAGAATGTACTATTTTTAAAATTAGAAGTTACATATTTTTAACATATCGAATAAAACCTTGGTCTTTTTGGAACAACTCGTTTATCACGAGAGTTTATAATCTGTAAACATTTTAAGCTATAACCTTATACATATAACACTGTAAGCTTTGCTGCAATTAAACTTAGATTTCTTCGAGTCGAAACATGAACTGGATAGGTATTTTATCACAGGACAAAGCAAGAGCGCCAAGAAAATAGTTAAAAATATTGTCAAATAGCTGACTTGACTGACTTTGTCTTGTCTTAAGTATGCATATGGAATTTGAATTGTATAATTCATTTAAAAAATATTATTCCAAAATATGTGCACCAAGAAATGATAAATTAATTATTTATATATAATAAACTTCAACCGATGCATCTGTTTTAAACGATATTTGCAGCGCTAATTCTGTCAATCGCGTCAACTGTCAAACAACTGACAGTTATGTCGAACGCCATAAGGTTTGCGTTAGAAAAGTTAATATGGTCCTTAAGTTTTCTTAAATTGTATAAAGTTTATGCGGAATTACCTTCATTTTTTTTTCATTTAAGAACCTTCTACCATTTATTAGAAAACATTTCAAAAAGATGAGACTGAAATCGGTAAAGCCGTTCTCAAATTTTATTTTTATGTGTATGGATGGCGAGTTTCTCCCAAGGTTCTTGACGCTGCATATTGTCGTAGGAATTGAGTGGGATGTATGGTGCGATGGTATTACAGAGCAGCTGGGCACTCCGTCGGCCGCGTTCATGGCGCGCCTCCAGCCGACTGTGCGCAACTACGTCGAGAACCGGCCGCGCTACGCCGGCTACAGCTTCGAGCGGCTCTTCCCCGACATACTGTTCCCGAGCGACAGCAACGAGCACAACCGACTCAAGGTAAACCTCAACTCTGCGCTGCCTGACTCCTGTAAGGGATCGCAGAGATTACTTAGGTTAAACTAAGAGCAGCGAGAGGCTCTGGAGCGCTGTGATCTTGCTGCCCAGAGGGAACGGGAAGAGGATCCTCTACGCCTAACGAGGTGGCGAGGTTCGCCCGTACTATTAAATTAAATATTTTTTATTAATCACTTAGTTTGTCCGTTATTTTCAATCAATCAAACATCTGTCAGTCAGTTACCCTATTCTAGAATTTGTTTTTAGAATGCTAGATGCGAAAAAGATTCACGGTAACGTATTAATTGTAAAATTGAACTAAAGAGAGATAAAAAAAATCATATACGTACGTTATTCTCTTGTTATGATGTTCCAATAGAATTTGTAGAATAGATCAATGGATGACTGACTGATTTTAAAATACTCTCAATTACTTAAATGGCTTCACTCCCGCATCTGGACGTGAAAATTGGTAATTTAAAACGATCGTCTCTCCTTATAAATCAGCCATTTATTACAATCTGTTGAGACAATAATAATCCGAACAACAATTGATTTTACACTCTGTATCTGTTGGCATAAGATTGATTATATCAATAACCTGCTAACATCTGTCTAATAATTGTCCTTGACCGGGCTCGGGTATTATTCTTAAGGTTTGTTTGGGCGCTATCGCTCGAGAAACTGTCGTATCGATCATGTCAGTTCAGTGACCATTTACCGGCGTCTATACTGTGTCTGTTTGGAAATTTACCTGTTTTTGTATCTACTTGTTTTTGAATTCAAAAGATACGTATAGTTTTGAATCTTTTATTATAAAAAATTAATAAATATAAAGTTTGCATACAAATATAGATAAATAAACAAAATGTGTTAATTTATTCAAACAAATCGAATGATCCGTATTTTTTATATCCATATTACAAGCGTCACAAGCGATTACGAGGAGATATTAAATTAATTATCGGTAGAGAAAATGGAAACGTTTCATATTATTAAAAACAAAATTACTAATCAAAGGTGCTTACATTATTGAAACCCGTTTAATTAGTGCAAGGCTTGCATCTTTTTCTTGCTCTCAAAAACACATAAACGTATGTACATGTAGGCATCGCAAGCGCGCGACTTGTTGTCGCGCATGTTGGTGATAGACCCGGAGCGGCGCATCTCTGTGGACGACGCGCTCCTCCATCCCTACATCAACGTGTGGTACGACGAGGGGGAGGTCAACGCGGTGAGACTACTATACTATTATACTAGCTGTGTGTCCGCGGCTGCTCCCGCGTTTCGTATATTCTACACTATGTAATATAGGTTTTCATTTTTTTACACAGAACCCAAATTATTTTCCAAAAAAAAAATAATTCCACTTACGCATAGTAAAGATATATTTCTCACAAATTCAAATACCTATCAGTAAAACTGCATTGAATCAGATTTTATTCATCATTTCATGGCTTTTTTACGCTCTATTTTAAACCCTAAATTATATTTGGAAAACAAAAGTATTAACAAAAGTAAAAGTTACGCAGAGTAATTTCAGCTATCTAAAAAAGTCCCGTGAAAATCGGTCCTTTTTTTTTTTTTTTTGACGGGGGGAAATGCATTTACGCACTACCCTTATCTATTGTATTTGGAAGATCAGAGTCCCCCAAATACAATAGATAAGGGGGCACGGAGTGACGAGCTCCGTGCCAGTGTGGGACTCACCCGGGCGTGAAGCGCCCGGAAATACCCACTAAAACCCCCCGGAGCCGTCCGCCGCATTTGTGTTGAGGGCGATACGGGGTTGCTTTCGCATGTCGCCGCGTCGCCCCCTGCAGCGAACCCACCGGGCCCGTCAGTTCAATGGCCCAATGGGGATGGAGGAGAAAAAGTTCCCCTCCACCACTTAGCCCGCCTCGTAAGGAGGCATGACCAGTAGGTCAACAATCCGGAGGCAGGATAAAGTACCCGCCCCCACGAAGAAAAAGAAGAAAAGGTTAGGGAAGAATAGGATAGAGCAGAGACGGGCCAGAAAAAAGAAGAATGGGCCAGCCTTTACGACGAGAAAAAAAAAAAAAAAAAAAAAACCCCACCCACCTCACGTCCTCTTCACCGGAGGTCGGCAGAAGGGGCCCCCCATATGATGCCCAGCATCCTTCCCCTCTTCAGCACAGAGCGCGCATCTCGGCCGCTCCGCTGTGCAGTCCATGGCCTTGTGACCATCGACTCCACAGCGGTAGCACTGTGAGCGCCTCTCCACCTCCGCGTTGCAAGTCGCCCTAATGTGCCCCAGCCCCATGCACTTGTAGCACCTCAATGGGAGTGCCCCAAGTGCATGGACCTGAGCCCAGCTCCAGCCAACCCTGATTGACTGTTTGCCCACCAATCTCACCGCCGCCTCAGCAGGCAAGGACACGACCAATGTTCTGCCCCTCCTACCAATCTCACACACCATCCCCGCCCTAAGATCCCCCACTCCGCATCCGCCCTCCTGAGCCACCCTCAACAGGGCCTCTTCCCTGGTCACCGAGTCCTCCAGGCCCACCAGGCGGACATCTGCCCGCTTAGTCGGCCTGGAGACCTCCGCCACCTCCGATACCAACTCCCGCAACCGTGCCGCCAGGACATCCGCCCGCTCCCCCCCTGCTGGGCCCGGGATCTCGATGATCCGGGACCCAACAGCAGTGGAGCGGCACGAGATGTCCGTCACCCCCATTCCCTCAAGGTCAACCTTCTCCCTGGCCTCCCCCAACACCCCCGCATAAGTCAACCCCCTCGCCACCGCCTCCGGCCGCAGGGTGACTACCACCGCCGCCGAACGCGGCAGCGTCGGTAACCTCGGCCTAGTCCTCCCAACTTTACCCTCCTCCGGCACATCCCCCTGAGGCTCAGAAGTGGCCACCACTGCACCCTTCCTAACCACCTTCCTCCTTTTCCCCCTCTCCTCAACCAAAGTCCAATGCTCCTCCACATCTTCTCCGCCAGCTCTCACCCTCCCTTCCCCCCCATCTTCTCCATTAACGGGGAGCGGATCCCACTCCATCCCCAGGGGAGACAGAGCAGGGCCACCCTTCTCCACAGCATTCCGGGACCCCTTCCTTCCCCCAACAGTCTCCTTTACAACCTCTACCTTGTCCGGCAACCGACCGGCCAACCCCGCCATCTGCCCCTCCAACGCCTCCAACTTTCCATTCACCCCCTTCAACATCCCCTCTAACTTCCCCACAACCACCGCAGTAACCACCGCAGTAACCTCCGCAGCCACATCCACACTAGCCCGCTCCTCCTCCTGCCTCCCATTTTCACCCTCACTCTGTGAAGGGCCAACCGCAGCATCAACAAATTGTTTCTGCTGCCTCACCCCCTTCTTCTTCTTCGCTAGGGCCTCCAGCCTTGTTACTTTCTCCTCCTTTTCCCTCATCAGAAGCTTCAGCCTTTCCACTTCCCCTCCCAAACTCTCCAGTTCCTTCTCAACCCGCCGAACCTCCCAGGACTTCTCCCTAGCATACTCCGTCATGTCCACCGCATATGCCGTCATCATCCAAAGGAACAATGACATCGACCTTATTTTAGTCACTGCAGCCTCCCACATCTTTCCCTTCAAATCCGTCAACCCCTTCAAATCCGCCACCAAATGCACCATATCATCCACCAACTCGAACATCTCCATCGGGGTAAGTTTCCCTATCCTTCCATTAACTACCGCCCGCCTCTTCAGATCTTTCATCACACATCCCCCTCCCTTCAACACCATCCCCTGGAATTTTTCCCATGGGAAATCTTGCCCTCTACACTCATCATAGTCAATCCCGCCCCCCAATGCCACGGAATCCCCTATATTAACTTCCCTCGTCACACACCCCCAGACTCTTTCTCCATGTTCTCCCACCAACAATCAACCCCTACAAATAACAATAATGCACACCCCCCTAACAATCCAGTGAAAATCGGTCCTGCCGTTTCGGAGATTACCCGGAACACAGAAAGACAGACAAAAAAAAATGAAAATTGTATTTTTCCGTATAGGTATCGTATATAAATTCATATCTATTTAGTAAAAAAGTAATATTTTAACATTAAAAAAATAAATTTCATACACGTAATATGGAATAACAAGTAATGTTGAAGCATCAGTTATTGGGGTTGGGGGTCTATCTATCTGCTTTGTTTATTTCTTATAACTTGGGGGACCGAGAGGTCTGAATGGTATTTACGTAAGCAATCATTAAATTTTAAATATTTAAGCAAATCTTGTAAGTATCGCCAATGCTTACATCACTATACAGTCACTATTGCTGTACAAGGGAAAAGGGACGATAAATTTGTAAAATTCTGCTCACCGTAATAATTGAACGCCCCCCACGTCAAATGACGGTAGCATTTGGCATTGTCTGTTTTGAATGTTGCTTTTCCAAGTTAAATCACTGTAATTATATTCAAAACTATTAATACCTTACAGAATTAAATCTGAATAGTGAAAGGCGTACATTTTGAATTAGAAATATTTTCTGCTTTCTTGCGATTTTAATTGTGGCCTTCAAGAAAGTTACGTAAGCAAAATTTTGGTCTTTTTTTGGCCCCCCTCCTTGTCAACAACAATAAGTAAAGCTCATACCCTTACCCATGATTACGTAAACATCGCCATAATTTTTAAAAAGAAAAAACGCGTTTGTGTAACTAAATATTTCTTACGTAATCACCTCCCCCATTCGTACCGCCCCCCCCCCACACTCGCATCACACACATGTCAAAAAAAAAAAAATGCAAAGCATAGAACCCCCCCCTGGAGCTTACCTATAAAAGTAAAAATACTGCATTTAATTTACCTACTGGGGTAAAACATTTGCGAACGTCAATAATACTAGCACCGGTTCGGAACAACAACCTAGTCGATCTGGTTCAGTTAGTGTGTTGCTTTTCAGAAATTAATCATCACTCGGCTACCGTATTATACATTACGGATCGTCCATTAATCACGTGAAGTGCGAAAGTAAGAAAACACTATACATCACAAAGGTGTAATAAGATATCGCCTGTATTTTATTGTTAAACAATGTGCAAATCAAAAAGCAGTGCGTGACCTTGAAACACCGTTGCCAGGCAACAACAATTTTCAAAAATTATTTAAATTATATGTGGATATATATAGTATAAAATCAATATTCTGATTTTTTTTACAATATGTGTATCAGCAGCAACAAGATGACGTGATTAATAAGCGAGCCCTTTAATTTAGTCGTTATTATAATGATTGTGACCCGGGGACAGCCGGCGCCCGCTTCGTACGATCACTCGGTGGACGAGCGTGAGCACACTGTCGAACAGTGGAAGCAGCTCATCTACCAGGAGGTCGTCGAGTACTCCGCCCCGGCGCACCACCCGCCGCCCCCAGCGCACCCGCCCCACCCACCGCCGGACCACGCGCATCCCGCACTCACCACATAGGTATACCGACACCACCACCACACCACCACACCCCACCACATCTTAGACACACACATATCTCTTATATACAGTATTCACGACTGATCGAGAGATTAGTAGAAAATTGAATACCTACTAAAATAGATTTAATTCGATAACAGCCCTTTTGTCCAGCAATAAAGCATCAATTTACATTATTATATATTTTAAATTTACTCAATTTCAAATCATACATTTTAAATTGATAGATACTAAATATTGGTCATATGTAAAATAAATTATATATTAAAATTAGATAGATTAAATTTATAGATATTAGATAGTCCATAAAATTGACACGTATACGATTGTAACATATAAATATATTGTATGGTTGTTTCACTTATTGTGTATTTAATATATTCTCTACTATATTTTTTACCATTACTCTGTGTATTATTCAAATTTGAAAGAATAACTTTTGGTAACCTTCCGTAATGCAGAACACCACAACGATAGCTGGAAACAGGGTGAGTCGACAGTGCCACTGTCAAAAGTTATAAAGTAACTCGATATCTATTGACTAGTGCTGAAGACGACCATTGTGAAAACTGTCATATATATTATTATTTTATATCATAATAGTTATAGCAGCAGCCCAGTTAGGCAGAAATTTCATAAATTATTTTTAGGTGAAAAAATATATGTGAATGTGATATTGTATTATTTTTATTGTATCAATAAAAGGTTTCAACGGAAGTCACCGCCCAGCTATAATCCACGAGTACAGTGCAAGGACAATAAATAATGAACGCCTGCGGCTCCGGGAATCATCTTTATACCGTAACGCGGTGCACTCTACTTCGGCGTAGCGCGCTTTATTTCGGCGTAGCGCGCTCTTTCTCGTCGTAGCGCGCTCTTTCTCGGCGTAGCGCGCTCTTTCTTGGCGTAGCGCGCTCTATGACGACATAGCGCGCTTTGCTCCGGCGCGGTGCGTTCTGTTCTGTTGCTGCGGTGATAATTTGTCATTTACCTTGATTATACAAACAAATAACTCTTTGTATATAAATATTATCGTGGAAACGTTATGTGCAATACTCGACGGAACGGATATCAATTGCAACAATCAAAAACATTTTCATTGGTTTTCATTCGCTTTTTAATTCCATTGACATGTTCACCCTCACCCTCTAACCTAAGCGGTAAATTCCTACGAGGATAGGATAACTTTTTATATTTTTGTTTAGGGCAGCTTAACCGAATCAATTTTAGCTGTTGTAGTTGTGCAAGTTACATTTTTACTTGTAACGTATATTTATTAGGTTTGTTTTTTAAATAGTGTCATCCTCTTGTATAAACGTAAGTAGTACTTCCTGTTTGTTATTATGATCTAATAATAAATAAGATTGTTTAATTTTTCATTTAATAAATATATTAATAAATATAACCCCTTGCGGTTTTTTAATTATGTGACAGTTATATTTGTAAATGTTTTATGTGTATATGTTTTTGTATGTGGTACATCTTTTGCATTATTTTGCATCAAAGAGTGCCTTCGCGAAATGCTAATGAAGTATTTAAAAAAAATGTTTTGTGGTTTTACACGTCACGGACTGACTTTGATACGTTTGGATACATTTTTGTAAATGAAGATTTTGAACTCGGATATATTTGGATGATGTTTTGCCCCGACGCGGGGACACGAACTCAATCATTTGGATAAATAATTCACATATGTAATATTATCCAATATTTTCACTTGTAAATGATTATCTTTATAACATTAGTGTATATTATCAGATATCCGTTTAAGTTTATACGTTTAGTGTCGATTATAACATTAATAATAGTTTGTATTTAGGTCAATCGATCTTTTTTTATTCTAGCCCCAAAAAGTTGTGATGTGATGACTATGAAAGTTGAGGGGTGGAGGGGGAGAGAACACCCAAAGAAAAGACGAATGGAGCGTGTGAGCGGGACGATGAGTGTGAACGCTGTATTCGAAAAATAAATAGCTATTGTAATGGTTAAAGGTTTATTTAGTCGAGTTTTACTTTAGTCTGCTAATTTTCCGACATACAAATATTATGACAGCACCACCACCTTTAGGTTTAGGGGACAAAAAATTACCTTTGCGTATTATTATTATTTTCGTAAATTATCTTTGAGTAGCCCCAATTTTTGCAAAATATATACATACTTGTTGGGGTTAGAATAAAAAAAAAACGAGCTCATTGATCCACTTAGATGCAATTATGTTAGGAGCCGTGCAAATATTACGTGGGTTTATTTCTTTTTGTAGCATTACACGCATCACACTGCACATCACACACAGGTCCTGTAATAGACTTTTTTTTTTCAAAAACCGTAGGGTTTGTTTCGGTCAAATTCGGCGGAATTTTTATTATAAGTAGCAGCTCAAACAGAGGTCCGTGCCACTTTGGTGCCCTTGTGATAGTTACCATTTTCGGTTAAGCGCTTCAAGCTTTAATTTCGGTGAAGATGTCAAGGGCCTTCTGGTCAACAGCGTTAGTCAGATCGAAATAAAAGGACAGGAGGGGAGGGTCAAAAATGACCAAAATTTAGCTTATTAGTATTATTTGTACGGCTTCTTATGTAACTATTACAGGAGTAATTATTATTATTAATTCTTAATATTATATAATGTTTATTGTGATTATCATAATGATTATGTGGTACGTATATATATATATATTTTAAATGTATATAAAATTATAATTTTTACTTTTAAATGTAGACGACGACAAGTTGAGCTTTTAATCTGATCATTATGTCTGTTATTATAGATTAATTTAATTGTTTATGCTATTATATAATTTAGTTAATTTAATAATAGGAATGTATCATCTCCATTTTTCGCTAGCGTCATAATTAATACGTTCGCTTGACGCGGCGGTTCTTTGGATTTTTTTATCACGCTGTTTGTTCATAGTAATAGTAGAATTTAGTTACATTGTTGATCGTATCAATAATTACGACAATAGGTTTCAAAAGTTTCTACCTTAGTATAGTGTGTTAGAAGAAAGATCCTCGCACGTGTTAACCCCTTGATTATATTATTAAGACACGCGTCTTAATTTTCATATTAAATGACGAAAGAAATCAACGGATCAGTTTTTTTTAGAAATTTATTTGTAGATCGAATGCTAGTAGAGATAATGCTTGTACTTGTTAATTTTGTGCCTATTGGTAAAAATAAAACAGTTTGGTTAAACTTGTTGACACAATAGTTGACGTCATTAAACTTAAAAGGTGCACGTGTGAGGTCACGTAGAGAATATTGTTTGAAACCTTACTAGGTGATACACGTAATATATATAAATATTTAAAAAAAAACTAAGTATAACGATGAATGATACTAAATAAGAGTCAAAACGGACAGTTTCAGCGGATAGCACAATTTATTAGCTATATAGTGTTAAACTGGTTTGATATAAATGTGACGTATGCGATGGAGTGAATTTATTATAAATTCATTTATAATAACGTTGGATTGAAAACTAAAGCAATAATGTACACGTTTTATAGTTAGCGAACGATTCTGTAATAATATTTTACATTAAGTACATTCATCAGAAATGTTTGTACGATCGCTCTAGAGTTGATGTCGCTTTACTTTTGTTCCATAGTCTGTTTTATATATTTAAATTAGTCGTTCTTGGGATGATATTTCACCATATATACTTTATATCTTAGAGTCCGATTATTATAACCCTATAGCAGAAGTTACGAGATTCTTGTGAAAAGTGAAATAATGTGAATTGGGCTCGCGATGTAAATGATCTTGTTAGGTATTTACTCTCTACAAATTGAGATTTGTTTAGATTTGTAGCTTAAGAGGGCATGCGGCCTGCGACAGATTTAAAAAGTACCTATGTATTTCAGAAATTTATTGTTATCGCGTTGCGCCCTGAAGAAAGATTTATAAAACAAGAAAGGGACTACTGCAGTTCGGGCTGATTTAATCCTGTGCAAAATATATGAAAACATCACTTCGTAATACCCTATTTCCTCCTCCAAACTGAAACATTCTTTAATATTCTTTCAGTTGTAGAATAAGAAAGACTTTGGCTATGCCACTACGTTTTGCTTTTTTAAATTTTATCCATGAAACTTGTTTGACAAACCTCTGAAAATGACGATAAAAATCGAGCATTTTTTTCATTTTCAAAGGCTCCTAGTTTCTATAATACCCAGATTATGGAAAAAATCAAAACGTACAGGCATGGTGGTGATGGATATATTTGGTATAAAAATATTTACTTTAATCTATTATCCAGGGAGGAAAAAGGGGACTACGTTTGTATTAAATGCCGCTCGCATATCCTCTTAATTCGCCTCTGTTTACACGTATATTGACAGACTTTCATTCTTCGTATATCTTATTTCATATTAAAAGTGACATAATAATTTTATAATAAAAACCGTTAGGTATCCGTTATAAAAACTAAGTTATTATTTATTTATTTTTTAATTGTAAATTGGAAGTTATGATATTTTTAGGCTTGCAATATTATTATATAAGTACTACTACTACTTTAGAATCATGTAAATAATTAAACTCGTCGTTTACGTGGAACGAAAGTGAAGTGGACATTATAAGTAAAACGTAATTCTAATTCTAATACCGCATGAGTAAAAAAGTAAAGTAGAAAAATATGCAAAAAAAAAAGAATACCATTTGGGTATTTTTTTTTTGTTATATTATATTTTTCTTATGCGGTACTGGAGTTTTGGCCACTATATGAATAACCTTAGTACACTATCACTATAGTATAAAGATCACAACTGTACGTCCAAATTGTCCATTTATATGTTAATATTACCTAATACAAATTACAATAATAATATAATCATTAGAGTATGTAATTAATTAAGGCACTTGTGGGTATAACAAAGTGTCTCGTAGTCGGTACGCGGTTGATTAATATCTCTCGCGCATCCACGTCTGTCAAAACTACGATGACTAAATAAAAACCAACTTATTTTTACTGTAAACGTAAGTTATTTCATAATTTAACGGAATAAAATTAAAATGGTTATTATATGATGTGTGTTTGATTTTTATTAATTTACCCAATTATAATATTTTTTTTTTTCTTCAATAACTCAAAATTTTTTATCTTTGGTAAATGGTATTACGGTAAACGACTAAATATAAACTGACAATGCGCGCCAATGGGTTTTATCTCTCTTGTGTCGTAGCATTTAGAAACGATTATATCGCTAAAAATCGAATCCGATCTTTGGAAATTCGACTACTATAGCGAACTTTATTAAGAAGAAAATATGATATCGATGGTGACAGAGCATTCTCTTACGCCCGTCTTATTAACAAGCCCTCAAGTTGAAAAACTTACTAACTGCATATTGATTGATTGAGATTTTGGTTAACACTTAAATCAAACTGCATAAATACTATCAATCTATGTCAAAACCGATGTGTGCTTGTTTACAAAATCCGAGTTTATAATAAAGGGTTTTTGTAACTTTGCAATGATGTTAAGTACATACACGTGACGAAATATCTCTATTTCGTCCTCTACACTGAGGTTTCTGTCCAGCTTCGAATTTGTGCCAAATCATTCTCTGCTAAATCACTTCATCGATATTTAGGTTGATAGATATTAATTAGCTAGGTGACAAGTAGCGAAACTGTAGGGGGAGGGCTCGAAAAATGTCACGTACCCTAGTCCTATGAGGCCCGTTCCGCGAGCTCTTAAGTATCCTAATATTTTAACAAAATAAAAAAAATACGGGTGCCCCTTACAATGAATTTACCACGGGCCTGATATGGCATAATTGCGTCACTGCGGGTGACCTAAGTAGAATATGATTTTAAAAAAATAGACCCTTGAGCACTTATCTGGCGTTTACGCCAGCTTTCCATTGTTTTCCTATTGTCTTATTTTTATGGGTACTCGACACATTAATATCAAATTTTTTGAAATAATACGTCTAAAGTCAAAATATTGTATAACACTAAGTTATTAGAAACAGTTAAAACAAATTAAACAGATTAAGATGTTACTACAGAACTAATCACATTGGGGTTAACATATCAAAGTTTATTCATATTAGTTTTACACGTAATACGAATTCTAAAATTTTTGCGTACAGCATTAATAATATGATAATAAGTAAATCACAAGTTGTCCGTAACCTAGGCATTATGTTGGACGCAAAGCCCTCCTCTGCACACATATTGATTGTATTATTGATAAGGCCTACGAAAATCTAGGATTCATTTTCCGTGTAACTCAGGGATTTACTGATGTAGCATGCCTAAAAATATTATACTTTGCTTAAGTTCGTAGCATACTAGAATACTGCAGCACAATATGGAATACTTAATATGGCACATATGAACATGCTATCGAGCACTTACAGATAAACTTTTTAAAATTCTTAAGTTTCCGTTGTATTACCATTCGAGGATTACGAGGTAGCTTGTCAAAAGCATAAACTACTATCATTGCATAACGGGCGAATTCTTCAAGACATGTTACTATTATATGATGTATGCTCAGGCGTACTCGATTGTTCTACACTCATCAACAAAATGTTGCGACTACATGCGCCAAGCACACGTACTCGACACAAACAATTATTTCATATTCCCAAGCATCAGACAAACTATGGGTTCAACAATTCAGTGATATAGATCTATTTAACTTCTAACTTCATAACAAAAATATATCTAAAACAGTTTTAGAAACCAAATGAAAATCTCTCTAGTAAACAAATAACACAAAATTTATCCAAAGCCATAATTGATATATCCATTCATAAACATATCGACAACATACATATATACATTACATACACATGCAGCAAATGTAAATATAATCTTATAATGAGTTTTTAAATAGTGATAAATTCATTTTTGGCTCTTTATTTTATATATCGGTTATGTCTATTATATACGAGCTGTGAATTTTAATGTAAATAAATAAATAAATGTAATGATATTATGTAGCATCATCTTAACTTAAAGACTGAGGAACGGCGTTGTCAACCCGTACGACAGTTATGAGGGTATACGATAATTTAGCTTCTGTACAATAATGTACGTCTAAATTATGCCAAATGTACGATAATTTGACCATCAACTAAATAAACATCAATGTACAATAATTAAGGAACAAATGCTTTTCTTAAAAAGAAATAATCGTCAGTATTCTACTTTCAGTCACCCTCATTAGTAACAAACATATGGGGTTGTTAAAATTGAAAACCTTGAGTAAAAATCTTAGAATTTGTACTCAAGTGTACAGCAGAAAAAATCTACGATTTTTCGAACCAGCACAGAAAATTTATAATGGCGCCTTTTATTATTGGGGCAATAAATACTCTAAAATGATTTTGTACTCTTTATTATATATTATATCATAACCTTTTCATTTGTGGAGCAAGCTTATTTTTATTTGTAATCATACTATATTATGATTTTGCTATCTGAAAGTGCCGCCCGAAGAGTGTGTCCTGGTTTGACCCCTCCCATGTCCTAGATCCGGGATTTCAAGTAAATAAACATTTAAGAGTTGTTAAGACTAGTTCAACTTTATCAGGGGTTTGAAAACCTCCAATTCGCATTTGTTATTTAATTTCAACGACACTTACGGTTCTGAACGATAGGTACTTATATACATAGAAATGACGACATATTGCGTTTTTGTATTTTAGTAATATATTTCAGGCTATACGATAATTTTGTCCTAAAAACAATCATTTTCACATGAAAATATACCTAATATAAAATAATTTCCGCTTCAAGTGTTGGCAGCATTGTGGAGGAACTGTCACTGTCACTCATTTGTCAAATACCAATAATTTGCTGGGAAGCTTAGATGATACTTTATCGTGCTCTGTTACGACTGTTAAGTAGGTACTTCAAAAATAAACACCAAATATTAGATTTAGTTACTCATAATCATTTTGAAGTAAACCACAATATTGTATATACGCATGAGTGGAAACATCATTGATAATTAAAACAAAATGTCAGAAAAAGATAAATCAAAAGGAACCACCCAAACGAAACACATTCCAAAAGATGCACAAGTTATTATGTCGATTATGAAGGAAGTAGGGATCACGGACTACGAGCCTAGAGTTATAAACCAGCTCTTGGAATTTACGTATCGTTATGTGACTTGTGTGTTGGACGATGCAAGGGTATTTGCTAACCACGCGAAGAAGAAAACAATAGATCTGGATGACGTTCGCTTAGCAGTTCAGATGCAATTAGATAAATCGTTCACGGGACCTCCTCCGAGAGAAGTGCTGTTAGAGATCTCTAAAGTTAAAAATCTGAATCCACTTCCTTTGATAAAGCCTCATTGCGGATTACGTTTGCCACCTGATCGGTAAGTTCCATTTGGAGTATGTTTTAGTAATTGTTTTATCATGAAATACCATAGAAATTGTTTTAATAGTGTCAATAAATTCATGTTAACTTATCTGTGTATGTATATAACTAACCAATGAGTTTCTACTATATTTTTATATTTATGAAATTGTATTGCAAGATTTATTTAGAATTGTATAGGATTTTTAGAGTTTAATTATAATAAATTCTATTTAGTTTAAAGATATTTAATTTTTACTTCAGTTATTGCCTATCTGCTTGTAATTATCGACTTAAACCAGCTGCCAAGAAAGTGCCGGCTAAAACAACAGTCACTCCAATACCTACTATCAAATCAGTGTCCAGTTTAAAACCTCCGGCAAGTCAACAGAATGTTGTGGTGAAGAGACCACCTACAAATATAGTCAATGTATCCACATCAAAGCCGAATACTGTGCCAAAACCAGTATTGAAGTTTTCTGCTGGTAGTAAGGTGAGTGTTTACATGTTAATTTTTACTTTTTATTAAAATATCTCTAAGGATTTGTGTAGCTTATACTTATTGTACAAACAAATGAAGCTGTTTTGTTAACTATGATTTTATTAGAGGTTAAAATTTGACAATAATTGTTATTGATAAATATAAAGAAAATTAACTAAATGTTTTACTGATGACACTAAAGCTTGGCAATAAGCTAATAAAATAAAAATTGGTTAAGAAACAATGAAGTAAAAGGTATCGAAATGTTTTCTTTGCTTATTTATATATATATTTTGAGAAAATTATTTTGGTGATACTTGTTTTTTGGGATACCAATTCATAATAAAAAGATTATTATTAACAAATAATTATTCTTTATATTAAGGAAGTGAATGTCACTTGATATGTTGTATTTATTCCGTAAAAGTTAATCTTACTTTTAATGTTTAATAATAATTTAAAGCAAATAATAAACACATTACTAAACAAAATAAAGAAGTCTGTTGATAAACAGAGAAGAATATCTTGAACCATTTTATGTATAATTATTTATATATAGTTAACTTTATAGCTAATGTATATGGATATCACACTCTATGATAAACTACAATTGGGTCAACACATAAAAACTTTGGTGGGTAGGTTAAGGTCTGCTTTATTTGCAACATGTAAAATTCGTCAGTTAACTGATATTGCCACTGGTAGATTAGTCTACATAGCCTACTTTCATAGCTTGATGTTATATGGTATTTTGCTGTCCCCCACAGCCGAAGTATATCCTTTATTTACTTTACTAAAACAAGCAGTAGTATGGGGCCTTGCGAATCACTTAAAACAAGTTTTCAGGATATTGTAATCTTAACTTTGCTCTCCCAATATATACTTGATAACATATTGTATATCCGCAAACATTTAGACAAGCTCAGCTTTGTAAATGATCAGCTAAATATTAATATGAGGAATAAACATAAATTAACATTTTCATGTTTCAAGTAAAAATAATAGGAGTTTTCTTATAGATTTTACAATAAAGTCCCATTATTAGCACATTACCATTCTACAGGACAATAAGTTTAGGCACCATGTCAAGCAAGTTTTAATTTGCAAAGGTTTGTTATAGGGTGGATCATTATGTGAATGATAGTGATGACTGGAAGTGACAGCTTTCTCTGTGCATCTACTAATAACTTTGTAAGTGTTAGTTGTAAATTTAAAAAAAAACATGCAGAATCTCGATGACTGGATTGTCTTCCGAACCGGTGGTAGTGTTTTGACATTCATAAGCAGCTTATCTGGGCCTAAATTGCATAAAGAATTTTTGTATTTGAATTATATAATAAAATATATTTTTTTGTAGGTTGTTAAGCCAGCAGTGAGAGTGACAGCTGGTCCCTCAGCCCAACCACCTTCCAAAATGGATATTGACGAGCCAATTTCACAGAAAAGGAAGCGAGAGGATGATGACTATGATATGTAAATATAAGTTGGTAAATATAAGGTTAATTTTGTACGTAGTTTTATTGTAAACAATATAAAATAATGTATTTATATTTTATAAGTAATGCAGTTTCATTTTCTTTATAATTTGAGCAGAGTAATCTCACAAATGGGTGTATTTATTTGACTGAGCTTATAGCATATTTAGACTTGTGTATGTTCATCATATACATGGTATACCACAATCTAAAACATTAGTTCCTGGTTACAGAACAGTTTTATATTACTACTAGCTGTATGTACTCTGTTGCGCCCGAGTTTCATATATTGTTCACTGCGTTTTAATTTTTTATATGGTACCCTAATTATTTTCGAAATTTAAAAGTACCCTAAGTCCCCAGAGTAACTTCAGTTATCTACCAAAAGTCTCGTCAAAATCGGTCCCGCCGTTCCGGAGATCTCCCTTTACATACAGACAGACGACAAAATTTTTAAAAATTGTGTTTTTGGTATAGGTTTCGTATATACATTCGTATCTATTTAGTAAAAAAAAGAATTTTGACATTGAATAAACATAAATTTTGAAAGGCGCAAGCACTCGTATAAGGGTTTTAAAGGGTAACTTACATCATTTTCATTATTAATATCAATATAATAAAAATTTATTTAGACAATTAGTGGTTGGTCTAAAAAAAATTCAAAAGCTTATTTATTACTAGCTGACCCGGCAAACTTCGTACCGCCTATGAACCAATAATACGATTCTATACAAAATTTATGAAAAAAAAAATTTTTCTTTATTTTTCATAAATATTTTTGATGTACTAATAGTTAGGTATTCAGGTATCAGGATGGACACCAATCCAACATAAAAATCGATCCTTGAGTTATATATGACTAGCCCGCGTTTCATATGTTTTTAGGTGTGAGTGAAAAAAATGCATATAACGTTTCATTTATACCTAAAAAAAACAAATGAATGAATTATTCATTTTTATTAGTGAAAAATGAGTTATTCGTTTTTACTAGTGGAAAAATGTGCATACGAGATAATTAAAAAGGGTTGATGGAATCAATATAACCTATAACCATCTATGGAAAATTCCGCATCCTTTGGTAGTAGTCCCATCCCGATATGTTCAGTAATTTTGAGGTGATGTTGCCTCAAAGTAACTCCATTTTCCTTATATAATATATAGATAAATGACCAGACTTTGTTTTATATATAGATATTAAGGGAAAAATAATGAAATAAAATTAAAAATAAACATGATTTTTTATTTACACAAAACAAATATTCTTTAATATCTATTTACCTTTCCAAAATGGAAGGTAATTTATTTCTTTTCATATTTATAGAAACCCTCTCCACTCTTGACTCCCAGTTTCCCTTCTGCAACCAACTTGTTCAGCAGTGGGATGGGTTTGAAGAGAGGCTGGTCTGGATACTTTTTGTGCCAGCCGTCTAAGATAAATTTATTGGTGTCCAAGCCGACATAGTCTGCAAGCTCCAGGGGTCCCATGGGATATCCTGCACCCAGTTTCATAGCGATATCTATGTCGCGCGCTGATGCGTCTCCTGACGATTTCATTACAAACAATATAATTAGACATTGATTAAAATTTTGTGCAGCCTTCACTTTGGATATACAAACGGCAATGTGCCTTATAGTATACATAGCGGTAGCGGAGCACTCTTATAATCCAATTCCTCATAGCTAGCCTTAGTAAAAAAAACCGCAAAATACTTCGCACGCACAAAATATACCATCATAACAACCACACTCTTAAACGCCAAACACATACCAAGAACCTGCCTATACAAGCTGATAAAAAACGTCGAAATTTAATTTAAACATCCATGAACATTTTACTACAATTAAGACCCACACAATGTAGCATTAGAGAATCTATTCTCTAAACGTAGCTTCGTATTGGGTTATTCCATTTAATTTTGAACATTATTGTTATGCTGCTACGGTTACTTTTCAAATGATATTTATTAGCTAAATTTTGTTACTACTTGAATGACAGCGCTGCCCCACATTTGTATATAAATATGTTTTTAATAAATTATTTCACGAACAATTATTACGTGATTATTTTACACAATTATTTTATTAGTAAGATAAAATATTGTATAATCAATCTTAGATAGAATAAATATTTGAAGAAAGCGTCATCTACCTAACGAATATGAATCAAATTTACCTAAGTGCTAATAGTAATAAGTTTCCATTAATGTCACTTTATTCACAATTTGTATATGAATATTTTCGCTGCTTGGATTATTTTCTATTTTAGTATTTTTTTTAATGCAAACATGCAAACTTGGTTGCTATTATTTATTTTTATAACAAGATTTTTACTATATATTCGCATAAATAAAAAACAAACATGTAATAAATACAGACAGTCCTAACCACATCCTAACTTTGTATTAAAGTATGAAAAAAACTTAAGTATTATTTTATATATTATACAATTAATTAATCGTAATTTTACGTTTCGCCTAAGCCGCCATTTATTATGTCGCGTCGTTCTATTGAAATTAACTAATTAAAATCCACAATCCATTTCACGATTTATTCGATTGTTATAATTACCATTGGCAACATTTATTACGAGTCAAATGCGTTTGGCATTTTGTATTTAGCTTCCCAAATAAATATACCAATAATCCTCATCTGCAAACACTTTTTTCAAAGCTTTTTTACTTTTCAAGTATCAAATTCAAGTATGGTGAGGATGGTGTAATTAACTGGAACTAGATAGCTTCACTCAGCAACACTAGCATCCAACGTTCATTACTATACTAATTTCCAAGAAAAAGAAGTATGATGATGTAGTTTTTTTTTATGCTCAGTCTTTGCAGACGAATTTTTTTACACTACGCTACGCCACTGATACATAGTAAAATTAAAAACAGCCGTGTTCAGTGTAACTAACGTTCTATAAAAAACGCAGTCAATTAGATAATTTGATTGAGACCTAGTCAAACAGTTTGGTTGTCTGGCACACTATGTTTCCGATCTGGTTTGCATTTGGCTGTCAGCACTTTAAAACAAACATATACCATTGTGTTTATAATAGAAGACAAATAAGTTTCTGATCTCTAGTATTGTTTACATTTTAGTTTATAGTCTGCATAACTGAAATTAACCTATACATTAGAAGAAACATTTAGAAAAAATATAGACAAATCAATGCTTAGCAATAATAACACACCTCTTTCAAACAGTCTAACTGCTTCACAAATATATGGCACCAACAATCTGTTGACAACGAAGCCGGGTGTGTCTTTGCATGTGATGCAAGTCTTGCCAACAGACTTGCCCCACTCCATCATTGTTTTGTAAGTAGCTTCAGAAGTGTCCTCCCCCTTGACTACTTCAAGGAGACGCATAACAGGCACCGGGTTGAAAAAGTGCAGTCCTCCAAACCTGTAATTTAATGAAGTGAAATCTTCTTTAGAGGTGTTGGGCAATTTTGTGTAGAAGAAAAACCTATATTCGCGTTACCAATGCTATGACGTCAGCCGTCAACATGATACAGTATGTCAAGTATAAGATGGTGTTTAATTGCTGGCACTCAGAGTTATAAATAATGAAAGTAACGCTATCATATGTTACGATTATCAATAAACTATATGAAAATGTACATAATTATTGCTTGGAGCACTAATAGTTGTAAAATCCAGATAAATTTTAGGTTATGTTAATAATTTCAATAACAGATTATGAAGAAAAAGAGTTTTTTCAAAGGTTTGAATTTTCACTTCTGTCAGCAGTCCTCATGAGTCTATTTTTATGTACCTTGTTAAAATTTTGCCATAAGCCACCACATGAAAATACACTTGGTTAAATGTTGACCTTTTTTTACTTAGACAGAAGACTAATTAGTATGTATTGTATATATTCCGTGGAAATTTGAAACAGGTGAAAACTGCATTAAAATACATAGCATAGTTCAGGAATTTGTTCAGACAGAAAGAAAAAAAAAAAACATTGTTTTTTACTATGTGTACATTAAAATAACTTACTTGTCTTTACGTTTAACAACAGAAGCTATTTCGTTGATTGACAAAGAGGATGTGTTTGATGCAAATATTGTATGACTGGGAGCTACCTGTAAATAATAAATTGGTTACTACTCAAATTAATTAATTCAGATATACATACATATTGTGTAGGTATAATGTATATTACAAATACATGCCTTCATTCTGGCACTCTAGTAATACAGATGACGAGATATAGAGGTTATTAGATTACTAGTTCCCAGAAACTAATGACTACAGTAGAAGTAAAAAGCATTCCGAACAAAGTTACTAGCAAGGATAGAGAGAAGTGCTGCCACTGTGTTTCCCTACCCCATTTGACACCCCTCTCTATGCTTCCACTAAAATTGTTTACTATTATGAACTGTATAATTATATTATACTTTAAAAAAACCTGATCGAGTTTCTTGCCGGCTCTTCTGGACTGGGTTGTTTCTCAACCGGTTGAAATCATGTACATTCAACCCAAAAGATATCCACTGCTGGACATCGGTCTTCCTTAAAGATTTCCACAACAACTGTTTTACTATCGCAAACCCATATAAAATAATAAAAATATTTTATAAATGAAAATTCTGTCATAAAAATAAAGAAAAAAAAAAAGTAATCGAACATTTTTTAAACTTTAAGTCAGTTGTGCTATTGATTTTTTAAAAAGGTGCAGGAAATCTATAAATTATAATACATGCACTTACTGTATCCAGCTTTGAGAACAACTTGTGTTTGACATCAATATTCTCAACAATAGCTTCTACAACTAAATCGGCTGCCTTTGACGCTTCAGCAGGATCAGTAGCAGTTTTAATCCTTGCAAGAGATTCGGAGACAAATTTTTCCCCTTCACTTGGATTCTCTTTATAGACCTTTTTTGCAACCCTCGAAAGGTTGGCGCCAATAGACTTCTGGGCTTTAGCTAAGGCATCAGAGCTCACATCCACTAACGTCACATTTTGACCAGCTTGAGCGGATACCTGGATTTTTTAATATATTATATAAAAATATTTTGTGCTTCAAGATAAACAAAAAAGTAGATTGAGAATTAAAACAAATTTTCGGTATAGCAATAGGCAAGATAGGCATTAGAGATAATTCTTTTTTTTAAATTATTTCATGTGTTAACAGGAAGCGATAAAACTACAATTTATAGATATCCAAAAATACAAAATATTTTTGCATATATGGTTAATAAATTTATAAAAAAATAATTTTTATGAAACTTAGTTTCCAATATTCATAACTACCTGAGCGATGCCGGAGCCCATTAATCCACCGCCGATAACTGTTACGTTCTTGATTGCACTTTGTACTGCTGAAGAATTTGAAAAATGTCTTACAATAACACCAAATTTATTCATTTTAACTTATTTTTAGTTATGAACTTCTTCAAAATATATGTTTGAATAAATACATAGAAAATAAAAAAAATGATAATTGAAAATTGAAAAGTTTTATTTCCAACATCCAAAGTAGAAAGTTCACTTTACAGCAGCGTTGCCATCAATAAAATTGATTGCCGTGTTTTGGACGGTTGAATTGCTGTGTTTTTGGGGTAAAAGTTGAAGAATTGCTGTCTCAAACATTTTTAGTAAAATTTAAACTTTCGCAACTGTTTTATACTTATACTGTTTTATACTTACACAGTTTTATATAAGGGTTTTATGCTTGTAAAGTGATAAAAATAAATTGGACAAGTGCAAATAAGTAAACTCACGTCCCTAACAGTTCCGTACAGTATTCATAAAGTATTTCTCATTAAAGTATAAAACATAAATATTTGAGATTCTATAACAATGGATTGGTAATTAGTCACAATCATCATAACATAAATGACTTATATCAAAGATGCTTATCTGCTTCTTTCTTAACCCCTTGAGCACTTATCTGGCGTTTACGCCAGCTTTCCATGGTTTTCCTATTGTCTTATTTTTATGGGTACTCGACACATTAAAATTATAACTAAGCCATCTTGATTTGATTGAACCATATGTGTATAGTATAGTATATATATATATATATACTATACTCAATCAATATATATTATTGATCGTGAAAGTGATGATTTTATTTCGTTTTGATCGTGTTTACGATGCTGGAAATTGTTTCACGTTGGTATGAGGCAATGATTATAATAAAATAATAATAACATTTTATTATTATTTATTAATTTAACAGTTTTAGAGCTGAAACCGAAGTCTGAAGTATGTGACCACAGGCTTGTATAAACTCACTAGGAGCTTATTCGCCAGCGCTTGTTGGGTACGCATAATGGGTTAAATTTAAATGATAGCTGTCATTGTAATATGCATTCTCGCGTCTAATCACTAAGTGCATATTTTATACATCTCGACATGAACAAAAGTAGTATAGTAGGGTAGACAGACGCTTCATGTAGAATTTTGGGAAATTTCGAGTCCTTTGACTTACAGGCAATAATCAGAAGTTGCCTGCAGCGAAGAGAGGTGAGGTGAGGTACGAAGTGAAACGACGTATCTTCATAACTGTTCGATTTTATTATTTTTTGTTTTGCTTTTTACAAATTTCGGTCTGTATTATTCACACAATTCGACTAAGTATACTTATAGATTGAAGTCAATTAGAGGACTGTATTATTGATTATATGCGATTTCGTTGTGGACTAGCTGTTACCTACGGCTTAATGCACTTTGACTGGGCTTGTACTCTGATTGCCGTTTTAGGATACGGCAACCATTATTCTGCCGTGTACCTTTTTTTTTTTACTCGATGACCCTAATTACCGTTTAACACAGTAACTGCCGTTAAATGGCAACTCTGCTTCACACTTTACAGAGTTGAAAGGAATTTTTTCGAATTTTCCCCATAACAGACAAAAAAGTTTCCCTAAAATAGTTCTAGTTCGAGAAATTTTCCCCGATTACATAAACTTATGTATTTTAGGATCAGTGTTTAATAATCTATAACCGACAAGAATACATCTTCTTAATGTCAACCTTTGTATTATTTTTTAAATCTAATTCTCTCTATTTTTATGAAATGGCGGCCTTTTGTTAGAACTCTTAGGCCATTTTTTGAAATCACAGAATTTACGCTCTGTGTCTTTATTTTCAATACATTTAACTACTGAACACAATAACCAAACTATATCACAAAAAATTTGGCAAATACAGTGTAAATGGCAACCCTGAAACACATTATTAAAAACGAGGAGACTGACGTCCAAAATCGCGACAAGAACTCCTAATACCAATTAGTGTTAGTAACACCAATTAACTTTATCATTTTTAGGACAAAATTATCTTACAACTTGAAATATATTTGTAAAATACAAAAATGATTATTTCACTCTTTTGAAAATTTAACTAGAATAAATATGTTTTAATTGTATAATATTCGTTCTATGGAAAGCGTCCGCTCTTTTCCGTGACGACAATTACCTATTTGTTTGTAGACGATTTTGGTTTAATTACTTTTGGTGTAATTACTTAATGATGACCTTAAGGCGAATGCTTAAACATTAACTTATTATTATGGTATACATTATGTTGTAAATTAGAATTACATGTTTATTTATTTGTGTATATAAAAGAATGTCTAACAAGGAATACAGTGATAAAACAATTAGAATGCAAACAAAGTATCGCATCTTGGGCTTCCCTAATTATAGGAAATTACTACTGCCATATTCATTGTGATTAAAATATTAAATTATATGTAAATAAAGAAATACAATTAAGACTAAAATGACAAATCATTCATTACAAATAATTGCGGTTACTTATTGAATGAATAAATAATTTTAATGTACAACATTAAATAAAATTAAAAGATAGTATGAGTAGTAAGATAATATGTTGGTATTGATATGATATTTATAGTATACGTCACATATTAATATATATTCAGATGTACATCATATAATTATGGAATGTGCCCAGAATGAAACTCGATGACGTCTAATATTTAGAATTGATTATGACATTGGGTTGTGCAATGTATTGTTGGCTCGCCCAATATTGTAAGAAGGCAAATCGATTTATGATTTGGTGAACGTCTGTATTAGGGCGAGGAATTGATTATTTATTTTTATTTTTCTGTCTTTATGTTTGTATATAATAAATGAGGGTGGCATGTTCTTTGCGAACAAGATTTACTTAAAAAAATATATATTAAAAAACTGAATAATACTGAAAAATAATTTACACTTGTGTCTTTAGAACATGTATTGATCACTTTTATAGACGATAAAAAACGATAATAAGAAATACATAAGTTTTACATATTTGGGGAATAGTTTTTGAAATAGTATCATTTTCAGGAAACTTTTTGTCTGTAATGGGGAAATTTCGAAAACTCAATCTGGAGACCCTGTGTTGTTTTGTAAATATTCGTGTAGTCGTTTAATGGCAAGATATTATAAATTGTTAATTTTTATGTTTATTCATCTGTTGTGAAGTTCTCAAAATGTGTTTGTATTCGCTTCATTGTCAGACTAAGATGCTGTTACCAGGTGAGTGATATTTAGATCTTAAATGGTTATTATAATTTTTTATCGTGAGTTTTATCTTGTTTTGAACTTCGGCCTGTTTTACGGCCCTCTACTTGGGTTTACGAGTGTGCGTTATGAGTTAGGAAGTGCGTGTTGTTTCCCCACCATCCTTACTTTGCCGCTGTCTTTCGCTCGAACAACACTCGTTCTTTAATATGAACAAGTTAATTGGAGTTACAAGGAACTTTTCAAGTTCCTCAAATCTAAATGCAATCAAAACGGTGACCGTTGTTGGTGGAGGCCTCATGGGCTCTGGAATCGCACAGGTAAGCCATATTACATTGGAACAAGTAACTAACTTGTTTTCAAATTACGTATTTGATTATGTAGGCCTCTAGCACGCACCCCAATTTAAAAATAAATGGTTCAATTTGAAATACTTACATTACAAAAATCCACATATAAAATGTTTTTTTTAATTGTGATAATTTGTAAAAGTTTTGTCTTTGTAAAACATTTGTTTTAAAATTTTTATGCAACTTAAAACATATCAAGAATTATATTTGGTATGATATAGCATAGAAAATAGTTATACAAACAAGAATGAGCAGTAGCATACCTATCTAGGACTAAAGTGGAATAGTACCCTAGAGCATGTGACCATTAGTAAAGGATTTTAAACATATTATTGAAAGTTATAATTTGCCTTAATCAATTATATTTTTACTGTTACACCTTTACTACACTTTAATATATAATATATATTTTGAAATAAAGCCAATATTAAGTATAACATCCAGTATATATAAGTCTTACCCTAGATCTACATTTTTTTATGAACTGGACATTCTTTATCTAAATAAGTTGTGTAAAGGTTTTTATGTAATATAAGTTGTTCTCAAAGTAGTATGTATTATTTTCAATTGTCCATTTAATTTATATGTTTATTATAGTTATTGAAATTTGTTTTAAAAATGCTTTATTAATGCTTATACATATGTTTTGATACAATTCATCTATTATTGTACAAGATTCATATTGTTTAAGAGTATACTGCATTTACTGATCTTTCTGTTAAATAAACAGTTGTCGTAAATAATAACATTATTGATCATAGTCACATATAATTTGTCACTTAGGTTAATATAATATATTTTAGTTCACTTATCTCTATATTTATCAGGTTTTGGCATAATCATATCTATGAAGTCCTGTATCACTATAATACGTATTATCATAGATAAATTATGGTATAAGATAGCTAATCCCATACAAAAATACGCCACACGCGAAAAGTTCAAAATCCCGTCTTATTTCTAGATGGCGCTCATTCATAGCCTGCAAACTTAAAAGAAGTAATTGAGATGTTAGTATTTAAATTATGATCACATTAATTCATGGAAAGCTTGAAATCATTGTGGGATTCGATCAACGTAATTTACACCATACTACTACTACACCACAATCGCTTCAATATGGATTCTTCAGATTAATACTCAGATATTATACACATTACCAAGTAGCATAAAACCCGTAATGAACGTGAAAAATTCACATTGATGAAGTCACAAGCGACCATTAGTATTTAAAAAATATTGTATGTCAAAATTTAGTCTTGTATGTTAAAAAGTTTAATAGTGTTAACAGATGGTCGAACTGGGTACGAACCATATAACGAACATGAGTTGGCGAACGACCAAACAGTGCTACTATGTAGCAGCAACACTAGTGTCCCCATAAAAATCTTGGATGTCTATTAGTAAGATACAATCTATGTGCTATTATTATCACTATTCCTAAAGCCGACTATGCAGGCTTCAACAGTCCTGTATCACTGTGCTCTAAAGAGGACCATTGTGACCGCGTCCTAATGCTGAAGCTCACTGCTGCTTAAACTTACAGTCTATATCTACAGACTCTTTAAAATCCACAAATATAAACAGTAATTTATATTTATTTCGGGCTTTCATAATTTCGTTAGCATGACATCTTTTACTGACTGTGCCCACAAGCAACTGCTATATTCGGTTCTTCACGCTGCGCCGTACAATGTACGTGTTTCAGCTTGCGCGTCTGTTATGGCTTTAACACTATATCACTAAGTCGAATGAATGCAGTGTTTTCAACGGCTAAATTCTAAATTATCGTATTTCCTCGTATGAATATAATGTTCTTTGCTACACTTTTTTTGTACATTATTTACTACGAGCTGAAATTTGTCGTACATTTACATAATTACTATTGTACATAGTACCAGTGGCTGAATTATTGTATGGGTTAACGATGCTGAATGGCACACAATTTAATTTGTTTATAGTGTATTTATAGTTATAGCAGTCGTTATTTGTCAAAAATAACACGTCATTAAAAATGTTAAATTTAATATATAGATATATAATTCAATGTTTCAGATTTAGTATATTTCGACGAATGTATCTAATTTGTAGAAATAGCTGCAGATAATGATAGATCACAATCATTATAAAAGTAGAATTATTGATGTCATAGTAATAACAGTACATCAAAGACTGACTTTAAAAAACATTATATTTTTAGGGTAATCCATCTATTTTGGTAACACTTCATAAATATTCGCATAAATACTTTCAAATACAAATAGAGAGTCGATTCTAGAGAAATGTGGATATACACAGAGATCTGAATCTGTCCACCATTAGGTCCGTCCTCAAAACCCACTATCGTGCCTTCTTCGAACGCGCAGAGACAAACCCGAACCCATTCATAGTACGGACCGTCTTGTACTCGCTAGTTAGACACGCCGTCCACAAGAGGCGAGCGGCGACCGCGATAATAATATCACTCGCAAAAATAGGATCTTTCCTTATAAACCTCGATCATTTGCGTGTCAGCGCCCACGCCCGCGATACTGCCGTTCCCGCCGTCGGGTACAGGCGGCTACTTTGCTCTCGCACACTCTCCGGGTCCCCCTCCGATTGTGGCCCAAGACGTGCTCCGTTCTCCAACTGGGGAGGCCGCTGCCAGCGCGATACAGTGACACTGCCCACGCATCAAGCATTACATGCACAACACTGTAAACATACTACTGCACATAACACGCAAGTACATACGTCCTGTAAGGAACCTATTTTTTAAATTATTATTTAAGATAAAAATGTAGGGTTTAGCTAGGTTTAAATTCCGCGGGAATTTTATGATATAGGTAGCGGCCAAGCCGAGGTTCGAATCCTTGTGTTAATTACCTTTTGCGGCTGAGTGCCTTCAGGTCTCGCCTCCAAAGTTCGGTGAAGCTGTAAAAGCCCTTCCGGTCAACAGCATTAGTTAGGTTAGAAAAAAATATATAGAGAGTCGAAGACGAAGAGCGGCAACGAAGAATAGCGCAATCTAATTATTTTTTGCATATTATTAAGATACTGACGTCATTATAGAGAGGCCTATATTCAATTTGAAAAACCCAGCGACACCTCTCATCCTAATAGGTAATCATTTATCGTGTTACGATTCTTTGTATGGATATTAGCAGTCTAGTATTACAGGGTGGATCATTACGTGAACGATAGTGATGTCTGGAATTAACCCAAATCTCTGTGCTTCCGCTAACATTAGTTAAGACTATGATTTATATAGTTTTTTATATGAAAAAAAAATGCTATGTATTATATTTATTAAAAGAAAAAAGAACCAGATCGAGTTTCTTGCCGCTCTTCTCGGCTGGGTTGTTTTCCGAATCGGTGGTAGTGTTTTAGACGTTCATAAGCGCCTTCTTAGGGCCTAAATTGAATAAAGATGTTTTTGATTTTGATTTAGTATATTTTATAGTCTTTGATATTATGTTTACTCCATTTATCATATTTTTTAACTTTGTGCTTCACCTTTGTTTTTTAATGCATTACTAAATATTAACTGATATTCACACAGTCCAAGTGTAAGAAAAATGTAAAAGCTGAAAATAAGCGCTCCATGTTTCTGAGTACTAGTTTATTATTGACTGGATGAGTATGAGCCTTGGGTGATTTTAGATTGCAATTTTTTTACCATATTTTTCCTCAATAAAATCCTTTTAATTAATATAATTTAGAGTAAATTATCAAACCCAATCAGAGGTATAACTTTAGTATAATGTTATCTTCATCTATTAAGTGATATTGTGTTCAGGCAAAAATAAACAAATCTACAATGGACTGATTTTGTAAAGCATATTGAATGTTAATCTGAAAAATATTGACAAGAGTTGATGTATAGTGAATTTAATCCCAGTTTTTATTTAATCTGAGAGCTTATTCAATCAGGCATGGAAATCCCCTAAAATACAACTGCATATATCTAAAATATATTTATAAAATTTTTTAAGGTTGCAGCCCAAGCTGGACAAAATGTCACCATAGTTGATCTAAAATCGGAGATATTGGATAAAGCACAAAAGTCTATCCAAAATAATCTAACAAGAGTTGCAAAGAAGATTCACAAGGATGATGCGGGGAAAATCGAAAATTTCGTTAAAGAATCTCTGGATAGAATTAAAGTTGCTACAAATGTCGAGGATGGGGTTAATGCTGATCTAATCGTAGAAGCTATTGTCGAGAAATTGGATATTAAACAAGATTTATTTAATAAGCTTGACAAGGTGAGATATATAAATAGTGCTATTAATTTTTTTTAAATTATTTCTTGTAATATAAAATATGATGTTTTTGTTTTTCGATAAGAAATAATATGGACGATATTATATTTTTCAGTTGGCACCTGAACATACAATTCTTGCAACAAATACATCTTCCATATCTGTAAACGCTATCGGATCTGGCATTAAGAGGAAAGATAAGTAAGTTTATATATATACTAGCTATCTTATGTCCGCGACTTCATCCCCGTGAATATGTTTTTGTTTTTCTATGAGAAGACATCACAAGACAATATTACAATATCTTTGAAATATTGACTGTCATTTATTTTACTTAAAAGGTACTCTTAATTAATTTACAAACATTTTTTTTTTTATATTTAGAACTCTGCAAAAGAACTGCATTTCATTTTATGTATGGTTCAAGAACGACGACAACATTCGATAGATCTATCGATCACGGCTAGCCTCTAGGTAGATCTGGTTCAGGCGCGGTCGCAGCAAAATAACGGGGCTCATGACCCCTACGACCCCTCTCGGGTGGTGAATTATCATGTTTCACGCATTCTTTATAATTATTTTGAAACTTCCGAGTACCTATTTTTATATTAGTTCTTTAAACGTTTTAATTTATTTAGTTATCGTAAAATTGTTATTATTAAGAGATATGCCCAATCGACTTGTTAAATTTCTGGGGGGTCATGACTCTTACGACCATTGCTTCTCGGACCGCCACTGGTTATATACGTGCTAATGGTTTCGTCACACAGTGGGCAGGTCGGAATGCCAGCGCGATTTTAGTATAGAAGGGTCGCGTCGATGTGATGTCTTCAATAAAAACTTCTCGTTGGCGTCCCGACCCGCCCATTGTGTGTTTGCATCCATAAATCCCGAAATGTGACGCGCTGAAACTTGTAATTACAGCGTATTCTTCATAAGTATACTGTACATGCGATCCGACCGGTTTTAATTGTCTCTCTACCCGGGAAGTAGGAAGTTCGGTGTAGGAAGATATCATATATGTATAAGCTCTGTCCCTTTATCACCTTATTAAATCAGAACGTGCATACATAACTATTCCGATTTGAATTAAAAACATCTAACCCAGATTCGGTGGTCTCCATTTCTTTAATCCCGTGCCCGTGATGCGTCTGCTCGAAGTGATCAAAAGTGATCACATCTCGGAGGAGACCTACCAGGCCATGATGGAGTGGGGCAAATCCGTAGGCAAGACTTGCATCACTTGCAAAGATACACCAGGATTCGTTGTCAACAGACTTCTGGGGCCGTATAGCGCAGAAGCTCTAAGGATGTATGAGAGAGGTAGGTTTATTTTCAAAAGTGTAAAGTGTATGTGTTTTGGCTCTCGCGAAAACTTACGTAAAATTACAAAATACAAAAACCGTTACAATTTTTCTTCAATAGGTACCTATTTGGTCCATTCGTATTCACTGGGCCGTAGAAGTATGACGTATGCATCAATGGAAGTAGGGGTCCAATCTTTATAAAAATACTATTATATATAAATTTAGATATACATACACACATTTATAAAAGCATATACTTAGATAACGTACTTGTATGTTATTAAGAATTATAATAATGTATGCTACATTTAATCATTCCTAATCTTGTTTAGAAAACTAGTATTTATGCTGTAAAAGTAGTAAAAGGCAAAGGTATTATTAGAGCATGCCAAGTCAGACGTTAGGGGAACACTATCAACAAATAGCACTAACAAAATGGCGGCCTTCTGTCACAACCACAACGGAAATGATTGGGACATTTCAGTGTCATTATTTTCACTTCACTACACTTGTGTATCATAACTACACTGTATCACGTAAAATGCCACCAAAATTACATAGTATATAGTCAAATACTGCAAGATAATGGATTCAAAATAAGGACGACAACATAACAAACCAAAATCGCGACAAGAGCACCACTTTATGGCAGTTATTGTGAAGGAGTTTACATATAGTGTAGAGTTGTGCTCAGAGTTCTCAAAGATATTGCTGTTAGGTGGTCGAATATTACCACCGCGAACAGCTAGACCCATAAAAAGTAGGGGTGTGCGAATATCGTTCGAATCGAATCGAATACTTCGAATTTTCGAATTATTCTATTCGGAACGAATAATTCGTAATTTCGAATCGAATACTTCGAATTTTCGAATTATTCTATTCGGAACGAATAATTCGTAATTTCGAATTATTCACACACTCCTAATAAAAAGGTCATGAAGATGCTGTGGGGGTTTTGGATTAAATAGGACACCACCGATAATATCTAATGTTTTTTTTATTATGACATTGCTTATCATGTGCAAAGGGTTTACCCTTTGCCTTTAAGAACTTTGCTTACTATTATTGACAAAGGTGGGTGTGGGGTTAAAATGTGCAATGTGTTTATTTATTGAGAGATTGATAGAGTCACCCAGCAAGGGTTGTCTTGGTTTGTCTTCCATCGAGAAGAGGAAATTGTAGTTACTCCGGGAATTAGGTTTTTTTAATCTTTGATAAATTTTTTCATACATTCTATACCTCATTATAAGTAAAACAATACAGTTGCTGTTCTTTTTAATTTCGTTTTAATAAATGACGAAAAGTGTTTAAAGTAACATTTTTTTTAAATTTTAATATATCTATATTGGATATATATTTGTAATTTAGTTTAAAATTATTTTCAATTTTAATTACGTTACACTCATAACAATAGAAAATTAAACAATCTTGGAGTATGTTTGTGTGTCTAAAATCTCTCTATAAAAACATCACATGGGACGAAGTATCTCTAGGCTTAGCGTGTTTACCATCCAGGATCACATATCACTTAACATGAGGTGACATTGTGGTTGAATCACTCAGCCTTTACAGCATAGTTTATATATATATATATATATATTATAGTGAAAATCTTTATGACCTTGCTTATTTACATTGCTGATAAAGCTAAGTTAGACATTATTTTTTTGTCAAATCAGGTGATGCCACGAAGGAAGATATTGATATAGGCATGAAGCTAGGCGCAGGGTATCCCATGGGCCCGTTCGAGTTAGCTGATTACACAGGGCTCGATACAAACAAGTTCGTCCTGCAAGTTATGTACGACATGACAAAAAACTCAGTCTTCAAACCGATACCGCTTCTGGATAAAATGGTTTCCGATGGGAAACTAGGCATAAAGGCCGGCGAAGGATTTTATAAATATAAAAAATAATTGATTTTTTTTGTCTGTCTTACCGACCTCACTAACCTCTTTTGTTTGTTAATATGAATTTATCTGACAATATAACATTGGGTCACTCAGCTCTCAAGCTACAGGTATTAAATATATCAGACCAGTCGTTTCTAGACGTGAATTATCAAATTTATACGTGACACTGAAATTAAAAATGAAATATCTTTAGTTTTTTTTTCCTAAACTAGCTAATGTTGTTGACCGGAAGGGCCTCTACAGCTTCACCGTAACTTTGGGGACGAGTGCCTTCAGCACTCACCGCAAAAGTGTCTTTACCTAGACCTAGACGTCTATTTTGGTCATCACCTACTTTGAGAATATGTTTTTTATAAAGTCCTCCATCTTAATTTTTTTTGCCTTTTTAGACTATATTTTAATCTGGCTACGCCCCCTTCTGCGCTTCCTCAATGCCTCCTAATTTTCTTTACTAATGTCTAGTGTAATTTACATTTATATTTTACACTAACGGTTACCTTAATGTGTCGAGTGTACCCATAAAAATAAAACAATAGGAAAACAATGGAAAGCTGGCGTAAACGCCAGGTAAGTGCTCGAGGGGTTAATAATTTACGTCTAGTCATGAGCGGTATGTGATCGACATACGTTGTAATTTGATTGATTTTATATATAGTTTGTGTGTTTTCGCAATTACCTATATTAAAGTGATTTTTTTACATCTGTGTTTTATTTATACATTATTATTTCTAACTAGCTGTGTGCCTGCGGCTGCGCCTGCGTTCATACATTCTTCACTGTGCTTTATTTTTTTTACGCGGAACCCTATTTATTTTGGAAAAGTTAAAGTAGCGTAAGTTACGCTGAGTAACTTCAGCTAACTGCTAAAAAAGTCCTGTCAATATCAGTACAGTCGTTCCGGAGATTACCCGGAACAAACAGACAGACAAAAAAAATTAAAATTATATTTCTGTTGTAGGTATCGTATACACATTCGTATGTATTTAGTAAAACATTGTTAATTTTGATGAATTGATATTACAAAAAGACACTTCAATTTTATATATTAGTATAGATAAGGATATTATAAAAAATATATATAAATTACACTATTATAAAATACGTTTACTATAGTATATATAATAAAATACTAACGTATTATATATAATACGTTAAAACAAATAAAACGCAACCAAAAATGGTATTTGCACGATTTAGGTGACGCGTCTGCACGAGGTATTGAAACCGCAATGAAGTTAGACGCAGGATATCCCATGGGACCGCTCGAGTTAGCCGACTTCACGGGCCCCTAGACACTAAGAAGTTTATACCGGAGGTAATGTTGGAGAAAACTCGAGACCCGGTGTAATTATTAGTTTTGAAATAATTTATTTTTGTAATATTTAATATATTATTATTATTTATATATCATTATTATATTTATTTAATTCATTCATTAAGAAAACCGGAAGGTTTTCTATTAGTTTATTCATATCAACTGTCAGTATATCTTACGCGTGTGCTCTGCTAATGTAAAATGAGTTATGAGGCCGTCTAAGAAAGAACATTTAAAAATGAAAATTTGGATCGTCGAGAAACAATAGAATTTTAAACAAATTAAGAAAAAGGAAAGGATAATGTGATCATTAAAATTCCAAGTGAAAATATTATAAAATATAATAAATAGATTATAGACATTGCCCTGATAGTAGAGTAAATAGAAAAGGTTTCATGAAATCTAAAACTACATATAAAAAAAAACAACGAAAAATATTTGTAAGGATAAAAAATTGGTGGCTCCACCCTTGCTCCCTACACTAGAAAGGAGTGATGATAAATAAATATGTTGATATTTAAAATACCACAATAAACGTATTCTAATTGTCCTTCGTAATAAATATCGCGTTTTAAGTCAATTACCTTAATTGTTTCGCGTACAATTATTGCCTATTGTATGACAATTATTGTTTTCAAATAAATGTTTCCTTAAGCCTTCACTAAAGTTCTGTATATAATTTCACATACAATGCCAATGTCATGACCCTATTCGTGCATATATTACAGAGCTGTGTTTACAAAGACATTTAGGTTAAGCAACCTAAATGAATAGTCAAAATTCAACTCATACAATTGGTATTAGAATAAATTGATTGCCTGGATTAGATTATTTTTAGAAAAGTAGAGGTTATGATTATTTTGGAATATAATTGTTTTAGTTTTGTACTAAACTAATTTTGATATTACCACTGCACTTGGTCTTCGATTCAGTACGAAATTACCGAAAAGATAATCTATACTAATAAATAAATAAGTGTCTGTTTGTAATACCAAAAAAAAACAATACGGTTCTTATACCAAAAATAAAACTTAAAAAAAATTATATGGCTGTTTGTTCCGGCTAATCTCCGGAACGGTTGGACCGATTCGGACGAAACTTGTTTTGGTAGATAGCTGAATTAATTTATCGAAAATAATTAGGGTTTATGTAAATCGGGTGAAGCCACCGGCACAGATTTATTACTTATTAAGTACTATATATACTATAAACCATATTAATATATACCAAATGTGGGGGCCTATTGCCTCGGGATATCATAATATAGCAAAGTTTGTTTTCTGTTTACTTATGTTCCACCTGCCACTATACGATGATCCTTTATTCATTATCACTCTTCCCTTTAGAGGACATGCGGCAACAGATTGGAAAAGTAGGTATTTCAGAAATCTATAGATATCGCGTTACGCCCCAAATAAAGAGTTATAAAATACGAAAGGGACAACTGCAGCTCGGGCTGATTTACCGTATGCAAAATAGAAACGTAAATATCACTTCGTAGTACCCTGTTTCCTCCTCCAAAACTGAACCGATTGTAAACTTTTTTTCGTTTAGAAGATGAACCAATGTAACCGATATTGCCAGGAGAATTGCCAAACTGAAGTAGCAATGGGCTAGCCACATTGCTCGTAGAACTGAGCCCGATGGGGTCAACGGGTTCTCGAATGGGTGCCGCGTACTGGAAGACGTAGCGAGTGTAGACCCCTAAAAGGTGAACCGATGACCTAGTGAAGGTCGCGGGAGTCCGCTGGATACGGGTGGTGCAAGAGTGGTCGTTGTAGAGATCTTTGGGGGAGATCTATGTCCAGCATTGGACGTCTTTCAGTTGAATGTATAGATGGATGGATTCGGCTAGAGAATAATAAAGACATTGGCTTTACGTTGGCTTGCTTTTTAAAACATACGGGCATGGTGGTGGTGGATATATATTAATTTGGTATAAAAATATTTACCACAATGCTATAAAATATTTATCCATGGAGGAAACAGAGGACTACGTTTGTAAGGAATAAATGCCGCTAGCATAACCTCTTAAAACATAAGTATCACATTCTACTTCTAAAAAAGTATATGATTGAAAATCAGGTGGTGATTAATGTGTTGGTCGTATGTGCGGTATACAGTAAAATTTTGTAGATTAAATAAATTTGAAACTTATTTTAATTTGCCATATTTTATACATTATCTTTAGGTAAAGTATAGCCATTTTCACAAAGTCGCGACTCAGTAGTAATGAGCACTGAAAAAATGTTCCCCCCTCCTTATCGAAATTGACGAATCTAATAAATGCAAAAAAGTAAAATTATTTTCAATGTATGTAAAATGTTCTTCTAACTAATTTTTTGAAAATGAAAACTATTTTAGATAACGCGAAGAATTTCTTTTTCTCACCCTCCAAATTTGGCAACCCCTGAAAATTTGGCGCGATGGACACTAGCCACGTGTGTGAACCCAGTGCACCAGTTTTACCAATTGCTCAGTTACATGTTGTAATTAAAACAAAATACAAGATACAATAAAAAATACACAGCCCAAGTGAAATATTATGCGCGTTTGTGCTCATTCACGGCTGAATGCCTTCAGTGTTCGCCACACACAAATCTTAAAAACTGTAACCGGACCTTCAAGTAATAACAGCAAAATTCATTTGAAAATATAATTAAAAATATTTTCCTTAACATTTTTAGGAATCAGTATCTCATTTTCTATCTACAAGAATAACTCATTCAATAATGTATCTCCAAGTCCGTGAATTATGAATTTAAATGATATAACACCAAACGGATCGATAACGGCGTTTGTATCTTGATTTATTGGAAGATTAGATTATACGCACAGTATTTCCCTGATTCTCGGCTAATGTCTTGCAAACATTTCCTATCAGTGTTTTTACTTAGTGTATCGTGGTCGTGAAGGTTGCGCACCACTTTAGTTTCCGTATTTATTTATTTTTAAAAGGTATTTAATGTATTATTTGTTATTATTGTGTTGTTAAATAAATGTATTATTCAATTCTTTGATTTGACAATTATCGTTTGTTCTCTGAAGTTTCTTTAAGCTGTTGCTTTCTTTGGAAATTTTTTTGGACTTGCTTGAACTTGTGTACATTTTCATCAATTTCCAATACTAATATTAATTAACAGGTACTCAGGTTGTCATATTTTTCTTCACAATTTCTTCTGTGTTTCGAATGATTTATTAATTTTGATATTTGATTAAATGCATTTTTAAGATTTTTACGATTGAAATACTGAGTTACTCTAAAAATGTAAAATCACGATTGTTTTGTATTAAATAATTCGTTACATAATAAAAATATTTAATATAATAACAATATTTATTATGTAATATAAATGTTACCTTACAATGATTGTAAATACATACGTTTGTCATAAAACGAATTGTGAATAAACTTGTTAGTCTTTCGTAATTCGTTGTCTGGTTATATGCTCTATCATATTAAAATATAGTTGATTGTACCAATTCTTTAAATATAAATACATTACATAATAATTTGGTATGATCACCACGAATCAACGAAATTTCCTATCTATTAATCTTTAATCCGCGAAATAAAAAAAGTAAACATGTTTATTTGAGTACATAGATTATTTCAAATCTTTAGGTGAAATAGTCTCTATACTGCTTAAACTCTATGGAAAAAAGTCATCATATAAAGCCCTAGATCATTTCACCGGTTCACTACTATATTATTAGGTACGACATCTATTGGGCTACGACTGGGTCGTCCGGGGCGCACTTCCGAGTGGGGTCCGCCTGATCTGTTATGCGGACGACACCCTTGTCGTAGCCCGGGGGGGGAGGTGGGAGGAGGTGGCGCGCTTGGCCACGATGGGAGTAGCCCTGGTGGTCAAGCGCATCGAGATGCTCGGGCTCAGGGTAGCGGCCGAGAAGACCGAGGCCCTGTTGTTCCATGGGCCGCCCCCTGGGGCGAGCATCTCGGTGGGGGGGGGCACCGGATCCGGGTGAAGGCCCAGATGAAGTATCTGGGCCTCACCCTGGACGGGAGATGGCGGTTCGAGTCCCACTTTAAGGGACTCGGACCGCGCATCGCCGGTGCCGCGGCGGCACTGGGGCGGCTCCTCCCGAATGTGGGGGGGCCTGGCCAGAGGTGCCGCCGGCTCCACGCAGGGGTCGTGCGGAGCATGGCCGTCTACGGGGCACCCGTGTGGGCGGACGCCCTCAGCTCCCGTAACGTCCGTGTGCTGCAGTCTGTGCAGCGCACGGTCGAGCTGAGGGCGATACGCGGATACCGCACGGTGTCCGTAGCGGCGGCCTGCGTGCTCGCCGGCTCCTTGCCGTGGGAGCGAGAAGCGGAGGTGCTCGCTGCCGTGTACCGGCTCTCGGCAGCGAGGAAGGATGGTGGAGGGCTCCGCTTACATCCGGCGGAAGTAAGGAAAGAGAGGAGAGAAAGGAGAGAGGAGCAGATAGCGAGTTGGGAGGAGGACCTGGCGGATGCGCGCTATGGGCGACCAACCATAGACGCCATCCGTCCGGTCCTCCGGGAGTGGATTGGGAGGAGGCACGGCTCCCTCAGTTTTAGGCTGGTGCAGGTACTGCCCGGACATGGGTGTTTCGGATGGTACCTGCATAAAATAGCCAGGAGGGAGCCGTCGCCGAGGTGCCACCACTGTGGCGCGGCGGAGGACACGGCGCTCCACACCTTGGTTGAGTGCGCCGCGTGGGAGGTGCCGCGCCTTAAGTGGTGGCGGTGGTGGGGGAGGACCTCTCGCTGCCGACCGTTGTTAGAGCCATGGTCGGCAGCGAGGAGGTCTGGAGGGTCGTCGCCTCCTTCTGCGAGAATGTGTTGATGCAGAAGGAGGCTGACGAGAGGGTAAGGGAGGACGACCCGAGGGCGGATCCTCGCCGTAGGAGGAGGCCGAGGGGGCGGTGGGCCCGTTATGTCAGGGGGTTCCTGCGGTTGTAGGAGCCCCCTCATCGTTGTGGACTTTGTCCGTTGTGTGTGTGTGTTTGTGTGTCCTGTGTGTGTTGTTTCTTCTTGTCTGTCCGCCTTTTCTTTTCCTGAGTATGCCTCTCCTCTCTACGTCTTGTCGTTGGTGACAAGATGAGCGAAGGAGAGGGACTCAAAACTTTTCTTCTCCAGTGGCGGGTTTCTTCCCCTTTCTCTGTGCCCGCCACTGGACTGTCCCAATTTTTTCATCTTTATGGGGGGGCAGGGAACTTATCCTGCCCCCCTGGCTGACTGACCTACCTAGGTCATGCCTCCTACGGGAGGCGGGCGAAGAGGTGGGGTTGAGAAGTGTGAGCACTCCCCCATCCCCGCTGGGCCATTGCACGACGAGGCCCGGTGGGTTCGCTGCAGGGGGCGACGCGGAGCTTGCGAAAGCCACCCCGTGTCGCCCCCATCCCAAATGCAGCGGACGGTCCCGGGGGGTTTTAGTGGGTATTTCCGGGCGACTCTCGCCCGGGTGAGTCCCACACTGGCACGGAACTCGTCACTCCGTGCCCCCTTATCTATTGTATTTGAGGGACTTTGATCCTTCAAATACAATAGATAAGGGTAGTGCGTAAATGCATTTCCCCCCGTAACAAAAAAAAAAAAAAAAAGGTACGACATCTATATAGTACTTGTTGTTTTTTTTTTTCTCGTTGAATAAAGAATATAACATAATAATGTTAATTAATAATAATACGAATAAGCTTTAAAAGAATGAAGAGCGGTATTAACGTTCTAAATAAAACCCGAGTCGTTATTCAAGGATATATTATGTCAGTAAGCAAAATATTCGACATTTTTTGCTTACTCATAATCCTTGTTAGCAATAGTAAGTAATCATTGCTTACCATCATTCATACCCTCCTGTCCACACGTCATTAAAGATAAATTAAAAAGAGTTAGTAGCGCCACCTGCCCCCTATTAGTGCTTCAAGAACGGCTCCAAACTAATATATCCAAATGTAAATAATTTGTTTTACAATAATATTTTTATTAATTGTAAAACTTCATTTATTTTATCATCCACTGAATCCAGATAATCTAAGTGCGTCAAGATATATAGGTACTGCTAGTCGCCCGCGTGAATCCGTTCGCAATTAACTATTAGTATTCTTCAAAATTAATATCTTTTATGTATGAAAGAAGAATTGTGTAAATAAAAAAATATAAACTAATGGCAACAATAAACATAATAATAACATTCCATAACAAAATACACAATTACCAATTTTTATGGTAAATAGTGCCAAATAGTGTTGCAGTTGATCTCATATACAGAGTCCATACATTAGTCGAGTACCCGCGGCTCTGCTCGACCATATTATGGATAGATAGAGGTTGAAGAAGAAGATAGGAAGTTTTTTTTCTCTAATTCAATTACTTTTCCTAAATACTCATATATATTATTTAACGCAACAAAATATATAGGTACTAAAATCTGACTCGGCAATATATCTAAGATTTAAATAATGATCATGACAGGCAGACAAATAGACGTTGCTTTTATATAAGTATTGTAAGGATAATTTTTTTATATACAGATTTAAAACATAGACATTTTAATCAACATATTTTTAATAAGATATTTCTCAAGAGTTGGTTTTATTTAACCCCTTGAGGCGTTTACGCCAGTTTTTTTATTGTTTTCCTATTGTCTTATTTTCGGTAATCGACATATTAAGGTACTTATTTCATGAAAATATTTTGCTCTATTCGAAATCTATACTAATAATAAAATTGTTAATTTCACGTCTCTGTGTACCTTTGCTATTTTTGTGACAATAATTATTGCAAGGGACTAAAAATAGGTAATTCAATAAATTTCTATCATTTTTAGAAATGTCTATCTGGCTGTTTTGTTGTGCAGACATCAATTAAAAAGTACTAAATATATTATGAAAATTCAGAAAGATAATTATAAAGCATATTCCGGAGTAGCGTCAAAATTTTATTGCATTAAAATCAGTCCACTCTATCAAGTAATAATAATTTGAATGGCAAGCAGCGACTTTAGTAAGAAGGAAGAGTTGGTGTCTTATTTGAGAACAAAAAAATTCCACGCAAGCGAAGTCGCGGGCAAAGCTAGTCTTAAATATGAATGAAACGATTTATTAACTTCATGCAAAGACACATAATATGGGTTACGTACGCACATATAACATTGGCACGGTGCCCCAGAATTTTTTTATAGACTACCTACGATGATTTATATTTTTTATGATTTTTTATTTGGTATACAGTAAATGCATTTCGTTCTGTAGTTCGTTAGTACATTCGTTCTACTTGATATACGAGCATATTGTTTCGTATTTATTCGTGTACTTATTTATCGTTATAATTATCGTTGTTTAAGGTATCTAATCATTGTTTATTGCCACTTATTTGTTTATTGTTGTTTAGCGTTATTTTTTAATGTGAATTATGGTATATTATCCTGTTTAGTTTTTAAACCTTTTTTTTTATTAAATCTGTTTTATGATTTTTCGGTATTTGATTTTTTTGTGTTGTTTTAAGAACAAGTCTAAGTAGGTGTAAAATTTTAATTTACTTTTTCTTTGAAAATATTTAGCTAATTCATAATTTGGTATACAAATATTTGATTCAAGGGGAATTTGTATTTATATGTTTGTGTGCTTGAAAACAAAATTCTGTTATAATGTCAAATTAAAAAGATAAATATATATATTTAGTGTATATTTTTTTATATGTTATGTAATAATTATGTTGAAATTGAATTGAAAAATTCTTGGCTTTCTTGGATTTGATGATAAATGACAAAATTATGAAAGAATTTATATACATTATAAGTTTTACCAGCATTTTCATTCGCAGAAAGGTGACATTTTAAATTGTTCACAGCATTATTTACCTTTAATGTCTTTGGGTAAAGCACGTTCCAAGGACAATTTTTGACAACTCAATTAAATTGTTCCATGTCTTATGTACCAATATATATATACTCACAACCTTATCAAATGATACATTTATGATTTAAAATATGAATCACGCACTGTGATATCACTTCTATATAATTTTCGTTAAACGCGCGATTTCTAAACCGAAAAGAGGCACGTGATCTTGACTCAACATTGCCAGGTAACAAATTACAAAGGTTTTCAGAATTAAATAAGGTATTACCAATATTTAAAAATAATATTCTCAAACTTTTATCACACTCTGTACAACAAAAAAAACACGCAATTTAGGTTTAAAACCTTATCACGCATCATCAGTGGGGAGGGGGTTACAAATTTGTAAAAAAAAAACCCATCTCGTGATTTATGGACAAACCCATATAACGATGCGATGGGGTAGTAATAATTTATTAAAAATTTACAAATATATAGAAGCTCTTCTATTGTTTTAGTTGCCTTGTTAACAAAGTATATTTCGAAACAAATGACGCATGTGTTGAATTATTTCTTATATTGATGTAATTTATTCCAGGAACCGATATAAATGAGCGATGTATTTGAACGATCGAAACAAGCACGCAAGGTTCGACGACAACGGTCGATCTACCAGATTCACTACAGCCTCCAGAGGCGTGAGGACGACGCGATGGCGAAACCCCTCGTGTTGCCGACCAGCTCGCTAGAGCTCCAGGCTTACGATATGCAAGTTGCTGGTCACAGAAAGACTGAGGACACCAAGTATTTGGGTAAATGCGGCATTATTGAACCGTTCCTCGTACTCCCCGGATCTTTCTACCTTTTATTAGCAATTGAAAGCAAATCGTTTTCATCGTTACTTGACATGCTTTGTTCTCAAATCACTTGGCGGCGCAGTATGTTCTCTTCTTCCATACGTCACTAATAGCTCTCATTTACTCTTTTTCCTACCATATTATTTCTCACACATTCCATTCACACTTCCTCTACTTTTCCATCCTTCCACACTCATATTTATTACTATTTTATTAACATGCGCTATCTCTCTTCTCATAACATGTGAATACCACGATAAACGAACTCCTTTCAACTTGCCTGTTATTGATGCCACTTACAAACTCCCTCTGACAAGTTCATTGCTAACTTTATCCATTCTTGTCCCACCACAAATCCATCTCAACATTCGCATCTCAGCTACATGTAATCGTTTCTCATCATCTTACTATCCCAACATTCTGATTCATACAATATGACCGGTCTTCTATACCATATTATGGCGTTTAATTTAAGCGGACAAAGGTCTAAAATGTCTAATTAGACTAAATTAATGCAAGCGCTCGCGGTTGTTCCCTTACTTCAGTTGTGTAAATAGGCAAGTAATAGACAATTATTTTGGAAAATAAAACCAATATGATGGAAAAATCTTTTCCCAGAATAGAGAAATTGGATTGCCATATGTTCTAATCAAAAGCTACTAAAATTTAAGAAAAAAAACCAGTTTTAATAGACATTGCTTACGTAATCACCGTGTGGTGGTCTACCCGCCGTTCCCCACGTAGTCAAGTAAAAATAAGAAAAGCGTGGATCACTTTACTCCCTATTCATGCTTGCATAATACTTGAACGACCCTTGATTAAGTATTCTTATATTTAGCCAAAACAAAAATCGAAATCGCGATCTCTATTGCTTCAGTCAGAAAACTGAACATAAAAATAGTGGACGGTGTAAACTATTTCCAGGGTTACTCCAATTCAATAACGGCACCATCTTGAAGCCGATACTTAAGGAGGCGCAGAAACGCGAAGTTGATTTCTACACGCGCCTGACCACCTCCAACGATCCAGACATCGTGGAGTTCAAAAAGTGTGCGCCTAAATACTTCGGCTGCAGGAAGTTTACGTACAAACGGTTACGAGCAGGACTATCTCATACTCGAGGACCTGACGCAGAGGATGCTCGAACCTTGCGTCATGGATGTCAAAATAGGTATGATTTTAACCAGGAGATGGAAAAGGCATTACACAAAATAATCAGAATCCTCTTTTTAAAACGGTTTTATTAGTTTCATACATATGTGCGTATGTTACGGAAACTTTGAACATGATTTTGACCCCCTTCAAAACGGATTGATTTGAAATTTGGCATACTTATCAAGGACCTATGACAATTCAATATTTTAAACAGTTAGTCCCGTTATCCTCACCTGGATTTTCAGGATTAGCGATTTTTTTATTGTTTTGAATACGTAATATATTTTAGTGACATCTATTGATACAACTTCGAACATTTTCCAAAGTGTCTTTGTTGAGCGATAACAGTATTAGTATGGCAACTCAGGTGCTGGAAGGTGGCGCTATCGTCGAAGATAAAGTAAATATATAATATTAACACGCTTTTAACTGAAAAATTAAAAATAAATAATAGTAAAAAAACCTAAAACACTCTTTTATAGAAAATCCAATGAAAATAATAGAATATATTTAATAAATGTAAATTAAGAATAGTGTAAATAAGAGAAAAAAATGGATTTTATTGTAAAAAGCATGGGGTGCATGTTGCCAATAGTTATATTTTATTCACAAATATGAGTAGAAGTAATAGAATGTTTGATAATATCTTAAAAAGCATCCCACGCTTTTTTTCTCTTAAATCCATTTTTTTTCTCTTATTTACACTATTTTTAATTTATATTTATTAATAATATTCAATTTGTTTAGTTGGATTTTTTACAAAAACGTGTGCATAGTTTTTTTTTTTAACTATTACTTTTTAGTTCTGTATTTATTAATGACATTTTGTGTTATTAATAAAGATCATTTAAATAGTTTTTTTTTTGTATTAAATTTTTTTAATAACAATTACGATAGAATCCGAAAAAAACAAACTATCAACAAGGATTACAACCCTAAAATAAAATTTCTTTATAAATCTTAATAAAATGTAACTTCACTGTCAATTTCGGTATCGACTTATATTACATTGGTTTTAAGTATATATGTTGTTTATTAAACAAGCTGTAAGGTCAAGGCAAGGCGAGGAGGCTGTTAAGACGCTATGTGAAGATCATTCTCAAGATCATAGTCATTTTTAGGTTATTACATATATTACAGGTAAAAGGACATGGGACCCTCTGGCAACGGAGGACAAGGTAAAAAACGAACAGGCGAAATACGCTCTCTGCAAGCAGGAGTTCGGGTTCTGCATTCCCGGGTTCCAGGTGTACAAGCTCACCAGCGGGAAGCTGCACAAATATAATAAGGAATACGGGAAAAAAGCTGCACGGACAGGCCGTTAGAGATGGTAAGCCTATTCTTAACCTGATTTCAGCCTGGATATCCTTCATCATCTCCCTTCCTTATCCTATGTGATGTCGCCGCAACATGTCATCCCTCTTCCATTCATCTTTATTTGATTTTTTTTACACGGAATAGGCTTAGTGCTTTGACCACAATCTCGTCTGCTGTTAAGTGACGATGTGGTTCAGGATGGTAAACACACTAAGCCTAGATACTGGTTCTCAAGTGATGCTGCCGGAACACACCTGTTTGTATTTGACGACAGGTTTTAAAACTTGAGGGTGGTAGCTACCCAGGCGGGCATTATTAGGAAATGCCTACCACCATGCAAATCTGATCACCATGATATCTGTCTACTAAAATATTGTCTTCGTATAACCTTAAAACTTTTGTTTAAGGTTTTAATGGTGGCAGGGTCGTCTCTAGTTCTAGAATGAAAATCAGAAGAAAGTTTTCGGTTTAGTTACTGCAAACGTACTTATAAATGTCAAAACACTACGACCCGTCCGTAAAACATACCAGTCATCTAAAGAACCGGCAACAAACTCTATGCAAAGGTTGACGATACTCAAATTTTCCAGAATTAAATTATACTTATAAAGTACTTAAAGTTATATATAGTTATAATATATATATACACACATAAGTCTTCTGTGCGTGTGTATGTGACTAAACTCCTACTAAACGGCTGAACCGATTTTAATAAAAGTTTTTGTATCTATTTCTGAGGACTTGAAAGTGGTTTAGATTAACAATTTGGTCCGTTTAATTTTTTTATATATGAAGCGCTAACGAAGTCGCAGGCACAGCTAGTATATTTATTTAGTATAAAACATTTAAAGATAATGTTCTGATTATGTTGATAATAATACTAAAAAAATAAACACACACGTGATTTCTATGGTTTTGTTAAAACTTACGACCATAAAATTTACATTTCTAGCGATAAAAAACTATTTAAACGGAATGGGGACCAGCCTGTGCAGGGCGCTCATCCTCCAGTTCCTCTCTGAGTTGTGGAAGATACAGAAATGGTGTCGGAGGCAGAACGCCCTCAGGCTCTACTCCGCCTCGTTACTGTTGGTCTATGACGCGACCAGACTGAGGGATTGCTGTGGAGAGAATGACGTACTCATGTCAGTACCGTTATTCCGTTATCAACAAAATCGAAAATCCTTCAAAAACTTCAAAAATTACCACCGGTTCGGAAAACAACCCAGTCGAGAAGTGCGCAAGCATGAAACCCGATCTGCTTCTCTTGAAAATGTTTTGTTTAAAGTATCATATAAATTAAATTATAACATAATAACAATAAACGGTTTTAGCGGGTGCGCACAGAGAGGGGTGTCATTTCCAGACATCACTATCGTTCACGTAATGATCCACCCTGTAATAACCTTTGGACATTAAAACCTCTTTGACATAGCGCTTAAACTTATTGTCTGGTAAATCGGTAATGTGCTTTCGAACCATGTTGAGAACCTTACACTGTTACCTAAATAGCTTAATATCTTCCCGATAGTAATGTTGTCGTCGCCATTACGATGCCGGACTACAACACTTTACAAGTTATGCGCTACTTATATAAAGCGTAGGTAATGAGTAAATAATAACAATACAGTGGGGTAGGGCGTGTTTATTTTACCCTGTTATGGTTATATTAACCGGTTTTAGCTTTGGTAGTGATAAGGGGACCGTACAAATATTACGTCAAGCTTCAATGAAGGGGGAGTATGTTTTGTTGATTTTTGATGACATGGGAGACGAGCGGGACTGAATGGTAATTACATAAGATATTTACAGTGTTGGTCGAAATAATCAAAAAGTTAGTTGAACGACCTCCAGCCGTAAGTTGTGGCGGTGGCTGTCGTCTGACCCTCATATCTCGAACTACACTGTGTCCATTTCATAAAAATTGAATATCTATCTCTTTTATACTGTATAGAATTAAAGCTGTCTGTCTGTATACAATTTCATTACGTTGACATACACTCTTATAATGGTTTCATCGCAATGAGTTTCTTCACCGAAAGCTCAGGTTTGTTTGAGGATTTGAACTTACGTCCATGAGCACAAAATCCTTGCCTCGCCTCTATGTTAAGCGTTGTGTTTCGGCCATATTTACCCTTAAGCATCAACTTATGAACAGTTCTAAAATGTTATGACTAATGCTACCACAAAAAATCGAAATATAGCACAACAAACCTTAATGTTTAGGACACAGTTTTCCAAATCGATCATAAACATTTGATATGTGACGAAAAGTGATTACAAACCAGGTCGCGTACCAAATGCCGGGCAGCTACAACGGCGAGGCGCAAATCCATCCATTCGATGCACAGCCTCGAACAAACAGGGTCCAACTTCAGCGGTCAGATATCAGCCAAAGGGCCTGTCTACAAGAAGGTTTCTCCCGTACCCATAACTCCCATGTCCGTCGTCCAATCCAGTTTCAGTCCACCTCCCCCCATCAATTCGTCCTGGAGCGACGCACTCGACAGATTGAACCATAATCATTCCTTCGAACACAACTACGAGGATAAGTTATCGAAAATCAAAATGAACTATAGAGCCTTATTAGATCAATTATCGTATGATTCCCCGACCCCGAACCCTTGGGGGACGGTCAAAGTGATAGATTTCGCTCATGCGTTCTTCAACGAGGACGACGACCGAACTATCGATCAGAACTTTAGGGAGGGTATCGATAATTTTGTCGAGATCTTCGAATGTTTCTTGAAGGAAACCGACGATCAGGTTATTTGATGTCGGTTTAAAAAAAAACTTCCTCTGATATTATTCAAGTCTTCATTTATTGTTATTATTACGTAGGTAACAAATTAATATTCTCACAGAAAATCACACAAAAGGGCGGATTCCCGCCACGTTTCAATTTTAAGGTTATGTTAATATTTAAAAGTAAAATATTTCTAGTTGCCAAATCGAAATCCTGTTAATAATAGGCATAAAGCATATAAATATAAAAAATATTACATTGATCTTAAAAGCAATTCTATATTTCTCATTTATTTATAATTTTTTTTATATTTAAACAACTACTTGTAATAAATATTAGTCTGTAGTAGCAGTTTAGATAATTTTTTATATAATTAACAATTTATTGATAATTTTTACCTAGAAAATTGTTAATCTATACTTTTCTTGTAATCTTTTAACTTCAATAATAATGTCTTCCTACTTTTAAGATAGATTTTATAAAAATAAACATATTTTAATAAAAGGGTGTGTTTGTTTGTTTGGAATTAAATAAAAAAAGCATCTATCGTCGTATATTAATAAACATTTATTTTTATCGAAATCAGCCAAAAAAAAAAACAACTCCCAAATTAATAATAATAGTATCATTATAATAATAAACTTAATTTTAATAATAGTAGTGTATATTAATGTATTAATCTGGCACACTCAACTTCGTAGCTTGGAAAACACGGCCGTGACGTTAGTACCTACATACAAAAAAAAAAATACGCCAGGAGTAAATACGACTTAAATATGGAACAAATATTCCTTTCGCGAAAATCGAAATAAATATCCCATATAATATGTTACTTCACTGTATTCGTTTTTTTTTAAATAATTATAAGGACAAAGGCACTCTAAATGTTCAGTTTAGTAACAAATAATGCAGCGAGTTAAAATTGATGCAAAGAAAAAATAGTCAAAAATATTTTTTCAGTTTATTAATTTTACCGAAATAAGGTTATTTCCTTCTCACGAAACCAAAAATACTGTGTTCTTTTTTTAGTTAATAAAAAAAGATACACAAATATCTGGAAAAGGAAATTAATGTATTTAATCAAATTTATATGATAAAAAAATATATATACATATATTTACAACTGACGTATTTCGTTTGTCTGATGAAAATCGTCTGAGCGTGTACCATCAGTTTTGCTTGACGATGCAAACCTTCAAAATACTTTAATAAAAATATCCGTTTCGCGCCTCATAACCTATAAAGAACTGAATTCGAAGGCCACATTACGCCTCTCTACAGATTTATTTCCGGGGTAATTTTGTTTTTCACCTCCAAAACAGCTCTAATGTACAATTAATATAGTAATAATTAAAGAAAACAACAAAACACCACAGTAATTTGTGAAAAACAAAAAAAAAGCGCACTTCGATAATTAAAACAATAGTTTCGTGTGAGTGATGATTATTATTATTAATATAATTAACACATCGCATCGAAATTCGTTTAGGCCATTTGTTTTCTTGTAAATCTAACTTTTAGTATTTATATATGTATATTGTATATTTACAAAAAAGATTTTCGACAAATATTGGAACCAATCTTTGTACAAATTTTTACCGAACGGCGAAGAAAAAAAAACAAGTTTTTCTTTTTATTTTCCTGCAAAGTAATATATTAGGAAAAATATAAGTAATCTAGTAGAAATAAAAGTTGTTGATAATGAGAAACACCTCGCGGGAATACTAAACCGAAGCGTCGATACACTTTCAACTAATTAATGCCTTTCATAGATCCCAATTTTATAAGCAGTTGACGCCAAAAATATTTATTATAATTACAGGAAAAAAAAAACAAATCAAATTCTCGAATATTAGCTTTAATAGTTTGCCGCGCGTAATCTTCAAGTAAACGTTATTAATACAAACCTCTCATTCGCACTCGCGAATATTACTCAAACGTGCAAGAGACGACAACAACAACAATAGCTCGACACGTGCACCGGATTATTATTATACAATAAGAAAATTAAAAGTAATTTCGTATGATAACATATGAAGCAATAATTAAACGTAATATTTATTAGTTATTTAAAGCGTACCTTAGGCCAGGTGCACACTGAACGTTTCAAAACCGCGTCGTTATTTATCTAAAACGAGTTATTAGTGTAATCTCGTTTATTGTCGTAAACTGTGTGCTCAAAAAAATTCATTACAAAACACAATCTATACACTTCTCATTCCCCTAATAAGATTAGATAAAGACACGTATTTCATAATGTAATTGACGGCTTCAATGGTGACAGTATAATTATTTTTTTGATGTTCTAAAAATACATATTTATTCACTTTGGTTGTATCAAAATTGACAATGAAACATAATATTTAGAATAAGTATGCAAATATATTATTTTAGATTCATTCAATGCACACCTAAAATACAAAAAACCATTCTATTTACTCTAAGCACAAAACGAAGCACCTCAACAACTATTCGAACTAAAGACGATATATAATTAATATTACAATAATAATAATAAATTACAATTAACATTTTTTTATTATTCAATTAAAAATAATTTTTATTTTTGTCAAGTTTTTTTTCTACAATATTATTACAAGATATAAATGTATACATATATATATTAGACAAAAACCAACAACACACACGCGCACTCACACACATGGCAATTATGGATTTTTAACACTTTCTTCTTATTTTTATTTCAAAATATATCACATTTTTTAAATATATATATAACTCCGCTCGATGCGCTAAGCGACGGCGTCAATTTTACGAGTAAAACCGAACCAGCGCCTTGTATGTTGTAAGTAATAGTACTACGTGACCCCGAACGCACATTGACCTTGAACGACCCTCCGACTCGATCTCGTACAATCATGTATGATAACGAATGAACGAACGAAAAAAAAAATGGTGCCGAATTGTAGATTATATAAACAAAGTTCGCATACATTATAAAAAAAGAAGCTATAATATTTCCATTATTCCTTTTTCAAACTGAAATCAGTGTAATTTTAAAGAGTAAAAAAAGTTGACAAGTGTCAACAATTACTTCACTATTAACGTTTTTAAGCGTTGTATTAAAAGCGTTGTTTTTTTTTAAACATTTTTATTAATTATTGTAATCCATTGTGATTATGTCATATGATAATACAATTTGAATGAGTTAAGGACAAACATAATTATTCTGAAAACAATAAAATCAAAACGACCAAAATTCGCACCTGGAAATAATAATTACGTGACTTTGTTTAAAAAAACATATTTTATATGATTATAATGTAAAAAAAACGAAAGCTTTCATGATTAGTGTGTAGTAATAATATTTATACTATGTAGATAGACACAAATCAACGGCCGTAGGTGCAACAATACTCGATAACAAACTTTATCCTTTTTTATTTTATTTTTTACCCCTACCCTATATCGATATTCCCACCCTACTAGTTGTTTATTCTGAATCGTTGTAGAAAAATATTTGTAATTTTCAATTCAATCCCGACGACCGCATCCATTGGGATGTGGGCGAACACGCGCGAGTACGGGCGAGCACGCGCGAGTACGAGCGAGTACGCGCGAATATGGGCGAGCACGCGCGAGTACGGGCAATCACGTGGATGCGGCAGACGGGAATGGTTATATCTTGGGCAGTTTGGGTGCTGTGACGAGAGGGTTAGCCTGCTGGAGCGAGTGGTGCCCGGTTCCTTTGTAGTCGTACGCGCAGCCGTGCACCTCCGCGTATCGGTGCGGCGCGCAGAACTCCGCCCCGCAGCGGCACTTGTGCACCGTCGCTATGCTCAACCGTTTCTTGCAGAAGCCGCACCGGAGTCGGACCTTCTTCTCCTTTTCCTTCTTGTCAAACTTCTCGTAGCGGTAGAGAGGGACGTCGTCGTCGTCGAGACGGTCCGCGGCGGGGGTCGTCTGGGACGAGTGGGAAGAATGGGACGCGTGCGAGAGATCCAAACCCTCATCGCTGAGGTGCAGGTGCTCGCGGTTGCGGTGTCGACTCAGCGCCGGTAGGATTCTACCACTGGAACGATATTTACGTTGCAGATTTAACTATATATAAGGCCTATATTCGGATATTTATTTCATCGAAAAGAATTAGCGATAAATTGAAAAGATTCCAAACTAAATAAGACTACAGGTATTACATGCAACTACTTGAGAGTGATTGATTGTTTGATTGGAAACTATCTTTTTAAAGATTACATTACCAGAAGAATTAAAAAAAAATCTTTAAATATCTACTAACTGTTTGATTTATTTTATTTTCAAATACTGTTTATACTAAATGAGGCCTTCAAAATATCGTCCAAAATGTTGGTTACATTATTTCGTAGACGTACCTTGTTCGCTTGAGGTTCTCGAGATCAGAGGTGGAGGATGAGAACAGCGCGTCGGAGAGCGGGGGCAGCGGGGGGGAGGAGAGTGGTGCGGGTGTGGGCGAGGCGCGGCGGGGGGCGGCGCGCGCACGTGCAGGGAGGAGGCGGAGTGCGCGTGCGCCGAGAGTGGGGGGAGCGGGGCGTGCGCGTGCGCGGTGCGTGGGGACCGCGACCCGAACCCGGCGCGCCATCGGCCGTACCCGCCGCCGCACACGACGCTACCTGCGACACCAAAACACGACAACTTATCAAACAATTATAAATCTCATTTCATCTCTACTTGGGTAGATTTTTTTAAAACAGCCTTCAACCATTCTCAACATAACATCTCCATGTCCAGATTTCATTTGAGATTCTTTAAAGATATTCTATGAAGGTTCTAAGCTGTTCCGGAACTCCTTTGTTTCAATATATGAGATGATCATGGATCAACCCGATCAGTTCAGTCTGGTTTCTAATTATTGTATTTAGTTTTAACACGAAATGCTATGTAATTATTTCAAGTATGTAAAAAAATGTAAAAAAAAATAATACTATATATAAAAATACAACTGACCATATTCAGCAGCAGATATCGGCGCCAGGTTTTTGGCTGCCAGCTGCGGTGAATCCTGCCTCAGGTGGCACTCTTCACTGTCAAGGCACTCCTCGAGTATAGCCGCTTCATCCTCCCTCTCCCTCCTTCCTCCCTTTACTAATATCGAACCGGCGAGCGCATCAGACAGCTTCAGCCTCTCCCCATCCTTCCCTGTCTCTTGAACAGACTGTTCCGAATCGGTTCTAGTACCAATGGGGGGTAGGAGGGCATATCTATCGGTGAAGGAACAGTCGTAGTCATATCTAGTATAGTTCCCATCGTACAGCGGTGCGAATATATCCTCCGCTTCGCTGTAAGCCGTGTAGTTCCGATGCTTGAACGGATCTATCGCTTCATCTAACAAACTTGGGACGGATAATGTTTCTTCGCTTCTAGTCTTTTGTATATCAACTTTGTCTGGAGTGAGAGAAGAATTGTTTTTATCAGTTAATTTTTTATACCTGGAAGAAGGAGAATTATGATTTCTGTCTGTAGTTGAAATTATGTTTCATCATCAACTCGTAACTTGAATTTATGGTAAAAAAACTATTGCAATTTTAACAACCTTGGATGTTACGCTAGTTTGTATTAGACTGAGTGGTACAAATAAAAATTAATGCATCTTACTGAGTGGTACTAATAAAAATTAATCTATCATACTGAATATTACAATTAAAAATTAATGAATCTTACTGAGTGGTACTAATAAAAATTAATATAACATACTGAGTGGTACAAATAAAAATTAATGCATCTTACTGAGTGGTACTAATAAAAATTAATGTATCATACTGAGTGGTACAAATAAAAATTAATGAATCTTACTGAGTGGTACAAATAAAAATTAATGCATCTTACTGAGTGGTACTAATAAAAATTAATGTATCATACTGAATATTACAATTAAAAATTAATGCATCTTACTGAATGGTACACAATAAAACTTAATGTATCATACTGAGTGGTACAAATAGAAATTAATGTACAGTTGAAACTTGTTTTTTATTTCATACAGGAATTTTAGTTTGGATATTATTGAGTGTGAACGTAACATACCAAATATTTTTTATTATTTTAAATTATTATCAGACTGTGTACTATAGATAATATAGGATGTGTACTAGAATATGGTATAGAACAGTTGCCAATGTAATACTACCTTATATGACAAAGTATTGTTAAACAAATAACAGTATATTCACCTGTTCTGGAGTGCAGCGCTCTATTGACGGAGAGGTTCTCCATTCTTCTCCTCAGCTCGAGCATTTTGCCCATCGTGACAGCGTTCTCCTGCAACGAACCCGTTATCCCGTCGTCTGAGGAATGCTCCTGGTCGTTCTCCACCAGGTGGGTGAGGGATGATGAGTCTGCTTAAAATATAATAGGTATATAACATTTTATGAATTTGCAGTTGTCTCTAAGTTTAATTATGAGCTAATTGAAAGGGCATATATATTTTGTATGTACATAGAATACAGTAAATAAAAGAGGTGCAAATGCATGCATGCATGAATAATTTCACAATTATGCTAATAAAAACTAACTGTGTGACCGCGGCTACGCCCGCGTTTCATATATTCTTCACGACTTTTAACTTTTTTTTATACAGAACCCTAATTATTTCCCTAAAAAGTACTAAGATAAAATAAAGACATTTCTCATAAACTCAAGCACTTGCTCCACAAATTTTGCAATGAATCGGATTTCATTGAAATTTTTATGTGTTTTAATTTTTTTATGCTAAACCCTAATTATTTTCGATAATTTTAAAGTACCCTAACTTACGCAGAGTAACTTCAGTTATATACCAAAAAAATCCGGTCAATATCCATCCAGCCGTTCTAAAGATTACCCGGAACAAATAGACAGACAGACAAAAATGTAATAAAAAAATTACAAACAGACACTTCAATTTTCTTTATTAGTATAGATTTGAAGGAAATTCATGATTGGATTACTAAAAATTTTAGTAATAGCGTCATATGGATAACGATGAAACACAAAGAGATTTAACAAAATCTGATTGTTTGGAATTATCTCGACAGTAGCGATACTGCAATTATTCCAAGATTCGAATGTAAAATGTAGATATCAGCTGGTGAGGTGAGTGTTTCTATCACAATTTTGATGCAGTAGACACATCGGGTGTCATAGACAGCGATGGTTCTTGAGTGTGTTGCTATTTGTCTTAATGTTTATTAATTCTTAGGACATTATCTTCTCCTTGTTTATAGTTTTTCAAAAAATTACTACATTTATATTAACACTGATTCAAAAATGTTTGGCTTTCAGCTTAATAGTGTTTTATTTAGCCTAGAATGTTAACTTCCAGTATAAAGAGTATCAGAAATGTGGATTAAAACGTCAAGACTTACACTTATTGTGATCAATTGGTGAATATGTACCGTCGTGGTTCTCCTTCACTCGGAGCATGTTCACTCGCTCGCCGTCGCGGAACACTAGCACTGTCACCTTGCACCCGCTGCCGCCCCATTCGCCTCCATCCTCCCTAAATTAACATATTATTCGCAAATCATTACTGGGGCCCCTTTTACCATACTCACCACACCCTATGCATCATTACCGGGAACCCCTAGTCGATTAAGGTTTAAATTTCATTTTTAAGATATGACCCTTAACCCCTTGAGCACTAACCTGGTGTTTACGCCAGCTTTCCATTGTTTTCTTATTGTCTCATTTTTATGGGTAATCGACATATTATCAATAATACATTGGAAGGCATTAACTTTGATTACTTTTTTAATTCTCTCAATAACTAATAAATCAATATTAGAGGAAACATATATTCATTGTCATATGTGAAAAAGTAAATTGCTGCCAAAAAGTAAAAAATACATTTGCTAAAATTTACCTTTTATGGGAATTATGTTCTGGATAGTTTAAAAAAAACAAATTAATATTGAATCAGGTATGGTTGTAGGGGCATTTTGCTTGCTTGTTTTTTACAATCTTCTAATAGCATCCATGGCTCAGTTCCAATGTATAGTTTGTTACCGTGTTCTTTATCGTCACTCACATAAAGTTATATTATGGTCAAGTGCTAAAACTATACAGTTTACAATATTTAATTATCTTTTAGGTTATATAATTATTTCCTAAATCATGTTATTTCTGAATTTCTCAAATGCCCTTCTTACCACAGTGTTAAAAAACTTAGCTGACAGATTTTGATCGTATCATTTGTGTAGTGCAGTACCCACCTGTCAGCGTCAAGGAGTCGCTCCATTTCCTTCCAGGGTTCGGCAAGGGGTGGCGGCGGTAGCCTGCGTGTGGATATCGGACCCCCGCGCATGCCCACAACGAGTCGAAGCCGGGCTCCATCGCTGATCGAGTGCTCACTGAGCGACGACCAATCTTCCAACTCCTTCAGATTATACAGGAGATGTTGTTGCGCTATCGGAATTCCTGCAATTATCCACATATATCTGTTTTTATATTCAAAAATAAAACCATGGTTTATTCATATGTATATCAGAAAGTGTTTATCCAGATCCACCTAAAGATTTTAGCCGTGATAAATGTACCCCGCCATGATAATAACGAATGTCGACAGATTCTCATATACTGGTTCTTGGAATGTACGTTATTTTTAACATCATATCAAGTAGTTATTTTGTTGAGCCACGATAAAAAAAAACTAGCAAACCGTGTGGACTACCGGCAGAAGTGAAAACTGTTTTTTTTTATGTTTAAATTTCATAATTTGTTAATTGAAACAATAAACATAACCTAACATTTAACATATATCATTTGTCTGGTTTTTACATCTATTGGACGCTCCGAGTAATAATTAGGTGCATTTTCATATACATTACTATAATCAAAACATACAATAGGTTGCGTAAATGCGTACTTTAACGCCATCTTATACTTGACATACTGTGTCATGTAGACGCCTGACGTCATAGCATTGGCAACACTGATAAAGTTTTTTCTCCTACCGAGAATCGATCAACGCCGCTTTTTCACTTAAAAAAAGATAACAGACAAAAGCAGTTAGTCAATAGGTACCTAATTAAAACCATGTATTTAACCAACCAACCAGATAATTAGCGCTAGTTGTCAAAGAAATCTGTAAATACTTCAAAATACAAGCATTGCCTAGTTTCAAGTCTACCGTCATAACAATGCATCACTTTAATGATATTTGTAATAATAATATTTGTAAAAGTATATATATTTTTGATGATCATGTGTCCTTGAGTATTACCGATTATTATTATAAAAAAACGTCCAGCGTTATACACCTTTTTTTTTGTCGAGGGGAAATGCATAGCGTTTTACACCTAAGATATAACGATCAAAAACATTTATAAATCGTAAAAATGATATTTCCTTAGTAAATACTTCGAAATAGATTACGCAACACGTCAAGGTATCGTATGAAAATGCACGCGAATATATTTGGCTTTAAATCGACATGTCGAAAAACAATCTGAGTAGTGCAACAGATAAACACTTGTCAACGGTACAAACGATGAATCAGATTGGACCGAGGCCAAGAGAACTCCAAATGACATCATCACCATTTAAAAAAATGGAACTTTCTAATAGACAGGTGTGTTCTCTTAAAACTTTAAGACTTTTCTAGACCGTAAAGTCGAAGATTTGTTAGTAAAAGTTTACTCTCTGACAAGAACATCCCCTGATTTATGCAATATGGTCAAAGATTGTGACACACTGAAGGTACGTTGGAGCGTTATGGATTAAGGATTTTAGTCAAACATGTTTGACTCTCCCCTCCATCTTATCAGCAATTATAAGCAAAGCTCTTACTGATGGGGGATCTGAACACGTTTACCTACGGTCCATATGTGTAAATAGTTATATATAAAACTGATAAGTTGACAAAAATAATATGTCTATACATGATATATTCTATATAAATATAATATAAACCCCTCAGTTACGATATTCTTTCAAGACAAATGAAAAACGGACAAGTGACTCGAATGTTGGCCTCGATTTTAAGAGGAAGCATACGAAGCCGCAGGTGCCCCTAAGTGTCCGGGATTAAAATAGAAAAGGGGATTGTAACGAGATTATTCGGGTAGATAAAACTAACTACTTATAGAGTGACTAGGATGGACTTATTCGAATACTTTTATTCAATCCCGCTTACTATTATTCCCAATTCGAAATAGTTTTGATTTGAAAGAGTTCGGTATTGATCATAAATACTGTACAGACAAAAATTTTTTGCTTATACATTAACATGCCACAGATAACACCTATTTACCAAAGAGAATTACACAATGAATCATAGGTAAACAACATCAAATATTATTATATTTTATGAACAACATAATCTTATCTAAAAGGTATAATAAAATATTTTCGCCGAAATATTTCTTATGGATTATATAAATTATCTATAGGGTTAATTTTTTTTTTTTCTTTTATCCTACGTATAATATTATAAACATCAGCTGTATAGTCGACTCGCTATCTAAAATTTTGGCATTTTTTGGTTACGTTCTACGAGTTTCATAATTTTATGGTCATAAACTTAATTTATACATAATATTAATTATTCTTTCAAGAATGAATTTAATTTTTCTTAATCCAGTTAATGTGGTAGAAATTGTTACGGTGCCTTCAGAAACAGGAGATGTTACAAGCACCTATAACAGAAGAAAAAAAGTTGACTCGGACAACGCGCGAAGTTAGATTGATGTTATAAAAAAACTATGACTAATTGGTTACATAACTAATCGCAATAGTTTATATTTCTATAAATAAATTAATACTTACAGCACAATAAAGCAATAAGACGAAAACTAAATTTTAATACAAGAAATATATTGGTGATTCCATATACAGAGAAATCTGTGTCCTATTTTCCTCGAAAGAGCCAATCATATGACTAGTGTCTTTAGTATTTTGACAGAATGCAGAAAAAAAACGATAATACCAATATTAAGGACAATAATTGCATTTAAAAATATATATTTACAGACTCCCATCCCTATCAACCCTTTGTATATTTCGTACTTTGAACACCACAGCACTTGTCACTTTATCTAAAAAGTTTATAACTTAACTTATAGTCTACATCAAATGATGTACTTACTACTTAGAAAATTGTGGCTTTCTTAGACCGGGTTACTAAACTAGATAAGAGGACATGCGGTCGGAAAAGTGGGTATTTCAAAGTTACTATCCACTAATTCGTTCGAAGTCCAGATAGAAACTGTGCTATTGTGAGGATATGTCATTGCGAAGTTTTCTAAAAGATATTTTTTTTCTTCAATATAGGCTTTGTCGCTTTGAGTCGATGATGCCCCGGTCTAAGATTTTTAAGGAGCCACAATTCTTTTAGTAGTAAATACATACTTTGATGTAGGCACCTCTTTAGATTTAGCCTCTTTTTATTTCATTAAAATCGGTCCACTCTATCAAAAGTTATAGTAATTTGAATGACACGCGGGACCAAAGACTACAATATAATACTACGGCGACTTTAGTATGAAAGAAGAGTTTGTAAGGAAATGCGTTTTTGTCTTATTCGAGAACAAAGCATTTATGGATTGGTTGAAATTGAACAAAATGACATAATATAAAATTTATGTGTAGTATATAAATATAAATAATTAATATCTAAGATATAAAAATAAGGTGCGGAATATAATATTATTTAATTCTCACTAGGTATAATTGGACAGTTCACGTTTTGTTTGTTTTTGACGACATGGGGAGAGGCGAAGTGTTATGAAAGTCTATTATATAATTTTACCTCCACTTAATAAATACGTAAACAATTAATAGCTTATTATCCTGTGAATTATTGTAACTTGTGTTCATTGAAAATCAGCCAATGGTGTACAATGGATACTGTTAATTGCAATTTGTAACAACAAAAAAAAATTACCTGCCCAGATGCGAAATATACATAGAAATTGTGATATCTCACTTATCGTATCGAAGCCATCTGTTGGCACGTAACCAAAACAGACAATGTAAATACTGAATGACCTGCCGCAAAAACTAGATTATATGACTAAATCTAATATTTAAAAATACCGGAGTGGATAATAATCTGGTAATATTGCTGAATGTAAATCTGATGATGTAAGGATCGGCTATTGACTCACTACGTCGTTTAAATCTGTATATCCTCATATAACATTACTAGCTAGTGCACGCGGCTCCGCCCGCGTTTCATATGTTCTTTAGGTGTGAGTGAAAAAGTGCATATAACATTTCATTTATAATTAACCTAAAACAAATGAATGAAGAAAAATGAGCCTTGTTTTTATTAGCGGAAAAAATGTACACAAGAGGAAAAACGTATCGTAAATTTAAAAAAATAGAAAGGATGAGCAATCTTCTCGTGCGGCCCTTTTAGCTCCAGCAGCTTAGCAACAGTGCAGCATGTGCTCTCTAACTGTTCTTTATTTATTAAAAATATTACAATTACAAAAAAAAAAATACAATAAATCTTAAAGAATAAACACAATTGGGACCTACATACTACACTATCACTAAACTTACGAACTAATAAGGGACAAGGGGAAACCGCATCAGGGCTATTCCCTTCAACGGTGGCCTCTCCTTTATCCATGCTTACGGACAAGTCTACTGGGTGAGGCACACAAGGTGCGTCCCTCTTGGAGTAATCTTCTGAGTTTCCTGGGAGCTAATCCTTCTAAATTAGACATAATTACTTGTAAGTCAAATAGAAAGGGTTGATGGAATCCAAAACATAAGCCTATAACCATCTACAATTAATATATACATAATTAACAATTTTAATGTTAATTGCAGAGGACATGGATCAACAGGTCAATGTAAATACATGCTTATACTGTAATGATAAACTGATATGCATTATGTAGTTAGAAGTAAACTTTGAACCATGACAAGTACTATTTACATTCTAATCTCACAAATCACAATCACAACATGAATGTTACCAATTATTGGAAAGTCTGAGAATAATCAATTCATCACAATAGACACTTGTACATTGACTACAATTATAATTTATAGAAACACAAGAAACAAATAAAAAATTTCAAAAGTTTTATATTAATTATACTAAATCATTATATCAACCAGGTATATTATTTATGTTTCTACCAAATCCAAATGTTAGAGTAATCAAAGATAAACTTATGAGTTGGGATATGGATACATTGGCCTGAAGCTTAGAACAGTGATGATGGTGATAAGAGATGATAACACAAAATGGCAGTGTGACCAATTTCTCCTCATCGGAAGCAGGTGTGACCCTACCTATCCAATTGTAAAATTTGCCTGAGTTTTCGATGAAGGACAACATCCTGCAGAAACCATAGCATGGTGGTAGAGCATTTACTAAAAATGCCCACCTGCATAAAATTTTGAAAACCTGTCAGTGAATATCAATAGGTGTGTTCTGGTAGCATCACTTAAGAACCAATACCTTACTAATAGACTTAATGTGTGTTTACCATCCTGGACTACATCATAACTGAGATTGTAGTCAAAGCACTGAGCCTACACAGTGTAAAAAAAAGATGAATATGTCATTAAGCAGTAGTCTTATTGATTAATATATTGTCCAGTGCATTCATAAATTACATACTATTTTTGTGTGGTAGTTCCTACACTTATTAATGGTAGTGAGAGCTGGAACCGGCAGAAGAAGCATAAAAGCAAGATTAATGCAGTAGAGATGAGAAGTCTGAGAAGTATAGCTACTTTGAGAATAATAGATAAAGCAAGGAATAGTGTGATAAAGAAACATTGGTAGAAGATGGATAAAAAAAAAATTTAAAAGGGTGACTGGGCCAGTCAGTAAGAGACTTCCTAGGCGATGACCAGATCGTGAATGTTCTTAAGAAAGACCAGATTAAAAGTATCCACAACTAAAATGGATGTATGAAAGTAGAAGCAAAAGCCAGGATTACAGCAAGTGTAAGGATGTAGTCTCTGCCTACTCTAATGGAGAGAGGTATGAAGTGTGTATACATTATTTTTGTAATATCTGAAAACTTAATATTGGGCTACAAAGTAAGTTGAAATTTATACTAACTAACATTCAACATACATAACAAAAAATTAATGTAAGTAGTTCATTTTTATTCTTTCATATTTTCAATTAATACTCAAATCATATTCATGGATCTTTATAGCCATGTTGTACCATCCAGAAATATAAAAAAAGGTTGTTAATTTGTCGTAAAATAAATAGATAAAATTGTCACATTTCACATTTTTTTTAAATCATATCAGATATAAGCAATTGTTGTGGTAACAAATGCATCACTTTTATTACCACAGATTTTCATTAATTATAAATAATAATAATAACCATCCAACTGTAATATATTTCAAAATTTCAAACAATTTACTCAGGGCAACTTTTGCTTTTTAGAGTAGGTGAATATCTAATGACTAAAGCCTTGTTAAACACAATGACACATAAAAACTCACAACATTTGTTTTTATTTTTCCTTTCCTGGCACTATGACCCTTGAAATGTAATAATCTGGTTATTCAAATTATTTTGAAAACACTGAATGGTAATTAACTGAATACCTTGATAATGGATCCAAATTCATTTATATCCACAAAAATTTAAAACACATCTCTAGAATATGTAAACTAACTATATACATATTTATATTTTCAATAAGTAACATAATTACAGTTTAACCATGATGAGTTAAGAATAGTCTTCCACTTCACTTCAAATTGTTAAATGTTAACAGAAGTTCTAAACTTTAAGTACAAAGGCCTGTTTACATAACTCTCAATATATTTTACAACCAAGGTAATGTATTAGTCATTAGATATAGGAATAAAGAACAATGTTTCATATGTCGCCATTTGTGTATCAACACGAGGGTATGATTCTTTGTCCAACAATGAAGCATGGAGTAACATTATGTATAAATTCGAAATAACAATGACGTACCTTCGACTCTAAATATCTTCGATTTTATGGCGAATATTGTATCCGATGGCGACACGGTCATTTCGAAAGCCGTACCAGTGAGCGTCTCCACCAAAAACTTCCATGGTGGCCTGGCTTCCTGTTTCCTGGAATCCCTTTGATCTGTTCGAAAGTCTCTCAGGGCATCCATGTTGTGACATTTCACTGTACACCACGCTACGTACAAACTATTTGCACCACATCGCACTTCACATTAACTTAATGCAATTTTCGAAAAGAAAAAAAATTAAGATAATTCGCAGAAAGACACGATGACGAAGTAAATGGAAATCACGTTTATCACGCACAAACACAAATCATGTTGTTCTGCACAGTTTCGTTAAATGTAAAATAAGCAACACAATGAAATTTATCTATCAAATCCAATAATTATATAGCAAACAAAAATAACATTATTACATAGTAAAATAAATTGTTCGTGACAGACTTTTTTTTCTGGAGAATGGTGTTGACCAGAGATAAATAATAAAATGATGTTGACTGTGTATGGAATGACCGAATCATTCAATTATCACTTCTATTCACTTCTTAGTTGTTGGCCTTTGAGACTACTTGGCTTGGGACAGAATTCTGCCAGTATCTGTAAGATATAGTCATGGTTCATGAACCAAGGAGTGGAAACTGGTAAGCAAGACTATGGTTGAAGAAAAAAAAAAAATCCTTTAACCAGAAAAAGGAGCAATGAAAACATATAAGACTACATAATATCAGTAGGACAAAAAACATAGTATTTATTAGTAAAAAATTTAGTAACATATAGTATTTACAATTTGATGGTGTTCATTTGTACATAATATTTAGTTGATTATGTACGAAAAGGTGAAGAGAAGAAGACATTTAAAGGTTGTAGGACGAGGATCTTCAGGAGGAAGAATATTATACAAGGAGTGATGTATTTTAGGACAGGAGAAAAAGATATGGTTCAAATCGCCTTCGTCGAGGCCACATTCAATTTAATTATCAAAATGATTGTCAAAGGATCTTTGTCTATGACATCTCTTGTATGTGAATTTAAGAATGGAAAATATTTAAGGTTTTTCAAATTTAAATAATTGTTTTGTAGTAACTTTTGATCGACAATAAATGAATATTTGAATTTTCAAAAATTCAAATAACATGGAACTTTGAACAATAAGTGAATGACCGGAAACCATTCGTTGCCACAGAGTCGGTCAATTATCTATAACTAAAGGTCTTTTCCGTCGTTCTTCGTTCAACGATTCGGAGGTTAGAAACATGGTGCGTAAATTTATTGAAATAAATATATGAAATAAATATGAAATACTTCTAAGACCAATCCGTATACAGAATTAATAAAATCAACAACTTCTTCTAGAAATATATTAACTAATTTGGTGTTTTATCGACTTTGCGTCACCATTGTGTTTGAGCATGTGGCTTGATATGCCATTTTTATAATTTCTAGACTCGCAAACGCCGCAATGGAGGACGCGCTAAACACGGCCGTGGCCACGTTAAGGCCGTCCGGTGCACCAACTGCGCTCGCTGCGTGCCCAAAGACAAAGCCATCAAAAAGTTTGTGATCAGGAATATTGTTGAAGCTGCCGCTGTGAGGGACATAAACGAAGCCTCAGTATATACTTGTAAGTTACTCGTAATTAATTAATGTAGGATAGTAAGAAATAATCAAGTATATAAAAAATAAATCACACAAAATTGTGCCAGGAAGGAGCTGTTCATAGCTCTAGAATATAATAAAGCAACTATTGTTTATCTCAAATAACTGACAGGATGAAACAAAAAGAAGCTGTACAATAATACTCCCTTTTCAAGCTATAGGCTTTGAAATTCTGAATATACTGTCAAGAAATCTTTATTTTAGTTTTTTTGTGTATACAAAGTGGTAAATAGGCATGTAATTGTAATTGCAGATTTTAGTTTGCTACAATAAACAGTACTACAATATCACCTGTAGTCAAAAAAATAGTTATTTCTGAAGGCTGTGCCGGATATTTGCTTGCTACAATTTTATACTACAGTAAAGTCTTACCATATTTGCAATAACCAGATTGATGTAACTATGACGACTTTCAATTGATCATATGCAGGGATCAATTATGCCTGGCTCTAATAATATTCTTGTTTATGTTTCTTATTAAGTTATAACATGCATTTCAAATTCTGTTTGTAGTATGTCAAAACATTGTCCTGTAAAACATTGTAAAGATTTCTTTATAAGAAAACATATTTAAGCAAGTGACATATTTGTCTAAAATATGTAATATAATTTTCTAGCATTCCAACTTCCCAAGCTGTATGCAAAACTCCACTACTGCGTGTCATGCGCGATCCATAGCAAAGTGGTGCGTAACAGATCTAAGAAGGACAGGCGGATCCGTACACCACCCAAGAGCAACTTCCCAAGGGATATGGCGCGTCCACAGAATGTACAGAGGAAGTAGGGAGTTTATTAAATAATAACTAAAAAAAAACTTGTGTTTTTATTTATTCAATACACTGTAAGCAAATATTTGTTAATAAATTCACTTCTTATATTCAGTTAAGATGAAACTTGATGGATTAAAAAAAATTACAAAATAATAATAGGACGTAGGGGGTGTACAGTAAGATATCATATGTATTTAATTTGTAGAACATGCAATGCCTGAACCAAAAATTACCTTTACATACAAAAAAGGGTATATAAAGTTTCCAAGAACCATAATGTGATTAATGGATGACCATGTAATGTAGATTGAAATTTTTTTTTTTTACACGGTATAGGCTCCGTGCTTTGACCACAATCTCACCTAATGTTAAGTGATGTGGTCCAGGATGGTAAACATTGAAGCTTAGAGGTATTGGTTCTCAAGCGATGCTGCCGGAACACACCTATTGGTATTTGGCTAGCTGTGTGGACATTTTTAGAAAAAGCCCTACCACCATGCTATGGCTTCCTCAGGATGATTTCCTTCATCGAAAGCACCGGCTGATTTTTAGAGTTGTATAAGTGGGCTCTAACCCACATCCATGACGCAGAATCTGGCCGTGCTATCCACTGCAACATCATAGCCTTCAAGAAAGGTTTGTACTCTTAACTATGTTATCCCGCAGCTCCTTTTGCATATAATATTAGGTATTTGGAATTAATCACTGCAATATATAAATAAAAAGTTATAAATATAATATTGAATTAAATATGTAAAAATTTTTTTTGCCTTAACTTGTAATGCTGGAACATACTACTACAAGCTAGTTACATTCTCTTTTAAATACATTAAGAATTATAAACATCATAACGACTTCGTTCGTATCGTCTCGGCAGATAAAATCTGATGCAGAAATGGTTATTGTCCTTGTATAAAATTAAAATCTACACAAGTTGTTACTTGTAGTTTATTTATAAAACATTAAGAACCGCCAAAAAAAACACTTTCAAATGCATATGTATATAAAAAATGAAAACAAATTTAGGTAGACATATATTGTTTATTCTTTTTCTTAAATTTCATGTTACATTTTCATGAAAATTAAATTTTCATAAATCACAAACTAACAAGCACATAATATATATACCATAGAATGAAATTATGACCAACTAAACTTTCTATGAGTACTATAAAAAAAAGTAATGGAATATTATATATATATAAATTTATTGTTATTTACATTTTAAAACATTATAAATTGAAACAAAAATAAAGCCACATAAGATATGCATTGCAATATTCATACTTTAAAACCAAAAATGAAATCAATGAATTTAATATTTTAATTTAAAAATTAAAAGTTTTATTGTTGAATTCATATATAGCATAGTATGTTCTGTAAGTTTTTATTTGTTGTTAACAACCAGGCCTATTAGACCGTATATTATGTCATTTTGTTGGCATCTTAACCAAGCTAGTTTCAGTAAAATAACTGATTTTTCCTAGAGTGTATGAAAACTAGAAATAGTATAATTCTATTGATTTGATATGGGCAGAAATGTATACCCACATACACAGTTGCTGTTTTTGTTGCATTTACATAATTATTGGCTAGAACAAATTTCAAATAAGAATAGAATCAACCACACGAAAAGGAAAGAGATGCAATTATTATTGACAGACCTGTTATCAAATCTTTACATGTATTTATTGTTACTATTTGAAAATATTTTTTTTGTTTACAAGTACAATTATGATTTACAATAATAACAAATTGCATTCTGTAATATCACGGGCCTGATATTTTATATATGGTTTGCGGAAACTTTATAGACGGCTTGTTTGCTGTTTCCAGTGCTTCTTTTAAATTCTTCTCAAACACTTTCTTTGCATCACAGAATCCTTGTTTAGTCTTGCCAAATGAGTTTGGTCCCGCGGAGGTTGGTGTCTCCCTGTAAAACAGTTGTAGATAAGAGTATATTATAGTATAAATTCCACTAACAAGTAGTGCTCTTTTCCTAAGATCCAAAATTTCAGAGTAACCAAGTTTTTCCACTACAATTTTTATTACCAACATTAACTCTTTTTTTAAATACTATAATAGTCTGAGTGTTTTTATCACACATTGACAAAATGTTAAGTTATAATATATTTCAAAACATTTAACACATTAATGAGCTCTCAAGTAATGCCACCAGAACACATGTATAGATTATAGCCAGCATGTTCAAGGCTCATCTGAAAATCAAATTTCTATCTGTTTATTGTTACCTTCTTTCATAATATTGTCATTTAAGAACAGATAGGATTATGATCAAACTGATATTTAACAATAATCTATACTATACTATATTATAATAAAAGGCTTATGAGACGAAATCTGTACATTGAAGATATTTAAGAAAATAGAATTGACTTGACTAAATATCTTCAGAATTGAATATACAACACATTTCAATAGATTTAGAATGTTATGTCTGTCTGTTTTTATTAATTTGTTCACCAATCACATAAAAACTACTGAACCAATTTCGATGAAATGGTATCATAGTAATATATACTCTATGGTAGGGGTCACCAAGCTTCTTCATTGTCCGAGCCATGGGCACAGCTAGTCTATATATAAAAAGATAAAAGACCTGTAAGATATTTTCTCTCCTCTATTTATCAATGAGATTTAATGAAGAATAAAATAATTTTGGAACAAGTTAGTTTCTTGCTAGTGAACACCAGTCATAATTGATAAAGTTGATAATTATAGGGTACTATCATGGTAACAAAATACTGATATATGCTTCTGTGGTGTCAATAAAAACAAAAAAATCACCTTCCAATGTTTCTCATTCTCATTTTTGCTTCAGCAGGCATCTCCTCTGGTTCATCATCATCATCAGTGTTAAAAACAGATGCTATCGCTGGTTTTGCAGGAGCCTTCACAGTAGCAGGGCCTCCAAAACTCATCTTAATGGGTGGTTTGGGTTTTGATAAATCAATTGATATTTTAGTGATGCGAGGTGGTGGAGGAGGTGCTGGCACTTCTTCAGGATGTTCTTGATTGTCAGAGGATCTTCTATTACTTCTTTTATCTGGGATTATTATTATTACTTACTTTCATTTTTAATATATATGTAGAAAGTCTTAGCTCTGATACACAGATTAAATGTAACATTCAACTATAGAATAGGGGGAAGTGAAGTTGAGTAAACAAAACTTAATTGTAAATATAAAAAGTTCAATATTTTACTTTATTCATGCAATGTTAAAGATGGCAATCACATTGTTATAATTTGTATAGATTTGGCATTTATTAATCTTGATTATCTCATTAGCTAATAAATAACAATGTAACTTAATCCTTTTCCCTCACATTACATTATGATTACAGTACAAATTAAGATGCATCAAGTGAACTTCATGTGCAGCTGTCAGAAAATATGTTTTAATTTTACAGTGGTTGCAATCCAGGTGGACATAACAAAATGTAATCCAGTGTAGCCATGCTTTGATTTGATCACTGTTTTCCTTAATGATAAACCTTTACAACTATAAATGGATGGTACAAAATTCAATTTGCAACACAAAATATAATAAGTTCTTTCAGAAGCGGGTTGATTGTTAAGGTAGGTACTTCTTCAATATCGAATACACAGCAGCACTTGAAATCTTGTATGAATATGACATACCTTTAAGATAATCTAAAATTAATCTTACCATAATTTCTCCTGTCTTTCTCACGGCTGCTTGAAGAGAATTCCCTTGCACCATAGCTTCTGGATGCTGAATGACGTTTTGGTGATCGCGAACGACTTCTGGAACGCCTCCTCTCAATTCGTTTCTCATGCAGCCTAGAATCATCACGCGCAGATCGAGACGACCCTGCCAATGCGAAAACACTGGCAAAGATAAATAAAAATACAAATTTGAGTAAAAAATCGCAAGGATTTTTTAGTAAAATTTGCTACAAAAACAATATACTTAAGAGTAAATAAAAAGTACCTTTGCCGTATTCCGGGTATCGACTGCTCATCTTGAATGTGATTTAGTAATAGGTATATTTGAAATTATTAGTTGGCGTAAAGGATAACTTGAACTAAACTGAAAAATTATTTCTTAATCAAACATACCAAAACGACGGCCATTTTTTTTTGTTTTGATTCTTCTTTGTAATTAAAAGTCAAAGATACATAAACCATACTGCCAGATTGGACTAACGTCCTAAGAGAACATATTGTCGAAAGAAAGTCCAATGTAATAATAACCAGAGATGAATAATAATATAGTTTCAAAAACTAAAAAAATACGCTTTATTAGCATACTATGCTAAAAGGTATAAAATATATATTTTTAATAAGCATGTAAAGTTCAATGATGAATTGAACAATGTACCACTGTGTGAACGCTGTTTCAGGATTCCTTTGAAGTGTGTCGAAAAATCCACGGAATATAGAGTTATTATTTATTTCTGATATAGAAAAAGAGTACCTTTGTTTTCCATGGAAAAGACAATTTCGCCAATATGCGCGACGACAGGCAATAGTCGGCCATTGTGTACAGGCATCTTAATGAAAATATTTACAGTTGTAACGGTTTGTTGCGGAGATAAATAATAGTTTGTTGGGAGTTTTTGGCGGGATCTCAATCTGTCATGTTGTTCTTATTTTCTTTAATTAATTAAAGTTGTGTATTTGACTCTATATCATGGAAGGAAACGTACCCATATTACGTGACCCGTTAAAGGGTTGCAGCTAGGTCTTCAAGATACTACGCTCAGTCAAAGGACCTTGGGGTGGCTTAGGTTTTTCGACCTAACTTTGAATATAACTCTGCGTGCCGTGTTTAGTGCTTCTTATGCTCACAGTTGGCCACATGGGGTTTTGAGTGTTATGGGAGAAAACGTGGAGTGAAGATGAAATGACTTGTCTTGGCATATATTACGAGTGGTCACCGAGAGTAGGGGAAGGTTAAAAAATCTTGAAAAACAGGTCACGTAATATGGGTACGTTCCCTAATTTTGGTGGCGTTTTGTGTTATATAGTTCGTTTATAGTGGACAAGTTAAGTTTATCATGAAAAATGACGGGTAACATTTATTTTGAGTTAACATTTATTAAGTTCGAATAGGATGCGCCATCGTTTTGCTGGAGCTCGGTAACGCTGATACAAGATTGAAAATCCATTTTACCTACATGACACTGGCGCAAATTGTTTGTACACTAATTGCCTTTTAGATAATGAAGAAGAAGAAGAATTACTTACTAAGAAGACTTTCTTGCCAAAATCAGTACAGATTTTTATTTTTTTTAGGTTATTTCAGTTTTGATTATAAAATATGCTAAATATACTTAATACAGTGTGTAACCTAAATCAAAATTAACTATAACATATTCAGTATGTTAACATCCCGGGGTATACTGCGTTATTTCCGTCTAAGTAATATAAAGTGCCGATGTTATTCCCAATCTTGTCGCGTTAGTTCTTTACAAGATAAAATCAAACAAGGGCCAGGATTAAAAGAGTTTATTACTGGAAATTCAGAACCTTATGTTGTTGACCGCCCTCATATACCATATTTGTCTGAAGACCAACGATGTACAAAGAAACGGAAAGTTTACTTTGATGTTTATGGATGTCAGATGAATCTCAACGACACAGAAATAGTATGGTCAATTTTAAAAAATGAAGGCTTCGAAAAGACGGACACTGAGGAAGAGGCCGATATATTCTTAGTCATAACATGTGCTATCAGAGAAGGTGCTGAATCCAAAATATGGCATCGTTTAGATCACTTAAGAGGGTACAAAAAAAGGGCAATGAGTAAAAATAACAGTAAAGCTGTCAAAATAGGATTATTAGGATGTATGGCAGAGAGGTTGAAAGAAAAATTAATTGAGAAAGAGAAGTCTGTTGATATAGGTAACTTGCCTTTTATATATATTTCAAGTCATACATCACTAGTAATCATATCATATAGGTATTAAATTTTAATGTTTTGTTCAAAATTATGGCCGAATCTCAATTTAATTAATCAAATATATGTTATATTTTCCTTAATCACATAAATGTTATATAACAAAATGCATTAATTTTTTTCTAGATAATCTCTCTGTTTACTTTGATTTGTTGACGAAACTTTTACAACATGTCAACTTAACAATATCTAGTCTATCTCAATAATCTTAGGACCTTATTTTATAATAAAAAAACTTTTGAAAATTTCATGTTCATAGATTAAATTCTTGTTTTTGTATCAAAATATGTTAAAAATTATTTAAAATTTTACAGTAGCTGGTCCAGACAGCTATAGAGATCTACCTCGGCTCCTAGCCCTCACTGATAATGGTCAGACTGCTGTGAATGTACTTTTATCTTTGGATGAGACATATGCTGATGTAGTGCCAGTGCGATTGAATCAGAATAGCAAATCTGCTTTTATGTAAGTTGTTGTATTTGTATTATGTGAGCGCAACAATTATATATGGCATAGAGATACTAATAAATAAAAAAAAATTGTATCATAATAATAAAAGTATTTGTTTGTAATATTAAAATAGGATTTTTTAACTAAATACATATTTATGTATATATATATTACCTATACCAAAAATATTTTTTTTTAATTTTTATTTGTCCGTCTGTCCATCGTTCTGTTTGTATCGGACTTTTTTATATGTAGGTGTAGTTACTTCACGTAACTTAGGATACTTATGATTTTCGAATAATTGGGATCCGTGTAAAAATATAAGAACTCATGAAATTTCTAATAAAATCCAATCCATTGTAGTCAGTTATACAGGCAAGTGCTGGAATTTATGTGAAATATTTTTGTTTAATGTTAGCATCAAAAAAAGTTTAGGATAATAATCAGGTATATGTGTAACAATTTAAAAAACTATATTACATACTACATAGTGCAAAATATATAAAACGCGGGCGGAGCCTTGAGTATACAGCTAGTAGAGTAGTCACTTTTGCCTTATGATTTAAGATCAACAGTCTGATATGAAGAAAGGTAAAATAAAGAAATATCTTTTCTGAATATTTAGTTTGAGGCACTTTGAACACAATGTATGCTAGTATGTAGGTGTAGACAAATGAAAACTGGTTTATAAGTCAAATATTTAACTTAAGTAGAATATGCCCAGTACACAGTAATATCGTCCAGTTAAGTAATTCCACAAATATGCCCTGTTAGCATAGCGTAGACATACAGAAAATCTGAATAAATACTATTATACACATAGTTAAGTTTATAAATGGTACTTACAATTTATTATTATTTAAAGTTGAAGTTTGATTATGTACATTCTTAAATTATGGGGTTATTTTTTACCTAATTTAAAATGCATCTAAAGGCTTTTTTACATTCTAGCAAAATAGTAGATTGCATTCAATCTACTCTACTAATCACTCACACTATACACTTATGGTGTAAATGTGTTAAGTACTAATTACTAAGTAGCTGTACTTTGAATAGTAAGTGTCCAAGCTCAAGAAAAATTGCCAGTGTTTATTAACAACAAGATGCTTAAAAGCACATTAGGATAGGCATTTTACTAAAAGAAAAGCATTTAAGATTTTTGATCATTTCCTTCACAGCTCTATTATGAGAGGAGTGATAATATGTGCACATATTGCATAGTTCCTTTTACGCGGGGTCGAGAGCGGTCGCGTCCAGTAACCTCCATAGTTGAGGAGGTCAGGCAGCTCTCTGACCAGGGTGTTAAAGAAGTCACTTTACTTGGACAGAATGTCAACAGTTATAGAGATATTACAGAAGTGAACGAGAAAAGTGAAACGCAAATAGCGAAAGGTAATTTTAACTCAGAAAAAGATGATGAATTGCGGTAAACGTTAAAAGCAAATGTACTTATTTGTTCATAACCACCATATCTGTGGTAAAATATAGTTATATTTACATATTTCGAAGTATTGAGTTTCAGGTTTAATTTTAAGAGTTACTCAATTGCCTTATAGATTTCTGTATAATTTTATACTTTTTAGCCTGAATGTAGACCAGACCACATTGAATATATGAGAGTTCATCTCTATAGTGATGCTGTGGTTTTTAGCTTTTTCGATAATAATATGTATATCTGATTTCTTATTATGGATTTTTTAATGTAACCTTATTTAATGATCTGGTTATTTTCTTTCCACCATGGCCTAAACCCATACTCTGTGTACTACCTTAATTATATCTTATCTATATCGTAAACATAATTGAACACATATTTAAAAAAAGTTCAATTACAAAAGAGTGTTTTAGGGTTGTTTAGAGATTATTATATTTTATACAATTTTAAATGTTAGACTGTTTAATGCTAGTTTATTTTTGTTTTTGTAATAAGACCATTAGTCATCCAGCCTTGACTAAGGTTAATATAAATTTATTGTAGGTGTTAAGTAAATTCAATTTGTATGATAGGTTAATCTAATGTCCGATTTCATTGTTTTTTATGTTTATTTACCACCACTGGGCAATGGAGCCTCTGGGCAGTAGTACAATAATGGGTAACAGGAAAATATGTAAGGAAGTCCTTCACTTTCCAGGTTTTAAAACTGTCTATAAATGTAAGAAGGGGGGACTACGCTTCGCGGATCTCCTCGATAAGGTATCAGCCGTAGACCCTGAGATGAGGATCAGGTTCACGGCTGCACATCCAAAGGATTTTCCTGATGAAGTTAGTCTCTTTTCTTTTATATGCTATGTTGAAACTTGCATTAACTTGTGTAATAGATCGTATTTATAGAAAAATTTGCTTTGTTTGAAGGAGAAATAGCGAAGGAAGTGAAATAGTTTGTAAACTCGGCGCTAAAGATTGAGGGAGATGGAAATTGTGACTCTGATAATGATAGATAAAGTAAGGAATAATTTGATAAGGGAACGTTGTGGTGTGGTAGAGGATGTAGTGACAAATGATAGAAAAAGAAACGCTTGGATGGTTTGGACACGTGGATAACATGGATGGTAGAAAATTTACGAAACAAATTTGCAAGGTGAGGATGACCGGGCTAGTCGGTAAAGGTCGACCTAGGCGAATGTATTTTGACCAATTGGAGACTTTTTAAAGAAAGGTCGAGGCCAAAATTACCCTTAACCGAAGAGCGTGTATGTAAGTAAAGGAAGCGAAAGACGTCTGTCAGGATAGTATAGCCGAGTCGTGTGCAGTCTCTGCTTACAATTATGGAAGAGAGGCGTGATGTTATATATGTTTTTCTATGTGCTATCATATAAATTGCTGAAAATTTGGGTTTGGTTATAGCCATACTATGGTATAAAAACGATGCTGTTATCGAAAGTTCCAGCTCATTTTAAAATTAGAAGTCACTTTAGTCGATCTAATTGTAATCTACATTCCTTTTTTACATTTTAAAGTACCTCCAGTATATGTGGTACAGTAGATTTACAGGTTTTGAAAATTAGAGATATTACGCACTAGAAACACTTTATCCATGTTTTATACATATAGGGTAAAATCTATGCATATAAATAGTCAAAGATTCAGTACACGTTATTCAATTTATCACGGCTTGTTGTTCGATAAAAATATAGTAGATAAATCATGTAGTGGTTCGACATGCTTTAGTTTTATGAATAAAAAATACGGAAACAGTATTTTTCCCTTAAGTTATGGTCGATTTTCTAACACTAAGAAAACACTATTGTATGCACACTTTAGTAATATTATCCAATTGTAAATATAGAAAAAGAACACTTTCTTACTCCATCCAGCAGTGAAGCAATATCTCCAAGTTTTCTCCAACGCCTGGTCCCAGCGCGATACACTGATAAAATACCTTATGCTCTAGTAATACTACTTCTAGTACTACATGTAATCAAACACAAGGTACATAAATCAGTTAGTGAACCTTTCTTTCTCTTTTACGAAACTAGTAGGATTTAGTTAGGATCAATCCCACACTATTTTCTGCTCTAGCCGCCTTTCGTACCGTTTTTTTTACACGGAATGGGCCAGTGTTTCGACCACAATCTCGCCTGATGTTAAGTGACAATGTGGTCCAGGATGGTAAACACACTAAGTCTAGAGGTACGGGTTCTCAAGCGATGCTGCCGGAACACACCTATTGGTGTATGGCGATAAGTTTTCAAACTTGAGGGTGGTAGCTTAGAAAATGCCCTACCACTATGCTATGATTTCCTCACGTTGTTTTCCTTCACCGAAAGCTCAGGCCGATTTTAGAGTCGGATAGGTGGGGATCGTATCCGCGTCGATTGACGTGGAATCCGGCAGCACTACCCGCTGAGCTATCATCGCTTCAAAATTGTCTTGCCATCGTCTGTGTTGAGTTCTTTAAATGTTCAATATAAATTCCTGTTCCCGTCGTATGGGAAATTCACATTAGGTACTAGAGATTATAAATGAGAGAGCGAACATCTGTAAGATGCTTCACTTGCCGGCGCAGTCCGGCTCCACGGCCGTGCTGGAGCGCATGCGCAGGGGTTACACTCGCGAAGCTTACCTCGACTTGGTGGGTCACGTCAAACACATTATTCCTGGGGGTTAGTAGCTTTTTATAACCTGAAATGTGCTAAAAAACATTCCAATATAGCCTGGGTAAAAGCGCCTGCCTAATAGAAACTCAAATAAATGCTCATTACAGTCTAGAGAATAATGGCCAATAAATACCAAATACAAACTGAATGCTAATAAAATTTGAATAATGCCTAAGACCATCAGTGGTCCGGAATATGGCGCGCCGGGCTGAGGCACTGTGACGGGATTCTCACAAGGTGTTTATTGTAGTTTAAATCGGGTCATTCTCGAATGCCTTTGTTTCCGTGTCCATTCTTTTCTACATTATATACGTTCTTATTTAGACGGTACGAGAAATCCCCGACTCCTAGGTGATAGAAACCATTAGATCTTTTGTTATAACGTTACGTACCTATATTTAAAACTTCCTGGATAAAACAGTTCAACATATTCTTCACCTCTATTTATCAAACGATTCTCTTTTTTTCTTCTGTAGTAATTGATGAGGTGGATTTATAATAAACGAAAAAAAAAACATTAGATTTTATTGATTTTTCTTAATTTTCAATAACGATTATAGTCTAATTTCGACCACTGGGATAATAATACTTAACTAACTAATATTAGATTAAAACAACATAAAACTCTTCGTTACATGCTATTGAAGAAAGTTTTATGTCAATGAAACTATCATGTAAGTTTTGGTATAAAATTATTAAAAAAAATTAGAAGTAATGAAATTAACATTGGGTCCGTAAAGAAATAAGCACAACAAATGACCATTCGCCCCCATTGATGTTTACTTCATCATCATCATCATCGTCCTGCTCTCAATTTATTTGGGGTCGGCGCAGTATGTCTTCTTCTTCCATACATGTCTATCAGTCATCATATCTTCATTCACCCCTTTTGCCTTTATATTTTCTCTCACACACTCCATCCATCTTTTCTTTGGACATTCTTTCCCCCTCCATTCCTCAACTTTCATAGCCATGACTCTCTTCGTCACATGCGTTTCGTCTCTTCTCAAAACATGTCCATACCAAGACAAACGATTCCCTTTCATCTTTTCTGTCACTGGAGCCACTTTCAAACTTCCTCTAACATACTTATTCCTGATTGATTCTATCCATTCTGGTTACGCCACACATCCATCACAACATTCGCATCTCTGCTGCATGCAGTCGTTTTTCATCCATCTTACTAGCGTAACATTCCAATCCATACAGTATGACAGGTCTTATATCGGACTTATATATTCTGCCATTCAGTTTAACGGGCATCCTACAGTTACAAGTTATGCCTAAGACCTGTCGCCATTTCATCCAACCTGAGTTGATTCTTCGCTTCACCTTTCGGTCGATGTGACCGTCACTTTGTATGAGTGACCCGAGGTAGCGAAAGTCCGAACAGACCGGTAGAGGTACTCCCTCCAGTGTTATTGGCAGAGTATCGGAGATACCACCAAAGTCGCAGAACATATACTCTGTTTTATTCTGACTGACTTTTAGGCCTACGTTCTCTAGTCTCTGCCTCCACACTTTCAGTCTGTTCTGCACCTCTTGGCCACTTTCACCGATCAGCACGATGTCATCGGCAAACAACAAACATCAGACATAAGGGCGTCCATAATTAACAGGAAGAGGTACGGGCTACGAGCCGACCCTGAAGGCCTGCAGTGACATCAAAACTGTTTGTGACACCAAGTGCGGATCGAACTTGCGTACTGCATTTGCAGTACATCCATCCTTCTATTCAACCGAAAAACGTCCACTGCTGGACATAAGTCTCTCCCAAAGATCTCCACGACGACCGGTTTTGCGTCACTCGCATCCAGTGGATTCCCGCGACCTTCACCAGGTCGTCGGTCAACCTTGTGGGGGGGCCTACCTGCGCTTCGTCTTCCGGTGCGTGATACCCATTCGAAAACCCGTTGGCCCCATCAGGCAGCCGTTCTGGGAGCAATTTTCCCAGGCCACTGCCACTTAAGTTTAGCAATTCTTCAGGCAATGTCGGTTATTTTGGTTCTTCTGTGGATCCCCTCATTCCTGATTCGATCACGCAATGAAACTCCAAGCATAGCCCTGTCCATTGCCCTTTGAGCTTTTTTATTAGGCCCATTGTGAGCGACCACGTCTCAGTTCCGTATGTCATCACTGGCTACACACATTGGTCGAAGACTTTCGTCTTGAGACACTGCGATATTTCAGACGAGAATATTCTGCGTAGATTCCCGAACGCGGCCCAGCCGAGTTGGATTCGACGATTAACCCTTTCTCGAAGTTGGAACTACCTAACTGGACGGTTTGTCCCGGGTATACATAACTGTCAACAACTTCGAGCGTAGTCTCCGCTTTTTATAGGAGTTGGCACAACACGGACATTAGACATGACTTTCGTCTTGTCCATGTTCATTTTAAGGTCAACTCTATCGGAGGCTTTACTGAGGTCACCGGAATCGAACTTAGGTCTTCTGCGGTCTCAGCCATGACTATATCATCAGCATAGCGGAGGTGTGTTATGCACTCGTCGTTTATGTTGATGCTAAGCCTTTTTCAATCCAGATCCTTGAAGACATCCTCGAGCGCAGCGGTAAACAGTTTCAGAGAAATAACATCTCTCTGTCTAACGCCACGCCTCGCCCCAAAGGTATAGGTTTCGAGGTCTGGTCTTGTAATCGGACTGACATGGCATTGACTGCAGAACATGGCCTTAAGGGCCCACCACAACACTTCACGAGGCACTCGATCGTACGCCTTTTCTACCCATTGATGCTTATTTGACGACCCCATAAATCGGTAGCCCGGTCTCGTACATGGTAGAACATTCTGGATTAAGGAAATCTACCCATTCTGTTATTATTATTACAGTGGGTCTATCGACGGATATGATCTGCGGTTTCTGCGGTGAAACCGATGAGGAATTTGAGGAAACTTTATCTTTGATGGATATTGTGGATTATAACACTGCCTATCTATTTCCCTACAGTATGAGAGAGGTGAGAGTGATATTTAATATTTTATTTGTCGTAGACAACTAAAATAAATTTTATCTCTGATAAAAATAATAATATGCTTTAACCTTTTTCAAAAACTAGAGACCGTGTGAATTATATTTAGGTATATTAAAATATAAAATAATTTATTTAGTGTCATGTTTAAAACAAGATATATAGCCTGTTGATAAGTTACTGTTACCCAATTTTTATTTGAATCAATGTATCGATTAATCTACTTTATTAACTTAATTTTTTTCATATAGAAAACTACAGCCCATCGTCGCTACAAAGACGACGTACCGGACGAAGTGAAAAAGAATCGTCACAAAAACGCATGATCGAAGTTTACAGACTAAACAGCCAACGATTGAATGAATTAGAAATCGGAAACACGCATCTAGTACTAGTTGAGGGGATTGCGAAAAAAACTGGACAATTACTGGGCAGGAACGAATTGTATACAAAAGTTGTTTTCGATCAGATGGAAATTTCAACTGAGGATGGTGGTAGGAGGAGGGTAGGGGTGGGGGATTATATTGCTGTGAGAATATCTGGGGTCAGGTCCTCTGTGATAACCGGTTTGCCATTGTATCATACGTCTCTGCGGGACTTTTATAGGAACAGTAGTCGGAGTGATGACAGAGTTGTTCGTTTGTGATGATAATTAAATAAATATTTAAAGGACTGATGTAATTTGTTTCTTTTATTTCTGTTATAATTAAGTATCCATTCCATTGTGTATCCATTAATCCGTAAATGAAAAATCCCGCGTAAATCAAATCTCGGGATATCTGAGATTTATGTATTAAATACAAACATTCTGTATACACTTTCAATTATAGGTTTTTTTTGTATTGGCTTCTGTGAATGATTGTCAATGATGCCAGTGTCATGTAGTACCTATATTAATCGGAGGAGCATTAAATGTGACCAGAATTGTTTAAGAAATTGTGTACTAAAAGATCCTCGTTGATTAGTAAGTAAATCTACAACAAAAAGTAATATGATTAGGGTTAGTAGGAACATCATATTAATAACTTTAGCATAGAATACATAATACGCATAAACAATATTTTGTACATTAAAGAACATTATAATTAAAGTTTGATTTTATTTGAAACTTATAGCAAAACCATCCCGTGTCAATGTTGCCATACCGTGCTTCACGTGGCTGTTTGACCGCGCGCCTGCGCGATTAGTTTAAAAAGATTTGCGTATGCGTGTGCGACGGTTGAATGTCCTGTTGAAATCCGCACCTTTGCCTCAACAGTGCTCAAAGAGCTCGCGTTAACTAGACGTACGATTATTAGTAACACACGTCAACAACGCACACGCATGCTCCCGCGTTTAAATACAACGCTCTGTATTATAATATTTGCATAAAATCAAAATTTATTTATTCAATTTAGGCCCTAAGAAGGCGCTTATGAACGTCTAAAACACTACCACCGGTTCGGAAAACAACCCAGTCGAGAAGAGCCGGCAAAAAACTCGATCTGGTTCTTTTTTTTTTATGAATATAATATATATCATTTTTTTTGTCATATAAAAAACTATACAAATCGTAGTCTTAATAATGTTAGTGGAAGCACAGAGATGTGGGTTAATTCCAGACATCACTATCGTTCACGTAATGATCCACCCTGTAATAACCTTTTGAGATTAAAACTTGCTTGACATAATACTTGAACTTATTGTCAGGTAAATCGGTAATGTTACTTGGGATCTTATTGTAAAACCGAATACTATTACCTATAAAGCTTTTATTACACTTACTTAACCTAAAGCGTGGGACGGCCAACTTGTTTTTACTTCTAATATTAAAATTATGACGATCATTCACTAGATCTAGCTTGTCTAAATTTTTACGAATATGCATTAAGTTATCGAAGATGTTATTACATAGTAGTTGTTACCATTTGTGTGTATTTCATACAATAAACTTTAGCCCTGAATAATAGTCTCTTTCTTGAATGTGAGGGACCACCACCCGTTATAGACTCTAAATTTACAAAGAATGAAGACAAACGAAGTGAGCGTGAGGGTTAGGAGTGTCTTCATGCAGGTGGGACGAGGGATCTCTGTGGAAAGAACATCATATAGGGGAAAACGCAGCTTAGGGCAACTAAAGAAAATGTGATCTATCGAACCTACATTTACCATAAACCATATACGCAGAGAGAATGGTCTCTGACTCTAATTTTATCCAAATGAACAGGGAAGCAGGAGTGGCTAAGTCGAATACGACAAATTACTGATGTTACAGACTTATCAATGCTCCGGTATGCAGAAAACCAAGGTTTTGTGGGAATTTCGGGTTGAATACAGCAGTAGAATTTGCCCTGCACCTTTTTAGAGATTTGTCAATCTTTGTTCCATGTTGTCACCAACTGAAATTTAAGATTTGAACAAAGGACAATTGGGAAAATTTTTAAATGTTCAAGGGTGCCTGTTCTACAATCTTGTTTCGCACAAGAATTAGCAGTTTCATTGCCAGGAATCCCTGAGTGAACCGGTATCTAGGCCAAAATGACTTCAATGTTAAGTATGTGGCATTGGTATAGACTCTTTAATTCTAAGGTAGAAGGGTCAGAGAGAAATATTTTTTTATTTCCATGGGTTAGATGTTAAAAAAGCCTGAAGACAACTTTTGGAATCAGAAAAATAATTGATTTTTTTAGCCCATGACTTAATACAAATTTAGTACCCTCTAGAATGGCAATGGATTCACCAGAGAAAACAGTTGACAGGGATGGGCATTTAAAACTTAAAATTGTATTGAACTTTGGGATTCAAACTGCCGCCCCAAAAGGACTGGTTTCTGTCAGCTTGGAAGCATCCGTAAAAATAGTCAGCCAACTCGGAAATTGTAACTCTAATTTTTCTTTTAGACATTTACCAGCTGCCAAACATTTTTTTTTTTTCGATTCCAAAATCTAAAAGCCCAAGGTGGCTGATGGATTATACATTGATATGATAAAGAAAAAAGTAGTTTACAAGGAAATTGGAGGATTGGGATCGATACATTGGAAAGTTTGATAAAGCTATGGAGTAAACAAGATAAATCAAAAAGAGAGCTATATCCCTCGTTTGCGACAATACCAGCTAGAATACTTTACTAAAAGAGGATGATGGGAGTTTTGAGAAAGTTTATAAAAGTATTTAGCTGAAATACATTGACGACGTAAGTATAGGTGCGGATCAACACACTCCACCTGCATTGCGTTGGTAGAAGTAGACTTCAGGGCTCCTTTGATGATGCGTAGGCATTTGGATTGAATTTTTGATAATTTATCAAGGGCTCCTTTATTGCATGGTCCAAGCAAAAACGAACCGTAGTTCAGATGGCTGTAGATGATGGCGTTGTAACGGATTTTTAAGGTAAAAGGGTAAGCGCCTCACAACACACCAGTAAAAGAGCGAAGAATGTTAATGTTTTTCTCACATTTGCCAGCAACGTAATCACAATGAAGGGGGAGCCTGACATTCTCGAATGGAGACAAACAACTGATAATTTAACCTTATTAGTTTGAGGAATATGTTCATTTCCAACAACAACTCTGACTAAAATAAAATAAAGTAACCGTCTTACATTTTGGGATGAACAAAGAGAGACCGAGATTTGATAGCCGCGTAACAAAGGAGTTCAATACTGTATTTAGTAACGACGAAGCATCACTGATTTTTTCACCTAGATATAAAGAGTCAGGTCATCGGCGTATTGCAATAGAGAGCAATGAGGTTTCACTGAGACATCAAGATCACTAGTATAAAGACTGTATAACAAAGGACTGAATACAGAGCCTTGAGGAAGCCCTTTCCAGACCGTTCTTGCGGAAGTGAAACACCCTAATGTTTTATGAGAACCTTCCTTTCCATCAAGATGTTTCATATGAAATAGGTGAGCTTTTCAGGCATCTCAGCTGATTAAATTTATTCCTGAGGACCGGAAGCAAAACATTATCAAATGCAGATGCGATATCCAGGAAAATTGGAACCAAATATTATTTTTTTCTTGAAAGCTGTATGGATATCGGTTGAAGGAACTCCGAGGCTATCAAGTGTGCTCGTGTTTTTCTTAAAAGCGAATTGAAACTCCGCTATCAAATTATTATTCTCGACAAACCACAAAAGGCGGTGATTGATCATATGTTCAACGATATTGAGCATGACTGAGGAGCAAGCGATAGGTTTACGACTATTGGGGTCACTGGGATTTTGGTTAGATTTTAAAATGGGAAAAATAATTTGAATTTTCCAATATTCAGAAATAACCAAAGTATGAAATAAAAGATTAATAAAATTAAAAAAATAAACTTTACTTTTGGGAGATGATATGGTAATAAAGGAAAAAGGAATTCCATCTATACCAGGAGAAGAATCTGACAGACCATCCAGAGCCATCTCTAGTTCTATGATAGAAAACCTATCATCCAATATAGACGAGAAAGCCAAAAGGAAAGGAATATCGGGGAATAGGTCAAAGTTAGGGACAAAGGGTGGAGCTAGTTTATTGAAGAAGGAATCAAGCCAAGAGGAGGGATCGTAAAAAGATATGTTCTCAAAATTATAGGATCCTCTAAAAAGGCGTTTTATTTGTTGCCATACTAAGGTAGATGGAGCTTTTGGAGATAACGCTTCACAATACTTTTACCATCCAAGTTTTTTTTTTGTGTGGAAAGTACTCTCCTCGCCTTATCTTTGTGGCGGTATATTAAAAAGTTAGTAGGGGTAATTGAAGCATTACAAATGTGCTCAGCCTGTTTCCTTTCAGAGATGGCAACAGAGCAATCTGAATCTCACCAAGGTGATAAAATTCTGGACCTGGGAAATTTATTTTTTTGGAATATAATTATCAGCACTTGAGATAATGGATTCTACATAACTTGAGTAGGCGTTAAAAATAGGAAGAGGAATTGAAAAAATTATTAAACGAATATCTGCGATTAGTATGCCATTTGGGCAAGGAATATAAACAGATAAAAAAGAAATGTCTAAAGCCCTTACAGCTACTACATTAATACCAGGATGATGGGAGGGAAGATGGATCCGTGATCCAGGCTGCAACTATGTCTCTGAGATTGAAAAAAACTGCAAGTCTGTATTTATTAATCAAGAAAATAATTTCAGGTTTTTTACGCCGTAAACTTTGCCAGTTTCATTGCAGTATTGCGACTGGATCCATGTTGGGTTAGTAAGGAGGTAAGAGAGTTGGAGTTGGAGAAGGAGGTTTATGAGGGAATTGTGTTGAAGAGATTCAAGAGCAAGTTGAGGAGGGCCAGAAGAACGTACTAAAGCGCATCCATTAGGCAGAGAGGAGCACACCTCGGCAACAATAGCCTGATGGCTTTTACGATCGTAGGATTTACCTAAAGGAGCATGAGGACGGCGGGCTGAGTAAGTAGTTTTTACATGGGAACGAGATGATGGAACCGGGAGGTGTTTTTGTGAAACAATATTAAGGGATTGAGAAGCTAGAGAAGATGAAGATTGTGCAACCTCCGTATATAATTTCGACACTTGTAGAAAATGATGAGAAGTTTCATCGGAAGACACGCCATTTTGCGCCATTACTTTTTTGATATTACTTGCCTATTATGTTCTGGCAGCAAACATTTGTCGAAAAGTGGTATTCTAAATAGTGTAGGCATGTAGATTCATTCTCCAATACATGACATGGAGAACCCTCATGGGTTTATTGATCTTCATGATTATAGTAGATATTCATTTTGATCAAATCATTTTCAAAATTGGTATTTTTGAGCACCCCTTGTCAATTAATACTCTCACAGATCTTAGTTGTATAAGTCTTATATGTCATTTCAATTTTTTTATTACGTATATAATTTACTTTTCTTAAATCTCTGAATTGTTTTAGCTGACGTCATTTGTACACAGTGACGGTTACACTAATAGTAAATACTGAAACATACTGCTTACTTACAGTCTTTGGTAAAAATATACGTGGAATTAAATAATTGCACATATTTCGTTCGTTCGAACATTAAAGTCGAGATTTTGATTAAAAAGGGTGTTTGAGTGTCATAGATCAAGTTTGATATTGTTTCTCGAAATGAAAGAAGATTATAATTAACACACAATATGTTCATTACTTCTTTGTACAAAATTTTCTGTGTATGTTACCGAAATCAATAAAATTAATGTTAAGCATCATTAAAATGTGCTACAGTTTTTAAGCAACTCCGCTCACCTTGAAAATAATTTTTAAAATTACTGCTGAATCTCTAGAGATAAGCATAAGTATATAGAAGATTAAGTAATCTGAAAACTATTTTCATAACAGTTCAGAAGTTTTGAGGTAGTATTTCCATTACAAGGCGGAACAGTTTTATTAAACAAATTTAATTAATAAAAATAATACATAATAATTAGTTGTGTGACACTTCGAAAGTGAATTTTATTAGAATAAATCAATACAAAACGCAAAACAATAAATAATACTAAAACTGTGTAAATATAACTAATAAAAATATATAAAAAAGAGTGAAAATCATTTTTACAAAGCACTTATAATTTTAACAAACGAATTACCGTTTTACAATATTTTGTAACCATGTACCATTTTGTATACAATGTTACCATAATCTGAGACAGCTTTTTAGTGACTCGGCGATGGATCTTAATAACAATTATAAATTTAGATTATTCTACAATTACATTTATAAAATAATTATTTCGTGAATAATGGCATCGGTGTATAAATATAAATTAGATTTGTACTTCACATTACAAAATACATTTTTACGTGTTTATCCTAAAAACCTAATGCAAAAATGACTTAGTAAAAGATATTATATTCACACGCAGTTAGCAACTTAGCTATCAAATAAGAGTATTACTTATTATCCAACCATGTTTTAAGTTTTTATTTAATAATGAAACAGTTCGAAATATTTAAATGATAAAAATATAATTGAAATTAATTACAAAAACATTTGTGTATTTTTTTAAACACGTGAGATAAGATTAATTTTGATACTTTTTATTAAGCTTGTCAAAATGGTTGCATTTGACCATAAAAGTATATATAAACTGTTGGTATGGGAAATACTGATCTAGTATTCGTTTATGTCTTAATTTTTAGCTTTTTTTTTTTATGTTGAACTCTATTAGTAATTCTAGGCATAATGAATATTTAAAAAAGTGTTAGACTAAGCTCGAAGCACCAATCTGCCCCATCGCCTTCGCGTTAGATACATTAACTCTTTGCCCTGAAAGATTGTCGTCAACGTGTCCCGATAAACTCGGAGAAGGTCCTTGCGAACTTCCGTAAACTTTTGTACTATACCCTGAATCGTTATGGGACTCCCTGTCTGTTTGACTTTGGGTCTCTGTCAAATGTGTATTAATTGCCAAAGATTGTAACCGGCTGTGGAGGAGACTGTGGTCAGGCGTCGGCTTTCTCACGTTTCCCCTTGGGTACATTGGTGCACGGTTATCGTAGTAAACGCCACGAAAGTGGTCATTTTGATTCGCAATTTCCACTTCTGTATTCTGATCAAGGTGCTCGCTGTAGCAATGTGGTATTCTTTCCATTTCCCTCAATATATGATCTTGCATCATAGCGTCGAAGACCCCTGTTTGATGGTGGTATAAAGGGTTCCTGTTTCGCCCTTGGATTTGATTGGGAAGACCCGGTTGGTTGTAATCGTATTGGGGTTGCGTGTACTGGGACGCTGGTAAGCCGTTGTCCATGTAACCTTGCCTGTTCGGAATTTCATGGAAGTAAGCGTCTTTAGGAACTATAGAACTTAAGTTGTAGGGATTTTGAATTGGCACTGTTGATTGAGGTTTGGCTGACATGGGTTCATAATTTGGTGAGGGAAGTGTTTGGAGTAAGTTGGAATTTCTCATTGGTCCAGGCTGGATTGTGCTTCGTATTGGATTGTCTTCTTCGTCGCTGCTTTCAGAATTGTTTCCATTATCTCTTTGCGGACTGTGGAAAGTCTTTCTCGTTGGGAATGGTATGAGATTATGTAAGCTAAACCGCTTACTTTTCGGTGGTTTCTCTTTTAATACAGGTGCCGGGCGTAGAGGTTGTTGTGGCATTTTTAAAATACCACTCGGAGTTGGTTGTGCTATTGTTTGTTGATTTTCGGTGGGTGCTTTTCTCGCTGGTGGTTCGGGAGATATCGATCTTTTTTGTTCAACCTGCGCTACAAGTTCTTGGACCGATTTTCTGGGTATGTCGTTCTCTTGATAATTTTGTTTCCGAAGTTTAACGTAGCCGTCTTGTGATATATCCATAGTTTTTGGATTTCTATTGATGACATCAGACATTTCCTTCTCTAGGGCAACTCTTTTTCTAATATCGTCTGCCGTTCTCTGTAACACTTGGCTCTTCCATGTAGGCACGTTCGTTTCTATATGAATTCTAGCGTCATCTGAATCTGGTCTCCCGGTTGGAGACTTACATTCTGGTTGCCGATTTTGTGACAGATATCTTTGGCTGTAACCTTGATCCTCTATCGAAGATGGTGATTGTGATACTGAAATTTTATTTGATTTGACGTGTATCTCAGCTGTTACATTTTGTAAATGACTTTGGTCCTGAAGCGTTGTAGGGATTTGAGGTGGTCGCGACATTCTGCTAGGACCAGCATCTAATTGATCGCTGCTCTTGGAATTTTTCAATATATACCTTCGTCTAGGGCTTGGTGATTTTCTGCTATCCAAGATTTCTGTACTTTTTGATGTCATTTTACTATCATTCAAATTCTTGATATTGCCTTCGTACTCATCATTATTCTGGTTAAAGTTTCTTGTGATTCCATTAATTTTACTCCATTCTTCTGAATCTAATAACTCTAAACTTCTTGTTCGTTTCAGAGGAGGTATGTCGAGTGAACCTTTTGGACTAAAATCTAATTTCTTAACTCTCTCCGATTGTCTGAACATTATTCCACGAGTCAACCATTGCTCCAAATGGTTATGCCTTTCCTTGCATAATGCCCTTTCCGCTGCGACAAATCTTGTCAGTTCTGATATTTGTCCTTGAGTTTTCATCTCTAAGTCTGTTACTTTTTGGTCTAGCTTTTCGTGTGCTCTGTCTATATGTTTTTTCAAATCTTTTTTGTCTTCATTCAATTTATCTTCCATGTGCTTAAAGAATGGAGCGCAATAGCACGTGTATCCAGCACCTATTGGGCCCTTTTTAATATTTCCAGCCAAATCTAAGAAGTATTGCTCGCCTTTTCTTAGTGGTTCGGTGGGTAAAGAGCTCAACTTAGGTTTGGGGAAATATTTCGGGTCCGGGTAGTAATGGCAGCCATAGGGAGACCACTGGACTTGTGGAGTTTCAAAATGTACGTTTTTTTTCTTTTTGTCTTTTTTATCTTTCTTTTCAGTTTTATCAGGTTCATCTAAGGTACGTTCTTTACTTTTATCTCGAGATTTTTTCTTCGTTTGTTTTGAAATTGGTGTATTGAGTATATTTATAATTTCTTCCAGACCCTTTCTGGTGGCGATGTCTCTAGCGGTCTCGCCTTGTTGGTTCCTGATGGACTTATCACAACCTGCTTCTAGCAGAATACGAGTTAGTTTTCGCCTGCCCATGGCTGCTGCGATGTGCAAGGCTGTATCTCCGTTTTTGTTTTGTTCGGAGACTCGGCACTGTGCTGATATGAGGATGCGAGTGACTCCCGCGTGTCCATATCGAGCTGCTGTGTGGAGGGATGTGTCGCCATACTGTAATACAAAGAAGTATAAAACATTAAATCAATTGCCTATAGACATTCTTTCCATATTATTTTAATTAATAATTATGGCTTACATTATTCTGTAAATCGGGCGATGCTCCGGCGAGGAGGATTTCCCGACAGGATTGGTTATGGCCATTTTGGCAAGCGAGGTGTAGAGGCGCGAACCCGGCAGCGTTTCGTGCATGCAAGTCAGCGCCATTGCGTGCAAGCACTGCGACACAACGCGAGTATCCTTTCCACGCCGCCTCGTGTGCCGATGTGTTGCCATGCTAATAAACATTTTATTTAGTTATTTATATTTACAATCTACGTAATCTGGAAACTATCTCTTGCCTTATAATTAAACTACAAGTCGTCTCTTTTTCAATGTGTGTCCTTGTTTTATGACTTAGAATCCTCTACAAGAGAGATTATAACAAGTTTCGAGATTACACTGTTATTCTCCTCCACTTATTATAAACATTTCGTGTAATGATAGTTATTGTGGTTTAAAGATTTTTATTAAGAATTTAAAGATTAATTTATTCTTAGGAAAATTGTTAACATTAATAATTTAATTTTTAACTTATACTAATACAGAATGCTACTTATAAGTTTTCAGAGATATTAAAAGATTACAAATACAATTTTTGTACAAATACAATGTATAGGCTACGCGCAGATTAAAAGAATATTACAAAGAAGAGAAGTATTTAGAAGTTAGTAGCCTCGTAAGTTCGCGTACCGTGCTGTTTAGAATATCTACGGCCACGGACTTAGAGACTGTATTAAAACACGTGCATGCTCTTAACAAGAAGCCATTTGGCCTATAATCACCATATTATCGGAATGTACAAAATGTTAGGTTGTCTCAGTGCTAGCAAAGAAGTTCGTAATCTGAGAGGGTTAGGCAGTTCAAGACAGTCGATAGTTGCTGAGTGTTGCCATTTGCTATATTGAGAAGATACTATATATAGTAGTAGATAGTATATATAGTAGATGAAACTTTCTACATCGAGAAGTATAGTTAGGTAAAAAAGTGTTTGAGCGATATTGGAAGTTTGTTATAGAAATGACTATTAGGCGTAGTATTCTTATAATATTAAATTAAAATTTAAAAATATATTTCATTAAACCATTCACAGTAGCGACTTAATTCACTTTCCTTTTTAATAGATTTCATCATTGATTATGAAACAAAAGCAGAAAATTCAGATTTCGAAACTATTTGGACAAATAATAATACAATTGATATTCGCTCTATCGGTTTTATAGTACGTAACATTAGCATATATTTCTGAAGAACTACTATAATTTTGTTTTTTTGGGTATTTATTAAGATATAGAATTTAGTCTTCTTTACTGTCAAAGTACCTTCTTAGCTTAAGGTCCAAATTTTCAGATAATTTTTAGAATAATAAATAAATTTATCAATATACCAGGTGGTCTTGTTTGTTAGGGTCGGCGCCATGTTGCAACAGAAGTAACACGACCTCGACGTGACCATCAGCGGCTGCGCGTTGCAACGCTGTACATCCATTCTGAAATAATAGAAAGAATATTGCCATAAATATCTGAACAATCCCTGCTTGTCTTTACAAGTCAAAGTAAGTTCTGATCGGAATTAAAGAACTGTCTTTTATCTGTTGCCTGTATCAACCACTCGGACAGGCATTATAAATGAGTGATCTACCTTGTATGACAACTGAATTTTTTTTGGTTTTTATGTTCTTAGTTAAATAATAACAGTTTGGTATGTATGTGGCGGTGCATCGCAAGCAAGAGTTTCAGTGATCCAGGCTTACTCGATAAAACTTTATAAAAACACGTGGATCAAGAAGTATCTATCATTCCTTCTCAGTTTTCGAATATATCCGAAGTATTGTGAATTAATTTTATTAAGTGATGATTGCTCAGTTGATATTCTGTTCGGATTCCGTGTTGATGGCAGTAGGTTCAACCCCACCTATCACATTATACAATGAGCCTGTGCTTTCAGTGAAGAAAAACATCGTGAGGAAGCCACAGCGTGGTGGTAGGGCAATTTCTAAGAACCCAGAAGGAAGCTACCATCCCCAAGTCTGAAAACCTGTTGACAAGCATCTATAGGTATGTTCCATCAACATTATTGAGAGCTTAGTGTGCTTATTATTTTAGGCCACATCGTCACTTAATATCAGGTGAAATTGTGGTCAAATCATTGAGCCTATAAATTATAAAGAAAACTGACTAACGTTAATCTGAAGGACCTTGATATATTCACCCGGGCTATAGGTTGAAAGTTTAGGACACTCTGCCGATAAAACGTATTACAACCGTCCCAGGAAAGTTATACAGTAGGTATTTATAATCCGCTGTAGGGTATTGAGAACACTAAAACTCTTATGTAATTAACTAGTTAGATTCGTCCTTTTTTATCTAAGTCAGAAACGAAATATTCCTTCTTATACGCTTTATAGAACACATACCATGGTCTCATGGTAATGTCTAAAATGTGTAACTTCTAAAAACACTTCAAAGCCAAAGTCTTTGGGGTGGATAATATTTGCGAGTAAGAGAGGACTGAATTATCGTGTTTCAGGCGTTTTTCAAAACTATTTTGAATGCCTATCTATTTTCGATTTCATTGTTTAGACGATTTAAAATATATGTCTCGTTACTGAAGAAACCCTCAATTGTATTCTTCACCATGATCCAAGTTGATATAATCTAAATACGGTCTGGGTGTAAATGCTACGTAGTAAAATCAGTAATTTCACACTTATTACCCCATGGTGACCGCAAATAAGTGCAACTATCTTGGATGCAATAAGATTATAATTTTACAAATAAAATTTCACCATACTATACGGTTTCATTAGGTATATTAGTTAGAATTAATTTATACGAAAAAACGCTTAAACCCACGTTCAATCGTCAATAAGTAGTGTTTATAGATGGGTAAGATTTAATTGTAAAAGTTTTAGAATAAGTAGATAATAATTTTGTCTTCTATAATGTATATTTTTATACTATTAATAATTAACATACTTAGTACATTAGTTATTAGTAGAATAAAATAAAAATAATTGTATGTAAATAGTCCTTTGTTCGTATAATATATATATATATATATATATAAATTATTGTTTTCACTTTATTCAGGATTCTTTTACGTAATATGTTTTAACATCGAATCAATAAAGCTTCCTTGGTTAGAATTATTACAAAATTAATATATTATAAAAAGGATTTTACTTCTCTATAAATCAAGAAGGATGTATAAGTTTTATGTCATAAATTTCTGAATTATATTACCATATTGAATATCATTTCACAAACCTATATTTACGTAAGGCAGAATGAAGTCGTTTCCTCGTAATATATGGCTGCGATAAATAAACTTCGTTGTCTATGGTACAACGTGTTCTAAATTCAAATGAAAGCTGGCGAACATTTAATTTACATTTTAGTGTTACACACTAATTTATAAATACATACAGCAAACAAGGAATGTTTTTCCCGTCCTCGCTAGAATTTACAATTGTGCTATCACCTAGAAAAATATAGAATATTTAATTAAATAATGAATTATTTCATATTTGTCAAGTATTTAATAAACATTCTAATGTTACTTTTTACACGTCTGACTTATTGCTTCATTAATATACTAAATTGTGACTATGTCGTATAATAAAAGCAACTAATTCGAATAATTAGCAGTTACGTATTTACAAATTATTTAATATATTTTTGAGTAAAATAACAATAATAAACATTTTCTTTAAAAATAACAATATGACATTATAAGAAGAATTTCTCTGTATTTGATGCAAGTAACGGGCACAGCATTCTTCGACATTTTAATAACTTTAATAAGTTCATGTTTAGACTGTGAAGTCTATCCTAGACTAGTTCGTATATGTTGAAATAGCACTTCAAAATATTTAAATATGTAATTCAACAAAATCAAAAAGTTTTTATTTAATTTAGGCTCTAATAAAGCGCTTCGAACGTCAAAACTCTACCACCAGTTCGGAAAACAATACAATCGAGAAGAGCCGGTAAGAAACTCGGTCTGCTTTTTCTACATTCTCCTAGTTCCAGAAACTATCTTCACTATCTTCTGAAACAATATTATTTTACAAATCATTGCAATTTGATTTTAACTGACTTAGGCAGTTGTTAAAAAAACGAATAAAACATGGCTAATACGAGTCTCACTCACGTGGCACGGCACATTTATTTTATATATTAATATTATGCCGATCGTTTACTAGATCAAGCTTATCTCGTTGATTTTAATATCAAATGAAGGAAAAATGTTTACGCTTTTTACGAACTATCATTAAAGGGAATATCTTGCTGTTTTACTATCACTTAGCCTTTATGGGGTTTATAACGAGAATAAGTTGTAATAAATTGTTTAAATTAACGAGAATTAATGAAAAGGGATTATAATTTATTAAAAAAAAAAACGTAGTTACGGTTGAGTTGGTTTATGCTCAATTTCTTAAATGTACTTTCACGAAATAGAGTAAAGAATATAATTATCGATCTTAGGTAATCAAAGCCTGCCGAGGTTTACCACTTTCTGCTAATACATGATATTTTTACAAACCTAGAATTTAAATATATTTTGTTAATCTATTTATTAAATAGAAAATGGATCCCAGGAGTATACGAAAGCAATTGAGATTGTTAAAATACGTCACTTAACATTTTATAATACGAAAATATTTGGTATATATTAATTATGAAATTGCTGTAAAAAATCGTGCCTTTGCCTCATGTCACTAACATAATGGCGTCACATTCCCACTTCTTTTTCTTCAGATAAATCTCTACAAATGACACGGCGCGTGCTAATTAACCGGACCGATAAAAACACGAATTCCTTTTAATGACGAGGAGGACTAAGATCCGTTAACATTGTCGCTACAGAATATTGAAGAACTTTTAAATTTTTCTCTTATTACTCGTTTTTTTTTATTTTCTTATTGCAAAGGCTCATAGCATATTTACAAGAGAAGTGTTTATGGTCTATTACTTTATTAATCTAGTGTAAACTTGGACAAAGTAACTACTAAATATTAGTACCGCGTTAAAAGGTGTACAGTATAGCGAACCAATTAACATATTCATATCCGCTTCATATCTGAACCTGTAAATGGAAATCGCTAAGTAGGTATGTTTTTTCAAGCTCAGCAGACATGACATGTCTATCGTAACTCTAGTTTGTCGTGCAGAAAGAATAAAAAACCTTTTTTATTAAACTGTAAAAAATACGTTTAATTTATTGTGATAACATGACCGGGATAATATCCACCTGTCATAAAACAACTACACGATTCGTTTTTGTTTTATGTATGTTATATTTCTATATGATTATAAAGTATTGTAATTTATCACTATTAATTATTACTTTGGCCAATCGATTTTGATTTAATAAAGTAATAATAAATCAAATTGTATAGGTAATTTTTAACTTACCGATCGTAAATCTATAATTAATATTGACAACTTCCTCTATAATAGTCTAATAACTGTTCCCAATTTTTTTTTTACAACTTACTTTCTGTTTTAAAATATAAGGTATTAAATATAGTTAGACAAAGGTTCGAAAGGCATAGCGCATCTGAATGGACTACTTTTTAAATTATGAGTTTAATAAAGTCTACCGGTTGTTTTGTTTTTATTTACGACTGACATCATTTTCCACTTTCGATATTATTCGTACATTTTTAAATACTCGTTGAATTTATGTGATGTTTAAAAACTGTTTTGATATTGAAAACATATTATCAGTATTTAGTAGTTTCTTTGATTGTGGTCATATAATCCTGCAAAGAATACAAACCTCTATTGTCATTATAGTCAGATGACAGCACGTATATTTACAACTTATTGAATATAATGTTAAAGTTACGTGTACATTTGTCACTTTAATGCAACATAAAGTATCTGGTACACATAACCTGTGTCGCTGACACAACTGGCAACATTCTTCAAGTAGATTATAAAAGTTAATTGTCAGCTTACATGGGCCGGACCGTTGGACGTTTTTTGTATTGCGACAGGTACATAGCACGCAGTTCCATTAACTTCCTCGGTACCTTGTTACCTCCATATATAATGAAATAAAATGTTATAAAGTTTATCATTATAGAAGTCGTCTTCTAATACAGGTTTTTTTTTACCTAATATCTATTCATTTTTGTTTTGTTTTCATAATTTTACACGTCGAGATTGGATCTGTAGCAAATATATAATACAGATTTATTACGAAGGAATCGATCAACAATTTATTTTCCCAGGAAATCTCCCTGTCCGGATGAGATTAGGAATGAAGTGCTTAAGCTTCTTCCACACCGTCTTGTCGCGTCGTAGTCTGCATCTTCAATGCGGCCAATAAAAATCACCCGTTTCCAGCCACCTGGAAAGAAAGGATAGTTGGCAAGCCTAGAAAAGGCGCGCCAGGTTACCAGATAGTTACCGTATAATCAGCTTATTAAACACAATAGGTAAACTTACGAGCTGATCCTTCTGAACCGTCTCCTAGTTGTGAATAAGGACAAAAATCTCTTGCCCCCCGAACAGTATGGTTTCAGAGCCAGACACTATTGTGCGCACCAAGTGCAACGCCTCACGGAGCACATCCTGTCAAATTTTCATGGAACCCCAGAAGCAATCTAGCACACACTCGCTGTCTTCTTTGACGTTGCCAAGGCATTCGATAAGATCTGGCATGCCGGCCTTGTATTCATACTAGTAGAGTTAGGTATCCCCGACACGCTAGTACATATTTTACGTGATTATATTTCCGATCGTAATTTCCGCTTAAGAGTAGAGTCTGCTCTCTCTTTAGCACACCTGATCTGCGCTAGAATTACCTAGGGCTCCATTCAGGCGCCTGTCCTCTTCAACTTCTACACAGCAGATCTGCCCGACCTAAACCCGAACCAGAAAGAACACCCGGTCTCAGGCCGAGAGTTAAGTAAGGTTCATTTAGGTCTGTACGTCGATGACACGGTCATTTACTTCTCTTTTAGACATAGAGTCATTCTCAGAGCCAAAAGGCTGTCAAGTCAAGTCTTTGACACAAAAAGTGGTGCATAGCGTTAAACCTGGGAAAGAGCACCGCGAACATGTTCTCCGAAGAGAACGACAACTCTCCTCGTTCCATTAAATACCTAGGAGTAGAGATCCCGTGGGCTACCGAAGTCAAGTACCTTGGTGTCCTATTAGACGTCCAAATGACTTTCAAACCTCCATTTGAGAAAGTCAAGCACCAGAATGCCACGGTGCTAGGGCGGATTTTGCCTCTATATTACTCCCGGAGTAAAATGGCCCTCCGCCATAAAGTTACTCTATTTAAAGGCTTGGCTACGTTTCAAGTGATTCAGAATCGTTTTTTTTTTTATTATTAAATAAAAAATGTATGCATTAGCTAGGTTTCGCGGGAATTTTTACATAGGTAATGGCTATGCCAAAGTTCGAATCCTTGTGCTAGTTACCTTTTCCGTCGAGTGCCTTCTGCACTCTCCTACAAAGTTCGGTGAAGCTGTAATGGCCCTTCCGGTCAGCCTTAGATAGATTAGAAAAAAAACAATTTATTTAGAAATTGGTGTTATAAGCAATTCAGAGACACAAGTTGAATAGTAGTTTCAAAATTATTGATGTAATTGAATTGTATAAAAAACCAAACGCGGGAAAATAATATGACAAAAGTGGTACATACCTATTTGGTAAATTATTAAAAATTGATATTTTTAACTGCGTTCAGAGACAATGTTTTATTCGACAGACACTGTTATAATGTTTTAGCGGTTTTTCAATTGAAGAGAGTTCACGATTTCGGGATCGCACGCGATTTATCTGTATTGAGTTCAGAAACTTACATTGAAATTTCTGTTTTAGTACCTTAGATTTCATAAGATTGAGTTCTCCCAATTACAATTCTCCTAAATAACCCAATCTTGGCAAGTGCCTAGAATTTAAACTATATCCATATTATCTCAAAATGAAGGAATTGTTAATATAAAAAAACTATACTATACAATTGTACTTAGTACTATACAGTTTGCTAAGAAATTCGTAAGTTTTCATGCCAGAAATTCAATAAGCAACCTTGATATGGCATAGTAGAAATTTTATTATATAAATATGAACACAATAATTATTTTAAAAAAATACATAGATATTTCTTTATGAATATGGCTTCCGTAAACCAAATAAATCGTGTCCATTTGACGGATTCTGTTCTTGTAATTTATAAATAATGAACACGAACATTTGTATACAAGGGGACTGTTGAGTAAAAATAAAAAAAAATAATCACACAAAATAAAAAAAATGTTCAACAAGAACGAACCGGTTCTTTGTAAGCGAACTAGTTTTTTAATGATTCCTCAAGTATTCGATACAGGCTCGGTTGCTTCTAGATGACAGAAGATATAAGTAACCGATAGCCGATAATAATAATGTGTTTGGATTTTTTTATAAATAAGGAGGATTCACACCCAAGTCTGTAGTTTCTGCTCGTGGCGACACGATAGTGATCGTAATTTGCGAAGCGTATTTTGCATCGTAATTGGAAAGTTAATGCAACAGTAAGAAATTTCAATGTCAATTATATTTGATAGCTTGAAGACGGCTTCATTTAAGTGTGATAGATTGATTCATATATTTTTACGGATATACTTTATGTTGAAATTAATGTATGAATAAATTATAACATAAAATCTTGTATCGAAACAAATTGTAAATCAATTTAATTCGACAAAGCTTAATAACGAAACGGTTGTTTGTAGGTAGATTGCCATGACGTGACCTCTAAGCTTTTAGTCATTTAAGGATATCTTTACTATTAAAAATGTTATAACATTGTTTAATTGTGTAATTTTTATATTATAAACGCTTTGTGCTTAAATAATCATTAATATAATGTTGAACTTTAAACACTCTCATTTGTAAAATACTCTTGATTTATCAGAAACATACATGTTTCATCATTCAATTAAGGTAACATTCATTTGAGATGCGTTAAACCGATTGAAAACGCTATATATTTAACAACGTCAAGATTCTAGATAACGCCGAAAACTTTCTAAACGGGACCATACTAGTGTAAACAGATGCCATAATTTAAGTGATCAATCACTTCCGAACGATAACTCAGAACGAATCGTTTCCGAACGGACCGAGTTATGTCAGTGCATTAAAATGGCCGCTACCGTATTAGGCGGGATAATAAAATAGGTTTATCAAAATGAGACCGTTATTATATCGCATTATGCTACGCCTTTAGTTTATGTACATGAACGTAATTTATACTGTAGTAATGTTGCTGGAAATTTTAGTTAGCTATTAAAAGTATTGTAAATATACGTATAAAAAGATTGTGTTTGTTTATAGACTAGCAAATATTTTGTTTCAGTCATGCATTTTGTAAAGTTTGAAGTTCTCCTCCATAGAAGTTTAGTATTTTGTACCTTAAAATGTTGTATATTTAGAGGTAACTCGCACATATGGTGCTAGTAATACTCGATAATTGTACCCAAGTGGACTGGCACTAGCACACACAAGATGTAACACTGAAATATTGAGAAGCTTGGCATGTTGCATTTCGATATCATCAGTCAGTGTATTTTGGTTCTACCAGGATCTACGTACAACCTACAAAACCACCTGGTCTACCAGCCAGCGCAGTATGACATCAGTAACTTACAGATTGTTTGTAGATCTTTCGATGGCTTTTTCGTTTTCGTATTTCACTGTGTTTATTATCAGGAAAAGTAATTATTTTATACTAGGTACTATAAGGAATGAAAACGTATAATTCGACATAATGCTCTTCTCCTTTACTAATAAATTAGGCTAATTATAAAATGCCAGACATTTCACTTGATTTAATATCCGGTGGTAACACGGATCCGTCATGTCTTTAGGCTGCGTGTATGTTATTTTTTCCGAAAAATCCGAAGTTTTTTGTTATATCCCAGATATATTCTCTAATATAAAGTTTTGTATTTCATTATTTGATAATAAGGCGTAGAATAGTTATAACATTAGTATATGAGTTCGTAGTTGGCAGAAGAAGCATACAAGCAAAATGAATACTGTAGAGATGAGAAGTATAGCTGGCGTGCGAATGATGGTTAAAGTGTGATAAGGGACCATTGCGGTGTGGTAGAGGATGTAGTGTAGTGACTACGATAGAGAAAGGAAAGCTTAGATTTGGGCACGTGGAGAGGATGGGTTAAAAGAAGACTCACGAAATAAATTTACGAGCCGAGGGTGACTGGGCAAGGCAAGAAAATGTAGAACTAGGTGATCTCAATCAGTTCGAAAATATTCTATATAAAGGCCAGGTCAGAAGTATGCCTAACCGAGGAGCATGCATGAAAGTGGCCAGGAAAGTAGAATAAACAAAAGACGTGTGTCAGGGTCTTAGCAGGTATTCCACAAACAACGAGGATGATTACATACACTTTAAGATCGTTACATTCTTTTCTGCGCTAATTCAAATAAACTGTTAAAAATGGAATAGTTAATAAATAATATAAACTTATAGTTGCGTGAACGGAATTACATACACATGTAGTTTAATGTAAATTATTAAGCCTTTAATCTGATAACCGCAAGTCAAACAAATCCCTATCTTCTACAAACATTAATCATCTTGCAGTATACAATCAGAACTACGTTTATTCTTACAGAAGGGCCCCGTGGCGACAAGGGCGAATGAATCGATATACACCCAACGATGAATCGATGCATTTTAATTATTTATTAATCGGTTTGAAAGAGTGCGTGGGCGCGGTATAGGGTTGCCCTTATTTTTGAACGTAACTGATCAAAGATTTTATTTAAACAGACGAAACGTCAATTAAATTCTAAGTATAAAATCTATTCGTTATTTCAATACCTGAGAAATAATCTTAGGCTTTGTCTTCTATTGTTACCCTTTATTAATGCACAGTGCATTTATTATTTTTTCAGTTATAGTATGTTTCGAAAAAGCCCACCCCAGTGCCCGTCGCGGAACCGGCAGCGGCCAAACCCATAGTGAAATTTTCACAGGCTCAGCTTAGGCCACCTGCCTCATCCGATAACTGTTCAGGACAAGGCATCCTGATCGTGAGATAGCGTGAGAGCTCTGCTCAATCAAAACCACGTCGCAACCCATGCCCATGACACGTATTCGACTGAGGAGAATCATGTGCGCTTATGTTCCTTGCGTAGAGTGGTGAAAGAACGCATCGATCAGATCCGTAATGATAAATGGGACAGCCTTCTCGGGGAGCTGGAACCCTCCCACCTGGCATACTGATAGCTCGCACTATCCATGAAAATGAACCGTTCCATCACTAACATTCCCCCTGGAGAGAAATTCGCAGGGTCTTCAACCCGCGTTTGACTACCTCAAAGACCGTAGCCTCCGCTATAGAGTAGAGAACCCTCTCTCCATAGCCCATCCGGTACGCGCAGAAGTCCCTCAAGGTTCCATTCTGGCGCCTGTCCTTTGCAATCTCTACCTAGCAGATCTACCTGCATTCGAAGAAGTTCAGTTAGGTCTTTACGCGGTAACAGTCATCTATTATGGTTTTTGTAAGAAAGCCGTCCTCCGAAAATACTTCCGAGGAGTCGTCGTCGTTCTCAGCTCTTGGTACTTGAGGTGGCGTATCGCGATAAACCCGAGTAAGGGTACTGCGATCATATTCAATAGAGACCTTAAGATAAAGAAAAAGCCTCCCAGGCCCATCAAGTACACAGGTACTGATACCCCCTATAGCACCGAAGTGAGATACTTGGGTGTTTAACTAGACGCCCAATTGACTTTCGAAGATCACCTCAAAAAGTCAAGCGTCAGACCGCCATGGTGCTAGGCCGTCTCTACCCTCTCTATAACTCTAAAAGTAAAATGGCCCTCTGACACAGAGTTACGATGTAAAAAAATTGTAGTTAGACTCATCATTGCGTACTGTGGACCCGCGTTCGCTGATATTAAGAGATCCCAGATGCCTTACAAAATATTCAGAATCATTTTGTAAGGAAAGCCGCAGGCACTCGATGGTATCAGAGAAATGTGGATTTACACAGGGATCTGAATCTGCGTAACATCACGTTCGTTTTTAAAATCCAGTGTCACGTCTTCTTTGAACGCGTAGAGACAGACCCGAACCCTCTCATAGTACAAGCCGTCTCATACGCGCCCGTCCCTTCTTCTTCAAGAATGCCTTCTTTAAGGGGCGACGACCACGTAACGTTTTGATCGATCGCGACGATAACTACACTCTCATGAATAGGATCTGCCCGCATCAACTGCATTTACTTACGTGCCAGCACCCACGAAACTGCCGTTCCCGCCGCCGGAGACAGGTGACTAACTTTACTCCCTTACACACTCCGGGTTCTCCTTTGGTGGCAGACCGAGACGTGCTCCGTTCCCCAACTGGGGAGGCTCTTGACGCCGCTACCAGCGCGATAAAGTGACACTGACCATGCACTGAGCAATACACCCACAACACTGCATACACACTCGTGCACATAACACGCAGGTACATAGGTCCTGTAAGGAACCTTTTTTTATTAGTAAATAAAAAATGTAGGGTTTAGATAGGATCAAAATTCCGCGGGAATTTCTATACACAGGTAACGGCCAAGCCGAGGTTTGGCGCGCTTGTGCTAGTTACCTTATTGTGGCGAGTGCTTTCGGCACTCGTCCCCAAAGTTACGTTGAAGCTGTAAAGGGCCTGCCGGTCAAAAGCATTAGCTAGGTAAAAAAAAACGATTAACAATCAGAGAAGAAAAGGGCAATGAACTGGTTTGTCTATTCAAAATTCAAAATTATTTTATTCAATTTTGCCCCTGTGAAGCTTATGAAACTTATGATCGTCAAAAATTATCACCGGTTCGAAACACAACCCACTCGAGAAGAGCCGGCAAAAAACATGACCTGGTTTTATTTTTAAAATGTTTTGTTTAAAGTATAATATAAATTACAACGTAATAACAATAAACGGTTTTAGCAGGTAACAGAGAGGGGTGTCATTTCCAGACATCACTATCGTTCACGTAATGATCCAGCCTGTGATACCTTTGGACATTAAAACCTGTTTGAGATAGAGCTTAAACTAATTATTATGTGGTAAATCAGTAATGTGCTTTCGAACCATATTGTAGAACTTAACACTATTACCTAAAAATCTTTTATTGGACTTACTAAGTCTGAATCACGGAACGGCTAATTTGTGATAACTTCTGGTATTAAAATTTATGCATATATAAACATCAAAACACACTCTAGTTAAAAACATTCTTGGAGTGAATTAAAAAAAAAAAAACAATCGATGAAATGAAACAAAAGACTCGTCGACCCTATTCTTAAAGAGCAGATTAAAAAAGTATTATTTTATTTTAAACGGCGAATGTAATTTGTTATTTAAATGTGAAGGCATACGGATCATATCTCATCGTAAATGTGTTGCGTATTAATTTCGCATGTCTCGTCCATTTTAATTTGTTCGCTGTTGGGTGCCAATTATTCTTATCGTCGTGTAACTGGGCTACCGCTGTGCGAACGAGACCCATTGTAATATGCCTATATGAACGTAACTGCCATCCCTTTTAATGTAATTAGTTTATTTCTTAGTTTTGTACACCTGTCTCGTTATTAACAATACCAAAGAGTTTCTGATTTTCACTAAAAGATATCATAATGGATACTGACGCTTTATTGGGATAACTGTGACAATTAAATATTGATCACTGCTTACACATTAGATCTTTATCAGATTCTCTCAACTCAACTAATTTTACTATCACACTGAGTCAACTCTATATATCATAACATAACATAAGCTCACGCCTGTTATCCCCGAAGGGTTAGGGAGAGGTGAAATAGCTAACTATATCACCCACATTTCGCCGAGCTTAGTTCCGTCCCAGACGTGACAGGGGGCGAGCTTGTTGCCATATCGGGCAAAAATTCCAGACTCCGGGATGATACTGAGTAGAAAAACCCAATATCACTTGATCCGACCCGGGGATCGAACCCGAGACCTCAGAACGATAGTCGTATGTAATATAACTGCGCCACCGAGGCAGTACCACTCTATATAAGTAGGTACGTAATGAACAAATCAATTAAAATTCAGGATTGATTTTCAAAATAAGTCAAACCAGCTATATTCCGTATTTCATTATTTTTGGCAAATTGATTTTAACTTAATTCTCAAAATAAAATATAGTTATTTTTTATACGATTTGTATAGGCTCAGTGCTTTGAACATAATCTCACCTTATGTTAAGTGGTGATGTAGTACATGATGATAAGCACACTAAGCCTAAAGGTACTGGTTCTCAAGTGATGCTGCCGGAACACACTATTGGTATTTGGCGACAGGTTTTCAAACTTGAGGGTGGTAGCTACCTGGCATTATAAGAAAATGCCCTACCACCAGTTTATGGTTTCCTCGCGATGTTTTCCTTCACCGAAAGCTGAGGCCGATTTTAGAGTCGGATAGGTGGAGATCGAACCAGCGTCGGTTGACACGGAATCGATTCGCAGGCGGGTTGGCGATCGTAGTAGATGTTTGTGGTGGTCAGAGGATGCTGATCTCCTGGTTTATCCATTAGTCGTCTTTTTACAGCACCCACGAAAATATATGGGGTGGTAATATTTTTAACTGACACCGCATGGTACTTTGTACAGCTTTATATAAGAATAAAAGTAGTAATTTACCTCATCAGCGACATCTAGGTCTCGTTTATCGACTTGTAGTAAGCTCGCCAGTCGGGGTGCGTCGCCGCGCGCCGCCGCCTCCAGCAGCGCTGCGGCTAAACCCATGCGGTTTCAATCCATCACTGAAACGATATTAAATCTGTAATAATAAATAAATTCAAGTGTCTGTTTGTAATATCATTTTTTTTTTACTAAACAGATATGAATGTATATAAGATACCTATACCAAAAATACAATTTTTAAAATTTTTGTTTGTTTGTTTGTAATAGGCAATCTCCGGAACGGCTGGACCGATTTTGACGAGACTTTCTTTGGTAGATAGCTGAATTTACTCCGGGTAACTTAGGGTATTTTTAATTTTCGAATATAATTAGGTGTCCGTGTAAAAAAATAAAACTTATAAAAATTCAGATAAAATCCAATTCAATGCACAGTTTTCCGAGAAACTGCTATAATTTATGACTACTAAATTTATTCTAGGAAAATAATTACGGTTCCGTATAAAAAAATTAAAACGCATTAAAGAATATATGAAACGCGGGTGGGCCTGGTAGTAGGGCATTTTCTAACAATTCCCGCCTGGGTAGCTACCACCCTCAAGTTTGAAAACCTGTCGCCAAACACCAATAGGTGTGTTCCGCCAGGATCACTTAAGAACCAGTACCTCTTCGTGCTTAGCTTAGTGTGTTTACCATCCTGGACCACATCAATACTTAACATCAGGTGAGATTGTAGTCAAAGCATTGAGGCTATACCGTGTAAAAAAAGCCGCGGGCGCACAGCTAGTTAGTTCTAAATATACCTACATGATTCTGATTACTGGGCGCACATTTAATTCGTGCCTTTTACTTAGCCAAACAACATACACTGAACTTGCATCTAACTACATATTTCAAAACATCATCGTTTGAGTGTACCAGACTTGTATTTATTGCGTCCCATGGCGCGTCAAATCAAGGCACTAAGTCTGAATTTCGTCAACACGAATTTTTCACCATTTCGCTATCGTCTCTACATATTCTTTAGGGTGTAGTCCGATCAGCTTGGAGTACTTATATTTTATTAATATTTCGGCTCCAAAACGGACACGTACTTTGTTATATTGTCGACGTTTCTGCCTGGTTACACAGGCCGTGGTCACGAGACGACTGAGGTGTTGCAGTGTCTTCATCATTATGGGAAACTACCCTCGTCTGTTTATGGTCATTAATTATATTTTGACACACTACACTCACTGTATCCACACTTTAAACTTAGTCGATCGTATGCGAGGTACGAGTATTAGTTTTTCAATCAATCACTGGATTCCACGCCGAAGATAGTTTTAATCTGTCTTCCCGATTGAAGTTTTTGTGTTTTTTTTTAAATTCAATCGCTTCTCTTACTACTCTAGGAAAGTAAAAGCGATCTGTGGAAAGGATTTTGGGCTTATGTCGTTCGAACCCGTGATTGGGGCCTTCTTCCAGCAGGTGTTTTGTGTTTCAACAATATTGCTAATTTTTCTCTTTCTTAGCTAATAACAAACAACGTGTAAGTTACATACACGATTGTACCAATATCACGGTGGTAAGAATAATTTTCTAATCTTAAATCATGGCTCTAGCAAAAGTGTGTCAGCATTTGGTAAAATCTTTCAGGTGTTTTTGTGACATCTCATAATTCACACTATATTTTATTACATATGATGCAGTTCACTTCTGTACAATAATCGTACTAAGTATATTAAGTAAAATGCTACAAATATTACATATTATGGACATTATGTATTAATAATAAAATTCACTAATGCTACAGATATATATTCCGCTAAAAACTCCTTTTAATATCTTATTTATGATACAAAACGTGGAAAACGTGAATTTATAGTGTAAACAATGTAGATTCATTTATAACAATATAAAATTACTTCTTTCTTTGTATAATATTTTGTTTAATTAATTGACTAAATCTGTTTCTTTAACTAAGAACATCTGGAAAAATCTGGAATTTTCATTTAGGTTTGATTTAATAAAAAATAAAAAATGAACAAGATAAAATAAAAATACGTACCGATGCGAGTAGAAACATATATAGAAGAAAGATTTTCATAGTAACAACTTAAGGTAGCGCGTGCGCATCTTACCATCCAATTGAAATGTGCTTAAATATTTGACAACGTTTCTGATAGTAGTAATAACTAAGTAATGATTCAGCACAACATCATGTAATGCTGGTAACTTAGTTCATAAGCGAAAGCGATTATATGTACTAATTATTATCGACTATAAGTACTTATACGATTATTTCGTAGTACACAAATACAATTTATGGATTGTTAAGAAATGTTTACTTTCTGGCTCAGCTAAGTAAAACAATGCCGAAAAATTATACTATACTGTAATTACATTGTATGTCGATAGTGGATATTGGTAATCAAGTTTTTGATTGACCTGTTGGTAAGCATACACTGTAGTTAATGGGCGCTTGCAACATCAGAAGCATTCCATACTCGTTATTGAACTTTCAAAACTATTTCAAAAATCCTTGGACATCTATGGAGCTCATAAAATCACGCAATCGCAATAAGATTTACGACTAACCATATGAATTTTATTGTAACATTACACAATTCAATATTACATTAAAAGATATAATCAAAATAGCGACAATTAAATACATATCAAAACAATAAACGTATCTAAGATAATAAAATAACAAAAATAGCGTTGAAGAGGCCATATGCGTCTGCAAACCATAAAAAAGTTGACAAAAGACATCATAGAATGGTATCTGAGAGACGGGAAACGAAAAAAAGGCGGATGGACGATATAAGGAAGGTAGCAGGAGGAAGATGAATGAACATCGCTAAAAAAAGATAATTGTCGAAACTCCTCGAAGTGGCCTTTGTCGAAAGACAAGCAGAAGAGGTTGCTGATGAAGATTAACATAATTTAACTAACTGTAAATAAAAAAATAATGTAATTGGTTTAACCTCTTTTTAAGCAATAAAGGTTTTTTATTATTATTTTATACATATATGAATTACAATTGAATATATCTCTAAGTCTGAATATAGATTAGAAGGCACAACTTGATTGTATAACAAGAAATAATAAAATCATCGATCTATTTTCATATGTAAATGATTTTAACGCCTTTGTGACTTAATGCTACCTCACATACATGCCGTTTGATAAACCTTGACATCTTTTAGGTTTTTTTGCTCCACTCCAGTGCCCAATAACTACGTATTAGGCCTGAGGCACCTTTTAAGATTAGTATGTTATCATTTTAAAGTATATCAAACTTGAGATTCCGCTCGTAAGTGATTTATAACTTTAAAAAAACATTTATCGTTCCGCTTAGTACAGTGTCCTAGGAGCAATCGGTTGCGAACAATAGGAAATTATCGCCGGTTCAATAGTCCCCGCCTTGCCCTTCCTCCGTACAAACAGTCAATAACAACCGTACTAAATGAATTTCCTTGCTTTTATTATCTCGTTTATTGACAATTCAATCGATGACTTATTGAAAAGGATTTGTAAATTATTTAACATTGGTAATACTTTCTCGAGTTAAATTTGTTCTTTTTAGGGTTTGCTACCGTAATGAAAAATCAGTATCCTTTACAGGATAGCATTGTTTTTAAGATTTAAGATATGGCTAATTTAACATTTGCTAATTCCGCTTCAAATGATTTTCAGTTGTCTTTTGGAAGATGTCGAAAAAAAGAAACAAGAGAACAACCAGAAAACGCAACAGCTGTAAATAATACAAGTGGGAGTATGAATGTGTGTTCTTTAAAAATGTTCGTATATCTTGATTCCCCGAGTCCTTAAGGTTTTATGTAAAAAGTTTATCAATATTGAAATCTCAGGGCGTGAGATTTACTTACTTTTATACTTTTTTTCTTTTTTTACATGGTATATATTCCGGCAACATCACTTGAGAACCAGTACCTCCTATGCTTAGTGTTGTGTTAACCATCCTGGACCACATCGTCACTTAACATCAGGTTAGATTGTGGTCAAAGTACGGAGCCTATATCGTGTAAAAAAAGACGTAATAATAGAAAAAACTAAAACGTTGACAGATAACTTCATCGTATTGGTTTTTCGTGACGGTTGCGCGCACATCGTAAAAATCTACTCTTATAATTTTTCCCTAACGCGCCAAAAGAATTATAAATTCAAAAAGAATTCTATTATGAAATATGTAGTAAGATGAATGTGCTCTAGAAAAAGGCATGTTTGCCTTACGATGTTCCCCTTCGCTGGATTTCAATGGTACATTTAAATAAATGTTAAATAGCCTTGCGAAAGCGTGTACCATATACCACAGTATATGTCGAAACGGTTGACAGATGCGCGTGCGCATAGAGCGTGCTCGTGGGCGGTGACCCGACGTATATCAGTACATTGTTGTAGGAAGTTACTATCGTACTAACAAATTAGCTTGTTTTCTTATTGTGAACTAGAACTGTATTGGACATCTCCAGTGTTCCGTACTACTACATCTATTATATACTATATATATAAATAAATATAACTAAATATAACTATATATTAATAAACTATATATATATAAATAAAATTGAAGTGTCTTTTTGTTTTGTCAAAATTATTTTTCTTTACTAAATAGATATGAATGTATACAAGATATCTAAATGAAAAATGCATTTTTATAATTTTTGTCTGTCTATCTGTTTCTTCCGCGTAATCTCCGTAAGGGCTGGATGGATTTTGACGGGACAATGCACGGTTTTACGGGAAAGTGCTTGAATTTATGAGAAATATTTTTACTTTATCCTAGTACTAAAAAAAATAAATAAAACGCAGTGAAAAATAAATGAAACGCGGGCGTAGCCGCGGGCACATAGGACATAATTTAATAAAAGCCATATCAATTACCATCGGGTCGAGGTTTTTACCCTATGAATTATTTCATATTCAATAACTCAATTAAACCTTTTTTTAAATGTGTGATCAGAATATAATTCTTGTCAATAATTAATAGGTAAAGATAAAACATTTAAAACAGACTTTTACATTATCAATAATGCGGAGCTTCGGTGTCAAAAGTTTCAGTTTTATTTTTCTCAAATTTTAAATAAGGAATATGATCGGCAAAAATATATTTAATAAAGTATAATTTAAACTACTTACCTGTTTGCCACAACGCCATCTATGTACAGTTCTTTGTAACTATGATAGATAACAATAAATAGCCTTTGTAATGGGCCAATGGCAGAAACTAGAAATCTTTATGGTTATTGTGAGAATATTTTGTTTTGGTAAATATGTTCATAAAGTAAATAAGCCCAGTGTATGGTCTCTTTATTTGGGCCATAAACAGGAAATGTAATTAGTGTTATCAATATAGTGCTCTTGTGGTAGTAACCATAATCTGGTTAACATAAAGTGCGGTAAGCGCTAGCTACTTAGTCCACTGAAGCTATCGAGACCTTTCAATTTAGAAGCGTTAGTCGGGTGGAAAAAAGTGTTTTAAAGCTTCACTAGATAGCTTGTTTTCATTAAATAAAAATAGAAATCACATAGAAAAAGTGTAAATATTGTGAAAAAAATGTACTACCTTGAAAATATGGTTTAGAAGTCTTTTAAAAAGTACAGTTATTTTTTCGATACTTATTACATAACAAGTAATATTATATATTGTAATAAACAAATAAATATAGTATTTATTTTAAAAAAATATATAGGAAAAGCGATACATTAAATATACATGAAAAAAAACCTGTTGATGGGGATTATACTATAGGTGGCATAAACCTAAGACAGGTACAAAAAGTAAGAGATCTAGGTTGACAGCAAGCTGACCTATACGCCTCACATTAATTCTATTGTAAAAAAAATCCACACAGATGCATGGTGTTCTCAGAAGGAATGCGCAAAACTTCAAGCAGGCATCAACAAAATCCTTTTCTATAATTCGTTAGTACGTAGCGACCTTGAGTTTGCTAGTTCACTTTGGAATCCTTTCTATAACTGCCACCCGCAACGTATTGAACGCATACAAAAATCATTCAGTAGATTTCTTGCATTTCAAACTTCAGGAATCTCTCATAGAGATATATATGATAGCAGGCTTTCGTATTTTAAAATGTTAACACTTAGGCTGGCGTGCATCATCTAAGCTTATATTTGACAAAAGTCAAATCCGTAGTTAAATCTACAGTTAGGCAAAAACGTGTTGCACCATCCGAGTTTAGCTTAAATTACGTCATAATTTAACTGTAACCACAAACCACGAAATTTGGGCGTTTAAAATTTAAACCAAGTTTATTTCGATTGTCATGTCATCTGCCAACGATATTTAAGAGATCCTATTATTTATATTGTACAAAAATATGTCTCTATTGTAAGATATTTCGTGGGAATTGTCTTCTAGCGATGTTTTCTCTTTTTGTTTCAAGCTAATACCATCATTTTTTTTTTACATAAAATGTAAAATGTTTTTATGTTTATCAATAAGTGTTTGAAGACTTAATATTTCAGATTTTGTAAAGCTACTAATTTTATCCCTAAAACATAAACACGAATGTGTAAGTAATAATACTCGGCAACAATAATAATTAAAAATGTCTTTCATTAGGATATATATTACAGTAATAAATGTAAGACATATACTATCTTTTTTAATTCTTGATAAACTTACTTGGTTTTTACAGTTAATAGAATTTGATCCATAACGAAATATATCCAAAATTTTCGTTTTAGTCCAAACTGACAACAATAACAACACGTTTGTTTTCTATTTGTCAATATTGTTTTTGACATTTTTAACGATGTTACCATACATAAAATATTCTCCTTAATATTTATTAGGAGATTGATGTATCTTTCAACTGACAACCCTTTTAACTTTAAACCTTACTAAAAGTTGGGTTGTGCACTCGAAACTTTGCTACTGCTATGGTTAAAGATGTAGTAAAGATTAAGTTTAAATTTAAACCTTAGGGAAAGACGTAAACTACACGATCTAGCATTTCTTCATAAAATCATTAACGGAGGTAATGAGAGCCCTTTTATTTTAGTAATGGTACAATTTAATGTTCCTCATAAGTATCCAAGACATAAAATGACCAACACTTTTTCCGACCCCTATGTAAAACTAATTTTGGACTTACCTCCCCTGTAGTGATAATGTACAGAACATATAATGAGCTCAATACCATAGTAGATAACTTGGATATATTTGCCAAAAATTTTACAACTTATATAACCCAATGTATAAATTAGTTCCATATAGATTAATAAAGTTTTTATTGTACTTAGTTATAATTTAGTTATAAGATATCTTTCAAAGCTGTAAGGGCCTGTAATGGGTACGCATATCATAATTATAATAGATTCATATAATTAAGTGGCCAATGTATACTATGTGTATTGTTGGTGTTGCCTTTATATCTATACATATAATAAAAATGTAACGGATCGCTGTCTGTACATGGAAGATATATGAGAAAAAATATTATTAGGACCTTTATAAACGCAAACAGGACCCAAAACTATAATTTTAAAAATTTTTGTCTGTTTGTCTGTGCGTTTGTGCACGCTAATCTCAGAAACGGCTTATCCGATTTAGATGCAGTTTTCACTAATATATTGTAGTAAGCTTCACTTAACATTTAGTTTTGTTTCATGTCAATCGGTACATAAATAAAAAAGTTATGCCAATTTAAAGAATCACGTTGAACATTTATTCTATCTAAATTCTTTCTCTGTTCGGATGCATTGTATGAAACTTTACTAAACTCCATAATGGTCTATATAAAATTATGATTATATATTATATTAATAATAATATGATAAGAAATAGAAGTTAAAAATGATCAGTTTCGGAAATGTTAAATTTTCCAATTTAAGTTGACCTCAGATATATATCATCATTCATATGAAATAGGGTTCAGGTTAGGCTGGCACATCAGGTTGTTTATATATGTATAGATAAAGCACGTCGAGAGCCGGGCCGCTTTCGGAGGCGCATGGCGTAACAGTTGCATTCGATAACACTGACTGTTTGCTTATTTTATTAATTTATATTTTAGGGTTTGTAAATACATATTGTATGTATATAGTATAGGTTAATTAGTTTTCAAATTAGGTAAACACGTCTTATTAGTTAAACTGTAAATACAAGTTTATACAAGTTCTTAATTTTTATGTTTAAAAAACAATTTAGTAATTTGCGATTTATTAATACATAAATGTATCTATTAAACATTTCTTTTATTTTCGATAATTAATAGGTTAGGTATTACGTCTTAATAGTTATTAAACTGTAATAAAGTTAAACTGTGTAATAATCTGTAAGTATTTAATTTTTTTGTTTATGATGAGTATGTGTTCACTAAATAACGCTAAGTTAGTAATAATTACTACTTCTTATAAGAATGCCTCGAAAAAGATCCAACCTCCCCCGGTGCAGCAGAAATGCTAGAAGGATGAGATTAGTTCTCATTAGTTCACTGCATTTCAGTAACGTCAGGCCAGGTTTCATGTTACAGAAACTTCAGCTCAGCGAAAATCTCGATTGAGTTCACATCGTTCTCGAATGATGGCCACTTGAGTTAGGATGAACAGGGACCAGCGTGAAGCACGTTTGTCCACCGATCGCAAGGTTCATGCAATATCGCGAGAGTCTGAGACCTTACTGATAGGGAAACCCACCTGAGCTCTCAAAAAACACGAACTTTGCAGTCTAGAAAGCTGGAAAGTAGCTTAGATCATGAATCTCGATTAACAGCTGATCGTTATCGTTAAGAAGAAAAAAAACTGCAGAACAACGTCAGTCACAACTAAATGCCGATCGACTTCGGCATATCCTCAATAAAATGTTATCAAGTTTGATAGAAGACCCAGAAACTGGAGAGGAAATTGATATCCTTCCATGGATTACCAAAGAGAAAACAGGTTATTTGTATTCGCCCAGAATTGATTACTCTGAATTCGCATCTATAGTAGGTATGGTGGTATGTTGTCAGTTTTTTAATGCTCAAAAATGGAGAAAAGAACCAATTGGAATATGCTATTCAGGTGGCAAAATATTCATTTAAACTTATCATGAGCCCCTTTATAAAAATTTTACTAAATAGTGAGCATCCTCAGTGTAAACATTTTTAGACTATATCCGTTTATATAATAGTGTATTCCAAATGACATCTTTTGGGGTCAAACATATCACATCCAACTTTTAAGATGTAGGGCCAATTTATCACTTGATTGGATCTTTGCTTCTCCAAAATGTGCTATAATTTCTTTAAATTTATTTTTTATCAAATATCAATGAACAGGCCCATATACGACATTATAACTTTCCTCAGCTGAACATCAACTTTATATTTCAACTTGAGAATATGTTACATCAAGTAAATCCGTATGTCAGAAGTTTCAAAGCCGCAATAGATTCCATCCTACAAGGCCAAAATAACAATGATAAAGTTATAAATAAGGCTGATAGACGTCCTGCGGAAGAACATCGTGAAAAGTACAATGTCCCCGTTGCAGACGAAGTTGCAGTAATATTAGTCAATCAGGAATGTAATAGACGTGACATCGTGCAGCGCACTCATGATGATCGCTTACAACGTATTTATGAAACACACCGAGCATATGATGCCCTGCAATATCCTTTGATATATTTCCATGGTTAGGATGGGTACAATTTCAGACTCTACCAAGTTAATCCAAGCACTAGCATAACAAATTATAATAAAAAATATCAGTCTTACAGTTTTATTCATACCAGATACAAATTAGATGAAACTGTTGTATCTATTGCTACTATATTTTGTCTATAGTAACTTGAGATCGGTAACGGTGTGTATCCGCAGGAACAAGCAAAATTTGTTCTAAACGCAAACCTATGCTGCGAAGTTTCATGAATGCGAGACCTCATATCATCCGTGTATGGAAACGCAACGCAAATACCAACTTGCGAAAATTCATGGCTTTGCGAAAAAGCTATTTTAAGTCCACGAAACGACCACGCAGCAGCAATAAATGCTGAAGTTTTGAGCTTTGTTTCGGAGGATAATGTAGAGTATATCTCCATTAACAGAGTTATGAAAGTTGAAGAACTTACCAATTACCCAGTAGAATTTTTAGAATCCCTCAGTGCTCCTGGACTACCAGCTCTTAAAATAAATTTAAAGTCGGCGTACCCATAATGCTGCTAAGAAATTTAATACCGCCAAAACTTTGCAATAATATTAGATTAAAAGTGAATTTTTCTCTTTTAAATTTCTGGTTCTGCGAAACCTGATAGAAGCAGAGATTTTAACAGGTGGTAGTGTTTTATGCCTCGGGTTCCTCTCATTCCAAACAATTTTCCGTTTAGTTTTAAACAAGTTCAGTTATCAGTGACCTTATGACCAGTTTCGTGATGACAATTAATAAAGCCTATGGTCAGACGCTGAAAGTTGTGGATGTGGATCTAAGTATTACCTGTTTTTCGCACGGTCAGCTTTATGTGGCTTTATCACGTGTTAATAATTCTAGCAGCCTGTATGCTTTGTTCCCCGATGGCTATACGATGTAACGACGGTGATTATAATCCAGAATAAACCAAAATCCGACAAATGCTGCCCAAAGTCACTATTCCACGCAGACGAAGTTGCGGGCACTGCTAGTAATAAATAAATAAATAAACCCCGTACTCTTAAGCCATGAGAAAATTTCTTATATATTTTTTGGGACGAAACAAAACAAAAAGTTATTCATATATAATAATTTACAAAGAGACTTATTATCAATGTACATCTAAGTCGATTTACATTTAAGGGTTAAAATGATTTTAATACTAAAGTTTAATTTTATTTCGTCATAATATTTGTTTGTTAAGTACACTACAAGCTATAAGGTAGAGTTTGTGTAATCGTATGCAGGGACGTGTTTACGATATGAAATTCTTATGCAAATACATGTTAAGGGCCGCGGTACGCATAGGAATTTATTTTGCCACTTTGTACTGGCAAAATCTTTTTGATTTTATATCGAATAAACGTGACATAACTTTTAGTAGACTAGTCTTGGTTTATGTCTTACTTCAAATTCACTTTTTATTTTTATAGCTATTTACGTACGTAATTTATAGAAAATCGTAATTGTAGTAATGCATATAATGTGACATACAAAAAATATTTCATACAAGAATAGTCGGGGGTATAACTAGCTAGTTTGGCAGAATTTTTTTTATCTTGAAACGTAAACGTAAAATACAGTTTCAAAGTAAAACCGACTATACCGCCACAACAATAATTATCTTTTAACTTCGACATTTATTGTATAATCATAATTATCGTTAGGACGTTTGATGTTACGAACCGTTAATTACAGAATATGGACACGCTTGCAATACGACGGCTACGTGAAACTTCACAGATTATAACAGACAATAAGACTATCACGTAATAATGTACGTTGTTATAAATCAAAAAGAATATTAGGTGTATAAAACCATTGAATTATTATTTTTTAAGTACTAGATACGGTATTACAATTTTGACAGTTAAAATATGTATTATTGCGGTCGCGACGGCGCTTACAACTATTTATATTTCTAATGATTTTTACCTTTTATGGTTTAGGTTAAAATGAAGTCGACTTAATTCACTTTTATCCTTACAACTTCTTCTATATATTACCCAATGTAACGAAATATAAAAAAAATCACGTAAATCAAACAAATAGATTTCTAGCTAGAAACCAATTAACAGATAGAGATATGTTGGCTATTCTCTATACACAGTAGCTTTCCGTGTGTCTGTTTATCCGCTAACTTCTTCAATTAATAATGAAACGTTTTTGATATAGTATTATCTTCAGTTAGATATTTTTTCACAGAAGATTTATTTATAAAATACATCAAAAAAGGTGTATTAGAGTTGCAGTTCTTTAAAAATTCTAAAAATAATAGCGAAGACACATCTCCCACGGGTTCGACATACAGTAACAATTTTTCTCTTGACGTAATTCTAAAGCCAAAGCGGACGAAGTCAGATTTAGAGGTGCAATAATATAATATATAAGGAGGTAATTATGATTCTCTACATAATATAGTTTATATAGGATGCTCGTTGTAACTTGATTCCTTAAAGTAAAACTTTAAATATATGCCTTGATGGTTAATGTGTAAGCAACTGCTTTTTTTCCTCCAAAAACTTCATTAAACTCCGTGTATTACTAATTCACGGCCTGACTAATTCACGGCCTGATAGGCTTTAATAACTAATATGTATTTACGGTTAAATACAATAACCCCCTCCCAACCTTGCTAATGCTGTTGACTGGAAGAATCTTTACGGCTTCACCGAACTTTGTGGGCGAGTGCTGAAAGTACTCAGCCGCAAAAGGTAACTAGCACAAGGGTTACGAAAATGTTACGAACCTCGGCTTGGCCGTTATCTGAGTGAGAAAATTCCCACGGAATTTTTACACCTAACTAATCCCTACATTTTTTATTTAAAAAAAGTTTCCTTACAAGACCTATGTAGCTGCGTGTTGTGTGCAGTGTTGTGCGTGTGGTGCTCAGTGTTACTGTATCGTGCTGGCGGTGACGTCAAGAGCCTCCCCGGTCTGGGAACGAGACACGTCTCGGGTCGCCACCAGGGGGGACCTGGAGTTAGCCGCCTATCCCCGGCGGCGGGAACGGCAGTTTCGCGGGCGAAGATATAATTAAAATTTGTATAATTTTATTTGTATTTTTTAACAGCTGTTCTCGCCATTTTGGTGACATTAAAGACCATTTGAAACAATAGTCTATCTCTATAGTTTATAGTAATTTACTGACAGTGACTGTTTCTAATTTAAATGTACAATGGAGGTGTGACAATTCATATGAGATTTTTTTGTAAATGGGATGACATAACATGAGAAGCGTCCTTTATCATCATATACTATGTACGAGTATATCTAAATATATGATTAAATATACCTATTGAAAAAATCTTAGATACAATAAATAATGAGCATGTAAAAAAATCTTTAAATTAATAATTCAGCTGCAATTTTCTGACATAATAAATCATAAACCTTTACATTAGCACTCCATAATTTTAGTGTATAATGAAGCGAAAGGTAATTAGATTATACAGATTACTGTACTAAACGTTAGAGATTAACTTTACATAAATTAATTTTAATACCTTTTATACCAGAATAGTCATTTTAATAATTTAGATTTTATATGACATTAATAAAGGCAGAAAAGAAACAAAACGTTTTCACACGCATTCATACTTGTTATAAATGCGATTATTGAACAACGGGTTAATACGCGTTACCTTTTCATGTCCCGACGTTTCGGTTAGGTTTTGATGACGTTCATCAAAATACCCCTCAACGCAGCAGGCGACGCCGCGCACCGCCAGTCAGCCCATAGATAATACAGTACACTGATACTGAAATAGATGAGCCACTCTCGTTTTAATCTTAATCATTCGGTTGTTTCTCGATAATATATGTATATGATACCTTTTCCAGAAAAATTCTTCTCGTGAAATATTTTTTTTTCTAACCTAGCTAAATGCTGTTGACCGAGCACCGAGTGCTGAAGGCAAACAGTCGCTAAAAGGTAACTAGCACAAGGGTTCGAACCTCGGCTAAGCCGTTACCTATATTATAAAATTCCCGCGGAATTTGAACCTATTCTTCTCGTGAAATAAAATTGAAACAGACTGTTATAGTGGAAGACAATATAACCATAGAGCGATGTAGGATAGCTGTAACATTCTGCATCTAAGCAGTAGATGTTGTCAGTTTCCATACATTAGTTTTTTTTCACGGTTGTATAGGAGTGCCACTGCCATGTCTCAGCCCGTGACCACGGTTGGTGAAACCCAACCGAAATATCGGTATAGGAAAAAGAAAAGGTAACCCGTGAAAAGTCGTTGTTCAATAATTGCACTTAAAATATAAAAACATACATATACTTGTTATAGTCGTTCTAGTAAGTTAGTACGGTATAATTTCAATGTTTACGAGTAATTCGTTTATTAAAAGTGATACTGCAAAGGAATTTTATAAAAAGACATTCGTTTGCGGTTTTCTCTAGACGAGAATTATGTATAAATATACCAAGTTTAAGTTTTATTTACAAGTTTAAGTTATTCGCGAATAGATTAACAAACATGTATACAATTTTTTTTAAACATCGAAATATATTCTCCTATGGATTTTAAAGAGATTCTGTGAATATTTTTTATGATATGATTTTAACCTGCTTGTTTGAGTAACATATATTTTCCTTTTTAATTTACATTCTTTATTAATATACTCGTAACGATTTTTTTTATTGACTTGTCTTTTTAATGACTCTTTTCTAGGTGCTAATTTGAATAGAGTATTCATTAGTGTCGAGTTTTAAATATCAATGAATAAAACCATAGATAAAACGTTTTAATAAAGGCCACACTAGGCGCCAGTGAGGACGCTGTAACGTCGGATATTATTTTGTAATTTTTTCGAATTAGTGATACTATAGACCCAAAAGTCCTTGATAGCCATATTGGAATTTTTAATAACTGCTTAGGATAATCAGATGTAAAATAGTAAAAACACGAAAATCTCCCTGGAATGGTATGCGATATTGTGATATCGTGATCAAATTATGGCCTGGTGGCAGGTAATTTTCAACCGGCGGCATTGCCTAGCGATCATCTAAACATTGAAATTTTGTCACTAAATAAGTATAGGTGTGTCTTCCGGTAGCATCATGTAAGACCCAGTACATATAGACTTAAAATATTCCTATTTCCAGTCACATAGACACCAAGTGATGTTGTGATCAAAAGTTAAAACTTATACAGTTCATAGAAATTAAAAATACATCCATATATTTGTAGGTATAAGATTATTAATTATAGAATAACTGACTAAAACATTTATGACAATAAATAATAAACAAAAACCTATGTTTTTCACAAAAAATATATAAAAGAAACAAAATAAAAACAATTACGTATCTAAATATTAAAAATATAGATATAGAATATTAATAGGAATAGAGATGAAACGAATCATCTTAATTTGTTATGCAATTATACGCTTGTCAGACAAAAATAGTGACCTCTCGCTTGCTATAAGACGATTAAGATAAAAAATTACCATTTCTAATGAACTCAACTTTACAATGGTGTTTAATCATTAATTCTTAAAAAAAAATATCAGGTTTATGTCTGTGATTGGATAATCGTGGTTACTTGACACTTTTGATTCCTTGCTCTTCAATTCAAAGTGGTTCAGGTCTGTACCCGTTAGCCAAGAAACTGATGAGTAATACATTCAACAAATTTGGTCCTTCGAGCCGAGCCTTTCACTCAAGAATGCGTTTCTTTACAAAGTTTTACTGCACAGTTTGAAAATCTTAATCTTTTAGAAAAACAAAATAGTAATTAAGTATAGATTATACAGTATTTATTTTATTCTTATGTTATATCTCCTCTTTGTGCTGTGCTTTGTAGCCTCCCCACTCTTGTCTAAAGGTAAAAAAGGCATCGTATAGTGAGTATATCTTCTAGAGGTTTACTTTTTTGAGGGTTTCACTTCTACCTCTTACAATTTACTACATTTTTCCTCTATTACTTTCTTAACCTTGCTTTTGTGGCTACCTCCTTCATGAAATTTAATAGGGTTAGGCGGTTTTTTTATCTTCCACAGTTTTTATCTTAAAACATTGAGAATATTTTTTATGTAGGTCTTCATTTTACTACCGGTCATAACTTCGTAGTTTAATGTACTTATTTAAAAATAAGAAACAGAATGTTAGAATCCCTTGATTATACGATCCCGTCTTGTTATATACCGCTTGGCTGTCTGTAATGGATGCTGTAACATCCGGAGGTCGAATGGCCACGAGGTCACGAGGGGTTAATTGTGTCCCGCGCCGTGTGCGCAGTATCGTTTCGTGATCGTCCGCTAGGATTCAAAGTTAAATCCCCTTAACTATTTACTAGTCTCTGTTTTAAATTTAAATTACACTTAATTAAACGTGGAAATTCCTTTAAGGAAAAGAAATAACTAATCTATATAAATAACATTATTAAAGTGGTTGTTTGTATATATTAAGAACAGTTCAAGTATACGTAGTCTGTAAGCATCAATAAGTCGGGGGTCTATGCTTTGCTTATTTTTGGTGACATGTTCACCATGGTGTGTCTGAAGTATGATTATGTAAGTAAGTTTAAAGTTGTCTCAATGTTTACGTTATTATGAAAGGAATGGAAGGGAGGGAGGGAGTTAAGTGCTTTGCTTACTGATAAGGGGAAGAAGGTTTTGAAAGTATAAAATTTTGCTTGGTTAAAGTTTTAATGACTTAAGAGATCGCTAATCTCCAACGTCGTTCGACTGACCACCATCAAAAATGTATGATATGGTAAAAGTATTGCTTTATGGAGATGATTTCTATGCTGCCTTTGTTGTAACTCGTCGTGAGACGTCGCTGCATATATATAGATATTCGAGCAGGACGTCTGCCGGATTCGCCTAGTCTACTACAAAAAGGTAACGTTTCTCTGTGTGTCTGTTTATTTGTTGGTTTTTAACTGCACTACTGAAGCGACAAAAATACATGATTCATTTTTTAAGTCATACATGTATTATCTGACCATGTTTAAAATGTGAATTTCGTGCAAATCCAACAACACTTTTATAGACGTTTAAATTGGAAACATTATCTATTGGAACATAACACTTTAATTAATTTAATTCTACAAGGGGTTTGTACAAGTACACATTTGATTGTATTAGGTAAAATATGAAAAAAAAAAACATGTGCACATCAGATGGAGTAGAAGTGAAGCCGTCAAACAAGTAAATCTATAGGTTGTGTACACACTATGCGAAATCTTTTTTTACGCTAGACTAGAGTGCGGAGTCTACGAAGCATCGTACAAAGAGTTGACCGCGAATATATGAAACACTTTATAATGTATTCTACCTTATTCTCCCGCACGTGAAATCTTATAGATGTGTGTCTATTTTTATTTTGACTTTTTGTTTTCACTTCAAAAGTTACGGCATTAGTGACTTAGGTAGTCAACAAATATGCAATAAGGCACATAATAAGAACATAAATCGGTTTAAGCAAGCAAACCCGCGTACACCACGTGTAGCATTAAGATATTACTATTAAACACTACTATAATAATCATCATCTCCCTGCCCTTATCCCATTTTTATTTGGGGTTGGCACAACATGTCTTCCTCTTCCATTCATCTGTATTTAAGATCATATCTACATTCACTTTGGTCTTCCTCTTCCCCTAGCCCGTCCACATTCATATCCAATACCATTCTAACAGCATCTTCTCAAAACTACAATACATAATAATATTTCAAAGAAATTCCAAAAGTTACGATAAGAAATTATATTGACAACCCTAATTCAAATATACATAAATAGCATAACCCTTTCGCGCAACAGATTTCTCTCAATTCACAGTAAACTGTGTACATAATACAAAAAAAACGCCGAATTAATATTCGGTATATTTAAAAAACGACTTTATCTCTATTGAATAAAAAATATTTTTCATTTTAACTATAGTGTTTCAAACGTATATTTGATATGAAGTTTAAAATGTACACAGTTAAGACAGTTTTTAAAACGACAAAACGGTTATAAAACGAGAGGACTCTGACTAGAGTTTACTTGTTAAAATTTATATGTACACATTATATTTGGTTTAGAGAGAGCAACAGGTTATGTGTACGATGATTACGTATTTACCTGTATCATTGTGTTTTATAGTTATAAAATATCGTATATTGTTGTTTTAAATTTGTGATTTCATATCGAATATGGTCACCAATAGTACATTCAATCGAATTTGAAGTATTTATGTCAGGAAATTTAAAATTATGGGTTTTGTCGCGATTTTATTAGTGCTTTTTTAAATTTTTAATGCATAAACTTATTTTTTCATTTCGTTTTTGTATATAAATGATTTTAAGAACACCGTGCAACATAAATTCCGGCTTAATTTACCATGAATAAAATAAACATGAAAATCTATTATAAGATTAAGACAGCGGTTTATTTACCGTATTTGTATATATCAATGTTTATATATTGAAATATTTGTAGCAGGCTAGCTAGCTACATCCTCTTTCAGTACCAAAACAAAACGGGTCGTTGTAGCGACGACTTGTTTATGCCAAAAAATTATAAACTTGGGAATAATAAAAAAAATGAGCAGAATACTATTTCTAACGTGCACAGAAAATATTTTTTTTTTTAAATGCCACAAAAACTCTTTGGTGATTTGTGGCAAGAACTTCAAAAATATGTAGGCATAAAACATACAAAGTTGTACAATGTACAATTATCACAAGGTCATTAAAAAAATTATGTTTTTTTATATAACGTACTTTTATAATGTGTTGATTACAATAACTTGATATTAGGATTTAGGATACAGTTAAGGCCTGGCAGGCGTGCTACGGGGCCTCCAGCACTGGGGAGGTGATGCGAGATTTCTTTCCGAAGATGGCTCAAGCCCACAGGATAGTGAGGAAGTCTCGTTTGTCACCAAATCATGTGCAGAGATTCATAGGCCATGAATGATATGAATGATATGATATGAAGATTCGCTGCGTATCTGCACAGGTTTAAACTCAAAGGCAGCCCTGCTTGTGCGATTGACTCAGATGATGCCGAGACAGTATATCATAATATTTGTAGCAGGCCAGCTAGCTACATCCTCTTTGAGTCCCAAGAAAAACACGCGGTCTCCATTTTCATGTAAAAGTACCTATAAAATATGTTTTACGTTTACAGGATTTCCTACACTTTTAACAGAGCAAATAAACGTCATCTTATATAGATTTATTTAAGTTGACATGAAATGTAAAATGCGAACGACAATTATTGTTGTTATATGTTGAGAGTGCCGGACACACGCGAGGTTGGATCATCATCGGTTTGCACACCTAACCTACCTTATGATAATGAACGCGTACAGAGATTGGCTGCTGTTAGGGCGTGACAATATCAAAAAATATTTTGGAAAATGATGCTTTCATATTACACTATAATTTAACTATATTCTATATATAAATGTCACACTCTGTCTGTTTTTATTATCTTGTGTTTCTATATATATTGTGTTGTATTTTTTTTCAAAGGGGGAAGATTTATATGTTGAGGGAAAAAAATAAAAATGTCAGTCTTGCATGAACACGCATTTTATTTACAACAATTGTGTACGGAACTATTATCGTAAAATATTTGAAGACAATGATGACGCTTCGCACTTTGTGTTCATAATTTCGCAGGTTTTCCAAAACAAAAGAATTAGCAGTTACACGGTGGGAATCGGAAAGTGAGCGCTCTAATTTAAACTAATATAATTTGTAAATACATACCAACGTTTCATATATACTTTCCGTGAATTGTTTTCTTTCAAGAATGTTCAATCAGTTATCGATATTCGTTGAACGCTTACGTGAACAATCAGACAGATATCTCTACTGATTAATAGGATTCATTTCAATAAATTAATTTATTATTAATCTTCAATCAAATCAAATATAAAACTATATGATAAACATTCTATTTAAATTTTGTTTTTGTGATGCTTTATTAAGTGTGGAAAATGGTAAATCAATAAATAAAATAACAAAAAAAATTAGTAATAAATTAATTCCATTCAATTTTATTTAATTACTTTTGGAATTCGGAATGAGGTTTATTATAAGTTATTTTGTTACGAAGATATTAATTATTTTATATCAAGGTAAATTTATTTTTACATTTCATAAAAATAACTTACTCTTTTTAAGTCGGCAACTTGATATAATAATGGAGAGGTATTATTTTAACAAATTTATGTAAAAAAATAGAGCATCTGAATGGTGGATAGACGGGTTTTTATTAGAATTGACAACGATATCGTGTGTTACATCCGCAAAGGTGTCAGCTCAAACTAGTTCCTCTGAACAAATTATCGAATAATCTATTTGATGTCGCTATAAATATGAAATTTCACACAATACGATTTGCATGCAAAGTTATTTATGTTATATCTACACTTCCTGATGGGGATTTTATTTTAATATAATACGACATATTATTATATTTTTTCGTTCAATAATTTGTCATCATCTCATCTCCTTCCCCTTATCTCATTTTTGTATGGGGTCGGCGCAACATGTCTTCCATTTCGAATCCATGTTGCTTTAAGTTTTGGCTATTTATTTTACGCCCGGCCGCCTGACGACAACTCTCCTTGGGCATGCTATTTTTGATGGTTAACCGCCACTGGCTGGCATACACTCCTGTCGCTTGTAACGACACCCCACGAGATAGGAAGGGGGGGGGGGGTATTCTAGACTTGCAATACACACGGCAATAATTTTTATTAATACTATATTTTCATTATTTCACTCCGACGATAAAGTTACTCAAATACAAAAAACCGCAACGACAAGACAATCTATGACTACGAAGACTTTCAGTGTCTTGAAATGCATCAGTTGGTTTAATTACCCGTAGCGAGTTAGTATCACAGTTATATCACCACGTATATGGTGGTCTTCAATGAAGTCCAATAAATATCTTTGATGTCACAAACTTCAAGGTCACAATATTTTTCCTTTAATGCCGTTAGAACTCGAGAACTATATATGGCTATTTCTTTTAATAATCGGCGTTTTTCTCTAATTTTGGGTTATGTACACATTTTGATACATTAGCTGTTTCTAAATATTATGTAATTAAATTGTCAAAAACGAGCACTAGAACGCAAGCTAAACTTTATTAACTAACTAAACTTAACCTTAAAGTCTTAATCCACTGAATATGTATAAGCTATGAATACGAATCATTCTAAATGCATTACAAACATAATAATAGACAGAGACAGAGAGTAACCACGAGAAAAAAGATTTTAAACATAATTAACACTTATTTAGAACCAAACATATTTACGCCGTACTAAAAATTAATGTCTGGAGTGTATCTGTGTTTAGATGCGAAACGTGAACAATGCCTTATTGAAATTGATAAGTATCATTCAAAATGTGGTGTCAGAATAGGATAGAAAGAATTAGTTCGACAGAAATGAAAAGAAGTGAGAATTAATTAGCTATAATATAAAAAATCGACCTAAATGAATATGTATAGGAAAGATTTTGGGATGTTTAATACGCCACCACGAATTTATAAATACTTAAAAAGAAGCGCAAGTGGAAGAGAAGAGGAAGAAAGAAGCAAGTCAAAGTATAAAAAGGAAGAGAGAATGTAGAGAGAGAGAGAGAGAAAAAAAAAAAGAGAGAGAGGTCTGAAGAATCCTCTGCTAGCAATAAAGATATAACATTTTTCATCTATTGAAGTATGAATTAAAAGGAAATAATAAGTGATTGGAGTTTCAGGCATAGCTAATACACTCGTATGTTAGAACACGTTATATTTATTTCTTACTACACACAACAGTTTTATCTAAATATATATTATAGTGCATTTGTAGCTATCGCCTGTGATTGTATACTGTGGGATCGCGTGAGATGTTCCTCCGACGCAGAACAAGACATGCCCGAGGGCAAAGTGGCGGAGATCGGTCGATTCCCTTGGCTTGGGATCGTGCAGCACAGCTTTTGTGAGTTTACATAATTTTTTATAGACACTGTATAGTCTTAGCGCTTGGACCACAATCACACATGATATTAAATAATCCAGTAAGCCCAAGATAGTAAACCTACTAAGCGTAGAGGTTCTCAAGTAATGCTGTCGGAACACACTCATTAGTTCTTGCCGATAGATTTGTAATATGGGTATAATATTTTACTAGATTTGGCTGAGAAAGTCAGATTTGCCATCACCGGAGCAGTACTTATTCATCCTGGATATGCTATAGCGCCAGCTGAGGACATTGCCAAGATTCAGCCAGAACAATTATTGTTAAGTATTATTTTTTTTGTATTTTACAATGTAAACTCTTTTCAGTTTTAATCTTCGACCAGCCATGACACTTATAAGTTTTGTTAGTATCAAAAAATATCATCAGTAATAAAGTGGATTTCTGTAAAGAATTAGAATAAACCGCAACATTTTTCTTTCTGTATATTTTTGTAAGTCAAAAACGACTTATCCGATTTACGTGATTCTATTTTTAACTCTTAAATAAATTCACTGATAACGTCTTATTATGAATTTTATTCAGATAGGTTATATAAGGAGTAAGTAAGGACGATAATACCAAATAAAGTTGACTAACTTTATTTGTAATCTGCCGCTTAAACCATTAAAGGTAAATAATTATATTGGATAAAATAATGTAAACTCTCCTATTCTACATGCCTTTTTTTTTTTTTTTTTTTTTTTGACGGGGGGAAATGCATTTACGCACTCACCCTGCCAGTTGTATTAGTGGGACCGAGTGCCCCTCCAACACAACAGGCAGGGGGGCACGGAGTGACGAGCTCCGCGCCAGTGTGGGACTCAAACCCGGGCGAGAAGCGCCCGGGAATACCCACTAAAACCCCCCGGGGCCGTCCGCCGCATTTGAAGTGGGGGCGATACGGGGCTATTCTACATGCCTGCCTTTCATGTTTAAGCGATGATGATTGCTTTTATCTACACTAATAATAATAATCTACACTAATATTATAAAGAGAAAATATTTGTATTGTTGTATGTAACGAATAAACTTAAAAAACGACTGGACCGATTTGAATCAAATTTGATATGGAAATGTTTTGAAATCCAGGGAGTAATATTCCGAAAATCCGACGGGAATTAGGCGGGTAAAATCGCGGAGAGTAGCTAGAAGATTATACTTTAATAACAAAAAAGAAGTAAGTATTATAATAAATGAATTAGGTTAGTAACAGTACCCAAGCCATGGAATACTTAAACAATATACTATAGTGAAAATATTAGAAATCCTAATATACAAGCAGAGCCGCAGTCACAGTTAGTTTCATACATAGCTGTTAATTATAAGCGTGTTGGGCGAGCTTGCGGAAATACGAATATAATAATATGAACTAATACTTAATTAAGGGAGAAGAAATCAAACAAATTTGTCGCCGAAGGAAATAAACTACCAAACACATCAATCGCTGTAACTTAAGACAATTTAAAACAAATAACATGAAAGAAATGTACTATATAATTTTTATTTCTCTGTATAATTTGCTTTACTTTCCTAAAATATTACTTATTTTAGGAACAACACAAAATTCATAGTTTGGCACAGTGATACAGTCAAATACGCTTTGGATGTTCGCGATTATCTCCTACATCCAGAATACTTGGAGAAGGTGTCCTTCGCTACTGTTGCTTTGCTGCAGCTCGTTACGGCTGGCGAGACAGGCGCTGGGGCTAATTCTGGTATGTTATTATATTTAAATATTGAAAATATATTATGTGTGTCATTATAATGAACGATCTTATTGTATAAAAAGCCTCAGCCTTCATCGGCGAAGGAAAACATCGTGAGAAGATCACAGCATGGTGATGGGATATTTTGAACTACAACTCTGACTCATTACCACCTTCAAGTGTTAAAATTTTTCCTGAATAAGAAATTATTTTTGATTTTGATAGGATGTTTTTGGTATGACCAATCTACACATGTTATTATGTTATGTTCGCTACATACATGAATTCGTATTATAAAACAGTAAGGAGCGTGACGCGACCTTGAAATTTTACTCTTATAGCATGCAAAGGACTTCACTGCAATGCACTTCAAAAATACATTGGAAAGAAACAAGTTAGTTGTTGTTTTCGTTTCAGCACCGGTTTTACCTATATGTTTGCCGTTCAGAGGTTCCGGTGTTTATTCAGAATTATACGCCGTGAAAATGACAGACGGTAAAATTAATTTTATTACTTAAATTTTAATATCCCTTAATAACGCGGTACGACTTCTTAACGTCGAACTACTTAACTGTATTCTACAAATGTGTAAATTTACAATCATTAATATACATCTATCAATCACATCATCTGTCGGCCAAACACGGTCACATATTGGTTTCTCCTTCTGGGAATTTATTTTTTCGAACTGACATGACATGAAATACTAACATGACATGCCTAGATAACTTCATTGCACTGACCTTTGAAACGAGCACTTAAGACACTCTGCCGAAAACAGTTAAAACAAGGACACCAAAGTGGTACGAAACTCGGCTTGAGCTGCTACCTATGTAAGAATTCCGCAGAATTTCTCCTAGCTATCCGGGCAGTAAATAAAAATAAAGAAGGTCCATTACGGAACACATTTTTAAAACGGCTCTTATGTGAATATCTGTCACTACAAGAACTAACAGTTCAACAGCAGAACTTTGGTTTATTACAGAAGCTTCTATCATCTTCGAAAGATAGGCCTAGATAGCTTCTTAAAATAACATTTATAGATGTTAATTTACAAATAACTAGACGAAATAACATCTTGTAAACTCTTAAAAAGCGATAACCATTACTATAGTACGTTTGTCTCACTCATCACACCAAACTTCACTAAAGACTTCACTTTTTCAGATGCGAAAGAAATAGAAAAGGAAGTGATAAAAATGAATTACGTCGAAGGTAAAGATTGCGATGAATTTTACTACAGGGCTAAGGTAATTGCCTGATTTTAATACTTATTGATTTTAGTAAAATGTAAAAAATAGAGTTACCTACCTAAAATCCAACAATAGAATCATTTCAGTTAATTTAATAGTATTAATATAAGCTATAAATTATTTTATTAATACGTTAAAAATATTTCATGAATTGACCTATTTCGAATGTGTTACATTTACCTGCTTTTCATTAATTACTAAAGATAAAACAGAGAGTGACTAGTAATAAATAAGATTCAATACATAGTATAGTTCTATTTTTATTCATATGAAGAGTAAAACAGCGAACCCGTATTCTTTTCCATACGTCTATGTTCGTCTTTTACGACTCTAGACTTTGACTCGTTAAAAATGAAAGAAAGAGTTTACGACGTTATTCCATGTGTTTGAACACGGTCGGTCATTGTTGTAGGATGTTTTATCTTACCTTTACTTTCCAGTAAGCGTTTCAACTCTGCATCCATACATTTTAATAGTCGTTTGTCTCCGATATTTTACGGTTAGTATCCCAGAATAAAGTCACAAAGGGAACGGATTTAATAAACGCCATACGCGTATTTTGTTTATCTTTTTGCACAGCAAAATATATTACTATTAAAATGTCTATAAAGAATATACGTGCGCTTTAATATACATTGATGGGTGTCAAATACTCAACAAGTGAAGTGTCTTTGTCAACGAACAAATCGATTACAACTTTCTTATTTTCCACTAATGCATTTTAAAAGTCTTTGGTGGACATTAGTTTCGTTTGAGCGTTTTATAGGCCCGCATAAAAATCTATATATCAAATTACAGTGAAGTAAATAGGCCAAGATAAAACAGCTCAGTACCTTTCTCTCTCTTCTTCTTCTCTTCTGTCCGCCAACAGATTTTCTTTCTGTTTTATTTAGTAGCTATTAATGAACTTCAAAGTTGGAAATGGTCATTCTCCACAAATTTTAATCAATGATTATTGTCGAATTATGATTACTAGGCGAACATTACTCATTATGGACTTACTATGGAAGATGGGATATATTTGTAGTTGCAACCAAAAAACTATTTATATTCTAGCTGTTTTATAAGAAAATGATGCCGGTATCCGGATTCTGTGCAGTTTCCGAACATCAAAAGGAATCGTGTGTCTGGGACGGTGGAGTTGTTCTCATCAGCAGACAGTCCTGGGGCTTTTGGAAGCTGGTAAAATAGACACTAAACAATCTATCTTCTACATATAAAAGGAAAATGGGGTTACTTTGACACACCATCACCTCAAAACTACTGAACATATCGGCATGGGACTACTATAATTCGACGCGAATTGTTATGGAGATATAAGTAATTTCTTTTTTTTTGGATTTCAAAGACCCTTTCTCATTTTTTTTCTCAATTTATTCTTATGTACATTTGTTCCGCTAATAAAATCGAAAGACTCTCATTTTTCCTAATTCATTTGTTTTTTAGGTTAGGTATAAATGAAATTTTATATGCAAAAAACATATGAAACGCGGATGGAGCCAGTGGGTGGTTCCAGCTAGTATTATTATAAATGAAAAGCTTGCACCTCTATTTTTGTCAGATTCTAGAAAAGTTTCAATTATATTTCCGTTTACACAAAATAAATTTACAGTTTAACATTACATTTACAGTTAGAAAAATCTAAATATTAGTAAATACCAAACGAATAGTTAAAGTATGATGGAAGTTGACGGAGATGTGAAAACTTTGCTTTAAATTCTCGTACGTACGGACGCGTTTACATGTCGCTTTGGAAGTTTTATTCTCTAACCATAAGAAAACATCGATCAGTGATTGGATACTTTTAACTTTAGTGCCGTGATTGACGATTTAGCATTAGAAACTCTACCCTAACACGATGCTAAAATATACGTCAAGAAAGATGCTTTGTCTTGGGAACTAGCTTGGGAGATAGTTGACTTAACTATACTTAGATCTACGTTGAAATTTGACTTAAATTTTTTACAGCTTGGTTTTGGAGTGCGAGGTCCGGGGTGCGGTGCTCCGGCGCGGTTCCTCAACGTGCATCACTACTTGGCCTGGATCAATGATATCATCACCAGGAAACCCTACAAGGAGTCAGAGGAAGAGGAGGAGGGTAGCGAAAAGTGGGCGCTTCGACGGCTGTCACCTGTCAAACTTGTTATGTATAAAAGTAAATATTAAGGAAATCTGTACAGTTATTAGATACTCTGCATGATCATTTTTCGCCTTTCTCTACTTAACCTTCCACATTCATATTGATTAATATTTTATCCACGTGCACTTTCTCTCTTCTCATAACATCTCCGTACCACGACAAACAATTCACTTTAATATATTAATTCCTAACTTTATCCATTTTTGTGACTCCACACATCCATCTTAATATTCGCAACTCAGCAATTGTTTCTCATTCATATTCTCATGTAACAAATAAAATAAAAAATATAAAAAGGAAAACACTTTTAATATTTGTGACCTAAAGAACGTACCACGATGAATAAATATAAAATCGAATATTCCGACATTTAAATATTTTTAGGCGAGAAGTTTAAAACGAAAGAGACCGGACAATGCGACAGGAAGACGCGCGGCCATGTGCTATATAAGGACAACACCGAAATTCTCGTCAATAAGAATTTTGCGCAAGGATTCTTCTTCGTGAGTTTTTTCTTATTTCCAACGGAATTAGTATTAAATATTATTTAGAATATTTTTTTAAGATGATGATGATCTAGATTTTAATGATTCTTTATAAGTGTTGGCGATATTATTTTCTGCTGAAAGGCACTAACACTTGCGGCATTATCTTTTATCGGTCTAAAGAAATGGTAATATTCACTGACGTATAAATAACAACATATTAAATTGTAAATGTGCTACATCATAATTTTCTCTATCTAAAACTTATGCTGTAGACGCAAGTTTATTAATCGATTTAATTGATTAATTCTCTTCAATGAGTGAATTAATTTAATTTTACTAACTATATAGTGTTCATCTGGCGATCGCAATAAGTATTTATGAAATTTTCCAGAAAAAAATAATGTACGTCTTCAATAACTACTAAAAAAAACGAAGAAAATCGGTTAATAAACAGTGAAGAAAATGAACTCATTTATCTTTGCCAATTGACCAATTGATATATATGTAGTTGTTTATTAATGTATTGAAATTTCTTGATTCTTCGTTTTAATTAATTATTCAATTGGTTTTATTCAATGAATGAATGAGTTTTTGTTTTTTTTTTTAAACGTATAGACTCAGTGCATTAACAACAAAGTTACCTGATGTTAAGTGACGTTGTTAACACATGATAACACAAAGTTAACACATGAACCTAAAGGAACTGGATATTGCCTGAACATACCTAGTTGTATTTGGTTTTCGAATTTAAGGTTGGTAGCTACCCAGGCCGGCATTATTAGAAAATGCCCTACTACTATGCTATGGTTTCATCTAGATGTTTTCCTTCACCGAAAGCTCCGGATCATTATAGAGTTGGATAGGTCATTCCAACTTGTGCCCAACGACACAGAATCCTACTGCGCCATCATCGCTTCAATTACAAAAATAAAAGATAAACATCCAGGTCGTGGTGACAAACATAGCCGAGTTCACGTGTATGATCGTTAATCTGGAATCTCTGGCTCGCACTAACGCTGTGATGTGGATAGAACACAGCTGCAAGCGCGACCTGACGGGGTTGGGGGCCGGCGCTCATATGCCTCCACAAAATAGAGATGATGCGATGCAGAGCACTCAGTGAGTTGTCGTATTTATTTAACTACAGCTTAGTAAAATGACAGTGTTAGTCAATAATGGATCAAACAATCCCCACTCTCAATCCCCACTTAAATTATATTTCATTATGTTACTTGTTTAGTTTCTTGTTTTCAACAAAATAAACACCAGTCAACTAATTGTATTGCGATGAGTTAAATAACCGAGATATTTCATCGTACGTAAATACTAAACATTGATAAAATATTGAAGTTGTAACTATATCAATATTAAACCAGATTCAATGATCGAATACTTAGTGGTAATATTAAAGATATAATTTTAGCTTTGAGCCCGGTTATTTATGTAAATAAAAATTCTTGTTTAACTAAATAAAATCATTATATCCCTTTTTACAGTTTCACACATATTTAATAATAAACTTTGGGATAACATAAAACATGAAATATCATATCATACGTGCGTCTACTTAGACATCTATAACCGGACTAATATCTAATTGTTACTTACTGTGGGACGGGAAAACGACGAGTGACACTTGACACCTACCCATCCATAACGTGCACTTTATAGATGTACGTGTGTGTCCCAGCATAATTAAATTGTCGATTTGAATCAATTACTAGCGCATGTTGGGACTAAACTGACTTGTATGGGGGTCATATTGGAGGGACAGGTAATGTTTTTGAGGAAAGATGAAATATCCTGTTTATCGTTTTCGAAAATATTTTAATGTCTAGGTACCTATTTTTGATTTAATTATTCTCGTAAATGATTCCACAATCAACTTTGATGTTTCACATCTGGCCGGAACTCCCGTAACTATGTTTCCTGTAATTATAATTTCAGATTGGAGTGTTTCCTCTACTTCAAGAGTGCAGCCTTCATAGAGTTTCGTTTCTTTTTCTCGTTCAAAGCGTTTATCGAAGTGACTCTATATGGACACGTGGAGTCCCCGCGGCGGATCCCGAACCCCTGGGTGACGGCGATCACGACCGAGGCTTGGTGGCCGACCGCTCGTATCATCAAGTGGGGTTATTGGGCACCATATTACCATTGGTGGTATTCCTTATGAAGATACCATAACTACTTTAGGCGTAGTAATATTGCGGAAACAACGTTTTTGACCACCTAGCTCTACTGAGTAAAGCTCTTAACAGCATAGTAATGTTGACTAATTATTTTCTATTGTATCATCGAAAAAGAGATTACAAATAATAAATATACATCACTGATAAAAAAAATCCAATGAAGAATAAAGAACATTTAAAATATCAATTTTATCTTAGAGAAATAGCATACTATACTAAAACTAGCTGTGCCCGCGACTTCGTTCGCGTTTCATATATGTATATAAAAAAATTACCATATTGTAAATTTAAATCATTATCGATTCTTCAGGAAGAGACATAATGAATTTTATTAAAATCGGTTCAGCCGTTTAGGAGGAGTTTAATCACACGCACAGAAGATTTATATATAAATATAACTTCAAACATTACATAGTCCTGTATTGACATTCGTTTTACGGTAAAGGGACTCCTCAGACTACCATACCCTACCATAATCAAACGCTTCTATTCCAGAATTTTATTAGCCAAATAAAAGAATTATTTCAGTATAAGCAGTAATAAATTAAATATGAATCGACTACGCTATTGCACTGATTTGAATTATTGAGGCATTTCATCGTATTACAAAAAGAAAAAAATTATAATAAATAATAGAGTTGGTACAAAGTTATTGCAATCTTTTCTATCATAATAAATGTGATTTCGCGACGAGTACCGCAGTACACTTGCGGTCAGTGATTTATGTTCTGTCGTTAGTGTTTTTGTGGCGTGACGGATACAACTACCGTTTTACGCGATCACCGCATCGCGAAGCCTTTTATCCATAACTATTATCTATGTATTTACCATAACTGTGAAATTATGTGGAACAATGGTTAGATAAACTAAGTAAATTTACTCCTATTTTAGATATAAGTATTATGTACGGTTACTTTAGACTTAATTAAAACTATACAAATAAAAATATATTCACATTAACAAATCAAGTGGAGGTTATAACATTATGGTGCTCTAGCGCTGGTCACCATTTACCGCAGAGTAGTTTTGTTATAAAAATAATTAAAAACAAAAACTAAGTTTGGCATATTTGGACATTAAAGCTTGTAGTTTTTTATATACTGTAAATTAAAATGTTAATAATTATATTTTCTTTCACTTCCTTCTTTTAATAATATTTTTTTTCCAACTATAATGTTTGAAATAATATGTTATACATACACCAATAAAGAAACTCTAACTAGTAATTACAAACTTGAGTATTTTTATATTATAATGAATATATTAGAGGGAGTTTGATAGTTGCGCCAGTGTTAGAAAAGTTGAAAGTTTCACGTTTGTCGTGGTATGGACATGTTATGAGAAGAGAGGAAGCGCATGTGGTTAAAATAGTAATGAATATGATTGATTTGGAAGGATGGAAAAGTAGAGGAAGGCCAAAGAATGTGTGGATGGAGTGTGTAAGAAATTATATAAAAGAAAAAGAAGTAAATGAAGAGATGACCGCTGATATCCCTATTAGAAATCCGTATGGAAGAAAAACACATATTGCGCCGACCTCTAGTGAGTTGGGAACAGGGCATGAGAATGATGATGATAATAAATAATAGGGATATATGGAAGAAGAAAACCTACTGTGCCGACCCCAAGTGAATTGGAAATAAGGCATGATAATGATGAATACGATACACTGTTTATTACATTACATAACACAACTACGATTATCTATTTCATTCTGTCACGTGGTGAAGGAAACATGTTAAAAAGAAACGGTTGGATACTCGACTATACCAAGCTTCAAATACTTTCTTTTATTTTGATTCGCTATTTCAACGTCTATTTTTATTGTAATTTCAACAATCCTACAGCGAGAAATCATTAGCATGTAAGTTCGTCTTACCAAGAATGAATAACAGTAAACAGTAAATAATTAAATGCCCCATTCGTCGATAGCTTGACAAATGAAGACAAAAAATAATGAGACATAACACAAACTATAGCCATGTCAAAATTAAATTATTGTTTCTGTTCCGCTCCTTAGAGACCGCAACGTGAAAAAATATAACTAAACAATAAATAAACTCTTTTGATCTACATATCATACATAATACCTTCGGCTCAAAGGATCATAAAGATATAAAACAGACCAATTTTTATTGAAGCCCCGGTAAACTTTAATTTTTATTGGCACAGTCTAATAAATGCTTTCGACGCACTAACTATTGAATAATTTACTTTGTTATGAAATATTTTGGCATGATCGTGATAAGTCGAAGAAAACTACATGACTCGTGACTCATGACAATACTTATATGACTGGACAAAGAATTGCGCACTACATCCACATTGCGGGAAGCCTGTCAATCAATCAGTTGACAATCTTTGAGTCTGTCAACTACCAACCGCAAAACCTGATTTCAGTAACTTAGTAAAAGACAAATAGACTTAATGTTTAAAATAAGCAATAAGGATTAACTTTAATCTGTAATAACGTCCGACGTTTTTTATTACATACAATTTATCTAAATCTATCTCATAAAAGTTTGCAAAATCGTTTTTTGTTGATCGCACAGAGTCTAATACATATCAAGTCTAATCAAGTTTGTCAGATACATATATTATAAAGAAACAAAGATTTGTCCCGTTTGGGGTCGAAACTCTGGGACCTTGGGGCCCGAGTGCTCATAGCCTTTTTAAGGATCTCGCGGGTCGTCTCGCGACTAGAGGGCTGGCCAATATTCGGCACAGCGAATTAGCATTGCCATCCAACGTGGCAATATGGCCAGCCTCCTGGGAACCTTCCCGTCTGGCGGCGAGCTGGACGGCATTCATTATTTATAGTATTTTATTTTATTATAATTTTCAATTTTTGTGTATAAATATTGTTTTGAACAGTATTAACCTAGAATAAGTTGACACTATTTGTTGTTCTAGATTAAGTTTCTTTTCAAATGTCGTTTCAATCTGAATAAGACTATGAACTGTCACTGTTTCTACCTCTGTCTTTGTTGCTTTGTCTATGTCTTGTTGTGTAATTGACGTAATATATTAACATTGTAATTTTAATAAATAAGTTTGATATATTTAATTAATGATAGGTTCTTAAACCTGTACATCTACATCTTAATGTAGGCTAAGTTCAATAAAGAAAATAAAGTGATGAAACAAAGAAAATTAAGAAGCAAAAGAACACGCTTTATATAATAAAAAAACAACAAAAGAGCACACATATAAAGAGAATCGTAGTAATAAGGTCCCTGGTTATGCCAGGGGAAACGGCGGGGGACAATAAAAAAAAAAATATATATATATATATATATAAGTGATTATTTATAAATAAAAAAAATACTTTTTATAGACAAAACAGGCAACGTCTTGTAGAGCACCTAGTGTTAAGATATGAAAATATTTCTCTTTTATTTAGTAACTCTTTTAATATTTTGTTTACTAACTATTTTTTTTATTAACTTGTTTAACGGCCTTGGGTTAAAAGTAACTATTAATGAGTTTTAGTGTTACCAACAAAAAAATTGGAAAGAGATTTTGAGGTTTTAATATGCCAAATAGCTACGTCAAATTATTTATGTGCTTTGTAATTATTTAATAAATTGTTGTAATTTATAACGAATTCGACATATACATTTGTATTTATATAAATATTAATATTCTGATGATATAGACTTGAACAAAGAGAATTAGAGATAACAATTTCTATGGTGTTCACCTACGCAGCCACGCACATTACCAAGACTATCGATTTATATCAGTCGCCTCCGTAGTAGGTATGACCACAGCGAATTTATTTCTCAGTGAGTAAACTTACATTATATTAACCGGACCGGACCGGACCACGTACATGGCAGTGCGACTACTTTTAGTAGATTTCTACTTTTTTTAGTAGGTTTTGAATTTAAAATATGAATCTTTGGTAGGTCAAAATGGTTTAGTAGAATTTATCAGATTTGATGTTGTGGAAGATCACAATATACAATTTATAAAATGCAAACACTCATCGGAGGTCTACTGTGTTCAACGAGCAGCGAAAAAGCTATTACTGACGTTGAAAAGTTTTGAGTAGCCATCAGTAAATTATCTCATATTGACAATAAACCCAAGATGGAGAGCTTGAATAAATTTGGCAAACAAAAACAATGTCTTTTCGTATCCAATATAAAATGTAATAACCGGTTTTCCTGTAGGCCTGTAAAAAGAAGGAAATATTACAAATTTCCCCTCGATATATATATATATATATGTGACAAGTGATGGAAAACGAAAAAGAGCGTAAGTGTAGTATGTAACATAGTACGCGTTTTATAAGTGAAACTTCCTTTCTAATGTGTAGTTTAAATCTGTAAGCCAAATTATTAGTAAGAGATAGATATCAGACACTGAGAAACTGACAATTAATATGTATGCCCACTTTTTAGAATGCACAAGCGGTGTAGCCAGCATTGGTGCAGATATTGTGGTATCATCTTATAAATAAATAAAAAAAGTGGTCACCCTAGTGCATGATATGAGGGACACACGAATTAACCGAAGTTATTAGTCTGTTTGTGGGCACAGTCAGGTACGGACGTCGTTATCGAATCCCGAATAAATGCAGAAATTACGAGAAGGTACGCAAACTGTTTATGGAGAACGAATGAAATTACACACAGGTGTCCCCAGTTAACTTTTTAATTGTCTGATAGACTAATAACTATGAATTACCGTCATTTCGGTTTACAATTACAATATAAATACTTTTGTATTTTTACTATATAGGTTTAGTTGTGTTAATTTTTTATATTAACTGATGTATAAGTGACGATGTAACGTAAAGTATAATAACAACACATTAAGCCTAGAGAAACAGATTGGAATAAAATGCTAAACTACTAAAATTAGTAGAAAATTGATATGATTTGAATTTTGTTAATAATGTACGTATATCTCGTAGAATATCGTTAGCAATGAGTGCAACAACAAACCAATAAGAAACCGTACCTTGAATAGCAGACTTATACACGTAGCCTTATACAGAGCGTTTTTTTCCGATATAATTGACATGCTTAGTCAACTTGTTACACGTTGTAGGTTGATGTGAAAACATTTTTTCTTTAACTCTTGAAACATTAATCGCAGGCTAAAGTAAAAAAAGGGAAAACTGTTTTTCTTCCAATACTTTATAAGTTTTTAACGTCTGACTACAATATTGACTAATGTTAAGGAATGATATAAGGTTTTGTACATTATATAGACTTAGCGCTCTGACCCCAATCTCATCTGACAGTAAAATAATGATGTGATGAACAAAAATGCTAACATGCTGAGGCTAGAGAAGAACTATTTACGAACTGACAAAATGCTATTTATCACAAGGGCCTAAATAACTTCATTGAACTTTTAGAGCGAGTGTTTAAGCCAGGAGAGTTGCAGCTAACGCGAGGGCATCAAAGTGGTACGGACCACCATTTGAGCCTGAAAAAAAAATTCTGCGCTTAAGTTACGGTGAAGCTATGAATCCCTAGTTGTGTATCGAAGGAAATCCTGGGTCAAAAGCTCAGGCTCATTTTGCAAATGGATAGATAGACTCGAACCTGAGCCCATAGAAGCTGTATCTGCTGAGTCAGTAACGCTTTAAATTATGATAATGGCTACAAAAGTCTGGTAGCTATCTATCATAAAATGTAATAGAGTAAATTGTTCAAAAATGTATTGTCTTTTAAATATAGTATAGCTGCGTGTCTAAAAGTAATTAATACTACAGGGCATTTTAATACATTAATTCTAAAGTTATCTGATTTCCCCCACTGATCGGTTTTGTATTACACTATGTTACAAACTTCACTATAACTCACTATTAACATTATTATCGAAACCAGTAGATTCGAGCACAATGTCACCATAAGGCGAATTTATGTCTTAAATTATTATTGCTTTTCTTACAAAAAAAAAAATATATTTTATCATTCTGTTCGCTTTTAGATGCTGTAGGTAAAATATTTGAGCGTATTAGCAATACGGAGTTCCGTATTCGATTCACGTTTGTAACTGGCATCTATTTGGTTTTACCAGATTGGATCGGGGTTTTATCGTTTTTTTCTAGATATAACATCGAGGCTAATACTAATATATATTTTGTCGTAATATTTACGATACGACTCAGAATAACCAAAGTTCTGGACAATTAATAATATTTTGATAAAACCATAGCATGCTTCTTATACTCGCCACGCCACTTACAAATTGAAAATGTATCCTCTAAACTCATATCCATATATTTCGGTAGAGCTCTTGAGATTTAGATTTTCTTGGGTTATCGTGCCACCGTTTTAGATCACACTTAACATCAGGTGAAATTTTGGTCAAACGCCCGAATATACACGCTATACGAGTGTGTATGTAAATGTAAAAAGTGTGACATAATCGCTAGAATTGTAAAAAAAAAAAAACTATCACAAATTCGAAAACTTCGACTAAAATTTTTATAGTATCGACTAATAAACAGACATGGAATCCAACTGATTTTAACTGGTCACCTAATGTAGAATTTACTTCAAACAAGACTTATAATAATAGTTTAAAACGCCGAAAGATAGAATTGAAATATTTCGATTGTGTGTAAATTATGCCTTCGACAATTTATGAACAGTAATTAATACAGAAGCTTGAGTAATTTTCTCCTCTTATACATATAAGTACGATCCCACACAATCAAACCGTTTACCATTAAACCTCTTAAACCGTATTATCGATAGACTACCACAAGCAGGTAAATTTCGACACGATATATCGATAAGAAATAAAATTACGGGCATTCCTACACAAACGGCATTCCAGATCAAACGAAACAACTCAAAAGACCTGTAAATCTCATCGAAAAAGACTCGATTTCATCTTTAAAACGAGGTAACATTATACACATATTTTATGGTTTCCCCTGAGATCCTGATGACTTCATACGCACAAACGAGATCTAAGATAAAATGTAAATAAAAACGACGATACGATGTAATTTTATACGGCTAAGTCATAACTAAACTGTCTTTTACACGTAACGTTCTTATAATAATCCGATAATCTAGTTTTCAAAGGTGCGTGATCATGACGTGAATTAGCTGGTGAAACTGCTCACACTAAACTATTTTTTGAAGAGAGTAAGTGTGATAGAAATATTGTGATATCTGTTTATGTTATTAATTTTAATCGAGTTTAGAATAATGGCTGCAGTTTATAGTGTTACTACAACGGGTTTTTGGACCATCTGTATGATTGTTGGAACTTAGTCGAGCTCATAACTCTTATCTTCTCGCTATTCGAAATGAAAAATTATTTTGTAAATATTTACTTCAAAAAGAAACTTCATATTATGAAAAATAGGATCATGATGTACAATCTCATTTGTAGATATTTACCTCTAATGTTTATTACTTGTTAGTGTCTGCCTAAAGCTTATGTTATAATATGATGCCGAAAAACAATCAATACACGCACAGCAATAATTTCTTTTTAGTATAGTAGTCACCTAAGGATTATTTTACACGGAATAGGCTCAGTGATTTGATCACAATTACACCTGATGTTATGTGACGATGTGGTCCAGGATGGTAAACAAACTAAGCCTAGATACTGGCTCTCAAGTGATACTGACGGAATTTGGCGACAGGTTTTCGAACTTGAGGGTAGTAGCTACCCAGACGGGCATTGTTAGAAAATATCCTACCTGCAGGTTATGGTTTCCTCACGATGTTTTCCTTCACCAAAAGCTCAGGCCGATTTTAGAGTCGGATAGGTGGAATTGAACCCGCGTCGATTGACGATTGTCACACATAACATTTTTTACTTGTATTTTTTCAAAACAATGGTTTCGAGGCTTAGAACGGTAGAAGCTATCTCGAGTTGTACTTAAAAGGCCACGTACGTCTTTCGTTATATGCTGGTGATTATGTTGTTTTGTTTTGCTTACACACACATATTTATTTTTGTGGCTCATTGTTAAGCGAGATTTTGTAAGAAACTAACGCTCTTAGGGTTATTACTCTATGTTTCCATGTAACATTAAGATGTACATTAACAATAATGTAACAGTCTGTGTTCAACTATCTATAATTGTAGCTATATGGTGACTGCTTAATCTCTAAGAATAAGCGTAAACGTTCATAGCCAAACCTTCCTCGAATTGACTTACATTATTAATTTCTGTACTACATTTAAATAAGTTTAGTTATTATTAAGTGATGCTGGTTCGAAAATCTACGACTTTGTTAGATATATATATACAGAGGTTGTTATGAAAGCGTAAGATGTCAATAGAATTGTAACCACCACATACAGAGTTAAAAACCTTTGTATACTTAGTTAGGAGATGAAATTTTTATAACAAACCAGTGTATATTTAGCTATAACAGAGTGTTAGTTTTTATCATGTCTACAGATGAAAGTGAAGATTTAGGCCTTTTAGGCATCGGCTCTATTTTTATTTTGGCAGTTGGTATCATTACATCAAATATCATCACTGAATTCTTACAACTATTGATGTATCAAATAATAAACAAAAAGTAATATTCAGATTCGCAGAAATAAAAAAAGACTCAAATAATAAATAATTCATGTATGTAGATTAGTTTTTTTTAATTAACATGTTCAGTATGGATTCAAAAAAGAAGATCGAAGATTCTTTCTGCGCGCCTATTATTTTGTTTTGTATGGAAACAATTGACGTCTCTTAAATACGAGAGAGATAATTAGATTGTAGCATGTTACATTACAAAATGTTTATAATCAATTAATTAATAATTAATCAATTACAGACCATGTAAATTAGTGTAGAGAACATTCCTCTTGGACTGAATTGTTATAACTATATTGTGTACAAAATTACACAATCTGATATCGGCGACGCAGTGAACTTGTTGAATAAATTCGATATCCAAATTCCGGGTGTGCGAGAGAACATGATTTTATGGTTTCACATAAAAATTTGATGGCTTCAATCTTGTCGCCTTGAATTGAGTATTTCAAGTTTTATAATTTTAATAATAGAGAGATTATACATAATTTGCATTGTAATGGAGAGATTTTTAAAAAGGCGCTCGATTTTATTTTATGGTTTTATGATTTTCGTTGTGCACAGGATGGTATTTGATCGTGTATTTTTGTGGGCGATCGAAATTTTTTATTTCAAATCGATCTGTTGAGTTTTGATGCAATTTCTTTTTACTGTTTTTACTCGCGTAAACTTTGTTTTCGAACTGACTAATGCTGTTGATCTGAAAGGCCTTCAAAACATAATAAGACTTTATTGCATGTGTGATGAGCACTCAGCTTGAAAAAATAATTATATAAACCACAATTAAGGAACCTTGGCTTGTACTTGCGTCCTGCACGCGCATTCAATAAAATTGATCTTAGAGTCCATTTGTTGCGAAAAATATAAAAAAAACATATCCTCACAGAACTCTTGTACCTTGCGTAGTATGTATGCATGGATTATTGCATGTATTATTTGTGAAAGTGTAAGTCGTATGACTTGGACCACAATCTCACATGTTGTTATGTGATATACTTATTCTTATTTACAGGAAAGTTATTCAATAAAGCATAGTACTAATTACAGTGGCAGTCACCGTACAAACATGGAATGGGGCATAGTACTACCTAGAGATTTGAATGTATGTTTACAATTACAAATTATAAACCTCAGCTCACTTTCAATTGTAAAAATACAGCACAAAAACTACGGTATCATCTACACCGACACCGAAAGACCGTTAGGTGCACCGTTGTCCGAGCAAGTGACCGATCATCTCTAGGTTTAGTAATGATTACATAAAGCCACCGCAAGCGCGATGCAGTGCTAATGCGTGGATTCTAGCGTCATATGAATCACACTGGATACGCATTCCTGCACATCAATCGCTGGTACATGTATGTATTCTGTTAAGGATCTTTTTTTATTTCACAAATCGTAAGAAGTAGCTAGGGCAAAGTCTGGAATTTTTCACTCGGGCAACGGTCATGCTGAGGTTCGTACCACTTTGGTTCCCTTGTGCTAGTTACCTCCTTCCGCCAAAGTTCGTTGAAGTAGTCAAGGCCCATCATTCAACAGCATTAGTCAGTAAAAAATAAAGATCACTTAAATGTTGAATTTATTCCAACTATACGAGTACTATGAAGTAACCGCCGTAGTGAGACGTTTCCGTTAGTGTTTAGCTAATAGTAAGATCTAACAAGAGTCGGGTTGTAAAATAATTAACTAACTGGATCACGACCATCGTTCACTTGTACAAAATCCGTTATAGTGACACGTTAAGATGCATCACGTATACAGGAACAGCAAGTGTATGACTAGAACTACCGAGAGGCTTAAGTCGTGGTAGATTGTAACCTAGCATAAGGATGCCGACTGTCAACAGATGCATGTTTATTAGGTGACGTAATCCTTGGTTCGGACCTCTCGCTGCCGGCGGTGGTTAAGGCCATGGTCGGCAGCGAGGAGGTCTGGGGGGTGGTTGCCTCCTTCTGTGAGCAAGTAATGCTACAGAAGGAGGCAGCGGAGAGGGTCAGGGAGGAGGATCCGGGGGCGGATCTTCGGAGGAGGAGGAGGCCCAGGTGGAGGTGGGCACGCTACGTACGGGGGGGGGGGGGGGGGGGGGGTTTTGGGTTGAGGGGTGTTTCGTTGTGTGTTGTTTTCTTGTCTTCTTCTTCTACTTTCTCATCCTTCTTTCTTCCAGGTATCCCTCTCCTTCTTACGTCTTGTCGAGTGAGACAAGACGAGTGAAGGAGAGGGACCTAAACTCCCTTTGAAAGCAGTGGTGGGCTACTTCATCTTTTCCTTGCCCGCCACTGTTCTGTCCATTCTTCATTCTTCCTTTTTATGGGGGGCAGGAAGTATATCCTGCCCCCGGACTTTAGACCAATTGGTCGTGCCTCTTCTATGAGAGGTGGGCTAAGAGGTGGGGGGGAAGTATTCTCCCCATCCCTACTGGGCCATTGCACGGACGAGGCCTGGTGGGGTCGCCGCAGGGGGCGACGCGATGCTTGCGAAAACCACCCCGTGTCGCCCCCATCCCAAATGCGGCCGATGGCCCCGGGGGGTTTTAGTGGGTATTTCCGGGCGCTTCACGCCCGGGTGAGTCCCACACTGGCACGGAGTTCGTCCCTCCGTGCCCCCATACCTATTGCATTGAGGGACTCCGGTCTCACTAATGCAATAGGTAAGGGTAGTGCGTAAATGCATTTCCCCCGTCAAAAAAAAAAAAAAGGTGACGTAATCCTTATTGGGGACCGTACTTTATTTAACATCAGAAGAAGTGGCATTTTTTGCCGATATAAAAAAAAATTTAGAGCAAAAAAGCTTGAACAGATAATTTATGTTTAAATAATACATTTTATATTGCATTCTTTTTTTACACTGTATACGGAGAGATCTTTAACCACAATCTCACCTGATGTTAAGTGACGATGCGCTCTAGGATGATGGACACTAACCCTAAACGTCATAGTAAGCATACTAAGCCTGAAGGTAATGGTAGTATAGTGAAATAAAAGTTTGGAAACCTATCGGTGTTTGGGGATAGGTTTTCAAACTTGTAGTTGGTAGTTACCCAGAAGCGCATTATTAGAAAATGCCCCACCATCGAGCTATGGTTTCCTCACGATATTTACCTTTATCGAAAATTCAGGTTAATTATAAAGTTAAACAGATGAGATTGGAACCACCGTCCATCGAAGCGGAATCCAAACGCACTACAAAACTGCACCATCTTCGCTTTATTTTTACTTTAATTCTCTATTCTTACTTTTCGCTAAATTTTCTTTAATTGAAACAAATATAACGTTATAGTGTAAAACACAGCTAATTGAACAAGAGAAAAAAAAACATTTAACAAATAGGTACAGTTTCATTCAACCAATGCAATATATTCATTAGTGACAACTGGAAGAATTTCAATACAGCCTCGTAAATATCAACAAAGTCAACGCGACTTTAAATAAAAAAACGTTTGTGGAATATCAACGAAGTCATGCAATCTACAATAACATTGTGTGACCTCCTTCTTACTTATATACACTTGTACAAGGTTATATTCGCCGCCTAATTATTTGCTCTAAAACCAAAACTAAAATCAAGGTTGCCCGCAATATTTACATATCGCATCGATTTCAGTAAAGGTAAATACTGAGAGTAGATACAATTTAGGTCACTACATTTATGAATGTAAGATCCAATATTAAAATTACAGAGTTTTTGATAAAAAAGAAACCCTGTAATGAAATCGTAGACTAAAAATCGTAATGGTTAATGAGTTTGTAAATAGCGCCTGAGAAAGACATTTAAAAAGATGTAATAAATAAATACATAAGCAAAATATTAAAATTTTGTTTCTCCACAAAATGTAATTTATATAACTTTATACGATTGTTTCTGCAAAATTAAAATTAACACACAGTCTTACTTTATTTTAATATATTACTAAATTTATTGTGATAGATTATTTATCGCGTCTCAACTTAGTCTAAGAAGTATAGCTGGGGTAAGAATAATAGATAAAGTAAGGAATAATATGAGGAGATAACGTTGTGGTGGGGTAGAAGATGTAATAAAAAAAAAATATAGATAATAGAATGCTCAATAGGTTTGGGCTTGTGGAGAGGATGGACGAAAGAAGAATGACTAAACAATTTACAAGGTGAGGGTGGTGATTGGGGTAGTCTGTATACGTCAATATAAGCGAACATATCTCGAGCAGATTGAATATGTTCTGAAGAAATGCCCAGTAAAAAGTACTAGTAACCGAAAAGTGTGTTTGAAAGCGCTCATGAAGAAGAAGCAACGAAAGACGTGTGTTAGGATCGTAACAGTTGAAAGGATGTAGTTTCTGCCTACCCTTATGGGCGTGATGTTAACTTAACCCAGGAACAAAATTTAGTTTTTATCTACACTAATAAATAAAATTGAAGTGTCTGTTTGCAATATCATTTTTTTAAATTAAGTACATATGAATGTATATACGATACCTATACCAAAAATACCATTTTTTAAATTTTTGTCTGGTCGTCTGTTTGTTCTGGGTAATCTTCGGAACCGCTGCGCCGATTTTGACGGGACTTTTTTGGTAGATGGCTGAAGTTACTCTCCGTAACTTAGGGTACCTTTAATTTTCGACAAATAATTAGGGTACCACGTAAAAAATTAAAACTCATAAAAATGGAATAAAGCCCGATTCAATGAGACATTTTTACTGGCAGGTATTTGAATTTGTAAGAAATATCTTTTCCCGTCCCGTAATTTTTTTTTACATAAATGAAACTCGGGCGCAACCTCGGGCACACCGCTAGTAATTTATATGTCTCTCACGTTAGATATTCTTACATAATATTTTTATAAAAATAAAACAAAACACGACAGTTCTAAATAATTATTCTAAAAGGACACACCGACCGCGTTGATATCTTTTGTTAAAACGAGATTGTTGCGTCGCGCTGTTACTCCAAACCCTTTACATTTACACGGCTTGGTCTATACAACGCACAGGTATAACTCAGAGGCACTGTTAACGATGCATTGTCATTGATGATCTCTATCTAATGATTAATGTTGATTGTTATTCCAGCAACGATCTAAGAGCTTTGCGTTCGGTTGTTTTTATGCATTTAAAATCTTTTTATACTAACGATTAATCACTAAGAATAACACTTTTTGCTTATGTGTTTCCATTAATATATTGTACTAGCTGCTCTCCGCAATTTTACCCACGTAGTTCCTGTTCCTGTGCGATTTTCAGAATAAAAACATCTTATGTCACTCCCTGGATTTCAAACTATCTCCATACCAAATTTCATACAAATCGGACCAGTAGTTTTTAAGTTTATTCGTTACATACAAAAATACAAATCTCACCTCTTTATAATATTAGTATAGATATAGATAAACGACTTTAACGTTAATTAAATTATACAATTAGCCTTAAATGTGCTCATATAAATAGTGATAGAGAAACTTCTCAAAAAAACTATAATAAAATTAGCATAGATTTATTCATTACGTAAACGGATTTTATTTTAAAGAGTCATTAATTTCAGTGATTATGATGGAATGACAGCTCGTATATATACCTTGTCGGATAAAATAGATTCGGGAGCTGTGACAAAATCGAGCTTTTGAGGAAAACAACATGATAATACAATAGCGTGGTGTTAAGGCATTTTCTAGCGGTACATATAAAATTCTTAAACCTAAAATATGCTGTTAATGTAACGGCAGGTGTATTGCGACCCTACATATTCGACAAGATATGTGATTATTAGCATATACTTATAATAAAGCGAATAAAACGCATAACATCATTAATAGATAAGTGAATAACTTGATAAAATGAAATTAAAATTCACACTTAAAGTCGTTTTTTGCTAAATAAAAGATTCAGAACTATTTATACGATTGCTTGTAAGATAAACGTTTTTTACAAATCGTACAACAATTTTTTTACAATTTTTAAAACAACGTTTTTTACAATTTTACAAACACATCGTAATTACCGATAATATTTTGTATACTTTTTACATGATAATTTATTTTTTCAACTAAAAAATACTTTTGATATATGTTTTTCTAAACCATCTGAAGGAGATTGTGTTGAATGATAAGAACTTCCCTTATACATAAATACTAAAAACTATAAACATTTTATGTTTCCTGTATTGTATAAGGTTTACTTATAATTAATACGTAGAATGTATTAATATAGTTATTTTAAACTACAGATTTACAATATAAATAGCCGGTATCAATTAAACAAACATCGATTTCAACTTATAAACAAAAAAACTCACCTCGTAAACATCCAACGAGTCCAAAAGTTTCGATTAAAGATACTTATAACCACACTGTGTAACGTACAACACTGCGCTATTACCGAAAACAATTATTATCAAGCGTAGTATCATACAATACAACTGAATATCAACACTATCACACAAACAAAACTTTATCTTTTCACTTGACACTGTAAAAAATATCTATATACACTTAAAAAAAAAAGAATCCAAAAAGTCCCTTTTCCAATTTTCTCAAACAACACAACATAAGCGTTGTACAGTTTTACGTAAACTGACGCGCCGGGGCGCTGTCGGGTTGCGCGCGCGCCTTTCCACGGTATCTGCTTCTCTTTTCATCGCGCACGTTTCACCATAAACATCTGAAAGAGATGGTAATATGATTAATGGATGCGGCCTCGATGAGGGCCAGCGAAAGCCTCTCAGAAACTCAAAAAAGTTGATCTGTAATTGTATATGGTATTTGCAATGTGGGATCGAGTTGTCACTAATGTGAATGACCCTTATCACCTCCAATGCACTTTGAAATAGCATTTAACAATGATCAACAAACAGACTGTTGTAAAGTTTTCAATAATTAAATGTAATTTACATCACTATGAATTTTTTTATAATTCACTTCAATCTATATATGCATATCGCTCGTATTACATTTGACAACTAGCATTTTTTCCAGGCTCATCAGCTACCATTATATAATCAATTCATACAATCCATTTTCGTTTTTAATAATTAGATTTCAATATTTCTTTTTTACATATATTTTGATATCATACTATATCAACATACTACTTCTAGTTATGTACGTATTTTTGGTATTACATAACAATTTTCATTTACAAATATTTAATTCCATTAAGAAGCACACCTTTCGAGAAATAAGTTTCCATGGCAACGGCTATAGGTAAATCCAGGTAACAATTGAGTTACATAATAGATATATTGATACATATAGGTACGTGTTATATATTTAACTAAAAGCAAACTAGTTTAAGACAGGATTAGTTACTTGTTATAATTCACATAATTAAATATTCACAGAATTAGGACATAAAATAGATAATTGACAAAATAATTCTTTAATTTTTTTACTTTAATTCCAGAAGAATTTTGAAATTATTATTGTAACAACGACACTAAACACAGTTAACTGGTTTGAAAAAAATATCGTAGATAAACCACAAGTTTGTAAAATGTTTTCAACAATTATCACACAACGATAAAATAAAATCGTTTATCAAGTTGTTTGTTCTATCACAAAAACGATAATTCTCTCGTTGTTCGAGTATCGAGGGATGAAAAAAAAGCGACCACAGCCATTATGATTGGTGCGAGTCAGGTTTCGTAGCTTGGCAACGAAGCGCTCCACAAACGCTCGCGGGGAAACGGTTCTTATCGTAGTTATGACTGCCGCAGACTGTCAGTTGAAACTGACTGAAACTGACGCGTATGAAATATAAACGATTAGTACTAATTTGCCTGACAATAAGTTCAAGCACTGTGTCAATCTAGTTTTATTCTCAAATTCATAGTGATGAGTGTGTGTTAATTTTATAGTGAAAATGACATCCCTCTCTGTGTGCTTGCGCTAATACTGATTACAGCTTTGAAATTAACAGTTTTTTGAAATAATATATCTATTTTTTTAGTCCCCTACACCCCTTAGGCATAACCCGAGACTTTGTTGTACCTCTTTATTTTAGTTATCTTATAATATACAATATATTTTAAATAAACCTTTACATGTATTTATTTTCTTTTTCCTCGTAATAATTTTCTTTCTTCTTATTTCAATATTTGTTACTTTAGAGTGGCATTTCTCTATCTGCCAACTGTCACAACCTCATGGACGAAAGCGAGCAGAAACTTTCGAGTGTCCTGACCCTCCAGCATAGAGGCCAGGCTCTGCATTGTGACTTTCCCGACCCTATATTCCGGTCGTATCGTGTCGAGATGAGTCGAATCTTGGACAGTCTTACAATATATAATACGCTTTCTCGGCGACATCTGGGTCACAAGCACAAGCAGGGCTGTCTTTGAGAAAAAATCTGTGCAGGTACGCTGAGAACTTTCCATGACCTGTGAATGCCTGCACATGAGTTGGTGATAAGCGAGTCTTTCTCACTATCCGGTGGGCTTCAGCCACCTTTGGGAAGAAGACATGCGTCACCTCCCCAGTGCTGGAGGCCTCGTAGCGCGCCTGCCAGACCTCAACTGTATCAACCCTAATTATTCGCTTAGTGTATGAAACCGGATACCGATCGTAGTCAGACGGGGTCTTTTTACAGGCGCCCTATTGGCCAGTTCGTCGGCATGCTCGTTTCCTTCGGTGCCGACGTGTGCTTGCACCCAACACAAGCGTATAGAGGCTCCACCTGCACGGATCTCCCGAAGGAGTTGCTGCGTTTTAAGCCAAACGGTGCAGTGGTTTAGGGTTTGCCAGCATTTCCAGTGACGTTTTTGAGTCACTGAAGATGCGGACTTTCCTCTCTTTAGCCTTTTTAACCACTTGTATGGCTCCTCGGAGGGACTCATACTCTTCGCCCACACAAGTAGCTGGATGCGGATACTGCCCGTCACCTACAGGCCACTCCATCTCACGTCCAACCACGATCTCGACCGACTGCCCGCCCTTCCTAATACGTCTAAATATCTATATTACATACATAATTATACAAAAAACCAAATCCATTTTCTGTTAAATGTTCTAGAGAATCCAAATATAAAAACGATTTGTTTACAATAATGTTTGTTAACTTGATAAATTTGAAGGTGTTGTTGTTATCTGCATAAAATTTTAACAATCGCCTTCATGTCATGGTAATTAATACTAATAATTTATAGCTATTAACAATAGCTCCAATTATTTGCGTCAATCGCAATAGCTTGTAACAACTAGAATTATTAATTGCACCTGATCACTATCCAAAGCCCATAGTGTTGCCGACCATTGTCGGAAGCACGACCGGACGTGTTCAAGTGAACTTACTAGACGAAGTGTCTGAGTCACATAAAAAAGGGTTCACACTCTAATCTGAATAGAGTACATGTGATTAGTAATATTAAATAAACACAACTAGATATAAAATATTTGAAAATTATATCAAATAATTATTTATATCACGCCTAAAATAGTGAGCGGAACGTATATATTAACTAAGTTACATACTTATCTTAAATATATAACATAAAACACAGAAAAACAAATTTGAATTATACATATAATTATATATATCATAATATGTATGAAATATTTCGCAAAACAAAACAAAAATAATTACCTCACATCTCAAAACAAATGTATTTATTCGTGTAATTAAGTCGGTTGTGTAGTCCTCGAGTTATTAGCGCATTTACTGAAAGGCAGACAGAAAGACGTCCCCTTTTATTTGTTGTTTATTTTATTTGTTTACATATTAATGTAAACATAAATAAGTATTTATTTTGAAAATATTCATATAAATTTTGATGAACGTAGGCTCAAATCCACCTATACCGGTTTGTAATGAACTTGAGCTTTCAGCGAAAGACAAAATCGTGAGGATACATAGCGTGTTGTTAGGTTATTTTCTAATAATGCCTACTTGGGTAACTACCGTCCTCAAAGTTTGAAAGTCTGGTGCTAAGCACACACATATGTGTTTCAGCAGCTTCACTTAAGATCAAGTATCACTAGGCTTCGTGTATAATTAATTAATATCTAATGAGATTATGATCAAAGCATTGAACCTTGGGAGCCTATACAGTATAAAAAATAAAATAAGAAACATTCAGCGTTGCATAAAAATAAATGTAAAAAATCTAGAGTCGCGTACATCGCCTTGTAAATATATTAAAGTTGTCTCATCTAGTATAACGACATAATAATTACGTGTGAATCCAATTTACAACAATCTTCGACACTTTATAAATATGTCATCATGTAGCCAACTCGTTACGCTTAATCGCCTCGGTATAAGCAGAAGAAATAAAAAAAAAATTATAATAACTCAATTCTTTAAGGCTGTGAGTATAAAAATATAGTCATAATGTATAATATATTAAACTCAAATGATCCTTAAATTGTACCAAATACGTTCTAGATTGTGAGGGTACAGCATTTTTGCATATAGTTAATAAAACAGAGTCAAGTGCGATTTGGATTCGCTCATCGAAAGTCCCGTACAATAAAACATATTTAAGCTATTTATTTAAAAATAAAATGTTATTTCTTCCATTCAATTCAGGATTCTTAGCGCGATCCCGACTCGCATATAATTTATATTCTGTTAGCTGTTGTTACATAATTAGCTTTAATTTCGATTTTGCACTATATTAACATTTTAAAGCTATACAAGCTTGACTGTTATTTGTACCAAGTACAAAGTAATTGAAATTACATATGAACCTCTAGTATTTAATTTCTTAGTAATGATATTTGTCCTAATAATTTTGTACATATTATCCAAAAAAATTATCTGATGTTATCAGGTCCAAAATAATCAACCTAAAATTACAGCAGATGGACAGAAGATACAACGCGTCGAGTTACTAACACAGTTCTTGCTTTGGATACCATGAAAGTACAATACTGATTTATTATAATTATATATATAATATATACATTTATTATATTATACATTTATTTACAATAAAAATACACAGCTCGTCTAAAAAAAAGACATATAAACTAAACCAATACATAAAATAAAGAGCCAAAATTTAATTCATCATTATTTAAAAAGTAATTATAAGACTATATGTGTGTATATATAATATTAAGTGATTCGTCTAATATAAATTTTAAAGAAGAGAGAAAAATATAAAGTAAGAAAGACGACATCTTAAAATGTAAATGATACGATGCGCTCGTAGTTGGGAATGCGCTATCATCATACAAAATGTGATCTTGATGTGGGCTTTATAATCAAGTGTTTATTTTAATGCGGTTACGGGTGACTCGATGATCGAGTTTATTCATTATTTATTCGAGTGGTAAGACACGGCGGTCGTTTCTAACTGGATTGTAACCACTATACACGAGCCATTTAGGTGGATATGTTCGTGGACATATGTACGTGTGGCTTCTTCGCTCCGGCTGTTGCCACCCAAGACGTACTTCGATTCTCAACTGTAAAACCTTTGAAAACGCTGCCAGTGCCCAATAGTGACATTTCATGCACTAGTAATATGTGAAAAGTAAATAGGTTTAGTAAAGAACCTTTATTTAGCTAGGATCAATGCCACAAGCGACACGGTGCTTGCGAAAGCCACCCCGTGTCGCCCCCATCCCAAATGCGGGGGACGGCCCCGGGGGGGATTTAGTGGGTATTTCCGGGCGCTTCACGCCCGGGTGAGTCCCACACTGGCACGGAGTTCGTCCGTCCGTGCCCCCTTATCTATTGCATTGGGGGACTCCGGTCTCACTAATGCAATAGGTAAGGGTAGTGCGTAAATGCATTTCCCCTCGTCAAAAAAAAAAGGGATCAATGCCACAAGAATTTATGGACATGCAAGTAGCAGTTCAAGTCGAGATTCGTACGATAGTGGTACTCTTGTGTTACTTATCACTATCTGACCAAATGACCTAAGTGCCAGTCATTAAGTTCACTTGAAGCTGTCAATATCTATCTATACAGGTCAACGACGGTAGTTATTTTGTAAAAAAGTGTCGTTTTTTCTGGTGAAACTGGTTGGTTTATATCCAGATGCTCAAATACTTCGAAAACCGCCATGACAGTCAAGATAGAATTTAGGCAGCACTATGTTTGTCGTTCGACCGAGGACCGACGACCTGGTGAAGGTAGCGGGAATCCGCTGGACGAGGGTGGCGCAATATCAGTCGTCGTGGAGATCTTTGGGGGAGACCTATGTCCAGCAGTGGACGTCTATCGGTTGAATAGATGGATGGATGGATGTTAATCGTCAATCAAAGAACAACCACTTTGCTAGATAAGTAAAATGCTAGATAAGTATTTAATAATGGTCGCCTAACCACCTTACAAATGGAGATCAAACACTTATCTGAGTTTAGCAAAGGCAACACATAACTTGTCTACAGCTTACGCTTAACCTATTACCATCAGATATTCTGGCCATATTGAAATAAAACATGATACCTTTCTCTAGGCTAATCTGTGAATAATATAAAATGTTAAAAAATCAGTCAAGATTTTTATCTCCCATCAGATTTAGGTGCTGAGTATCCATGTCGCGCTGTGGATAAATGATTAATTTGACAGCGCGGCCACGCTGCTGTCAGAAGAGAGGCACGGTGGCGTCATGTCAGTGGCCGGTGCGTGTTGGCAACCGTTCTCATTTGGCTCTGTAATCAGATACCTATTCTAAATATCTGCTTTAGTTTCTAGCTTATCCAATTAAATTTACACGTTCACTGAACAGTAAACAACCTGTTTAAAAAAATATTTGTTTTTTATCTGTACTACTGTATATTTTGGGTAAATAATATATCGGGTAAAAGATAATGTCAATCTTAACACATTTAGAAAATTTCTTTGACGCTATCCTAAACGATTTTAAGGTTTGATGATAATAAGAAATAAAAAAAGTATACGAGTAGATATCAACAAGAATATCTGCTATTTGTAAATAATATATAAAGATATTTTTGTTAATTTAATTTAAAAAAAATTATATTAGTATTTTTTATAGCCTAAAAATTCTTTATTATCAAATACACGATGCACGCAATGTTTTTCATCAAAATGTACAATCCAATTTGAATTAAAGCTGATCAGAATTTTATCTTAATTATTGTTTTACAACATCTAAAAACAATTTCAAAAATCTTTATATATACTTCTCTTATGTATAAAATATATAATTGCTCCTTACTATATACTTCTCGTGTACAAAATTTCATCAAAATTGGTAAGGCCGTTTGCGAGTTAAATCCGAACATACAAACAGGAAGAAAAAAATTTAATATCAGGTTCCAGATTAGCAGCGGCTAAAATAGACGTATGTCACAAAATTTCTTTAAAACAAATTTACAGACAACGCCTATAGATTTATTATTAGTATAGATATCATACATTAAAGTTAACATTAACACAGTGACCTATAATCGACGTTCAGTGAATTATTTATAATAAATGCATTCGATTTGTTTCATTTGGAATCGAATGCCCAAAGTTAATACATAAATTTGATTTGACACCCCAGCCCACCGGTGTAGCCAAGATTTGTAACTTGATATTTAACATTAATACTTTAACAAACATTATAGAAATTTGATATACTACTTTAATTAATACAAATTCTTATTATAACAATTATTTATTCTTGTCTATAAGTAATTAAACCATAAATCAACATGGCCTGTAGGAAATTCATGATTCAAGTTGACTTCGCCATTGTAATGACTAGATTAATTAGATTTTGTGGGGAAGGCTTAAGATATAATGGTGACCAGTACTAGGGCCACCATGATGGTACAAACATAGGATTGATCGGTTCACATGCGCGCGATTTGTCCTAGGTAAACCTATTAGGCCGATCTAACAGTACATAGATACTTTGGCGAAGATTGAATCTCGATTAACTATTTATCTTTGCTATCTCTCTACCATAACCTTACATTTCAGATAGTAGGGTTTGTTGGTACGTTGTACGTGTACTTTTTTTTCGAGAGGAATGCATTTACTCACTTGCTGTCCAACCTAACCCAGGGCAAACCCCCAGGAAAGGTTGAAGCCGGAGATGTGTGACAGTCTTTCTTCAATACGAATAAATCTTTCGCCTTTTACGTGTGTTAATACCTAAATGTTTCATTTTTTTTTTATAACATTACATTCAAAATGTCTGGCCACATCGCTCATAAGCTTTACAGGGCACCCGTCTAAACGTCTAGCCTTCAAAAATAACCTTTGACATGGTTTCTGTGCTTATTTCCTTAACTAGAGAGGCATCTGGCATACATGTCTGTCTAGCCATAATCTATAATCGTAACGTAAGGTTTTTTAACCTATTATGTTTTAACCTATTTAACCTATTATCTTGCGTAGAAATTGATAGAGGACCTTTTATATCTACATAAATGTGCTTAAACCTGTTAGCAAATTGAAAATAGTCTAATTCGGATTTCACATGCTGTGAACCATCGCACACTGACACTTAACACATGATCACGCCCATTTGACAATATCGCTGTTATATTTACCTAGAAAAACCTCACGTTGATAAGATTCCCGGGTGACTATTATTATGAACCGAACGGACGTTAATTTATGGCAAATACGGTCATTCACGCTGCACAGACATTTCGCAAACAATAAGTAGGTATCTCCCTAGTAAGATTATCTTTGCAATATTCTGTTTCTTGGAATGCTTACATAATGAAATAAGTTCTTCAGTGCTAAATTGGGTTGGACCGATGTCAGAATAATCGAGTATCGTGGAGACAGATATGGACTCTGTTAGAGTTAGCGGGTTCGCAACAAAACAAATATAAAATATTCATTTGTATTTAGTTCTATGTCTGATAATATAAGTTTATTTCTCGTATTATCAGACCTGGGTACCGAGGTTAGCTCGGTGTTATAAGGACATGTACTTATTCATGTGTTAATACGCTTCAAATTATCTGTTGTAACGTTGTAACTTCGCGCGCATAACGGATTCTTTCAGTTCCTCGCGGCAGACGCGTCGGAACGCTATATCGAGACGGTCGCGTTATTAGTATATAATTAAATTTACCTACTACTTCCTATTTTAATTGTATTGTCTAAATATAAAATTAAAGATCTATATCCCGCTAGGGTGAGTAACCTTTATCTTTTTATTGTGTTCTTTCCTATGTAAATGCAGAGTTGCTTTGCGTAGGAAGTATTACAGTGTGGTTAGGGAGGCACTGAGCTTGTTGAGGGTTGTCTAGCCAGATATAATGCTTGCCTACGTCTTGGGCTTCCAGGATCACCTACCTGCTACAAACAACTGAACACCGAGGGCGGAAGGAGGACTCTGGCTGCCATCTTAAGATCGTTCATAATTCCAGTTACACTACTACATGACGTACACACTTACACAGTAATAAAAATTATTTTCCAATTTTTAACATTTTACGCTTGAAGGAATGACAGGATTTATTTTTCAAAAATTTGATCGATCGATGATCAGTAACAAAGACACCGTATTGTAGTTTAGATGATAGTTAGTAAATCGAATTTGGAATTACATATTTAGTCAAATACTCCTGAATAAATATTTTTTAATGTGACAAAAGTACTATGTTACATGTGGAACTATGAAATTTATTAAATCAATTTATAATTTACCTTTATTAATAGATACCAAATTCATATTGAATAATAAGAATCAAAAATGTAATGTAATATTATAAGTTATAATGTTATTTCTCGACATCCTTTGTTGCCTAGCAACTGTCAGCCATTTGCAAAACGGTGTAGGTCACTACCCTCTGTTATTATGAAATTAAATCAAAACAAAAACATTAAATACAAACGTGTGGCTGCAATTTTTTAAAAAAAAGTGTGAATCCAGATAATCTTAGAAAATAAAGCTTTAACAAAAGTTTCATCTCGATCGGTACAGCGGATCCCGAAAACCCAATTACATATATATGTGTATATAAAAAAATTGCTCGCTTAATAATATAAGATCATAGTGTTAGTGTTTTGACGTTTATAAGCACCTTACCAGGGCCTTTTTTTTCTTTTTTTTTTTTCGAGGGGAATGCATTTACGCACTTGCTGTCCAGCCAGACCTGAAAGGGACGTACCCGAACAGGAGAGACTGGAACGACTGATGATGTGTGACAGTCTCTCGCACGCAAGTGTGAGAGGCTGTCACACAGGATTAGTGTGGGACTCGCGGCGAGAAGCGCCGTTGACCACTACCCACTAAACCCCCCGGTTCCTCCCGCCACCTTGGTGGAGCCACACGGGATCGCGAAGCATTCAACCGCGTGACCTTACCAGGGCCTAAAGTGAAAAAAGGATTTTTGAATTTGAATAAAATCTATACCAAAAAGAGTTTAGATAATACGTTTAGGATTTTAAAAATAGATTTTGTAAATTGAAATATATTTTATATATAATAATTTAAGAATGATACACAATACTAGCTTAGAGAATGTTAATAAATTATTTAATACAAAAAGAAAAAAATGTTCATTTCTTAACATCGGTTACGCTTTTATATTTATTAATGTTTCGTGTATCAAATCACCGAACGAGTATTATTTACATATTGTTAATTGATACAACAAATTATTCATTGGGATATCCAGTTTGTTCATTCTTCTGATAAACAATAAACATAAAGAATATACAATATGGTTCGATTTTTTTTAGATGCTACAATATAAAAAAATACTTTTTTATTGTAGCTTAAATATCTCGTTCAAGTTTGTCAGCTTAATATACATATAAGAAAGAAATAGAAAGAAATTAAACACATGTGATATTATACCACATCGTTTTGTTTTAATTTACTATTTAAGTGTAATTTTTAATTGTACAACATTTTAAGCTATTCATAGAATAGTGCTATTGTTGTAAGAAATGACTGGGATCTATTTACAGGTGGAATTAAAACACACATTTGTATAAAGTTGATAAATTAACAAGTTGATCATAACTACTATTTTTTACTTTTTTACTTACGCGAAAAATCATAGTAAAGCCGATCAATATAATATTTATTCTAAATCGATACATATAGATGTAATAAATTTAATACTTTTTAAACTATATTTGTTCACCTACATGGTTTCATTATGGTCTATTTCATTTAGTGTTTTAAATATGTTTAGTGTTATTATATTATTGTGCTATTTTAAACCCATAGATATCATTTTACGTTACTACAATATTTAATAATTTAATTCTCTAACATAGTTCTGATAGTTGATTATTTCAAATAAATTTTACAACGAAAAATATACTATGTATTTAGAACTCGCTCAATGCCGCTATCGTCGTTTGAGATTACTGTTAATAAAACTGATGTTATATATAAATTTATACAATGAAATCAAATTGTGTACATCATTTCGATATAAAGCGAGTTGTGTTTTAATGGAAGTAGTGATAAATCTCGAGTGCTGATAAATGCGTATCTTCCGAGATAAGATCAGACGGTCGGCCGGCGCTGACTCGCTCGGGATCCGAACTGTGAAACTCTAATGTTTTTCTCTCACGAATAAACTACATTTTGATGTTGTGAACATTTAATGATGTTCCAAATAGGTAGGTAGTTGTTTTATTAGAGAATTTAATCTTTAATTTAAGTACATTATTAGTCCAGTTTTAAAATTAATGCATAATGCTTCAACCTTCAAGTTTGTCGCCAGGCATTGATAGTCAGCATCACTTATCATGTTTATTATATTGGATCACCATTCATTCAATCAAAAAAAAAACATCCACTGCTGGACATAGATCTCTCTCATAAACCTCCACAATGACCGATCTTGTACCACCCGCATCCAGCTGACTCTCGCAACTTTCACCAGATCCCCGATCCACCTTGTAGGGGGCCCGTCTACGCTGCGTCGTCTACTGCATGGGACATCGGTATTACGAGCGATGTGCCCAGCTCAATGCCACTAAAATTAACAATTCTTCGGACAATATCGGTTAATTTGGTTTTTCTGCGATGATGAGATGACCATCTCATTTCTGTTTTTATTTTATATTGCACAGCACAATGACTGCACTGGACCTGATGGTAAGTACAGTACAATCCAAAACAGCAGCGACTGACACTAAACAGAATTCACTGTCAGTCACCGCTGTCATACTGGCCTGCTTAAATACCTCTTCACGCCTCATTTGAAGGACCCAATATCATTTGAAGGAGGGAACATGCTGACAGGAAGACGGTTTCATAACCTCACAGTGCGACAAAAGTAAGAGTCTGCAAACTTTTTGGTTCTTGAAGTTAACATGATTCGATGACCCAGTGAAACTCCAACCATAGCCTTTTCCATTGTCCTTTGGGTAACTTTGAGATTTCTTATTAGACCCATTATGAGCGACCACATCTCAGTGCCGTATGTCATCACTCGACCAGTGTGGTCGGAGACTTTCGTCTTGAGACACTTAAGACACTTAGTAGCTTAGTTTTATACAGTATATAAAAAATGTAACACAATTTCCGGTCTCGATTTGTTCACATATTAATCCGAATGACTCTACGGTATTCGGTTTGACGAAGGCCTTTCATGGTAAACAGTGGGTGTGATTATGTAATTATAGTATAAATTATAGGTTCTGTTACTCAAATGTACCGCGCCCTTACTCTGTACACTTATTGTACCACTAACTGCGCCCCGCGGCTTCGTTTTCATCAATAACCACTCTTAACAGTAATTATATTTGCCACAGTATATCATTGAAATATTCAAAAGAATACAATAATTAATTTATTCAACTTATTTTTGCACTTGACCATTAATCATTTATAAATATTTTTATTCAATTATTCATTATTTTTGTGTTGACTCCATTAACTAATAACCTTATAACTTCCATAAACTTAACATAACGTACAAAATGAATAGATCTATCATTTGACAAAAGTTTCATATAAATCGATCCAGTACTTTTCGAATTATATAATCACACAGCTGTGCACGCGGCTCCGCCCGCTTTATATAGAAGCCATTAAGGTTAATAATAATTATATTCTCCTAATTTATTTTTGTACTACGAAAAAGCAAAGATGTTTCTCGCAAATTCAAATTAAAACTGACGATTGAATCGTATTTTGTTTTTTTACACTTAACTTTTTGAATTTTTTTACACGGATCCCTAATTATTTTCCTACATTTATTTGGTACTAACAGAAACTGCAGATAATTTTCAGAAATTCAAATACCTGCCAATAAAACTGTGTATGAATGGGTTTTAATTCACAATTTAACAAGTTTTAATATTTTTACGCCGAACCCCAATTACTTTCAAAAAATAAAAGTAGCTTAATTTACGCGGAGCGGCTATCTGCTTGATAAAGTCCCGTCAAAATCGGTAAAGCTCTTCCGGAGATTAGCCGGAACAAACAGATAGATAGACATAAAATTTTAAAAGTTGTGTTTTAATTATCATATTCATATCTATTTAGTAAAAAGTTGTTATTTTGTTGAAGAGAAGATTGAAGACAAGATAAAAGAACCTCGTAATCCTAAGTTCGTTCTGTGATAGTTAGAGTCCTGAGTAGGAAGGAACTCCTGCAACCTGCCCGGAACATTTCAATGCTGAAGTTAATGTGGCGTTTGTATCTACACAATCGAACTTCAGTCAAGTGCTTATTTAGACTTCTTCACAGATATCAAGCTTTCCTAACCGGCGCATATCGCACTCTACCTTGAACTGGATATGTCACTTTTGGTAATACATACATAATAATCTGCGCGTGCGCATCGTTCCTCATTAATATTTCATTGCAGCCGCGTGAAGCTTCGTGCAAACAAAACCGGCTTCAGCTTCGATTGTATGTATATGTCGAGATCTATTTGCGGAGAGACATTGCGACAGTGCCTGTTATAATATTCATCATTCGATAGTTATCTTTGCTTTATGATTTCTCTTTATTCAACATCAAGACTATCAGTGATTTTACATCTATGTGAAAACAAAAACAAAACACAATTAAAAATAGGAATATCACTGTACTAATTTAAAAAAAAATGAAAGTAAATAATAATTCCTATATTTACTGCCTTAAGTAACCGAAATGCCGTCGCGACACTACAAAATAATTTATTTACCACAAGTATAACCTGCACTCAACAAATGTGCGTACATAACACTACGCTTTAGATTTTATTGTTTTAAACTGAATTGAAGTGGCAATGGGCTGGCCATATTGCTCGTAGTACCGATGCCCGATGGGGCCAACGGGTTCTCTAAAGCCTGCCGCGCACTGGAAGATGCAGCGTGGGTAGGCCCCCCACAAGGTTAACCGATGACCTGGTGAAGGTAGCGGGAGTCCGCTGGATGCGGGTGGCGCAAGACCGGTCGTTGTGGAGTACTTTGGGGGAGACCGATGACAAGCAGTGGACGTCTTTCGGTTGAATGGATGGATGGATGGAAACTGAACTGACTGGGTTGACTGGGTTGGGAACGACCTAGAAACTTAAACGACTAAAGACCTCATTTACATCTGGTGGTGGAAATATTTATATGTGTGACGTAATTTATGTCTTTCTATTTTTCCCCCTTTTCTTTCACAGGTAGTTACAATGTTATAACAGAATCTTAGAACTTCAGGGTAGAGGCATGTCTCAATTCATTCTGTCTTTTTTAATCTATTACATTTTCTGATCGTTTTTAAAAACCAGTCCCTGTTGATCATTTTTTACGAGATGATGCCGTCAAATCGATCTTATTGTCGATTATTATTAAGTTTTCAACTGTGAATTCTTTACATTAAATGTACATAACAAGTCTCCACCGTTGGCAATTATTAATGCATTACTTGGAAGAAAAAAAAATATAATTCCCTATCGGTTGCCTATGGAAAATGAATGCATTCTTCAGCTCAACGTTTCATCGAGTCGCACCGCACTGTCGGTTCACCGTCGGGAAATATCTCTGGTGCGTCTTTAATAAGGCATTTGTTGTTTGGCGCAAGTCATAAATAAATATATTTTCGATAGTTGTATTTTGTGGAACAATTTTTTAGAATCCAGCCGGTTAATTATCTAATTTTATATGATAGCCTATTAATACCATTTATTTTAATTGGTTTATCCGAGTAACCATATTTAAGCTAAGTTGTAATATGTAAGCTATAATAATATTATATCCTAACTATACATTTATAAAATAAATTCTAATCCCTCTCGTCACAAAATAAAATTAAAGGCTGCCCATTTGGCTTTAGTTTTTGATGTAAATATGAAACATCAACATTTCTTTGGTTTTTATATGTATCTTATTAACCAATTGTGAGAACATCAGTGTACAGAAACATCATGCATTCTACGACATGTTACTGGAAGATGCACAATTTTCTTTAAATTACCTACATACATAATATGCATGAACATTAAATAAATAGGAAATAATAAAATAGTTCAAGACAGTTTCTTACTCTTTTTATAAACCGATTGTCTTTATTTTTTGTTTAGTCATCTTGAAATTTTTAGCTTTATCTATTACAAAAATTTCGACCACCTCGTGTTATTTTCAAAGAGTCACAACTGTATTGTAAAAAATGGCTATGGTCTTATGGTATAGACCACTCTTATACAAGCATTGGATACATCGGAGTCCGAACACGCTTCGCACCTTCGGGCTATCCCCTTACCAATGTACTGCGTATCGCGTTTTAAAAACATCGTTCAAATTGCTTTGTATGCATATATTATTACATTGCCCGCATACTTTTAGAAAGTTCAGACATAATTACTACTATGTTATGATACTCAATGCTTCGGTGTTCTTGGAATATTAGTAAAATATCTTTTATTATGTTACTCAGTGATGAGATAGTATGGCATTAGTATATATCCTGTGAAGACAAATAGTGTAACGCGAAAGAAGCAAAAAAAAATTGTTTCTTTCTTTTATCCGTATGAAGTTTTTTAAATTTTATTAATAAGATTTACACTTAAACCTTCATAAATAACTATTATTATGCGATTAGTATGGAAAAAAATGAGGAGATCCGCAGAAGAACCAAAGTAACCGACATTGACCGAAGAATTGCTAAACTTAAGTGGCATTATCATCAGTAACAGTTTGTAGGTTTCCATGTGAAGAAAATCAACGTGTTATATAAAAGATCATGGTACACGGTCCGGTCTCACCGAAAGAGAAGAAAGCGAGACAATGACAATTTAAAGAACTGGTTTTCCCTTTTAAATTGTATCGAAGACATTTGTATGCGGTACAAGTATCGTTTTATTAAGTATCCCATGTTATATCTAGTTTCATTCTTTTAAATGCGACAAAGTTTAAATTGACATTCAACTATGTAACTTTTTTTATAGTAACATTGCAAAATGTCGATATGTGCCGCAAAAATTCCGTCAATCAATTGTAAGTAATTTCAAGGAGTCTCCTATTACCTATTAGAAATTATTATGTTTTGAATTTTATTTTTTGTGTATCATCGTGTATGTCTTGTGAATAAATGTTTCTTTCTTTCTAATATTGTCGGGGTCATTCGGAAACGTGATACACCAAAATGGCATGGCTGTACATTATGGACCAGAGATTGAAATTGACATCTAATCACCAGACGTTACACTATTCACCAAATTTGACAAAACGGTCACAATTACTACATACATAAGTAGGTATGTACAACAATTTATCGCTTAATTAAGCCCAATGGAATGCACTGGTCCTTTTGATTGACTCCGAATGACACCGTTCTGAGAAGTTATGTTTTTTTGGATTTTAATTACCTTCACTCAATCGAAGGCGTACGAGAAAATCAAGTTTGTCATACAATGTAAAAACATCTCCTATAATCAAAAAGTGAGGTTGTGTTGGCATATTCCTTTAATAAAATTTTCATCATCCACGAATGACGAAGGTGATATAGGAACTATAAAATAGTCTTTTTTTAATACTTTAAAAATGATAAATATAATTGTTATTGTTCGTTCTTCTTTATTAATGATTCGCCGCCATGACAGCCGCCATTTTCTAAATAAATTACTTTATGTTTCATAGTTAAAAAAAAGCTAAATATATTTGCGGCTGGACGCGTAATTTTTATCATTTTTGAAAATTAAAATTACTTGACTGACTTTACCCAGTCGTTTCCTGCTACGCGTATTAAGCCATCAGCACACCGTCTTAATTGTCGACCAACATCCCTTTTCCCCATTGGTCCTTTCCATCGTGTGCCTTCAATGAGCTGCTGGCATATCTAGTGTCAAAGATTTTTGTAACTTATACTTAAGTTCTGAATATTTTAACCTTAGACAGTAGAGAATAAAGCTGCTTTTTACATCCGTCTCAGTCCGGATTAACCGCACTAGTTAACTTCTCACGAATCTATAAACTGTTTAAGAGTTAAATTGGCCATAAATTAGCTATAACGTCTTCTGAATGGTCGGCGAGTGAAATTATGCGCGGACGCATCGCGCACGTCTGTGAATTTCGATTCTACACTGTCTGTAAGAGTCAGTGCCCTCTTGAAGTTCGTCAGGATGGAATACGTAAATCTTTACTTCCATCTTTATATAATCCCTGCTTGACCGTTCCGCTGGTCATTCGTGACTAGACGTGAATTATCGTATCCTCTCGGAGTTGTGAGAAATATGCACACTCGTATATCGCAACTTTTTGTAAAAAATATACATTTCCGATAACACAGCACCAATAAATATTTGGCAGCCAAAAAAAATATTGATCCTGTGACAGTGACACTATTTAATTTGACAGTCTGTTTGACAATTCGGAACAGATACAGATCAGATGATGTTTAACGACTTTTAATTTTTAATAAAAGAATTACAAACTGAACAAATAATAATACAGTTTCAAAACAATTGAAGCCACAAATGTGCCTTTGATTTAAAAATAGAAAGAGGTTTGGAAATGACTTAAAATGTGTTAAATTGTCATTGATATATGTATATATATATATGTATATAATATATGTATGCTGTTTATTTTATATAACTACAGCAGATTTTCGTTAAAAAAAATAACTCTTTGATATACAATTGAATAAGAACATTGTCGATCATCACATAAATCCTTCGAAACATTGGTATACATTTCCATGAATCCAATCGACAGCCGTATCGACTCGTGGGTGTACCAACCCTAACAAACGTCGTTCATGGCGGCGACTAGGGTCACCATATGTTTTAACACTAATAACTTCAAACACGTGCAAAATACTCATCCGAGAAAAAAAAGAGACAGCGTTTAATACATTGAATAGTATGAAGAAATTATTGTGGAAATCATAACTGACATACATTAGGTATATAATATATAGATAAACAATACCGATAATAGTGATTGAAGTCGTCTACTTATTATGTTAACGTGTTAATTTTATTTCCGCTGACTGAATGTAAGATACCTGTTTGGCCAACAGAGGTGTCAACGTTATGTGTTATTTTGTAACCTGGTTTCCAAGATACAGGCTACGCCTAGCTTAGAGGCTATTATTAAAATGTATAGCTGAAAAACAGTAATGTAATGAAATGTCATTTTTTTCTTTGATTTTTTTTTTATATTTTCTAAAAATGATATTGGTCATTGAAATAGTCTATCAATCAAAAGCAATGATGGCGCAGTGGGTAGTGCGGCTGGATTCCGCATCAATCGAGGCGGGTTCGATCCCCACCTATCCGAATCTAAAATCGGCCTGAGCTTTCGCTGAAGGACTGAAGGGAAACCATAGCATGGTGTTAGGGCATTTTCTAATGATGCCCGCCTGGGTAGCTGCCACCCTCAAGTTTGAAAACCTGTCACCAAATACCAATAGGTGTGTTCCGGCAGCATCACTTGAGAACCAGTACCTCTAGGCTTAGTGTGTTTACCATCCTGGACCACATCGTCACTTAACATGTGAGATTGTGGTCAAAGCACTGAGCCTATTTCGTGTAAAAAAATCGCTGATTAATAACATATTATACTAAATACACACAAAGTTTTATAAACTTCAGTCAACCCGTTTTTTGTGTTTGTAAAGAGACCACATTTTTTTTTCGATTTCTAAAAATAATTTTAAAAATCTTTGATTATCAATTGCTCCTTGAATTACACTTTCCAAGTATAAAGTTTCATCAAAATTGGTTTAGGTCAGTAATGCCTAAAATAGACATCTTATTGCAAAATTTGTAAAAAAATGAAATGTACAGACAAGGCCTCCTAATTTAATATTATTATAAGTTTGTTCACTAAATGTATACTCTGTAATTGTAGTTTTTTTTAATGAGTGCTCGAAGCTACACCGGTTAAAATAAGGTTTCATGATAAAAATCGTGGTCACCCTACAGTAACTTAATCGGGGTGTCATCTTTGAAGCCAATTAAAGATAGTCCAGATTAAAACCGCTATCCCGATTGGTTTACGTTTACAAAAGCAACTTTTGTGGTATCATCCGATGTTTAATTTAGATAGAAGAAAGAAAATATTGATACAATTTAAATAACTGCCTGGTCAAGTTATAAAAAAAGTAATACTCGATAATTTCAAAAATTTTTGTAAACTTATCATTGTTTACTGGCGCAACCAAATATAGATATTTCCTATTATTTTAAGTCATTTTTTTTATACTGCGCTTTGAACACAATCTCATCTGATGACGATATGGTCGAGGATGGTAAACACACAAAACCTAGAGATAATGAGTTTCAAAGCGATGCTGCCAGAACGCATCTATTAAGCATTATTAGAAAATACCTTACCCCGATGCTAAGGTTTTCTCATGTGGTTTTCCTCCACTGTAAGTTCAGCCTCATTATACAACTGAATAAGTGGGTTCGACGTGTAATCCGACTACACTCCCAATTGAGCTATCATTTTGAAGTTTAGTACCCCAGACTATACTAATTATTAAGGACCTTCATTTAGAAAACACCCCGTGGAATAACCCGGGGTCCACTCCGGCAGTGGACTAGGACGTGCTCTGGTCTCCAACTGTATCAGAGACACTTTCATGCTAGTAAAACACACTCACACAGACTACATGCCACATACCTAAACAGCCTCGGATCTAGGAGCGACAATTTCACAGGTTGCCAAAATCGTAACATAATATGATTAAATTTAACTTGCTCCACACAGCGCCTAACATACGAAACTATGGTTGAAAATATGGATGTACACAAACCATTAATATGCCAACTATGGAGCTTTTTAAGGTATTTTTTCTCTGGAGAGAGGGATGCCACTATCAAGTTTCTGCTCCGGTTCGAAAAAAACCGCATACTACACACAGGTATATGGGTTCACTAAGGAACCTAGAGTTCTGTAGTTTCCCTTATCCAATCATAGATTTAGCGCGAGACAAATTCCGGTGAATTGACATCTCCGGTAGCAGCTTAAACCGAGATCCGTACGATTTTGGTGGATTCCTGGCTTAACCATACAACGGGTCGATTGGAACCCAACTGCGATGTTTCTATAGAAGATATCGCGTCGACACAAGACGAGTGCGACCTCTTGTATAGTAAAAAAACGCGCTAGCGTCCCGACTCGCCTGCAATGTGACGAAACCATAAGTACGCTTCAAAAGCTTAAAGTTTTTAAGGCCTTTTGGTTAATATCATTTAGTCAATTTGATAAAAAAAGATCTATTTAGGATTACTTTTCTGTAATTCCATATAATATTTCGTTCGTTTTATTATTTCTCATTGTTCTTTATCTTCCTTGAGCTAGTGATATGTTATTTATTATATAAATTACAAGAGGAACTCGTTCTTCGTTCTCGAACTTTATCGTTATTTTATTATACTTTATTATTGTTTATATTTATGTTGAACAAAAGCCGGCGCTTCGATCAATGCCACCATAAAGCCAGTATAACTATCAAGGTGGGTCACAATTTTAAAATAAGCAACATATAGTTTTTTTACGTGTCTGTTTTTATGTTATTTTCAAGGTAAATGAGTGATTCGGTAGCGTTTTAAAGTTTATTCTTATTAAACAACATATTAAAAACAAACATACGTATGTATGTTAGTCTGTAAGTTGCCTTATTATAAATCAAGATCCATTTAACATATTTTCTCAATTCTACTATTGATTTATTATCTAACCGCTTTTTATCAAACATTTTACTATATAAAGCAATTAAATTATTAAAGTATAACATTGAAATAAATCGAGAAACAAGAATACTAAGTTCGGAATTTCATTGCGTGATTGAATGGGAAATGAGAAGATGTACAAAAAACCAAAGTAACCGATACTGCCCGAAGAATTACCAAGTTTAATTGTCGTGGTGTCTGTCGCGGAGCACATTGCCCGTAGTACCGATGTCCCATGGGATCAAAGGATGACGACCATGTGCCAGAAAAAGCAGCGTGAGCATGCTCCCAACAAGAAGACTTATAGTTATGAAGTGACGGGGGAGCTGTCAAATCCATCCAGCTTTCACATGAGATGATACTTACTAAGTTTTCTTATGAAACTTTATATAAACCAATGTTTATAATCCGGTGACAAATTGTAAGGAACAGACATTGTTGTAAGTGAGCAAAGTCGCATGCTTAGCCACCCATGATATATGTTTAGATGTTGATAAGAATACGCTTTATTTGTGAAGTTGTTACGGCATCGCGTGGGCAATTGAGGCGTGGCGTGGGATGACATTTTTATTCTTGAATTAGGTACGAACATCGTAAAACTGAATTTGATGTTTTAATTCAAAGATATGTATACAAAAAAATATCTAAGCTCTTGGAGGAAAATGGGAGTATCTTTGTGATTCATAAACCATGTACTCAACTGGTTAAAATTCTAATTATCCTGAGGTTGTAAACTCTCAAAGGTGTTGGGACGAGCCGCTCTGTAAACTAGTACGGAATAATCTTTATAATACGTCAACTAGTGCAGCAGAGCGTGCTCGTCTACTAGCCGCTCAGGAGTGGGAGTCAAGCCTCTGGCTAAAGGTATTACCATCCTCGAATATTGGCACTAAATTAGATAACACCACATTCAGGCTGTCCGTCTACCTGCGTTTTTAGGGATTTCATGGGTGTCTCCACATCGCTGCCAATGCGGTACTATTGTCGACTCGCTCGGGCATCACGGTCTGGCTTGTAGTAAAAGCGCTGGTCGTATCTCGCGTCACGCCACCCTCAATGACGTTTTACGTCGGGCTTTTGCCAGTGTTAATGTACCAGCCAGCTTGGAACCTATTGGTTTGGTGCGTGACGATGGCAAAAGACCCGATGGGATTACGCTTCTGCCTTGGAAGATGGGGCGGCCCTTGGTATGGGATGCTACTTGCGTCGATACTTTGGCACCGTCACATCTTCCAATTACCTCTTTGCAGCATGATGTGCAGCAGCTACATCAGCGGAGGATCTCAAGCGGCGCAAATATGCTACCCTTGGTGAGAGTTACATATTGGTCCCGTTTGGGGTCGAAACTCTGGGACCGTGGGGCCCGAGTGCTCATAGCCTTTTTAAGGATCTCGCGGGTCGTCTAGTCGACACGTCTCGCGACCAGAGGGCTGGCCAATATTTGGCACAGCGAATTAGCATTGCCATCCAACGTGGCAATAAGGCCAGCCTCCTGGGAACCTTCCCGTCTGGCGGCGAGCTGGACGGCATTCATTATTTATAGTATTTTATTTTATTTTAATTTTAAATTTTTGTGTATAAATTTATGTACTGGTTAGCTATCAATTTAATTTATATGTATGTACTGAGTTTTCAAGCGCTACTAACTTCTCTATAACGTAAGACAAGGCTTACTATTGTCTCCAATAGGGGAAGCTCTTGTAGCCGCTACTAGCTCGATACATCAAAGAATTACGCAGCTTTAGGAAGGTTTACTCCTGTGGGTAACTTAAATGACGTCACGATACGATAAACGTTAAACGTAAAATAGGAATACTACCACACTCACTAAGACACATACACACAAAACTACTCTTTAAATACACAGCACTTTTGACTACTTACTCGTAGCACTTATAGATTGTTAGCGGTTCTCTTGTTCTTGTTCTTGGTTCCGATTTTTAATTCAAACTGAACTGACTGGATCCACCCATATTCCTCTTATTTATACAGTGAAAAAAAGAGTTCCAGAATACCTAAGTAATCTTAAAAGTTAATTTACCCATTTACATTGTTGTTATTGTTGCGGAAACTACGTGTTTTATTTCTTTGTTTCCTTTACAGAACGTATGTTGTAGCTGTTAGTTATTCTGAGGAATTTACGTGCAGATAAGAAGCAGATTAAAAGGAGATTTCTACTACTTAGACACCCTTCTGTTAGTTCCGCTTAATTAACAATTTTTTAAATTTATATTGTTTACCAAAAAAAAATGTAGAAAGAAATCTTATGAATTAACGAAATCTGAAAACGGTCGAAAAGACTTATGGAATTAACTGAACAAATAAGTTCTTTAAAACCGGTAATTTTTTTATCGGTAATTAAACCGCGCATTCTTTATGAAGCCAGACGAATTGTTAATTCAATTGTACGGCTTGACTATGCGAAGTCACGGTTTGCGGTTAGAATTAACGGTAAATTTCGTTTATATGAAAAGTAAAAACTCAGTCATTAATTATAGGCACGTCAGTTATTAAAAAGTTACTACTATTACCTACTTACTTGTGAAAGAAAATAATAGATGTACCTACCTGTTACACTATTATGTAAAGAGGTAAAATTGATTTTTTGTTTGTTATGGATAAATTTTAAAACCACTCAACTGAACACACTATCAGTGTGTAACATAGGCTATAATTTTTTTAATTAGAGATTTTCATATACCGACGTCCTGATAAAGGTCGCGGGAGTCCGCTGGTTGCGGGTGGCGCAAGACCGGTCGTTATGGGAATATTTGGCCTATAACTATGACCTATAGACATAGGACACAGCTGGGCAGCAGTGGACGTCTTTCTATTAAATGGATGGATTTATGATGTACCCTTGCGAAGTCTAGACGTGCCGCTAGTATATTATAATAGGCAATAGCACTCCATCTATATGTATGTAAGTGAGCTTACGATAAAGATGTCCTTATATTCCTTCCTCCCACAATAATAGTATACTTTATGAAGTTATTTTTTCTCTATTATTCAGATTACTTTTTGATACCATTCAATGTAATATTTAACAAAAACCTGGGCAAATTATGCGTCTACGGTTTAAAAGAAGAATCATGTAAATCAGTTCAGTGGTTCTAGAGCTTGAAGCCAACTAACGAATAGACAGATAAACGGATAGACATTACCTTTTATATAATGTAAGTATTATTCGTTAACTATTGCAATTATATGTAAGGATACTCAATGAAATAAGGATAGTACATAATCTAATTTAAGCAATAATTCGAAGATAATTTATTCAGTACGAATACTCCTAAAACCCATAAACAAACGTATTGTATACTTCTGAATTGTTACAATATACCACCAGAGGTATTATTAGCGGCTGCGGCTTCAGTATCAAATGACTGGGATGACAAGGATACGCAGGTTGTAGGTTGAAATATTAACCGCGAAACAGATACCTTAATGATTTTGTTGATTTAATTATTGAAGTGAAAACTTCTTTGTCACGTTAACCGATTTTTATATGGGTAAAAAACTCCAAGATGGAGTCACCATGATGTGTTTCTTTTTTCTAACTAGATAACGCTGATGCCCGGGAACATTTAATTAATTTTATGTAATTATGATTATGTAAGATGTATGATAATTATGTAAAATATGGTATCTGTATATTTAAGATTTTTTTACAAATTTAGTGACATATCTATTTTAGCTATTACTAATATCATACATTACAAAAATTGTCTGTCTGCGTTTTACATCCGGATTTAACTTAAAAACGACTTGATGGATTTGATGAAACTTTAATTATTAATTGATGGGCTATTAAGGATTTTAAAATTATTTTTAGAATTCGTGCTTTTATTTTTAGAATTTAAATTTATATATTTTTTAGAAATTATAAAAAAAAAAAACTATTTGAATGAAATCAGGTATACAAAAGCACGTGTCGTTCAGTAACAAATAGGCTACGAAAAAAACGAAAGAAAATTAAGACATACCACGTTCAATCAAGATAAAACATCTAAAAACTTTTTTCAATAGTTATAATTTTATTTACAAATTATACAATATTATTACTATACAAAACAACTGCTGTTATTTTACAGTTTTCATTTTTACTTCTGTTTGCTGCCCCACTGACTATCGATTGTGTTCTTTTTACAAAATATCGATATTGCCATTAAATAATTATTTATTTATATACCTTTAAAAATTCGACTTTACCTCTAAACACCTGGAAAATATTAAGACTGTAGAAAACAGGACCCTTGCCAAAGCTTTCTCCCTAATTGCAATATCCATTACCTACTTGAACAGAACGTTTTATTTTAAGTTGACGCGTTATGTGAGCGATGAGAGAGAGAGGCCCCTACATGTACCAATTAGCACCTTGGGCTCGAGTTTCACCGGTTGCGTCAAATATACGTCGTGAATATGTATATATTACATACCCACACTGCTGTGTCTAATTACGTGATAAATGCGAGCCATTGTTTTTCTTTAGAAAAATACAAAATCAACTAAAACTAGTAGACAAACTTTAACAACAATACAAAAAGTTGAACTTCAAGTATCATTTGCCGTCATATTATACGTCGATTTAACTGCAAAGACGAGCCAGTAAATATTCTATACCAAAAATATATTTTATTGTATTTTTATAAGTAACGAAGTTACTGTAAGTATTATCTGTTTTTCTAATACCACCGAACGAATATAACTCTGTTTTAGGACAGATTTTTCAGTCCTCAGATAAATAATTATTTTACGAGGACTTAGTATTACATTAGGCGATATATACGAGTAGATTGAAGGTACTGGAGATAATAAGAAATTAAGTCGTCAAAAAAAATGACCGCAATACGGGCTCTAGACTAAATAATGTAATGTTTAAAAGATTTATAACTCGCGGAAATTAACTTGGCACATGCGAGAATTGTGTCCCCTCCCTTCACTCATTCCGCTTACCGGTCTCGACAATGACGCTTCAGTCGGATAGCAACATAATAATTAAGTACCGTTACACCTGCGCGATTTTTTTTTTAATGTATAAGTTTTTACGTAAATAAAGGCAAAATTATTCATAGTAATGAATGAATGAAATGAATTCTTTATTGTACCAATAATTTGTACACTGGCGAACTTAATGCCACAAGCCATTTTCTACCAACTAACCAGCGATAATGAGAAATAATTCATTAATCAATAATAGCTGACATTATTTTTATTTTAATGCAGTTTTTTTGAAAATGATAAAAAAAAGTTTATGTTATTCGGTGATGATTATAAGCTTATTTATTTTTTAGATTTTATTGAACATTCGATTTGCTCTTATGTACATTTTTCCGCTAATAAAAACATAAGACTCACATTTTTCTTCATTCATTTGTTTTTTAGGTAATATTACTAAATTACGCAGTGAAACGCGGGCACACAGCTAGTTATCATAATATAATATTTTTTTTTCCGTCGTCCACTGCTGGGCATAGGTCTCCCCCAAAGATCTCTACAACAACCGGACTTGCGCCACCCGCATCCAGCGGACGCTTGCGACCTTCGCCAGGTCGTTAGTCCACCTTGTACGCAGCAGCCATTCGAGCCCCCGTTGGCCCTATCGGGCATCGGTTCTACGAGCAATGTGCCCAGCCCATTGCCAGTTAAGTTTAGCAATTCTTCGGGCAATGTCGGTAACTTCTTCTGCGGATCTTCTCATTTCTGATTTGATCACGCAGTGAAATTCCGAGGATAGCTTTTTATCATTGTCCTTTGAGTGACCCTAAGCCTTCTTATGAGCGAGCACGGCTGAGTGCCGTATGTCATCAACACACACTGCGGTGTTTTTCAGACTAGAAGATAGTGCGTGGCTTCTCGAATGCGGCCTAACCGAGTTGGTTCGGCAGAATACTCTTAATACGTTGTAGTTATCTAATTAAGTAACTATTCATACTCTATAAGCCACTCTTTATTCTACAGAGCACCATCTATATGCATATAAGTTGTTTTTTACTTGTATCATAACAAAGTAAATCTATACTAATAAATAAAAAATTGAAGTGTCTGTTTGTATTGTCAAAATATTTTTTTTTATCGAAAAGATATACAAAACCTATACCAATAAATACAATTTTTAAATTCTTGCCTGTCTGTTTGTTCTGGGTAATCTCCAGAACGGCTGGACGGATATTTATGTGACTTTTTTTAGTAGATAGCTGAAGTTACTGCTATTAACTTAGGGTATTTTAATTTTCGAAAATAATTAGGTGCCACGTAAATAAAATAAAACTCATAAAACTTTGAATAAAGTCTGATTCAATATACAGTTAAACGCAAATACTATAATTTATGAGAAAGTTTTTACATTATTTCAATTACAACAAAAAATTTAGGAAAATAATTAAGGTACCATATAAAAAAATTAAAATGCAGTGAATATATGAAACGCGGACGCAGCTGCGGGCGGGCAGCTAGTATAAGAATAATGTTTCTCAAGTTTAATTTATCAAGAGTTTAGAATAAGTTCCAGAGAGAAACTGTATTATTGTGAGTCAATCGTTAGTATTTTTGTAAAACTCTACTAAGTTATTTGATTTAAGAACTAGCGTAAAGCATAAAAATTAATTTCTAATTGACTTGCCCACAAACTATTGTTTTTTTTACTTACACAAAAGCATCTTTAGATTACATGACATAGGAACCTTAATTTAAAAAAATCTGAAACTTAGAATTATTTCAAAATCGTTTCCGTTAGGAGGTATTAGCCGATAAACGGACAGACAGCAACAGAAAACGAGTTTGTTTTATAGATACATACATACTCGGCTTATAATATGAATAAGTAGACTAATTAAGTAATGAATAAAACAATGAAAAAAATGTAACATAATAAGGAAACTATTCTAAGATAAAAAAAACTTACTTAGAATACTGTTAAAATCAGGAAAAGGTTATTTGTAACGTTATAAATCACTGCACTAGTTCACACAGATAATAATAATAATAACGTTTATATTATGAAAAAAGCACAAATAAGAAACCCACAAATAATGGATTCATAATCAAATGATGTCTAGGTACGTGACATTAAAATAAAAAGAAATAAAAATACAATGAACGGCAGTGTATTGTGCACGTTCGTCCATCTCGACTGGCATGGCGGCAACGCAATCCGACTATCGCTTTCGGTTAGACTATTTCTACTATCTCGCTCGGAATCATGAGCGTAGCCATTAGATAGACAAAGCGAGGTGTAACATAATACTTTACGAATAAAAAGAGTTTTTCACAAAGTTTTTCCGTCACGCGTAGCCATTGAACACTTTTATTTTATTCGTTGTTCAAACTATATTTCAATGCCAAGAAAAAAATCTAAAGTTGGTTTCAAAGGCTTATTGTTTGGATTTAAGCGATATAGTTCCCGGATACCGCATTAATCGAAGTGAGTCAGAATTAATAAAATGATTCACGGTAAACCTAATGCACAGCTAAATAAATACAATTTTTATCGTGGATTGCGAGACAGATGATCCAAAGAGAATGTCGAATGCATCTATTCGCACAGAGGTAAAAACTAGACGTCCAACTCGCTTATAGGCGCTTCAATTTATTGAACCAGGATTGGACTATGGAATTAATACATCATATACTGACATAGCAGCGACAAAATTCGTCAACAGCCTAGTGAATTATATCATGGAATAGTTATTTGTTTTTAAAAACCCTCTATGATCATGCTATTTTGATAATAGTTTAAAATAAATAGTTTTAAAAAAATCCTGACGTTGACAATGTGTCGCTAAACATTAATAAACTCCGGCAACGTCGTTTGAGTTAATGTCAGTTGAAATTGTGTTCAAACGTTAAACTTAACCAGTATACCTGAATAAACATCCTACGTAATCATGAAAATCACATCTGAATCAATCTAGTACAAGTCCTACAATAGGCAAACATTGGCAATTTATAAATAAATATCAAAGGGAAGGTAATAAATTCTAGATTGGTAGGTATGCATAATTTGTTTCCTTGTATTATATAAAAGGAAACGTCTATTTATCTGTCTCTCAATACGTTAGTTGCCTTATAACTCAAAAACTACTGAACCGTAATTTACTTTTTATTCTTAGCTTATTTTTAATAATTTGGGGGCAGTGAGGATCTTTATTTTTATAGTAGCACGGCAAAGTGACGGCGTTGTGCCTGATGGTAAGCACAATGCAATCCAGAAAGAGTGACGACTGGTTAAAGACCAGTTATCCATCGTCAGTCGTCCCTGTGATGCCGGCCTGGACAAATATTTTTTCACGCTACGCTGGAAGGATGTGATGTTATAGGAAGGAGGGAATATATCGGCCGAAAGACTGTTTCACAGTACGGCAAATTCGAAATGTTTAGTTCGTGCCTTAATGGAAGTTACTGGAAGCCGTGGCTCCGAAGTCCAGCTCAAGTGTCCCTAATATGGAAGGGAAAGGAAGGGATCGGGTTAAATAGTTCTTTAGAGCACTCGCCATGATACAGACGGTAGAACACGCTTAGCGAGGCAATGTCCCTGCGCAAAGGACCTGAGTGGTGATAAGGTTAGCAATATTTACTTATCGTTTTTTTAATTATGCTAATGCTTAGATAATCATGGTGGGTGAGCTTTACTTACTATTTTTGTTAGATAACTTCTTACAAGGGGAAGGGGTGGGGGTGGCGTAAAAAAAATACCAAAATGTTGTTTAAAGGAGCTGCCTTAACAATCGATTTTTTTTTTTTTTAGTAGCTAAAGACGAGTTGAAAAGAGTAGTATATTCACAATATCGTTTAATATTAATGTGGAAATTATTTATATAGCTTCTGTGTATCATATACTAAAAATACATCGCGTAAATAATAAAAAAACGAAATAAATGTATCATTTAATTCCGGCTCTGGAGAACAACAGCCAATTACATTCCAGTCTTTTTTTATTCGAAATCATCGACAAGATGTTTAAGATAAGTGTTCGAAGTTAACATGGGTACCGGCGGGAAAGGATCCGCCATTTTGAATCACGGCCGCGACCCGACTCCGATCGACGGGATTTACAAAAGAAATAAATGCGCCTCGAGCGAATCCTGCGCACGGATGAATACTGTGACAATAAATTCAAATAAAATTTCATGGATTTGTATTTCGATAACTATTTTTAATTATGACGCAATTTATTTATTAAGTGTCACTTGTATTTTATATACAAGTTTTTGAATTTAATATGTAGCATTAATTAATATCTAAACTTGAAATATCGTATGTAAGTTTTGATTTTTTTAAAATCTATTAAAATTTGTAGCAAAATTAATTCCATAAATTCCATACGTAAGGCTTCATAATTTAAATTGTAATAAAACTGGGAAATTATGATTTAGGGAGTCATAAACACTTCTTTATTTCCTTTTTTATTCCAAATACAAATAAATCATAGTTTTTGGTAGTGAATTGTTTGAGGTACGTTTAGGTCTATAGATTTCAAATATTTGTTTTATTACACGTATAGTATATAATCTATTTGTATTTCTGCTTTATTTAATAACTAGTTGTATGCCCGCAGCTGCACCCACGTTTCATATATTTTTTACTGCGTTTAAGTTTTTTATACGGAACTCAAATTATTTTCCTAGTATTTTTTTAGTACTAAGATAAAGTAAAAATATTTCTTATAAAGTCAAGCACTTGCCCGTAAAACTGTTCATTTAATCAGATTTTATTCAAATTTTAATCTTAATTATTTTCGAAAATTAAAAACTTCAGCTATCTACCAAAAAAGTTCCTTAAAATCGGTCCAGCCGTTCCGGAGATTGCCTAGAGCAAACATACAGACAGTAATTTCAAAAATATTATTTCTGGTATAGATATAGTATGTACATTCATGTGATTTAGTAAAAAAATATTAGTTTGACATTACAAACATACACTTCACGTTTATTTATTAGCATAGATTTATAATGTAATCATTGCAACTGCGCTCTATGTACACTATATTTCATGCACCATGGTTATTTCAGTTTACTTAACTTTAATTTTAGATTTTTGAGTTTACTGTTTAATTTAGTTTTAGCTCATCGGGGTTTTTCGAACCCGTGGTAGCGTTTTGATTTTCATAAGCACCTTCTCAGGATCTAAACTAAATAAATTATTTTTTGAAGTTATACATCTTATGGCGCGTTAGGGGAAAATTATGAGAGTAAATTGTTCCGATGCGCGCGCAGCCGTCAGGAACAAACGACACCCTGAAGTTAGCTAGTCAACAAACGATGCGCGCGCACACCGTCACGGAAAACCAACACCCTGAAGTGAGCTGTCAACGTTTTAGTTTTTTTCTATTATTACATCAAAGAAGTATAACTTCTTACGTGCGTACACAAGTACACACACACACTTTTTTTATTTGTCTTCATCACTGAGGCTTAATTGACTAAAATTTCTATAAAAGACTAAGTGGCAGCAGGTAGAGAACATTTAAATTAATCATAATTATAATTTATTAAATAATAAAGAAGAAAAATAACAGGATGCTCCTAAAGAACAGTAAGTAAGATTGAAAGCAGTAGTAATATGTAAATATTAACACAGGACTTAACCAGGATACTTTGAAACCCCAAGATCTAGCTACAAAATGTACAGTATTATATTCCAAAAAGCAGGGCATGTCCTGCAAAAGGGAACGTTTGGCAATCCTAACGTATGAAAAATCTTATAGGTCCATCATATTTTAGGTACAGATCAACAACTAATCATAAGGCATAAGATTAATTGTTATATCAGAATAATCAAGAAAAAAAAATTCAATAAAATATTGAACACGGGGCAGTATGATAATATTAGTTATTTTTATTAGTATCTCTCAATACTAAGACGCGCATACATAAATTATAATAAACAATTGTGGCAACACAATAATACCAAAGTTTATAAATAGTCAGAACTACAAACGAAAAAATCCTGATTATCCGATATACAGAGTGTCAGGAGATCGCTCCCGAAAACTGAGATAAACGATAGTACTAATGACACTTTTGGAGATGGGTCAGGAAAAAACCCAAACCTGATGAAAAAAAATTACAAAGTTTTCAACGATTTATTATTATTATTATTCACGCACCATCATGTTAGTACAGCTAAATATAACGATAATTTCAATTTAAAAAAAAATACATTAATTTATTGACGAAATTATGCGCACCCTACAAACCTTTGAACGGTCATAAACACCTTTCCCTTTGTACGACACATTTATAGATCGTTTTAAGAGAAACTACATACTCGATGGAGCAGTTGGTGACTTCAGAAACGTATTTATTCATGACCCATGTAGGAGGTACCTACCTAGGTATTGACTTCCAAAGCGAAACGAGAATAACGCATTAACGTTATCTCGTGCGATACCCAGAGCATGTCGCACTACAGTGTGATTTATTTGTGCGATATTTGGAATTCGACGTTCATGGCATTTTGATATCTAAGCGGGCTCTCAGTCTACTCCTAAGTATGTTAGTTCAAAATATCGAATTCTAGTTAAATTACATTTCGAATTCGCAGAGGGAGATTAAACCATAGTATTTTTATACATACATACATATGCTCACGCCTGTTATCCCCGAAGGGTTAGGCAGAGGTGAAGTAGCGAACTACACCACCCACATTTCGCCGAGCTTAGTTCCGTCCCAGTTGTGACAGGGGGCCATATCGGGCACAAATTCCAAACTCCGGGATGAAACTGAGTAGAAAAAACCCAATATCACTTGACCCGACCCGGGGATCGAACCCGAGACCTCAGAACGGCAGTCGTATGTAATACAACTGCGCTACCGAGGCAGTTTTATAGTATTTTTATATGTTGTTTTATACGCTTTGGCCACTTCACTCACTTCAAATTGCTTCAAAAAAGCGATGCTAGCGCAGTTGTTAATACGGTTGGATTCTGTATCGATGAACGAAGATTCGAAGCCACCAATCCAATTTTATGAGTGTGGGTTTTCAAACTTCTTAAAAGTAACGGGTTGTTACCAATCGTATTTAAAACTAAAAGAGGAATATACCCGTTATTATAATATGTATATCCTCATCGCTAGCAATGTATTCACCGTGCACCTGGACCGATGTTCGAAACTTGATCGAATTATAAACTGCATGTTATTGTTCTCAACGCTGTCAGTTGAAGCAATTACAGAAAAAAAAAATTATGTTTTCTATTTGATATTTAGCAAAAATTGCAATGGTTTCAAGTAATGCAGGTAAGAGTTGTTATACTCTGATGATTTTAAAGTATTAAAACATTGTTCCGTAGTATTTATACCATTTACAAAAGAGTGTATAAGTTATTATTTTTTTTGATGATTTTTTTTATTAAATGACATTTTGTAATACTATCGCCCCCCTCTCACCTAATATTTCTTTTGGTGTTAAATACTATAGATATAAGGCTATTTTATTACACACGTTTTGAGTGTATATAATTGCGGATGTTCGATTTAAAGATTTTTTAAAGTAGAAATCATAAAAAAAATATTATGTTCTTTTTTCGTTTGAAATTTAATAAAATACTTCTTTTTGTATTAGGTACCTCTGTTGTAAAATGAATGTGCCGGCATTATCTTTATAATAACATGCAACAGCAAAATTTGTCTGATCTGGATGAAAAAATTAAATATCTGGAAAATTATCTATTGCTCTCTTATGGTCACATAAAGATTCGTAGGTATACTTTAGAACAGCTATGAAAGAAAAATTGTGTAAAGCCCATAGAGAACTATCTGTGTTCCTTAAAAGTAATGAAAATTGTTAGAGAGAACAAAAAGAAGGAAGGAAGGAAGGAATTCGTTCTGCTTTCTGTGAGGAAATAACAGTTCACATAGTACACTACAGACTCCAGGAAAACGGAGTGCTTCAGACACGAAAGCTCTCGCAAAAGGCAACAAACGCACGAAATAAACACTTTCGCTTATATCGGGAAAACTATGTTTAGAAAGTTTTCAAGAGAGCAATACAACCTTGACACGTACAATAGATTATTATTGAGTTCAGATCCACTATTAAGTAGCATAAAACAAACATGAAAAACGCCTCAAAGTAAAATTAATTTGTCCGGAAACAATAGATATGCTAGTGCCAGCTGAACTGAGTACAGATTCTGATAATACGTCTGATAAGACGCAGATGAAGATGAAGACTAAGGAATAAATAAATCATCAATTATTTATTATACCTATTAGATTTAGCCACATAGGTATATCTGATGGCTAAAGCCTAACTATTTGTATTCCTTTAAATACCATTTTTGCGTGGATATAATAAAAGTATTCTTCATTTTAGTTTTATTATTTTCAATTTTAGCTATCAAAGCATGCTTATTAGACAAAAAAAAACTATACTAAATTATAAAATATCTTATAAAAAAAGAAGATACAGTGTAAAATATTTTGGACCGCTTAAATTCCTCTAATCGACCGACGTGCGTCGGTCAGTAACTCTTTGACTATGTCGTACATCAAATTATAGGTTTATTGTTGTTATTATTGTTTAATAATGTGGCGCAGCCGCTACATAATCATACACATATACAACAATAACACAGATCATAAATTCAAGGGTGTTACAAATACTCCCTGGATGGTTTAGCAAAATCATGTTAGAGTTATATGAAAGCTGAAAATATTTTATAATTGTATCAAATTTAAATTAGTAGATTTGTTCATGCTTACAATTGCCATTAATTAAGACAAAGGCATATAAAAAAACTATATATATACACATATAAAAACTCAAAAAAGATTCAAAACAATTTATAATACTTATATGTGTATTAAAAATCAACTAGTGTACACTCAATTATATATAAAGCTTGGGAAACTAACAGGCACCTTATTGTTAAGCATTATTAATTAAGACGTGTTGCAAATGAAGGCAACTCGACTACGTGACTTCAATCTCGTTATAAATTCACCTAAAACAACCTTTGCAAAGTTAATAAAGAAAAAAAAAACAGATCGTGAGAAAATAACGTACTTATTGGTTTCCTATGTATATGTATGAACAATCTATCCTTAATAGCGTATTGTATGCACGTACTACCAAGTTCTGTTTGTACGGTACCGATGAATACAGAAAAATCAGATCAGATTCAGCGGCGGATTCAGAGTTTATAATTCATAGGGTGACCCCTTCTTTACACGCTCTATATAAACTTGAATTGTATGTGTGTATCTTCTATCTCAATGTTTATTGAATTTAAAACGACGGATGAAATTGAATTGAGTTTGTAAAGGATCTATGATAATACAATAATGTATAGGCTGAGCACTTTGACCACGATCTTACTTGATGTTAAGTGACGATGTGATCCAAGATGGTAACACTAAGTCTAAAAGTACCGGCTCTCGAGTGATGTTGCCGGAACACACCTATTAATGTATGGGATACAAGTTTTCCACACTTAAGAGGACATTTGACGGCGGCAGATTTGAAAAGTAGATATTTCAGGAATCTATTGATATCGCTTTGCGCCCCAAAGAAAGAGTTATAAACACGAAAGGGACAACTGCAGCTCGGGCAGAGTTTACCTATCAAAACATCACTCCGTATTACCCTTTTTCCTCCACCAAAACTAAACCAATTTGTAATTTCCTTTCAGTTATAGAATAAGAAAGACTTTGCTATGTCTCCATATTTTTTTTATTGTATTCATCAAAAATTTGTTTGACGATCGACTGAAAATGACGGTAAACATCGAGCATTTTTGAATTTTCAAAGCTCCCTAGTTTCTGCAATAACTAATTTATGGAAAAAATCAAAACGTACGGGCATGGCAGCGGTGGATATATATTATTTGGTATAAAATTATTTACCAAAAGGCTATTATCCAGGAAGGAAACAGGGGGTAACGTTTGTATGAAATAAATGCCGCTAGCATATCCTCATAAGGGTGATATTATAAGAAACGCAATTATTAGTATTAGATTCGAAATCTCAAGCTATATAATAGGATACGTGGATTCAACTTCATGGGCATCAACACGAATGCGTCCACACTACCACTGAGCTATCATTGTTTCCGTTTTATTTTTTACTATTATTCATTACATTTTTTACTATAATCAAAGGCGTCTTTGCCTATAGTGCAGGGTGTGCAGCGCACACGGGCGCACGATTCTAGAGGGCGCCGAGCGACGCTCGTGACACATACATAGATGCGTCATTCGGGGCGCCAACGCTCTCAAAGACCCTGCGCCCGTGTTATGGACCTATGAACGACACCCAGCGCGGTAATAGTTAAAATTGTTTCCCGACATTAAAAATTGCATTCGAATTGTCGTTTGAAAATATAAATGTAAGTATTCCATTTTGACCAGAAGATGTTAAGGCCCTTCCGGTCAACAGCATTAGTTAGGTTAGAAAAAAAAAACAATTTTGACCGCGCGCCTACTAGAGGTCGCCAGAATATTGGTTGCACAAAGGCTAGAGCCACCTTTGACTTTAATAATAATACTTAGTACCTAAAAAAATTATTTCATACTTAGGCCAATTATTAACGAAAATACAAGTCAACATGGCCTACAAAAGTATTTTTAAAGTAAATTACTACAGAATGATACTTGAAATATTTACGAACCTGAAAGATAAATCTGTTGCAAGATATTCTCACAAATTCATGTGGAGTTTTGACAGAACGATAATTATTCTGCATCGGAGTAGAACCTTAACTTTCAATAACCCCCCTCAACTAAAGCCTGAATCTGACACTGCTCTGCTTTACATTATAACATTGCTTTTTTTAAAACCGCTAGAATAGCAATGAGTTCAAAGTCGACAAATATTGTATAAATCTAATTTATTAAGACCACTCACCGTTTACACTGATCATCAATTTTAGAGTTAACAAATACCGTTATAAGAAACTGAATTATAAAAATAAGTTAAATGTAGTTAATTAACTTTTATATACCTACATATTATTGAATACAACAAATGACTGAACAAATTGAAATGATTTTTTGTTAAATTATACAATTTTTAAATTTTAGTGGTAGATAATTTTCTTAAACCCACCCATTAAAAATTCACCCTCAGGTATAAAATTGTCATCAAGTTCCAATAGATATGTACCGGCAGCATCAGATGATAGCCGAAACTTCGAAGCTTAGTGAGTTTACCACATTTTTTTTGACGGGTTAAAAATCTTTTCATTTAACGCGCGTGTGACACTAAGCTGCATCCGCTGGTCGCACGGCAGACTAATCCATCCCTCCGAACTGGGCAACAGAGTGTCAGATCAGCTTCCGCTTCATCGAAAGCATCCTAACTAAAAAAACACGCGAACTAGACCAGCGTAACAGCAACAGAGATCACGAAGCGCGTATGTACGCGTTCCGCCGAAAAAGAGTTTACCATCCTAGACTATGTGCCACTTAATATCAAGCAAGATTGTGACCCTAGCACTGAACTTATTACAGATAAATTGTTAATAAATAACACAAATTGTTGTAATATTACAGTGAAGGAAATCGGCGAAAAAGGTCACCAAAAGATTCTCTTCCAATAATTTGATATAAGCAACCAGTTCCTGACCAAAGTCAGAGTAAAATAAACAAACGAATTAGTAATCTTTGTAACAACAACACGAAGCTTTTAAATTTTATTACGTCAATAGAAGAAAGCGCCGTTAATAAAATCATTTTATTTCTGATGATTGTTTTAATAATACTATACGCTCAATTATATTAATTTGCTATAATTATCACAATTAACAATGCATCGCGGCACCGGTAACAAATTTGTAATAATCGAATTACGGATGAAACAGGGTTGCCAACTCCGAATATTCTGTAAAAATTTAGGATCTTTTTCGATGTCAGCGAAATATTGGAATCTAAAATATTTGAGAATTTCTTTGATTATTTATGTGATTGGTGCACTTAACAGTCATTGGATTGAGTATCTTGTCGACAATTCTCGACTCGACTTTTTGACGTTCATAAGCGCCTTCAAATGATTTTTTTTTTTTTATTTTGATTGGAAAATAGCCGTTCATCAACAGTATTATGATTTTTAAAACTTATCACGCTACATGACACGGCCACGGTCACTGCGAAGGGTATTTGTGATTTAAAAAATATGTAATATGTATCTATTGTATTTACAGGTATTTTTCATCACATGAGCAATTTGCAAAGCATTTACTAATGTTAAAAGACTTAAAAGCAACGAAGCACTGAGATAAATTTAAAATGGCAACAAAAGAGTTTATGTGGCCCATTCAAGTGCTCAAGATTTGGCAATCCGACATCAAAATGCATAAAAAAATATATAAACAAAAAAATAACAACTAAATAAATCTACCTAAGATTACCTCCAATAAAAACAATTCATGATAGGTAAGAATATTTAAAAGTGCATAAATTGTTATTTAATTGCACATTCGGCATATCTTTACACAAGTTTAAAAAAGCTATTGAATACAAAAAGAAACACTTCGGCGATTACATTAATCTGCCGGCAAAACTCGAAGTAAAATTACTTTATTAAAACCATTGAGATCGAGCGTTAATCGTGATCTTTTCACTTTTTTTATATTTAAGTAAGATTGTAGCGAATGGCATTTACTGCAAAGTCCTTTCACAGTTAACAATATTCTAATTATTAAATTTGTTATCGGTTTTTATTACATTCATAACATCTTCGACACTACTTATGATCTTACACTAGGGGAACATTAGCGGGTGACTGTCCGGGTCGTTTTATATGGGAGCAAATAATTATTGTTTAATCTTCACTGTATATTTTGAAGCGGATTACACAATGAGCCTGAAAATTCGATGAAGGAAAACGAACCAATAGTAGAATGAGAGATACAAATATAAGTTAAGTTATACATAATATTGTATACTAAGTTCAAAACACTTTCATTATGCCAGTTGACTTTCCTGTCATAATTACACCTGTAAAGTCCTCAACATGTTGGCGTTGAGTGCGTCAATATATTATGAACTAGCTGTGCGCCCGCGTTTTATATGTTCTTCAGTGCGTTTTAATTTTTTTATACGGAACCCTTATTATTTTCTTAAAAAATGTTGAGTACTAAGTAGATAAATATATTTCTCATAAATTCAAGCACTTGCCCGTAAAACTGTGCATTGAATGGGATTTTATTCAATTTTTTATGAGTTTAATTTTTTTTACGCGGAACCCTAATTATTATCGAAAAGTAAACCCTAAGTTACCCGGGGTAACCTCAGCTATCTACCATAAAAAAGTGCCGTCAAAATCCATCCACCCGTTCCGGAGATCACCCGGAACAAACAGACAGACAAAACTTTTAAAAATTGCCTTTTTGGTATAGGTATCGTAGGTATAGATCTATTTAGTAAAAAAAAGAAAAAAAAATTGACACTTAAGTTTTATTTATTAATCTAGATATACTATTAATTGCTATTAGCTATAGCAACGGACGTTCTATGTTTCTTTGATACGAGCTATTTCACCGCCGAAGTTCAAGTTCGAGCGAACACGTCCGAAAGTCCATATCAATGACAATATATTGCACACATTTACTTTTGATACTTTATACTTTTGATAGTTTCTAAGCTGAATTATGGTATTTCTCTATACGGTCCTTGTATATTGAGTATGACAAAAAACCTCATTCAGCGAATCCAAAATGCATGTGCTCGTTACTGTTTTCGTCTTCCTACGCGTACACACGTTACACCATTTTAGAACGATGCAAGAATTTTAAAAATGGATGCACGATATAAATTATACTTTCCTAAGTTATTATACTATTTGGGATTATTAAACTCCAACAACCTGAATACTTGCACAGTAAGCTCGAGTGGGTTGGTCAGCAGCGGGAGTTCAGAACTCGTGCAACTTTCTCGTCTCTTAAGTATTCCTAAGCATAGAACGTTAGAAGAGTCCGTAGCTATTACCGCTTCCGGTACTGGCAGGTAGCCGGTCTAAATATCTGCTATCAGATTTGCAAGTAAAGAGATATTGCTGATTTAAGTATAAGAACTTTCGCCTTTCGAGGTAGTTTCAGATATCAGGCGACTAAATGTTGGAATAACCTGCCTCCTGCAATCCGAAATGCTACGTCTTTAAAATGTTTATTTCAAAACTCAGTCTTTCTTCTGTTACAACAGTAATTTTCACCTGATGTTTGTTACTTATATAATAATGTACGTATATGTATGTATATTTATGTGTATATATATGTATGCATATTCTATTTTATTTTTTTACCTTTTTATCAATAGATAACTAATATTGCCATTATGTTCAACGTCCTTTCTACCTATGAACCGTCCATTTATGATACTTTCCTCAAATAAAGTTACGACTAAGGACACGCACACTTGCAATCGCTGCGCACACAACACTCTGAGCGTCGAGTGAAAATCAACGCTGGTGGCTTCACCTTCTTCAGCATATATGCTGACTCGACGACATCTTTTTGTAACAGACACACACACACACACACACTTATTTTATTTTTGTTTTCCCTTTTTTTGTGATATTCTTTGTCCTGTTTTTGTTTGTATATTATGTGTGTTTATTTTCTTTCTTTCTTTCTATTGTCGTTCTGGGGTCTCGAGTCGGGTCAAGTGATATTGGGTTTTTCTACTCAGTATCATCCCGGAGTCTGGAATTTGTGCCCGATATGGCGATAGGCTCGCCCCCTGTCACATCTGGGACGGAACTAAGCTCGGCGGAATGTGGGTGGTGTAGTTCGCTATTTCACCTCTGCCTAACCCTTCGGGGATAACAGGCGTGAGCTTATGCTATGTTATTTATCGCGAACATTCTCCTGAATTCGCTGTGTTTGTAGCATGTTTTTTTTTTTCAAATTTTCCTATTTACATTTTGACGTACCTGTACAACATATGCTAGGCGAATCTTTTACATTTCCAGTATCTACGTGTCACCAAATTATTCTATAAATAATGAAACAATTAATATTTACTTTACCATATTTTATTATGAATTACGTCACATTTTATAAAATATAAGCTTTAACAACATAAATCAAATCTTTAACCAATATATCTTTAGAAGGGCATGACAAATTGATAACTAAATTGTTACTATTTATTAACAAAGCGTTGTTACTTGAAATTGCTTTTGTTAACAACTTTATATTCTCACAATCTTTAATGCAAACGTCTACTTTATTAACCACATTCAGCATCTCTTTCTTATCTATACACTTCAAACTGCCCTTTGAAATTAATTTATAAATCTTTATATATGCCATAACATCTTCAATTTCAAGATGATCTATATTTTTCAACAGATCATATATTATCAGTAATATTTCCTGTTCTAAATCCTTGTTCACTTTTATTTCAATATCGACTCTACCATTTTTCATTTTTGCAGTTACACTTTTAATCAATGCATTGATAATCATACTATAAAGTAAATTATTAACAAGTTTTAGGATTTCTTTGACAACATTTCTTTCGTCTTTTCCTAATTGTCTAACAACATAGTGTAACCAGGACATCAGGCCATACCCTTCATTGAGAATATCAAAACCTCTTGGTATAGATACAATAGAAGCTAAAACACTTAAAATCCGTTCCTTCACTCTTCTATCGCATAATGTTGAATTATAGAAATCCATAATCATTTTCAGGCACATCGTTTTAAATATAACATTAACATCTGTAATAGTTTTAACACCATCTCTAATAAGTTCCAGAACCCATAGTCGCCTATTCGTAGATTCCACTTCGCTATCGTGAAAGAGACTTAAAAAATCAGGCACAACTGTTAAATCAACAAACTCTTTTGCTATTAAGAAATTATTTACGGGTTTATATAGAGGATCAGATGGCGCAGTCGACACCATGAGTGCCCTGGCAAAGTACAAAGCATCTATCGCTGGTAATTTGGGATTTTTTAAACCTTTTATATCGTTTTCAGTTACTTCGTCTTTGTTATCTATTGCTGTACTTAGGCTCTGTCGGAGCGTGTTGATAAAATCAGTCAAGAACAGTTTGTCGTTTTTATGTCTTCTGCAAAAAAAACAATAATAATGCTTTAATTATATGTGTTGTAAATGTTGTTGAATTCTTATTAACTTTATTACATAAATTACATGAACTTTATCTGATAAACACTCGTTTTTTTCACACTCCATGAATATCAATAAATACACTTCAATTCGTTTACTTTTATTTGTCCCACCCAATAGATTTAACACTATAAACTATAATCCATTAAATTGATTAACTAAACTTTAATATACTAGATATTATTTTGGATAATACAAAAGCAAAAGTTAAGAATGATGAGAGTTTCTTGAGGCTAAATTATTAGAAGTATCTCTATCATTACTCACGTTTCCGTCTCCAATAGCATGCAGAATCGATGAAGAACGTGATACGCCGCCGCTCGCATCACAGGACACTGCGAGCTTAAAGCCACAACAGGCACTGACAGTAATCCCGTTCTAAGTAACTTAAAGCATGACGCCGCCGACCCTGGCGCTAGGAGATGACTCAACAAAGGAAAGAGGAAAAAAAAACTGGATCATATATTTTTTCATCAACTTCCGAATGGGATACTCCGACTAAATTTTTATCAGCAATTCCGGATATAATTCGATCATATTTCGCTTTTACTTTTAAATTATTTACTGCAGCTTCAGTATCGTTAGCATTGCTAGTCTTTGAAACTTTATCTTTATAAATTTCATCAATTACACATTTTATAGAATCTCCTAATGTTGATGGCAGTTCGTAATGATAATCTAATTTCTGAGTTACAGGGAAGTTCCTAACAGTTTTACATTATAACATTGCTTTTTTTAAAACCGCTAGAATAGCAATGAGTTCAAAGTCGACAAATATTGTATAAATCTAATTTATTAAGACCACTCACCGTTTACACTGATCATCAATTTTAGAGTTAACAAATACCGTTATAAGAAACTGAATTATAAAAATAAGTTAAATGTAGTTAATTAACTTTTATATACCTACATATTATTGAATACAACAAATGACTGAACAAATTGAAATGATTTTTTGTTAAATTATACAATTTTTAAATTTTAGTGGTAGATAATTTTCTTAAACCCACCCATTAAAAATTCACCCTCAGGTATAAAATTGTCATCAAGTTCCAATAGATATGTACCGGCAGCATCAGATGATAGCCGAAACTTCGAAGCTTAGTGAGTTTACCACATTTTTTTTGACGGGTTAAAAATCTTTTCATTTAACGCGCGTGTGACACTAAGCTGCATCCGCTGGTCGCACGGCAGACTAATCCATCCCTCCGAACTGGGCAACAGAGTGTCAGATCAGCTTCCGCTTCATCGAAAGCATCCTAACTAAAAAAAACACGCGAACTAGACCAGCGTAACAGCAACAGAGATCACGAAGCGCGTATGTACGCGTTCCGCCGAAAAAGAGTTTACCATCCTAGACTATGTGCCACTTAATATCAAGCAAGATTGTGACCCTAGCACTGAACTTATTACAGATAAATTGTTAATAAATAACACAAATTGTTGTAATATTACAGTGAAGGAAATCGGCGAAAAAGGTCACCAAAAGATTCTCTTCCAATAATTTGATATAAGCAACCAGTTCCTGACCAAAGTCAGAGTAAAATAAACAAACGAATTAGTAATCTTTGTAACAACAACACGAAGCTTTTAAATTTTATTACGTCAATAGAAGAAAGCGCCGTTAATAAAATCATTTTATTTCTGATGATTGTTTTAATAATACTATACGCTCAATTATATTAATTTGCTATAATTATCACAATTAACAATGCATCGCGGCACCGGTAACAAATTTGTAATAATCGAATTACGGATGAAACAGGGTTGCCAACTCCGAATATTCTGTAAAAATTTAGGATCTTTTTCGATGTCAGCGAAATATTGGAATCTAAAATATTTGAGAATTTCTTTGATTATTTATGTGATTGGTGCACTTAACAGTCATTGGATTGAGTATCTTGTCGACAATTCTCGACTCGACTTTTTGACGTTCATAAGCGCCTTCAAATGATTTTTTTTTTTTTATTTTGATTGGAAAATAGCCGTTCATCAACAGTATTATGATTTTTAAAACTTATCACGCTACATGACACGGCCACGGTCACTGCGAAGGGTATTTGTGATTTAAAAAATATGTAATATGTATCTATTGTATTTACAGGTATTTTTCATCACATGAGCAATTTGCAAAGCATTTACTAATGTTAAAAGACTTAAAAGCAACGAAGCACTGAGATAAATTTAAAATGGCAACAAAAGAGTTTATGTGGCCCATTCAAGTGCTCAAGATTTGGCAATCCGACATCAAAATGCATAAAAAAATATATAAACAAAAAAAATAACAACTAAATAAATCTACCTAAGATTACCTCCAATAAAAACAATTCATGATAGGTAAGAATATTTAAAAGTGCATAAATTGTTATTTAATTGCACATTCGGCATATCTTTACACAAGTTTTTAAAAAAGCTATTGAATACAAAAAGAAACACTTCGGCGATTACATTAATCTGCCGGCAAAACTCGAAGTAAAATTACTTTATTAAAACCATTGAGATCGAGCGTTAATCGTGATCTTTTCACTTTTTTTATATTTAAGTAAGATTGTAGCGAATGGCATTTACTGCAAAGTCCTTTCACAGTTAACAATATTCTAATTATTAAATTTGTTATCGGTTTTTATTACATTCATAACATCTTCGACACTACTTATGATCTTACACTAGGGGAACATTAGCGGGTGACTGTCCGGGTCGTTTTATATGGGAGCAAATAATTATTGTTTAATCTTCACTGTATATTTTGAAGCGGATTACACAATGAGCCTGAAAATTCGATGAAGGAAAACGAACCAATAGTAGAATGAGAGATACAAATATAAGTTAAGTTATACATAATATTGTATACTAAGTTCAAAACACTTTCATTATGCCAGTTGACTTTCCTGTCATAATTACACCTGTAAAGTCCTCAACATGTTGGCGTTGAGTGCGTCAATATATTATGAACTAGCTGTGCGCCCGCGTTTTATATGTTCTTCAGTGCGTTTTAATTTTTTTATACGGAACCCTTATTATTTTCTTAAAAAATGTTGAGTACTAAGTAGATAAATATATTTCTCATAAATTCAAGCACTTGCCCGTAAAACTGTGCATTGAATGGGATTTTATTCAATTTTTTATGAGTTTAATTTTTTTTACGCGGAACCCTAATTATTATCGAAAAGTAAACCCTAAGTTACCCGGGGTAACCTCAGCTATCTACCATAAAAAAGTGCCGTCAAAATCCATCCACCCGTTCCGGAGATCACCCGGAACAAACAGACAGACAAAACTTTTAAAAATTGCCTTTTTGGTATAGGTATCGTAGGTATAGATCTATTTAGTAAAAAAAAGAAAAAAAATTGACACTTAAGTTTTATTTATTAATCTAGATATACTATTAATTGCTATTAGCTATAGCAACGGACGTTCTATGTTTCTTTGATACGAGCTATTTCACCGCCGAAGTTCAAGTTCGAGCGAACACGTCCGAAAGTCCATATCAATGACAATATATTGCACACATTTACTTTTGATACTTTATACTTTTGATAGTTTCTAAGCTGAATTATGGTATTTCTCTATACGGTCCTTGTATATTGAGTATGACAAAAAACCTCATTCAGCGAATCCAAAATGCATGTGCTCGTTACTGTTTTCGTCTTCCTACGCGTACACACGTTACACCATTTTAGAACGATGCAAGAATTTTAAAAATGGATGCACGATATAAATTATACTTTCCTAAGTTATTATACTATTTGGGATTATTAAACTCCAACAACCTGAATACTTGCACAGTAAGCTCGAGTGGGTTGGTCAGCAGCGGGAGTTCAGAACTCGTGCAACTTTCTCGTCTCTTAAGTATTCCTAAGCATAGAACGTTAGAAGAGTCCGTAGCTATTACCGCTTCCGGTACTGGCAGGTAGCCGGTCTAAATATCTGCTATCAGATTTGCAAGTAAAGAGATATTGCTGATTTAAGTATAAGAACTTTCGCCTTTCGAGGTAGTTTCAGATATCAGGCGACTAAATGTTGGAATAACCTGCCTCCTGCAATCCGAAATGCTACGTCTTTAAAATGTTTATTTCAAAACTCAGTCTTTCTTCTGTTACAACAGTAATTTTCACCTGATGTTTGTTACTTATATAATAATGTACGTATATGTATGTATATTTATGTGTATATATATGTATGCATATTCTATTTTATTTTTTTTTTTTTACTTAACCTTTTTATCAATAGATAACTAATATTGCCATTATGTTCAACGTCCTTTCTACCTATGAACCGTCCATTTATGATACTTTCCTCAAATAAAGTTACGACTAAGGACACGCACACTTGCAATCGCTGCGCACACAACACTCTGAGCGTCGAGTGAAAATCAACGCTGGTGGCTTCACCTTCTTCAGCATATATGCTGACTCGACGACATCTTTTTGTAACAGACACACACACACACACTTATTTTATTTTTGTTTTCCCTTTTTTTGTGATATTCTTTGTCCTGTTTTTGTTTGTATATTATGTGTGTTTATTTTCTTTCTTTCTTTCTATTGTCGTTCTGGGGTCTCGAGTCGGGTCAAGTGATATTGGGTTTTTCTACTCAGTATCATCCCGGAGTCTGGAATTTGTGCCCGATATGGCGATAGGCTCGCCCCCTGTCACATCTGGGACGGAACTAAGCTCGGCGGAATGTGGGTGGTGTAGTTCGCTATTTCACCTCTGCCTAACCCTTCGGGGATAACAGGCGTGAGCTTATGCTATGTTATTTATCGCGAACATTCTCCTGAATTCGCTGTGTTTGTAGCATGTTTTTTTTTTCAAATTTTCCTATTTACATTTTGACGTACCTGTACAACATATGCTAGGCGAATCTTTTACATTTCCAGTATCTACGTGTCACCAAATTATTCTATAAATAATGAAACAATTAATATTTACTTTACCATATTTTATTATGAATTACGTCACATTTTATAAAATATAAGCTTTAACAACATAAATCAAATCTTTAACCAATATATCTTTAGAAGGGCATGACAAATTGATAACTAAATTGTTACTATTTATTAACAAAGCGTTGTTACTTGAAATTGCTTTTGTTAACAACTTTATATTCTCACAATCTTTAATGCAAACGTCTACTTTATTAACCACATTCAGCATCTCTTTCTTATCTATACACTTCAAACTGCCCTTTGAAATTAATTTATAAATCTTTATATATGCCATAACATCTTCAATTTCAAGATGATCTATATTTTTCAACAGATCATATATTATCAGTAATATTTCCTGTTCTAAATCCTTGTTCACTTTTATTTCAATATCGACTCTACCATTTTTCATTTTTGCAGTTACACTTTTAATCAATGCATTGATAATCATACTATAAAGTAAATTATTAACAAGTTTTAGGATTTCTTTGACAACATTTCTTTTCTTTCGTCTTTTCCTAATTGTCTAACAACATAGTGTAACCAGGACATCAGGCCATACCCTTCATTGAGAATATCAAAACCTCTTGGTATAGATACAATAGAAGCTAAAACACTTAAAATCCGTTCCTTCACTCTTCTATCGCATAATGTTGAATTATAGAAATCCATAATCATTTTCAGGCACATCGTTTTAAATATAACATTAACATCTGTAATAGTTTTAACACCATCTCTAATAAGTTCCAGAACCCATAGTCGCCTATTCGTAGATTCCACTTCGCTATCGTGAAAGAGACTTAAAAAATCAGGCACAACTGTTAAATCAACAAACTCTTTTGCTATTAAGAAATTATTTACGGGTTTATATAGAGGATCAGATGGCGCAGTCGACACCATGAGTGCCCTGGCAAAGTACAAAGCATCTATCGCTGGTAATTTGGGATTTTTTTAAACCTTTTATATCGTTTTCAGTTACTTCGTCTTTGTTATCTATTGCTGTACTTAGGCTCTGTCGGAGCGTGTTGATAAAATCAGTCAAGAACAGTTTGTCGTTTTTATGTCTTCTGCAAAAAAACAATAATAATGCTTTAATTATATGTGTTGTAAATGTTGTTGAATTCTTATTAACTTTATTACATAAATTACATGAACTTTATCTGATAAACACTCGTTTTTTCACACTCCATGAATATCAATAAATACACTTCAATTCGTTTACTTTTATTTGTCCCACCCAATAGATTTAACACTATAAACTATAATCCATTAAATTGATTAACTAAACTTTAATATACTAGATATTATTTTGGATAATACAAAAGCAAAAGTTAAGAATGATGAGAGTTTCTTGAGGCTAAATTATTAGAAGTATCTCTATCATTACTCACGTTTCCGTCTCCAATAGCATGCAGAATCGATGAAGAACGTGATACGCCGCCGCTCGCATCACAGGACACTGCGAGCTTAAAGCCACAACAGGCACTGACAGTAATCCCGTTCTAAGTAACTTAAAGCATGACGCCGCCGACCCTGGCGCTAGGAGATGACTCAACAAAGGAAAGAGGAAAACTGGATCATATATTTTTTTTCATCAACTTCCGAATGGGATACTCCGACTAAATTTTTATCAGCAATTCCGGATATAATTCGATCATATTTCGCTTTTACTTTTAAATTATTTACTGCAGCTTCAGTATCGTTAGCATTGCTAGTCTTTGAAACTTTATCTTTATAAATTTCATCAATTACACATTTTATAGAATCTCCTAATGTTGATGGCAGTTCGTAATGATAATCTAATTTCTGAGTTACAGGGAAGTTCCTAACAGTTTTACATTATAACATTGCTTTTTTTAAAACCGCTAGAATAGCAATGAGTTCAAAGTCGACAAATATTGTATAAATCTAATTTATTAAGACCACTCACCGTTTACACTGATCATCAATTTTAGAGTTAACAAATACCGTTATAAGAAACTGAATTATAAAAATAAGTTAAATGTAGTTAGTAATTAACTTTTATATACCTACATATTATTGAATACAACAAATGACTGAACAAATTGAAATGATTTTTTGTTAAATTATACAATTTTTAAATTTTAGTGGTAGATAATTTTCTTAAACCCACCCATTAAAAATTCACCCTCAGGTATAAAATTGTCATCAAGTTCCAATAGATATGTACCGGCAGCATCAGATGATAGCCGAAACTTCGAAGCTTAGTGAGTTTACCACATTTTTTTTGACGGGTTAAAAATCTTTTCATTTAACGCGCGTGTGACACTAAGCTGCATCCGCTGGTCGCACGGCAGACTAATCCATCCCTCCGAACTGGGCAACAGAGTGTCAGATCAGCTTCCGCTTCATCGAAAGCATCCTAACTAAAAAAACACGCGAACTAGACCAGCGTAACAGCAACAGAGATCACGAAGCGCGTATGTACGCGTTCCGCCGAAAAAGAGTTTACCATCCTAGACTATGTGCCACTTAATATCAAGCAAGATTGTGACCCTAGCACTGAACTTATTACAGATAAATTGTTAATAAATAACACAAATTGTTGTAATATTACAGTGAAGGAAATCGGCGAAAAAGGTCACCAAAAGATTCTCTTCCAATAATTTGATATAAGCAACCAGTTCCTGACCAAAGTCAGAGTAAAATAAACAAACGAATTAGTAATCTTTGTAACAACAACACGAAGCTTTTAAATTTTATTACGTCAATAGAAGAAAGCGCCGTTAATAAAATCATTTTATTTCTGATGATTGTTTTAATAATACTATACGCTCAATTATATTAATTTGCTATAATTATCACAATTAACAATGCATCGCGGCACCGGTAACAAATTTGTAATAATCGAATTACGGATGAAACAGGGTTGCCAACTCCGAATATTCTGTAAAAATTTAGGATCTTTTTCGATGTCAGCGAAATATTGGAATCTAAAATATTTGAGAATTTCTTTGATTATTTATGTGATTGGTGCACTTAACAGTCATTGGATTGAGTATCTTGTCGACAATTCTCGACTCGACTTTTTGACGTTCATAAGCGCCTTCAAATGATTTTTTTTTTTTTATTTTGATTGGAAAATAGCCGTTCATCAACAGTATTATGATTTTTAAAACTTATCACGCTACATGACACGGCCACGGTCACTGCGAAGGGTATTTGTGATTTAAAAAATATGTAATATGTATCTATTGTATTTACAGGTATTTTTCATCACATGAGCAATTTGCAAAGCATTTACTAATGTTAAAAGACTTAAAAGCAACGAAGCACTGAGATAAATTTAAAATGGCAACAAAAGAGTTTATGTGGCCCATTCAAGTGCTCAAGATTTGGCAATCCGACATCAAAATGCATAAAAAAATATATAAACAAAAAATAACAACTAAATAAATCTACCTAAGATTACCTCCAATAAAAACAATTCATGATAGGTAAGAATATTTAAAAGTGCATAAATTGTTATTTAATTGCACATTCGGCATATCTTTACACAAGTTTAAAAAAGCTATTGAATACAAAAAGAAACACTTCGGCGATTACATTAATCTGCCGGCAAAACTCGAAGTAAAATTACTTTATTAAAACCATTGAGATCGAGCGTTAATCGTGATCTTTTCACTTTTTTTATATTTAAGTAAGATTGTAGCGAATGGCATTTACTGCAAAGTCCTTTCACAGTTAACAATATTCTAATTATTAAATTTGTTATCGGTTTTTATTACATTCATAACATCTTCGACACTACTTATGATCTTACACTAGGGGAACATTAGCGGGTGACTGTCCGGGTCGTTTTATATGGGAGCAAATAATTATTGTTTAATCTTCACTGTATATTTTGAAGCGGATTACACAATGAGCCTGAAAATTCGATGAAGGAAAACGAACCAATAGTAGAATGAGAGATACAAATATAAGTTAAGTTATACATAATATTGTATACTAAGTTCAAAACACTTTCATTATGCCAGTTGACTTTCCTGTCATAATTACACCTGTAAAGTCCTCAACATGTTGGCGTTGAGTGCGTCAATATATTATGAACTAGCTGTGCGCCCGCGTTTTATATGTTCTTCAGTGCGTTTTAATTTTTTTATACGGAACCCTTATTATTTTCTTAAAAAATGTTGAGTACTAAGTAGATAAATATATTTCTCATAAATTCAAGCACTTGCCCGTAAAACTGTGCATTGAATGGGATTTTATTCAATTTTTTATGAGTTTAATTTTTTTTACGCGGAACCCTAATTATTATCGAAAAGTAAACCCTAAGTTACCCGGGGTAACCTCAGCTATCTACCATAAAAAAGTGCCGTCAAAATCCATCCACCCGTTCCGGAGATCACCCGGAACAAACAGACAGACAAAACTTTTAAAAATTGCCTTTTTGGTATAGGTATCGTAGGTATAGATCTATTTAGTAAAAAAAAGAAAAAAAATTGACACTTAAGTTTTATTTATTAATCTAGATATACTATTAATTGCTATTAGCTATAGCAACGGACGTTCTATGTTTCTTTGATACGAGCTATTTCACCGCCGAAGTTCAAGTTCGAGCGAACACGTCCGAAAGTCCATATCAATGACAATATATTGCACACATTTACTTTTGATACTTTATACTTTTGATAGTTTCTAAGCTGAATTATGGTATTTCTCTATACGGTCCTTGTATATTGAGTATGACAAAAAACCTCATTCAGCGAATCCAAAATGCATGTGCTCGTTACTGTTTTCGTCTTCCTACGCGTACACACGTTACACCATTTTAGAACGATGCAAGAATTTTAAAAATGGATGCACGATATAAATTATACTTTCCTAAGTTATTATACTATTTGGGATTATTAAACTCCAACAACCTGAATACTTGCACAGTAAGCTCGAGTGGGTTGGTCAGCAGCGGGAGTTCAGAACTCGTGCAACTTTCTCGTCTCTTAAGTATTCCTAAGCATAGAACGTTAGAAGAGTCCGTAGCTATTACCGCTTCCGGTACTGGCAGGTAGCCGGTCTAAATATCTGCTATCAGATTTGCAAGTAAAGAGATATTGCTGATTTAAGTATAAGAACTTTCTCCTTTCGAGGTAGTTTCAGATATCAGGCGACTAAATGTTGGAATAACCTGCCTCCTGCAATCCGAAATGCTACGTCTTTAAAATGTTTATTTCAAAACTCAGTCTTTCTTCTGTTACAACAGTAATTTTCACCTGATGTTTGTTACTTATATAATAATGTACGTATATGTATGTATATTTATGTGTATATATATGTATGCATATTCTATTTTATTTTTTTACCTTTTTATCAATAGATAACTAATATTGCCATTATGTTCAACGTCCTTTCTACCTATGAACCGTCCATTTATGATACTTTCCTCAAATAAAGTTACGACTAAGGACACGCACACTTGCAATCGCTGCGCACACAACACTCTGAGCGTCGAGTGAAAATCAACGCTGGTGGCTTCACCTTCTTCAGCATATATGCTGACTCGACGACATCTTTTTGTAACAGACACACACACACACACTTATTTTATTTTTGTTTTCCCTTTTTTTGTGATATTCTTTGTCCTGTTTTTGTTTGTATATTATGTGTGTTTATTTTCTTTCTTTCTTTCTATTGTCGTTCTGGGGTCTCGAGTCGGGTCAAGTGATATTGGGTTTTTCTACTCAGTATCATCCCGGAGTCTGGAATTTGTGCCCGATATGGCGATAGGCTCGCCCCCTGTCACATCTGGGACGGAACTAAGCTCGGCGGAATGTGGGTGGTGTAGTTCGCTATTTCACCTCTGCCTAACCCTTCGGGGATAACAGGCGTGAGCTTATGCTATGTTATTTATCGCGAACATTCTCCTGAATTCGCTGTGTTTGTAGCATGTTTTTTTTTTCAAATTTTCCTATTTACATTTTGACGTACCTGTACAACATATGCTAGGCGAATCTTTTACATTTCCAGTATCTACGTGTCACCAAATTATTCTATAAATAATGAAACAATTAATATTTACTTTACCATATTTTATTATGAATTACGTCACATTTTATAAAATATAAGCTTTAACAACATAAATCAAATCTTTAACCAATATATCTTTAGAAGGGCATGACAAATTGATAACTAAATTGTTACTATTTATTAACAAAGCGTTGTTACTTGAAATTGCTTTTGTTAACAACTTTATATTCTCACAATCTTTAATGCAAACGTCTACTTTATTAACCACATTCAGCATCTCTTTCTTATCTATACACTTCAAACTGCCCTTTGAAATTAATTTATAAATCTTTATATATGCCATAACATCTTCAATTTCAAGATGATCTATATTTTTCAACAGATCATATATTATCAGTAATATTTCCTGTTCTAAATCCTTGTTCACTTTTATTTCAATATCGACTCTACCATTTTTCATTTTTGCAGTTACACTTTTAATCAATGCATTGATAATCATACTATAAAGTAAATTATTAACAAGTTTAGGATTTCTTTGACAACATTTCTTTCGTCTTTTCCTAATTGTCTAACAACATAGTGTAACCAGGACATCAGGCCATACCCTTCATTGAGAATATCAAAACCTCTTGGTATAGATACAATAGAAGCTAAAACACTTAAAATCCGTTCCTTCACTCTTCTATCGCATAATGTTGAATTATAGAAATCCATAATCATTTTCAGGCACATCGTTTTAAATATAACATTAACATCTGTAATAGTTTTAACACCATCTCTAATAAGTTCCAGAACCCATAGTCGCCTATTCGTAGATTCCACTTCGCTATCGTGAAAGAGACTTAAAAAATCAGGCACAACTGTTAAATCAACAAACTCTTTTGCTATTAAGAAATTATTTACGGGTTTATATAGAGGATCAGATGGCGCAGTCGACACCATGAGTGCCCTGGCAAAGTACAAAGCATCTATCGCTGGTAATTTGGGATTTTTTAAACCTTTTATATCGTTTTCAGTTACTTCGTCTTTGTTATCTATTGCTGTACTTAGGCTCTGTCGGAGCGTGTTGATAAAATCAGTCAAGAACAGTTTGTCGTTTTTATGTCTTCTGCAAAAAAACAATAATAATGCTTTAATTATATGTGTTGTAAATGTTGTTGAATTCTTATTAACTTTATTACATAAATTACATGAACTTTATCTGATAAACACTCGTTTTTTCACACTCCATGAATATCAATAAATACACTTCAATTCGTTTACTTTTATTTGTCCCACCCAATAGATTTAACACTATAAACTATAATCCATTAAATTGATTAACTAAACTTTAATATACTAGATATTATTTTGGATAATACAAAAGCAAAAGTTAAGAATGATGAGAGTTTCTTGAGGCTAAATTATTAGAAGTATCTCTATCATTACTCACGTTTCCGTCTCCAATAGCATGCAGAATCGATGAAGAACGTGATACGCCGCCGCTCGCATCACAGGACACTGCGAGCTTAAAGCCACAACAGGCACTGACAGTAATCCCGTTCTAAGTAACTTAAAGCATGACGCCGCCGACCCTGGCGCTAGGAGATGACTCAACAAAGGAAAGAGGAAAACTGGATCATATATTTTTTCATCAACTTCCGAATGGGATACTCCGACTAAATTTTTATCAGCAATTCCGGATATAATTCGATCATATTTCGCTTTTACTTTTAAATTATTTACTGCAGCTTCAGTATCGTTAGCATTGCTAGTCTTTGAAACTTTATCTTTATAAATTTCATCAATTACACATTTTATAGAATCTCCTAATGTTGATGGCAGTTCGTAATGATAATCTAATTTCTGAGTTACAGGGAAGTTCCTAACAGTTTCCTCTATAACATCTTTCTCGTATAAATTCAGTACTTGGTTCGCACTCGGGTGAGCCCATAGGGACGTGCTTCTGTTTTTGCGAACAGCATAATAATTAGCTGCGGAATCACCCCATACATAAGGTTTGTATTCATTAACAGGAAGGCCGTTGGTTTCGTAAAAATGGAGTATAGCAAGTATGAGTCTGTCACAAGGACTTCTTGTCGCGTGATAAGCGCTCAAATAAACAGGTATCTGTTGAGCTTTCATCACAGATTTATTTTTCGATGCCAAAATATATAAAAATTCTATCAATTTCGATTTGATATCTGTACTATGATGGCTTAACATTACGTTTAAAAACTCTGAATGCGAGGTAACCATTTCAAATATAGTTATTATATCTTCATGGTTATAAGGGTACAAAAGTTTCACCAAATATGTTAATATTGATAATAGTTTAGGTCCTGCTGTGTGCTCTTGTCCGACAGTTTTAATTTTAAGGGAGTCTTTTAAAACGGTCTTGCAGAAATTTTGCCATATTGTATGTTCCGTTACTTTAACAAGCGCATCTTTTTCCTTGTTATTAAAATCGTCAATATTTTGACTAATACCTAAGACTACATTTATGTTACTAATAATATCATCAACGATATGTGCCTGGTTATCTTCTTTCAAAGCAACCGTTGTCAAATATAGCATAGACAGTAAGTAATTAATTAAGTAATCATTCTTAACTGTTTTTTCAGATAAATATAATTTCAAAAATATAGTTTCAATCAAATTTAAATGATTTAATTCTGTTACTTCAAATTTGTGAACTTTATTAAAGACTTTTTCACATTCTTGGTAATCCATACATTCAAGAATAAGTTTTCTAATAAATTTCCAATTTGATATATAAACTTGTCCTGCCTTATGCGGTTTTTCTATATACTTGTTAATATTAGATTTGTATTCATTGTACACTGTCGACAAAAATTCTTTGTTTTCAAGTAAGAATTGTTTATGACCAATAACAGCTTCAGATAGAGGTAATGTCAATTCTCTTTGTGAAAGAATATCTGCCGAGGTAATATATTGCTTAAAAACTTGACATAACTTAAAGTTGTACCTCAATAAAACTGAAGCAAATTGAAATGTACTTTTTCTGTTACTATTCGTGTTAAAAAAAATTTAGCAAACATATCAGCAGAAACATTCGTTGTTTGATGCGGTTTATTTTCGAAATATTCTGTTAAAATTATTTCTGTATTTGTCAAATTTGGACTTAGATTTTTATTAGTCAATAAATCCGTATATAATTTTACGCACTTTTTTAAAATGTGCGATGGGAGTTCTAATCCAATCGACTTTGAATATTTTCCGATCAAATGTTGAAGTAAATCTATAGCTAGATTTGGTTCTTTATCGTCTTTTAAACAAAATTCGATTTCTATATTGAAAATTTGATTAATTATACGTATATCGTCCTCTTTACTCAGTCCAACAACTTCTAAAACTTCTATTGTATGTTCACTATTTAAAGTTTTCTTTTTATTAATTTTTATTAAAGCTTTTACGATTTCATTATAATTTTTTTTGTTGATACAGTTTCAATATTTTATGTTTATTATTTAGATAATTTACTATATTTTTTTGTTGAGTAATAACTTGTAATATAAATTTAGTTATTAGTAAATTTGATTCACCTTTATTAAAATCTAAAGGTTTATAAATTTTAAGTACCTGCGGGTTCTTAAATAAAATTAATAATATAGTCCTACAGACATCCAGCATATGGTATTTCTTTCCAATAAAAATTATGCAATGATAATAATTTACCAAATTTGTGTATTTTTCTTCTGTCAATTGTCCCATATTTGCTAATCGAACTGCACAAAATAATATATACTTAGCCCAAATAAGTAATTCTGAGCTATCAAATGTTTTTTCCACATTAACTTTATATGAAACATTGCCAATAGCAATTTCACTTTCTTCGATTGATGTTTCTTCCAGAAAAGGAAAAACGTTTTTTAAAGGAGTATTTTCTTTTTCAATAATGGATTTAGACATATTTTTAAGAATATTATCTTCTACTATAGCTTCAGGTACAGGAACAGGTTGGCCGATCCAACTAGCAACATAACTTCTGATATCCAATTTAGAATCACCTATTAATACTTCTGTTAATTCTGGTGAATAATTACTATGAAGCAAATTAACTATGTACAATGATATAAAATGTTTCAAACTCTTTCCAGCTTCTTTATTAGCTTGAAAATACTGCATACACCCCACAATAAAATATGACGGAATTTTATTCTCTAAAAACACACTTTCTTTAGTATTACGGTTTTCCATTAGGTCGTTAAATAATGCATCCAACGACGCTGAACTGTTTTCGTCAGATATTTCAAAATGAACAAGTTGGCTCTTAACATAATCTGATAAATCTTTAATGTTTTCTAAGATATACTCTATTATTTCTCCTATTAAACTGGGTGGGTTTACCTTAACGTTACGTAGAGTATAAAGTATTAAATGGATCTCATCTTCGTCAGTTTCAAATATTGCTGTATTTTTAAGAAATGAGTACAATGTAGATTTTGCTTCCACACAAACGGTTTCATCGTCACTCATATAAACTTCAAGCATTATTAAGAATAGATCTTTGAACATTGGATTTTAACGATATTGCAGAATTGTCTAAAGTTAACCATAGAGACACTATTTTAAATTTTAATAAGGACATATTACCATCGCTAAGTTCTTTAGCATGATTTAAAATTTTATTCATATTAATACTTCCTTCTAAACTTTCGAAGAATGCTGGATGTATGTCATTATACAGCAATAACAAATCTATGAGGTATATTAAAGAATCAGTGTCATTTATTTTAGGGAGTTTATAATCTTTTGATTTCTCAACATTTTCCCTGTTATTTACAATATCATCTATAAGCATTATTACATTTCCAGGTGCTGGTAAATGTTTAGGGAAAAAATAATCTAATTTATTTTTTAAATCTACAATTTGAACAGAATCTATGTCTTCTATTTCCAAGATTTGCATATATCTTCTTAATGTTTGCAACATCTTTACCAAGACTTTTACACAGAATAATGAGATGGTGCTGTCTTTTCCCAGGTTTGTTTGGATTAATTTCAATATAGGCACAGGCAGAGTTACAAAACGAATAAAATTTACTATTTGTGTTGAGCTAAGATCATTCATTCTCGATACCATGTCTTCTGGTTTTAATTTATTTAAAAGTTTAATTGTAAACAGTGCGGTTCTTTCCCACAAGGGAGAGTGTTGCGGTTCGAAGCTTTGCTCAATGATATTGATCACAGCCCTATGTAGATCTGGACATTTATAGACAATATCTAAAATAACTTGGCCCTCACTCTCATTCTCCCAGGGTCTTTTCAACGTAAGTAAAGTTTTATACAAATTTTGATTTTTGTTAGAATCTGCTGTACCTAAAGAATTATCTAAAAAATATAAACCCAATTTGTGTGATGTAAATAATGTTAGTATGACATCAGTAATTAGAGTTATTATTTCTGATCTTGCTTCATTCCGATCCTCATGTTCCATTCCTGGAGGACCTTTCCATGAAAATATTTTAAACATACTGTGTAAAATTTGATGACTGAATGTTTTTAATTTCAAACTTTTTGAAATATTAATACTATCAACAATATTTGTCTTAAGAATATTTAAAAACATGAGCACAGCCTCTGCATCATCATGGACTAATCCGGGAATAACCAAACCTAATAATCCTTGCTTTTCTAATAATGCCTTTATAAGAGGTAAATGTCCCTCTACTAGAAATGAAGTAATAAAATGCACAAATGCAGTTCTGACATTATCTTTCTCCTTATAATTTGACTTTTCAACAATGTGCTGCAAATGCTTTGTAGTTAATGGTGCCTGATTCAGTACTTCAATACCCAAATCAGCATTTAACATAACCATTGAGGTTAAAAGCTTCAGAACAACCTTCCTATGACGAGGACCAGAATTTTCACTAATCATAATCTCAACAGTTGACATAAAATTATTAAGAAAATACCGACAAGCTTCTTCCGTAATAGCAATCATATGGGGCAAGGATGATTGGACTTTAAGTATAATAAGATGGAATAGGTGGAAGGCAGGTGTGGTCAAACTAAGATTTTTTTTTACCCTCCTGGTTGATTTGGCGTAATATCTCATGAGAGTTTCCACCGCTTTTAAGGTACTCCAGTAAATAATCAATATCATTGTCAGGGTTCAGGCAAACTTGCAGGAATTGTGTGAGGACTGTAAAATTAAAAATTTAATTATTCAAACTGGAAATGTATAAAGGTGTAGGAACCGCAATCAAAATGAAACTCATAAGAAGATATACAATCTTTGAAATATACATACAATCTTAGGTTCATGTTTATTTTGATATAAAAGTATATTAATATAGAGTTGTTTTCTATTGATGTGTATTCAAACATGGAAAATCTTATATACATATAGATATAGATACAAATCTGCAGTTAAATTAAGAACTAGTGACAAATTTAAATTAAGTCCGTAACCCAGGCTTAAAACTCCATTGAATAATAAAATTTGTTGACAAATACTTTTTTTAACAAAATAAGACATAACATAAGATTTTGTACAATTTTTTGCTAAAATTAGTGTAGCATTTCATATAAGATCCTTTTATTTGTTTAAAATTGATGTTGCATAAAGTAATTTTTTTGTGAATTGTCTGATTCTTACATAAAATATTTTAAACTTATTGTAATTACATCCATACAACTTTTATGTCGTAAATATATCTATGTGCATATGTATAAATATAATATGTCTTTGAGTATTGACATTTGAAACAAATTGATATTTTTACATCATTCATATTGATAATTATAAATTATAATAAATATGAATAAATTATGCCATTCTTAAATACTTTTGATATTCCTACACCACATAAAGTTTTTTTTTCTTGATCCTGTTAATAAGTGATCTATAGATTAATCAAAATGAAAAGGCTAATATGTCCATACACATGCATATTTTCTTTTTTTACATGGAATAGGGTCAGTGCCACAATGAGGTGACCACAATCTCACCTGATGTTAAGTGACAATGTGGTCCAGGGTTATAAACACACTAAGCCTAGAGGTACTGGTTCTCAAGTGATGCTGGTGGAACACACCTATTGGTATATGGCGACAGATTTTGAAACTTGAGTGTGTGCCATGTTATGGTTTCCTCACGATGTTTTTTCCTCAACGAAAGCTCAGGGAGATTTTAGAGTCGGATAGGTGGGGATCGAACTCGCATCGATTAACGCAGAATCCGGCCGCACTAACCGGTGCGCTATCATCGCTTATCATCATATTATTTTATGACAATATTTCATCACCTCATAGGTTTGAGGCACAAACATCACTACCATAATATAATAATTTTTTTCTTCTATATTACGTTTATCTATTATAAAAAATATTAACTTTCAAATAAATAACAACATACCCATGGTCTGTCCCTGTTTTGTTGCCAGCTCTTTACGGAAATATTTAACATCAAAAGTACCCATAGTGCGTTGTTTTTTAACATTTTCGATTCTCATTTCACTTTGAGGTTGTGAACTTGTTTCGTTTGATCGACTTTCCACGTCTTTGTTAATTTTTTCCGACGGTCCATCAGCAGCGCTATCATATTTACGTTTTCCCATTCTTGTTAAAATTTAAATTATAAGGTTTCATCAACTTTCATAAAACATACTAACCGTATAATACACGTGAATTTGTTTTGAATTTCATTTGACAAGTACGTAGATTTGACATCTTGTATTTGACAATTAGTTTTGTTTGATATAGGGAGAAGGCAAAGGCACTACACCATACAGCTAAGGGGTTATTTGAAACTATATCAGGTAAAATGTCATCAAAATTACATAATATAGAGTTAATGTATTAAATAAAAACTCATCAACCGTCATATCATTAAAAAAAACACATTCAAGGAAATTGTTTGATACAGAAAGTAACAACACATGAGGACAATTAATAAATTAAATTAATATTGTAACTATTTCTGTTATAACAATATAAAAATAAAATTTCGCGTATTGGCTATACTATCTTCCCACTTGTTGCTGAAATTTGTATAATAATATTTGGTTGTCATGGTAGACTTTTTGAAATCTAAGTTAAAAAGAAAGAATCGTAGTTATTTAAATTTTAAATAAATTAGTAGGGATTTAATAAACCTTTTTTGATATCTCTTTCGCAGTTTTTTTAACGTATTTTTACTAAAAAAATCATATAATGCAATGTCGCTCTGTCTGACTTTTGTTGAGTTTATAACTCGAACAGAACTTAGTTAAGCTATATATTTTATTAAAATTCGTGATATCATTGGTATATTCACTACTTAGGTTGTAATACGCACAAGCGGAGCAGCACGTAGTCGTTAGTTAAAATAAACAAGTGATTTAAAAATAGTAAATTCTTTTATTAAAATAAATCACTATATCGAACATGTATAAAAGTTCACACAAGTTATATTAACATAAGATAGATAAAGACTAGGTCAAATGATCTACGTTTGCACTTATACAATACAAAGATTAATAATGTTGTGCATAATTAATACAACTATACATCCACATTATTTAGGAAGTTGGATACTTTAAAATTCACACACTAATTAAAAAACAGAAAATTTCTGAGTTTTTAAAATGTATATTGTAGTATCTAAAATCTATATCATAGAATAGAGCCTGTACATCAGAGATAAATAATAAAACTGTACATGGTTGCCTCGTTGGTATTTCAGTAGTATTGTGTTGCGTCACTCCAAAAGGTGTGATGGACTACACCTTCCGTTCACCGCAATTTTAATGTTGGGTTAATTATTTATATTTATGTGACCACTTGTTAACAGATATTCATCAAAATAATATCAGAGTCGATTATATCGATTAAAAATTAATCACTAATTATAATCTATAATGATACTTGTAGGGATTACTTTTAAATAAAATTAAATCCTGATCAAAAATAGGAATTAATAAGTAGTGTTTAAATTTTATCCTAGTGTGTTGTGCTGACGTCACGCTTTGCGTGTTTCGTACAAGTTCTATAATAACATACGACTTACAGGAAAGGGATAGAGCATCTCCTTCAATCTATACTAAATCTTCAAAATCTTTTCAGAATTTTACTGACTGAACGAAATATTTTTTTCTAAATGTGTTATTTTTAAGTCAATTATAGAGTACTTAACAGAATTTAAAGAAGAAACGAGTATTTCTTTTGTTTTTAATCGCTCAAATACCAATAAAAAGCCAATTAATTACTTTATTATTCTGGTTTGTTCATTTTGGAGTCGGTCAGTGGCGTAGCGTGGATGACGGCCGCCCGGCGCGGAAGACAATGTTACCACCCTTTCAATTTTTTATTTCTTTCAGTCGTAATTGTGAAATTTTGCCGCCCTGCCGACCGCACTACGCTACGTCACTGGAGTCGGTGAAAGCTAAAGTTAATCAATGTACTAATTTACAAATGGAAATAACTGCCTTATAACTGTTATCACAATTACATATAAGCTAAATAAAGGTCTAGGTTGATTTTAAAATGTTAAAGATCAATTAATCAAAATTGAATATCATTTACACCACTTTGTTATCCATAAGCTGGCACCGATTTCAAAATTAACGAACCAGATTAATCAATTGATTATTTATTGACTTTTTAGTGCATTTTTATAGTTTATTCTTTTGTAGTCAGTTTTGTTTTTTATTAAAAAAGTTTTATTAAAATTTTTTTTTGAAGTCTGTTACTTTGGTTTATAATTACACGTTTATATAAAAAAAATGAGAAACTAGTAAAGTCTAGTTTCTACTGTGAGTTGAGCACGCATTATTCTATAGGACTCTTTAAAAAACTCACAAATTGGTTCTCAAAAGAATATTCTATATAATATATTAGTTAAAACACGTAAAAGTATGTCAATTGTAAATAAATGCTTCCTTTAACCCCTTGTGCACTAACCTGGCGTTTACGCCAGCTTTCCGTTGTTTTCCTATTGTCTCATTTTTATGTGTAATCTACATATTAAAACTAAAGTTTAGTCAATCCAGTCGAGTACGTATACTGTAGTGATGTGCGAGAACGATTATATATATATATATATATATATCGATTTTTTTTTTTAATTTCTGTTTTTAGTACAACTAATCATTTATATTTTAAATTAAACATGGCTATCACGTTCAGACTTAATTCTCAATAAGGATACAAATATGGTATAAACCCATAGACAAATATTAAAACTAAACAAGATACTAACAGTATAAAGGAAACAAAAATTATCGAAATAATCAATGTAAATCGTATTTAAAATAAGTTTCAAAATATTATTTTAATTACAAACTATATGAGATTAATTATAAAATGACCAAATGTCTCAGTGGCGACTTGAGGTTAGATACATTTTGTGTTAAGTCTATATCGTCCCGGCGCCAGCGCTTAAATAGAGTCGAATATCTACATCACTTACTCTAAACTAATATTATCTACCAATTGAAGTGTAGATTTATTGTCAAAGACTAAAATAAATATTAAATGTAGAGAGGACAGTGTTAATATGTGGTAATCCGATGCAACGATTTAAAAAGTGTACGAAATAATCGTTATCGCACATCGACAATATCAAACAATTAGTGTCTCAGTGTTCCCTACTAATGTTTTCAAAGTTCGGCTCCAGTTCGCGTATTTTGTCGAGTAGGACATCCGCCAGATTTTGCTTGGGGTCACTATCTAAAGAGATATTTAACCAATTTTAGAGAAGTTAACAAACAAAACAGTTTTATAACATAACAAATGCTCACGCCTGTTATCCACGAAGGGTTAGGCAAAGGTCAAATAGCGAACTACATCACCCTCATTCCGCCCCAGATGTGACAGGGGGCGAGCCTGTCGCCATATTCGGCACAAATCTCAGACGCCGGAATGATACTGAGTGGCAAAACCCAATATTACTTGACCCGACCCGGGGATCGAACCCGAGCCCTCAAAACGACAATCATACGGTAATACAACTGTGCCACTGAAGCAGTCACACTTTTATTAGTGTGTGGAAAAATATCACCTAAGTGGCGAAGTGGATTAAGATAGTAAACATAGTAAGACTAGACTTTTCGACCAGACAGAGACCACAGAAAATTTTAAACACTGACTTCCCCATCTCCCCTGTCAACAAAGCTCTTACCACTCCTCCTATTATAACATAAGGGGGCATCCATTAATTACGTGAGGCATTTTTGAGAATATTTCGAACACCCTTCCTCCCTCGGTGAGATTTCGTAAGATTTTCAAAAATTTATGTTTTGGCTGCAACTGTCTTGGATTATTAAGAAAAAATAAACAAACTCGTTATATTACTTTTATTGAAGGCCAGCTGTGTGCCCGCGGCGGCGCCTGCGTTACATATGTTCTTCACTGCGATTTAAATTTTTTGAACCCTAATTTTTTTTTTTTTTGTAAGATAAAGTAAAAATATTTCTATTAACTTCAAGCACTTGCCCGTAAAACTGTGACATTAAATCTGATTATTTTTTTTACCCGGAACCCTAATTATTTTCGTAAATTAAAAATTCCCTGTGTTACCCGGAGTAACTTCAGCTATCTACCAAAAGTCTCGTCATAATCCGTTTAGCCGTTCCGGAGATTATCGGGAAAAAACAGACAGACAAACAAAAAAATTTCAAAAATTGTATTTTTGGTATAGGTGTCGTATATACATTCATATTTATCTAGTAAAAAATAATAATTTTGACATTAAAACAGACACTACTTTATAGGTACATAATTTGAGTAAGGGCTCGCCCATTTATTACGTGATGTCTCCTTGCAATTTTGTTATTCACGGTGAGGTTTTACATCAAACAGTACACACATCGCGAGTTCCGCAAAAAAAAAATACACATGAGAATTCACCGCAAGCCCTCTAATCCTTAGGATGTTTCGTGATTTTTTTCGCTGAACCCTTGTTTTCGTGTCTCACGTGATCAATGGACGACCCCTAATTAATATAAAGGTGTGTTTTTCTTAGAAATAATGACAACCCTGGCATATCAAGTTCGGAGATCATCTACACCTAGATCTAGATAGGGGGAAAATCTTGAAAGGCACAACACCGACAACTCCTAAACATTGTAGTTCTTGGCGTGATTTTGTAATCATTTTTTTTAATGCATTTACTTAGAATATATGACTCTATAGTAAGTCATTTTGGTGGTGTTTAAGTGTCGTAGTGTTAGTTATTGTGGACAAGTGAAGTTTATTAAAATTAATGAATTATATTTCAGAATCTGACAACTGCCTTGGAAAACTTAGCAAATGACCGTCACTCCGTTTAGGCCTGAAAATGTAATAAATGATAAACAATAAATAACTTACCATCAAAGTAGACGAGCTCGCACTTGTCCCTGCAGTCGGGGCTGTTCTGCAGTATGAAGCGAAGGGTTCTGCAGAAATCATCTACCACTTCCTCGACATTGACATTGCTTAATTCTGTTAAACGTAACAACTGTCTATAACCGCAATTTGTTACGTCACAATATTAGAGATAGACATACTAAAATGCGTAAACGCCGATATGTATGTAAAATCCATATTATTTTCTAAGTACAGTACAAAACAAATTGAGGAGCGTTTTCACAAAACGTTACAACAAACATCAAGAAAGTTTTTTTTTTTGTTGTTTTTTGTCTCTTTCCATAGCTGGTGTTAAGACGTCAATTTGATTTCTCTAAGCAATACGTAAATCGTTTAAAACATACTAAAAAGTATTATTAACATACTAAAACTTCTTGCCTGTATAGAAATATATAAATTAACTCGTATCCTGAATAAAAACACATGTATCCTGTTGTGAAAACGCTTCTCAATTACTTAAATCATTTTAGATATTTTTATTATGCATATACTCGTAAATGTAACGAGTACAGTAATACCCCGCTTTACGCGAGGGATACGTTCCGAAAAAAATCGCGTTAACTGAAATTCGCGTATATCGAGGTTTATGATTAAACATAGTCAAAATTTAATACAAAAAATTACAAATCATTTTAATCAATCACTTTAATTCTAAGAACACTTTACGCAATACATACTCTTATTTTTACGGAAAAACACATCTATTGTCTTTACATTATTTTTATACGCACTCTTTCGCGTAATGCGAGGCATTTGAGCGCGAAATTTCAAACTCGCGTTATAGTGAAACCGCGTGTAACGGGGTCGCGCTAAGCGGGGTATTACTGTAGTATTGTTTTTTTAATTCTGCTAGCGATAAAGTTCTTTTCTTGTGGGGTGTCTGTCTATTTGCGGTTTTGGCAGTAGACAATAAAATGAAAAAATATCTAATCTTTAACTAACTGAGGTCAAAAGATATGAAACTCCATAAGGAGAACTCTAGAAAATCGGATTTGATATAAAAATGAGAAGAGTCTGATGTAGAACAACCTTCGGTACTCGGTGACAACGGGTATCTTAGTCTTTTTATAGTTACGTAAGCAAAACTTTAGACATTTTTCACTCCCCCCACTTTTTCAGGACCGTTTTAATACGTAACCATCCATGGAGTGGGAGTTCGTACTTTGTTTATTTTTCCAGTAAAGGAGACGAGAGGGTCTGGATAGTATTACGTAAGCAATAATTACTTATTAAGAAGACATGCGGTCGTAAAAGTAGATATTTCAGAAATCTATTGCTATCGCGTTGCGCACCAAAGAAAGAATAGGGACAACTGCAGCGCGGGCTGATTTTGCATAATAGACGAAAACATCATTTCGTAATACCCTGTTTCCTCCTCCAAAACTGAACCGATTTTTAATTTTCTTTTAGTTTTAGAATAATAAAGACTTTAGCTATGCCTGTACGATTTTTTAAAATTTATCCATCAAATCTGTTGGACGAACGTCTGAAAATAACGGTAAAAATCGGGTTTTTTTTTTTCATTTTCAAAGGCTTATAGTATCTACAATAACAAACTTATGAAAAATCAAAAGGAACCGGCATGGCGGTGGTGGATATATATTATTTGGTATAAAAATATTTACCATAATGCTTTTATCCAGGGAGGAAACAGGGGACTACGTTTGTATGGAATAAATACCGCTAGGATATCCTCTTAAGTATAAACCCCACCGCCCTCTACTGATGGTTAAATGATTCCAAGGTTTCCTATGGATTACTAACGATACACTGTCATGTGGGATGGTGGCAGTATACAAGCGGGTTCCGTGAGTACCTTGGTATAGCAATCGGTTGTTGACGACGGCGTGCAACGTGTGCAGCGGCGTGGCGCTCTCCACAGCCAGGAACACGGGGCGGAGCCCGGGCCTCCGGATCATGTACGCCGAGTTACTATACTGCCGGTTCTTAACCCCAGCCATATCCTTGGCCACCGTCCCCAGAGACTGTACACATCAAGGGATTGCTTACGTAATGTTAACAGAATGTTACACACTTTTAATAAACTTCCGTCTTTTTAGAAAAGTGAGGCGTCTGATACAATAAAATAATATTTAATGCACTTGTATATACTAAATTCATTTTATTTTACAAACTTCCTAATAAAACTATATCAATACCTACTTATAATAAAAGGCTAACGAGACGAAATTTGTACATTGAAGATATTTAAAAAAAAAACTACTATACTAGGCTTCAGAATTGACTATCGAAAATATTTCGATAGATGTAAAAAAAAATGTCTGTTTATTAAGTTGTACGGCAAATTGTCTAAATTCCAAGCGGATGAAGCCTCGGGCACAGCTAGTTTTAGGATATAGGTAGGGCATTTTCTAATGATGCCCGCCTGGGTAACTAGCAGCCTCAAGTTTGAAAATCTGCCGCCAAATACCAATAGATGTGTTTCGGCAGCATCACTTGAGAACCAGTACCTAGATTTAGTGTGTGTTTACTATCCTAAACCACACCGTCATTTAACATCAGGTGAAATTGTAGTAAAAACACTGACCATATGCTGCGTAAAAAAAGTGTGCGTCCCGGGAAGACCGACAGAAGTGATTACATTACATTAATGATAATGTGGAGAAAGGTTATTTTATTAATAAAATCTTTTATTAATTATAAAATATATTTTATTATTAGTTACAATTCTTGAATATGTACATTACTATTTTGTGTTTGTACATTATTAGTATGATTATTTAATCACCAGTATATGTCTATCGCACACTACACACTGAGTAGAGGGAAGCGTCTGTTCGACATACGGCTAGCGCTGTGGGTTAGAGTGAGAGGGGAGCCAGACAGACTGGCGCCGTAGCGTAACGTGAGAAAGCGGTTCACCCTCCCATAATAAGTTACCAATTCAAAAAGTAATGGAAGTATGAAAAAACTCGATATTATGGTGTTAACACACGTACGGACCGGACCGCGGACATAGTACGGCGGGCGGCCGAGGTCATCAGTCCCCTAAGTAGGGAAGGGAATCCTTTCCGAAAAAGATCGATTTTTGAATCGATTCGAATTTAAGCTTGGTGAATAAATTCACAAAATAAAATAGATCAGCGTCATATTTCCTTAGTAGGTTAGTCACTCTTTTTGTTTTTTTAGTAGCTATTGCTACCTTTAACAGCACATATTTTTTAAAAAAATGGAAACAGTTTATGAAATAAATAATTATTATAGCCTAATTTCGACCATTGAAAGAATACTATTTACGAATAAAAAGTTAAATGAAACAAGTCGAAAAAGATTGATATTGGACTTCGACGTTTTATGGAATGATTAAAAAAAATTGATTAATTTGGATAATCTTATTCCCCATCCCTAGTTAGGCGACTGATGACCTCGGCCGCTCGACATACCATACCTGCGGTTCGTTCCGTACGTGTATTAACAGCATTAGCTAAAGACGGTTAACACACAGTCAAAACTTAGTTAGTTCGCACTGACCTTACACGATTCTAGGCTCGGCAGGTCGTCTCTGTTCTCCTTGTTGAACTCCATGAGATCCGGCGGACAATAAAGCGACTTGGCGATCACTATGAACAGTTTCCTGACGGGGAACACGACGCCCTGACCCTGCTCATACTTGCTAATGTTCTCGAGGAATCCGACGAACTTGTGTCCGTCAGACGGTAGCACGTGATTCAGGTAGCCTTGGAAGAAGTTACACGCCATACCCGCACCGTACGTTATCACCGACGATTTACTTTTCTAAATGTGAAAATCGATGTCAAGTCGAAACACGGTCGAAACACACAAATTTCAAGTATATGTATTTCGGAAGTGAAGCGATAATGGCGCAGCGGGCAGTGCAGTCGGATTCCGCGCCAATGGACGCGGGTTCGATCCGCACCTATCGAACTCTAAAATCGGCCTGAGCTTTCGGTAAAGGAAAACATCGTGAAGAAACCATAGCATGGTGGTAGGGCATTTTCTAATGATGTCCGCCTGTGTAACTACTACCCTCAAATTTGAAAACCTGTCGCCAAATACCAATAGATACCACCATCACTTGAGAACCTGTATCTAAGTTTAGTGTGTTTACCATCCTAGACCACATCGTCACTTAACAACATGTGAGATTTTGGTCAAAGCACTGAGTCTATATCGTGTAAAAAAATAAGACAAAAAGTCTATTGCTGTCGCAATGCACCCCAGTGAAAGAGATATAAAACGCGAAAGGGATAACTGCAACCCGGGCTGATTGCACCTATGCGAAATAGATAAAATCACTGCTTCGTATTCCCCTGTTTCCTCTTCCAAAGTTGGGACGATGGTAATTATTCTTGCAATTATAAAATAAGAAAGGCTATCTAAGCCTCTAGGTTTTGTGTTTATTCGTCAAATTTGTTTGACGGAAGTCTGAAACCAACGGTAAAACCAGGCATTGTTTCTCATTTTTGAAGCCTACTAATCTTCGTAATAATTAATTAATTTATGGAAAATTTGTCCTAAATTAAATTATTCACGGAAGAAACAGATAAATATACGTTTGTATGGAATAAATGTCACCCACATTTCCTCTTAAAGCTTCCCTAGTTAGCTATCACATCAGTAATTTATTAAGTAAAACACAAATTTAAATATATTATTCACTTAGTTCATTGTGTTCTATAAATAAAAAAACAAATTAACTACCCACAAGAATAAAGATATTATCATCATAAAAATAATACACTCAGAGCGGCAATACTGACACGCGGAGTGAAGTCATTTCACGGTGGCGTTAAAAGTACACAAACATTTTTTTTTGCTGTAATATCAAATAAGTTTTTCGTACAGAACTATCACTCTTAGCATTATTACTCTGTGGTTCTAATATATTAACAAAACGTACTTACGATTTCTAAATATTTCACGAGCCCATAAGTAGCAGATAACGGGAACAATTCTTCAGTGACAATCTTTTCGTTAAGATATAACAACACCCCAGCCGATCCCAACAATAGAACTATCTCTTTATCGGCACTTTTTAAACTCCTAACCACATCCACCTTGGCCTTTTCCTTTAATGCCTTATAGCCCAATGTGTAAGCTTGTTTCGATCCTGATATAAGTTGCATGTATAGGATGTATCGAGCTGAAACAAAATAATAAATTACATTCAAACTCATTTGTTTTATATGAAAATAAATATGATGATAACAACAAGATGCAGATAATAGTAATAGAGCGACTATATCAAATTATCGTAATGGACCACCAACGAGAATTAAATAAAATTTAAGTGCGTCCGGTACTAGAATCTCTCCGATTTCAAAGAGCAGGGAGGTCTTTCACTACATAAAAAGCGACTGGCCTGTTATCTATCTTGTGTGTTTTATTTATATTTCGGGATCAATAAATAAATTTACACAGAGTCGCATTTAGAGGAAGGCGTTAGAGCCTAGACCTCGAATCACGTATCACGGAAACCTCTACAAAACGTGTTTTTTTTTATGTGTGGAACATTTATTGACGCGTCTTAGCAGTAAAACCTATTAATATACCATGACAATAATGGCATGACGTTTGATTTTAAATCTACCGGACGTTTCGTGACGTTCAACATTTTATCATTTAATTGATTATTTTTTTAACTGGTTCAGAATAAAAGCTATTCGGGTTCTCCACTTTTCCGATGCCCCAAGGACTACAAATTTGAAATCAGGCCCTATATAATATGTTGGTGCCAGATGGTATTTTCAAAATTGCGTGAAACTGAAGAGAGTGTGCCAACTGATTTCTCCTCTTTTTTACATCGTAAATCCATACTGAATACAAATAAATATACATACATAAAATAACTAATCATTTTTAATATGTCGATTACCAATAAAAATGAGACAATAAGAAAACAATGGAAAGTTGGCGTAAACACCAGGTTAGTGCACAAGTGGTTAATATTAAAAAAATAAACACAAAACTCACCGATTCTGGTAAGCCACTCGCTGTTATTATCAAAGTTAATATTCTGCGTTACTGTAAGTAATACAAAAAATATCACCTTTAATATAGTTATGTATATACCATCACGGGCATTGGGTAGCATTTTTTTAAAATAATTAGATACTTAAATAAATATAATGAATTTCGTAGAGAAATAGCACAAGTTCAAAAGACGGTGCCAACCTGTGAACTGAATTATAACCCTATACATTCAGTACACTATGTATAACTTAAACAGTATAAGCAAATTTGTCCGCTACAGGTGTAAAATTTTATCTATACTAATAAATAAAATTCAAGTGTCTGTTTGTAATGTCAAAATTACATTTTTTTACTAAATAGATATGAATGTATACACGATATCTATAATAAAAATGCAATTTTTAAAATTTTTGTCTGTCTGTCTTTTTGTTCCGGGTAATCTCCGGGACGGATAGATAGCTGAAGTTACTCCGGGTAACTTAGGTTACTTTTCATTTTCGAAGATAATTAGGGTTCCAGTTAAAACAAAACTCATAAAAAAATTCAATAAAATCCGATTCAATGCACAGTTTTACGGGCAAGTGGTTGAATTTATGAAAAATATATTTACTTTATCTTAGTAATAAATTTTTTTAATGAAAATAATTAAGGTTCGGAATAAAAAACAGCAACATCACTCCAGTCAGTTCCAAGAGAAATCGAACTGGGAAAGTAACAACGCTATGTTTATTCAAACCCCTAATGTAGCTAGGGTCCATTTGCGTTGGTCCTTTTGGACAGTGAAATTGGAACATGAGAAAAATGGAGTTCAGGAGTCACGACTGGAACTTTACGTGAACTAAGTTAGGGCTATGGAGTTCCTATATAACGACGGTTATGAATCACTACCATTTTTTTTAGGTCGAATGCGATAAGAGTTCGTCCTAAAGATCAGTGAAGCTGTAAAGACCTTTCAAGTGAACAGAGTTAGTCAGTTTAGCATCAGATAGACGACACATATTATTCTCTACCACAAAACAAAAATTGCATATAATCACTAAAATACCGAAACAAACCCGGAAGCAAAGCAATAGGTCGCTATAGTTACATAATATAATATAAACAAAGCTACTCATTACAATTATCGGACTGAACGTGCCTATTGGCATTTGGAAAAAATTAAGGCTTTATTCATACGGAGCGACTTTTTTGTACATCCGAATCGAAATTAATTCATTAATGTTTAAAAAATGGTACCAAAACCAATTTTATTCAAATACCGATATATCTAATATTGTTAATGTTTTTAAAATCAGGTTATAAAGTGATTAATGGGTGCAACATAGCGGGCGGTTCAGTACGCTAGCACGACGATTCTATAGAAATTAGAGCGTCAAATTGCGCTGGTATACCGACCCTCCTGCTATGTGGCGAAACCATAAAATGATCATTCATAGTTTCTTATTTCAGATTGTACGATAATTTTGTTGATTTTACGCGAAAATACGATAACTCGTACTTCAGGAGTTGGTAACACTGATTTATTGACTGAAGCTGCTCCCATTTGAAGTGCTTAATAGAGAACCAGAATATAGTGTACCGGTTGTCACATAATTTCACTCATGCGGACCAAGACAAACATTCATAATTTGTGAGATCAGTAGAACACGGCCAGTGTGAACAAGGCTTTGAGTTAAAACTAAATACAATGGGGCAGTGTGTAGCTTACTATGTTTACATTTATCGTTAATGTATGTAAGTACTGAACTATACAGGTGGCTACGCTAGCATATATGTATATCATATAACAATGTCTATTCGACACAATGGTTCGTTCACTTCGTTCGTTCGTTCAATATTTGAGTAATGAATGTTGTCTATTATAAAACAATTACATTAGGTGTACATTAGACAGTACACGAAACAAATTATAAGGGTAATAAATAATTAATAAATAAACGACTGAAGTAAATAAAACCAAGTAAAACTAAAAAAATGTGATCAGTAAATCTATCCAGCAACGTTTGCTTGCCCATGGCATAAAAACACTTTAAACTTTCCTCCGACCCGCTAGCTCCGAAACCTTTTTGGAGACCGCGTAATGTTCTCACCGATCCCGATGATGATATCACGTGCGAAAATAGGATCTTTCCTTTTCAACCGATTCAGTATGCGTACCAGCGCCCACGCCCGCGTAACCGCCTTTCCCGCCGTCAGGGACAGGCGGCTAATTTTGCTCCCGCACACTCTCCGGGTCCCCCTCAGGCGGCGACCCAAGACGTGTCTCGTTCCCCAACTGGGGAGGCTCTTGACGTCGCCAGTGCGATACAGTGACACTGCCCATGCATTGAGCATTACACGCACAACACTGCAAACACACTCCTGCACACTACACGCAGGTACATAGGTCATGTAAGGAACCTTTTTTTTTATGTTAGTAAAAAATTTAGGGAATAGCTAGGATCAAACTCGCGAGAGAGTTTTACACTCAGGTGACGGCCAAGCCGAGGTTCGTACCATTTTGGTAGCCCTTGTGCTAGTCACCTTTTGCGGCTGAGTGCCTTCAGCACTCGCACCCAAAGTCACGGTGAAGCTGTAAAGGCCCTTCCGGTCAACAGCGTTAGCTAGGTTCGAAAAAATTCCCCACTTTAAGCTTTATATTCGACTATCTGTGCCCGCGACTTCGCTCGCATGGAATTCAGGTGTCCCGTCCGTCCCGTAAAAAGAACCCTATATAATATAGTTTTCTAACAGTGAAAGGATTTCCAAAATAGGATCAGTGGTACCGAAGATTACCCCGAACATCCAAACTCACAAACTTTACCTCGTTATAATAATAGCATAGATGTTTTTATGCAGACATTTCTAAAAATGATAGAAATGTGTGTTTAATTACCTATTTCTAGCCACTTGCAATAATTCTTTTCACAAAAAAATCGAAAATGTACAGACACGTGAAATTTACAATTTTATTATTAGTATAGATATATATTATATTGTGCCCGATCATGGTAATTTTATTTATATTTTTACGTTACGAGCACACAATGGCAGACATATTTAATTTTATTTATATAAATAAATCAACAAATTTTTGTAATATAAACCTGACAAAACTTAGGCAGTTAAGTCTTGTGATAAATGTATCTCAAAACATAACACATATTTGTTTTTTACGGGATGTAGTAGGCAATAAGAATCACTGGTCTGATGGCAAAGGAAATTCTCCTATTTAAATTAATCATTGCTTATAAGGATAAATAGGGCAAATACTTACCTAAGGCAATACCAAAGGTGAATAAAATTTGCAGATAACAGATATTGATTTCTTTAATATCTCCCATTCTGTAATAGAAATAAATTCAAATTTTAGTTTTAAAATACAAGTTGATAACACCTACTTAAAAATATTTAGTAGAGTCAAGTATCATATAACAAGATAGAGTATTAAAACTGACATTGAACTTCCAAACTGACCTTTGCATTCTAAATTCAGTGATACAATCAAAATTGCAGGTCACGTCAATGATAACACAAGAGCCAAGATGAGTAATACTAGTGGCAAGAGAATAACGTCTAATGTACTAGTCTATACTAATAAATAAAATTGAAGTATTTGTTTAGTGTTTTTACGAAATATACATCAATTCACATAAGGCACTTATATAAAAAACAATTTTTATTATGTTTGTCTGTCTGTTTGCTCCGGTTATTTCTCGAACTACTGGACCGATTTTGATGGGACATTTTTGGCAGGTAGCTGAAGCTACACATGAAATTGTTAATAAAATCTGATTCGATGCACAGTTTACTGGCAGTTATTTGAATTTGTGAGAAATATCTATGCTTTCTATTAGTACTTTTATAATTAAAAACAAAACTGACATCAAAAGAATAAACTATAAAAATGCACTAAAAAGTCAGTAAATAATTAATTCATGAATCTACTTCGTTATTTTGAAATTGGTGCTAGCTTACGGATAACAAAGTGGTGTAAATGTATGTCACTAATTATATTCATTTTGATTAATTGTTTTTAAAATCATCCCAGTCCTTTATTTAGCTTAGGTGTAATTGTGATAAAATTTAGGCAGTTATTTCCATTTGTAAATGTGTAGGTATATTGGGTAACTCTAGCTAGCACAGACTCCAAAATTAAGGAAGCATTTTAATAAAGTAATTATTTACTGACTTTTTAGTGCATTTTTATAGTTTATTATTTTGAAGTCAGTTTTGTTTTTAATTAAAAACTTTTTTTTTTTACTTTTAGTTTAAGTATGTACTTTTAGGTATAGTTGTGAAGGCTACTTCATAGCTTCATATTACACAAAAAAGAAAATATAAAACATGGGCGGAGTCACAGGCACACAGCTACTTCATATATATGAAACTAAGAGCAGTTAGAGTTTTTCAGTTTGTCTGCATTTCATACAATGATATCTCTAATGATAATGATACCTCAAAAATAGATAGACAGACTGTTGTTTTTTATTGTTTGTCTCTCAGACTTGAGAAGTTTCAATTTTTCTCAAATTTCATTCAGCTAATAACACAACATTTATTGATTTTAAGGTGGTACAGCTAGTATATAAACCATTTATGGTCATGATAATTTGGAAATATGGCCAGGGAGAAATATTTAGAAGAATTATATGTACATTTTAAATTAATTTAGTCAATTGATAGAATCAGTATTTCCCTGTTCTGTGTAATAAAACTAAGTGGTAAGTAATGAGCCACAGAGTTAATACAAATTTGAACTCGAAACAAGACTGCAGTTATATGAAAGCCAGGCTATATAAAAAAATAATATTATGATGTATTCATGAATAGAACCTACCACAAATGTCATTTTTTACTAACAAGCTCTTTCAATCATTAAGAAAAATAAATGTTTTGCAGTTGGGATGTAACTACTATAAAACCTGATCTACTACTTTTATACTATGAGGTTGAACTATTTTTTGAGTTTTTGAGTACTTGAGTATTTGAGTACTCTATTATGAATTTATAAATCTTTTGTTTCTAAAATTTAGAGCGATAATAGGCAATATATATAATTATTGAAGACATGTTTTCTTTTAATAGTCTACATAACGTTTATTTTAGTTTTCAGATAATTAAAAAGAAAATGCATGATTATAATTTATTTACAAAGTAATAGCAAACATAAAGGTTAATTGAGAACATTAACTGAGGATATTAAGAAACTTTTATGTTTTATTAAAGCAGATTAATAAGATCTCAGTATTTCAAGAATAAATTTTTAGGAATACTGAAAACCATTAAAATAATTAATTCATTCAGTTTTTAATCTTCTATAAATTTTAGGCCAGATCTAATTTTAACCCCTCAATTATCTACATGAATATGTATTGGTCAACTTATAGAATTCCAAAGTTGAATAAAACATATCCTATATTATTTAGACACATAGAAAATATACATTATGTACAAGATGTACATATTGTATAATATAAAATACTATATATAAAAACCAAAATGTTATAGTTTTTTTATCATTTTACAAAAAAAAAAAACTTGAATTTTATATTTCAATAACTCCTTTTTACATTCATGGTTATTTTAATATAAACTACCTATGCTTATCAACATTGTTTTGTTATACATGTTATTTGATTTTAGGAAAACTAATTTTTGTTATGTACAAACCAAAACCGTTTCTTGATTAAATTCAATAAAAGATAAGTGATGTTCTCTGGAATTTTTAGCCATAAAATATTTAGAACATCTAAAGCTTTTCCCTAAACAACAATAATTAATTAAAAATAATTATCATTTTTATTATGTATTATATTTTATTAATATAATATTGTGTTCATGTCCACTTACTTGTTTTCTTAATTTCTTTATCAACTAATTTTTATATTTTTCTATTATCCTTATAGCCAATTAAATCAAAGCTAGTAAAAAATAATTATCAATATAAAACTAATACAATGCTGACGGAAATCAAATATAATCACAAATTACTTGAATTACTTTTATCCTTGTCCTGACTAAATATATATATATTATTATGCCTTGTCCGAATAATAAGAAACTGTATTACTTAGTTGAATTTACTTTGACATATGACAGTGACATTTGAACACTTTTTGGCATTATGGGCTGCGCACGGCTAAGGAATTTTTTAAATAAGTGTCAAGTTTTTCGACCATGTTTGTCTTCCCGTACATTTACATAAACTTGGAATAGTAGATAGCGCTGCCTGTGAGTGTGGTGAGAACAATTGTGACATGAATCATGTTTTCCTTTCTTGTCCTTTGTATGACCATTCTTCTCTCTATGAGTGTTTAGTCTCTCTTTGTTTACCTTTCCCTACTAACATTTCTTTACTACTTAGTACTTGTGAACCTTCTGTATATAATGTAATAAATAAATTTATTGTATATAATAGCATTAAACTGTAGGACTAGTTACTTAAATATGTTTTAGTTACTTATTTAAATTATTCTGATATATTTTTTTTAATTCTTATTTTATTCGCGGTTTTGTTTTCCGTGTTTTGTTTCCCGCGTTTTGTTGTAAATCGGTACATAAGGTTTGAAACCGATTTTATTCTCAAACCTTGTCATACCATAAATTGACACAAAGAAAGATTTACTTGACACTGGCTAAGACACAAGCCGTGCAGAGCCATTAAAAACACACAAAGAAGAAGAAGTGTCAAGTTTGTAATAAAAAAATTGAGGCAATATAACTACTCACAGGTAGGTATTATTTATCTGTGTTGACAGTCTCATATGTATCTTTCTACATTATCTACTGACAACTTTTATTATTCATCTCTACTTACAGTAACATAGAATAATTCATAATATAAATGATAGTTTTCTTTGGTCTTCTTTAGAAGACTGGTTGTACGTTTAAAATTTCGTTGTATATGAATTGTTATCTATACTAATATTATAAAAAGGAAAGATTTGTATTTTTGTATCTAACGAATAAACTTAAAACCTACTGGAACCATTTGGATGAAATTTGGTATGGAGATAGTTTGAAATCCAGGGAGTAACATAAGATTTCATTCCAAAAATCTCTCGGGAACGGGAATTACGTGGGTAAAACCGGCGGCCCCGCTCGCGTTTCATGTATTCTTCACTGTCTAGTATAGTTTTTTAAATAATAACCGTTTATTATTGTATATAGTATGAATTCTATAATTTATATTATACTTTACTTATATTATATTATATTATACTTATATTATATTATACTATACTTACTTATATTACTACTATATTATGCCGGTTCTTTTCGACTGCTTTTTTTCGAACCGGTGGTAGGTTTTAACGTTCATAAGCGCCATCTCAGGGCCCAATTTGAATAAAGAATTTTTGATCATGATTGGAAAATAATGTTTTGTTGGTGCTTTCCAGAGAAAAATAAATAATTAATACTGTCCATTAAATTTTATTTGTTCACAATTTCATGTTTTAATTTTTTAACACGGAACCCTAATAATTTTCCTGATATTATTTTTGGTACTAATGGAAAGCAAAGATAATTCTTACAAATTCCAATACCTACCAGTAAAACTGTGCATTAGATCGGATTTTGTTCACAAATTCGTGAGATTTTTTAAGCGGAACTAAATTATGTCGAAAAATTAAAGTTGCCTAAGTTATACGTAGTAACTACAGCTATCTACCAAAAAAAAGTCCCGTCAAAATCAGTCAAGCCGTTCCGTATATTAACTCGAACAAACAGACGAATGTTTTAAAAATTGTGCTTTTGATATAGGTACCGTATTCTTATTTATTTGAAAAAATGTTATTCCGAAAAGTTCCGAAGAATGCGGCTGTTCTACGTAGATCACCTGTCTCACTAGTCTGGTTCCCGGTAGAAAGTAGTCCTATGACAGACCTACTCTGGCTTTGTACAACCTAGCTGCTTCTTGGGTATTCAGGTCTAGGAAAGAAGGTCATCTAGTGCGAGCGCATGGACACTATACGGCACGCCCTGCATATATTTTTAGTGAATCTTAGTTGTATAAATATTCATAAAGAGGTTATTTTCAGAAGCAGGCGTGTTTGATAGGTTGGAGGTCGTCAAGCTTGGTCGTAAGGCGGTTCGTGAGGAATCTAGAAAACACCTTAAACATGACTCAGAAGCAAGATTAATCTATAGTTTCAAACGGTTGTTGAAACCACCACACTTCTATGTCACGCCTATAACGTTTTGCCCTCAAGTTGACGGAATTGAATAACTTCTGAAAAGCCCTAAGGATTTCCACTGACTTTCAGTACCTCAATTGTTATCCCGTCATCTTTTTTCTTTTGACTGTTAAATCGATTAATCGATTAATCTAGCTCTAGGTTTGTTAGCCACATTGAGAGCGGTTCTTCGTATCGATGTGTAGAGCTAACTATAGAACTTCTCGATTTGTCTTAAAAACTCGATGACTGGAGGTTATGATTTTATCGTCCTCAGTCTTTAGCTTACTCAATCAGCTGTGTTCAATAGTCAGATCCGTTGTGAATTCTTTAGAGCCCTTTTTTCACTCTATAGTCTCTTTTATATGTACGGTATAAGCTGACGTAGGCCACGTTTAAGAGACTTCAAGACCTGCCTATTGAGCAGCTGGTACCTATTAGCATCGAGTGACGACTACAAGACCACCTCACGTCTTTCCTCCAGAAGCCCGAGGATATAGTCAGACAGCTTAGGTACTAGTTCTACATATACGACTGGTCTCAAAATACTTAGAACCGTCCGTACGGACGGACGAACTCGTTACTGCATTCACAAGATCTCTCAAGCTATCAAGCTAATTTAAACTAAGCTAAGAATATCAATTCAGATTCTGCTCGCTGCTCGTTTTTACGGAATTGGTCAAAGAGGCATCATTGAATATTTGTCGACATGATGATCTTATTCTTGATCACTCAGTCAGGGCTCATTCAAGTCCATTTCCTGTGGTTCCGCTTCGTTCGTTGTTCGTGGTTCGTTGATGTAAAGAATATTGCTTGTTATGTCGAAAGTATGTATCGATATATGTCGATGTTTTTATAATTTAAAAAAACTTGAATCACTATTTGAAAATTGAATCATCACTATTTTATACCTTATAATTTATGTTTAAGCCAAGCATAACTTTCTTTGATATAAATAGATATTATAGTTTTTGAGTCATAAAAATATTACCCAATTGTGTTGTCCATAATAATTTCTGAACAGTGTATTTGTGTTCAATTAGAAAAAAAAAAAAGGTAGGTAAAAAAAGTACATGTTAACACTAGTTCTATATAGTTAGCAAACGCTACTTTTGATTCTATCTAGGTAATATTAAGTCATTTAATGTTATATAAATAGGTACATAAAGTACAGCCCGGAACCATGACGACAATACATGAGAATCTATCGACTCAGTACAATTGTTTATTTTATTATTAATAATTTTAAAGTTTTATATTAAAATGGAGGTTAGATTAATATTATACTTGACCTCATTAAAAAAATTATATTTGTTACTTACCATTGAATATTTTGCCGTGAAATATGGTTTTATACTTTAGAAAGGCGTATTAAAAGATTTGTAATACAAAATGCAGTGACCATCTGCCTTTAGCACTTAATATCCAACTACAAAGCGGGGGATGCCCCTTACAAACCAAGTCATAGTTTATCCGTTCTCTTTCCATTATGTCCCTCTTAAAATAGCGCACAATATTTGATTGGTTAACAACATTAACATGCTCGATACCGGAAGATAACAAGAAAAAAAATGAAAAGTAAGAAATAGTGAAAATAGAGGACGAAAAGAATGCGAATAACCACAGACTTACTAGGAATAAACCTAGCACGAAAGCAAAAACTCCCCGTATGTTACAATTAAATGTTGCTAGTAAAATATTTTAAAATGTTCGCAAAATGATGGATTCGGTGGAGTTTATGGAGGCATCTTGATCTGTCTGTTCGATTTTTTAAATTTGTTATAGTTTGTTAATTTACAAGTTTTCGCTATAAGATTTTATATTATGTAATTTTGATGGCCTTTATATGCCACAAAATAGGAGTCGGTATTTTTTTAAATATAGCTTTTGCAATGTGTGGAACTTCAATTATATATTATAATTATATTTGATATCGGATTTTCACCAAACCCATGGTAATTACTTTTTCAGTACATAAATAGTATACCTTAATACCTTTATCAAATATTACCTATATTAGTAAAAAATATTTTTAGTATTCATTTAAAATTCAGAACTATTTTTGTTTATAAAATACGATGAGATTAGTTGGAGCACTTCTGGCAGCTGATTCTCCAACTTATGAGTATCACACTATTTTTTATTCCCTATTAATGTTAATTATGCCATTTATGATTTAAGCGAGCTCTAAATCGATATTACTGTGGATATTATATTAATATCTATCCCTACGTAAACTATGGATCATTAGCGTCACTATAATTTCTTTAGTATAATCTCTGTACACGGGGATTTACCTGTAACATGTGACCAACTCCTATTTGATCTTGTATATTATGCTGTTAATACACGTACGAACTGGATCGCGGACATTGTTTGTCAAGCGGCCGAGGTTATCAGCCGCCCAAGTAAGTATGGAGAATAAGATTTTTCAAAAAGATCGTTTTCTTGAATCGATTCACAAAACATCGAGGTCCAAGAGATCAATATTTTTTCTTTTTTTTTTATTTGAATTTTTTATGCGTAAATAGTATTCTTCCAGTGGTCGAAATTAGAATATAATTATCATTTTTTAAAACAGTACTAAAGGTCATTTAAGTATTTAAGAATGCCTAACCTACAAAGGAAAAATAACACTGAACTGTTTTATTTTTGCCTATTTACAGATGATCATCATATTGTAGAAAACAAAAAGGACACTTTAATAAATCGATACTTTATTAGATTAAAAGATCAATCCCAAAAGATCGATCTTTTGGGCTTTGAGGTTTTGTGAATCTATTTATTAAACTTAGATTTGAATCGATTCAAAAATCGATCTTTTTCGAAAAGGATTCTCATCCCTACTAAGGAAACTGATAACATCGGCCGCCCGCCGTACTATTACCACGGTCCGGTCCGTACGTATGTTAACACCATTAGCAGTGTGGCAGAATCGATTCAAAATTGAGTTGCCTCAGTCGGAACGTAAACAGTGTTTCGCGCTTTTCGATTTCGTGATAATATATTTGCTCTAAAAATTTATATATTCCGATGTTTATTTGTGCGACGAAGTGTAAATAATTCAGCTTGTTTATAATATGCAAGAAGTATTCTGGAGACCCATCATCTATGGCTTTTTATTTATTCATGTAGGTATGTATTTTATTGTAATATATTGTATTTGTATGTATTGTATTATGTTTCTTTAGAATTTTTGTTAGGCCTATTAGACTAGACCTTGCATGGTGGAAGGGCATTTTCTTATGATGTCCGCCTGAGTAGCTATCATCCTTAAGTTTGAAAACTTATTCCGGTTTGTTTATTATTGTTTGTTATATTATTAGTTTGTTCCGGCAGCATCACTTGAACACCAATATCTAGGCTTAGTGTGTTTTACCATTCTGGACCACAACGTCACTTAACATCAAGTGAGATTGTGGTCAAAGCACTGACCCTATAAAAATGTATATTTATACTATTTATTTTTAAAAACTAAATAATTATTTGAATTCCTTGTTGAGCTTTAGACGTTTTAAGCAGGAAGTAATTTAGTTCAGTAATTAATTCAAAGTTTTCGTTAATTGTCTATTTTTGAGAGATTTGTCAATTCAAAATCAATTTTAACTAACTTAACAACAGTGCGGCTGACTAAAATTGTCTGCTCTCTTAGCATGCGTATTTTAACACGTGGTTGGATCCTCGAGTAGTGTAATAATTATAATATAGAGTTCATTTTGTATTTGTAAATCAATAAGTACTCACCAGTGGTGCCAACAACGCAGGTCCTGATGTCGCCATTTTTCGCAGGATAAGTAGCCTAATTTCAGCTTAGGTAGCCTAAAGTAGCCCTAACGCCAAAATATCATAAAGCGCAGCAATAAATAAAATAAAACTCAGTTTCAGTCAACTTATTTATTTATACTTACTTTAAAAAAAAACTAAAATCTTATTTGATGGCGTTAACTATACACAAAAATTACTAACAATTATTCGATTCTGTTTCGTCTGATAGCAATAATGAGGCACCAACAAGACTTTTGTCATCCGTAGATGCCCCTGTGCTAGCGCAAGTTTCGCTTGGACTGCGGGAGATGTATATTTTTCTGCCAGCATATAAACTGACCATGTTATTGTTTGGTCGGAAGATGTTACAGCAAACACTTCTTACATTCAAAGGGGTACGAATTCTAATAACAGCAATCAACATGGGCAGTTGCATTCGGTTCCTTAGTTTTTGCCTTTACGTTATCCAACACGGTAAATATTCTTTCAACGACGGCATTACAGTAATACCCCGCTTTACGCGAGGGATACGTTCCGAAAAAAATCGCGTTAACTGAAATTCGCGTATATGGAGGTTTATGATTAAACATAGTCAAAATTTAATACAAAAAAATACAAATCATTTGAATCAATCACTTTAATTCTAAGAACACTTTATGCAATACATACTCTTATTTTTTACGGAAAAATACATCTATTGTCTTTACATTATGTTTATACTCTTTCGCGTTATGCGAGGCATTTGAGCGCGAAATTTGATATTCGCGTTATAGTGAAACCGCGCGTAACGGGGTCGCGCTAAGCGGGGTATTATTGTACTCAAATGTAAAGAAAGAAAGCAACGTAAGACAAAGTCTGCTAATTCTTTGAACATAGAATTCCCACAAGCATTTTGCATTTTCGATACTTGTACCCAAAAATTTACAATATCATTGAGAGAAGCTGTACCGATTATTTCCGTTTATTAATTAATTCATCCGTAAGCAGCGAATATATGAAGTCGGGTTTTTAGAAATTCAAAAAATCTATTTCAAATTTTCTATTAGCACTTTTTGAACTATAACACATTATAAAGATTATCCATAACAAAATCACTGTACACAATAAGAAAACTGTTGATCATAGATGGTCAATATACTCTGTGGACACCTCGGATTACATTAATTAATTCGGGATATTTCTGGTAATAACGATCATGTTATAAGGTATACAATAACTATTCCATTAAAGTGAAGACTTTACATCAAAATTTCTGTCCATGACCCTTGTAGCCAAATTTTCGACTACCTATCTAAAGTTTGTAAGGTTAGACCATAATCATAACATAACATAAGCTCACACCTGTTATCCCCGAAGGGTTGGGCAGAGGTGAAATAGCAAACTACACCAGCTTAGCCAGCCGAGCTTAGTTCCGTCCCAGATGTGACAGGGGGCGAGCCTGTCGCCATATCGGGCACAAATTCCAAACTCCGGGATGATACTGAGTAGAAGAAAAACCCAATACCACTTGACCCGACCCCGGGGACGAAACCGAGACCTCAGAACGGCAGTCGCACCGTAATACAACTGCGCCACCGAGGCAGTCCATAATCATACGTGATATTAAGTGACTAAAGCTTTTTCTCCTTAAGTGATTGCCCGGTATTTACGAAATACCCAACCACCATACTCTGTTTTCATTATATTTTCCTTCACCGTAAGCTCAGATTCGTATAACTCCCGGATATTCATTTGCCACCTGCGAGTAATGTGCGTCCCCTCCCGTCACTCACTCCGTTTACCGCTCTCGTATTTAACGCTTCGGATAATATAATAATTAGCATTTCACGAACTCGTTCTTTATATTATTTTTAATCGTTTATTTATTTTATTTAAATATTTATAAAACGATACATATAGAAAGAAACTTAATTATTTAATGTAGAATTTTGAAGAAAAATGTTTAGTTATTCCTGTCGATCAAGTTTTTAAATGGACTTCTTTACCTATCACTGAACGCTTGGAACTGGGTGTGTAACTAAAAACAGCTGGATTAATGCATTTTTATTGTCTAATGTTGTAATGTTTTACACTAGCTGTCTGCCCGCATTTCATATATTCTTCATTGCGTAATATAGTTTAAATAATAATTGGAAAATAATGTTTTTATGATGGTTGTCCATTGAATCTTATTATGAGGATGTACTAATTTTTTACGTAACGCTACGGCACCAGTCTGTCTGGCTTACCTCTCTCTCTACTCAGTGTGTAGTGTGCGATAGACATATAATGTTGATTAAATATTGATAGTAATAATGTACATACACAAAATTCTAATGTACATATTCAAGAATTATAACTAATAATAAAATATATTTTATAACCAATAAAAGATTTTATTAATAACTAACCTTTCTCTACATTATCATATTAATATACCTAAAATTCAAGTAATAATCTAAGCTTTTCTGAAGTAAAACAATTTCAATATTTAACAGTTCAACTTAGATTAGTTTAAGTTATCACTTCTGTCGGGCGTCCCTAGGCGCACACTGTTTTTTTTATTCCTTTCCTCTCTAATTATTATCCTAATTTTTTTTTGGTACTAATAGAAAGCAGATATTTCTCAAAAATTGAAATACTTGCCAGTAAAACAAATTTTATTTATAACTAGCTGTGTGCTCGCGTTTCATATATTTACTGCGTTTTAATTTTTTATACGGAACCCTAATTATTTTCCTAAAGTATTTTTAGTACTAATATAAATTCAAAATATTTATCATAAATTCAAATATTTTCCCGTAAAAACTGCCCATTGAATCGGATTTTATTAATTTTTACGCGGAACCCTAAATATTTTCGAAAGTCAAAAGTACCCTAAGTTACACGGAGTAATATCAAAAAAAGTCCAGTCAAAATAGGTCCAGCCATCCCGGATTTTACCCGGAACAAACAGACAGACAGTCAGACAAAAATTTTATAAATGGTATTTTTGGTATAGGTATCGTATATACATTCATATCTATTGAGTAAAAAAATTCTATTTTAACATAACAAACAGACACTTGAATTTTATTTATTAGTATAGATAAAATTTTACACCTGTAGCGGACAAATTTGCTTATACTTCCGTTCGCGATGATTAATGAATTATCTGAATTAGGACCTCATTTCATGGATACCTCAAATAGTGATGAGTTTACAACTAATAAAATACTATTAAAAAAAAAGTCAATAACAATGAAAAAAACAGTAGGGACTAAATAAAAATTAAAAACCATTTTTATTTATAAAGTACTTTATAAATAATATAACCTTCATTTTTCAGAATCACTGATAATAAAAATCGTACTTTCAGTTCGATAAATATGATTTTACAATAAATTATAACACGAATTACACATTTGTTTATTATTATTTAAAAAAAACTTTTAATAACTGATTATAGAATAATACTAAACTTATCTTTAAACAAAGTCGTTCCAGTCATATATTATAATTACAGGTACCCTTTTAATGCGTTTACATTTTCATTGTGGCGTCATACAAAGAAAAGGTTAACACATGAAAATGAAAACATAAAAAAGGTAGATAAATACTTCCACGATGAAAGTCCGTAAAATAAAAAATAATAATAATAACACTAGTATTTAACCGCGACTGCGCCCGCCTATGTTACATCAATTTATGGCACATCCATAGATTCTTAAGATATATTGACGGTATGAATTTCTTCTGTACATCAAAGTCGGAATAAATATTTAAGTACTTCAGAAGTTTTATTTCTCAGATATTATTTTTAAGATCTCAGCTTGATGTGATTATTAATTGTTTAGAAGTGAGATGCAAAATAAAAATATAAAACCAAAACTGACTTAACCAAAATCACTTGTCACATTCATTTACCTACATTTGGAATCATTATATTTATTTCGTGACTTATTAATTTGTTTTAATGCGGATATTAAGTAGGTAATCATTTTAAAATATAATATTATCAATTTCCATTGAAGTAAAATTTAGCGGAACAGCTTTTAAAATAATATGTACCTAATGATATCTCTATTTATAGAGATAACGCTTGCACACAATATATCTTTTTTTGTTAATACGTATAAATTTATGCCATTTTAATATAAATCTTTAAATGATGTGAGGTATTAATAAATTAAATTGAACTTTTCAGCTTACAGGCATGAATATTCTTAATTATAAACTGCAGATAGATGTATTAAATATCAGATGTAGTAGTAAGCTTCCAAAATTATTAGAAAGTACACAGTAAAATCGGAAAATTGCTTTTATTTATATTTTAAAAGAAAACAAAATATAATTTGTAAAAATTTGAATATATTGATAGGACCAGACCCACACGTTCGCTGTTGAAACACTGCCAAGTGTTGTTGACCGGTAGAACTTGATCATGATTTGGTCAATACGTTACGTTATCAATGCATGGCTTCTACCGCGAACGTGTTAGCCGTTTGTGTGATTATCTATAAGAATCGGAACGGAAAATGTCTTTTTTTATTATGGCTTCTGTGATTGATTCCACAATTCAGCCAGTGTCATGTAATAATCGGAGGAGCATTAAATGATAAGAATTGTTTCTATGTCTAACCTCCATATAGGAAGCGTCACATTAAAATTGGCTTAGTTGATTAAATTAAACCACGCTTTTTTCGCGTGATTGATGTAAACCTTCTCTTATGTATTAAAAAAAATTGACCTCGAAAGTATTCCCTTCAATTCAGTATATGATAAAACGTAAACGTTTCCTAAGAAAGTTAATTTGGTAAGTATCTCTCTATTAATTAAATTCAACTGAACACGCCCGACGTGTAAACCAGCTTGTAACGTGTAACAATCACGCTTACATGCCGACGTGTTTATACAGTGTGTTTAAAAAAATATTAAAACAAAAACTGGTGTTATTTTCTTTTACAAAAGTATTTCTTTTACCTATTTATTAAATTAAATGTTAATGTGTTAACGAATTAATAAGATTTTAATTAATAAAATAATAATAATTAAAAACCATGCACGTGAGTTTAAGAGAAAGAGATACCATGAGAATTAGAATAGTTTCACCGATAATAAATAATAAATAGGTAAAACAAATCCTTAAAAAATAGATTTAAAGTGTTCGTTGTAAGTTTTTCATATACTAAATTGGATCGTGAAGATATTAAAGGTTTAAATTGATTCTAAATAATCCTAGGCAAATATTTCGAATAAGGTAAAAAAAAAACTAAAGAAAAACTGTTGGTTTCTAAGAGAAAATAAATATGTCTATCCATAGAAATAGATATTTTATGCCCTGTACGACATAGTTAGGACATTGTTAAAGAGTAAAAAAAATCCTCTGAAATAGTGTTTTTTTTTTTAATTTACAAGAATTTAACTCTATAATTCCCAAAAGGCAGAAAAAAATCTATTTGCATGGATTGAAGATTAATCTCTTTAGTTACTTGTGTCTTGAACGTAATATATGAGGTTTTTATGTGTTGGCCACATGAGAAATCATTTTCCCAATTAGTATTATAGGTATTATGAAGAAATTTGATTAAATAAATATGGTTTGTTGGTATTATCTGATTGGGGTGAAAACCTAAATTAGACTGCGTTATAAAAGTATGAATCGTATGTAAATTGAATAAGATGGGTTTTTTGAAAAAATATACCCAATTAAGAAAAAAAAACCACTTTTTTACACTTAAGCCGTACTGACACAACGCAGTCAAATTGTTAAAAACCATTCACTCTAAAGGTAGAACGCGATTTGTTTCGGATGATTAGGGACCACGCATAAGTCCCGTCTGACGTGTTACGTATGTAGATATTAAAAGTAACGTATAACGAGTTTTTTTAACGTGTCTTTGGCCTTCGTATATAGTAAATATTAGGAAAAAATGGTCTAACATTTTCATTGAGAATAGTTTAATTCGGATGTTTTGTTAAATGGCCGGATATGTATTGAAACGGAAAATCAGTAGAGGGAGAGGGGGTTTGGTGACTGAGCGACGTCGCAAGATTCTCAATGAATATATTAGACGACATACTTAGTAAAAATTATAACAAATATCATGAGATTGCCGCTTCTATAGCACAAGCGGTATACGGTAACCGGGGGAATCCCCCTTTAGATCAATATGATGGTTTTAAAATATCGCTTAAAAACTACACAAGTAGGTACTTTAATTACTTACTACTTAAGAATTACTTAAGAAAAATTTGAAGGGGATTTCCCCGGAAAAAGCTTATACCGGTTACAGTCCAGACACTATTTGATGACATTAATATGTCTCTCTGTATGTCAGTAGCGTTAGCAATGCTAAAACATACATATAAAAAGTTATTTCTAAAATAACTTCTTTATAGTTTATGCTTGTTCCGTAGATCCTAGATGAGATGCAATATATTTGCATATTGATGTTTACAAGTAGCAAACGGGCATCTCGTCTATTTAATACTGACCAATGCCATCCATAACCGATTCTGTTATAGTAATAACAGGTAGGGTGGTCACAGACTAGCTTGCCACTTCCGAGGTCTAAGTTGGAAAGCCTCGAATGCTGTTAGACGCTGTTAACCACACCCTTCATACCGGAACAAAGCAGGGAAAAATCCTGCTTTTCCACGGCAACAAAGAGTGTGACGGTGGTACCCCCACAGCCGAACCCTGCACTCAGGTTCTACCACCACCAGAAAATATAACCTAGATACCTATACATTAGAAAATAACCGATCTTCACATCAGCCGAATTACCCCAATAATACGGCATCCTTCAAACCGGTTACACTAAATCAGTCAAATACTAATTAATATTTATCATTTGTCACGATAATAACATTTAAAAATATAGGCGGGGTCACGTCAACGGTCCCTTCGAATGTTCTCGAAGTTTGCTTCCAGCTCCATAACTCTATTCAATAGGATATCGGCTAAATTCTGTTTTGAGTCTTTACCTGAAAGTGGTTATTGTGAGATATGTTTGTTAGATTTCCGGTGTATATTGTAACAGTGGGTTGGCAACACTTCATAAAAAGATATCGGTTATGACTCGTACATTATTAATTAATCATTATTTTTTGCAAATATAAAAAGTATTCTTATTAAAAAAGTAAATGGGTCTCTTATATGTTTTGTCTATGGTAGGAAGATATTGTTCTTAATTAGTCCATTGTTTGAGTGAAAGCAAATAATGTAAAGAAACACTATGAGACAAGAATACAGTTGAATTAAAGCTCGTAAATTATTTGTATTCTGTAGCAAAGTTCTTGTTTGTCATTCATTAACAAGACCCTATATTATGTATGTTGTTCTATGTTATATTGTTCAGTTGTTGTGCACATGTTTTTTTTTTTAAACTGACATTTTTAGTAGTGGCCTAACAAAACTCAAAGAAATTGGGGAAATATTATTTTCTACTTAAATTTAAATTAATATTAGTAACGCATATAATATGTTTTGGCTTTTGCTGTTAATATTGTATGTTTCTTGTAAGATAAAAATAAATAAATGTTAATTCAGAGATTTCTCAAACACTCCCTAAAAAGCTCTAGCAAAGAGCTCCCATTTTGTTACAGCATTGTACAAGTATTCCTAACGTCAAATTTGGCTGCATGGTCTCGATACCTTTTCCTTTTAATTAGAAATAAATAAGTAGTCCAAAAAATGTCTGGCACACATATTTATAAAAAGCCCAAAAATAGTTTGGCACACATATTTATAAGTAGCCCAAAAAATGTCTGGCATATATAATTTCCGAAAGCCTTAATGACCGCCTTTCTTATATTCTAAATTAAATAAAAATATTTATTATTATGATTAACTTACCATCAAAAAACACGATTTCACAATATTCCTTGTATATAGGACTATTGTTAATAATAGAGCGGAGTGCTAAACTAAACTCTTCCACAATCTCATCCACATCGACAGGGCTCAAAACTATAATAAAATACATAATCTAGTTTCACTTTATTTTCTATATCTATACTAATAAATAAAATTGAAGTGTAGACTGTTTCGAAACATATATGTATAATGGAAGACAACAGAACCATAGCTCGATGTAGAATCATTCAAAAATTAATTTTTGTTGTCATTAATATATAAAATTGAAGTTTTTCTTAAATACATACATATGAATGTATATACGATACCTATACCAATTATATAATTAATCAATTTTTGTCTGTTTGTTTCGGCTAATTTCTGGAACGGCTAGACCTATTTGGACAGGACTTTTTTGTTAGATAGCTTAAGTTACTCAGCGTAACATAAGGCTACTTCATTTATTCGAAAACAATTAGGGTTTCCGTGTAAAAAAATATTTAAAGTTAGATTATGAAGTGGAAAATATATGAAGCGAGGGCGTAGCCGCAGGCACACAGCTAGTTTTAAATATTAAAGTTTGTATGTTTAGAAGCCTATCTCAAAGTAACATATAGGATTAATTTGTTTTATTTTTTCAATTCTCATCACCTCATTGTGGACGAAAGAGATGTGAGATGTTTGTATGAAATTAAGTTATAAATGTAAGTTCAGTTTAATATCGAAGCTGTGAATATGTGTTTTTATATTTTACTATCTGTGTACCTCTGTATACTAATGGACAGACAATTAGATAAACATATATATATATATATATATAGGGATAAGTTTTTTTATCTTATTCTGATTACTTTTTGTTTATATATCTATGAATTAAAACAAATCATATAAATCTGTTCTGTACTTCTCAAGTTATAAGCCATTTAACGGAAAGACAGAGAAATGTTGCCTTTTGCATAATGTAAAATTTGCATGTTTGAATAAAATTGCTGACAAGAAATCATGATCCGCCCGCGTTTCATATATTCTTCAATGTGTAATATTGTTTTTAAAGAATCATTGGAAAATATTGTTTTTATCGTGCTGTCTATAGAATCGTAATTTGTTCACAATTTCATGAGTTTAAACTTATTTAAACGGAACCCTAATTATTTTATTTAAAAAATTTTTTGGTACTAAGAGAAATCAAAAATAATTCACATAAATCGAAGCATTTGCCAGTAAAACTGTGCATAAACCTTATAATATAAAAGTTACCCAGAATAAAGTAAAATTCGGTCCAGTCCTTCTGAAGATCAAATGGAACAAACAGACAGACAGATAAAAAATTGAATATTGTGTTTTACAGATATTTAGTGAAAGTTATTATTTAGGTATTAAAAAAACAGACTCTTCAATTAAATTTATTAGGACAGATAAATAACTTACGATCAAACAGCAGTTTGTTCTTGAGAACGTTGTAGAATGTATTGAGGGGGGAGGATGTCCCGGTCACCACATACACATGTTTCCGATTCGGTCGCTTTATACAATATACAGAGTTGCTGTACTTTCTGCCTTTTATCCCGGCAACATCTTTCACTATCTCCTCCAGGGACTGGAAGTAGACAAGTTGACTCATGTTTAATTTATTTCAAAACTAACGACCCGTCCCGGCTTCGCATACGTACATAGAAAACTGTAATTAAAAAAAAAAAACTAGGCAGCCATGGGGACTGTCGACTCGAAACATTTGAAAAACGCATTTTTTAATGTTTAAATTTCATTTGTCAATTGGGATTGTTAACATAATCTATCATTCGTATGTTTTTTTACATTTATTGGCGCTCTAAGCAATATGTAATTATGTACATTTTCATATAATTTATTTATAATCAAAACATACGATTAGGCTGCGTAAGTATATATTTTATTTATCTCTGGGCGCCTGCACTTAAACGCCATCTTATTATACTGAACGTACTGTAGCATGTTGACGGCTGACGTCATAGCATCGGTAACGCGAATCTATAAGTTTTACCCTATTGAAAATCGCTCAACGCCGCTTTAGTTCATTCGCCGAACTTTAGTTCATTTCAAAAAATACAGCCTTTGTTACTACTAACTGATAATGTAACTTCCTAGGATATTTTAATCTGCTAAATAGATTTTGAGTTTATCCATAACAAACAAAAATACAATTTCATCTATTCAAATCATGTACAGTTAGTTATACAGGCAAGTATTTGAATTTATGAGAAATATGTTTAATTAATTTAGGAAAAAAATTAGAGTTCCGTATAAAAAATTAAAATGCAGTGAAGAACGTATGAAACGCAGGCACAGCCGCAGACATACGGTTAGCATAATATAAATTAATAATATTGCAAAATATAGTCTGGTTAGGAAAAGTCTGATGTATATTTTTTTTCAAAGTATGATTAACTACAGTTTCTGAACCTTATTTTGGCTCTTTGCCCACTTTGAGAATATGTTTTTTTCTAGAGTCCCCATCTTAATTTTAAACTATTTTAAGCTATTTCATTGCCCCCTAATTTTCTCTTGGCCATCTAGTAGGACCCCCCTTCCCCCTATGATGTTTTCTGAACAGCCACACCTTACGTAATAATCATAACCGGTACACTGACACCCATATTATCAAAAATAAACAAAGTAAAAACCTGTAAAAACGAGTTAAAGTTTACAATCATTACAAAAAAAAAACAACCCTAACCAGGCATGCTTCTAGGTACGGCAGATCAGATCTGTTTTCTTTATTGAACTCCTTCAAGTCCGGTGGACAGTACATCGCTTTGTTTATGATTATGAACATCTTCCTGACGGGGAACACGATCCCGTGCTTCTGTTCGTACTTCTCGACGTTCTTCTGGAAACCGACGTACTTGTGACCGTCGGACGGTATCACGTGAACCAAGTACCCTTCCACGTAACTGCATGCCATGCTTACACCATATGTGAATGTATTCACCCGCTTCAACTGTTATTTAAAATGTTATGGGGAAATGTGAATGAATAATTAAAAAATAGTCACTATATGCCACCATTAGGGTTCAAGACCCTTTGCCCGTGGGGACAGTGGACTTAAATACTAGGCTTTTTCACCGTGTGGCTTTTGTGCTTGGTTGATACGACCTACATACGATTGGTGAAAACCTCTGTCATAGTGACATTTTGAGGTATGGCGTGTCCGGGATCACCAAGTATAGGCACTTGGGACTAGTATTGCCCAGGAAAACAAAATTCGGAGAGTGAGAAAAATTTTCATCGCGTTACTGAAAATGATGTTTTTCTTTCCCAAGAATGGTTAATAAAAAATAAATAATTAGTTCATTTTTCGAAAAATTAAAAGCATATAATATGTTCTCTTTTTTTTGCATTTTTTCGATTCGTAAATAGGATGGCATTTTGAGTGCCCGGTATAATGATGGTATTGAATTCGACTGTGTGTATATAAAAGCTTTATCCATGGTAGATGTAGCCCAGTATAACGACGGAGAGTGTTAATAGATTCAAATCTATCCGGAGTCTTAGTGTATAGTTCTTGGGCTGTAACTAATTTAACATCAGATCAAGTGCTGAATTGTGACTAAACTCCAATAAAATACAAAAAATACAGAATCCATTATTGACGAGAATGTCTGTAAGCCATTCTGGTTATCTCACATTGTTATTTTTTCTCTCTTGAGAGTCTAAATAAAAAAATGTTGGTACATGGCGTAAAATTATTTTAAATATTTTCTTTAGGACATCAAACCATAATCCTTGATGATTATAAAAACGACATAAATCACTATATTTGACATGTAAACTAATAAAAGTGTTAGTATCTGGGTAGACCTCAAGTACCCTACCATCATAGAAAACTGAATAAGAAATTACAGGCAAAGTTCAAGGCATTTTTCACCTCAGTTTATCAACTGATTTTCTTTTGTTTAGAAACTATTGATGAATAAATTTTTTTTATAAATTCTTTGGAAATACTTTTTTCCCCTCTAATTTTCCAAAATGATTATGGACGAATTTAAACTACGGAGTACTAAAAATTATTAAAATTTGTATAGGAAATTTAACTCACCACCACTCTCGGACACTTGAGCACCAGGTCGGCTACAAACAGTATGAGGAAATCCTCACTAATAAAACTCTGGTTTGAATAAAATAACACCCCTAAAGACCCAGATAGAAATGCACAAAATATTTTAATTTCTTCTATTGTTTTATTTATGTTCACAGTTTTTCCATGTTGTAATAAATTACAGACTAGTTTAATAGCTTCATTTGTTCCATTGATCAATAATAAATACAAAACGTAATGAACTGTAAAACACAAGATGATAATAAATTAATCATTTGTTTGGTTCCACATAAAGGAAATATAAATTATATAAATTAATTTCATATAATGAAAATATCTACCACTACCATCATTGGACAGAATGCATCTTGTCTATATATAAATAGTACAAAGCAAAGTCGCTGTTTTCATGCATTTACTACTTTTTCTAAATAATACAATGGAGTTTTACTTCTTTCATAACTAACACTTAAAATGCAAAAGTTTCAAGACCCTAAAACTAATTCAATTACCATATAAATTTTCATTTATTATTTCACCTCCTTTGCAGGTTAGTTTGCAAAAAAATCCAAAATTCATCTGTTAGTTTTTGCATGTTATGTGCACAAACTGACAGGCAAACAAAAATTCGAAAAAATATGGAAATGGGTTCTATCTTTGATTTTAAAATCCCCTAGTGCTATTTCTCAAATATATTAAGTGTACAGTTTTTGTTCATTGACAGTTTTATTATATACTTATTATATGTGAATGGTCCTATCAAACCTATTCAAACGCACCTATCGAACTCTACAATCAGCCTAAATTTTCGGTGAAGGAAATCACAGTGAGGAAATCAAAGCATGGTGGTAGAGCATTTGCTCATAATGCCCCTCTGGTTAGCTACCCTCAACTTCGATAACCTGACACCAAATACCAATAGGTGTGTTCCAGCAGCATCACTTGAGAAGCACAATCTAGGCTTAGTGTGTTTACCATCCTGGAGCACATTCTCACTTAACATCAGGTGAGATTGTGGTCAAAGCAGTGAGTCTATTATTATATACTGTGTAAAAAAATACACATCTAAGATTACCAAAATCTATTTGTGTTATCTAATGAAAAAACAGTTCTAAACCTCTGAAACTCAGAAGAGCTTGTACTTAAGTAAACAAAAACATAATGAATTGCTCTATTGATATAAACAATCAAAAATATTTATTCAGATATAAAGGGTATGATCATGTATTGGCACATGATCAACACTGTTCTAAAGAGTGGCAACTTGTTATTGACTCTTCTCAGTCTGATATTGATAACAAATAGCTATAGACTGAGATAATCTCTTTAACATCAGCTGAACTGGATGAGTGTTTGTTATTGAGAACATTACAAAAAATTATAAAAGTAGGTATGTATACAAATTAACTTCATGGATGAAAATGTTTTTTTAGCAATAAATCACCAAAACATTTGATAAACAATTATAGGAAAATAAATACATAAAGACATTTTTAATTCTTAGTGTGTTTAGCTTTTTGTTAACGAAAGTATAAACTTACCAATAGTAATCTGATTTCTATAAAAAGCTTGCACCTTGTGCCCATTCATCTCTTTTATTTCGTCCATTCTAAAAATAGAGCGATTAATATAATTTAAAAAAACTAAGTATTTCCCCTTTTATCTACATAACTTTTGTGTTAATTACGAAATACGAATACTTAATGGGTAATAATCATTTTTTAACATTACCATATAATTGAGGTACCTAAGCAAATAAACACTTTAACCCTAATAGATTAATCGAATCTTATTGCAATTTTTTTATTTTATTTATTTCAATTGTACTTCATGTACTATATTGAAGGCGTTTGTTGAAAATACTAGACTAAATGAAGATGTTTTCGACCACAATTATCGAGGGTTATAAATGTTATTATTATTGTTTTTGTTAGTGATGACTTTTGTTAACAGAAACGTGTTTATATTTTACCTATTCACTTTATGCCATATGCCTATTACCTGTTCGTGGTTGATTTTCAATTATATATCAGTATGAAGTGCTAAAATTCCGCATCACTGACAACCACAGTTATTATTATAGTCACACTTGAATTGTTATTACGTTTAAATGCAAATAATTGTACTCAAATGTAAATTTAGCATCATTGTGGCATAAGCATTAAAACGTATGTTACGAGATAAGTAGTAAACTTAGTGATTGCGTAAAATAATTTCGGCGCCTTAATAATTTTACAACTTTTACGGTAGGAGTAATATTATTCTGTGCTTTTACCACAACTTATGCACCACAGAATACCGGTTATGCACCACAGAATAATATTACTCCTACCGGAGTTATGCACGTAGTAAAGTTCCTTGATCACAATACAAACTAGTGTTGTATAACCCATAATTAAAGCACCCTAAAATAAACATTTTATACTAGGCATTTGTAGTTCCGGATCGTAATTGGCCCAGGAACTATGTCCTTTACGGGAACGATATCGTTCCATCCAAAGTGTAAAATGAAATTCTTTTATTATTGAACAGTGATTGATACCATCGATAAATAATAAAAGATTGAATCATACATAAAATCGGTTCAAACAGTTTAACAGGTTCAAATACTACCGTCACTCAATGACCATGATGCCTGTGTAGATACTAAACGTAGTTTTCGAGCATAACGTTGAAGGTTTCTTTTCGATTCCACACAACATGATGTAACATCATCCATCGATAATATAAGTAGCATTTTTAGTATCAATTTCGGCATTGACTGATTTAAAGCAATCGTAAATGGCTGACTTTGGTGTTTTGCGCATTTCAAGTGCATCAAAGAGTGATAAAGGGTAAGGCGCACACATGATATTCAAGTGACACATATATCAGACCTTGGAAGTCATGCTATAGTTTGTGTTGAAATAAACCTTAAAAAAGAAAATTCAGTTCCTTATTTTCTAAAATTCAGATAGACATTAACTGGGACGTTTTTGATAATGATCTCGAACACATAAATTGGTCTGGTATAAAAAAAATTACAAATATAAATGATATGGTGACTATATTTAATGCCAACTTATTAGTAGTCTTTGATTTGCATACTCCAGAGAAAAATGTCCTCATTAATTAATTAAATTTGTGTATTTGACTATATCATGTAATTTTGATGGCGATTTGTGTGATATAGTTTGGTTATTGTGTACAAGTCAAGTCTGGAATGGAAAACAACGCGTAGCATTTATTCTGATGTGCCGACAAAACTCTACGGAAAGTTCTAACAGGATGAGCCACAGTTATGCTGGAGCTTGGTAACGCTGATACGAGATTGAATATACATCTTACCTACATGACATTGGTACTAATTGTTTGAACACAAATTGCCATTATATAAGAAAAAGTAGATGAAAATGGAACCACAAAAAAGTAAGATAAATGTCAAACAGTGATAACAGAAATGACAAATTACCGCAAATTTTTTAATGGATATTTTGTTATAATTTAAACATAATTGTGGAAAATGGTCGTTTGCAAATTTTTTCAACAAGGGCATTGTAGATATGGGCAAAATTGCCGTTTTGAACATATCTATGGATCTAAATACACTTATCATGGTAAGCTTTTGAATTATTTTGATATTTTCGAATCCAAATCTGTTTACATTGACACTTGTCGATAATAAACAAAATTTTTGTTTGGAATACAACTTTTCCACTCTTTATATCACCATCATTATACACTTTTACACATCCAATTGTATATTTAAACTTTTCTGTTATGAAGTGGTAGCGTTTTATCAGGTCCATACAACCAAAAGACGTCCACTGCTGGACATAGGCAAACCCAGGCACCTCATAGAAACTCTTTGAATAATTCCAACATATGATGGCATATCTTTGAATTGTTTACGTACATTGTACTTTATTACTTGTACTTTGTTTCATCTATTGCTCGTAACAACTATACTATGGTTTCATCTACTGGAAACATGTAATAAAGAAAATGTAAACTGATAATAAAAATACTGAACACAGTAGTACTGATTTATAACTATAATAAAGATGTATAAGTAGAGAACACCATCCTTTTGTAGAAAACAAAAGACTGGTCGTCATGGAGATCTATGGAGGAGACCTATGTTCAGCAGTGAACGTCTTTTGGTTGAATGGATGGATGGATAGATAGAACAAATTTATTATCCATTTATGTATTTATTTCAAGTTAAAAAAAACATTTTAAAGAAACTTATATACCTTGATTAAATGAACTTGTAGTATCACAAAGTTCATTATTACTAACCAATTTAAAGAGGACTCTGTTTTTTATTGTAGCAAATCAACCACAGCAGCAACTGCAGCAACCTGCAACTGTGACAGATGAACAGCTAGTGAACCAAGTGCAGAATGACATCCAGGCAGTGTTGAAGGGTAACCAATGGATACTGTCATGTTACTCACCATTTAAAGAGAAACCATTGTTCCCAGGATTTCATGATCTTTCCCCAGAAGAGACTAGATTATTTATTTACGAGGCGAAGGCCAACAATAATCTTGACACAGCTGTAAGTGTTTTTTAATTTCTACTTTAACAGAATAGAATTTCTGTAAAACACTCAGAATGGTAGTAACACACAGAGTGAAGCCATTTCAAGTCTGCCTTAAAAAGTCATACACTTTTCCTTACATGCCAGTGATTATGTAATTTCACGAGGCTTACAGACACACACACATGTAGGTCATTCCACCTCGCCTCCCTTCGGGGGGGCGGGCGAAAAGGTGGGGTCGAGAATATTCTCCCCCATCCCCATTGGGCCATTGCACGACGAGTGGTGACGAGCCCGGTGGGTTCGCTGCAGGGGGCGACGCGGCGACATGCCTTGGCAACCCCGTATCGCCCCCATCCCAAATGCAGCGGACGGCCCCGGGGGGTTTTAGTGGGTATTTCCGGGCGACTCTCGCCCGGGTGAGTCCCACACTGGCACGGAGCTCGTCACTCCGTGCCCCCTTATCTATTGTATTGGGGGGCTCTGATCCCTCAAATACAATCGATAAGGGTAGTGCGTAAATGCATTTCCCCCCGCTTCACCTCAAATCAACCAACAAAATTGGAATCAACCAATTTCAATCATTCAATTAGGGCAAATTTTGGTCAGAAGTTTTCTTTTATAATGTAAGGAAGATCTGCCAAAGAAAAAAAATTGTTCATTACAAAAGTTATACAAAATTTCGGTATTTTTCAAGTTTTTCAATCTTATCTTTTAAATACGTCAAAAACTATTATACATACAAAAATGAACCACAGTTCATTTTAAAAAAGATACAAGGGGGCTATTCCAAGTGGTGCCGGCCAAGAATAGTATCACTCCATATCTTTTCATGGGTGTCGTAAAAAGTGACAAGGGATAAACTAGGGGATGGGCAGCAGTATCCTCTGAGTACCACAAGCACCTGACTGTGATCGCCAACCCGCCTGCCAAGCGTGGCGATTATGGCACACACTAAGAAACTGGCTTCTAGTTCCCGGCGGCCTCGGTAGCGGCCAAAGTAACGGCGGGGCAAGGTGCTAAGAATCTCCGGCAGAGATCCAGCTACCACAACCAACGACGGATCGACCTGGCAACATATAACATGCGAACACTGCGGGCTGACGAGAAGATTGCTGAGCTAGAGGAAGAAATAAGCAAGTTACGATGGGATATATTGGGATTATCTGAGGTCCGAAGAGAGGGGGAGGACTCGATAATCCTCAAATGCGTGATAAATCAATCAATATTTCCGGGAGGGCGAACAACAGTTCCAAGGTTCCTGATCCGCAAATCCCTTGTAAACAACGTGGTGAAGATCGAGAGTGTGTCGATCATGGTGGCGTTCCTGATACTCAGAATAACCAATATTCCTTGAAGGTCAATCAGGTATACGCCCCGACTTCGGCACACTCCGACGAGGAGGTGGAGACTATGTATGAGGTTGTTTCACAAGCCATACATAGTAACAAAACCAACAACTACACGATTGTTAAAGGATCCAAAGCTTTCGCTAGAGATCTGGCTTTGACTAGCACCGTAGACCACATTCATACGCTGCAACAGGTTATACAGAAGACCGCGGAGTATAATTTACCCCTTTGTTAGCGTTTGTAGACTACGAAAAAGGTTTCGATTCGATTGAGACCTGGGCTATACTGCAGTCTCTCCAGCGGTGCCAAGTAGACTATCGGCATATCAAAGCGTTGAAGAATTTGTACGAAAGCGTCACCATGTCAGTCCGATTACAAGACCAGACCTCGAAACCTATACCTTTGCGGTGTGGCGTTAGACAGAGAGATGTTATTTCTCCGAAACTGTTCACTGCTGCGCTCGAGGATGTCTTCAAGGTTCTGGATTGGAAAGGACTTGGCATCAACATAAATGGCGAGTACATAACACACCTCCGCTTTGCCAATGATATAGTAGTCATGGTTGAGATCGCAGAAGACCTAAGTACGATGTTCGGTGATCTGAGTAGATCCTCCGAACGAGTTGCCCTTAAAATAAACATGGACAAGACGAAAGTCATGTCTAATGTGCATGTTGTGCCAACTCCTATAAAAATCGGTAACTCTATGCTCGAAGTTGATGTATATCTGGCAAAAACCGTCCAATTAGGTAGATCCAACTACTAGAAAGAGGTTAATCGTCGAATCCAACTTGGCTGGGCTGCGTTCGAAAAGCTACGCAGAATCTCCTCGTCCGAAATACCACAGTGTCTCAAGGCGAGAGTCTTCGACCAGTGTGTGTTCCCAGTGATGACATTAATTTTCAAAATCGTGAAAATAGATGATGAATATCAAATTTTAAGCTAATAATTTTTGTTAAATATGCTGGACTAGTCTTAAAAGATCCTGAAAATTTTGGAACTGTGTTTTTTGTTTTCTTCAAAAATATTAAGTGTTGAATTTTATTACAATTTCTTTTTGCATTTTTCCATTTTTATGGGATTTGAAGTTAAGCAATCATATAATTTTGTAATTTTGACTATTAAAAGATTCATTTATTGATATAATAACGTAAAAAAAGCATTGCCAACATTTATATTTTCATTTACTTAATTGATACGTTTTCAAGCATAATCTTAATTTATATTTTGTTATGTAAGTCGCGGTTTTTTAACCCTTTTTATGTTGTTGGTATCTCATTTCTTCTTCTTTTCAATCTGAAAGATGTTAAGATTATGTTTATTTTTAAATTCAAATTTGATGTTAATGAAATATCAGTCACAAAATTTTAGTTTTGTAACTTAAACTTTAACTTTTTAACTTCTTTCAGATTGATATGAACAAATGAGACACCAATAAAAGAAAAAGGGATAAAACCCCCGACTTGCATAACAAAATATAAATTAAGATTACTCTTGAAAGTATTTAAAAAATAAAGGAAAATACAACAAGCATGTTGGCGATGCGTTTTTTTCACATTATTATATCAAGAAATGAAAGTTTTATTATTGAAAATTACAAAATTATTTAATTTCCTTACTTTACAAACCATTAACATGGAAAAAAGCAAAAAAAAAAAAAAAATTTATAATAATATAATTCAAAGCTTATTATTTTGAAAAAACAAATATAACAGTGTCAAAATATCAGAGTCTTTTAGGAATACTCCAAGGTATTTAACAAAAAAAAATTAGCCAAAAATTTGATTTTAACGATTTTCAAAAAATTAAAATTTTACACATTCTAGGTTTATTCAAAATTACTTATCAATCTTTTTTTCATAGCCCCAAGTATCCTCTTTAAAATGAATTGTGGTTCATTTCAATATCTATAAGTTTTTGATATTTTTAAAAGATAAGATTGAAAAACTTAAAAATATCGAAATTTTGAATAATTTTTGAAAAAAAAAAATCTTTTTTCTTTTTGCAGTACTTCGTCATATGATAAAAAAAAACTTCTAACAAAAAAATTAGTCCAAATCGAAAGGGGTCGTTTTCAACTATAGGTCGATTTGAGGTGGAATGACCCATATATTTTTATTGGCTACAATTTTAAGCATCATTTTACTAACTATCACTATGACACTTAGCATTATTACTCTATGGTTACAACTAATATTTCAAGTATGTGTAAAAGGCATTAGTAATAATATACTTAGTGAAGTGAAGTGAATAATATACTGACATGATATGTATGTATCCTAAAAACTAAAGACTACATTATTTTATAAATTACAACCATTATTAAACTTATGAGGAAAAAATAAACTGTATCCGATTTTTTATTTTGAAAATGAATCTAATGTCTAAGTAAATAAGTTTAAATCTAAACAGTCACATACACAAAAAAAATCAATTGTAAACAGAGGGGAAAGATGCTCGAAACTGCTTTATATTTGCCTATTTATTTTTCATATGTTGGTTTTTCAGAATTAAGTATATTTATTGTGTTGTTCCTATTACTATAGTAAGACTATAGGATCAAATGATGAATCAAGCCATTATTATTTCGAAACAATATTTACATTTTGGCTCTGTTATAATTCCCATTGAAACCTATTTTATTTTGAATATGTCACATGAATATTAACATGTTTTATTTGCACAGGTTCAGTTGACAATACCTTTCTAGGCTTCATTACATCTGAGCTTAACATGAGTTGTGATTTTGGTCATACACGGTTATGTGCTTAGATTTCACATAGCTCCAAAAATAATTGACAAGTAAATTTGACTGTTTTCAGATAGGACACATTAACAATTTAAATAAAGAAGCTCGTCAGAAATATGGGAGGCTACTACAACCAGATCCGACGATAATAAAGATATTGCGAAGCCTTTATAGAGGGGAAAATGTTACATCACCATTTGAAAACGCCCCCATCAGTTTTTCAGAACGTGGATAACAGTTTTACGAACAATGCAGCTTCATCCATCTTCCGAAATGCTCTTCAAAGTGCACCTCAAAGTCAAACACCCGCAAACTCTATATTTAATCAAGCTCAACAAAATTCTAACCCAAAAGATATATTCTCTATATGGCCGCCAAACAGAGTGCTTTCGCACAAAATACGAATATATTTAACAAAACACAGGAGTCTAGCGCTAAATCGATATTCGCTCAAGCCAACCAGCATGTTCAGCCTCCACAGAATATGTTCGTTTCGGCCAATCAAAATGCCACAGCACCAACAACTATATTTGCTACAGTGAACAAATCCATATTTGAACGTGATGAGAAACAAAAATCACCGTTCACTCAAGAGAACATATTCCAAAAGTCAGAAGCCATGCAACCTACGAATGTCTTTCAGAAGAATGTTGTCGATGATAGTGTTTATAGTAGAATCGAAGATTTGACCCCTGAAGAATTGGAGGCATTCAAAAGTGACAGTTTCCAGTTAGGTTTTATACCTGAAATTGCACCACCACAAGAATTGTGCGTGAATGGCAAAGGGTTTAATTACTTTTAAATTCTGTGTGTACACTTATTGACTATGACTGAATATCATCCTTTATATCAAATGAAGGTATAAACCATTAAAAAAGGGTCAACCGCGCCTTGTGGTCAGATCTATTGATTTAATTAAATAGAATGAAAGTAATTTTCGTGGTAATCTTAATCAGAACAATCACAGTCTTGAAAGAAAAAAAAAAACCTAATAATAAAAACAAAATAAACTTAACTGTATCAACCAGATTATATCTTAGTTCCATCACTATCGTTATGTTTCAACATGTAGAACAATGAAGACAAATTTAATGACAATTTTGTGATATTATAAATTATAGTGACTTTAAATTGTGGCCACAGTGATACTAGTATGATGTCCACATTGTAATAAACTATATCCACAGTGTAATAATCTTTGCCCACAGTATAATAAACTACATCCACAGTGTGTAATAAACTATGCCCACAGTATAATAAACTATATCCACAGTGTGTAATAAACTATGCCCACAGTATAATAAACTATATCCACAATGTGTAATAAACTATGTCCACAGTGTAAATAAGACTTGAATCATGAGCTTTTATCATGTGAAACTCGATTAAAAATGTAATATATAATGTAAATGTAAATTAAAGTATCACATTTGATTTACATATTTGTTTTAAGTAACTTATTTTAAATCAATTAATAAGATTGAAATTGGTTTTATTTTCGCTGAATCAATTATTAATTTTTACTTCAGGGCACAGTGAAATACAGATCTGTGATTTTGGTGTGATTATGGTTAGTCGTGTAGTAGTCGTGAAGTTCTTTTTCATTTTCAAAACAAGCACTAAATTTTTAAAAAAGTACACCAATACTTATAATAAATTTATAAAAACATAGATTAACTTAATATTTTACATTTCACATAATTCTTACTCTATACGGACTTGATAAAAATAATAACGGTACACTATTGACATAAGGCCCCTTACGAACAGACGTTTTTCCGTCGTGTGTTTTATAATCAAATTATTTTTAATATAACGAACCGTGTATCTATCTCTCTGTTGGAACGAAAACACTTTATGAAATTGTAGTAGTAAAGGTAATTTTGAACAATACACTTTGTAAAGAAAAAAATTTAATGATCGTTTAGTACTTGTACGAAATCCATTTTTGTATTTGAATAGCGTACAAAAATTTCTTCTTAGAACACATGAGAAAAACGTCCGAGGGACCTAATTATCCGAGGATATTTTGTTCACACGACTCGAAAGTGTCAACGGAAATGTCTGTAGATCAATTATCGATCTCCCCGAGGAATATCTGCTTGTCACTGGAGGCGGAGAGGACAACGGGCTCTGTTCTGTGGAAGTCGACGTCATTGACGGAGCCGTTGTGTCCCGGCAGTTTGTACACCACGCGACGGGTCGTCGTGTCCCAGATGTAAAGGAACCGGTCTGATGAACCGGCGGCCACCTGGACACGTCAATCCTCTAATTTAACCATCTCTTCTTTGTAAGATCCTCGAAATATACATCACACTTAAATGTGTCATTAAAAAAAACCCCAAAATTTTTGTAATTACATTTCGGTACATGTTCAAGCATTTTCCACGGACCACACTTATTCAGCCAATGCTCGATGACTTGGGGCCGTTCCAAGTATTATGTAATTTTCGATATTTGAAGAGGTAAATATCCATCCATTTGAACAGCCCCAAGCACTATAAGTGTATTCCAGTAGCACATGAGAACCAATTCCTTTAAACAACTTAAATTATATCATCGAACTGATTAAAATTCTGAAAAAATATACAAAATAAAAAAAAAACTAGGCAGCCATGGGGAATGCAGACAAATGTGAAAACTATTTACACTTCATCTGATGTAAACATCAAAAAAAGTAAATAACTTGTTAATTTAACAGTAATAATTTTTTTAAATCTTTTTTTCGTGTATTTATGCGAAAATATTTTAGACGTAGCAACACAAAAGCTGCTTTTATAGCGATGATCGCGCAGTGGATAACGCGGCCGGATTCCGCGTCATTGAACGCGGGTTCGAACCCACCTACCCAACCCTAAAATCAGCCTGAGCTTTCGTGAAAGAAAACATTGTGAGGAAAAAATAGCATGGAGGTAGCACCTGGGCCTGGGTAGCTACCACCCTTATGTTCGAAAACCTGTCGCCAAATACCAATCATTGTGTTCACTTGAAAAGTTCCAATCATTTGAAAACCAGCTTAGTCTTAGGTTAAGTTTAGTGTGTTTACCATCCTGGATCACATCGCCATTTAACATCAGGTGAGATTGTGGTCAAAGTACCAAGTATATATCTTGTAAAAAATAAGGTTATGAATTTGCCATCATATTTAACATTCCAGTAGCATATTGTTAATAGCTGCTGTCACATTCCATTAGTAACGTGAATAGTTTCCTTGTTGAGATCTCCTCTCCTGAAAAGGCGACAGAATAGTAGAAGTCGCATATCGCATATACGCAGTCGTACCTTGGACCCGTCCGGTGACCAGGCGCACCGGAGCAGGTTCTTCTCGAAGTTGTGCTGGTGTCCGGTCATCAGCTTGACGCAGCGCTCCGCCGGACCGAACGGACGCACGTCCCAGATCCGGACGGTGCTGTCCATCGAGTTCGACACTAAGTACGACCCGTCGTACGACAACGACAGACCTAGGACACCGGATCAACGTTCAGTCGTAGGTTGGTATCTGACTACCAATCTACATGAATGGTGAACATCAAATACTTTACGTGTTATGTATACAGTATAAGTGTTCTGATAGATAAAGCAAGGAATAGTGTGATAACTGATAAGGGAACATTGTGGTGTGGTAGAGGATGTAGTGACAAAGATAGAGAAAGGGATGCTTAATTGGTATGGGCATTTAGAGAGGATGGGTGAAAGAAGATTAACGATACAAATTTACAAGCCGAGTGTGACTAGGCAAGCTGGTAAGGGTCGTCCTTAGGGGGGCAGGTTATACTGCCTCCCCGGAATGTGACCGTTGGGTCAGTCCTCCCTTCGGGGGGGCGGGTGAACAGGTGGGGTCGAGAATATTCTCCCCCATCCCCATAGGGCCATTGCACGACGAGGCCCGGTGGGTTCGCTGCAGGGGGCGACGCGGCGACATGCCTTGGGCAACCCCGTATCGCCCCCATCCCAAATGCAGCGGACGGCCCCGGGGGGTTTTAGTGGGTATTTCCGGGCGACTCTCGCCCGGGTGAGTCCCACACTGGCACGGAGCTCGTCACTCCGTGCCCCCTTATCTATTGTATTGGGGGACTTCGATCCCTTAAATACAATAGATAAGGGTAGTGCGTAAATGCATTTTCCCCCCGTCAAAAAAAAAAAAAAAAAGGTCGTCCTAGGCGAACGTATCTCGACTAGATTGAGGACGTTCTGGAGAAAAGCCAGGTCAAAAGTAACCGTGCCCGAAAACTATGTATGAAGGTGTTTATGAAAGTAGAAGCGAAAGAAGTGTATCAGGATCGTAGCAAGTGGAAGGATGTGGTCTCTGCCTACCCGCATAGGAGAGAGGCGTGACGTTATATATGACGTTATGTATTAAAAGAATTAATACAGGTGTGTCTAAGACCCTTCATACATTACGATACGTGTAGGCGATAATACTCTAAGACTAGTCCCTAGGTTCCCAGCGTGGGCGTTTGAGACTTTCGGGGAGGCAGTAGGAGACCCAGAGAAAATTAAGAGGAAAATAAAATAGCGATGAGGGGGCGTGGGCAAAAAATTAATAAGATGGGGAGACTCTAGAAAAAAACATTCTGAAGTGAGCAAAATAAAGCTGAGAAATTATGCACTCAAGTCAGATATTTGTAGCATAAAAGTTTTCTGTTGAATGTTCATACATTATACGCTACATACATACATCATACATTATTCACTATTTGTAATAATATTCATACTCGTATTGATGCGCGAGTAAAAGGGTGGCAATTTAATGATGTCGATTGATAGTGATAAAGTAGCAATAACAGTTTTATTTTATAGAAATAAGTGACGTAGGAGGAACAGCAGATACCGGGTTCATATATATATATCAAAAAAAAGTTAATTGTAGAGGTTTTTAACTTCTCGCAAAACTATTTTTTATTTCTTGTCGTGCGTCCTTTTTAGAATACTTGTATGAAACGTGATATGGCGACGACTAACACGGTAGGCAAGTTGGTTATAACATGTTATGAACACGCAGGATAAAAGTGCGTAATGTACGAGTTTCCATGCAAATGTATATGCAATACTCTGCTGCCAAGTCTCTGGGAATCGTCTAGGATTCTAGTCGCTTGTGAGTATCGTAATGCAAGAAGGGCTTTAGAGCCTTCTTTGTATGTAAGTTCATTAGAAATACAACACGATAAATACTTCTTATGAAATAATGTAATAGAAATAAATGAATATAATACTAGGGACATGTAAATACTCAACTACTCAATGAAATATCTATTGGGTTGTGTTTAATAACAGACTACCTTGTGAATAATTTTCTATATTTTACACCTTTTCCTAGCTAAAATTCCAGATCTATACATTAGTATAAAACACAGTTGTTTTCCGTATGTCTGTTATTCGCTAACTTCTCCTAAACTAGACAACGGATTTTGGTTTTCACCCTCAGAAGATTTATAGAAATTTTAATCCTAATCAATCTTTTATTAAAGTAGAAAACAATATTATGTTTTAACCAAGTCATAAAAAAACAGTTTTCATCGTTTACATACTCTAGATCTTAAAAAAAGGTTTTTCAAAAATTCTATGGAAAAATTTAAGATAGCGTAATTATCCTGCGATTATCGACTTCAGTTTCTCGTTGGATCGAAATTATAAAATCTATGCGGACGTAGTCGCGGGCAGAATATGTAGTAACATCAAAATAATAACTCTTTACTAAATGCATATCAGTGTATGCGTACATACGGTACCTATTACAAAAATATTAATTTTAATTATTTTTTTGTTGTCTGTTTTTTTCATCTAATCTCCGGAACGATTACATCGATTTTGACGGGACTTTTTCTGGCGAATAGCTGCTCTACTCTGCGTCACTTAGGCTTTTTTTCGAAAATAATCAAGCTTTTTTTTAAATCTAAACTCATGATATGATGAATAAAATACGACTAAAGGCCCAGAGTTTTATTGGCAAACGTTTGAATTTGTGAGAAATGACTTTTCTTTTTGTTTGCTATATCAAAATAATTTAGGGCAAAAAAAGTATAGTGAAAAATTATTTTCCAATGATATTTAACAATTAATATTACACAGTGGAGAAATTATGATACGCAGGTGGAGCCGCGAGAACACAGCTAGTCTGTACCATATAAAAACTCACCCGTAACAGTATCCGTGTGACCCTTGATAGTGTACGCAATCTGATTGTTCCTGATGTCCCACACTTTGATAACGTTGTCGAGGCCAGCGGATATGATTTTCTCAGCGGTATCATTGAATAGTACCGCGGTGACCGGGTACCCGCTGTCAAGAGACCCTATCGCGTTTCGTTTCCTCGCATCCCATAGCTTTATTGTATTATCATCGGAACCTGACACAAGGAGTTCTGGTCCTCGTCCTCGTCTAGCTCCTAGAAAGGGTTTCTTACAATTTAAGTTACATGCAAGTGTCCATTGGTTACTGTAATCTCCAACCATCAGGCAGACGGTATATCTATTTGCCCCCTTTAAAAAAAAGTTCTTAAAAAAAGCCACCATGCAGGGGGCGACGCGGTGCTTGCAAAAGCCACCCCGTGTCGCCCCCATCCCAAATGCAGCGGACAGCCCCGGGGGGTTTTAGTGGGTATTTCCGGGCGCTTCACGCCCGGGTGAGTCCCACACTGGCACGGAGCTCGTCCCTCCGTGCCCCCTTATCTATTGCATTGGGGGACTTCGGTCTCACTAATGCAATAGGTAAGGGTAGTGCGCAAATGCATTTCCCCCCGTCAAAAAAAAAAAAAGGTCCGTGATCACCATACACCCGGATACATTTTTGAACAGTACTTACTTTAACATCCAGATGAAGTATTACATAGCATCAACAGGGACCAGGTCTATGTTTTACTCATTTTTAATGGGGGTGGCTGATAGTTACGATAGTAATATTTACTCCTTTTTTTCATCAAAATTATGCCAAGACAAAATTGTTTTTCATTCAATTTAGGCCCTGATAAGGCGCTTATGAACTTCAAAACACTACCACCGGTTCGGAAAACACCAGTCTTTGAGAAGATTGGGCAAGAAACAAGATCTGGTTTTTTTTTTTAATGTATTTTATAGAACTATATAACTCATACAGCTCTTCTCGACTGGGTTGTTTTCCGAACCGGTGGTAGTGTTTTAGACGTTCATAAGCGCCTTCTTATAGCCTAAATTGAATAAAGATGTGTTTGATTTTAATTTGATTTTCATTGTTAATAGTAAATTATTGATAGTAAACTTTCAAAATACTAATTAAGGTACAGTTTACTTGACTAGTCTCTGATTCTTTTCTCTTCACATTGAAAATAAGGAAAGTGTCACCTGCAAAAAGCACCATGTCCTCATGTCAAGCAAATAAAAATGGTCCCAAAGTCAAACCCTGAGGGACGCCAATTTGAACTAATAAACCCGTGGAGATAGCTCCATTTACACTAACCTTCTAACAGAGATCTTTTAGGTAAGACATAAGGTCGGCAAGAGAAGTTCCAGAAATACCATAATATTTAAGTTTTAATACTAGAGTACTATGGTCAACAAAGTCACAGACCTGAGAAAGATCACAAAACACACCAATGGGGGTCAACATATCTAAAATTCAAGTGCACTAATTTTCAACAAAAATTTAATTGTAGCAAAAACATAATACAATGAGCCTTGCATTTAAGGCAGCAAAAGATAGTAGGTGTATGACTCCCAACTAGGTGATCTCTAATATTATTTTAGGTATAACTACCTGAGACAGAGTTGACAAAGTTAGTATGACCCTTTAACTTTTTGATTCTCATTCCGGTAGGAACATCCCAGACTGCAACAGTATTGTCCGTAGCACATGTGTACAAATGTGAACCGTCAGGAGAGAAGCATAGCTCCATGATAGCACCAGTGTGACCTTTCATCACCATCACATTCTCACACTGTCCATAGACATTCCATATGACTGAAATTAAAATAATATATCCACACATTAATTTCATTATTTACTTACTAACTGGTTCCTATAGCTTCATTTAGGTGAAATGAAGCGATGACGGTACAGTAGGTAGTGTGGCTGGATTCCATGTCAATGGACACAGATTCGTGCCTACCTATCTGACTCTAAAATCAGCCTAAACTTCCGGTGAAGAAAAACATTGCAAGGAAACCATAGCATGGTCATTTAATAATGCTTGCCTGGGTAGCTATCACCCTCAAGTTTGAAAACCTATTACCAAACACCAATAGATGTTTTTTGGCAGAATCACTTGAGAATCTGTAGCTCTTGGCTTAGTGAGTTTTCCACCTTGGACCACATCATCACTTATCATCATGTGTGATTGTGGTCAAAGCACTGAGACTATACCATGTAAGAAATGTTTATTATGCACACAGATTATAAAATAAACACATAAATAGCAAGCATGTATATTCAAATTTAAGTGGGTTTGCAAAATAATATCTCATTACTGGCCAATGTCCTCTAAAGGAAGGAATATTTTGGCTGAACTATTATGCCATCTCATAAAATCTCTTTATGTCAACAGTGTTAGTCAATTCAGGGGAAAATATAATGATATTTTACTAAAAAAAAATTCTTCTTATTGTAACTCATTAGAACCGGTAGAAAAAATGTACCATTTCCAAATTTATGTATTAAACTTACAAATTTCATTACTCCTTCTAAACATTGTTGTTACAAAAGCTATATTATTCTTTAGAAAAATTCAACTTACAAATTTGCCTGTCAAATCCACCTGAAGCTAAATGTTTCCCCTCGGGGTGAAATTTTGCTGTAAATATCTCTCCCTGATGACCTTCTAGTAACATTATTGGTGCATAAAGGTTTGATGTTCGAGGGACCTGAAAAATATGAATACATAATAAGACTACCTGCATGTAAGGTTTTATTCCTGAAAATTATTGTGATCATTTATTACTGCTTTATTAATATTTTTTACAAAGAATACAAAAAATGTTTAATTCAGGGCTTTGAGGTATTCAGGTATTTGGTCAAAAACAAATATTTAATTTTAAAATAAAACTTACTGAAGATGAAACCACAGCTTTTTCTCTTGTACCAACAACAGTGATTTCATGACGGGTGCGTTTTGATGGCACCATTGACAAATCATCAGCCTTTCTTTTTATTTCCATTTCGGGCATTGTTTAAACTTTTGAACAAAATAAAAACAATTTTGAAGAAACAAACAAATAACCTACAATAGAACAGTATTTGTATTTTGTCTTTGGTACAGATTACTTTTTTTTATTCTTCTTTGTTTGGTAAGGAGTCAATGACGCATATGCCAGTGTCTTGTTTTAAGATTCCTTTTTCTTCTTCTTCTTCTTTTTTTTAACTTGGCAACTCAGTCCTCTTTAGAGTCTATTACTGCCATTTTCAAGTAGTGAGTGTATGTAATTTTGGGCAGATGGCGGGAATAAGTGGGTAAATGTTGAAGTGGCAATATATAAATATACATAAAATGTCAAATTTACAATGATAATTAAGGAATTTAACTAATGATTTAACATAAATTTTGTTATTAAGAGATAGTATAGATGACAAGTCACAAGGAAGAATAGCCTTATAATTACATAAAATATCATACAGTGGTAAAGAGTTATATAGAGAACAGTTAAAAAGAATATGCATGATGTTACCCTCTTCCAGACCACACTCACAGATAGATCTATCTCTAATTCTTAATTTGTTCAGGTGGACTGGCGAAGAGCAGTGGCCAAGCCGTAACCTCGAAATAATAGTTGTAATTTTCTTGCTTAATCTCCATTTGGAGAACCACGGTTTTAGAGAAATTTTAGGTTGATGTCTTTTATAAAATTGACTTTTATTAGACTGATTCCAGTCTAAATTCCATTTTTCCACCAAGTCTTGACGAGGTAGAAAAGAAACTAAATCCTGACTATATAAAGAATTATCAGTAGCACCTTGAAAAGCAGCCAGTTTTGCCAATTCATCAGCATTTACATTACCCTGGATACCTGCATGCCCAGGTATCCATATCAAGGAAACTTGTAAACCTAGTTGAGAACAAAATAATAGTTTATTTTTAATTTCAAGAGAGATCGGAGACCAATTCGATTTTTTAAAAGGATTATGCAGAAGAGATTGTAGACAACTTAAGGAATCCGTGAATATTACAGCTCTTGCTATTTTTTCCTCTACAATATAGCTGATACATTTCAAAATAGCCAAACATTCCCCCGAAAAGTTAGATATTCGAGAAGAATATTTAAAAAGTTTAAAATATCCAGAAGAAATTCGATAAAAAGCTGCCCACACTCCTCGACACTTATTATTTTTAAAACCAGAAACATTACCATAAAAATCTGAATAGCTTTCCATAATAGATTCAACTGATTTAGAGGCATCAGTAAAAAAGACTTCCGCATTAGGAGCGTTTTTTTCCATAAAATTCCAAAGTTTAGAATCCGGATTTGAAACACCTTTTGTTATACTTATTAATAAACGTACATCAGGTTGGAAAATAAGAACATTATAATCAAAAAAGAAAAGAGGATTACATGGAAAATATTTAATGACGCAATCATGCTCATTAATATTCCTGAGACTATGGATTAAATACGGGAGAGGCCTTCGATGCCAGTAATTATTACTCTTTATAATCAGGCTGTCAAGATAATTTAACTTTTGATGAAGAGGATGGTGCAGAAATTGTAAAGATTTATAAAAATATCGATCTGATAAAAACTGTCTTCTAATGTGAAGGGGTGCATCCGCGCATTCTATTTGTAGTGCATTAATAGGAGTACTTTTCATAGCTCCAATGATAATACGAAGGCTCTTAGATTGAATAAGGTTGAATTTATGCATTACAGATTTATTAACAGGGCAAAGTGTGAAAGAGCCATAATCTAAAAGACTTCTTATCATTGCATTATAAATTAATTTTAATGTAAAAGGATGAGCACCCCACCAAACCCCAGAAAGTGCTCTCATAATGTTAACGTTTCTTTCACACTTACCAACTATATAATTAACATGCGGAACACCAGTACATTTGCTATCAAATATTCTACCTAGGAAAGTAATTTCGTTGCATATTAGGATTTGATTTTTTACGAGAAAAAACAACTATTTTACTTTTAGAAACAGAAAATGAAAGATAATGATCAGACATCCATTGCGATAATCTATCCAATGACTGTTCCACAATTATTGCAGCCTGTCCTATTGATCTGTTAGAGGAATATATTAATAAATCATCAGCATACTGAAGAACCGAACACTGAGGTAAAACTACAGAATCTAAATCACTTGTGTACACATCGTACAAAATAGGACTGAGTACAGATCCCTGCGGGACACCATTCCATAGTACTCTACTGTGATTATTCACTCCTAGAGCCCTTAAGACTATGGTTCTACCTGTAAAAAGATTAAAAATGAAATCTATAAACTTTAAAGGAACCTTAAGGATCTGCAGTTTGTATTTTAATAATCTCAAGTCAACCTTGTCATAAGCAGCTTCAACATCAAGAAATGCAGCTACCAGAGTTTCATCTCTAGTCAACGCAATTTGAATATCTGTCGATAAAATTGAATGACTATCAGAAACACTGCGTCCTTTCCTAAATCCAAACTGAGACACACTTAAAAGATTATGATGCTCTAAAAACCATTCTAACCTATTTTTAATTAGATGTTCTGCCAATTTAGAAAGAACGGATGACAACGCCACAGGCCTAAAGGAATTAGGGTCTAAAGGTTCTTTATTAGGTTTTAAAATAGGAATTACAATTTGTTGTTTCCAAGATTCTGGAATGCGACCAGTTTCAACAATAATATTTATTAAATTTAAAACAAATGATAATGTATCAGGTTTTGCATTAACAACAAATGCATACGGAATGCCATCAATCCCAGGTGAAGAATCAGAAACACGGTTCAAGACTAGTTTTAATTCCTTTATTGAAAAAGGAGCCTCTAAGGACTCAAAATCGCTATTAATATCAGAAATGTAATTGTAAGGCATTTGATCAAAATTAGGAACATAACTTGGGGCCAGTTTATTCAAAAAGGGTTCAACCCACTCAAGCGAGAAGGAAGTACAATTATTACTTTTTGTGGACGACCTAAAACGACGAATGTTTCTCCATACTACAGATGGAGAAGTTTCAGGGGACAGTGACAAACAAAAACGAAGCCAACCATCGCGTTTTTTTCTTTTTTAGAAGTCTTTTAGTTGCTACTAAAGTATTTTTGTATTGAAGAAAAGAATTTAAATCTAACACCAAGTTACAATTTTTTTCAGATATATTACGTCTATGAATCGCCTGAGTACATTCCTTGTCCCACCAAGGTGGAGACATAATATTACTCCTAGCAACAGTTTTACAAGAAAAAAATTTCATCAGCTGTTAACGTCAAGCTAACAATTAGGTTATTGTATGATTGTTCTATATTGTATAAAGAAACTTCAGGTTGTGATGTAATTTTATCATCCAGAACAGAACCATATAACTCCCAGTTACAATTTGTTAGTTTATACTTCAGTAACGGAGGTAGTGGTGTTAAGCAAGAATCTGAGATAGACTTCGAAATAATTATTGGAAAGTGATCACTACCGTATGATAATTCAAGGCACTTCCACATTAAACAAGAAGAGATGGATGATGAACAAAGAGAAACATCTAAAAAACTTTTAGATTGCCCCGGAATACCTCGACGAGTCACCGAGCCATCATTTAAGACACATAAATTCAAATCATCTAATAAACTAGCTAGTTCAATTCCTAACCTATCATCATTTGGAGCACCCCACAGGGAGTGATGCGCATTAAAGTCACCTAAAATAATAACCGGAGGAGGAATAGAATCAATAATAAACTTAAGTACAGGAACAACTGAAACATCTTTATGTGGAATATAAATAGAAAGAAATGAAACATTTTCAATCCTAGCTGCCACTGCATTTAATTTTCCTTTATTAAAATAGGGCAGTGATAAAGATTTGAATAAAATATTATTTCTAATAAGAAGAGCAGATCCTCCGAAACCATCATCTCTGTCATCTCTCAGAATTAAATAACCTGGTACTTTAAATAAAGTACCTGGTTTCAACCAAGTCTCACATAGAGCTAAAATGGGTGTTTTATATCTATTAATCAAATAATATAAATCACTTCGTTTTGATAATATGCTCCTACAATTCCACTGAAGAATGTAGTCCATGTTTAAATGAATTAAATAGTGTAACTGATATGTTTTGAATCAAGGTGATAGCCACGTGGTCCGGTAAACAAGAATTGGAAATAATATTCATCAAGGAAAGAATCAAGGCATTTATATCTACATTTTCATCATTGAAATCCTTATTATTATTTAAGGCACAACCATTACTTGAAAGAGGAATATCATAATTTTTAATTAAATCTTTGTGTTCTTTAATATCATACCCCTTGGATAAAGGAGCATGTGTTTTTTGGTTTCAATAAAATAGTTTTTTTATATGAAAGAGTATTTCTTTTTGAATTATCTAATGGAGTGTTCATTAAGGGTTTTTCCTTATTAGGAGTGGATGTTAAAACCTCAACAAATGATTTTTTGGTAGATAAGAATTTTTTCTCAGCCTCTTGGTAGGAAACTGAATGATTGGACATATAGTGTTTTATGTTTTTTTGTCGCACAAACTCTGAACAACATTTATCTGTAGCCTTGTGATGTCCAGAACAATTAATACAGTTATATTCCCCATCGAAATCACATGATGAACCATCATGATTATCACCACATTTATAACACCGAGATAAACTTCTGCATTGTACACGTGTGTGACCCAAGCGACAACAATTGAAACATTGAACTACAGGATAGATATATTGTTCAACAGGAAGAGAAGAGTAACAACAAAATACCCGAGAAGGCATAGCTTGACCATCAAAGGTTAGCACCACTGTCTGTGTAGGGATCCAAGTAGAACCCTCAGGGCTACTGACCTTCCTACTGAGCCTACGCGAACGTATTATTGACCCAAAGCCAACCGGAATTCTCAAATTACTTACAATGTCATTATGAGACCACTCTATAGGAATCTCCCGAACGATTCCTAACTTGCATATATTATATGTTGGAATAAAAGTTTTATAATTATTGCTAACTAATATAGAGTTGTTCAAAAACAAATTGGCAGCCAAAGCTGACTTAAATGTTACCATCACACGATTTCTACCAATTTTTTTGATACCATCTTCTAGTATATTCTTCATATTGTTTTTTTGTAGAAAATAGCCAAATTTAAGAGGATGCAGAGTTGTCCCAGCTTTTGGATCCTCTGATACCAATTCCACTGACACAACATATGGACCAGGATCTGTGTCTTTATATAGTTGTCTAGTTGAAAAATAGCCATCTGAACCTGTATTAAGGATTTTATCAGAATTAAAATCATTTTCCACCTCAGAAGCCTTAGTGGATAAAGGAAGACTGGTTCGAGAAATCTTATTATTAGCTAACGCCCACTTATCAACGCGAATAGGTTTTTCTTTCATTGGTTTAAATGACTGTGTTAGTTTACGTCTTATTTTTTTTTCATACCATCGCTACTGGAATCTAAGTCCAGCGTGTTAGAATCAGTAGAAATATATTTATCTGCATCTAAAAGCGTTAGTAAAGGATGCTTCTCAGGAGGGGGGTCAGGCTCAGGTTCTATATCCATGTTTTAAAAAAACGGAACAACAAAAAAAAAACAAAACTTACCACTGTATATTATAAAAAATACACAAATTAAATAAACTATGTACAATTATGAATAAAAAGTTTTGATAGTAAGAAGAAAGGAGAGAATAAACTAAAACATTGAATATATTACGCCACAAATTATTAACACCAAAAAAAATCGTCCGCCCAATACGAAGTTTCCCGCCGAAAAAAACCAATTTTTTCAAGATTCCTTTTTATAATCGAAAAACCAATTTAATGATAAAGCCTACTTTGTGCCTACGTGGAGTAAAAAATGTGTCATGTTTAAACAGCTGTCTTCGCTTATTTATATTCAATATTAATTTCTTGTGTGAAATTATCACTTCTGCGATAAACATTATATGGTTTTACTAATTATATAAAAACTGTCAGACATTTTATTACACTGTATAGATTTAGTGCTTTGACCACAACTTCACCTGATGATAAGTGACGAAGTCGTACGCTTTAGGCTAAGTAAATGTACTAAAAGTTTTATAGGTAATAGTATTCGGTTTTATAATAAGATCCCAAAGACCATTACCGATTTACCTGACAATAAGTTCAAGCACCATGTCAGGCATGTCTTAATTTCAAAAAGTTATTACAGGGTGGATCAATATGTGAACGATAGTGATGCCTGGAATTTACACCCCTCTCTGTGCTTTCGTTAACAATGGTTGTAACCATAATGTGAATAATAATAGTTTATAATAGACTATTTATAATTATATTTAAAAAAAATGAACCAGATTGAATTTCTTGCCGGCTTTTCTCGACTATGTTATTTTCAAAACCGGTGGTAGTGTTTTGACGTTCATAAGCGCCTTTTTAAAGCCTAAATTGAATAAAGAATTTTTTGATTTTGATGATTGTAAACATGCTATGCCTAGAAGTATAGATTGTCAAGTGATGCTGCCCTAAACAGACCGATGTGTACTTATTTCAAGACAGATTTTCAAACTAGAGGGTGGTAACTACCCTGGCAGGTATCATGTTATGTTTTCCTCGTGATGTTTTCCTTCAACGATTTTTATAGTTGGATAGGTGGGCTCGAACCAGCGTCCATTGATCCGAAATCCGAATGTACTACCAACTTCGCTACTTCGTAGAGACTACTTACAATCTAAAAAGTTTGTTTTAAGAAACGTAGAAATTATATATTTTAAAGAACATTCATGACGGTTAATACCATTGATCAATAATAAAGCAAGTGGTATATGGTTATGTACAATGAAGGTTTTATCAATTTTCTATGCCTTTAATAAAGGCAAAAAAAAAAAAGTTAAAATCTTAAACAAATGTCAAATGATTACAAATTACCTACGTTCGTGCCGATTGCCATAGATAAATAATATGTATATCTATTAAAAGTCCGTTCACTATTAAAAGTCCCCCGTTCAGGAGTTGGTAGCTCTTACTAGTTGAGTTGTATATTTTCCCATTTTGTGACTCCTAAAAATTAGGGTAGATGGAGAAGGTTGGATAAATTGTGACAAAAGATTAATTATGAGTGTCTAAAATTACGTATTAATTACATATTTTCCATTTGTATTCGATGAATCTTTCTCGAGACTTTCTTTCTCGAAGTCATCCAATTTTACAGTCTTTCTCTTGTGTATTTTTCCCAGGATTCTAATTTATTAGGAAGTAGCTGTTGCAACAGTTAAGGAAAGTTTCAAGTTTTGTATAAAAAGGTTTTAGTAATACTGGCCACTGTGTAATAAAATCATTTGAATTTAAAACTATGTAATATATATATATGCTCGAAGTTGTTGACAGTTATGTATACCTGGGACAAACTGTCCAGTTAGGTAGATCCAACTTCGAGAAAGAGGTTAATCGTCAAATCCAACTCGGCTGGGCCGCCTTCAGGAAGCTACAGAGAATCTTCTCGTTTGAAATACCGCAGTGTTTCAAGACGAAAGTCTTTGACCAGTGTGTGTTGCCAGTGATGACATACGACACTGAGACGTGGTCGCTCACAATGGGCCTAATAAAAAAACTCAAAGGTCTATGCTTGGAGTTTCACTGCGTGATCGAATCGGGAATGAGGAGATCCGCAGAAGAATCAAAGTAACCGACATTGCCCGAAGAATTGCTAAATTTAAGAGGCAGTGGGATGGGCACATTGCTCACAGAACCGATGCCCGATGGGGCCAAAGGGTGCTCGAATGGCTACCCCACACCGAAAGACGTAGTGTGAGTACGCCCCACACAAGGTGGACAGACGACCTTGTGAAGTTCACGGGAATCCGCTGGATGCGGGTGGCGCAAGATTGGTCGTTGTGGAGATCTATGTCCAACAGTGGTCGTCTTTCGGTCGGAAATATTTATAAAGTTGTGAGTAAAAATAAAAATACAAGAGCTGCTTTAATAAGTGTTTTAAGTATTTTACTTATATAATTAAAACAATATAAAATTAGAGCTTCTATAACATTAAAAAATTCGAACAGCAACGACCGCTACCTTCATGATTCTAATAACGGTTTTATCGAAAATATCTGCCATACATATTATAAATAAAATAAACATTAGCAAGTAAGAATAATTACATAATGTAATGATTGGACAGATAGGAAAAAGTAGCATATTAATTTGAAATATGGTAAGTATTGTTCGGTGGAATGCAATCATTTTTACAGTTTTTTTTCCCTCCCGCCCCTATTGCGTTTTTCTGACTACTTTCTGGTTAGATAGTAATCATCGTACTTATATCCCTAATATAAAGTATATACTAAAAAATAAAACAATTGTCAAATTATACTGAATTTAAATATACAACTATTGCAAAACGATTTTACTAGCCTGCCAACATATTCAATTGTCCTCGATTCAATTGAATAATCGGAGATTTATTTGCTTTTTCTCTTTCACAAAAAGCGCGAACCTTCAATACAATTTCTCTTGTATTACTTTTAAAAGTTTGTACCATTAAAAACCCTGATTTCTACTGTAAAATCACAGCGCTTCGATTTGACAGAATCGATTGACTTTCAATTACTGTATGTAGTGCCAACATAAAGGAATGGAAGTCAAGGGGCAAGTTATAGTGAACGAACTAGTTCTGATTGCCGGGTAAATACGAAATTGGAAACCCTAAAACTGTAAATAATATGAAAATATGAATGCAATTAAGCTTATATAATTATGCAGAAGTTACAGTTAACATTAGCTATTATAAAACCTCATGCAATAAAGAATCCAATAGCCCTTACTTACATTCGACACGTTATAAAGAATAAATTTGTTGTGATTAAAAGTAAGAGAATTTCCTTAGATAAGGAAGCTGCGGGAAACTTTTATAAGGAGCATGTTAATAAATTCTTTTATAACCGGCTAATAACATTTATGTCGAGGTAGGTACGGTAATTTCAACTTCTAACCTTTTCACTTAATGTTTGAAATTTCACAAATGTTTCAACTTTTATTTATAACAAAACAATATTATTTTAAGCATAGTAAAGTCTACTGTAAATACTATACTGTCAAACTGTAAATATCTACACGATAAATGATGGAAGATTTGATGATCCAGTCAGCCATATATTGCAATCCACAATACATTCTTCTATGTTTTTAGTGATAGAATCTTAAAGGGATTTAATATATTTCTTTCTACTAACAACTCTATGAGTGTTTTTCATACCTGACAATAATGAAGTATGTAACTCATGCAATGTTCACTATGTTTCAGTGGGTGCATTGATCTTCATATCATGGGACATGCAAATGCTATACAAACGTGGAGGTTGATGCTGGGTCCTACAAGTGTTTACAAAGCACAATTCCAAGATCCCTACTGTTTGCGGGGCATGTTTGGTATTTCAGACACAAGAAATGTAGCACATGGATCAGGTAGAATAATGTTATAAGTGCTTATTTTAAGTAATCAATAAACAACATTGTTTAAATAATTACATAGGCACATTATACAATACAGTTGAAGAAAGCATGGCTTTTAACCCAACCATATAAGATGCAGTGAAACAGGTGGTTATTTTCTGTTTGATATTAAAATGCAATACTGTATATAGCTAATAAAAGTAAATTCACACTAGAAACATATCTCACCATGAACCTATAGAAATATCTATTATATATTATAGTGATATACCTACATACAACTGCATTAACATTGTACTACTTGCATTTCTTTATTTTTTTGGTAGGTAACAAAGTATGGTGCAGCTGGTAATGGAATACTTGACAGTTGGTCCCATACAAAATTCCCCATTTATACATGTACATCCCTACTTTTATATTGTAGTGCAATTTGAAATACTTAGATCGAAATGGAAAATACATCCATTTACAGCTTTTAATTAATTCTGTTATTCATATAATTTAAGCTTTATGGACTTGAGTGTACTATTTTAATGAATTCTGTAAATACAAACAATCTTAAAAGTCCTTTAAATTAAAATATTTGACTTGAAGATAAATAAACAAATTAATAACATTTTGTATTCTCAAATTTACAGATTCTCCAGAATCAGCCGAGAGGGAAATAAAGTTCTTTTTCCCAGATTTCTCATTTTATGACTGGTATAACAATGAAGAGCTAAGATATAGGAATGGTCCTATAATATTCAACAATCATCTGTTCCAGCATGTTAGGAAATTATAAATATGTATTTTATTTACATTTCTATCGATTACCAAAGTACCTGAACGATTTATTTTTCTTTTTATACATATTTTATTTATGTACATTGTAAAGAAATAGTGGTGGTAATATGATAAGTAACCATAGTTAATATAACATAGGTTCATTATTTTCTAGAGCATCATCTCTTAGGACAATCTTGGAGACACCTTCACTTAACATTTGGAAAATGACTAGCTTATCCAAAAATATAGTATGACCCTGCAATACGGTCATGATAAACTAAAAACATTAATGTTTAGTAAAATTCAATGTATAAGAAAGAAAATAAAGACAACAATGTATAAGAATCAAAACATTGAGTCTCTTTCATTCAGTGAATTAAATTATAATTGAAAACTCACAATCATTGTATTTATATAGTATATATCCAAAAGCACTATAGAAACACTGTAAAACATACAAACATATTTCATTATATTAATTATAATATAATACAACAAATTATTAACATACAACAACATACAAAGTTAAGTATTTCCATTAGATATTAAAAATACACAACAAATTTATTACATACATATTTCATAAAATGTACTTCATTGGTCCGCACAAGTTTAATTAACTACAATGAGATCACAAACAATTTAATTATATAATTTGGCGGTGATTAACATTCAATATGTGGACGGATATTAAATAGAATCTAAATTCATATATTAGGAGTTTGAATTCATCTAAACTCTTGTATCTGTAAATAATCTTTATTACAGAATCATCAAATTATTCTCCTATTTTGACAAACACTTTAGGCCGAGAGAAGACTTTGATGCCCTCCTCAAGTTTAGCCAGTTGTTTCTCGAGTTCCACTTTTCTGTTTCGCATTTTTAAAGTGTCCGTTTTCACTGGTAATTTGTTTAATTCGTTTACTAGTTCTGCAAAACCTGTGATGAAATGAAATTATTTATATAGAATGAACTTTGTTTGAGATATAGTGTATATGGAGTGTTAACTATTTCTCCATCCATCCATTCATTCAACTATAAAACATCTACTTCTGGACATAGGTCTCCCTCAATAAGGAGGGGTGCCATAATCGCCACGCTTTGCGGGTGGGTTGGCGATCGCAGTAAGGTGTTTTTGGTACTCAGAGGATGCTGTTGCTCATCCCCTGGTTTATCCTTTAGTCGCCTTTTAAAGACCCACTGGAAGATAAGGGGTGGTACCATTCTCAATTCTAGCTATTTCTAATTCAGTTAAATTGACAAGTTATATTTTTAAGTATAAGTCATACTGATTTCTGGGATCAATTAAAAAAGTTGAATCATTATTTCACATTTTTTAATTCAAAGTTTTTAAGCATATTGATACATAACAAAAAAACAGAAATTACTATGAAATTTTTTTTAACTAAAGTCCCCAAATTAAAAATAGCTAAAAAGTCTAGCATATAAAAAGGTAACATCTATCAATGACTGTCTGTTCATTAGTTGGCTTGTATTATAAGAAATACATTGAAGAAATTTATATGATTATTTTTTCAATTAAAGTATTAAAAGTATTTGGTCCAAATTATAAGGTCAAAATGAATTCAAAATAAAGAAATATTACCAGCATGACATTATCTACCCATGTTTATGCTAAACGATTGAATATTTAAAAAATGTACAATGCAATTAATAATATTATATACAGATGGAGCCACGGGTACAGCCAGCAATATTACTTTGTGAAGCAAATCTAATTCAATACAGTACATCACTAATATGTAATAATATGTCTAGAGAGTCAATATCTTGACATTTTCATCATATGTGTATATCATATCATATGTAAGGTAGTCATGAACCTACCAAGAAACTTGTTCTCAACAATGCATAGATCATCCTTATTGGCTTTATACTGGACTGGGAGTCTGAGATTTTGGTTAACATCTGAGACACCCCAAAATAAACAACATCTTTCAAAGTCTAGACTGGGACAAGTGTTCAGATGGTTAAATCTGATTATTACGTTCAGTACATACTATTTCTAAGCATCCTTAATGTTTCCTTTCGTTCTGTGTCAGGTAGAGTGACATGCCCTGGGGGGCAGGTGGATGGGTCTTCATCAGCTTTAGCGTCTTCTGTATCTTTTTGTACCAGATCCTTACGTTCACGGAGATATTTGGGTATTACACCTTTTTTGGTAGCCTGAAATTAAAAAAATTAAGCCTCAAAAACTCACTACTCATGACCAAGAAAGGTTTAACCAAGAGATGATTCAATAAATCTAGTAGATCTATTTCAAGCTATACACTTCATAAACTTTTGGTTTATTGTGTGTTTTTTGGAATATTTAATTTATGAATACCATTGAATGTTAAAAAACTAAACTTAATAGTTTAAATTAAAAAGAAAACTACCTGAAGGTAAGTATGGGTCCTTATTATTCTTTCTCTCTAGTATTGAGTTTAATCTACTGCAATTTCTTTCTGGATCTGTAAGGTCATCACCAACTTGGTGAGGTGTCTGTGAAGGTGGAGGACTGCGGTGATGACCAGAGTCTCCACTGGCTTTCATCTTACCTTCAGCATCATCATTTTTTGGATAAAGCACTGTTAATTTAGCACTGTCTGCTAACTTCTGTGCAAGATTTGATTCAATTGTCTGGCAACCCACATCACGAAGACGCCCAGAGGATTCTTCAGATTTATCATCTTCTGGTGTAATCTCAGCAGGCCTTGGCTGTCTCATCTCCTTACGCTTCAAGAATTCAGCCATATCACCTTTCTTTATTCTGACATCCTGATGTTTTTTCCTTGAACTAGATGAACTTGTCTTACCAATGTTTAAGGTGGCCCTCCCGCTCTTGTTTGATGGTGAAGATTTAACTTGGCTGATAATATTTCCCGTAACAACAGGATTTGTCAATCTTGGTGGGTGTACACTTTTCATTGTGTATTTTGGTTCTTTCGGTGACTTACCCTGTATGTACTTAAGCTGTTTCATATTTTCTTTAATAAAATTTTTCTTTTGTTCCTTTTCTAAAAATATGAAAGTAAAATTATATTTTCAAAAGTAAGCTCTACTTTTTTTTTGTTTATGGCTTCTGTGAATGAAAAGCACTGCTCTTGTCTTCTACTCTTTCATATTATTTTTGTTTATAAGCTGTTGAGGAGTTTATAAATAAAACAATACAATCGTCAACAATACTGAAAGCTAAAATTATGTATTTTCAGTCTGATACTTTTTGTTTTATGTTATTTTTATGCTTCAAATTATTCTAAATTTTATAATAAACAGAAATATTATTAGATAAGAGCTGTATCACCAGTACAGATTTCTGTATTGCTAAGCAATTATAAAATATTTAATTTTAAAGGGATCATCAACTAAAGGGCTTAAAATGTGTAGGCATCTTAGAAAAATAATGTGCCATAAGATTAGGAGTTTATAACGTAGTATAGCAAATAATTTCTCAGCTTTCCGTGTAAGCTGTAATTATAAGAAATCATAAAACTTACTAGGTTCGGGAAATATGCCTTTTAAAGTATACATACTTATTAAAACTCAAATGAATTTAAGAAGAGAATATACACTCATTATTTAGTTTTCAACAAATAATAACACTTCCCAAAGTTATTGAATGTTCATCGTTGTACACTTTCACTATTTCAAGAATAAAAATTTATAGATTTACGTTCGGTTTGTGTACTTTTTTCAAACAGCTGTCAGATTATGTCAAGCAGGTCAAGCGTTTTGATCTGGAATCTATGGTTTGAACCAAGGAGCTCCGAAGTTCGAATAACTTTCAATTTGGTTTCAGGCCACTTATCTTTTTTATCATAATTTTATAAGCGGTAACAATCATACTTTTCCTTTGATTTATTTTATATTGTTGTCAAAATTATAGAGCTCTTTGTGTATGATTATCATGGTGAATAATCCATGGTTAATAACGTATGAATATGAAAAGATAATTTTAGATAACGATAAAGTGATGAAAGCAAAGAAGTATTTAATTAAATTATGTACTATGTAATTATATTCATCAATAAAAGTGCCATATTAATAAAAAACAAAGCTCTTGAAGATCCACAAAACTGAATTTGTGTTCTTTAATTTGATCGGTTGGTCTGGAGGGATTTTACCTAAATAACAACTTTCGTTTTGAAATAGGTTTATTAATATTTATTTTTCTATTATTTTGTGGAAGAACGTTTAAAATAATATTTTATTATGTTAAAACAAAAAAAAATCATACTTAGATACTTTTAATAGGAACTCGGCTGCCTTTTGTTTCATATCCATTCGATATAAATTTCGCCAAGTTTTTAGCTTCATTCTAAGTTAATCACGGCATGGTTTTTGAGCACGTTAATTCGAGAAATTATTGTTGATCTTGTAAAAAAAAATATTTGACATATCATCTTCTTCTTCTTCTTAGTTAATGGCAATCTGTGTGTACACACAATTTGTGCTAATGTCATGTAGGTAAGATTTTCAATCTTGTATCAGCGTTACCAAGCTCCAACAGAACGGTGGCCTATCCTGCTCAAACTTTCCATGGAGCTTTGTCGGCACCTCAGAATGTATGCTACGCGTTGTCCTCTATAATAAACTTAACTTGAACACAATAACTAAACTATTTCACACAAAAAACGCCACCAAGATTACATGATATAGAGTCAAGTACACAAGTTTAATGAATTAAAGAAAACAATTGCTACATGTCAGACTGAGATCCCGCCAAAAACTCAACATATCATCTTAATTGCTATTTAGTTTTGCGTAAAAAACCATTTGTATTAAAAAGATCAGACAAGCACTAGATCGCAATTATTTTCAATTAATTAAAAATAAATCATGCATGAAGCTTAGGAGCGTATGAGATTCTAGTTAATCTTCCTTTATAGACGTAAACTTTTTGGTCATAAATCAATAAGTTCGTGCTAAAATATGGCGAACGCTACGTCAGCTCAACAATTGAATAAATGTAGAATATCTCGCCGCGGTCGGAAGTTGCAGGTTTTTGACAGTCAGAAAACACTAAAAGCTTTACCGAAAGATATACCTGAACGGACATGGTTAGCTGATTAGAATTAGCTGTTTTTTTTTAATGCCGTTTAGATCATTTTGTTTAATCATAATGTATGTCATTACATTTACACGGTATTACTCTAGTTTTACGTCATATTTGCCACTACATATCTATATCAGGAAATAAAGTTGTAGTGTCTGTAATATCAAAATAACGTTGTACTAAATACGTATGAATATGTATACGGCACAATCTTTATTTTTTTTTGCCTGTCTGACTGTTTGTTCCGGCTAATCGGCTGGATCGGTTTTGACAGGACTTTTTCCGCGACCGAGGGAAAAGTTCCGGGCGCCAGTTTCAGGGGGCGCCATAATCACAATATAATATGATTAAAAATAAACTTGCTCCTCACAGCGCCTGGCATACGGAAGCTTGGTTGAAAAATTAAATGTGCATAGACCTTTAGCATATAAACCATTATATATTTGTGACTTTTTTTAAAATAATTTATCTCAAACACTGTAGAGAGGGGTGCCGCTGTCGAGTTTCTCAAAAAATTGTTGATCCTCTGCTGAATACCTGATAAAAGTAGGTTAAACGTTAAAACGTTACACATGTAATACATGAACATTTTGTTTGTTAATTTAAGAATATAAATATTCAGTACCTATTTCATGAGTAACCTTCTTCTTATCTCTCCGTTCCAATTGTGGTCTACATCATGAGTTATTGTTTGTCTAAATTGTTTAATTTAGATCAGGCAGATAATCGGGGTCTTTACGGCCTAAATTTGAATTTTCCAGGGCTGAAATCCTTCAAAAGGAGGAAAACGATTTGATAGTTTTCGATATAAGAGAGGAAATATTGGAGGATGCGTTAAGGATCGGCTACGAACGTTATATGGAGCGGCAGACGCCTCTGTTTGCAGCGCATATTGCGGCGCAGGCTTGGCTCAAGCTTATCAATTGGTAATGTTATATATATATAAAGATTGAGGATAGGGCGATTAGGGTTCAAATCGATTTTTTTTTGCCTTTTGAAAATATAATATTAAATACTGTCGATTGACGTTTTTAGATAATTTTAGTAAAAGAGTAGTGTAGTTGGTTGGTTAAATAATCTTTAAAGTGTTATAAATAATATATTGATATTATGTACGTGATATATAATTATATATAGATCTATCAGGTTGACACCTGATAGATATCGTTCTCGGAATGTACTTTATTTAAAATCATATGAAGTAAAGCAATTTTTTTTCATAATGATTCCAATGTTTACGTTAGTATACAAGAGGGAGTGAGGAGTACAACAGCTTTGCTTATTATTGCTGATAAGACAAAGGAGTGGGGGGAGGATTTAAAAACATCGTAAAATTTTGCCTGGTTTCATATTGCTTGCTTGAATACTTGAAGGAAGTGTAACTGTTAGGCATTTCTACCGTCACGATCCCGGCGAGGATCCTAGCGCGTATCCTCCGTGTTATATACCGAAGCGCGTCGAATCCTGGACCCCGGACGAAATGCCGGACCCATCGCCGAAGGATACGTGGTCACGTCAAGAATTACATGTAGTTGAAGACACGCCGGAGGATGAACTAAACAAGTGCCCCAGCTCAACTTCTGTCGATCTACCAGTTATAGAAGACATACCTTCAGAGTTCTGGTAAGCGAGTAGATAATACAAGGCATGTCTAAATAAATAAAAATCTATTTTTCCTGACTTATTTTGTAAAACTAAAGTACCAGTGGGATGGGCATGTTGTTCGCAAAACTGATGCTAGATGGGGCTAACGGGTTCTCCAATGGCTGCCGCGTACTGGAAGCCGCAGCGCAGGCGCGCGCCTCCACAAGGTGGACCGACGACCGGCCGTTGTGGTGATCTTTGGGGGAGACCCACATATGTCCAGCAATGGATGATGATGATTTTTCAAAATTCTTTGTATAAAAGGCTACGTCTGTCTGTCTGTATATCTATTATCTTCATAACGTCATGTTTTTTTTTTTGTTTTATAGATATTTTATTTACAAAATATATTCTAAAATATTTTCAACGAATGTATTGATATTAAATGAATGATTTTAAAAAAGGATCGTGCAAATCGGTTTCGTTGTTCTTAATTACTAAGCCAACTAACGTACAGTCAGGAGGACGTCGACTTTTATATAATGTAAGGATATATAATACTATAGTATAATCTATTATCATCATTAATACTATTTATTATAACTTTGAAATTTAAGAAACTGACGTCAAAATTTTGAATTTTTATCCTGTATTATTATTATGTATTTAATATTAGATAATGTGATGAAGATTATAGCGAGGAAAACTGAGCACTTGATAAATATATTTAAAATATCTTCAAGTATAATCACGTTGTATGCTTCGAAGGTTCCCTGGCAAGGTCAACGTTCCGGGGGAGTTTAGAAGAAAAGCTATGGAACCTGAAAAAGCTATCAGCTATGTAAGAATATATTGGCATTGTTATCAATTTTGGTACAGCCGACGAACTTTATAATTACACAGTGAGCACTAGCACATTTAGCTAGTCTGTCTGTGCGTCTTTCGGTTGGTGCGATTTCGAACTCGAGAACTTATTTACATGATTTTTTAAAATATAGACGTATTACCTGACTACGTCGCAAAAAGAGGGCGTCATAGCAGTAGGATAAGATTTTATGGCAAACGGCAGATCATTTTTTTAAATTTAATATTCATGCTAAAGTCGGTCGATACCTGAAAATCTTTAAAAACTGTGATTGACGATAAAAAATATAAGCTCTTTTAGTTTTAACGCGCAATATATGTATGTATATTCAAGGTCGGGTATTTGACGTCAGATTTTCAAATTTGAGGGTGGTAGCTACCCAGGCGGTTATTGTTAGAAAATGCTCTACCGCCATGCTATAGTTTTCTTACGATGTTTTCCTTCACCGAAGGCTCTCACCGAGTTCTATAGCTGGACACGAACCTGTGTCCATTGACGCGAAATCCGAGCGCATTATCAACTGCGCCATCATCGCTTCGAAAATATAAACACGAACATAACATTTTTTATGTAATCATCATTCGGACCCCTCTAGTCCCTTAAGAAATCAAAAATCATCAAAGAATAAACCTCCACCCCCATTGATTCCTGCGTAATATTTGTACGGTCACCAATGAGTTCTTATCTGAAATGATTAGCCTACTATCCTTATTAATAAGGATAGTTGGTCAGTCAGTTGCAGGAATTCATTGATCCGTTTAAGTTTAAATGGATTACGTGCAGGATTCTGTCAGGAGTGGGAAGAGTTCAATACAGCTCGCTGCAGAAAGCGAAGTGTTACAAAAGGTCACGGACTATACTAGTGAGGAGTTATTTCCGAAGGTAGTTTTTCATTCAAACTCCATTAATTTACACTATTCCATTTTTTCCTATGTCGATACAATCTGATAGATAGGCCGTTAGTTTGATATTTTAGCGGTCCTTAATTTGTCTTAGTATTTTTTTCAAACTTGAGTAGAAGGATGATAAGCTAAAACTAAATTTTTATTGTTACACATCAAATTTTTGCTATTTATGGTACCTAATTAGGACGTAGTACACCTGGTGTTAGGTTATAATAACAAGTTGTAATGATTTTTTTTACTTATTTTAAAAAGCAAGTCAGTTTTAAGTTCAATCATTTATACATTTTACTAGTAGCTAGTAAGGTTTTAAAAAGAACGCCTCGTGTACATATTTTTACACTAGATAGTTTTATCTGGTGTTAAGTAACAACAAGTTCAATGACGCTAATGGAACTCAGATCTATAGTTGCTTGTCGACAGATTTTGAAACTTGAGAGTGATAGCTCTAGCCAGATGCGATTACTCTATGATCTAGATAAAATCACTCTATGTTACGGTTTCAAGATGTTTTCATTCATCAAAAGCACGGGTTTATTATAAAATGGAATGTGTTGAGTCGAGATCGAGTTTCTTGCCGGTTCTTCTCGATGACGGGATTGTTTTTCGAACCGGTGGTAGTAGTTTGATGTTCATAAGCGCCTATTAAGGCCTAAATTGAATAAAGAATTTTTGAATTTGAATTTAACTAAATTGCTATTGAGTCGTTATCAATTCAGAGATTAAATTTTATAAAGTTTTCTAAGGTTCTTAAGAAGATTTAAATTTGAATTGTTTTTTCTTGGTGTTTTTTGCGCGATAAAACCCTCTTCACGTCTTTAAATGAAAATAAGGACTACCTTTTTGCTGCTAATGTTTTTTTTTTTTTTCACAGGAATCTACATTAAGCGCAATGAAAACAACTACGCCGGTAGAGAGGTCCCTGCAAGGTGCGGGAGATTCAACTGTTAATCGACGCAAGAAACGATTCGTAAAGAAAAACAAGGTCCCCAGTAGACCAAGGTTTCTGGATCAATATATACGCTTTATAAGTGACAATGTTGGATTAGCCACTGTTAGCTCTGCCTTTTAGACAGAATAGGAATATTTGTGAGTGTGTGTGTCTCATAACACTAGATGGCACTCCAATACCAATCTGCCACGAGTTCAAGTACCTCGGCTCACTCCTGCAAAGCAATGGCGAAATAGACCGGACGGTAAAGCATAGAATTAACGCAGCATGGATGAAATGGCGGCAGGTTACGGCTACTACGTGTGATCCGCAAATCCCCTTTAAATTAAAGGGGAAGATTTACAAGAACATAATACGACCTGTCGTCTTGTATGGATCAGAATGTTACCCCATAAAGGTGACGGACGAAAGAAGATTACATGCAGCTGAGATGCGAATGTTGAGATGGATGTGTGGGGTAACAAGAATGGACAGGATTAGGAATGAGTATATTAGAGGAAGTTTGAAAGTGGCGCCAATAACAGACAAGTTAAGAGGCGGTCGTTTATCCTGGTATGGACATGTGATGCGCAGGGAGAAAGAGAATGTTGTAAGAAAGGTATTGGATATGAATGTGGACGGTTACATGGGAAGGGGAAGACCAAAGAAAAGATGGATGGACTGTGTGAAAGATGATATGTTTAGAAAAGGAGTGAATGCGGAGATGACAACAAATAGAGAGGAATGGAAGAGGAAGACATGTTGCGCCGACCCCAAATAAAAATGGGAAAAGGGTAGGGAGATGATGAGGAATATTTGTGAGAGATTCTCATTAGTGCGCTTTGCTGAAATCGAGAAATGTTTGGTAATGTTCCTTCCTTACTTTAAGAGTTCGAGTTATCTTAATCGTTAATCTATCTTTGAAATAACTCCATAATAGCTTTTCTTGCATAAAAACCAGTATGGACTCTAGTATTAACTTCTACTACAAGTTCTACTAGGTTAGGCTAAACTTAATATAAATTAGTTGCTATTTAAGCGATAATTCATTCCAAAGGGAATCTGAGATCTTTGTCAAAGGAAACAAAGTTTCTAACCAAAAAATGATAGGCATTTTTTACTTTAACTGTATCTTTAGGTTGAAGATCTATCTGCTGGTATTGGGCAGTTGAATTGGAGAGCTAATCCCTATATCCAAGTATATTAAAATTTTACATCAAGTGGGGTTTTAGATAAACAGCTATCTGTAAAGAAGGCTATAATGTAACTACTGTCGGATTTTTATCGTGCCTTGAAGATGCAATTTTTATTTATCTGACATAATTGGCAATGATAGTAATGTATGGTTTTCTTTACGTTATCAGCTACAATTGGGTCTTTTATTTTTGGGTATATGTAATAACAATTTTTTTTTATCAGCGTGGTTGGAAGATCAAGAGCATCGTTACCAGCGTTGGATATCGGTGAGTCCAGATCAAGACTCAGCATCATATCAGACTGTCGATTGAGGAATTTAAGGTATATAATGTTTATCATTTAGTGATTTATTTAGGGTAGTATTTCTGTAGCTGATATTAGGGGATGAACCTTTTCTGTTTCTCATGAGCCTTTTAATGGTTAGGTTAGATACCATTTATTTTTCATCCCTATGGCAAGACATATCTCTTCTATCTTTTACTTGGTTTATAACTAGATAATTGCTAACCCGATTTACTTGATTTTATTTTCAATCATTGATGTATTCTTTAGTCAAGTTACGTTTACAAATATTTTGTTATAATTGGTACGGTGTTATATTGATACCTATATTAGTATCACTTGTGATATGCAAGCGATATCACCTCTTCTTCAATGCACACAGAACTGACTAGGTCGACCCGCGGTCTACTTAATAGTGAAATGTAACTCATTGATTAATTTTTATAAGCATCGGGCGCGAAAACTACGCGATTTTTTTACAAGATGTTACAGTAAGCAACAAGTCATAACTTGGGCATTTGAATATCATCAGTAGCATATTGTCTTATTTTTTTTACACTATAGGTTCAGTACTTTGACCACAATCTCACCTGATTTTATATGACTATGTGATCCAGAATGGTAAACACACTAAGCCTAGAGGTACTGGTTCTCAAGTGACGCTGCCGGAACACACCTATTGGTATTTAACGGCTCGTTTTTAAACTTGAGAGTGGTAGCTACCCAGGCGGGCATTATTAGAAAATGCCCTACCACCAATGCTATGGTTTCCTCACGATGTTTTCCTTTACCGAAAACTCAGGCTGATTTTAAAATTAGATAGGTTGGTTTCCACCCGCGTCTATTGACGCGGAATCCGGCAGCACTATCCAATGCGTCATCATCGCTTAGAAACCATTTGTTTAACAAAGAGATGTTATAAAATGCAAGCGGAGATGCGAACATAGCTAGGCTGATAATAAAACACGTGGACAAAAAGGTAGTTAGTTGTTCATTGTTGATTCACAAAGTTTTATTGAATAGGACAAGCAAATGAAAGGGTTTTCAATGGGAAAATGCTTGGATAGACGCACGTGCAAACTACACGTAGCCAATAGTTAACATACAGGGGGTGTAATTAATATATATATGAGTATATTATTCGAGTGTATGTACATATTCGGTATACACAATTTGGTGTCTAATTTTGTTTAATCTATGTCAAACTAGTTCTTTCCCTTGACTCAGCTCGCATAACACCATAATTATTCTTTTAAAATTATTGTATATCTTAAATATTCAATGGTCCAATGTAACTTGTTCAATGTAACTTAATACAAAATAAAATATGTCTGAAATATAAAAAAGACAGGTAGACAGACGCTGCCTTTTTTCAGATTTATGCTTTTTTCATGTATGATGATGGGGCGTTACTAGAAACAACTGATTCCAATATAGTTTTTACAGATAAGTAGAGAAGTTAACATTGGGAAAGACCTAGAATACGTATTATTACTATTCTTAACCCTTTGAGCACTAACCTGGCGTTTACGCCAGCTTTCCATTGTTTACCTATTGTCTCATTTTTATGGGTAATCGACAAATTAATAGCCCTTAAAAAGTAATAAAATAATTGTTGCAATAAAACGATACACAAAGTAGTCAAATAAACAAAATTGGATAATATTTAAATGTCACTCCGTCACTTGTAGGTTTTAGAGGGTGATATATTATATTGTTACGAACTTTGCGCGATGGAATATTTATGATTCTAAACACTACCCCCCTGTATACGTAAAAGGTTACCGGAGTTCGTCGAACCCTAATTATTCATGAACTAAATAAGCACACGGAGATCTTATTTTAATAATGGTTTAGCAAGCCGTGTTATATTGTGTGAACCGTCTTGAATAAATTCAATGGCTTCGTTGTAGGACAGCGAGTTCTGACGCGGACCATTTCTGTCTGAAAAACAGGGAGTTGTCGTACCATCGATGCGTTTTGTTTGATGCGGCCGGTTTCATGTCCGTGTGTTGTAGGGTTGTCACTTTGAATGTATTTTTTTTGTTATACTCATGTTATGTCCAGGTTGATTAATACATACGATAAAAGTCTAGAGGTACTTTCAATCAATCAATCAAAAATTCTGTATTCAATTTGGACCGTGAGAAAGTGCTTATGAAGGTCAAAAAACTATCACCGGTTCGGAAAACATCCCAGTCGAGAAGAGTCGGCAAGAAATCCGATCTGGTTTGAAAAAGAAAATATATAAATTATAGAATTTATAATAACAATAAACGGTTTTAGGGGAAGCACAGAGAGAGGTGTAATTTCCAGACATCACTGCAGTTCACGTAATAATCCACCCTGTAATAACCTTGAGACAATAAAACCTGTTTGACATAGCGCTGAACTTATTGTTAGGTAAATCAGTAATGCGCTTTGGAACGATGTTGTAGAATCTGCCACTGTTGCTTCAAAAGCTTGAAATATAATGAAATAAATATGTTAAGGTATATAACATGCTATTACGAAATGTCTTTGATTGGAAACTGGTGTTAACAATATTTTCGCCACACATCCGATGGCGCCTTAAGATATTATCCGCCTACTTCCGGTGGGACCGTCTCTCACGTGCTACGTATCAGATTACATGGAATGACTATATAAGGCTCTGTAGAGCCAACACAGAGACAAGGACGTGCCCTCCGTCCATCGTCTATGCAGGCAGTTATCGATCGTGAAGACACCCGTAAGACCCCTGAGAGACCACGACGGGAACCCGCTCTTTCGTTCGCGGAGGACCGCGCGGAACTCCTCGCGGATCACCTAGAGGAACTATTCACCCCCAACCCTACCGTGGACTTCGCACACGAGGAGGTGACCAGGCGTCTGCAGGAGTATCTAGAGACATACTAATGGACGGTGTTTAGTTCTGGTCCACATAGCCACTGGGACAACGCGGTTGAATGCGTTGCCATCCCGTATTGTCCCACGCAAGGTGGCGGGAGGAACCGGGGGGGTTAGTGGGTAGTGACTAGCGCTTCTCGCCTCGAGTCCCACACTAATTCTGGTGTGTGACAGCCTTTCACCTTGCGTGTGAAAGGTTGTCACACATCTTCGGCTTCAGCCTTTCCTGGGGGGTTTGCCCTGGGTTAGGTTGGACAGCAAGTGCGTAAATGCATTCCCCTCGAAAAAAGAAAGAAAAAAAAAGGAGTATCTAGAGACACCGATCCCTCCAGACGAAGTTCCAGGCTTCGCCTCGCCAAAACAAGTACTCAGAGAGATTCGGTCAACGAAGACCAAGAAAGCCCCGGGCGCGGACCGCGACCAATTACTCTGCTAAGTACCGTATCGAAGATTTTCGAAAGGTTCCGCGCGGAGCACTCGACCACTTTGCATCTGTGCCGACTGACGCACGCGATGGCGGACAGCGCCAACAGAGGGCACCACTTCGTGGCGATCTTTTTGAACATGGAGAAGGCGTTCGATAGGGTGTGGCACGAGGGCCTGCTGCACAAACTGTCGGATGCCGCCTCCATGCTAAAAAGATTCGTGCACATTATCGCCTCCTTCCATCGGAACCGTACGATTCACGTCACGGCCGAGGGGAAATCCTCAACGGACCGACCGATACGCGTAGGCGTCCCGCAAGGAAGCTACTTATCTCCCACGCTATACGCATGGTTCACCGACGACATACCGTGGGTCGGCCAAGCAGAACTCGCGTTTTTCGCGGATAACGTAGCGTACTTCGCGGCTTCGGCCAATGCGGAGTACGCTACGCAATATCTGCGATAGGCGCTGCCCGGCTGGCTAGATTGCTGGAAATTGTCGGTGAACGTAGCGAAGATCCAAGCGTTATACGCAGGAGCAGCAAGAACGCCACCAACACCGTTCCGCCTGAGGAATCAAGACGTGCCCTGGTCGAAACCACGTCAAGTACCTGGGTGTGTACATAGACGGCAAAATGACGTTTAAACAATAAGTCGAGTACGCCAGAGAACGCGCGATATTATCCCGCGCACTCTTGTACCCTGTACTCGACTCATCGCTTCCTACCAGAACGAAGATCGCCATATACAAGACCTATGTACACATCCGGCTAACATACGCAGTGCCAGCGTGGTACGCGTATACGTCAGCCACGAACAGGAAACGTCTCCGCGCTCAAGACTCCTTGTCGCTGAGGACAATACTAAAGGCCCCCCGCTTTGTCAGGAACGACGTGATACAAGGCGACCTGAAGTGGGAGACCTGGATAACTTCATAAGAAGGTTGGCCACGACGCTGTTCCGGCGGGCGGATGCGTTGAGCTTCCCCTTGATCCGAGGTTAAAGAACAATTAATCATAATTGAATATAATTAGCGACATACAGTTAAACCACTTTGTTATCTATATATATATTGTATTAGCTTTTTTAGTACATTTTTATAGTTTATTCTTTAGAAGTCTGTTTTGTTTTTAATTAAGAAAGTTTTTTGTAGTAAAAACATGTGTTTATTTTTTTATTGGAATATTGGAGGCTTTGGTAGCCCTAAGCGATAGAACGCTCGGCTCAGGTGTGTCAGGGTGAACGTCCTTTACTGAACTTAGCTCATTCAAAACTATCCCCTCTCCCCTCCACATTATAAACTGGGAGCCTTTGTCTCTCTCTTTTGTTTTGTTTTTTTGAGGTCACTCGATTTATCTGAATCTCACTGAAGATGGGACATTATTTTCGTTCTCGATTTTAAATTTGAATCCTTGTATTTGGAAGCAAAACTGGCTTTAAAACTTTTCGGTATCCTATTGTTGTTGATACTCACAATTAACTCTCGATTCACTCGAAAATTGTAAAAAAGCGTGTCGAAAAGCATTTTGAAATATATATATATATAGTATATACATATATAGTAATGCAATATGTACAAGATTTTTTTTTAAGTTATGTGTTTATATTGGTAGGTACTAAAAAAAGATACTTTCAACCCATTGGGTAACCACGAAAGTTCATTTAAAATTAGATGCTTAAAAACCATGTGCTTCATTTACAACTAACGTTTGCTTGCGACTTCGTCTACGTGTTTATATTGACTAAATTGGGGTGTTCTTTTATTTATGGTTAGTTTTATACAAATATGGAAGGTTTTTATATATTTTTTATAATAATATTGATAATATTTATCTATCTATCTAGATTATAGTCTATCAATCACTTATTAATAACGTAAATAACAGGGACTACGATGAACAAGAAAAACAAACTAATCATAATTGACTAAAATCTCATTAGACATCTCATTTTCTTAACGAGTTCGATAATCCTTGAAATAATTTGTTCAAAGCTACTCAACCGAGCATTCTATTGGATGCGCGGTAATGCACTCTGCGCGAAATTTGAAATTCACTGGACCACTGGACCACTGGATAGGAAACATTGATGTAGACCACAGTTTCTCAACCTTATTTTGCTCACCCCCCACTTTGAGAATCTGTTTTTTAATAGTGTCCCTCATCTTATTTTTTTGCCATTATATTCTTATCTGCCCACACCCCTTCTGCGCGTCTCAATGCCTCCTAATTTTCTCTGGGTCTTCTACTTCCACAAGGAGGGCGTTACGCTTACGTTGAGAACCTAGAATATAGACCAATGGTAATGACTTAATTATAAAATGTACGCCCTCCATCACTTTATGTAAACTTTGCCCACAATTAGGATTCATGGTTCGAGAGGATAATATATATATATAAAATGGTAATATATTATTGTCGATGGTAAAATAAATTAATTGTAATTTCAAATTTGTCCGTCATCGAATTTTAAAACATTCGAAGAAGGTACCCTTGGGCAAGTCAATGCCATAGGTGATTGTCCTCCCGTAGCCCAGGTTCAATTCTCGGTTCGTATAATTTAACACTGATTATACGTGTTTCGTAGGAGCCGACAGTGATGCTAATAGATTCGGAATATTTGGATACATCTGTTTTTTTTTTTAAATATCGATACTATTTATAATATCGACGGAATAAATCTTGAGGAATAAATGTTGACATGTGTTTCAAGTGATAGATTAGTTTCATTTGAATATCGTGTCTGGTATTTTCGTATGCGCACGGTGTAATGAACTTTGAACTCTAGATAGTTCTTAAATGCACTATAATTATTTTATTATTAAGTGGAGCATTATTTATAATGTTATTATTTTGTCATTAATTATAATGAAACGATGAAGGCGCAGTGGATAGTGCGGCCGGATTTCGCGCCAATGGACGCGGGTTCGAGCCTGAACTCTAAAATCAGCCTGAGCTTTTGGTGAAGGAAAATAATGTGAGGAAACCATAGCATCGTGGTAGGGCATTTTCTAACATTGCCCGACTGGGTAGCTACCACTCTGAAGTTTGAAACCTTTCGCCAAATACCAATAAGTGTGTTCCGGCAGCATCACTTGAGAACCAGTATCTAGGCTAAGTGTGTTTACCATCCTGGACCACATCGTCATTTAACATCAGGCGAGATTGTGGTCAAAGCACTGAGCCTATTACGTGTAAAAAAAGAAAAAAAAAAGGAAATAGAATGATGCAGTCTTTGGTAGATATCAACATGGTTGTCTACATGCTATTACTGTGCTAATTTCGCCAATTTTCAGTATTACGTTGTAGTCTTTGATCTAAAATTCTCCTTACGTAAAACTTAAACGACCCCTCGATGAGTAAATGCATTTATAATGTATTTTCTTAAAGGATATTATAATCTATACTAATAAATAAAATCGAAGTGTCTGTTTGTAATATCAAAATAACAGTTTTTTTTATTAAATACGTATAAATGGATAGACAATACGTATACAAAAAAAAACAATTTTTAAAATTTTTGTCTGTCTGTTTGTTCCGTGTATTTTCTGGAACGGCTGGACCGATTTTGACGGAGCTGTTAGATAGCTGAAATTACTCCGGGTAACTTAAAGTACTTTTGTTTTACAAAGATAATTAGGGTTCCGCGTAAAAAAAATTAAAACTCATAAAATTGTGAACATAATACGATTCAAGGAGTAGCGTCATCTACGTCTATTATTTTCCAATGATTATTTAATAAAACTATATATACAAAACGTGGGCAGAGCCGCGGGCCTATACCTAGTAGTAGAATAAAAGTTTACATACATTTGGCATAATTATCTCCATGTAATATCATGTATCATCATCATCCATCCAGTCAACCGAAAGACGTCCACTGCTGGACATAGGTTTCCCCCAAAGAACTCCACGACGACTAGTCTTGCGCCATCCGCATCCAGTGGACTCCCGCGACCTTCACCAGGTCGTCGGTCCACCACGTTACGACTTTCGGTGCGTGGTATCCATTCGAGAACTCGTTGCCCCATTGGGCATCGGTTCTGCGAGCAATGTGTCCAGCCCACTGACACTTAAGTTTATCAATTTTTCGGGCAATGTCGGTTACATTGGTCCTTCTGCGGATCTCCTCATTACTGATTCAATCACATAGTGAAACTCCAAACATACCCCTCTCCATCATCTTATCGCCCTTTGAGCTTTTTTATTAGGTCCATTGTGAGCGACCATGTCTCAGTGCCGTATGTCATTACTGGCAACACACACTGGTCGAAGACTTTCGTCTTGAGACACTGAGGTATTTCGAACAAGAAGATTCTGCGTAGCTTCCCGAACGCGACCCAGCCGAGTTGGATTCGACAATGTATAAAAAAATAGCAATTCTTTTTAAACATTTTACCTGAGAATAGTTACAGTGTATGTAGGTTAGATTTAACTAAAGAATGTCTGATTATTTACGTTGGAATAATTTTCTGAAGTACCTACTAGTTTGCGGTAATATATAGAATAAAATTTATAAAAATGCGGTAATAATCAGCATTGAAAATTTTGATGAAAGAAAATGTTTCCAATTTTATTGAAGTGGAAATTTATTTAGCAGTGTTGAACGATTCTCGATAGGGGAAAAACTTATTACATTTGCGTTAACAATCAGCCTCAGTCGTGAATATGCCACATTATGTCAAATATAAGAGGGCTTTTTGCTCGGAGATAAATAATAAAATTAACACTTACGCAGAGTATCGTTTGTTTTGATTATGAATCTACTAGGAATATATAAAATGTATATAGATATTGGTCGGAGCGCCAATAGATTTGAAAATTAGGCACATGTTATATGTTAATTGTTAGGTAATGTTAATAATTTAATTAAACACATTATGAAATTTAAATAGAGTTTTTATAAAGAAACAAGTTTTCAATTTCTGTTATCAGTCCCCATAGCTACCTAGTTTTTTTTATTGATATACATTAAATCTCATCAATAGTTGTACTTAACAAAAAACTAAATAAATAAAGAGAATAATTAGCGGTACAAAAAAAAAAAATCTTGAATTGTCTTATCTTTGCTTATTTGAGTGCAAATTATATCTAATTTATTAAAAGGAAATGTTAATATATAACATATTTTTTTCAAATCGTAGTCCTATGTTTGATTTTATCTTGCGCATCGTTTGGACGGAATTTATTTTTGATCGACATAATAAATTTATTTAACAGATTAAAAAAAATAGATATGCGTAGATAAATTACTTTGTTAAAGATTAACATTATAGATACTAATAATTTCACAATCGTGTATGTAGTCCTCGGTAGTATAGTGGTAAGTATCCCCGCCTGTCACGCGGGAGACCGGGGTTCGATTCCCCGCCGGGGAGGTGCTTTTTTGTAATATGAGTTAAAGTATATTTCTAGCTTGCACCTATAGTGTCGTGATCGTTAAATTATTATTTCTAATAGCTGCCACATTTCTCACAATGAATTCTGTATTCTCTTGTAAATACTTTATTTATAATTTATACCACTAATAACTTAATTACCAGTATGATTTTATATATCCCATTAATATTATATTTAAAGTTCTTATACAAACATCCCGTCATATATTTTATCGTTTATCAGAAAGCTATTCACATCTTACGTACTATAATATAAAAGGAAAACTTGAGGAATGAAAGAAAACATACTTAACCTCAGTATGTGTATTTTCTTGTAAGAAGTAGCCTTTTATAATTTACATTGTTATAGTTATATACACAGACTAGTAAGTGCCCCGCAGATTCTCTAGCATTTAAAAGTCTATTCTTTATTCTATCTTAATGGACATCGAGAAGGTTTAAATAAAATTACAAGAGATGCGGGCGGTTTTTTTTTTTTTATATTGACTTAATCTACTCTTATCTTTGTAATACATAATGTTATACAATATATAGTGTACATAGAAATCGATCAATCCTTTCCGGAGATTAGCTAGATCTGACTGACAGATATAAAAAAAAAAATTTAGGCTTATGTAGATATCGTATATACATGCATTTGTATTTAGTAAAAAGGTGTTATTTTTAAATTACTGCAATTAGACACTTCATTTTTATTTTTTACTATAATACCAATACACCACACGACTATGCCTTTACGTTTTGATTTGCCTTTACGTTTTGATTTTATCATAAATTAATTAAAAAAAATCAAAATCAAAAATTCTTTATCCGATTTGGGCCCTGAGAAGGCGTTTATGAATGTCAAATATTACCGTAAAAAATAAAAAGCTTTCAAAAATTGGAAAAATGCAAGCTTTTACTGTCGTTTTTTGACGTGCGTCAAATAAATTTGACGAAAAAAAAAAAAAAAGTAAAACGTAGAGGCAAAGTCACAAAGTGTTCCTTATTTTTTCATTGAATGAAAAATTAAAATTCTTTATAGAGGCCCTGAAAGATGTAGACCGCCATGATGATACTGACTGTCGATAGATTTAACTTTATTTAACATCAGATTAGTAGCTCGACTCAAAAAAAGACGAAAAAGTGAGTGTGGGCTTATTTCGCAAAAAGTCTACATTATTCATTAACATTCAACTTTAGGTAGCAACTAACATACTGCTCAATAATATAAAGAATTACAGATGTCTTCATAGAAACGTGCGCATTTGTATTTTATATATATTATGTATGCGGCTGGTCCTCACCGGCGTATAAATCTGCATGTCACCTTCGGATTTTATCGGTCATCAACCGGATCGCCGCTCCGGACCCTCGAGACTATGGTGACCATGATTGCCTGTACGGTCGCGCCTGTGGATATACCACTTGATGTTATATCATCATTATTAGTTATGGCCCAAGTGGAAGTAAAGGATTATTGAGTTTCTTCATTCACCAACTTCACCAACTTCATTGGTGTCTATTTACTTTTCAGTTTTCACCTTCATGTTTTGATAGAGCTGTTGGCGTGTTTCTTTAGCTGTGATTAAGAGACAGCATAGTTTTTTTTTTTGTTTTTTTTTAATTCTTGATAGGTAGATAACGCTTCGATCACAATATCACCTGATGGTAAATGATTGTGTTGAATCAAATGGTTGTAGGGCATTACTCAAAACCCGGTTAGCTACTAGCATTTTCAAATTTGAAAATCTGTTCCAAGGTTAAGCCAAGTCGTATGAATACTCCTAGTTCCTTGTTGTAGTTTGTCTCATGGTGACAATAACGCCATAACTAAACAATAAGGAGCTAATGCCGGCTTTGCAATTCAAATGGAGTCCAAGGATTTTCACGTGGTGTCAACGTCACGTTGAACATGATCTCTCGTGATTTAATAAGTGTCGGAGGCCCACTGGAGAAATGATCGGGACTAGAGGCGAGACTAGGAAATCAGCGTGGCTTCTCCCTCTCTATACAAGCACGAATTTAATTAACAGCAAACATTTTTTCGTTATATGCGTCTGATAATATATTTTGCGTTCTTCATCAATAGTATTCTTTTGAGTAAATAATCTGAATATAACTGTGCTATTAAATAAAATTGAAGTGTCTGTTTTTAATATCATTTTTTTTAACAGATAGATATGAATGTATATACGATACCTACAACAAAAATACAATTATTAAACTTTTTGTCAGTCTGTTTTAATCTCCGGAACGGCTGGACGGATTTTGCCAGGATTTTTTTTTTTTTGTAGATTGCTGAAGTTAGTCCTGGTTACTTAGGGTGAACTTTTAATTTTCGAAAATAATTAGGGTTCCGCGTAAAAAAATTAAAACTCTTAAAAATTTAATAAAATCCTATTCAATGCACAGTTTTACGCGCAAATGAATCTATGAGAAATATTTTTATTTTATCTTAGTGATAAAAAAAGTTAGGGTTCCGTATAAAAAAATAAATCGCCGTAAAGAATATATGAAACGTGGACGCACCCGCGGGCATTCAGCTAGCTTCTAATAAATTTGATTGGTATAAGAACATTTACAATGTCAATACTAGGTCTAATAAATAAAATGAAATGCAACGCAATAAAATGCGTAAATTAATATTTTCCTTATGATATGACCGACAAAGTTAGAGAGAGGATTGGATATTATTGACTATTGTCACAAATGCCAAATTTTGACGCCAATTCTCACGGCAATGTACGATAGTACGTAGGAATATACGAATTTAATAGTAGGAAAAATATGATATATATATAATGAATTATTTAATCATTGTCCTTTTTCAGGGTGGACACACAATACGACATCACTTCTGAAAAGGTCGACACACCGCCCGGTGAAGCTGTTAAACGTAAATAATTGAATCCCTGACACTTTCTCATAAAAGAAAATAATTTTGATTTATCTAATTAATGGTTAAATTTTCGAAAATTCAATAATATTGTTCGATTAACAAAGTTTGTCAAATAGATAAATAATATTTTTGCAATAAATTAAGTGTTTTAATTTCGTTGTTTTTTCCTTTTTCGTTTTATAAGGTCTGAGCGACCTCAAAATTCCCTACAACACTACTAGCTATGTCTGTTTTAAAAAATAGAATCTCTCATCTCAGAATCGGAACCATAAAATATCAAATATTAAACTTTACCCATAAACAAAATCCGGTGTTACTTTCATCCATTAGTTGTATAAAAAAGGTTAAAGAATAAGTACGTCGTTAATAATACAGCGTTTACTGTTAAAATATTATATAAACATTAGGTGGTATAAAACAGACGTAATGTTTCATAGAAATACAATGAATAACACATCAGTTGCACATCAAAGGTTTGGTAGCCCCTAGTCACTTGGTATTGGATAGATTGATCACAGCGGATACACAGTATCAACAGGAATAAGAAATGTTACCACTGGATAAGGTCATGTAGCAGTTGTTTTATTTAATTCATTGAACTTGTGTATTTGAATCTATATAATGTAATCTTGGTGGCGTTTTGTGTGATATAGGTTGGTTATTGTGTACAAGTTGAGTTTATTATAGAAAATAACAAGTACATTTATTCTGAAGTGCCGACAAAGCTCCATGGAAAGTTCGAGCAGTTTGAGCCACCGTTTTGCTGGAGCTTAGTAACACTGATACAAGATTGAAAATACATCTTACCCTCATGACACTAGCACAAATTGTGTGTACACAGATTGCCTAATAAGAAGAAGAATAATTTAATTAAACGAATTTAATAATTTAAAGTGTTCAGTTAATATTCAACCTCAAATCAAACATATTAGTAGACGAAAGAATCTTACTTATTAAAAATAAACAATTAAGTTTAAAACATATGTGTAAAATTTTATTAGCTAATTCAATAAGACGGCAGCGCCGTCTCATGGTGAAGTGGCGAGAGAACAAAATGTGTTCAAATTTCGTTTCTCGATTTCTTTTTCCAGCTCTGATTGAAATACTATAATTATTGTTATATCGTTAATTTACCAAATCGTCAGTGAATAACACTTTCATTCTTGTAATTTTACAATTAATTATTTGTGGTACAACTACAGTTGTTAATTGTTGAAACTGGTGGTAAAAACATAGAAAGACTCACACAAATCAGGCCTTCAGAAATCTATTACTGTCTCGTTACGCTCCAAAGAAAGAGTTATAAAACACGACAGGGACAAATGCAGCTCGGGTTGATTTTACCGTATACAAAATAGGTGAAAACATCACTTCGTAGTACCATGTTTCCTCCTCCATTACTTTAATTTTCTTTCAGTTATAATAAAAAAGACTTTGGCTATGCCTCTACGTTTTGCCTTTTTAATTTTAGCCTTAAAATTTGTTTGACGAACGTCTAAAAATAACGGTAAAGATCTAATTTATGGAAAAATCAAAACGTACGGGCATGGCAGTGGTGGATATATATTATTTGGTATAAAAATGTTAGTTTCCCGGGAGGAAACAGCAGACTACGTTTGTATGGAATATATGTCGCTCGCATGTCTTTTTAAGTGCTTGTCATAGTATTTAGGTTTGTGCATGATTAGGCATGAGAGATTCTTTTAGGTATAAATAAATGCTGTATTGGGCAATACGATTTTAATGTAACTTTTATGTAGAATAAATAAGTTTACAAGCTCCTCCTTTACTTTGAAGAGCGCGTCTCAGAATTAATTTTCATTAAATTATAGGACGAAGATGAAGGTCAGGACGATAATGGCTAAAGCCTTTTCGTTTGTTTATTAAATTCTACTGTTTATGAATTATACTGTACAATTATTCACAGTGCAGTTTATTCACAATATTTTCCTTCACCGAGAGATAATGTTTATTTATAAACAAGGGGATTTAAAATAAAATAATATGATTATAGTATAGACTTCAACAAAAAGGCGAACAAGACGATGCGATGCGCTCGTTTATGCCGCATCAAAATTAACAAAAATTACAAGAACTATCCACGAGTTGTGAATCTAAATAAGTTTAAACTGGTAAGGGATTTGTTTGAAATGATTTTTATTCATTATGTGAGCGCCGCTCGCGCGCGCTTTGTTTATTGTATTTTATATTTCTCAGATGTCAGACGTAAGGGATGACGCCCGAATACATTTCAATGTCCATTTACGATGATGCTGATGGATGTTCCTGTTTATAATATCAACGCTTTTAGTAACCATATATGTACGAATGTATCTATATCAATTGTTTGGTTATCATATTACAAGTTCAGATTGAAAACTAAATAGTTATGTGTAAGTTTATAAGTTATTCAGTAGTAATCACTGAATTGCTATAAATAAGTATTTCAAATTAAACTATGAAACTTCCCGGAGAATTAAAGTGACCACCAAGGACATTGTATGTAGTGAATATAGTATAGGTTATACCCTAATAGCTTTGTAATCACTAATTTTAAAACACTTAGTAAATTCTGTTACGCCTATAAATACTTTGGAAGTTGTCTGAAATTAATTTCCTTCCTGAATGTGAATTATATAGAGAATGTGAAAAATAATCATTACACTGAATCATATGAATGAATATTTCCTTCTTTTTTTTTCAATTTTGTTAATTCTTTTTTCTGTATCCAAGTATTAGCACCTAATATATTTTTTTACATATTAATAATATATGTGTATATAACAAAATAACGTATACAAACACCAATTTATAAATCATGGTTAATCAATAAGTTGACTGATTTGAAATTGAGATTTGAAGTTGACTTGAAATGATTGACCACTTAACTAACACACGTTCTCTTACAATGTTTTCTATAGCTAAACCATTGATAAGAGATATCATCGAGCCGAATGCTATGTTATACCTTTCATAATACTGTATATTTATTTATCAAATATGGATCACCAGCGTATACGACATATTACATACAGTATTACAAATTTAAAGAATAAAATTATTCAAAAATTAAAAAAAATGGCGTTACAATTATAAATAATCACGCGATGCACAGAACTTTAAAAAAGTCTTAATCACTTACATACTAAATAAAAAATAAACAGTGAAATGAACTATAGAACTAAATTAAAAACTAATCAAAACATTATATTAAATTATAACTAAAACTATTAATTATTCCACTAAATAATATTATTGTGTAATAATAATGATATTATAATTTTAAAAAAAATGTGAAATTAAATCAAAACATATATAGACAAAGACTATAAAATATACTAGAATGCTGATACCCATACAAAGAATCGTAACATGATAAATGATTACATATTAGGATGAGAGATGTGTGTGTTTCAAGTTGAATATAAGCCTATCTATAATGACGTCAGAACCTTAATAATACGCAAAAAGTAATTAGATGTCACTATTCCCCAATTACCCTTTTGAACTAAATTATGATTGCCACGTTGCCAGCTCACGCTTCATTTCATGCGACGTTGCCGCTCTTCGTCTTCTACTCTCTATTTGCATTTGAAAGTATTTATGCGATTTTTTATGAAGTGTTACCAGAATAGATAGATTACCTTGAAAATATATGTTTTTTAAAGTCTGTCTTTGACGTACTGTTATTACTATTACATCAATAATTTGACTTTTATAATGATTGTAATCTATCATTGTCTGCACCTATTTCTACAAATTAGATAATTATTCTAAACATACTAAATCTGAACTACTGAATAGATATTAAATTTTACATTTTTAATGACGTGTTATTTTGACAAATAACGATAATATAAATACACTATAAACAAACTAAATGCCATTCAACATCGTTAACTCATACAATAATTCAACCACTGGTACTATGTACAATAGTAATTATATAAATGTATAATAAGTTTCAGCTCTTAGTAAATAATGTACAAAAAATCTGTAGCAAAGAACATTACATTCATACGCGGAAGTACGATAATTTAGAATTTAGCCGTTGGCAACACTGCGTTCATTCGATATAATATAGTGTTATTCCATAACAGACGCGTAAGCTGGAACACGTACGTTGTTCGGCGGAGCGCGGAGTACCGAATATAGCAGAACCTTGTGGGCACAGTCAGTTACAGATGTCATGCTTACGAAATTATCGAAGCGTGAAATAAATATAAATTACTGTTTATGTTTGCGGCTTTTAAACAGTCTGCAGTAAGTCTAGGCTGTAAGTTTAAGCAGTGAGCTTCAGCAGTGGGGCGCGATCACAATGGTCCTCTTTAGATCACAGTGATACAAGACTATTGAAGCCTGCATAGCCGGCTTTACGAATAGTGATAATAATAACACATAGATTATATCTTTACATTAGTATGCCTATTAAGGCATGCAAGATTCTAATGGTGACACCATGTTGCTGCTGCAGTAGTAGCGCTGTTCGGTCGTTCGCCAATTCATGTCCATTATAATTTGCTCCGTACCAAGTTCAAGCATTTGTTAACACTATTAAACTTTTTGACATACAAGACTGAATTTTGACATACAAGAGTTTTTAAATACTAATGGTAGCTCGCGACTTCATCACTGAATTTTTCACGTTCGTTACGGGTTTATGCTACTCAGTAATATGTATTTATAATATCTGCGTATTCATCTGAAGAATTCATATAGAAGCGATTGTAGTAGAATGATGTAAAAGTACGTTGATCGAATCCTATAATGATTTCAAGCTTTCCATGAAGTAAAAAATAATTTGTCACAATGTCCTTTTGAACAGATGAAGGTGTTAAATACTCGTAAATTATCCTATTATTACAACCTTTTTTGTTTTCTCCTATGTTGGAGCGATGATGGCGCAGTGGGTAGTGCGGCCGGATTCCGAGTCAATCGATGCGGGTTCGATCACCCCACCTATCCGACTAAAAACGGCCTGAGCTTTCGGTGAAAATAAACATCATGAGAAAACCATAGCTTGGTGGTAGGGCATTTTCTAATGATGCCCGCCTGTGTAGCTACCACCCTCAAGTTTGAAAATCTGTCGTCAAATACCGATAGGTGTGTTCCGGCAGCATCACTTGAGAACCAGTACCTCTAAGCATAGTGTGTTTACCATCCTAGTACACATCGTCACTTAACATCAGGTATAATAGCCTATTCCTCCCTATAAAAATAAAAAATAAATTGTTATATTTTTTTCTTATTTTCATAATGTTGTTTTTTATTTATTATGTGTGTTACTGAGAAGAACTTTTAAAATGAAGTTTATTATATTTATATAAATTGTTCATGGATGTGTTATCGCCACCTGCAAAGTTTTCTTATTATTAATATTGGTTGAGTCCCAAGTGTTAATGGTTAAGTCCGGACAGACAGACAAACCGTTAATTTTTTTAGTTGTATATTTGAAAATAATGTTTTAACCACGAAGAAAATAATAACACTGTTATAATATTTCGTTTTACTCTCACTACAAAAGTTTTTTAAGTAGTCATGCAAAGTTTCAAAATCCACATAAAATAGGAACAAACATACAAATAGAAGGCCTTATAACATAAAACAATAACTATTATTAGTTATTTGCGAATTTTTCATTGCCTCCAAGAATTCGTTCTTATAAACTCTTTCATCCAATGTTCGTGGTTTATCTCGCTTCCAGGCTCTTCATTCTGCATACCGTCATGGAATTCCGAATAAGCTGCGAGTAGATGAGTCTCAACATTTCTGATATTTCTATAAAAAACAAATTACACAAATATAAGATAAACATATATTCAAGATTTCATTACAACTGTATATTCAATATGACGATATATCTAAAATATCGTCAATTATATCGATATTAGAAATATGGACCCATTTAGCATATCAAATTACAAAAAAAAATTTGAAAAAACTTTGGTTGGATAATAAGTTGTTTCGTTTATGTTACTTCTGTCTTATACTGGGCTACAGGTATTCTACATTTCACAACAACAAAAGTACACTGTTTTAGTTTATTTATATTCACTTTTTCGTAAATATAAATTCATGGTAAATTACAAAGAAATTAAGTTTGAATTTCAATAAAATTTAGATATTTACTAAATAAATTATATACACAGAATACAGTGTAAAGAAAAACTTACCATTACTATTTAATTTAGTGAAAATTTGTAAAACACGAAAAAACTTGTAATCCGCGTTGATGACACGTCAAAACAAATTGCCATTCACTATAGATAATAATTAGATCATTATACTTTTTATTGAAAATTTATAATCTTAAAATTTATTAATAATAATATTTATAATTTAATTTGATGTTTTTCGTGTTTATTTACGTAAAATATGTAAAAAGTTTTTCTTTTGCTTTATCTGTACCAATCAAAAGTTTTCATGTTATAAAGAGTGATTTCCCTGGTGAAATTTTCGCAAATTTTCCGATGAGGTCACAAAGATAAAACCTCTTTCGGTATATACTCGTATGCCGAAATGGGAACTGGGAGGTTAAAAATATAGCTGTCATAAAATGTAAAATATTATTTAAACGCCATCTCATAACAACACAATGCGTTTCTTTGTAAGTTACTATCGTGTTATTTGTCACAAAGTGCGTAAATAGTGGTAAATCATCGATGTTTTCCAATGAAAATAAACATTTCGAAAGCAATGTATTTATACAATATTATGCGCTTAAAAAATAGTACACACTTTTTGGTCAATTTTAACGACAACATAATTTAAATACTAACGTCTCAATTATTTCTTTTAAGTTTGCAGGCTATGAATGAGCGCCATCTAGAAATAAGACGAGATTTATGAACTTTTCGCGTGTGACGATTTTTTGTATGGGAATAGCTATCTTATATAATTTTTTATCTATGATATGGGTAACGGTTTTAATATCTGTGGTCCTAGGGAAAAATACTGATAGAATAATATGGACTGTTTAAATATTGTTTTTTTTTTTAATCTATCAATATGTCACAAGTTATGGACAAGTTTGTTTTTATCAAAGGAATGTTCTATTACAGAATCTTTTGTAATTTTTCATTTAAGAGCTAACAAAAATTATTTCAAATTATAATTAAAGATGGCTGCTCATTTCGAAAGTGTTTTGCTCATAAGTGATTGAGGAGGATAGCGAATATGCTAATATTACCAAATTATATTACTTTTTTTTATCTTTACAAAGTAAATTATTTCCTCACTTTCATATTGCGTTTTAAGCTTTATACTGTATAAATAAAGTGAAGGTTAATTCGATTACACCATTTGTGTTAATAAATATTGAAAAAAAAGATAATTATGGTCTCTCTATTATATTATGATAATAAAAGGTCAAGTATGTTTTATTTTCTAACTAGCTAACGCTGTTGACCGGAAGGGCCTGTACAGTTTTAATGTGTATTTGTGGGCGAGTGCTGCAGGCACTCAGCCGCAAAAAGGTAACTAGCACAAGGGTTATCAAAGTGGTACGAACCTCGGCTTGGCCGTTATCTGAGTGTAAAAAATTCCGCGAAATGTTGAACCTACCTAACATAACATAAGCTCACGCCTATTTTCCCCGGAGGGTTAGGCAGAGGTGAAATAGCGAACTACTCCACCTACATTTCGCCGAGCTTAGTTCCGTCCCAGATGTGACAGGGGGCGAGCCTGTCGCCATATCGGGCACAAATTCCAAACTCCGGGATGATATTGAGTAGAATAACCCAATACCACTTGACCCGACCCGGAGAAAAAGAACCCGAGACCTCAGAACGGCAGTCGCACCGTAATACAACTGCGCCATCGCCTACCTAAGCCCTATATATTTTATTAAATAATAATAATAAAAAGGTTCATACAGGACCTATGTAGTACCTGCGTGCTATGTGGAGTGTGTATGCAGTATTGTGCGTGTAATGCTTGATGCATGGTTAGTCTCACTGTATCGCGCTGGCAGCGGCGTCAAGAGCCTCCTCAGTTGAAGAACGAAGCAGGTCTTGGGCCGCCACCGGAGGAGAACTTGGATTGTCTGCGGGGAAAGTATCTGAATATAATTGTGCTTCTCACTAAATAACCAATGATTTGAATTAAATAATATTTTCGTAAATTACATAGTTAAGTATTGTATGGTCAGGGATTTAGCATATTTTAGTGTATTATCAACCTATGAAGGTACCTATTTAGAATTAAGTCGATACAGAAAAAACTATAAGATACGCATAAATGCATACCATTTTTGTGTTTTTTTTTATTATTATAATAAAGCGGAAAGTATGCGTAGCTAATGAGAGAATTACATAAACAATAATTTGAGATTTTTTTAGATGTAAACAAATACTCGTAATTCATAGATAGTAAGCGTAAAATCAATAATAAAAAGTGTCACAAAAAAAATAAAGCCCAAAGATTTTAGTTGCGTACGAAAATGAAAAAGTTCTGGTAAAAATTAAATGAAAAAAAAATCAATGTAAATGTAAGTGACTACATAAATAAAGTTTTTGAGTTTTTAACATACGATGCAGACCTATATCCCAATGATTTAAGGGTTAACATATCTTAACTACAGCATATCTAGCTGTTACTTTAAAAAAAAAGGAAATGAAAAAAAAAAGTATAATATAACAGTGTAACGAAAACGATTACCGAATCTATTCTAGTAGGTATAAATTCAACACTTAATAGTCCTTGACGTAATTGATAACAACATTGAATTTGTTTCTAGTTCAAGGTCGAAAAAACACATTAAACGCTGTTAACAATAAAACCCGTGTAATGTTTACGATATAAAATGTACGCTTTTGTTCTCTCATATAGAGCAGAAATAAAATATCACAACTTGCTTCTAAATATACGCATTTTATTTATGCTTAAAGTCGTTATTAGTGGCCGAAGTGAAGATGACATGAAGATTAATTAAAAAAAGCAAGCTTGGAAACAATAATTCTTCCCTTGACAAGAGACCACTTTGATTTTGACCATGTTGAACAAAAAAAAGTCAATATTAAAGGATTTTTTTATCAAAAACTCAATTCGATTAACACTGTAATTTTAATAGACAACACGTTTTGAATTAATATGGTTTGAGAGGATATGCTAGCGGCATTTATTCCATACAAACTTAGTCCCCTGCCCTGGATAATAGCATTATGGTAAAGATTTTTATACCAAATAATATATATCCACCACCGCCATGCCCGTATGCCCATAAATTAGTTATTGTAGAAACTAGGAGCCTTTGAAAATGAAATAAATGCTCGATTTTTACAGTCATTTTCAGATATTCGTCAAACAAATTCGATCAATAAATTAACGGAAAAAAAAAAAAAAACAAAAAGGTAGAGGCCTACCCAAAGTCTTTCTTATTCTATAACTGAAAGATAATGAAAAATCAGATCATTTTTGGAGGAGGAAACAGGGTACTACGAAGGGTAATCTACCTAAGTGGGATTTAATAAACTGAGGTAACCTAGGGTTTATTGAGGATTTGAATGCTTAATGATGTTAACCTTATCTTTTATCGGTAGATAGCAATGCAAGCAATACTGGTAAGCGACAAACAGATATAGTCGTGATTCTTCAATGTTATCCGTCATCTTCCTCAATTACGATATTTTTTTATATCATTTAAATCAATTACGATAATGGAAGTAGCTATGGATAAAGAAAGATGAATGCTATACTCCAATACTTTAAATTATAAATTTACATCATTTACAATTTAAACTTCCTCCTATCTTTAAATTATAAAATTTCAAATCAATTTATTAGTACAAAATGTATTGCTATTAGTAAATAGTCAGGCGTTTAATTTGTTTTTAGTTCCTTAAACTTTTTTCTGTTTTATATTTTTGAATTTGGTTTTGATAGTGTTTTAATTTAGACTAGCTACCCGTGACTTCGTTCGTCTCATAATTTGTTATATGTGTTATGGATGTACTAAAAGTACAAAAAAAAATCATTTCAGTCGTTATCGAGTTATATATATACTAATGAACAAACAGACAGATAAAGAAAGACATAGTTATATGTTTATGTGATTTCGCTGCGCTCAAATTGGGTCGTACTCAGGAATCAAAGTGATATACTTTGTAACTTATTAAAAAAAATATTTTATCGTATCGTAAGGTGTAAAACGTATTATATAATTCGAGCGTATATTGTTTGTACTGACATCAACATGCGGAACGGAACAAACACGGTCAGTTTGTCCCGTCTGTTTATCGTCCTGTGTAAGTAAATGGATTATTTTCTTTCTCTGCGTAATAGACTTTAATTGAATATTATTTCTATAGTAACATTACTAAATAATATATGTTGATATGTTTACAGTTAATTAAATTTTTCTCACAACTCGATCTCCACCGAGTTTTATTTGAATGTTGGTGGTAGTCTGATAGACGGAAACGTCTTTATATAGGGGAATCAAACCCACGACCCGTCAGCACGACACTTGGGTCTAATTCGATCACGAGTTCGCTTCAACCAACATATGAAACATATGTCATAAAGTTTATTTTTAGTTGTACGTATCTTTAGTACTTTAAAGTAATTAGGTAAGTTTTTACTATAATTCTGTAGTATCATATTTCCACCATGTTTCGGGCTTCATAGAAAAAAAATTCACCCTTACTTATGTGATGTTTGTACTCCACGTCCCTCGAAGTAATCATCTCTCACATTCCATTTAAACTCTAGCAATTTTGCGGATATAATGTTATTGTGTTTAATAACAAAACTATGAACCGTTCCGAAATTCTGAAGCATGGAGCGGTTGGGATACGGGGGAAATAGTCGCAAATGACGTCGTATAAACAGAATCCACTCTTAGTTCCAGCCTCATACTACACAGTACTGTAATCTGTAATACTTATCTATATCTATGCTATATATGATGAGTCGTCTATAATTAAACGCCGTCACATTAATAACTCTTTTCTTTTTATTCGAGCAAATCCTTAAATCCACCAGATCTATTTGGATTTGATTTTTTTTTATTCCGTTTCTTACAGTATTGCGTTAGATATGTCTATTTATTAAAAACTAAACACTAACTACGAGTTTCGTCAGCAGTGGTTCAGTTTATGATTTAAAAAAGTTGGATGAATAAATCTTTCAACTTCAATCAATTTTTATTTAATATATACAAATGTTTTAGTTTTAGCTAGTTTTATTATATTTTACTAACGTTATGTATAAGCTTCGACCACAAACTCAACCTACGAAAGTTTTTGGTTAGCTAATTCAGTACATTTCCAAATATTCTGGTGGCCATGCTGTAGTTTTATTACTATTCTTTTCCTTTAATGAAAACTCATGCTTATTATGAAATAGGATAGGATAGGAACCGATGCGGAATCCGATCATACCACCAACTGGGCCATAATCGCATCTAATAAAAATATTCATTAACTCTAAAGATTTAAAAACTGATTTGGATCAAATATAAAATAGTTGACTTTACAAATATTGTTGACTGGCAACAAACAAAAGTAAATAATGTTCATAAAATTACGCTTCGGTGTAAATTCCGCGGGGATGAGTAAACATTGTACAGGGTGTTTGTGCAGGACAGCGCCCTCAAGAGAGAGGGTGTATATTCAGACAGATTTTACATAGAGTTAGATCCCGCATGAATAATTGTAAATTACGAAATAGTTGTAAATAAATAGAATTAGAATGGCATAATTGATGAATATTGCATTAAACATACGCGCCGAAGCACGTCGCGTCTTTGCGAGAGCGAGACAGAACACCTCGCGGCACCGCCGGGCGGTGCGCTCTGATTCGCCGAACGCGACCGGCCTACCTCGATCCGTAGGAACGGGGTCACGCACATGCCGGGAGCTTAAGTATCCGCCCGGGACGGTGCCAATCATGCAGTCATCGCTCGCTCTTCAAGAAGAAACAACAACAAGAACTAATCTCTGAGACAGAAGCAATAGTCAAACAGTCAGCAAGAAGTCCTCAAGCATCAGTGCACTGCGTTCAAGGAATCCGCGTCTTGAACCATAGTGATCCGCGCTCCGACCTGACAGTGAATCCGCGTCCCCGAGTACGAGAACCGCGCTCCGACCTGACAGTGATTCCGCGTCCCGAGCATACGCCATCCGCGAACCAGTGACCCGCGTATCGAATCCCGCGTGATTCGACACACATAGTGCGCGAAAACTCACATACGGGTGTGAGTACGAGTGTGAGACACGGGTGTGAGTACTACCGCGAGTACTAGTGCGTAAACGTGTGTGAGTACTACCGTGGGTACTAGTGTGAATACGTGTGTGAGTACCACCGTGAGTACTAGTGTGAGGACCATAGTAGAGACTATAGTAAGTGCTTTATACTGTCTGTATGATATTTTGGGTTGTATAGAGTCAATATTTAACTGTGTATGCTTCATATTGAATTATATAAACATAACTTTGTTTTGTATAAACTCAACTGTGCATGCCTTATTTCGTGTCTCGTATTGTACTCTTTTATTGTATTTTATATTGTTGTTTCTATTCTGTGTGTATCTGTGTCTACTGTTTCTATATTGTGTTGTCTCTGTCTACCTTGTTTCTATTGTAATTGTGTGTCTGTGTTATAACGCACAAGTGTTGTATCCATATATTGTACGTGTCTGTTTGTAATATACTGTTCTGTTTGTAATATACTGTTGAAACTGTCTATCTGGTATTATTTACTACACCTCTCGCAATCCAGCAAACAACGGTGTGATCTCGTGGACTGCCTAAACAACATCTCAGGCTATCTCGCACACCGCATGGTCCTTCGAGCCGGATCTACGAGAGTGTGTAGTAAATAAATATAGCGAACAAAATGCCAGTAACCAGATCCACAGGAAGGCGCGGTGAGCAAACCTCACCATCAACAGTCACCGTGACAGAGTCGGACTTCACAACGGGGACATCAATGACGCTGACGACGACCTACGTCACTGCGACCACGACTACGGAACAGTCTACGGCCGCATCCGAACTACAGGCAGCTACAGATGTCTCCCAGCCGCAGCAACCACAGGCTGCCGCGAAGTCCGACGCACCGAGCACAGGTAACAGAGCGTGTCGAGCTGCATCAACAAAGAAAAGCAACAGGCGTTCGAAGGCGGAACGCCTGGCCCAAGCCAGGGCCAGGATAGCCAGGCTCAAGCTGGAGCTGGCTATAGCTGAATGCAAGGCGCTGGAGGCGGAGCAGACCGAGGATGAAGACGACCTGTCTTCAACCAGCACCAAGTCCGACGCGGCGCAGCGGGTCCACACCTGGTTGGACACCACCACCACGGAGTTGGTCGCTATCGGGGAGCGACCATTCAGGACCGAGGCGACGGAAGCCACACCCCCGGTGCCATCCTGGGACAACGTGATGACGACGCCGGCGGGAGCCGCCGCCGCACCGCCGCCGCAGCGACCTCAACTCGCAGCAACAGCCGCCGCCGCTACATCCTGGGGCAAACACAGCGCTCGCACCGGCGGGAGCAGCCACCTCTGCACCGCCGACCGAACCCCCTGCGATCGCTGCAACGTCCTGGGGTACCACCGCCCTACCGGCGGGAGCCGCCGCCTCACAGCCGCCGCCGCAGCAGCCACCGATGCCGTCAGGAGGACTGAGGGACCCCCGAGTGCCGCAGCCAGGCACCACAGCGGAGTCCTGGCAACCACGAGCGCCGCACTCTCCGCCAGCAGCCGCCGCCGCTCAGCAACCGAGGTCAGACCTTCTCGAGCTGGCCTCCACCATCACCTACGCGGTACAGGCCGCGCAGCACCGCCAGCCGAGGAACACGGAGCTACCAGTCTTCAACGGGTCGCATCAAGACTGGTTGAATTTCCGAGCGGCCTACCTGGAGTCTGCACATCTGCTGAGCACCGTAGACAACATGTCCCGGTTGAGGCGGAGCCTGCGGGGAATCGCCAAGGAAGCAGTCCTGGGCCCGCTCAACACCAGCACCGATCCTGCCGGCATCATGCGGACGCTGGAGATGCGTTTCGGACGTCCCGAATCCATCGCGACGTCCGAACTAGAGCGGCTACGTGCGCTGCCACGCCTCACCGAGTCGCCGCGCGAACTCTGCTCGTTCTCGACGCGCATCGACAACGCGGTGGCTACACTGAAGGCGCTGAACTGCATCCCGTACCTATACAACCCGGAGGTCACCAAACACATGTTGGAGAAGCTGACGCCAACCCTCAAGAGGCAGTGGTACGAGTTCGCGGCCACTAATACCGAAGCGGAGCCCGACCTGCTTAAATTCAGCCGCTTCATTCGTCGGGAAGCGGACTTCTGCAGTCCGTTCGCGCCGCCGGAAACGATAACACCCGAACGGACTACAATAGAACCTCAGGCACGCCGGAATCAGCGCGTCCACGCCGTCCTCGAGGATCGACCGAACCGGTGCCACCTGTGCAATCGACAGGGACACGCGGTAGCTGCGTGTGAGCAGCTGCGGAACGCATCGGTCGACGCGAGGTGGGGGACATCGCCAGGAAGCACCGCCTGTGCTTCCGCTGCCTGAGGTACCGAAGTAAGAAGCACAGCTGCCGCCCGAAGTTATGTGGGATCGACGACTGCTCCCACAAGCATCACCAGCTGCTCCACGCGGAGAGAAGGCGGCAGAAGGAGGCCCCAGAACCCGAAACCGAACCGGAACCAAGGCCCGAGGAAAAGGTGAACTCGGCGTGGTGTCCGCAGGCGGCCTACCTGAAGGTGATCCCGGTGCAGATCTCTGGACCGGCGGGAGCAGTGAACACGTTCGCTCTGCTGGACGACGGCTCGACCGTGACGCTGGTCGACGCCGCGCTGGCTCAGCAAGTAGGAGCCGCGGGTCATGATGAACCCCTGCACATCATGACCTATGACGGAGGCTCGGAGACCCACACCGAGTCACGACGAGTGACACTCACACTGCGCGGTAGCAACGACCGCGCAGAGAAGATCCGAGCGCGCACGGTGCGCAATCTGCAGCTGGCAGCGCAGAGGATCCCCCGGGGAGCAGTCGCGAACCTGAGGCACCTGCAAGACGTCGTCGGACACGTGGAGTTCCGTGATACCACGCCCAAGATCCTCATCGGGCAGGACAACTGGCCTCTGCTGTTGGCCAGAGAGACCCGAACGGGCGGACGGAACCAGCCAGTGGCATCATTAACGCCGCTGGGCTGGGTCATCCACGGCGTCGCCTCTCGAAGCTTAGGACACCGGGTAAATTATATTAACTACATAGATTCGGGCGATAGTTTGCATCGTGTTGTACAGGACTACATCGCGGCGGACAACCTGTACATTCACCCGAAGAGGCCCGACAGCGACCCGGTGGAGAAGGCGCGGCGCTATCTGGAGCAGCATACGACGCGGACTCCGGATGGCAGGATCCAGACGGCGCTACCCTGGAAGTCGGAGCAGAATAAGATGCCGCCGAACTATGACAACACACTCCGGCGACTGCTGAGCACCGAACGCAAGCTGGACCGAGACCCTGAGCTGAAGAGGAGGTACAACGAGCAGATGGAGGCCCTCATCACCAAGGGATACGCCGAACCTGCACCTTCACAGCCGACTGGAAGCAGGTTATGGTACCTGCCTCACTTCGCGGTGTTCAATCCAGCGAAGCCGGAGAAGATCAGGGTCGTACACGACGCCGCCGCGACGACACGAGGGGTGTCACTAAACAACCAACTCCTCACCGGTCCGGACCTACTGCAGCCACTGCCGGGGATCATCATGAGGTTCCGGCAGCACCGCATCGCCGTGACAGCGGACATCTCGGAGATGTTCCTGCAGGTGAGACTCCGAGAAGAGGACCGGGACGCGCTTCGCTACCTGTGGAGAGGAGATCGCCGCGACAATCAGCCCCCGGAACAGTACCGGATGAAGACTCTCATCTTCGGGGCATCAAGCTCACCAGCCGCGGCGATATTCGCGATGAATAAGAACGCCGAGGAGTACGGCGACCGGTTTCCCGATGCGGTGCGAGCCATCAAACAGAAGCACTATATGGACGACTACCTCGACAGCTTCGGAACGATGGAGGAAGCCGTGAAAACCGTCAACGAGGTAAGATCAATCCATCAGAAAGCAGGTTTCAATCTCCGGAAGTGGTCGTCCAACGAACCAGAGTTGCTGCGGGCAGTGGGGGAAACCGGCGGTCTAGGCGAGCAGGTGCGCCTACAAGACGACTCGCAAGCGGAGCGGGTACTGGGGCTCGTGTGGACGCCAGGCCGAGACGAGCTAGCTTTCAACCTGGACCTGGCGCGGGTCTCGCCGGCGGTGTTGCGACGCGAGACTCCTACGAAGCGGCAAGCCCTGCAGCTGGTCATGTCGCTGTTCGACCCCCTGGGTCTAGTTTCACCGGTGACCATCCGAGCGAAGCAAATCCTGCAGGAAGTCTGGAGGAGGGGGATCGACTGGGACCAGCCCTTGGACGCAGACCTGACGGTGAGTTGGTGCGCATGGCTGACTCACCTGAACGAGCTCCGGAGGATCGCCATCCCGCGGTGCTACCCGCGCTTCACCAACGCAGCCTCGCTTCAGCTGCACGTCTTCGCCGACGCGAGTGAATCCGCCTACGCCACCGCACTATACTGGCGGGCGGAGACCGAGGACGGCCAGGTCGCCGTCACCCTCATCGCGGCGAAGGCGAAGGTCGCGCCACTGAAGCTGATCTCCGTCCCGCGGCTGGAACTCCAAGCAGCGGTCCTGGGAGCGCGCATGGCAGCTGCGATCCGCGACGAGCACGAGAGGCAGCCGGAATCGACGACGTACTGGACCGACAGCCGCACCACGCTAGCATGGATACGAACAGGTGCGCGATTATTCAAACCTTACGTCGCGCACCGCGTAGCGGCGATCGAGGAGCTCAGCAAACCTAACGAGTGGCGGTGGACACCGACGAAGTTAAACGTCGCGGATGACGCGACCCGGGACGTTCCGGATAGCTTCGACCGTCATCACCGGTGGTTCCTGGGACCCAGCTTTCTCCGTGAGCCCGCAGAGACCTGGCCAGCCCACGTAGACTCCGCTCCGACCACTACCGGCGAGGAGCGGACCCTGAACATCGCGACGTCGACCGGACCTCGGCTCACGGAGGCGATCCCAGACGCGGACCGCTTCTCGCGATGGGAGCGATACCTGCGCGCGACAGCCCGAGTCCTCCAATTTATCGCTCTTTGTCGCCGGACCGATGAATCGGTGAACTTCCGGCGGACCAGGAGGACGAAGGATGCAGACCCAGCGTGGAGGAGCACCCGAGCCACAGAGAAGCGCGTCGGAGGCAGCCAACCGACGCGAGACGAATCGAAGCACCAGCCTCTCAGCGGGAGCCTGCTGCGGCGGGCGCACGACCTGATTCTGCGGGCGTCCCAGGAAGATTCGTTCAAAGAGGAACTCGACGCTCTCAAGGCGGGTAGACAGGTATGCCGGCGAAGCCGCCTTTTTTCTATCAGCATAAAGGTCGCCGAGGGAGTCCTGCGCCTGCGAGACCGAATCCAGGCAGTCTCCGGGGTCCCGGACACCATCAAGGAGCCACTGATCCTCGACGGGGAGCATCGGGCCACGCAGCTGTGGATCGACCACATCCACCGGCAGCTGCACCACGCGGGCGTCGAGACTACTGTCAACGAGTGCCGCCAACAGTTCTGGGTGATCCGCCTACGACCGATCACCAAGGCGGTCATCAGGCGCTGCCTGACGTGCCGCATCCGAGCCGCCGCACCGCCGCAGCCTGCGACAGGGGACTTGCCTCCCTGTCGACTCGCCCACCACCGAAGGCCATTCTCCTACGTGGGCCTAGATTACTTCGGGCCTCTCTCCATCACCGTGGGGCGGACCCACCAGAAGAGGTACGGCGTCATGTTCACGTGTCTAACAACCAGGGCCGTGCATCTCGAGCTGGCAGCGAACCTCAGCGCGGACTCAGCGATCATGGCGCTGAGAAGGATGATGGCGAGACGCGGTTGTCCGGCCCAAATATGGTCGGACAACGGCACTAACTTTCACGGGGCGGACAAGGAGCTGCGACGCGCCGTGTACGAAGCCACGGCGGTCGAGGCGTCGCGACGGAGCATCGACTGGCGGTTCATTCCGCCGGGCGCACCCTTCATGGGAGGGGCATGGGAGCGCATGGTGCGCTCTATCAAGGTGGCTCTCGCGACGACCTTACGCGAGAGACACCCCACCGAGGAGGTCCTACACACCCTCCTACTGGAAGCGGAACACACCGTGAACAGCCGACCGCTGACTCACGTATCGGTCGACCCGGACGACCCTGAGGCGCTGACACCGAACCACTTCCTCCTGGGAGACTCTGGGAGAATCAACGCGCCCGGGGACTTCGACGACCGGGACTTGGACCTTCGCAAGAGCTGGCGCAGCTCACAACGCCTGGCCGACCTGTTCTGGGCCCGCTGGCTCCGGGAATACCTGCCGGAGCTGCGCAACCGACGTCAACCGCACGGGCAAGGACCGGACCTGCAGGTGGGGAACGTCGTGTTGATAGTCGACGGGAACCTGCCTCGCAACGTGTGGATCCGTGGACGCATCATCGCGGTCTACCCCGGTCCCGACGGCGCCGTGAGGACAGCGGATATCATCACCAAGGGCGGAGTGCTGCGACGACCAGCTAAGAAGATCGTAGTCATTGAGGGTGGTGCGGTTCCTGCACCACACACGCTGCCTGCACCGACTGAGGATGCGCCGCCGCTGATCGCGGACGACGCACGGCGGGAGTAATGTGCAGGACAGCGCCCTCAAGAGAGAGGGTGTATATTCAGACAGATTTTACATAGAGTTAGATCCCGCATGAATAATTGTAAATTACGAAATAGTTGTAAATAAATAGAATTAGAATGGCATAATTGATGAATATTGCATTAAACATACGCGCCGAAGCACGTCGCGTCTTTGCGAGAGCGAGACAGAACACCTCGCGGCACCGCCGGGCGGTGCGCTCTGATTCGCCGAACGCGACCGGCCTACCTCGATCCGTAGGAACGGGGTCACGCACATGCCGGGAGCTTAAGTATCCGCCCGGGACGGTGCCAATCATGCAGTCATCGCTCGCTCTTCAAGAAGAAACAACAACAAGAACTAATCTCTGAGACAGAAGCAATAGTCAAACAGTCAGCAAGAAGTCCTCAAGCATCAGTGCACTGCGTTCAAGGAATCCGCGTCTTGAACCATAGTGATCCGCGCTCCGACCTGACAGTGAATCCGCGTCCCCCGAGTACGAGAACCGCGCTCCGACCTGACAGTGATTCCGCGTCCCGAGCATACGCCATCCGCGAACCAGTGACCCGCGTATCGAATCCCGCGTGATTCGACACACATAGTGCGCGAAAACTCACATACGGGTGTGAGTACGAGTGTGAGACACGGGTGTGAGTACTACCGCGAGTACTAGTGCGTAAACGTGTGTGAGTACTACCGTGGGTACTAGTGTGAATACGTGTGTGAGTACCACCGTGAGTACTAGTGTGAGGACCATAGTAGAGACTATAGTAAGTGCTTTATACTGTCTGTATGATATTTTGGGTTGTATAGAGTCAATATTTAACTGTGTATGCTTCATATTGAATTATATAAACATAACTTTGTTTTGTATAAACTCAACTGTGCATGCCTTATTTCGTGTCTCGTATTGTACTCTTTTATTGTATTTTATATTGTTGTTTCTATTCTGTGTGTATCTGTGTCTACTGTTTCTATATTGTGTTGTCTCTGTCTACCTTGTTTCTATTGTAATTGTGTGTCTGTGTTATAACGCACAAGTGTTGTATCCATATATTGTACGTGTCTGTTTGTAATATACTGTTCTGTTTGTAATATACTGTTGAAACTGTCTATCTGGTATTATTTACTACACCTCTCGCAATCCAGCAACAACGGTGTGATCTCGTGGACTGCCTAAACAACATCTCAGGCTATCCCGCACAGTGTTATTATTCTCGATCCCTTCGGTCGGATACTCGTGCGGTAAACAGGGATTATATACAGCCTCCCTTAATATGTTATTATACCTTCATATTAATGTGTGCTCAGTCAATATACAGTATGATACTTTATTAGATGGGTGTTCACGGTTTTGTTGAATGAACGGAATGTAAAACTTTATCCATAGATTTATAAAAGAAGATATCTCTCTGTATATACATTAATGTACTTATAACTCAGTAAGCACTGAACAAGATTATTAAATAAAATGATAGATGTATTCATGCTTAGATCACGACTTAATATATATGCCGCATATAAAATATATGTCGCACCTTCAGAAGGTAATTGACTCGGTAAAAATCATGTTAGAAAATGGCTCTAAATAAATGAAGCATTTTAACAATGTTCATTACGTTAACTCAATTCATGTTTAAAAAATAAGTTCAAATATTTTTTTTATAATTCTACAAGAATATATTTACGAATAAATGTAAAGTTTTAAATACTTTATTCGTCATTTTCTCAAAAAAAATCATTTTTTGAGTTAGGTCACTTTTATTGTGTAGTAAGTTATATCATCTCATTTTACATTATATTTAATATCCATTGGTAGATATAGATTTTCTACACAAATGAAATGTTATTGTAATTCATAGGCCGTGTACATTATAGGTGAGTAGTTTTTAATAGTAAAAAAAAAACTTCTGAGTAACGGGATTATGTAAATAAAATTTAATTGTCAAAACTGCTTAGATAATAATAAAATTTTATTAGAAACTGGCTTCTGAAAGCAACTTAAGCGTCATAGATCAAGCCACCTTTCTAATCATCAGAACAGCGCCGGCGCCGAGCAGCCGCCGACCCAAGAAAGTTACTGCCCTACAGCGTAAATCATAGTTTAAGTAAAACAGCATAGTGTATCCGGTTGATAGTGATTTCACTTTCAACGAACACTTTGTTTCTTAATATTTTATTATTATTATTGAAATCAGATCGTTTTGGACGGAAGTAACCTTTTTAAACGGTAATAATGTCCAGACAAAAAAAACATGTTTTTAGTGGTAGAAATGTGTAGCATAGTTTTACTTACAAATGTATATATTATTCAATCAATAGTCAATCACATATTATACTTAAATTTCATACTGTGTAAATAATAATTTAATTATTTAAACTTCAATCTAATTTAATTTAATTTTTTTTAGAGACTCAAAAAAACGGTTGTATAAATGAATGTAAATGTCAAAGGTAAATATGGCTTTATATTACTCATTATCCTATAATTAATGAATGCCACTCTAAATTTTAATGTGACATTTTTATTTTATCTTTCATCTTTTTAGTAATACCTTGTTCCAAGTAAACGTCCCTGATAAATCGTAAACGAGGCTTTCATGAACAATTTTGGGGCCTTCCTGGTAGCATGGTAAGCCGGAGCACACGAAATTCTTCTCATTGCTATTGTAAAATACCTACTTGTTGGATTGGTATGTTTAGAAGAAATATGAGGTGAAAAGAAAATTATAATTGAATTTATTCGTAGTGCACTCACTATTACGTTGTTACACTATGGTATTCCCGTAACACGTAACGTGAGTTTCAACATAGGTGAAAGGGAGACATGTAAAGTCTTTTGAAATTTTATAGAAAAAAAATCACATAATTTACGATAGTGTATTTGACGCCACGTTATCCGTTCATGAATATTTAATAATAAAAACGATATTATTTTTTATGAATGTTTCTCAAATTTACCATAAATATAACAGAAAAGTGAATAATATTTGAATATAGTTTATTTTTATGTCTTTTTTTAGTAAACACGTTTTATATGTATTAATAACAAATCGGATATAATACATGAATAAAATATAGCATGCTAGCTGATAGCCGCGATTTCGTTTGCGTTGTTTATTATCCTATCAGTATATCTAATAAAAATGTAGTGACATTCTTTTTTAAATAAAGAACCAAGTGTCTTAGTAGTAAAAATAATCTATTTATTAATTATATCCATCAACGCTTACCACACTTCTCCACGGCGTGATAACATAATAATTTTGTTTCGAGATAAAAATCAATTATTTTAAAAAGTAAAACTAAAACAAAATCGATCGAAAATTATCTTTAATCTAAATAATTTGTTCGATATTTTTATTAGTTAATTATTCTAACATAATATAAATTAAAGGTATTAAAATTTGTCTAGAAAACCTGATGATCTGTGATTTAAAAAAGGTAAATGGATTCAATTGTATTCGAATTATAAGCAAACTGAATGACGAATAGGGATGGCGATCCTTTCCGAAAAAAATCAATTTTTGAATCGATTCGAAGTGAAGCTTTATAAATCGATTAACATAAAATCGAGATCTAAAAGATAGATCCCTAGAAAATCGATCTTTTTTCGAGTTGTTTTTATACATAACTAGCTGTGTGCCCGCGGCTGCGCCCGCGTTTCATATATTCTTCACTGTATTTTTTTATACGGAACCCTAATTTTTGTTTAGTACTGACATAAAGTAAATATATTTTTCTCATAAATTCATGCACTTGCCTGTAAAATCGGATTTATTCAATTTTTTATGAGTTATAATTTTTTTTATGTGGAACCCTGATAATTTTTGAAAATTAAAAGTACCCTAAGTTACCCAGAGTAACTTCAACAATCTACAAAAAAATATCCCGTCAAAATTCATCCAGCTGTTCCGGAGATTAACCGGAACAAACAGACAGATGGACAGACAAGTCGACAAAAATTTTAAAAAAATTGCTTTTTTTGGTATAGGTGTCGTGTACTTTCATATCTATTTAGTAAAAAAAATTAATTATAAATAGATACTTCAATTTTATTTATTAGTATTCGTATATAACAATTTAAGTGTTTACTTACCACTAGGCAAGTTTTTTTCTCCTATTTGTCTGCCGTCTTAATAGTATACAAAACATATTTTTATGTCACAAAGAAGCGAAAGAATCTGATCACTAAGCCATCTCTTGAGTTTTTAATTAATTATGTGAAAATCTTTCATATATTTACTTGTATTTGGGTACATTCCTAATTGTAAATAATTTCATAATTCTTATAAAACTAGAAAAATTGAATCTCGATTTCCTAGGTTATAAGATCCATTCACTGGATCGATTCAGTGCTTGATATCGATACAAAAAATCGATTTTTTGGGATTAAAGATCGAATCTTCAATTAATCGATCTCAGATCGCCATCTCTAATAACGAATATATTATAACGAATAGATAGTATATTTTCCAAGATGGCGGCCCAAAACGTGGTTCGTTCCCAAACTGGGGAGGCTCTTGACACCGCTGCCAGCGCGATACAGTGACACTGAACATGCATTAAGCATTACACACATACCACTGGACACACACTTCTGCAAATTACACGCAGGTACATAGGTCCAGTAAGAAACTTTTTTTTAATAAATAAAAATTCCTTCAGCACTCGTCTTCAAAGTCACGGTGAAGCTGTAAAGGCCCTTCTGGTCAACAACGGTAGTTAGTTGGAAAGAACGAAAAAAAAAACTATGCAAGGATTAAAAGGGCAAATACTGCGGAATGTTAGCACAATGTTAGAATGTTCGAGGTTCGTTAAAATCTCGAGAATGTCTGGTTACTGCCGTCCTTGCGCTGCTACCATTTTCTTGGTTGAGCGCTTTAAGTGTGTGTGAGACAAAATTGTCGCAAACGTCTGATAAAACTATCAAAGCCCTTTTGCACAACAACGTCTTTTAGTTATAAAAAAAAACCGTGTGAACATGGTGCTTCAAGAGCCAAGTGTGTTCTGAAATTAATATTTTTTAAATTTGGTTCTAGAGTAAGTTACTGCAAATTCTATGAACAGTTTTAAGGACTCTATCATATAATTATTATACTTTCCATAACTTTGTTGTTTTCAAGTTCAATACTTCAGTAACTTAAAAATATTATCGAAACGCATTTTTGCGATGGACAAGAAAAGTCCAAATGGCGAATGACGAAATGGCAAGATTAAGTTTACCAATTTCGACAAGGTCGCTCAGGGGCTTTTTTTGCTTAATTAGTTGGTTTACTGGAAATTCCGCTAAATATAATGCAGGTTACAGCAAAATACAACATTTTCTTACCTTATAAAAGTTATCTGTAATAAACTGTTTATCAGGGATTTGACGAAAAATAGAGAAAGCTGCAATTCAAGTTCAGTAGCCAGTTGTTAGGGAGCGTTCAAGTATTAAATAAAATAAATAAATAAAAAAGCCTTTTATTTCACACCTAGAAAAATACTAATACATTTTACATATTCAGTTTTTGAGTGTAGTTATTATAGCATGTAAATATTATAATTAATCAATCAATCAATTGGTATCAATTGAAAAATAATTATAATTAAAAAAAATATGAAATTATTTTTATTTTACAAATTATTATTATTTTATCGTTATTATAAATTACTTTCAATTGATTTGTTTTAGGTCAGCGTGAAGACTTCTATTTTTCACATTTTTGCTTTATCCGCCATTGTTCTTCGCATGCATGAGACCGAAGTATAACGAAGCCATCCAAAGTGCGGTATTTTTTGTTACCTACTTTACTGGAGTGATGAGCAACGCGTAGTTCAAACGCTCCCTCCCGACCCTGTAACGCATCATAACGTATCAGTAGACCTCCCTCCCCCCTCAAATTCGTTACGTAATACTTGAACGCTCCTTTAATTGCTCGTGCACCCCATTTATTGATCGAGTGAAGACGAAAGCTTCTCTCAGTTTACTTGTTAAATATTAAAATCACGTAGAACACGACGAGATGCGTATTAAAACAGTGTAAATCTCGGACAACTTGAGAGCGGAATGAACTTTCATTCGTGAGTACGTATTTCAATTATCGCCCAACGTTAAACAAATTCAAATGGAACATTCTAGACTCGCATGAGAAGATATTACATGAAGATATTAAAATCACTCTCAATCACAAATGATACAACAATAAGTTATGCATGCGAGTGTCAAACAAAGAAACAGATTTAATCAAGTAGATGCTTTATTGGTACAAAAGTGCTTGTAAAGAGTTTATTCTCCTTAACTCTGTTCTAAAGGATCTCTGGACATACAAGGGCATAGCTAGCACCGTACCGGCCGTATCAATGATATCGGGCCCTGGAGCTAAACGGTCTATGGGCTATATCAGTAAAATTATTAGGACATACGCTAAACTAAAAAAAAGTTATACAGAAAAAAGGGTTAATAAAGTATCGGGACATGCGTGATGTGCGTAGAGGAAGCAAAAACATAGTTTAGAATTTTACCAGACTTTTTAGTACTGTCTATAGAAGCAGAAAAAACGGCGTTTAACTGACTTGGTTCTAAGTGACACTGGTAACACTAAGTGGAAGTAATTCCTTATTTATTTAGAATTTTGTTTCATTTCATATATTTGCCTAAATATGCACGGATAAACTATTTAAACAACTTGAGTAACATACGTAAAATGTAATAAGTCACTTTTTATCAGTGATTTCAATAAAATAGGTATACATACGTAATTTTTTTAATTAGAGAACGCTATTGATTTGAAAGTCTTTTACAGCTTTAGCGAACTTTGGGGCGAACGCTCAAGGCACTTAGCTGTAAAAGGTACCAAACTGGTACGAACTTCGGTTTGGCCGTTACATGAGTGAAAAATTCTAGTTACAGTAACAATTTAATTGTATGTTGTGAATTGTGTATCATGACCACGCGTATCAGCGACCGCGTCCATCATTCTTATGACACAGTAATTTCCACGAATATTAAAAAGTTATTGAATGTTATTTTTTGTTTGTTTTGCAATAGCTGTTCTAGTAACTATTTAACTAAGTACTATATAACATGTTACATACTATATATATATATATATATACATGTCACAAGATAATATTATTATCAGGTACAAAGCAACGATCGAATTATTAAAATTCAAATAACATTATAAATAATATTGCGTATGCAAAAAAATTCCTTAGCGTAAATCTTATGAAATTTTCAATTTGCCCTTCCCCCTTGTTCCCTTGGAAGTAACGATTCCCACGGGGAAACTTCCGAGGTTATTCCTTCAAAGTTTCCGAGGTTATAATACCTTTTAACTTGATTATTTATGCTATGGATGTATTTAAAAGTTTGCTTAGCTTTTATAAAGCAGTTATAGTGGGTGGATACTGCGTCGATGGACGTTGATTCGAATCCTGAGCATTTAGTTAAGGAAAACATGGTACATCTTAATGGTAGGACATTTACTAATAATGCTCATTTTGTTAGCCTCGGGTTAAAATTTGTCGCCAATTTGTGTTTTCAGGCAGCATCGCTTTACAGCTAGTACTAGGTTATACCATCTTATGCTACATCTCCACTTAACGTCACGTGACATTGGTATTAAAGTGCTCAGTCTGTGCAAAATATGCACTGATTTGTTAAAACGCAACGGCGGCCATAATTTGTAATAAAAACTGTCTTTCCACATTTGTACCAACGATAAACTATACTAATAAATAAAATACCTATACCAAAAAACGATTTTTAGAATTTTGTTTGATTGTCTGTCCGTCTGTCTGTCTGTTTGTTCTGGGTAATCTCCGGAACGGCTGGACCGAATTTGACGGGACCTTTTTTGGTAGATAGCTGAAGTCACGCCGCATATCTTAGATTACTTTTACTTTTCGAAAATAATTAGGGTTCCGTGGAAAAAAAACTCATAAAAAAAAAATAAAAATCCGTGTTTTAATTTGTGTGAAATATTTTAACTTTCTTTTAGTAGAAAAAAAATAAGGAGAATATTTAGGGTATAAAAGAATGAAAACATAGTGATGAATATATGAAACACGGGCGCGGCGATGTGCACACAGCTAGTATTCATATATTTTATATCTGTAGCATATACAAGTAAAAATAGTACCGGTAATGTGTTTCTATCTACCTCGAAAGGATTACAGCGTGAAGATATAATCATAAAACATATTTAATACCCTTTGATAGCCGGTGGATGTTATCGCTACGCTACACCAAGTCTCAGTTTATTTATTCTCTGACACCATAAAAAGATTTTTCAAAGTTGCATCCGACCAACTCTGAGTACAGTCGGAAACGAAAGTGATATTTTTAATTATGACATAACATTAACATGTTAACAATATAATAATATTTGCAGTAATACAATAGATATAATATTCAAAGGTTAAGAAGACAAATCCTCAAAATTCTTTGTATTAATATAAAATAAAAAAATCATCAATCAAAAAGCTTCCATCATAAATAAGGAATAATAATTTTGAGTTGTAAGTATTATTAAATTTTTGTTGGATATTTTTTTTATTAAGTGGAAAATTAGAAATAATTATTAGAAGTTAGCGAGAAACAATACACTGAGAAGTCTTGTAGTCCTGTATTGTTGTTAAGTAATATTTATTTCAAATTTATGTTAAATAGTAAATAATGTAATGTTACCTAAGTGTGGTAATATACGTTTGTGTTGAGTTTTTTGTTTGATATTTTAGGAATTGGTTTAGGAAACTTGAGAATAACATTTTTAGCGTTTGGCTACAATAACACATGATGTTAGGTGATGACGTGGCCTAGGATGATACCATGTGACATATAGAGAGACTGAACATTAAACGATAGGATTTAAAATATATCAGTCGACGCACTATCCGATCAGAATATCACTGTGTCATCATCGCTTCACTTCACAGTCTGATTGATTTCGATCTTAACCTACAGGAAGAATTCACTCAGACGAGTTTTACCACGTGTTTGGCGACTCTGATTACTGCCTCAAATATCGTTATTTCTCGATATCTTTAAGTTTATATTTTTTTCATTTAATAATTTTAAGAGGATGTATTTTCTATAGAACACTTTCGTAGGCGACGATCCTAGGGCGATGCCACGTGTCACGGTCATAATTTTTAGATGACATGCCCGCCCACGTAACAGCGTGTTTACACAAGACGAAAAGGCGTATCTAGCAATTTTATTATATACATAAGATTATCCATGTGTTAATGGTAAAATATGATGGTAATGATAAAGGGAACCTCGTGAAGAACGTGAATTATTGGAAAATGAAGTAGTAGCTCATGGAGCAGCATCTATACAGTTATTTTCATTTATATATGAGTAAATTAACTGAGTAAGTTAACTCTAGCTGACACAGACTCCTAAATTATTAAAATGAAGTCGGTTTAAAAATACACATTTTTTTTAACGTTATAGGCTGAGCGCTTTGACCACAATCTCACTCAATGTTAAGTGATGATAAGGTCCAAGATGATGTAAACACACTAAGCCTAGAGGTACTGGTTCTCAAGTGATGCTGCCAGAATACACTTAATGGTATTCAGCGACATGTTTTAAAACTTGAGTGTGGTAGCTACCCAGACGGGCATTCTTTTAAAATGTCCTACCACCATGCTATACTTTCCTCACGATGTTTTACGTGAACGAAAGCTCAGACTTATTGTAGAGTTGGATTTGAACCCGCGATCATTGACGAAAATACGAATTCCGACCGCATTTTTTCTATCGTAACCGTAATTTTTAATCTTGTGCTATTTTCTATTCCGTACAATTTTTCACAGCGTAATATAGACTTTGGAAAATAATATTTTTATGGTCACTAATTTTTGATATTAAAAATTTATTTTTGGTTATACTATTAGAATGCAAAGAAATTTCTCACAAATTCAAACACTTGTCAGTGAAACTGTGCATTGAATCGGATTTTGATTAACAATTTAATGAGTTTTAATCATTTTGATGACGTCTATTGGTAGACTACCATATTTTTATGGTCACCACAACATTAAAATTTACAAAAAAACTTACAAAAATTCGTAGATTATCAGTCCAGTCTTCACTGTGTGCTAATACTAATTCCTAACATTGCGACGTGAATAACCATTAGAAACTGTTTTATACCACGGAGATAAATAGTAATAAGGTGTAAGATCCGACTGACTTTAAGCGGTCATCGAAGACTATGGACGCTTGCAGCACAAATGGCATTTAAGAACACTTACATTCTACTTTTGAAGTTACTTTTACGGGACCTATCTTGGTTTTCTCTAAAAGGGATCACATTTCACACAATGAGCTTATGCGGGAGGAATCTCCGCTGTAATCGCACTGTGCGCGACAATTTAGGCTCAGTATACGGATTTACTCCCTTCCGATGGTGAGCGGTGTGATAGACAGGTATCATGTCGAAAAGTGACGTATCTCTTTGGGCCAGTGGTTCTCAACCAGTGGTCCTCAGGAGTCAAAAAAAGGTGCGTCGCTATAGGCTAATTAACAGCTCGGCAGCCAATAAGACGCGATGGCCGGCGGAGTAGTTTTCAGTAATAATAATAGTCCTAAGATTGAACTAGGAGAAGAAGATGCCAGCTTAAAAATGATGCCAATTAAAATGATACCGTTTATTTTTCTTGTTCATCTTGTACATTGTTTACGTAAAGCATATAGATTGACGGTAATACTTTCAGTCCGATCTATGTATGTCAAATTATCATTGAATCAAAAAGTACGGAGCAAAACTTAGTCATGTGTGTGCTTTTATTTTGGTTACTTTTTATTTGCAAATACTTAATAAAAACAATACACTTTCGACTTTTCAAAACATTGAATTTATTAACCATGTTTAATTATATACAGCTTCGTGCAGTAAAAACTTTGATTGATATTTCGTTGAACATTCTGCCTAATACGATTGTTCGGTAAAGCGTCCGCATATGCCGAATGTCGAATAGGAAACATAAATACGGCACACCTCTACTTTCAAGCTCGACACCGCCTTTAAATTTTTAATCGTCAATGATTCTCGTATCTCATCTTTGAAAATACAATTAAATACCAATAAAAAGAGCAACATAGCTCGAAGCTTCGTAAAAAACGAAAAACAACTTCTCACATTACAATTAACAATCCCTCGGTTATCGCATTACATAATATTAACGATTAATCGCTTTCAGTACACGTGTAGCATTATTTACAATAACAACATTGTTAGATTACTAGCTAGTACTATATACGTATGTATGTGTATATGTAAATGAGTATATGTACATGAGTATATAGTGGCGGTACACAATACACGTGTAACAAAATAATAATTGTTTATTTGCGGTTTGTTTTATTCTGTTCTATTAATTTTTTTACGTCGCCATCAACCGAATGGACTCATGCGCCATTTTCAAATACTATACAACAATTTTATACTTTAGATCTTTAGCTTTTACTAATTAAGAATTATTGTTTTAGTAAGGTTTGAGAACCTGTCGCCAAATGCTAACGGGAGTGTTCCGACAGCATCATTAGAAAGACAGTAACCTCTATGCTTAATGTGTTTACCAACGTGGATTATATGGTCAATTAACATCAGATTAGATTGTGGACAAAGCGCTCAACCTATACAAAAATAACTTGAAATAAAAAAAATCACTTGAAAGCCAGTCTCTTTAGTCTCAGGGTGGTAGCTATCTATGGTAACCATAACATGGTTTCGTCATGTTTTCCTTCAACCAAAAATTCAGGATCATTTGAATGGGATTGGTGGATAGGAACCTACGTTTATCGACGTAGAATCTGTACTGCCACTGGGCCCATCGTCGCTAATAAATATTTTACAGCTGCGATGGTATTTAGTAAATACATATTTACCAAACAGAATAGAAGTGAATCTCGCAAAAAATATTAGACTAATTTTATCTTGTTACTAAATATATCCCATAGAAACAATTACGCATGTCATTATCATCATCATCGTCGTCCTGCTCCTGCTCCCAATTTGTTATTTGCGGTCGGCGCAGTATGTCTTCCCCTTCCATAAATCTCTATCAGTCATCATATCATCATTCACCCCTTTTGCCTTCATATCTTTCCTCACACACTCCATCCATATTGTCACGTCATACAATTTTATGGTACGCTTATTTTTGTCATAACTTGGTCATTTATTTGGTATAAGCACATTTACAAAGAAAGATCTCGATATCTTTGTTTTTAAGTCTTCGGATAAAATAACCCTTTCATTAGTAAAGTCCTAGTGAATCGGCTCCTTCCCCGGGGCCGGAGGTTCTCACCGCCGCGTCCGGTGATGAAATTTCTACGTTAATTAATTCATAAGATGATCAACTTGAAGTGGAAAGTTTTGTAAATAAACTCCCAGTAAAGTCAAGAGATATTGCGTTAAGGCAGCACTGCTCAGAATGCGATAATGCGAATATTTTAATGTTGAATTAATGGTTGAATTTCGACTGTAATAATCGATTCACATTATCGATAACAGAATCTAGCTAAATTACTTCCTCTAATAGGCCAATCTGTTTCTAAAATAGTAGCCAAAAATAACTGTGGTCCTGGGTGCAACAACCTTTTATGTTCGTAATTAAATAACAAATAGGTGAACCGATCAGTGGACTGTATTAGAATTAGGTGTTTTTTAGTATACGAAAAATTAGAACATTAAAGACAACCGCCAACGCGTATTACTTTATCGTCGTATAGAAAAATGTTAAATTTGAGCAATGGGATCTTCCTGGGTATTCTTTAATTATCATTCCATGTTGTTGGTTACCATGGTAAAATCAGTATATCCAGAGGTAATTAGAAGCTTTAGCTGTTGTAGATGTAATCCGGTGCTGGTGCCAACTGTTCATAGATTCTCAATTCGTGAGTTGGCAACGCGCACGTGATTTTTACTCTGTTTTATTTAACACCACATTAAGTGCACTTATTTAGCAGAGTTCAAAGTTAAAAAGGAAATAGTGGTGATAAGTGGTTCAGGTCAACCATGATATGTCAACACGTTTAGGTATAGGATAGCTTTTAATGTGGCAAAAGATTATTGTTACGGCGAACGGAAGTTAGACAAGTTCGTTCGCAAGTCGCCAGAGAGGGCGATTTACAAGTAATTTTAATTTATAAATGTTAAACAAAGTCTTCTTAGGGGATTCATTACGAAATTTCACTGAGTTTGATAATGAATTGTACGGTACAAACTTCTAATAACGAACGAGAAGGTTGGCAATTATACATAGATTAGTGGCCAGTGTTTCGCTTGCTAATTTTGTTTTTTTTTTCTTGACTCATATTTAATTTATTGAAGACAACATTGTTAACGAATATTATACTTAAACATAATACGTTTGCTAAAAAATAAATTCAATTCCGGTTATAAAATTTTAAGAAACAATAGTTTTAAAGTTTTTAATGGAAATCGAGAGGAGATGTTCTCTCTAAGCCACAAATATTCACTAATTGCACTGTCATTTTAAGTCTTACTGTTCTAGGTTTTACAATATGGGTATGAAAGCACATTACCGATTTCTCTGACAATAGCATGTCAAGCAGGTTTTACTTTCCAAAGGTTATATTATAGACGGGTAATTACGTCTAGAAATTACATCCCAGCCTGTGCTTCCACTAAATTCATTTTCACAAAAAAGCCAGATTGATTTTGTTGCCTGCGCTCTTCTCAATTAGGTTGTTTTCCGAACCGGTGGTACATTTCTGATGTTCACAAGCGCCTTTTTAGGGCCCAAATTGAATAAAGAAATTTTATTTTAGTACCTCGCAAAAAGAAAGTACGTAAAGTGTACTCTCTGTGTACATTTTTCTAGGTTAAAATTAAAACGATATAACACCTGTCGTGTTAATGTCTGTACATTTATAACTCGAGAATCACTTGACCAATTTAAAACTTGAACCCTATAATTTGTAAAACAATTTACGAGTGATTGAAAACTCAGTACAGCTAGTTTTCCTAGAAAGGCAAAGACTTTGTGTTAGTTCGAAAATGTGGATTGATTGTTACATAAACACCTAAAATCAGACGATAATAACTACATAACTATTTACTACTTTTAATTCGTTAAAACATATTTAACGTTGCACGGGATAACGCAGGTAGTTAAAAATAAAACAATTAATAACAATTAGCCGACAAATATTATTCAAGCCGGCGTTCATCCGCCTATGCTTTTGGTAAACTGATATAGCATTGTTACTGATTGAACTTAGGGCTGTAACTCAAATAATTTTTAATATTATAAAACTCCTATTCACTACTATTCAAATTAGGAGTAACACTTAATTATTCGGGCGTTGAAGAGAGATATGAGACTGAAATTGCATGTGAAATATTTTACGACTGAGTGCCTTTAGCACTTGTCCACAAAGTTACGGTGAAGCTGTAAAGGCCCTTCCGGTCAACAGCATTAGCTAGGATAAAAAAGCATGTGGTTGCTTAGCAGAGACGAATATGAGCTTGCCGTCGGATTAGGCCCGTTTTGTTTCCTTTTTTGGTTATAAAACATTAAATACCCAATTATCAAATATTCAAATTCTTATAAAATGATTTTATTAACGTAAATACACCTTTTATCGATTTACTTTTATTAGGTACAATCTGGAATATTTTTGTAAGAAAACTTGAGTTAAATTATATTTTTTTTTTTATTTAATTAGTTCTCAGTTTTTTTTTAAACAATTAATTCTTGACTGTAATCCTGCTTATATTCCTTGTATCATTCTGAGATTGACCACCACTGTTTATTTTGTCGAGGTCAATCATTTTTTAATTATTCCATACATTTTTTCAGCTTTAAAATGTTAGCATGCGGAAAATATTGGCGCCATTAAAACGATGCACTGCTGCAAAGATGAATCTTTGGAAAGTTAATATTACACGTGGTTCTGTTATTGAAGGAAATTGGAAAGTTAAGTTTTTTTTACAGGATATAGACTCCATGCTTTGACCACAATCTCACCTGATGTTAAGTGAAGATATGGTAAATACACTAAGCCTAGAGGTACTGGTTCTCAAGTGTTGCTGCCGGAACACACCTATTTGTATTTGGCGACAGGTTTTCAAACTAGAAGGTGGTACCTACCCAGACGGGCATTATTAGGAAATTCCTTACCACCATGCTTTGGTTTTCTCACAATGTTTTCCTTTACCGAAAGCTCAAGCTGATGTTAGAGTTGGATAAGTATGTTCTGAACCCGCGTCCACTGACGTGGAATCCGGCCGCACTATCCACTGCACCATCATAGCTTCAGTTTATGTATCTCCTTAGATCATACATTATAATGTTAAGTTCTAAGAATGCTCACTACATGGGATTGCGGACCAGTAAGAGTTTAATGTCATTTTACAATAAATTAGTCTAATATTTAATACAATATAAGAGTAGGCAGCCCTAATAATTCCAAACCTATTTGATGCTAAACACGAGACGGAAGCGACCTCATTTCGCGATGTTTACTTGAAATAATACAATTGAGTTTATACCTTAACATCATTTGTTTAAGGTAAAAAATCTATTATTTCCCTAACAGGGATAAGTGACAAAGAAATATAATCATTAACGAGTTAATTTAAAATTTTAATTCGTATGTGGTATTATGTATTTAATTGTAATTTTGTTTTATTGTTCTGTATGTATGTACTGTGAATACACGTGCACTCGTTTGCTATAGTTTTATATTTGCTGTTACATACATACATGCCTTTGCCTTTGGGTTAACGGTTGGATTCGTATGATTATTTTCTAGGTGTACTGTGTTGCAAATGTCACGTTTATGGCAAACACGTAATATTATTATAAGATTTTTTTTGCCAGAATTAAGAGTTCTTGTATTTAAAATTACGTTATTTGACCCTATATTATTATTAATTTTAGAGGAAATTTACATTATATAATTTGTCTATTATGCACAAGTGATGTGTATTTGTAATAAAAATAACACAGAATATAAATTCCCTGGGGTGTCACAAAAATTTCATGGAGAATTCTAAGAAAGTAGTCGCCGTTTTGCTTTTGAAAAGTATTCCTAATGTTAAAATGAGCTTGGCAGTTGAATAAATTACAAATAAGAACTAAGCATTTTTGACGAACTGAGATGCAGCCAAAAACTCCACAACAAGACTTTATTTTTCAATCGTCTATTTTTTTAGAACTTTCTAAGGAGTTTTTAAATCAGAATTCATGTTCCATGTTGGTATTTGATACACACTTTAAATGTAATTAAAAGGATACACTGTATGACATATTAAGATCCTGCCTTAATTCTCTACAATTAGTATTTAACAATAACCTGACATTATAATAGGGACCACAGAGAAAACATTTTTTTCGACTAATTCTAGATCCAATGTTTATTTACATGTAGTTCAGTAATTTTACCAATCCGGAAAATATCTATACAATATTATCAGTATTTTAGAAATCGGAGTACTTTGTTAAAATATAGGCATCTGGCAACACTGCACTGTGTTTAATTTTACTCAAGGTCGCTCGTTATCGTACCATTTTCGCATATGTTTTGTATTTCATAATAAATTAATTTATTGTCGCTTTAAAATAGGAAACATATTGGAACGTACATACCTAAAATTTGCGAATTTAGGTCAAATTAATTAAAGTTTTAAAGAGAAAAAAACATACAAATTGGATTAAGAGAGATCTAATTAAAAATTATGTGGTTTTGTATTTAGCAATTAGTTTGTTATAACATTATCATTTATTATATTTATAGATATTACAATAATATTGTATTTTTTTTTAATTCTGTGTAGATTTTTATGTTTGTGCAAAATCTTACATGATTTTAGGTAAAGATGCTATGAAGTAATTTTTACTCAAGTGATGCAGCCGGAATGCAATATATGTGTTTGATATTAGATTTATAGTTTAAGGGGGGCAGGTAGAGGTAGTAGGAGCCCGTGTCGCCCCCATCCCAAATGCAGCGGACGGTCCCGGGGGGTTTTAGTGGGTATTTCCGGGCGACTCTCGCCCGGGTGAGTCCCACACTGCACGGAGCTCGTCACTCCGTGCCCCTTATCTAGTGTACTGGGGGACTTTGATCCCCTAAGTACAATAGATAAGGGTAGTGCGTAAATGCATTTCCCCCCGTCAAAAAAAAAAAAAAAAGGTAGAGGTAGTAGGAACATTAATTCAAGTTTTAATAAACCATTTTTTTATGTATAGCTTGTCCTTAGTATTCTATAAGAAATGTTTTAGTGCTGCAAAAAATAATATTATCGGGTAAAAGTAGATACTCGACCAGAATACCAGCATATGGCATAGTACTATTTACTAGCGATTTTATCCTCCGTAAAGTCTGGATTGATCCTCAGTCAAGTTACTAACGTACACATATATGAAGTAATTTTAATTTGGGATATTTATTATATTATTATTATCAGCGTTTTACGCTTTTGAGCTGAAGATTCTTGAGCGTAAAGTGTTTAGTTAATGCAAGTTTTTTTAGGCACAATCTTGTATTACTTTTCTAATATTTAGTGATATAACGAAATAACGGCCTTTGTTCCAAGAGAGGTTATGATGATGATGATGTCCTCCTTGACGTATCCGTCAACGGTGAACCCTGTCATCTTCGATAATGTGAGCGAATGTGGTTCGCGAAACCAAACTTTGTCTTGAAGGTGCGGTTACATGGCGCACAATGTAACTGACCGAGAGTGTTGTATGTGTACACATAGGAAGGCTTAGGACGGTTCTTTTTAAGAAGGCGTTTTGCATCAAGATCTTTAATTCGATGTTCCTCAAATATTTCTACTGCCTCTTTAACAGAGTTGCGCCACTCTAGTCTCTGTTTCGCAAGCACTTCCCACTCAGCTGAAGATATGGTACACGCGGTAAGATGACGTTTAATTACATCCCTGTAACGCAAAAATTGACCACCAGGCTTGCGCTTTCCATGCGACAATTGTGAATAAAATACAGATTTAGGCAGTCTGGAATCACTCATACGTACAATATGACCGCACCATCTCAGTTGGTTCTGAATAAGTAAGGATTCTATGCCACTCAACTTGGTCCGCCGGAAAATCTCTGAATTTGTGATATGGTCCTGCCATTTCACATGTAGAATTGATCTTAGACATTTCATGTGAAAGACATTAAGTCGTCTAATATCATGCTTATAGAGGCACCATGTCTCGGCAGCATAGAGCAATATCGGAAGAACAATTGTTTTGTATACAGCGATCTTAGTGTGCAGCTTCAAGTCATGTGAATCCCAAACTCTAGTTCGTAGTATTCCGAAGGACCAAGCTGCTTTTGATATTCTCGAAGAGATCTCAGTCTCCAAACGATTATCACTGCGAATGAAACTACCTAGATATCGGAACCCTGGTACTTCCTTGAGACACTTGTTGTCTAATGTTATCGATGTTGCATCTTCCATGTCGTCACGTGATGGTTGCTTTAATACCTGGGTTTTTGGCGCACTAATAACCAGACCGAATTTTCTACAAGAGTCATGGAGATTATCCAAATATAGTTGTAAGCTTTTAAGATCTTTAGCCAACAAACAAACATCATCTGCATAAAGGACATCTAAGATGGACACATCATGAACCATATGCTTGGTTCTAAAACGGGATAACTCAAAAACACTCTTGTCTGTTCTCACATTAAGGATAATCTGACCAGTGCATCTCTCATATGAGTCCTTTAGTACGGCTGCAAAATATATGGCAAAAAGAGTGGGTGCCATAACGCATCCTTGCTTTACGCCACTGGTAACAGGAAACGGTCCGTGAAGTCGTTGTCATGTTGTACTCTAGCCATCATTCCATCGTGGAATTGGCGTATAAGATTCAGAAAACTTCACTGGGCATCCTTTTCTCAAGTACAGACCAAAGGGTAATTCTTGGAACACGATCAAATGCTTTTTCTAGATCTACAAAACACATGTATAGACCACATTGTTGTTCTATGCTTTTCTCTTGTAGTTGTTTAACAATAAAGATAGCGTCGACTGTACCTCTATTCGGCCGAAAGCCGTATTGACTCTCTGGCAGAATATTTTCAGATAACTTGCGCAACCTATGGTTTAAAATATGAGCCAAGACCTTTCCTGCTGCACTAAGTAGAGCTATACCTCTATATGATCCACAATCTGAGTAATCGCCCTTGCCCTTATATAGCTTACAAATAGAAGCGTCCTTCCAGTCTTGGGGGATATCTTCATGTTCCCATATCAACAAAATAAGACCAAAGAGGCTATTTTGAATATTAGGACCACCATATTTAAAAAGCTCAGAAGGTAAACTGTCTGAACCCGAAGTCTTTCCATTTTTAAGCCGTTTAATAGCTCCCAGAAATTCTTCAAAAGACGGTGGATTATCAAGCTCAGTAGATGTGGGGAGAGCTTGGAGAGAGTTAATATGGTCCAGATCCACGTAGTAAGTGATCGGATTTAGAACATCGTTAAAGTGCTCAGCCCAGCGATTCAAAACCTCGGCATGTTCGGTTAATCGCCTTGATTTGTCTTTAGTAAAGACTGGCGTGGTTTTTTTGTGCCTTGGCCCAAAAATAGTCCTAAGAGCTTCATAGAACTTTCCGGTCTGCTTCCTGTCAGCAAAGTGTTGTAGCTCCATCGCTTTCGTCATCCACCAACGGTTTTTAAGTTCTCGTACTTTTGTTTTAAGTTCACGTTGAATGGCTCTTTTTTGTGAGGCACTCGAAGAATCCATCAGCACGCGTCTGAAATCACCAACAAGCTTCATGATCTCTGTGTCGGAATCGTCAAACCAGTCTTGATTTTTCTTTTCAGGCCTTCCAACAACACGTCTAGCAACTTCATGAAGCGAGTTCGCTAAGGAACGCCAATGTTCATTATTCGGAGACGTTGTATCAAACGAGACCGTGCCGAATTCAGAGTTTAGTTGCCGCTGAATGTGGTCTGAGTTAACAAGTCTTGTGAACGCCAGCCTAGATGGTAGTTTGTGTATTGCTCGACGAGCAGGTTTATAACAAATTCGAACTTTAGATCTTATCAGTCGGTGATCAGTCCAGCCTTCGGCTCCCCGCATTGCTCGCGTAACAAGTATATCTCTGAGGTCAGCTTTGCGTACAATCACAAAATCAATAAGATGCCAATGCTTAGAGCGTGGATGCATCCAAGATGTTTTAAATTTGTTAGCCAAACGGAAAAAGGTATTTGTAATAGAGAGGCCAAATTCTGAGCAGATGGATAAAAGCAGCTCGCCGTTAGAGTTACAATTACCGACTCCGTGTTGACCCAAAACCTGTTTCCAAATATTATTATCAGAGCCAACGCGTGCGTTGAAGTCCCCCATGAGAATAATTTTATCACTCGCGGATATATTTCGCAGGACATTTCGAAGATCATCGTAAAATTGTTGCTTGTCTTCCTCGCTGTAAGACATAGTCGGCGCATAGACACTTATTACATGAAGATGTTTGTTGCCGTTGACATGAAGTTTAAGAGTCATCATTCTGTCATTGATCCCTCTAGGTTTTTCTACAAGTGTTTTAGCTATACTATTTTTGATGGCAAACCCTACACCGCTGCTCGCTCTCTCTCCAGCGGGTTTTCCAATCCAATAGTATGTATAGCCACCGCGATCCTCGCAAAGCTCACCGCTGTCAGCCAAGTGAGTTTCGCTTAAGGCTGCTATGTCAATTTTATATTTAAATAATTCCCTAGCTATGAGAGCAGTTTTTCGCTCGGGGCATAAATTAGTAGGATTATCCAAAAGCGTTCGAACGTTCCATGTCGCAAAATTAAGGCATATTTTAGATACATTTTTATATTTCTGTGTTTTTCGACCGCAAAATCGGTGCCCGATGATCGCGGTTAACCATCCGGGTGTAAAGTGTGATGGACTATGTTTAGGCCACCTTTTCTAGGCCCCTCCCCTATGCAGAGGTAAGCAGAGCGATCCTAAATAGGGCTGCTTAGTCGTCAGAGGTGCTGCCGAATCCGAAGTCCCATCTCAATCGATTGCAGAAACGACCACTCTCATCTAACCGCCTATGTGCAGAGTAACAGCTAAGATTCGGATACACCGTGAACCGAGATCCCACCACCATACCTCCATCGCCATAGGGCTTTATTTTGCTCGGAATCCAGAATCAGTACAAGGTTCATCTGCGCGTGAGTAATTTAAAGTGGGTAAGCAGTTGCGCTGGTACAAACCCACTCTCTCGTCCAAAACTATCGTAGTCCGATGGACCGGTTACCCGGTACGACCGGTGATAGTCAGGATGCAGTGAGTTGGCCGCCATCCATTATTGTCCCCATTTGGCGCCAATTTAGGCATATCACAATGCCCTGCAAGGTTGCCATAGACACTGGAAGGTTAGCCTTCTGTGTCAAAAAGGGCTTGCTTATATTTCAGGGGGATAACTATAACAGATGGTTATACCGCCATCAGATCGGTCGCCAGAGCCGCGTTTGTTGCTTAGCAGGGTACACCACGGGCAGGTGCGGTTGGCAGTTGGGGTAACTAAGATATTATACCCCCTTATACCTTATTAAGAGAGGTTAATGAAACTACTGTGTGCCCGCGGCTGCACCTGCGTTTCATATGTTCTTCACTGCGTTTTAATTTTTTTATACGGAACCTTAATTATTTTTTTCAGTATTAAGAAAAAGTAAAAACATTTTTTAAAAATTCAAACACTTGCCCGTAAAACTGTGCATTGAATCGGAATTTATACATTTTTATTATGAGTTATTCTTTTTTACGCGGATCCCAATTTTCGAAATTAATGTAAAGCAACCTAAGTTACGCGGAGTAACTTCAGCTATCCACTAAAAAAGTTCCGTCAAAATCGGTCCAGCCGTTCTGATGATTACTCAGGACAAACAGACAAACTTATAAAAAAATTAAAAATTGTATTTTTGTGTAGGTATCGTATACACATTCATATTTATTTAATAAAGAAATGTTATTTTGACATTACAAACAAACGCTTCAGTTTTATTTATTAGTGTCGATATTTCGTCGATACTTAAATTACATAATATAGGATAAAATACTGCAAGTTAATGAATTACAAATAAGAACGGCAGACCAAATTAGATAGTACATGTTTAAAAATTGTCATTTATAAAAGGTATAATATAATATAAATATAATATAATATAATATAATATAATATAATATAATATAATATAATATAATATAATATAATATAATATAATATATATAATATAATATAATATAATATAATATAATATAATATAATATAATATAATATAATATAATATAATATAATATAATATAATATAATATAATATATAAATGTAAATTTTTAGCTGTGGTATTCCGCGATAGTCCACAAGGGTTAGGCACCCCGGGCCCGGCCACACACGGCACTCATAAATGTATGGTCTACATGACATATAGAGGGCCAATGATAGTGATTTTTTACGACTAATAAACTTTTATTGCGTTCCCTCTAGCCAAAGACTACAAAGTTTGTTCAGAGACTACGTACATACATACATACACTCGTTATTTTCGGGTTAAGTTTTAAATGTTACGAAAATATCATCGGAAGGGTTAATGGTTTTCAGTTACTCTGTTTATTTTAAAACGGATGTTTTAAGGTTAATTGTTTTTTATTTGCTTTTTCCATGGCAAAGAATTGTATATAAATATGCTGACGGTGCCTTGTGAGTCCTTATTCTATTACTAAATGTTTATTTATTTCTTTCTTTCTTTCGCTTCGTCTACTTGTATTAGCGCCTTCATATATGTTAAATGTTCTTCGGATATAGGTTCTGTTGACCTTTTTGTAGGATGACTTCGATCTGGTCGAGATACGTTAGCCTTCTTTACTAACATGCTCAGTCAACCTCGGCGTATACATCTGTTTCTTCAATATTGTTTCATTCATTCTCTCCAAGTGTTCAAGCCAACTAAACATCTCTTTCTCTCCCACACCGCAGCGCACTTTTCTTGCTTTGTCTTCATCATCACTTCTACTAGCTTTTCATTTCTACAGTATTAATCTTACTTCAACGCTTCTTCTGCCAAACCCCGCATTCATTACAATACGTAAGTACTGGGCACACCTTGATCAACATTTGAAGAAAAACAAAACTTTGTTTTTTTTTTTACATGGATGACACAATAAATCTCACCAGTATAGTATATACTAATAAATCAAATAGAAGTCCTAGTTTGTTTGTTTAATACATTCAGGTATCTCAAGGTGTTTCGAAAACTTACCACATAATAAAGCACTTAATCTTTTTCGAACACAGTTTTTGGTCACAGTTGCTGAAACGTGAAAATTATACCATAGATAATATTCTTATTGGAACGAAGTTCCTTACGGCAGGCTTGGAGGAGGTGGGAATTTTGCTGCTCGACCGAACTGAAAAAAATGTCAGACTAAAACCGTAAGAAAAATATATAACGGACGTGCTATAGTCGCATGCACAAGCAAATACTGTATAATATTTACTTTCTCTTTCTTTCCGTTTTCTCATACCTTCTCTTTCTAATCCCACTCCGCCTCGCCAATGCATTGTATATACTCATGACTTTAACGTCAATTTTGCAGATGATTTTAATTTTAATTTTTAATTATTTATGTAATTTTATATTGTCGAAAAAAAAAATTCATATACTATTATTAAAATATTACATCTATATTAATAAAATATTAAATTTTTATATACTTAAATAAAAACGAATCAGCAAAATTAAAAAAAGTCAGGATAATATGTGTATATAAAATTAAGCAATATTTTTTTATTGCAAATTATGTTGCTTCTGTATTATCTGAAGGAACTTCGTTCCTACCTGTTGTCTCATGACACCTTTTCATTATTTTCTTATTATTCTATAATTTCCTATTTTAAACCGAATACAAGATTAATATTAGAAACTGGCGTGGAAAGTTTTATTAATTAATTTAGTAGGTAAGAACGAACAGCACGATGCCAGTCGATATAATGCGTTTTCATATTCACAGCTTGACGCGATTGTGAAGAATTTTCTTACATATTTTTCTTTTCAGTTAATTATTTTTTACTTTAGAGATAAAGAGTAGAATATTAAGGAATGATATGAAGACCACGCCACTCGTGGTCAAAAAGCAACTACATCTTTCGAATATGTGATAGAGTTTTTGTACCATCTGGTAAGGAACACGGAAGTTACTGCGTCTGGGCTGTCATTGTTTCAAATAAGGCAGCCTATATTTGTCTATATAACCATTAGCTGACTTAGCTTACTTACTGGCTTAGAACTAAAGAACCACATAACTGTTATCCATCCATTCAACCGAAAAATGTCTTTGCTGGACATTTGTCTCCCCGAAAGATCTCCACAATGTAATGTTTGCTATTAGTTCAATTCACATTTATAATATTTATTATTTTATTATTATTTATATATCTACATTATATTTATTAATTAAAGTCATTAAGAAAATCCGAAGGTTTTCTGTTAGTTTATTCATGTCAACTATCAGTATACCTTACCCGTGTGTTCTGCTAATGCAACATGAGTTTTTAATGGATTCATTGAGGAGGTCGTCTAAGAAAGAACATTTTAAATTTGAAAATTTGGAACGTCGAGAAACAATAGAATTTTAATAGATTAAGAGAAAGGATAATATCATCAAAATTACAAGTAATAATATTAAGAAATATAATAAATAGATATAACACGATGCAGTGGGAGAGGACGTGAGATAATGAATAACGGAGCGATCTTTAGACCAATTTTTGCATTGTTATATAAAGTAATATAATCAGACACACTATGGGTGATGAAGAACACACGACACTCAACGGGCAATTTATTGTACATAGTAAATTAATGGACAATATAAGATCCGGTAACACTATTACATTATACAAACTTTTGGATTAAACCGGATTGGACCGATACAGGCGTACTGTTCAACTAATTCTGGTTCAAAAAGTATTGCAGTGCTATATGGGAGTTTCTTTACTGGCCAGGTTTATTATGTTTTATGCATATTTTTTTGTAAGGGTTTTTTACCTTCGGTTTTTTTATATATTATACTATTTTCAAATTTTCATTTCATTTTTTTTATTTATTCTTTGATCTAAATTTAAATTCAATTGTCCTCGCCTCAACAACAACAGATCTTTCGCCACCCGTATCCAGCAGATTCCCGTGGCATTCAGCAGTTCGTCGGTCCAGCCTGTCCACATGCTTCATTTCTTAAATCATATACCTATATATGTTTGTTTGTTATTACCTATATAAGTGAATGTTCTTTGCACAGTAGAGTACCTAAAATTTCAGGGTTGTGTTACGCGATGAGCGTAAGAATCAATGTCATTATTTTGAATTCTAAACGACGCTATGGAGTTAGACATAATGAGACAATATAGGGTACCTAGTAACCTTTGACTGTAGAATTAGAAATATACTTTTCACTTTGTGATACATTTGCTTTGAGGAAGCCTTCAATTGACTATATTTTAAAAATAGGAGTATACATGTTTCTTTATCTCGGACTCTAATATTTATCCTTTAGTATAGATTTTAGTATAAAATTGTATTCCACAATAATAATGAACATCAAAGAATAGAGACGATGTTTAATATTGTTCAATGACGATGTCGCGTGGTCGCTTCCCGCACCTCGCTCCTTCGTCAACTCTCACATCGTACTGAAATACCTACGGCAGAACTTTTAGTTTAACGACCGAGCAAAACACCCTTTATTACCTTTGCGACTAAAACGTCATGTTTATTGGACTCGAATGCTGCATTCAAATGTGCTCTTTTATAATTTTAAATGTGACTTTTAGGAGGGTAGTGACGAGTTTACGTCCCTGAATCGGTGAGTGAGTTGAAACTGTTCCACTGGTTACGTGATTATTATGTAATTAAGGAGAAAATGGTATTTTTAACTACCACTTAAATGTTCGTGGATTTTGTTTGAATCTTTTTCTCCTTATTGAAAGTATTCTGTAATGTTTACCGATAGTTAGTAATTTATTTTTGTTATTATTTATTTTAGAATGTCTATTTTGTACAATGATTTATAGGATTATATCTTCTAACTTTTGTATATTTTGTAAGAAAGTATTGGAAAAAAAATATGCCGGGTGGACATTATTTTATTCACATTATCAGAACGTTTTACATTTGTATTAGTTTAAAATCTGTCCAGCTTTAGAAAAACACTTCTCAACTTTTAAGAGGAATCATGTAAATTAGTTTTATAGCTCTCCAGGTATAGGTTATAATCCAGCCAACTAAATTGACTCTTTCATTCTATGTAAAGACAATTAGAATTATTTCAATGATGCTACTTGATAAGTTATTCTAATAAGAATTTCGAATTTTATTATTATATAATTAATCGAGATTACCAAAATTAATCATCCTATAAAAGTATCAGAGTCACAGATAATGATGATAAATAATTTGTAACAATTTAATATAAGTACTATTATTTAAAGAGAAGTAAAACTATTTAAATGTTGTAATTTCAGTCAGTCTTCTTTGTTTCTTATTATAATAGCATTTATTAAAAGGAATAAGATGTTTTACAAACGATTAAACGTGAAACTCACGCGTAGAGTATTGAGAGGGATCACAGATTACTTATAAAGTTTCGTGAGTGTGTTCGCCGATCACGCACCGGTAAATGGATCGCGTCAACCGTCAACGCTGTGGTGTAAGCGACAGACTGTTTAGGATATAGTATTAAATACAATAAAAAGATTTGTCATTTTGTCTTTCAGAGTTTAAAATGAAAACATATAGTGTTAATATTACAATGTAATTAATTGGTTAGGCTCGGACCGATAGATTGATGCAAACCGCCGCAACTTGCGATTCGGCCATTATGCGCAGGAATATTTAAATGTTGCGACTGCTAGCGAGGGAAATTAGATTTTAGATTTATTGAAAATATGAAATTTTTGATTTCATATTTTGATGTTAGAAATATATTTAATTTAATTTAATTTAATTAAAAACTGGGTTACGACTATATGCGCCTTTCAGTTCTTTTGTCTCGGGGCTCAATTAACTAATTAATGAATGTCCTGTTTAGTATTTAAATATTTTATTAAGGTTTTGAAAACATATTACATTTTGTTTAGTGTAATAAGAGTAAATTTTCATATATGAGATTACTGCAAACGTTTTATATTATGTTACAATTCCGATGTAAATTAGTCTACTTAGTAATAGTCATTAGGATCTGAGAGCTATTGATGAACCCAACGGAATTGGGTGTCGCAACCCAGCAATCAACTCGAGTCCAGTATTAGAAAAATACCATTTATGTATGCTTTGTAAGCAATAATTTGAAGCAATACAATTTTCGTCTATACGATTTTTTAAAACCAAAAAATAGAATGATGTATAATCAGAACCTTAAAATCCGGAATTAACAGCAGCATGAAATGTCATCCAGTCTATTACTCGCTTGCTTGAAGTTAGCATAAATACAATGTATCGAATTTCATTGCATATACAAATTGGGAGCTATTAATATGTAATTATCTTAATGATTCATAATAAAAAACTTTTTGATATTAAAGCGCGCTTAATTTATTGAAAAATAAAACGCTTTCCGTTACTACATTAAGCCAGCAATTAAACAGTTAAGCTTTTGTCGAATCATCCTAATTTGTATTAAATGTTCGGGAATCTCTTTTGACGTGTTATTTGCACCTTCTGTGTACATGAATTGTGTCTCACACATTGGTAAGTATTTAAGGAGATTTGTTTCCTACATTCAAAAATGCCTTGTATATCTCTGGCAGTACAAACGTCTGTAATAAAGAAAATACAGCATAATACATGATATGCGGAAATGAATTGCTGACTTTACTGCGATGTTATTTTTTCATTTATATGGAGATTGTGATCCAAATTCATACAAGGATCCTTTCAAATCCTTTTCTCTATTTTCTTTTCCATTACTAAGAAACACGCAATGTGTAGCAATGGCTCGAATGATATTACATTTAAAAACACTGCTAACATAACCTCCGAGTATTTTAAAATAACATTTCTATTTGTAACTTGATTAAAGGGTTAACTTAGTTCAACTTCCGCAACTCTTTTACATTGAAATCGATTGATCGTTTCTCGACTCTACGAAACATAATGTTATTAAAAAACTTCGAACTGAAAATATTCTATAAACGCGTCAACGAAACTTTCATATTACGTATACAAAAATAAATTTCGTTTGAATAAAATTTTAAATTAGAATTAATTTTAATAATTTTATGGGTTAGTATTTTTTTTTTTTACTAAATATTAATTTATTATTTTGACCTCCATCCATGTTATGGCTAGTTTGTGGGTCACCCTCAATGTTTGATGTTTTATTCTAGAGGCATTGCTGTGATTATGTTTTTTTGATACTTGATAATCGTTTTTGATTACGAACTGTTATGTAATTTAACTTGTTCGTCTCTCTTGCGTTGTCTCTACTCCGATTTTATTTCAAGCTAAAGCACTATCGATCGAAAGAGTCTCCAAAGCTTTATCCTGAGCTTTATAGTGAAAGCTTAAGACAATCAGGCGGGAATAGGTAATTTACAAAGGCACCACGATGGTGTGAATCTTGGCCTGGGCTTTTATAACCATGCAAATAACACCATATCAGTTAAAAAAGGTGATGAGGTAATTGAGTCCTACTGGCTTGTTACCACCATACACCTAAGGAAAACGCGTTAAACTGACAAGGTAAAGTGCCTCACGTCCCGAGAACAGTTAGTGTATATATATCTACCTACTTAGAAGTTTTAACCGTGGTACATGTATTCCGGCATGATGATGGTCACTGTCGACAGATTTACATCTATCTCCGGTCGTCATTGCTCTTGTACTATTCTTTAATGAACATCAAACTGCAGTCACTTTGCCTAATTCGAATAAAATATGGGTAGTGAAGTGGTATTCCGCGTCAATGAATGCTACTAGCAATTCTTCTCGTATCCTCCTTATGTTCAAGCAGTCTAGCAGCGGCGTGTCGTGTGTCTTTCCCTAACCATTTTTTTTTTTACTCTTTTTTTTTTTTAAACTTTATTTATAAAAATATTACACCATGCAAATTACATACATAAGTTACATTTAATAATACAATTGACAAATAAAAAATAAAACAGAAAAAAATAAAACAAAACAGTCAGAAAACTACACACGCTACACTTACTAACTAAACTACGAACTAATAGGGGACACGGGGAAACCGCATCAGGGCTATTCCCTTCGACGGTGGCCTCTCCTTTGTCCGCGCCTACGGACAAGTCTGCTGGGTGAGGCACACAGGTGCGTCCCTCGTGGAGTAATCTTCTGAGTTCTGGGAGCTAATCCTGCTATCGATCGGACTCTGAGGGGTCAGGGAGATGCACCCGATCTATACGGGTCATAGACACGGTCCTCCTTCAACTACCTACTCAGCTAGGCGAGGACCGGCGTATGAGATCGCGCGCCTGAGGCCTATATACTAATGACAAGTGTTCACCTCTCCCTCTCCGGTTGTCGGGAGGTCTAGCGTGCAACGGCGCGATGTTCTGGAGGTGAACGTGCGCCGACGTGTCCGCTCTTCGGAACATGTTGGTTGCAAGGCTGCTTATGAACGCATCCAGGCTCTCTACACGTAAGTCACGCGCAAGTACGTGGTTGCTAACGTATCGCGGTGCCCCCGCGATCATGCGAAGCGTGATGCTCTGTTGGGCTCTAAGCCGTCTCTTGTTCGTTTCCGATAAGCGACTGAACCATGCAGGGGCGGCATAGGTAAATCGTGACCTCAAATAGGTTTTATATAAACCAAGCCTCGTTCTCAAGGGTAGCCTTGAGGTGAGCACTGGACGCAGCATTCTCCTCGCCGCTCTTGTCCGCGCGATCACATCTCCTACATGACTTGAAAAAGTCAGGTTTCGATCTATAGTGACTCCCAGGTATTTGACTTTTCTCTTCCACGGTATAGTCTTTCCCTGGAGCGTCAAGCAAGGTGGTAATCTACTCATCATCACTCTAGTCATGAGTGCCTGTGTCTTCCCTACGTTGGCCCGCAGCCTCCATCTCCGTAGCCATTCAGGAAGGGTGTCAAGTAAACGCTGGGTTTCTATTTGCGCATCTAGTGGCGTATTATCTACGTGAAAGTAGGCGGCGTCATCAGCAAATAATGCGAGTTCTGTCCACCCGCGCACGGGCATGTCGTTGGTGTAGACGGCGTAGAGGCTAGGAGAGAGGCAGCTACCCTGCGGGACTCCGGCTCTCATAGGGAACTCCCGAGACACTTGGCCTTCGACCACTACTTGGACGCGGCGGTCTTCCAGGAAAGACTTTAGGACATGGAGAATCTTCCTAGGGATCGTGGTGGTCGTTAACAGTTTGTATAGCATCCCCTGGTGCCATACTTTGTCAAACGCCTTCTCCATGTCCAGTAGTACAACTGCGACGTATTGTTTGTTTCTTCTTGCGGTATCTATTATATCAATGACCCTCGTGAGTTGGAGAACAGTAGAGTGATGCTCTCTAAACCCGAACTGTTCGGCTCTCAGGTTCATGTGCGGCAGCATCTTGGCCAGCACGAGCCTCTCGAACACCTTAGACAGCGTGCTGAGCAAAGTGATTGGCCTGTAGTTTTCTGGTCTTTGCAGGTTCTTCCTGGGCTTCGGTAACATGCGGACCAGTCCGAGCTTCCAGTCTTTCGGGAAGTGCCCCGAGCGGATAATACCATTGAATAACCGCGTCACCGCCGCGAGTGTTCTCAGCGGCAGGTGACGCAGCATTACAGTGGTAATGTTATCCGCGCCGGGGGCCTTCCTGGGCTTCAGTTTCCCGATCACGCGATTTACTTCGGCCGGGGTGAAGAACAGGGCGTCTGCCGGGCTGCCGCCGACTACAGGCTCAGCCCAGTATCTGTCTAGGTGTCGGTTCACATTGAAGACGTGCTGAAGGTCCGCTTCGTCGTTCGGGGAGAACTGTTCTTCCAAACACGCAGCAAAGATCTCCGCCCGATCAGTTGCTGTGAAGCGTGGGTAGCCATCTTCGCCCAATAAGGGGCGGACCGGCTCCGGTGTGCTCGATAGCTGCTTGCATAGACGGTGTACTGAGGGGACCGAGCTGTCCGTGATAATCTCGTCTATATGGTTCTCCCACGCTTCGGCTGCATGGTCATCTAGGGCAATTTTAACTCGTGTCACCATCGAGTTAAGTCTAGTCTTCGTGAAGGGGCAACGGGTATTCTGCCACTCCCTCCGCAGCGCTCGTTTCTCTTTAATGAGATCCTGAATCCGCCGGGGAAGAGGTTTGAGCCTCGACTCCGTCGGAATGGTGCGAGTAGATTTTTCTCGGGCGCTGCGGATGCAATGGGTGAGTTCACCCGTCATCCGTTCCACATCTTCCGGCGTGGACATCTTTCGCGTCGGTGTGGTGCTCTCTAGTTCCTTCACGAATATTGCCCAATCAATCCGCGTACGTGATGCTGGGAATAGTACTCGCGTAGGTGACTCGGAGACTTCGAGAAGGACAGGTCTATGGTCCGAGGGTAGATCCGGCAGTACTGTCTGCCTCGGTGGATTCAAGCGCCCTTTCATTAACGTTATGTCCAAAACGTCTTGCGACCTCGGGCTATGATGTGTTGGCTCATCTGGGCCGTGGATATCAAAGCCATAGTCTTCAGCAAGCTTCAAGAGTTGTCGACCAGGTTGCGTATTACATGAGGAGTTCCAGGAGGTGTGCTTCGCGTTAAAATCTCCTGCCATGATCGTTGGCGTACCTCCCGCCATTAATTCCTCAAGTTCTCTTTCCAGCATCTGAGTGGGCTGGTAATTTGGTCGGTATATGGCATAAGCCTTCAGGTCCCGACCATCGACGTGCAACAATACCCCCAGAGCGTAGAGTGACTGGTACTCTTTAAAGGGTATTGGCTGATGTACGACATTCCTCTTGACGAGGACTAAAAGTCCTCGGTACGGGCGGCCACTCGTCGGACTCCTCTCGTCTTTCCTGTATGCGAAGTAGTTAGGGACCCGAAACTCTTCGCCTTGACGCAGGAAAGTCTCCGATATCAGCATCACGTCAATCTTCTGCTCACGGAGGAAGGCTATCAGTAGCCTTCTCTTCCCCGTGAGCGCCTGGGCATTCCAATGGCACACCCTTAACTCAAGCATTGGGATTTAGGAGCTTCAGTAATCCCAATAGGGTGGCCTTATGACCTTTCTCACCCTCCTTAACGGCCGACAAGATCTCCTGCAGGACACCGAGGGTCGCCGTCAAAGTGTCCAGCTGCTGAGCCGGGGGGGGGGATGGAGGTACCAGAGGGGCAGGTTTATCTCTCGACGCACCCGCGGTACGATCCTGAACCGCGGGTTTCTTATTCTGGCGTCGGCGTCTTCTCCCAGGACCAGTCGTCGCACCGCGGCTTGTAGGTTCATTGGCCGGCGCCATCAGCGACGCTGACGCCGTCTCCCCTACTGTTGTCCGCGGAGGTAGTGCTGACCCTTTCGTCGCGCGTCCTGAGATGTGGTCGCCAGTGCGCGTAATAACGCCAGCCGTCCGGTACCTGGCTTCCCTACGGAAGACCGGACACTGCCTGTAATTGGCAGGGTGGGGTCCTCCGCAGTTGGCGCAGGTCGGTGGCTCTTCAACTGAGCGACCACAGTCACGTGCAGCGTGTGGTTCTCCACACCGGACACAAGCGAGTGTTCTATGACACTGCATCGAGCTGTGCCGGAATTGTTGGCATCTATGGCACTGGGCGGGACCAGTCTTACCGCGCCAGGCTTCTATTTTGATCCCCCTCATGCACAGTAATTCGTTTACTGCGTAGATGTCCGGGGATGTCGGTGTCCGCTTCAGGACGACGTGGAAGACGGAACCCGGGCGACCTCCGCGCGCCATTATGTTCTTGACGAACTCGGGTTCGAAGCCTCGCTCCTGTAAGGCGGCAACGATGTCAGTGGGGTCCGTGTCTGAGGGTAGTCCCCTCAGAGCCACCTTGAGGCTTCGCTCGGCAGGCAACGAGTACGAGAACCAGGCTCCCCTTCCTCGCACTCCGCCTTGGTGAGGTAGCGTTGTACCGTACGGTACTCTTCTACACTCTCCGGCACGAACTTCACCCCTGTCCCAAAGGGGCGCGCGTTCGGTGCTCTGCCGAGCTGTTGGGTCAGCAGCTTAAAGTGTCGTTGCCATTCCGGCAGACGCTCCACTATCAGTGGCGGATATTTTGGTGCCGGTGCCTGCTTGACGTTGGGGGCTGAAGGCCCCTTCGACGTGTCCGGATTCGGCTGCTGCTGTGTTGTTGTTGTTTGTCTGCGGCTGGTGTGTGGCGGCCGGAGGCATCGGCGTCCCTTGCGCCGGTTGGCGCTGAGGCGCTCCTACCGCCGCCGCGAACGATCTCGCTGGTGCTGGTGCCGGTGCTGCAGGCACGGGAGCCGCCGACACCTTTGCCTTGACCAGGCTGGGTCCAGGCCTTGCAGTAGGCGTCGCGCGCGCTGTTGCAGCTACGGCCGGGTCGCACTGCGGGCTAGCCGCAGGTGGCCGGTGAGCCGCAGGTGGCTGCGGTTGCGCCGCAGGTGTCTGCGGCTGCGCCGCAGGTGGCTGCCGTGATGGTCGGTGGCGCTGGCGCTGCGGGAGCGGAGCGGCCGCTGAGGTTGGAGGTACTGGCTCTCCGGTCCCGGCTGGGACCGTCGAGCCGGCGTACCTCGCGGCCAGCATCCGCTCCGCAGCTGCCCATGCAGTCAGCTGCCTCTTCGCCGGGTGAAGCGGGGGGGGGTGGGGGACGGCAGCGAGCGCGTCCTCCTACCCACTCGCAGCTCGTCCTCCTCCTCTCCCTCGCTCCTCTTACGTCTTCGCCCGCGGCCGACCGGACTGCGGTCGAGTACCGTCGCGGGGATGGGGGGGGGTGCTGTGACCCCGGCCGCAGCCATGTGGAGGGCTGCGACGTCTTCCGCGCCTGGTGAGCGTCCCTCCGTCTCTGCCTCTGAAACGCGGAGGTAGAGCGCCATCCACCGCAGCATCCCCAAGGAGAGGAGACCCGTCTCAACCAGTTGGGCGAGAACTATGGTGTCCCTCTCCTTGATGGTGTTTGGTGAGGATGCTGCGGCTGACGGCGGACGCCTCTCGGCGGTTGGGGCGGTCGGCGGCGCTCTCGCGCGGCCAGGCGTCGGCTGCGCACTCCAACTGCTTGCGGCCGGGGTGGGCGGGGGTGGGGGGGGAAACGTCGTCGTTTCCTCCGCTCGTGATTTTACCCGCGGATCGCGGGATGCGGTGGCAGATGGGGCGGGGGGAGGCAACGCCGGCCTCACCCTCGCTGCGGCAACGGGCACAGACCTGTTGCCGTGCGTATAGGCGCTCTGCGGTGCGGGGGGAGGCAAGGATACTCTCGCCTCAACCCCCGCATACGTGCTGTGCGTAAAGGCGCTCGGCGGTGCGGGGGGAGGCGAGATATTTCTCGCCTCAACCCCCGCAGATGGCAGCACTTCTCGACTACCGCACGGCGGCGCGGGGGGAGGCAAGATTTTTCTCGCCTCGACCCCCTCAAGCCTGCCGCGCGTAGAAGTGCTCGGCGGTGCGGGGGGAGGCGGGATGATTCCCGCCTCAACCCCCGCAGATGGCAGCACTGGGTGGCTGCTGCTCAGCGGTGCGGGGGGGGGGCGAGATATTTCTCGCCTCAGCCCCCGCAGATGGCAGCACTTGGCGGCCATGTGCCGCGGTGGTAGTTGGAGCGCGGGGGGGTGTAGTTACCTCACCCCGCAGGTATCGTTCGTGACGAAGGACGTTGTCCTTCGTCAGGCTAAGCGGAGTCTTCATTCGGGCGGCTTCTTCGGAGTCCGTTTGGCAGCTACTGGTCGTCGTGGTGTCCTCGTTGGATCGGGAGTCTTGACGCGTTTGGGTTCGCGTCGGCGTCCTCGGCTGCTTTTTCTTCTTCTTGGGTCTTCTTCTTTGGCCCTGAAAAGGGCCTTTTCCGTCATCACTGGATGGTGACGACATGGGCTTCTTCTGCTCGTAAACGCGCAGGAAATATGGAGGAGGGCTATGCCGAAGAAGCACCCCCTCCGGCTTCGCTCCGATCAACTAGCGCCGCGAGGTGCTAGTTGACATTGCTGTGAACCAATCAGGCGATTACTAACGAACCACCTGTTGGTTCCCTTCGCTTCAGACTGTTTCCTCGAGCGCTAGTTGTTTACGAGGCCGATCCGTCAATGAATGCGGGTTTGATCCCAACTTCCCAACTCTAAAATCGGCATGAGGTTTCGGTTAAGGAAAACATCGTGAGGAAACCATAGCACGGTAGTAAGGCATTTTCTAAGGATGCCTGCCTCAAGTTTGAAAACCTGTCGTCAAATACCAATACCTATATTCCGGCAGCATCACTTGAGAACCAGTACTTAGATTTAGTGTGTTTACCATCCTGGACCACATCGTCACTTAACATCAGGTGAGATTGTGGTCAAAGCACTAAACCTATATCGTGTAATCAAAACCCATGTGCGTAGTGTGCAAGTAAGTGATAGGTAGTATTTTTTTAAATAATTTATTACAACTATGAATAAAAGTACTTTAGGCCTAACTTTAGTAATCTTCAGTGCTCCAACATAGTGGCGGCCATTTGTTAAAGCGTTTCATGGGATATTTGTGAGACTTCAGACTTCACGCTGCGTGTCATTAAGCGAAATACACTTCACTTGTGCACAATAACCAACAAGTAAACTGGTGGATATTATTACATGACAAAAACTATGTTATAAGTATTATATTTTATGTGTTGTTAGTTCAAACAGTGAGGCTGTGAGAACTGAATAGCACATCTTGAACCTCTCGCAGAGAGAAACGCGGGGTTTTTATGAGCAGAATTAGCCGCACGCCCCCCGCTGTGAATTCCTTATCGTCTGTCGACAACTATTTTAGCACCAACATACAAATTTCTTTAATTATACAATACTTCTGACAGCATAATTATTTATTTAATCAATGGCATTGATCAATCAAGAGCTTATTAATTTATGTTTTTGTTTTAGGCTTTTCGTATAAAAACTATGTATTGTAAATATCATTCATTCAAGCTAACATGTGTGAGTCGCTTACGATAATTGAAAACCTGTTTACATTATCCTTACAACTAGTCGAGATACGATAGGCATTCTAAATCGAACCTATATGTCGTGCTCTTATATTTAACTTAAATATATCTGAGTACTTGCTTAGAATAGTTCGTATGTTTCAAAAATCTCTCCCCTTTCCTCAAGTGATACGTGCTGAGGTTTTAGAACTCGCGAGGCATTTAAAAAATAAATGTACTTGATATCTCACCGTATCCCCTCTCCTTACTTTTGATATGTCATGATTTTTTCCGAACCCCCCTCCTTTTTTGAGCCTCACGTGATTAATGGATGATCCATTATGTTAACCCTTCAAAATGCAGTACATTAAACTAGCATCACTTCTTTGAATTACTTTTGGGTGTATTTGGTATAAACCCGTAGTACAATGTCAAGAATATAGCGAAGTATATACGTATATATGTAAATAAATAACTATACCATAACAGGAACGAACGAGACTTGTCCGTACATTTTGCAATTATCAAACATAACCTTGGCACGAATACCTGTTGGTATTCTATTCTTATATTTAGTTTTAGGCAAAACATCTTTTTTTGATTTCACATTTACATTTCACACACATAAAAACGTACGACTTATTAGATGCTAATTATGTTGGGTAAATTGTACCCGGCTTTTACATTATCGGATAGCCGGATAACCGGATAACATAATGAAAGTACATTTAATGTTATTTGGCCCGGAAGATTGTCCTTAAAATTAGCAGTGTAATTTCCTTTAAAATCTGTGAAAAAGATTATTTGATGTTTCTTGTAATGTCTAATTTATAGTGTGAGGAGGAGAAATAATAGAAGTACTTTTAAAAAACATGCTGAAAAACAGTTTTCGTTGACCTTAATCAACTCTAGTGGATTTGGACGTGAAACTATTTTAAAAATGAACAGAAAAAAAAACTGTGAAACTAGTAGACGTTTAGTCTTTATTAATTTATGTATTTAGATTTTCTTGTATTCATTTTAAAACTGAACACAGTTACACGCATATTACTTGAAAACGAGGTTTTTATCATCAGTTTATATGTGTTTTCAACAATTTCTAGAAAACAATATAAACAGAACCAACAAAATTGCCGGATATCAGATATTAACCGAATAACTGGCATATCTCTAATCTGTACCCGGAAGTATTGTAATTAATGTATAAAATTATTATCAACAAGTATTTTATCAATCATTATTTTTGTATTACTGGTTTTAAAAATTAAAATACATCCAATGGACATAAGCAATGAAAAATTTAATTATTGTTATCTCAGCAAAGTATTAAATGATTACTTAAAGTTAAGTATGATAATATTGTGATGACTTGTACTTGGTACCTTAATTATTATTATATTTATTTAAAACCTTTCAACTTAAAACAATTTTTACTAGTTTAATTTAAGAATCATTGTTACACCTACGCCCAGTACAAATGAGGTCCGTCATTTTGTGACATCTGGACCTCGACTTCAATAAATAATTTAACATAATCAAAGTTTTAACTTTAACTTTTTCTATATTTCATTTCTATGTAGGACTCAACAAGATTACTGCATTTCTAGTCTGCTATTTAACAAAGGATATATAAGAATGATGCACGAAAACATTATATGCGTTAATAACATTGTAAATAAAAGCTGGATTTTAGATAATAGACCTTCGCGTTAGAACGTGGTTCGCTTATTTATATTTTTTTATATACTGCGAGTCGTTTGTATGTAAATCAAGTGTTTTGTCTGGCACAGCGGCGCCGGAGTTACTCCGCGTTTGGTTTTATTGACTACTAGCTTATCACTGCGGAATCACTTATGAGCATTTGTTTTTTTGTTATAATGGCATCTTGAGTTTTATTTTTTATACTGTATAAATTGAGAGTATGATTACAAACATTACTGATGTTAAGTGCCTATGTGACCGAATATGGGGAAAATGTTTAATATCGTGTGTTTTCCTTCTCTATAAGTTCATACTCTTTTTAGGATTCGAAGTTAAAGTCCATCGACACACTCCCCGACTACACTATGCCTTAGCCATTACCGGTTGTTATTTACAGGTCTAAATCTATGTAAACTTAGGTATAATTTAGAGAAGTGGCGAGATACGAACCAAACACCGTCATGTTTCAGTTATTGTTAACCGCTTCTAAAATAAATTTAGAAGTAAATTTTATAATCATGGGTTTTAATGGATCATCATTAAATAGTAAAATGAAGCAGATATAAACCAGTCTTACTTATTTCCTATCTAGACATATATCAGAGAATATCTAACTAACTATACCAGGCTATGTCTCAAAGCTACGAGTTTCGATTTATTGTGAAATAAAACAGAGTTAGGTAATAGTAATACTGAATGTTCTTCTAGAAATATTCTTGTAGTGATGTAATCAATATCTCGGAGACTTGGAATCCTGAACATCGTGCGACATTTTTTCCGACCGATTTTGCCCGACCTGCTGTACCTTCTTTATAAGGCCCAGGTTCGGCCGAGCATAAAATACTGATCGCTCCTCTGGGATAGACCCGCTAAATATCTCATCGATGCCTTAGACAAGTTGGAGAGGCAGGCTGTTTGCATAGTAAATGATACAGCTATCATCAACACTATAGAACCGCTTCAATTGCGCAGGGATATTGTCTCTCTAAGCGTGTTTTACCGCTTGTATCATGGCGAGTGTTCTGAAGAGCTCTTTGTACTTATCCTCTCCACTCCATTCCATAACAGAACCACGCGGGCGGGACTTCGGAGTCATGGTTTCAAGGTGACACCCATAACTTCAAAAACCAAAGTTTGCTGACTCCTACTTTTGTCGAACCGTGAAGTTATGGAATCGTCTTCCTGTCAGCGTGTTTTCTCCTTCTTATGACATTGAAAAGAGGCTTGAAAGGGCACCTAAGCAGGCCAGCATGACAGCGGTGACTGGCGGTGAATTCTGTTCAGTGTCAGTCGCCGCTGTTTTGGATTGTACTGTACTGAATATCAGATCCAGAGCAGTCAACTTGCTACGTAATATAAAAAAGACGTCTAGTGATAAAATATATAACTAGTTATATAATGATAATGTAACGCGATTAGGTTAGTATCATGAATAAACCCTTAATTTATTTCCAAACAACCTTTTATTTTAAAATAGGACAATTAAAGAGTTTAGTTTAAAACCTAAGCACCTAAACCTACTAATGACATTTTCGTATTTTTTTAATTTTAGATACAAAGTGACAAACGTATATTCAGTATACGTAAAATTGTATTTAAATATTTAAAACATATACCTATATTTTATTACTGATATGTAAATTTATGTCGTATAGTTGAGGTCCCGTTTTAAAATTTCGTAATAAAATTTATACATATTTTGTTTGAGAATTCTAATTTGAGATCGACCGGTTTTTAATAATTATTTAATAACGTTTGGGCTTTCTTCATCACGTTTAATAACTAGTTGCGTGATCAGAGATCGTTTTTTATTGTTACGTTACAACAACAACAAAAATCGCATTCGGAAAATATAATCTGAAATAATAATGGCGGCTAATAGTTTAATCAAAGTACTAGAACGAACGCAATGGTGGTAATTTTTTTGACAACTTTATTATTATCTTTATATCTTGTTGTTTGTATGATATTTTAAAAAAAAGATTACATAAAACATTTAATTGATCCTAGAAACATAAAATAACAAAGAGACGCTACTGTTAGAAGCATAAATATTATATGTCTAGGATACGTAAGTTATAAGTAAAATATATAAACTTGACTTTATATTAGAGTATCGAACGCGGACATTTATATGAATACATTACCATTTACATTTTCACAATCACAAAGTAGGATATTAATCTTGTGGAGATTAGAATTTTGAGTGAAGTGAGTGACTGGAGTGAAGTTGATTTACTATTATTTATTATTGAAGTTGATTGAGAGAAAAAAATGATATGTATTATATTTATTAAAAAAAAAGAACCAGATAGAGTTTCTTGCCTGCGCTCTTATCGACTGGGTTGTTTTCCGAACCGGTGGTAGTGTTTTAGACGTTCATAAGCGCCTTCTTAGGGCCTAAATTGAATAAAGATGTTTTTGATTTTTTTTTATTTTTATTTACAAAGTCAGAAATAGTGTTACAAGAGAACGCTGTGGTGTGGTGGAGGATGTGGTGACCAAGATAGAGAAAGGTGTGCTTAGCTGGTTCGGACATGTGGAGAGGATGGATGACAGAAGATTGACGTAACGAATTTATAAAGCGAGGGTGACTGGGCTCGTCGGTAAGGATCGACATAGGCGGACGTATTTTGACCAAATCGACACGTCTTAAACAAAGGTCTGGTGAAAAGTAACCCATAAACGACGAGGTCATAAGAAAGCGCTCATTAAAGTGGAGGAAGCGAATGAGGTGTGTCAAAATCGTAGCAGGTGGAAGGATGTAGTCTCTGCCTACTCCCATGGGAGAAAAGTGTGTGATAATATGTATGCATTACCTGGTAACTATCACCCTCAAGATTGAAAGTCTGTCACAGCCATCCACATGGTATATGTATGTTTCGAATGGATCACTTTAAAGTTCTAGGCTTAGTCTGTTTACTATCATAGAATACATAGTCACTTAGTGTCTGGCGAGATTATAAACAAAACCTTAAGTTTATACTATTAAAAAAAAAGCAAATGGCAAATAGAGTAAACTAAATAACGTATTATTTTCATGCTAATATCATAGACAGCGTTAATTATATTTGTTTATATAATAAAATCTATTATAAAATCGTGTTGGTAATATGTTTGAATGTCCTTTAACGACCGGACGTTCTATCGTCCTCTATTATAATGTTATTAGATACTAGTTTGTTTAAATATATTTGTTAATATATTCATAAATATTCTATTATAAATAGTATCATATTGTCAAGTTAAAAAGTACCTAAATATAAAAGTACAATTTGAATGAAATGCTAAAAGAGTACGCAATGGGAAAGGGGTGGGTTTCGATTCACAAAGATTAAAAAATCAGTTGCGTCATAATTATGTTTTTTTATTTGTTTCTCTGTTGTGTTCTGTGAATCACGTGTTCCGTGAACAACAAATAAAAGTACGGTATTATCTTTTCTTCAATGTCGCATATATTATGCGTCACACGCCCAGAAATGTTCATATATTTCTTTATAAATTGTAGTAATTTAAAAGTTAATCTTTTATGAATTAAAAACGTTTCCATGTAACGTAATTGTATATTTCAATAATTATTATTATGTTTATATGTAGAACGTGACTTGAATTAAAGGGTTGAATTTCCCTCGAGGACGTGATGGAAAATTACGAGCCCGTAATAATTATACATTGTTAAGCCACGCTCGAATCAAACTGGCCGGTACACGCGACGCCTTTTCATTTGATATGGGAAATGTTTTTAATAAATCAACACCTATATCACTATATCTCTCTATGGAGTTATAAAACTCGTCTATTCCTTTGTAATGAAAGGAATCCGGCTTTCAAATTCAACTAATGAAAACACGACGATAGTCATTTTCTGACATGTTCTCCTTAATGTATGATGAAGATATTCTGCACTTCAAGTTCCTTAAAAATGCTTGTCGTGTCATTTTTTTAATCAAAAGACAAAAACACTAAATTTATATAACTCTTTATATTATAACACCGTTTTTTTAGGAGTTAAAATAATAATAAAATAACACACTTTGTATTTTTTATGAATTCAATCGACTTACACCGAAGGCCTCAGCTACATGTTAATGCTGATTATAATTTTACTCACTCTCTATGAGAAGGTATATTACTCGTTTATATTCGATACGCGCGACCGAATCATAATATTGTATTGAGATTTTGACCAGGAGTTCGAGTAGTATCACTACGTCAAAACGATGAAGGGTTTGATCGAAAATGTTACCATGTCAGTCCGATTACAGGACCAGATTTCGAAACCCATGCATTTGTAACAGGGCGATGTCATCTCTTCGCAAATGGTCACTGCTGCCTTCGAGGACGTCTTTAAGATTCTGGACTATGATCTAAGCATTAAGATAAACGGAGAGTACCAAAAACTTCACTTTGCCCATGATATAGTAGTCATGTTTGAAACCGTAAAAGGTCTAAGTATGATGACGAACAACACGAAAACCATGTTTTATAAAAATAGAGGATTCTACAATAGAAGTTGTTGCTACTGACATATACCTGAGATAAACTGACCAGTTAGAATTTCAAGAAAGGAGCTGATTGTTGAATCCAACACGGGCCGGCCGCGTTCGGGAAGCTACGCAGAAAGTTCTCGTCCAAAATACCGCGATGTCTCAAGACAAAAGTCTTCGACCAGTGTATGTTGTCAGTTATTGTATACGGCACTGAGACGTGCTCGCTTACAATGTACCTTATGAGAAAGCTCAAGGTTACTCAAAGGACAATGTGGAGAAAGTACCCATAGTTACTCATATTACCTTAAGTAGCAGGTTGGGGCATATTGTCCGTAGAATCGATGCCCCATGAGCTCAAGGGTTTCTCGAAGAACGAATACGTTCTGCATGTCGCAGCGTTGTGGTGATCCTCGAAGGAGGTTTATGTCTAGCAGTGGACATCTTTCAGTTGAAATGATGTTGACGATATGCAACTCATCTTTTTTCTGTGTTGTTTAAAGTGAAATCGCTGTTATAATTATTTATTATTACACATAGAGCATGTTAAATTTTCTAAAGGATTAAGGCCAGAGATGAGATGTAAAAGTATAGGTCAGCTCCTAAGCTACAATATTTTGTTTCTACAATGCGGACGCGTCGCGGATTGGCTGGCGTTGTCGACACGGAGCGTGCACGCAGGTTTTTAAGCTCGAAGTAAACAAAACAAGAAATTGTAATGCAAGAGACGTACCAACGTCGTAGCTGGGCAAACGCAGTCAAATTACATATCAGTACTGCAACACGTATGTGTACGATAAATGTTTTTCTTAAACCTAATACATTAGCGTCCATATATTGCATATATTCGATAATATTGCCTGTCAATCATGTATGCTATTTGTGTAAAACTTTAAATAAAATAATATTTATTAAAGTTAGTACAAGAGAAAGATTTCGTAAGAATAAAAACATTTCGTTTGGAAAAATATTTCAAAATACAACATGTATATTCCCTCTTTCCTTTATTATTTAGTTATTTCTACTGCATTCGCATGCTCTGTGGGTAAACAATAGACTATCCGTAGGACACCTGCTTTGTTTATGCAATAAGGATGGACAATAAAATTAGCATAGAGACTGTCGAGTGACCTACCACCGGCTTAACACTTTTATGGTGTTCGTACTGTATAGGGACTCTTGTTACTTGTCAATAAGTACACAACTTTACCGTTTTAGCTGTACTAAAGTATCGTATAAATTATATTTATTACATGGTTAATTGATTTGAAATCGTGCGGTTATAGAATAACTAAAATAGATGACGTCCGTTAGTTGGGTCATAGCTTAATCTTTTTTTACAGTGTAAAAGTAAACGGTGTTATTAGAAAAAAGATAAACTCTCGTTGAACAAATGTTTAAAAAGTGTTTTGCGGTTGTTTAGAGATTTATAGAACATTTTAAATTTTAGACACTGTTTAGTCAAAAGCGTGTTTAACGCTTGTTTATTTTTATTTTTCTAATAAGACCGTCAGTGTTTTGACCACAATCTCAACTGATGCTAGGTGACGATCCGATCCAGGATACCAAACACGCTAAGCCTAGATGTACCGTATACTAATTGATGCCGCCGGAACACTCCTATTTGTATTTGGCGAAAGATTTTCAAACTCGAAATACATACCATAATTTTAAAGAGTTACATGATTATTGTTTAAGTTCGTAGATTTACTTACTCTCCGTTAAGGATTTAGTCTATACTTTATTTTGTCAGTTATTGTATTTTGTCAATACATTGTAGACATTCTGAGTTTAACTTAGTTAGACCACACGGTTTACCTAATCTATTGTAATAGTTAAAATTCATGCTGTAAATATATAATTATGTAGAATGTTTTTTTATCAACCTTGAGAGAATGAGTATACTTGATCAGATGTTAAATAAAATGCAGTCTAAGTACTATGAAGTCATCCGATACATCAGAAGCTATGGACAGTCTGCAACATAATGCCACGCTATATCTACCCCAACTAAAGCTTCAAGGTAGCTCTCGATATATACTTGTTGATACTCGTCTTACTACGATGGGTTCTCATAAAGGTACTCAGTCTCACAGAAGTCCTACCATTACTTTACGATTGATAAATGCAAACGAATGGATGGTGTTAGGGCATTTTCTAATAATGCCCGCCTGGGTAGCTACCGTCACAAGTTTGAAAACCTGTCGTCTAATACCAATAGGTGTGTTCCCGCAGTATCGTTTGAGAACCAGTGCCTTTAGGGTTAGTGTATTAACCATCCTGGACCACATCGTCACTTAAAATCAGGCCTATACCGTGTAGAAAAATCTTAGTCTAAAAATTTATTCTAATTGAATGGTTGGGAATTTTGGGAGGTATAAAAATAAAGGCACCACTATCCATGAAGTTGGAAAGTGCCTATCGAATGATACTGGGTTGCTCTGTAATTATTATGCAGTAGTTTCCATTGAATAATCTAATAAGACTAGTTTTGCTTTATAGACATTTATATATGAAATCGTGTTAATACAATACGGAAGTGACTGTGTTCCATAGAAACAGTTCGGGGTCTACTGCAATTTTTTTGCACTAGCAATTTTAAAACTCGACATAACATTACTTGTAAATCCAGATAACAATTTTGAAGATTTTAAAAAAGTATGACAGATGACGTTATCAGTCATGTATGGATGAAAGATGAACAACTATTCTATTTTTTACCCTTGATTATAATTTAACTGCCTTGGTTGCGCAGTTGTATTACGGTGCGACTGCCGTTCTGAGGTCTCGGATTCGATCCCCGGGTCGGGTCAAGTGGTATTGGGTTTTTCTTCTATATCATCCCGGAGTTTTGAATTTGTGCCCGATATGGCGACAGGCTCGCTCCCTCTCACTTCTGGGACGGAACTAAGCTCGGCAGAATGTGGGTGGTGTAGTTCGCTATTTCACCTCTGCCTAACCCTTCGGGGATAACAGGCGTGAGCTTATGTTTTATGTTTATAATTTTGCCACATAATTCTAATATGAAGTAATAAACTCCGTTTTTCTAATATTATACATAACATGGTCGCAGGTCACTATCGGCGCCGAATGCGCGTGGCTTCGTCATCGCCTCAAGAAAAACAAACCAGTTAACATATTTAATAAGAGGTTTATTGTTATTTTTAGCCGTCAGAACTGGTTTTCTAGTGTTTACCTGTTCTCTGTCGATTTCTTTTCAAGTAATAATTTTAATCCAACACAGAGCACAGTTGTATAAAATTAGGTGATTCTTCGAAGGCAAGATTTGAAATTCTGATGTTTTAGTATATAGAATATCTAATATTATGTCTATATTACGTTAATAGCAAAGTCAGTGTTGTCTAGTACTTAACACCTCTTGCACACCTTCACATTCGGAATTAAATACGATTCGATAGGAGTAGAGTACGATTGAAAATATACAATTAGCCATTGAAAAAGCATGTTTTCGACATGACGTTATGACATTATACCTGAATGAATTAACTCCTAACACTTTATTGTTAAGTTTAGTTAATAATATATCCCTAATTATCGATTTAGACATACATTCCATAAAAACGTATAAATTGTCTAGGACCTACATCAACTTGACCATATCAGCTGGGCCCGTATGAATAATGAGTCACTTGGTATTTTTTTTATTTGAGCTCGGCAGAATGACTACGCTTAATCTAATAAATAAAGTACCGCAATAGTCTACCACAAGGAAAACCTTTACGTAGATCTGCGATACATAGATTATGACAAATTACCACCCCACTAACTGCTGGACCTACACAAACCGGTCACTGAACGCGATGCCTTGGAACGATTCATTATTTACCATGTGTATTGTGGTCTGCCTCGGTAGCGCAGTTGTATTACGTACGACTGCCGTTCTGAGGTCTCGGGTTCGATCCCCGGGTCGGGTCAAGTGTTACTGGGTTTTTTCTACTCAGTATCATCCCGGAGTTTGGAATTTGTGCCCGATATGGCGACAGGCTCGCCTCCTGTCACATCTGGGACGGAACTAAGCTCGGCGAAATGTGGGTGGTTGTAGTTCGGCACTTCACCTCTGCCTAACCCTTCGGGGATACAGGCGTGAGCATATGTATGTATGTATGTATGTATTGTGGTCGCAACCCAGCCGGGCGCGTTAGCCCTACCACTCCGCCGGTATGATGGAAAATGAGTGGACCCAGTAGATTACTGCGACCTTCATTAGACCGCTGGTTCATTTTGTTACGGGCCTTCCTTAGTTGCGTCTACCGGTACGCTATAGCCATGTCGTTTCGCGTCACGGCATATTAGTCGGTCTGACTACCAATATATTACACCTATGGATGTTTTACTTCAAAATTTAATTACCTTAAAAACTTGAGAAAAACATTTACATAAACTGGTTTTGTTCATAACATAAGTACCTATTAATAATGTTGAATCACTGTTTTATTATGCCAATAATACATATTTATCGTAAAAGATACTAAAAATACATATACCCAGTTATAAATTAAATGATTATGCATACTTTCGAACTTTCATTCCATTTTATTGTGTTTATATGGATGTACAATTAAAGACAAAAGTTATTTACATTTTTACTTACATTATTTACAACTTTTTACAATTTTAAGAATATGTCACATAAGGGTTAACAAATTAATATAAATTTAACATTACAAATTAACATTAATTTAACGTTAACTCTTCTAACCTAACTAATATTTGTACTTCAGATGTATGTAGGTTCTGCTAATATTAAGAAAGGGAATACATATAAGTCGATTTGGCCCAAAATATGATATTTAATCACTTTCAATTCATTTCATTCATTTATTCCATTCTAACAAATTCCATTAGAACATCCTCAATAACATTCATTAAAGTTTTGAGTGGTTTTAAAGACTATATTTAATTAACAATGGATTTTTGTTTCCTAAATTCAACAACAAAACCAGAGGTTTTCGATTGCTCCTAGCAACGAGCACCATGAGCGATAAAACCATAACATTATTAGGTCAATTTCTAATGCCCGCCTGAGTGCCATTTGCTTAAAAACTGTTTGCTAACCTGAACAGCTTCACTAGACTTGGGAGCGAGCACTTTGGACACTTAGCCGAAGGTAGCTTGTATAAGGGCTTCAAAGTGGTTCGAATCTTTGTTTGAGCTGCTTCACCTGTGTTAAAATTTCACGACATTTGCCGGAACTAATCCCAAGGCAAATAAAGAAGAGGTCCCTTACAAAAACCCCGTAACTTGCGTGATATGCGCAAGTGTGCGTATGCAGTATGATACATTTAATACTAATGTATGAAAGTGTCAAAATATCGCGTTGGCGGTGGCTGCAAGAGACTTCTTAGTATGGGATCAGAGCAAATTTTACCAGCCTGCTTAACTTATAGTGATTATAATAGTAATTTTGTGAGCGACTGTCCAGATATATTTTAATCTAACAGTGTGCCTTCGATACCCACGCTTAGTGAATAGCAACGTTACCGAGTACGTATGTGAAAGTGTCTGCTTAGCGACAACGTTTGTTTGCTTCAGACGACTGCCAGAAACACCCACGTAGACCAACTAAGCTATTATATCTAGGGGGTTGAGCCTGCCTGGAAAAAATGTTCTAATATATTGTTAGTTTTAAGATGTACATACAACCACAAAACAATTCTATAATTTTTGCATATGGTAATTATTTAACAAAAGTTTTTAAATTAACTTTGAATTTAGGTATTGTTTAAGCATTATATAGGGATCAAACATTTTTGAATCCCTTCTCCTTTTCAGCGATAGTTAACCGTGCTACCACCTCTCCCCCTCCTCCCTCCCCCCATGATGAAGTAAGAATTAGTATCATTTTCGAGATATAAAATTAAATACGTTAATTAAATACGTATAAAATCACCCCCTTTCCCAGTGTTAACAAACATAAGCAGAGCATAAAACCTAATAGGAGGTGGCCCCTTACTAAGATAAATGTTTGTGATGTAAATTAAATTCATTCAACGTGTTTTTTTATGAAACGAGTTCATTATAATGTTAATCATAAATAATATATAATCTGTTACCTGGACCGTGAAATTAATCTTTTTTTGTTTTTAATAATTCTACATAAAAATACTATTTTATATATGAAACGGAAATTTGTTATTTACGCGAAATACATATAAATATCCCAATTTACGCATTCAAGTTTATTAGGCAATTTGCTTCGTCCTAAATTATTTTTAGAATATTATAAATAAATACATAAAATTATTGCAACACGTGTATATGTATGTAGATATTTTACGTAAATAACAGATTTTTCGTTTCATAAATATTCAACATTTTATTTATTATGCAAAATATTAAAATCGCGTCGACGAAAAGATACAAATTCGACGAAACAGGAAACTCTTGTTTTTATTTTTCTCGAAAATTAATTTGAAACCGTAAATAAGGTTTTTTCTGACGACAGAAAAAGTATTTGAAGCGAAATTGAATAAATTCTGTTTTGTTGATTTTTTTTTTTTTCTTTTTGACTAAATTTATTTAAATGGTAGTTGTATGGTAAATAAAGAAAATGTAGTTCTTTAGTTTTATTTTGAAAATAGTTTAGTGTTTAGTTTTTATGGTATGAGTGTCTTGCAAGCCGTTATGACTTTTCTTAAATGTAAATATATATAATTTTTTTATTTAATTTTCCATTTAGACTTTTATAATTAAACTTAAATATCGTTTCTCTAAAACATCGTTTCTTTTAATTGTCTTTGATTAATCTTATCTTACCTTCTTTTGTAGCCCCAAATATACTTTTTAAAATGAACTAATATAAATTTTCATGAATGTAATTGTTGAGGACAAATGAATCTTTCCTTAAATCTACATTAACATTCAACAATAACGAGAATTACATCGCGAATCACAACACACACACACTCACACACTAGCCGAAAACACGAGAGAGAGATGTAAGATATGTACTTCATATGTGTAAGAGTAATAGATAATAAGTTTGTAGACTAAGAGTAACAATGTGCTAGTTGTAAGTATTAAAAATGTATTAGAATTCGCGCCGACCGCCGGCAAAGTTGTACCGGCAAGATATAATTTGTAAATACATGTAATTCGAAAATAAATACAGTCCACATTATATAGTGAAGTTGGGGTTTAATTGCTGGTGAAGAAAGCGTCCCCTTCAAATTGTTGGTCCTTACGAAGTCGGATCAAGCGAAATTACATCGAAGAAATTATTATCGCCGGATACCACAAATAAATACGATCGACGGCGTGCAAAAAGCAGCGTCTGGGAAGTCGTCGTATTCTACGTAACAAAGCGGATTACGTAACAACGTTCTCGTCAAGAAATCACCCAACGGTGCGACGAGCGAGCGTCTACGTCAAGGGAAGGTCACCCAACGGTGCGACGAGCCAGATTCTTGTCGAGGGAAGATCACCCAACGGTGCGACGAGCCAGAGTTTCGTCCAGGGAAGATCACCCAACGGTGCGACGAGTCAGCGCAGCGAGTGCTGGCTTCGAGTCTACACCGGCGGCGAGCGTCGGCTTCGAGTCTACACCGGCGGCGAGCGTCAGCTTCGAGTCAGGGGACACCGAGCGGGTGCGACGAGCAACACCAACCGTATATAGGTTAATTTTCGTTACTATTTTTTGTATTGTATTTTATGTGTTATATTCGTGTTTCTCTCTTGTTTCTAAGACCCGACACTCACGCCACCTAACGGTGCCAAACGGCTAGAGTTAAGGTCAACATTGTCAAACAAACATACACTACGTGGGGTAAAATGCCTTTAACACGGAGTCAGGCAGTTGAGGATAAGGCGCGGGTATGTAAAGATTCCCCCGCGACCCCGTCCGTGCTAGCGACCGCGAATCCGCGTACCGTCGCGTTAGAGTCGACCGGGATCGACTTCGTACCGCCGCGTTCCGCGATCCACTCTAGCGATACTATCGTAAAGCCCCAGGGATCGCTAGCACCGTCCGTACGCTCGCAACGATCCACCGCTAGCGCTGTCGCGAGGATTAGACAAGCCGAACTAGAGGCAGAGAAACAAACTCGTTGAAATACGACGCCAAGAGCTACAACTGCAAGCGACGCTGATCAAGAAAAGATTAGCCGCAGACGTAGCTACAATTCGCGAGGAAACCGATAGGGAGAGCCTATGCGCCGAAGAAGTCACCGATACGAGTCGTCGAGTGAACGATTGGCTTCATATGACGCGGGAACCTATACGGGGGGAGAGCGAATACTTACAACGAACAAGAAACACTTCATCGCAACCACAGATGGAACCGCAGGTCAGGGAGCCCACCCGCCGCACATACCGGTGTCGCCGAGGTACATCACCGGTGAGGATATGGTGCGACCACGACCACGTTCACCCACACCGCATCGGTCTAGGGATAGAGGGATCGATCGGTTAGCAGATGCACTGGAACGAATGGCGGGAAACAGAGCATCACCCAGGCATATGCAAGACTTGCCAGTATTTAGCGGAGCGGTTACTGATTGGTTACCTTTCAAAGCGGCCATGAGAGAGTCTACGAATATTTATAGATATTCACCAGCGGAGAATCTAGCGCGACTCAGGTCATGTTTGAAAGGGGAAGCGAAGCAAGCCGTATCAGCGCTTCTATTTACAGCAAGTAACCCGGACGTCATAATGAGCACTCTGGAACAGTGCTACGGACGACCGGAGGTCATCATTAACCATTCATTGGAGGAAATAAAGAAACTGCCACGGCCAGGAATAACGGCCAGCGAATTGAATAACTTCGCTATCAAGGTGCAGAACATCGTCACAGTCATCGGCGCGATAGACGAACGTGGATACTTGCGAAACCCGATGTTGGCGCGACAAGTAACAGAGAAGCTAAGTCCACACTTGAAGTCTAAGTGGTGCGATTACGCCGAGGAATACGGAAGCAGACATGAGCCAGAGATTATCACTTTGTCTCGTTTCCTCATGCAAGAGGCGGATCGTGCGGTGAGACACGCATACTCGACGTCGGCACCGATAACAGTGAGAAGTGTAAGCAATGTCAGACCCGAACGCCTACCACGCCGAATATTAGAGCAACCACGACATGTTAAGGTGTATAACACCACAGAGAACTCCGCGAGGAAGACCGCCTGTTATTGTTGTGGAGCGGAGCATAAAACATCTCGTTGCAAGAAGTTGGAACATATGTCGGTGTCGGATAGATGGCAATGGGCGAAAGAGACAAACATATGCTATCTTTGTCTCGACAGCAAACATAGACGCTTTATGTGCAAAGCAAAAAGGTGCGGTAGAGACGAGTGCAAGCAGATGCACCATGTGCTTTTACATGCACCACCTAGGGAAGATAACGTGATCGCAGCAACGGCACACCGACCGGAGAATAGCAACGAACAAGTGTTGCTTAAGGTGTGTCCGATTGAAATTTCCAAACGCGACGGAGGTTTTGTCAAAACGTATGCGCTATTAGACGAAGGATCTACGATAACGCTGATCGACGAAGAGATCGCCAGAATGGTCGGAGCAGAGGGTCCGACACGTGTATTGAACATTCAGGGCGTCACGTCGATGCAGAGAGAAGCCGATAGCCAAGAAGTTGACCTTGAGGTACAAGGCGAGGGCCAAGCGGACAGTTATCGAATCAAAGCACGCACCGTCAAGAACCTCACGCTTGGGAGTCAGTCGATCAAACCTGAAGTGTTACAGCGGCCGTATCTAAGGAAAATATCGGACGAACACTTAACGTACGCTAATGCGAAACCACGAGTTCTAATAGGAGCGGACAATTGGCATCTTATTGTAACACGTCGGTTGTTGTCACGCAAGCGCAATGAGCCGGCAGCATCTCTGACACGTCTCGGATGGGTGCTACACGGAACAACGCCAAGGAGTATAATTACTCAGGACAGCGAATCCGTCTGCCATATACGAACGTGCCCAGATAATGTGCGAGTGCGGGACGACGAATTAAACGATCTCGTCAAGGCTCATTTTGAGATAGACGCACTAGGCATATGCAGACGTACGAAACCGAACGCCAAAGAGGAGCGAGCCAAAGAGATACTCGAGCGGACCATCAAGCGCGTCGACGGCCGTTTCGAAGTAGGCTTACCTTGGGCAACGGATATCGTCAACTTACCACCAAGTTACGACATGGCGCTACGCCGTTTACGAACCACCGAGAGGAAGATGGACGCATCGCCTGAATTCAGTACCGCGTATACGACTCAAGTGGAGAGATTAGTCGAGAAAGGATACGCGACGAAGTGCGAAGCGAACCACACGGAGAGTCCGCGGACCTGGTATCTGCCACATTTCGCCGTCACCAATCCGAATAAACCAGGAAAGGTCAGGATGGTGTTCGATGCCGCCGCACGAGCAAACGAGGTATGTCTTAACGACATGTTGCTTGATGGACCAGACCTCTTATGCTCACTACAAGGTGTGCTATTCAGGTTTCGAGAGAAGCGCATCACGGTAACTGCGGATATACGTGAAATGTTCTTACGTATCAAGATACGACAAGAGGATCGGGCGACACAACATTGCCTCTGGAGAGAAAATGACCGGTCGAAGCCACCTGAAAAGTACGTGATGACGTCAATGATATTCGGGGCAAGATGTTCACCGTTTCTAGCACACAGCGTCAGGAATAGAAGCGCTGAGGAACATAGCGATTCACATCCGATCGCTCACCACGCTATCACACGGAATCACTACATGGACGATTGGGTGGATAGTTTCGACAGCGAGGAAGAGGCTTCTCGTGCCATAGAGGAGGTGCGAGAAGTGTACAGTAGAGCTGGGTTCGAACTGGCCGGATGGAATTCGAACCATGCGGAGTTGTTACGCGACATATACATCAACGAACTACGCCTATCTCGCGTCTACAACATCTGGGACTCTACGAACCGACAGCTGCACGCATTCTGTGACGCTAGTGAACAAACATACGCCGTGGCGGCGTATTGGCGTTTTCAGAATGGCAACGGCACTGTCATCGTTGTATTTTGTATTAGTCGCGGGAAAAAACGTCCGTCGTACAAGTCGAGGTACAAACTGCATCTGAGGTACGGCAGTGACGACCTAATAAAATTAAACGGGCGAATAAATCGCCGCCACGGTACCAACTTCAAAGGAACCAACGTCGAATTAAGGAACGCTTACAGCGTATGGTTGCCGTCGTTAAAGGATTACGCGGCAATTAAAAAGAGACAATGGAAATTCATCGACCCGGGCGCTCCGAACCAAGGCGGAGCATGGGAACGGCTGATTCGTAGTGTAAAATCAGCACTCTCCGTCACGTTAAAGGAACGCGCGCCGCGGGAAGAAATACTGCAAACAGCGCTTACAGAGATCGAGCACACGGTGAATTCGCGACCATTAACGCATGTCGCAGTCGATCCTCAGGAGGACGAGGCACTCACACCGAATCATTTTTTGATTGGATCAGCGGTGGGAGTACCTTATGTTGGTGAATGCGATATCGCCGACAGGAGGACGTGGCGAGCGGCACAGGCGTTGGCTAACATGTTTTGGGCTCGGTGGCTCCGCGAATATTTGCCGACTCTGACACCGCGCGGTGACGTCAGAGCATCCGATAGTAGACAAATCGCGATCGGGGACGTTGTCATTATAGTGGATGGCTTATTACCACGTAACGTTTGGCCTAAGGGGCAGGTAGAAAAGTTATACCCGGGACCTGATAACGTAATACGCAGCGCGGACGTTCGGACGCGGGGGGGAATTTTTAGGAGGCCTGTAAGAAGGCTCATTGTCCTCCCTAGGGAGATAAGGGGCTCCGAGGGTCTACGCCGGGGGGAGGATGTTGAGGACAAATGAATCTTTCCTTAAATCTACATTAACATTCAACAATAACGAGAATTACATCGCGAATCACAACACACACACACTCACACACTAGCCGAAAACACGAGAGAGAGATGTAAGATATGTACTTCATATGTGTAAGAGTAATAGATAATAAGTTTGTAGACTAAGAGTAACAATGTGCTAGTTGTAAGTATTAAAAATGTATTAGAATTCGCGCCGACCGCCGGCAAAGTTGTACCGGCAAGATATAATTTGTAAATACATGTAATTCGAAAATAAATACAGTCCACATTATATAGTGAAGTTGGGGTTTAATTGCTGGTGAAGAAAGCGTCCCCTTCAGTAATAATTTTCGAAATATTTAAAATACAAACATTTTTATAACTTTTCATTAACTCTTGAAGAAAACTAATATTTTTTTTCCTTCGGTAAACTTCGAAAGAAACCTCATGATCAAATTTTATCCAAATCGGAATGAGTCGATTCCAACAACTGGTCGATTCGATAATTTACTACAAAATACAATATATTCGATTTTCTTGATTTTTTTAATTGAAATTTTTCAATTACAAAACTTTATATTATGTCTCTGTCTATGTTAGTTGGTTTATGACTCGAGAAACACTAAACCGAATTACACGATACTTTTTTAAATCCTAGGTACGCTATCTTTCAGTTTTTAGTAATATTTTTTATATTAAATAATATCTTCGAGTATCTATAAGAAAAGATGTTGACAAATAGAATAAAAACCCTCATAAAAATCCATTATCGTGTTTCTTTTTTACACCCTATCCTTACATTATATAAAAGCAACGTCTCTCTGTCTGTTTGTATGGTAAAATTAGGAACCCTATCAATATAAAAAAAATTACCATAATACTCATTTTTTTGTAGTATTCGATTTGGTGTTACATGTAAGGGGGCAAATGTTGTATACTAAGAGGTCTTGCAATAAATATTTCACTAGAAAGATAATGTATAGTTCAGCATTATTTAAAAAAAAAAGCCGTCATTGTAATTCACGTGAGTGGAGCTGTGAAACTGTGCTTTGTACATTTTTAATTTTTTTTACGTTGAACGTTTACGTGCAGCCGTTCTGCAGATTGCCCGGATCAAACAGACAGGCAACATTTTAAAAATTGTATATTTGTTATAGATGTCGTATATACATACATTCATATCTATTTAGTAAAAAAAAATTGACATTACAAACAAACACTTCAATTTTATTTATTAGTGTAGATTGAGTTGTTATTGGTGAGCTTTAGTACTATTAACATAACATTTTTGGAAACGATTGTTTCTTGTTTTTAATATTCAATAATGATTGTAGTCGATTTATAATCAACGGACGAATAATAAGTATTTACTTTAGTATTGTATATCCAATTGTTTTTCATTAAAACCCAACTATTAATTACTAAATTATAAATGCGCAAACGCAACATAAATCTGAACGATCAAAGAATATATAAATCCTATAGTATAATATACATATACATACATCTCAGCATCGTAAAGTTGGAACAGTTTTCTTTCTCAAACCACGACAAGTTTATTTACAGTCGTTTTTTATATTCATTGCGTTTTCTAAGAAGTGTTAACAGTTAACACGCACGTACAAAGTTCAAAGCTTGGGAGAGCTTTGTATAAGAGTGTCCCGCGTTCAGACGCTTTCCAAAAACCACGCCTTCTATGTCTTTTGTTTATTTTCGTGTCACAAAATGAATGACCGTTTATTACACACCGTTCTGTACACATACAAACCCTATTAGTATTTATATACATTAGCGAATTCGTTTAAAACAATAAGTGTAATTAATTAATTATAATAATAAGTAGACACATTTTCCAAAGGATTTTAATATAGTGAACTCCGTTTTGATTCTCTACGATTATCGGTTGCATTATTTTATCTTAAATATGTAATAATAGTTAATAAGTACGAGAACATATTCAATTAATTAACTATTAGTTAGATAACTTGTCCATATTATATTACTTAATATATTTAAACCAGGACAGATTCAGTGGGCCTCTAATTAGGAATACACTAGAAAATAAACCAAAAAAATAAAAATAACACCAACAAAGATATTGTTTAAAAGTAATTCGCCAACAGAACAATTGTAAAAAAACTATGAATAATATACTTTCTTGAAACTGTCTATATATTATTAACTTTGCAAAATTTGTAACGGTATTCATTTTTATATAGATTAAAAAATTAGTATTATTGAAATAAAACCAAGAAGACATTGTAATGAATAATAGTACGGCATAATTATGACAAAGCGTTTTTAATACTTGCCTGATTAGTTATTCCCTACAGCTTATTCCCTAGATATGTCTTTTCACAATTATTCATTGAATTCTAATTGTACTTCCATTCTTAATGTTTTATGATTTATGACGACTTAGTGTATAATAATCGGTTTAGTTCAATTATTTGTATAAACTTATATTACACTATGGTGTAATAGTCAGCCGCGGTTACCGGCCTGTATTATTTTCGTGAACGGTTGACGTTGATTACATGATTTATTTATATTTAGACGTGCAGTTCACAGACTGGGATTATACCGGCCTTTTGAAAAGTTATTTTACAGCGTGTCTATCAACATATTCATTATTCCTGGATTTGATGTTATCAAGTCATTTTTCTATATCGTAGTGATGGGTATTAAATAATTGACCATTATAATCTATGGGTTGTTGCTTGCCTAAGACTAAGAATATGTATCTGATAGATTTGGAATGGAAAGTTTTCCTTTATTTGTTTACTACAAACTGGGTGCCCGCGGCTGCGCCCGCGTTTCATATATTCTTCACTGCATTTTTTTTTTAATACAGAACCCTAATTATTCATTTAGTACTAAAATAAAGTAAAAATATTTCTTATAAATTCAAGCATTTACCCGTAAAATTGTGCATTGAATCGGATCTTATTAAAATTTTTATGAGTTTTGATTATTTTACCCGGAACCCCGAATGATTTTCGAAAAAAAAAAGTATCCTAAGTTACACGGAACAACTTCATATATCTGCCAAAAAAGTCCCGTCAAAATAGCTCCAGGCGTTCCGGAAATTAACCGGAATAAATAAACAGACAGACAGACACAAATTTAATTTTCGATATTGATATCGTATATATGTGCATTCATATGTATTTAATTAAAAATTGTTATTTTGATATTAGGAACATACATTTAATTTTAGTATAGATGAATTTAAATAGGTAGTCAAATAGTTGATTGATGTCGAAGTGAAATAGCTTTAATATATGTATATGGATAAATAATTAAATATTGTTTTATAATCACTGTTCAAAGAGTAAGAATTATATGATTTAAAATCATTATCTGTATTAATAATATCTCTAAATGAGTCAATGGTTTCATTGTATACTTTAGTAACCATGGAAGGGGCTCATCGTATTTTTTTATCTTCGATTATTTATATAATCTCAACGCTTTGATCACAATCTCACATAATGTTAGATAATGATGTGGTTCAGGTAGTAAACATGCTAGACCTAAGGGTATTTATTTATTGGCTTCCAAATGATGCTGCCGGAATACACTTTAGTGTTTGGCGACATAGCTTGAAACTTGAGGGTGGCAGCTACCCCCAGTAGGCATTATTAGAAAACACTCTAACCAAGCTATGGTTTCCTCACGAAGTTTTCCTTAACCGAAAAGTCAGGCACATTATAGGAGGGTTCGAATACATCCACTGATGTGGAATCCGACTGCGCTATCAACTGAGCCATGGTCGCTTCATCAGATCAGCTGCTTTCGATTTATAAACCAACTAACGAACAGAAAGGCGTTCCTACGAATACGTAAGGAAGAACCCTTTCTCGTACTTATGAAGTTTTTGTCTGAAATTTGTAATAAATAATTATTGGCATTAGCAGTATTACTTGAGAATATCTAGGCTTAATGTGTTTACCATCCTGGATCACATCGTCACTTAACATCAGATGAGATTGTGGTCAAAGGATTGTGTCTATACTGTGTAAAAAAAATGAGATCTTGCCCCTGGCCCTTAAGACTTAACTAACATCGCTATCTTGTTGTATAACATTAATAGTATATTATATTCGGGAATCACGCTGACATTAAAAGATATTTTTTAAGTTTCTTAAAAAATAGTATAAAATTTATACTAATAAAAGAAATTGAAATGTCTGTTTGTAATGTGAATTTATTTTTATTTTTTACTAACTAGATATGAAAATGTATGTACGTATACAAGATACATATACCAAAGATGCGTTTTTTTTTGTCCGTCTGTCTGAACCGGGTAATCCCGCAACGGCTGAACGGATTTTGACGGGTTCATTTGGTATATAGCTGAAGTTACTCCGGGTAACTTAGTGTACTTTTAATTTTCGAAAAAAATTGAGGTTCTGCGTAAAAAAAATAAAACTCACAAAAAATTGAATAAAACCCGATTCAATGTACAGTTTTACGGGCAAAATGCTTGAATTTATGAAAAATATATATACTTTATAAATATATTTACAATTTTTTTTTTAGGAAAATAGGGTTCCGTATAAAAAATGAAAACGCAGTGAAGAATATATAAAACACGGGCGCAACCGCGAGCCCACAGCTTGTCATAAATAAAAATCTATAATTTATGTATATATATATGATGTGTGAATATGAATGTATGTTTTATAAAAAATGATGGAAAAACTTAGGGCAATGATTAAAACGGAGATGAAATATGAAAAATTTAAATAAAACATTTTTATAATATTTGTAACGTATACAATTAAACCTGAAAATTAGAAAAAATATTACAATACGTTCATTAAGAATTTAAAAAAAATTAACTCTAAATTTGTCCACGAGTGTATGTAGATTTTTTCTTAGGTGATTTTTTCAGAACATATCCACCCATAACTTCTCTATGTATCCATCCAAAGCTTGCCTCGAAGGAATGGCTGCAAGGAAAAAGACTGCCCTTTATACTTTATTTACAATATTAATAAAATAATATTTGCACAATAAAGTTTACAATAAAAACAAATAAACCCAAAAACTTGGGGCTTATTTTCGTGATTGTAAATGACAGCCTCTACGTACGTTATTATGTTCGATTATTGTGTACAAGTTCATAGTGTGCTGTGTGTGGGTGCAGTACTCGACCGTTGTTTGTTATGTGTACATGGAGGCCTCGAAAGGAGTTCGTTGATCTGTGCATAGACTTTACTCCGACGTAGAATGGACAAAAGATTGTATAGCAAGCATCAAGCTTCGATATATGCCTATCTTTATATGATATCAAGTTTTGATTATTGCTTTATTTAGACTATTTTGTGAACTTTCGGAAGGGATAGCTGTAAGTTTATTTGTTAATAATGTTGATTATTATGTATTGTAAAATATTAAAAAAAAAAAAAATCTATTACTCTTTATTTATTTCCTCAAAAAAAGATGGCCAATAGATTAGATTACAATAATTTAACGACATATAAAACAATTACCAGTGTACTTGCCTTTTAAAGCTATCATCGCGTGCATAAGTTGTAGCTGTAACAAATATTTACAATGAATTGAACAAAACAAAAAAAAAAACAGTTTATTAAAAAGTATTCATAAAACAATAATATAAAAAAGTAATGTTAGAAAGTAATACAAAAAAAAACAACAATAATATGCATCGAAACGTAAAAAAAATAAAATGTCAAAAGTATAATTATTATTGTCATTTAGGCTTTACTGAATAAACAAATTGTTGAGTTTATAGCAATTAATTTAATAAACTCCCGTACCTACCAAGAACTTTAGTAACCAGCAAAATAATTTATTGTTTCTCAATGTTCGACATGTTATATTACTTTCAGTAGCAAACGCGTCTTCTTCTTGTATGGAGATAATAGATGGTAACGCTGAAGGTTCAATGATAAAGTGTTAAGACATCGCGCTGTACGTCTTGGTTTCAAATTTAAAACTGACGCAAGTTTTTTAAAACTTAGGGCGCTCAGACGGGAGAGTGTTAGATAGTGCTAGGGCATCAAAGTAGTACGGACCTCGTCTTGGGCTTTTACTCGAAATGTAAATACCGCGGAACTTACCTTAGCATATACCTAAGGAAAAAGCAACAACGGATTTCAAGCTCGTTTGCAGAACCTATGTGTTTCCGTGTAGTGCACAGGAGAGTGGGGTGCAGGGTAATGCATGTTTTGTTAGTGTATGGAAGTTCAAACAAACTATTGAAAAATTTGTTTCGACAGTATTCTTTGAGAGATCGGAAAATAACATATAGGCATATTTGAACATTCGGCTACGTCGTCTGACCTATCTGTCTCGAGTGCTCTTTGAGACGCGTAGCAACAGGCCCGGGCGTGTTAGATAGGTAGAGGCGCATTGCGCAACCTGGGTTCGAATCCGCTCAAGGCCCGTCCAAACGTAAACAGAGTATTGTCGTTCACCACAACAACACTTGAAACTAAATGACCGATATGGTATTTGATAATATTTGAACGATTACTTTAATGTATGTGCGTTGAAGTTTTAAAATTACAAAAAAAAAACACAGACTTCGACTTAATTTTGACCGTAATTGAAAAAAATGACTATCGAGAACTACTATCGACTATCGAACGAAATGACTCTCTATTCGAGTTACTGTATATTGTTGTGTTTTATTTCAGTATGAAGGTTGTGACTGTCGATCGATCACTCGGTGATCACCATTGTTCATCAATATAAATAAAGCACATTAATTTTACACGGAAAATAAAATTTACTTGTTATCTACGTTAAGATTGTTGTATCAATGTTGCATCATTGTGTATAAATACAAAGTCCCTTTTTGCGTCTGTCTGTTTATCCGTTAATTCTTCCTAAACCACGCAACACCACCACCTTACACTGGCTAATTAAAAACAACCCCGTATAAAATTCCATAAAATGCACTTAGTTTTCCCGAATTATTCAATGATTGGGTTAACTTTTGCACTTTTATTTTACTTAAAAACATTAATGAAATAGGTACCTTCCGGCCGTATCACTTGAGAACCAGTATTTTTAGGCTTAGTTTGTTTACCATCCTGGACCAAATCGTCACTTTACATTAGGAGAGATTGTGGCCAAAGCAGTGAGGATAAACACTGAAAAAAAACCTGTCAAAATTTTAATAATAAACAGTTTTTTTTGTAAATTGCTCGTTTACATAGAAGTCTGTATATGTAAAACAAAATTTTATATATTAATAAAATCTATATCTACTGACACAGTTATCTGAAAATAAATAAATTACGTCAAAACGTAATATAACATTATTTTACTATACGATTTTATCGGTTAACCTTTGGTGGTGCGGCGCGAGCGAGCCCGGGTCAAGCGAGATGAGATATCGGCTCGCTTTAGCTGAATAAGCACGCAATTAAACTTATTTAACATGTATTTTTTTTTTATTTATAAAGCTTGCCAACAGAATAAATACTATGTCATACGTAAACATTGACATGAATAAAGTAACGTACAATGTAATTATAAAAATTAAAGGCATGCATGATAATTAATTTTTTTAAGGAATGTATTATATTAACGAAAAGAAATAATTACCAAATTTATATATTATATAGTCTAAAAAATATTAGTTAAATAGTAATAATTAGATGCAAATGCATTAATCATTTTTTTGTTACCATGTGGTGCCGGCTTAAGAATAGTACCACCCCATATCTACCTGTGGAGGTCGTAAAAGGCGACTAAGGGGTAAAATTAGGGGATGGGCAGCAGCATCCCCTGAGTACCAAAAACACCTACTGCGATAACCAATCCTCCTGCCAAGCGTGGCGATTATGGCAATTCTCTCCTTATCTTTGGGGAGACCTTTGCCCAGCAGTGGACGCGATACGGTTGAATGGATAGATGGACACTAATTTGATTTAAATTCAATTTTATGACTATAAAAGTTAAGTAAAGAGTGCTTGTATGAACTGAGTGTTTGCGAAAATATATCGAGGGGATTATTTATCGTACTAGATATCACGTTATATAACCTTCCTATACATATATGAGGTATTCAAAGTTGTAGTAGGAATTTCGAAAGTACATGGATTGCGCATTGTACGGGTACATCTTAGGTAAATACGGCAACAGACCTGCATTTGCGCGAGAATAGACAAATCGAACATTTCAAATGGCTGTAATCGAATAAAATTGTGCCACATATATATAAGCTCTAAGTTACTTAAAGAGCAATGGAGAGGGCTATGCTTGGAGTTTTACTGCGTGATCGAATCAGAAATGAGAAGATCCGCAGAAGAACCAAAGTGACCGACATTGCCCGAAGAATTGCTAAGCTTAAGTGGCAGTGGGCTGGCCACATTGCTCGTAGAACCAATGCGCGATGGGGCTTACGGGTTCTCGAATGGCTACCATGCACCGGAAGACGTAGCATGGGTAGGTCATCCACAAGGTGGACCGACGACCTGGTGAAGGTCGCGGGAATCCGCTGGATGCGAGTGGCGCAAAACCGGTCGTCGTGGAGATCTTTGGGGGAGGCCTATGTTCATTAGTAGACGTCTTTCGATTGATTGGATGGATGGAAGGTATTTCTACCATAAGCTGAAATAGCTTATATAAATGTAAATCGGTATATTTCAATAAAAATATTAAATATAACAATGTTGTGATATTTTTACCATAGTAACTTTTCTTCTACTAATTTAAATTAAATTTGGCATAAAAATAAATTTTACATCTAACTCTCGATAACCCCAGCGTATTTTAAAGCCAGTTTCATATTCACATGTCTATTTATTTTAATTCATAGAATGAATTCATGATTATAGTCACAGTTGTGGTCATATCTGACTTCCTATATAATAGTCAGTCTGGTTACGCCATCTATAGGTGGTTGGTGAAGGTTTTGCTGGTGATTTGCTGTGCCGTTGAGTGGTGGCGCTGTAGTACCTTATCTGGACTACTGCGCCGACCCGACGGTCGAGTCATGAGTGAGCCGTGACAGTTAAATTGTGTACTTGAATTCGAACACCTCCGCAAAAAATATTGTTTTACCGCAAACCCGCGCTATTGCAGCTGCACGCTTTTTTAATATTATATACGCTTTACGTGAAAGTGAGTTCGAGAAACCGTCCTGGACACTATACGCTGGCAGAGGGAACGGTTGCCGCCACCATCGGTGAGTAGATTGCTGCAACTCCTTTTCACAACCGCATCGCTTAGGCTAGATTGCCCCCCAAAAACCGCTCCTAGGGCTATTTACACGCCCTAGGATCTCCTATACATAAATTTTGGTCCTTACGAGCTTGGATTTCTAGCAAATTTACTATTTATTATACGCTTTTTTGTTGCCGAGCTGTGCAACATTTTTCCTACACATACCCGCCATTTGTTTACAATCCTAATTATTACCACCTTTTTCCTAATTTAATTACAATTGTTATTTCTATAATGGAAAATACTCTTAAAAAGTTAATAGCGAAGAAAGAGAGGAGGTATTTGCTAAACTAAATGTGTTGTTTGAGAAATCAAAAAATATATCCAACTTTGATTCTAGAGTCAATGAAAACTTCATGACAGATTCGGAAACGGTTGACAGTGATCGTCAGACTTTTGAATCAGTTTTAGATAGTATCAATGATATAGCTTTAGCACGGAACGCTGATAGTCAGCCAGATTACAGAAGCCTGGATGCGTATGAGGAATTGTTTTCTCTGGTAATTCGGGTTAGAAATAAAATTAATAACCCGAAAAGTTTATCAGCGCGACAAGCAATTAACGCTAATCCTTGTCAGATTTCAATACCGCCTATCCAATTAAAAGAATTTGATGGTTCCATGGAAAACTGGACTGCGTTTTATGAATCGTTTAAAACAAACATACATGATAATGAGTCACTTTCTGACTCCCAAAAGGTACAGTACCTCATGGGTAAACTAACGCATAACGCCTTAAAGTCAACCGCGGGAATATTACCAAACGGCGACACCTATAAAATAATATGGGAAAATCTTGTAAATAAATATCAAGATACACGCGCCTTAGGTACCCATTACTTAAAAAATATTTTAGATATAAAGGCCTGTACACATACCGCCGCTAGCCTTGATTCTTTCGTGGAGAAATATTCTTCATCGGTCGCTGCATTAAAATCATTAAAAATTACGGATTTAACAGATTTTATCCTTTTACATTGCGCATTACGTAAATTGGACATTCAAACGGCACAAGCATTCGAAATGTCAGTAAGAGGTGAAAATATTACTTCTACAAAAAAATTGATAACTTTTATTCAAGAACAAGTGAAAGTCTTGAACCGGGCTAATTCTAACATTAATAAAATGCCCTTAACACCAGGACCGCGCAATATGCCGCGGTCACAAAATAACTATAAATCATTTATTACAAACAGTAGTTCATACGAATCGACCCGTCCCGCAATTAATAATAATAAAATAAATGTAACATCCGCTAAGTACAATATTTCATCTCCCCATACTAAGTGTTTTCTATGCAAGCAAACAAACCATTCGCAATTGTACAACTGTGTACAATTTAAAAATATTATTTCACCGCAAGAAAAGTTTGAATTTATTAAGTCGCATAATGGTTGTGTAAATTGTTTAAGCCTAACACATTCTGTGACGGCATGTAAATCGCGCTTTAAATGCAAACATTGTAATAAAACTCATCATAGTTTTGCTATGTTTTAGAAAATTACCTCACATCAATGAACAAATTGAAAATAAAAATATCCCTAATACCGACGATACGCAAGCGCGAGCGCAAGTCACTTCGCCTGCGTCCCCTACCACGCGTCTTGATGTTTCCCGTACCACGTTATCGCATAACGCCGAAATAAAATCTAGTAATAATATATTATTAGCCACCGCTCAAGTATATGCGCATTGCGATAATGGTAAACGAAAGGTAGTTCGATGTTTAATTGATAACGGTTCACAAAATAATTTAATAACCACGGAATGTTGTAAATTACTTAACATTCCGATTATCCCATTGAGTAATTCGTTTATCAAAGGAGTTGGATTAACGTCGCGACCAGTCCATGGATATGTTTATTTAGACATTGAGTCTCGAGTTTCGCCAAATAAGTATCATATTCACGCTCTGGTGGTCGATCGCATTACTGATCAATTGCCCGCTAATTTTATAAATTCGAGTGATTTGCATCATATAAGTAAACTACCGCTTGCAGATTCCAACTGGAACGTACCAGGTGGAATTGACCTAGTGATAGGCGTTCAACTTTTTCCGTACATTTATTTAGGTAACCGATTAGATGTTGGTACACACGGTCCTATCGCGGTCGAAAGTACATTAGGAATCATTTTACTAGGTGATGTGCGTTATGACGGCATATCGGATGATGTGCGTTACAGTGGCACATCAGATAGTGTGCGTTATAGTGGCACTTCTTTTATTATAAATAATAATAACTCTAGTTTGTGACTATCGAGTACAACCTATATTCACCCGCATACTTTAAATACCAAAAATGTTCACCCGCTTACTTCAAATACAAAAAATATTCTCCCGATTGCTTCAAACATAGAAAATATTCACCCGCTTATTGTAAATACAGAAAACATTAATTCGTGCAATTCTGATATTAAAATTCTTCAATCCGCTTTGACTTTAAATAAATCCTTCATTTCTATGGGACATAAAGATATTGAGTCGTGCCTCCATAAATTTTGGGAATTGGAGGAAATTCCCGCAGTACGTTTACTTAGTCCTGAGGAAACGGAATGCGAAAATAAATATATTTCTACGACTACCCGCAGTAGTGATGGTCGATATATGGTTGATTTACCTTTTTGTAAAAACCCTATTGATCTGGGCAACTCTCGTGCCGTTGCTCACCGCCGCTTCCTTGCACTCGAACGCAAGTTTAATAGGTTTCCATCGCTTCGAGATGATTATAATAATGTAATAACTGAATATATTAACAATGGTTATTTAACCGAACTTAACACCGCTTTGCTCCAATGAAACCGACGATGGTTATTATATACCGCACCACGCAGTAGTCCGCACAGACAAGGCTACAACAAAGTTACGCGTAGTTCTTGATGCAAGCGCTAAAACTTCTAGTGGATTGTCACTTAATGACGTTCTTCACACCGGTCCTAATTTACAGGCGGATTTATTTCTGTTATTACTCCGTTTTCGCTTATTTCCTGTTGCACTATGCGCCGACGTGAAACAGATGTACTTACGCATTAGAGTAACACCTAATCACCAAAAATACTTAAAAATATTTTACCGCTATCATAATAACGAGAAACTGCGTACTTTTGCGTTCAATTGTCTTCCTTTCGGCTTAAAATCTTCACCTTACTTAGCCATGCGTACTGTACGGCAGTTAGCATCTGACGAAGGTCATCAGTTTCCAGAGGCCGCTCGTATCGCTGAATCCCAATTATATATGGATGATTTAGTCACCTCAGTTCCTGAAGAGGGTTCGGCATTCATCTTATCAAAAGAGTTAATTGAACTATTTAAAGTTGGAGGTTTTGATTTAGTTAAATGGGCAAGTAACTCTAACTCATTTATGGAAACTATACCAGATTCTCACCGTTCGTCCGTTAGTTTTTCTGATAATAACGATAATTATAACGCAATGAAAGTTTTAGGTCTTTCCTGGCTTCCCGCTAACGATTCATTTATTATTACAAATTCGGACGCTAATGACAAATGTACGAAGCGGACGATTTTGTCTTTTATTGCCCGCTTGTTTGATGTACTTGGGTTAATAGCTCCAGTTATATTGTTTGCTAAATTGTTAATTAAAGAACTCTGGCATTCTAAAATAGAATGGGATGATCCACCTCCAGATAGTATAATTTACCGTTATTCATCTTTAGTGAAAGAACTTCCGCTACTTTCAACTATAAGTATACCGCGTCATATTGGTGTTACTAAAGACTGTGAAGTAAACATTGTTGCATTCTGTGATGCGAGTTTAAATGCCTACGGTTGTGTGTTGTTTACTTACACATCACAGATTCCATAGGAAATATTACCTTCAGATTGTTGTGTTCAAAATCTAAAGTTTCTCCTGTAAAAATTACCACCTTAGCTCGTCTTGAGCTTTGTGCCGCTTTAGTTTTATCTAAATTAGTAAAAACTGTTTACAACGCTTATAATTCTCTTCATCCTATAAATGCTATATACGCCTTTTCTGATTCGACAGTTGCTCTGTCATGGATTCATTCTTCACCACACAGATGGTCAATATTTGTAGGTAACCGCGTTGCTCAAATTCAGGAAAATATGTATATTGCCTGACCGCTTTTTTCACATCAACGGCATAGAAAACCCTAGTGATTGTGTTTCGCGGGGTCTTTTACCGTCCCAAATAATTAATCACCCGCTCTGGTGGCAAGGTCCTTCTTGGGCTTGTTCCCCTATTTCGCAGTGGCCTATTACTCCTTTTGTTCCCTCACAATATGATGAGTTACCGGAAATTAAGAAATCAGTTACACTTACCGCTCTAACAGTCGTTGAAGATTCTCCTTTATATGAACTTGCTCTAAAAGTTTCATCATGGTCGAAATTGCTTCGATGTATTGTTTATGTTCTTCGCTTCATGAAGAAACTCCCGCGATCTCCATTTATTACAACATATGATTTAAATCAAGCTGAAAAGGTTATTATCTGTGCTCTTCAAGCAAAATATTTTACGCAAGACATTGCAATAATTAAAAAAGGCGACTTGCCTTGTAAAAACCTTCGTAAACTTAGTCCATTTTTAGACGAAAATGGAATTTTACGTATACAAGGTAGGCTGTCAAATTCAGATTTACCTTTTGAAGCGCAACATCCCGCTTTACTCCCAAAAAGTGATCACATAATAAATCTAATTGTGGATTATTATCACATTACAAACTTACATGCGGGTTCAGACCTGTTAATGTCGATTATTCGGCAACGCTTTTGGATTTTATCCGCTAGAAATGTTATCAGGAGAAGAGTACATATGTGTAAGGCATGTTTTCGTGTATCACCCTCTCATCCAACGCCAAAAATGGCTGATCTCCCTTCTAGCCGTGTCATGGAAGCCAAAGCCTTCTTACATACCGGCGTAGACTATGCTGGTCCGCTGAAAATAACACTCTCACGCAGACGTGGTCAGCATTCTCAAAAGGCATATATTTGTCTTTTCGTGTGTTTAACAACAAAAGCTGTCCATATCGAGTTGGTGTCGGATCTGACTTCAGATTCCTTTCTCGCCGCTTTTCAACGTTTTATTTCTCGCCGCGGCCCAGTTTCATATATATACTCAGACAACGGTACTAATTTTGTTGGCGCAAAGGCCAAATTAGATGAACTTTACAAATTTTTAATATCAAAAGATTTTCGATCCTCTTGGAATAATGAATTGACTAAACATCGAATTATTTGGAAAATGATTCCACCCCGCGCCCCACATTTTGGAGGATTGTGGGAATCGAATATTAAAAGTATTAAAACGCATTTGTATAGAGTGATAGGCACACAAATTCTTACGTATGAGGAGATGTTAACGGTATTAAACCAAATTGAATGCCTCATGAATTCAAGACCTTTGTGCGTCTTATCATCTGATCCAAATTCTGAAATACTTACACCCCGCGCATTTTCTGATGTCAACTCCTTTACGATTCTTACCCGCTTCGGAGTTGCCTGACGACCGCATAACCCTAACCAACCGCAAAAAACTGTTAGATAACTTAGTTAACTCGTATTGGAAAAAATGGAGGTTAGAGTACTTGCATACTCTGCAAGTTAGACAGAAGTGGTGTACGCCCGAAAATCCTATTACGGTTGGAACGATAGTATTAGTTCACCAGGATGATATTCCCCCGCTTCGCTGGCCCACAGGCGTTATAACCGAAGTTTATCCTGGGGCCGATGGTGTTGTACGAGTTGCGCTTGTTAAGACAAAATCAGGCATTTTAAAACGACCCGTGCTAAAACTATATCCCTTACCGCTTAAATAAAATACCGCTAATTAAAGAGATTATTTTCAACCGCTTCATTTCAATTTACGCTACCACTTTAATTAAACTTATTAGGAACATCAAATAACTTATCTTTCATCCGCTTTCCATAATAAGTTCCCGCTTTAAGATTGGTCCTTTGTTCCTAGTCTCCCTTATTCCTTTGTTGAAAGCCCTGGGTTCTTTCAAGGGGGGGAGGATGGTTACGCCATCTATAGGCGGTTTGTGTAGGGTTGCTGGTGATTTGCTGTACCGTTGAGTGGTGGCGCTGTAGTACCTTAGCTGGACTACTGCGCCGACCCGACGGTCGAGTCATTAGTGAGCCGTGACAGTTAAATTGTGTACTTGAATTTCGAACACCTCCGCAACAAATATTGTTTTTACCGCAAACCCGCGCTATTGCAGCTGCACGCTTTTTAATATTATATACGCTTTACGTGAAAGTGAGTTCGAGAAACCGTCCTGGACACTATACGCTGGCAGAGGGAACAGTTGCCGCCACCATCGGTGAGTAGATTGCTGCAACTCCTTTTCACAACCGCATCGCTTAGGCTAGATTGCCCCCCAAAACCGCTCCTAGGGCTATTTACACGCCCTAGGATCTCCTATACACAGTCGTTTTATTTTAACTTTTATATTGAATGTCATAGCGTAAAATGAATTAATCCAATAGAAGTTGTCCTAATAATATTTCTGTGATGAGTAACGTTTAGTTCGTCATAATAAACCTTTAAACAAACTCTGATCTTTTCTTGGATACTTCTGCTGAGGTTCTTGAAATAGTACGACTCGTACTGTTTTTGTTCGATTGACAACAATAGCTTTACTGTGCGACTTACATTCCTCATAGGGTTGGACGGTTTTCGGACAACTACCGAAACTAATTTTCAACATAATATAACGTAAACCAAATTTTAGTCATATTTGTCCAAATCTTCCCCATTGTCAGCAATAGTAAGCAAAGCTCTTATCCCTCTTCCCCTTCTCCATGATTACAAGAGCATTTGTATAATTTTGAAAATAAAAACGAAAAGTATGACTGACATGACGTAATCACCATTCAGTCTCCCGGCATCCATATCATCAACATTAAGTAAAACATAAACCCTCTCATTATGCTCCATTGATGCTTATGAGAGTAGAACAGAAAAAAAATCTTCTGATCCACGTATAATATTCAGAATATAATGAAAATTCTTTACGTTTGAAGTCGAAATAAAAAAAGATAATATGAATGTAACAATAGCATAGATTAGTGTGTTATCATATTAGTTGTGTACTTATTCAAAGTACTGAAGTAATAAACTGGTCGCAGCATAGAATCGTTTCTGCGAGCCGAGACCCGAGCCGAGACCTCTGGCCCCCAGACTAGCGATACTCGGTTGTAATATTAAAACCGAACGTTAATTACGTTTGTTTGTAATAATGCTTATCATGATATTATTATTAATGTCAGACAAATGTATATAAAACATTCTTTATATTAGTTTATTTACATTATTCCATTTAAATTGCATTATATTAAAAAAAAATGTTGATTATTCTACAGAAAAAACATATTTTTTGCTTTTATAAAGAATCGCATTTTGTACTGTATCGCATTTTGTAATCGCATTTTGTAACCAAAAAAAAAAAAAACTTTTGTTTAAAAATCCCGAACCGAAAGTCGAATCGTCATGTATTTGATCACATTATCACTGAACTATCATCGGCATCATTAATAAATGTTAGGTATTTAAATTATTGACAAAATTACTTTAAACTGCAGTACCCGTTTGAAAGTCGACACGGTGTTCGTTTATTGTATTAATTTTATACTTATAACAAACTATTTTTGTTGTCGAGAAATACACGGAAATCACTAACAAATCATGATCAAGTTGCATATTATAAATGTCTACGTAATGAGTTAGTTTATTGTCATCGCGATACTGAGTTTACGACGCGAAATGTCCTGCGTGTTTAAGATATATGGGTTGTAATAATATGCGCTTTCAGATCGAGCGTTTCGCGATCGCGCGTTTTAAATTTCCTACACATTTTCAAAGGCAACAAACATCTTTTGTTCGTCTTTCACTTTATAAGTTAAATCGTGAAATAATACATCGATTATCATGATTATTGTTTTGTGCATAATATTTATTAGTGTGTCTTGGCAGTTAAACCTTCTTGTATGCCGCAACTGTAAACGATATGACGTGAGATGTTTCATATTTACTAAGTGTCTTGTGACTGCCAACTTTTTAAAGTGAAACTCCTCGTGTGCGGTAACAGTAAAATTTCAGGGTTACTTCACACAATAATTATAATGTGAGGTACAGAATAATAAAAATAATAACATTGCCCTTACAATTTTGGATATTAAAGGACAGATAGAAGTACGCAGTGAGAAAGAAAGAGACAAAAATCAATCATATGATAAACACTATGAACATTATTTTTTCCTGTTTGTGCTATATTTGTTCTTAAAGATGCAGGGCATACGTACTTTTTATCTCTTTCTCAACCTCTGATATCTATCCTTTACTAATTGTTTGTGTTATACATTTAAACTTTTTTAGAATACTTACAATAAATAATGTTTTCAAAGGCGTATAAAATCTGACAGTACGTTCATGATTTGAAGTTTCCAATTGAATTTGCTATTAAAACGGCAAAATTTTAATGAAGTAGATTCTGTTTATTAATATTGTTTTTGTATTTTTTGTAAATACGTAATTAAACTTTACACGCTTTGAAGTATGCACAATATTATACTCCTAGAATAATTTATATATAGTTAGAATAAATCGTAGTAAAAGAGTTTAAAAAAAACTTCTGCATAGGTATATCTGTAACGCGCGGTATACACTGTTTCGTCTGAACTACCTTTACAATTCACGTAAAAACATAAAAATGTAATTTTCAATGTATTCTTCTGTTGATCGATGTGTAGGTGATACGTACATAACGTTTTATTTCTAAATGTGTTTTAAAATTTCATTTATTGTTTGAATTACTTTTGTATGTAATTTTATATATAAAGTTTTAGTAGATATGAACTAGTTACATACGCGGATTTGCTTGTGTATAATTTTTCTTACTTTTCTTGTAAATTATTGTATTGCAGAAAAAGCTGGCTGGCTAATATAAGAAAATATACTTAAACGTGACTAACGAAAGAACATAAGGAAACGCTTATGATAAAAATATATATACGTAAATAGATTCAGTCGTTCTCGAGTTAGGGGGCGTCTATTAATTACGTGAGGTCTTCCAGGGGCGGGGAGGGTTTCAAGCAAAATATTTCCAAATCTCACTTACGGGGAAGGGGCGGGGTCTTAGCAAATATCACGTAATTTATTTTCTAGCAGAAAACTGTGTAAATGAGTGCGTGAAAAATTATTTCTACAACAAAAAATATGGGGAAATCTGATACAACAGTGTTTGTCAGTCTCCATGGACTGAATTAGAATAAATCTTTTTTAAATTTTTGTTTAATATTTAATTTTATAATTGTGATTTTAAATTATGGTAATATTTACAAATACCAGTATTTGCTAGACTACAATAAAAGTAATGGAATAAGTTGTTTTCTTGTTTTTTTTTGTCAGTAATCCAACACGTTTACAGCCAAAACATACATTTTGAAGAATCTTGTGTGAGATTAGGGCGGGGGGAGGGAGTTGAGAAAAATTATACAAAATCTCACCAACGGGGGAGTGGGAAGGGGGTTAAAAATTCTCAAAAATGTCTCACGTAATTAATAGACGCCCCCTTATAAGCTAACAAACAAATAGATAGGTGTTGCTTTTTATATAATGTCCTCAAGAATAATTAAAAACGAGATATGGGTTATTGTTGTGAGCAATTAATTATCCTCTGAGCATTTTTTTCTTACATAATCTAACTTATTTAATAAAATATATAACAAAAAATTCGCTGATAAAAAAAAATTACATAAGTCGGTTCAGTGGTTCTGGAACTATAAACTATGACGCCGTGTGTTTGTTATTTACATGTATATGTTACATAATTTGCCGTTTATAGAAAATAATTATAAAAAAATACAACAAATTATTATTTCTACGGTTAATATATGAAGGCTAAATTATTCACCGAACGCTTTCCAAATTACTATTTAATAATATAATAATTACTGTTATATTTTCGGTTTAAAAGCTTACTAGAAGAGACAACAAGGATAATTTGTTTTTAAATGTAAAAAAATAATTACAGTATTTCTTTAATTTGAGTCTATGAATTCGAAACTTGTTTTTATTAATTACTAGTGTGCCTGCGACTGCATCCGATTTTCATATATTCTTCACTGCGTTTTAATTTTTTATACGGAACCCTAATTGTTTTCTGGTACTAAGATAAAGTAAATATATTTCTCATATATTCAAGCCCTTAAAACTGTGCATTGAATTTATTCAATGAATTATATTCTTTTTTTACGCGGAACCCTAATTTTTTTTGGAAAATGAAAAGTACTCAAGTTACCCGGAGTAACTTCAACTATCTACCAAAAAAAAAGTCCCGTCATAATCAGTCCAGCCGTTCCGGAGATTACCGGGAACAAACAGACAGACTGATAGACACAAGTTTTAAAAATTGGTATAGGTATCTTATATACAGTCATACATGTAGAGTAAAAAAATAATTTTTTACATTACAAACGGACACTTCAATTTTATTTATTAGTGTAGGGTACCTACCCCAAGAAGACGCGGTTTACAATAAAATTGTATTTTTAATTCAATCCATTCCAATCACTTATTACGTACAAATAATCCACTATAACATGATCTTTCGTGATAAAATCGTCGTGAATCGGTAAATCGGAAAATCTCTATATAGTATAGAACAAAGAATTTTTCAGTGGTTATCTGTCTGTTTATCAGCTAACTCTGCCTAAACCACCCATCGGATTTTGTTGCAGATTTCGCCGCTAGTTAGATGTTTTGTACGGAAGGTTTATATATGTAATTAATATTAGATGAGCGGGTGAACTGTGATCTACTCTGGTTTTGGCTCGTGCTTGTTGGTATTAAGTGTGATGTGCACGAATTCGTTGCATTCTAAGCCTATCCACTTCATTTTCAGTCTCTCTAGAATATACTAATACGACTATTATCGTTTCCTGTCTGTCGCTGATCATAAGTGCGGTTAGCATGTGAGTAAGCTCGTTACACATTTGATTGACTTCGACGACCTAAATCAAGTCTTGTTCTCTTTGGGCATTCTTAAGAAAGTTGTCTTTTTGTAACAAAATACATTTCAGATAGCCCAGCACCAACAAATATTTGACAGCCATCAAAATAGTCGATCCTTTTTAAAATGAAATTTATAATTCTTTTTACCAATTCTTCAATATTTTCTCTCCGTATAAACCTTGGACTTTCCCAAATATTTCAAAACTTAATTTTGCCAAATCGATCCAGCCGGTCTCAACTTTTAGCGAGACTAACACTTTCAAATATTTCATATTTGTGCTATTTTGTAACCAAATTATGCATAAACGTCGGCAGAGGGGTAGAAAGGACATGAGGTGCTTTCGAAAGAACCCGCGGGCGAAAGCTAGCATTATTATAACAGGTAATATCTAGATAGATATTGGTTTGGTACTTATGAATAATTAAACAGATTATTTTTGATTCTAGACGAATTCTGTCGCCACATATAATTAATAGTATTAATATTTTTTTACATTACTTGTGATAAATGAAAGAAGTTATGATAAATTAGGTTGTCAAAAAATTCATGCTCATTCTCTTGGAGTACCAACCCAAACAATCAAATTTGCTATTTGTGAAGTAAATAAATTGCTACATGGCGGGAAAAGCTACAATGCAATCGTTAGTCTAGATACATATATATATATATGTCTGAAACTAATCCACCGATCCTAATGAAACCGCACGTGACTTGGACCAACTTAAAAGATAGGTTCCACACACAATTATGACCTTGATATATATTTTTAAAATTTAGCTTGAAACGTGTAGTATAGAGTAATCCGGTCAACGCCGGGTAGGGCAGCTAGTTTGATATAATTCGCAATTGTTAGTTCGTGTGAGGTCTCGAGAGGCCGGTCTATCTATTTCCTGGTTTATTTATAAATGATGATCCGAAGAAATGGGCCGAGGTTGCTTGGACACTTTGAACGTTTGCCAGTTGATGCAATATCGTTTCATATCCGTTAAGAAATTCTTCATGACAATAATTCAGATAATACAAATATTTGGGCTGTGAATTTATACTTACAAACTATATGCGTAGAAATATAATTTTATAGGTAATTCATTACATTTTTGTTCTACTTCCGTTAATAAATGTTTAAAGTTTGATAAAAAATATATAAAATGGGAACGACCATTAGAATTAATTTTAATAACGGATTTAGTTTTCGTTCATTTTTCGGTAAAGCATAACACTCACTTTTTACCTCATCTCATAATTGCATTTAATGTTAAATGACGATTTGACTGAAGATAACGAACATGTTAAGCCCAAAGGCAAAGATAGGCACTTGTCTGGAAGAATGGATAAGTGCTATCAGTCTCCGAAGCGAAACGTATGTCGAAAGCAACAAAGGAATTTTAGTTACCTAGTTGAGATTATCTGAACTAATTCTGTTGTTTGCACCCAGAAGGGGCTAATGTAAAGTAAATATAGAGATGACTGCTGATAGGGACGTATGGAAGAAGAAACATAGGTACTGCGCCGACCCCAAGTGAATTGGGAACAAGACATGAGAATAATTAATTACAGTGAAAACACTACTGTAAAATACACTAGAAGCGGTATTCCGATTTGAAATTTATAATATCAGCCTTCTTATCTTCAATAGTCATTTGTACATACATGCAAAGAAGATCCCTATTCTATGATGAGTTAATGACAATACAATGAAAGGTAACGTATATCTATCTATGTTAGTTTATAATTTGAGAATCACAGAACTGATTTACATGATTCTTTTAAGGCATATTTACTTTCTATGGTCATATTTTAGTGTAAATTATTTTGTTATGTTAGGTAACATATAGAAGTTACAAGCGAGCGGAGTCGCAGGCAAAGCTACTTTCCCATTATCTGCAGTATAATCTCCGATCTAAATTCAATTATTGATTTCAAACTATATTTAAGATTACATAATTCAATAGCAAATTAATTTTCCAGTATATTAGCAGACTAGTTGTGCCCGCAGCTATGCTCGTGTCCAATAGTTTTAGTTTTTTTTAATTTTGAAACTATAGTTTAGGCAAAGTAAGCATACTGTAAGTGAATTTGCTTAGTGGTATATTTTTTGTAAACTACATAATCTCATAAATCTATCTTTGATATCTGTGATTGTGTATATCGTTTCAGTAGTTCTAGAGTAATAAGCACTTTAACGAATAGATAGAGAGACGTTGGCCGGGCTACATTTATGTAGAGAAATCCTACAAACATCGATTTAAATACATAAATACATCCCATATTTGTGTAATGCATCATATGAACTTTATGTGTATCGATGAATCTTTCGTAAACATAAAAGATATAAATAAATATAAAAAGTAGTAGTCGTCCAAGGCTGAAGGTATCCATCCATACTATAGTCGACAAAAGAAAAATCTACATTTACAGAATCCTTAAACGTAATTATTAGAGACAAATTCGTTTTCAAAGCAAATATTGGTCTCGATAATTATTAAACGAACACAAGGTTACCGGTCGCTCTGTACATAATACATTTCTGGTCTATGGTAATGCATTGACTTTTAGGATTAACTACACCATGGCCAAAGAGTAATTTATGTAACGTAGATGCGACACTGCGACACCATACTATCCTTATATATTTGAAAAGGTGTCATCATTTAGTGAACTTAACTAATAACTGGTTTACATAATTCTAGATGTACCTACTTCTTGATTGGTTTTTAGTAGGTATATACTTTGTTTAGTTATATGATTTATATAATTAGTTTTAGCTAACTTAACCTATTTACATTATACTGTAAAACGATCTATAGTTAGTAATATTTTAGGATCTGCGTCATCGGATGTCGATCAGCTGAGTGATCTAAGTAAGTATTTTTGAAGTTGCAACCTTCTCTCATCTTCTGCACGTGTCAGCGGAACGCGTCATGTTGTTTAATCATGCCGGTAATGTTTAATTCCATCGAAAACCTTTGTGGTGTCTTTCAAATGCCATCAGACTTTTTAACTTCAACTTCTATCCATGAGCTTGCAAATTGTCTTTCTTTCAAGTACTTTTAAAACAATAATATATAATGTGTATTGTGTACAATGACTAATGAGATTTATTTCAATTGAATGATCATGTGTAGGGATTTCGAGTATTCTATGTTACCAGAGATGACATTTACGTTCGGAGTGAAATGCGAAGATCTCCAGTAGAACCCAAGTAACCGATATTGCCTGAAGAATTGCTAAACTTAAGTAATAATTGGCGGGGAATATTGCTTGTAGATCTTTATGCCTAAGTGGACCAATGGATTCTCAAATGGTAATCACGTACCGTAAGACGTGCTGCGACGTGTGGTGGCCCCCAATAAAGCGAACCAGCGAAGTGGTAAACGTCGTGAAATTCCTCTGAATGCGGGCGGGATTAGGCCGGTCGTTTTTTTTTCGCTGAAATGATGATGATAAGTGTAGGCATGAAACCACAACCATAAATGTACATTCGCCTCTGCGTCGCTTATGCTTTGACCCCGCTACAAGCCCGTCGACCTCCTACAGTACAAACAGAATGCAATCAACGAGAAACACGTTTGGATGTGTGCGTGTCCGTTTGTATATTCTGTGATACTTTGGCTTTGTTTAAATGTTATTTATATTAACTGGCTTTTATGTTTGACCTTAGCTTTAGTAATAATGTTATCATCACGCTAGCAACACACAAGGTGAGCAGGGCTTACTTAGATAAACTTATTATTATTGGCACTGGTAACATTATTTTTTTTACATAACACTATTTATATTCAACCTTTTAATTAAGAGATTTAACTCTATGGTTTTTGTTTTAGGAATAAATAGGCAAAGGTTAACATCCCGAGAAAACCTTTGAATTCTTGATTGGTGTTCTTTGAGTAACAACATCTTTGATAGAAAAAAATATGACTTAAAGAACTATTTCTTTAGAACTCGCTATTGTTGATTAAAATTATGATGAAACCCCGAAACAAAAAGAGTTTTTTGGAACCTAAAGCGTACTATTAGATTAGTCGATCAAGTAAGAAATGATTTTTTCTAGGTTCAGTGTATTGGCAACTTGGACAACGTTAACACTTAAGATCAGGTGAGATTATGGTCAAAAACACAGAGTCTATACCGTGTTAAAAAAAACAACTCTTCACACTCAAATGATGTAGCTTCTTGGATTTATAGATTTTTTTTATCCATTATGTAAGTAAAGAAAATCTTTTCTTAAAGTACACCCAGAGGTTTCCAAAGCGCCATCTCGAGTACATAATCAAAAGCTATACTAGGATCAAGAAGTTTTATCATTCCGGATCCCGTGAGCCGTCGCGTCGTAAACAAGGAGCTTTTAAAAATACCCCCTCAGAGCACTTATGCAAATTTGATTTGAGCTTTCATCGGCATTAAAACGTCAACACTGGAGCTTACGTTAACCTTGTGATGCAGTTATAACGAAGCTATAAATATAATATGCAGATGACAATTTGTATTGTAAACTAAATACAACCTTTACTATGAGATATAAACATCTAGATATAAACTAGAATAAAAATTACTGATATTAATGAAATATTTTAATAGTTAAAATTATGTTTTCGCGCATAAACAATTGAACTAATTTTTAATAAATGGATTAATGGAATGCTACCTGAAATTCGACCAATAGTTGGAATCGACTTCTTTTGATTTGGACAAATTTTGGTCGGAAGTTTTTTTAAATCATATAACGAATTTCTGGCATGGCGAAAAAAAAGAATAAAATTAAACAAATTATTTTATTTCAAAATTATGTAAAATTCAAAGTATCGATATTTTTCAAGTTTTCATAATAAAAATAAATTATGTAACTATAATAGTTTTCGAGACATTTAAAAAAATGTTATTGAAAAATAGTGAAATTTTAAATGTTTTGATGAAAAAAAGTATTATTTTTTTCCTTTCGCAGAACTTCGTTATGGGAGAAAAGAAAACTTCTAACCACAATTTGTCCAAATCAAAAGGGTTCGATTCCAACTATTGGTCTATTTGACGTGGAATGATCCATATACAAGAATAAATAATATGAAATGGCCATAAACTACTTTTTGTAGTAAAATACAATTTTAAAGAACAATTTATCACACATATACTTGTATTTGAAAGTTTGTATGCGGAACCAGTCATTTCTTAAATTAAAGTTTTCAAAAATTATAATTAAGATATAGGAAGTTTTTAGTAAAAAATAAGGAATACTTTTTGGCGTATGATCAATTGAGGAGATATCTAACATTAGGTGATAATTTCAATGTTTTCAGCTCTTATCTAATTAGTTAGTTTTATTTTTCCTTAACTGCTAAACAGTTTTTGAAAAAACAAAGAGATAGATTACATCCAGGGGAATAACATAAACTGAAAAAACAGATATAAAATAGTTGTGGTTGAACTTGTAAGTATTTGAGAAGTAGTTTCTGTAGAGTTGGCATTTGATAACCATCTTGATTACCGTCGTCACAATAAAAAAAAATCGATTTAATTTGAGCATGTTACTACCATCAGCGAATGCATCGTTAGATAATTTTAAAATTATACCAGTAGCCTGTATAAATAAAAAAATACTTTTCAACTTTCGATAGCTAACAAGGTGAGAAATATACACCCACATCCAAATTGCTGTTTACTTAGGCTTATTCCCCAAGTTTTCACATATATGTTTTTATAAAAAAAACTGTTCGAAAATGTTGTTTTAAATATGAAATACTTAGAGCCAATTTTATTTTTTAACAGCTATTGACTTTTGTGTTATCAATAAAAAAATATTTGGAAACTTTTGTGTATCTTTAAATTTTCAATCATGTATATAAACTAATTTCGAGCGCTAGAAGACGAACACTTATTGTTACAATTCGCTGGAGTTAGCAAAGCTTCGAATGGAGCGCAATGATTAAAGGGAAACTCAGCCCACTCGTAGCTAAGGAAAAGTATTTTTCGTGTCTTTAATTAGTGAAATATGCTAAGTCGTGCCTCTTGACCCGACCGGCTTCAGATTTAATCTGGACAGACATGAACAAACGACGGGCCCTCACGACCCTCTCTCGGAGTTATTTTATTTTACAAAAATAAAACACATAAAATGTTATTTACTTTTTTTTTTGTTGTGTTGATAAGAGTATAGATGTGGAGATAAGTGATATATTGTCACGCTATGTCCCTAGCGAGGTGAGTTGGAAATGATTAATCTTCGCCAGTTACTTATAATAATAGTTTGTTAATATGCACACATAATATAAACACTTCGGAAAATTGTATATATAGACGACTAAAAATATGAAAAATCTATATTTTTGAATTTTCTAATGGACTTTTTTTGTATCAGTGGAGGACGAATAGGCTGACGGGCCAAATTATGGAAAATGGTTACCGTTGCCTATAGACAACTGCAACACCAGGAGTATTACCGATGCGTTGCCGACCTTGGAGAACGTTGAAGTTCCTTGTTCTTGCAGTCCCTTGTTGGAGTCGAATGTCGTAGCCTTGGGTGAAGACAGTGCTGGGTAACCCATTCCACAGCGCTAGCGTACGTGGTAAAAAAATTATGGAGTATCTTAGTGTAGTGGCGTTATGGCTAGGTTTAAGGGTGTGGGGATAAGCGAACAGCCAACAGCGGGGTGTAAGAGTTTGGAATGGCGACGAAGGCGCCAATTCGAAAATTTCCTCTTAGCACTCCCCATTGTACATGCGGGGCAAGATACATAGAGACCCGAAGTCTCTGCGAAACTCCAAAGAATCTAGACCGCATATTAATTCGGGATCATCAACAAACCTAATAGCACGACTTTGCATGGAGTCAAGAAGAGAAAGATGGTAAGCAGCAAAACTGACCCATATATGTGAGCAGTCCTCCATGTGAGGTCGAACTTGTGCTTTAAACTGGACAAGTCGTTGTTTTAGTGTGAAGTTTTGCTTAGACCGGTTGAGAATGGCTAACTTTTTAGATGCCCATTTGAGTATGCTATCCAATTATTTCCGAAACTTTACGTCGTTGGATATGTTGACGCCAAGAATCCCGATATTGTTTGAAATCTTAATAGATATGCCCTGGAACTTAGGCGCTACTGTAAATGGGATCTTTTTTGTGGTAAAAGCGCAGTCTTTGAGGGATTAAATTGGACGAGGTTTACCTCTCCCCAATCAGAGGCCCGATCCCAACATCTTACAACCTCAGACTCAAGTTGGGTTCGGTTTTGCCTTACAGTTGCTTGAGAAAGATTTGCACGACCCAAGAATACGGCATCACAAGTGCTGTCATTCGCATAACAATGGATGTTGAAAACATCCGAATGTTAATTAATGTGAAGTATAAACAGCGTATGAGATAACACTGAACCTTGAGGGCTTCCAGCATTTATTATCATAGCATCGGAAGTGCAACCGTCAACTACAACTCTGTAGCTTCTTTCGGACAGAAAACTTGAAACCCACATGCAACAGCTCTCAGAAAATAACTTTAGAAAGAAGGAAGGTAATCGCAATAGACCTGTAATTAGACGGATCTGTTTGAGTACATTTTTTGGGAATAGGGTGAATATTGGCTGTTTTCCAAGAACATGGAACCTAGCCAGATGATCTCGAACAATCACACCAGTATAGGAACCAACTCAGGAACGTATCTTTTCAACACTATTGCTGGAATGATGGACAAAGATTATTCCAGGTATAGTGGATTCTTTCAGGATATTTTTCTGAAAGTTCTTGCTCTTTACTCCACAGTACCTGGAGTTTACTATGTCAATGTATACTTCTTTCCCTTTTTAAAAAAGGCAGTTAGAATATTTAATCACACATTACTGCAGCACAGTTGTATCGATGATATAGAATTACCAAAATAGCTAAAGGTTTCGATGACCACTTAATATCATTTGAACTGAATACCTGTTGGAAATTTCGTACTTTTAAAAATTAGCTCACAAAAAAAATTTGTTCCACATAATTTTATATTAACATCGGTATGCAGCTGCCGGGATCGAACCCGTGACCTCGCTCGTTTAGAAGTATTACACGTTATTAATAAAACGTACATAAATATATCACTATCCGGGTATTAAAAAATATAGGACGTGAATTTCTTATACAGTTATTTTGTTTTGTGAATTATTCGTTATATTTATTGTTACAACTGTTTACTATATAGTACACGTTGAGATTCGGTAGCATAGGTGAATATTTATACCAGAACCGACAGAGGTTAATATTCCTTAACATATGCCTACATTCGTATTGCTTCTGAGAGACAAAAGTTTTGTTTTTGTAATTTTTGTTTTAAGAGACACGTAGTAAGATCGTATTTATATGCTGCTAATTTATATCGTAAGACGGTAAGGTGATGGTGATCAGTGATGGGTCTTGTAACTTGTTATAGAGAAACACTTAACAAATATACATGATTCTTTTGGGTTCATTCAAGTACACTGGGCACTAGAGAGCGGTCTACGTTTTGCTTATTTTTGACGACGTGTGGTATGAGGAAGTCTAAGTGCTGATTACGTAAGCAATATTTACTTATTCATTTTAATTTTTCTTTAAAAACTTGTCAATGCTTACGTAATCATGGGGTGTCAAAACTTGGCTTACTTTTGCTGACAAGGTAACAGGGGACAGGGAGGGAGAGTCAAAAATGTCCGACATTTTGCTTACGTAGATACATTCCATCCATTCAACCATGGGACGTTCACTGTTGCACTGCCTCCCAATGAGCGGGGCCTTGCCATAATCGCCTCGCTTGGCAGGCGGGTTGGTGATCGCAGTAGGTGTTTGTGATACTCAGAGGATGATGCTGCCCATTCTCTGGTTTTTATCCCCTTAGTCGCCTTTTACGAAACCCGAGGAAGATATGGGGAGATACTATTCTTGACCGGCGCCACACGACATTATTACCTGGTCGGATTGTAATTTTGTTAATACTTGGATACATTTGTATTGTTAACAGCGAATTAAAACAACAAAAAAAACTAACCCCATGTTCTCTTTCTATATATCTCAATCATTAAACGTATAATGCAATATATGTTTGATGCTGCTCACGTCCGTAGGCTTTACCCTCGAGACCCTACACGTGACCCCTGGGTGGTGCCAATCGAGCAGCTACAGTGTGGTAGGGCGTCGGTGCCCGACTGGGTCGCGACCACCGTACACCTGATGTAAATCCCGTAAGAGTGACTTGTCGCGTTTCGGGAACAGTCGGTGTATACCCAGTACCTTGGAGACTTTCGCTGTGACATGGCGGGATGGCGAGCATAACTAGTTGCTCATTGCATTGTTGAGATGCACGGACCCGACGGCCAGGGAGACCTGTAGCAACGGTTGACCGCTGGCCGTCCGCGGTATAGTACAGGGGCCCAATCACGGCTAACCACCGTGAGAGGCTGCCCCACCATGCCGTGTATAATCTTGGATGGTCTCGTCGTGCCGGTTGGTGACCGGAACGGGGTCCCGGCGAGCTATTCCGGGGGGGTACGGGGGCCCTTCCGTCTGTCGGATCAGTGCCTCTACGCAGTGCTCGAGTTGGTGTTGCGAGCATGGTTGCTTTATGTCATGACGAATCTCTTTAACTTCACGCCTTCTTCTTTTTTTCTTCTTTTTATTTATTTGTTACCTATGACTGTGCGAAAGAAAAAGAAAACTAGGTCCACAGCGGTGCACAACCCCGACACCGCCTTTACAATGGAGTTCGCTAACATCCGCGGACTCCATACTAACTTAAATGCCGTCCACCATCACCTAGAGACGGCCCAGTCTGCTTTACTCTTTCTAACGGAGACACAGATCCACCGTCCGGCCGATACATCCTATCTACACTACCCAGGCTACCAGCTAGAGCAAAACTTTCAAGCTAAAGCCGGGGTATGTGCGTATGTACGGTCTAATGTGTGCTGTCGCCGTTTTGCACCTCATGGAGGACCCCTCCTTCTCCACCCTATGGATACACGTGGATCTCGGCGTTGAAAACCGAGTCTACGCGTGTCTGTATCGATCTCACAAGGGAGATGATGAGACAGCTCGGCTGTTTGACTATTTAAGCCAGGCAACGGACGACGCTCAGGAGCAGTTCCCTACTGCAGAATTGGTGGTTTTGGGAGACTTCAATGCACATCACGAACAGTGGTTGAATTCTTCGAAGACAGACCATGCAGGACGAACTGCCCATGTATATGCGCTCACGCACGACCTGTCACAACTAGTGACCCAGCCCACCCGGATCCCCGACATATAGGGTCACGCACCTTCCCTGCTGGACCTACTGCTGACGAGTCATCCTAGCGAGTACAAAGTGTCGGTCAATGCCCCACTGGGAAGTTCTGACCATTGTCTCGTTGCAACATCAGTGCCGCGTTCCATGCCCCGACCTCCCTCGGAGACCAGGCGTAAGGTTTGGCACTACTCGTCGGCAGATTGGGATGGTATGCGAAATTATTTCGCATCCATACCTTGGTGGCAGCGATGCTTTAATGGGAAGGATCTTTCTGCGACTGCCGAGGCAATTGCCGCCGAAATAGGGCTCGGAATGGAGTACTACATTCCTTCGTCCGAAATCGTCGGTAATCGCCGCGGACGCTCTTGGTTCAACCACGAATGCGCGGACGCTTTCAGTCGGAAGCAGATTGCGTATCGTGCTTGGATCAAGGGTCGCGCGAATGAAGATCCTGATCTCCACTCCCTTAAGGCAACCTACAATAAGGCCACTAGGTCCTGCAAGAAGGTTTACATAAGAGCAGATGCTCAGCGCGTTGCACGGATTGGCCAGAAATTGGTCCGCCAGCCAACTAATAGTCGTGCCTATTGGGGCCTGGTAAAGGCCGTCCAAGCAAATTTCTGCCATACATCTTTGCCCCCGCTACGATATCCAGACGGATCACTGGCCCACGAACCGCAGGAGAAAGCCACCTTGTTGGCCAACATCTTCGCGGATAATTCCCGACTCGACGACAGTAACGCGCAACCGCCCACAACACCCAACAGCGGTACCTTGATGCCTGAAGTCCGCATCAGGCAAAGAGACGTGCGCCGTGAGTTGTTGTCACTCGATGTTCGGAAGGCCAGTGGGCCGGACGGTATCCCACCAGTTGTGCTTAAAAAGTGTGCAGCCGAGTTGTGCCCGGTATTGACACACCTTTACTACCAATCCTACATCTCTGGTGACGTGCCCCGCGTTTGGAGAGAGGCCAACGTGCAGCCGATTCCTAAAAAAGGAGATCGTTCTGACCCCAATAACTACCGCCCGATCGCTGTAACCTCAGTGTTGTGTAAAGTTATGGAACGCATATTAAATGCCCAACTTATGCGCCACCTAGAAGATCACCCCCTTATCCATGATCGTCAATACGGCTTTCGACCGAATCGGTCAACGGGGGATCTTCTAGCGTATATACTGCACCGCTGGGGGGAAGCAACTGACAACCATGGCGAGGCTCTGGCTATTGGTTTAGATATAGCCAAGGCTTTTGACAGGGTCTGGCACCGAGGTCTTCTCTCCAAACTCCCGGCTTTCGGACTTCCCAACAACCTGTGCCGATGGATCTCCAGCTTTCTGCATGAGCGCAGATTTCGTGTCCTTGTTGACGGGCATAATTCGCAGCTCATGTCTGTAAACGCTGGAGTACCACAAGGCTCTGTTTTGTCACCCACGTTGTTTTTTCTGCACATCAATGATGTACTTTCCCTGGGGCACATTCATTGTTATGCAGATGATAGCATGGTTCATGGGTGCTACGTCAGTAAGCCTGGCAGTGGAAGGGGAGACACAGAAAAGAGACGGAAGGAACTTGTAATTGAACTTAACCAAGTCTTGACCCGCATATCCACTTGGGAGCAAGTAACTTGGTTGAGTTCAATGCCAAGAAAACGCAGGTATGTGCCTTTACCCAAAAAAAATCCCCCTTTTCACCCAACCCTACTCTTCAGAACACTCAGCTTGCAATGCGTGACAGACTAAATATCCTGGGAATGGATATTCGGAGCGACCTAAACCTCAAGGACCACATCGAACATGTCATCTCCACAACATCTCGGAGACTCGGAATCCTAAACAGAGTGCGACGGTTTTTCCAGCCCGAGCAGCTGTACCTTCTCTATAAGGCCCAGGTTCGCCTGTGCATGGAATACTGCTCGCACCTCTGGGATGGATCCGCTAAATATCTTATCGATGCCTTAGACAGGTTGCAGAGGCGTGCTGTCCGCATAGTAAATGATGCAGGTATCACCAATTCCATAGAACCGCTTCAATTACGCAGGGACATAGCCTCTCTAAGCATTTTCTACCGCTTGTATCATGGCGAGTGTTCTGAAGAGCTCTTTGATCTGATCCCCCCCCCTCCTCTCCTTTCCATAACAGAACCACGCGGGCAGGACTTCGGTGTCACGGTTTCACGGTGACACCCATAACTTCAAGAACCAAAAAGTTTGCTGACTCATACTTTTGTCGCACTGTGAGGTTATGGAACCGTCTTCCTGTCAGCGTGTTCCCTCCTTCATATGATATTGGGTCCTTCAAAAGAGGCGTGAAGAGGTATTTAAGCAGGCCAGCATGACAGCGGTGACTGGCAGTGAACTCTGTTCAGTGTCAGTCATCGCTGTTTTGGATTGCACTGTGCTTACCATCAGGTCCAGTGCAGTCACTGTGCTGTCCATTATAAAAAAAAAAAAAAAAAAAGAAATATAAATGGTTTGAAAATACTTACGATAGTAAAAAAGCAGGAATATTGAACAAAACGTATGCCGTATATATAATTGTACAACTTAACACAATTTCACAGCCGCAGCAAACGGTTTCAATTTGGAATCATTGCATTAAGATAGAAATATGTATTCATATAATCGTTTCCTCGGTAATAAATTGCTATAATAATCATAAATAATAATAAATATAGAACTAAAACAGGTTCTAAACTGCAGAATATTTTAATCAAAAATATATTTGTATTTAAATTAAACAGCTTTTATTCAATCATTTTAATTGTATTTTGCAAGTTAAAATAATAACTATAATTAATTATTTGAATTTTAAATAAGTTCATTAATTTAAAACTATAGGCAAGAGACATAACTAACTGTTCATAATATCTTATTTCGATTCCTTGCTTTTCGGTCACAGCCGGTGTTATCAGTATCTTGTCATCTATATGTCACCACACACGGTCATGGATGAAACACACGGCCTATATGAAGATTGCTTATTGGAGCAATTAAGGTTGAGCGTTAACTTATTAAACTAGTTATTTAGTCGTATAAGTATAACAAATATAACTAATATCTTACCTCTAAATCAGTGGTTCCCAATCTGTTCTTGGCCTGGGATCACCGTGATTTCTTTGAACAGGGAACATGATCAAGGCTGTGATAATATAAAAAAAAATAATTCAGTAGTATATATTAAATATATTTAGTATCAACAGTATATATAATATTACCACATATTAAATTAATATTGAATCTAAAACAATTTTACTAAATAATTATCTTTTGAATAAATGTGATTTTTGAGATTGCATGTTATTCACAAATACAGCATTACGGCCTCCTCGTTTTTTTATAATTTCGACACACAGTGCGATTTCTTCTATAAAACATCTATAAAAAAATCCGCTGGCGTCCCGCACCGCCCGATGTGTGTTGCAACCATTAGGGTGTTACCAACCGAACTCGTTATTCGGTGCGTAACGATGCAATAGATAAATGAATTCAATTAGGTAATTAAGTAGTCGAACAACGACGATTTTACGTTTATTTTCCTTAACAATAAATAAATAATACATCAACCATCTATATCCAGTGTCAATATCTTCAAGGTAATAATGAGCCTTAGCTTTCGGTAAAAGGTAAAGAAAAACATCACGAGAAAACCATAAAATAGCATGGTAATTTTCAAATTTCAAAATCTGTCATCAAGCGGCCATAGTGGTCTTCCGAAGGCAACACTTTAAGTTTAGCGTGTTTACCCAATTGAACCATTTCGCCTTATACGTAAAATAAAAAAAAAGATACATTTTCTTTTGTTTTCCGTTACGGTACGGCTAGTCTATGGGTATATTTAATCTTTGCGTTGATTCAGTCCAGACCCCCGCATCGATATAGGTCGCGGCGATCATGCGCCCACGCATATAAAATTATCACTCGAATAATCATCTAGTCGGCCCACTTGGAACGAAACCCGTGAGCGCCTGCTTGTTTTTATTATTCCTATATAATTAATGCGTACGAGTGAATACTGTTTTTCTTTTATTTTCGTATAAGACGTCATGTATGGTACACGTGGAAAAAATATATTTAAAAAAATCGATGCTCTCTACATATCTCACAGTGACTCGATTAACTGATACGGATCATCCAGTAAATATCCGAGGTGTCTCATAAAAGATGTTAACTGCGACTGGTGATAGTTAAAAATCTGTATGTTATTGCCATTGTTTTTCGCATTGTGTATATTCAGAAATAGCCCCACTACACTCTAAATTTGAAAAATTTAATCTCATTATAAACGTTGAATAAACTAAGTGTTTTCCCCCAAAAGACGGACTTTGGTTATAGATATCCTATTGCATTTATCATTGGAACATTCGCATACTTAAAAACATGTTTTCGTCTTCATAAGAATTAGTAATTTAACAGTAATAAATCATGAATGAAATGAGTCAAACATGGTGTAACAACTAATTTCAATTAATAAACCAATTAAATTATCCTTATAACATAATAACCCACTTCTATTGACGTGACGCCATGTTGTTCTCGAAAATGTCACGTTAAACAAGACAGATACGTATTCAGATTTCATATATATTTATACCGAAAAACTCACGTGGGTTTTTAGATGCCAGTATCTCGAATAAAACTAATAATTGATTATTGTATAATTTTTTTTTATATTAACCATCATCTCCCTGCGTTTATTCCATTTTTATTTGGGGTCGGCGCAACACATATTTTTCTTCCATTCAACTTTATTTTAGGCCATACCTACACTTACTCTCTTCCTAAGATATCATTTTTCACACAGTCCATCTATCTTTTCTTTGGTCTTCCTCTTCCCCTATACAATATATAATATAATAGTAATAAAGGACAAAAATGAAAATAGAAGACCTTTTCTTCAAGGGCACTTTGGTGTTCAAAATTTTCCAGATGGAACAGGAAATATTTTTTTAGTCTCATATACCAACAAGATAGTTGGAATTTAGTTTATTTATTTACTTTACCGACCGTAACAGCAAACCGGTTGCTTACTTGAAAATGTATTAATATATAAATAAATACATAATTAAGTATGTATAGCGTATAATGATTATGTAACATTAATTAATTTGAGAAATTTTTATTGTTTAATGTTACTTAATGTCATTGGTTATGTATTCTAGAGTAGATTCGATTTTCGCTAAAGCTGTTCTTTCTGTCTATTAGTTTTTTTATATTTCGAGAACTAAAGTTAATCGATTTATATGATTCTTTTTTAAATCACTAATTTCTTGCCTGGACAGGTTTTAGTAATTATTTTGTTACGTATTTAAATATATGTAAAACATTATGAGTCTATTGATGTGATTGATTATGAAAAATGTAAGTTGTTATTTACGAATAAAACCGCTGCTATATCTTGTATTATAATGTGAGTATTTGAATTTACAAAATTATTTACTAATATTAGTCATTTTTATTTGTAGTATTCTATTTATCGATATTCTTTCATAATTTATATGATTTATTAAGCAATTTTCTCTTGTTTTTTTTTTTATCTTCGGGTCTTTAGAATTCTTATTTTTTTCTTACAGGATATTTTGTGTGCTTTGTCATATATTTAATTTTGACTTAAGACTTATTTTTTATATATAAACTTTTATTATGTTTAAGATTGCTAATAATAAAAAAGATTTTGGGTTTAGGGCTCCGTTTTTCCTGATTACGTCACTGTTTATAATATCGCTTATTGAAAATATAGAAATGTGTTACTCGAGGTCGTGACGAACAGGGAAGCTCCTTGCGAAGCCCGAGTTATACTGTGACTCGTCGAGACTGACCATGACAGTGTTTTATGACATGTCATGAGGTGGCGCCGGCCATTTTGCTTTGTACGTAAGATAAATACGTTTTTTTATATATATTCTTTTAGTTACACTCTTATGCTTTTTGAACTATTTATTGGAAGGTACAGTTTAGTAGCAAAGTTTGAAATACTTAATTGTAGCTGTTAAAAATTATTTATGGGTTTTGAGGAGTTGTCTGCAAATCATCTAATGCTAAAGAAAGTACAGATGTGAATATATCGACAGGCGGTATCACCGTTCCGGGTTACACTTCGTACAGTTAAAGCTCTAAATAGCTCTGGAAATCATTTACTGATCAAGCTCAAGCATTTTTCCTACACCTACATTACGATGACTTTATATAGAATAGTACCTACCGTACACTTGGTAAAAATCTTGACATAGTCTCTTCGGTCCACGGCGGCCATTGTTTTATAACAGTGTACATGGAAAGTTGCCTTCTCTTAGTTCTGTGTGCCAGCGACTGCGCCAGTGTTTCATATGTTTTTCACTGCGTAACATAGTTTTTAATTAGGGTTCCGCCTAATTATTTTCCAAAAAAATTTTTGCTACTAACATTCACGCAAAAATATTTCTCACAAATGCAAATGCCCCTAAAACTGTGAATTGATTCAAATTTTATTAACAATTTCATGAGTTTTCAGTTGTATACGCGGTACCCTTATTATTTTCGAAAAAACGAAAGTACTCTAAATTACGGGAGCAACTTCAGCTATCTTACCAAATGAAGCCCCGTCAAAATCGGTACTGCCATTCCGGAGATAACCCGGAACAAACAGGCAGACAGACAAAAAATTTTAAAATTGTATATCTGGTATAGGTATCGTATATGTATTCATTAAAATGTATTTTGTAGAAAATTGTTATTTTGACATTAGAAACAGCAACTTCAATTTTATTTATTAGTATAGACAACGTTAAAACAAATAAACAGGTGTATTATAACATTTAGGTATAAAAAAAATATAAAAAGAGTCTAGCAAAATCGTCCACGATTCCTGAAAGAAGAGCTATAACGCTATAAAAACGTGTGTGTTTAAGTGGCACAATCTAAATCCGTATTTACTATCGGGCGTTAAGAAGAAAAACAACGATAGGTGGACGAGTGAACACTAACATTTGAATTTATATTACACAGTTGAATGATATATAGTGCAGCGTTTGTGCATTTTCGATCTCAACGAATGCATTAATTTAATAAATTATCATACAGGGTTGTCACGTCAAGGACGTAAATATAAAAAAAAAAACCTACGTTTGAGACTAATGAAAACCAATCCTAAACTTTTAGTAATATCAGACGTATAGATTACTAGCTTTTTGAATTGCATGTATGCTTATGTATCTACTTGTAAACGAATGTAATCAAAACAAATAAAGTATTTTCTTTTATATTAATAGTAAAGGTTTTTTTAAATCTTTTTTCACCTCCTCCGTTGCTAGACATAAGCCTTTCTCAAATCGTGTCACTGTACTCAATTTTTTGATTTTATTCACCTAATCGCTCTTAGCTATTCCTCGTAGATCGTCAGCCTGTCTAACAAGTGGCCAATTTGTATCTTAATCTAGGTTTGCCTAAACATTTTTAACTATATCAGTTTTTTTTTTTTTTTTTTTTTTTTTTTTTTTTTTTTTTTTTTTTTTTTTATTATTTAAATTAAACTATCTGCAGACTCTGGGTCCGCACCTTTTTTTAGATTGGAGATTTAAATCGACTTGCGTCGGAAAAAATTGCCTATAATAGCAATTCAAGCAGCTATGCAGTTAGTAATCTTCTTTTGCATATGTGAGCTTAAATCTACTTCTATTAAATTTTTTATATCTATATATTCAATTATTTTGTAAACACTTATTTTGTTATTATTAATTACATAATTATTACATAATTTTTATTTTTTATTTTTTATTAACGGTCGTAACAAGCCAAGCAGAACTAGGTCCGTGTCCGCATAATTACCTCATAGTTTGGGTTTGGGCAATTATTGCTTGTATGACCTTTTGGTCTCCATGTTTTATGGCCATCTTGAAATTATAATCCGCTATGTCCTTCGCCGGTGCACTCACCGCTCGGTGGATGAAGCGGCCTATTGCGTCGTCGGCCACGTCGGTATAATAGACACAGGTCTCCGTGTGCCTCGAGATGGCCACAATAGCGTGGGATACACTATCGTGGATCTGTAGCTTTCTCCCCTTGGTCTGGAGAATCACCACCGATTTGAATGTCAACCCCTGCGACTCGTGGATCGTCAGGACTCGCGACCCCTCCCCTGTTCCGTAGCCCTTGTTTATAAGGGCTTTCTTCTCTACCTGAGTATGTACTAGGTAGAGAGTATCGGTGGAGTGTCGGGGTATCTGCGCTCCCGAGTAACCCCCGAGTCTCAGGGACCTCACTATCGGTTTGGATGAGTATATACCGTCATAGACCTCGCTGAATGCATAGGCCACGTCCATCGGGTTCCTGTGAGTGCAGAGAAGTTGTTTTGTGATACCGGCGACTGCAGTTGGTCGGCAGTAAGACATCTCGAAGAGGTTCTCTCGGTCGATGTAGGGCAGCTGATTGAAGTCCCCAATGAGGAGAATTTCGTTTGCTCCCGCCAGCCGGGCGGCGGTCAGGATAGCCCCGAAATGATTCATAAGAGCCTCGTCCACGATTAATCGCGGACGTTTCTCGGACTCTTTAAAACCATTTACGAGGATCGAGGCCATGGTGCGCGCTCTCTTTTCGGCCTTGCTGCCGTGTGTCTGCACCAGTTTTTCCTGTAGATCTTTAGCCGCCTCGGTTGTGGTGGTCGCGACTGCGTCTCTGTCCACATCAAAGTTTTTCACCAGCCACGTTGTCTTCCCACAGCCTGGGACCCCATTGGTCCACTCAATCGTGGGTATTGCTTCGGTGCATTCCACTGCCTTAGTGTTGAGGACCCTCGATACGGTTTCCACCTTTTCGATGATCCTTTCATCCAGCATGATCTTAGTGCACCGGGCCACCACGACGATGGGGTCAACCAAGGGTGTCCTGAACCTGAGCTGGGGGCTAGACTCCTGCGACTCCTCCTCCTCCCTGAGCACGAAACCGCTGGTGGAACTGAAAGCGGCCATGTAACTACCCGACATACTCCCTGCGATGACCTGGGCAGTATCGTTATTGTAGATGGCCGCTTCTGCTTCCTCGAGTCTTGCCTTCAAGGAGCCCACGATACCCAGACGATGGTCTTCTAGGATCTTAGTACATGTCAATTTATTGACTTTTATCGTGGCCTCCAAGACTGCTTTAAACTCCAGGATCGCATTCTCCATATGGTCCAGCGGTCCCACTACTGGGGTTTGGAGGGGTGCGTTCACCTGCCCCATGTCAGCTCTGGTCCTTTTCCGCTGTGGGTCCGGTCTCGGGATCCGAACTCTTCTTTTTGAAGACGGTCTATAGCGGTCTGCTGTGGGTCATAAAGGGTCGTGTGTGTTTGGGTTGTTAAAGTTTGTGTTATGGCCCAAGATGGTCCTCTCTCTGGACTGCCGCCTACAGATTTTTTTGCGGCTTCCTTTTCGGCTGCTACCTTTAATTGCAGTCGTTCGGCTCCACTTAGCTCGACGTTGGGGTCGGAGAAGGCAGGCTCCCTTGTTGGTTTGTCGCGCACCAAAAAACCGAGGTCTGCACCCCTGTCCTCGTACACGACTACCTCATGGAGTTTAGAGGCAGATACACATCCCAAAAGGTCCGCCACCTCTCCCTTCTCATAGTCGACCACCATCGCATCGACGCTAATCCTGCGTGGTGTTGTTTCCGCCTTCGACCCAGCTTCACCGATGCGGGACAGCAATGTACTTGCCTGCGCGAATGGCGTCCTGGTACCCCATGCAAGCAGTGCTATGACCTTGTTCTAACTATATCAGATGGCCGTTTTTAGCCACACATATAGCCGTATGACCGTATAACCACTTCAGTTCACACCAGCTTTGAGAACTACATTAATTGGATTTATCTCCAAACATAGTTCTTTCCATCGCTTGCTTAATCACTTATACGATGCATTATTTAAACTTTATGAAATTAATGGAGAAAAAAAAAAAAATTCCAAAAAAATTCGCCAACCCTATCGTTTTTATCAAACTAAATTTCATTACGTCACTGCCGAATTAAAAAAAAGCCAATGGATATCTTCATTAGACAACTTTAGAACTTAACTGTCAGTATAATTTATATACAAAATACGTTTGGATTTTACACACATTTTTTTTTGTTAATATAATTTTCCGTGTGCTTTCTAAGATAGCGGGAAACGAGGCAATGCCCCTGCGCTTACAGTACGAAAATAAAACGCGTGGGTTACATACTCGCGCAAAGAGATCGCATTATAAGAGAATTCTTAAACAATTGTACATTTAAGTAAATATTACCAGTACAAAAAATAAAAATAAAAGTATTGTATAAAAATGGTTACAAGCAAAAGCTCCATTTCTTAATTTTTTATTCGTTTTTTGCAATATGACCACACCCAAATGAAACCTTAATTAATTTAATATAGTTTTAGCATTGGAAAACTCAAATTCAAAAATACTTTATTCAGTTCAAGCCATGACATAGCGATTATGAACGTCAAAATAACTACCACCGGTTCGGCAAAACAACCCATTTATCGATTAGAACCGGCAAGAAACTCGATCTGGTTATTTTTTCATTTTTTATGGAATTATACAAGTTATAAAGTTTATTCACCATCACCATCGTTCACATAATTATCAACCCTTTAATAACCTTTACTAAACTTGCTTGACATGGTGCCTAAACTTATTGTCCAGTATCGTGTTTTTGAGACTTTATTGTAAAACCTAACGCTGTTACCTAGTAAACTATTATTAGAGTTAAAATGCCTGAAACATCGAACTGTTTATTTATGTTTATTCCTTGTATTTAAATTATGTTGATCGTTTACAACTTCAGGTTTTATTCATATTTTCTGGTGTAGAACGTCCTGTGTAACCAGGTTGAAACGTAAGGAAAATAAAAAAATAAATGCGCGTTCTAGACCCGAAAATATCAATAAATTATGAGTACAAGACGTGAAATTTTAAAACATGTTAAGTTTAAGCTTATTAAAATCTTACATACAGTAAGTTATCAAGAATATATTGGGAGGGTAAACGATGATGGCGCAGCGCCGTCAATCGACGCGGGTTCGATCCCCACCTATCCGACTCTAAAATAGGCCTGCGCTTTCGGTGAAGGAAAACCTCGTGAGGAAACCATAGCATGGTGGCGAGGCATTTTCTAATGATGCCCGCCGGGGTAGCTAGCACCCTCAAGTTTGAAAACCTGTCGCTAAATATCAATAGGTGTGTTCCGGCAGCATCACTTAAGAATCAGTACCTCTAGGCTAAGTGTGTTTACCATCCTAAACCACATCGTCACTTAACATCAGGTGAGATTGTGGTCAGAGCATTGAGCCTTTTCTCTGTAAAAAAAGATACTATATTCCAGAAATTTGTTTTTAAGTCATTCGCGAGGTCCCATATTACAAATTACTTCAACAGCTCGTTTTTGTAAAATGAATCATCAACCGTAATACCTAAGAACATAATACTGTTAGCTAAGGCTGCTAAGTTTCCATCTATCTTGATATTACAATAAACATTTTATTTTATTATTATTTAGTAGTAAACTGTTGGCAGTAAACCATTTAGAGATATTAGCTAAGGTACGGTTTACTTGACTAAACTACCTAACCTAACCTCTTATCCTTTTCTCTTGAATAAGGAAAGTGTCGTCGGCAAAAAGCACCATGTCGGCACGGTTCTTAAACTTTTTACTAAATACATATGAATGTATATATGGCACCTGTACCAAAAACATAATTTAAAAAAAATTGTCTATCTGTTTATTTTTCTGGCTAATCTCTGGAACGTTAGTTGAATAGTTAGATAAAGTTACTACGCGTAACTTAGGCTACTTTTATTTTTTATAAATCCGATTAAATGCAAAGTATTACTGAAAAGGCCTAAATTTATGGAAATATCTTTGCTTTCTCTTAGAACAAAAAAAATGAAAATAATTAGGATACCGTGTGAAAAAATTGAAAGTCATGAAATTTTGAACAAAATACGATTCATTTCATCAAAACATTATTTTCCGATGATTATTTAAAAACTATATTACGCTGTGAAGAATACATGAAACGCGGGCGGAGCCGCGGACACACGACTGTAAAAATACTTTGATTGAACAAATGCATATGCATATAAAAATATATAGCGGCGAATAATAAAGAACGAAGTCGTAGGCACGGTTAGTATTAAAATAAGAAATATCTATAATAATATCCGCGTGTATAAATCTCTTATAATAATAATTAATGATCAAGATAAATGTTTGGTTGCGGGCGGATGGGTAGTCGCCACGACTTCCTGCCCACAGATAAAAATGGTTATTCATTTCGTATCATTAAAAATTTTGGCCGCCGCTGAGATACGTCTTGGTTTTTTCTTCCTCGTTCGTTAATATATAGTAGTGAAGTCAATGACTCCTGTGTATTCACTAGACGAGTCATTTCAATTTTTTCCCAGCACTTTGATTAAAATCATGTCAGAGGTAAAGTGACGATGTTGTCCAGTATGGTAAACACGCTAAGCCTAGAGGTTTTGTTAACCTATTGGTGTTTGACGACAGGTTTTGAAACTTGATTGTAGTAGCTACCCAGGTGAAATAAGAAATGCCACCATGGCAAGGTTTCTTAACAATTTTACCTTCACCGAACGATCAGTCTCATTAAAGAATTGGATAGATGGTTTCAAACTGCGTCATTTGACGCGGAATCCGACCGCACTACCAACTGGATCAAAATAGAGAAGTTGACTGATTATTCTTTGATGACTTATCAAAAAGCCGAATACCTAAAATAAATGAAAATCTAATCAATAATAGGAAGCTATAAGCAATTTTTTTATACTGTATAGGCTCAGTGCTTTGACCACAATCTCACCTGATGTTAAGTAACGATGTGGTCCACGATGGTAAACATACTAAGCCTAGATACTGGTTCCCAGGTGATGCTGCCGGAACACACCTGTTGGTATTTGGCGATAGGTTTTCAAACTTGAGGGTAGTAGGTACTCAGGCAGGCATTGTTAGAAAATGCCTTACTACCATGCAATGGATTCGTCACAATGTTTTCCTTCACCGAAAGCTTAGGCTGATTTTTTTAGAGTTGGTTGGAGTATTTTAACTCAGACACAGAGATTTTACTATACTATAATATGTTGCCACACTTTACGTGTTTTGACATTTGACTTTGACCTTATCAGGGTCAAAATTGAATCAGGAATTTTTTTAATTTTAAAAATTCGTTTTGTATTAATGATATAAATTATACAGTATATAATCTTAATCCTTATTAAAAATTTTAAAGCCTTCTATCACATCATTTTATTAACCGTATAAAATAATTTTCTCATGTATACGTATTTTATCTAATTGCTAACTGTGTGCCCGCGGCTGCGCACGCTTTTTATGTATTTTTCATTGCGTAATATAGTTTTTAATTTTTTTCATATGGAATCCTAATTATTATATTTTTTTTATATTTCTCATAAATTCAAATACCTGACGTAAAACTGTGCATTAAATCGAATTTTATTTATAATTTCATGTTTTAATTTTTTTACACGAACCCCTAATTATTTTCTAAAACCAAAAGAACCCTAAGTTACTTCAGCTATCTACGAAAAAATTCCCGTCCAAATCGGGATAGCCATTCCGGAGATTACCCGGAACAAACAGACAGACAGACAAAATTTGTAAATATTGTATTTTTGATATAGCTATTGTATATACTATATAAAAATATATTCACATGTATTTAGTAAAAAATTGTTATTGTGATGTTACAAACGGACACTTCAATTTTATTTATTAGTATAGATTTTTTCGTTGAATTACAGCGTTGATACGGTCATAATTGAAGTAAATCTTTTTCGGGAAATGACCATTTTAAGTTTGTATACTTGTCTCTGGCTGTTCATTTTTCATTACAGAACAGCGGGAGCTTCTAATCTATACTCTGTACTAATAAATAAAATTGGAGTGTCTGTTCGTAATGGCGAAATTATTTTTTTTTATTCAAAAGATGCACGATACCTATACAAAAAATAAAAATTTTGAAATTTTTGTTTGTCTTACTGTCTGTTTATTCCGATAGCTGAAGTTATTCCGGGTAACTTTGGGTACTTTTAATTTTCGAAAGTAATTAGGGTTCCGTGTAAAAATTTAAAACTCATACAAAATTGAATAAAATGCTTGAATTTATGAGAAATATATTACTTTATTTTAGTACTAAAAAAAATTAGCAAAATAATTAGGGTTCCTGATAAAAAAAATTAAAACATATTGAAGAACATATGAAACGCGGGCGAAGCCGTGGGCACACAGCTAGTGTTATATAGAATGTATTCAGCGGATGCAGTGAAATGATTTGATCGTACATTAAAGCATTCCCCTTTATTAATAAGGTTTAGACTATAAACAGTGCGTGTGTGTGTGTGTGTGTGTGTGTGTGTGTGTGTGTGTGAATTGTTATTTATTCAAGTACGCTTTAGAAATACGAGAAAACATATGTTCGCTAAATATTTTTCGTGTTTATACTGATATGCATATGTGTATACATATAATTTGATCAAGTTTTCGAAGGTTACATAAATTCTATAATTTAATCCATAATAATCAACACTATATTTAGGAAGGAAACTTGGGACTCTTGAGAAATCTTTTCATAGATTTTCAGTAACGTGAACTTGTAGAGATATCAAAATCTGTAGTTGTCGAAATGGTATTGGCTGGTCAGATGATTCAGCCCACATTGCGGCTACGCATTCGCTGGGTGAAAATTCTTTGCCGAACAATCTTTTTATAGGCTGATATAATTATGTTTTTTTCTAGAAAAAGTTTTAATTGTAATATCAATCCAAAGACAGCATAGAGTTGTAGAAGGAAATTCTAGAATTATTTACAAAAATATTATGCAAGCGATGATGTTTCTCACAATGGTAATGTGATCGGATTTCACGTCGATGGACGTATGTTCAAAAACTATTGGCGAAGGAAAACATTATGTGGCTTAATACCTGCCTGGTTAGCTACCACATTCAAGTTTGTAAATCTGTCACCGAGAGACTTATATGTGTGTTTCGTAACTGTCACTAGGCTTGGTACCAAACGCAAAAACTCTGAATGACAAAAAGCGTTTCATTATGTGAAGGTGAAATAAATAAAGAAAAAAATAACTCAAAGTGTGATGAGCTAATAAACCTAGTTTGCTAATGTGAACTATTAGTCTAAGTAATTGTAAAGGAAGATCTGTTTTGTGGAATTCCCATACGGTGCGGTTTAGTGCTAGTTTTAATGTGCTCCAATTTACAAAAGCACTTTAAATTTTTCGTTTGTGTATAACAAACGTACTTACGTATAGTGTAATTATAAAATTCGTGCAGAATTCCCGAGGTGCGGTCCGACTGTTAGCGGTAATTTACATTACTATTTTTGAATTTTTGGGTAAATTTATTTAAGTTAATAATACGATCAAATAACGCAGCTTTTGTATGAAGTGTACAAATTCGAGCACTTGCCAGTAAAACTAACGATTCAATCGTTTTTTTTACAATTTTCTTGTGTTTAATTTTGTTATGCGGAACCTGATTTTATTTTACTGATATATTTTTCGTACTATATGAAAGCCTCTCACAAATACAAACAGTTACCTGCAACTGTGCACTGGATCGCACTTTCAGGGTTGTTTTTTTAACCGAAACTCTGATTATTTTCGAAAAATAAAGTAACTACAGCTATCTACTAAAAAGTTTCGTCAAAATCGATCCACGGTTCCGTAGCTTAGCCGGAAGAGACAGATAGACAGACAACATTAAAAAAAATTATGTTTTTGATTTGGTTATAGTATATACATTTATATGTATTTAGTAAAGGTTGTTATTTTGTTATCACTAACATAGAGTTTAATTTTATTTATTAGACTAGAAATTTTATTTTTAAATATTTCAATAAGTAATTAACAAAAACATATGTTCCATCAATCTGAAATCAACCAAAATATTTCCCTACGTACCTCCTATATGTGATATTAATGATTACTAATTTATACCAAAAATATTCGATAAACACGTAGGCGATATTATGACATGATATGTAAATTCACCTATGATCTTTATTTCCATCAAAACATGGTAATTTCGTATGGAACAAAATAAATTATTAAAATTATAGCCATAATAATATTATGAATCGAGGTTGACGAAGTTGGGAAATTATCAAATTAAATACAAAACACATGGCTAAGAATTTCAATATCACATCGATGTATGTGGATAATCCACAGAACTGTAAAGAAAAAATTAAAAAGACAACTAGAAATGAAAGTTCTATACTTTTAAATAAATAATTGTTAATACTTGTTTCAAATTATATGTTATTGTATAATATATTAAATTCTGATGTTATTTTAATGAATCATCAATTTATGTAAAAAGAATAAAAGCTAGTAAATTTATAATAACGACTAATCAGATTAACTAACGGTTAATCAGATTAGCCTAAGGTTAGGCAAAAATTGGGACGCTAGGTATTTCAAACATTAATCCCGTGTCGCCCCAAGAAGGCGGCGGGTGGTACCGTGTATTGAATTTTGCATTTATCTTGTTATAAAAGAAAGTTTACATTCGGGCCATATTTATTCAGAATAAACCACAGACTACATATATAACATTTTGCATAGCAGTTATACACAGACAATAGTTTAATAGACAATGATAGATATTCACAATGATAATTTCTCAACACCGTGGGGTTTTAGTGGGTATTCCCGGTGCTTTACGCCGGGCGAGTCCCACATGGTCGCTGCCATCACTAATCCTGGAGACTACTCCCGGATTAGTGATGGCAGGGGCGATATATAAACTCATTTCCTCATGTACAAACAAAAGTTTTTCAAACATGTTTCCAGATATTTCTGATAGGTTTTAGAATTGAAACGATTTTCTTTTAAAGTTCAGGAAACTGACGATAAAACTAAAAATATATGAAAAACATTTTTTTATAATTATGACAGTAAAGACGTGGAAGACAATATTAAAACAGTTTTAATAAATTAATACAATTACCGATTTTAATGATGGCGAGGCAGAAAATTTATTTGAAATTCGTCAAACAGTTTTTGTGGTTGTATAAAAATATATTTATCCTTATTAAAAACTAATGCATTTTGTGATTTCGTTACAATAAATATAAATTCATTTTTCGCTTACATGCAGACCGCAGGCGGACACGTGAGGATGTGCAGTTCGCAATAAAAATAAAGGGGGTCGTCGACATTCATCTATTTATGTTGTGTAATGTTCCCGTAGGCGGCGCGATGTACTGAGCGCGCCCGCCCGCCTAAACGACTTCCCGCCCGCCCGCGGTACATATGACATGCAACTTGCAACAAAGACTTAACCAACACACTGAATAGTTTGGTATATAACATTGATAGATCCTAATCAACTTATTCTCAACCGGAGTTACTTTAAAGAGATTTTCACCATATGTATGGTGTTTAGGTCTCATTGTGATATCATTATTGTGTAATGATTTCTTAATTCTACATTAAATACATGCAACGTCAACATGAACTGGTCGTCCATTTTAGGTTGACTTCATTTCTTATTATCACGTGAATTTTCCGTATACATACTAATAACGAAAATTAAAGTGTCTGTTTGCAAAACATTTTTTTATTAAGTACGTATAAATGTATATACATCGTTCGTATATACGAAACCTAATACAAATTATTAGAGTAAATGTAGATTAAAATATTATTTTTTTAATTAATTTGTTGTATATTTAGAAGTTGTATGTATATTAATAGTGAATATATAAGAAACTAGCAGCGTGCTCGTGGCTCCGCCCGCGTTTTATATGTTCTTTAGGCGTGAGTGAAAAAGTGCATATTAACCTAAAAAAAACATACAAATGAAGAAAATTTAGAGTCTTATGTTTTACTAACGGGAAAAATTGCACGTAAGAAAGAGTAAATTGAAAAAAAAATGAGAAAAGGTCGATATAATAAAAAATTACGTTTATAACAAAAAAACCGCGTCGAATGGTAGTAGTCCCATCCCGATGTGTTAAGTAGTTTTGAGGTGATGATGCGTCAAAGGAACCCCTATTTTCCTTTTATAGATCATATGAACGAATATAATTGTGATCAAGGTCGCCGATAATGGGCCCAATAAGAAATCTCAAAGTTATTGAAAAGGCAATGGAGGCGCTCTCCATGCTTAATTTCATTGCTTGGTCGAATCAGGAATGATGAGATCCGCAGAAGAACCAAAGTAATTGCAGAGTGCCCGACGCCCGAGTCAACGGGTTTTCGAATGGCGACCACATCATGGAAGCGGCAGCGTGGGTAGGACCCCAACAAGGTGGACCTATGACCTGGCGAAGGTTGTGGGAATCCGCTGGATAACATGAAGTTTACCTAGTTTGTTACAGTCCATTGTAAAGCGAGGTAATTCAAACTATTATTAATGATGAATAATACTGCAAGGAACTACTTATAGGATGCTACTTCGGAGTTATATTGGAAAGGTTCATCCCGATGGCGTCTAATATTTCCTTCTAAGCGTCAATATTTTACCTCTGCCATCTTTACATGTGATGTAGCGTAATATCAAAGAGTGTGATAATAATAAAAATAGCATAGGGTTATATAAGAATTCGTTAGAGTAACATAACCGCTAATGGGCTTTATGTGTTTGATTAGGTGTGCGTGTGTGTGTGTTCCCCGGCTAACACCTGCCGGCGGTGCCGCTGCCGGCCTTCTACATGATTACACAATACATTAATATTATTATTGTAGTTACAACATTATACATCTTAATACAAATATAGATTATAAATAAAAATATAAATAAAATAAGCCCAATGTGGTTATAACTGGGTTAAAGAAGGCAATTTCAATTCTTAGTCATTAAATAAACTTTCTTATGTCTTTTAAGTATTTTAAAGTTTATCTAAATTATCACAATGGAATCCTCCTCATATCGTCATAAATTTTCTGTTAGTTATGATATCGCTTGGTGGATAAAAAATTCTAACATGTGTATAGCATAGCAAGTAACATATTTTTTAAAATTGATAATAACAATAAGGCTCGTCAACAAAAAAAAAATAGAAAATCGTTTTATTTTCTACTATTTATATATATTGTAGTTGTATAATATATTTTATTTAATGTTACAAAATATATTACGAAAATCCATTCAGTGGTTCGTGTTGTAAGTCCACTAACGAACAAACAGATAAAGACTATTGGTTTTTACAATATTTAAGGCTAATATCAAGTTAAATATTAGGAGAAATGTATTTTATCTACACTAATAAATAAAATTGAAGTTTCTGTTTGTAATATCGAAATAACTTTTTTTTACTATATACAATGTAATGTAGACACGAGACGACAATTATTAAAATTGTTAGTTTCGGCTAATCTACAGAACGGCTGGACCTATTTTGACGGGACTTTTTTGGTAGATACGTAATGTTGCTTCGCGTCACTTACGCGCGTCGCGTCCGTTTGTAATATCAACAGCTATTTACTAAATACATATGAATATTGAATATGCTATGTGGTACTTATACCAAAAACATAATTTTACAATATTTGTCTCTAAATTTTATTGGCAAATGTTTGAATTTTTGAGTAATATCTTTGTTTTCTGTTAGAAACAAAACTAATTTAAAAAATACTAATATACTTTTATAAAATAAACTGTACAAAAATTAGAGTCCTTTCTTCAATATTTTTTTAAAAACTGTGTTAGGTAATACATATTGTGCTGAATAAAAAATATAGTAAAGATGTGAACAGCTAGTATAATATAAAAAAGAACAACTCATGTCGCTTGTATCAGTAACTAATTGTAGTCTAATGTCTGTCTACAAATTCATAAAAGAGATTTTGATAATACAGTATAGACTGAATAGGTATGGCTTTCAATAGAAGACCGTCTTTAAATCCTGGTAAAGTATCTCAAGTTCTCGTTAGTCACGTATATGCAACCATTTGATGTTCGTAAAGAACAAACAGGATACGTTAGTATTAAAGAAAACAATCGATTCAAGTTGTTAAATTTGTAAATGCATAATGATCTTTTAACGCGTCTGTATTTATTTAGTGAGTTTCGTATTCGATTACGAGCTCCTGGAACGTTCCGAGATACACACTAATATCGTTTAATTACTAACAAACTGTGCCGTACACGCAACTATATGCCGAAAAGAAGAAATAAAACCATAAAACACGCTTAGCAACAGGCGCTACTCTGCGCGCTCGCGCAACTCGACCACCAGTATATAATGAACGGTATTGTAAGTTTTAAATCAGTTTATATTTTTCTTTCTTATATACTGTAACATGTCTCATCTCACATCATATCTTATATACTGTAACATGGGCTCGATGTTTTGACCACAATCTCACCTGATGTTAAATGACGATGTGCTACATGATAAACATTATAAACCTAGAGCTTTCAATTATTACTGTCGAAATTGGTATTGGTTATTGGTGTTTGGTGATTGGTTTTTCAAATTTGAGGGTGGTAAGTCTACCAGGGGTAAGCACCCCAGGAGGGTATTATTAGAAAATGCTTTACCGCCATGCTATGGTTTACTGACGATGTGTTCCTTCATCGAAATCTCAAGATAGAATTGGATAAGTGGGTTCGAACCTAAGTCTGTCGAACTTACCAACTGAACGTTTCAACATTTAGGTAACAAAAGGCTATAGTTACAATACAAATTAAGTAAAAAAATATTTAGAAAATTCTATTTCGTAAAAAAGTAGAATTAACGTCGTCGTTTTCTACCAATGAGTGTGACACTCATGTAATAATATTATGCTTGAACTAAATATCAATACAAATATCCGAAAAATTTACAGAAGTAAAAAAATTTTGATACTATACATTTTGTTTGTGGTGCTTCATAGGTTGCAGATCTAGGTCGGATCGATGACCCGTCCCGAACGTAGCCGACGATTACCGACGACGGCCGATGCTGCGCGAATGCAATTCTCTTTTTTTTCTCTGTCTTAATTTATAGCCACCAGATGATCATTTAAATTTTGTTAATGGGACATAAGTAGGTAAATTTGATGTGCTGAATTATTTATTTATTTATTTAATACTTTTGCACACATTTATGTACAAAGGCGGACTTAATGCCTTAGGCGTTTTCTCCCAGTCAACCTTAGGGTGGTGAAGAAAGCAACAAAGGTAGGTGCAAAACTAAATAATAATAATATATACTTATACACAAATATAATATTATATACATACATAGATACCAATATAATAAAATACATACCACATATACATATAATACATACATCATATATACAATACATTAATTAATAGAAAAGTATTAGTGCGATGATTCTGCTAAAGAATGAGTAAAGAGCTGCCGTACCCTGGCTTTAAAAGCCATACGGCTCGTGGACATCCTGATTTCATTTTGATTTAATTAATGACTATTATATTTTGTTGGTTTTTATTTGTATCCTGATCGTTAAAATTCAAGGTTTTCTAAGATAATTGTTTTATTTTATATGGGATTAAAAGATTATATTATTACCGATTACGGTCAACTATTAAACGTTTACTAGAGGGGTTAGTAAAAACTAAACGGTACCTATAATGAACGGTTGCCTGATGGCAACCGACAATGGCAATGGTGATCCACACCGACTTTATATACCGGGTTGAATTCATAATATAACATGTACAAACATATAGTAGCTGAACATAAAACACGTTTTCTTTAAGTGGTGCTATGCATTTACGCATCCCCCCTCAACAAGGAACTCGACCATTAAGAAGTGTCAGGAATACCCATTAAAACCCACTTTACAGTCCTCAACGTTCATTGCTGCATGCTCTACGTTGTCCCGGTGGCAGACCCAACCTGATAAAAAGCCGACACACAAGCTACATCACCCTCCTCTCTGACCGCCAAACAAGATGTAATTCACACCTTCTCCTCCTTTGGTTAAAAAAAATAAGAAAAATAGAAGAGAGAGTACATAGGGGAAAGAGATTAAGAAAAGAGAAGAAGAAAGGGGGGAGGAAATGTGGATTTGTAGATTGGCATAGGGAGGGGGGGGGGAGAGTGGAATCGAAGGGGTTCTTCTCCTGTTCCTTAACAGAAAACACCTGACCATAAAGAGAGTTATCGTGACAAGGTTTTCAACATATGTGTGGTAGTTTTGAAACAATAAAAAAAACACGCCAACCGAAACATTACTCTAGCCGCATCGAGACTCGAACTTATGACCTTAATACGTGCTTAAAAAAAAACATTTTGAAATGCATTTGTAAGTCAAACGGTTGTTGTTAACTTTTTTACAGTTATACCTACATGTAGTCAGTCTTTCTTGTACATTCGAGAACCAGTTTCGATTCGATGCGACACGACCGTGTTGTTGTTAACCGGCCTTCTAGAATATTCTTTTAACTGTTACGTTTACGATATAGAAATATATAGATATCTTCACGACTACTGTGCAGTTATAAGGTAGACTGGTGATAATAATTATTATTTTTGTGACCTTAGATTTCGTTTACACTTTTGTGATCGTGAATGAATCAGCTCGACATTTTCGTTTGCATGAAGTAATTGTTAAACTTTGCAATAATTATAAACAAAACTTAAAGTTCAGCCTTTGTTTGTAGGAAAACGGAGAGGTTCTGTTATCGCAAATGCTAATTTAGTATATTAACAATAGATAATATCAAAGGTTTATAAATAAAATAACACAGTTTGATCAGAGACAAGTGACGGCGTTTTAGCAATACTTTAGAACTTATTGATATCAAAAAAAATGATAAATCCTATTTTGTTTCTAATATTATGGTTCAGGAATAAAATTTTCCAAAGCGATCAAGTTTCTTTAACTTCATTTGTCAGTGAATCCCTAAAAATACTCCAAAAGTCTAATCTGCTTTCAGTGGATGAGAGGCGACCCAGAAGTACATTTTTTTGTGAAACTCAGTGAAAAGAACTACATAATAAACTAGCGTATTTTTGCCGCTTTATCAAGCGAAATTATGAACGAATGACAAAAATAACAAAGAAAAACTGAAGATTTAACACTGAAATGTGTGCGTACGCTCTAATTAGAAAATAGACTGGACGATATATGTATTATTTATATGATGCCGGAATAATATTTCTTATTATAATTACGTGAACCACTTCGTTTGAAGCCAACTTTAAATCTTTCAATATAATTTTTCCATGTTATTATAAGAAATATATATAAAATTATTAATAGAACACGTCCTAGTTGGCATCTAGAAGATCTGAGAGGCGTTTACATTAGGATTTATGTTACCTACTATGTTAATAAATCACTTTGTGAATTGTGAATGTTGTTTTTTATTTATCGACTTATACAGGCCAGCCTTTAGCCATAATCTTACTGGATGCTATGTGGACTGTGTGGCCGAAGATAGCAACATACTAAGCCCAGAAAGGTAGCTTGTAAAATCTCGTTCGACTCGAGCTCAGTTCATTCCTATTTTTTGTATGTATACTATTATACTATGTATGTATTATATAAATGGGTAAAATTGATTATTTGTGTATTACAGGTAAACTGAAAACCTACTTAACTGATTTTAAAAATCCTTTCATCTGTAGACAGCTACATTAGCAATATATATATATAGGTTTTATTTTCTTTTTTAATTTAGAGATGTCTATTTACTCGTTTGAAGCCGGGGTGGGTCGTTAATCATAAATATTATCATGATTTATGTCAACTTTCTTACAAATAATTTTCTTTTCTACATTCGTGTGATTTGATTCTTAATGTGATAAGTGCTAAGCACATTTTAGTAGGTACCTGCTTGCGCCGTGGCGGATACGGGGTAATGTTACCGTTCAAACGGGTACACGAACTGACAAACAACTTTCAAATATTAGTAGTTGCTTCGATCTGTGTAATTATATTGAAAAGTGGAAGCGCCTGCCTGCACTCCCCCTCCCCTCCTCCACTACCGCTCCCCTTCTTCGTAAGCCGCGTAACGGCTGGCGCCACATTCGCTTTCTAATATTCACTGGCTTGCATATATATACTGTTGTAAGAAAAAGTGTTAAAAAAAATATTTTTTTTACTATTGTACCATAAAAAAAATCTTTATTCAATTTAGGCCCTAAGAAGGCGCCTATGAACGTCTGAAACACTACCATCGGTTCGGAAAACAGCCCAGTCGAGAAGAGCCGGCAAGAAACTCGATCTTTTTTTTTTTTAACAATATATATATCATTTTATTTCATATAAAAAGCTATACAAATCATAGTCTTAGCTAATGTTAGCGGGTGCGCACAGAGATGTGGGTTAATTCCAGACATCACTATTGTTCACGTAATGATCCACCCTAAGATATCCAAGAGGAGTTTCACTTTTATTTTTAAAACTAAATTAACTACCTATAATTAAAATAATCATAACGGATAGAAAAAACAACGTACGGACGTACGGACAAAGTACATGTCTCGGAAGTGAAATTTCTTTAACTATCTTTAGTTTAAATCTGTAACACAAATTTATTAGTAAAATATAGATATCAGAGAACGAAAAAGAGATAAATAGATATGTATGCTCACTTTCTAAAATACAGTTCTGAACACACACATTTTAACAAAAAGTTCAAAATTACTCAAAGGGCGATAAAGAGGGCTATGCTCGGCGTTTTACTGCAGGGTCGAAACAGAAATGAGGAGAATCTAAGTAATGCCAAACTAAAATGGCAGTAGGATGGGCACATTGTTCGCAGAACTGGCGCTCGGTGGGGTTAACAGGTTCTCGAATGGCTGCCATGTATCGGACGATATAGCACAGGTAGATCCCTAACAAGGGGGACCGATAACTTGTTGAAAGTCGCAGGAATCCGCTGAAGAGCGATCGTTGTGGAGTTCTTTGGAAGAAGCCTATGTCCAGCAGTAGACGTTTTCCAGTCGATGATGATGATTATGGTGTACATACTTGTATCTCTTGTAACCTGATATTAGAGGTATCAATTTTCTACTTTAGCAATGGTATCTTTTGTAGGTAATGAAATCCACGCTACTATTTTTAGTAAATTTTAATATTTAATGGTAACTGTTGAGGTACCATTTGCTACTAATAGTAATTAATATCATAAATAATTTATAAATGGACAACAATTTTAATTTAATATTAGAGCTCATCCACTGGCAATATTGTTTTCTGCATGCGTTTACAGCAATTGTTACTGTTATTCGAATATAGTTGAATGTAGTTCTGAACCGAAAAAAATAACTAAAATGACTGATGCGCACAACTGTACACAGTATAGCTGGGTCACAGATTTTTTCGCCTAGCAACCAGACCGGTTGCACGAACGTAGCGGAATCAAACCAATACCACATCTAATTTCAAGTGTTCCTCGTGGCATCGCGCAGACGAATTTAAATGTATCAATTTTTTTTATTAAGCTATAAGTTAACGATTATGGTTACAAAAATACAGGAGCCTGTTATAAAATAAATGTTCAGTAATTGTTTGTCTTGTTCTTGCTCATATTCAAATGGCACAAAAAGAGATAGTCAGTGATTCTGTTTTATACACATGTGTCAATTTGTCAAGTAGTCCGTGATCACGGTACACAGTGGAAATCCGTCATAGTGACTATCATATTAATCCGCTTCATGTACAAGAGGTACATTAAGATACATAGTCACCAAATAAGATTGCAATCAGACTCTAAAAAAAAACCACATCCAGTTTCTTGCCGGTTCTTCTGGATGACTGGGTTGTTTTCTGAACCGGTGGTAGTATTTTGACGTTCGTAAGCACCTTATAAGGGCATAAATTCAATAAAGTAGCTTTGAATTTGAATTTGACTTAGGGGCCATAGAAGTATTACGCTAATGTGGTAGAAACTTTAAAGGGGAGTCTGAATTATGATTACGAAAGCAACGGTTACTTATCAAAAACATAAAAAAAAAAAATCTTTATACAATTTAGGCCCTAAGAAGGCGCTTATGATCGTCAAAACCGCGCCGGTTCGGAAAACAACACAGTCGAAAGGAGCCGGCAAGAAGCTCGATCTTATTTACTTTTAAGTACTTAAAAACCTTTATTTTATAAAAAAAAAATCGGCTGTACATTACAAAATAATTGCTTATCAGTAGTTATCCTATAACTAACTAAATATCTAGGAAATCAAACATTATAGAACGTAATGTGAATGTTTTGTTACATCCTGTTTTATTGCGTTGCACAGACACTGATAAAGGGTAAGAGTTCAGAGTTAATTTAAATTTATCTCATGTACATACAATGTTGCAAACATTCTACGATAATACAAGAAAAGTGACATTGTTAAATGATCGACTTGTCTATAAATATATTAACGTAACTAGGGTATTTCAAAATAACAAAAATATAGAAGATACGTTGTACCATGGAGTAATAACGCTAAGATCAATAGTTTCATACAAAAACAAGCTTTAAAGCCATGATGGCGCAGCGGGTAGTGTGGCCGAATTCCACTTCAATCGACGCGGGTTCGAACCCCACCTACCCGACTCTAAAAGCTATTTGAATTTTTGGTGAAGGAAAACATCGTGAGGAAACCATAGCATGGTGGTGGAACATTTTCTAATGATGCCCTTGTGGGTAGCATCACTTGAGAACCAGTACCTCTAAGCTTAGTGTGTTTTCTATCCTGGACCACATCGTCACTTAACATCAGGTGTTATTGTAGTCAAAGCACTGAGCCTATAGTGTGTAAAAAAAATCTTGGAGGCGAGCCAGAATATTGTACGTGTTAGATTTAATTAATATGAAAGTGTTAATGAAATTGTCACGGCTCAGTGGTTTGTGTGTTTGGATACCTTGTCGATGGACTTATCTTAGAGATTTCCTTCTTTCGCTTATTCAGTTTTCGGTGAAGTTTGTCTCAGTCTCAAGTTTAAAAATCTGTTTGCAGCTATGCCTGGGTAATAGATGTGTTTTGAAGAATTACTTGAGAGCCAGCATTAGACTTAGCGTATTTACCATCTTAGTCTCATCTTATCAAGTAAGGTTGTGGTGTTAGCCCTCCGCCTGTGCAGTATAAAAAATGATCGTTGTAACGAACTATGTATTTATACTATATCTGTACCTGCGGCTGCGCACGCGTATCATGCGTTCTTCATTGCGTAATATAGTTTTTACATAATCATGAGAAAACAATATTTTGAAGGTGCTGTCAATTGAAGTTTTAATTTCTTTACGCGGAACCCTAATTATTTTCGAAATAAAAAAAATTTTAGGTACTAAAGAAAGCAAAGACGTTTCTTATTAATTATTTGCCATAAAAACTGACCATTAAATAGTTTTTTTTTATATAGTTTCTTGTCTTTAAATTTTTTTACGCGGAATACTAATTATTTTCCAAAAATAAAAACATCAGCTATCTATTCGAAAAAATGTTGTAAAAATCGGTCCGGATTAGTCGGAACAAGCAAATAGACACACAAAATTTTTTAAAATTGTGTTTTTATATGTGAATATACATGGTACATTTATATGTACTTGTAAAAAATTGTTATTTTAATATTACAAACAGACATTTCAATTTTATTTGTCCATATAGATGATTAGATGCGCTTCTGTCATAATATGACTGCAAAAGTAAGGTTTCCGCTAACTTGTTATGGGTGAGCTCACTAGCACGCTGTAACTATGCCAAGAGAAAAAGAAATAGTAGTAATATCTCTCAGGTTACAATCTTTAAATATATTGGCAAAAGTATTCGTCGGCGAAGACGCATCTCATCAGACCAAATGCAAGTTTATTGTGTTTATTAATGGCTTGGACTAAAGAAATCACTAAAGTATTTATACACTGAAGATAATCCGTAATTCTGCTATAAAGAAGTAAAGTCGTGGGCAATGTTTAGATCTTAATGATACGGCTAATAACAACATAAATTATTATAATAATCGTTCTAATTTAATTCTGAGGAGTAAATAATCTGCCTAAATTGATTCCATATTTTCCCAAAGAAAATAATAAATAGTTAGACTAAGTTAATTTTTATTATTCAAGATAACAAAGTTTAAGATCTCGAAATCCGATATCTTGCTAGTCGCAACAGATATATTTGCCTATCGTAAATCAAGATTACGACCGCTTCGTTTGTAGCGAGACATTTTAACGTTCGAGCGTATAATACAAAAAAACTAAAAGTTACACGATGATAACGCAAGAATACTATCAGATGGTAAAAAGAACAATAAAATTAGCGTCTAACTTAAAAACAGTTATGCAAACCTATAACGCGTAGGTAGGTAGGTACGTCATCGTTTGGTGAAAGTCGCGCAAACAGAAAATGGCCGAAAAATTATTACACTAATCTCCTGCTCGGATGTGCCTATATTTTTCGCATTGGGGTAGGTTGTCTAGATAGAGTTCGTTGACATACACAATGACTCACACATCGATATGCAACAAAAATGTATTTTCGATTGGAAAATAACCTCAAAACATAATTCCGTAAGCATAAAGTCGACTATGAAATGGCACGTCGGTATAAATAAATTTGTTTTAGTAATAATCGAATGCATTTCAAGTGTGTGTGCATGCCGCTCGATAATAATAGTGTTGGGAAATTGTTGCGAAACTTTTTTGTCGAAACCCTTTAATAATATATGAACTATCGAGTAGTTATGTGCGTCTAGTACTGTTGATTGACTTAGTGGGTATTATTTCGTGTAGGAAACGGCGGTTACGTAACTAACTATTGCATTTGTTATTATATTTATAAGGGCACTGTGACTGCTACAATGTTGCAAACTATTTTATATTACTTGAAACTGTTTCATATTGGTAGTTTATAGGACAATTATTTTTTTAAACATTGAATTTTTAAAATATACTTGATATTTGTGCAGCGGAAAAGAATGTGGTGTGTGTCGTCTTCACGTATGATATATAAATAGAAAATATTTTTTGTTATAATTATAACACGTAACAAGTCTGATTCATTTAAACATTCATTTCAATATCCCGCTTATAAACTTCTTTTATTTAGAATAGGTATGTATTTTCTTTTTAAACTCTATATTATCGATGGTTGATTAAGAAACAATGTATATGTAACAAATGATTTATGAGATGTCATTATATTGAAAACCTAATAAGAAATAAATAAATATAAAAATATCGTATGAATAAATAAAGTAAAGCAATAGCTTTAAATGTTATTTTCTCTTTGTTACAGGTGCGTAAAATATAATATGTAATTATTAGTAAGTTAGGTTATTGTTTATTGTGTATTGGAAGGGAGTTATTTTGTGTATATATTTTGATGTAACATTTTATTTAATAGAATAAAATCTCTTAAACTAAATTACAGAGCAACTATTAAGCTTGTTGTTTCGATACACACTAATAACTTCAACCACATAACTCATTACATATATTTCTACTTCGATATAACACTAAACTAACGATAAACACGGTGGTTATAATGTATTCAGGAATAAGGCATATCAAGAATGTATAAAATATGGTCATCACTAAAAATAAAATGTCGCTCAGACAGTTCAAGGGCCCAGGGTTACAAAAATTGATTGTAATTAAACCATTTGACTTTTCTTTGTTTGATAATAAGATACATTTTTGTATGTCAAAATTATGCTCTCATATCAACATTTTGGTATAGGTGTTAAATTTGTAAAGGGTTAAACATATTCTCGTACATTTTTTTATTTATTAAATAAAAACTCTCATTCTATCATATAATATTTATCACGATGTTTTATAGTTAGTTACTTTATAACACACAGTTAAGTTACTCGCAATTCTCGCCTCCATCCATCCATCCATTCAACCGAAAGACGTCCTGTGATGGACATAGGTGTCCTCCAAAGATTTCCACGACGACCAGTCTTACGCTACCCGCATCCAGCGGATTCCCGCGACCCTCACTAGGTGGTCGGTCCACCTTGTGGGGGGCCTACACACGCTACGTCTTCCAGTGCGTGGTACCCATTTGAAAACCCGTTGGCTCCATTTGGCATCGGTTCTGCGAGCAATGTGCCCAGCCCAGTGCCACTTAAGTTCAGCAATTCTTCGGGCAATGTCGGTTACGATTACGCAGTGAAACTCCAAGCATAGCCCTCTCCATTGTCCTTTGAGCAACCTTGAGCTTCCTCATTAGGTCCATTGTAAGAGACCACGCCTCAGTGCCGTATGTCATCACTGGCACTACACGCTGGTAGATGACTTTCGTCTTGAGACACTGCGGTATATCGGCTGAGGTTTATTTTTTTCTCGCCTAGGGAAATTTTATTGAATATTTTTTAAATTTATAAATGAGTTAATAACATTTTTCTTTCAAGGCGTATAAATACAAATGCATCATAAATTAATTACTTTTAAGGCAGTAGACATTAAACTAAAATTTATGTAAATATAATTGTATCTTCTTTGTATTAAAAGAGTTAGACCAACCAACTACTCTATGGTATGAATATGGCTAATGATATTTTATGTTTTTTTTTTTTTTTCAATTAAAATTCATCGTAGTAAATGGAAGAATGTTTTTGTACTTCAGTTACAATAATGCGTATTCATTTACTTCTTAAAATGAACGACGAGTAACATATTTGTTCTAGATGTTAATCATGTTAAATCAATTTACAAACCTGAGTACATTGAAACCAAAATAGTAAAAAACATAGTTGATACGCCGGTAAACTACTCCACTTTCAATCATCATGCAAGATAACAATAAAGTTTTTTTTATTTTATACGGTATAGGCTCAGTGCTTTGACCACAATCTCACCTGATGTTAAGTGACGATGTGGTCCAGAATAGTAAACACACTAAATCTAGTGCATAAGCGAAAGAATGATGAAGGCAACAAGCCAATGCAAACTCTACCCCACTACAGCTGTTAATAAAATCCCTGATTTATGTTAGAGCACTTAAATCTGCACTCTCTTCAACAAGTTCAGGAAGTCCCCAGAAATTAATATAAAATTACTAAACTTTATTTATTTTATTATTTTTTAATTGTCATGAATTAAAAAAATTACTTCAAACGGAATTACTTTAATGAATAAATAGTAATTTAAAACACTTGCGCTGGAACAATTATTCTTAGTGTGTAATAATATCGACACCGCCATTTGAAAATCTATACGTAGCGTCACTATCATTTCGGGCACTGCTCTCACGCACACAAGTAAACCTTTCGCCTAGCAACTGTTGTGGAGGCAGAAAGGTCTAGAGAACCGACTTTTACCCAAACACCGTTAGTTTATTCTCAGTTTAAAACGTGTTGATAACCATTACTCAGTCAGTATGAAGCAATAGGCAACTGGAATAGTGCAAAATAAGTAATGTATCACGAAAGTAAATAAAACCGTTACGAGTTCTAAAGCTTAGGATACGTTCAATGAATAATATGTATTTTCTAGGCTACATGGCAGTGGCAAAGTAAAAACATGTTAGCACACCGGCTTATATTTTAAAATTGCGGATGCAAGCACCATTAGGACAGACCTAAGGTTTTCTAAAACACTCTAGAAAATACATTCTTGTGTCAATGTCTGACCGAAATAAATGAGATATTTTTTATGAATCATCTTTTTCTTACTTTTTTATATAATAAGACCAATCAACTATAGATACGTTCCGGCAGTATGACTTGAAAGCCGCTCTCACTAGGGTTGGTGGACTACCATCTTAGGGCACGTCGTCACTTAACTTAACATCAGGTGATATTATTGTCAAACGCTAAACTAATATAGAACAAATAAAAAAACGCTAAACATTTTCTTACGCTTTCTCTATTTCTCTGCCTATTTCTACGTAAAGTATATATTTACGTATTTATATATAACTTTTTAAATATTAATAATTTATATGTGCTTAAGTTTAGTATCTCTCCTAGTAGCTCAAGTATCTCTTAAAAATTGACTAATAATTACTTATGGATTAACTTTCAATTTAAAACTAACCGGAAAGTTCTATAAAATGAATTTACAGTTTCTTTTAAACACCTATTTTATCTACTATACATAAACAAAAATTTAGAAACATTTTCTTCAATTGGTCAATAAATGTTCGTTTTTTTTAGTAGCTATTAATGAAAAATCTTGAAAATTGAAGATAGAATGTTTTTTCTTTAATTTCTACTATTAGTTGGACCCTGGTCATAATAAATTGACGATAAACCAACGCTATTCATTGTCTAATAAATTCAATACTTAGTAAAAAAAAGACAAAAAAAACATCTTTTAATTCGGTGAAAATTCCAAATTTGGTAAATCTACCGCGATACGTTTTGTCATAGCGACAGATAAGTTAAGTGACAAGATACACACCAACACACACACACGCATACAAACCTCACACACAACAGGGTAAGGAGGTCGCCTGGTAACGACGTATGGTGTAATGGAGTGTTACTTTGTGATATGGTAAAAGTTATAAACGACCAGCTTAAGCGTAAAGTGAGCCGACACGCGTAGCGGCGTATGTCGGTCTTCAATTCGCTTACGTATTGGGTTTGGAAGTATTGCAAGTTTTTAAATATTTACATTCGATAACTACATTAAATTATTTATCCGTAACCTGGTGATAGGGAGGTTCAAAGTTCGCGATTTATCGTCTCAGGTATCGCCGGTAGACAGTGTTGGTGTTGGGTTTCGTCATAATGATAAATATAAAATCAAACGGAGGTATTTGAATAAAATACGTCTTCATTATTGTTTACTAGTTTTTACTCCAATTTCTCTTCTAAGAGTATCACCACGGTTGATAGACTTGTCTCATAGTTTTGTAATATACAATTTATACATGGATAAGAAGATAAATCTTTCAGAGATAAATTAGATTTATGTGTAGTACTGAGATAAAATTTGATTTTATAAGAGTAATATATAAGATCAACAGGATATCAAGATTTGGCTTGCTAGAACGAAAGGTACCGGTGAAATTCAAATTAAAATAACGTGAAGTAATCGCATCGCTTATAGACTTGGGCCACGGCTAAGTGTTTGTAGTCGAGGCATGTTCTGGCTTAGAACATTTGCTTTTGTATATTCACGCCGTGGATCTCCTGGGACTAAATGGAATAAACAACGTATGAAGATGTTTCTATGTAATTGTCTTTTGATTTATGCTGTTTTAGAAATCTTATTAACACACAGCTAGTACAGCCGTGTAACCGCGGCTGCGCCCACATTTTATAAATTCTTCAATGCGTTCTAATTGTTTATAAGGAACCCTACTTATTTTCCTACATTTTTTTAGTACAAAGATAAAGTAAAAATATTTCTCATAAATTCAAACACTTGCCCATTCAAAATATACATTCAAACATGTGCATTTTATTGGAATTTTTATGAGTTTTAATTTTTTTACTCGGAACACTAATTATTTTCAGAAATTAAAAGTGCACTAAGTTGCGCGGAGTAACTTCAGCTATCTACCAAAAAAAAGTCCCGTCAAAATCTGTTCGGCCATTCCGGAGATTAGCTGGAATAAACAGACATCTAAGAATTAAAAAAATTGTATTTTGGTATAGGTTTTTGGTATACATTCATATCTATATAGTAAAAAAAAATTAACATTTCAATCAGACACTTCAATTTTATTTATTAGTATATAGATTAATAAATGAATCATTAAGGCGAAGTAGTTTATCTATTTTTTAGTTAATTGATTATCTTTAACACAAACAATTTTATTAGCTTTTTTTGCTGATTTTTAATGAATATATTTACTATAATGCAGTGCAATTTAATATAATAAATAAATATATAATACAGGGAACAGGGGAATACGTTTGTATGGAATAAACGCTGCCCGCTTTTGCTTTTAATATTACAGTAAAGGAAAAAAATTGTAGAAGAAATGTAAATGTTTTTTTTGATTTATAAAGCTTTCAATACGGTTAAATTGGCATACTGACAAGAAATTTACAGATAATTAACGTCTGTCTAATTCATTATTCACGTTTGGTAAATAAATGTGTTATTAATAATGTGGCGTGACTTAGTCCTATTCGTATTATGCGTAACTTGATAGTAACAACCCTATTTAAGGCCCGGTGGAACTAAACCACAGCTGTGCGTATTTACCCCCGCAGTTTATGTCGTGTGTTAGTTACCCTTCAAAGCACTTGTTTGTTGATGTCTCTTGAGGTTTTTAAGGGCCCGTATGGTTTTTATAGCGTTACGACCGCCATCGAAACGAATTCACGCCAGTTGTCATGTTCACGTGTAAGCAGGGACGGTTGAATAAACGAATTTCTCTTACGAGGAATTCTGACATCTCCTTCATTTACACTTAATATATCGATTACCTATAAAAATGAGACAATAGGAAAACAATGGAAAGCTGGCGTAAACGCCAGGTTAATGCTCAAGGGGTTAACTAAGGTTTTAAGGCCGCAAAAGCGCTAATGATAGGAAGTCATTCAGCTCATGTTCAGTTCTACCATCTGAATACTCTGTTAATTTGTTACTAACAGATTTTCCCTTCTTTCAAATACCATGCGCAGTTTCGTTCAACACTGACACAGAATTGAGAATGGGGTCAGACGGTTTTCTTACATCGAAACTGAATGATTTATTAAATAATTATTGAGAATATTGTTAAAAGTTGGGACACAATCTTAAACAACAATAAATAATACATTATTGCATAATTCGCTGCATGTTTTTATGTTATAAATAACGTTAATTTAAATAAAGTTAATAAGCGCGGGAATTTCCTTCAAGTAAACAAATAAGTTTATTTTGTTTTATTGTGAAAAAATCGAATAATAAGCGCCACATCTTTGGAAATGATTGCCTAACCTTGAGAGAAGAACAAAGATGTCACCACACAACCAGTTGCAAGTGTCCAACGTGTCCTGCCATGAACCCTGTATACAGATACGTATTTAAATTTATTCGGTACATCTATTCTAGAGATCGCATTGGAAAATATACCTGTAGGGTTTTTTTGGAAACTAAAGCTCCAGTACATTTTTTTATATCACTAAAGTGGCAAACAAGTTTACGATCCGCCTGATGGTAAACGGTCATCGTAGCCTATGGACGCCTGCAACACCAGAGGTATCACGTTCGCGTTGCCAACTCTTTTAAGAAAAACTTTCTCACGCCCCTTTTGAAGAATCCCATACTGTATCCCACCGGAAACACGGTCGCTGGGAACTCATTCCACATCCGGAAATTTCGCGAGAGGAATCTCCTCTGAAACCGAACGCCAGTTATTGTTTTATTTCGTAACGTCATTATTAAGGTCATATTTTATTTAATATTATAAATCTTCTAACAGTATTACAAAATTGTGCGGGCGTTTGTGCTAGAATTTTCCAGGATTTTTTTATGACAGTAAAACAAAATCAATATTACGAATTTCATAATTGTATCTTTGTCGTTATCCATTATAAGCGGGTAGCTGGACCCGTGATTCCGTAAAACAACGACAACTATTTAGTCTATTAAATGTCTTAAATATTCGTTGGTTTGATTAAAATATTGCAATTAACACCTTGAGCACTAACTTGACGTTTACGCTTACCATTGTTTTCCTATTGCCTCATTTTTATGGGTAATCGATATATTAATATAATGGTGGATAATTTTATGTCGACTTTATCCACTATCATCCTCTTAACTTTTTTTATATACTGCCTAATGTAACCAAGTTTCATGTGTTTATCATGGCCTGATAATATATCTACATTTAAAAAAGTAACCATGTAAATCGGTTTCTCGGTTCTCGAGTTATAAGCCAACTAACGGACAGAAAGATAGATGTTGTTTTTTATATGTATGTAAGGAAGACAATCATTTTTGACTCTCTATCAAGGAAATTACTGAGCGTCATTTATGTTTGAAAACAATCGGAGTTACTGCTCATATCTCGCAACTAAATAGGTTTTAATTCAGAAAAAGATTGAAAACTTTCTAAAACGCGAATCATTATGTGCGCGTCGTTATAGTATCCACGTGTTCGTTTAGCGGCGGGTCACCAGGCGCGTGACACCCACACACATATCACAATTTCAAAACATCTCATGTATATTTAACGTAAAATCGATCTATTCGCTTTGATAATCTACCTGTGTAGTATAATTTACTGTTGGCAATTTCATACTGACGGCGAGCGGGTCTCAAGTAAAGACCACACATCAATGTTATTTTTTTACATTAAAGATTTCTATATATCTATGCAAAGCTGGAGGGATCGATAGATTCAAATATAGATAGGACATATATTATCTGGTCAGATTCTAGTGTATATGTTGCTACATTATGGTGTGTATAAAAAAAAAAACTAAAATAGTAAGTCAAATGAAGGACAGAAGCTCTGGTAGCGTCATATGAGAGCCAGTATCTCTAAGTAAGCATAGAGGTGTGTTTACCTTCCTGCACTATATCGTCACTTATCATCAGGTAAGATTGAGGTCAAAGTCGAACTGAGCCGACACACTAAAAAATATGAATGCGGAGTCGCGGATGCATTTTGTTAAATCTATATTATTAGTTGAAATCTATTGGTTTATTTATTACGAAATACGTCAGTATATTAGCTTTAATATTTGCTAAAATAATGCATTGGAAATACATACATTCTTTAATAACATAAATACTGTAAATTGTTTTATTACATATGTATAATATTAAATCAAATTAAATAATTAACAGCTAATTTGATTCTTATAAGTTTGTGAAACATTTAAACTATTGGAATTCCGTTTCGTTTGTAATTTATGATTTTCTATACATATAATAAAAATGTAACGGATCGCTGTCTGTACATGGAAGATATATGAGAAAAAATATTATTAGGACCTTTATAAACGCAAACAGGACCCAAAACTATGATTTTTTAAATTTTTGTCTGTTTGTCTGTGCGTTTGTGCACGCTAATCTCAGAAACGGCTTATCCGATTTAGATGCAGTTTTCACTAATATATTGTAGTAAACTTCACTTAACATTTAGTGTTTGTTTCATGTCAATCGGTACATAAATAAAAAAAGTTATGCCAATTTAAAGAATCACGTTGAACATTTATTCTATCTAAATTCTTTCTCTGTACAGATGCATTGTATGAAACTTTACTAAACTCCATAATGGTCTATATAAAAGTATGATTATATATTATATTCATAATAATATGATAATAAATAGAAGTTAAAAATGATAAGTTTCGGAAATGTTATTATTCCAATTTAAGTTGACCTCAGACATAAATCATCATTCATATGAAATAGGGTTCAGGTTAGACTGGAAATTCAGGTTGTTTATATATGTATAGATAAAGCATGTCGAGAGCCGGGCCGCTTTCGGAGGCGCATGGCGTAACAGTTGCATTCGATAACAATGACTTTTTGCTTATTTTATTTATTTTATTTTAGGATTTGTAAATACATATTGTATGTATATAGTATAGGTTAATTAGTTTTCAAATTAGGTAAACACGTCTTATTAGTTAAACTATAAATACAAGTTTATACAAGTTCTTAATTTTTATGTTTAAAAAACAATTTAGTAATTTGCGATTAATTAATACATAAATGTATCTATTAGACATTTCTTTTATTTTCGATAATTAATAGGTTAGGTTATTACGTCTTAATAGTTATTAAACTGTAATAAAGTTAAACTGTGTAATAATCTGTAAGTATTTAATTTTTTTGTTTATGATAAGTATGTGTTCACTAAATAACGCTGAGTTAGTAATAATTACTACTTCTTATAAGAATGCCTCGAAAAAGATCCAACCTCCCCCGGTGCAGCAGAAACGCTATAAGGATGAGATTAGTTCTCATTACTTCACTGCATTTCAGTAACGTCAGGCCAGGTTTCATATTACAGAAACTTCAGCTCAGCGAAAATCTCGATTGAGTTCACATCGTTCTCGAATGATGGCCACTTGAGTTAGGATGAACAGGGAACAGCATGAAGCACGTTTGTCCACCGATCGCAAGGCTCATGCAATATCGCGTGAGTCTGAGACCTTTACTGATAGGGAAACCCGCCTGAGCTCTCAAAAAGCACGAACTTTGCAGTCTAGAAAGCTGGAAAGTAGTTTAGATCGTGAATCTCGATTAACAGCTGATCGTTAAGAAGAAAGAACTGCAGAACAACATCAGTCACGACTAAATGCCGATCGACTTCGGCATATACTCAATAAAATGTTATCAAGTTTGATAGAAGACCCAGAAACTGGAGAGGAAATTGATTGATATCCTTCCATGGATTACCAAAGAGAAAACAGGTTATTTGTATTCGCCCAGAATTGATTACTCTGAATTCGCATCTATAGTAGGTATGGTGGTACGTTGTCAGTTTTGTAATGCTCAAAAATGGAGAAAAGAACCAAATGGAATATGCTATTCAGGTGGCAAAATGTTCATTTAAACTTATCATGAGCCCCTTTATAAAAGTTTTACTAAATAGTGAGCATCCTCAGTGTAAACATTTTTAGACTATATCCGTTTATATAATAGTGTATTCCAAATGACATCTTTTGGGGTCAAACATATCACATCCAACTTTTAAGGTGCAGGGCCAATTTATCACTTGATTGGATCTTTGCTTCTCCAAAATGAGCCAAAATTTCTTTAAATTTATTTTGTATCAAATAACAATGAACTTGCTCATATACGACATGATAACTTTCCTCAGCTGAACATCAACTTTATATTTCAACTTGAGAATATGTTACATCAAGTAAATCCGTATTCAGAAGTTTCAAAGCCGCAATAGATTCCATCCTACAAGGCCAAAATAACAATGATAAAGTTATAAATAAGGCTGATAGACGTCCTGCGGAAGAACATCGTGAAAAGTACAATGTCCCCGTTGCAGACGAAGTTGCAGTAATATTAGTCAATCAGGAATGTAATAGACGTGACATCGTGCAGCGCACTCATGATGATCGCTTACAACGTATTTATGAAACACACCGAGCATATGATGCCCTGCAATATCCTTTGATATATTTCCATGGTTAGGATGGGTACAATTTCAGACTCTACCAAGTTAATCCAAGCATAACAAATTATAATAAAAAATATCAGCCATACAGTTTTATTCATACCAGATACAAATTAGATGAAACTGTTGTATCTATTGCTACTATATTTTCTCTATAGTAACTTGAGATTGGTTACGGTGTGTATCCGCAGGAACAAGCAAAATTTGTTCTAAACGCAAACCTATGCTGCGAAGTTTCATGAATGCGAGACCTCACATCATCCGTGTATGGAAACGCAACGCAAATACCAACTTGCGAAAATTCATGGCTTTGCGAAAGAGCTATTTTAAGTCCACGAAACGACCAAGCAGCAGCAGCAATAAATGCTGAAGTTTTGAGCTTTGTTTCGGAGGATAATGTAGAGTATATCTCCATTAACAGAGTTATAAAAGATGAAGAATCTACCAATTACCCAGTAGAATTTTTAGAATCCCTCAGTGCTCCTGGACTACCAGCTCATAAAATAAATTTAAAGTCGGCGTACCCATAATGCTGCTAAGAAATTTAAGACCGCCAAAACTTTGCAATAATACTAGATTAAAAGTGATTTTTTGTTCTTTTAAATTTCTGGTTCTGCGAAACCTGATAGAAGCAGAGATTTTAACAGGTGGTAGTGTTTTTTTATGCCTCGGGTTCCTCTCATTCCAAACAATTTTCCGTTTAGTTTTAAACAAGTTCAGTTTCCAGTGAGCTTATGACCAGTTTCGCGATGACAATTAATAAAGCCTATGGTCAGACACTAAAAGTTGTGGATGTGGATCTAAGTATTAGCTGTTTTTCGCACGGTCAGCTTTATATGGCTTTATCACGTGTTAATAATTCTAGCAGCCTGTATGCTTTGTTCCCCGATGGCTATACGATGTAACGACGGTGATTATAATCCAGAATAAACCAAAATCCGAAAAATGCTGCCCAAAGTCACTATTCCACGCAGACGAAGTTGCGGGCACAGCTAGTCAATTAATAAAAGAATTCTTGCAGAATAAATATTTCATGCAATGCTTAATATGTTATTTATAAAGCAGTTTATTGAGATAGTACTCTTATAAAAGCTTTTTTTGTATTGGTTAATTAAATTATAAATAGCCATTTTAAAAATAATAGGTTGAAATATATTCTTTGATCTATTTTTTGAAATAAATTGAATATTTAATTCGTGCATTTTACAATAATGATTGAATAAAAAATCTACTATCCCATATTTTGAACAAAATTTTTTTTATTAATCTAAGTGATTATTGAAATAATTTTAATTATATGTATTTTTAAATCAAAATAAATAAAAATTAATAAAAATATTAATAAACTTGGGTCTAGAATGAGAGTAATAAATCTCAATTATTTTTCTTAGTCTAAAAGTTTTGGTTGAAGGGGAAATAATACTAATCATATATTGCCACAGACCAGAAGACAAATATCTAGTTCGACTAAATCGTCTGAAGGCAGCCTCAACATTCTAAAATCAAACACTAGTATTAAACCTATCCGAATGGAACATTCTAGGTTCTGGTGAAAGAATGTAATAATATGTTTTGCCCCATGTTTTCCTGTTTCAATTTCTTTACATTTTTAAAGTTGTCTAGTGCTTGTCTATATAATCAACACGTTTCTTATTGGAATATGCAAAAAATAATAATAAGTCCTTTTATTTTTTCAAATCTTTTCAAGTTTTACTTCTTCTAGATTAATTAATCATTTGATACGTTAGCGAGTTTTATCTGAGTTAGGATCTTCCTTGTATGTCTTTTTTACAATATATACATTATTAACAAGTTTCGTATATTCCAAAGAATGAAGTATGCCCTTAAACTTAATCTCGTTAGTTATTCTTTCTAAGATCAGCAACTTATCTGTCTTTTTAAATTGGTATTTTTGTGACATGTATCTTCTTGTTATCTCGGTGGATATGGTTTTGAAAGGTATTTTCTTAAACCAAAATCGAAAAATTCTTTATTCAATTTAAGCCCTTATGAAGGCGTTTATGAAAATCAAAACATTACAATCGGTTCCAAACAACAACCCAGACGAAAATAACGCCACAACAATCTCAATAGTAAATGTGAATCTATGTATGTTTTTATACAGAAGAAAACTATACAGATTGTTCTGTTGTTAGCAGAAGCACCGAGAGATCTTTATAGGACCCAAAATTACTTTAGTGATTGATAATTTCATTGTGAAAATATTTCACTAATCATCAATCGCTGTCCTCTTTTTAAGATGAAACAATGGTTGGCTCAGGTGGAAGTGGGGTCGGATTCCGCGTCGATGGACGTAGATTCGAACTACGCGGGTTTGAGAGTCAGTACCTCTTTAAGAAACCCTTTTATTTTTTATTCTTGTAAATTTTGTTAACAGTAAAGAAAAAAGTGAAAATAATAAATCCCTATTGACATGACCCAACTCATCAAGGTCGTATGTCCAGTGGAAAAACAAAGCGATCCGTACAAATCACTTTGAAATTATAATGAATTACATTTAAAATGGTCGCTGATAAACATACATACATACATACTTATCGTTTAAATAAAACAGTCGCCGGTTGTTGTGAAGGAAACTATACCTATTTGTCAAAGCCGGTCCAAGGTTTCAGGTTATATTATCGTGTTTGAATAATGATTTGGAGGTTTTCCTTCCGGATTTATTGTTGCTCTTTGTTTCTATGGTCGTTTGATGATAAGTAAAGTGCAGGTTATCAAGGGTGAGAAACCCAAATCTTTCCATAGATAAAAAAGTTTGTTTAACTGCATAAATGTCTGCATTTATTTATGTAAGGAAAGTAATCCTACAATGTTTTATTTGGCAATTCGACCAAAAAAAAAAGTTAAACTGAAAATTTTAAATTTGATAGTAAAATTGTATAAATGTGTCATAATATAACTCTTGAATCAAGTCGTGTATAGACGACGTAGAGTTCCTTGATCTCGGACGATTTTATTTTTGCACATGACGTCATAAATACAAACCACACCACAAGCCAATATCATCTGTCAGTTATATAATCAATTGTTTATCTTTTTCCAGTGACACGTGTGTTATATAAGTTATAATATTATGTCGTTTTAATAATTCGTTAAATCTGTCATACTATACCTATAGCACCGTAGACCATATTCGAACGCTGCGGCAGGTTATACAGAAGACCGAGGAGTGTAATCTACCCCTTTGTTTAACGTTTGTGGACTACGAAAAAGCCTTCGATTCGATTGAGACCTGAGCTGTACTGGTGTCTCTCCAGCGGTGCCAAGTAGACTATAGATACATCAAAGCTTTAACGGATTTGTATGAAAACGCCATAATGTCAGTCCGATTACAACACCAGACCTTGAAACCTATACTTTTGAGGCGTGGCCTTAGACCTCTGTTAGAGAGATGTTATTTCTCCGAAACTGTTCACCGCTGCGCTCGAGGATGTCTTCAAGGTTCTGGATCGGAAAAGGCTTGGCATTAACGTAAACGGCGAGTACTTAACACACCTCCACGTTGCTGATGATATAGTAGTCATGGCTGAGACCGCAGACGACCTAAGTACGATGATCGATGACCTCAGTAGAGCCTCCGAACGAGTTGGCCTTAAAATGAATATTAGACAAGACGAAACTCATGTCTAATGTCCAACTCCTATAAAAATCGGTGACTCTACGCTCGAAGCTGTTATGTATACCTGGGACAAACTGTCCAGTTAGGTAGATCCAACTTCGAGAAAGAGGTTAATTATCGAATCCAACTTGGCTGGGCCGTGTTCGGGAAGCTACGCAGAATCTTTTCGTCTGAAATACCACAGTGTCTCAAGACGAAAGTCTTCGACCAGTGTGTGCTGCCAGTGATGACATACGGCACTGAGGCGTGGTCTCTTACAATGGACCTAATAAGGAAGCTCAAGGTTGCTCAAAGGACAATGGAGAGGGCTATGCTTGGAGTTTTACTGCGTGAACGAATCAGGAATAAGGAGGTCCGCAGAAGAACCAAAGTAAACGACATTGTCCAAGGAATTGCTAAACTTAAGTGGCAGTGGGCTGGGCACATTGCTCGCAGAACCGATGCCCGATGGGGCCAACGGGTTCTCGAATAGGTACCACGTACCGGAAGACGTAGCGTGGGTAGGCACAAGGTTTACCGACGACCTGGTGAAGGTCGCGGGAATCCGCTGGATGCGGGTGGCGCAAGACCGGTCGTCGTGGAGATCTTTGGGGAGACCTATGTCCAGCAGTGGACGTCATTCGGTTGAATGGATGAATTTGATATAAAAATACATTAGAAAAAGAATTATATAAATTATTTTTAATTGTACAACGTTTCCGTAATTTTGTTAATTAGTGTTTTACTATCTACATCGAAATTATAATGAAAAGTCACATATTTAAATCACATCTAACTGAGATGTGTTTACTAACAATATAATCTTCACTATAAAAATTGCATTATACTATGAAACAGAATTATAAAGTATAACTACATGCTTCTATAAAACAATTACATAGAAAATGATTACATTAAGCTAAATAACGAAGAAGTACATAATAAGAATATTCGGAGTAGAACTAAGACTGTAAAAGTTTTCTTATTTGTGTGTGTTTGCATGTGCATATGCGTGTCTGTTTGTGTGTGTGTGTGTGAATGTGGTTTTGTGATAAATTCATGAAACAATATAAAAAGGAACATTTAATTTTTCTTATAAACGCTAACTTATAAACGCTATCTATATCTTATAAACGCTACTATCATTAAATGTTTAAATTTTCATTTTTCATATTATTTAGTGTTGTTCATATTATATGAGCTAACTTACTTGCCAGTGGAGACGTAGACGGTTTAAATCTATAAAAAAAATGTTAATTCACTCGAGAGGTTATTTAGTCAGTTATTTAAGCCATTTTACTTAATTTTTATTTAGTATCACTACCAAAGTGTATTTTTAGTTTAAAAAAAACGAAAATATGAATAAGTTATTTACTTTTTTTTTCTCTATTCGGCATATCGACATGGGCCAAAAATCCACAATTGTACGATTACTTAGGTTTTGCGAAAATAACAATGTACAGACATGGCATATAGACAGATGTCGATTCTCGATATGCATTTCTCATGAATCCTCCAGACATAAATCAGGTATTAGGTATACGATTACATAAGGCCGAGAAATAAGAAAAGAAAAGAAACGAAATGCAAAGGCGCGACGCTTTGGCGTAAACAGAACCGTGGAAAGGTAAGTTCCTCCAGAGAAAAAATCCCCAGCATTAAAATGGAACGAATATATAATTTGTTTGTATGTTTTCTTGAATTTTAACACTTGACCGCGACACTCCGCTGTGCTTCCGCACATTTGAATTGCTAATCCAACGGGTTTACCTGAACTTCACACTTATGTAGATACCTATTTAGTTTTCTTTTCAGACTATTCTCAATGTTTCCGCAACATATATTACATTACAGACTTATTTAAGAACACAATTACGAAAATATATAATATTCAGAAAGTATAGGTGAATTAAAAAAAAACAATATTAGGTTTTATTAATAACAGCTCGAACTATTGCCCAGCTTGTTACGTAGTCACTGCTACTTGTTTTTGCCTAACTAATAAAACTTTTTTCCTGAAGAGCTTTGACAGCTTCACTGGGATTTTTTTATCTGTGAACGCTAAAACATTCATCTAAAAATGCTAATGTACAAACAGTACAAAGTTATGTTTGTTCTATTGTTTTGAATGCGATATCGCGAGGTTGTAAATAAAATAAAGAGGAAAATACCTGCTGTGTAGGTGTCTGCTTGTCAATGAGAGCTAATATCATTGTATCATTCTGCACTGGACTCGACGATTGAAGCTATTCGCTGCAGTTAACAAACGTTCCTTCAACATGTATTGCGCAGTCAGTAAATTAAGAATTACCCCAAATACCAAATTTCACTTCGCTTCTATGACATCACTCTATTTACCTTTTTCAAAAACTCGTATGTATTCAAATTGTATTCAATTTTTACGACAAAACATCGACTTCATCAGCATTAAAAAAAAACTTCATCGGCTATAATACTTTTATGTTTAGCCAACAAAGATGTTTAAAAGATCTCGACTGAATTGAAGTGCAATTTTTACATTTAGTATTCTTGATACTTGATTATTTTGAGGATGTGTGGGACTGATACAATGATATTAGAAAGCAGTAATTAATATTTTAAAATGTATAAGAAACATTGTACTCCATACATTATCTTTACGTACACTCCTCCGCCATTTGTTATTTGGCAGCTATTTTGACTTGATTACTGTGACATATCTGACAGCGTGTTTTGGAATTTCTTACGTTATTAAAACGAAACCGCGGATATTGTTAGTGACGTTCGCTGACGCAACACGTCAAGTCCTTGCGTCCTCTTTTATAATTAGATCAATTTGTTTTTCATTTTATGTATTTTATTTATATGCTTGCTTCTTTACGTCAACGATGTTATAGGAACGTGGCCAATGACATTCTCATTGGACTTCTAAATATATTTAATTTTTCTTTGTCGATTTATTATCAATTCAGTAGTCGAATTCAACGTGAAAGTAATCTCTTGAGAATTTTGTGAAAAATATTGTATTATAGTGTCCTGAAAACACTAAGAAGCCATTGGCTTACTGTTCATAAAAATGTAAAGTAAGTGGCAAACTGCATTTACTTGAGAATTTATAATACCTTTTCTGATCGGTGTGTATTTTATACACCTAGTCGTGTGTGTGTTTTTAGATTTCTGCACGCGCTGAATCTAAATATTCCCGCGTAAGATCCAATAATCTTTGTTACGAATCCATCTATTCTATTTGTTTTATGTTTAAAAATATTTGCAATATTTTATTCAACCAAATTTCTTTCGTTCTTTAAAATTGAAGGTGTGGTCATTGTTTACATAAAATATTTTTTATTATGCTGAGAATCATTGCACTGGTACGGACTTCTCTTTGTTCTAAAACTAACCAATAATTTTGTTATTTAAAAGAAGCTAAATACTAAATATAATGAAATAATATAAAAATAGTTACACTGTTCAGATCATTTGAGTCCACTACAACTGAGTGCCTTAGTTAATACAGTCCACGTATAGCAGTGACTCCAAAGAGACAGCAACTATTGACAGTCAGTAGTATGAAAAAATACAAACACTCATAAAGTTACTTGTATATAGATAACTGATCAAGAAAAACGACGTAACGAAAGATAATAATTAAAGCGGGTTTGGCGATAATACTTTGTCAATACGCCTAGAAGTCGCTATTTATTGTTACTTATTGTGAAGAATATACTATAAAAGATGATCATGCTACAAATTCGCATTATCTGTAGATATTTACAAGACTCCATCTTAATGTTCTGATGCTAGAAATATTACGTATTAAAGTTAAAAATAAACATAAGTTCATTTTATTACATAACTCACTAATTGATACGTTTAAAAGGTGAACAAAAAACATAAACGTGATAATTAAAAAAACACGTGCTATCTTAGACTTAATTAAACATTAGTCGATCGTAAATCTTGATCGGTTTTAGGAACACTCGCGATGGTTTAAATATAGTCGTTGTGAAAGCAGGCGAGGCGCGCGCGCACACACGCTCCCGCACCGATCTTGGACAAACGCCAATTTCCAACGTTTCCAAGATTGATAATGGTGTTGCGAATTTGTTACTTATCGTGTGTTAAATAATATAGCAATATTCTGTAACTCTTCAGGGATGCTTGCCTTTATATTCGTATTGATGATTTTTATGCTGTGATGATCACACGCAAAACAGCATCAAAAACTAAAAATAGAGTTTTCGTTACAACTCGATGGTAAAAAGACTTATTAACATGTGCGACAGTCCTTTTATAAATCGGTAGTTGTAAGATGATGTTACTTCATTTGGTGTATCATAATCTTACAGCCATTGATTGATTAACAATAAATCATCATATAGAAGATTGACTTGTAAAAAATTTATATATTATTTTTAATATGGCTATAATTTATCACTATTTATGAAAATAAAAATTATATAAAATAAAATAAATAATACATTGAAGACAAGATCAGGCCCAAAATACTAGATTACTAATAACAGATTACAATATCAAATTAACAGTTAAAATTGAGGTCAAACCAAAAAATATAACAGTTAACACTATATATCTGTCATTATCAAGAAAAAAAGAATTATAGGAAATTTCGGATTGTAGCAGGTAAAACAGATTGAAATTACATTGAAACCAGCATATAGCAAATGGATTTAAATTTGAAAAAAAATTCTGTTGTATCATCAACATATTAGCAAATAAGCATTCCATTGCTGTGTTATTTTCCGCCAGATGATTGGCAGTAGCCGTCGATGAACGAACATTGAAAATTGTACAGTATGATATAGCACTTGGCGTGAAAGATGCCTAAAAGCTTTAAAAACCAAATGCAACAGGAAAATACTTCTGAGAACTATTTGTAACTACTTAAATTTATCTGATGTACCGTAAATAAGGTATTTATGCACTTCAACAATGGAATTATAACTCTGGAATCACTTGAACCATTTAAATGATTCTTTCTTTAACCATAAATGTTTTTCCTGGTCAGTATTATATACTAGCTGTTCCCGACATGCGTTCAAATGATACGGATATTTTTTCCAGAAACATTCGCTGAACAACTCACTTAACTTTCATCATCATCAGTTTAGAAGTGCACAGAAGAAAAACGTACTACATTTATTGTTTTTTATTTATTTACATTTCAGGTTAATTAGTTATAAGAATAAATATATTACCACCAGTTCGTACTCTTGTAATACTCATATGCTATCTAATATCACACAAATATACACTAAAATCTAACCTAACGTATGATTTAAAAGAACAATCATGTAAGTACTAATGTTACTACTTCGCATTTCCATATGTTTTGGCAGATTTTAAAATTATTATATGTGACATTACTTTATATTTCAGAACATGTCTTGCGTCTAGGAAATACGGTCGAGTGATAATCGCGGTTGTCATTATGACTAATGTACTATCGTCAGTAATATCTAAAACATTTTTGTCCGCCAAAACAAATCCAGTGCTTCCCCCATCTTGACAGTAGAGTATGCAAACAACAAACGTATCTGGGATTCAACTGGGTCAATTACGAATTTTATTCTTTTAAAATTTGAAATTAGTTAATAAGTTTTTTAGTGGAATCTTATTCCGTTTTAGCGTTATTCTTATTTTTTTCTTCATTAGCTTGCGTTGATTGATCCAATGCATATTATGTAATTTTAGGCATTTTTTGTTATAATTATAGTATAGTTACTCTGTTGCTACAATTAAATTACAATTACGTCGGGGCCAGCCAGCGATCTCGCAGCGGTGGTAAAGGTGAGTGGACACTTCATTTGTAACAATACTCTCACTGGATCGTCGTTTAATTGATATCGTATTTTTCGCACAAATTACAACAAAGGTCGTTCTTAATTTCTAGTAAGAGCGATCATACTGTGTGAAGTGTATAAGAAATAAGGATTGTGGGATGTCATTAAAACTCTCTGGAAAGAAACTGTATACAAATAAGCAGGCGTAATATACATATTACAGTTAACTAAAAAAAACACAAATACTACTTATGATACCTCCCGACAATTCATGAAGAAAATGCTATTGTAAATAATATGTCTGTTTTAGTCGCGACCGTAATTAACTGTACGTGAAATAATTAACAAAGGACATAATTTTAAAGTAAGATTTTTCATAGCCCTGGAATTTATTTCTGAACCACATTATATCGACACAGATATTAACCAGAGCAAATTTGATGATTGTTATATTTTCTAGGTAAACTAATTTGATCAATCCATGTAAGATTTATTATTAAAATTAGTATCAGTAAAACTACCATTTTTTTTTATATGAAACAAAAAAAACGGGTATGCAGTCCATTTGATTTCAAGGAACCACTGTAGTCTTGAAAATAAAACTAAGTATCAGTAAATCCCAGTCAAACAGAAGTAGGAGGACTGATTTGAAATAATTTTTGCCAGTGGCTGTTGCTAATTTCATCCTTCAACCTAATGGAAACAGAACACTTCAAAGTTTTGGCTAGGATTTTGTATTTGTTGTTCAGAATAGTGGTGTCCTTGTTCTAGTTAACATTTTCCTGAATGAGACCTCTAATTAAGCCTAGTGACGCTGTCAAAGCTCTTCAGATTAACAACGTTAGTTAATTTGAAAATAAAACCGATCAGATAAAAGTACAGAACATGATGAAAAGAAATGCATTCCCTTCAACAAGTAAATCATTTTTAAAACGATATGAAAGAGATTTTATCAAAATGAGTTTTAGCGTTTCAACATTTACCACGTGCTCGGAATAAAATATTACATGTTATAAATGTGCTAGATAAACTGCATAAAGGTTGGTTAGTGGTAATTAAGTCTGTCATTATGAACTTCATGTCTCGTTTCATTTTATAAAAAACATGTTTATGATAAAGCAGCCAAATTAATTCCAACGTTCCCGCCGAACGATTGTACAGTCTTTGCGTATGTTCTGGATTTTCATTGGGTGAGTGTAGTTATTTTATATTTCGACAAGATAAAGGCTATCAGTTTTCCGAAGGGCGTTTGCTCATATTATCTATCCGATAATAAGATGTGACAATTCGAATTGATTGTAACCCACAGAGTTATTCCTTAATTATAAGCAATTAATTATTTCGTAAAACAATGTAAAGAAAAACAAAGGAAATTTGCATATTTTATATTAAAATAATAGTTTTATTTATATTTCGAGTTTTTTTATTTTCTGAAAAGGGACATTTGACATTTGAAAAAAGGACGCATATCTCTTAATAAATGTACATAGGAGGAAGTAACGTGCGTAATTATTTGTCTTGAAAATCAATGAATATGTCCTGTTCTATTAATATGTATGTTATTGTTTTACATATTTCTATTTCTATAGTTCAGCATATTTCTCATTATCATATTTCTATAGTTGTTTCACTGCTACATTATTTTGTATTTCGTTGATTTGTGAATGGATTCATCAAGTTTAGATTCTATTCGACTCAAAAGTCGATTTTTTTCGGAAAGGATCCATATCACTACTTGAGAGATTGATGACCTCGGCCGTCTGCCATACCATGTCCGCGGTTCGGTCCGTACGTGTGTTAATAACACAATATAGTTAAAAATGTAAGGTGACTCTGCAAATGCTCTCTGTAAGTACCTATGATGATTGGTTTAATTATCTTGTTTTTTTTTTATTTTGGCACTTGCTAAGACAGTAACTTGCCCATTTAATTCACGGATACGTCTGTAGGCACACCATTTCACACGCGTCATTTAGTCGCGGATGACGTTGATTACAGTAATATTAATTATCATTTTTGGCTTAAATCCATCTCGAGACGGACAGAAGGACATCTCAACTGACACGTGTATACTTAATCTATAACAATAAGATCGTGTGTTGTTTACTAATCGCAGGAGAGTGACGAAATTTTTAGATTTCGTTTTTGAGTTTATTATTGGCACTTACCAACGTATACGTACACGCGTCAGTTTACCGAAGGAATTTGATTAGTCATTTAGTGTTTTTTTTTCTAATTTATTAAGTTGTGGTAATTTATACTAATACATTGGCCGAATTCTGACGGCTTGGTAGCTACCCCAGACGAGTATTGGCAAATGACTAGTTAGTCAACAGACTGGTTTATGATCACACCAAGACAGTGCGTCTTCTTCTAGTCTGTTCTATATAAAGTGAAGTTATGAAGAAATTTTTTCATTGCTATATAAAGTTATTTAAAGCAGTCCACCGTTTCATTATAACGTAACTTAATAGAGTTAAGTATACTTTTAAAGCTCAAAGTTGCGCAAAGGGCAATGGAGAGGGCTATGCTCGGAGTTTCACTGCGTGATCGAATCAGGAATGAGGAGATCCGCAGTAGAACCAAAATAACCGACATTGTCCGAAGAATCGCTAACTTAAGTACCAGTGGGCACATTGCTCGCAGAACCGATGTACGATGAGGCCAGCGGGTTCTCGAATGGCTACTAGGCACCCCAAGACGTAGCATGGGTAGGCCCCCTGCAAGGTGGACCGACGACCTGGTGAAGGTCGCGAGAATCCGCTGGAAGCGGGTAACGCATGACCGGTCGTCGTGGAGATCTTTGGAGAGACCTATGTCCAGCAGTGGACATCTTTCAGTAGAATAGATAGATAGATATAATTTAAAAAAATAAACGTTTTTAATTTAATTTACGGTTCTCATTCATGCTGAATACAGACAGTGAATGTAAATGACTCCAAAAATTAATTACTATATTATTTAAGTCTATATGTTTCGCATACGTTTACGTCACTAAGTCCGTTCGTGCAAATAATCTACGATTTATGTGTTTACGTAAAACGAAACCGTTTGATCTGTTTCAATCATCGAAATGAATGTACGGACTAGAATATCGTTTTATACTGTTTCTTCTGGTTATTCCATAGTAACACATTTATTTTATAATTTAATTTTTAAAATTAAGTAAATTATTTATTATAAAAAGTATTGTTCAAGATAATCAGTAGTGCATTTATTTATTCTTAATGTGTCGAGCACCCATAAAAATAAGACAATAAGAAAACAATGGAGAGCTGGCTTAAACGCCAGGTAAGTGCTCAAGGGGTTAATTAAGAACAGCTATGCATATATACAATTTTGCGAATGTCACATTGAGATATGTTTTTAATATATTTTTAATACAAAATTTTAAGTAATTTGCTAGAACTGTTTAGGATTTTTGTAGCGGCTCGGAATTCCGTTCTCGTTTATATGTTTTATATCCAATACATGTCACTTCTCTACAATAACCAAACCATAACATGTAAATGCCACCATAATTACATTTAAGAATGGCTATTTAATCTGTGGGTTATAGTACAATAACCACACTAGAATATAACGATAATTAGGAATGCTCGGCTTCATCCAGTACGTGGTAAGATCTGTGGTTTCAATTTTATAAATATACTAGCTGTTGCTCGCTCGCTTCTTCGAATATAAATTAAACATTAGTAGTTCTTTGCAAAATTTCTTTAGAATCGGTCGAGCCATTTGACCTTGATTGAAGGACTTTCATATTTAAAATATTAATACCTACATTAAATTATTACAATATTTCGTTTGGCTACTTGCATGTGGTTAATGTCGATTATGATATTTTTAAAAATCGTCTCTATTTCTACGGGTATTTCTAAATTTAATTTGAAAATCGCTTGACCGATTTCGATGAAACTTTGCACCGCGCATGGGCTAAAAGAAGTATGTATTATAAATTAAAGTAATCTTAAATACCTTAAATTCATTATGTGATTCAAACTTCGTTTCCAATCAATCTATTATTGAGGTATTATTATTATCATTATTGCTTCAAAATTTTGTGGTTTTTAGATTAATATTAAGCATTAAATACTACAATAATCCTAAAGCATAATTTCATATTAACAAAAAAAAAAAAAATTATCGTAGACGAAGTCGCGTGCATCTGCTAGTATTGAAACAATATAGTAAATTTAGGATAAGTTATCTGTTTTAAGATAAAAACACGAAGGCTGTTTGAAAGACGTATAATGTAATAATTCAGTGCCTCGGGCTGCGGACTGCGGACGCGTTAACTCGTGCTGAAACACCAGATAGTTACAGGCCGCCCTGTTTTTGGGGAGAGACTGTGGTACACTCACCGTGAGAAATGTAACTAATGAAAAAACAGTCTCATTGAATCTCTCACCAGGAAACTTGAAAATGTGACTTTAGCTGCATATTTATTTATTTACACTATAAAAATTCCAACATGCCTCAAATATATTTTTTGGATTTCAATAAAAAAATTATATATTTACATTTTGCTAAGTTTTAGATCCGGCAAATTCTTCTGGCTTTATTATTATTTAATTGTTATAAATCTCGAATTTTTATTTAATTGAATTGTAATCTTCAAAATGACTGCGTGCAGAAGCTAAATGTGTTATTCGCGCCAAAAAGTTATCGAAAACATATTATCATGCAATAATCAAACATAAGCACAATAAGTAGTACTATTTCCAGAATTTATTATTGTGATAATTATCTTCTGCGTGTCAGTGACAACAATAAGTTGATAAATTAATTAATAAAGCTTTTTTGGATGGAATTAAGTGCAATATAGAGCATATACTTCAGAACACAGAATCATCTCGTTGCGTTCATTCAATTAGTTAACTTTTCTAATCATTTCCAGAATAAGAGAAGAATAATAAAGCTAGTTGTAGCACTCTGCATGAGATACAGTGCTTAGAGTTCTAAGCAATAACTTTTACGTAGTCTGAACATTCAGCCAATTAACGTAAATAGCTGGTTACATTTTAATATTCCTTACCATTTGTTCGGCACGGCTGCGTCACTGTAGACGCAGGTACTTATTTAGCATAAAAATTAATTTAGTTATTGGAAATGCTAGTTTATGTTAGACTAAAAACAAATACAAAGCATGACAAAAACCGAAGAACTAATAATGTGAATAAATGTTATATTGACGTAATATTCTAGGCACAAGTTAATTATATAATATTTATAATATTATTTATATGTATATGTATGTGTTTGTATGTGTGTATATATATGTACATATAATATCATATGTATTATGTATAAATATCACATATTTTCTTTCTCTACTTTTTCCAATCATCTCTATTCTCTATTTATCTTTTAGCACACACCTACTTTATTTTATCTCTGCACCACCCTAAGGTTGACTGGTAGAGAATGCCTCTGGCATTAAGTCCGCCTTTTTACACAAATTGTAAATACAGTATAAATAAATAAAATAATTTGCATTCTAATTATATTCATTTGCAAGGCAACATTTTAAAATTAACCATTGTTCCGTTTATTTAAGGTTAGGTTAAAATACAAAACAGAGCCATTTTAAGACTATTCTCGTCAACTGTACAAGAGTGGACAGTTATCCCTTTAGGTCGACCGAATGAGAAAAAAAAGGGTCGGCCTTTTTATCTTTTGACCGAAATTTGCATTCTTTACGTTTGGACAAAGGGAGCGAAATGAAAAATTATCAGAGGAGGAGGAGATCCTTCATTTCTGAATTTAGTTCACGTTTTACCGAACTGGAGTTTGTTGAGGCGGGAATTCCTTTTCCTTTTTCCTTCTTTTTTTATTATTTTTTCACGCGGAAATCACATTATTGATTTATTCTGATTTGTATTCTTTTGTCGTTGTATTTTAAAAGCAGCGTGACGGTAAATTACTGTTCAAATTTTACTTCATTTAATATAGACCATGATAAGGAACGAAATTTCCGGACGACTAAAATATTTGCTTAAGAAATTATACTACTTTCTAGCAGAGAGCGGTGTTCTTTTCATTTAGAGCAGAGGTACCCAAACTTACTTTGCCTACTGCCCACTTTTAAAATAAATTATTTTAGGCGCCCCCCATTTTTTTACCTTCTTAAAATCCACTATAACTTCAAATTAAATAAATTATTGTGAGCTATATCAGCGGAGATTAAACATTCATTCTCAATTAGAATTATATTATAACCCGCAAGAGTGAACTTGAGACCTGAGCGAAATAGGTAGTACATAAAGGCGCTCAGATCTCAAGCTAACTCTAGCGGGCTATACCAGCCAATGAGAATGATTCTTGAAACGCAACTTTCTAGTATTCAGACAGAGTACCTTTTATTCAAAATAAAACAAACATAATCGATTTTCATACAATAACGTGAAGGATGAATCTGATGTTGTTTAATAAGTTCGTTGATATCAGGTTCCAATTTACTCAAGAACAGCCGCAAGTCGCCACATTCGGTAACATGCAAACGATTTCTCTTTTTAGTAAGCAGCGTGCTGTGGCAGCACTACATGTACGTTCACAAAAATATGACGATGGAAATGCTATCAAGAATCATTGAACCATTGACTACAATCCAGGGTACAATTGCGGGATCGGATTTTTGAACTTGATTTTTATTTCCTTGTTCGTTATCAATTCTATAAGTTCTTCTTCTAGCTGAGGTGATATTGCTGTGTTGACATTTGAAAACGATTCCTACACCCAGTCTGGTATTTCCAAGTTCAAAATGTTCTGGTATCGTTTGGTAAGTCAATGTGGAGGTTTTCCAAATGTTGGCAGTAGCCAAACATTCATCATTATACTGATAAATGTGGAAAATTTTGAAACTCACGTCTGCCGATATTCTTTTTGTGTAGAAGCAGTTTGGCTGCGAAAGCAGCAACGACATTTTTTTGTTTTAATTAAATTTAGTTCATTGCCTTGCTATTGGAGATTCAGGTCGTTGAACAATTTATACAGGTCTGCCATGTAAGCTTTGATTTCTTTGATGTAATTAGCTTGTTGCGCAACTCTGTATCTTTGATTTCCAAGAACTCTATCACAGAGTCAAACAGATTGTAAAATCGATTCAGACAATTGCTTCTTGGTTGCTAACGAAATTCAGTATGAAACAGCAAACGGTTGAACACGTCACGTCATTAGTAACACGAAGCTGATGAAATAATCTATCATTCAAAGAGATGTTGCGGATTTTATTGACTGCTTTGCTGACATACTCCAGTGATTGAAACAGTCATTTACTTAAATTGTGAACCGACCAAATCTTGTCGATGAATAACGCAATGTAAAGCAAGGACATCTAGAATTTTATTTTTTAAGTACACTATGAAGCCTTTATGGTACCTTGTTATAGCCGGAGCGCCATCCGTAGCATCTGATATAATATTCTTCAAGGGAATTTCTTTCTCATCACAAAACTTTTCCCATGTATTGAATATGGTTTCACCTTTTATATCGGTCTCTAGATTACAAACAAACAATAGTTCTTCATATATTTTTTCATTTTTAATAAACCTCACGTAAGACAGCAACAATGCTTCGTTAGTTGGTAAAGTGGACTCATCGAGCTGAATTGACAATTGACTAGTCCTCAGATGATTGCAGAATGATTATTCAATGTTTTCAGCCATTTCATCAATTTGTCTTTCCACAGAATTATTACTCAAAGGATTTTTTTGGATAATATCTGACGCCGGTTTATGAAGCAGAGTAGTTATTACTTCCTCTATTGGTGAATAAATTAACTTGTCTCCAAAGTTAAATGGTTTGCCTTTTTGACCAATTAACAAAGAGATTGTACGAAGATCGAAGTCTGTCGTAATCTTGTTTAGCAGTCGCCGAACGCACGGAACCACTAATGAAAATAAAATAAATAATACGTTACGTTACGTTATATAGGAATGCAAATGCAGCACGCACCGAGAGGAATAAGAGAAACATGCATTAACTCGTTTATCTCATTCGTTGCTCAATCGTACTGAACAAGTAGGAACAAGTATCTATGAACCAGCCGATTGATACAGAATTGCACAAATCGCGTTATTTAACAAAAACTTGTTGAAACATGATTGCTCGCGGTATACTACGAAAATTACCTATCTAGGAATACTAATAGCTATTAAAATGCGAAAGTGTGTTTGTTGCCTTTTTATATGTTTGTTTGTGTCATTTTTAATTTCGAAACGGAGCGACCGATTGACATGATTTTTGGAATGGCCACAGAATAGCAAGAACCGAAGAGTGACAGACTACTTTTTATCCAGAAAACATCTCATTCCTAAGGCATAATCAAATCTCTCTCTATACTATATGCACGTACGAATCTGCGGGAAAGTCAAAATATTTTTGGTTTTTATTATGAACGAACGAACGAACTAAGTAATTAAGTAACTAAATAAAATTTGTGTTTTGCAGTTAAAATTTTGATGAATTAAAAAAAATTAAGTACATACCTACCTACCTAGATGAAATTACAAATCGCCCCTTCAGCCTCTACAACGCCCCCCCCCCTTTTTCTGGGTATCTTACCGCCCTTTAGGCAAGCAGCGCCCTCAAGGGTCGTTATCCATTTTGGCTAATACTGATTTGGAGCTTGTAAAAAGCACTTAAGGGCCGTTCATGTATTAGGATACAAAATTTTAGACATTTTTAGCGCAGGTAGAATTAGCAAGCTAAGCTGTTATCTCCCCTTGCTCCTCCCGCCATTATCACATTGACATAATTTTGAAAAAAAAAAACAACGATGACTAATATGTAAATATTCCTTACGCAATCACCATTCAACCCATCAAAAATAAGCTAAACATAGACCCTCCATTAGTGACACGTAATGCTTGAATGACCCCTTATTAAAGATAAATTCTCAATGGGCTGGAATATTTAGCAGAGAATCTATATTAATAAATAAAATTGAAGTGTCTGTTTATAATGTCAAAATATTTTTTTTTAATAAACAGATATGATACCAAAAATACAATTTTTTAAATTTTTGTTTATTTGTCTGTCTGTTTGTTCCAGGTTATCTCCGGAACGGCTGGATGAATTTTGACGGGACTTTTTTTGGTCGATAGCTGATGTTACTTCGGGTAACATAGGGTTCTTTTAATTAACGAAAATAAATAGGGTGCCGCGTAAAAAAAAAAAAATCATACAAAATTGAATAAAATCCGATTCCATGCAGTTTTACGGGGAAGTGCTTGAATTTATAAGAAATATATTTACTTTATTTTGGTACAAAAAAAAACTAAATAATTAGGGTTTCTTATAAAAAAATTAAAACGCAGTGAAGAATATATGAAACGCTGGGGCAGCCGTGAGCAGAGAACTAGTCTTAAATATGGTAAGAGTGATGCAAGCTGAGATTTGATTGTAGAAACATCACAGTTACAATAACAATCATAGAAAGCGATGATGGCGCAGTGGGTAGTGCGGGCGAATTCCGCATCAATGGAGGCGAGTTCGAGCCCACCTATCCAACCCTACAATTACAGTGAGCATTCGGTGGAGGAAAACATCGTGAGAAAACAATATCGCACAGTGGTAGGTATTTCCTAATAATACCCGCCTAATGTACCTATCACACACAAGTTTTAAAAACCTGTCTCCAATTACTTATAGGTGTGTTCCGGTAGCTTCATTTGAGAACCAATACCTCTAGGCTTAGTGTGTTTACCATCATGGACCACATCGTCACTTAATATCACGTGAGATTGTGGTCAAAGTCAAAGCTTATAATTGGAAATGCGAAAAGGCATAAGTTTTTTTTCCATTCCGAAAATCCACCTTTTTTTTGATAACCTATCAGTTTTTGAGTAAGCTTCTGTCAACAAATAAAAATGCATTTATTTCTGCTTTATAAATTTTATGGATTAAAATCACTATGCTTATATTATATACAAGGTTTATTATGTTTTTGTTAAAAAATATATAAAAAGTTTAAAGTGAGATGAACATGATATTCGGTATTATTTTCTTATTTATAATATTTGTGTAATTTTTTTGCATCATCACGCTACTTTAGGCGCGTGTGTTACAGAAACGATTAACAGGTCCGAGGGTCGCGGTTCGATACACTCGTAAACACAATCTGCATTATGTTTCTCTGTAGGGACCTTGAAACGAATCCGATCTAGGCTAGAGAAACAAACATATAGCTTGTTTGAGAACTCGTTTAGAAACATCACGGCCGCTACTGTACCACGTTAGCAGAGATGCTTTTATTGTACTTGTTTAATTATTTTTTAATGTACTGTAATAGGCTTAGTAAAAGTGATGATATGATTTAAAGAATTCTAGAAGTATCGGCTTTCAAATAAAGTTGCAAAAATATTAGTGGGAAATTTTGAAAAACTCTAGTCATGTTTTCCTCACGACGTATCCCTTCGTAGAATCCGACCACACTAACACAGAGCTAAGTACGGTGAAGTTGTTAAGGCCCTACCAGTCAACAGCGTTAGTCAGAGAAAAAAAAAAAGCTAACACAGAGGCATCAACATATCCAAGTGCGTTATAATCTATATACTAATAAATAAAATTGAAGCGTAGATTGTTTCGAAACATATACGTATAATGGAAGACAACAGAACCATAGCGCGATGTAGAATCGGTCAAAGAAAATATATTTTTGTTGTCGTTAAAATATAAAATTGAAGTGTCGGTTTTTTTTTAATATGAATGTATATACGATACCTACTATAACAAAAATGCATTTTTTTAATTTTTTACTGTATGTCTGTCTGCTAATCTCTGGAACGGCTGGACTGAATAGGACGGGACTTTTTTTGTTAATAGCTGAAGTTACTCCGCGTAACGGCTACTTTATTTTGTAGAAAATAATTAGGGATCCGTATAAAAAAATTAAAACTTATAAGAATTAGAGTAAAATCCGATTCTTCTATTTATTATTCCGAAATATTTTTGCTTAATGTTACTAGTAAAAAAATAAGAAAAAAAATTAGGGTCCCGTACAAAAAAAAATATAAGAAAAATCTATATTACGCAGTAAAAACTATATGAAACGCGGGCGCAGTCTCGGGCACTCAGCTTGTATGATAATATATAATAATTTATTGATCAAAAACGAAGATATGCCTAGAACTATAAAGTAATGTGAACACTCCTGACTGCATTGCAAATACCATACACAGGCATGAAAGCAGGATTAAATGGAAATACCACGATGGGGAATTTGGACGATTTAGATAATGTAATAATACATGCCTTTTTTATTTAATATTCGTCGCCATTATAGAGTGATGTAGTAAGTCACCCTTAGCGAAAACTCAGTGACACTAAATAGAAGGATAGAAAACGAAGTATTCGATCACTAATGAACAGACAATAGTAATAATTTACAATAATATTTAACATAACGATAATTGTTAAATGATGTAAGAAAATTAACAATTGCGTCAGATAAATCCACAACAAGGTTATTAAGGTAAACAAAGCAGTTACGATTCTATTACTATTGCGTGGACGAAGATTTTCACACAGACACAGACAGTTCACTAGCTGTCCAAATCAATTTAATTATCCTGACAGACGAGTTCCTCATGGAAAAAAAACTAAATTACTACTAATCTTTGTATACATACAATAATTTTGCAGTTTTCTTTATAAAATCAAAACCATTCATCGAGGTAGCTGCTGTTTAATTAGTGTACATTTCTATCTCTGTCACGTAGATATCACATTCGTCTAGTTTTCATATAACGTTCCAGCAAAATGGCAGCTATTGTGCAAGATTTTTTTATAAAACTCCAGAATTTTTCTTTTGTGCTGTTGTTTCTAATATACGCAACTTGTGCACAATAACCAAACTACTCGTAAATCACGTAAAATGCAACCAAAAAAGAGATAATACAGGGTCAACTAAAGAAAGTTAATAAATAAAAAAGTGAACCGTCTCGGGACGCCTTCTTTAGTTAATTGTTCATATCATTATCACATACAAAATAAAAATAAGACACTATTACTATACGAATAATAATTATATGTAATTATTTACTAACTTTTAAATAAAACAGCAAACACAATTATTATTGTAATTTATGTAACCATTTGCAATTTTAATTGATGCGAAATTTTATTGTTCTGGTTCTCCTGTAAGCTAAGTACGCCTTATCACGTAATATCATTGTTAACAACAGTTTTATATTATTATGATAAATACGCAAGTGACAAGTGAAAGCGAGAACAGATTTATTATTTGTTTTTATTAGTTATTTAGCGTCACGTCGCTGATGCATCAGCCAGTGTCCGTGATTTATTTCTGCTCAATTATCCAAGGATAGTATGAAATGTTATGTGTTTATCTCGTTTATTTGAAATACGCAGGGCTTCTATCATGTTATTATTTGGAGATACAAATATCCTTATATACCAGATGAATAATAGTTTGAGGTTATATTTATAACTTTGCTTGTTTGATACATATTTTTCATAAAAATAGATAAATAATATCGGATTAATTTATTTGCAGAGGATTAAAATAAATTCCAACTTATGTTGTACACCTGTTTGACAGATAAACGATATTTGAAACAGAGCGCTAGCTGGCTTTTATGTTTTGTACCAGAATAAGACTGAGCTAACAACAACAAATCGTCATGCGATATTTTGAAATTTGCATTGTTGAATATTATAATGTGTTGGTCGGCAATACTGGCGCGGAGTGTCTTCGCAACGAGTTCGTCCCTCTTCGCGCATTCACAATGCCTTCTAGCTTCCGCGTCGATTGGGTAATCACTTAAGTCATTTGGTGCGTTTGTATTAAAATCTACTTGTACACATCCCTACGGTAGGAAGAAACGAACTCCTACAGACTATAACGCTGTACGCCATCCCGAATATTATCCCTAGTAGTCCAAATAGTGTTAGTGAGAGAATACTGAGGCAATTGCAATACATTTGTTATTACGTTATAAGGAGCTTTACGAGCTTGCCTAACTATTGCTTATAAGGAGAAGAGGGATTTAAAATATTACTTCCGTAGCTAGGACTTGAACAGTCCTAAAGTCCTAATAACACGTTGAGTTTAAAATATATATAAGGTCTTTTCGACCTTTCGGACAGAAAATTTAACTTACAAGTGAAGGTCGGAATGACTTTTATATTTTCTATTGATTGTTTACCGTTGTAGATTTTTTTTCTTTTAAGCGGTTTTTTTTTTTTTTTCGTTTAGCGTTGGACTACAATCGCACCCGCTGTTAGGTGACGATGAGTTCGAAGATTATAAACATGTTAAGCCTTGATTACTTATTATTGGTGTCAGAAAGCAGTTCTATTGACAAAAAACTATAATGGCGACGCAGCAGGTCATTGACGGAGAAGTGACTTGTATTAGCTTAGAGGTTATTATTAAAGAAATAATACTTAAATGACTATACGAAGAATAGTACAAAACATAGTATTTCCTAAGCAAAAAAAGCCATCTGCCTTTATTCACCAACTAGTTACTTAATATAATGTATATTAATATATCTAATTACGTATACAATATAAAACAAAAGCCGGCTCAATGAGACTCGTTAATACGTCCTTGACTATTCTGAGCAAAACAAAGCTTATAGTCTGTCTTTATTCAACTATTATGTCTGTCCTTATCACACACATACAACGGGCCTTCCTGTTAGCTGTTATTTGATGGGATTAATTATCATAAAAGTGCTGAGCTTTTTACGGCTTCTGTTTTAATTTTCATAATTAACTGGAATATTTGGTGATAAATAATAATCAGATTTATTATTCGAATATACATTCGCCTTTATATATTAACTACGAGTTAATGTTGGCATCAGCATAATGGATACTCGAATACACTTGTCAACTTTAAGTTACGAAGCAAACTTTACAAAATAAGTGTGTTTGTGTGACAATGTATTAGACCTATCGATAAAAAGTCACTCCTTGATATTTTACTTATGTCTAAACAATATATAATTGTACCTGGAATGTCTTTTCTAGTACTATGTAGTACATAAAGATCTTCACGACGACCGGTCTTGCGCCACCCGCATCCAGCAGATTCTCCTATGAATATATTTATGTTTCTTTAAATTTTACGCTGAGATTTTAGTCATAATTGTTCGTGTCACTATTTCCAAACTAATTCCCCAGCCCAAAAACGTGTTTCGTTTCAAAACGTAAATCAACCCTATAATATCATAAACTAGAATTTGTAATAAGTGACCTACAATAAAAAAAAAACAATGCAGCACAGTTCTGTTATCGGGCGGTCTATCTTTCGCGACTGTGCTCATTTGTTACCGCGATATTCATCAGGAACCTGTGTTCGTTTCCACTATACTCGCGACGTTATTTTAAATTTTAATTAAAATTTCTTGGAGTACGTTTGCATACGCTAAGTAAGATAGATTATACAAATATAAAAATAATTTATCATTTAAATAACTATGTTCATATCTTTAAAAGCCGAACACTGCAGGCGTTGTTATCAAATCAATTAATTCTATGTTCAATTTAGGCCGTGTGAAGGCGCTTATGAACGTCAAAAGGACTACCACCGTTTCGGAAAACAGAAATAATGACATATGTAAACAAATCTTAAACATAATAATAAGTTGATATCTTGTAGCAAGAAATAAAATATATTTTATATTAACAAAGACTGTCATATCGTATGCGACAATGGAAACCGTTACTTCCGGAGACACACTCGACTGACGACTTTCTATCATCCAGCCCTTTGTGAAAGACAACTGGCACGGATAATTCAATTTATCGGCCGACAGATCGCGCAACACGCTAATTTTATAAATTACTTCTTTTGTTAAACGGTGTACAGATTTTTTTTTGTGTATGCGTGCATTATGTGTTTTTATATTTTTAGACCTTTGTTTACTAGTTTAATCATGGTTACTTCCTCTTAAACTGTTTTTCTTTTTCTAACTGACCAAATACTGGTATGGCTGAACTTTATAGCTTTAACTTTTGAGGAACTGCTTCAGGTGTTCAGCCTAGAGAGTGCTAGCTAGAGCAAGGACCACAGAGTGGTACAGGCCTCGGCTAGGTTTTAGCGCGCCCCACAAATGCTTAGTAAAGCTGTAAAAGCTTTCGGTGTAAATAACATAGTAAACAAAAGAAAGGACAAGAATTAAAATTAAGGAACATCATTTATCAGCGGTAAGTAAGTAGTGGTGGGAAGCGGTAAGTAAGTAGTGGTGGGAAGCGGTAAGTAAGTAGTGGTTGGAAGCGGTAAGTAAGTAGTCGTAGGAAGCGGTAAGTAAGTAGTGGTTGGAAGCGGGTAAGTAAGTAGTCGTGGGAAGCGGGTAGATAGATGTGTCATTCTTGTAGGTTTATTTGTTGCTATATTACCTTCATTTTATATAGTATGTGTTGAATATCTTAATAATGTGAAGAAGAATTCCGCGTATCTTAGACCACCATAATTTTTCGAAAAGAATTAGTTTCGTGTAAAAAAAATTAAAACTCATTAAATTGTGAACAAAATATGATATTTTTTCTTCATTAACATGAAAAATTTACAGCTCGTATAAAATAGATATATTAACTACACCGATACATTAAATAAAGAGCCAAAATTGAATTAATCAAAACATTATTTCCCAATTATTATTTAAAAAATATATTACGGAGTATATGAAACACGGGAGGAGTCGCGGGCACATAGCTAGTTATTTAATAATAATAACTATAATTTCTTAGCTTCGGTGTTTTTAGACGTTATGTTTTGTAAATTGTTAGTTTAGTAGAATAAAAATAATTGTATCAAATGAAATGGCGGCGACTAAGATAAAACGTATCGAGTTGTATTTACTTTTATTATTTGTATTGTGATATACATTTAAAGATAAATCACAAAAAAGTATTTTTTGTGATATTTTAACAATTTATACAGTATAATAAGCATGATAATGTAAATGATTATTATTCAAACAGTAGAAAAACGTTATGTTACCATAGAAAGGGGTTTTTTTTCTTGTTTTATTTCATTTTGTAAGAAACAACATATCTAACAAAAACTTTTTAGGCGTGTGAAAAGACGTGATCTGTAGGTGTAAAAAAAATTAACGTACTGTATTTAATTCTACGTTACCCGTCAAGAGCGTGTAATGGTTACACGAGCGTTTTTTGAAGTGTACACTTCTTTGGCGGCGTTGAGCGATTCTTGGTAGGGGAAAAACTTATAGAAACGCGTTATCATTGCTGTGACGTCAATCGTCAACATGCTACAGTATGTCAAGTATAAGATGGCGTTTAAGTGCTGGCGCTCAGAGATAAATAATAAAATGTTTACTCACGCAGCCTGTTATTCTGTCTATGAATAAACTATGTGAAATTGTACGTAATTATTACTCAAAGTGCCAATGGATGTACAAACCAGACAATTGTTATATCTTAAATCTTAGGTTATGATAATAATTTTAATTAACGAAGTATGAATAATATAAAAAAAAAAACAGTTCTTTTTCCAAAGTTTCGAGTTTTCACTTTTGACCCTATATTTTTTTATTAAACTATGTTCTTTGAAAGACTTATTAAGCATTTAACTTGGGTATGTTTACTTTGCTAATCTTAATAAATGAATAACTACCAAATTGATAACATATTAGACAGGCAGATCTTATGTAAAAGTTTAGTGCAGAAGTATCATCAATATGTCTTTCTAGGTGTTCAAGAGTAGGCACGTATTATTGTTGACAGACATGTCTAATTGCAGCTTCTTTAAAAAATACATACGCTAACCTTTGTCAGTTAGTCTGTTTGTTGCTAAGCTGTTGTATTGCTGCTGATATGCGTAATAAAATAAATAAACAAATAATATTATTGAACAAAATTTAACATTTTATTCTAACCTTGTGTTCTAAGTAAGCTGTAATATGACTGAAGGTTACTTGTCTAAGGAAATTCTGATTGTATATTTGTGTATATACATTTTCTGAATAGGTCAGCGCGATGTGGTGCGGGGCGAGGTGAGGGGGAGGTGACTCCGCCTCGCTATGACTTCAAAACGATTTTGTATTGTCGAATCCAAGGTTAATTTATAAATAACTATGATTTTTTTTATCATGCTTCTATTATTCACGATTTAATTTTATATTTTCCTTCTTGTTTTGAGGATTGATCAATTGACCCCGGGACTCTGGTTGCGGCCGGCAACATGCTCTGATCCCCTACTGGAGAAGCATTTTTACTGCCTTCAGCGTGATACAGTAACACAGCGTGCATTAGCATCATAACATACACACACTTTTGTAAACTACACACAAGGTACATGAGTTCTTTAAGGGACCTTTTATTTTTTACAAGTAGCTCAAGGCTAGGTCCGTACCACTTTATTGCTCTTACTCAAGCTAGCTTGATTCTATTGAGTGCGTTCGGTGAAGTTGTGAAAGCTCAACATGTCAGCAGCACTAAGATAAAAAAAAAATTAAGCTATTTCATTTCTATTGTTTGATGTTTACCCTGGATATATAGGCAGTCAATGTCCATGTACTTTCACATTTTAAATTAAATTATATAGCGTTTGATAACTTTATATTGTTTCACTAGTAAGCGGGGTGTATTTTCTGATAGATATGAGTGCTCGTTTCCTTTCATTTTTTTCATTTACTGGATTAAATACTGGACAATCGCTGATTATCGAACATTTGTACCATCAATCAGAGTGATATTAAAGCTTCGATATGGTACGGTAAGTCACAACAAGCCCAACCGTATTGAAACTTGACTACAATACACTCGTGAAAACCGTGTTATAGTGAAATATTACCGTGTGTCGCGTTCCAGGATTAGCAAATGTAGATCCAGAGCTACCTACAGAGGTAGTGGCAGATGTGTATTTAAAGCGATGTTGGCGTAACTGGTAGTTCATTAGAATTCCGCTTCAATAAAGACAGATTCGAACCCAACTATCCAAAGGTATAATGAGCTTTCGGCGTAGGAAAACCTCGTTAGGAAAACATAGTATCGTGTTGGAGCATTTTCTAATAATGCCCGTCTAGCTAACTAGTAGTTACTAGCTACCATCCTCAAGATTCAAAAACCTGTCACCAAATAGCAATAGCTATATTCCGGCAGCATTTCTTGAGAACCAGTAGGTTCACGTGTAGGTTTAAGGGATTCCTTTCCAATACATTAGTTACATTAACACACACCTTCACTCTTTGCGTTTCTGCCCAGCCTAATTTGCTGGTACAGCTTTAGATAATTTTCCAAATAAACTGTTCTCATAAATTAGTTTTAATCTAATAGACTATCATTTACACATTTATCATTAACATTAGAAATCTAGTTTCACAAAGTAGTGACCAGGCGAACGCCACTGTCATTAATAATTTAGAATCTAAGCCTCTAAAAGATTTGATCAATATCGAAATGAATGTTAAATCTATTATTACCAATTGTAAATTAATTTAACTATCAAGTAAATTCTTAGAAACCTACTTAAAACCAATTTTAACATCGCGACAACCAGTTTTTCAAAATAAGCGTCAGACGGCACCGATAATGTCATCAGTTCACAATTTCACAATATTATCTCAATAATTAGTAATAAAATGAGAGGTAAATCTATTATCATCAATTGTAGCTTAATTCAAAAGGTAATTAGCCACTTACTCACTATGTAATGACATGATTAAATCCCAGACAAACACGTCATTTAGTAAAGTCAATATCCTATCTTTTTTTTTAGATTGTAATTATGTATTCGAAGTCTAAAAAGTCAAAACTAAAAGCATAGAACTGAATCTCTTTAAAATATAAACCTCTTTAAATATAAACATCCGCTGCCATACAAACAACGAAGGAATAATACACAGGTATCGTATTTCTAATTTATAACAGCAATTACGTGAAACATAAACAAAATAACTAGGTCAACCGCCTAACACTGTTTATTTAGACTTGGAAGCAATCTGGAATGTCAACACAATATTACACTAACATATTTGATGTTGTTTTGGTGAATGAAGATTTTGATTCTGTCGTAGTTACAAGATCATCGATTGTAAATTATTTAAAAGATTAAACATTAATTCGAACAGTTATTATGTCCCTGCCCTCATGCAATTTTTATTTGGGGTCTGCGCAACAAGTATTCCTCTTCCATTCATCTCTATTTGAGATAATATCTATATTCACTCTCTTTTTAAGCATATCATCAATCACACAGTCCATCCAATACTTTCTAAAAAAATCCACCTCCTTCCTGCGCGTTACATGCCCATAAACCAAGACAATCGCCTGCTTTCCATCTTCATTACATGAAGGTAAGAATGATCCCTACCTGCATTAATTCGAACAGTTTATTCGTGACTAGCTGTGCCCACGACTTCGCTCGCGTGGAATTTAGGCGTCCTGTCCCTTCCCGTCCCGTCAAGCAGAAAATCTATGTCCTTGTAATGTTACAGAATATTCTAAGGAATTAAAAAATAAATTTAGCGCCATCTATGAATAACCATCAGAATTACATTTATTTATTTATTTATGTAAATGAACTTCACAGCACATTCACAATAGTTATAAAAAACATAAAATATAATTTTAAAGTGCCAATTAAGAAGTAATACAGATTACATTTTATTTTTTTTTTACTTTTTATTTTATTTTTTATATTTTTACATATCTATACTAATAAATAAAATTGGTGTCTGTTTGGAATGCCCAAATTATTTTTTTTTACTAAATAGATATGAATGTATATACGATACCTATACCAAAAATATTTTCTTTTTAATTTTTGTCTGTCTGTTTGTCTGGTCTGGATAATCTACGGAACGACCAACAGGATGATGACTGGACTTTTTTTGGTAGACAGCCGAAGTTATTCCGGATAACTTAGGGTACTTTTAATTTTCTAAAATAATTAAGGGTTTATGTAAAAAAATTAAAATTTAAAAAATGAATAAAATCCGATTCAATGCACGGTGTTATGGGCAAGTGCTTGAATTTATGTTAAATATATTTACTTTATCTTAATACTAAAAAAAAATTAGGCTTCCATATAAAAAACTTTAAATGCAGTGAAGAATATATGAAACGCGGGCATAGCCGCGCGGACACAGCTAGTATGTATATAATTTGCTTACGTAATAACATATATATCATTGCGTCCCTAGTCTCATCAAAAATAAACAAATCATGAACCGTCTAATTAGATTAGAATGAAATAATATTGTTCCGCGCCATATTTATACCTATTTATTAAAATTCAGTTCACTGTTTACATAAAATTACTTACTCCTTAATACAACGCATAAAATAACTAAGATGATTATGTGAAAATTTAATATTAAAATATTGTTTTCTTATTTACTATGTCCTAGTTATTTATTATTGATATATTATGCCGATATTTTATATTATGTAATTTTTGTTTAATTTAAATCAACCTATCAACTTCTTATTCTCGATTAAGACTAAAACGCATTTATTTACAAACTCTTCTTTTATACTAAAGTCGCCGCGTGTCATTCAAATTACTGTTTAATTCATTTTTAAAATATACTTTGTACTTTCTAATTGATACCTGCACAAACAGACATTTCTAAAAATGATAGAAATGTTTGATTACCTAATTTAAGTCCCTTGCAATAATTCTTTTCACAAAAATCGAAAATGCACAGACACGTGAAATTTACAATTTATTATTAGTATCACTATATATTTTATCACTAAGAACTAAAACAACGTACAGAAAATTTAATCAAGCAGATATAAAAGAAAATGCTGAAGAAATGACATCATTTGATAACAATGATGATGAATCTAAATAAACTAAAAGGTAGTGGGTTGAAATGAAAAACACCATAACAAAACTGTAACAGGTATCGTTAAACATAAAAACAAAGTTATTAATCATTGAGATAAAACGTTCTGTTTCGACAATTGTCGGCAGGAAGTGCGCTAGAATTATTATATTTATGCTATTAATTAGTTATTATGCAGACCGGTTTTCCTGTTTCAGCATTTAGTTTATATTGTAACGTTACCTACACAATTTAATAATTATGTTGAATATAATTGATATTGGTGCCATTTAGAAATAATTACGAATAAATAAGTAAAAACAGCGAATTACGTTTGAACTCGCAGAACAGTTTTCATCGTTCATTTCTTATTTGTGTATATTATTTTAACTTAAATTGGCAAATATAAAAATTCCAATTGATATAATATAATATGGTGTTTTTTTTTTAAATGAAAAAATTTTAAATGCATTAGCAGTAGGTATCGCTAGTTACACGATTGTTTATGAAGCGTATATGTACGTGCGCTGGTGCACGCCGCTTGCGGCAGGTCAATAACATAGTTATCGTACTGTCCATGATTAGTATGCGAATGCAGCGGCTGCACTATCTATAACTAACCGCAAGTACTTCACTATACTCGATATTGTTTATTTATTTCTATTTGCTACATCACTATCGCCTTCCGAGTTTGATTCTCAAGGTGTTCGACTGTCTGATCATAATTTACAGAGGACATCATTTTTATTTGCCCTGAAACCAATAAAACTTTTAAATAACCACTAAAAGTGTTTAAATTAAAACAAAAATATCCATATTCAACAGTGGAACTGTTTTCAGCATTATTTCAATACATAAATGCAATGCAAATATTCTTATACGAATGAGAATATTTATACTCATTATTAAGTTGTACAAAGTTAAACTATAAAGTAATTTAATTATATTGTTAAGTTTAGTCAACAGTAAGCGAGCAATTATAATGCATTGTTTCAGATTAATCGAAACACTTCTCTTTCCTCAGCTAATTTCCTCTCGTCTTTTTTTTTTTTTTTATAATGCACAGCACAGTGACTGCACTGGACTTGATGGTAAGTACAGTACAATCCAAAACAGCGGCGACTGACACTAAACAGAATTTAATGCCAGTCACCGCTGTCATGCTGGCCTGCTTAAATACCTCTTTATGCCTCTTTTGAAGGACCCAATATCATATGAAGGAGGGAACACGCTGACAGGAAGACGGTTCCATAACCTCACAGTGCGACAGTCTATTTAATGTACACTCTTTCTTAAAGCCTACACAAGTCAAACATTTACAATAATTTGTTGATAACATTTATACAAACGTAAGTTTGAAAGCTTACTAATGACATTTGCCCTGAAGATGTGGGCATATTTATACACCTTGATAGCTCCAGAGTCAATTAAGCCTTGACAAAGATTTTACGGTATTTCAAGATCGCCTTAAAATGAGAATACTAAATGGATTGATAGTGGAACGATTAATTGTATAAAGTTTTCAAAGATAAATATAATGCATGTATATCATGTATAATGCCTTTCACCATAATGACACAAGAGCATTTGACAATATTCTCTCAACAGAAATATACTATAGAGATTTTATAATTTCATTTTCTTTAAAATGCTGTTTTTTCTTTAGGTCGTCTTTCTTTTTTACTATAGGAATTCTGTAATATTGTTATAATTACAAGGAATTATGTTATTTTCTGTTGTGAACAACTTCTGCCTGATGACTAGAGAAATGTTTAACGTGATAATGCACGCACGGTCCAATCCGGTCCAATACGAGGAATCGTGTGTATGCTGCTGTTGGAGATCTGCCAACGCATCGTTACTTGCATACTCCGTGTCATCGAACTCATATTACCTAATAGTGTAGAATATCATTCGTAAATAGGTCGATAAATTGCTTTATAGTAACATGACCAAAGGAGAAATATTATTCTGCACTAAATCTTTAAGGATAATTAATATTAAAGGCAATGGAATTCTTTGTTCTATTAAATTAGTAAAAAACCACGAAATTCGGTCTGAGATATATATTAGTTTTAACAGTTTTCCTTGTGGTTTCTTCTTTATGTATGTATGAATTTAATTTCTCTTATTCTTTTCCAGGTCATAGGATATTCATAGACGAATGGGTTTTATAGCACAGTCCTAGAACAGCTAAGTCACCCGATAGAACATAATCTAGCTCGAGTTGGCGTCATCATGCCGGACTACATCTACCCACGGGTAAAGCCTCTAGGTTACTTTGGATATACACTGGGTAATCTCTCACCACGAAGCACCAAAATATATTTACCCATTAATTACCCATTCAGGCACGACAGCAATTCCTTGGATCAAGACAGTTATGCTATCGGGACTAAATTAATTATCATTAACTATTTAAACTACCACAGGGTTTATGGCGTGATTTTTCATTATAATATATAGATTTGGAATTTGACAACAATTTCATGTAATGTTAAGAAACATGTGCCTATAAACAATAACACAATAAACATGGAGAAATTGTCACTCGAGAGATGCTACTAGAACAAGTCTATTATAGTACATCTGTTTATAGAGTGGTAGTTAGCGTTGCGAGTATTAGGAAACGCTTTTCCACTATGCTATAATCATCAAGTAAGATGCTTCCTCGAAAGATCAGGCTGCGAAATCACGTCGATCGATTCGGTTTGCAGGAGGGACTGACGGTAAATTCTACAGATAAAGCTTCGCTTGTTAATGGACTTTTTTTCTCCTAAAACCATTGCATGCTGTTAAAGAACCTTTTAGTTAAGGCACGTGGCGTTTCCAAGGCACAGCAATTGTAAACACATCAGATGAAGTACAATAATATAGCGAGATCGATAACTTTAAACAGAAAATAAATAAACCTGGTTGTAAAATTTAAAGGATTGTTATTGTAATAATAGGTATTCTACGAGTGTCTTCGAGAAGAAATACATATGAAATATATAGGTAAAATATATATAAAGCGATAAAATTTACGACAAATGTTGTTTATGCTTCAGAATTAATTTTAACTGGATAGAGATTGCGTCGGTTCACTGACCTGCCTCAAGGGTAGAAGCTGTTTACTTCGTGAACGTAAGATAATTAATTTTCAAACCTAACCACCAAAAGTTAAGATGCAATTTGCAATGTGAGCTGTAAGATTTATAGTGGATAATTTAAGCATGTCCATAGAAAATTAACTCATAGGTACCTGTTTCAGTAACATTTATTTAAAACTTGTGCATTTATCACTACCTACTGTTTTTAGTTTTAATTTTTATATTTATCATATTTTTTTATTACCAGTTGCCGTTTTTCTTGCCAATACCAGCGAAACGTCCAAATATAGCGGTTGATTCTGAAAGTTGGCATGCCTAAGCGTTACCTAGTGTATGGTGGTCAGAATTTAATTCAAGCGAAGATAAATCAATAATAATTACGTAGAACACTGCGTCGAACGACGTTGATTTGCATCTTGTAAGCCTCAGATTCAGCTCAGAAAGTAATGGAGAACATTTTTATAAAATCATAAAATAAAGGATTTTCGTGTAGCATAACTTGAGTGCCAATACCCTTCAGGCTCAGTGTGTTGCTATCTCGGGTACATCATCACTTAATATCAATGCAAAACTTATGCAGTTTAAAAAAACCTAGACTCAATATGTAATTTCACTAGTTTTTTAATTTATTAACAAGAATAGACCACGCGAATAAAAAACTTAAAACCTAATTGCAGCGACAGCTACTGGGATTAATTATGAAAGGAAACCATCTAGAAATCCTGTAAAAACACTCAAAAATTTCAACAATATTTATGCTCTCTTTACGAGCAGTTCAGATTTGTAAGGAAAGGTAATAAAATATCGAAAGTTACACAGAATATTCTCGTACGAAAACGAAATTCTTCGAGTAGTATGTTTTACCGGTGATGACATACGGTGGTCGCTTACAATGAAGCTTTTAACTCACCGTTACTTAAAGGGAAATGGAGAGAGTTGGATGGCTATGCTTGGAGTTTTCCTACATGATTGAATCTGGAATGAGAGATCCGAAGAAGAAACAAAGTACCAATATTGCCTGAATAATTGTGACAGAGGCATTAAGATGGGCATCTTACTTGCAGAACTAATGCTCGATGGTGCCAACGGGTTTTCAAATACCTACAGGTATCTACAGTATTATAGTCTGGGTGGGTCCCCAACAAATCGGATGATGATCTGGTGAAGGTCACGAGAATCGACTGGATGCGTATGAAGTCGTTTTGGAGATTTTTGGGGGAGAGATTTTACAGTATTGGATGTCTTTCGGTTCAGATAAATTACCTAAATTATAACGTAAAACTTGTTTTATAATGTCTGGCTAGCTCTCTAGCGGTGCTGTTTGAACATAAACAATGTTTACAATTAACAAACACCTGCTGTATAAGTGAATAACAACAGAGAACAGTGGGTTGTGTGTCTGTGTGTGAGTGGCCCTCACCCACTTAGAGGTGAACTGGTACCCGGTGGAATAAACTCCACAGAATGGCTTTATACAACATATAAATATCTTATTGTTTCTATATTTGTATTAAACTAGCTCTCATACTCGACATTTTTACCCGAGTTATAGAATAAAAGATGCAAAAAAAAGAAATTAAAAAAGGTGGTAAAAATATAATTATAAAAAACCTATTTCTTTTTTCCACTTACTTAATAATGCAACGTACATGGAAAAAATGATAATAACGTAAATCTATTGCTGATTTCTTGTCATTGTATATTCTTGAACTTTATAAAATTTGTAATGTATGTTTTGAGTGTTCTAGGAGCGGTTAGATGCGCACGGCCGAAGATCGACTGAAGTGGTGTGACTTGGGAGAGGCCTATGCCCAGCAGTGGACTAACACGGGCTGAAGAAGTTTTGAGTGTATGTTTTTTAAGTCCTATTGAGCGTACTTATAGGAAGACAGGTAAACATAACCATCACCTAGTAGACGAAAACCAACGATAATGATCATTGAAAATTGGTGGGAAAAACCTAACAACTGCTTCTCATTTCTGAAGTGAAAACTTCTTCAACTGTTTTGTGAGATTTATTGTAGGGGAAAAACTTATACATTCGCGTTACCAATGATATTTTGTCAACCGTCAACATGCTACAATATGTCAAGTATCAAATGGCGTTCAAGTGCTGGCGCTCAGAGATTAATAATAAATTTATATTTATGCAAACTATATGAAATAATATTTTTTTGGGGTGCCAATAAATGTTACATGGTTAATTATTTTAATCAACAAATTATGAAATTTAAATATTAGAACATCAGATTCGAGTTTTAATTTTGTGGCAGTCTCCATGGCTGCCTAGTTTTTTTTATTGATAAGAATTAAAGCTGGTCAACAGGAACAACTCAAAAAAAAGGAAAAAAAAGACAATCTGCTGACAAGTATAGAAGAAAAGTGCACTGCTGAACTGTTTTCGGTCTTTTTAACCTTCTTATCGACTGTTTTTTTTATGATGGGTAGCTGAAAAATACATTTAACTATGAGATTGATGTAAATGTAACAATGTAATTGTAAATGATGATGTTATCATCGATGTTTCTAGGAAGTTGTGAAATCCCTTTTTAGACTTCCTATATAAGGAGACCGAAGACTGACGCAGTCAGTTCAGTTTGAATTAAGTGTCGTAGTAAAGAACACGAAGAAACTCGCAAGCAAGACTAGTTTTGTATGTACGTACATGTTTATAAATTCGTGCTATATTAATTAAATACTTGTTTATCGTGTGGCGAGGTTGCGACCAGGCAACAACGCTTTGACCACAATATCAACTAAGCCATCATTGCTTCATCTTAAACTACAATCTGGTATCACTATAGCATGTCTGTTCTATTTTGTTTTTGGCTCTATCGTAGCTATGGATGTAGGCTGTGAACCCTGTGTCTTGTGCTGAGAAACAGTGCCTTTCTCTGGAAACCCATACATACTCTAACACTTCAGTTATCTACGGGCGTAACATTAAGAGGATATCCTAGCGTCGTTTATTCCATACAAGCGCAGTCCTCTGTTTCCTTCCTGGATAATAGCATTATGATAAATATTTTGATACCAAATTATACAAATCCACCACCGCCATGCTCGTACGTTTTGAGTTTTTCCATATATTAGTTAATGTAGAAATTAGGAACCTTGGAAAACGAAAAATATGCTCGATTTTTAAAGATATTTTCAGACGTTCGTCAAACAAATTTCACGAATTAAAAAAAAGCAAAACGTAGCGGAATAGCCAAAGCCTTTTTATTCTATAACTGAAAGAAAATTTAAAATTGGTTTAGTTTTGCAGGAGGAGACAGGGTACTATAACCTATGAAGTGATGTTTCTGTCTGTTATTAACCGACTTCAAAACGGAGGAGGTTATCAATTCGTTTGTGTGTTTTGTTTATGTTTGTTACGCGATTTCTCCGTTAATTATGAACCGATTTGCAAAATTTTGATCGAAGGAGTACGTTCCCGATCTGCTCCCATTTCCACCAAATCAGGATCTGATTAGTGGAACTCAGTGAAATCGAGAAAAAACCCTTGAATATTATAGACACTACACGTGTTATATATTAAGTCGTAATTATCATCGCGCCCGAGGATCCAGATCGCAGAGAAGGGAACCAACAGGTGGTTTATTACAAATCACCTAGTTGGTTCAAGCGGAATGCGACTTGAGTTTCGCAACTCTTGTCGCGGCGGAGTGAAGCCGGGGAAGGTGCTTCGGCATAGCCCTACCTCAAAATCCTGCGCGTATTACGACGAAGGTGAAGCCATGTCGTCACCAACAAGCGACGACGGAAAAGGCCCTTTTCAGGGCCAAAGAAGACCCATAAGGAAGAAGAAGAAGCAGCCGAGGACGCCGACGCGAACTCAAACGCGTCAAGACACCCGATCCGATGAGGACACCACGACGACCAGCAGCAGCCACACGGACTCCGACGAAGCCGCCCGAATATTGACACCGCATAGCCTGACGAAGGAAAATGTCCTTCGTCACGAACAATACCTGCGGGGTGAGGTAACCACACCCCCCCGCGCTCCAACTACCACCATCGCGGCACATGGCCGCCAAGTGCTGCCACCTGCGGGGGTTGAGGCGAGAATTATCTCGCCTCCCCCCGCACCGCCGAGCGGCAGTCGCCCAGTGCTGCCATCTGCGGGGGCTGAGGCGGGAAATATCCCGCCTCCCCCCGCACCGCCGCCGAGCACTTCTACGCGCGGCAGGCTTTCGGGGGTCGAGGCGAGAAAAATCTTGCCTCCCCCCGCGCCGCCGTGCGGTAGTGAAGTGCTGCCATCTGCGGGGGTTGAGGCGAGAAATATCTCGCCTCCCCCCGCACCGCCGAGCGCTTTTACGCGCAGCATGTATGCGGGGGTTGAGACGAGAGTATTCTTGCCTCCCCCCGCACCGCCGAGCGCCCATACACACGGCAACAGGCCTGTGCCCGTTGCCGCAGCAAGGGTGAGGCCAGCGTTGCCTCCCCCCGCCCTATCTGCCACCGCATCCCGCGATCCGCGGGTAAAGTCGCGAGCGGAGGAAGCGTTGACGTTTCCCCCCCCCCCCCCCGCACCCCCCGGCCGCTGACAGCCGGAGTGTGCAGCCGACGCCTGGCCGCGCGGGATCCCCGCCGACCGCCCCAACCGCTGAGAGGCGTCCGCCGTCAGCCGCAGCATCCTCACCAAATACCATCAAGGAGAGGGACACCATCGTTCTCGCCCAACTGGTTGAGACGGGTCTCCTCTCCCTGGGGATGCTGCGGTGGATGGCGCTCTACCTCCGCGTCTCGGAGGCCGAGACGGAGGGGCGCTCACCTGGCGCGGAAGACGTCGCAGCCCTCCATATGGCTGCGGCTGGAGTCACAGCACCCCCCCCCATCCCCGCGGCGGTACTCGACCGCAGTCCGGTCGGCCGCGGGCGACGACGCAAGAGGAGCGAGGGAGAGGAGGAGGACGAGCTGCGAGTGGGAAGGAGGACGCGCTCGCTGCCGTCCCCCCCCCCCCCGCTTCACCCGGCGAAGAGGCAGCTGACTGCATGGGCAGCTGCGGAGCGGATGCTGGCCGCGAGGTACGCCGGCCCGACGGTCCCAGCCGGGACCGGAGAGCCAGTACCTCCAACCTCAGCGGCCGCTCCGCTCCCGCAGCGCCAGCGCCACCGACCATCACGGCAGCCACCTGCGGCGCAGCCGCAGACACCTGCGGCGCAACCGCGCAGCCACCTGCGGCTCACCGGCCACCTGCGGCCAGCCCGCAGTGCGACCCGGCCGTAGCTGCGACAGCGCGCGCGACGCCTTCTGCAAGGCCTGGACCCAGTGTGGTCAAGGCGAAGGTGTCGGCGACTCCCGTGCCCGCAGCACCGGCACCAGTACCAGCACCAGCGAGATCGTTCGCGGCGGCGGTAGGAGCGCCTCAGCGCCAACCGGCGCAAGAGACGCCGTTGCCTCCGGCCGCCACACACCAGCCGCAGCAACAACAACAACAGCAGCAGCAGCCGAAGCCGGACACGCCGAAGGGGCCTTCAGCCCCCAACGTCAAGCAGGCACCGGCACCAAAATATCCGCCACTGATAGTGGAGCGTCTGCCAGAATGGCAAAGACATTTCAAGCTGCTGACCCAACAGCTCGGCAGAGCTCCGAACGCTCGCCCCTTTGGGACAGGGGTGAAGTTCTTGCCGGAGAGCGTAGACGAGTACCGAGTAGTACAACGTTACCTCACCAAGGCGGAGAAGGAGGAAGGCATCGCCTGGTTCTCCTACTCCTTGCCTGCCGAGCGAAGCCTCAAGGTGGCTCTGAGGGGACTACCCTCAGACACGGACCCCGCTGACATCACAGCCGCCTTACAGGAGCGAGGCTTCGAACCCGAGTTCGTAAAGAACATCATGGCGCGTGGAGGTCGCCCGGGTTCCGTTTTTCACGTCGTCCTGAAGCGGACACCAACAACCCCGGACATCTATGCAGTAAATGAATTACTGTGCATGAGGGGGATTAAAATAGAAGCCTGGCGCGGTAAGACTGGTCCCGCCCAGTGCCACAGATGCCAACAATTCCGGCACAGCTCGATGCAGTGTCATAGAACACTCGCTTGTGTCCGGTGTGGAGAACCACACGTAGCTCGGGAATGTGGTCGCTCAGTTGAAGAGCCACCGACCTGTGCCAACTGCGGCGGACCGCACCCTGCCAATTATAGGCAGTGTCCGGTCTTCCGTAGGGAAGCCAGGTACGGACGGCTGGCGTAATTACGCGCACTGGCGATCACCTCTCAGGACGCGTAACGAAAGGGTCAGCAATTCCACCGCAAACGACAGTAGGGGAGACGGCGTCAGCGTCACTGATGGCGCCGGCCAATGAGCCTACGAGTCGCGGTGCGACTACTGGACCTGGGAAAAGACGCCGACGCCAGAAGAAGAAGTCCGCGGTTCAGGATCGTACCGCGGGCGCGTCGAGAGATAGACCTGCCCCTCTGGCACCTCCATCCCCCCCCCCGGCTCAGCAGCTGGACACTTTGACGGCGACCCTCGGTGTCCTGCAGGAGATCTTGTCGGCCGTTAAGGAGGGTGAGAAAGGTCAGAAGGCCACCCTATTGGGATTACTGAAGCTCCTAAATCCCAATGCTTGAGTTAAGGGTGTGCCATTGGAATGCCCAGGCGCTCACGGGGAAGAGAAGGCTACTGATAGCCTTCCTCCGTGAGCAAAAGATTGACGTGATGCTGATATCGGAGACTTTCCTGCGTCAAGGCGAAGAGTTTCGGGTCCCTAACTACTTCGCATACAGGAAAGACGAGAGGAGTCCGACGAGTGGCCGCCCGTACCGAGGACTTTTAGTCCTCGTCAAGAGGAATGTCGTACATCAGCCAATACCCTTTAAAGAGTACCAGTCACTCTACGCTCTGGGGGTATTGTTGCACGTCGATGGTCGGGACTTGAAGGCTTACGCCATATACCGACCAAATAACCAGCCCACACAGATGCTGGAAAGAGAACTTGAGGAATTAATGGCGGGAGGTACGCCAACGATCATGGCAGGAGATTTTAACGCGAAGCACACCTCCTGGAACTCCTCATGTAATACGCAACCTGGTCGACAACTCTTGAAGCTTGCTGAAGACTATAGCTTTGATATCCACGGCCCAGAAGAGCCAACACATCATAGCCCGAGGTCGCAAGACGTTTTGGACATAACGTTAACGAAAGGGCGCTTGAATCCACCGAGGCAGACAGTACTGCCGGATCTACCCTCGGACCATAGACCTGTCCTTCTCGAAGTCTCCGAGTCACCTACGCGAGTATTACTTCCAGCATCACGTACGCGGATTGATTGGGCAATATTCGTGAAGGAACTAGAGAGCACCACACCGACGCGAAAGATGTCCACGCCGGAAGATGTGGAACGGATGACGGGTGAACTCACCCATTGCATCCGCAGCGCCCGAGAAAAATCTACTCGCACCATTCCGACGGAGTCGAGGCTCAAACCTCTTCCCCGGCGGATTCAGGATCTCATAAAAGAGAAACGAGCGCTGCGGAGGGAGTGGCAGAATACCCGTTGCCCCTTCACGAAGACTAGACTTAACTCGATGGTGACACGAGTTAAAATTGCCCTAGATGACCATGCAGCCGAAGCGTGGGAGAACCATATAGACGAGATTATCACGGACAGCTCGGTCCCCTCAGTACACCGTCTATGTAAGCAGCTATCGAGCACACCGGAGCCGGTCCGCCCCTTACTGGGCGAAGATGGCTTCCCACGCTTCACAGCAACTGATCGGGCGGAGATCTTTGCTACGTGTTTGGAAGAACAGTTCTCCCCGAACGACGAAGCGGACCTTCAGCACGTCTTCAATGTAAACCGACACCTAGACAGATACTGGGCTGAGCCTGTAGTCGGCGGCAGCCCGGCAGACGCCCTGTTCTTCACCCCGGCCGAAGTAAATCGCGTGATCGGGAAACTGAAGCCCAGGAAGGCCCCCGGTGCGGATAACATTACCGTTGCAATGCTGCGTCACCTGCCGCTGAGATCACTCGCGGCGGTGACGCGGTTATTCAACGGTATTATCCGCTCGGGGCACTTCCCGAATGACTGGAAGCTCGGACTGGTCCGCATGTTACCGAAGCCCAGGAAGAACCTGCAAAGACCAGAAAACTACAGGCCAATCACTTTGCTCAGCACGCTGTCTAAGGTGTTCGAGAGGCTCGTGCTGGCCAAGATGCTGCCGCACATGAACCTGAGAGCCGAACAGTTCGGGTTTAGAGAGCATCACTCTACTGTTCTCCAACTCACGAGGGTCATTGACATAATAGATACCGCAAGAAGAAACAGACAATACGTCGCAGTTGTACTGCTGGACATGGAGAAGGCGTTTGACAAAGTATGGCACCAGGGGATGCTATACAAACTGTTAACGACCACCACGATCCCTAGGAAGATTCTCCATGTCCTGAAGTCTTTCCTGGAAGACCGCCGCGCCCAAGTAGTGGTCGAAGGCCAAGTGTCTCGGGAGTTCCCTATGAGAGCCGGAGTCCCGCAGGGTAGCTGCCTCTCTCCTAGCCTCTACGCCGTCTACACGAACGATATGCCCGTGCGCGGGTGGACAGAACTCGCACTATTCGCTGACGACGCCGCTTATTTCCACGTGGATAACACGCCATTAGATGCGCAAATCGAAACCCAGCGACTACTAGATACCCTTCCCGAATGGCTACGGAGATGGAGGCTGCGGGCCAACGTAGGGAAGACACAGGCACTCATGACTAGAGTGATGATGAGTAGATTACCACCTTGCTTGACGCTCCAGGGAAAGACTATACCGTGGAAGGATAAAGTTCAATACCTGGGAGTCACTATAGATCGAAACCTGACTTTTTCAAGTCATGTAGGAGATGTGATCGCGCGGACAAGAGCGGCGAGGAGAATGCTGCGTCCAGTGCTCACCTCAAGGCTACCCTTGAGAACGAGGCTTGGTTTATATAAAACCTATTTGAGGTCACGATTTACCTATGCCGCCCCTGCATGGTTCAGTCGCTTATCGGAAACGAACAAGAGACGGCTTAGAGCCCAACAGAGCATCACGCTTCGCATGATCGCGGGGGCACCGCGATACGTCAGCAACCACGTACTTGCGCGTGACTTACGTGTAGAGAGCCTGGATGCGTTCATAAGCAGCCTTGCAACCAACATGTTCCGAAGAGCGGACACGTCGGCGCACGTTCACCTCCAGAACATCGCGCCGTTGCACGCCAGACCTCCCGACAGTCGGAGAGGAAGAGGTGATCGCTTGTCATTAATACATAGGCCTCAGGCGCGCGATCTCATACGCCGGTCCTCGCCTAGCTGAGTAGGTAGTTGAAGGAGGACCGTGTCTATGACCCGTATAGATCGGGTGCATCTCCCTGACCCCTCAGAGTCCGATCGACAGCAGGATTAGCTCCCAGAACTCAGAAGATTACTCCACGAGGGACGCACCTGTGTGCCTCACCCAGTTGACTTGTCCGTAGGCGCGGACAAAGGAGAGGCCACCGTCGAAGGGAATAGCCCTGATGCGGTTTCCCCGTGTCCCCTATTAGTTTGTAGTTTAGTTAGTAAGTGTAGCGTGTGTAGTTTTCTGATTGTGTTTTCTTTGTTTTGTTTTGTTTGTTTATTTTTAATCTTATTATAGTATGTAAGCTAGTTTTAATTTACATAATGTAATGTTTTTTTTTTCAAATAAAGATACAAAAAAAAAAAAAAAAAAAAAATACGGTTAGGGAAAGACACACGACACGCCGCTGCTAAACTGCTCGAACATAAGGAGGAGACGAGAAGACTGGGTTCTGAGCTATCGCGTTTCAGATAACAGAGTGATTTACGTCGTATGCGCCTGCACAGCTCGCGCGATACGGGTAGCCTCGGAGTTAGTACTCAGAACAAGTACACTATTTTATTTTAATAATGGTTATTTTATTCTATTAGTTAAAGTTTTCAGATGATTAAAAAGTGAAACCAATGCGCTATCCTACAACTACATCTTTTTTTTCACAAATTATTTCACGTATATTTAAATTAAATCAAAAATACTTTACTCAATTTAGCCCCTGATAAGGCGCTCATGAACGGCATAATAATACCTCTGGTTTGGAAAACAAGCCAGGCATCGAGAAAAGCTGGCAAGAATTTGGTTTAGCTTTTGTATATTTATGTACGCTTTTTTAACGAACTGTAAAACTCCGTAGTTACAAATTGTTTTATTGGATGCAGAGAGATATGTGATTTTTTATACTGTATGGGCTCAGTGCTTTGAACACAATCTCACCTGATGTTAAGTGACGGTGTGCTTCTGGGTGGTCAAGTGATGCTGTTGGGACACACCTTTTGGTATTTGGCAACAGGTAATCAAATTTAACGGTGGTATCTACCCAGGCGGGCATAGTTAGAACATTTTCAAACTCTAACTGGTAGGGCATTCCCTACCACCATGGTTTACTTACGATGTTTTCCTTCACCGAAAGCTCAGACTGAATTTAGAGTTGGATAGGTGGGTTTGAACTCGTGTCCATTGACGTGGAATGTGGCCGCCCAATCTATTATTATTTTCTAACCTAGCTAATACTGTTGACCGGAAGGACCTTTACAGCTTCACCGTGACTTTGGGGGCGAGTGCTGAAGGCACTCGCCGTAATAAGGTAACTAGCACAAGGGCACCAAAGTAGTACGAACCTCGGCTTGGCCGTTACCCCGCACTATCCACTGCGCCATAATCTTTTGAACCTAAATGTTTCACCTTATACTAGTTTTTTTAAATTGTAACTTGCTTGACACGGTGCCTGAACGGTACGTCTTTTTAATAAGCTTATTTAATATTTCGACCGTTGGAAATAAAATTTCGCAATGACGTGCAGCTACTCAAATATATGAACATTTAAAACTTTTTAAAGTCTAATTAGGCTCACAGAGATACATTAACTTTTCGCTTACACTATAATAACAATTTACGTTATCTAGTACGTAAAGTTTACTCTGGGGAACACGGGCTCCGGGTTCCTCTATCTATTTCATTTCACAGATAGAATGCTCTCCTTTTAAATGTGTATAAACAATATCGTGTTTTCAATTCAAATCATCGAAGCTTTTATTAAGATATTCGTCAAGAAACAATTATGTATATAAATGTGACTTGTGGTAATACGTTTAGAAATTACGTCGATTGTGGGTTCGAATCCTGTATAAGGTTTTCGATAAAACATCTTGTTTTAATAATGGAAACGTGTGTTGCTCCTTTGATTGTCATGAATCGATCTAAGTTCAATATATCAGTGTATTAATCCACAAGCACAAAACGTTTGAGCCATAAATGTTTAGTGATAGTGTAGTCGGATTCCGTCTCATTAGAGCTAATTTCAATTAATCTATCTTTTTTTATTTATTTAAGCCCCTATCCCAAGACTTAGATCCGAGATCTTGTTTGCATTACTTATAGCTAGCTTAATTTTATTTTAATATTCTTATTCTGTTTTAGCTATTATACCTTATAGCTATTAACAACATTTGTTATTCTAGTTATTTTAAGTCTTATTAACTACAATTTTGATTATATTAAATAAAAATGTTTATTATGGTTTCTTTATGCAATTTTTTCTTGCCACCATTTATGCTGTCGCTTTTAATTTTTATTTATCTTCTGCCTAGTTTATTAATTTATGTTTGTTGTTTTGCAGTTGTCCTTTACTTTATTTTTGTTTATTTATTTCGGACTCCTGCGATTTTCGCCACTACGAATTTGGGACAGTTTATAAGAAGATCTCTAATGTCTCAGCGGTATCCGGATCGAAAACACACGCGGGATTGTCTTGCAGCTTGAACCTGTGCAGGTATGCTGCGAAACCCCCGTGGCCGGTTAATACGGTTAATTAATCTATCATGTTGTATAATGAGTCTGAGCTTTCTTAAAGCATATTAACGTAATGAATCCATATTGTATAGTATGATGGTAAAACATTTCCCAATAGCTGCCTGGCTAGTCACAGACCTCAAGTTTATTTGACTAAATATAAATTAGTATATTTATCATCCTCTGAGTTTTATATCACCTACCATCAGATGTTATTTTGGGTTTTCCATTATATACTTATGTAGTTAAACTATTCGATCTGTCTCCATTTCTGCTTCAAAACTTGACAAAAACAATTCGTTGTTTCTAGATACTATTGTATCAAAGTTAAAGAAATTTTATTATGTATGTACCGAGTTTCCAAAAATCGTCTATTTGCAATTATAAACGTATTAAACATACATACATAAATAATGCGGAAATTTAGTTTATTCATACGTACACATATATGTAACAATACCTATATACGTATATGTTACAATGGCCATAAATGAACCATGTTTTCGCAACCGCGTGTGTTATGTAACCAGTATCATAACAAAGCGCGCTTTGTTCTACAATATTCGATTTACACAAATATAATAATTTATATCTTTTTGTCGTTCATGTTTTGTTTGCGAATCGATATTATATCGTTTTATATAGCAAACGATTATGCTATCTATACGATTTATAATCTTTTAATTTACTTTGAAACACACGGATTTCATATCTTATCCCAGATAGGCTAATTGAACCAACTGGATCCTGACCACCGTGAAAAATTTGACATAGTGACAGGATTACACGCACCACACTGCACACACTCCCCTGCACATCATACGCAGGTTCATGGGTTCTCCAAGGAACCTTTTTTTACTCAGGTAACGACCAAGCCGAGGTTTGAACCATTTTGGTGACCTTGTGCTAGTTACGTCTTTCGGCTGAGTGCCCTATTCACTCGCTCCAAAATGCAGTGAAGCTGTTAAGAGCTTTCCGATCCACAGGATTCGTAGTTAAGATTCCGTAAGTGATCAAATTCGATGACTTGAACTTTGCTCAGATAAATGCATATTGTTATCTTTAATATATATAAACCATAAATTTATTTTTCGAGGTAAGACTGATTACGCTCTACAGATTTTATCTCAAGCCTATATAGATCAAGCCTATTGAAGTTCGGTGCAGATTTCAAGCTCGTTATGTTTTCAAGCTACCCAGATGGGCATAATTAGAAACTACCTTACTAACATGCCTAGATTTCTTCACAATGTTTTCCTTCACCGAAAGTCCAGGCTCATTTATCTATCTAATAGGCTCAAATTTACATCCATTATCGTGAAACCCGATCAAACTATCAAGTGAACCACCATCGTTTCAATTCTAAAAAAAGTGTAATTAGGAACAAATTAAAAGATAATTCTTTAAAATTCCTTTACATTATGATGTGCATATGGACGTAAATGTGTTGACTAGTTGAATGTAGGAAGGCCGAACGACGATGTTGGTGCGTTGACACAGGTGCAGTTGTTAAGAGTCACCTCGCTGCGCCGTCGCCACGGGGTCGTCACCGTCCAAACACAGATCAATGGGAATTCATTATTATGATGGCACGCCGAGGTGTAAACACCTACACCTCTGTGCTAACATTTACTCTTTATACACGTGTTAGTAAACAACTAGAGATACCACCTACCTACCTACAAAGTGTGGAAGTAAGCCATAAGTGTTGCCTTCAATATTAATGTAAATAATTACGTTTTCCTGTTTTCTTTTTTTAATTTTTAAACTCTTGTTTTTGATATATAAACGAGTCAACAAGTGAAAATGATTTATACAAAAATGGACGAACAATTGTCACGCGCGAATCGATGTCGAGTCGCGATGTGACGCTTCGAAATGGCGCGAAATAATTTGGTGGTAATTATGATTGTCGTTCTCTTCATCATTTAATTATTTCATATTTGTGTCATTTTGCGTGATATAGCTTAGTTAATGCGCTTAATTATATTAAGAATAATAACATGAACGTAAATTTTTTTCAACACCAAATGCTTTTATATATATTTTCACCAACGTCACAAACATTTCCTCCTAAATGATCAAAATATAAGTTTTAATTTTATTTTGTGTGGAAAATAAAGAAGATAATTACTACAAATAAACATAATATATTACATCCACGGAAACACACAAACAAAGACAAAAGTGAAATAAATATCATGACTAATGAATGATGTAAAACGCACAAATTATTCACTGCAAATTATATGTATGTATGTATATGTAAAGTGATTATTGTCTGTTGTTACATATAATATAGTTTTATCGAACAACCTTCGTTATAGTGAGTCATTAGAACTATGTAGGTACAACTATGTACTAGCCATAAACATATTAATCTAGATCATATGTTCTTTAAAGGAAAAGTGAAAAAAACAAAACGGCATGAATTTACAGCGCGATACCCGATAGCTCTACAACTAACTTTTACCCTTGATTTCGACCGTTTAAAGACATGCTGTGGACGATTGATTCAAACATATGTTTATTTTCGTAACGATGATGGCGCAATGAATAGTGCGCCGGATTCCGCGTCGATGGACGCTGGTTCAAGCCCACCTATCCAACTCTAAAAAATCAGCCTGAGCTTTCGCTGAAGGAAAACATCGTGTGGAAACCATAGAATGGTGGTAGGGTATTTTTCTAATAATACTCGCCTGGGTAGAGAGCTACGACCCTCAAGTTTGAAAACCTGCCGCCAAATACCAGTAGGTGTGTTCCGGCAACATCACTTGAGAACCAGTACTTCTAGGCTTAGTGTGTTTACGACGCGGTGCCTGCGAAAGCCACCCCGTGTCGCCCCCATCCCAAATGCAGCGGACGGCCCCAGGGGGTTTTAGTGGGTATTTCCGGGCGCTTGACGCCCGGGCGAGTCCCACACTGGCACGGAGCTCATCACTCCGTGCCCCCTTACCCATTGCACTGGAAGACTTCGGTCTCACTAATGCAATGGGTAAAGGTAGTGCGTAAATGCATTTCCTCCCGTCAAAAAAGAAAAAAAAAAGGGCCTAGTGTGTTTACCATCCTCCAAATCATCAGACCACATCGTCACTTAACATCATGTGAGATTGTGGTCAAAGCACGAATTTTATTAGGTAGTTTTTAATTCAGTTTTTTTTATTGAGCCCGGCAATATTTTTGTATTTCATGAGATATTCAATAGAGTCTAAGAACGATGATGACTGCGGATAGATCAGGAGAATCTATAGACAGTTAGCGTCATTAGTCTACATATACTACAGTTAAAGCCTGTACGTACCTCTTGATCGGGATGTACACTCTGATCGCGGAACACAACACGCCGAATGTCTTGGTGACTCAGTCAAGAACGAAAGACCTTACACGTCACAAATCCACATTAAAGTCTGATGTCTACGTGACTAGAACAAATATCATTAAGGAACAGATGATATTCATTTAGTTACTCCATCTCTAACATTAGCCGTGGATAAATATACCTTATCTCGTATATTTTATCTCAACGACCTTCCTTATGGTCTAATTTGGTCGCGATATTACTTTTAATAATAATAATATTATTCGCTTTAGTATCTTTAGCAGACGATTGCTTGATCCCGAACAAAGTTCACTGAACAGTTGATATATTTCTTAAAAAAACGCACATATATTGGCTTATTGGAAAATCTAAAAAACAAAAAAATCGATAATTCTAACTTGATATTAATAGTACCTATAAACATTTTTGAGGCGTTCTAGCTTCAAGATATTTTATATTACGTCGTGAAGGCTGTTTGAAAAAATCATTATTATTAACCTAAAAATACAATTGTATTGTACGTACTATTTTACTACGCTGAACGGTAAGGGTAAAACAATGAAACATATTTAAAATAATCGAGGAGTATCAACGAGCGTCAATTTAAACAATTGTACAATCAATGTGTTTACTATAATATGTAATTATGTATAACTTCTATTAATTTGTGATTGAATAAAATGTACTACAACATTTGTGTATCGGGCCTATCGTGTTGCCCGCTTTGATTACAACCGGACAAAACCGGTAGCGACCGCTCCATACAACCTATATTATTATCATGATTTTTGCAAATCGTTTACTTTACAAGTTGTTTTGTTATAGTTAATACCGACCTTATATTTAGTACCTTAAGAATTATTTTCTCCTAACCATCTACTGGATATTAAACCGTTATGATCCTGAAGATGTATTTAAAGAATACTATGTTATAGGATAAGTTGTCGATAGTGGTTCAAATGTTATTGTTTATACAGACTATGTTGGTTTGACTGTTTGTTGACATGTTCTAATATTTCTTATGTTATGTGATGGTGTGGCCAAAGTAAGTAACACCCTAAGCCTAGAGTCTGCCTAGAGGTACTGGTTCTCAAGTGATACTGCCGGAAAACGCGTAAAAGTGCTTACAGGTGAGTTAACCTAACCTACCATGATGCTACAGTTTTATTATGATGTTTTTCTTCATGACCGAATTTGAAGCCAATTTAATCGTGAAATTACTAAAGATCGATAGCCTAAAGGAAATCAATAACTTCACCAAACAAAGACATTCAGCCATTAAATGGTAGATAACCCACGGGGTACCAAATTGGTAAAACCGTTGGTTTGGGCTGCTACCTCTGTTAAAAATTTTCCCTGGCTAAACCCTGTGGCGGTAGAGAAAAAACAAGGTCTCTTATAGAATCCATGTATCTGTGTGTAGTGTGCAAGAATGTGATGATACTGCATGTGATGTTACAACGCTGGCGGCTGATACAGGAGACTCTCCGGCTGGGGATTGGATTACGTTCTGGGCCGTGCCAGAGGTGAACCTGGAGTATTAACACACACACACACACTACACACACTGGCACTATTTCATCGTGGAATTTTCGTCTGTCAATTCTAAGATTGTTGTAACCTATAAAAAATTCTTTCTTCGCATAGCCAAAATGAAAAAAGAAATGTAATATTCTAGATAGGACGTTTTATTTAAATTATAAGTAACAAGAAAATATATAATAACCCCTTGAGTACTTACCTGGCGATTACGCCAGCTTTCCATTGTTTTCCTATTGTCTTATTTTTATGGGTACTCGACACATTAATATAAAAAAGGAAAGGTATAGCGTGAAACCCCGTTTTAAATAATTGCGCATATTAATATTATCTCCTACATAATTATACGACTGATATGTAAATTAATAAACTATGTACATTATTTAGTACGTCTGATAGAAATGGAGGTCAGGCTTAATCCTCGCTATTATCTGAACTGTTTACTTTATATGATGTTTATTGTTTTATATTTTAAATGTAATTTTAAAATATTATGTTCGTGTAGGAGGCGGCTGGGGGGTTGCTGGGGGGAGGGCTTGTATACCCGGTGTTCAAACAACGGGTCACGGAGTATCTCAATATATCATCACAGACCGGTTCTACACGTACATATATGTACATGTTATAAAGGTTGACAAATGATAGCCTGTCGCGTCGCCTCGGCGAGTTGTTCCCGTACTGTTATCATTATATTGTGATAATAAACTAATTATTATAACATTAATTTTATTATTCAACGTATTCTGTTCCCGTCGAGTGTTGCTTGATTTCGATATTTTTCTTTTTCTTTATTTTTTATTAAAATAAAATCGTATCGCTTTACTGGCAAGTTTCGTAGTGCAATATTGTAGGTTTAATATGATTTGTTCGAAGACCACAGTCAAGTTCAAAAACACTGTTGTAGAAATAAGTTTGTTTATTATCAGAGTTCGACAAAATGAATGCCCTTCATACTATGATGTTAATAAAGTACAGTCTAAATATACGTAACCTCTCACAGATGTGATGACAGAAATGCCCTACTACCACTTACCGGTACAATGGTTGATAAAACACGCTGAAATGTATCGTTTTGGTGTATTTTTCACTAAATGCATGGTAATCTGAACTCATTCGATTTTGAATTTGAGTGTCATTATAGCCAGTAAGACAAACATAAGAGAATCTTCTACTACTGTTCTTTGGTTTTATCAGAAATTACTTGAGGGGAAAATTAAATTTACCATTTATTCAGAAGCAGATTTCTTTTAGAAAACTTTGTAATACCGATGAAACGGCATACTTGTTACTTGCACGTGACAGACAATTGGAAAATAAGTTGTTTAGTTGTTTTCATATTGAAAAACCAGCTCAGGTAGTCGAGTATGCGACTCTAGTGTTCAATTTTGGTTTGGTATAATCTTAATGACGAGGGTTTTCCGTCACTTGATGCTGTAAGAAGATATTTTGTAAAGGAGTCGTTAAAGTATCTATGCGTGTTCTTGTATCTTGCTATGCGTTGCTTATTGGTTTGATAACATGGTCTAGGGGACCTGAGTATTTATTACTCATAGTTTTAGATACTCATTATTTTTTTTTTTTAATTATGCAAACGTAATCATCAACATTTTGTAATTTTTGCACCTGTATCCATGAATACGTTATCAAAGTACATTTTACAGGAGAGCCAAACGAAAAAGTCTTAAAATTTGCTTAAAGTCAGATAATCTGCTCAGACTCTGAACAACGTTGTGCCGAATTACCAATTAGTATAAAAAGATCAGCCGTGTGGTTCCGGCTAAGAATAGTACCACCCCAAATCGTTCTCGTGGGTGTCGTAAAAGGCGACTAAGGGATAAACCAAGTGATGGGCAGCAGCATCCTCTGAGTGCCACAAACACCTTTCTTTTTTTTTTTGACGGCGGAAATGCACGCACCTTGAGTGAGACCGGAGTCCCCCAATGCAATAGGTAAGGGGGCACGGAGGGACGAATTCCGTGCCAGTGTGGGACTCACCCGGGCGTGAAGCGCCCGGAAATACCCACTAAAACCCCCCGGGGCCGTCCGCCGCATTTGGGATGGGGGCGACACAGGGTGGCTTTCGCAAGCACCGCGTCGCCCCCTGCGGCTGCCACAAACACCTGACTGCGATCGCTAACCCGCCGATTATGGGAATTCCTCCCTTATGAAAGACTCAACTAATGTGTTAAAATAATAAAGTGGCAATTTAAAATTTTCATTGATGAATAATAAATGTAAAAATCTGCGTGACACATGATATTTTAATTGAAAACTGTAATTGAAGTCGAAATAAACAATCGGGACGGATCAAATGTCAATAAAATTAACATTCTCTGTCAATACTTCGTATTATTTTAATTTTATTTATTTGGGAAACATACATTTAATAAAATACATATGTGAAACTGCATTGCAACATACACTATTCAAGTTTCCACTAAAATTATAATCAAAGTAAATATAACAATATTAATACCTTCCTTGATCTTTACAGTCTATAATATTATGGCTAACGCTAGAAGTTTAAAAATTGTCTCAGCAATTTCTTAAAAGAACTGATGTGATATGCAAATTTATCAATCTTATTAAAAATCTTATGATATATATCGCATGAACGAAATAAATATGTGTTCTCTACACACCTCGTTCGTGCAACAAGGATTTTAAAAAGTAAATGGTTTCTGGCATTGAGGAACCCTACAATTAATTTCACGAACAAAAGCGAAGAGTCAATGAAATTTCTAAGTAATTTAAATAAATGTATTTGATCTCTCACTATTCGACAATTAGTAAATGAAGGCAGATGTGGCAAAGGTTTATTTACATTTACCTCAATGTCATACGTGGCTTTGAAACTGGTCATATTATATATTTTCTTACTCGAAGGTAAACTAATATTATATCCGACTGAGGATAAATAAGTACACAGTTGGAAGAACAGAGTATTTTGACGTCGCTCGCGTGGACTTCAGATAACTATATTGTAATAGAAAACCTTTATACATATATATACTCTATATATATGTTCAAAATGTTACTACAGACTATATACTACAATCATACCAAATTTTATCCAATTCGGTTGAGTAGTTTTTTGCTTGATTTGCGAACAAAGTAATAAACAGACAGACAGACCGACAAATAGACAAAAAAAAAACCATCGAAGTATGTCTTATAGTCGATTCTGAACCTCCTCGTGGTACTTTTTCTGAAATATCTGTAATGTACAGATTTCGTCCCTCTAGCCTTTAATTATGAGTATAGATTAACACAATGTGTTAGTCGACCATATTTACGTTTATATTACATTTACAAATTTCCTGAACAAAAGTAGAAGAAAAAGATAGAACATTAGTAATTTAGAACCAGTTCTATAATAGAACGAACTTTAATTGGTAGAAAAAAAAAAATCGGGTCCTTGAAAAAGGCATATAAAAGATTCTTAGTAAATCGGCGCAATGTCGCAGACTCCATGCAACTGGAATCTGTTGAACTATCGTCGTTGTTGTCAACAGACGTTTTGTCAAACTAATATTTCATCAAGCTGAAAGACGTCCATTGCTGGACATAGGCCTTCCCTAACGTTCTCCTCAACGGCCGGCCTAGCGGAACCCGCATTCAGCTCATCGGGCATCGTTTCTACAATCAATATGCTATATCCTAAGTGTCAATGAGCACAATTAGGCAATTCTGCGACCAATCAAAATCAAAATCAAAATTTATTTATTCAATTTAGGCCCTAAGAACGCGCTTATGAACGTCTAAAACACTACCTCCGGTTCGGAAAACAACCCAGTCGAGAAGAGACGGCAAGAAACTCGATCTGGTTCTTTTTTTTTATAAATATAATATATATCATTTTTTTGTCATTTAAAAAACTATACAAATCGTAGTCTTAATAATGTCAGTGGAAGCACAGAGATGTGGGTTAATTCCAGACATCACTATCGACCATTGTTGGACACTTCTGTTCTTCTTTGGATTTCCTCACTCCTGATTCGTTGAGGGAGTGGAACTCCAAGCACAGTCCGCTTCAGATTGCCTTTTAACCCTTGAGGTACATTGTGAGCGACCACGTCTCAGTTCCGTATGTTATCACTAGCGACACACACTGGTCGAAGACTTTTGTCTTGTGACATTACTGTATTTCGAACAAAAAGACTGCGTAGCTTCCTGCCTGTAGCTTGGATTTTACGATTGACCTCTATCTTAAAGTTCGACCTAGCTAAATATACAATTAGTCCCAAGTATACGTCAACAACTTCCAGCGTAGTCACGGATTTTATTAGAAGACTAGCTGTGTACCCGCGGCTACGCCCGGGTTTCATATAATTTTCACTGCATTTAAATTTGTTTTAGTACTAAGATAAAGCAAAAACATTTCTCATACATTCAAGCACTTGCCCATAAAACTGTGCATTGTATCGGATTTTATTCAATTTTTATTGAGTTTTAATTTTTTCATGCTAAACCCTTATTTTATAAAATTAAAAGTACGCTAAGTTACCCGGAGTAACTTCAGTTATCTACCAAAAAAAGTCCCGTCAAAATTCGTCAAGCCGTTCCGGAGATTACCCGGAACAAACAGACAGACAGAAAAGATTGTTACAAATTGTATTTTTGTAATAGGTATCGTATATACATTCATATCTATTAAGTAAAAAAAAATTGCGACATTACAAACAGACATTTCAATTTTATTTATTACTTTACAGATGATATACAACATGATTTTCATCTTATCTATGCTCGTTTTCTAAAATGACAAAATATATTATAAATCAAATAATTTTAAATTCTTCTAAATATGTATATCGAATAATAAAAAAACAATAACGATTAATAAGTATAATAAAATAAAGATTTAGTATGGCAATATTTCATAAGGTCTAGCTCTTTTCATAACGAGTTCATTTGCCGTATGTACTTTCAAAATTAGTCAGCACAGTTGTTCAATATTTCCTTCTAATTTTAATTAAAACGAAACTTAAATTCCGAATAATTTTCTTCTACGACCGAGCTTCTCGTGTGATAAGCGGTCACAGTGATTTACGCCCTTCTACAAAACGGAATTTTATGGATTGTAATATAATTAACATTTACAAAAGCACATATCACATCCCACTTTCAAAATGAAACTGACTCAAGAGTGAAAGATCAGCATATTGAGCTAAAGACGTAAAATGAGTTAATAAACATTTAACAAGTTACTTTATTATGTTAAACAAATAAATTCAAACCATTTTTTATGAATCTATAAGAAAAATCTGACGAATAAGGGACCGATTAAACATTACTTTTTTACATTTATTTTGACCCGCCAACGCCCATGTCATCAAAAATAAGTAATACATAATAACCCCCCTTACCCCCCATCAAGGATATTTACGTAATATTTTCGCGGTTCCTAAACACACAGTTGAAGACTTAATTACAATATCATCATTTAATAAGAGAGACCTTTCTCTTATTATCAAGGTGTTTTAGTTTTTTCTAAGCTAAAATTATTGAATTACTTGCTTATATTCTGGCTGAGTGTTTTAAGCGCTCACCATAATGGTCGAAGAAGCTATAAAGCGTAAAACAGATCTTACTGATACAGTAATGTGAGAGTAGAAAGAAAAACAAGATAAAGCTTTTCTCAATAAAAATACGACGAAATGAACCCTTCTATTAAGTTTTTTTTATCTATATAACGTTTTCATAAAGATATAAACTATTTCCATTAGCGTAAGTTTGCGTTACAGCCGTTTGGTTATGTAAGTGTTGTGTTTGCGTTCGGGTAACAGACGCGTCTCTATTTGCGCAGCGTGCACACCACACGACGCCACGCCACGCTACGGAAATACACACAACCACGATCGTATCAGGGTTATCAATTATTGCGGTTATTTACAACTCAATAAGTTAAAAATGGTTATTAAAAAAACTATGGAGGTAAAGAAACGCTGATTAAAATCTAGGTATTGTTAAGGGTCATTCAAGTATGAGGTAACCAGTATTTTAGACATTTTTGACAGCAATAATAAGGATAGTTCTTACTTCCCTCTACTCCCTTTCCCTTTTCACAGTAACGTAAGCGTTGGTATCAATTTTGAATAAGCTACTTAAGTTGTTTCAAACAGGTAAGTTAACATTACTAACGTAATTTACTTTTAGTATGTTGTCACGAGATTTATCCCATGACTTTAATAAAAACTTTAATTTAAATTTCATTTATTGTTTTTGATAACCCTAAAAAGGTGACCGACGTGACCGAGGACATATTATGGAGTGTACTGTGCAGGCACCTACCTAGTTATAGATTAAATATATTATAACGTGTTATATAGCCTGTGGCTACTTTAAAATAATATTTTATCCTTATGTAATTACATATAGAAAAGGCAACGTTGTTCTGCCTGTCTGTTTATAACGAGAGAACTACTTAGCCGATTTACATGATTTGTCTGTAATATATAACAAAATGGTCGATAGAAATTTATACGTCAACAAAATTACAAATAATATTACTTGATGAAAACCAAGGTGGCGCCAATACTCCTCCGAAAACATTTTATGATCAGTCAAATTATTATTTTTTTGACGAGAGACATCGAACTCATTCAGCCAGGCGTCGTCATGTCTCTGCATGAATCACTGTAACACATTATTAAGTTGATTAAACATTCACTTAACATACAATGAGGTTGAGGGTTCGAGGTTCCGAACCACTGTCGAACTTGTGCTTTTAGATTTTAGTAATTATATTATAATATAATAATATTTTAGAGTTTAAAACGCGCACTTACTTGCTTTATTTTCTCGACGTTTTGACCTGCTTACACAGGCCATGGACACGAGACGACTGAGATGTTGCGGTGTCTTCATCAGTGGGTAAAAATTATTGGAAACTACCATAGTCTGTTTACGGTCATTAATTATGTTTTGGCACACTACACTCACTGTATCCACTTTAAATTTAGTCGATCGCATGCGAGGTATTCGTTTTTCAATCACTGGTTTCCACGCCAATTAATTCGATCCAGTGATTGGGGCCCTCTTCCAGTAGATGTTTTGCGATGGCTGACTTATGTGTTTGTTGGATTATGTTTACTGGCAGTGGGAGATACGAAAATCGGAACTTGAAATTTAAATTCAAAGAATATAAGATCAAAGTTGACATCAATAATTATTGTAAGATTTTTTGGTGGGTTCTCAGTCTGTCACATAGCATTTGTTCTTTAATTCATTGACTAGCATATTTGAGCGTATATTATGTAATTTTAATGGCATTTTACGTAATATAGATTGCGTTATTGTGGACAGGTGACATGTAGTGTACTGACATGAAAATTTCATGGAAAGTTCTAGCTGGATGGACCACCATTTTTCTGGAGCTTAGAAGCGTTGATCCACGATTGAAAATAAAACGTGGTTTTACTACCACAGATATATGGTATCTTTGATCTCGACTCGAAGCAAAAACTTTAAAAAGCTTACCTCTGCTGTACCGTAAAACTGTCTCTCTATAACATTGGGTCTTCCACATGCAATGTGAAGAGACACTTGTGCAGACCGGCGCATAGCAGCGATGTTCGGGGGGGGGGGGACTGATGATCTTACAGCGGTCGTCGCTGTTTTTGGATTGTACTATGCTTACTATCGGGCACAGTGCCGTCATTTTGTGCTAGTATAAAAAAACATACACATGAAACGGGCAGAATTATGTATGTGTATCATAGATTGCCATTCACCAAGAAGGAGCCATTATTAAGTGATATATTTTAAACCGACTTCAAAAGGAGGAGGTTATCAATTTGTTGGTTTTTTTTGTGTTTGTTACGCGATTTCTCCGTCATTTGTGGGCCAATTAGCAAATATTTGTTTTTAATCCATGGAGTACACTTCCGAAGTTGCTCCATTTCTTCCAGACTAGGATCTGATCAGTGGAACTTAGGGTAATTGAGAAAAAACCTAGAATATTATAGACACACTTACACGTGTTTCATATATTCATTTCCAAAGCTATGAAGTATACTTCATAGCTATACCTAAAAGTACATACTTAAACTAAAAAGTAGAATAAAAAACTTTTTCAATTAAAAACAAAACCGACTTCAAAAGAATAAACTATAAAATGCACTACATTTTTTTTTACACGGTATAGGCTCAGTGCTTTAACCGCAATATATGATGATAAATGACGATGTGCTCCAGGATGGTAAACAAACTAAGCCTAGAGGTACTGGTTCTAAAAGGAATTATTAATAAGTAATCAATAAATAATTACTTTAATAATCTGGTTCGTTAATTGTGGAGTCGGTACCAGATAGAGTTGACCAATGTACTCATTTACATATGGAAATAACTGCCTAAACTTTATCACAATTACACATAATCTAAATAAAGGACTAGGGTGATTTTAAAGAACAATGAATCAAAATTGAATATAATTAGCAACGTACATTTACACCATTTTGTTATCCATAAGCTGGCACATATTTCAAAATTGACGAACCAGATTAATAAATTAATTAGTTATTGACTTTTTGGTGCACTTTTACGTTTATTCTTTTGAAGTCATTTTTGTTTTAATTATAAAAGTTTTTTTTTTGTACTTTTACCTTTTTTACTGGCTTTAGGCTAGTCGTTGGTTTCGCTTGAATATGTTTTTTATGTTTCATTTGAATTATCTTTTTTAAATGGATTGACAGCCCCCTTGGCAGTCTGTTTATCATTACTATATGCTAAGCCTGCTCGTAAAGGCAACTGATATAACACACATTGTTATGGTGCTTGCCAAAAGCTTTTCTATATGCGTGTGATAGTCAGAGTAACATTGGAAAATGCATATAGAACGCCGGGATCTCTCGTAAGGGGCTACTCAATTTAGCTAACTGGTCGCTTGTATATACTTGTTATTTCATCATCATCCTGATCTCTGTTTGTTATTTGTTACCGGCGTAATATGTCTTCTTCTTCCATACATTTCTATCAGCCACCATGTCTTCATTCACCCACTTTTACTTTCATATCTTCCCTCATGCACTCCATGCATCTTTTCTTTGGCCATCCTCTCCTCCCCCTCCTCCTCCCTCCATCAACGTTCATAGTTCTCAATACATATCCATACTAAGACAAAAGATTCCCTTTCAGCTTTATAAACCCATGATGGCGCATAATAATAAAATATTTTGTTTCCAAGATCATTTATGCTGTATTCTTAAGTGTTATTCTTGACGCTCTAGTGATGCCACAATATAATACAACTTACAAATATATAAAAATACCTACATAAATAATTGTGTGTTTGTACACATAATAAAACGATTATACATTTTTCATATTTTATCTCGTATCAGTACCGTTGTATGATTGAATAATTGATTTCTAAAATCAACTTTATTTTCAACTACTTAAGGTTTAAAATTGTTTGAGTGTTGAGTTAAAAAAACAAGTTTGTGTATTTGATATATCTGCTTACGCAATGATGTGTTTTTGTATATATTCATCCTTGAGAGTGATAGTGTATCAGCGGGCTTTGACTAATTTAATACTTTGTTTTGTTTCCAACTAGAGTGGAGTACCAGCCCATCAGAGCTATATTATTAGAAAACCTGTAAAAGTAACTCGAATGTGCCGTGATGGTCTCATAGATGCTATTTATCTTTCTTACAATTTATTTATTACACAGGCCGCACATCGAACTTGAGTGTAGAAGCAAAACACACACGTTGGGGTTAACATCCGCGCTAGTCACCAAGTTTGTCAAAAACTACACATCGATGTAAATATTTCCAACTCGGGGTTTGAACCCGGATCCAACACATCGTAAGCCATTCTTGAATGTATTTATCTCATATAAATTTAACCGAATGTAACAAACATACCTGTTTAAAAATAATGAGATTGCCACGAATTAGTAATTCAAAATTAAAATCAAATAATTTGAAAGTTTATTTCAAACTAACTGTCCCGGATAATTTCGTACCGCCTCAGAATCAATAAATGTTCTGTCATTATCTAAACTAAATTCAGTTTTTAGACTAGGTAAACGTCTCATAATTTTTTAAAGTTTTAATTTTTTTATTTATACTACACTTATTCTGGTATTCGGGGCGGAGACAAATCTAGCAAATCAAACATCATAAAAATCGGTCAAGCTGTTCTTGAGTTACAAAAAGTGTAACTAATAGTCTAATCTTACTCTGTATAAACGAGCAGGTTAAAACACGCAGCGTTTGACGCGCCCGTGTACTATCGAAGTGACGTTTACTAAATTACATTGAATGTATTGGTGTCAAGGCCTATGTGAATGAACCTTTGGCTTATGTGAACGTGTACAGGCGACCGGGAAAATGTTTGATTTTTATTTTTACAACTGGCTAGTTGTTTTTGCTTAAGTTTTTGTTTCGGCTATTGTCTTGGCTTTACAAAATATCACTATTATAAAATATCTATTTTTCATTGTAGTTTTGACACTGCATCGATCATTATGGGTTGTAAATCTGTGACGTAGCTTACAATTAAGGCGTTATCAGGAAATCATATGCAACTGCTTTTTTTTCTTTGTTAATTTTGATAAACATTATGAGTCATATATTTAAGAAAGATGTTGTTGTAATATAAGCTACAACTTCTACTGTTAAACAAAATTCAAAGTAATAATATGTATTATGTAATCGATTGTACTAGCGTTATTAAAAACTTTATTATTAAAGCAATGCCAGGTTTTTTAGGTACCATTTATACTGTAGCAGTAGAGCTGCTATACTACACGTATGACGGTCGGAATCATTAAGTGACGATCGTCCTTAGACTGTCGCCGTAGTAAAACCGGCTATGATCGTCACTGCGGAAGTCAATGACAGCATGAGATGTAAGTTTATAAGTTTAGTTGAGAAATTATCAGATGAACAAATTAATAATAACATAAAACATAATATGCGCAAGAGTGCATCACCTCCTCCTGCCAAGATCTATTTTGCCTTTGCTAAAGCGGGCGCGCGTTCATAAGATCATCGTTTAAAAACAAATTATATGCTCCAAAAGCCGAATGCGATTACACTATTCTCTTGTAACAATAAATAATGCGAAAATAGTATTTTCTATATTTAACAACTGAAATCTCTAAATCTTACTTATAATAAAACTGTAAAGGAACAAAAACTTTACATAGAATTTGAAATGAAATGAAATTCTTTATGGTAGTCCCGGCACAACATATAGGATTGAAAAATGTATACATATATAAAATAATATATACTAACTGCTCTCCGCGGTTTCACCTGCGCAGCTCCCGTTCCCGTGGGATTTTCGGATTAAAAACAATTCTATGTCACTCCATGAATTTTAAACTATCTCCATACCAAATTGCATCCAAATCGGTCCAGTAGTTTTAAGGTTTATTAGTTACATACAAATATAAAAACCTTTTCTCTTTATAATATTAGTGTAGATTAGAAAACACACATCACAGTGGATGAAAAAGAGATGAAATTTTATTTATTTAATGGGAATTAAATCAGTTTTAGAGATCAAGAAACTATGTATTTAAAATCTTACGAGTATAATTCACTATTTCACGTTATTTCTAAAGCTATAATCACGGTGTTGCATTGCTTCTAATTTATCGCCATAGTTCTCGAAATGTATTTGACAATTTTCTACATAGAATACAGTGACCAAACATCTGCATAGGCTGATATACATATTCTGTGCAGTTCTATACTTGAAAGACAAACTATACAAACACAAAATCGACTTTTTTTCGGGAAAACACTTTTTATTTTCAAACCGACTAATTTTGATGGGAACTAAACCGGAAGAAATTTGACAGTTACCGAACTCTTGGGATGAAGGCTTAGAGTGCTAAGCCGGGGGAGTAGAAAGCAAGGTCACCAAAGTGTTACGGACTTCGGTTTGTACTGTTATCATCCTGAGTAAGGAAAAAATACTCAAGTCTATTAAAATCAATAACAGTTCTATGATTTTCTGAGGTAAATGAAAAAAAGGATTCATATTTGTATAGAAATACATAAAATGTAATGCTATGCTTTATTTATATAAATAATAATGTTATGGTTAGTTTACTATCAAAGGACTAAATATGTATCTGTACTTTATTGAAATCCTCATTTAACAAATCCTTAGCTAGTACAACATAACATTTGAAATGTCTGTCTACCTCTAAGCAGATGCCCGCCGTAAGCATTATAAATTGGTTGCACAACACATAGAACAAGCGGTAAATTGCCCAGCTCGGGGCATAATGTTTCGAATTGAGTCAATTGCTAGAGAGCGCGTAGCGAGATAGAAGTGAATTGACTAATTGTAGAGATTATATTTAGTAACAGAACGAGACCTGTTCCTCAATTGGATTAGATTTGTTCTAATAAATAAAACAACGTTGGTCGTTCACGGCTTCGAACTACTTTATAAGTAAACAACAGAGCATAGACGAATGTGTAAAATAACATTATAAATCTGTAGTCAAATACCTGTATTATGTTTAATAGACAAATAATATAATTTGTGTATCTGTTATTAAAAAAGCTCAAAGTAACCCAAAGGGCAATGGAGAGGACTATGCTCGGAGTATCTATGCGTGATCGAATCAGAGATGAGGAGATCAGCAGAAGAACCAAAGTAAGCGACATTGCCCGAAGAATCGCCACACTGAAGTAGCAATGAGCTGGGCACATTGCTCGTAGAACCGATGGGGTAAACGGGTTATCGAATGGCTGCTGCATACCGGTAGACGCAGCGTGGGTAGGCCGACAAGGTGGGCCGACGACCTGGTGAAGGTAGCGAGATTCCGTGATGATGTGCCGTAAGATGATAACACGCTTGTAGGCTGTAGGAATGACTATCAAGTCAGAGTTATCGTAGGAATCGTACCCAACATAAACATAAAGATGTACGTTTCGTACAAACCGCGAAAGGATTTATAGTTGTTGGAATCATTTTAATTTCTGATCATTCCAGTAACGAATGAAAGGGACAGCTAAAATAATATGTATGTGTATATTTATTTCGATGATTAAAGTGGTTTAAATAAATTTAACAGTATTTTATTCCATACAGTCTACTCCGGTTTGCTCCGGTTATTACAAATGAAGCTCCTTTTCTACACTTAGACGCCCATAAAATTATCAATGTAAAATAATCTTTTCATAGGTCTTTTAACTCCTATGAAATATATTATCAAACTAATTATGAAATGTATATCCAATGCAATAGGTATTTGGGGAGCAAAATTTCATACATACTTACTTTTTTAATTAAGCGTAAAAAGTGTAGATTAAAATAAGTATTTTGAGTTTCCTAAGGAATTTCTTCCTAGATTACAATAGTGAATTTTTTCTTCTTCCACTGCTTAACTCCACTTCAGTTCTATTTTTTAATCTTTCAGCCGTGCCTATAACGAAAATGTTAAAGCGTTAAGATATATTTTTAAAAAACATTATCATTACAAAGGCTGAATGTTAATTGTTACAACAAATTCGTATATTATCAGTGCAGCTGACCCATTGCTCCCGTGAAAAGAAAGTCATAAATACTGTTTTTCATAATAAAATAATTTAAGTATTTGGAATATAAAATTACAATAACATTCGAAATGTGCTTATACAATTGATATATTCAAAATATAGTTTATTGACAACACCCGCACTAGAGCATTCGCCCTGTGTCGCAAGAATCTCATGAACAAAACATGCAGTTAATTGAAATAATTATGAATAGTTAAAACACCCTTTACCACGTTTAGTACAATAATTTATTGTGTGAGAAGAGCCTACAACATGCCCTAAACCACCGTGTGGCCACACGTCGTGTCTACTAGATATATTTGTTATATTAATTTTTCTGTTTCTATGTAATCTAAACCTTACAGCCAGCTTATCAACTTTATCTTCGCTTCATGTCTATTTAGGTTGACATTACATAATTTTCTGTTTATTTTGTTGTATAGTTAGAGAACTTAAAATGTTAAAGGGTCGTGATACAAACGTGGTCCGATATCTATCTACGTGGCATACTTCTTTACTGCTGCGATTAGTATTTTTGGGAGTAATGCTGAAACAGGGCCGAGTATATTGTCTTTAATATCTTCAGGTCTACACCTCACGAAGATTTCTGAATATATATAAGTCAAAGTATCTTGGCGGTGAGTGTATCAAATTGTTCGTGCCAGTTTAGTCTCTCATCTATTATGATTCCGAGATATTTGATGTCGGTCGTACGTGATAAAGAAATACATTTACAATTTGTGTTCAGTTTTAAACACGTGTGTGCTTTTATTTGGAAAGATGCAGAAGGTTGAGTGGTGATTGAGAAAATAATGAATTTCGTTTTATTAAAATTATGGGTGAGAGAATCTTGTGATAACCAGTATATAATAGCACGTAAGGCCAGTTCTGCATGTATTTTGGTGTCTGACCCGCTGTTTCCATATACAAGGAGACCGGTATAATCAGTAAACATGAAAATTTTACAGTTTGGTAAACGGTGATTACGTAGGTCATTTAAATATATTTTATAAATTGTTGGAGGTAAGATACGGCTCTGTGGGGCACCAAATGTTAGGATTTCTACGTTACTTATAGCGTTTATTATTTTAATGTAATGTTTGCGATTAGTAAGATAATATTTGAATATTGATAATTGTGTACCTCTTATTCCTATTGATTCCAGTTTTGACATTAGAGTTGTAATGAAGACAGTATCAAACGCTTTATATCTATTATACGCTTTCTATAATAGTAATTTCTTTTCATTCTGTCATTTCGTTGTATTGCTGGCCAAGTCTACAATAGCGTGTTCTGTAGATATCCCAGACATAAAACCATATTGGTTTTTTGAGAGTATGTTATTATGGGCTAGAAATTTGTTTAAACTGTTATTTAGAATTATTTCTAATATTATTAATAAAATTGGTAACACTGCTATTAGTCTGTAATTACTAATATCCGCTGTATTCCCACTCTTGTGCACTGGATGTACTAATGCTTTATTTAATGCATTGGAAATAATCCGCTTTCAATAGCTGTATTACAATACAAATATGAGCTATAAGAGGCACCAAGGTTTATTTGCAGGCTTTAAGGGTGTTAGTTGAGATTCCATCCCACCCTATTGCACATTCAGATCGTAATTGCATAATTATTGATTCAATTTCCATATGATTTACGTGAACAATAGTGATGTCTGGAAGTGACACCCCTCTTTGTGCTTCCACTAAAACCGTTTAATGTTATTATAAATTATATAATTTTAATAACTTAAAAAAAAAACATGTAAAAAAACCAGATCGAGTTTTTTTGCCGGCTCTTCTCGACTGGGTTGTTTTCCGAACCGGTGGTAGTGTTTTTTTGACGTTCATAAACGCCTTCTTAGGGCTTAAATTGATTAAAAATTTTGATTTGATTTTGATCAACTTCTAACATAACTTAAGAATTCGGTTGTAAATTTGGACAATGGGACTTTTTTGTACAGATGTCTTGCGTTGAATTCAAGTTATCAAGTTTAGATTCAAGATAATATTGGCAAATAAATTATTTACAATATTTATGGATATCTGGGGGTATGTGTATTTTCAAGAGTTCGTATGGTAGAGATATCTGTTTATATGTAGATGTGATTTTGCGTATAGGTTGCTATAGCTTTCGGATTATTGTTATTCTTAGTAAGTTCACTTTTTTCCTATGTTCTTTTTAGTTTTTTTTTAGTAATTAATTACAGAAATTTCTGTATCTAATATATAGTAATTTCAAAACGAGGTTTAGAATTTTTTCTAAGTTTCATGTGCATGTTTCGAATCAGCGGAGCAAACCAGGAATAATCCAAGGTTATTACGGTTTTTTCTAGAAATATTAAAGGATATAATCTATTTGTTGCTTCATTGGCTTCTTTAATTTCTAATATATCTGAATTATTGATATTACTGGTGATGCCTTTGATATTCTGACGTTTGATGTTGTTTTTTTTTGGTTTTCTGTAGATTTTTTAGAGTTCAATTCAAAAATACTTTATTCAATTTAGCCCTGATAAGGCGCTTATAAACGTCAAAATACTACCACTGGTTCGGAAAACAATGTAGTCATCAAGAAGAACCGGCAAGAAACTCGATCTGGTTTTTTTCTGCATGTTTTTTGGCAACTTTACAATTAACAGTTACAAAGTTTATTAGTAAATGCACTGAGAAAGGTCTCACTTCCAGACATCACCATCGTTCACATAATGATCCACACTATAATAACCCTTACAAATAAGAAGCTGCTTGACACGGTGCTTGGACTTGTTCTACGGTAAATCGGTAATGGGCTTTGGGATTTTTTTTTTGTAAAAGCTAACACTATTACCTAGAAAACTCTTATTAATTTTGCTAAGCCTGAAACATGGAATTGTTAATTCATGTTTATTCCCTGTATTAAAATTATACTGATCGTATACAAGTTAAAGTTTATCAAATTTTTTGCAGGCATACAATATGTTATCAAGAATATATTGGAAGGGCAAGGTTAAGCTACTACATTCCGGAAACTTGTTTTAAGTGATTCGCGAGGTTCCATTTTAAATTTAAAATTACTCGAACAACTCGTTTTTGTAAAATAAATAAAGTATCTACTTCAGCTGCTGTTCCCCGCAGCAAAATGGCACAAGACATCAAGGTATGAAAATAACTAAAGTAGACTAATCTAGCAGTAGCAATATCAGTTAACTGACGAATCTTACGCTCTGCAAATACAGCGGAACTTAACCTTCCTGCTAAAGTTTTTATGTGTGGACCCCACTGTAATGTATCATCAACTATAATACTCAAGAATACAGTACTATTAACTAAGCCTACTAAGTTCTCATCTATCTTGATATTACAATCAACATGTTGAACGTTGGGTAAGGCAAATTTGAAACATTTTGTTTTATTAGTAATTAATAATAAACTATTGACAGTATGAAATATAATAATAGGTAGGTTATCTGTGATCTAAGTTTCTAATACTATGACTTTTAGATATTTTATTAGTTTTTAATAACACATGATGACATGATCTATGCAATTACTTTCTCTATTAGTAAATACGTGAGCAGGAAGCAGTCCATGAGAGGCGTTGAGAATAAGGCAATTATTAAATCTTTGATCTGAATAATTTAGTTTGATATCAATATTTGAAATGTACTAGCTTTGTATATATTGTCAAGGCAGTTAAGAAGCCATCTAAACATTTATTTGATGGTGACCTATAAACTGCTATTATTGGCATTTGTTCATTGGGTATACAAGTGCACACAAGGGTATACAAGATCAGACAAGTGCCGTCTTTAAGCTCTGGTTCGTATGCATTACACGGCATATCCTCGTTCACATACATTGCTTCGCCGTCGTTTTGATTTAAGTACTTTTTATAACTATAGAGATATATAACTTGGTATAGATGGGGCATTCGTTGTTTTGTTAAGCCAACATTCTGATAGAATTGTTATATCAAATTTTGTTGAAATCATAGCGAAGAGAGTTAATATAGTTTCAAAATTTTTATTTATACTGTAGATATTTAAGTGAAAGATCTTTATTGGGTTCTTATGTAGTTCAGTATAGTATTTAAAATTATTTGTGTTACATAAGTAAGATGAGGCGGAGTTTATGGAGTCGAGTTTTTTGTTTATGTATTTTATGTTTTCCATTTTAGTAATAATATATTATTCGTATCACAAACAATAACGTGAACACTTGATACATATGTATGCTTTGTAGCAACGGATATTGTGTTAGAGTTTGCTTAGAGCATCACATAGAAAGCCTTGTAATGTAGATTTAGTATTTGGATTAGGTACAATTATCAAATAAATTTTGTGAGTAATCCATACTAATAAATAAAATTGAAGTCTGTTTGTGATATCAAAATAACTACTTTTTACTAAATAGACATGAATGTATTGTAACGTAATGTACCTATCCCAAAAATACAATTTTTAAATTTTTGCGTCTGTTTGTAATGGGTAATCTCCGGAACGTCATGATCGATTTAGATGGGACTTATTTGGTAGATAACTGAAGTTACTCCGGCTAAACTAGGGTAATTAATTAAAAACGGGTTTTGACGCGTTACCTTTCCTTTTTCCCATCCCGACGTTTCGGCTGGGTTTCACCAACCGTGGTCACGTGCTGACTGGCGGTGCGCGGCGTCGCCTGCTGCGTTGAGGGGTATTTTGATGAAATACCTCCGTTTGGTTTATTATAGTCACAACACACAACACTAACAGTGTCCATCGACGATGCCTGTGACGATAAATCGCGAACCTTGACATTTTCTATCACCAGATTCCACGCAGAGGAAAGACTATATCCATCCTCGCGATTGAAATTTTTATGTTTTTTAATTTCAATCGCTTCGCGAGCCATTTTTCGATAGTATTGGCGATCAGTGGATAAAACTTTCGGCCGGTGGAATTCGATCCAATGCTTGGTATTGGAGTTGAGCAGCAGTTGGCTTGGTGTAACCCAGCCGAAACGTCGGGATAGGAAAAAGGAAAGGTAACTCGTGAAAACCCGTTTTTAAATAATTGCATTTAAATATGGAACGCGTAAATTTGAAAGATTACATAAACTAGGATACTTTTAATTTTCAAGAAAATTAGGGTTTTGTATAAAAAAAATAAAACTCATAAAAATTTGAATAAAATCCGATTCAATGCACAGTTTCACGGGCTATAATTTATGAGAAATATTTTTAGTTTATCATCATCATCTCCCTACCCTTTTCCCATTTTTATTTGGGGTCGGCGCAACATGTCTTTCTCTTCCATTCCTCTCTATTTGTTGTCATCTCCGCATTCACTCCATATTCATTCATATTATCTTTCACACAGTCCATGCATCTTTTCTTTGGTCTTCCCCTTCCCATGTAACCGTCCACATTCATATCCAATATCTTTCTTACAACATCTTCTACCTCCCTGCGCATCACATGTCCATACCAGGACAAACGACCGCCTCTTAACTTGTCTGTTATTGGCTCCACTTTCAAACTTCCTCTAATATACTCATTCCTAATCCTGTCCATTCTTGTTACCCCACACATCCACCTCAGCAAGCGCATCTCATCTGCATGTAATCTTCTTTCGTCCGTCACCTTTATGGGGTAACATTCTGATCCATACAAGACGACAGGTCGTATTATGTTCTTGTAAGATTTACGTTAAATCCCCTTTAATTTAAAGGGGATTTGCGGATCACACGTAGTAGCCGTAACCTGCTGCCATTTCATCCATGCTGCGTTAATTCTATGCTCGTTATCTTAGTACAAATTTTTTTTTTAGAAATTAGGGTTCCGTATAAAATTAACTATGAAATGCGGGCGCAGCCGCGGGGACACAGCTAGTCTTAGAATAATTTTAGTTTTTTGGATAAAGTAACGATATTTTTTCGAAGAAAACTTTATACAAATGTTTCAGTATTAGGTTTGAATAAAAGAGGGACAGGATTTCTAATTACAAACTATCGTTAATGTTAACTGGACACTCTCGTTTCTCTAAGCTGTGTCATAGCCCCGTACGGCAAACAAATAAATTAGTCCTGCAGTAATAAAGCCGTTCCTACAAGCCGTTATATCTTGAACGTTATGAAAATGAATTTTGACCTTTATTCCTTGCTGCATAGAAGTTATTATGATATTTGTAAAATGTCAATGTAATTTGGAAGTCGCCGTAAATGGCCCTTCGTGCTATTTTTGGTTGAACACATTTAGCTGATATAATTTACGATCGTATGTGTGTATGTTTTGATGATATAATGATTTGGTGTGTTATCGTCGCGTAGGGTGTTCGAGATTCGATTCTCGTTCATGTTATGGAAAGGCAATTTATGTAGGTACTTTTTTGAATTCCACCTGATGTTCAATATGGTCCAGAATGGTAACCTCTTGGAGGTACCTAGAGATACTGTCTCTCAAGTGATGCTGCAGAAATATAACTATTGGTGTTTTGTGACAGGTGACATGGCTATTATTACAAAATGCCCTACCACTATGCTCTGGCTTCCTACTACTGTACATGAAGCAGTAAAGGAACAAAATTAAAGCAACATCAAACAAAATAATACTTAAATAGGAAGATGGTAAGTTGGACGTTGGTGGCACGTAGCAACGTTCTAAAAATATCTACCAATCCCATCTTTAAAAAACTGGAGTCCGTGCAACAAATCGTCATGACACATTGCTCGTATCCTCGTGTTAACAGAAGGCACGGTACGACACTGTAACGATGCTGGAAAACGTCAAACCGCCAATTGAGGCTTGTGCCTTAATTGCTTTGTTTACTGATCCCACTGCGCCCGTAGTTTGGTTTTACTCCTTTACTTTGTACTAAAAACGTAAAATCTACATTAATTGGGTCGTTATTATCGTATTGTACACGATCCATTGAAGTTTCCTCATAGTATCGTTTAACTTCTTCGACATCTCATCAGCAATGGAGACATGAATCGATGTGATTCGAAATTAAATCGACGCATAAAAGTACTCGCCGAGTGCATGTTATCATTAAAATTTACAGTGTTTACACGGTTATTTTCAGTTGGAAAACGCCCTGAAAGGGTTTTCAATTGTAATGGCTGGTTTCCATCACGTCTTGACCTTCGAAATTAAATGATTTCATTAACGGATCGTATCGGAAAACATAAAAACAACGCTTTGAAATAAACATATAATAATATTTTGTAATCTGATATGTCTAGATATAATATAAGTATCCGCACACCCGGTTCCGGATTTAATAACACTGCAAGAGACGTTCGGTTGACAATTTTTTTAACTTGTCTTAATTTACTATTACCCTGGTAACTTGTACCTTAAATTATGTAATGTAATAAGATTGACCAGAGAATATATACATTAGGTACATAGAATATATATACATCTTAATATTACTCATTAAGAGCCAAGTAGAGCTGAAACCTAAAATGCAAAACGAACTTATGGAAGAGCACATGTTGCTGGGACCCCAAATGAAAATGGGAAAAGGGCAGGGAGATGATGAGTGATATTATAAACTACATCTCGGGTTTGTTCGTGAGTCGTTATATAATATATGTATAATACTCGCTGCTGGTTTTTTCAGTATTTATTGGAAAAGCCAGTAGGGTAAAATACAAAACCAAGTACGTATTCATTCACGATCTGCCGATTGCTTGGCAACTTGTATCTTTCGTAATTATTTTTTAACGACACGAACCCCCCACCCCTCCCCCTCTCTAAGCACACACCAAATGATTATCACGACCTCAATGACATACTAAATGTCACATGCTATTATTTACCAAACGTGGTGTGTTTTTAATATGTTTGGTATTTTTCCGTAGTAGATTATTATGATGGTACCAGTATAAACAAGTGTTTTTCGGAACTGTTAAGAGAATATTTTTCACGACGCCCCGACAGAGATGACTAATGATGTGTGAATCCATAATTATGTAATAAATGAATTTTTTATTTACCTTTGTTTACGAGTAATACCTGTGTATAGTTTTCACCAGACAGTCTTCAAACGTTTCCATTTGCAATGAAACAATTCTTTTTTGTTCCATTTATTCCATTTTAAGGAAAAAGCAAAGACACTATAGACTATGCAGCAGCAAAGTATTTACAACGTCAAGCGTTTGGAATGCTTTTCATAGAACACTCTAACAAAATGGAGACCTTTTGCTAAAGCTGTCTTACCAAGGACGTAGTTGGGAGATATCAGTATTCACGCTCCGTGTTATTATTTTAAATACAGTTCTTTCGTACCTAATAACCAAACTATATCATGTACAATTCCACCAAGACAAACTACAATCGCACCTAACACTCACCCAATTAAACTATATCTTTCTTTCTTTCCATTTTATTTCCTTTCTAAGGAAAAAACAAAGATTTCGAGTTCATAGAGCCAAGTCAGACGTTCCAAATTTATGTCAACTTTTTATCGTTCTAGCAAGACAGTTGCAATGTTATTAGAACTGCTAGTGGCGTTTTCGTGGTAAGTTAGAATTCACATTGTGTGTTATTATTTCTAATACACAACATGTGTACAATAATCTTGATAATTGAAATGAACGTGTCGGTAATCGTCACTAATGAAATTCGAACCATTTGCCATAAAGCTCCGTGAACTTAATTAATTATCCGTGATTAATTTGAAGAATTGAGGAATTAAACTGCCAGTCTTTACTTGGAAAAGTCGCTCGACATTATTTATTTTTATATAGTTATAATATGTCCTTACATAAATTCACTTGGAACATTTAATAGCGACTTGATAGTTGATATTTTTTAAGTCATAAAATTTACTTTATTTCCCCTATTTTAAATTAATGTGATCTTTACAAAGTATTGAAAATAATAACACTATAATAATGTAGTATATATTTTGGATTGAAACATAATATCTTTGAAAAGTTCTAGCAAAATAAGCGCCATTTTGTAAAAGTTGTATGAAAATTTTGAAAAATATTAATTGCCTTAGAGACTAAACTCTTGTGGCTGAGGAAAACTATAGCAGGACTTTCCTAATACCCGCCCTGGGTAGCCATCAACCCATACACCAATAGATATGTTCCCGCAGTATCACTTGAGAACCAGCACCTGGTAGGATGTTTACCATCATGGGTCCTAACTTAAGAGATGAGACAGTAGCCAAAAAGGATTATCGTCAAATAATATTTCGACCGTCATTTGTTATTATTGGACAAATGGTAGAATATCGATAACATATCGGCTGATCTTAGCCTGTGTTATGTGTATCGAAGGATTTTTCAGAATTGTTGTGAGGTACGTACATTCACTGATTAGAATGTAATAAATAACATTATCGGATGATTGAGAAAGAAATTGTTGTTGGAAAATTTGTACATTTTAGAAAAAAAATTTGAGAAATATTACTTAGTAAAAAAATCAGTATCCGAGTGTAACAAATGAGGAAAAAATGTTATGATAAGAACAAGCAAGAGAACATTTTATATCAATTCAATTTTTTGTTGTTTTTAGAGTGAATATTATTCTGTGTCTAGCGCTTAACGCGAGCTGACATGTGTCAGTGCTAGGTTTTATTTCCTTCGTTACTGTTTAAACAACCCGAAAAATACACCTATACATTATTTTTTTATGTTAAATACAAGTAATTTAATAATATTTTGTGTTTTGTTATTCCTGGCTGCAAGTCACTGGGACGGCGGCCATGTTTCCTATTAGGACATATACACCCGAGCTCTTGTCATTATTTATTGTTCGATATTTCTTATTTGTAATAACTAATCAAGTTTAATATAGATAATAACTAGATTCCTTCTGGAAGATTATTTATGTCAGAAGCGCATTTATCCTTTCACACAGTATAAATATGTGTGTAAATTTCAGCAGCTTTAGCAGATGTCCAATATGATATTAATAAATAGTTATCAAGCAGATGCAGTGTAACTGCAGTGGGTACGGTTACCTTATCAGCCGTTATCGCCGTTAGCTCTGATATGGCGCGAGCGCGCTTGTGTTTGTTAACGGTGCGTTCTATTCACTCCCGCTGTTATTTCTTACATGAAACATCCTCGTAGAGTTGATTAGTTCTTTAATGATAATCTACAATAAGCAATCAACTCATTGTTACAATTAAATATAATTTTTTTAAGTTCATTTAATAATAGTTCTAACTTAAAATAGCCAAATGCAACGGTAAGAAAGATTCTCAATTATGTCATCAAAGCCGCCATCAAGAAAATACTAACGATCTGCATATAGTTCGATATACTCGATTGTAAATAATGTGTTTGTGATGAATATCAATCTTACTTTGTTATAAGTTTTGATTTGGCAAAGTAATCTTTATTTTATATAAACTTATAAATTTTTATCTAAATAGATAATCTATATGTATATTTCGTTTACTATTTAATTGAATAGTGCGATCAGTGCTGCGAATAACATCTAGCCAAACCTTTTGAATTTGTTTTTCTTTTTCCTCAAACTGTACTAGTCATATCAAAAGTATAGACATAATCGTTAAAAAAATTCAGTTAGTATGAACTTTATTTTACCTTTAAAACGCTCATACTAATTACTTCATTATTTTATTTATACCTATACCTATTAATTTAGTTATTATTAATATACCAGTTAATCTATTTATGTTTTTCATGCTACTGGTACGTAAGAAAATAATTTCGTAAATATTTTATAATAAAAGAGAAATTAAAAAAAGTACGAAATAAAATTCATTAGAGTTCACAGTAGGTCACCTATACGGCGAAGATTCATTATTTTTATCGGTTCATGTGTTTTTCTGAGAAAAATCTACGTTGATTTCGTTTCAAAATCCATAAAATAATTACGTTTACATTCGACATAAATAACTTGGCCTTAGTAACACTTGTGCTAATATTGAAACATCTACCAAAAACATGTATATAGTTAACTAGCAAGCGAACGTAAACTTTATTTCAAGCAGCTTAAAAATAAAAATCTATTAATGACACTATAAACCATGTTTCAACAACACAAATAGTATAATCCATACATCTACATAGGTACAAATTATACTCAGAAAAAAAAAAATAGACTATAGATAAATAACGCTATCATATGTATTCGTGCTGGACAGTCAGTTTCCACACAGGTAACGGCCAAGCCGAGGTTTGTAGCACTTTGGTGCCCTTGTACTAGTTACCTTTTGCGGCGAGTACCTTCAGCACTCGTCCCCAAAGTTACGGTGAAGCTGTAAAGGCCCTTCCGGTCAACAGCATTAGCTAGGTTTGAAAAATATACAGTCAGTACCTAGGTACATATGTGTAGTTTCCGGGTTTAAATCCATAATTAAATTTTTGTAATAAAGTTTTGTAGGACAAATAGATTTGTGTGTATCAAACCTTTTATCCTTTCTTTAGAAACACATGTTTCTGCCTATATATATTTAAAAGAATGTTTATCACATAAAGGTTTTATTTTACTCTGAAATTATTAAGGTTAGGGATTATGATCTCATTCTCATTTGAGAATGCTTTGAGAAAACAAAATTAAGTAATTTTTACGATGGTTTTCGTTCCAGTAACTTACCTACAATGTTGACTTCTCCAATTTAATGGTGTGAGACAGCATAATATTCTATTATTTTATTCTAGGTGTATCATTTAGTTTTCAATAAATAAAACATAGAGACAAGTGACGTAGAATGATAAAAAAAAATAGTAAATAGATAAATAGAAATTAAATGTAGATTTCTTATAAACATGTGTCTATTGAACTCGCGTGTTACTAATGTGTTCATATCTAGGAATAGATGCAGTAACCGACCAGAGATGGCGTTAGTTGGTTTAGTTGGAACCTCCTATGAACAATTGACCGATTGAACGTTGGCAAATTGCAATAGACTTTGATATCGATTTACCCTTAATATTATATAGTTTGTACTCACATTATTCATTTATACAATAAAGTTAGTGACTGCGAGTTCGTTTATAACCGACAAGAAGGTAATGATTTAATTATATGCTAATAGTATACGGCTGTCCCATTACAAAACCTAGTAAGTGCTTAAAAGTACATTTTACAGAAGAAAAAAAAAAGTTAATAGGTTAGCTTTTGAAAAATATTTATATTTTGTTTATGTTATATAAAAAACTAAAGAATAAACAAGAATGAATACTAATATTTTAATAGATTTGTATATTACATATTTTAAATCTCTTACTAACTTTGTAGACCAGTGCCGCGAAGCCTTTGAAAATGGTAAAAAGTGAAAAAAAAATAGTAGGATGAGATGCATTGGAAAAAGAAGAGAATATAACAATAATGAAAGGAAAAATAATTTACGGGCAATCTGAGGTTTGGAAGGGGACGAGGGTGAGGTTTTAAGCGTAAAAAACAGTTTATCTCGATTTCCGGCAAAAATACAAGTCATGTGGTAATAAGAGGAATGACTTTTTCCTGCGATAGCATTTAATTTGGGAACTCCTATATGAAAGAACAATCCTAACCTGTTCTTGCGTGGTTTGACTTGCTGTGTTCTTGCGTACTGACCCACATCGTCATTTTCGTGTTAGGAATCATTTTCAAAAACCTAGTAACTCGCTTTAACCACATAAAAACCTAGAAATTCTCAGAGGCTTACTAGGTTGTAAATGGTTAAGAGACAGTGAATGGTGGACTTACTTGGTATCGATGCTTAAAAATATCTGCATATTTGTGAGTTTTCAACGCTGTTGTTTTTGTATTTGATATGGACTTACTAGGTATGCAAGATTATGCAATAAAAACTATTTTTGTAAAAAGTGTCCCTTACTGGGTTTTGAAATGGAGCAAACGTATATTTTGTCTATATGACTGCAAAATATAATTGTGATTTTCTTAATGATTTGTTTTAATGTGAATATGACATTTTTATTTTTCTATGCCTATAGATATATGGTTCTAAAATGTTTTAAAACAGGCTAAGATTAAATGTTTCCTTTGAAATTACTTTTAAGATACAAATCATTATTTATTGCAACTTTAAGACGTATCCCGCTTTGTTTACATCTTTTGTTTTGTTTCAAAAGATTCTTATTTGTTGACGTTGTACAGATACGTACTTATTGATTAAAATATACGAAATAAAACCATCATATCCGAAGTGGAATGTTTCTAAGTTCATTTATCTTTCACAGATCAATAACTATTATCGTTTAACTAACCTTAAACTGTTTTTATCGCCGTGAGTAGCAATTACAAGTATAAAACAGTCTAAAAAGAGCTGGTCGTCACGAGACGCTCGCCCGACGGATGAAACATCGAGCTTCATTTGCCATCACGTCTAGATAATAAATAATTACTTCTGCTGTATAATATCTGATCACAGTATGAAAAATAAATTTATAAGAGTAGATTATGGCAAAATATTTCACGAAATAATTTATAATGAAAAGAAAAAAAAATATTTAGTAGGTAAATTTTTATAGATGCCGACTTGATTAATGAAATATTGTATTGAGTACAACAATAGTGATGCACAACCTTTGAACGTAACCGACTATCGATTATTCAGTTAACGACAATAAGCGCTCGGCATTTTAGTCACGATCGTTGCAATCATGTCTGACTTGTTGCGGTTAGAAAACTAAGTAACCCTTGTTCTAATACCAAATTAACTATTGCTCAAAATGTTGCCGCTCGTGATGAAAATGCAATTTTATTGCAAGTCCAATTCATTCCCTGGGTTAATTATAATCAACCCTTATAATCAAAACTTGTTTTAATATCGAATTTGATGTTATTTCCTGTTGTTTAATCATGTCTGATATTATAAAAGCATGTTAAAAACTGATAGCTGACGAAACAATAATAAATAAATATTGTGTTTTGCAAACAAAATAAGTTTGTTCGAGACAGGCAATTCTCTTCATTATTTTATTTGTATAGGTACTATTTTTGCATGCTTACTATTGACAGATAGAATAAATGATTGCTGTTGCCATGTTCGCCGATTCAATTTCCGTAGAGAATCTATACGATAGCCTTCTACCGTAAAATGGAATTGTTTATCTCGAACGAATTCACGTTTTATCGATGCGCACGTTTATATTCATGTTCATAAAATCTTGGTCGATTGTAATTTACAAAGTTTATGTGTCAGTACTAACGATGCAGAATGCTTCAAGCTGCTAAACATTTTTGGAATAAATTTTATATTTTGGTTTGCTCAGAAAGCTAAGCGTGCGAGGTATCTTTAAAAATGGGCATTAATCCAAATCTTTTAATGTGTCGTAACTCCATGATGTTTGCGATTTCATTTGATACATGCGGTCTATAATTGGGCAATATATCTATAAATGGTGCGTGCGTAGAAAACTAAACCGGCTGGTTGGTACACATACTAATTATATAAAAAAATATGAGGATGGGGTTCCACCAATCTCTATTCGAGAACTAATCTTACGTTGATCGACCAGTTTGAACCAGTTTTAAACCGGTAGCATTAAAACATCGCTCCACCTCTTCGCTTGTTTTTAGACCTAGGTTATCTTTTTCCCCATATTACTATTTGGAATGGTCATCTTTGTCATACTGAAAAGTCAACACGACCATAAAACACTATCCAGACTTACAGTGTATCGGATATGGGCTGCCTTCCACCACATTCGTAGGCAAGTTTTTCAAGACAAAGTACTTTGTTAGTGTATGGTAATGCTGTTATGGTTCTCTTTGTTATTTTAAAATTATAATCTGTTTGGAATAAATTAAGAATGAACGACTAATTAATGTTAAAAACACGAAAATAATTATTCAAATAAAAATAAAGTATGTTTGATGGTATTATTTCTAATCTAAATTCTTTGTTGTATACCTTTAGTGGTTAAACATATTTTTTGATAACTAAACATAATGTTGGAACAGAGGTTAGAAACTGGTTGTCATTTAGTTATAATATATATTGAGGAAGGGTATCCAGGAACTAAAAACCTGATTTACTTTAATGGTTAATACAATCTTAATTATAAAGGGAACGGTTGCAATAAAACTATAAATCTCTATTTATTGAAACTATGTATTTTTTCATCAATAATTTCTACATTTTCACTTTACCTTCTATCAAATAAATATCAATTATAAACAATTGATACATTTATTATTATTGTTAGTTTTTTATTAATTTCTTGTATATGTCGACATGTCAAGTTTTATAATTAAAATGTGGTTGTGGAGTGTTGATTTGATTGTTTGTTTGATACATAACATTGTTTGATGAAAGTGAACACTAGTACACTATGATATTGTGCGTTTCCAACACTGGACCCTACAAACATTTACATTTCGTTTAAAACTGTTACATAGTCTATTGATTTACATTTAATGTAGTAATTACACTGGATGAAGATGCATTCGACAACTGTGTAACATCTCGTCAATCACATTACAATTATGTACTGTTAGTACAAAAAAAATCTTTATCTCATCACCCACTGGACATATTAACACAACGCACACGCGCCGATACAAACAATCTTAAAAAAATTACAATCTTTATAATGTATTAACTTAAATAACTTAATACTTTTAATAACTATAATATAATAATAACCTGAGATCTTTGCAGTATATTAAAAAGCGCGGCAGGGGAGTGACAGTGCCTCCCCGCCGAGCTACCCTCTCGTCCTCATTCTACATACAGCTAGCTAACTTTGTAAACCTGCACGTATGTTCTCTCATTCATATAAAGTATATATTTCTTTCATTAAAATTTTATATTTTACAAAAGTAGTATCACAAACAAATGTACTAACTAGTAAAATTACGAAAACGTAGATACATCTGCGACCGAGACCAAGACCTGGTCACTCTAATAAATACAGTGAAATATACGAACCATACGTAACTTCAGAATAAAGTTGAACTCGAAACAAAAAATAATACCTAAGACTAAATCAATCAGGATATTTAGTATCACACGCGCGGCGGCCGCTACTGAGATCATGAGGAGCGCATCGAGCGCCGCCACCGCCGCCGCCGCCGCGCCACTCACGCGGGAACCATCACGGTTCAGAAACATTCAAACAAATATCCAATAATAAAATACAAATAATGATCTTATAATGATTATTAACATATAAGTACGGGTGACGCGGGGCGGCGGCCACACCGGTGGGCAGAGGAGAATCATGAAGGGGAAAAGAAAGGGAGCCGGGAGGGTTAGGAGACGAGATCGACACTCGCCGCCGCGCGTCGCCGCACGCGCCTCGTCTCCGCTGCACAATACAGTGCCGCGCCGCATCACACCGCACCGCGCCCTAACAAACCGACCGCAAAACGAATATCGACACTTTATCGATAACAAAGTGCATTTCGCATCACTGTCGAGGGTGAAGACAGCGTGTCGTGATGCGGTGCGGTGCGGTGTGGCGCGGCGCAGGCTGGGGACGGCCGCTCGCTAAGTCTGCGCTCATCCGCGCGCTTAATCTACATCTCTATACATTACATATCACGCTGTGCTTTTTTCTCTTATTAAAAATATATAATAATTAATATACATATAATAATATTGATATTTGTTAAAATAACGATACGTAGATATCGAGGAGGGCAGTCAGTCGGCTCGCTCGCATCACGCGCTTATCATAGGCTGGTGTTGGTTCAATCCGCCTGGCTCCTGAACAATTTCTTCTTTTCTATCGTAAACTGGGGGCTAATTATGATGGTGCCGCCTCGCGTTAAATTTCTGTGAAGAAAAATCATCAGTTAATAATGCAGATGGCTGTTGCTAAGTTAGGTAATTCAAAACGGTTCACATTAAGGTTTCAGTTGAAATAAGGTTATTGAGACTCACTTTAAGAATTGCGGCAACAGGCTGGGCCAGTTAGTCGCATCGCGTTCTAGATGCAGATGTATCTCGTGCGTCGTTAACGTGTTGGGGTCTATTTTGAATGCTGCCAATCTTCTCCCCGCAACGTCGACTATGACTGCAGCTCCTCGGGATCCACAGGGTTCGCCCTCCGCCAGCGCAAGCGTCTGCCTGGACGCCCTTGCAAGTAACTCCGCTGGTACTAGGACTTCGGCGGTTGCCAACTCGCTGGCTCCTTTGGCCGCTCGTAGTTCACTCTCGAGCCTCTGAGCCAGCGCCGCCTCCGTCGGCATCGGCACCGGCGCTTCTCTCCATGTCGGCCCATTCCACGCTGTAACAACACAAAAGATAAATTTAAATTTCTCCTCAAATCTCATAAGCATCGACAACATTTGTTTCTTTCATATACTTGATAACTAAGTCTGATAATCGTGCAGATATAACAACGAAAAAGTAAAATGTAAACGATATTGATTGATGGGAGTCCAAGGACAAAAGAGCGCATCGCACCGCAACAGCTGACGCGTCAGCTGTACGTGAATATCGTCCGTATTGCTCCGGCTTGAATTCTGCTAGTTCATTACTCAGGATCGATTATAATATTATAATAATAATACTATTGTAATTTAGAAATGTGTTACTGATTTGAGTTGAGACTGCGCACGGCGCCTAGCAACAGCAGTCAACCGGTTAGAAAGGCACTTCCCTCACAGAACTGAATAGAAAGTTGACTAACCTTTTTCACTGGTGAATCCGACGTTAAACTGGTTCGTGACCGGCAGTATCTCCATGTTTTCCAAATTTTTACTTATATTGTACACTTTTAATACCGAATAAAGATAACGTAATGAGTTCCGCTACCGGAACTTATACTAGAAAAATATCACAAGTCTCTTTTGTACTGCGAAAGCACACTTGAACCGGCTCTCTACTTGCTACCGGCGACTAGTTAGTTATCGTATAGAGATCGACTGGAATACGATCAGATCTGATCCGTAACAACAGGGCTTCGTCACTCGCCCTCGGCTGTTATGACCCACCCAACCCAATCGCTCTTTCTGACAGACTAACGATATCGGGAAGCTCTCTCATATTATATAGAGGACCGTGTCAGGGGGTGCGGGGGGGCACTCCGCGGGTGGCAAGGGGCGTCCCGCACGCCAGTTCTGCCAGGCCGCGGTTTCGAAAGGTCGTCTTTATGCCGGTCCGTACCGGCGTCCGCTGCAAGCCGGCCGGCTTTTCTTTGTTCGTGCTGTATTTAAAAAACTTGAGGTTTATACTTTTCACGGTGCTAAAAAAGTGTTTAATATAATTAACGTATGTTACGACCCTTTGTCTTTTGTTATAAAATAGAAGTTTCTAGAAATTATCTATTTTATAATAATACATATCTGTTCAGATTATGAAAATAGCTGCTATCAAAGTAACATGTCGGTTAGTCAGCTCGCATGCGTCTGTATCATAAAGATAAGAATATAAAAGATAAGCGAAATTTTATATTTGTCTACGGATTTTGTGATATAGTTCATAATTTTATTAGGCATTATGTAGGTAAGTAACAAAGCAAACTAAAGCGACGTACTATCCCCAAAGGCAGAGATTGTTTATTTTATAATATCTATATAACAGGTGTCATATGTAAATTATAAAAATAAATTTGGTTTACAGAAGACTAAGGTTTCAAATCTATTACGATTCTCATTTGGTGCAAAATGTCTCAACGTATTCACTTTACAAATATGGATAAGCTAGAAAAACTTACAAATACCTTTAACAAAGTTAAAACTCATTGATACAATTCAAACATAAACAGCAGATAAAATAAACTTAATCAGAAATATTATAAGATGTTTATTTTTGGCAACATTACAAATTTTTAAGTTATATCTCTCGATGCTTTTTGTTTAAAAAAATACATTCCATTTAAGAGAATTATTAAAAAATGTTTTTGACCTTTTACTGATTAATTACTAGCTAATTTATTTTATGTATAAATAAAATATGTCGATGGAAAGTGTAAAGTGTGACCGGTGTCATCATCGACATAAAATTTTATTTTAAAAGGTTCATCTTTGTAAAATATTTAATTGTTTATGAAAAGTACGTTATTAATTCATAAATAAAACTGATTATCAGAACAATAATCAGACGAATAGTCTTCAGTTATTGCATCAGCCGAACGGAAATTAATTGCAAAAAACAGACTTCCCACGTTGCTTAACAAGAAACACCCCATTTCCTTCCTTAGAAACAGAACGGCTATACACTTGAACGTTTTATTAGCTTTCTTTGTCTTCGTGTCTATTGTTAAATAGAATTTAAACACTACTCATTACCCAATGTAGTAAGACAATTATTGTTTCAAGTTTTGAAATAAAAAAACTTCAATTTAAACCCTTTAAATTACGGCATATGTTCTTAAAAGTACTAATCTGCATTAAAACTCATATTAACAGTAATTTGCGCAAATGTACGAGAGTAAATTATGGAGAATGAATAAAGTTTGAACATTAAAGAAAATATGTAAATTTCATAAAACAATAACTTTGTATTAGATATTTTTTTTGCAGAAATTACAAATGTAAAGGTGCTAGTTGTCGCGCATCGAATAGCATAGCAACGAAACTATATCCACGGTAACTAATTTCTAACCAGCAATAACCGCAAACCATAAAAAAACAATTGAGAAAAAAGAGAAATGAAAAAAAATACGGGTGCCGTGAAGCCGGCCGGCTTTCCGGCCTTGAGCCGCCTGGCGAACGTGACTCATGCACCTTAACCGATACTAATCTAAAAACACTGTGTCGAAGTAACAACACACAAAGTCACATCAAAATCGTGACTGTGTAATAATTTTTGTGTAAAACCATTTTCAATTTAAAATAAACGCAAAGTTCACAGTTCGTATGTTAAACATGTTTTTGTTATACTCACATAACTATTGCCAGAGTTTCGATCTATTTTAGACTATTGAAAACAAGTGTCCGATCTATTTACGTTTGGTTTAAAATTGAACACTCTTCTGAAAATGTTTTCTTCCATTTGTTTGGAGAGTAGTTAATTGCTAATTCGGACGAATCTATTTTTTCTAGAACGAATGGACGAATCTCGATTGAAATGATCCGACTATAATAGTTCTAGCAAAATAACCATTTTCCCATATCTTCCCGTGGGTGTCGTAGAAGGCGACTAAGGGATTATGAACCATGGGATGGGCAGTAGCATCCTCTGAGTACCAAAAACACCTTACTGCGATCGTCAACCCGCTTGCCAAGCGTGGTGATTATGGCAATCACCCCCTTAATGATGGAGACCTATTTCCAGTAGTGGACGTCTTATCGTTGAATGAATGAAAAAAAAAAAACGTTTTGTAATAGTATTGTAATCAATATTAGCTAAAAAGTCTCTCTAAATAGATATGATTTAGGTGAAACGCAAGAAAAAATCTAGAAGGAACCCTAAGCGTTTCGATTAGAAACAAAGCGATGTCAGCATTTCCGTAACGCTATGAAAATTAATATGGCCGTAGATGAAAGTGTATGTAATTATAAAAGAGTTCCTTCAAATCGGTATCAATGTTTTATTAATGATATAAGTAATTGTTCAAACATTGATCGTCTGTAAACACAATGGCTATCTATCATAATTTACTTCGCTATGTACTGTTGCGGATTGATTGTCACATTGATATAAATAATATATATTCAGAGGTTTTACGTTTATACCTTGGCATTATAAATTTTAAATGCATTTATTTTTTTAACCTTTTATCTAGTTGAAGCTTATTATCTTTCCTAAAAAGATAACGCGTTCTTTACAATGAATACACAATACAGAGTTTTGTGTATTAAAATGATATTGTGACGGAAATAAAATCTTGGCAACGTGTAACAACCTGTAACAAAGATCCCTTGAACATAATACCACATCCCTTATGACGATCTTTTCTTATTATGTTCGTTACGTTTTTGTCGAAAATATTTCCCATCCCACCTAGCAACAATCATCGAGTTGTGTGTCCCCCACACGGACATGCACCAACCTGTTTTGAGAACGTTTGTGCGCGGAATATTCTGGAATAAATGGGAACCATCTGCATGCGATTTAGTTTGAAACGTTAAACCGTAATTTGAAATGTTATTACAAGATTTATTTTATAAATTCATACATATACCTAGTAAACAACTTTAAATAATAATTGTTAGGATTAAATTTTGATAAATTGTGTAACGCCTTTATGTTGTTTTACTATTACCATTAAATAAGGGATTATTAATTTCGAAAAATAATACATTCATCATATTAAAAATTTTGGTTACAATATATTACTAGAAAGTTTCTTATTTTTGTAATAGAATATCAAATTTAATATTGCATTTTATGGTTACGGCTAATTTGTTTCACTTCGCGTTAGACACTTTACAAGAAATTATTGGTCCTTAAAACTTGTAAATTACTACTAATTATTCGATAATATTTCTAGGGAATTCGTTACACATATCATACGTGCAGATTTATATACAATGTTAAGTTTAAGGTTGTATAAATAGAATAAAAAAATCAGTGAAAATCGAAATAAAATCAAATGGAAACTGTAATCTAAAGGAGTTTTTGATCATGTATAATAGTTAAAAACATTAGTGTATCAGAATTCGACAAAGCCTTGAACTTTTCCATAAGGAAATTTATATAATGGTTTTCAATTTGATTTTAATTGTGATAAATACCGTTGCTAATAATAAAATATATTCGTATAAAGATTTGGTACCTGTGGTATATATAATATGCAAAAAAAAGGTCATTCTTACGTTCTTTTAGGTATATACACCTGTAATTTTGTTTATGAATAACGTATTAGCACGAAGTTATCTGATAATATTTTTTATTGTCTGTTGTTCATAATGTTTATAAACAATATAATTACTCGGCGACAAAATTTCTTCTCACCAAATGTTGAAAATAAAAATTCATATGAAAAACCTTAGGGTTCTTGCTGTGATTGTAGATTGTTCACAAATAAATAGAGAGACAGCGACACCTTTATAATAAAGCATTTACTTTGTTCAAGCTACCAATTTCAATAACAGATTTTTGTCCAAATATAGTCGTATAAAATAATAGGATTTCATTAATATGTGAGGTCGGTCGGTAGTTTGGTTGAAAGCGTACATGTTTTGAATTTCGTCGGCTTATACCACCGCCACCGCCACCAAATCGGGCGACAGCCAATGACATAATTATAGAAAACTATATATAGTATGTATTATATACGTGACTACCATTGTTTGATTTGTGATAAATTGTATTAGCATATTGACTAATTTTATCTAATAATACGTAAACAATTTGTGGTTATGTTAGGTATATCCATATTGATACGTGTAAATCGAAAAATCACCTTATTTGTCTAGCGCTAAATTTCTTGCATAAATAGCAAAAAATTCTTATTTTTCAATTAGCACATGCTAATAAATTCATTTTAGTTTCTTTGTTAAATGGTTTAAATTTTAATAAACTATCAATGTGCAAGTACTTATTTGTATTTTCTTCTCTTTAAGGACTACCTATTTTAACATTGTGGTATGTTAATTTGTATGTAAATCGAATCGTTCGTACGTATATTATGTTTATAATATTAATTATTAATGAATATGTAAAAAAATGATAAAGCAAATCATACGCAACGTTAGCTACGACAAAATGTCATAGATACTTGAGATTGTATGTAGTTAGTATTCGGTTTTCGTACTAAGTTGTACTTAGTTTAAGCGAACACTCATCTGCAATTTTAATACGAAACTGTTTATGTCAACTTTGTAACACGTGTCATACCCTATGGGTTTTGGATGTTACATTTGTAATAGATATGTATGTAGATACACGCCGTTTCATCTATGTAATTTGAATAGGAAAACACTGTAATTAAAAATATATTAAAAAAAATTGATAACCATATGAAATGTCAACTATTATTGAAATAAATTTATTTTCATTTAACATTTGTGCATTTTTATTTCTTTGCAACATCATCCGTCGAATGTATCTTGATACTTGTGTACTCTCGTTTAGCAGATGCCCGTATAGATATAGATATATTTATATAGGTTATCTAAACGTATTTAATTTTATCACACAGGTCATTATGTTACTCGCGGCACACTATTTGGCAATTTAGATAATAATAAATTGCCTATGTTGATAATATAAATATATTAAGATAAACATGAAATTACTTCGAGACCTGCTTTCGGTTAATGTGCATATAGCGTCGCGTCGTCGTTAGATAAATAAATGAACTGTTTAGCATTGACGTTTTAGATGAAGAGATGCACAGAACACGTTATACTTGAGTCGTCAGTGTTAACGATATGTCATTATGGAAAAATACACGTGTACTGATAAATACAACCCTTGTTATGATAATTAACTTGCGAGTTTATAGTTTGTTATTTCTTATTTACCGATTTTCAACTGAATATTTTAAAGAATTAAAAAATAAAGACACTAATAATACCCGAATCTAGGCTAAATCAAAAAGCATGATTATTATTTCATATGAATTATAGAACACAATTCGTATTGTAATAGCCTTACATTAATAGGATGATGGCGCAGTGGATAGAGCGGCCGGATTCCGCGTCAGTGGACACGGGTTCGAGCTCACCTATACCTAACCAACTCTAAAACCAGGCTGAGAATTCGGTAAAAGAAAACATCGTAACGAAACCATAGCATTATAGTAGGGAATTTAGTAACAATGCCTGTTTGGGTAGCTACCATCCTCAAGTTTGTAAACCTGGCGTCAAATACCAATAGGTGTGTTCCGGCAGAACCATTTGAGAACCAGTACTTCTAGGCTTAGTATGTTTATCTAAAGCACCGGACATATCGTGTAAAAAAAAATCCGTGGTAGTAGGTTGATCGTCATACAAGATTGACTTGCGCGAGACCAGAGTTATTTATTCCATGTTATAAATCGACATTGTTTCCTGAGTACAGTGCTTAGATTCGATTCACAATACGTAGAATGTTCTAGAAAGAATAATGAACGACAGAGAAGAAATTCAAATCGCAACTTTTTTGTTATATTATTTTTACAACTTTTTCTCAATCTATTTCTTTCAAGATATTTTATACTTGCTGCTTATCAGCTAGTGCAGTGGTTCCCAACCTTTTTTCGTTCCCGCATCCCTTAATAAAATTTAATGTTAATAAAAATTCCTTCCTTGATAACTCCACACCTTCCCCTAAAATGTGTCTCGTTTCTATTAAAGTCTATCTAATGTCAATCTTGACTTTGAAATATACCTAATACTAGCAATAGGATCTCGCGTACCCCAAGGGGTACGCGTGCCGTAGATTGGAAATCGCTGAACCCGAGCGTAGTTTTCTTTAGATAATCGGCTAGATATATTAGACTTAGCTAAGTAAACTAAAAAACTGTACAATTTCACATAATAAGTTAGAACATTTATTTATTTAGATGTCTTCGCTTGTCTAAAATTTCTATCTTTCATTTATATCTATTGAATATTTAAAGGTTTCGTTCAGATGTATAATGAGAACGTGCTGTTGGTTAGTTTTTATCGACTAAACTTACAACTATTCTCATAACTAGTTATATAGGTATTTATAACGTAACAAAATTTATACTAAAACCTAGTCCATGAGTACGTATATAATTTCAAATATTAATCGGTCCGTGTATATTTTCGTGTTATTGACTAACTTACGGATGCACTGAAAATCATGGTTATAATTACTTTATCATTCGTATCATCCTAAAATAGGAAATTTTTACCAGTAATTATTAAATAAAATGTCTAGAATTAAAAAGACAAATTCTATACAACATTGCGAAAAAATAACCGCTATATTTAGTAAAATTTTTCTCTCAAAATTGATTCATTTATCTAGCTAGGCTTGAGTTTTCGAAATTGTATGCTTGATACAAGGTTTATTCAATTGTTGTATCCTGTACTAGTTTGATCACTTCAAACACATCAATATATGTACCTTGCGTACATAAAAAAAAAAACAGATATACTGAATACAACGTTGAATTACAATAATCTTGTATTTAACTATTAGACTGTTCATTTAAATATCCATGAAATAGGTTAACTGTGTACTATACGCGTACCTACGTCATGCGATGATATCATCGTATAATTTTAATATAAAACACATTTAGATAAAAAATAATAACTGAACAAATATAATATTATAGAGATATGTAGTTCTTGTTTTTACGATATAATCCTAACGTGTTTCGTTGACCAAAGATTCGTTAAATAAACAGAGTACATTTTATATTATTCTTGCAATAAAAAATTGATGGGGTTTTGAAAATTATTTATTAACTAGCTGTGAGCCCGCGGCTCTGCCTGCATTTCATATATTCCTCACTACGTAATATAGTTTTAAAATAATAATTTTAAAATAATGTTTTGATGCTGCTGTCCATTGTCTTCTTCGTCTTTTTTCACAATTTCTTGTGTTTTAGTTTTTTTACGCAGAACCCTAATTATTTTGGAAAAACACAATTAGCTCACTTGGGCTATAGTCACTTACTAAATTCAGCTATCTGCCAAAACAGTCCCCTTTAAAATCGATGCAGCTCTTCCGGAGATTAGCTGGAACAAACAGCAGCCACAGACAAACATTTAAAATTTTTTATTTTTGGTGGTTGTTTTGGTATTTGTACATTCATACGTATTTTGTGAAAAATTGTTATTTTGACATTACAAACAGACACTTCAATTTTATTTATTAGTAAAGATTGGACAGATTAATTATTTTAATATTTATATACTGTATCATTCTCATTTCTGACTAAAGTCTTAGCTAATTTTAAGTGACGATTTGTCATCGTGTTCAACGGTAATCGCTTAACCATAATGATCCAGATGACTTATTACTTACCAAACGACACGAAAGAACCGGACGGTCTGGCACATGTCGATTTACTTACTCTATGATAAACAGCAGTAGTACATTTCGCGCAACAGTTTTTATTGTTATTTTGTTTATTAATTATGTAAATTTGTTTCAGCGGATACATCAGGTGAAATAGAAATCTAGTTCATATAACAGTGATAAATCGTATCTATGAAACAGTGCACTAATTTTATACGTTTTTCTTTAAAAACATGTTTATAAATATTCGTTGAAAATATTTACTTTACAAAACGGCATTAGGGACCGTTCAAAAACTACGTAAGCAAAATTTGGTATATTTTTGACGCCTCCCCATCCCCGTAAATCCAACCCCTTGTCAGTAATAGCAATCAAAACTCTTAAATTTCTTCATAATAACGTAAGTGTTGCTGACGTAATTACCATTCAGAACTCATGGCTACCATGCCATCAAAAATAAACAAAACATTTTTTTTGCACGGTATAGGTTTAGTGCTTTGACCAGCATCTCACCTGATGTTAAGTGATGATGTGGTCCAGACCATCCATACTATTAAACACTATAAGCCTAGATGGTGGATGGAGACTGGTTGTCAAGTGATATTGCCGGAACACACCTATAACAAATATGCCGACAGGCTTTCTAACTTGAAAGTGGTAGCTACCTAGGCGGGGATTATTATAAAATGCTCTACCACCAAGCTATGGTTTCCTCACAATGTTTTACTTCACCGAAAATTTAGGCGGATTTTTATAGTTTATAGTGGGTTTGAACCCGCGTTTATTGACGTGAAATCCGACAGCACTACCAACTGCATCGTTATCGCTTCAAAATAGACCAATTGATGTTTGAGTAAAACTGAAACGACCCTTTATTTCGGTAAACTATTGTATGTAAATAACTTACATTACTTACAAGATATTACAGTTTTCGTAGAGTTGTAGTCGATATTAAGTTACTCTGTGAATCAAATTAAACAATACAACTTTTTAGCGAATCGGGACGGAAATAATTCTCTTATTACGATTTATATTTTAACAAGTGTTCGTTTAATACCGATTTGGGAATCCATTTTGTATCTTAAGGGTCGTTAATGAATCGACGAATCGTTCAAAGTCAAATAAAAATGCGTCACCCCATCCCCTAGCAACAGTTTGCTTGATTATTTAGTAATAACCGAATCAGAATCAATTTTCTAAGGGTTTTTATTGTTATTATGACTTTAAATTGTTTTATAGGGTAATGTCTAATACATTAAATATCTAAACTGCTAACTTGCAAAATAATTTAAGAAGTATAAGAGTAAATTAATTGTTACGATTAGAAAGGAAATAATTATATTAAACCTATTTAATGCTAAGGAATAAAATACTTAAGTTAGCTACCGAAAACAGTTGCTGGTACACCTCTATAACTGGTTGATTATTTAGTGATGCTGAGGTAGCTATCCAGCCGTACGCTGAGGAAAAATAGTCAAAAGCACTAGAATTTGATCCCAGATTTTAAATTATAATCATTGAAGGTAGAAAATACTTCGTTAGTTTGCAAATTTTAACTTCAATGAATTTTATCTCAATTTATTTACATTCAGTCGTTTTTGACATCATCGAAAGATTGCGAGCTCATGAATTTTTATGACTATTAAAATTACCCATAAAGGGCTCAACATCCGTAGTGCCGTCACTACTCTAGGAGCTGTACTTCGTTAATTACCAGTAAATATCATAGAACATAATCAAAGGTAAAGTGCATAGGGACGCTTTGAACCTAGGTCTCCTACATAGCAACAGAGAGCGTCACTAGCCACTAAAATATCTATCCTAACTCTCGTGAACATAGGCACGAAAAACTCATTAGTGGCATAATCGGTATTACTAATATCGGAAACTATTTTACGTGATTTATGAGTTACGAACATAGATATTAAACTAATTTGTACAATCATAGAGGAAACAAAATTACTAATTCACATGCAGTTGGTAATTTTAAAATGTGCATTTAGCTTATTTATTGATTACCTTAATGTGTAAATGAAAATATTTTGTTCATAATACCACAACGAATATGACTATCTATGAATAAAAATATTTTACATTGTTATAAATTAAGCTCTAAAATTGTTTTAGCTTTTTCTTCTATACTAATAAATCAAATCGAAGTGTCGTTTGTAATATCAATAATTATTTTACTAAATACATATAGATATATATATGATACCAATACAAAAAATACCATTATTAAAGCTTTTGTCTATCTGTGTGTTGGTTGTGGGTAATTATCCGAACGGGAGACTCGATTTTGCCGGGACTTTAGATAGCTAACGTTACTCCGCGTGACTTAGGTTTTTTGTTTTCCGAAAACAATTAGGGTTCCCTGTAAAATAATTAAAACTCATGAAATTGTGCATAAAATCCGATTCAATGCACAATTTTACATACAGGTATTTGAATTTGTGAATATATTTGCTTCATGTTAGTAGCAAAATTTTTTTTGGAAAACAATTAGGGTTCCCCATAAAACATGAAAATGCAGTGAAGAATACATGAAACGCGGGCACACAGCTAGTTTTAAATAAATGCGAACAGAATATTCTAGATTCAGGTTACTTAGCGGTCTATATAATTTAATCTCTTCGTTTAGAAACATCGATGGAGCTTACTAAGGGTGCGTAAATAAACCATTAATAATTTTCGAGGTAGTTAATGGTTGTTGCTACGTTGGAATCGGTTTGATGTTTTTTTAAATCTATAGACTAATTATAACAATAAAATTGAAGTGTCTGTTTGTAATGTCCTAATTGATTTTTTTTACTATATACCTACACCAAAAATATATTGCTTTAAATTTTTGTCCGTCTGTCTTTTTGTTGCGGGTAATCTTCGGAACGGCTGGATGGATTTTAACTGGATTGTTTTTGGTAGATAGCTGAAGTTACTCCAGGTAACTTAGGGTACTTTTAATTTTCGAAAATAATTAGGGTTCAGTGTAAAAAAAATAAAACTCATAAAAAATTGAATAAAATCCAATTCCAAAATTTTACGGGCAAGTGCTTGAATTTATGAGAAATATTGTTACTTTATCTTAGTACTAAAAAAATTAGGGTTCCGTACACAAACAAATAAAATGCGGTGAAGAATATATGAAACACGGTCGCAGCCGCGGGCACACAGCTAGTTTAAAATAAACGCGCAGGCGTGTTCGTTAGGCATTTGCGCACGACTAGGTCACAACCACAATATATGTATATGGTGACGTACTATGCCTCGACGATTAATATCTAAATAAAAAATATATTTACTTAAGTTTATAACTTCATTTGAATAAATAATACTAATATTATTCCGTTTTGTATTTTTAAATATATTTAAAAACTCAACTGTGTTTTTTTTCACAAAAAAAACGAAGAACCGGACAAAATAAGGCCGCGATTTGTTTTTGAAACTTGTGAACTGAACCAGAGCTCGGGGTCGCATCGCTGGCGCGTTGCATGACAACAGTGCGGTGACGTCATAGCGCGCTAGATTCAGCACTGTGGAGTAGCGACCGAAGCGGCCGCGGAAGCCATGCGTGACGCTCGGCCCGTTTTGTTACTGCCAAATTCATTTTCTTATTAAGTGCCTGCTCATATGCCGCCGTCGCAGTTTTACGTATTTCTCTCCATTAGTCCAAAACCAAGACCGGAATGCATCTCTTCTTCTTTTAGATAAATGGCAATCTGCGATTTACATATACATTTCTGCCAGCGTCATGTGATGTTTTAATCTTGTGTAAACGTTTCTAAGCCCCAGCAAAACGGGTGGCTCATTAACATGAAGTTTTCATTGCATTTCAGAATAGACGTCTCGCGTCATTATTTCCAGTACACTTTACCTGTGCATGATAACCAAACTATGTCATTAAAAGTGTTACCAACTTTTACATAATGTAGAGAATAGATAAAAGACAATTACTGCTACATGACAGACTCCAAAAATGCATCATGTTATAAAACTCGTGTACCAAAAAAATGAGTAAATTCTTTTTTTTTAATTATTAACTCTTTTCGTTTATTATTCAATATCGAGTGAAACGGTTCCATTCGGTCAATCAATCAAACTCTTGACTACCCCTTCTGTCGATTTATGGTACGAAGTCGCCCTCACCCCGGCCGGTCCTACCCTCGCATGTACCCTAGTATTATTACACAGTTGATAGAGGGGAGCTCGGGGACAGATGTCATTTCTATATACGGTTTGTCGATAGGTGTTTTATTTTATTTTTTCTTTTTTATTGTTACACTCGTTCGTTCGTACGTCAAACTGTGAGGATATAGCAAAACATAATTGTCTACCATTACGCGAACATTTACTAATAGAGACAGCTGATATGAATGTTTAAAGGTGAAAGGTATTAACAGTTGAAGTAAGGAATGAACAGTTGTTAATTGAGTTTGCATGAATGTTCTTTCGAAACTTATTATTATTTTGCTTATGAAATAAATAGACACGTATAGTTTTAAATAAGCCCCTAAATGTCTCCCGTTAATGCATATTGATCACCATCTTGTCGAGAAAATACGAGAGAGTTTTAATTGACCATGTAATGTAAGTTTGGTTCCTGTGCACGAGCGATGTGTACACGGAGCGCGTATTCTTTTACAAAAACTTACTATAAATTTACCAACATAATGAGTCTTAATAGCTTCACCTAACTTTTAAGGTAAGCGCTTAGGGCGCTGAACCCGGAGAGTGGTAGTTAGAACAAGGACACCAAAGTGGTACAGGCCTCAGTTTGGGTTGCTACCCTAAACGTAATTTACCCCGCGCTGAACCTATGTTAAAGGAAACTATAGATCTCAAAGTGCTTTACAGGTGTACCTGCGTGTAGTGTGCAGGACTGTGGGGTGCTGTTGGGGGGGGGGGAGGGGGCCCTGGAGTTTGTTTTTAATATTTGGTAACGGAAAACTGTGCTTTAAGAATTTTCAAGTTACATTAAGAAACCACCCGGCTTATAGACATATTTACATAGAAACAATAAGACCAATGTGGTTTACCCTGCCTGGTTTACTAGTTACCACCCTCTAATTTGAAAATCATCATCATCACTTGAGAGCCGGCTTAACGGAGACTTCTAGGCTTAACGCCTTACCATGTCCGGTACATAGTCATTTAGAATTATGTGAATGCTAAACTAAAAAGGATGCTACAACCAGCATAATACAAAGAAAACATATTTCATTACGGAACTACTTTGATTTGTAGCGGGAAAAGGTGAAACATCGACATTCATTAAACCAATCAATCGATCAAAACGTGAATATTTTTTATCACAATGAAAAAAAACTGAGTCATCCCTTTACAAATAATGAAATTTTGAAGTTAGGTACGCGATAATAGATTTTCATGGAATGTCATTGCAATATTTCGGTGTATTGGATTATTTAACAAACTCACCTTATGATAAGTGACGATGTGTCAATAGTTAGACGTCATGCCTCGAACCAAGATCCGCTTTTGACTGTTTCTATATAGTACCTATATTTATATCTTTTTGGCGACATTTTATCAAATTGGAAATGGCAGTCAGCTATGTAACATCTAACGTACCTAATGCATTAGTAATCATCGATTTACATAGTTATATACATCCCTATTTATATAAAAAGGAATCACAATATTTCTTGACAAGATTTCAACTCGAAAGTTCTTTTGTTACGGATCGTACATTAATTAAGTGAGCCTTGAAAGTTTGGAAAAATTATCAGGAGTTTGGGGGTAGAGGTGTAGGATGTGGTGAGATATCACGCTTATGTTTTTTTTTTACTTTGAATGCAATGGGCATCCTGAATTAAATTAAATAATATTTACGCTTGAAAGATAATATCCGAAAATGTTTAAGACTAAAATTTGTACCAAAAAGTACACATAATTTTGGATGGCAGAGGGGGTTAGGCCAAAACCTCACCATGTATCACCAGAAGGTTAAATGTTGCTTAAAACATCACGTGATTAATGGACGACCCATTAGTTCTAACTGTGCCTTTCGGTTGTACAATCTCAGGTAGTTTTCACAATATTATTGTTTCATCAAAAACAGATCATAAGTATGGTCGATCATTAAAAGATAATTAAAATTTAATCAAGAAACTCATTAATATTTTATCCTAGAGAGAGAACGCACTATACTAAGATATTATTACGTCACACGCATAAGTTTTGTACTTTAACATTAGTTTTAATTTATACGCATTTTACGTTATTTTAAACTTAAATCTCTAATCTTCTATATACTAATAATATAATTGTAAATTTCACGTGTCTGTACATTTTCGATGTTTATGAAAATAATTAAACACATTTCTATCATTTTTAGAAATGTCTGTCTGTCTGTTTGTTTGTCCAGGTATCAATTAGAAAGTACTAAGTATATTTAAAAAATCAAAAAGATAATTGTAAAGAATGTTTCGGAGTAACATCAAATCTTTATTTCATTAAAATCAGTCCACTTAATCAAACGCTATAGTAAGTTGCATTATATTATGTAGATTTATGTTATGTATACTCTTGTTCAACATGTAAGGGTTATAGTACTTGTTATATAACCCTGTGGAGGGCAATTTGTGTTTGTTCCTGGGTGGTTCTCAGGCGGAGGTGGCTTCGTTGTTTTTTCTTCTGTTGCAGTGGCGGGCTTCTTCCTCTTTTTCTGTGCCCGTCACTGCTCTGTCCCTTTCTTTCTTCCTTTCTATGGGGACCAGGAAGTATATTCTGCCCCCCGGACTGTTGACCGCTGGGTCATGCCTCTCTTCGAAGAGGTGGGTGGGGGATTCCCCCATCCCCATTGGGCCATTGCACGGACGAGGCCCGGTGGGTTCGCCGCAGGGGGCGACGCGGTGCTTGCGAAAGCCATCCCGTATCGCCCCCATCCCAAATGCGGCGGACGGCCCCGGGGGGTTTTAGTGGGTATTTCCGGACGCTTCACGTCCGGGCGAGTCCCACACTGGCACGGAGTCGTCCCTCCGTGCCCCCTTACCTATTGCATTGGGGGACTCCGGTCTCACTAATGCAATAGGTAAGGGAAGTGCGTAAATGCATTTCCCCCCATCAAAAAAAAAGGTACTTGTTATATAAAGTTATGTTTCCTAAAACATCCCTTTAGCGGCAGGCAAATTCTGTGTAGGATTTCAATTCACTATTCATTAATTTGTCCTTCTTTGTTATATTTTGTAATAAATGAATTTTTTTGGCCTTTTTTGGCAAATATCTGAACTTACTTAGGACACAATTATTTTAAAAAAAGGGTTTCGCGCAAAAAAAAATACATGAAATTGTGAACAAAGTACGATACAATACAATTACGTAGTGAAGAATATATGTATATAACGCGGGCGGAGCTGAGGGAACACAGCTAGTTGTGAATATATTAGTCGTGGCTGGAACTACTGTAGTATCCTTGAAGTCAGACAGTCTCGGTGTGAACAAGCCGTCATGTATAAGCTGCAATTAACTAAGCAACAAGGCTATTCGTTTATTGTTCGGTTGCTAGGGGTGTTTCGTGCGCGGCGCGGGGTCGGGGGTGCTTATACATTGTCAAGGTCATTCCTTCCAACCCTTACGTTAGAGGGCAGATGCATTATTCATAAAATAGTTTCTGTAGTAATAATAGGTACCTAAATTCTTTCTTGCCGTTTTATTATAAAGTTTTCTAGTGGATTTTGAATTTTGTTCTTACGTACCTACTTCGTATGAAATAATGCGTTTTAAAATATTTAATTGACTTTGTTCTCGGGGTTTTTATACTTTTGATGTTGTATCGAGGACATTTTTATATTTTGGAATACTTATGTTAGTTTTAATGATTAAAATCTAATGTCAAATTAAGATATTGTTGAAATAAATTCATATGTCATTTATAAAAATAACCTTCAAACTAGACTTCATGTGTTTTCACCAGCAGATCTGCTTTCACAAAATGTATTTATTTTTCATGGAAATCGCAGCCTCTTCGTAGGTAATCGAAGTTTTATTGAATAAAAATTATACTGTATAAGCTTTGACCACATTCTCACCTGATTTTAAGTGACGATGCGATCTAGGATGGTAAAATACACTAAGCCCAGCGGTACTGGTTCTCAAGTAATGCTGCCGGAACACACCTATTGGTATTTGGTGACAGTTTTTCTAACATCAAGGATGTAGATAGTCAGGCGAAAACCCATTATTAGAGCATACCCTACTACCATGCTATGGTTTCCTCGTGACATTTTCCTTCAGCGAAAGCTTAGGTTTGTTATAGAGTTAGATGGCTTAGGTGGGTTCGAACCTACGTCCATTGACATGGAATCCGTCGGCACTACCGTCCGAACCATCATCATTTTAAATGAATACGAGAGATAAGAAATCCAGTACGTTACCGATATTTGAAACACTACTCATTTCTAGTTTACAGTAGAGCATTTCTGATTAAAAACGATTTTAGAGAAACCCTCCCACCTGACGCGTATGACATATGGTCAAGTAAGTAACAATACACCCTCCTCTTCACCACCCATCCCCCTGATTATAAATACAATTCGTTAGTTTAAATTAATTATTTTATTAAAAGCTGCATACTCAAAATTTAATTGCGTTGGTTTCTATACATTGGTTATTTGATATTTTTTGTTACAATAGGGAACGAACGAGTGGTCTTAATGGTAAGGAACAATGATTACTTATTTAATTGTCGTTTAATTTTGGAAAAATGCTTACATGTGCGTCTTAAGAGTTTTGCTTACTGCTGCTGACTAGAGAGATGGGGGCAAAAGTCAAAATATCTATAATTTTTGATTATGTAAATCTTTATCAATTTCCTAACAGAGTTTTCATGTAAATTCATAAAAATACATTTTCCTGTGTAAACACTAACAGTATGTAAACTGTACGCCTCTCCACTGCATAATACCACAAAAAAGGGTGTTCATTAAATCGGTTCCCAGAATGCTTGTTTTTTATTTTCCTCATGTATTGTTTGTCAAATTGTTTGTCAGCATACGTGAGCGACTTATATAACAGGCATACACATGTTTATTACAATACTACGTACGATACGTTGTGTACTCTACGCACAATTAGAAAAATGTTTTTAAACCTTACCGAGTACGTAAAGTCATACAACTCATGATTTACGTGAATAATGCAATGAGAATATAATTATTTATTATCTAAATTAATTTTTCGCGTTTTGCATTCATAAATTTAGTAATTATTTTAGTTTTGTCAAAAGGGTCACTAAGAAATAATGTTATTGAAGGAGAAATTGAAGTATAAATACTGTAAATGTATGTAAAGAAATTAATATAAATATCGGGACCGCTGACAGAAGTACAACTCGAAACTCCCGAAAACTGTTTATTAGTAGTTAAATATAATAATTAGTTAACTGAAATTATGAATATAACCTAACATTTAATATATAACACTTATCTGGTTTTTACATCTATTTAATAAATTATTTAGATTTCCATATAGTTTATTCATAATCAAAATATACGATAGACTGCATTAGTATAGGTTTCATTTTTTATCTTATAGGTTGAAATACTGTAGCATGTTGATGGCTAACGTCATAGCAGTGATAACGCGAAACTATATGTTTTTTCCCTACCGAAATCGCCCAATGCCGCTAAAGAAGTCATCACTTTAAAAATATTTTAGGTATTTTTAGGATCAATAAAATACGATTAGGGAATTATCAAAGCCGAGTTTATTCAAGCTACATATGTCAAATACTTGTCTATACTATTAGGTATATAAAGATGAAATATTGATCAATTGTTTTGGGTAAATTCAAAAAATACTTAATCGTTTTAACCAGTAATATAAGTTATATATTATGAAAATTAGAGTTTTTTATATACCAGCGAATCCGGGCGGATCGCTAGTGTCAGATAATGCTATTACTAAGTTACACCATTTCACCATATCATAAAGAAATGTTCTAGAAAAATATTGACCGAACGTTTTACAGAAATGAAAGAGTCTGTTCTGTTACATTGTATATTAGATGGTGCAAATCGTTTAGCGGTACATAACGGAGTCCAACCGGTCCGGGGACCACTCGGTTTGACCTCCGTCTGTTAGCTGGTATCATTTCATGAAGGTTCTTCGTAAGTGGACGTTGTTTTTTAGTGAAAAGTTCTTCGCCTGAAGCGTTCGACTTGGTATGTATAAGGTTTAAACTGATTCTGTGATATCAGAGTTATTAGCCTTTAATCTAAACCACTTAAGTTTTTTTTTTTCATTTCTGAGAAAGGATTACTCGCGTTAATATCCTCGTCTCTTTCGAGTTGTTCCCCCCTATCCATATATATAAAAAAATGTAGCATGTCACGGGACAACCAATAGATGACAAATATGAATCTTTTCTATAAATTTCTTAATATAATAAAATATACACTAAAACCTGACCGTAGTGAATATCATGTGAGTAGAAAAAAAGAATCAGATAAATAGATTCATAAATTTCCAAGGTAGGTAATTTCCAATTAATTGCCAAACGTACAGGCAGATGTTACATTTTCTAACATGCAAGAATGAAGTAGAAAACAGGTATACGGTTCATGTTATGCTAAGTGATAAGTCGAGTTCTGAGACTAGTTACAGATAGGCTCGTTACGCCTGAGGAGTAGCCTGGAACGTTAAACTCAGAACACAATAGCAAAGTGGTTGTAGTGTCGAAGCAAAAATAATTGTAAAATGTCACTTTATAATAATTTATTTATATTTACAAAGGTTTTTTAACACAGGACTTATCTATCAGCTTGTCGCTTTGTAAGATAGAGCATTATTTACCATATAAACGGTTAGAGCCGGATTTACATAAAGTGCAGGTTGTGCCGCGCACACGGGCGCAGGGTTTTAGAGGGCGTCAAGGGGCGCTTGCAACACCTACAAAAATGCGTCGCTCAGGGCTCCAACGCCATGATATTGGTGGCATACGGGCGCTACAAGGGCTAGATCCACTACTGGTAATTGTATGGAAATATGATCGCGCGCATCGCCTTGTCCACTTACACGTACTATGTATTTGCATTGTGCATCTGTTTTATGATTACATATGGCATGACTCATATAAACTTACTAAGAATTTCAACATTCATATTATAATTGTTTTATAAGACAATATCTTATTTATTAAAACGTTTAATGTAAAAAAAAAAAAAATAGTTTTTATATTGAAAATAAACAAATTTACCAAACCGGTTTAAAAGTTAACAAATATTACCGATAAGACTATTAAAAACGTGAAAAAAATGATGATGAACGACAAAAACAAATATATAATTACACACATATATATATATATATATATATATATATATATATATATATATTAAGTACCTGCAGTTGATTGAGGCCATGTACTGCAGATGCAGTACGCAAGTTTGGTCCGCAGTTGGTGTCACAGACAGTTTCGATGTGACTGTTGGCCTGCACCAGGGGTCCGCGTTTAGCCCATGCCTCTTCCTGTTAATTATCGATGCCCTTACATCGAATATACAGGAGGGGGCACCCTGGTGTATGTTTTTTGCCGACGAAATCGTGCTGATCGGTGAAAGTGGCCAAGTGGTGCAGAACAGACTGGATGTTTGGAGGCAGAGGCTGAGGCAGAGGCAGAGACGTAGGCTTAAAAATAATTCGAAATAAAACAAAATATATGTTCTGCGACTTTATCTCCGGTGATCTGCCAATAATACTAGCGAGAGTGTTCCTACCGGTCTGTTTGGACTTTCGCTACTTCAGGTCACTTATACAAAGTGGTGGTGACATCGACCGTGAGGTGGAGAATATATATATCTTTCTCGTATATAAATATATGTAAGGACTTTGTGTTAGTTAATTCAGTTAAGGTTGTTGTTCAAAAAATAGATACTTATTAATTTTTTTGTCAAGTTCAACTGACATAAATGGTAGAATCATTTATCTTCACAATCAATAGGCAGAGGGAATTAGTTTTATGAGCGACATCAGTAGGTACGCCTACGCACGCGCTCTGGTCACGTGAACCCTCGTTGTTGTTTATTAAAAGAAAACTTTTGATAATACAACCTAACATTACATCTAAGGTCTAAATGCGTGCTTAATTTTAATTCTTAAGTAACAAGCTAAAGCGAGAGGAGTTTTTTATGCTTGTTTGTTTCTTAAAATCACATTCACCTTATTTAAACTTTGGCAATACCTCAATCTTGGATTCTACAAGCGCTAAAGTTGTGTCTCAACTTCTTTCATACTCTTAAAAAATTATATTTCAAGATTTACATTATTATTTCTCTTACATTTTCTCTTTAAAGTGGTATTTCCTATCGTAGTTTATTCTGGCATCAGGTATTGCAGCGCGAAACTAGAGTTCTTGGGCTCAAGTTGAACAATGTCGAGAAATCTCTAAGCGGTCTTCTCTTGTGATCCCTTCCTTTAGATTTCCTCTTCTATTATCTAATCATTACTTGCAATACTCATTTATTTCCAAGTCTTATTTGTAAACTTACTTTTAAATATCTTCTTTTTCGCTAGTCGCTCTCGTATTTAAGCCCAAGATTATAATTTTACTCTTTACAGAAAATTCGAGAACAAAAAACGTAGCTCCGTGTCATTTGTACGATATTTAGTTATTCAAGTTTCATGAACATAACTATATAAAACTAGAATATTTCTTAAAGATCTCTTTCGTTCACTAGTATTTTGTACCATGCATTTATTGGATACTACATTCAATTTTACTAATGTTCCAATTTCTTGAATGTAGTTAATATGTTATAGGATCATTTGATTCTTATTTAATTATTAGTTGTGTTTTAGGGCAAAACTAGTTTGTTCTCTTATCGCTTGTACCATAATTATAACAGTGGTGGGCGTAGTAGATGTTTGTCAGTAGTTTTAGTGAGTTACTGTGAATCGACGACTCTGTTCGTTACCCGTTAACTACACACGGCAGTTTGTGGCATCGCACTTTATCACTGTTTACGCACTGTGGAGATTTAAATGTCGCAATTATTTAGATTCAGAAGTACGAAACGATTTTAAGATTTCAGCGGGTTTTCTGTCTTCAATTGCTTGACAAAAAATTCATTTCATGGAAAACATGTGAATGCCCTGAAGTGATGATAGTGTAGTTGGTAGTGAGGTTAGATTTTACGTCAATTCTACGCTTTGAACCCACCTGTCCAAATGAAAATGAGCCTAAACTTTCAGTGAAGGGTAACATCGTAAGGGAACCTTAGCATAGCATGGTTTAAAAATGCCCGCTTGGATAGCTAAAACCCTCAAGTTTGAAAACCACATTTTAAAAAAATCGCCTCCGGTGGTGGTTGCATTAAATGTTACAGTTATCATCAAAACATAAATCGATGTCCGCCAAATTATTAGACATTGATTTATTGTTAGATAAAAAGGGACTAGATATATTACGTTTTCCAGAAACCTGGCTTAAACCGGATAAGATGTTATTTGATGCATCATACTTTTCGGTCGCTAGTGTATTTAAAAGAAAACTCGCCGCCGGTGGTGGTTGCATTTACAACCCGAACACATATATGTAATCTCTTAATAGACCGTATTTATGAAGTAGCTTGCGCAGATATAGTAGATTTAGTCATATTGTGTGTTTACAGACCTCCAGCTTTGAATATTTTGCAATTTCTAAACATAATGGAGGAAATTTTAGTAAGAATATTTAATACAAAAAAAACGAGTTTTAATCAGTGGTGATTTTAACAAAACTCGTCACCAGGTGTCACTACGTTCATTTCGTTGTTTAAGTCATATTCACTTTTTAATGAATCTGCTAGAACCACGGCTCAGACCGCGACTAGTATAGATAACATTTTTACTAATTTGAAAACCATTAGCGGTGGAATTATATCTGGAATACGGTCAGATCATAAAGGACAATTTGTTAAAATTAACTGTCAAAAGCCTAACGATTGTTATCTTGAATTGTATCTAAAACTACACTAGATCGTTTCAATGATAATGTTCAACAAAAGTTGTCCACTTATAATTTTGTTAATCGAGATCCGAATACAGACTATGACAGCTTGTTTAAGATTATAAGCAATTAATTAAATAAACATTGCCCAATAAAAGTTATTAATAATAGGAAAATCTTATTTTTAGTGATTGGGCAACTAGAGGAATTAAAAATAGTAGAAATAAATGTATATGTATATAAAAAAAAAAAAACATTATTTACGGGGGAAACTTTTCATGCTTATGTTAGAAATTATTCATTTTAAGCGCGTGCATAGCTGCCAAGGCAAAATTTTTGGGAAACAATGTTCTTGAATCTAAAAATAAGACCAAGACTGTTTGGCACATCATAAATAAGAAAATAGGGAATGATATAATAAATGACAATGCTTTCGATCTGAACGTTGACGGAGTATATATTTCAAGCAGTTCAGAGATAGCAAGTGCTTTTCAAGATTACTTCACCAATATATCTTTAGAAGTAACAAGAAATATAACTTCACCTTCTCATGGTGCCGCATTAATTTTAAATAATCTGAGTGCCCCTATAAATTTTACATCTATTAGTGCAGGTGAAATAATAAAATCATTCAAATATACCCAAGATATGTGGAGAATGTCAGTGATGGTTGTTCAATTCAGAATTGTCAATATTTCAACTTATTTGGTTATATATATTTAATCTATGTATAGAAACTGGGACTTTCCTCAATTTAATTAAACTGAGCAAAGTGGTCCCTTTGTTTAAATAGGTTGTAGAAGTAGTCTTGGAAACTATAGACCAATTTCTGAACTACCGTTTATAAGCAAGATTTTTGAAAGAATATTCTAAAGAATTAAGTTTGTTGATTATTTTAAAGCAGAAGAGTTCCTGGACGGTCGAGAATTTGGTTTCACAAAATCAAAATCTACCACTGACACTGGTGCAAGTTATAAGTCATATTTTGAGGCCCTATGAAGATTCACAGGATGCAATCGGTGTATTTTGTGATCTCTCAAAAGTCTTTGATTGCGTTGATCACAGTGCACTTGTACTAAAATTAAAACATTAGAGCGTTTCTGAAACCTCTCTAGCCTTTCTAGACTTATTTAACAGAGGGCTGTCAAAAAGTAAGTGTATATGGGGTTACCTCCACGGGATCATTAGCTTGAATAGGAGTCCCACAGGGGTTGATTCTGGGACCGTTTTTATTCCTGATATATGTTAATGATCTACCACTAATAGCTAGTAATTGTGCTGACATAGTTCTAATTGCAGATGACACTGCACTTATATTGAAGGTGAAAAGGAAAGAATCCGCAACTAGATAATATCTTAGAAAACATTTCTAAATTTTTTCCTTGAATCATTTAATGCTAAATGCCAATAATACTAAATATATAAGATTTATCTTACCCAATGTAAAGTGTGTTGATTGCAGTATCCAGATAGAAGGAAATCTTGTAGGCTTTTTGATAATGCTCTTGCTGGTTTCCGAACTGGTGGTAATTTTTGACGTTCATAAATCCATTTCCAGGGACCAAATTAAATAAAGATTTTTTGTGTTTTGATATAACTTTTCGAAATGAAAACTTGCTTGACATGGTGTCTGAACTTACTGCCCGGTAACGGCGGGTTTCAATATCGAATTTTATGAAACTACTAGCTGTGTAGCCGCGGTTGCGCCCACGTTTCATATGTTCTTCACTGCGTTTTATTTTTTTATACGGAAACCTTATTTTTTTTAGTATTAAGATATACTAAAAATTATTCTCACAAATTCATGGACTTCTCCGTAAAACTGGGCCTTGAATAGGATTTTTTTTAGGAGTTTTAATTTTTTTAAATGAATCTCTATTTTTTTTTTAATTAAATTACCCTAAGTTACCCTGAGTAACTTCAGATATCAACCAAAAATGTCCCATCAAAATCCGTCCAGCCGTTCCGGAGATTATCCGGAACAAACAGACAGGCAGACAGACAAAAAAAATTTAAATTGTATTTTTTGCTATACGTATCGTATATATACATTCATATCTATTTACAAAAAGAAATATGGACATTACAAACAGACACTTCAATTTTATTTATTAGTATCATTCAATTTTATTTAATAGATATAAGATGATTGTGATCCAACGAAAAATACATCTGACTACTCACTGACACTGGTCTGACAAATAGAGAAAAAAGGATTGAAATTTTGGATATCTGTAGGTAAAACAGATTAAGATCTCGTATTAAAACCGGCCGTAAATCGGCTATTAACTAAAAAACTTTTACTAATTTTACCGAGTCTGTAACATGGAACTGTTTCTGTTTATTCTTTGTATGAAAATGATGGCGGTCGGTTACAAAGTCAAAGGTCATAGTGAAAAACTTATCGTAGTTAACTCACTCTGGTGTAATAGTATTTTAGAATCAATATATTACTATGAATATATACTCTTGGTGCATAGCCACAGTGGCATCCCTCAACATCAGGATGAACCACACTAGCAGCACATTATGCTAAACAAGGATAAAACATAACCATGTGAGAATAAACATTATACTGATTATAAAACTTTCACTCACTGCATAATAATGCACTGTGCGATACGATGTGATGTGCGGGGCGAGCGTAGGGAGGTGCGGGGAGAGACAGAGACGTGCAATGACGTTCGGGAGGGGGGGAGGGGGTTAGTGCACCGCGGTGTGCCGTTGCCATGCGCCCGCGCACAGGATGTGATGAAATTGTGAAATCGTTTGTGTAAACCGTGTCCGCGGACTGTTTATGTCTGTCTGTACGTACGATTTTGTAATATTTTTATACGAGGTTATTGTACCGTTAATTAGACGATTATAACATTAATATTTACGTATGAAAAAAATCATTGAATTGAATAGTTATTTATACTTTATGTTTCCGTTTTAGATTCACGCATGATTGATAGTTTTTTCTTTAAATGACAAATAATACATTGTTATTGTACATCGTATTGTATAGCTTAGCGTTGGAGCACAATACCACTTGATTTTAAGTAACGATGTAGCATAAAGCATAAAGAAACTTTATCATATGATACAGCTGAAATACACCGATAATCTATAAGTCTTTTTTTATTTAAATAATATCAACAAATACAAACATTAGCAAAAGTTACCGTCTTATTTCAGTTAATGTATCAAATTAACATGGTCTACCCGCTCCCAAATTGCACAAGCGTGAATATACTCGTACAACACTACAGTCACGTAGACACGGGCAATAATCATTTACTATGATAGTTGATGCAATCGGCATAATTATAATGAAGTCTCTAATGATGCAGCTAATGGAAGGTTCTAGACGTTGACATTTATATTACGAAATTAACGTAAATATAATTATGTGATAAACTCTCGTTAATGGTGTCGTTGTGTTAGTTTAACTTCATTACATTATCTTCATTGCTTGAGACGAGTTTAATTTGATATTAAATAGATTTTATATTACTCAATACATGAGCAGGATTTTACGTAAAAATGTATGAGGGACCACCCTGTATAGAATAGTCAGTCACCTTTGAGAAATACAATCAATACTTTCTCGCTCTTTCTACATTTATAAGGACAATATTTATAGTACATTATTTCATTTACATAATAATAAAAACTTCAACCTTTATATAATGGTTATAAGTGTGTTGTTATTTGACATATAACTCACGATCGATTTAAATATATAGTTACAGTGATCATAAATGTACACATTGGTCAGGTCTATGATATTTTATCACATTTAGAGACATGCATAAATTTCGTCACAGGAATATCACGATCTTTGAACCTCCTCTACCTAGTCGTGCATGACATCTTATATTTTGTTAAAATGTAAAGATGATGAAATTAAATCAGCTATTCGGAATTAGGTTGGTTTTTTTATTTAAATTATGTTTGGTTCAAACATCAAATCCAAAATTGATATAACAAAAAATGATTAATTATATGATTACTTAAATACATACGTATTTTGAAACGTGACATCACAAAACTTATGAACTCCAAAACCCATTGTAAAAAAGATTGGTCTGATCTCAGTTTGAAGTACCTGCGTAATAATTGTTTTATTTATTTATTTTCTTCTTTCGTTTTAAATTATATATGTAACCACACGATTTTGTAATAAATTAGAGTGTTGTTTCTTATTGTTTTCATAATAAACTTTGTTACAATTTGTAAAGATTATGAATAAATAGATTTACAGTGTACGTAACAAAGTGTATAATATATTCATTTATATTAAACCGTGGAATACTTTTCGTATATTACTATCATACATAGTGTGATTAGCAATTCTGAAAGAGAACCACCTCTCTTACTGATTGTGTTAATATCTTCCAGAATCATCTCTATAGCGGATAATACACCAAGTTCATTGTAGTCGCGATTTAATGGTACACAATTGTTCTACCATCGTGTATGATCTAAAAATAAATTTTCAATTATAATTCAGTTTTGCCTGGAAACTCGTACAGGAAGATAATAAGTTTCACCATATTTCACATCATTGCATAAAATCAGGGGAGATTGTCATATAAGACAACATATGTAACTTATTTGGTTTCAGATTATTATTTTTATGTTAGACTAGCTGTGTACCCGTGACTGCGCTCGCGTTTCACATATTCTTCACTGTATTTTATTTTTTTTATACGGTATTTTAAATATAATAATATTTCTCATAAATTTAATCACTTGTCCGTAAAACTGACCATTTAATCGGTCACAATTTCTTGAGTTTTATTTTATTTACGCGGAACTCGAATTATTTTTGAAAAATAAAAGTTACGCAGAGTAACTTCAGTAATCAACAGAAAAATCTCGTCCAAATCGGTCCAGCCATTCCGGAGGTTACCCGGAATAAAAGAAATACCCACAATTTTTTTAAAAATTGTGTTTTTGGAATAGGTATGCTGATAATATAAATTCATATGTATTAAGTAAACAATTGTTATTTGATTTTACAAACAGACACTTCAATTTTATATATTAGTATAAATGAAATTGTTTTTTTGTTAGTTATGGATAAACTTAAATACTACCTACTCAATCGATTGTAATAATCCTTTTCCCTGTAAAAAGCTACATTATCGGTGAATAACATAAATGCTGTATTTATTTATTACAATTTTTTATATAGGTACCCATGCGAAGCGAAATATGGTGGAACAGTATGACAACATAGTTGGCAAATTTTAAGCTATGATGGCGCAATGGATAATGCAACCGGATTCCGCGTCAATGAACGCAGGTTCAAACCTAACTATTCGACTCTAAAATCAGTATGAGCTTTCGGTGAAGGAAAACATCGTGAGGAAACCATAGCATGGCGGTATGGTATTCTCTAACAATGCTCGCCTGGTAGCTACCCTCATGTTCAAAAACCTGTCATCAAATACCAATAGGTGTGTTTCTGCAGCATCACTTAAAAAAAACCAATATCTGGGCTTAGTGCGTTTACCATCCTGGACCGCATCGTCACTTAACATCTGGTGAGATTGTGAACAAAGTAGTGAGTCTATACCACGCAAAAAAAATACGTTTCGAATAATAAAAAAACGTAAATATAAAAAAAAGAATTTTCCCGCTTTTTTTCAATGCACTATGCTTAACATGTGATTGAACGTACACACTTTGATATTAAACGTTAAAATACGAAACATAGTCGCTAATCTCAATACGAGATGCAGCAAAACGAGTCATTGTTACTGGTTTTTAGAGAACAAAGCTAAGGTCCATACCCATGGCGTTCAGCCGCACGTGCTCCAACAAAAGGCAGAAGCAAGTCGGTAAGCAACAACGTCAGAATGATAACAACATGACGCGTCAGTATGATAACGTTGACTTGCGACCTTCGATGATGCAATCTGGACCATTAAACCAAGTCTCACTCCAGGGAACAAATCATATCGAGTATCACATACACATAAAGGCGGACTTTATGTATAATAACTTATGTATTTTATATGTTCATTTAAAGATTCCCAGCGCAGGTAAATTAGTGTGATAATCCTTTTCCCTCAATAGACTTCATTTAAAAAACAATAATACATAAGTTGCAAATGTTGTATACATTAAAGTTTTTAGCCGGATGGAGTCGAAATATACGCCAGTAATATTATTATAATAATGTTTTTGCTGGCTTTGAAAGCTTACTATGCGGAGAATAGAATTTTAAATAATGCCGGAATAAAGAATATTACATATATGTAAAGATATAAAATTTCGACATAGATAGAAATAATGATTATATTGTTTTTCTCAAACTTAATAATCTACATAAGTTGGCAACGTATGATCCGAAGGTCGCGCTTCCTGAAAAGATAGTTTATCATAAATTGCCGAATACAATGTATTATTCAATGTAATAATATTGCAAATTCGAAATAATCACTCAGGCCATATACATACATCATGTATGTATGTTATTGATAACGCCTTGTAACCAATTCCGCGTTTTATACATATGTCCTAGAGAGAGTGATTAAATGGATCGAGTCTGTGCGATAGTTCGCATAATTACGGAAGAAGACTATTTTATATTGGAGCTTACCAAAATGACATCACTTACACTAATAAATAAAATTGAAGCGCAGATTTTTTTTTAACCAAGCAAATGCTGTTGACCTTTACAGGCCTTTACAGGTTCACCGTAACTTTGAGGGCGTGCTGAAGACGTAGCCTGTTTCGAAACATATATGTATAACTAGCTGTGTGTCCGCGGCTGCGCCCGCGTTTCTTATATTTTTCACTCTGTTTTAATTTTTTATATACGAAACCCTAATTATTTTCCTTAAAAAGATTTAAAACTAAAATAATTTAAAAATATTTCTCATAAATTTTAACACTTCCCGTAAAACTGTGGATCGAATCGGATTTTATTCAAATTTTATGACTTTTAATTTTTTTAGGCGGAACCCTAATTATATTTGAAAATTAAAAGTACCCTAAGTTACCCTGAGTAACTTCAGCTATTTACCAAAAAAAGTCGCGTCAACATCGATCCAGCCGTTCTGGAGATTACCCGGAACAAACAGATAGACAAAAATTTTAAAAATTGTATTTTGGTATAGGTATTGTCTATACATTCATATCTATTTAGAAAAAAAAATTAATTTGACATTTTTTTTAACCAAGCTAATGCTGTTGACCGGATGGGCCTTTGCAGTTTCGCCGTGATTTTGGGCGTGAGTGCTGAAGGTAACCGCCGCTATAAGATAACTATAGTACAAGGGCACCAAAGTTGTACGAACCTCGGCTTAGCCGTTACCTGAGTGTAAAAACTCCCGCGGAATTTTAATCGTAGCTAATCCCTACATTAATATTAAAAAAAAAGGCTCCTTACAGGACCTATGTACTTGCGTGTATGTGCAGAATGTGTATCGTGCTGGTAGCGGTGTCAAGAGCTTTCCCAGTTGGAGAATGGAGCACGTCCATAGGTCGCCTCCGGAGGGGGACCCGAAGAGTGTGCGGGAGCAAAGATAGCCGCCTGTCCCCGGCGGCGGGAACGGCGGTTCCGCGGGCGTGGGCGGTGGGACACAAGTAAATGTGTTCGATGTGGGAAGATCCTATTCATACGAGTGATGTTATCGTCGCGGTCGGTTAAGATATTACACGGTCGTCGCATCTTGAGATAGGCGTTCTATGGCGAGTTCTTCACTATGCACATGGTTATCGCACACCATGCGGACACGAATGACCTACATCTTCGCAAATAGCTCCAGAGTTTTGAATCAAAAGCACACACGGGCATGTAAGAACCACTGTTCCGTATTGAACTATTAAAATCAATGAAACATCGATTCAATGTCAATTGGTTTGATCCTCAGTTTACAATCATTTTTTTCAAAAATTACCTTAATGAATTAATCACAATTTCGACTTGACACACAGTGAAGAAAAGTAAAGTTTGTTCTTTGTTCGGCGAGTGCCTTCAGCAAGTTACGGTAAGCTGTTAAGGCCCTTCCGGTCAACGGCATCAGCTACATAAAAAAAAAAAAATTCTTTGTTTTTCTAGAACCAGAAATGATTTCTAAAAGAAGCTTTAGATCTAGATCTAGATCTGGAGATAGGGGGTTACAATCAGTAATGTTTGGTAGTAGTTAAAAGAAACAAAAAAAAGAACAAATAATACATTACAAAAAACAAAACAAGTTAATCTTTATTTAATATCGGTTTAAAAGAGATTTAAAAAAAAATGTATGGAATAACTATCCATAAAACAAATCCAGTCATAAGCGGCATCACACCAAGATTTGATTACCGTAATTAGTGTTCATACGGTGATTGAAATTGAATCATAAAAAAATCATAATGAACAATTTTGAAAAAAAAACCTATTTCCAAAATGACGATGCCTTCTCTCAATCTCAATAAATCGTACAAATACTAGACAATTGGCAACTCGATAATTCAAACATTAACCATAACTGTATATCTTCGTTTAATACCTTTATTTATAAAGAAACCGGACCCGTAATGAATCATATGAAATCGTACGATGTTTGTATTGCTCAATAACCAACGTGACGCTTTTGTTTACTGTTTTTTTTTTACCTTATACAACTACTTTATAGAGGTAAGAGGTAATTGGAATTACAATATTGCATTTTTATACACCTCAGTCTGCTAATACTTGATGATAAACGAAATACAACTTAAAAGGGACTACTGAGGAGTGAATTTAGATCGGTGCATGTGATTAGTTTTATTGAAGTCTTTAAGATTCATTCATTAGAAGGAATATACTGTGGTCATTTTGCCGCATTGACATAATATACTGCATTTTACTGAAACCTACATGATACACGCAGGTGCATGAGATTTGTAAGGTACTTGATAATCCGTTATTATTCTCTTAACCACTGTTGCTTTAGCTAGTACAAATTCTACTTTTGTGCTAGCTACTACTCTACTATGTTGAGGGCCTTAAGAGGATATGCTATCGGAATTTATTCCATACAAACATAGTCCACTGTTTTATATATTTCTATACCAAATTATATATATCTATCACTGCCATGCCTGTACGTTTTGATTGTTTCCATAAATTAGTTATTGTAGATACTAGGAGTCTTTGAAAATGAAAAAAAATGCTCGATTTTTACCGTCATTTTCAGACGTTCGTCAAACAAATTTCATGCATAAAATTTGAAAAGCAGTACGTGGATGCATAGGTAAAGTCTTACTTATTGTATAAATGAAGAAAATTAGAAATGGGTTCAGTTTTGGAGAAGGAAACAGGGTACTACAAAATGATGATTTCGTCTATTTTGTATAGGTAAAATCAACTAGAGCTGCAGTTGTATATTTCGTTTACAACTATTGGTTTAGGGCGTAATGCGATAGCAATAGATTTCTGAATTACGTACTTTTCAAATCTATTGCCGACCTCATGTCCTCTTAATCACTTACCCCAAAAGTTCGATGAAGCTGCTTCAGTTTGTTCGATAAAAAAAAACAGTTCATCAAGAGATGTATATTAATTAGGTAATATCAAATTACAAGTATCTAATTACATAAGTTTTGAAACTGATGATTTTTATAATTATCCAAATGAAATTGATTTAGTTTGTGGAATTCAGGCGTCCCGTCCCGGCTCCTTGCAATGTTTCAGAACAGTCCCAATTATGAAGCAATAAAAATAGCGCCATCTTCGAATGGTCTTCAGAAATACATGTATAATTTGCTTACGTAATCACCATTCATAACATTTCGTCCGCCATGTAGTCAAAAACAAACAAAACGTGAACCGTCCAATTCTAGTTAGAATTAAATAATATTATGATCCGCGCCTTATTTTTCATTTACTTTGCCTTAGATATTAATTATTTATGTTTATACCTACATACATTTTATATTATATCATTTTGTTCAATTTCATTAAATCCATAAACTTTTTTGTTCTCGAATAAGACTACAACGCATTTCCTTACAAAAACTCTTCTTTCATACTAAAGTCGCCGAAGTTTTATATTGTAGTCTTTGGTCGCCGCGTGTCATTCAAATTACTATAACTTTTGATAGAGTGGACCGATTTTAATGAAATAAAATTTTGCTACTACTCCGGAATATACTTTGTAATTATCTTTTTAAAGTATACTTAGTACTTTTTAATTGTTGCCTCGACAGACAAACAGATAGACAGACAGACATTTCTAAGAATGATAGAAATGTATTTAATTACCTATTTTTAATCCCTTGCAATAATTCTTTTCACAAAAATAGGAAATGTACAGACACGTGAAATATACAATTTTATTATTAGTATAGATAGATAATAAATGTATCTTTACCGCGAAGCACGTGGTAACTTTTACATTCAACGAGTCACGTATGTACGGGCCATTATAAACCTAAAATAAATGGATAATTATTATCAATAATTTTAAATGTTTCGTCACGACTTCGTTTAACCGTTTGCCTGACCTTTTTGTCAATTATAGAGTTCAGACTTTGGGTTCGCGATAAAATAATTTCGATTTCGAGAAACGTAGGAAAATTATGGATGGAAGATGGTTAATTTTTTGATATCCACTATAAATTATTCGTTCTTATCTCTTATTATGATCTTGCATCTATAAAGCATAAGTATTATGAATAAATAGTAATTGAATAAATACAGAAATAAAAAAACTGTTTTTTCCTAAACATCCCGGAAAATGTCATCGAAATTCATAATATAAGGTAAAATGATGTAAATTTATAAATTAAAAGTAATACGGCGAAATGATTAATCAATTTACCAGCAATATTCCAAACATGATGCGGTAGCAGGGGATTATACACATAAAATTAATTCGTCACTGAAAGGCAGGGATTCGCTTGCATCAGCCTTTTAACACATACAAATGTAAATAATTTATGATATTTTGATTTCTTAGGAGCAGAACATACAGATGGCGTCTTCGCGTATGTAGTGAAACGGATGCTGGATTGAGAAACATCTTTTGGAAGATTGCATCGATGTAGCACAGGCCCTGCGTCCACCTTCCATCCGAGGAATTTCTAAGGCAGTAGAAAGCAATGAATTAATAGCTACGGAGTTATTTATGAGTAACAGATGACCGAGCTGTTCGTTGCGCGTGCGTCATGAATTGGTTCGCAAAGAACAACCCAGATGTATACGTCATATTAAACCTCATTGAAGTAAGTTATTTATATGATGAAATTTCTCATTAAATAGCTGTTGTGACGTATAAAATTATGACCTAATGTATTCGCACATAAATTGGTAGAAAAGTAAAACAATATATTAACCTTAAAAAGTGGAGTAGTTATCGAGAAAACTACAAGAATATTTCAGTATATTATATTCTACAATAATTATTTATTAAATTTTTAATCCAAATGAATATTTTATTCTACAAATGAATTATTATATCTATAAGTAACTTGGGATAATACTAACCTGTTCATATTTTCTTTTGGAACTAAGGTTAGGCAATTTTCTAATAAGTCTTTTTGACGAATTGAAAATTTTTTGGTTTTTTTTTATTGAAAAATGGCCCTTGAAATCAACTGCACACTTAATTTAAATTCTAGAAATGTTTATATTTCCCTTCACAGTAATATTAATTACAACGTTTTTAAATAAAATAAAAATTTAAGTAAATTACAAACTAAATTGATACACCCATAAAACTCGACCATATAGCCAACAAGATTATGGTTACCACCCATCGTGTAAATAAACTTATAAAACCTGATATAACATAGTAAATACTAAACGTATGGCAATACTGAGCACATGGTAACAATACGTCTTAGTTTGTTACTCGGAAAATCGAATCACAATGGCCGACCAGCGCTTCGCTACGACTTACAAAACAAACGCTTCCGAGAATACGACACTGTTTTGAAAATCTCAATACATTTTATACGTAAATGGAAATACGAAACGATACATACACGATCGTTAATGAGAATAAATTTCGAATAAAGAGTTCGAATTATTATTCGTCGCTCTTATATGAAAATAATCCTATCCTTTAAAATAAGATTTTAGAGTTCATGCTGTATATTGCTCAACACTGTGACCACAATCCCACCTGCAGTTATTAAGCGACGATGTAGTCCAGGATGGTAAACACACTCATCCTAGAGGAACTGGTTCTCAAGTGAAGCTGCCGGAACACACCTATTGATGCTCGGCGACTGGTTTTCGAACTTGAGGTTTTTTTTCAAATTACCCAGGCAAGTATTATTACAAAATGACCTATCACCATGCTATGGTTTCATTACGATGTTTTTCTTTCAACGAAAGCTCAAACTAAATATAGAATAGGTGGATGGAATCCAATCGCACTACCAACTTAGCCATCGTCGCTTCAAGGTGTTGACTTTCCAGTGTTAATTGTTTCAACTGGTTGCCTTTTCTGATCGTCCAATACTTGGTTTTCTATATTTACTTATATAGACAAAAAATAGATGTTTTATATAATATTGAAATAAATAATATTGCCTTAAGAACCGGTCCACGTGTAGACTCGTTGTGTAACGCTTTCTCTGTCGGGTCACGCCGGGTCACGGAGACAACGTGAATGCAGATAAAAGATTCGTATGTATATATAAATAATATATATAAGGCTAATGACGTCTATATATTTATTCATTAGGCAAGCAGATTCGATTCAAAACTCTCTGTGAAAATTTGAAAAGGCATAATAATGTTTAGTGACTAGCTTCTACCTTCTTTCGTCATTTTGATCTATCTCGTAAGATTTAATCTACGTTAACTATAAACATGACAGTTTTGACGACTCGGTTATACTTACATCTAGAACCTTCCTTGATACAATATCTGATGATGAAAATCGCATCAAAATCCGTTGCGTGGTTTGGGATGACTTAGAATAATATTTATATTAGCAGACATTAATAAAACCCTCCTAATGAGTCGCTACAGCTTGTATCATATAGATATATTAGCCATTGTTGAAAATTTTCTCTAATCAGACTACGATCATGACTACGATGGAGCATTGAATTTTCGATGATTGCCACTATTTTTTAAGTCTATACCTGGTAAAAGGCACAAGGCGTGATACAATAATTAAAAAAAAACTTGTCCGGTCGGGTACTTCCGTCAGGACCGAAGTTCTTAGTTAAATCAGAAATTATAAGTTTTTAATGGATTCATTGAGGGGGCCGTCTATGAAGGAACATTTAAAATTTGATTTGACATAAATACTTTTTCACGAAATTTACACGTGTGTTGAAGTTATATGATAAAAAATTCAACGCGCACGCGTAAGATATTTTACAAAAGACAGTTGACATGAATAAACTAATATACACACACACACACACACACACACACACATACATAGCGTACGGTATTTCGTTACGTGACGATTTCTACTATATCGCACTACCCGTAAGCCGCCTTCAAGAACTTCGTTCCAAAAAAATATCTAATAAAGCTAATTAATATCTAATTACCTAATTTTGTACAAATTTCATCTATTCTAAATCACTGTCTCGTTAGTTTAATCCAAGGTTTACTGAATATTCGCACCCTGTGGTCACACGCTAGCTACACCTACAACACGATATGAAAGTGATAAAAAAAGACCCGCGATAGTGTCACCATGGATTTATAAGCCATACAACTCATAGGTCTACTAGAAAAACGTTTTTGAATAATTTTCTATAATGAGTACCTATGGATTTTCAACTATACATGTATTCCAAACTAACTGAGTACCTATGTCTCCGTTCACACATACCAGCATACAGACAGACAAATAGGCGTTGCTCTTTATATAATGTATAATCATTATTTTAATCTATTATCTACGTCACATTTTTACTGCATATTGTTAATAGTCTTTTTAGACTGATCGAGAAAGCAAAACTTAGAAAAGTCCTGTCAACTTTAGAATAAAATGTCTATTACGGGTTTAAAAATGTCATTTATAAGTGTCGAAGTAAAATGTATTAAATTTGAGATCAAAGCGGTTTGAAAAACGCGAACGTGTGATAGATAACCGTCGGTGATTTCATCATATATGTGACGTCAACTGTCGCCACATAGCAACAACGCCAATACGGATAGAACTTCAGGTATCGTAAGCGAAATTAGAAATTACTCATGCGCGCACGTGTCGCGAACCTCGTCGTTAACCAGTCGTTACGTGCCGTATACATTATTGCACAACAATGGTTATGTGTTGTCTCATTCGCCGTCAGTCAGTTCACATATGTTCTAAGGTGAGGGGTGGCGAGGCACGGGGCCGCGCGGGACGGGGTACCGAGCAGGCTCCGACATGTCTGCCTCATGTTGCGGATTGACCGCAACGATTTTATTGAATTGTCTACATATACATATAATACGAATCGTAGTTTTGTACTGAAAAAAATTATCATCAAGCGATATAGTAATATTTTAATTTCTAATAGTTATTTATACGTACATATGATAAAAAATTTGTTTTCTGGATCATAACAATCTCAGTACCAGAATTAAAAAAATAAATCTAATTTAGTTTGGCCTTTATATAGTATAACAAATTAAAAATATTGTTGTGTTCATTATCTAAAACACACTGAATCATATGTTGTATTTACTTTCTGTTATATAACGTAATATATGGAACAAATCATCAGAATTAAAGGAAATTAAGTTCGCAAAATGACCATCTACAGGTTTCTCCTTCCAAACTTATAATATTATAATTTAGTGAATAATTTTGAGAATTACAAATTATTATACGTGAGCTAGTTGTGGTATAAAGTAACAAACAGAGATACAGTTCAACAAAAGATAAGTGGCTAGAGTAGCGTAAACACTGTTTAGAGTGTTGGACGTAGTGAAATTACTATAACAATCAAAGCTTACGAAGGTCTTCGATTCTTAAAGAACATCTAATGCGTACCAAATCCGCGGTCAAACCTAGTCTAATATAATTAAAACGTTTTAAAGCGATAGCAGAATTTATTGGGTTGCAACACGTTACTTTATGCACATTAAAATGAGCGATAAAAATGATGATTCATACTGTGTAAGCATTATCGCTGGTAAGTAAGCGTTAGTCATACTTTAAAAGTCGTGCAATTACAATAATTATAACGAATTCATTTAAACTATTCGTGAAATATTAATAAAATTTATTTTAAAACCCAAACCAGCTAGCAGCCGTCTCATGCGTTCGATTCGTTTGCGTTTGGATATTATATAGATTCATATTGTGCGCATCAATACATATAACAAATTCGGTTTTCAATTCCGCATCTACCATTTGAATCTGTTTGAGATCATAAGATACATTTATTGTTTGGTAAAGCTGAATCTCATCTCAATTTAGCAACAAACGCAGAAACAAAAATCTAGGTTATTTGGTCTAATACTAACAAGAAGAATTAAACAGTAAGAACGTAGAAAAGAAAATGTTTGAGTATATATTCGTAATTCACCTGTTTATGGAATAAGTTATATATAATATTTTAGGCTCGATAACATTTTATATATTCTTTTAAATAACGCTGTTTTTTTATTTTTTTATTTACAGGCTATAGTTTTTATTATTAACTCCTCGAGCACAAATCTGGCGTTTACGCCAGCTTTCCGTTGTTTTCCTATTGTCCCATTTTAATGGATAATCGACATATTAAGTGCATGATTCACTCTTAATTAAATATTTCGTTCGGTTTATTTCACACTTTTGTTAAAATTTACGCACACTTTGCAGACAATAGGAAACTTATTTAACAGCTAATGTTAAAAGTGAATAATGTAACTAGATCCGAGCAACATAAAAACCAGAATTACCGGTTCAGAAGACATCCACACTGTAGATAACAAGGAGAGCCGGGTGATTTATTATTCCTATCGATTCAGGTGCATTTGGCAAGTTGACACAGTTCTCGTTTACCGGTTTATCGGTTGTTCCTCGGTTTCGTACGATGCTGATAATGTTTGATAACGTCCTGCGATATGTATTATACATTCCCTTACCTCAAATTGATTTGACTACTTCTTTCTATCTTAGTTATACTTATATATATATATATATATATATATATATATATATATATATATATATATATATATATATATAAAAGTTTTTGTGTATGTAGAAAAGAAACAATAACAACAACAATAATATTATAACAAATTCGCCACAAAAACAATTTCTTTATCTTACTACGCTAAATATTAAGAGATACATAAAAATAATGTACTAGAGAAATGTGGTTTTTCTAAAATAACTCGTATGAATCAAAAGCGGCTATCTACACTACACTTCAACTCACATTTGACAAAGTGGAAAAGAAACTTTTTTTTTCTAAAGTATAGCAGTGATGATTGATGTATAAATTGTATTTTAATCTATAGGTAAATTTATTTATATGGCAAAATGAAGTTTAAAAATAAACCAATATTAACGTTTTTTTGTTGGGGATTGTAGATAGCCGCCTATGATTTTATACAACTCAAATACTAGAAAAAAACTTCTACCTATCATCATAACTCTATCTCCTATGGTTACGCTTACACAACTTACAACATCACAATTTGTATTTGGTAAAGTCAAGTTGGAGTCAGAATCGAATAAAGTTATAAATTTACAAGAAACAATGAAAAATGACAAGCACTACATTGGGGAAAAATAAGCTAAAAGAAGTTTTGGTAAGGTTAACAACTGTTACTATTATTTAGTAATGTTCGTCTATAATTATCTTAAATAGTATTTTCAATCATCTTATTAAAAAGCATAGTCTCTCTGTCTGTCATTTAGTATACTGATAACTCGAAAACCAGTGAACCAGCTCATCGTCACTTCAAACACGAGTTCAGATCGTGTTTAGTTCATATTAAAAAGTATTCAAGTCTCTATGTCTAGTTTTACATATTACAGTGTAAATAATTATAATATATGGAAATATTTTTATCTTATCAGTGAATATTGAACTCGTTTTATCGGCGGCAGGGCGAGTTAGTAGACGACGTGGCGTTGCTGATTATATACACGTAACATCTCAACGACTAACTACATCATATATATAAATAATACAATACAATACTCCACATATCTTACTCAGATAGATGAACATATTTGCCAGGGAATAGAATTATTTATTCCAATAATCAACCCACAATACACAGTTGACTTCGTGAATGAAAGTTATTTATATATTTCATTTGTAATAGTTTTACCTAAAAATATTTTTTCAAACACGGCCATAATAAATAAATTAAACAGTTTTAAATAGACACAAGATAGCGTGGTGGTGCTGGTAGTGTGGTAAAGGCATTTGAAAGCTAACTTCCTTATTACCTACATTTAGTATGCTATCAGACATGTCGTCACTTAACATCAGGTGATACTGACCAATTGCTGAATCATATACATAACACAATAAAATTAACAGACTCGCATTTTCGAAAACATCCTTCTGACTATCTGTCACCAACGTAATTAATCTTTGAATGATAAACTTTCTTATAAACGGGGACTAATTACAGAAGTGTAAAGAATTGAAAGGTAATTATTGACATATTCAATTTTAGAAATTTGTTGTAAAAGTACAATTCATTTACATTTGTTGTTACACTGTTTTAGTTTTGATATCTTGGAGTACTACGTAGAAAGTACAAATCGTTAGTCAAAGCGGCGATACAAAATTAAAAAAAAACCATAATTATTTTTAATGAGAAAAAGGAAAACGAAGGAAAACATGACGAAACCTGGACACTGTAATTTATATGCAATAAAAATACGTCACATATAGTATGACGCGTTTATTAATTTCTTATCTTCCCTTTGGTCTTTCTCAATAGTAGGATGTTTATACTTTGAATTAATATATATATATATATATATATAGAATATTGTTGTATATTGTACAATATATAGACACCGAAAAATGAAAATTTATTATAGAAATTAATGAATTTTGAACTTGTAGGATGGGAGTAAGGAGTGACGTCATCAGAGCATGATGAGCAGACGCAGGAGTGAGCGTACGCAAACAAACAATGCGATCGAAACGAGTCGGATAATATGTTGAGGAAAAAAACGTTGACAAAAACCACAACGAAGCGTAAGCGTAAGCGTCGCGCCGTGAGAGCCCGCCCCCCCGGACATCCACGCCTGCACCCCCCGCCGGCATCGATCAGTAAAGCGTACTCACGGCGAGCGAGTGGTCGTCGGGCGCAGGACGCGCTAAGGACACGCGACCACGACCAACATGGCCGAGCTCACGCAAAACTCAATACTACGCATCAGCGACGATAAAACATTACAACTAATAGACTTGTACCAAGCAGAGGAATGCCTCTGGAACACAAACCTGGACGACTACAGGAACCGAGAGAAACGGGCCCGCGCCGCCGACAGGATAGCCCACAAACTCGACATACAAAACTTCCAATCCAGGCACGTCATGATCAAATTCAAGAACCTGAGGAACTCCTACTGTCAGGAATTGAAGAAGATTGCGCACAGTATCAACGCTGGATACGGCGACGACATGATAGAGGGATACAGGCCGAAAGTGTTCTGGTTCTCGAAGATGGATTCGTTTTTGCGACCGCACCTGCAGCCTTCGAGGGGTTCCACACACTCGGTATTGGTAAAAAAAACCACCAACTTTATTCGTTACATTATTATCGCGGAACCGGTTTCTCGCCACCTTGATTTCGTTTAGCCGCATTCGTTTATGTATATAACAAATACCATTATTTTGACTATTTGCAGATACAACAAGAGGAGCATATCAAAAGAGAAGACGAGGAAATAGAGGAATGGGTGCAGATGACTAATCCAGAGGACGTGTTGAATCCGGATACGAATTGTCCGGATCCGTCGTGCAGCGAAATCGATGACCACGAAACGGCATCATCTTCAAAGAGACGTAAAACTACAAAAAGTGGTCGCAATTTAAAACATGTTAGAACCGACCAGCAATCGGTATCCAATGCGTTCTCGCAGACCCTGAGGGACATTTCTGCGCAGTTGCACGTGCTAATGTCACAGAACGAGGATTATTTCGATAATTTCGGGAAATACATAGCGTCACTTCTGAGGAGTCTACCGCCCCAGAAAGCGCTGACGCTACAGCCAAAGATAGTCGAAATAATCACGTCTGCCGCCGGGCTGGGAGACCACGAAGAACATATCAGTCAATCAGACGAGAGAATTACAGGGGATTAATGGATAATATATACATTGTTAACAATTTTAAATTGTATTCGTTGAAAACCGACTAAGATGATCGATTGTGATATGAATAATAACGTGATGGTGATCTTTATTGATCGCAGTGAGATTAATTATGTTAAGTTACTTATAAGTCGTTTATGTCCACGATTTCACTCGACATTGAAGATATTTTTTTTGTATACTTTGTAAATTTAAATATAAAACTGGACGACTGAAGGACTGTTGAAGGAAAAAGCAATATTGTAAAAAAAAATTAGAAATCTTCGTTGTATAATTTTTGCTAATGCCAAACTTGTTACTATAATGTTTGCTTATTGTATTACGTACAGATAAACATTAAAAAAAAATTTGAGATATTATGTACAGTGATAAATTTATAGTTAATTACGAGATAAAATTATTTTTAACAAATATATGGTAACTCCGCTCTGGAGGTATTTACGGATTATCATTAATAAATTTGTTTTATTCGTAAGATGGTTTTGACAATAATATAAATTTATTAATCATTAAAAAAAATTATAAGTTTTATAAATCCCATAATAAACCTCTTGCAGTCGATTGTCGCTTAATGTGCAATATCTCTCATTCTCGTGTAATATTAATGAAATGATTTTTAAATCTTTCTTTTTAAAATTTTCTTTTAATATTGTACATTTATGATATATATTTATGATGATTAAAATATATTCTCTTATTTGTGCATCCTCCTTCTCCATTAAAGGGCTGGTTCTCATAACAACTTACAGGGAAATAATTCTTGACTCTCAGAGTGATAGTTAACTAAAACCTAAAACAACGTTATTGTTTTATTTCACCGTTTTCTCAAAATCATATTAGGATTCAAACCGACGTATTTTGCAAGCGCATAAGAGAACAACAAACATAGCTTCAAAAGCATTATTGTTACCTGCTATTTGAAATTATGAAAGTAATCAATTACTGCAATTTGGGATTTGCATAATCTGCCACGATACGGGAATGGCTTCCTACTGCGGGAATCTATAAACATGTATTTGTGTGTTCAATTTGTAAATAGTAATAAATAATTTTGTATTTTGTATAATTTTCTTTCTAATTCTTACTATACAGATAATGAAACTGGGTCAGAAACAATTCTTTGTTCCATTTTCTATGTCATATATCATAAATGTTAACAATCAACTGTATGCGGGTGTCATATATACTAGCTATATTTATATAGATACTAGCTATGTGCCCGCGTTTCATACATTCATACATTCGTAATATAGTTTTTTTTTTTATACAGAACCCTAATTATTTTCCCAAAATTTTTTTAGTACTGAGATAAAGTAGAAATATTTCTCATAAATTATAGCATTCGCCCGTTTAACTGTGCATTATATCGGATTTGATTCATATATTTATGAGTTTTATTTTTTTTACATGGAACTTTAATTATTTTCGAAAATTAAAAACTTAGGGTAAGTTACTCGGAGTAACTTCAGCTATCTACCACAAAAAGTCCCGTCAAAATCGGTTCAGCCGTTCCGGAAATTACCCGGAACAAACAGAGAGACAGACAAACGTACAGACAGACAAAAATGTTAAAAATTGTATTATTGGTATAGGTATCGGGTATACATTCATATCTATTTAGTAAAAAAATGTTATTTTGACATTACAAACAGACACTTCAATTTTATTTATTAGTATAGGGTATATATATATATATACATATATATATCACTTTTTACTAGCTACAACTCCGGTTTTTCTCTCATAAAACTGTTTGCTTAATGCATTTCATGTGTTTGTGGTTTTCTTTTATTCATTTGGTTAATCATTAAGCAATTAACTAAATGTTTACTAATAATTAACATATTGTCTAAAGTATACTAAAACTTGAGTAGAAAATTCATGTATTATTTAAAAAAAGAATAATGGAAATTCCAACAGTGGTTTGCGGGTTATAAGATTATGGAACAGACAGACGCTACATTTTATAATATATATAGAACGTACAATTATTGTTCTCTTAATAAAATATAATACATATATATCTATCTCTCTCTACCTCACCTTGAACCGATATAACATTATCGCGCAGAAACTTATAATTTATTTCGTTACTCAAGGAAAAAATATAAATACAGTATAATTGACTGTTATTACCACAGACTGGTTCCCCAAAAACTAGTTACTAGAAAGTTAGGTAACAAGTTTTGAGGAAAATTACGCTGCCAAGACGTTTTGCCTACGTGCGAACCGTCATGATGCGAGAACAAGACGGCGTTTGTTGTGTAGTTCACATGCGAGAGGGAGAAACGATCAGGGTTAAGGAACCGGACGATTTCGCTACCTGGCATCACTGAAATCTATATATAGGTTTCTGTGTCATTACTTTTTTCCAAGGTTTTTTATTTGAACTATAGGATAGGGGTTGTGGGTGTGTATGTGTTAGTAATTTATGGTTTTTTTTTTTTCGTGAATCTTGAACATTGACACCATATATAAAAGGGAATAAGGTTTGAACATCGAATAATTATGTCAGTAGAATATCGAGTCGACATTCCAAGTTTGAATCTCGACTGCCAGAAATGATTTTTTGTAGTAGTTGAAATTAATTAGCAATACAATTAAGTAAAGGTGAGGAAAACAATGGAATGGAAACAAAGGACATCTACTACAGGTTAGTATTCTTATAGACCGAACGTATGAAACAAAATCCTAATTTATAAACTTATGACTGTCTTCAACAATGAAGGTAATAATTTGCCATTTGTCAAAAAAACGTAGGGATAGTCTATTCATTAGTGTGCGTATGGTGACGAAAATGTTTTTAATTAAACTTAGTTTTCGCATGTAACTGTAGGCAGTTAACATAAAACTAGCTTGATTTGTTTCCTTACAACTTAAGCGTAGCAATTAGTCAGATGAGCACTAAAAATGCAGCATAAGCAGACTACTTTTTAACATTATGTCTTCTACTATCGAAAATACGGAGTCTGCAGGATTTCGAGTATCCATAGACAAAGTTCAGTATTGAGTTATCATTACATGATAGCGTAGTGCAAAGTGCATTGCCGTATACCCTAAGCGTGCAATCACCGCCCGAAATACATCAGCTTACGTACATACATATACACGAGATAAAAGATTATCATGACAAAAGTCTGCCGTGTCTTGTCGCACGTACGCGAAATATTTACACCGATCTCTTATTTAAATGAGGAAATCGATTTTTCACTGAGCAAAAATGTATTTTCACTTTTAAACAAATATGCCAGTTTTTTTTAAGAATTCTTTCCTTACACCTTAACGTGTAGTGTATACACAAGAGTAACTTTTCTGTAAATTGGTTACCTAGTCTAAAGAAAATCTACAACTATAGAAAACATGTTAATAAATATGACTCGCAATATCGAATTGGAGTTTGACTGCGTGATCGAATTAGGAATGAGAAGATCCGCAGAAGAACCAAAGTAAGCGACATTGCCTGAAGAATTGCTAAAGTTAGTGACAGTGGGCTGGACACATTGCTCGCAGGACCGATGTTCGATGGGGCCAACGGGTTCTCGAATGGCTACCACGCATCGGAAGACGTAGCGTGCACAAGGTGGACAGACGACCTGGTGAAGGTCGCGGGAATCTGCTGAATACGGGTGACGCAAGACCGGTCGTCGAGACCTATGTCCAGCAATGGACGTCTTTCGGTCGAATGGATGGATCTATATATTCAGTTACGTGATAGCTGAGTTATTTGAATCTACGGAATATCAACCCTATTTTTACCGCTTCAAGTCTCGAAATGTTTCGAATTAACCCTTCGAATTTTGGATTAAAATACAATGTTTTGTGTAGTTAGTCAAATTATCTGCGGACGGTGAAAGGAAAATATCGTGAAGACCGCATGGTCGCCTTAAGAAATTTTCTTCTAGTATGACCAACTATTAGGAAAATAAAGAACTATAGGTAACACTTTATTTAAAGTAGAACTAGTATGGTGATTAGACATTTGCTTCAGTCATTAAGAGGAAGCTTTAAAGGATTCAGCACACAGAACCGTTGCGCTGGCGCCGCAGTTGCACCTCTCCTGCTGTTTGACGAGAGCCTAATAATGCAGGATATTTAGAGGCAAGTAATGATAATATTACTATGGGAAATTGTCACTATGATAGACGATTTAAGTAAATTTTGCTTTATAAGTCTGCGCGTTTGCTGTCCTTTACATTAAAAAAAACAGACGCAGTGTTGTTACTGTGTTACGTAGGAAAATAAAACTTCGATGTTAATTATATCTAAACACGGGACTGTGTATATCTGGATGCGACGCATGGTCACCTCACTAGAGACACTCGTCTTTACTCTAGCGCGTACAGGTTTGCCTTGTATAACAATGATTAGTGTCAGAAATGATTAAAAGAATAAGGTTAAAAAGTACATTATTGTAAACAACATGTGTTTTCGTGTGATATTTTTGTGCGGAGGTCGATCCACTGTCACGTACCACATTACGTGTTATACTTTATACAATTTGAAATTTATGTTCATTAAGATAAGATAGAAAATAGTATGGCATTGTAATTTTCGATTGTCGTGTAAAGATATGAAAATTATCAGTGAATTAGAGAGTGTCGGGTAAGTCGGATTATCTATCTAGGTTATAATGTGTAGTCCTGTAGGAAATCAGCCTTGTTACGATCTATTGTGTAATCGCATAGTAACAGTACGAGTTAATAATTGTAATGTCTGTGAATAAAGGACTCTTTCCAGAAGAATTGTCGATATTTTTGAATCAAACGCACTCCGCGTCACATTGTAAATGTCAAACGCAGATTTTATAGCTCCGTATTTCCAATTTGTAAAGAAATGCTGGGGTATCCTCGATATTCTCTATTTAATCAACAACATTTATAATTAAGTCTTGAAGTGACTGCTCGAGCCTTCGTACCACAGATTACTGTACATACTGCGAACTAAGGATAGGTCAAAGTATTTATTTAATACTAACTATTCGGTGTCTACACTTATAGCAATGTCAGTTAAATATAATTTAAAAGTTAAAAATGACTGAATGGAAATTATATTTAACCTAACGTTTTTCATTATCTAGAAATGAATTTTGAAATCGTTTGACGAGTAATTTGTAATAATAGAATAATATATTTTTTTTCCAATGCGATTCTTCGAAAACTATTAATACAAGACGATGAGGTCAATCAATGGGGAAAAAAATTGTATTTCATTTTTTTTTATAAGCAAACCACCAGCAAAGCTAATGAATAGAAGAACGTCTTGAATTGTTTTATCTTCCCATATTTATATACATAGAGTAGTAACGCTGAGAGTGATAGTTTCATATTAAAATGTATATTTATATATACGGTTGCTTTTAAGGTCAATTTGAAATTGTTACACTACGCGTGCGAGTACTGACGTTCTGAGTGTTTTAATTCTATGTATATAGTATAGGTATAGCTTATCATCCATAATAAAGACAAAGTTATCTTCGAAAAAAGAAGTTAAAATGAATCCGCTGGTTTATAAATATGAACTACATGGTCCTTTCTAAGCTTGAGAAACACTATAAACGGATAAGTACGTTTCAAACCCATCACGCTATAAGACAACACATAGACAACGTAGATTACATCCAATACATATCCTGCTGATATCCGAGTCATAAAAACAAATACCTTTGACGTATCCGATAACTTCGAGGTAGTCTATTACCTACAGGTCACCTACACACGATAATAAACTCTTTCACCTACAGAATAAACTACATTTATGACAACACAATAATTCTGATGAATTGTCTCAGACTTACGTAATTTGTTTGGTACAATGAGTTGCAAAGGCGACGATATGTCTGTCAATAAATATCGTGTGTCTTATTGTAAGAACTTCTTCGATGCATTGTTTCTTTCTGTCATTTTACATGCCAATATGCGATAAGGTGTAGAGAGATGTGTTTTTTTTGCTGTTTTAACTGTCACTTATCTCCCATTACGTATTCTGAATAAGTCATAACAATTTTGTGAAAATAATAATTATTCACAAACAAAATTATACATTACATTATTTTTTACACAGTATAGTGTACACAGTGCTTTGACCTCAATCTCACCTGATGTTAATTGACGATGTGGTCCAGGATTGTAAACACATTAAGCCTAGAGATACTGCTTCACAAGTGATGCTGGTGGAACACCTACACCTATTAGTGTTTGGCGACAGGTTTTCAAACTTGAGAGTGGTAGCTACCCAGGAGGGCATTATTAGATAATGCCTTACCACCACGCTATGGTTTCCTCTCACGGTGTTTTACTTCACTGAAAGCTCGGGCTGATTTTAGAGTTGAATAGGTGGGATCGAACCTGCGTCCATTGACGCTTATCTGGTAGCACTACCCACTGTGCCATCATCGCTTCAAACGCAGACTTGGTTTATTTTGTTAGTTTTTGTTGTATGGAGACACTATTATGGGTACAGTATTTTCTATTTTTCGCTTAATTTATTGTCACCCTTGTGTAATCAATATATAGAAAGCTAAACACTCACTGTAGCCATTCAAAAACATTTTGGAATTTTCTAGATTCTTGTCAGTAACAAAGCCCTTAGCGACTCATAATAGTGACTAAAAAAAACATTGATTAATAAGTACATATTGCTTCCGAAATCACTATTCAGACTAGGGGGGGAGGGGTACGGGTAAGGTACACTTTGGCATTTTATCAAACACAGGCCATGTTGAACCAGTGGGGTTCCCTTTTCCTGAGTTATAGGTCGATAGAAAGGACAAAACAAACAGCTGCCTAATCTTTTGGTAGACGTTACATTCTTTGAAAACTATATATCGTTTTGAGTTCAGAATTAAATATAACAGCAGAAATACAGTTTGAATGATATATATAAATCGTAAAAATTACTGCAACTATTTCCCTTAAATATAAAATAGCACCGCCTCTGTCTGTTAATGAGTTCATAACTCGAGAAACACTGGACCGATTTATATTAATCTATACTAATTAATATCTATTACAAATATGTAAATAAAATGAATGAAAAATTACCCATTAGCTCGATTTTTTTGTAATATTTTTTCTTAACTATGTAATATATAAATGTTATATAAAGTAGACCAGCACTAAAACACCTAGACATACTAACTATAGGATTGTTCAAAGTTCCAAACTTCTTGTTGCACGAAACTACACTTGCGGTAATATTACATCATCTTCCTTATTCACGCCATGAACTTATTGCATCAGATAACTCACAGGGGACTCTTGAACATATTTACTAGTCCAGTGTCAAAACCAACTACTGCGTGACACGCGGCCCTTTATTAGCAACAAAACATTCTTTATTTTTATAAGCATTACTTTATACGCCTTAATTTTTATACATAAGGTTTAATTTTCTATAGATACTATAACTAGGTACTAAGCACCTTAACAAATAAAAAAAAATCACGGTTCATAATAACATCTACACCGCTTTATTTAATCAGTTGTTCTATATTATTTCTATTAAATGATACTAAAGCGATGATGGTTTATTGATAATAGAATAAGACACTCCCTCGATAGACGTAGGTTTGACTCACTTTTATTAACTAATGAGGCGGAGTTTTCGGTGAAGGAAAACATTTTGAGGAAATCATTCTGATAACGGCCGGCTGGTTAGCCACCACTCTCAAGTTTGAAAACCTGCCGCAAAGCATCACATATCTATATCGGTAACATCACCTGAGAACGAGTACTTGGTTCAGTGGGTTTATCAACCTAGATCATAACGCAGAAGCAGTCGCAGCAGTCAAAGATTTTGGGAAGGAGGGGGTCAAATTATGAAAGTGTAGTGAGAAGTGTCTTTTCTTTTTGTTGGTACCAAATTTAAAACTATATTATGAAGTGAATAATTATGCGGAATATACAAAAAACATACGCGGGCGGATCCGCGGAGACAGCTAATACAAGATGAAGTCAAACCACCTTTGAATGGATACTCTACGATGTAAGATTTAAAAAAAGTTAATTATAGGAATTCAATTCAATTCTAAGAATGTTACCACTAATTAATTGCAAGTGCGTATTGCCACAAACAGATGGATAACAATAATTTTATATTTTATATATATTTGGTAATAAATATTTTTTCCGCCAGGTGATATGATTACACCTTTTGATAACTGCGAATACTGTCGTTCCTTAGAGGTAGTAATCACCGTTATCTAAATTACTAATGAACAAGCAAAAAAAACATTAGGTTTATATATATACTAGGTATATATAATTATTAACTTTTGAAAACTTTTAAGGCCAAAACACAAATGTAATATTAAACGTAACGTAAAATATTTTTATTTTTTTTAAATCTAATATTCCAACATTCGGTGATATGTATTAATATTGAGAAACAGTTACAATAAATAAATATTCCTTATCATCCCCTAGACATATGTCATATTCATTATATAAAATTCTAATAATGTAATTAAATACGAAAATAGAGCTAGTTATGAATATTTAAAATGCATAATTATATAAAAAGGTGTGTTTTAATTTGTCCTTCAAATCACTCATTCAATAACACGTTGTATAAATAACAAGCTTAACTACACTTGAACAATGCGTTTTATGCAGTAAATTACTCTAACCGACATAATAACGTATTAGACAAACGAAAAACTCGCTGCAAATCGATGCCAATTATATGCAACTGCATTTACACGCACACATGCAAATCTTGTGACGCGAGGTGGCGTGATCTGATGCCTTCGCACCGCGAAACCGCTGCGGCTTACTAAATTATCACACACAATTTCTTAAAACGCTGTACATCACCGTGTACATATTTTATTAGTTATATAGCGTTCGATACCGAGAAGCCATGCATGATAATTAACACACTCGTTCGTAGTTAGAAAATGGAATACAGTTAATAAATAAAAGAATATTGATGATAATAGATTGTCGTAAATAGACATCATTTTGTATTACATTGCGGTGTACGTTGTCAGCCTACGTGTAGATGATGGAAAGTAAAGGCCAGTGAGTGTCGTGTTCGATGTAAATTAACAATTTTGAGAAGGTTTAGTAATGAAAGACGATCGTGAACCGTGTATTGGATCACGTAGACAAGCCGCTCTAAATACGGTCGGTAGAAAAAAATTGAGGAAAAAAAATATAATGACTGCAGCTCAATACTTGATGCATGTTGACGTCAGTTTTTGTTCTCATCATTTTATTTGATGTTAATTACATTTTTGCAGAGAAATAATGAAGTTTAATCTACTTTTAAGTATAGTTTTTTTTTTTTTAATACTTTTCATGCTACTGATTCATAATGGAACATTTTAGTTTTTGTCCATTCGATGTAATATATTAAGATTTAAGTCGGTAATAAGAACATTTTAGATGAATTTCCCATAGTAAACTAAAACTTGTCAACATTTATAGTTTTATTAATGATTCTTTCTATATTTCCGTTTACCGGCTTTTTATTATTAAATGTTCAATATTAAATTTTGATGACAGTCAAATTGTGAGATCAATTTGGCGACTATCCCCCGATAGGTATTTAAGCGTCATCATATCATGATGCTGTCATATTAGAATTATTGTAAATACGAGATAATCACATTAACCAATAATTTGTTTAAAACTAATATATTAATCTGTTCGCTTTGTAATTATATATTTCAATTTTGAATTAAAGTTAACGATACGTACTTATGTATTTTATAATGACTATTAATGTATAATTTCAATAATTATTTTAATTCTGTATGTAGTATGCAAATTTTACTTCGGTGTCTTTATTAAATTTTTTTAAATTTATAAACTAAAAATAATTATTATATCGAAACGAGACGATTTGCATTTTAAATTTTCATTTCGTTTATTAACCTTGCGTATAATAAATAAATTATGTATGAATATACTTATGTTGATTAAATTATATTTAAAATAAAAAAAAACAATTTTTATACAAACATAACAATTGTTAATTGGAATATCATGCTTTAAAAACAAAACTAAAACATATTTACACTAGCCATGACTGTGACTACGTTTACGTTTGCAAATAAAATTTAAATGTATGAAGTAAATAAAACCGAAAATATACAACAAAAACTTCACCTGGTTTAATATGGACAAATTTTGAAATACCTAACACTCTTCAAATCCATATTTTTCCTAAGGTAATTTTCCATATTCATTATAGTAACTTTAATTTTGTTTTAATGTTGAAAAACGATCTTCACTGCAAAACAACACTTTAATAGTAGCTACTAAGTAATGTGGCGTATATGTATAAGAATATTAATAAGATATAGAATATGAGAATATTAATATTAAAATAATATTGTTTTGGAGGTAGAAGAATTATAACCTCCAAGGCAAGGATCCCGTAGCATCTGCTAAGTTCCCGCTAAATGCCTAAATCGGTACTATATACATGATATCTTTTAAAAATTCAATGCATTAGTTACAGTATTGCAAAATAGCATACTGGTGATCGCTTTTTATCCTCCTTTCGATTCACTAATATCCTTATAACTTTCGTGTTATAAAAATATAACAGATAGACAGAGAGACGTTGCTTTTTATCACACTTGAAGAAGGCCCCGATTCTAAATAGTTGTAAACAGTTACTTGTTACTTTTTGTTTTTTTTCCCAACGATATAGGAGAGACTTTGCTCACATGCTATATATGTGAAAACCTTTAAGATATAACTTTAGCGTCTATGGTTTTAATTATCATTTTACAAACTTGGGTTTTACCATAAGTTTCTGGTGATGAGCTACGGGAGTAGATCCCATGTACTTGTCAACTAATACATTTGCAGTCTTTTAAATAGAGAATGGTACTAACCGTCCGGGAATAAAATATGGTAATGGTTTATTTAATATCAATGCTTCAGGTGGAATTTAAAGTGACGGAAAAAGGACAAAACAATATGAATGTTTTTGTTAAATCATATCCCCACAAAAAGCCTAAAGTTCTAAAGATGATTATCCATTTCATTTTTGGGAGATGCTGCAGAGGGAAAGCAAAAGCACATAAATTTACATAATGGGTTTTAAATAAAAAATATAATATAAATGTAAGGAAATAACTCTTACGATTTATATGAATTAAATGTAGAATAAGAAAAACCGTAGATTAACAAATAACATTTATTTATCAGTCTCTTGATCACCTAAAACTAATGGGTTCTCCTCCATACCGGTAAGAACTACCGTGTACTGTCCGCTGCTATATTTCTTCATCTCTTGTTCGAATAAGATGTTGTTGATTGCTTGTTTTATCATCGATTGTGTCCTTTCGTCGTGTTTTCTCAGTGAAGTCGCTATGTATTCACCGAAGGTATCACACTCGTCCTTCCTCTTCGATAGTTCGGAACGTTTAAGTAATTTTAAAGCCTCTATAAGTTTACTGTCCAGTTGTCTTGTCGAGTTATGGTCTCCCTTTAATATTGGTCTTTTTAATTGTATACTTCTGTGACTTTTCCGGGGAAGGTATCGTCTTTTCGATCTTGTCGTGATGGGTTCTTGCTTCACGATCACCTCTTCTTGATCGTTGTCATCGTTTTCAGAGGAAGGTTGCTCATCATCATCGTTTTGCGTTTCATATTCATTTTTTGTGTTCTGAAGAAGGAAAGAGTTTAGTTAGAGTTCAAGGAGAATAATTTGTAATAGTGGTCCCTCACAAGAGTAGCAATTTTAATGAATAAATCGTTTCCATTAGTTTTTCTTGTTTTTTCGATTAAAAAGAATTTATCACAAGCATCAAGATAACAAGACGTCAGGAGGTTTCGATATTCGATCCAATGAACAGTTTTTACAATGATAAGAACTTATTAAAATGTACACAAAGAACGTACGTAAATCATCTAAAAGCTAATTCTATCAGAAACTGTTGATTTCACATTATTCTAATAATAAATTTGACTCGTTTTAATAAAACACTAGAGCATGAAACGTCTCAAAAGAGGAAATCTATATGGCGTCGGCGAAAATTCTCTAGAAAACATCACATTTATTAGGAATTAATATATGAGCAAACAACCAGACAGCCGTCGATGATTACATAATTACATGCCGTGATATCATTTCATTACAATAATAATATCAATAATTACTATGTACTTACCTATTCGCAATTAACGATACGTAATTATATTGTTTATCAGTCGGCGCGTGCTCAGAGTTTTGCATATCCTGTTTTGTTATAGAAACTATATGATTGTTTTATAAACAAACTGCTAAAGAGTATCATAAAATATTATTCTAGAAATTACTATAATTGACTACAGAATGATTGTACGGAATGTTTAGTGTTTGTCTTACTACCCCTAGCTACCCTGTTGAAAATCCATGAAGCATCTACTAGGTCATTCTGGGAGTCAGTGGCTTAGTTATAGCACGAAGGGCCTGATGTAAAATATAATTGGAACAATATTTTTGTGGTATTTTAATAATTTTTGAATCTAGTTATGTTCAAAAATTCAATGGGACGTTGTTAATACAAAATATATATACACACACATATATACTAATAAATAAAATTAAAGTGTCTATTTGTAATTTTTTTTTTTTACTAAATGTATATACGATATCTATACCAGAAATACAATTTTTTGTCTGTCTGTTTGTTTGTTCTGGGTAATCTCCGGAACGGCTGGACCGATTTCGACGGAACTTTTTTTGGTAGATAGCTGAAGTAACTCTGCGTAACTTAGTGTTGCTTTTGATTTTAGAAAATAATTAGGGTTCCGCGTAAAATTTAAAACTCATAAAAAAAAAAACAAATTAAATCCGATTCAATGCACAGTTATAAGGAAAGTGTTTAAATTTATGAGAAATATTTTTAATATATCTAAGGGTTCCGTATAAACGCAGTGAAGAAAAATTGAAACGCGGGCGCAGCCGCGGGCACACACCTAGTAATATAATATAAAGTATACGAAACTTGAAGTTTTATTCTTTCAAGCAACTGTGTAGCAAACAGCTAGGTACTGTAGCTACAGCCAATCAAGTTTGCGCTCGTTACCCATCCATTGTATTCCTCAATAACATTCGCCATATCAATGCATAATTATGTTCCTTAGACAAGATGCGAAACGACCGTCTTTAGAATTACCTTGTATCACCATCATTGCAAGAAGCGACAGAGTCGTCCATTTTCCGAAATAAATTCACCGAAGCAGGGTTACGTAGCACGCTAGTTACAACCTTTTTAAATGTAATGAAATTATTATAATATGATACCTAGTAAGTGATTTTTTTTATCAGATAATTGTAAAATATTTTTACAAAGCATATAGTTAAGTATTAAAATTTAATAAATGGTAATCATATGTATATTTACTTTTTTTAAAGAATAACCTGCAAAATTGTTTATAGCAAAATGAAAGCAATATACTCGGTTCAGTAAGAGAATTTATTAAACTGTACAAACGATTCAAACAATTTAGAGGAATGATCGCGGGTTCGGAGTGCTTGGTCGTCAGGGTATGAGGCACCCCTGAGCTTCAGGGGCTCGGTATACTGCTCCGTCTTAGCCTTTTAGAAGCTATGTCACCGCCGTTCGTGTTGCATTAGACCTAATTTCATGTATAACATACTTAATGAACTCCATGAATGAATAAAACACATATATAGATACCTATAACGTTATGATAAGACAGTAGGTATACAATAGATTTTAATATATTTAGTTACCTGCGTCATCATCTCCCTACCCTTGTCCCATTTTCATTTAGAGTCGGCGCAACATCTCTTCCTCTTCCATTCCTCTCTATTTCCTGTCATCTCCGCATTCACTCCCTTCCTAAGCATATCATCTTTCACACAGTCCATCTATATTTTCTTTGGTCTTCCCCTTCCCATGTAACCAACATTCATATCCAATACCTTTCTTACAACATACTCTTTCTCCTTGCGCATCACATGTCCGTACTATTTAGTTAGCTACGTATTCCCACATAAATACAAACAAGGTCGTTTGTTATCAAAACTGCAAGACATTCATTAAATAATGGAGGAAATGACGAATCCAGTGCCAATGTGTACATGAATAATCAATTAACTCACATTATCAGTAATTGACGCCAAAATACAGCTCTAGTGTATTTTATATTCGGACATTCACGTCCGTTCAACATTTTGTTACATAAATGTAATTAGATAATCGCTTAGATAACCGAAATTGACTTGAAATACTGGAACAGCGTACAATAGTTGAAATGCCCCTTGTGGCAGAGTGCCTACAGTGCCGATTTTATAAATATTCAAATGAACAAGTGAATTAATTAAAGCATGAACAATAATTACCACATTAACTACTTCATTGTCATTATCGATGTGACTCGGAAGGAACTTCATATATGGGTACAAGAACCACGTTGATTTGCCGCCAACGCGAACCTTCGCCTTCTCGCGTCTGTGCGAAGCGAATATTGAATTCAACTTCTTACGTAAATCCACTACATCACAGTCGAACGTCTGCGCCAAATCCGACCAAGCCTCATATTTAGCTGTATGAACTCTGTAAAGCGAATGATTCGTGTCCCATAGCTCCGGACGCTGCCTGTATTCTTGCATCAAACGTATCACCATATCGGTCGTCCATTCGTTTTCCCACATAACTTATACTAGAACGAACGCTTGCACGGATTCAAGTTTGCAAATATGAATAAAATAAACACGGAACGCTGGTAAATTAAAAGGATAGCGACACGAACACGAACACGCTCGCTCGCTAACTGGCCGAGCGTTCGACTGTGGTGCGGTGCGCGGGGCTCGGTCACGTTCGCTGTCGCTCGGAGATGTTCGAGATCATTCGATTCGCTGGGTCGAGTGAACGATTCCTAAAAATTTTATCTATACCTTTGATTCACTGGATATGATGATAAAAATAAATAAATAATTGTCAAATTAATGTGAAACAATATAAAATGTAGGTATCATTTTACACATTGGTTTAATGAATTTATTATTGTCGATATCACAAGCAAAGAAAAATAATCATCATAAAAGGCACCTATATAAATCAATATTATAATCAAGATAACTTTACACTATTCCTAATAACTATTTGCTTAGTCCCTGAAATAATTTATTCTGTTCGGCCATGATATTTTTCGGCGTCAATAACTCTCCCTACTTACTTCTTTTGCTTATATTAGCATATATGTAAATAATATCGGATCATTTTAAACAAATTTAAACCAGAACTATTCCTTCAGCGTTTTAATTCATTATAATTTATGTTGTCTTATCCTTTTTGATTTGAAACATAACAATGGCATTTTTAAAGTTAATTACAGCTTTTTAAATTAAATTATCTGTGTAAATAAAAAAGTCCTTGAAATTTAGATTAAGATAGTGTTAACAAATTTAGAAGATATAAACACTCATTTAACAAGTAGACATTACTTTTAGCAACAGAAAGGATCCCCGACAAACCATTTTATGAAGCCACGTGTATACGTGCTGAGTATCCAAAATCCAGCGATCTATGTATTTTGGGAGCCTAAACGACAAATATCCAATATATTTTGAGACTCACTTCCATTATTTTTAGTCTTGTCGAGAGATCATTTTTATTTTAATTCTCCAATATACGTTGAACCTTTTCCCTTATACATTTGTAGGTTATTTGTAGTTCAGTGTGACTGGTTAATATCCCATTCACTGGAGAGGCTTTGTGAATGAGGGTAAGAGGTCCCTCCCTCTCGGGTATAAGCTTTTCGGAGGGTAGCAAATTAATGAAATTCTATTTGGAGTATTGAGCACTGTTAGATATTTACGGTAACATATTTGCGAAGACCGACGTTCAAGATTGAAGATTTCTCTCACACGTAATAAATATAGAGGGTGCGATAAAACATATAGAAAATAATCCTATTATTATGTAAAAAAGTATATCAAAAAACGAATTTGTTTTGGAGGTTGTACATCGTTGAACGATGTACTCTTCATTTAAGTCACTAATTTTAACCTTTCAGTAGCTTCTTTGGCAATTTACTCGAACTTAAAATACATTTTAATGTCATTTCAAATGCATAATATGCGGCATATGACTGTAGGAATCGATGTATAAGTCATAACGTGTTCAGACTTCACACTCATTACCACAATAGGTCTGACTAACTAAAATTCAAAAGTATAATAAGCATCATATTTTATCACACATCGCTTATTTTTTACTCTCATTACAAAAAAAAATCTTAATTTGATATCAAATTAAGTTTAGTCCAAGAACGACGACGACCGCTGATAGATGAGAATCTATTGACAGTCATGATCATCACGTCACATCTACCATGATAGCAGGTCTGAATATACACTTGCTGACCGTAACGCGACAAGCCGATAACTATCAGTACTATTTGTTTACATTGTGTATGTATGGTGGCCATCTACTACCACCCTGCAAAGGAAAAACAACCTTCTAAGTTAAACATGCATCAAAATTTGGCTGACAAACTGTCGTTAAGTTTTTGAAGGATAAAATATAAACACGGTATATTTTGTTGTATATTAAACGATGTTTCCATTTTGTTTATTGTTATAATTAATTAGAAAATAATAATATCTTAAGGATTCTTACTTTTTTTTTATCTGACTAACGCTGTTGACCGGAAGGGCCTTAACAGTTTTACCGTACTTTGAGGTGAGTGCTTAAGGCGCTCAGCCAAGGAATAGTAGCAGCACAAGGGCATCAAAATAACACGAACATCGGCTTGAGCTGATACCCGTGATAAAATTCTGGGGAATTTGCCCTAGCTAACCGAACGGTTAGTAGACCTGTAAAGTAATAGAGGCCCCTTACTGAACCTTTGTACCTTGCATGTAGTGTGCAAGTACGTGTGTTGAGTATAATGCGTGTTATTGCTAGTGCACGCAGTGTCACTGTATACCACTGACAGATGCTATAAGAGCTTCCTCAGATAGGGGTGGAAGCACGTCTTGTGCATCTGCCGGGATTCTTACTTAGAGACTCCAATTGCAGCGAGTTCGTATTTCGATGAGTATCTAATTGAAACTCAGGTCTTGTTATTTATAATTAGGATAACTAGCGTTCCGATAGCGTCTATATTTGCCATTTAAAACGATGTGAATTAAAACTTAATAAACGAAAAATTATCTTATACACACAACAAAAAAATTATCAGAAATCAAATCATTGAGTGGTATGTGAATATATATAAAAATGTTGACACAACCCTAAGCGAAATGGAATCAATATATTTTCACTGGAAACGAAACATAAATTTTGTATGTCGGTGCGCGCGGATGTCGTAACGGCGCTTGCGGATTTCCGTGCCATTGTCCAAAACTGTCATAACTTAAAAACAATATGGGGACGAGCCGAAGGGAAACGCCAGATTATGCCAAATACTCAGAGTTAGGGTTGCATAATTTGTTTATCGATACAATTTTAAGAATATGAAGATAATAATAAAACTTATGCCTATAACCTTCACAGTATTAAATTAAAACTTTATTGGTTTACTTTTAAAACAACTTAACTGTTACAAATGTTTTTCTCCACCGTGTGCAAAGATGTTGCATTAAAAAAACGATCTTATTTCTTTATTTATTATACCAACAAAGTGATCAACAACATAATTTATAAGTTACATTGGCATTATAGGCGCGTTAGATGCCACCTCAATTATAGGCACAATGCACAAGCTCAAAACATCAGCTCATGTAAACAATTTATTATATAAATTATATGATAAAAAAAGAGAAATTACATAACAAAAAAAAAATAATATTAGGTATAGTGCTATAAGTTATGTCATGCATATAATAATTGAGTAAATAAATCACCAATAAAATTAAATAGAAAATACAATAAAAATACAACATCGAGAGCAAAACAGTAAAAATATATAATAACTAACAGTAAGTAACAGTAACTATTTTCAATTTAAGATTTAACTTAAAATTATGAAGACTATTTGAAAATATGTCCAAATGATGTAATTTATGATGTCCATCAGAACCGTTTCTCTCTTCTCGGTTAAACGCAGTGTTACTAAATGCATTGTATTTATTTATTTATCTTACATCTTATATTACAAGAAATAACTTTAACGCATATAATTATACACTGTGTAATTTTTCTACCAGCAACGTAATGTTTTAAATAGAGGACTAATTACCTCGTACTTTTTTGAAATCAATTTTATATCCTTCAAACTCATTAACCGTTCTCGTAGCAGAACTGAACTACCGACTGAAACCTACCCACATTTTCCTTTTTGTTGTATAACTTCTCTGAGTGCAGTGTAGAGGGAAAATGATGTAGAACTTATGTTACAAAAGTTACTTTCATAATAGAAATACCAACATTACATATGTGTAAGGTATTATTCAAATTAGTTTGATAAATCATTATGGGATGGTAAGCGTGAATAAAATGTAGACAATAATAAGTTTTCACTAGATGTAGGACTTGCTAGAACCAAATAAATTCGCTGGGAGTTCGACTCGAAGGACCATATAACGGGGAATAATATGAGTTATTCTTACTATATACGCGCTCATTCTATTCTACGCATTGTTTTAAATGTACAGAGTTAAATTTATTTGTAAGGTCATAGAAGTTTCAGGAAAAGTTACAGAGACAATATTGTATAAATAATCTTTTTTAAATTACTTATTACTTCTGCATAAAATATTAAAATGTGCAAAGGTTATGCGTTGTCCAATTTTGTTTCAGCTCTAGTGTTTATATCGCATTAGGACTTAGTGAACTAATTGTTCATTTCTTACCGAGATTTAAAAATGCCACGTGAAGACGTATTGGCTAAAATGATAAAATTTAGAGCGTCCGTTCAAGTTCAACCGAGCCTGTGACTCATGACGCTCATCCAGTGTCCTGGTTAATTGCGACCTAGAAACCTAGAACTAGTTCTCGAGTTACCAAGTTTATATATAAATTAATTAAGATTACTTTCAGTTCTTACCAAAATTGAACCTTTATGATCTTTTCTTTAATTTAATAAAAATTTGCTGAGTAAAATTGTATTTATTTGCATCGAAGACATAGACTTCCTGAATGAAACGTGACTACAATGCACTTACTGAAACTGATAATCATTAAAATCAAGAAAAGTTTGCCTAGAAATACTTTGAAAGCTATAAAACGATTTTCAGTTGAAACTGCATGACGACATACATACACAGTCTACATTAAATTGTAAGCTATTATAGCCCCACAAAACTTATCTGGTTCAATGATGGCGCCGGTACGATCGTTTTCAGTGTTGCCAGTAATCGATATGTATATGTTTATTTATTAAGAATTTGGAGTTCTGATCCAATAGGAAAAACGACAACATTGATATTTAAATATGGCAACGTTAGTTTCCCTTATGGCCACGGGGTAGTATAAGTTTGTTGTTTTATATCTCGAGTTTATTTTAATATCGATATCGATAAAAACATGGCGTCTATCTACCCTCTAACGGTGAACAGTCAAGTGTAGATTGAACGGCGGCAAGTTATTGTGCACCCGTGAGATTATTCGCGGGACATCGGGGGTGGCTCGTACCCCGCCGTATCTCCGGCTCGACGACGACAATGAGCCGCATTTGTGACGTCGAGTTTACGACTCAGTTTTATGAGATATCCAAAAAGGTGGGGCCAGTTTTACTAGGGTTAGGCGGCTTACTGAGAGCGCCTTCGCCCCTCGCCCCGCAACGCAGCGCTAACGCTAAAGTTACAGTCGACTCCTTTGTTCGGGGTTTCTTTGTCTGCTTTTTGTATCCTTTCAAATTTTCACTCTTTATGTCATGTCATTTTATTACTTCAGGTGTGAATATATTACATTGTGGATGGAAATTGGATTACTATATATCATAGAAAATATGTGAGAAAGAAATATATGAAGTTAGTTATTGTTGTGGAAATAAATAAAATAAACTAGTTTTTGTTAGAATTTAAATTCTAATATGTTGTGTAATAAAAATCATGTCGTGGATATAAATATAAAACACTGTAATATTAAATAAAATTAAAGTGTCTGTTTGTAATGTCAAAATTATTATTTTGTACTAAATAGATATGAATGGATATGCGATACCTATGACAAAAATACAATTTTTGAATGTTTTGTCTGTCTCTCTGTTTGTAATGGGTAATTTCCGAAATGGCTGGACCTGATCTTGACGGAACTTTATTTGGTAGATAGCTCAATTAACTCCGCGTAACTTAGGGTAATTATCGAAAATAATTGGAGTTACGCGAAAAAAAAATTAAAACTCATAAGATTTTCAATAAAATCCTATTCAATGCACATTTTTTACGGAATTTATGAGAAATATTCTTACTTTCTCTCATACTTTCTTTTATTACAAAAAAAATTAGGGTTCCATATAAAAAAAATAAAAAGCATTGAAGAATATATGAAACGCATGCAGAGCCGCGGATACACACTTAGTTTACAATATAACGTGAGTATGAATAAATAAATATAATAAGATAAACATGACTGAAAAAAGATAAGACATAATGAATGAAAAGAAAACAAAGTTAATTCAACATTATCAATATCAGATTTAGGAACACTTAAGATTCCTCTTTTCGTATCACGGAAATGTGATATTATCTAAGCGGTTATCACTAATATACATGGATCCATTATTTTGTTAATGATGCTCTATAAATATTATAAATATATTATGTTATTGTCTGTACGTACATATGCGTATTTCTTATGCGAATAGTTTAAACTATTTGTTGAATTTCAGTATTTGTTCAATATCACAAATAATCATATTTGTTTCCATCCATCATCCATTCATTCAACTGACCGACGTCCACTGCTTAACATAGGTCTCCCTCAAAGATCTCCACGACGACCAGTCTTGCGCCACTCGCATCCAGCGGACTCCCGCGACCTTCACCAGGTCGTCGGTCCACCTTGTGGGGAGCGGCACACCCACGCTGCGTCTTCCAGTACGTGGCAGCCATTCGAGAACCCGTTGTCCCCATCGGGCATCGTGGCCATATATTCGTGTGAAGTTTTCTAAAAAATTCGAGTTTTTTTTCTAGAAAATGATTTACTCAATTACTGTATAAAAGAGTAACAAGTATAAAATCTATTCAAAAATAAGTGAAATTTTATTTAATTTCTTATAGTTGTTCGAGAAACGAAAGGATCTTAACATAGCGATTGGCAGTCACGGTACATGCAACAAAATTTACATTAAAACTCGATATAAATATATTTACAAAACAATATTATTTAATTCGTTAAGTTTTTGAAAAAAGTTTCTATCTTAAAAAAAAAATAAAGGACAAACAAGAAAAGAGTGCGTATCCATTTTGAAGTAACAATCTATACTAATAAATACAATTGAAGTGTCTAGCTATTTTATAAAGTAACCAATTACCAACGACTCGCTATCATCGAAAACTAGGTAGCGATGTCTGGAGTATCAGAGAGTGTTTTTTTTTTTTTTAGTTAGTTGAATACTTTAGAGCAGAAAAGATTTTAGATGGCCAAATGTACCACTGACGCTGGTGCAACGATAATAAGTCATATATTGGGAGCTTGGAAAATTTGGCAGGATGCAATAGGTGTATTCTGCGATCTCTCAAAAGCCTTTGTCTGCGTTGATCACAGTACATTTATACTGAAACTAAAACATTATGGTGTATCTGAAACCTCTGTCTCCTTCCTGGCCTCTTATTTAACAAACCGATGTCAGAAAGTAAATGTAAATGGGGTTACCTCCACTGGATCACCTTCTTTGGTGTTTCTCGGTCCTGAACCTCATAAAACACAGCTCTTCTAATCCACCAGTGTCGTTGGCTAAAAAGAATGATCTACCTAAATCTTCTGAGAAATTATTACTATTAGATGTGAGCAAAATAATGCTTTCCCATATTCAATATCCTTAAAATCTAGGAATAATGAATAATCTTAATCTATGAATAGCATTCATAAGTTGAATGACTTCTTATACTATACTATCTGACATGTCATAATAACAAATTTATATTTTTTGATAATTTTATAATTTGATAATTTATTAATAATTTTATTTTCACAAGGGAATTGTTGTGAGCTGCTAAAGCAAATTTTTTAGTAAATAAAATTCGGAGTCTAAAAATAACACTAAGACTGTATGGTGGTAATATTACCGATTATGTAACGTTATGATAACAGTAGTAACCGCTAAGTGATCACACGTCGAAAAAAAAGAGACAACAATAACTAAACCCTTTAAATACATACATATATAAATAATGTATTTATAGAGTCTAGGCTGTGAGAGAATAAGATATAACGCGTTTTAAATAGTTTCCCTATCCTTCGTCTCCTCTTTATGGTATGGTTTGTAGCCTCCCCACTACTCTACCGTTGTAAACTAACGCGTACACGGACCCGGCATACCATGAAGCCCCCATTACATGCTGTATATTTCATATTGAACTAGAACAGAGTTTCGCTTCTACCGCGTGTAAACTCACACTCTCTTTTTTAAATATTTATTACATATCACGATTTTTAAATTAATTCGTCAACAAAATGTGCTGTGCGTGACAAAATGTTCCCTTATCTATCCTTCTCTTTGGAAAACGCTAACACAACGATAATTGAAATATGAGACAAATAAAACTACAACAATGAAATATCGATTAGTAGTAGTAGTAGTAATAGTAAAGTATTGCTTGAATAAAGCATTTTATAAAAAAAATATTTTATTCAATTTAGGCCCTGATAAGGCGCTTATCTCCACGCGGCATACTCGTCTAATGCTAACTTTAATAAAAAAGACAAAGAAAATTAATATTATTTAAAAATAAGATATACAAAATATCTACCCGATCATAAATTTGATAACTCGATAAGCTCAGGTTCATTGATAAATGAATCCATTGAGCGTTGAGTCTATGCGTGCTTTTATTAAATCATTATGACTTGTAAATACATTTCGTCAAGAGTAATATGCACAAAGTTCTGGAAACATTAAATTATCCACAGAGTAAAGAAATTATTACCTACTTGCTTGTAAGTACACGCTTGAAAGATTCATTTATATCCTTGTTTAAAATTTCACTACACGTTATTTGAATCTTGCACAAAGGAATATAAAACAAAAACGGATTTAAAGCAAACGATCATCCCTCGCATACCTCGCTCAGTAATAAGCATCGTTGTGATCATAAAACGAATTGCTCTGCCCGCCCTTGCCGCCCGCCCTTACCGCCCGTCGCACCGCACCGCGTCGTGTAGTTAGGCGGGCAACGTTCCCAATACGCAAGGCCCTGTCGCATAAATAATGGCATTACTGGATTGGAAGCGTTACGTTTCTCATTTAGCGCAACGATTGCAATAATATGGATTAGATTTTGATCATTACTTACATGATTACTGAATTGATCTAAGCCAAGGAAATATATGAAAATATAGTAATGATGCAAAGTGTTTTTTTTGGATTTATTTTTACTAATTCATAGAAACTTATTTATTTTCTTATTACATAATAACATCTTACAATCATCAATACATAACTTTCGCTTTATATAAGAAAGCAATTGTTTATTTCCACCATATACGCAGCACATATTTTATTAGTATATATACACATTGCAACCATAATTTTAACTGCAAGTGCTGTACTACACTGGAAAAAGACCTCAGACTCAGCTAATTGCTCCCGCAACGAAGGTTGCAAAAGCGCTGGTTTTCAGTCTGGGCTTGTAAACGACCAATGATGTCACGGAGTGTGATACGTAATATGTTGATTATTACAGATCACACAATAGTACATACATTTAGATGTAGCGGATAAATATTAAAATTATTATGCACATGTACACGTATATACACATAGATACATACATACAAACACATAGCTAAAAGCAAAATATAAGCAATTTTATTAAACACGCCACTCTTAGACGGGTGAAAAGGAACAATAAAGGGCTATCTGTTTACTAGGAACATGAAGTTATTATATAAACTTTGAATTACTTTTATTAAAGGGCTGGAATTTATAACAGTACATATGTTTGTAAATATACAAATATGAAGTCTATTGAATAATTGTCACGACGCAGTGTATTTCATAATGTAAAAAAAATATCTAAGCGAAGTCGAGAAAGCGAACATGTATTATAAAGTAAGTAGGTAATTACGTAAATGAAGGGGTGTGTACACTAGTATCATACGATACAATTTGCATATAATCGTAATGGTAATTTCACATTGACCCAGCGCCCCGTGACTCACTTGGCCTTCTGATTAAGCGTAAGCGCAGTTCTTATATCTAGTTCACTAGTGCTTGTACGCGGTTACGTTCGAGTAGTAATTTATATTTATAATAAAACGCTAACGTACGAAATCAGTATATTGTAGATATTTAAGAAAAAATACTATGTGGGGGGTCATATCGACTACTAAACACATTTCGATAGTTTAAAATTTTTTTGTCTGTCGATCTGTCTGTCTGTTTATTAATTTGTTCGCCAATCACGCAAAAACTACTCAATAGATTTCGATGAAATTAGGTATTGTAGTAGTTTATACTCTGTAGTAACATCTAACATCCACATATATGTATTTAAATAAAAGCGTGTATCTAGATTCATTAAAAAAACCGTAATAATGAAGTGTATGCAAAATAACATTATCAATAAACAGTGAAAGGAATAGACATATAACAAATTTAAAGCAACATTTTATTTTCGCGTTATTCCAGAAATATTTTATCTATACTTATAATAAAAGCCTGACGAGTCCAAATCTATACATTGAAGATATTTAAGAAAAAATGCTATGCGAAGCTTCAGAATCGTCTACAGAACACATCTCGATAGTTTTAAATATTTTTGTCTGTCTGTCTGTTTATTAATTTGTTCGCAAATCACGCAACAATTACTGAACCGAATTCGATGACAGTTGGTAAGGACAGATATTGCATCCAGGGGGAGAACATAGGCTCCAAATTGTCTGAATTCCAAGCGGGTAAAACCGCGGCCACAGCTAGTAACATAACATATTTTTATATAGGCTTCGACCTACACTGATCTAAACTATTAAAGATGTTAAAAAAAACATTTCTTACGGAAAAAACTCAAAAACTACTAAATCGATGTTAACCGTAATTGATTTTAAATTGTTATAATATTAACATTAAAAAATATATTAACATGTATTTTCTGTAAACGTTAATAAATCTCGAAATGAGAATATTTAATGTGTTTTGCAACGATGTCGCATAATAAACGATTCCTATTAATTATTCTACACATGTATTGAGGAAAACTACTGGTATTAGAATGAAAAAAAAAAAACAAAAACTATAATAAATTAATATCTCAAAGATAATATGATTCATTTGTAATGGTGCTGAACCGAAAGATCATGTAATGGAAAATTTATGTTGTAGAAAATACTGTTTATTCTTTATCAACTGAACATGGATAGACTAATACTAGTATATTATATAGTGTCCATATCTGAGAAAATAATAATAATAATCTATTCGTTGGTTATCTTGATCGGCCTTTGGGATTTATAAAACGACAATAGCGTGCGGAGCGACAACCTCAAGTATATTGTGCATAGACAACTTGTGAAGATGTGAACTGACATGACGTTCCGTCACACGTTACATTGGCAATCCACAAATCTTAGAAATAGTTAAATGTTAGCAATTTAACTTCAGGATAATTGACTTTTTTTGATAACGTTTGTTACGAGTCTTTAATTCGTCTGTCTGGTAAGGTAATGGTTATTTTAAGGCTCGGTTATGTATTCAAAAAAATATATGTATCAAAAAATCTATTCAATTTAGCCCCTATGAACAAGGCGCTTATGAACGTCAAAAACACTACCACCGGTTCGGAAAACAACCCAATCGAGAAGAGCCGGCAAGAAACTCGATCTGGTACTTTTTTACTCATAAATATAATATAAAAAATTTTTTAACATAAAAACTAAGGAATTGTTAGTATTAACCAATGTTAGCGGAAGCACAGAGATGTGAGTTAATTCCAGACATCACCATCGTTCGCGTAATGATCCATCCTGTAAAAACCTTTTAAGATTAAAACTTGCTTGACATAATACTTGAACTTATTGTCAGGTAAATCAGTAATGTTATTTGGCATCTTATTGTAAAACCGACTACGATTTTTTATAAGGCTTTAATTAGACTTACTTAGCCAAAATTGTAGGACAGCCTACTTGTTTTTATTTCTAAAATTAAAATAATTACGTAAGAATCCTCAATAATTGATTTCTTATTTTTAATGACATTGGAGTAGGGAGGATCTGAATCGTGGTTGCGTAAATCAATGTTAACTTATTTACTATTTGTTTTGTTTTATCACGGTGGGAGTTGGATAGTACCTTTGGGTACTATTGCTAGTAAATGAGAAGGAGGAGAGGAAGGGGGCGATAATAAATGTCTAAAATTTTGGTTACTTAATTCTTGAACGACCCCTTATATTTCCTCTGTCCTCTATTAATATCCAATCATGTATTATATAAATGTAAAAAAAACGGAACATACTTAAGTGAGCTTTTCATATCACCCGGGAAATAAGACATAGTGGCAGCGGTATAAAATTTTATTATTATGAAATACAGGCATAATATCCCAAGAAGGATAAATGTTTATTTTTAAGTTAACGAGTTGTACTCTCAAATCTGTGTTAACACTTCTCTCGTACAACTGCTTAACATCGTTAGCCTTCGAGCCAACAGCAAACATAACTTTGTATCGTTCGAGTTTCCCACAGATTACAATTTTATCTTTACCGTTCGGTTATGTCAATAAGATTTATTTTTAAACCAAGCCTTTACAATAAAATCTATACGAGGTACTAAAATATAACATCCTTATTCACACATTTTAAAAGGTCGTGCTAAATATTTAAATTGAGTAAATCGTTTATAATTTTCCCGATTTCCAGTTTACTTTTATACCTTTTAATGAATGCGCGGTGCGGTGTTTATTAAAAAGCAAAAAAAAAACTTAATAACAATTTAATAACAAAATTGACACTGGAATACCGATATTTCCATAAAAGTATGTTTGTAAATAACAAACAGTAATAAAAACTGACTGACCTAACTATATGGAAACAGAAAATAATAATTAACGTTGTTAAATAAAGATGATTATTTTACCAGAATGTATACTGTCCAAACCACACATCAAGCCACATAATTTCTTCAAAAATTAAATACACCATTTGCTCATACTAATAAAAGTAAAAGTTATATTTGTTACTTTTCTATTGACAAAAAAAGTATCTGATAAACTTGAATATGTTTCCCAAATGAACTAAAATTAAAAATAAAATAAATCTAAGAAGTAAGACGCATGGTTGAATATTAGGAGGTTTTTGATTGAATAATTCTATTGCCGTTTAAGACTATTGCAGAAATTAAAGACAATTTAATTCGAACCGTAATAAAATTATACAGTGAGATAAAAAAACAGTTCTGTTTTAATTTCAATAACAAATTTAACTACGATAAAAATGACTTCGATAAAATATTATTGTTTGCTGTTTATCTAGGATAATGGATAATGGAGTAAACGTGCATACAGTAATTCCTAAAATAAATGGAAAAATAACAACACTATTGATTAAGCGCTGCATTTAAATAAAAACATTTCTGCAGCTTTGAAGTACTTCAATTAACTCACTTATTAGTATCATTGCAAATAGTATGTTGTTTTGTTTAATATAAACACTTTAACATCCTCTGCATAAGTTGAAAACAACGAGTCATGGAAGAATATATCACTTGTTTGTTGCTAACTAGACATTATTTATGGCTCCTAAACATTACCACATAACAATTATACGCGAAAATTACTCACCGTACATTGAAGCTTGTGTTGCTAGGCAGGTTAGCGGGGGCGGGAAGGGGGACAAAGGGGGGAGAGGAGCTAACGCGCTAGCGCCAATAAACTTACCTCACTGGAAAATATTGACATTGTTTATTAATATGATGGTGCGATATGCGCTAACCAACTAATACTGAATATTTTCAGGGTTCACTGTTTGATTTGCCACGGATTCTAAACGACCACGTTACTTTGTACAGACTTAATAATGTTTTGGTGTTTATGATTATCTTTATAATCTTATCTGGTGTTAAGTAAGTATGTGATCCATGTTGGTGACCTCATTAACCTTAGAGGTACTGACGGTCAAGTGCACACACATTGGTGCTTGGCAACAACGATGACTTCCTTCACTGAGAGCTCATTGCTTGATCGGATAGGTGGGCTCGAACTCACCTCCATCAACGCGGAATCCAATCAAACTACCGTCACATATTATTATTCCGAAACGCTTATGTAGGCTCGACACTCCTGTATTACTGCGATTTAGATAGATCTATTGCGATCCACACTGCTGAAGCTCACTACTTTAGACCTACGCTCATAACTTTCATGTTTATGGAAATAATTAAATCGTCTAAAAACCGCGTCACGGCTCATCCCCGGGATGTATTTATAAAAATAAGTGAAATGCAAAATTGCAACGAAGCCGTATGAATATTTCGATCTGCTTCGCAGACAAGTAAAGCCTTCTTACATTGTCTTTGACTAAATGGATTATTGCTTTGCCAAGCTATTGAAATTGTAGTTGCATATATTCATATAGAAACATAAAGATATATTTACGATATCTAGTGTTACTTTCATGATAATGAATATATGAATATAAAATAATAGATATACACGTACATACAATACATTCATAAACAATAGAAATTGTGATTATGTACTTCAAATGTAACAAAACCATATTCAATACATAAAAAGACAGTTCAACAATTTGAAATAATTTAAATGTTATATTGTAAAAATATGTAATTCCGTTTCAAAGTTGGGATATTGACTGGATATTTTTTATAATCTAAAAACATACCATACATACGGCTGACCAATAAAAACAAAATTACCATCAGATCAACAATAGGAAACTTTTTATTTTATTTATTATCCTATAAAGAGATCGTTCTATACTAAAATATGACGTCCCATTTTTACTTGTTTTGTATAAGTTCTATATTTATATTCGATTTGGGAGAAAAATGTATCTTATAGAGCAAGGTTGCTCAACCCTATGCCCGAGGGCCATAATGTGGCCCGCTTACGATTTCTGAATGGCCCGCTCAAGTAAAGTATATTCCCAACAATTAGAGAGTATTGCGTACGCGGTCACTAACATAAGAAAAACTCTTCTTAGATCTTAGTTGTGTAAAAAAGAAATACAGTATAAAGACAGTAACTGAACAACCTATTTGTGACCTATTGTTATTATCAACACCTAATTTAACGCCTGGCATAAACAATTTATATATAAACAACAGCTATACCATTGTTTTCATTTAGATTTTTTTTATATAAGGTGAATTATAAATAGATCATTTTGATGTTGATTGATCAGTGACGTCACGAACTAAGCAACATGCCAGCTAGCGTTTAAGCACGGGAGTTTATAAATTAAATTACTTTCAGGATACTTACGTTATCTAAAAAAACTTTATTATCATCTAAGGAGCAAAATAAGGCACAATAACCTATTATAGTTAATACCAGTAACAGTTAGTGGCCGGCAAAAATTTCTAAATTGTTCATTTGCCCAAGAAAAGTTATGCTTATATCTCAGATTTTTACTACCCATGCGATTTTTTTTCAGTACACATATCTATTATCATATTTATAGGTGAAGCAAAAACTTTGTACCACTTTTTACGAAAATTGAGCTGAACGAAGGAGTATAAAATTTCGCACACTTATATAGAGGAAGAGTGCAGAATGCTAACATTTTGTTACTTTAAGCAATTGCCTATGAAAAGGAAAAAAAACTGTTACGCATTATGGTCGAATTTCGATCACAGATGAGCACTAGTTTATTTAATTATAGTATATAAATAATTAAGTCTGTTGTTTTCTTTACATTTAGCACTAGTCAACCACCTTTTGTATCCTTTAGTCCCAGAATACTTTGACAATTACATTAATTCTTTACTAATCTACAGATTCGTCTCATTCATGGTAGTTTGGGATAGTAACATTTTCCTATACTGTTATTTGCGATACGTATTCATAAATATCGCAAACACGCTACCTACAAATGGGCTGAACTAATAAACAAGTCGGTTATGCCAAATATATATGTCTATTCATGAAACAATAGACGTAAAAGTAGTGGAATTAACAACGGCAGTGGTATAATATATCATCTGCATAATACAACAGTACTAAGAGGTCACGCCAAATAACTACCTACTTATAATATTTAAATACAATGGCCATGAAATATAACAACATAGAATATTCGTCACATATTTTCAAAGGAAGTGTACATTGTGTAACATTCAACAAATGTAAACATTATTAGATTAGTTTTGCAGAACATACATCAGAGAGCCCTTTGTAATCATCCCACTGGTATACCAGGTTACCTTGAAACAAATAAGCATATAACCGATGAATCAAAACTTTTTTAATTAAGAACAAAACCGACTTCAAATGAATAAACTATAAAATGCACTAAAAAGTCAATAAATATTTACTTTATTGATTCGGTTCGTTAATTTTGAAATCATTGGAAATTCACTTTGTCAATGTATATGTGTCACATACGGCCATGTATGCGATGCGATAGCTATGCGATGGTCACGTTTATCGATGACAAAGAATCTCGTTCTTTATGTTCATGAGATTCTTCATAGAATAATTGGTTTATTTTAATCATCATCAAGTCTTTGCGATCTTCGGGAAGTTTACGCATCTTGTTCGCTATTAGCTTTCCTAATACAATATCGCATTCATATTCGCTGTGCTGCTGCTGCGATATTTGTTTTAGAATGTTAAATGCTTGATGTATGTAGTCTTTTGCCTGTTGGAGTTCAGTACAATCGTACTGCTTCCTCTTGGATGTTATCATAGTTGGACGGAATGCTTGATTTGTAGAGCCACACTGTAATGATACGCGTGATGATGTTTCGTGTTCGGTATACGATGCGTCAGTTTCATCACCAATATTTGTATCACCAGTTTCATCTAATGCTTCGTACGTATTTGATTATTTATCAATTTCTGAGTCCTTCCCGACATAATCATTTTCGTTATCCTGAAAATTATTTTATCTACTAATACTAATGTCAAAATATTACGAGCTTGGCAGAATGTAGAGAAAGGCAGTCCTGTAACAACCAATTAATGTTAGATCAGAATATTATACTCGGATTAGCTAGGATCAAAATTCCGAGGGAATTTTTCTACACAGGTAACGGCCAAGCCGAAGTTTGTAGCACTTTAATGCTCTTGTGCTAGTCATCTTTTGCGGCAAGTGTTTTCAGCACTCGCCCCCAAAGTTACGGTGAAGCTTTTAAGGCATTAGCTAGGTTACAAAAAAACGGAATATTATAACTATAAGCAACTGGACTGGACTATAACGCAAATAAAAGTAAAGTTACAATAGCTTATTCTTCCAATGGAGAGTTATACTACTTAGTGGGTAGTTGTCATTGTGTTAATTTAATGCAAACATTAATTGGGATTCAATTATCACTAATCTTAGTGTTCATATATGGGCAACGTGCTCTACTCAGGGGGTATTTTATAAATTGTTTTAATTTTTAAAATAACTCGAAATTCATGCTCTCTGATAATCACAAGCGCGTACATTCCTATGAATATATTAAACTTGACAAATTGTTTATGTGTATCTTTTGTCTATTGTTATTTAACTAGAGTCGTTGACATATCGATAATAAATATTAATATTAGTCATAAAAATGTTATTGTCTACTGATGAAATCTATTTATTCACCAATTCTAACATCTTTCTTAATGTCCTTGAATAAATTTATTGCAACAAAACCACGAAATTTTAATAACGTGAAGATAAAGTAGAAATGTTTTAAATTATATGGTCACAACTTATATCTGAATCACATCTGAATCAATAGAAGTCAATTTATTCTTCTTAGGTTCATCCTATTTCTGAACATTTCAAATATATATTTAAACCTTCAAATTTTGCATTACATTTATCAGAAGTTTTAATATATTATGTTTCTTTTAAGACGTGAAAATCATTCATAATCCATTTTTTTTATATGGCCATTCAATTTACTGTTATTTAACTTTTATTTTACAGTTTTTTTTTTCAAATTATCAATTTACAAATAGATGTTATGTATAGACATTAATCTTTTCTTATCTTTCGATAGTGTGAAATTATTTCTTCGTTATCTCTGGTATGGATTGAACACGATCTTTGAGAGTATATAAGTTTCGTAGAATCGGTACGAATTCCAACTCGGTCTGATTCTTGCTCACGTTCTTGTACACTATAATTCGAGATATTTTATAGTTATAGTTTGAATTATTTTATTTAGAACAGTCACTAGTACATGGGCCGTTCCAATAAACTCCTCAGGTGCAGCAACCTTTTATTGACTTTAGCTTCTTACACCAGTGACAATATTTTACCGTTTTAAAAATATTTTCCTTTTTTTTACTAGGTATAGGTTGCCATTTCTTATTATCAAACAGGTTTTATCTATTATCTCCTTCTTTCAGGATATTTTTAAGAGCTAATGTAAACAAGAATCAGAGTAATAAATGAAATGCATAAGAATGAGATATGAATTTAATTCAATAATCTTATTAACCCAAATTTATTTTAAACATATCGATGTCGATAAAATGTTCATCGCTCTAATTGATATCGATGAAACGTTGCATTTTATTTGCTATAATAAAATGACAGATTGTTAAATAAAACGTTTTTGTTATTTAATTTATATAAATAACAATGATTTTTAGGAAAGCATAATTGAAAAAAATAGATCCGTCTAAATATTACGTGAACATTGTAATCGGTATCCCAATACCGACGTAGTTACATGCTTGCAATTCATACTTTATTCTATACTGGCTGTGTATATCTGCGGCTGCGCCCGCTTTTTATATATCTTACACTAATTTTTATTTAGTACTAAGATAAAGTAAAATATTTCTCATAAATTCAAAGCACTTGCCCGGATTTTATTCAATTTTTACGATTTTAGTTTTTTTTTTACGCGAAGCCCTATTTATTTTTGAAATTTAAAAGTACACTAAGTTACCCGGAGTAACTTCAGCTATCAATCAAAAAAAGTCCCGTCAAAATCCGTCCAGCCGTTCCGGAGATTACTCGGAACAGAGAAACAGACAAAATTAAAAAAAATGATTTTTTGGTATAGTCGTCGTGTAAACATTCATATATATTTAGTAAAAAACAATGTTGACATTACAAGCAGACACTTCAATTTTATTTATTAGTGTAGATTTGTGAACGAATATAAATGTCATTTAATTTAATAAACGTAAATAGAATTTTAATCAATAATTTTTATTTTATTTTATAAAAACGGGTAGGAAGTAAACAAGCAATTTCGACAAGTTGCCGTGATATTAATAATATATATGTTTCCTTGACTCGCTCTTAAAACGTGACGGCGAATGCAAGTGATCGCAAGAATGGCGTTTTTTACACAAAACATGATCAGTGCTTTGAACACAATTCTATCTGATGTTGAGTGACAGTGTGGTCCAGGGTAGTAAACACAATAAGCATAGAGATACTGGTTCTTAAGTGATGCTGCCGGAACACACCTATTGGTATTTGGCGACAGGTTTTTAAACTTGAGCAAGGTAGGTTGAGCTAGGTAGCAACCTAGGCGGGCATTGTTGGAAAATGCCCTATCACCATGCTTTGGCTATCGCGTCCATAGACGCGGAACCGGCCGCAATATCCAGTGCGCCATGAGCGCTTAGTGACATATTCTATTCAGTGTTAATTGCTGGTATAAGTAATCGACCAAGATATAACAGTTTTTATATTTCACTAACCACCTCAACACTCGGAAGGAGGGTACATTTATACACAGGTCGTAGAAAACTGTGCATTAATGAATAAGCGAACCACGCCGGTTTTTATATTTCGGATTCGCCTGATAATTTAGATTTCTTGATTTTAGTTCTATAGCTTTTGTATGCAGACATCAAAAATTGCTTTTTCCTTTTCAACTCATTCATCGTGCACGGTTCACCCATATTATTTTTAATATCGATCCATGCTTTATTAAGACGAGTTTTACTTTTATCGTAGGGATTTATGGGGTCCCAGAGACAAGGGTGCTTTTGGTATAACGCTAAAAAGTGCATCACGATTTCGTTCGTCCATTCCATTTTGTTGTCTGTTGTAAAAACAGTGACACGTCTGTACAGAAGAAGCATGCGCGCGGTACTAAGGCGCGTTCAACGAATTAAAATCTTAACGTAGGCGGCTAACATATATTTGTCTTATTTGCGTCCTTTTATGTGTAAGTAAAAACCGACAACCAGACACGTATAGAGGATTTTGTTTGCTAGTTAGATTATTTGACATGACTGTGCGAATATTTTTAAAAACTGATTCTAGGACATTCTTGGATATCGTTATTTTGCTCATAGAGACCGCCAGCACAACAAAGTATTTTTTTTTTGTTTTTTATCGCTGAGTTCTGAATTATCGTTGTAATTGAGAGTCAATCGCTCTAGATTTCGTTTGTTACCATTCTGTATTAAGTTTTCACTAAATATATAATCAACTAGATGCGCGACTGCGCCCGGTTTTCTTATATTTTTACTGCGTAATATAGTTTTTAAATTTTTTATACGGAACCTTAATTTTTTTTTTACTACTAATACTAAGCAAAGATATTTTTCACAAATTCAAATACCTGCCAGTAAATCTATGTATTGAATCAGATTTATTCATAATTTCATGAGTATTAATTTTTTTTACGCGGAACCTTAATTGTTTTCGAAAAAAATATCCTACGATACCTTGAGAAACTTCACCTATCTAAAAAAAAACTCGTCAAAATAGGTCCAGCCGTTCCAGAGATTATCCGGAACAAACAGGCAAAAATTTTAAACATTGTACTTTTAGTGTAAATATCGCATATACTTCTAACAGTGTTTCAATTACATCTGGAGTACCCCAAGGTTCCCTTTTAGGACCTTTACTTTTTATAATCTTTACTAATGATATTTCACGCTGTTTTACTAAATCTAAAATTTTGTTGTATGCCTCTCTAAGCATATTTTACCGCTTGTATCATGGCGAGTGTTCTGAAGAGCTCTTTGAGCTGTTCCCCTTCCTTTCCATTCCATAACAGAACCACGCGGGTGGGACTTCGGTGTCACGGTTTCACGGTGACACCCATAACTTCAAGAACCAAAAAGTTTGCTGACTCTTACTTTTGTCGCACTGTGAGGTTATGGAACCGTCTTCCTGTCAGCGTCTTCCCTTCTTCATATGATATTGGGTCCTTCAAAAGAGGCGTGAAGAGGTATTCAAGTAGGCCAGCATGACAGCGGTGACTGGCATTGAATTCTGTTCAGTGTCAGTCGCCGCTGTTTAGGATTGTACTGTACTTACCATCAGGCCCAGTGCGAACACTGTGCTGTGCATTATAAAAAAAAATGCTGATGATATGAAAATATTATGCAGTGTAAATTCTCTAGCCGATGTGACTTGTCTTCAACAGGATCTTGAGAGATTCCAAAATTACTGCAATTACAACAGACTTGAGATAAATGTATCTAAATGTTACGTTTGCTCTTTTACTAGAAAGCCTATCCCTATTGTATTTAATTATAAATTAAACGACATACTATTAACAAGGGCTACCTCCATAAGATACCTAGGTGTTACTTTTGACTCTAAGCTTATTTTTGAAATACACATCGATAACATTATTAAGAAAGCTAGTAAAGCACTGGGTTTCAGTTTTCGCCTTTCCTCGAATTTTAAAAACATTAAATCTTTGAAAATACTTTACTGTGCGTTTGTTCGCAGCCGCCTTGAATATGCATCACAAGTATGCAATCCGAATTGCAATATATATATATATATATATATATATATATATATATATATAGGGTCGAAGTTATTCAAAAAAGATTTTTACGTCACCTACAGCAGATCTTTGCTTTCTTTTAAATATAACAAGTGGAGTCGTGGACTGTTCTGAATTACTGAGTAGCATTTATCTGCGAACTCCTACTGCTAACCTCAGAAGTCCACAGCTCCTCTACGTGCCATCTGTAAACGCTACTTACCGACGCAATAGCTATATTTTATGTAGCCAATTCAATGCACTCGACCAAAGTTATGATATATTTTTGATACTACTTTTTCTTTACTTAAGAATAGATTTAAATCATCATTCTTCCTGTAATCTATCCGTTACACACTTTATTAATCAACCGACTTTAATTTTCTTACTATAGTTTGCATTGTACTCGTAGAACTTTTAAATGGCCTTTAGTATTATTTATTGTATTTACTCTAGTGTTTAGCTGTAAGTTTTCCTGTAAGAAAAAAAAAACAGTACATTCATATGTATTTAGTGAAAAATTGTTATTTTGACATTAATGACATTGTCATTTTATTTATTAGTATAGACAGATAATAGTATAAACAGAAATTAGAGTTTTGTTAATTTTACCTTTGTTTGTTGTAGGTATACAAATACGAATAACACAAATTTCCTATGCTCAAAAATAGTAATGCTTAAAAAATGAACCATGCTAAAAATACAATAACAATGGATTACTAAAACAGGTTGTAAACGTGTAACAAAAAGCTAAAGAGGAAGTCTTTATTAGGTATTAACTATATACATATCTATTCGCCTACTCAGGTAATAAAACTTAAATTAGTTTTACGTTTTTACTGAAATCGAATAATAAACCGTATCATTTCTTAAACAAAAAAAAATGCAACGAAACTTAACGATTACTTGACAAATGTATTGTTTAAAACTTAACACGAGATTATTAACTATACGGGAATTGACAGGAAACGTTACCAATAAACTACTGAATGCAATAAATTTGTACAAACACACAAATATTAATTAATAAGATAATTTTCGTGTTAATCAAATTTAAACATTAGTTTATCCTTTGGTTGAAACTAACCAGACGTAGTAAATGCCTTCCTTTTAATATTGTACTTTCTATACCAAATGGTAAACGATGCTGTTGGGTTAATTAATGTTGTTACATTATAAAGCAATAATGTCGTTGCGATAACCATATAAAAGATATTTACATTCCCTTTTGGGAACCTTATATACTATAGTATTGAAAAATTTGGCAACCCTAGAGTGCAACAAGAACGATTGTCGGCCGGTTTCAATATACGATCTGAATATGTGTTTAACTGTTGAAATTCGTAATTTTTATCCATTTTTCTCTAGTTTCAGGGCATTATATATATAATTCGTGAATGGCTGGACCGATTTTTATGATGTTTGATTTGTTGAATTGGAATCCACTCCGAATACCAGGATAATAATTGGTGTGTTCCTGCAGCATCACTTGAGAACCAGTATCTCCAGGCTTAGTGTGCTTACCATCCTGAACTACATCGTCACTTAACATCAGGTGAGATTGTGGTCAAAGCACAGAGCCTAAAAGAAAAAAAAATACGGACAAAATTACGAAAAAATTACGCGCCTAGGAAGATAAACTGAATTTAATTTAGTTAATAACACAACATTTTTTATTGATTCTGACGTGGTACTAAGTTTCCCGGGACAACTAGTCTACATTTACAAATAAGCAAAGATAAAAACATAGTTAAAAACATTTTTTAGTCTGTTTATGAACCGATTTTTCGTTGTATTATAGATAAGGTTTGGTGTTATCATAAAATAAAATTGGAAACAGTTTTTTATCTTCAAATTATTTAACTTAAAGAAACTATATTGTAGTCTAGACTATATGGCAACTCTGTTCCAGCTTGATTTGCCAGCTTGTATATTATTTTGGCAGTATATACATAGTCACAATTATTTTGTGTATGAAACACGGCTTAGAACAAAGAAAATAAATTTCAGTTGTTCCACAGAGAGTAATGTAAAATAAATCAGTTAATTGACACGTTATAAAACCCCTAGGTTCGTTTCGAACCTGGAACCCTCGACGCGTAATCTGAACGATGCGAATCTCCGTTGGTTTTATAAACGAAGCTTCAAAAAGAACTGCATTACCCCAAAAAACAGTGTTCACTGTCGGCAGTTCGAGCGTAACGGGAGCGGGGGGCGGGAGTGGAGCTGCCGTGCGAATGCTCGTTGTATTGTTGAAAAACACAGTGAAACAACAACAGCAGGTACATTCAACTTACTATACTATACTACGAATATGGGACTTCATTTTTGGATCTCGGCCAGTCCTATATATTTAATGTCATTTTGATTGAGTTTTACGTGATATAGTGTTCGTAATTTTGTGCACATGTGAAGTGTTTTAGAAATGATGAGGCGAAACTTTTGTTTTGATCCATTCAACCATAAGACGTTCACTGCTGGACATGGACCTCCCCAATAAAGGGAGGGGGATTGCCATAATCGGCACTTTTCACAGTAGGGTTGGCGATAGCAGTCAGGTGTTTTTATTACTCAGAGGATGCTGCTGCCCATGCCCTGGTTAATATCCCTTAGTCGCTTTTTACGACACCCACTGGAACGATATGGGTCGGTACAATTCTTGGCCAGCACCACACGGCCTCACCCATATGACACTGGCCAAAAGAAGCCTTGAATTTAAAAATGTACCTTATAAATATTGAAAATATATCTTAACTTTTAAATCTTTATTCATTTACCATTTAATTACATAAGTAAATGCAGATTAGTTCAGTTTACATTACAGATATATGATATTTATAGGTGAAGTGAAGAAGCTCATCTCTATGTACTATATAAGAGTATAATTAAATAAATTGCAGTGGGGGCGCGTGCGCGTGGCTGTTGCTACGCCGGGACGCGCTGCGACCGACTCGTTCGCCATTGTGTGCCAATTCGATGCAGTGTCACATGCGCGCCATTGTTGCCTACGAGGTTTTTTATTAGGTTTTTGTGCACAGTCGTGTTTGAGAACTTTCTAGAACTATTCAGCGCCACATTTATACAATTAATAACTGCTACCGCAATACCTATTTTATATTTTTTTAAGCTGACAGTAGAACCACTAGTAATAGAGCTGTCACTCAAGCGGCTATTGTCAATATAGAAATGGTTTCTATGTGTTTTAATAATCGATTATTAAGTCAAGACTAGACAAGAAATTACTAAAACATTAACATATAATTACTCGCTCCAATTAAATAAGTGTTTTACAATTATTTTACTTTATTTTCCAAGCACAATAAATATTCTTTCGTCATCGATATAACCGTGTCGCGGAAGATTTTATTTTTGAACGTCCTCTCTTAACTACTTGTATTAATAAAGGCGTGAAAATAATAAAAAGAAAAATATAGTAAGTGCTGTTAATAAAATCATACGATTTACCACCCGGGCACGGCGTGTTCGTATCGGGGTCGGATTCTGACGCTCTCGAGTTATAAAAGTCACCTATAATAATAACTTCGATATTTTTCAAAAAAAAAATTATTGAAGCAAATTAAAAAAAATTATAGATCATTATGTTCCTCATTAGGTCGAAGTTTTTCACTACAATCCAAAGTTTGCTTACTCATATTTATTTGGTTCGTGAGTAATCTCGCTTATCACCGTCTCCATTGCCTGGGCCAAGTACAGGAATAGGAGACGGGATCATAGTTTAATAAAGCCTACTTAGATCACCCAAATAATCGATGCAAATAGGACTGTTTCTGATATGATGCATGGTGCCTAGAATGATCCCATGGAGAAAGATATATCCGACTTGCGAGTCGCCAAATAGTGAGAAATTGCAATATATATATATAAATGAACGTGAAGCTCTCATCTCAGAGCTCGCTTTATGACATTTAGTTAACGAAGCAAATAGTTATATAAAGTTATGCCATAAAAAAAGGTTTTGATTGAAGGATGAAGTTAGTGGGACGTACTTCTGTGTTTTTTAAGCGATTACAACTTAACAGAGCTTATGTGACTAGCGCTTAAGTACGCTCGATCTAAGATTTAGGAATGATTGTAGAATAATGAGTATTTATAACATATTGATAATTGAATGGAGAATCTTTTATTGTGTAATTTTACATATTCAACTTATTTATTAGTGAAAAAGACGTCATTACTAGAAACATTTTATCGAAGTTATGCAAATAGTAACCCAGCGCTGGAGCACTGTTTCGTACGGCCGTGTGAGACCATCAACAAAGCAAACACAGATGTTGTTGATACTAAAATTAGCGGTAAGCAGCTACTCTCCGCGGCGTTGTGTGTGTGTATGTGCCTCTGCCGAACTGCTTCTACATTTATGTTTAACTTGGGTTACATTTGCGATGCCAGATTACGCATTTTAATGCCTTGTTTATCTCGGTAATGTTCGTGTAAAAATGAAGCAAGTCTATTACGAACAGTTTAATTAGTTTCTGACATATTGTAATTTTTAATAATTTAGTATTTTAAATTTATATTATCACCTACCTATTTTGCGAGTTGTGGATATTTAACTTATCTTTACGAATAAATAAAATTGTAATTTTTAATGTTTGCTCGGTTAGCGTCCTCTAGGACCAGCCAGAGACGTTCTGAACCATATACAGAATGGCGATGTGTAATTGTTAAGTGATCTTTGATATAAGATTTCTATTTTACTGTACCTGAAGAAGCAGAGTAGTAGTTGAATCCAGGGACGCATGTTTTATGTAGTGTTGGTGGATAGGATTTATAGTTAATGTTTTCTACAAATTTTAATTTTAATTAGACAGTTCTATAAATGGTAGAAATGTATTTATTTAAGTCCCTTGCTCTTTTATTTTAGTATAGATACAAAACAAAACAACTTTAAACTTAATTTGTATGTCTGTGTTCTATATTTCACGAATCAGTTCCCGCATTGTGATATTGTTTATGTTAGTTAAATAGACAGTTACGCTTAGAATTCAAGTGGTCTAAATTCGTAAATGAATAAAGAGTGAGAGATCTGTTTATGATCAATATCATGGCTCCCATCTGAATTGACCCAATTAATCTTACTCTGAAGTATTTTATTACTAATGTTTTTTGTTTAATTTGGATAACCTTGTCTATATAGTTGAACCGAATATATCGAAAATGAAGTCGGTTTATTTTTCTTTTAAAATTAATTTCTTTATTATTGTCTGATTATGGCGATGATGGCGCTGTGGATTGCGCGGCCGGATTCCGCGTGAATGGACGCGGGTTCAAATCCTCGTATCCAACTCTAAAATCAGCCTGAGCTTTCGGTGAAGGAAAACATCGTGAGGAAACCAGAGCATGGTGGTAGGGCATTATCTAACAATGCTCGCCTGGGTAGTTACTACCCACAGGTTCGAAAACCTGTCGCCAAATACAAATAGGGTGTGTTCCGGCAACATCAGTTGAGAACCAGTATCTAGGCTTAGTGCGTTTACCATCCTGGCCACATCGTCACTTAACATCAGGTGATATTGTAGTCTGTAGCCTATAGCTGTAAAAAAAATTATTACAAATTTAAGTACGTTACCTTATCCCGTTACATAATTATAATATCTCTCATGTTTTATTCCAAATTATCTTCCTCCTCACTCATAAATAAACATCTATTTTAATTTTGATAAAGATGAAAAGATACTTTCCAGCGTCAATCCACAATATTGACAAAGCTTATTTATTTTTATATAATACCTTAATTAAATATAATACTAATAAATATTATTTGAGGAAAATATCTAAGTATTAAAAAATAAAACAAACTATAGATACTATAACAAACAAACATTAGGATATTGTTATGATGAGTAGATAATATCGACTTACATATTATGTAGTTGAGCATAGCGAATGTCTAAGATCTCTGGAGCATTGTTGTTATATCCATGTCTTATAATGTATAATTAATATTAATTATATTATAATAATATTATTTTTCTCTTGTATATTAATAGGTGTGTTAAACCACAACGATACGTTCAAATATAGATTATAGGTATATGATGTTTGTTTACATAGTTAGTTCCCTCGATATGTTTTATTATTTGTTACCTATTCGTGTTTGTTAGTTTATGAAACAACTCCTCCGGTTGTCATGTTATCGGACAAGTTAAACGAAATTTTATTAGTGATTCTGTCACTCAAATCTTTAATTAATCCTCACTAATTATTATTTTTTTAACCTAGCTAAATGCTGTTGAACGGAAGGGCCATAACAGCTTCACCGTTTCTTTGTGAGCGAGTGCTGTGGGCACTCACCGCAAAAATTACTAGCACAAGGGTTCGAACCTTGGCTTGGTCGCTACCTGTGTTACAAAAATTCCTGCGGAATTTAATCTTAGCTAAACCCTACATTTTTTATTTATTAATAATAAAACAAAAGGTTTCTACAGGACCTATGTACCTGCGTGTTATGTGCAGGAGTGTGTATAGAGTGCTGTGCGTGTAATGCTTGATGCATGGACAGTATCACTGTATCGTGCTGGTAGCGGCGTCAAGAGCCATTTGGGGCTTCCTCTACAAATCTGAATCTGAATTCTGAATCCTTTGTAAGGTACATCTGAGATCTCCTTTATATGACCAAACGCGGGTGCGCAGTACGTGTTGATGGGTCTAACCACCATCTTGTACAGGGTATTTTTTTGGCGAATGGCCATTTTGCTCTTGGAGTCCAATTAATATTCGTATTTAAATTATACCAAAGCTCACGTAATCGTGTACACGGTGAGTGGGGGTGGGGGTGAAGAACTTTGCGCTTAATATTGCCGACAGAGGGGGAGGGATCTAGTGAATGATCGTCATAATTTTAATATTAGAAATAAAGACATTTTGGCCGTCCCACGCTTTAGGCTAAGTAAGTGTAATAAAAGCCTTATAGGTAATAGTATTCGATTTTACAATAAGATCCCAAGTGACATTACCGATTTACCTGACAATAAGTTCAAGTATTATGTCAAGCAAGTCTTAATCTCAAAAGGTTATTACAGGGTGCATCATTACATGAACGATAGTGATGTCTGGAATTAACCCACATCTCTGTGCTTCCGCTAACTTTAGCTGATACTATGATTTGTATAGTTTTTTTTATATGAAAAAAAATGATATACATTATATTTATAAAAAAAAGAACCAGATCGAGTTTCTTGCCTGCGCTCTTCTCGACTGGGTTGTTTTCCGAAGCGGTGGTAGTGTTTTAGACGTTCATAAGCGCCTTCTTGGGGCCTAAATTGAAAAAAGATTTTTTTGATTTGATTTTGTTTGATTTGATTTGGACGTGTGAAAAAAGCCAAGTAATGCTTGTATAGCTTCTAGTTATAAATAAGTAGATGAGCGAATCTGAGAATCGTGCATATTACGGACACTTGGGAAAAGTCTTTGGTCAGTAATGGACAATAATAGCTTAAAGATAATAATTACTTTTATCAACGTTGTCGATGGCAGTTTTCAAATAATATAACGTTTTTGTATATTTGTAAACGAGTGTTACACAATTTTGTTAAAAATTCAAAATTTACATAACCTAAATTGTTGGTAAATGAATGTTATTATTTTGTTTTTTTTCTCTCTTTGTTGCTGATCTACAATAAGCACCAGCCCGACCTTTGGTTATTAAAAAATATAAACAGATATTAACTGAATGAATGATTAAAATTTAATTATTATATTAACATATTCATTGTTCATGGCACATGTTTGTATGACAAAGAATTCTTGAGGAGTCACCGGCCCGCACGTTATTCTTGTTTGTATGACGCAATACAAACAATATTTTAACATTTATTTTTTTGTATTCATAAATGCAGTGCTTATACAATACAATACACTTTAGTCTGGAAATAATCTTAGACACAAAGCTATGCATCTGCTGTAATAACTACTTAACCAGTCTACTACGAGCCTGGTGCTTACGCCAGTTTCAATTGTTTTCCTATTGTCAAGTTTATAAAGTTTAAAAGTATTATTAGTTTGAGGGATTAAAGTTATTTGAACCTCATACTTTGATTTATATTAATATTATAAAACTAGCTGTTACCGCGGCTCCGCTTGCGTATAATACTAAAAAAATAGTTACGCGAACCCTAGTTATTTTCCTAAAACCAAAACAGCCTAAGTTGCATCGTATAACTTCAGTCATCTGCTAGAAAAAGTACCGTCAAGATTGGTCCAGCCATTCCGGAGATTAGCTGGTACATACAGAGAGATGAAAAAAACAAATTATATTTTTAGTTTTAATACCGGATATAAATACATTGATATATATTTTTTAAAAAACTTTTATTTTTATATTACAAACAGACACTTCAATTTCGAATATTGCCATAGACAAATTTTACATAATGCAACGCATCATACATACTGATAAATGCATCACAGTGATTTGGCTCAGATTGGGCTATGATTATTACTAAGTCATCATCTCCCTGCCCTTATCCCATTTGGGGTCAGCGCAACATGTCTTCTTCTTCCATTCATCTCTATTTGAGGTCATACCTACATTCACAGTACATCCATCTTTTCTTTAGTCTTCCTTTTACCCTATACCCGTCTTCATCCATATACAATACCTTTCTTACATCATCCTCTTCCACCCTGCGCATCACATGCCCATACCAAGACAGACGCCTGCTCCTTAGTCTCTCTGTCAAGTCCTCATCGAATCCAGTGACTAAATATGCTTTATCGTGATACTATACACAAAAACAATAAATATGCAACTAATAATTGGTGAATAAGTGAAGCGGGGAGATTTCCTTTCACCATAATAATATTTAACTTTTTCGTACAGTACTGGCGTGTGTAGCAAGTATCAACCCTATCGTTAGTGGATAAGGGCCTCACCAGTGTATTTAGAGAGCGTTACTAAGCACTTAGCAAACACTTCATAAAACAAACAGCTTCCAAAGACACTGATGGATTATTCTGACACAAAAACAAAATTGTTCCGAGACGGCTTAGGTTATACTGTTGTAAAAGTATTTATTAGCAGAGATGATCCTACAAATGTACTTACAAATACTTGATATATTTATTTCAACAATAACACGTAATTACGTTCTGATTTGCTCTGAATAGTTTATTCAATAACACGGTAAACATTATTTATTAATCATATACATGATACTACTGACAGTACACCAGCAGATCTAGAATCTTAGTTCATTCTGTTTTCTTCTGTAAAGCAACCTTATATAGCTCTACTATTGGAAAAATATCATATACAGTATATAAACAACATACATACATATATACAAAATATCGTATAATATCTTTAAAAAAAATGTATAATTCAACTCGTATCTTTACGAGGTCCTTACCTCGACGTATTACAAAATGTAAATAATCCAAATAAATGATACCACTACGAAATAATATACATAGTAATTCACATACAAATGTAGGTCAAGAGAAGGTGCTTATGAACGTCGAAACACTACCACCATTTTGGATAACAACGCATTCGAAAAGAGCCATCTGGTTTTTTTTCAAAATAAATATACATATATTTGTTAAACAAATAATTATACAAATTATAGTTATATGTTTTTAGCTGAAGCACAGAGAGGGGTAGAAATTTCCAGACATCGCTATCGTTCACGTAATGATTCAACTTGAACTTGTTATCAGGTCAATCAGTAATCTCCTTCGGAATCCTATTGTAAGTCTAGAAGTAATTTATTATAAATACATTTACTTATATGTTTGGAGTTCCTAGAGGGAGGTCTATATCTTTTTTTTACACTATTTTTATTGTAGCACAATTGATCAGAACATGTTGAAGTACTTGTATGATCAGTACATACGAACTAACATACTCTAAATAAGATATTAACCGCCAGAGAACACTAACAGCTTGGCAAGAGATTTTCTATTTGGGAAATGTAGTAAAATAATCAATAGTAAAAGTAATGCCTTTATTTATTATAACCTTCATTGAAATCTCAAAACTATGTATTCGACGTCATCGCTTCGTAACGTTGATGTAGATCGACTTTTACCAGTAGGTTAATAGATTCATATTTTTCCATAAAACAACAGTGCCGTAGGTACAGGTGTAGTTCCGCGAACATGATGAAATATCAGAACATTTCGCGTGAGCGAGTGACGCAACCGGCCCAGCGGGTTGTCACTACTACGAGGGTAACAAAACCTGTTTTTATCGCAAACGTGGTAATAATGTGGTTGGTTCTACTTGGAGGTGTGGTCAGTGTGCCTTGGTCCTTCCTTTGTACTGTTATAATGACACACTACTAATATTACGAACGTCTTTGTCCGATTTTAAATTAAAATCTTGTAATACCTCTTTGATCATAAACACACTACTTTATTAAGATTTCCTGTTTTATAGATTGATTCTTAATATTTTTTTTGTAAGTACATAGTTAATTCCTTATAGAGATTAAGTCCAATAATGCAGAAATTAAAACCATAAAAAAATAGACAATATATAACTTGGTGGCCGTGAAAGCGGGCACGACTAGAAGTTATAAATATATCAAATATTACTCGTCTTTTGTTGTCAACGAAAGGGAGTCTTAATGAGAATTTTGTCATTATTTTGAAAGATTAAATCCACTTTCACCTGGTTTATTACAGTATTTACTGCCATATCTTCAGTATACAATAGTTTTATTACATAAAATTCTTATTTGAGAATGTTGTTTTAACCTTCTACATTTTTCTATCTTTTGTGCGTTGCCTCCCCCCGCCCTATCTGCCACCGCATCCCGCGATCCGCGGGTAAAGTCGCGAGCGGAGGAAGCGATGACGTTTCCCCCCCCACCCCCGCACCCCCCGGCCGCTGACAGCCGGAGTGTGCAGCCGACGCCTGGCCGCGCGCGGGCCCGCCCCGCCGACCGCCCCAACCGCTGAGAGGCGTCCGCCGTCAGCCGCAGCATCCTCACCAAATACCATCAAGGAGAGGGACACCATCGTTCTCGCCCAACTGGTTGAGACGGGTCTCCTCTCCCTGGGGATGCTGCGGTGGATGGCGCTCTACCTCCGCGTCTCGGAGGCCGAGACGGAGGGGCGCTCACCTGGCGCGGAAGACGTCGCAGCCCTCCATATGGCTGCGGCTGGAGTCACAGCACCCCCCCCCATCCCCGCGGCGGTACTCGACCGCAGTCCGGTCGGCCGCGGGCGACGACGCAAGAGGAGCGAGGGAGAGGAGGAGGACGAGCTACGAGTGGGAAGGAGGACGCGCTCGCTGCCGTCCCCCACCCCCCCGCTTCACCCGGCGAAGAGGCAGCTGACTGCATGGGCAGCTGCGGAGCGGATGCTGGCCGCGAGGTACGCCGGCCCGACGGTCCCAGCCGGGACCGGAGAGCCAGTACCTCCAACCTCAGCGGCCGCTCCGCTCCCGCAGCGCCAGCGCCACCGACCATCACGGCAGCCACCTGCGGCGCAGCCGCAGACACCTGCGGCGCAACCGCAGCCACCTGCGGCTCACCGGCCACCTGCGGCCAGCCCGCAGTGCGACCCGGCCGTAGCTGCGACAGCGCGCGCGACGCCTTCTGCAAGGCCTGGACCCAGTGTGGTCAAGGCGAAGGTGTCGGCGACTCCCGTGCCCGCAGCACCGGCACCAGTACCAGCACCAGCGAGATCGTTCGCGGCGGCGGTAGGAGCGCCTCAGCGCCAACCGGCGCAAGAGACGCCGTTGCCTCCGGCCGCCACACACCAGCCGCAGCAACAACAACAGCAGCAGCCGAAGCCGGACACGCCGAAGGGGCCTTCAGCCCCCAACGTCAAGCAGGCACCGGCACCAAAATATCCGCCACTGATAGTGGAGCGTCTGCCAGAATGGCAAAGACATTTCAAGCTGCTGACCCAACAGCTCGGCAGAGCTCCGAACGCTCGCCCCTTTGGGACAGGGGTGAAGTTCTTGCCGGAGAGCGTAGACGAGTACCGAGTAGTACAACGTTACCTCACCAAGGCGGAGAAGGAGGAAGGCATCGCCTGGTTCTCCTACTCCTTGCCTGCCGAGCGAAGCCTCAAGGTGGCTCTGAGGGGACTACCCTCAGACACGGACCCCGCTGACATCACAGCCGCCTTACAGGAGCGAGGCTTCGAACCCGAGTTCGTAAAGAACATCATGGCGCGTGGAGGTCGCCCGGGTTCCGTTTTTCACGTCGTCCTGAAGCGGACACCAACAACCCCGGACATCTATGCAGTAAATGAATTACTGTGCATGAGGGGGATTAAAATAGAAGCCTGGCGCGGTAAGACTGGTCCCGCCCAGTGCCACAGATGCCAACAATTCCGGCACAGCTCGATGCAGTGTCATAGAACACTCGCTTGTGTCCGGTGTGGAGAACCACACGTAGCTCGGGAATGTGGTCGCTCAGTTTGAAGAGCCACCGACCTGTGCCAACTGCGGCGGACCGCACCCTGCCAATTATAGGCAGTGTCCGGTCTTCCGTAGGGAAGCCAGGTACCGGACGGCTGGCGTAATTACGCGCACTGGCGATCACCTCTCAGGACGCGTAACGAAAGGGTCAGCAATTCCACCGCAAAACGACAGTAGGGGAGACGGCGTCAGCGTCACTGATGGCGCCGGCCAATGAGCCTACGAGTCGCGGTGCGACTACTGGACCTGGGAAAAGACGCCGACGCCAGAAGAAGAAGTCCGCGGTTCAGGATCGTACCGCGGGCGCGTCGAGAGATAGACCTGCCCCTCTGGCACCTCCATCCCCCCCCCCGGCTCAGCAGCTGGACACTTTGACGGCGACCCTCGGTGTCCTGCAGGAGATCTTGTCGGCCGTTAAGGAGGGTGAGAAAGGTCAGAAGGCCACCCTATTGGGATTACTGAAGCTCCTAAATCCCAATGCTTGAGTTAAGGGTGTGCCATTGGAATGCCCAGGCGCTCACGGGGAAGAGAAGGCTACTGATAGCCTTCCTCCGTGAGCAAAAGATTGACGTGATGCTGATATCGGAGACTTTCCTGCGTCAAGGCGAAGAGTTTCGGGTCCCTAACTACTTCGCATACAGGAAAGACGAGAGGAGTCCGACGAGTGGCCGCCCGTACCGAGGACTTTTAGTCCTCGTCAAGAGGAATGTCGTACATCAGCCAATACCCTTTAAAGAGTACCAGTCACTCTACGCTCTGGGGGTATTGTTGCACGTCGATGGTCGGGACTTGAAGGCTTACGCCATATACCGACCAAATAACCAGCCCACACAGATGCTGGAAAGAGAACTTGAGGAATTAATGGCGGGAGGTACGCCAACGATCATGGCAGGAGATTTTAACGCGAAGCACACCTCCTGGAACTCCTCATGTAATACGCAACCTGGTCGACAACTCTTGAAGCTTGCTGAAGACTATAGCTTTGATATCCACGGCCCAGATGAGCCAACACATCATAGCCCGAGGTCGCAAGACGTTTTGGACATAACGTTAACGAAAGGGCGCTTGAATCCACCGAGGCAGACAGTACTGCCGGATCTACCCTCGGACCATAGACCAGTCCTTCTCGAAGTCTCCGAGTCACCTACGCGAGTATTGCTTCCAGCATCACGTACGCGGATTGATTGGGCAATATTCGTGAAGGAACTAGAGAGCACCACACCGACGCGAAAGATGTCCACGCCGGAAGATGTGGAACGGATGACGGGTGAACTCACCCATTGCATCCGCAGCGCCCGAGAAAAATCTACTCGCACCATTCCGACGGAGTCGAGGCTCAAACCTCTTCCCCGGCGGATTCAGGATCTCATAAAAGAGAAACGAGCGCTGCGGAGGGAGTGGCAGAATACCCGTTGCCCCTTCACGAAGACTAGACTTAACTCGATGGTGACACGAGTTAAAATTGCCCTAGATGACCATGCAGCCGAAGCGTGGGAGAACCATATAGACGAGATCATCACGGACAGCTCGGTCCCCTCAGTGCACCGTCTATGTAAGCAGCTATCGAGCACACCGGAGCCGGTCCGCCCCTTACTGGGCGAAGATGGCTTCCCACGCTTCACAGCAACTGATCGGGCGGAGATCTTTGCTACGTGTTTGGAAGAACAGTTCTCCCCGAACGACGAAGCGGACCTTCAGCACGTCTTCAATGTAAACCGACACCTAGACAGATACTGGGCTGAGCCTGTAGTCGGCGGCAGCCCGGCAGACGCCCTGTTCTTCACCCCGGCCGAAGTAAATCGCGTGATCGGGAAACTGAAGCCCAGGAAGGCCCCCGGCGCGGATAACATTACCGTTGCAATGCTGCGTCACCTGCCGCTGAGATCACTCGCGGCGGTGACGCGGTTATTCAACGGTATTATCCGCTCGGGGCACTTCCCGAATGACTGGAAGCTCGGACTGGTCCGCATGTTACCGAAGCCCAGGAAGAACCTGCAAAGACCAGAAAACTACAGGCCAATCACTTTGCTCAGCACGCTGTCTAAGGTGTTCGAGAGGCTCGTGCTGGCCAAGATGCTGCCGCACATGAACCTGAGAGCCGAACAGTTCGGGTTTAGAGAGCATCACTCTACTGTTCTCCAACTCACGAGGGTCATTGACATAATAGATACCGCAAGAAGAAACAGACAATACGTCGCAGTTGTACTGCTGGACATGGAGAAGGCGTTTGACAAAGTATGGCACCAGGGGATGCTATACAAACTGTTAACGACCACCACGATCCCTAGGAAGATTCTCCATGTCCTGAAGTCTTTCCTGGAAGACCGCCGCGCCCAAGTAGTGGTCGAAGGCCAAGTGTCTCGGGAGTTCCCTATGAGAGCCGGAGTCCCGCAGGGTAGCTGCCTCTCTCCTAGCCTCTACGCCGTCTATACCAACGACATGCCCGTGCGCGGGTGGACAGAACTCGCATTATTTGCTGATGACGCCGCCTACTTCCACGTAGATAATACGCCACTAGATGCGCAAATTGAAACCCAGCGTTTACTTGACACCCTTCCTGAATGGCTACGGAGATGGAGGCTGCGGGCCAACGTAGGGAAGACACAGGCACTCATGACTAGAGTGATGATGAGTAGATTACCACCTTGCTTGACGCTCCAGGGAAAGACTATACCGTGGAAGGATAAAGTTCAATACCTGGGAGTCACTATAGATCGAAACCTGACTTTTTCAAGTCATGTAGGAGATGTGATCGCGCGGACAAGAGCGGCGAGGAGAATGCTGCGTCCAGTGCTCACCTCAAGGCTACCCTTGAGAACGAGGCTTGGTTTATATAAAACCTATTTGAGGTCACGATTTACCTATGCCGCCCCTGCATGGTTCAGTCGCTTATCGGAAACGAACAAGAGACGGCTTAGAGCCCAACAGAGCATCACGCTTCGCATGATCGCGGGGGCACCGCGATACGTTAGCAACCACGTACTTGCGCGTGACTTACGTGTAGAGAGCCTGGATGCGTTCATAAGCAGCCTTGCAACCAACATGTTCCGAAGAGCGGACACGTCGGCGCACGTTCACCTCCAGAACATCGCGCCGTTGCACGCCAGACCTCCCGACAGTCGGAGAGGAAGAGGTGATCGCTTGTCATTAATATATAGGCCTCAGGCGCGCGATCTCATACGCCGGTCCTCGCCTAGCTGAGTAGGTAGTTGAAGGAGGACCGTGTCTATGACCCGTATAGATCGGGTGCATCTCCCTGACCCCTCAGAGTCCGATCGACAGCAGGATTAGCTCCCAGAACTCAGAAGATTACTCCACGAGGGACGCACCTGTGTGCCTCACCCAGTTGACTTGTCCGTAGGCGCGGACAAAGGAGAGGCCACCGTCGAAGGGAATAGCCCTGATGCGGTTTCCCCGTGTCCCCTATTAGTTTGTAGTGTAGTTAGTAAGTGTAGCGTGTGTAGTTTTCTGATTGTGTTTTCTTTGTTTTGTTTTGTTTTTTTATTTTGTAATTGTTATTATAGTATGTAATTTAGGTTAAGTTACATGATGTAATAATTTTTTTTTTAAATAAAGATAAAAAGAAAAAAAAAAAATACGGTTAGGGAAAGACACACGACACGCCGCTGCTAAACTGCTCGAACATAAGGAGGAGACGAGAAGAATTGCTATATATTCTATCTTTTGTGTTGCAAGCATAAATATATAAATATATATCAATGGTTGCAAGTTTATGTGTGTTGTTGTAGTTATGTAGTACAAGTGTTGTAATGTACTTCTATTAATACATTATATTTCCATACCATACATTATATTATACCACGCTCTTTAAGTATTTTTGTTTGGATTTTTCAGAGTGATTTTTTGAAAATGTATTTAAAAACTTGTTTGTTTTGATTCTATGACAAGAGTATTATAATTTTATCACGGGTTTAGTAAGAGAGATAGCAGGAGAGCAGTTTCCCTCGTTTGCTAGCGACAGCAATGCAATACAGGTGAACGACCCACCGGGTTGATATCGAGCACGCATTCACACGGCATTGGCTAATAATCCATTGTGGTGTTTTGTCCGCTCGACTTTCTTTGTTGCTAACCAACAGTTTATGATAATGACACTCAACTCCTTGCCGTTATGTTGTGATAAAACAATAATACAACTTCTTATATAATTACATAAAAAATATTTATTGTTGATAATCCCATATTAATATACAAACTAGTGCTTGTCTTTGATCGAAATTCGACCATAATTCATAAAAACGCTAGCAATTTTGTTTGCTTGTCATCGTCAATTGCTTAAAGTAAAGCCTTCTCAAAAGTCAATATTCTGACTACACGGTAAATAAATATCAAGTCTGACATTGGCATGTGATTGAATGCATCAGTAATCGTAAGAGGTAACGATAGATGTGTGGTTTGTGTTAAATGGTAGTGTGTGAACTGTATTGTTTTATTAATTTTATGGATGTTTTATGCATATTTTAAAAAAATGTCATCATTCTGCACTCCTTCTCCATATAAACTATAAGGCTGGCGTGCATCATCTAAGCTTATATTTAACAAAAGTCAAATCCATAGTTAAATCTACAGTTAGGCTAAAACGTGTTGCACCATCTGAGTTTAGTTTAAATTACGTCATAATTTAACTGTAACCGTAACCCACGAAATTTGGGCGTTTAAAATTTAAACGAAGTTTATTTCGATTGTCATGACATCTGCCAACGATATTTAAGAGAGCCTATTATTTACATTGTACAAAAATATATCTCTATTGTAAGATATTTTTATGGGAATCGTCTACTCTTTTTGTCTTCTGTTTTCTCTTTTTGTTTCAAGCTAATGCCATCAGGTTTTTTTTTTACATAAAATAATATCCTTGTTTATCGATAAGTGTTTGAATACTTAATATTATACAGCAACAATAATAATTAACATGTCTTTCATTAGGATATACATATATTACAGTAATAAATGTAAGACAAATACTATTTTTTTTTATTCTTGATAAACTTACTTGGTTTTTACAGTTAATAGGATTTGATCCATAACGAAATATATCCAAAATCTCCGTTTTAGTCCAAACTGACAACAATAACAACACGTTTGTTTTCTATTTATCAATATTGTTTTTTGACATTTTTTACGATGTTACCATACATAAAATATTTTCCTTAATATTTATTAGGAGATTGATGTCTCTTTCAACTGACAACTCTTTTAACTTTAACCCTAACTAAAAGTAGGGTTGTGCACTCGAAACTTTGCTACTGCTATGGTTAAAGATATAGTAAAGATTAAGTTTAAATTTAAACTTTACTATAACCGGAGATTTCGTGCACTCCACCCTTAGTATGCAAAATTTCATACTCCTCCGTTCGCGCAATTTACGTAAAAAGGGTACAAAGTTTTTACTTCACGTATTAATGATTATTTCCGATGATGGTCTTCGTTGATAAAAAGCACCATACATTATCTTTGTACATTTCCGATTCTATGTTACTTCCTTTGTAAATTGCTTTTAATATAACTTTGTTCCTCCAAAACTAACTAAAATTGTTTCACAATTAGACCTGATCTGTTTTATACGATATCCAGAACTGTGGTTAATGTTGTGTCTTGTATAAATTATAAATTAAGAAAAATAATTAGAACACGATTGAAGAGTTTTACATTCTGTTATTATTTTAAACTTGAAAGTACTATGCAAAAATAGCTCTATTTCATAGATAATCTGAAGTTGCACACATGCTATACTGTTCACTACTATATTGATGTCATCACTTTCATATCCATTGTTTGTTTGCTAGTCGTAATCTATTGTTATTCTCTATTCTATTATTGTGTGATTGCAACGAGTGCAGCCAGCGGAAATTTATTAGTGCTTTCGTGCATTTATATATGTAGATACATTAACCAGATTCGGGGTTATCTGATGCAATGCTTTTAAAGTTGTAAAACGATTTATGTTTCAAATAATCAAGATACGGGTTTTATTTACCTGTTTTAGAAACTTCAACTTGTATTTACATAATTCAGTTTTTTTGTCTGTATCTCGTGACTCAAGGACTCGGCCAAATGTTTTAAATAGGCTCCTGGAGACTAAGTTTAAGTACTTAATTGAAGAATTCTAGATTGTTTTAACTTATAGCCTAAACGGTATGTACCGGTACCTTCTCCAGACTCGTCCATTGCATTTTCAAGTATTAAATTATGCAGTAGGATTCTACTATACAAATTAATAATAGCAGGACCGGATTTGTCAAATAGCTAGAATGTGTAAGAGCTATCTCTGTCTCGCTATCTGTAAAAAAAAATGTGAGTTAGTTCATCTTTCGTGCGAGACAGTATCGACCAGTACGCACAATGGTGAAAACGATCCGGGATCAGTAAGCAAGTATATCTTAGGTTACTTGGAGGCTTTAGTCGTGATAGATGTAGGCATGATGATGATGGCTATAGATACTCATCTATCCTCATCTACCTCATCTGTGTACTTTATTTACATATCTCAAACAGCGCGTATATTCTAGACTGATATTAATTAGTAGTAGGTAGTTAAAAATAAAGTCAGTCATATCACGCAACGGATGTTTCATTGCTTGGTGACTGTGGTCGGATTCGAACTCACACCTCCGAGGAGACTGGTGCGTTAAACAATACCTAATAGCTGACCCTATAATATTTATGAGGTTTCGTTAAAGGAAGGAATTGTGGTAATAGTATTCACTAACGCTTATCTGACTAGGTACTAACCACAGCAGGTTGAAAATCAACCACGAAGCACCACTTGTCAGTGTTTTTCCGACCACGTAAATTGGCCGTTAATTCCTCTAGACTTATGAGCTTATCATCTTGCGGCACATCGTAATTTAGCATAAATAAACTTATATAAGATTTAAACAAAAACTTTATATCTCAACTCCTCTGGAAGGATAAATGAGATTAGTATGTCTTTGTTCAGTAAATTCTAGACGTTGATATGAGTACTTCCTAACCGGTATGTAGGAAGTGTGAAGCGTGCCTAACGCGGAAGGAGACTATAAATGCTTGTTTTCAAACTACCGGTTCTGATTACATTATAGAATGATACATAAAGAGACTTAACGACTGATTACCACCACAAAGGTGTTAGTTAAACAATTATGTAATATGACTTCATTATGTTATTTGTCTATACAAATTACTCGGTTTGAAGATTTTGTTATTAAAAACAACCCGTAATCTTTTTAAACATATAAAAGTATAATATATACACATTTTGTGTAAGTCCCCTTGCAGGGTCTGTCTGTCTGTCTTCACGCGATAAGATTAAAGAGTACTTACTAGACGGATTATCATACGGTTTTTTACCAATAGATACAGTGGTTCATGAGGAAAATTTTAAGTAGATAGTTTATTAAAGCTTTTCGTTAATATTTACTGCTATCCGTGCGAAGCCGGGGTACATCGCTATTTATATTAATATACAATTATGAAACTGAATAGAAAGTAATAGTGGGCATGAACTGACAAAACAAAGCAATTCAGCCCTGGACAAACGTAACATTGTTTTAGTATTTATATAAACAGTACAAGGAAAAGTATATTTTATAATGAAAATTAAGTAATTTAAAAAAATATTTAAAATTTACAATATAAATAAAATAGAAGTCTGAACGTCAGCCATGAACGATGCAACGTAATTATCATACTTTGATGGGAATACTTTACCTTGTAAGTTTTAAACAGAACCTGTTTTTATAATAGTCTGCGAAACAAAGGTTTCTTTCTCTCTTAACCGGTCGGTGTGTTGTAACTTATTGTCTCCGCGCATGCGTGTTATTATCCAAACAACAAATAGGAAAAGTAGCTCTTATTGTAGGATCATATTTCCTAATATAGATTCTACTAGGTTCTAAATTTAAGAATGAAATGTTTACACAACTTAGAATTTCGGTTAGTGATATCGATTGCACTTATAATCCACTTGAAAATACGTAATATTTCTAAAGGGATCAGCCAGTAGACAATCAGATGTTCGCAGGTTTTTCAGGAAGACTTAATAGTTTACTGGCATAGTTTTTAGTCAATATCTTGGTGGTTGCCCTTATTTTTAGAATGTACTATGTTGTGTACCAAATTAGCCATAGTTTTTTTTTGTTATATCTACAATCAGTCGCACTATTAGCAGATGTGTGAAAAGCATATGTGTTTGAGATATAAAAACCTATATTGGCCGGTTAGACAAAACTCCAAACTATTTACAGATAATAAGCTACTTATATATAAGGCAATACTAAAGCCTGTATGGATGTACGGAATACAACTCTGGGGAAATCCGATTTACTTCTTCAAAATACTTTAATCGCCTTGAATTCACCCAAATAAATTAGCAATAAAGCTGACTACTCGCACTAGCCATAGTGCAGACGCTTTGTCGTGATAGTGTAAATAAATGTTTATCAGACTAAAATAATACATCTTGTTAAGTTTATATGAAACGTAAAGAAATACATGCATAAAAGAGAATTCTCTGTTTACAAGGCGCACAACAAAGAAAAGATTTTTCGTTGGTTTTTCCTCATGGCGAGCTTAGCACCCTTGCCGACCACTTTTTGGATTACACCGGACTACTTTGTAAGTATTCGTTTTTATTCCCGTATACGTGTATATTTTGTCGAAAATTGTAAAAACTACAAACAGAAAACACATTTCAACGATAATCCGATTGCGAAATTATTTATTTATTTTATTTGAAAGCCTGCACAAAAGCTAGCATGAAAATTTGACGGGCTAGACGAAATAGGTTTACCAGCAAAAGTAATATTGAAAATTGAAATTTAGTTGAAAATAAGCACATAAATTTGCATTTATATTTCACGTAAAATTATATTTTCATATCCATTTTTCTTTATTTTAATTTTTCTTTTCAAAAAAAGGTAAATTTATTCTCATTTGTAACTGCGTACTCATAAAGTGCCTCTGTATTTAGTGATAAAATCTAAAAAAGAAATCCACAAACTTAATGAATAGCAAATCGGAGCCACACAATCTCCATTTGAAGAGAGATATTCTGAGTAAAAGATCGCGATTACATCAAAGAAATGAATAAATTGGGTCTAGATTTACGTAAACAGGGTCGTAAATATGTTTACTTCGGTGATGCGTGCTACGTATCTGTCGTGGATTGAGGATCAATACAATTACGCTGATGAAGTGGAGCGTAAGGAAGCTTTTGTTTACACGGACTGTTATTAATTTTCTTATAAACAAGATAGTTGAAGTATTCCTCGATATATATAAGCCAATCATAGTAGAATATTACGTTTCTTAAGTTAGACTGTAATTGATTGGGCAAGTTGAAATAATCCGAACCTTGAAAATTTATCATAATACACTGACCTGGGAAAACGTAAGGTGGGTAACGCTAATCACCTATAAACAACCACCACTGTAATTTAATTGTGTAAATAGTCCAAAATACAAAACTGGATAATAGAGTATAGCTACAGAAATGTAACCGATATACGGCCATAAAGTTTTAGACAAGCACCGGCTTTTTAAAATGTAATCTCCGCATAATTATCTATTTTATCAAATTTATACAAAAAAATCCATTGTAATTTAATTTGAAACATTAAAACAAATGAGAGGAGAAACGATTTCCACGTATTTAAAAGCCGAGATCTCGGTATAGATTAGCGAACCATGCGTCAAAAACAAATTACTACTTATACCCAGGAAATACCATAAGCCATGATCTCTGGTAATAATAAGCCTCAGATTACTATGTATTCTAACTTAAAAAAAATAAAGTTTAATATCGGTTGGATTAAAATTTCTGTAATGCAAACGTTAATTTGTCGACACAATATTTTCACATTATCAAAATAATTCTTTTATGTTGATATTGTAATTTGTCTAAATTGTATGGTTTTTTTCTCTTGTAATTTAAATAGCGCAAGAGGCGTGTGTGAGGTCATGTTTGTACTAATACCGTTAGAATGAAATTACCTTTGTTCGTTGTTGAAGAACACGTGAGATATTGTGTTTTATCCATACAATTATCCACAAGTTTTCTGTAATGGTAGTATGGTTAGCAATTAACTATTAGATCATGTGTTGAAAACGAGCTGTATTTACACGGCATATGCCTAATACTTCGACCACAATCTCACCTGATGTTAAGTGACAATGTGGTCCAGGATGGTAACACACACAAAGTCTCGATGTACTGGTTCTCAAGTGATGCTGCCAGAACACACCTATTGGTATTTGGTGACAGGTTTTCAAACTTGAAGGTGGTAGCTACCCAGGCGGGCATTATTACAAAATGCCCTACCACCTTGCTTTGGTTTCTTCACGATTTTTTCCTTCACCGAAAGCTTCGGCTGATTTTAGAGTTGGGTAGGTGGCTTAGAACCCGCATCCGTTGGCGCGGATTCCGGCCGCACTATCTACTGCACCATCATCGCTTCAATGTTTCAATGCTAAATAAAAATATTTATTTAGATAATTTAAGGTGTATTCTACAATTATTTAGACCATAATTAAAAAAGTAATGTAACATGTAGGTAATGTTTGAAATAAATTATTTGGTTTGACAAGATTCTTTTGATAATTTTATTGGTCATGTCCATAGAACTTGATTAAAGTATTTAATAATATATCCACCTAAAATAACCATTGATGTAAGTTATTAGTTTAAGCTAATCTATATCTATACTAATAATAAAATTGTAAATTTCATGTGTCTGTACATTTCCGATTTTTGTGAAATTGGAATTGAAAATGTCAGTCTGTCTGTCTGTTTAGTTGTGCAGGCATCAATTAGAAAACACTAAGTATATTTTAAAGATTCAAAAAGAAAATTATAAAGCATATTCTGGAGTAACATCAAAATTTTATTTCATTAAAATCGGTCCACTATATCAAAAGATATAGTAATTTGAATGACACGCGGCGACTTTAGTATGAAAAAAGAGTTGATAAGTAAATGCATTTCAGTTTTTCGAGAGCAAAAAAATTATGGAAATGAAACGTTTAAGCGACATGACATTAAATTCGCCTAATAGTTCTAGAATTCACCTCCGCGTACTGAGATGCTATAAGCATATTTTTTGTTTAGTCCATGAAGGGGTCATAAATGTTAAGTAAAATATTGAATCAAGATTATAATAATTTGATATAAAAAAAATCATATACAAATTGTAACTAAAAAGGAATAATTCAAGTAAATACGTTTGCTGTTTATAAGAGATTTATTTAAATGAATAAATAAGATATTTACTTAGAGCATAACAAATATTTAATTGAGAATTTATTGTACCCAGTTATAAACTATGAAAAGCTGATAATTACCACAGGCTTATTTAAAACATCCATAAAGTACTCTATTCTCACTTCTGACAATGGTAGAGTTTTTGTTGAATTGGTAATAGATTTTATCCGCTTAGCATGACTTGAACTGTCAAAAAATTTACTTACTTATTCAATTTATTTCAACTAGATTAAAGCTTGGCTTATTTAAAACCCTGTCTTAATATCGATATGATAGAACAGGGTAAATTTAGATTCTTCAAAGTTAAATGCAGCCGAAAGATTAAGTGTTCCTGAAATTGGGTCTCTTAAATCATAGGGACAGAGCCGAAGTATTAACGTTAAAAACCGCCTCCAGAATTAGAGTCACACATGACCCACTAGCAAACAATACGTAAATAAAGTCTATAGGTGCCATTAATTCCTTTGTGAAGAACTTATGTGGTGAAAACTTCGTGTGCTCGTGTTTTTGTACGAAGTCGTGACGCGAGAAAAGTTTTCATACGTGGTACAATCTGTAAGAGAATCAAACTGCACCTTATAATTCTGTTTAACAAATTTACAACTCTAACGTCTTTGATATACGGATTGACAGAAATTACATTAATCTGTAGGTAGACATAGAATCTGTCACCGATATCATTATCTGCTGGTAACCAAAATGTCGCGCATTCTGTCATTACGTATCAAGAAACCGTAGAAAACGGACGTTTCTCTAAATTTATTTGAAGGTATGTTGTCGCGAGGACAATTTAATTAAATTGAGACTAAAAAATAAAAACTAAATTAAAATAGTATAATAAATATAAAACCGAAAGTTCAGCCTTACATTCAAAATATATCAAAATTACAAAAATAATGATAACAAAAACCTGCTACTTTAATTATGGTGCAGGAAGATCCTCCCTGTCCAGCTAAGAAACCCGTCCTATATAGCACTGCAATACATTTACAGTATTTGTTGAACAGTACGCCTGTATCGGTCATTGTATTTTCCGATCGTTTATGATCTTCGATTGACTTATCCAAAAGTCTGAATGGTATAATGTAATAGTGTTGCCGGATCTTTTTTTGTCCATCAATTTACTATGTTCAATAAAAAGCCCGTCGAGTGCCGCTAGTTCTTCATGAATCTTGAAGTGTCTGATTACATTATTTTATATAATCAGGTAAAAACTGGTTGAAAGATCGTTTTGTTGCCCATTGTAACGTTCAGTGTAAATAAATTATAAATTACAAAACACTTAACAATTTCACCACTAAATAATATAGTGACATCCCGTTTCCTTTATATTATGTCCTCTCACTCTCGACCCCTTTTTTTGAATGAATTAAATACAATGAAGACATGTAAATAATAATAATATGATAATTATTATATATAATATTAATAGAAAAACAAATTGTATTAAAACCAATTACATTTTTTAAGTATCAAATAAGTAAGTAAGTCAATATTTTGTAATTTGGACCACAACTTAATTTCGGCCTCTCGGGCCCCGCGTTTAACTTGCGTATTTTATTGCCCGAGTCAGGCCATTGTGCGTGCCCTATTATTACAATTACCAGGGTGTGCATACTGAATTAATGTTTCAAGATTATTCTTACCAACAGAATATCTTTAGGACGACGCACATGTATCTAATTAAACCTCGAATTTCAAGTTACCTCAAGACGGGAGCATGTATGTACATAAAAGTTAATCTATAGTAATAAATAAAATTGAAGTGGCTGTTTGTAATGTCAAAATAACAATTTAACACATATGAATGTATACACACCTTTCTGTCCGTCTGTCTCTTTGTTCCGGGTAATCTCCGGAACGGCTGCACCGATTTTGATGCGACTGTTTTGATATACTGCTAAATTTACTCCTGGTAACATAGGATACTTTTGATTTTCGAAAATAATTAAGGTTCCACGTAAAACAAATAATAAAACTCACGAAATTGTGAATACAATCCGATTCAAGGCACAGTTTTACGGGCAAGTGATTGAATTTATGAGAAATATATTTACTTTATCTTAGTACAAAAAAATGTAGGAATATATATAGATTCGAACTGGAAATTCGACTACGAAGCAACTGATAAGCATACTGTAGTTATGATTTCAATGCCCTAGAGATCTTCATCTTTGATCTGCTGGAATGATTCTTTCGTTTTACATCATTGATGCAAGTTTGAATCTACAAAAGCAACTTCTAATTATTTGCAAAATATTTCGGGAAAGTGTTGAAACTTTTTGGTAAAGTGAATTGTACATAATAACTTTGTACCAATAAAAAATCATTCCCAGAAGGAAAGTTTAAAAGAGAAATTCCCAAGGACTGTCCCAAGTTTTATAAAAAATTGTTAGCAATACTTTTCACATAAAGGTATATTTATTATAGGAAATACGTCCATTCTAACGGACGCAAAATTGCTGTGTGTATTATTCTTTGGAAAGTTTTCGTTTTCCTCTAATTATATTTGGTGAAACAAATAAGAAGTAATATGGAAGTTACAAAACGGTTCTACAACATAATTATGTTCCATTATTATTACTTTGCGAAGTAAAAGAATTGGTCCTTTATGTTAGGAATTTTTGTTTTATAAACTCAAACACGATTGAATTTTCGATACTTATTACGTAAGAGGTCAGAGTCTGGTACCGACGTAGTAAAAAACAAAAAATAAAACAAAGTACTTGTTCACTAATTAGAATTAAGTAAGAAACTGCTCAGTTTCAAAGAATTTTGATCATTGTTGCAGTAAGAAAATGAATGCTTTCAAATAAAAAAAAACTAATTAATTACATGAAAGAATATATATTTTATAAGTAAAAAAAGTAAACAGACTGACATTTTGACTTTTATACATTTATTTATTACTAGCTGTGTACCCGCGGCTGCACCCGTGCTTCATATGTTCTTCACTGCCTTTTTTTTCAATACGGAAACCTAATATTTTTTTTGTAATAAGATAAAGTAAAAAATTTTCTAATAACTTCAAGCACTTGCCCGTAAAACTGTGCATTAAATAAGATTTTATTCAATTTTTATAAGTTTTAATTTTTTTACGCGGAACCCTAATTATTTTCTAAAATTAAAAGTACACTAAGTTACCCGTAGTAACTTCAGCTATAAACTAAAAAAAGTCCCGTCAAAATCCGTCCAGCCGTTCCGAAGATTACGCGGAACAAACAAACAGACAGACAAAAATTTTAAAATTGTATTTTTGGTATAGATATCGGGTGTATACATTCATATCTATTTAGTAAAAAAAATTTGACATTACAAACAGACACTCCAATTTTATTTATTAGTATAGATTTGTTTTATATCGATCTAGGTAAATCCGATATACGAATTTCGGCATATTATAATCGTGTGACATAAAAACCCCTTCACGATATGTTACAGCGAATATCACGACCGGCTAGCAAGGGTTACCGCAACATTTTTTTCTAGATTTTTATTTATTACTACTCATGTTCTCGTGGCAGCGCCCGCAGCTGCGCCCGCGTTTCATATATTCTTTACTGCGTTTAATTTTTTTTATACGGAACCCTAATTTTTTTTATACTAAGACAAAGTAAAAATATTTCTCATAAATTCAAGCACTTGCCCGTAAGACTGTGCATTGAATCGGATTTTAATAATATTTTCATGAGATTTTCTTTACACGAAACCCTAATTATTTTCGATAATTAAAAATACCCTAATTACCCGGAGTAACTTCGGCTATCTACCAAAAAAAGTCCCGTTGAAATTGGTCCAGCCGTTTCGGAGATTACTAGAGATACTAGAGCAAACAGACAGTAACTCCCTCTCACTCTAGCTAAGTGAAACAAGGTTATATTCATTGCATAGTGACAGCCCTATGTGCGTGTCAACGTATTCGCAAGGGGACCCCAATTACCTGGTTTTACGAACGATATAAATTCGTGAAAGATAAGGATTTTTGTTTTCATTCAATTGTATGAATTATGTGACACACGATATAACCGCGACTTCATTTAGATCGCACAGATAAACACTAATACGTCTTTTATTACTCTATTCGTGTTTTATCTGTTTGTAATATGAATATTTTCGTTTTTTTTTGCGTTTTTTTGGGATCTACATTGGATAAAATCAATAAGAAACAGATTAGAGATGATTACATTAATTATTGCTTTTTATAAATTAAAACTGGTTATTGCATAAAAACTGTTTTAAGATTCCCTACATCAATTTATAATTTTATTTTAATATTTACCTACATATTAAAGACAATTAATATCTGTATTGTTGCCCATAAGATCAATAGTTCGGAATAAAGGGATTATTTGTGTTTTTTTTTGTATTTTGTAAAAGGAATAAATTCCTTATAAAGCACTTTGGGGACGCTCAAGTATTACGTACGAAATAACGGTGCGAGAGACGGTGTACACTATGATTTGTTTATTTTTGATGACATGCTGAACGAGGGAGTCTGAATATTTACTTATTAATTCTAGTTAGATTTTTTTTATTACGCCAAAACTTAGAAGTTGGTGTTAGGTATAAATCTTTGCTTACCATTGCTGACAAGAGGGGACAAAGGGAGGCTTGAATTTTTCCAAAATAGTTTTTGCGTAATACTTAAACGGTCGTACATAGTCGTCAACGTCATGTGAAACAAACATGAATATTAATTAGAGCTTTCTAGAAGGGTGCGCCCGTTCCACTGTAGATAAGCGTTTCCTCTGCGCAAACCACTGATAAATATTTGCATAACTCTGTAACTTTATATAACGTAATCAAGGAATTTAATGTTTCACTATAATTATTCTAGGTCCTAAATAATTGATAAACAATCGTTTTACGATTGAATAATAACTACCATAAGAAAACTGTTCTATTTGAAAATTGTGAATTTGAACATTTATTAAACTAGTTGGTTGTCGGATGAAAAATACGTTGACTGTATTTTATGTGTTCTCATTAATTGAACTAACGTCGGTCGACAGTGACTTTGTAGACAACAAGAAAGAATAAATATTAACCAAGTGGTCAGTCATTTATCAGAACTTTATAAATATAAAGTAAGATGTTATTATATTACGGATAAATCATAGAGAATACGATGTTTTTACAGTGCACACGATTACAGTTGCGACAAACTGTCGCCTGTCCACTTATCGCGTCTGATGTGGACAAAAACACAAGTGTCGCGAAACAATCTCCTGGGGCATTTTAAGTTCGTTTTTAGAGGTTTGTTTTTGTTGACAGTTTTGAAGGTTATTGTGTCCACGTTATAATAATGCACAGTGCTTTGTTTTATAAGGCGACGTAATGGCGTTTTAAGGAACCTTCGAGAACTTCTATGAAAAGTCTTATGTATTTTTTTTAAATACATTTATTAATCTTAAACGAAGTATCTGATTTGTACTTTCATAGAGAAGCTAGACTAAGGTCTAGCTTCTCTACCCTGAGGGTACCCTAAGGGGTATCTTGCGAATAGAAATACCTAAAAACTTCATCATAACTTCATAATCTTTTACCCTATAACTGAATTTACTATATGTAAAGTTTATATAAATATAAAATTTTAGATTATTAATAAAAAGATATTGAACTGTAATAAAACTTTCCCGTTGTTTGTGGAGCATCCACAAATATTTTTAATTAGTAAACCCTTATCTTAAGAAGTCAACTCTTCTTTAAGTCCTTAGTTCTGACTAAAGTCATTTACTACACTTTGCTTATTGTTTTATTTAATAGTATATAATATGTAGGTTTAATGCATACTCACAATATCACGTCATGTTTAGCAAAGTCAACGAAAATACACGGTAAGCCTAACACTATAGTAGATATCCTACAAATATACCGTAGTTTCATTACGATGTCTTCATAAATTGCATTATTAGATTCTAACCTAAGTTAAACGTAACCATATCAGTTCCATTACCGCGGAGCTATCATAACTTCATACTTACCATACTATATATACTCTTTAGAACTGCAGTAAATATCGGTACGGCGGTGGCATTTCTTTTTGTAAAGATTCAATTACCATACAACTAATTGTGAACTCTCTACCTACTGCGAGTTTCAAGTACAAAAACAACACCTGTGAACAAGAAGATCGTATCTGTTTAAACAAAAATAAAAAACAAGGACATTATCTGCAATCAGCGTGGACAGTAAAGTGCAGCGCGTCCCTCCAGCTCCCTCTGAAGGGTCAACTACGTGGAACGGAGGGGACTCGGGACTGGGCCATTAACATGAATTACTTCGCTTTGTCCACTGGGTTAGGCTGCTCGAAATAAATACACAATTCACTTAAATGTCTATTGTGTCTGTTGCATAGTTCAACAGAATTTCAGTAGGTCGACTCCACTTCTTGTTCGAAATGTTATTTAAATATGGATGCTTATAGAAATACAAATATCTAATAGGTGTGTACAAATCTTGGACTAAATTGTACTGTCAGGTTAATAGGAAAATATATTAATTTAAAATCAGTGTTAAATCTTTCATTTTAAAAAAGATTCAAACAAAGTAAAGAATCATTTTGCAACCGAAACACTACAAATATAATGTATCAGTAAATATGTAAGTCAAAATATTCTTAAGATTTAAATAATTTTATACACCTACAAAGACTGTCACAAAAACATGTTTTTCTTTCAAAAAGTGTGGACTAAAAGTCCTCTGAGCACGCAAATAAATGTGTGTGTGTAAATATAAATAAATAAATAGTAAATATAACCTTCAAGATAAAACGCAACTAAGGCTCTTATTTTATTACTTGTATATTTAGATAACATCAATACATAAACTATTTTACTTGTATTATTGAAACATGTATTTAATAATATTTTGTAAGTAGAAATAAAACTAATGCACGTTACGTAAAGACACTGAGATTTTTGCTCAATATCTAAGTTGACCGACTGTGAAGTAGTTACACCATGGTATATTTATTATGTTACTTTAATGTAGCTTCATAGAATATTAATTCGCAGAAGAGAGACGTATAATGTTCTGATGCGCATTATAAAAAAAAATGATGATTAAAGATCGACAGTTACCATTATTAGTAATAGTGGAAATACAAAAGCAAAAGCTATTCATAATGCAATCTATCTCTTAACTACTCAGATCTTACATATCAGGCTCCTTTTTATATCATCAAACCTTTTTAATGAATATTTCTTTAGGTTTTCCTTAGGCCTTTTCAAATATATATATATATATATATATATATATATTGCATCTTAAATTCCATGATCTCCTGATACTTTGTGGAATACAACGGCTGATAAAGGTGTCACAATGACGTGTTTGTATAAATATCATTTTTCCAAGCAGACTAACACTAAGGGTTGCTTTGCGTTTACCCTCAGCAAGCATACCGACGCGGGACACGAAACCCAAAAGTAAAAGGACGTTCCACATCAACAGATTAAATAAAAAACAAGTAATAAATGTTGAAACGTAAAATGTTTATTTATAGCGGAGAGTCAGAGAGAGAGAGAGAATGGTTAACAAAAGCGGTCCGTAACAAAAACCCGGTCTGACCTCTCGGGGTCAGAGCGACCGCTAAATTTAACGACAAAAGGGAAAAACGACAAGGGACGCCTGTAATTTTACGTGAAAGATATATTAAAATCCTATACTACAAGAATATACCGGTGGCATCGCCTGCTTTATAAAAGCCTAAATATTTTATTTTTATTTTATTACATGAAATAAGCTAAGTGCTTTGACCACAATCTCACCTGATGTTAAGTGACCATATGGTTCAGGATCGTAAACATACAAAGCCTAGAGGTACTGGTTCTCAAGTGATGGTGCCGGAACACACCTATTGGTATTTTGGCAAACTTGATGTTTTCAAACTTGAGGGTGGTAGCTACCCAGGCGGGCATCAGTAAAAAATGCCCCTCCACCATACTATGCTTTACGATGTTTTCCTTCACCGAAGCTCAGGCCGATTTTAGAGTCGGATAGGTGAGGATCGAACCCGCGTTGATTGACGCGGAATCCGGCCGCACAACCCGCTGCGCCACCATCGCTTCAAAAACGTTTAGGTATTACGTAAGACTAAATCTATACTAACAAATTAAAATTGAAGTATCTGTTTGTAATGTGAAAATAACATTTAGTAAATCTATATGAATGTACGGTCTATACGATGATACCTATACTAAAATACAATTTTTTAAATGTTTGTATCTAGTTGTTCCGGGTAATCTTCCAAACGGCTGGCTGACTTTTTTTGGTAGACAGCTGTAGTTACCCCGCGTGATTTTTGATTTTAGAAAATAATTAGGTTTCCGTGTGAAAACAATTAAAACAGTGAAGAATATATGAAACGGGTTGGCTGTAATTAAAAATAAGATTTCGCTGATCTCTGTGTTATCACATAATTAATGTCAATGCAAGTAAGCACCTAAATGTAACGGTTCCTCACTGTGTCAGAAGATTCAGTCGTGAGTGAGATGTCATTTTGATTAAAAATAATGTAGATCTAAGATTTTACGTATTATGTTATAAAAATGTGTGTAGAAAAATGTTTGGAATGTGAGAAATTTTCATCTCTGATTGAAGTAAATTTTTTTTCACAGATCGTACGTTCATAGACTATTAAGGGAATATTTATATCATTATTAATACAATTATCATGAATCATTTAATTTAATCAATTATATTTAATTACTTTTTTATCAGTTGCAGTTGACAAAAATCTCTTTCAAATGTCAACCGCGTACCATGTCTTTTTTTAAGATTGGCTTGTGAGTCTAAATTTATGTTTTTTTTACCATAATAAATATAATTCGAACTGATAAAACCTAATGTTTATAATTAAAATGAGTTAGTGCTTGGAAATTCTTGTTGTTAATGGAACTGTTTTCCTCGAATTACGTATTACAGGTAAAGTGCCTGAGTAAAATTCTAATCACGACTGATTTATATATAGCAACGAGTAAGACTGATGTTCAATTGATGGTAAGCGATTACTGCATCCTGTTAGCTAACTATAACAATTTTATAGGCTAGAGTTAAACCTTGGCTTTTTCCATCACTTTTCAGCCACTGTTCTACCCTGAAGTCGCTGCCTACTTTGCTGTAGAAGATAAAAGTCGACGATAAACATCATGAGTTAATCAACTTTGAGATATACTAAATGGAAATATACAGAATAATAGCATAATAACATGATTAGATTAAAACAAACGTAAGTATATTATGTATTTTTAAAACATGTGAAGCGTTATCGATTACGTGAATTAAATTGAATTCGATGGCTTAGTGGTAGTCTAGTAGAAAACCGCATAGATGTAGGTCGGGATCCATCTATCCTATTCCTAGCTTTCGGTGAAGGAAAACATCGTAATCAAGGCACAAAAACGTATTTTTTTTAGGATCACCAAGCTAAGTAATTATCACTCTCAAGATTAATAGTCAGTCATTAAACGTATATAAATGTGTTGAAACAACAACACTTGAGAGCCAGTACCTCTTGTTATAGCGTATCACTATAACATCTATCGTCATTTAACTTCAAATGGGATTGTGATCAATCATTTAAAAGAAACAGTTTCAATTAAGATGAAATGTATTAATTACTAGCTGTGCGCCCGCGTTTTATATGTTCGTCACTTCGTTTTATTTTTTTTATGCGGAACCCTAATGTTTTTAGTACTAAGATAAAGTAAAAATATTTCTCAAAAATTCAAGCACTTGCCAGTAAAATCGGATTTTATTATATATTTTTATGAGTTTTATTTGTTATTACGCGGAACCCTAATTATTTTCGAAAATTAAAAGTATATTAAGTTACCCGGAGTAAATTCAGCTATCTACCAAAAAAAGTGCCGCCAATATCCGTCAAGCCGTTCCGGAGATTACCCGGGACAAACAGACAGAGAGACAGACAAACATTTTAAAAATTATATTTTTGGTATAGGTTTATTGAATACATTCATATCTATTTAGTAAAAAAAATTGATATTACAAACAGACACTCTATTTCACATACTCCACTCCACAGACATTTTATTTATTAGTATAGATAAATATCTCGACTAAGTATAAATTGTAGTCTTTGCATAATAATTTTTAATTGAAAATGTAAGTTCTTTTGTTAGGCCAACCCGTATACAAACATATGTACGGTGTATAAAATCAAAGTTGTATTATTAGAATATCACTGGGACATAATTTTAAAAGAAAAGTATTATGAAAATCAATGACATTTAATTTTAAAAATATAAATGTATAGCCAAGGGTTGGACACGCATAATATCGTAAGTCTCGGTAACGAACCACCCCTAATCCCGGGAGCCCGGGACTGGGGACAACGCTAACCGCTGACATTTAAAGCCCCATTTATGTAAATACTTCGTATCCCCCATAAACTTTCCTCGTTTCACAATAATTTATCTACTGTAATTAATTATTAATTAAAGGAAACCGTTTTCAAATAACTGACATAGTGACTGACTCTCTAGTGTCGAATGATCGACAAGAAAATATCCTTATACATGTATATTGACATTTGTTCTTTACGTTAGTTGCCTTATAACTAGAGAACCATTCAATAATGATTTACCTGATTCATCTTTTAACCACGGATAAATTTTCTAGTTTAAATTCTGTTACATTATCCATATAATATGCGATTTAAAATTGTGAGGATATTAATACATGAAATTAATAAAAATGGTGTACGTTATCTTTCGATATTATAATTAGGCCTTTATATATTATTATTAGACACCTTGGACAATAATTACTATCGTAAGTTGTATAAAAACAGCTCTTTTCAATTGAAAAACAATGATTGAATACTGAAGTTCACTTATGGCTACTAAAAACAAGGTCAGTAAAATGTATTGAACTGTTTTATTGACAATTAAACGATTGAATAATGAAGAATTTAAAATGATTATTATATAGATGAAGAATTAAAAAATCAACAGTATCGTTTGTATAAATTATATTAGTTGCCGTCATAATTGTATGCGAGAAACCGTTTGTTATGTTCAATGTTAGTTCCTAAATAATTGCCAAAACATTGTACTATTTTTAAGAGCGGACGAAATTCGTACGTGTGCATCTATTGCTACGGTATGCATTTCATGTGCAACACAATATGTAATCATAGCGCACCCTCCGCGCACCCCCCGCGTTCCCCCAGTGCTCTCTGGTAGTGCGACTCCCGCTTGTCATCTCATCTGCCCCCGAGCGCTCCGGCAACAAAACTGTCGTGTTCCACTTTCACCAAAAACATATTAATTGATTTAGTTAGAATGACCATTACATGGGCTTTTCGTTTACCCATATCACAACAGAAATGGTAATGCATGCGCGTTTTATTCATAAATATACATAAGCTAGTGGTTATTAGAAATTTATATCTTTATGCTATAATGTGACTTATTGAAAATCTTATTGAAAGTAGTTAAAAGAGATTCTAAAGATATTAAATTGGAACACGGTGACACACAGACGCACTAAGTTACGCTTGTCGCACTGCAGTCAAATTTTATCGTCATTTAGTTAGCCTTATAGTGCATGCACAGAAAGAGTGATTTCTTGAGAGGTTTATTATAGATAGATAGCTACAGGTTGCAGTAGCTAACCGTTATCGATTTAATGTCTGATGAAAACCGCCTTATTTTTCATTTTTTTATTTGTACATTTATTACCATTATTAGCGTAGAAATTAAAGCGATGATGGTACAGCTGGTAGTGCGGTCGGATCTCGCAGCAATGGACACGCGCTCTGTTCCACCTATCTAACTCTAAAATTATCCTAAGCTTTCGGTGAAGGTGAACATCGTGAGGAAACCATAGCATGGTGGTAGGGTATTTTCTAATAATACCAGCCTGTGTACCTATGACCCTCAAGTTTGAAAACTTGTCGCCAAATAGCAATAAGTATGTTCTGGCAACATAACTTGAGAATCAGTACTACCCTAGATCACATCGTTACTTAATATCAAGTGAGATTGTGGTCTAAGCATTGAACCTGTACACCGTTAAATGATAATAATTGGGATCAATCTGTATGAATCTGGAAATACATACAAATCACTTAAGTTGCTTTACTGTAATGCGGTTGCAAACTACAAAATTTTACGAGCTTATTAAATTAAATAAAGAGTTTAATTCTCAACTAAAAATTAATGTAAGCTTAAAAACCGATTACAAATTACGTGTTACGTTTTGCGAGATACTTGCGAATTCTAAATAATATAATACTATTTTACAGGAATTCACTATTTTCTATACGTATAAAATGACTAACATTTTCTCAAAATAAATCTTATCTATGCTTTTGTGCGAACAAAAATGATAAGTTTATCTCATCATATATATAAATAAGTATTATTTTGTAAATGTTTTTATTATTATCTAATTAGATCGATGCATCTAGGTCACAGCGCTTGGTTCTAAGTGGAATGTACCAAAATCGGGCATAGCAACCGGTCCCCTGGCCTTGTGTGGAATAAAACTCATCCATATATAAATGCATAAAATAATCACTCTTAACTTCTTGATTATAAAGTTGTAATCTGTTTGAAAAAATACACGCTGTATTTTTTTATAGCAACCACTTAAAAGCCGAAAATAAATGAACTATAAAGCAAGCGTTTAAGGTTCGAATTCCTTTGAAATTATATTATGCATTTGATTTGTAATCTTCTCGGTTGATATTGTAAATTGTGCTATAACATAGTGAGTAAAGGTTAAATTTTCATTATTACTTATTCGGGAGTAAATCTCCCAATGCAAGCAGCAGGTACATACGTGTTCAAATAAATTAGAGATTGAAAAAAGGTAATATTCAGAGGGGACTCAAACTGAGTACTGGGAGAATTTAAGCCTTGAATAAAAGGGATTATTAGTTTGGGATTAAGCCCACAGTTGGACGTCTGCTACTCTTTAAAAGGACACGTGATCTCTTATTTAGGAAATAGATAATAATGTAAATTAAAATATGTATACAAAAATGGCACTATTTTTTGTTATTATATAGTTATGAATATGTTAAGAAATTCACAAAAATACAAATTATAACTTCAAATACCTATATTGTGTAAATAAAATATCACATCCGTACTGACACTGTACCACTGTAAACAAAAGACTTGTTTAAACAAAGTATTCAACAAAAACATTGTCAAGTATCCTCGATCTTGTAAAAAAAAATCACGTAACATGATATTTTCCTTGGGGTCCACTTATGTTTTACCATATTGTTGGGTCCTTGCAGGCTATTGTCCCAGTCGAATGATTTACCTCGCACGTTCATGCCTCTAAGCAAATATTTACTGATTTATATAAAATCATTTGAGCCTAAATATATGATTAGCATTGAAGTACAGACGACGAAAACACTACATAAAATAAACATACATTTTCTTTTTTATATAACAATTTCTAATCACCTTCAAGTAGTGTTTTTTAAATTAAATTACTGTCCTGAAAGACCTTGATAGCTTCAACCCGGGTTTCGTGGCTAGCGCTTAGGGCACTTAGCTGGAAAATAGTTTTTTTTCACTTTATTAGGTTTACCAACAGTTATACTAACATAAAAATAATATGTAAAATTTTCTACTCATAAAGGTAACGGGCAAGCCGAAGTTCGTACTACTTTAGTGTGCCCTTGTGCTAGTTACCTTTTTGCAAAGCTCAGTGAAGCTGTCAATGCACTTCCGGTCAATAGTGTTACTCAAGTAAAAAAATCATTTTAGAAATACGAAATAACTAAAAGCAAACACAACATACTCTGGTGAAATAAACTATAACGTTACCTACTGTTTTAGGCTAAAACACCATTTACTATTATGTATATAAGAAAACTTGGTTCATTTTGCAGGATTCGCTTTCATGCTTTTTAATAGGATATCCAAACATAGTCCCTTTCGTATAAATTTATAATAAATAAATATACAAAAAGTTCTAGATATTAATAAACATTTTGATCGATCTTTGACCATCGTTCAAACACTAGTAATAATAGAAAAGCTAGTTCCTTAATTATTATTAGTGCCCTAATTTATTTCCACATTCAAAATTAATATAAAATTATAAACGAAAGAAATTTACGAAAGACGAGTAAACTAAACCGAATCTCACCAGAATGTTGCTTGGCAATCTTCTCGTGTGCCCCTTTACAGCTCGAACAGCTTAGCAACAGCGCAGCGTGTCTCCCTAACCGTTGTTTATTTATAAGAAATAATAATACAATTAAAGCTTTAAAATAAATACAGCTGGAAACTACATGCTAAACTATTACCAAGCTTACGAACTAATAAGGGACATGGGAAAACCGCATCAGGGCTATTCCCTTCGACGGTGGCCTCTCCTTTGTTCGCGCCTACGGACAAGTCTACTGGGTGAGGCACACAAGGTGCGTCGCTCGTGGAGTAATCTTCTGAGTTTCCTGGGAGCTAATCATTCTATCGATCGAACTCTGAGGGGTCAGGGAGATGCGCCCGATCTGTACGGGTCATATTCATGGTCCTCCTTCAACTACCTACTTAGCTAGGCGAGGACCGGCGTATGAGATCGCGCGCCTGAGGCCTGTGTATTAGTCACAAGTGTCCACTTCTTCCTCTCCGTCTGTCGGGAGGTCTAGTGTGCAACGGCGCGATGTTCTGGAGGTGAACGTGCGCCGACGTGTCCGCTCTGCTGAACATGTTGGTTGCAAGGCTGCTTACGAATGCATCCAGGCTCTCTACACGTAAGTCACGAGCAATTACGTGGTTGCTGACGTATCGCGATCATGCGAAGCGAGATGGTCTGTTGGGCTCTGAGCCGTTTCTTGTTCGTTTCCGATAAGCGACTGAACCAGGTGCGGCATAGTTAATTCGTGACCTCAAATAGGTTTTATATAAACCAAGCCTCGTTCTCAAGGGTAAACCAAAATGTGATACACAACTCTCACTGAATTGTAAAACGATATAACTCGTAAGTTGGTATCATTTTTAGGACTGGTCGATGACTTTAAATGTTTATTATGGTTTGTGCATCCAGGCCACATGGAGATTTACGTAATATTGGTAGCTGGTTAGCAAATAATGAATTCTAATTACCGTCATGGAGTTCAATATAAACGGTTTTATTGCATCGCAAACTCATAACGCACGTAAAATCTTTGTCAGTCTTTCAATTAACTTTATTTTGAGCTTTTAGATGATAAAACCTTCTTAAGCTTTTACCAATGCCCATATAATTATCTATTATCCTGAAATTTGAAAATCACAGAGTCAGTAGCCTCTAGCCTTAGCGTGCTTACCATTTGGGACCACATCGCCACATCGATTATGGTTAAAACGCTGCCTCTATATAGTATTAAAAATGACAAAGATTGATTGATTTATTTTAACAACGAATTAGTGTTAATTTCCTCACCGACTCTCATAAAATGTAATAATAAAGTTTGTACGTGTTGGAGAGATTCATAATAATGAGTTAATAAGTCGAATCACATAATTATGCTAATGTATCTTGCTGGATACGCACTGTACTCGTTTACGCCAAGGAAAAGCTAAATCATTAATTTTTATTAGTTTATTTACTAATATTTCCGCAGCAATAAGAACATCAATTAAACTATCAATTATTCCCGTTTATAAACACGTTTTTATCATTTGACGTCAGTGAAATCACTACATATTTTATATGTTTAATTTATAAATTACGTTTATATGAAACAGGTGCAATTACCAGTGTCATAGATATACATAGAGAAACAAGTTTCTGTTTGTGCATCAAATCTATATTATATATGTACATATATTCAAATAGATAAATATCACAAAACTGGTTTTATTATAAATAATAAAACCATATAAATATAAAGCGACTACCTACTGGGTTGTTTGTCGCATATCTATGTTTACATCAGGATTATTACAGACATACTACATACATTTTTCTCTATATGAAATATATTAATATAAGAAATGAATCTGTCGCGTATTTCTTTACATTTTTCTTATTTTCATTTGTTTTTATCTGATTTAAAATAAAATATATAACAATGTTAAATATGATTAGATTAACACACGATCACGTGCCAATATTATTTTGTGTGTATTACTCTGTATTCAAACTATTTCATAATTTATTTAACGTATTTTATTGTTTCTTATCTTCATTTGTTATTAAAATCTTCATAGTTAGTTCTATATTTAAACCGAAAAAATTAATATCAACATTGCTACCTATTAAAACTCGGCTAAAGATTAGATCTATAATTTGTAAATATATTTTTTTAGTCGAGAAAGTGGTTCTGGAATCACAAAACGATAAAAAATTACTTATTAAATTTTTTATTCAAGCATTAACAATGAGGGCTTATACTTCATCTGATCTCTAAATATAATCGCTAGAAACATAGTAAGATTCTCTTCAGAGCGTCATCTTTTCAAAGATCTAACTAGAAATGTATTGTTACTAAATAGCTAGTTGCTTAGCTCTCCGTTCCGTTCACTATCGCTCTAAAAATCACCATTCATCTTTCAAGTACAATTGCGTTCAAAATTAATTTTTACATCAATATGTATAGAGTGTATCGAATTGTATGTATTCGCCTCTGCAAGGGTTCTCTCTAAAGCTATGATTACGTCATAATGTACCCCCGTTGTGGGAAAGAGTGTGGGTGTAGCCTATCTCTCTCTCTAGCTCGAGTACGCGGATGGAAAAGTACTGAAGTCTTTGTTCGTAACTCGTGACTGGATGGATGGATGCCGCTTGGCGTACATAAGTTTTTTTTTGGTGATGACTTATGTTCGCTTTAATTTTTTATTTAAAGTTAAAAATTGTTTAGTTTAAATATTTCAGGAGCGTGAAATAATAACTAAAATAACACATATTTCTGCCTACCTACGTGTATCGTGAATGGAAACTTATGTAATCAATTTAGTTACCCGTTTCGCTCCTGAGCGCAATCTGAAGAAAATACCGATCGCTTTCTGGAAAACTTACGTATCGGAAAATCAAAGCGATAAATTCGCTTGAAGCGGTGAAAAGCTAGGATCTCGAATAAAGGCTCTTTGCCTGCCCGCTCAACCCTGAATGTTACATCTCATTATACGTGATATGTTTTTGTTCGTACATCGATATCATATTTATTCACTTTACAATTAACTAACCGGTTCGATTCCTTATCAATTTCAACATTTATTGAGATTTATGTATTGATTATATATTTTTTATTCTCAGCTATTCTATAATGATTTATAATTTACTTAAAAACTAGCTGTGTGCCCGCGGCTGCGCCCGCTTTTCATATATTCTCCACTGCATTTTAATTTTTTATACAGAACCCTAATTTTGTTTACTGCTAAGATAAAGTAAAACTTATTCTCATAAATTCAAGCACTTGCCCGTAAATCTGTGCATTGAATCGGATTTTTTTAAATGAATTTTAATGTTTTTAAGCGAAACCATAATTATTTTCGAAAATAAAAGTCTATGTACCAAAAAATGTCCCGTCAAAATCCGTCCAGTCGTTCCGGAGATTACCCGGAACAAACAGGCAAAAATTTTAAAAATTGTATTTTTGGTATAGGTATCGTATATACATACATTCATATCTATTTAGTAAAAAAATAATAATTTTGACATTACAAACAGACACTTCAATTTTATTTATTAGTATAGATACAAAACATATCACCGTAAGAAAATATGTATAAGGAAAGTAGAAGTAGATAAAATTTTGTATTCAATTTTCATTTCCGTTTTCGCGCAAAATAATATATTTTTTATAATGTATTTTTAATAGTTTTTTTTATTATCTGGTTTCGGTTTTATCGCGATGATATAACTCCATCGAGCATTGTAACATCAAAATCGGTACCGATTCAGTCTACATGAAATCATAAAAAATAAAACAAGAAAATTATAATTACGCTATTATGCATCTTACATGAAAATTCAAGATATTCTTGTCCAAAGATTTTTTACATTTTATTACAGTATGTGGTCTAGCGTTATCACGATGAAAGACCACACCCTTTCTATTGTTCAATTCCGGACGTTTCCTCTCAACTTTTTGCTTCAATCTCATTAGTTGTTGGCAGTAGAGATCCGAATCAATGGTTCTGCCCGGTGGTAAAAGCTCATAATGAACAATGCTCTTCCAATTCCACCATACACAGCACATACACAGTATCGCCTTATTGCGAGTTAACCCAGGTTTTGGCACAGTCTCACCTGTTCCCTCTCTTCCGGAGTTGGTGTCCTTACAAGAACCCAAGGAATAGAGAGGCGAGACCTTCTTAGCTAGCTGCTAAGAGGGCGGGGGTTTGAGAATCAGAGTCAGTGATATGAATGTGCTTTGTCAATCCCGTGTATATTTCACATCAAAAATTGCCGGATTAAAAACGCTTAAAACAGATTTGGGTTACTCTTACTGACACGGCATTAGGTCTATAAACGGCACAAATTTTATCGCGGTTTGCGTTGCGTTTTTTTCTTTTTTGTAATACAATTTTGAAATTCTTCATTAGATTCACTCATTTTGACAAAAAGAAAAACAAACGAAAAATAGCTGGAAACAACATTTTACTAATTTGTTTCTTTTTTTACATTTAACGTCTTTACATGCCCTCAAAACCAGCCAGGTACAAATAGTACAGCCAAAGATATATATTTATTTATTGATTTACATTAAAATTCACGGCTCGTTAAAAAATACATATATTCTAAACCGATACATAAAATAAAGAGCCAAAAATGAATTTATCACTATTTAAAACTAATTATAAGACAAGACAATGTTTACATGTATGTGTGTGTATACATATTATTATATGTATACGCGAAAAGACTTTTTCCCCGACGTATTATATAAGTATCTTCCCAATATTATTTTATTGCCCCTGTAAACTAAATTTACAATTAAATTAGGGAATTATCTGATCAACTGAACATTTGAGATCAACTGAACTCAAAATGTTTATGTTTTCTAGGCCACAGTGAAAGTTAATTTAAAAATATAATTATTGTTAAAGTCAAAACTAATAAAGTATATTCCGGATTCTAAACTTTGGAATTTTATGGAAAAAAAACGCTCCTAATGCGGAAGTCTTTTTTACTGATGCCTCTAAATCAGTTGAATCTATTATGGAAAGCTATTCAGATTTTTATGGTAATGTTTCTGGTTTTAAAAATAATAAGTGTCGAGGAGTGGGGGCAGCTTTTTATCGAATTTCTTCTGGATATTTTAAACTTTTTAAATATTCTTCTCGAATATCTAACTTTTCGGGGGAATGTTTGGCTATTTTGAAATGTATCAGCTATATTGTAGAGGAAAAAAAAAAAGCAGGCTAGCAAGAGCTGTAATATTCACGGATTCCTTAAGTTGTCTACAATCTCTTCTGCATAATCCTTTTAAAAAATCGAATTGGTCTCCGATCTCTCTTGAAATTAAAAATAAACTATTATTTTGTTCTCAACTAGGTTTACAAGTTTCCTTGATATGGATACATGGGCATGCAGGTATCCAGGGTAATGTAAATGCTGATGAATTGGCAAAACTGGCTGCTTTTCAAGGTGCTACTGATAATTCTTTATATAGTCAGGATTTAGTTTCTTTTCTACCTCGTCAAGACTTGGTGGAAAAATGGAATTTAGACTGGAATCAGTCTAATAAAAGTCAATTTTATAAAAGACATCAACCTAAAATTTCTCTAAAACCGTGGTTTTCCAAATGGAGATTAAGCAAGAAAATTACAACTATTATTTCGAGGTTACGGCTTGGCCACTGCTCTTCGCCAGTCCACCTGAACAAATTAAGAATTAGAGATAGATCTATCTGTGAGTGTGGTCTGGAAGAGGGTAACATCATGCATATTCTTTTTAACTGTTCTCTATATAACTCTTTACCACTGTATGATATTTTATGTAATTATAAGGCTATTCTTCCTTGTGACTTGTCATCTATACTATCTCTTAATAACAAAATTTATGTTAAATCATTAGTTAAATTCCTTAATTATCATAAATTATCATTGTAAATTTGACATTTTATATTTATATATTGCCACTTTAACATTTACCCACTTATTCCCGCCATCTGCCCAAAATTACATACACTCACTACTTGAAAATGGCAGTAATAGACTCTAAAGAGGACTGAGTTGCCAAGTTAAAAAAAGAAGAAGAAGAATAAAGTATATTTATTTATTTCAGCAATAAATCATTGTTCATGGGGAGTAATTAATTTTGGTTCCTACACACACCCCTTGACGATCATTAACCGTGAAGATACTTGAATAAATTACGAAAACACGTAAATCTCTCGACCAAAAAATCCGTCGATGCGTAAAGACAATGGCGCGGGTAAAAAAAAAAAAACAAAAACAAAAATTGACAAAAAAAAAAACCGGCGCGAGTGGACCCCGGCCTGTGTACGGACTACACCGGGATAACTAGTACCTGGGACGACTTCGTTACAACTGGTTTGTGCCGTGATTTACATATACCGTATGTAAACGAAGATTTCAGTTCAGGAAGACAAGGATTATTAACGAAATTCAATTAATAAAAACTGTAATTTATTTATTTGTAAGTAAATAACTATAAGCAAAATTTTCATTAAAATATTTCTAGAATGTTCTATTCCAATATATTTGTATAGCATGTAGGTAATTAGATCGCGTTGTAAATTTATCGCAAGGCTGCATATTCCATCTCAATTTTAAAGTTATAATCAACAACATTAGACAGATCTTGTGCGTGACTAACTGTAGAAAATATATTACTACTAGTTTTGCCAGTGATTTTATCAACATACATTTCTTAGACAATTATTATAGGGTTTAGACGGAAATTTAGTACAAAACTGCTTAATTTTTTGTCTGTATTCTCAGGCAAACCGCTATTGTTTCATAAGTGTTCGTGTTGACAATTTTCAACTGAACTTGAATTACGAATTTACTGACTGATATTTAAAACAGTATATAATAATTAAAGATCTTTAAGATTAAAATATATTACGCTGCTCCGCTTCGAATTATCTGTTTAGAATAACCGCATAATAAAGTAAGTACCTACATAATAAAAAAAAAAAGTAATGGAAACCAGTAGGAGATAATAAATTATTAGCTATTACCATCCAAATCATTCTGTCAAGTACCTACCTAAAGAAACTAGCTGGACATTATCATACTGAACACTAATGCTCAATGCTCAAAACAGAAGAACCATTTGACAGATTTCTCACTATATGTTTCATCTGACGCTCCTTGAATCGCATCCCTCTGGCCTTGAGATTGTAGCCGCTCTTTCGAAAAGCTCTTAACTCTATCATTGCTGTCAGTATAAACGTCGATAAGACCAAAGGTTAATGTTAGTTTAAAAAAAACCCTAGTTCATTTTGAACGTATAACTAACAGGTTTGTGTAAACAGTGACTTTCACGGCGTATCGGCCAATCAATCGAGTGCGTTCGGGCAACTTCGCCGGCGCTCGGCTGTCTCCGCCACAGCTGAGAGAAACTGTTGCTATGTGCATCGACTATACCGTGAAACGGACATTAAAATATACTATTAACTGCTCTTAACTCTCCATTCCTTTTCACTTTTCCCTTGTGCAATAATGTTAATAACACATTTAAATAATTAATCGGTTTTTAAGAAACATATTCTGTGGTTTTATTTAAAGTACATTTTTAGGTTTTTTTTAATGACACATCAAAAATAATACTTTACAGATTGTATTACAAAGAAAATCTTACTGAGTAGTGATTGATAAGATCGACAAATGATTAAAAAAAACGATGTTTCGAAACAAAGAAAGTGATCATCCGGGGACGATAGTCCTAAAAACTCGCCAACGAACGTCACTTAAACGAGCCTACGTGACCGAACCAATGTACCGACTCACACAGTTGCGAGCCACCGTGTTCAGTTACACCACAATACACGCACACAGACACGAGATCGGTTAAATCATTTCTCGAACACGTAAGGGCGTAACCGTCGGCGACCTTCACAAAGAAAATAACACATCCGTCGCTTTTATTCCTTTAGAGATAGGAACGTAATTCAAAAATTTAAGCTGTAGCCGTTTAAGCCCATTTATTTTTGGTTTGAGTAATAGCCCCGTTGCGCTAGCGAGTGCATTTATGGAAGCGTGCAGAAGTCGTCAACATAATGTAATAGTTTTATTATATCTTTTCAATTTACAACGATAATTTATGTGACTTAGATTCATGATGCACGAAGAAAGACGACACTGTTTGAGACAAATTTATTAGCAACATATTACGATATCTGCTTTTAAAATTTGTGGTTGTTTATTTAAATTTACATTTAATAGTGAAATATGATTTTACTTTGATATCCTAATATAGATAAGTAGAGGCATTAGTCACTAATATTTATTAAAGCTAGCTTTTTTCATAATAATCTAACCTTAATCTTAAGCCAATATTATCTGAAAACACTTATATCATATTTCATTACTTCCCTTGAGTAATAAAATATGTATATAAATTTCCAGGGTTTATGTAGATATAAACTTTAAGGTGAAAGTTCTTAGCAAGGTTGCTCTATTAAAAGGTTGACGATCCCGGTTCAGCTCGTCCCGCTCGGCGCGGTTGGCAACAGGCGTTTGAAAGCGGACCGGTTTATATTTAAAAAAACGACCTTATTCCTTTGGTACACGGCTTACTTTCAAATGATGTTATAACTTGTTATTGATCGGTAGCTTACGCGAAAAAGTTTCACACTTACTACCTACAAACTATACGTAACGGGCCGTACCTAAAGGCGTGACTTATCATCACACTCTGTACTTCAAGTAATAAGCTGAGAGGGTACAAATAGATAGTTATGATAACACTAATTAAGTAAAAATAACCCCAGAATATTATTCGCAGATGACAGTTGACGATTAGAATCACACAACGGCCACTGCAATATTACATTAGAAAAATATAATAAACAATGCTATAGGTACCTAATAATAAACATTATTAAATTCAAACGATTGCCTGGAAGCGATTCCCTTCCGTCATAATGGTATCATTGTCATAAAGTACAATACACTTGTAATAATTATGAAGCAGTGTAATAAAAATACTTTATTAATGGCGACTTCTATTAAGTTCATAGTTAGTTGATCTACTTAAGGTGACATTTCTAATTGGTTATACTTTCAGAAGTTTTATATGAAAATCTAATCAGACAAACAGAAATACGAGAAACAGGCTAAATATACAGTTTATAAATTATTTTTACTGACCTCAGTATAGTTTGATGATATTTAACTTTAATCTAGTTTTTAAGGCTAAGCAACATTTTATATTATAAAAGTAAACAGTGAAAGATTTCGAAGGACAGTAGTACACGTAGTAACGTGTTAACTTGATGAAATCGTATCTGGGACGTTGTTATTGAAAGTGTGACCGGTGCATACACATCGGGAATGATATGTGGAATAGACACAATGGTGGAGTAATAACACAATAATTGGAAATATAAAATGGGAGTATGAAGTATTTCTGTTCTCCTTTGCCGTAATTTTGAATCTGAAATTGAGTAGATACATTATCATGGCTTTCTCGCAGATTCGTCCGTGCATATAGAATTGAGAGATATTTGATTATCCCCTAGAAATGAGACGTTTTTTCTGGATAAAAATTAATCTGTCCCTCTTCGGTCCTTGCTATTCTATTGCCATTCCAAAAATCATGTCAATCGGTGGCTCCGTTTCGAAATGAAAGTTGACACAAGTAAATAAATAAAAAGCCAACAAACTCACTTTTTAATAGGTACTAGCTGTGCTTGCTACTTCGTTCGCAAAAATTAATTCAATAAACATTATCCATTGGACTAAATTGCGAATCTAAACCATTCTTGAATGCTCAGGAATAGACACAAAAAAATGTCATTAAATCGGTTCAGCCGTTTAGGAGGAGTTTAGTCACATACACACGACCAGAATATTTATATATAAAGATTAGTATTCCTAGATAGGTAATTTTCGTAGTAGACCGCGAGCAATCATGTTTAACAGTTTTTAATAACGCGATTTTTGCAATCCTGTAACAATCGGCTGTTTCATAGATACTTGTTCCTACTTATTCAGTACGATTGAGCGACGAATGAGATTTTTTTTTTTTTTTTTTTTTTATAATGGACAGCACAGTGACTGCACTGGACCTGATGGTAAGCACAGTGCAATCCAAAACAGCGATGACTTATTCCTATAGGTGCGTGCTGCATTTGCAATCCTATATAACGTAACGTAACGTACTATTTATTTTATTTGCATTTGCGGTTTCGCGCGTAATAGATAAGCAGTACTTAATATCAACACTTATTTACGTATTTCTGAAAACAAAACAATGCCGGAAGTAAAAAAGAAGAGACGGCAATACAGTGTGGAATATATTGAATACCGATTCATTGAAAATCACACAAACCCATCGGCGCCTTTGTGACTGCTATGTTTAAATGCATTTTCGAATGAAGCCATGAAGTCTACAAGATCATTTGAATTAAATGTATCCAGATAAGAAAAACAAGAATGTAGCATATTTACAAGACCTACAAAAGAAGCATAATGTTCAGCCAAGTGTACCAAAACTCTTTTCGGCGACTGCTAAACAAGATGACGGCGGACTTCGAGCTTCGTACAATATCTCTTTGTGAATTTCTGAAAAAGGCAAACCAATAACGAAAGTAATAACTACTGTGGTTCATTATCCGGCGGCAGATATTATTTGAAAAATTCCTTTGAGTAATAATTCTGTGCAAAGATGAATTGGCTGAAAACATTGAAAAATCATTGTTCAATCATCTGAGGACTATTCAATTCTCAATTCAGATCGATGAGTTCATTTTACTAACTAATAAAGCATTGTTGCTGTCTTACGTGAGGTTTATTAATATGTCGATTACCCATAAAAATAAGACAATAGGAAGATAATAGGAAAACAATGGAAAGCTGGAGTAATCGCCAGGTTAGTGCTCAAGGGGTTAAAGGTGAGAACATATCTGAAGAACTATTGTTTGTTAGAAATCTAGAGACCGATACAAAAGGTGAAACCTTATACAATACATTGGAAAAGTTTTGTGATGAGAAAGAAATGTCCTTGAAGAATATTAAATCAGCTGCTACGAATAGCGCTCCGGTTATGACAGGGTGCCATAAAAGCTTCATAGCGTACTTAAAAAATAAAATTTCAGAGGTCCTTGCTTTACATTGTGTTATTCATCGACAGCATTTGGATGCTGGAAATTTAAGTGAACAAATATTACAATCACAGCAATTTGTCATTAAAGTAGTCAATAAATCCGCAACAGCTCTTTTAATGAAAATTTATTTCATTAGCTTTGTGTTACTAATGAGGAAGATTTCAACTGTTTGCTGTTTTATACTGAAGCTCGTTGGATATCAAGAGTCTTTTGTCTGAATCTATTTTACAACCTGTTTGACTCTGTGATAGAGTTCTTGGAAACCAAATTTACAGAATTGCGCAACAAACTAAGTACATCAAAGAATGATATAGCTTACATGACAGACTTGTATTATAAATTGTTCAGCTACATGAATCTACAACAGTAAGGCGGTGAACTAAATTTAGTCAAAACAAAACAAAACAATAATAAACGTTTATTTCATCCGTTTCAAATTACATACCTCTGCACATAATTCTTGTTGTTTGAAGGTATATCAGGGCATGACATGAGTTCGACATGAGGTTGCTGAGTCCGGCCGCGACCCCTCTTATCCAATCTTAACTTGACCTGTGCCTTCAAGACATTTCATTTTACGCTGCTTAAGCTTTCGAGTCGAGGGTTTCCTTGTGTATACCCACTGGCGGGTAAACACGTCTGCGTTTGCGAACTCACTGATAAGGGGGCATAATAAAATAGCCGGCTTCCGAGACAGTGGTTCTGGGTTCGATAACCGGTTGTAAAAAAAAAAATTCAATGTATAACTTTTTTTCGAGTTTCGAGTGTTTGTAGTAGCATAATTTGTACTACCTACTCGGTTGGCTAACTGTAATATTTTGCTACCTAGTGTATGGCGACCCTCATACACAACACGAATATCGCGTATTAATAATTGGGGAACGTTGAAATATAACGTGAGCATCAATAGGGGAGGGGGTAGGAGGATTGATCTTTGGCTACTATTTCTGATAAGGAGATTTGGGGGGGAGGAGGTTGGCAAAATGTCTAAAATATTTAATACATAAACGGTCCCTTGCGTACCGTTACCAGTTGTACACAACGACGGCAATTCTCGACGGTCACCGTTGATATTAAAAATCATATGTGGACTCATCTAGTAGAAAGTATATATTATACCTACGAGCGTAACCGCATGCCCGAACAAGACTATAAATCTCTAAATTAATTTTGTAACTGATTATTCTAATTGCTCAGAGAATAGTTTATTCTTGCTTTTTTTAATGTGTTTTTTGTTATTATTTATGTAGAGCCGGTCCCTAAACGAATCGTGTATCAGTAGAATCTACTCGGTGACTACGCAACCAAGTGTATCGGGGTTCCGTATTCGATATGAAAATAATAAAAACGCTGTTTCACCGGACTTTTAATGCAAGTGCTTTAATGCGCCTAGATAAAGATATTAATATTGTCGTACCACGGATTGAGTTGGTACCTGTACCAGAAATCTGCAGAATTAGCTCTTGCTAAGATCAATTTTGGAAAAAAGTCCCTTACCATAACCTACGTGCCTTGCGTATAATGTACAAGTATATAACGTACTGTCTGATAAATGTGTTGGTAGTTCATTTGGAGTCACTGCATCACGCTAGTAGCCAGTGCCGAACCGAAGCAAGTTTTGGGTTGAAGCAAGATCAAGTTTTGGTGCCTCCTTACCAAGCACCAAATAACCCGATAGGATTTTTGTGTAATAGAACGAAGCACATAATTAAGAATTTATCACGTAAGTAAATACATTTCAAATTGCTTATACATTCTTGGTTTCTAACAATCTTGGATTTTACTTCCAAACCTATGACTCCATTATTTAAACCGAATTTGGATCCTTGAAAGAGTTATCAACCTAGTCATTGAAAAGGTGTAATTTACCTTCGTGAAATGCATGAATTATGGGTTGACTACTCTACATAATTTATAAGTTTTAAGAATAACACTTTTAAATGGATTCCATCTTGTTCCCTCAATTTCAGCTTAAGCTGCACCATGAGGTGCACTGTGTTACTGGACGTATGAAGAAAACGATTTACATAGTATTCTAAAATTAGTTTATTACTGTAAACCATAAAGTACGGAACAGTAATAATTGACGGTTCTTGCTTGATTATATGTTTTTTGTAGCTATCGTCGGGCGCAGTGCGTGGGGTGTGGGTATGAGGCGTGAGGTGTGGGGTGTGGGGATCGATTCCCCGCTCGTTTATTACAGATTATTGCCGCTCGGCCATTGAATTATGTATTATTCTTTTATCAAAACAGTTTGTGCGTAATTGATTGGGTAGTTATGATATGTGTTAGGCGATTTCATTAGCTTTTTTTCGTTTTGTTCTTTAATCCCATAACAATTATATGAATTTATAGTATTATTTAAAATAATTCAGGAATGTTTCCGTAAAAATACAAGTTGCTCTTGTTCGACACATATAATAAATTAGATCGTTTCTAGGTAACCCGGTGGGACATAACTATATGTCGCAGAGAAGTTAGCGGAGGTGTCACAATTATTACTATAAACCATTTATTAATATTAAAACAACATACATAAAAAGGGTGGATTATTACGTGAACGATAGTGATGTATGGAAATCACGCCCCTCTCTATGCTTCCGTTGAGAACGTCACAATTTATATTAAACCTGTAATTTATACACAAGAAAAACATTTTTCCAAATAAATCCATATCGAGTTTGTTATATATATATATATATATATATATATATATATATATATTTCTAATAACTTCAAGCACTTGCCCGTAAAACTGTGCATTGAATAGGATTTTATTCAATTTTTATAAGTTTTTTTTTTATACGGATCCCTAATTATTGTCGAAAATTAAAAGTACCCCATGTTACCCGGAGTAACTTTAGCTATCTACCAAAAAAGTCCCGTCAAAATCCGTCCAGCCGTTCCGGAGATTACCCGGAACAAGCAGACAGACAAAAATTTAAAAAATTGTATTGTTGGTATAGATATCATATCTATTTATTGACTCATATCTATTTAGTAAAAAAAAATAATTTAGACATTACAAACATGCACTTCAATTTTATTTTTTAGTATAGATTTTACTAAGAGTTCCCCGCTGCTATGCTCTCATATATTTCGATCCTTCACAATTATTTCCTCTATTATTATTTTGTTAATGGAAAACTAATGTGGGGGGAATTGTGGGGGGAAAACTAACTAACAAGGGAAAGTGCTTTATTTAAAACGATAAAATGTTTCATTTAATAATAGAGTGAATGGGAGGGGGGGCTGTGTAACTTCATGTACAGTCAGAAACTAAAAAGACGCTTTTGGCTATTCATCGAGAAGTGCTGCTCCGTACATTTTGATATGGTAGTGAATGCTGGATTTGGCAAAAGAATCATGAAAGTAAGATTGTAGAGATGCTGTAAAGATCAGAAGTATAGCTGGACTGAAGATTATTAACAAAGACAGGATTAGTATGGTAAGAATGAGATGTAGAAAGTAAGATAGAAAAAAAGGAATGCTAGTTGGTTCTGGCATGTGGAGAAGATGGATGACAGAAGTCTGACGAAACGAAAATATAAAGCGAAGGTGACTGAGCTCGTCTTAACTTATCATGACCAAATCGAGTACGTCTCATATAAAGGCCAGGTGAAAAGTAACCATAGTCCACGAGCATGTATTAAAAGTGTTCATGGAATTAGAAAATACGAAAGAGTGTGTCAATATTGTAGCAAGTGGAAGGACGTATCTTCTGCCTATCCCCACGGTAGAAAAGCGTGATGTTAATTATGTTATTTAACAAAATATATATCAAAACATAGAACAAGAATATATCTATGACTTAAATCTTATAATCATGTAAACCGATTCAGTAGTTAAATTTTATTCTCCAGTTGTACTTTATTACAATATTTTTCTTCAACGGATATTCATCTCCCACGTACGGTTAGAACAAGGTTGTAAATTAACTTAAAGTATTAAAACATGTAAACATTTAGACGGTGGTACCTCTCGAAACTTACGTTCAACCTGTACAGGTTCAAGTAAATAAATATCTCGTCACATTCTCTTCAATTACCATAAAACACGATGAATACCGTATAAGATTACGTTTCGATGAATATTTATCCTAAGTCAACGGGTACCCGGTTGTTACCTCATCCGTCCCTCCATCTTACCCCGCCCTTCATGCTTCATCTGACCCAGTCGACGACTTGAAATTATTTTACTAATATATTACCCTTGTTATAACTAATATACCTACCTAATTAAGCTTGGGCAGATTTATCAACTATCTAAATAATTTTTATTTCGAGCTGACTAAAAATGTTAGTCTGAAAGTCCTTGACAACTTCACCTGATCCTCTAAAAAGTATTTAGGGCACTCAGCAGAAATATCAAGAACCACAAACGAACCATAACGGGAAAAATCTTGGCTTAGGTTGCTGTTGCGTTCCGCTTTGATCACTCGGAGGTTGTAATTGAGAGGAGATGGGCAAAGGAGGTGGCGATCAAGGTTGGGAAGGAGTGCCTGGCGGACGTATGCTATGGTCGTCATTCTATAGACGCCGTCCATCCGGTCCTCCGAGAGTGGATGGAAAGGGAGCACATCTCCCTGACTTTCCGACTTATGCAGATACATGTTTCGGATGGTATCTGCATAAGATCGCGAGGAGGGAGCCGTCTCCCGCCTGCCACCACTGTCACTGAAATCGGTTAATAAATAAAAGAAAAAAAAAACTACTCGAACTTATTTATGTTTTATGTTACTTATTATATTGTATTATGTACATATTTTTGTTTCATTTATAATGGACTTCATTTACGTCCTTATCGTAATTTAATCGGATGGTACGCAGACGTCGTTTCCTTCGCTAGGCGACTACCACGAGACGATTTAGGTGTAATTCCCGTCAATCAAAGTAACTATTGATTAGTAACTTTATATTGGATTCAAATCGGATCGATCGAAGGTAGTTCCAAGTATCTGTGAAGGTCCATATCAATGCGGAAACATTAGGCACACACGGCTTTTCTGACGAACCGATAAAAGAATAATCAATTATAAAATGGTTGTTGGTTCTCGGGAACGTAAGCCAACTAACAGACAAACACAAAAAAATAAATATACAAGCAACAATCCAAATTTAAAATTTCATCGATGTTGGTAGCTCTAAATAAACTATGTTATGTTGATACGCTTAAAGCGGTTTGTGTTTTGATTGTTAAAGGTTACTATATAAAATCGCAAAGACCTAAAAATATATATTTAAAACTGCCATCAGCAGATCTTCACATATTTACGACATCATGTTAAAAATCAGCTGAGTAAACACGGTACAGAGTGCTCTGGGGTTCTGAAACACTGGCGGGGGACGATATTAAGATGGCGTAAGTGAGTCGTAAAATTATACGGTGTCGTATATACATATGTATAAAATATGCACATATATAGTGTATGTGCGTGTGTGTGTGTGTACAACGAACGTATTCTCTACGTTAACGTTTCAAAGTAAGAAGCTTTTCTTTATGATTATCGCCTATATTGTTTTTTATCGTAATACATTTAGACTCGGTCGGAATCGACTAACGACAACGAGAGAGTGTCGCCTCGTGTAGTCTCACACTTTTTCTTCATATCTCAGTGTATTACTTCGTATGTGATATAAACAAAGGGGTGAATTTCTTTTGAGCATAATTTTTTCCCTTATTACACTTGATATATCTATTCGCGACTCATTTTAAGACTTATATTACTGTACGATACTTTCATTCCTTATGATGTTTTCTTGTTTATTTTGTATTAATTTCGGGTATCGTGTCTATAAAAAAAATGTTTATATTGAATTTAAGAAAATATTTATTTATAGTGAATTGTGTATTTATTGTACATATACGCTTTCCGAGTTTGTTTTAATAGTTTGCAAACGCGATTTCTTTCCCAGAAGAAAATATTTTTAAGGTATACATATTTTAAAAATAATGTTTATTATTATGAAATCGTAATAATGTTAAGATTTCTATGCTAACGTAGATAATTGGTTAAACTGCTAAATAATGAATGAAATAATCGCAGTAGAAAGAAACCTGCCCACTTTGAGGTTATTTTACTTTGTACAAGTATGTAGGAAAAAAGAAATGAACTGTATATTTTAATAGTATCTTTTCACGACAATACGAATAGAACCCGGAACTGACAGCGAAAAACTACGTGAGTCGTCTACAAATCACTTTTTACCGAAACTCATAACTACAATGTAATCATTATTTAAAAACAAATTGCGAACAAATAATTAATTAAAAAGAATCACCCTTCGTAAGAACTTCCATAACAGCTGATTGAGCTTCTATTAAGATATTTACTAAGTTTCATTTAAAACTATACTCTATATCTTAACGTACAGAGTAAAAAGTTACTTGAAATTTTAAATAACTTGTACACAATTGTGAATGTCATACAAAAAAGAACTTTTTACAATTTACAAATAAGGTAGAAAGTCGCTGGAATACAGATCCAGGATGTAATCGATAGGAAACGACATTGGAAAATATGTAATTCAGATAAAAGAAAATTATACCGCTAGGGAGTTACTAGCGTAGAGATCAACTTAATTGGCATGTGATACGGGTTCGATTCCGTACATACCAGCCGGATGTTGTATAATATTTAGTAACATTTAGCTCAAACATGAATGAACATACTTACACTCCATTTGATGATAAGTTGTGAAAATTTTCGACCACACAACTAATAAGGTACTATTTTTAACCGACTTAGAAAAGGAAGAGGTTATCAATTCGTCTGTGTGTTATTTAAATTTATATTTTTTTATTTTAAAATTAACACAGCAGATTGATAAAGTTATTATTTATTGACTTTTTAGTGCATTTTATAGTTTAGTATTCTATGAAGTCGGTTTTGTTTTTAATTAAAAAAAGTTTTTTAGACTCTGTATAGTGATATCTGACACGTAGATAAACTTATTCGCGATGTGAATCACTTATCCTGACCTTGGTCACTTAGATCTAACATGACAATGAATTTGTTTAATTAACTGGCCTATTTAAATTTACTGCATGATCCATCAAAAACCCCACTCTACTATAAAATCATATAACATGATGTGATATAAAAAAACACGCTGAGCATAGAAAGGTATAATTGATTCATTCAAGACCAGCTCTCAGAATATTAGTAGATATTTAAAAAAAAAATTATCGAGATGAGTCCAATATTTGTTTCATATTTGGCAGTTCAACCAACATTCGTAACGTATTTGGTTAAATCACTGAGCTAAATAGTGGTGTGATTTCACTGTACTTTCACATAAATAATTAATAAGTTCAATGTCTTATAAACTCTAGAGTATGTTGTTTTTATCAGGTGTCAAATTAATTATGTATGTAATTATAATAAGTAATTAAATACATACATTCATATACTGTAATACTCAAATCGTCCAGGAAGGAGGTTGTATAATGATCGAGTCTTTATTTTGTTTATAAGAACTTTATTGCACTTGACTTTTACAAAACTATTATAAACAGTAGACGCTTATTGCTACGACGGCATTCGATAAGAAATTCGTGTTGCCAGTATAGATATTTTTTTACAGAGTATAATTTCTGACATAGATAATCATATAACTGTGGTAAAGTGCACTATCATTGAAATTTGAATTAGTAGTGCTTGGGATATCTAAAAAAGTTATACTTTGTTAAACATTACTCGCACGCTTCCTCCGTCCCTTCAGAGTTAACCTCATGGGTAGTGGTACTCCAAATGTCAATTATAGTAAAAGCTCAACCGCCTCTCTTGTCATGATATTCTCCTGTGTATGGTTGTCTGTACGTATGCTGTATATAGTTTACAAAATAATAACCAAAGAATCGAATATATGTATTATGCCTGACATTTCCGAATTTTTTGACGCAATTTTTAAAGAAAGTTTTTTTCCAGTATAAATTGTAGGCAGATACGGAAAACAATGAGACAAAATAATCAGAAAAAAATACAGAAAACAAACATAGGTAAATTTAAAATAAGTCTAGAATTAGTGGATCTCAAGTATTGTTACTAGAACACACCTGTGGATTCTTGGGGAGAGATGTATTATCTAGAGTGTGGGAATGGTAATTATCAAGTAAGCATTAGAAATTATGTTGATGATGGTGGACAATTGGACCAGACTTAATCAAAACCACTGTACGCTTACCTAAACCCGTCATAGTGACAATTTAAGGCGTATCGTGTTCCGAGATCCGTGAGTGTGTATCTAGACCACAGTTTCTCAACCGTAATTTGCACATCGGCCACTTTGTATATGTTTTTTCTAGAGTTTCCCCTCTTTAATTTTTTGCCATTTTTAGTATATACTTTTTAATCTGCCCACGCCTCCTCTACGCTGCTGTTGATTGGCATGATGATAGTAACAGATTCTCTTTTATGGGTGGTCGTCAATGCACTCAATTTGCAGAGCCAGTTAAAAAAAAAAACCTATTAGAAAACTATTTGATCGCTAGGAAAAGAGCTTTTATTAAAGAGAAAACGCTACAAAAAAATACAAGATGCATATATTTGTTAGTTAACATCTCTGAAGACAACTGAAGTCGTGAAGACGAAGATATTTAGCAATATGTCTATCAGAATCCTAAATGTCCCCAATATATGGTAATGATGATACTTGATACTTCAAATGACAGCATTACAAAGATAGGGAGGTTACTTTCTGAAGAGAAACATTTCCTCGCAGCGCAACATAGTTTGAAGGAACATCGCGTGGACTGATATGGCTCTTATTACTAAGGGTAACAAAGTTCGAAATCATCCGTTTTACAGTTTATGAACATCGAAAACGGTTTGTAATACAATCTTACGCTCAATATATCTTCGTCATAATGGATATTGAGTGTGACAAGGACAAAAACACAGAAAGCAGAAAGGGACGATACGAGTGATGAAATTCATGAAGCTACAAAGTGACTGGCGTCCGTGCCGTAGCATCTGTATGATAGTTTTTCTCATATCTAGTATGTTTTATATGATGTTTAGTGTATTTTATGTCACTTTGGCGTCTTCTCTCGATTGCCTCCCTACATTACAGTTTTACCAAACAGGATTATTTACTATAGTTTGACTTCATTTCGAATCCTTTTTTGTAATAGTATTATTAAATAGTTCTAACTTCTAAGGTCAATTAATAAAAATGGCCTGCCACTCTTGATGCTTAGTATTACAATGTTACAGTACACTGTGATATGGAACAAACCCTTTTTTTTTTTTTGACGGGGGGAAATGCATTTACGCACTACCCTTAATATGGAACAAACCCTAGGAATATAACATATGATGGTGTCTGCGAGTGTAGAACATGATCTAACAGAATCTAGTACTGTCCAATTCCACGTTTATACCCGACTTAAATATGAAATATTGCTTAAAAAACTATAAAACCAATTGTGAAGCACCTCCTGGGGGTTTTTTCTAACAGCCAATGTCGTCTCCATTTTTAAATAGTTTCCTACACATCGCCACTTACAGTTAGGTGAATTTTGTTGAAAACTGATAAAGTAGTATACCTATGATACATAATAACGTATGACAACAAATATCTTACATAAACAAGTGGAGTGGAGGTGAATCAGATTTCAAACTGAACATTTGCGCCGTCGAGGTCTTTTGTGAACATGTTTACGATTATTGATTAATCCGCGTAAAGGAAAAGTTTATGTAATCTGTAAATGTAATGTATGTAAAAAGGATACACAGTCAGGTTTCGTGTAAACAACACTTTTATTATTTAAATCATCGTTCGCCTATTTAATGATTATTTAAAATTCACATAAGGTATTTTATAAGAAAATGTACATATGTTTTTGTATAATTATACTTTAAGTAAGTGTATTCCGAGTTCACTTGTTAAAACACGAAACAATGTTATACAGCGACGTTTATGTACATAAAAATGATGAAAACAGAAGGATCGAGGCCAGTAGGATTCTGTGTTGTTATTACGGGTTAACTTGGATTACAATATTAATGGACTAATGATGTAAACGTCGCACTTAATGGTAGTGATTATATTTTTTTCAATACTATATTTGCCTTCTGAGATACAATATAGGATTCGATGTATTTCTAGACATAAATTACATTTTTACAATATTGAAAACTCCCGTTATTCTAAAGGAAGTAAAACCACCACGTTTCATGTGAATACAAAAAATGCCCTTTAGCTGCATAATACAATTACGTAGTGCAAAAGCATCAATATTAAAAACTAGCTGCTCGCCCGCAGTTGCGTCAGCGTTTCATACATATATTCTTCACTGCGTTTTATTTTTTTCTACGGAACCCTAATTATTTTCCTACAAGAATTTAGTACTAAGATACAGTAATAATATTTCACATAAATTCAAGCACTTGCCTGTAAAACTGTGCATTGAATCGAATTTTATTCTAATATTTATGAGTTTTAATTTTTTTATTCGGACCTCTAATTATTTTCGAAAATTAAAAGTACAGTAAGTTACCCGGAGTAACTTCAGCTATCTACTAAAAAAGTCCCGTCAAAATCCCTCCAACCGTCCCGAAGACTACTCGGAACAAACAGACAGACAAAAATTGCATTTTTGGTAAATACATTCATATCTAATTAGTAAAAAAAATAATTTTGACGTTACAAATAGGCACTTCAATTTTATTTAATAGTATATATAGTATAGGTATAGTCTATCCAGTATTAACTGATCCAGAGCACGTAGGGTTGCCGCGACCTCGCATCGCCGGTAACCGGTCCCCGTTCTTAGTTTTTTCTAACTTATATTTTTGTATAAACTCTTTGTTCGGCTTTTGTTATATTTTTTTACTTGAGTTAAGATAGGTAGGTAAGGTAGGTATCTATGTGTTTTGTATTATTGATTACTATCGTGTTTTGTGTTGGGCAGGTTGCTTGGTTATTTGGGTGAAATCGAACATTTATTACATTTTTTCAAACAAACTAATTTCTTCTTGTGATTTCGTCTGCATTGACTTTACTTTGGGTCCAGAGAGAAACTATGTTTTTGTAAGTGATGCCATTAGACATTTTTTCCTAGATTTTTTAAAGAATCACAGTATCTGTATATATCTTATAAGATTTATCCTACGCAAGTCATGAAAATAGATTTTTGGCGACGTACTTACAAAATATTTATTTTTGTTCTGCTTACAAAAACCCTTAATAATCTTAAATCTTTATTGAAAAAATATTTAATGGTTGCAACACATAGCGGGAAGGACCGGACGCCAGCGTGATTTTACTATATGTAGAAGAGGTCGCGCAAGGTTGGCGTCATGGCGATTTCTTTTACAAAAAAAACATCGCGTTGGCGTTCCTAACCGCCCGCTGTGTGCCGAAACCATAAGTGAAGTTGAAAAACCACATCAAACTCCGTTGCATAGTTTGAAATAAGTTTGGAGACGAACAGCCACAGAGGCGCGAGAAGCGACTTTATTTTGTACCTATAGATAAACTGTTTTTAATCATAAATACATAAGTTAATATAAGGTGACGCGCTTGTCTATTACCGTTGACTTAAAGGGTATTTACAAATTTATAGAATATCGTCACCATCAATAGCTTTACCGTCAATTGCCAGTTAATGAAATTTAAAAAAATCTATGACCATTAAAAGATGGTTTATCAAAAACCACAGAAATAATCATGGGCACGAACTGGCTTTTGGTGTAGGTGGTATTTTCATCTCCCTCTAACGCATGTGCCGGACAGAAAAGCACAATCAGCCACTATCTTACGCAACGTTCTTTATATACGCGGACTAATAAAAGTTAGAAACGAGTTTTTTTTACTCTTAATAGTTTTTGTTGTAATTCGGTATCTTGATTTGATTATTACGGGTTCGAGATGGTGGTTACCTGGTTTTTTTTTTATTGGGTTTACTTTCGACTATATGTCGTTTGTTCAAGTCTCTGAGAAAAGAACGGCGGCAGTTTTGAAGCGATGGTGGCGAATTTGGTAGTGCAATCAGATTCCGCGTCCATGGACTCAGGTTTGAAACTACTAGGTTGGTGTATTTACCTACCTGGGCAACATTGTCACTTGAGAGATTGTGATCAAAGCGCTGAGTATATGCAGTATTAGAAAAAAGTAATTCGTAGATATTTCTTAACCATAACTAAATAAGGATTTTACGATTTTCATAATTGTTTAAATCATCGGCATTTATACAAATAAATAAAATTGTTTCGTTCCGGGTAATCTCCGAAACAGTTGAACCAATTTTGACGAAATCTTTTTCGGTAGCTAGCTGAAGTTATAAGGAGTAAATCATGCTGTTTTTATTTTACGAAAATAACTAGAGTTTCGCGTAAAAAATTCAAATTTATAATATTGTGAACAAATTCTATTTAAGGGTCAGGTTTACTTGCAACTCTTTGAATTTGTTGTAAAACCGCTTGTTTTATATATACTTTACCACCTGTAAATTATGATGCTGTTTATCAATTATATAAAAATAAATAAATAATGTTTTCAACAGATTATCCCAGTATCTCTCAACACCTCTGTTTCCCCCATTAAAGACATTATGTGTGAAGATATAACATGAAAACAACTCGAAGGTCCCTTACACAAGAAAGGTTGTTGAATCGCGTCCATTTGTCCTGACTATATCGCTGTTGATAAGAGATAAGGACCGTGGCAACTGATAACACGTTATCATAAGTAAACTGAACACTGAGCCGCGGCCGGCTGATCTACCTGCATCTAGTCCTCCAGCACCGCGAATACTTTCAAAGACGAATAGAATATGAGGAACAAACCTAAGTATTATACTCGTATATTAGTAAATATACATCACAGTGGTCAGGCTATTGATTTCATAAAAAAATTATAACAATGTCTCCATAGTAGGTCCTCTTCTTCCAAACAAATTATGAAAGTAATATATATTTTCAAGTAAAGCGTTTGTTTGTTTTTATCAATCCACATAATATATTATTTAAATATACATATATGTTGGTCGGTGACAACATATTATTATATATGCTTTTACCCTTTACGGCTTATCATTAAAAATAAGTCCGAACAGTCAGTTCGTTATCTTTACAAATATAGATATGTCCAGACCAAAGTAAACTTTATGACTTTTACATAGCGTTCTAATTTGATTGCCCGATTTATATTGTATGATTAATATTATGTTAATTTATCATTCCCGTTTTACGTATTCGATATCGCTGTATTATTAATTACTTTAAAGTAGTTTTAGTCTTCGGCTTCGCTTGTCTACGTATAGGAAGATATAATTAATTAAATGATAATTTAATTATCAACGCTTTACAGTTTGGCTACCGATTAAATCCTTTACTCATCTTGGTGCCATTATATTTGTTGTAGCTAAGTTTTAGCGACAATTTGAATTGTTTACCACGGTAACTGTTTTACTATAAAAACCAACGAAATAATAAAGAAATCTTGAATTTATTGTTTTTTTTTTAAATAATTAAACTAATTTGTTTAGTAATTTTCAGATTAATACAATACAGTACATTCCAGTGGACCTTAATCTAGTTAGCGTAACATATCTTTTCGTTTTAACATAATAAAAATTAATACATGTTTGTCTTCTATGCACTACTCTAAATATCGGATCTGTTGTTCAGTACACGGAGGCAAAATTTTCCTTCTATTGCAATCGCAAAGCTAATAAATAAACTAATATATTAGTTATAACTTTATACATATTACAAAGTATATCAATCAAGTATCAATAGTAACATCACATACAATATAATGTGAAAAGAGAGATAAATCACGTCCTCTTAATGAAATCAAAGAGGTCGGAAACAAAGCTTTGTGACGTAACGACTCAAGAACAAATTCATCATCCTTAATAAACTGACAAAACTTTTTAATAACACCGAACTGAGCCACTGACACAGATTATATACACCAGATACTTCACTTTATATAAAATATAGATAACTTTTAACTATACACTATGTATAGCAAATGTAAAAAAAAAACAAACAAATATTTATTTCTCAGATATTTATAGTTATTAATTGCGATTCCCTTGTATGTTGACTACAAGGATCACGCAAAATCAAATGGCTTATATAGTTGTTTACTGCCTATTATTCTTAATAAAAAGAGATGTTATAATTGTATATATTTCTACGTGTAGAAGCTGGTCTCACTCAATTGTGGCTAAAGGCTTTTCGTGTTAAAATCCTTTCTGTTTAAATCTCAGATTCGAGTTACGAAGCGACGCGAGACTCCCTCGTCTATAACAATATTCGTAATACGCATTTACTTCAGTACCTACTTACCTAATTGAAAATCTGGCTCCGAACAACAATCAATTTATCTCAGTAGATACACTTGAGTTATTTAGTACTAGCTGTGTGCGCGCGGCTGCACCTGTGTTTGATATATTCTTCATTGCATTTTAATTTTTTTATACGGAACCCTAAAAATTTTTCAAAAAAAATTAAGTACTAAGATAAAGTAAAAATATTTCTTACAAATAAATTATAGCACTTGCCAGTAAAATTGTGTATTGAATCGGATTTTAGACCAATTTTGATGAGATTTTTATTTTTCGCAGAACCCTTAAAAATTGTATAAATTAATTAATTAAAAAAATACATTTTTTTCAATTTTTGTTTGTTTGTAATAGGTAATCTCCGGAACGGCTGGGGCGATTTAGTATGGACTTTTTTTGGTAGATAGCTGAAATTTCTCCGGGTATCTTAGGGTACATTTGAATTTAGAAAATAATTAGGGTTCCGCGTAAAAAAATAAAACTTATAAAAATTGAATTCCATCCATTCAGTGAAGAATATATGAAATCCGGGCGCAACCGCGTACCGACAGCTAGTATTATATAGAAACATATTTAATATTATTTTATTGTGTTCAATTCAAATGACATTAATATCTATTTAGTTAAAAAAATATTTTTGACATTACAAACAGACACTTCAATTTTATTTAATAGCATAGATTTATGGTTTTGAAAGATAAAAATTACTATTTGCATATAAATTTATAATTTTAAATAGAAACTAAGGTATACATTAGTAATGAAGAGAAATTAAATCAGACAAAGTAAAACCCAAAAATAAACAAAAACGGTGAAAAACGATACAAAACTGAATGATAATTAATTGTAAGATCAAAACATTTTATATTAACCATAGTAAGGAAATCGACAATTTTTTTTATTCTTCATTAAATAAATAAATTTAAAAACAAATAAAAATAAAAGCATTTATTTCCTTAACATTATCTTTATTTTATAGACTTACATTTTTCTAATTATGGAGCACATTAAATAATTTGTCATCTTCAAATAATCGAACATATTGATTAGATATTAATTTTCCGGATCGAAATTGATGTTGCAGGATAATTTAAGGATAGCGAAAAGCGGTCGAAGGCGACATTGATGTAACTGGCTACTCGATTCAATCAAACAGACCGATCGACCCGAATCCACTGTCCTACGCGCACCAGAAGCAACAATTGAATACATAATATTGAAATGGCAAGCAGTTATATACATATTTTAACTCTATAAATTAATCTAATTAATTGTTGCATCCGCTTGACCTAAACAAATATGCTATCATATTTATTTAGATGACATTTAGAAACATAATATGAAAAAAGATTGATTGTTTTAAAACATGTTAAGATTTACATGTAAAAGCTATTTTAGATTTAAAGTTTATGCACAATAATTAGGAAATTATAGAGTCAAAGATATATTAAATAACATCTTAGAGTTTGAAGCTAAGTCCGTCTTCACGTGACGCGCACTGACTAATACTTAGGAAGCGAAAAAAACTCATTCGAGGTCGATAATACTGCGACCACCACACACGTGTGGCTCTGTTCAGGCGTCATTGCATTATCATGTCCAGTTTTCTGTGGTATTAGCATTCCAGCATGACGAGCCCGATGACTAATACATAATAGTTTTTGGTAATACTTAAAAAAAACGAAGAAAATAGTAATAAATGAATAATTCATAAGAAAATAAATATTGTTTACGTCATTATTTTTTCCGCTTTTTTTTAGGATCTTGGCAGAATTAGTTTTATACAGACGTTTATTCATTTGTTAATTATTATAGCGTTTATTAATTTATATGAGCTTATAGGTACTGAGAAGACACGCACTTCGAAAATAAAGTTTCTTATTTTATTTTGAAATAAATAATTTGAGTGTTGCCAGTTTTTATTTTTAATCACATTCTTTTATAGAACTTATTTTCGTGCTACAAAAATTCACTATCGGTGTGTCAATCATTATATAGGTGTGTCACTCCTTATTTTATGCACGCTGTTCCAGAAATCTTTGTTCTAAATATGTTTATGTCCTTTCTAATATATTACATCGTTTTCCTGTTATTTGGATTAGGTTTATTCGAATCATATTTAAGGTAAGTAAATTAGAATCAGAAACTGGCCAATGTAACGGATTTGATAGAAAAGATACTCCATTTTATGAACGTAATCCTGTAAGGGCACCACGTGATAATAGACAGATAAATACGTTAAAACTGTTGAATGTATTCTGAATAACTCTGTGCCTCATAAATCCTTCAACCTCAACTCAATATTATTTTCATAAGTAATATTATTCAATCATAAAACTAATTCCACTAACTTAAAACTCAAAGTCGCACAACGTAATTCTACCTCCGGAGAGATCTAATTTCATTTTAATTAATGCTTGCACTTAATATCAGACACTTGTCTCTCGAATCTAAAAATAATAAGGATTCTTTTTAACCAATTTTACTCTTAATTCTGAAACATATAAAGCATAATATCCAATGTATTAGATTTTTAAATGACAGATGAAGGAAAATAAAACTGAACACGTGTTTGGTTACACTGTCGCTTCGCTACCGGATTCGTTTACGTAATTATTATAGTTACTAATGTTCTCTTGTTAATACCAACATATTATTGACAATTTGATGAATAAAATACAACCAACTAACAATAAAGTGAAAAGTTCTTTAAACTTGTTGTACTTGAAAACTGGACGAAACGAAAAAGCGGCATTAAAAAGAAACAAAAACATATATCTATAGATTTTTTTATCGACTTGACTAAACACTATTGTCCGGAAGCGCTCAGTTGGGAGAGCAAGGGCACTAAAGTGTTGCGGACATCGGTTGAAACTGCTACCCGAAACGTAAATTCCACAGAATTGACCCTAGCTATACCTAAGTTATAGCAAAGTATTGATCTCAAGGACCCTTACAGAACGTATGTAGCATGTAACTAAGTGTAGTGTGCAGGAGTGTACGGTGCAGTGTAATGTTTTTTTTTTATAAACTAGCTAATGCTGTTGACTTGAGCGGAGAGGCCTTTAAAGCTTCACCGTGACTGTGGGGGCAAGAGCTGAAGGCAAAAAGGTAACTAGCACAAGGGTTACCAAAGTGGTACGAACGATACGATAGACTGTAAGAAACGTTGACAATTGGCAATCGTACTTAGATAACTATAGTGTTTTATGTAAAATTAAGATTTATGAGAAGACGTTTAAAGCATTGGAATTTGCATCTAGATCTATCGTGGTGCAAAATCTTCCAACCTGATACACTATGTATGATGAGCTGAAGTGTCTGTTCCGTCCCTTGTACCCGGAGATAGTGAATTATTGAGTTTCATTTGCAGATTCACACGGGTTCGGAGTGGGGATTACAGTAAAACCGCTAAGTAATAAGTAGGATTGTTTCTTGTGTGTCTGATGAGGAGGTGGACTTTGGCACACTATTTTGTTTTGTTCGGCTCTCTTTGAAATAATTTTTGTAATTAATTCTAATTTCGTATGATTACCGGAGATATGACTTCTGCGTTATTATATTCGACTTTGATTTAGTATATTACCAAAATAGGATAAGATATCTCTTTCAGACTATCTGAATCCTAATTTAAATTTTTTAATGAAAATTTTATCACAAAATGTACTTTATGCAATGATGTGATTTTGGAATAGAAACCATTAGCAATATAATTTCAGATCTAATGATGTATATACCCTTATATACTATACCTTATCTCTCGGTAGTAAATTGAGCTTCATTTTCGGTTAGGTAAAAAACAATAATTAATAAATTCAAGAGTATTTCATTAAAATAATTCCGGATTTCCTATTCCGTCATTATGAGAAACTGTTAATTGTTTTTTCTTATAAGTCATTGTTGTTTTAAATACTGTGGAGTGGATCTAGATCGTAGTCGGATTCGTATCCGTAAAATTAACGTCGGGAGAATCATTTCAAATAAAAACATTTTTCAACATGCACATGGTCATGCCTTACGTCAATCATTCCTGTCAAACGTGCCTGATGGTGTACGATTCATAATAAACTTTACGTCAGATTTATTTGATGTGTTTTTTCATTATCGATGTTAAGGACAAATATTTATGTGTGAAATTGTAATGTAAGGTACGAGTATATAGGAATATACCTATGTACAAATACAGAATTGCCTATACCTGCGTTACATCGCACTGTATCATACTATCATAGGCATGAGATACACAGTATTTTATTTCGAGAGCTGTCTGGAAATATCCATATATCTACTTAAAATATTTTGTTACAATTATTGTACACAGATATTAATCACTCGAAGAATACAGAAATGGGTTTGGCTTTAGACAGTTTTCTCAGCCGAATATTACGAAACCTGCATCACCGTGTGCGCATACAATCATTCACATACTTACTTAAAAACATCGTTTTGAAATATTTAATTATGCCTCTGTCTTACTATGCATAATATGAGTGCGCTAGAGAGTCGTTAAATATTGTGCCAAGTTTCAATTGCCGAGAGCATATCTAAAGATGTAAATCTATGTAAATATATCTATGATAACGATAGGATTATATCATTAAGGTATCGTATGAGGTTAGTGACCAAGCTGATAAGGTTGCGCGACTCTTCGGCCGCACAGTTCGGCTTGACTGCGGTACAAACATGATAAGATAAAACCAAGATTTGTTATGGAGACACACATAAAAATAACTCGTTCCTTATCTATTTACCTGGTGTTTAATCGCAGAGATCACGCCACGTTTATGTAACAGCTACACCATAAATAAATAGTGCTAAGTAGATAAATGATAAAATATAATGTTATGCAATCCAACCTAAATTAGTTAGATGCCGTGATGGCAGCGGAATAGGTTGAAATTTGCTTTGAAGAAATATACACTCCGATAAATACTTTCGCTTTAATAGAAATTCGTGTTAAAAGCATTCTTATATGACTACAGTAACTATAGAGAGATCCCCTTATTCCTTCAATATTCACCGTTGAATTTCCTTCAGCTTACAAATAATATATTTTAGTTATTTAAAAGAGGTTGAAAAGACGTGGTAAGTGATCACCATGGCCCATTAGTGTCTTATTACTAAAATCGTATGTAAATGAAGTTTTGCACTAGATCAATCAATAATAAGTAAAGATTTAAAACGGTTCTTGTGCGTATTTTGTTAGCCGCTATCTTCATATCAGAATAACTCGGTGCGAACACACTAGATCCTTTGCGATAGAAAAACGCTTAATCGCAGTCGAACTTCTGAGAAGTTTCTTCAACCTGAAAATCTCGCTATCGTAATCTCTATCTACTACTCCTATCAATCTATCAAAATTAACTCCGCTGTCACTTGTGAGAGGACAATGTTTAGGAGAAAATCCATGTCCATCCATCCATCCATTCAATATCCCTTTTGATATCTTTCCAAACATAGTTCCAGAGCGACCTACCCTAGTAACAGTTCAATATCGAAAATCTGAAGCAACAACAACAAATTGAATGAACGGTGTCAATTGTCAACTTCGGATCTATACTAATAATAAAACTGTTAACTTCACATGTCTGTACATTTCTGATTTTTGTAAAAAGAATAATTGCAACGGACTTAAAATAGGTAATTAAATACATTTCTATTATTTTTAGAAATGTCTGTCTATCTGTTTGGTTGTGGGAAGACTGTCAGGAATTTGATAGCATCTAGAGGGATATTATAGGCTGTATTTTAGAATATAATTTCAATTGTCTGAATTCCACGCGAGCAAAGTCGCGGGCACAGCTACTCTATTAATAAATTGTGTCAGGGAAGCTTACTTTTTTATTACAACCGCGGAGATTATCATATCTTGCATGTTATAACATAATATAAATGATATCAAGCGGAAACGACTACAAGCTGCCGCACTTAGCTCGTTTAAAACGTGTCTCGTTTTATATAAATCTTATTAATAGCCACTTCATTTTATGGGAGTCGAGTATTTCAAGTTATGAAATGCATTAGTATTATACATATGTTCAAGGAAAAGAGATGAGGGTAAATCACGCGAGCTTCTTCGCTCTAATTTCCTGATAAAACATTCGCGGAGTGGAGACAACATTCGTGTTATCATAACTCGAACAGTAATCCCAGTGAGCAGAGTCCGCGTCGCGACACTTCCGTCGAATTAAATAAAAATCTTAACGATAACAATATTGTTTATGTTATCGTCGCTGCGGCAGCGGGACGAGGTGCGGAGGCGGAGACCATGGAGAACCTCATGTACGCAACCTTTTGTATCGTATCGCGACTCTCATCAACTTTTTCTATGATTTTTATTGCTTATGGTTTCAAGGAAATACAGGATTAACCTTCAAATACAGCTGCCAGAACGCACGAACTTGAGATACCAAAAGGTCAAATACCACTCACTGGCAACAAGTAAAATGAACAAACATTACTACCCACCCATGACTACACTAAACGTATTAGTGTAATTTTTTAGATGATCAATATTTTTTTCCCACACTATAAACAGGTACAGAGTAATAACATAAAACCCTAAAATGCTCCAATAAAAATGTATAAAATACAACAATAAAAAGAACTGCACAAAAGTGACAAATTTTGTATCTGGACATTTCAAAATAATGAACGCGAGCGCAGAGAGAGAACACTTTATCTCTATCTCTAGAGATAAGGTGGTAAATTGTATATCACGACTGCAAAATAATTAGGTAACAACGCAAACCTTCTACAGCCATAAAGACGCGGTGCGTCTGCATACATTTATTTTATGGTCGTTTAATAAAAATTTTAAATTGTGAAGGTGTTTGGGAAACTTTACGAGTCGCTCCGGGACAGTTAAGGATATATTTAGGTATATAATATGTAACGCGTTTAAACGTCTGTTTTGACAATTAAATGTGAATATCTAAGAAAGAAATGCAACTATATATAAGCTACTTATATAAGACTTACTAGGACCAATTTATTAGAAGAGTTAAAAGAAATGTAATTGATAACTCTCCAAGTCTTCATTTATGAATGGATTTGATTTGGAATTGATTTCTTTATTTTGTTTGTATGTAATTTTGCATAATAAAACACTCTTCATTCTGTTTGACGAATATACAATTTGCAAGAAAGCCGCGGTCGCAGTCCACGGTAGTCAATTCCGATCAAAATCATAGACTGACAATTTTAATCTAAGTAGATAAGACTCGTATCAATTGAATTTTTAATTAGCATTAATAATTGCAAATTAATTTTTGTTACGTAATAATACATTTTAAATTACATTTACCTAATTTATTTATAATATAAAACAGATCACAGCTCGAAGATAATCGTTAAAAATTAAATATTCGCTAATTGACACATTCACTATATCCGCCATCGGCATTTCACCAGTTAGAGTTATAATTAATTATCAGTGTAGAAAAATACGTTTCAACAACATTAGATTATCTTATCAAGTGCCAAATATTAACCCCTTGAGCACTAACCTGGCGTTTACGCTGGTTGTCCATTTTTTTCCTATTGTCTCATTTTTATGGGTAATCGACGCATTCAATAAATTTCTATTAATACCGGAAAAAAATTAAATGCTGTTAAATACTTACTTTTTAATTCATTGGTACATAGTGAGAAGTATCAGGTAAGCATAAATAATATTATGCCATAGCATGGCATCTGATTATATTGTTAATCTATACCTATCGTAAATTCTACTTGAAATAGCAAACGCAGTTTCTTTACTCGGAGTAATGGAAAAGTAAGGGCCTCAATCGAACCCCTATTTTTAGTTGTGATCCGATTTCCTAGGAATTAGGGTATGAGTCAGTTCTCTCCGTAACTTGACTGTAACCGTAGGATGACTGATATTGTTTTGCGTCAACATCATACTGTTATGATAACACATTGATCAGTTTAGATAACGTTATCTGACGTATAAGTTATGTCTTATGATTTGTTTATTTACATCCTTGATGTAATAAACAACTGAGTAAGTTTCATAACAACATAGTCTTTCGTAGAATCTAGTAAATTGGTATATAGAATAAAGCAGAGAAAATGTCGTATTTAACGTAACTACAATTACTAGAAATAAATTGCATAATATTCGTTTAAGTTATCGAGGTTTTTGGTTCTGGTAGGAAGGGAATAAGATTTTTTTTTACTTATAAAGGTTTTTAAGTTATCCAAGTTCTTCTGTAATTGTATTTTAATTTGAGTTCAGTAAATCTGCAGTAGTAAGTCAAGCCGCTGAAAAAGTGAACAGATTTATGTAGAATTAAAAAAAATTAAAATATATCTTTATGTTAATTAATATACGTAAGATGTTCTTCTGAGTGTTACATTTAATATTCATACCTTTGTTGTTTCCGTTGCAGCTTTAATTAAATTTTAGTGGGTTGATATTTTTATTGTCTATTAATAAGATTCAAGAGAATCTTCGTTTATTAACGGTTTTAAAAAGTTTTTTTTTTAGAAAATTTTAAAATGAGTTTATACTTTTATAGCTGAGTGCCCGCATTTTTTTGTAGAATTAAGATAAAGTAAATATATTTCTCGTAAATTCAAGCAACTGTGCATTGAATAGGATTTTATTAAATTTTTTAGGAGTTTTATTTTTTTTAAGAGGAACTCTAATTATTTTCGAATATTAAAAATACCCTAAGTTACCCGGAGTAACTTCAGCAGTCTACCAAAAAAAGTCCCGTTACAATCTGTCTAACCGTTTCGAAGATTACGCGGAACAAACAGACAGATAGATAGAAAGAGACATTTAAAAAAATCTGGAAATGATAAGTAGAACTACAGTTTGTTCAACTTTTCAAAATTGATTTAGACTATAAGAAGGCGCTTATTAACGTCAAAAATACTACCGAAAAACAGAGAGGGGTGTAAATTCCAGACATCACAGTCGTTCACGTAATAATACAGCCTGTAATAACCTTTTAAAATTAAGACATGCTTGACAGTGCTTGAGCTTATTGTCAGGTAAATCGGTAATGAGTATTTTGACGTTCATAAGCGCCTTATCAGGGCCTAAATTATATAAAATATTTTTTGAATTTGAATGTTTTTTGGGATCTTATTGTAAAACTTAATACCTATTACCTATAAATCTTTTATTAGCCTAACAGCCTAAAGCATGGGACTACACTTTCAAAGCAACTACACTTGAACAGGATGTTTATATTTTGTGTTTATTGAATCCTTTCCCATATTGCATGCTGGACAGTAATTATTGACGTAGTTTATTCCGGTGGTCATCGATATTCTAGAGTCTAGACACTTGTATTAGATACGTATATTGTAAAAACGATACCCATATTTTTCATCAAGATATTTTATATATTTATTTACAGTAAGTATTTGATTATAATTGTCTATGAGAAATAATATGCAAAATAATCTACGACGATGATACGGTAAAATTTTAAGAAATATAAGTAAAATACGTTTATGTCGAATAAATTATTTCTTATTTATATGTAATTGTGAATTCTTAATACCTTTTTTAAAATAAAAAATAATATGTTTTGGTAATATTTTCTTTTATCACATAAATTCGTATGTTATCGTTTGAGTTGATAAATATATAATTTATATAACGCATGTTGAAATTAGCTCGTAGTAAGACATTTCCTTTGCCGAATAAAATACTGTTAAAAACATTAAAGGTTTTAATTAGGTAAAGGTAAAATGACAACAATTTGACTTAAATATTATTTGAAAGGACAGAGAGCGATTGTTATTCAAAACTATTATACTTTGAACTATCTACAATAGAAAAACAACATATTATGTATGTCCTTTCATTATTCATCATAAATTTATCAAATGATTAGATAATATTACAAAAAAATATTCACAATCAAACACGGAAAGCGAAAACATCAATAACGCGAGACACACCTCACAGTAGAGTATACACAGTATTATTATCATCATTATACATATATACTTACAGATCTGTGTGCTTTGACAACGCCCAAGTATTGCGATCTCCAAACATTATGATATTATTCTGAACAGTGCAACAACTTTAATAATATATTTATGCTGATATTTAATATTAAACTCTAGGAGTCTAACACATAGATATTGTGACTGACCTTTTATTTAATATCAAAATAAATTATTGAACGAAGAGTTTTGTTATGAAATAGAGTTAATGAGCCCTGCGTAACTTCATGTGCAGCCAGAGAGTAACTGAAAATACGCGCTTGGCTGTTCATCGCGGAGTGGTGGTCACACTACCTACCTAGACTTGGGTATGGATGTGAGTGATGAGTGATGGGAAGCGTGAAAGTAAGATTAACGCTGTGGAGATGAGAAGTCTGAAGAAGTATAGCTGGAGTAAAGATAATTGACAAAGTTAGCAATAGCGTGATAAGAGAATGCTATGATGTGGTTGAAGATGTAGTGACCATGATAGAGAAAGGTATGTTTAGTTGGTTCAGGTATGTGGAGAAGATGGATGATAGAAGATTGACGTAACGTATTTATAAGGCAAGGGTGACTAGGCACGTCTTTAAGGAATGAAGGACCAACCTAGACAAACGTATTTTGACCAAATTGAACACGTCTTAACAATAAAGGTCAGGTGATATTTACCCATAACCATCGAGCGTGTATGAAAGCGCTCATGAAAGCAGAGGAAGCAAAAGAGGTGTGTCAAGTTCGTAGCAAATGTAAGGATGTAGTCTCTGCCCGGTCAAATGGCACAACGTCAAACTTAATGTTCACTAACAATGATCCCGACTTTCCTACGAGAGCCGGAGTCCCGCAGGGTAGCTGCCTCTCTCCTAGCTTATACGCCACCTACACAAATGACACACCTGTGCACGGCTGGACAGAGCTCGCATTATTTGCAGATGATGCTGCCTATTTTCACGTAGATAATACGCCATAAGATGTACTAACTGAAGTCCAGAGATTACTCGATACCCTTCCTGAATGGCTACGGAGATGGAAGCTGAAGGTCAACGTTCGGAAGACACAGGCACTCATAACTAGAGTGATGATGAGTAGATTACCACCTTGCTTGACGCTCCAGAGACAGACTATACCGTGGATGAGGAAAGTCAAATACCTGGGAATCACTATAGATCGAAACTTGACTTTTTCAAGTCATGTAGGAGATGTGATCGCGCGGACAAGAGCGGCAAGGAGAATGCTGCGTCCAGTGCTCACCTCAAGGCTACCCTTGAGAACGAGGCTTGGTTTGTACAATACCTATTTGAGGTCACTATTTACCTATGCCACCCCTGCATGGTTCAGTCGCTTATCGGAAACGAACAAGAAACGGCTTAGAGCCCAACAGAGCATCTCGCTTCGCAAGATCGCGGGGGCACCGCGATACGTCAGCAACATATAAATGAATATTATACAGGAACAAATACATACCACATACAAATTACTCATCAAATAAGATAAAACAAAACCGGTATACACGATACAACTATGTAGAACACAACACATAAACAGATAGACAAAAATAACACAAACAAAACAAATTTAAGCCACTCAAACTGCAACAGAGGACAATGTAGGCAACGGTACTGCCCACGAACATATAAGAAAGGAAACAGAACAACTTAAATTTCACTGAGAAAACAGACTTGGAAAATAAACCACGAACCATGACTTAGCACTTGACGTTAACAAAGTCTCTGATCACCACGTTAGGGATGGTTCTGGTCGAATAAAAATAACACATTCATGCGTTTGACGAGAGATTGTCAAATTAAATATTAGTAATAGCCAGACATTAGATAATTTCCTAGTACGATATAATAATCGCACACTAAACGTAATGTAATTTTTTTATCGTATTGTACTATAAATCTTAGTACTGTGTCATTAATTGATCACGCAGAAGACACGCAACGTCGGGCATTCTTCACGTGAACTTTATTTAAATCAATCTAACTCCGAGATTCTCTGTTGCTACAGCTTTCCGATGTTATTTACAGTTATATATAACTCTAACTATTGTATTGTGTGATTTATGAGGCTACTGTGTATATAAGTCGTAGCATACATTTACTACCATTGCAGTATAACAGTATAACAACTACATTTACTTTTAACTTAAGTTAATAAACGATGGGTTTCAGAGTTTGAGAGCTGCGATTTACGTTTTAGTATTACAATTACATTTTACATTTAAGTGTTTTATTTTTTTAAATATAATTGAAATAAATTTAAAAGTATTAAATTGAAAACATGTCAGCTTGGACTAGCTAAATAGCATTGCTTCACATTGTACATATTACTATCTGATTGATCCGAGAATTGTGTACTTTCAGTACAGTCATTGTAATTATTTGTAAAATTACTTTTAAAAATCATAAATGTATTTTCTGGAGATTCACTTAGTAACATAAAGGTATAAGTACGTCAAATTTAGTATATGTAAATATTAAAACAGAATCCGAAAACTACGTAAACATTTCGCTTCCGGAACAGACTTTCCATTTTGGTGAAACATTTCCCTTGTCTTAAAGTTGGCAACATTTATAACCAATTAAACTAAGTTTATTTTTACAAGTTACAAGGAAACATCTCTGTTTTACTCAGTCTGTATTTTCGACTTGAAATCACAGAATTTATTTCGGTATTGCCTAAATCATAGATATATTATTTGGGCGTATATACGTAAATATATAAAACAAAATTTAAGAATAACAATGAATAAAATGGAAAAAAATCACAAGCACAAACTACAAATCTTATAAATAACACTTTTAATTTTTTATGGTTAATATTTACGATGCCCGCCGGCTTCTGTATTCCTATGTTCCTATAAGCAATGTAGCATTGATCTCTTGAAAATCACGTATGATGGTCCTTCGGGGTTCTGAAACAAACAAGACATTATGAATTCGGACTCGATGTACTATTCACTCACATACTGATGGAGCGAGGCGGCGCACGCGGCTGTCACGCCGCGCCACGCAGTCTCTGCGTGTATTCATATCACAACCATCTTTCAGGTTACAGTTAATTTCCACCACACCCAAGTCACAACTTCATAATTATTCTTATGTCCTGTTCCCTCTTATGGGATCTGCGCAATATATTTTTTTTTTCTTTCATACGCCCCTGTAAGCCGTTATCTCTTCCTTTCTTGCCATCGTCTTTACTTCTTTTTTCATATAATTCCTCTCAGTCTCCAACCACAGTCCATACCACCAACCATTCAAGTCACCCCTTATAAAATCATACATAGCCCATATTTTAATGATGAAATCATATGCATTACCTACCATTAGCATTCAGTTAGTTTAGATAATTAGTTTAATAAGGATTGGAACGATAATGGCTTAGTGATTGTAAGGGACATCGCTTTGATTGATATGACTTCGAATTTTGCTATGAGTTTTCTGTGAAAGGGATATCGTTATGAAGACATAGGCCATTTTATTATTGTACGCCTGCCAATTGACAAATGACAAATCTGTTGCCAAGCATCTAAAATAATGTACATGCACCATCACTTGAGATCCAACTGAGCTATGCTTAGCATGTTACTATTTACGAACACATGCTCACTTAACATCAAGTGTACACCTTTCTTAATCATGAAAAGGAAACTAATCTGATATCAATCAGTACATATGTAAACAGTTAGTGGTTGAATTATGAATTAGTGGTCAATCCCTCATGACACAAACACTCGAGCATAAACTTTTAACACACGTTTATCTGAACTGATAATTAATATATTATATAACATTAAAAATATATATATTTTTAAATAAATATATAAAAAGTTTCGCAGTAAACTAAATAAATATTGCAAATTTACACAGTGTCTGAGTTTCCGTGTTTACATTGATAACGGACTCACAAGGACGGGACATATAATCATATACATCTTTTTACTTTTGTTATTAAATAACATGGATTTTTTTTGAACATTTGCCTTTGGATTTTACGGTGTAATTGTAAAATGTGAAGTTCTGTTAATTTATGTATTAAATTAGATAAATTTATTACTTTTTTTACACGGTTTAGGCTTAATGCTTTAACCACAATCTCACCTGATGTTAAGTGATGGTTTGGTCCAGGATGGTAAACACACTAAGCTTATAGGAACTGGTTCTCAAGTAATCCTGTTGGAACACACCTAAGGGTATTTGGCGACAGGTTTTCAAACCATACAAACTTGAATCTGTGGGATTGTGCCGAGCGGAGAGTGTTTCGTTTCTCGTCTCATACAGTAACTAAACAAGAATATATTGTTGTTTTTTTTTATTTCAAAGTTAGTACAGTTGATGGGTGATGGGCCACGCAACATACCGTCGCTTCAATACTTTTCTTTATCAGCTGCAACTCAGAACTATACACTTATCATTGATATACATGGGGATACTATAATGTGCCTTTACTTCTATCCGTACTTTTATCCGTATTCATACATCACAGCCTAACTACTTCAACTACCTATCCTTTTAAAATTCGCATCTCTGTTACGTGCAATTTCAATACATCGATCTCTTTTGTTGCCCACTACATAGATTCACACATCTTACAGCTCTTTATGAACACGACGCATTACAAAAAACAAAAGCAAATTATTCAAGAGGCAATGAATCGTTTTTTATGAAATTATAAGTACGCATTATAATTAAAGTCGTAAATGTCGTTTTGCTCCAGGATATCCAACATGACTTAAAGCATAGCTGTCTAGGGTCGGACGAGAAATACTCAAAACGGTATTTAGTTTTTATCATCATGTTTTTCATGATAGAAAATTCGCCACATCCGGAGGTTGCTATTCATTTATCGAAAATTAGAGGTAAAAAAACTAGGTGTTTTCAACATTTTTGAAATAAAAAGAAATGTGTTTGACAAACATAAGAATAAAAGATATTCATCTGTTTCATATCTGTCTATTTATCAGTGAAATTGCACATTTATGTGCAGAGCTCGTATTCCTCGGTACAGCAACCGCTCCCATTACTACTGAACTACAATCTTATCAAAATATAGAGTTTTCCAAATGCCTCATGCATTCATCAATTATCACGCGTCTGATAACAGGCACTAACCACACTGTTCCATAAAACACCTCTTTCATATAAAAACAATACGTTTCTCAGATGCTAATTGATAGATTTACATTGTATTTATGTTAAATATTTCTTAATATCTTTATTTTATTTTACGAATCTAACTTTAAATTCCAGTAAGTCAAATTTAAAGCTTAGCAAAGTTAATGCATTTTATAAATTATAATAAAAAAAAATATATTGTTTGTAAAAATATATTAAATTCTGTCTGTTTTAATGTTTGTATATTTTTATTTTGTAATAATTATTCTTTCAGGTTATTCGCTTAAAAACGTAATAAAATATTTTAATCTCTTGGAATATTATAATGCAAAATTAATATGTTGCCTGTTTGTCTAAAACTTTGCTTTTTGTTATTAATTTTCTTTATATATTTTCCTTGTCTTTATCTATAAATAAGATAAAAAATGTATGATGTTATCAACTTCTAAAAATAAATAAAATGTGAAACACAAGTGTTATTAAAAAAATAAATATATAAAAAGCATGTAAAGAAGAAACTCAGTCCATTTGTGAAGGTCGTTTTTGAAGAGAATTTTATCAGTTTCTGGTGTCCACTGAAATTCTTAAGGTATTTGTGGGTTCACGTGCTAGGTCTTAACGCGTAGTTCGATACGGCACATGAACTGATAACGTGTGTACAATGTACATATGTGTTCGTGATATCATGTAACAAACTATAATTACATAACGTCACTATTATCGGAGAACATCTGCGACCTACTTCGCTCTATCAATGCTTCTATTATTGGCGTTTATTTTTAACTAGCTTATGCCGACGGCTACACTCGATATTAAGAATTTTTTAATCATTTACTACAACACTACGGGCAGACAGATGTATTTTTGCGTTGAAGTGTATTACATGTTGACATTGCAAATCGATTACTTGATTTTAAAATAGGTTATCTCAAATGTTGGAAAAAATGAAATGTGAGAATAATTAACAGGTAATTTTTTCCGAACCGAGTCACTGTGACGGATCCGTAGGCCTGTAGAGAGTGGTCACAGGCTAGTATAAGTGACCTACGACATAAGCTTTGGTTTATCATTAAATTACATTGGTTATGCTAGAATTCAACTCCCATATTATTTACGAAAATACTTATCTTAAATCAAAGATTTGGTCAAAATGTTTGAAGTTAACTCCTTTTATTTCGATCTAGGAATTAATTTGTAACTAAATAATTTGTAAATTCAAACTTAAAACAAAACAGCGGTAAAAGTAAATATTGTATTTGATCTTAAAAAAAGGTAAAAAATATTGTAGATTGGATACGATGTAACGGAGATCTTTAGGGGATTCCCTTAGCTTCAGGATACATGTCCGGATTTACGATTAGAGATGGCAACACAAACGCCTACTGCCTGTCATAGTACATCTATTACTTAGTTTCACCGACACTCTACTCTCTTTTTAAATTATGTCAAAACGAAGAGAGACTCCAGAACACTCGCACACTCTGGAACCACTTCTCAATGACATCATTCCATGTAGTTTATGTATCTTTACATTATTTCCTGATATTTTTAATTGTTTTTGATATGATTTCGTTTCAATTTGTATGACTATTACGTGAGATAGAATTTATACATAGAAGTTAATTAATTTTGAAAACAACAAAAAAAATTCGTAATATTTGTATGGTTTGACTAACAGAGTCTTCTTTTTCTCCAATACTGTCATACAATACATACGTCCCACGAGATAATTTTTTGCACTTATTTAGTATAAAATATTAGGTTGCACATGTCACTAAATAAATAACAAAGTTTTTCTTAAAATAAACTTCTATATAAGCTTTCCAACACTTCAGGGCTATTCCTTCTGACCTATCTCCTTCGGCCCCTTCATCTGGAGGCTGAGGCTTGCCATGAAGCTGCACAATGTTCTGGAAACTTTGTAATATATATCGATGATAATAATCTGATAACTGCATCCAAATCAGTTGAGTAGTGTTCATATCACTACGTGTTTATACACGGAAAATAAATGATTTTATAAATATAAACTTAATGTATATAGATACAAAGATAAAGCAAATAAAGCTCTTTTAACAGCAAACTTAGCGTGTCTAGAGATAAGTTTAAATAAATGTTAACACTGTAACAAGCTGATAATGTGTTAACGAGCTAAAAGTCTAGACTAGATAAACACTATACACATCTGTGTTCACTAGACGAGTGTGTGCACACTCGTTGAAGGATTAAGTGTCTCTTTATGTTAACTTTACATTAACTAGCTCGTGCTAGTGGCTCTGTCTGCGTTTCACTACCAAAATATGAAGATCAAAGTTTGTAAAACACTGATATGCGTTGGTACCGGGCTCACTAAACTTAAAATCAGTGCAAGTAAAATACGAGATACTCTTGTTCAGCATAAAATAGTACTGACATTTATTTTACTTCAATTTAACTTAATATCCACAGAAAACAGCTAAGAAAGCCGTAGCCATGGTCAGAACAAAAGCCCACGGCACTCTATACATTGCATTGGAACGTCTTGAAGGTCACAAGTATGTGTATCGGCTAGCTAAAAATAGGGAAAAAAGACGAAGAATGTATCACATATGAAATACATGAGGAATAAATCAGGTGTAATACTTACGGATGAAGAAAAAATAAAAAATTGATGGAAAACGTACTTTGAAAAATGTATGAATGGTGAGAATGACTGGAATGGATTGCTTGAGGATAAAAAATGAACATGAGATTGGTAAGGAAGATAAGTATAGATGAAGTCAAGACGGCTGTAAGTGGAATGAAGAATCGAAAAGCTGTTGGAACAGATGAAATACCAGTGAAAGTATGGAAGACGCTGGACGATGGACGTGGCTGACGATATTATTCAATAAATTGTTTAATCTAATTTTATTTATATAATATAGGCCCTGATAAGGCGATTATGATCGTCACAACTGGTTCGGAAAACAATACCATCAAAAAGAGCCGGCAAGAAACTTGATCTAGTTTTTTTTATAAATATTTATATGTATAATATATTTGTATTGATTTGTATCAATGTTAGCGGAAGCACAGAGACGGGTGTGAATTCCAGATATCATTATCGTTCACGTAATGATACACACTCCAATAACCTTTTAAAATTAAGACATGCTCGACATGGTGCTTGAGCTTATTGTCAGGTAAATCGGTAATGTTCTTTGAGATCTTATTATAAAACCGAATACTATTATCTATAAAACTTTTATTAGATTTACTTAGCCTTTGGGACGGCCAACTTATTTTTATTTCTAATATTAAAATTATGACGATCATTTTTATGAGCATACGTTAGGTTATCGAAGATGTATTGGGAGGGCAAAGTTAAGATATTTAATAATTTATTAATTATAAGTAAAATAATAATGAAGTATGTCATCTATCCTAATATTATAAAGAGGAAAAATTTGTATTTTGGTTTGTAACGAATAAACTTACAAACTACTGGACCCATTTGGATGAAATTAGGTATGGAGATAGTTTTAAATCCAGGGAATAACATAGAATATAGGTTTTTATTCTGAAAATCCCACGGGAACGGGAATTACGCGGGTAAAACCGCGGAGAGAAGGTAGTTACATTATAATACGCTTGAATACACAGTGATGGCAAAAAGACATATTTGAAACAGTCACTTATCATCAACGCGAGTATAGTATGCGAGTCAACATTTTAGATTGTGATTAAAAAAAACTAAATTTCCAATCTAATAAATATATATGAATCAGTCGACATTAAACTGTTCATTTATACATACAAGAATAATCGTAATCAATCGAACACGAAAATACCTACAAAGTTGTACAAGTCTATATTTATACAAATGTTATAAAATCAGCAAGGAAATCTACTGAACCTGTAGCTATAAAATGAATTAAATAATGTTGCCTATCCGCTTTTCAACTATCAACTTTGAAAACTGGCTCTGACAGTTGTATTGAATGCGACAGCTATATATGGTTGTAACGGGTTAGAGAGAGATACGTGTGAAGCAGCGTTCCGTGTCCTGAAACGTGAGAACTAACAGTTTCGTGCTTCACTGATTTGAACTTTAAAAAATTCCAGTCAAGTTATAGAATCGTACATTTGAAAATAAAAAAGGTTACTTAAAACTTTGGTAATCTCAAGAAACTCGCGGGACCGGTTGAGCTTGGAGGCTTGCCTCTCGTTCCAGGGTCATCAGAAAAGAAAAAAAAAGACGAATATTAATTAATATAAAATTGCGCGTTTGGTTTTTTTTTCGATCAATTATTTTAAGTAAATCGTTTCTTGTAGCGAGTGGGCCCGTACACACGCCCACTAGAGCCAAACAAAATTATTATTATATTTTATGGTTATAAACGTTCACGCGTTTAAATATTTGAGGAATCGTTTCTAACTCGTTTTTTACGACAGTTATAAATTAATACATTTTGAGCAGACAACGCTATTAGCAATTACGTAAAACTTACATATCTGGACGAGAAACAAGAATATTTCGTTTTTATATCCGCAGATATCCGCATTGTGTTATGTACTATTCTTTTTTATAATTGTTTCGTAACTTGAAATCGACTGATAGGAGCAAGCTTTATTAATGTTGATAAAATTATGTTCCATAGCAGTTCTGCTACGTGCATCTTTACTTTTAATAATTTTAATAAATAGATATATAACGGAATTTCTTACTGGGAATTGAACAAAAAAAGATCTGACGTTACCAAATGTCGACAGAAGTGGTGATTTTGATTGATTGATAGAACCGAAAGACGTCCACTGCTGCACTTAGGTCCCTCTCAAAAAGGAGGAAATTGCCATAATCGTCACGATCGCCAGGCGGGTTGGCGATCGCAGTAGGTTTTTGTGGTACTCAGAGGATGCTGCTGCCCATCCTCTGGTTTATCTCATAGTCGCTTTTTACTACACCCAAGGGAAGATATAAGGTGGTATTATTCTTAGTCGGCAGAAGTGGTGATCTATTTTTTACGCCTATTGTATACGATGTTTACACGAACCACATACAAATAGTGAAAAGCCTATTACAGTGTGCTTATACCGTTCAACAGGTGTGATGATCAGTCAGCTCGTCAGTTCTTTATTGCAGGCGAATTAATGCTTATGTATTATATTCTTTGTAATTTTTAATTTTTCCTATAAATAATACATTATTTTTTCAAAAAACTAAGAATAATACTACATTAGATGTAGATACATAATATTACATTAGATGACAGCCCTACATAGTTGTTTTGCTACTGACTTACGCTTCTTTTTTTCGGTCCAATGATATACTGAAGATACTATGGAAGTACAATGAAGGATGTTTTTTGTGATGATGTCGTTTCCAGCGGAGTTTTATCATCACGCCGTGAGCAGAGGAAAATATTACCTGTAGTTTATTTTATTTACTATTCTATATATATTGTAGTGAATGTACAATTTGAAAATATTCAATACTTAAACGAAATCTTCATGTCTGATTGGAAATCTAACCCTAAACTACGAAACCGCAAGACCTAAAATTGTGCTCATTCATATGGTCTAAAATTGACCAGTCAAGGTGCCGCTTTAGGCGGAAATCGTTTTTACCTGTTTTTGTGCCTAATAACTATGTAGGTATATCAAGCATAGGATAACCAGGGCAATCAGTAAGGTGTAGTATGAAGTAGAGTGTTTTCGATTTCGTGAATCTCTATGAAATACTTATTTACAAAGAAATTGAAATAACTAACATAAGCGAAGATTTACTTGGTAATGTGGACGTTCGCTGTCGACACAAAGCCGCGGCACCGTCACAATGTCAGCGATCAGCGTCAAATTTCGTTCAATGAGACGACAACATTTGAATCGTCGTACAAATGAGAATAGATAGTCAAATTAACACTTACAAAGAAAATAAAAGACATTTCATGAGTTTTTTTTTTTTTTATGTTAGGTTTTCCTAATTATTTTCGTAAAATAAAAGTAACCTAAAAAAGCAAGCTGCCTTGTGCAGGCAAGTAACTCTGTTGCTAGTCATCATAAAGTGTTTCGTGCGGTCTGATAGAACGTATCACTTTTTACGACTTTCGTTTAAATGTAACTTATTTTATCTTTTAACGGAAATTTCACGAGGTATCTCTTAAACAATAGCTAAAAATATTGATACGATAGTGTATTTAGGTTTGTTTATTATATTGTCTATAACCATTAAACATTTAATAGGTACGGGATTTGAATTTAATTATCTGCGGATTTATTCATTAAAAACTTCCCTTGTGTTAAATTCAAGAGTGTATATCTCTTGAAGTACCCCGTAGATTTAGTATTTGAAGCAATGACGGATCATTGGTAGTGGGATAAGATGCTCTGTAGTGCAGACAGCACAGTAATAAAATCTGTCTATTCAAATCATACTGCCAATGTTTCTACACGAGCAGCCTATGGATTATCTACAACAGAAAGACTTAGTGCCTGCGTGTCCAATACAATAACGTTTTCCGAGCACTATTGGGACTACCGCGATTTTGCGCATCTGGGATGTTTGCCTATGCTTGCGTTGATGACTTCTATGCTATCATAGGCAAAAGAGTGGCATTAACACAGAGCAAACTTCGTAGTAGTAAAGATTCTGTCATGAACACACATACTAAAAAATACTGGATGTCGGTGATTGTTTGATGATATTACGCCACGCATTTCCCACATAATATTATTTGTATAAACATTTTATTTTATTTTAAGATTAGTTTTAGTTATAGACCCTCGTTGTCTTCAATTGAAAATAAATAACAAAATAATAATCTAGTCAGATAGTGTGATGCATATTCCAAAACTTTTTATAGACAACCACAACCTTAAACTTAAAAAAAATTCAAATATGTCTATAAAACCAATGTACTAACTTTACGGCTTTGTGGCGGCCTCCATATGTGAATTTAATTCCTATGGCACTGGCAATAGGTTTATACAATTACGGTTTAGGTAGAATTCGAAAAATAGTTCTCAAATGAATCGCACCGTAATATTTACACAATTACAGGAACCAACTAGGGGCCGGGCTTACGTGACACCAACCGTCACATTTGTGCCTTTGTTGGCTCTCACTAGATCCATGGATGAGTTTTTCTTGTACAACATCAAAGGACAATAATCCCGTAAATTCCTTTTGAATGACACAAAACTCCTGAAATTCGTTTGAATGTGTATCCGAACCTTTGGTTTTACATATAAATAATTCTTAGGTGGAATTTTCTTTGACATAACTATTTTGTGTGCCCTTTGACAACAATAATAATATTAAGCTTATAAGTCCAAAAAGGTAGAATTTCTCAAATGTAACTACGGGAAACCTCTAATGACTCATGCTGCCAGATTAACTTAATTTATACGGAACGTTCTGAATGCCAGGAATATATAGAATCAAACTAAAACTTGATTTACAATGGTACAGAATTAATATTAGATATTTTAATAATGTTATTTAACGTGACATGTTAGATAATGAAAAAAAAAAACTCTTCCGACTCTCACAATAAACATACAATCGAGTTCATTTAGTTCCTCTAATATTTCTCTTTAGTATCAAGTTTCAGAGAAGTTTATTTAAATGAATGCTTGAAGAAGGGCGATTTATTACTTAATTTTCGACTTTGAATTATTATGTAGAAATCGTACTTCCATGTTGTACCTTGATTTTAAAGTAAAGAATAGTTTTTTTTTTTAATGTTTGAAACATACTCAAGAATATTTTAAAATAATCTGGCAACACTAATCATAAAGGATTGATATTGATCGATACGAATTGTTGGAGGCGATTTTGGTTTGTCTTGTTAAATAGTCCTTTTTGTAATTGTTTAACTTGCAGACTTTGACCCTATATCATGTAATTCTAGAGGCAGTTTACGTGATATAGTTTAGTTGTTGTACATAAACTAAATGTATCGTAAATAATGACATGGAGAATGAATTCCCAGGATTCATAAAAACTGCCTTGAAATTGCTTTCACAAAGGGCCACCATTATGTTGAACTACTGAGATTATAAAAAATAATATAAAGCTAGCCAAAGTTGACCATATCACGGTTTACAATTCTACGCCTAAAGTCAGCACTAGCTGTGCACGCGGCTTTAACTGCTTGGAATTCAGACAATTTCCATCCTATGTTCTTCCCCTCGATGCAATATATGTCATTACTAAATTTTAACGAATTCGGTTTAGTAGTTTTTGCATGATTAACTTAAGAAATTAATTAACAGATAGACATTTTTTTTAAACTATTGAAATATGTTCTGGATTCGGTTCTGAAGCCCCGCATAGTATCTTTTTGTTAAATATCTTCAATGTACAGATTTCGTCCAGTTAAACTTTTATTATAAGTTTAGATTACAACGATCTGAAACAAACCTTTGTCTTACGAAGCATATCCGACGAAGCCTACATTACTGCAATAATTGGTCGGTAATAGAGCGTGACATTACCATAAATACAGAGTCCCCGGGGTCCCTGGGGGTTCTCTAACAACGTGCTATAACTGATCCGCTGGATGTGACCTCTGCCCTGTTTTCATTTAAGTTGGGTCGAGTTAAACTAAGTAAGTTTGAACGCGTCCTGCGGGTCAAATTTCCGTCATTCCATGTTTTTTCCATAACTATCTCTTGTACATATATACCAAAGTAGTATATGTATGTATGTTGATTCCCTAATAACCTCTATCATTAACTAGTTTTAAACCACGTATTGCTATTTTTTTAGTTCAATTATTCGTTATTTTTTTTACAAATATTAACTAATCTATACTAGTATGCTAATAAATAAAATTGAAGTTTCTGTTTGTAACGTCAAAATTATTATTTTTTACTAAATAGGTATGAATGCATATACGATACCTATACCAAAAATACAATTTTGAAAATTGTTGTCGTCTGTATGTCTCTTTGTTGCATGTAATCTCCGGAACAGCTGGACAGTTTTTGACGGGACTTTAGCTTAGGGTACGTTTAATTTTCGAAAATAATTATGGTTCCGTGTGAAAAAATTAAAACTCATAAAGAGTTGAATAAAATCCGATTTAATGCACAGTTTTACGGGCAAGTGATTGAATTTATGATAAATATATTTATTTACTTTATCTTAATACTAAAGATTTTTTAGGAAAATAATTAGGGTACCGCATAAAAAAAATACAACGCTGTGAAGAACATAAGAAACGCGGGCGCAGCCGCGGGCACTCAGCTAGTATGAAATAAAATACATACTAATACTAAAGGGATACAATTCTAAATCTTCAATCTAAGCAAAGTATTACGTAGCTTACTATAGCAGTTGCCTTTTAAAAAATCTAAAGAACGGATTGGTAATATGATTTCTATGGATACAGGAATCAAATCACTGCCATTACGTTTTACTACATTCAATATCAAGCGAATAGATGCTATCTGCCTACTGCAAACTTACAAAGTAAATTTAAATTAAAAAGAGGATTGACTTTAATTTAACAATGTGAAAAGTATCGCTTGTGTTCACCCCTCTAGAGAAATAAAGCGTCGTAATAATAATATGTACTTGTAAACTTTGTAGCAATCATATACAAGTAGGTGAACAAAAACCTTAATATCCCTTAGGAGCTGATGGACCTGTCTCATTTGTCCCGCTCTTACGTCAACCGTTAGACAGAGATAGACCCATGTACCAGTTCGAACCGGACCAGATGTAGGTTATGGGTCTGACACGGTTAACAGACGTCACTGTAAACAGAATAATAATATTTAGAAAATAAAAACGTTTTTGTTCTTTATAAAATAATCTAGTAAACTGGTATAAATTTTACCTGATATTGAGTTGTTACCGTACCTATGTTCCTTTGGGAGTCGTAAATAAGAATTTTAATTTTGTAAATGTCACAGACTATGAGTGACTACTAAAGAGACAGTTGGTAATACTTTCAACGGTTATTTTTTTTATAGCAACTTTACAATTTTGCCTACGTTAATTCAGAACAGTTATAATATGTTATTATTTATCTAATTAAGTAAAATTGAAGTTATTTTGTTAAAATGATTTATGGAGCTTCTTTAGCATTTTTCATCACGTTAATTCCAATAAACGACAATAAGGAGTATACTATAATATAACTGCTACATAAAATTTAGGAATCTGCTCAAAAACTCCGATGTGTATTGTATGTGTGAAACGGAAGCAGTGTGCACAGCTAGTTTATTATAAAACATAAGTAATAGAGCATACTTAAGGAAACTGTAACTCATCTGAGTCTCGCAATAATCATAAACAAGATTAAAAGAAAAACATTTACAAAGACCGAGGTTTGAGACCGGCCGCGCCCTGACTCAATATACAATACATCTTTTTTACTGTCCATACATCTTAAGAACGCTATGAGAAAGTGGATGAAAAAATCAGCGCTTCTAAAACCCATGACAACACTAAAGACCTTTTTTTATTAAAACACAAACTATAAAACAACGCTAAGACATCATATCACTATTATCAGGAAATCCCATTTCATAAAACAATAGATAGAATATTGCTTAGCATTGTTCTATGTAGCAATTATGAATAAAAATGTATTTATTATATTTACATAGATTAATAAAGTCAAAGGAATAGTGTTAATTCTCCTTCGTCTAATTTTAAAAGTTTGTGTAAAGCTTTGTCATAAGACATGGTTGGTTTCCAATAATTAATAATTAAAGTACATACAAATAAATCATAATCCTAGTATATAATGGTGATGTATCATTACTTATCATCTTGTATTCGAATCTCGCTACCTAGTTGTATTGTGGTCGATAAATACTATGAACGATACTTTCGTTTATGTTACAAGCACGAGCGTTCAAAAACCACTCGCTATATTTTACAAAAAATTACCCTTTTACTGTTTTATTACTCATTCATTAAACTTTTATTAAGTACATAAAGTATCTTTACTTAAAAACAACGATTATTAAGTAAGTAGTTTGTATAAATTAAAAACGTTTACTAAAATGGTCCTTTGATGACTTAACTTATTTAAAACGACCATGAAATCGCACCTGACCAGATGCATTTTTTTCTAACCTAGCTAATGCTGTTGACCGGAAGAGCCTTAGGTGCAAGCCGGGGCTCGAATTCGTATTACAAAAACAAGAATTTCTTGTCTTTGTCTGTTAATTATATTTGAGTGATACAGTATAAATATGCGAATTCGTGTGTAATTATATTTTTATAAACTCTTTACATAATGCATTTATATGTCAACATACGAAGGTAGATCGTCGCATCACACGTTATGCGGAATGGGTCGGCTACAAGGCGCACGGCGCACGGCACACGACGCGAGGCGCGAGGCGCGAGGCGCACGGCGCACGGCTCGCGGTAGCTTACCGGTTACAGAGACTCGTTTTATTTCTTTATTTATATTCCATGTTGCATTTTTTTACTCTTTCCGGTAAAATAAAAGCCAGTACCTACCTTATCGCTATATAGTATTAAGGACGCCTTTATTCTTACTTTTAAGTGGTTTTAAGGATCACAAATGGAAGTTGCGACGAAATGATATAGGTATAGAAAATAACTAACTGAACATTGATAAATTGTGACACTTGATAAAATATACACTAATGCTTCTGAGGCCTTGTCTTCCTACATACATGAAAGTTTTTGTTATCAATTTTTGATTTCAAATGTTATTATTAGTAAGCAAAGTGGGAGGGTTTTGGTAGTTTGTATACTAGATGGTTATCGTTACGTTCTGCGCTATAATAACCACTTTTTATCACGTGTAGTTATTATGAAAACAAAAGTTTGAGAATCTTTGTCATCAATAAACTGTGTTTAGCTCGATTTCTTTAACATGAATAATTTCATCGTTCAATATTAGGTCGACCCCTCGAATACTTTTTTGTAGTATAAATAGTTAATTTATCGTTAATCTAATACAAACCCACAACTTTTTGTCTGTCTGTCTATTATAACTAACGCTCATCAATTTTCATCGTTTATGTAATTTTTAAGAATAAACTAACTTCACGAATGTGTCTGTACACCTTTATCGTGGTAATGTAATGTGGTTGTATCAATTTTAAATCTTGTCATCTGACCGTTTCGGTTTTAGTTATTTTATTCCATCTCATTTACTTATTATTTTAGTTTTAATCGCAAATTTATTTCAGAGTTTTATGGTCAGAGCTGAGAGTTTTATTTACCCAAATCTTTAATAGAGGGTCTCAAACGAGACTCAACTCACATGTCATATTAAAAGACGTTCCTATGAAAGATCAACGACAATTTAGTACAATATAATTTTTACACTCTAAGATATTTTCCATGAACTTCAAAAAATGACTACCCAGAAAGAGTCACTTTCAGAAATCACTGTAAATATAGAGTTGAGTATGGCTATAACATACTCGTATTTAGACTATAAAACTTATTTGCACCATTATTAAGTATAATGCTTTAGAAATTCTATATTCAACTCGTAACACAATTACCTAGTAAACTATATGCTACAATTACTAATTTGTATACATTTCGAGTGATAAAACAATACCGGATACCGACAAGGTTTAACTTACCTATCCGTTGAAGTGCATATATATAGGGTAGAGTTTAGGTCCATGTTTTTTTTTAAACGTGCGTTAATTTCTCTGAAGGGTATATAATACGAGGTCGCTATTTAAGTTATTTATGAAAAAAAAAAAATTATATTTCAGCTAGTTACTTTTCGCGGGTTTACCCACTTAGTTCCCGTTCTTGTGGGATTTTAGAATAAAAACTATCCTACGTTAAAATTCATCCAAATCGGTTCAGTGGTTTTTAAGTTTATCTTTACATGCAAAAATACAAATCATTCCTCTTTATAATATTAGTATAGATATAGATATGGAATAATAATGGAATATGGCGTCACACGACAGGTAACCTTTAAAACCTTTTTAGCTCCATATTTTTATTATATTTTTGGTTGTATAATAATGCACATAAAACAAGTCCGTTAAAATAACATATTATTATCAGATGATGACTCATCCATATTGGGTGAACACAACACGTGGTTACTTGATAATTAACCACTTCTTAATTATACATTTAAACCTTAACCTGACAATAATAAAGTTTAAAATACTGTCAATAATATGCAGAAGCAATTTGGCAAAGATGCTTAATAAAATTCGCAGTCTTGAGAGACCCGTAATGCGACGAAATACGACTCATTTTCGATTTTAAAAGAAAGTTTATTTTACACTGTGCGTGACCAGTATAGTGACTTTTAACGAAAATAAATTTATTTATTTTCTTTTGTTTTTTTATGTTAACAAATGCCTCGACGAGTGTGTCATGTATCATTTCTTATTGTCTTTCTCGGGACAGGCTCACGTGTTCCTTATAAATACCGCAGTGTCTCAAGACGAAAGTCTTCGTCCAGTGTGTGTTTTTTAGTAATGACATACGGCACTGAAACGTGGTCGCTCATAATAGGCCTAATAAAAAATCTCAATGTTGCTTAAAGGGCGATGGAGAGTGCTATGCTTGGAGTTTCACTGCGTGATCGAATCAGGAAAGAGGAGATCCGCAGAGGAACCAAATTAACTGACATTGCTTGAAGAATTGCTAAACTTAAGTGGAAGTGGGCTGGGCACATTGTTCGCACCGGAAGACGAAGTGTGGGTAGGCCCCTCATTAGGTGGACCGACGACCTGGTGAAGGTCGCAGGAGTCGGCTGGATGAGTGTAGCGCAAAACCGGTCGTCGTGGTTATCTTTTGGATCGTGCAGAGCATTTTCGGACGTCTTTCGATTGAATGAAAATCAAAATAAAAAAAATCTTTATTCAATTTAGGCCCTACGAAGGCGCTTATGAACGTCTAAAACACTACCACCAATTCGGAAAATAACCCAGTCGAGAAGAGCGCAGACAAGAAACTCGTTCTGGTTCTTTTTTTTAATAAATGTAATATATATCATTTTTTTTTTCATATAAAAACTATACAAATCATAGTCTTAGCTAATGTTAGCGGGTGCGCACAGAGATGTGGGTTAATTCCAGACATCACTATCGTTCACGTAATGATCCACCCTGTAATAACCTTTTGAGATTAAGACTTACTTGACATAATATTTGAGCTTATTGTCAGGTAAATCGGTAATGTTACATGGGATCTTATTGTAAAACCGAATACTATTACCTATAAAGCTTTTATTACACTTATTTAACCTAAAGCGTGTGGCCGCCACGTTGTCTTTATTTCTAATATTAAAATTATGACGATCATTCACTAGATCGATGGATGGATGGATTATATTAAAATAGTATAGAAATATTGTAGATCAGTTTGAAATTCTATGGGTTAATAGTTTTGAAAATATATGCATAATTCAGAGACACTCTAGATTCTAGATAGTCGTCACCAAGATGCATGCGGCAAAATAGTTTCTCGTGTTATGCCAACACCAACTACTTCAATTCAAAACAAACTACTTGTTTCCTTTAGTAATTTGTTTAATAAAATAACTATATTTATTTCATGATTTCCTACAAAATTAATATGTATTATAAATAGAAATATTGGCACATCTCATTATATTTGTTTCACATACTCATGAGTACTACCTTTGGAATGGTACATCTGCCGGCCATTTGATTTAATATTACTATACAAAATAACTGTATTAAAAGAGTGTTACTAGGAAACGAAATATTATAACATTTCCATCCACACTGAACACCACAATCAGTAATGAAGGTGATACCACTTCAGTATTGCTACAACAAACTGATATAACCCAGACATCAGCTGGATAGCTGGAGAGAGAGAAACCATAAAGTCATCAACAACAAATATTTGAAAACGCTTCGACAGTTCGAAAAACAAAAACCAATTTTCAGATGCTCTGTATAGAAATTTACTTCTGTATTGAACATAATCTAGTCACTGCTAATCGAACAAAAATTCTTAATGTGAAAACTTCTGCAGCGGCGTTGAGCGATTCCTGGTAGGGTTTCTACATTAAAAAAATGCATTTATAACCGTAATGGAATAACAAATAGTATGGTATAGTAAAGTAAAGCTTGCTCAAGCAAGATATATTGTCTAGATTGTTTTCAGACTTTCCATTATGATAATACGCTAAAGAAACGCCATAAAGATAGTATAACGTCTGTTTAACATTCGCATTACTATTGCTTAATTTAAATATGGTGTTACGTCACTTCGGGAGTAATAAACTTGTCAAAGTATTATTAAAGACTCATTTTGAATTCAACAGTATATTTAAAATAACACGATACTCACGGGGCGTGACAAAAATCTAAAATAATATTGGGAAACAGAAGGGGCAAATTAAAAATGTAACACTTAATTCAATAACTTGTGGCTGATTAATATACGAAAGAATGTCGTCTGTTTCTTAAAACAGCCTTGAGCACATTAACAAATATATGAATTTTACAAAACATATTACATGTTTTCATAAAATTTTCCATGAAACCGTAAAACTGTAACACCTTATTAATATTAAAATAAATTTTCATTCGTCCAAATATAATTAAAGAAATATATTGTAATGGATGGTTTCTCAAAATATTACGCGCTACGAATTTTTCGAGGCTTATTTGTTTATTTTCTTACATTTCTTACCTTGTGGAAGAGGATTGCTTGGACCGTTCAGACCGGGAAAGGTATTCCGATTCACACATCACATTCAGTTCAGCAATCTTTACGGTATAATCGAATATAAGATTTGCTATCAGTAAAAGGAATCGTTGCACTTTGTTGAGATATATTCTCGTATATAATGGAAAATTTAAGATGTTTAGACTTCTAAGAGCGACTATGGGGATGGAGATAATGGACCGCCTACAATAGCGCTAATAGCTAAAACTTAAAGGATCATGTATATTGACAACAGCAGTTTATTTAACTATTTTGAATGCCAATATTATTTTTAGACTCATGACAGCAACAATCCCGTTGAACAAACTAATTAAACATTTCAATATGCGAATTTCTAATACGGTTGTTACTGAGTCGATTAGAGCCAAGAAAAGGCTGGACAAGTTCGCTTCTAGGACCGCAATCGTTGCCATTGTTATTGATATTACGACACTACTTAGACTAGGTATTTTTTCTGGATCTTACTTTAACCTGTAAGTACACAATAAATCCAGGACTGCATTCAGGTAGCGAACGTGCACCGCGACCCCTCGAAAACTACCAGTACATGTTTACAATTTTATTAACATAGTTGTTTGTATGATCTTGTATGCTTGTAACGTATGTGAAATCTCTCAGTAAATAATTTAAGCAAGCACTACAAACTTTGATTTTCTCCGAGAGTTATAGTAGAATGCCTACAAACCTATATATAAATACTATATATTTACATAAATATACTTATGTTATTTATTTTTATACAGGTAACTTATATAACTTGAATACTATTTGTAATAGTGTTATGTTGTTTGTGACATGAATTTTTAACAGTGTGTTTCTTAAGCAAATAAATAAAATAATAATAAGAGATTCGAGAAGTTCTTGATTTGGTATGCTGTCAGACGAAACACATTCATAATTTAGGTAAAATAATATTTTCAGACAACGAATGTCTAATCGCAAACAAAACCGCGAAAAAGGAATTCTTTTATCTTTTATAATTTACTTTCAAATATTACAAACATTGTTGTTACATGCAATAATTATGAAACCGTGAAACGAGAACCCGCGGCCTTCGAGCCAAAGTCAAGGTCCAGTTTCGATCCAATTACGGCACTCTGTCACTACACGAGCAATCAGCCGTAAATTATTCATTATGTCACCGAGGTTCACCACACTTAAATACCTTTCGCCCTTCAGAAATATCAATATGTCGACTTTTTTTATAAAAACTAATTGTCAAAGTATTTCTAAACGAGCGATAGCGCAACAAAGACACCGGTTATTCACCTTCTAAGGTTATAGCTGTAAAATAATTTTCTGGGACATGAATGAACTAATGAGGTATCGATCCAGACGGAGGAGAACAGACTGATTTTCTAAGTATTTAACCCCTTGAGCACTAACCTGGCGTTTAAGCCAGCTTTCCATTGTTTTCCTATTATCTCATTTTTATGGGTAATCGAATCGACATATTAAGCATTTCTGATATACTCGTATATTATATCTATGTTTCCAAAGATAATCTCCTAATAATCAGGAAAAAGATTTCAAACATATATTCAGAGTGCCATTGTATCTACAAATACTTCAGGATTTATTTTAAAACAGTAATGACGCTTGTTTTGTCCTTTTAAATAACATGGATGTAGGAGGTTTTCATTTCAAACGAGAATCATACCGTGACAAATTGCCAGCTTCATCACACAATAAAACGTAAATGGAAAGCCCATTTCCATGACAATAACGGTCTGATGTAACTCGGAATGGCTTCGCGGTACAACTAATTGGTTTAAATGAATAATTTTCTACAGGGGCCAGTATTAGTTGACCCTCGCAACACACCTGAATTATTTGTTAACCATTATAAGGTTACATTTCCACTAAACAATATACTTCCTAATATAGAACAAGTAAAATATGGTTTATATTTCACTCTTTATGTAGAGCTATAGTATCTCGGTAATTACTAGCTTATATTAAACCGATCGTCTCATGAAAATGGTGCACGTTTGAACTTCACATATACTTCTGGATCGTTATATTTAGCTACAGCGTTGCCACGTGCGCATTAATAAAGATAAACCGTAACCAAACATTCGATATACGAGTATGTGAAACCTAACACTTGCATTGCCTCAAAAGGATGTTTAATTGCAGACCACAACTAATATTATGAAATACTTTATTGATACACCCTTCACTGATACTAGCCTCTTTTTTCTAACATTTTATTAGCAATTAGCAACTGTGAACAAAATAACCATAATTCAATATCTTCAGAAAGAAACCTGAAAAATGCCAAATGAACGAATTAACAAACAAGTGTTTCTATTAAAAGATTTCAATATAATTTATATGTAGTAATATAGTGGAAGACAGACTTTAAAGAGGGTAGCAAGAGGAGCACGGAAGGTCAGACTGAATTTGAAGTGGCGAGCGATGAACCGTTGAACTTGACACAGTCCAAGGCCAAATGTTGACGTCAACCATACATTGTGAATGACAGCCCGTCTAATTGAAACTATGCGAGTGGAAGTTAAAAAAGGCGAACGATTTATCTTGTCAACTCCATCATCTATAAATGTACCTAAATATAATCATATTCAACAAATGTGTATATATAAGCTAAAAGGCTCTATACAGTCTATACGACATGATTTGCATTTACTAACCATATGGGATATATTAGTGACATCTTCCAAATGATTGAAAATTGTGTTAATAGTAGAGCAGTTCCCTTAAGTTAAAGGCAAAAAGTCTGCGAGAAATGACAACATTCGTAAATATCTATTTCGTATATAAAACTCATTACGAAAGTACTTGTGAAGATCTATGGATTTCGCTTAGAGTAAAAGTTTATAGCATGATAAAAGAAATTTTGCTATGTGCAGTCTATTCATCCCCTCCTCTAACACGGTCTGCCTTACATGTGTTTCTTGACAATACTAACAAAGTTTTTGACGCCAACCCATGTGAAACAATAATCCTTAGGGATTTTGATCTACCTTTTATAAAATGTAAAAAGATCTAAATTCTATCGAACAATTTCATCTGGGTTAGAAAATTCATTATGCTATTCCTTTCTTTATTTTATAATGTAAATATGTAATTATCTAAACCAATTCAACTACGTAAAGAATCATAACCAAAACATTTTAGATTTAATCTTAGGAAACGTTGATTGTATTGATGTTACTGAAACTTACTTAAGGACTAAATTACTTGATGCTCGCTCCCAGATTGATGTTCTGATTTAGTAGTGCTTTTGACAAAGTTAATATGTCATCGCAAAACTGAAACATTTTGGTATTCACGGTCCTATAGTTTCAATCTTATTTAGAGCATCAGGTGTAAAGGGTTGTGGTGCACGGTTACAAGTCAAGTCCTTTTTTCGCGACAACAGGATTTCCGCAAGGATCCAATTTAGATCCGTTTCTTTCTTAATATTTATTTCACAAATTACGTTAAATATAGCAAATATTTTCTTTTTGCGGATGATTTAAAGTTATACAAGGTAACAAAAAGCGTAGAGTACTCGCTTCTACTTCAAACGGATTTAAAATCACTAGAAAACTGGTGCACTGATAACAGAATGAAACTAAATGCAAGCAAATAATCAATGTACATGTTAAATTTACAAAAAATAAAAATTTAATATCATTCAGCTACTTAATAAATTGTGTACCTCTGGATAATACAACAAGGACTAGAGATTTGAGAGTAGAATTAGATAGTAAGTTACAATTTATTGAACACATATCCATTACGATAAGCAAGGTAAATGTGAGGGTTCGTCAAGCACATGTGTAATGAGTTCCGTAATATAAGCTCAATATTACATTTTTACAAGACCTTGGTTAGGGGTATTTTAGAATATGCAACAAGTGTTTGTAATCCAAATTATAAAGTTCATATTAATAGTTTATAACGTATTTAACGCAATTTTACTAAGTCCCTCGCACGCAAAGATCCTAACTGTCCATACCGTGCTGACTATAACACTCGTTTAAAACATTTTAAACTCACATCGCTGGAAAATCGACGAAAAATCTTCGACCTTATTTTTTTACATAAGCTTGTTAATGGAAAATCCTAATCTGCTACAAGAAAAAAACTTATATAATCCTGAAAATAATCCAAGATTTCGAATTCATAAAATTTTCTTACATACACAATACATAACTAACATCTCTTCGACACTCAATCGTCTGAAAGAATTATATAACGAAATTAATAAGGGTCATGTTGACATTGACATCTTCCATTGCTCGTGTCACTCCTTTCTCTCAAAACTAATAAAATTGTACGAGCCTTAATTTAAATTTATTTCATATCTAGCTAATTTCCAGTTAATAGAGTATGTACATATATGTAAACATACAGTTATAAGTTTATAATGTATGAAAATGTTGTGTAAAATTTTGTGAATTTGTCAATAAATAAATAAATATCTATAAGTGTAGAATACGATAAACCTTATAGTCATGTCGGTACAACTGTAACTCGCTAATTCTTAGGTTGTTGGACACAATAATTGCCGCATCACATCCGTTGTTTGATGAGACAGTAATGAACCATAGAAAATTGTATAATTCAGACGCTGTTCTTAGAAACAATCATTATGAGATTATATCATTCGCCAGTACGTACCGTACCGTACCGTCAGTAATAGTATTTGTACAAATTATGATTGATGATTGGAATAAAACGGAAGCGGATCATTGAGTTTGAAATAAATTGCTTATATTTGTTAAATATATAAATTATTTAATATATTATTTAGAGGTTTTCAGCAATTAAAAAAAAATTACAACATTTTTTAAGGTTCACAAGATTTTCATTCTCAATGTTTGGGCTGCTGCAATACTTCTTCAATCAATAATTCTTTATTTATTCTGAAGGAAATGTGTACTCGTTTATTACTATTGCTATAAATTAATTATATTTTCGCTAGTAATGAATACATTTTCGAATGTATTATAAAGCGAATGAGTTATACATTATTTGCTAATCTGTCATTCATCAATATGAATGTTTTGCAGATGATCCTGGCTTTAACGATACAAATCATCATCCTTTTCATCATTTAAAGCCATTTTCATTTGAAAAAGAGTATACACATTGTCGGGATTATTTATTTTATATTCGTTTTTTTTCACTATATTCTCACATGATATTAACTGTGACGGTATAATGTAATACAGTAACATGATAAACAACATGATATAAGAATAATAAATGAAAATGGCATTTGTATTTTAACAGATTTTCAACTTAAGATAGACAGACGGAATATTTAAACAAATTGTTCACGACGATAATGTCGTTGCACACAAAATAACAACCATTTAATTAAACCTTACATGAAAATATACAAAGTATAATAGTATAAGTACAATTTACTCATTACTAAAACTTCCTAAATGTTGATTGCAAATTCTAAACAGAAAACTAATCTTTTGGGATTAAATTCAAGTAAATTGTAAAAATTGAACCTAACAAAAATGTTACAAAGCATTTATAATTGAATTTAGTATGAGGTAAAGCATCTATTTTAATCGAGTGCGTAACGGGCGCGCGGCTTCGGTTCGATCGCGTTGCTCGCATTGGCCAGCGCTCATCGGACAAAAAGTGACCTGACAGGACCTTTACAGGCACCTGTTCGAAGAGCCATAAAAAAGGTTGCAAAAAGTCCTGCCCTCACCAAAGCTGCAAAGTAGTCCGAATGAAACACACACACTCAAACGACATACACATACATCACATTTAATAATTAAACACGATGAACAAAGAAAGCTCCATTACGAGATATTAACAAAATATTAAATTACTTGTGAAGGGAAATAGTAAAAATCGACTTTAATTCACAATCAAAAAGATTAATAAATCAGTATAAAAAAAAACCTTGCCATTTTACGTTCTGCTCTCGTCTGATGCCTATCGGAGTTGGCATTTCACTAAATGGCGTTTCATTTTTGTTACATTTATTTAATTTTATTATTTTCACTGATATTAACAAAAACAAATTTAGTAACATATTATTATTTACTTTAAGTAGATACGTAAGAAGAAAAAATACTGTACAGGTTTATTGCGAAATAGATTTGCAAAGATTTTTTCATAGAGATTCCAGTAATTACGTTTAATTACAACACAAGAATATTTCTTCTAACTGTTATAAACCTTATTTCTATGTCCACAAAGCTTACTCAGCGTCTTAGCTTATGACGTTGTTTTATCACATGCACAATTTTGCAATTAGGCATTAATAGTTTACTTTTTTACAAATTTTATTTAGTTCAAATAATCAGGATTTAAACCTCGCGGGGTTCGGTGGTAACCACTCAAATTCGGAAGTCAGTGACAGTGTAAATCTTTATAAAATATATAAATATTTTAGTAGTTCAATGTGTAGTTTTTTTTTAAAAAGACAAACAGGGACGTTCTCCTAACAAATTGGTGTCAGAAGTGGGATGTCAGAAACAAGTCTTGCGACGTGAAGTTATATAGACTCTGGCATCCAATCCCAGGAACCCTGTACTACAGTCTTCTGATCGACAGTAAGACTTAACCTAAGGTTAAACCTGCATCAGCTACGCATCACTACGCCAGGACGACGGTCAGTCTCAGCTGTATAGCGTGAGCCCGCTCCGCACACTCCACTGACACATCCCTTTGGTTCAACCTCGCATCGAGCTCGCACCAGCCTCGCAGGTTCCTGACTCACCATCGCAACACAACATCTACACTTCGTGCAGTTCGTCGAAGCTCATCATCATCATCGTCATCAGCTCAGCATCATCTCTGCTGGTGAAATGTTATTACTGGTTGTACTCATACAGTAAGTGTTTTGTTTTTCAAGTCTATCTCAGTGTTTTTAATATATTTTACTACATCTGTGTCGTGTTAGCGAACTTTAATTTACTACATCTACCATATTTATATTGTTCTATTTTTAGAAACTATACTATTTCTTTTACATTTATACGTTTTACCATATCTTGTTATCTTAAACAGATTTCTATTTTGTTCAACATCAATAAAAAAAATGTCACTTAAATCTGAGAGTTCTAAAGCACAAGCCATGGCCGAGAAAATTCCTCTTACAGTTCTTACTAAATTTATATAAAAGGGTACAATGGCGACAGGGAATTACTTCCCGCGTTTTTAACGGATTGCGACAATGCAATGTCTCTCGCCAGCCCAGATCAACAAATTGTACTGTCTAAATTTATTATATCGCAACTGGAAGGAAAGGCAAAGGTAGCTTGTAGTTTAAAAACATTTTCCACGTGGTATGAACTTAAAAGTTATCTCAGATCTACATTTGGGGAGAAAAAGCACGCTACCCATCTTTTGGTCGATTTGCAAAACTGTAAACAACTTAGTTCGGAAGATGTAACTAAATATTCATTAAGGATTGAATCTATATTAACTAGAATACAATCAGATATACATTATAACTGCAAGGTAGAACAAGAACTTGTTGGTCGTATAGCAGCCATGGAGGATCTTGCGCTCAACACCTTAATGCTAGGATTTAAACCTCGCGGGGTTCGGTGGTAACCACTCAAATTCGGAAGTCAGTGACAGTGTAAATCTTTATAAAATATATAAATATTTTTAGTAGTTCAATGACATGAAAATTTAAAAAAAAGACAAACAGGGACGGTCTCCTAACACGTTAGCTAATACGTAGACAGACACGTTAATTTGGCGATCCTAAAGTTGTAATTCATTCTCGAATTTCTATATTAGAATTTTATGTCGAAAAACTGATTGGAAACATATCATTAGATGCGATGTGCGACAATACATATACAAAGCGGATTGGAGTCGAAAGATTTTCATCCCTTACTACTTTCGCACATTATCCATCGTCACTTGCGGAATAACCTCGACTACTCGACTTTCTAATTCTCAGATTTGCATTACATGATCAGGATCTAAGAACGAGAACTACGTAGCAGATAGGAAATTGAAAAGAGCTATAAATAAATGGTAAATGTTACAAGAGATATATAAATGTTAGAACTGTGTATACTTAAAGAAACAGAAGCGGGAGACCTGCCTATAACCCATGAATCTTGTGAGCCATCATTAGCTATGAGTACAGAAAAATCCAGTCGCATCTTTAATAATATTCAACTGACCTTATTTCACTACACATGTCAAATTTAATTTTAATCTTGTCGTATTATCATTTGTTTATTATTTTCGGCTGTATAAGAATCTTATTCACCAAAGCCGTATTACTAAGGCGTAATACAGCTTCTTTACTTTTTCAATAAAATAGATACATATATGAGGAATTTCTAGGTTTGTCTAACCCTATTTACAACGCCTCCGCACTTCTACCTTTGCTAATACCAGTGGCAACACTTTTTACCATGACAGATGACATCATCGCCGGAGTTGGTTCGTTTGTGAATACATTAATTGAGAATGTTCGCAAAAACGCAATATAGTGATATCAAGTGTATTTGTAGCAGTCGATACACCATTTCGTGATCCACGACACGAGGGTGCGGCTATTATTCTATACAATATTACGTTACCTTATTCGAAAGCTGAACCATACGCTTTTGCATACTTATTGGTTGGAGACACATTTACTTGTTATTCCAAAGAAAACTATATTTACACTATCTGTGACCGCGACTTCGTTCGCATTTCATATATAAAAAATTAAATAGGACCAAATTGTGAATCTAAACCATTCTCAAATCCTGAGTAATAGACACAAAAAATTTCACTAAAATCGGATCAGCCATTTAGGAGGAGTTTAGTAACATACACACGCACTTTAGATTTATATATGCAATGATATAACTCTGTGGTTATAATTTTTGACAAACTCATGTTAGTTTCTATGCATAAAATGCAACGAGTCGCTTTCCCTGTCTGGATGTATATATATTATATATAAGCTAAGTGCTCCTAAAAAAATTGATGCAATTTCATCCTCAGTTAAATAATTTTACAAGGAAATATAAATTTCCTAATTAAAGAGAGTCTACTAAGAGTATCAACTACTTAAAAACCCCTAGAGAAAACTTCGAGTTGCCGATGAAATTATCTCTACCATAATTACATTTTTACAATAAGTACCTACGCTTAAAATGTATATTATGTGGTATATAAAGTAGTACAAATTACAGTAATAAGTATATACGAGACAGCAAACTAAACGGCAGGCTCAACGATTTCATTTAAATACTAAATTACCTTTGAAACCTACAGACCGATTGGCAAAAAATTTAAGATGCAATTTGTAAATCTTTACAATACACTTTTAACAGATTTCGCTGTAAATTATAATTTTATTGATTCTTATTTAACAAGGGGTCAAAGAATTCTCACTAACATCTTTTCACCTCGCAATAATCACCACTTGAAATTTACTTTCTAGAAACGTACAAAGACCTGACTCGAAACCGTTTCTTTGTTACATGTTCGTATTCACTTGTGACTTTACTCACACAAATCCAATTATATTTTAAAGCATGCACTGCCTTGAGGGGACAGCTTTTCACACTTTTTATAGAGACGCCATCATCAAAAATTGTTGTTGTTCAATAGCACCCATCTATTACTGTTAAATTAGTCTTTTACATAAAAAGATGTCCGCAGATAATATGGGCATTGTATAAGATGCATTGTATTGAAACAGATCGGTATCTTGTTGCACACAATGTCAGTGGTAATGTGCCGGGCGCTGCGCCTGCGATATCACATAACTAGCTGGCCTTGAGGGAGTGACTCAGAGCACACAGAGCGCACAGACTGGACGACGCGACACTCTAGGACTGCACTTGTTGCTATCTACAACTCTGAGGGTCTCTATCACTAACAAACTGTTTACCTTCCTTAACCACTTTAAAGTACTTGGCCTTATATAATATTTATTCTTTATCTTACATGAAATGGTTAATGGCTACTCCAAAATGGACTATATTTAATTAGGATCGTTTGTGAACTGGTCGTTTAGTCAAGGTTTAAATTTCACTTTGACCATTTCATTTCATC